>OX463808.1:38493673-41208673 GCA_949825045.1 Argyresthia goedartella | reverse complement strand
AAGCAGCCAGAGAAGTCAACATAATGACTTGCAAGGAGATCCTTCAACCCTATTACCTAAGAAATGAAGGACTGCTAAGAGTGAGAATCAAGGAAGCAGAAGCTACCATCTACAACAACGACATATCTCAAGTATTGATAGGAAAGGAGATGAGTCACCATATGGTAGCCTACAGCGCGAGCTGCGGATTCGTGCCAATAGATGAAGAAGAAACAACTCGCACCGGCCTTATCAAGTTCAGAACTCCCCCAGATGACCCTGTGGTAGTCACCGCCCGGTGCACGAAGATTATGCTCGACGACAGGATCCTAAACATGGCTGAAGCCATCTCAACAGGACCTGAAAACAAAGATACTTTCGACACCTGGAAGGTACCAGAAATCACATGGGTCAACGGAGTTCCCGGCTGCGGCAAAACAACCTGGGTAATCAGCCACTTTGAACCAGAACGAGACATAATAATAACCTCCACCATAGAGGCAGCTAAAGATCTTAAGGAGAGACTGGCGCTTCGCATTGGAGCCGAAGCCAAAAACAAAGTGCGCACCCTAGCCTCCATTTTAGTAAATGGCCTGAAGAAATCGGAGAAGATTGAGTACAAGCGACTTATGGTGGACGAGGCTTTAATGACTCACTTTGGGGCTATCGTGATGGCATCTCGAATCACCGGTACAGAGCAAATATTACTAATCGGTGACATCAACCAGCGGCCACACATCGACAGAGAAAATCTCTTCCCCCTTAACTACAACCGCCCGAACCTCATCGCAACCATCAGCGAGGAACTACGTTGCACGCACAGAAACCCAATGGATGTAGCATATGCCCTCAGCGAAATATATAGCGGTATATACTCGTCCAAACCCAGTGTGCACTCCCTGCGAACGCAAAGATACAGAGGCACACAGATACCTAAAACCCTTCCACGTACGCTCCACCTGGTTCACACCCAAGCAGAGAAGGCACTCCTCACCAGCCAACAATACGGGACAGGAGAAGGATCTCGGATCCTGACAATCCACGAAGCGCAGGGACTGACATACGAGACTGTGGTGATCGTGCGAACAACAGCAACAAGGACAAGGCTACACGAAAGCGTACAGCACGCCGTAGTAGCAATCTCGCGGCACACTGTTAGTTGTACTTAATACACTGACGACAGTGGAGACGCGATAGGTGGCTTCGTCAAAAAAGCTAAAACAGCCAGCACAAAAACAATTCTGGAGAAAAACCTTAAGATGGCAATTCGGAACCGAGATATGCCTGTCATGGAGGCACTAGTGGAAATAAGCAACAGGGGACAAAAGACCGAAGCTTCCCCTTCCGACAATGCTCAAACCATGACCAGTGACGGATTGTAATATCAACTGCTGTAGCTAGATAATAACTTTTGTAATTAGTTAAGACCATGCGAAACGTGAAAAAACACACAGCATGCCAGAACATGACGGCATAAAAAAACACATATACTATATAATATACATAGTCAGGTCATAAGTTCTGTCACATGTGCAATATGAAATAATTTAGACATGTTTATTATTTATGTAAACATTTATATAGCAAAATGAACTTAATAAAACATAGATTCCTATGCTAATAAAGTTTATTCAAAATGACCCCCGCGATTTTGAATACAGGCCTTTATTCTGCGCGGCCAGTCGTCTATCGCAGCACGAACGAGGTCCATGTCAATATCGGCGGCTGCCTTAATCAAGGATGCCTTGAGTGACTCCAAATCAGGATGAGGCTTTGAGCAGGCCTTTTCCTCCAAGTCTTGCCATATCTTGTAATCTAACGGACTCAAATCTGGACTGGAGGAGGGCCAGTCTTCGTGCCGGATGAAGTCGATTTCACGCGCCGCCAGCCAGTCCTGTGTGCTTTTCGCTCTATGAGCTGGCGCAGAATCTTGTTGGAATACCCAGTGCCTGTTATTAAACATGGTATGAGAAATAGGTTCCACAAGGTTCTTGAGGACTGTATTTTGATACACAACTGCATTCGTTTATACGCCTTTCTCACAAAAATGTACCTCAGTTAACCCCCAATAAGAGACTCTCAACCAAACCATGAGCGAGGATGGAAAATGACCTCGTTGGACACGCGGAATACGGTTGCTCGCTTCTTCACTGCTGTGTGCGTACACCTTATCATTTTGTTTGTTGTAGCTCTCTTCCACGCTGAAAATTTTTTCATCCGAAAAAAGAATTTCCCGATGCTTTTTTCCCGCGTACCGCTTCAACAAAGCGCGGCATCTCTTCAGTCTCAGGTCCATTAAACGAGCGTCCAAACGATGTCCTGTTTTTCTTCGATATGCCCTAAGCCCTAAGTCTTCATTTAACACCCTTTTCACCGTGGTCCTGCTTAACCCCATCTTAAGGGCCTACAGTTTCTGCTTACGTATGGGATTTCTTTGAATTCGCGCCCTCACAGCTGGTATCACTGCTGGAGTTCTAACAGAGCGAGGGCGACCACTTCTTGACCTGTCATCTACACTAGAGTCTTCATTATATCGTTTTATGGTACGATAAACGAATCTTTTGGTTATATTCAAATTTTGCAGTAAGTCGAAAATCTGAATTGGCGCGTAACCGCAACGATGCAAAGCAATAACTGCGACACGGTCTTCTTTAAGTGTCCACTCCATATTTAAAAATGAGGAAAATTCTAAAAAGTACACATTTTTATTTTCATGAAAAATTCGAAATTCGAATTCAATAAACTTTTTTGTGGCCAGCGTTTTAAATTCAAAAGTTTTTATTGTGTGACAGAACTTATGACCTGACTGTGTATATATATATATATGTTGTAAGGAAAATTGCTGTGTTTTTCGAACGTTTCAAATATATTGCCCAAGACTACACACAAGATGATACGCACACCGCCCCTGTCGCCAAACAAAGAATCGCCACAGACGAGGCAGCGCACCCGCGCTGTGCTGGACGAAGATCAAGAAGAACACCAGCAACAGCAACCGTCGCCCCCAACAGAGTCATAGGAGTCACAAGAGCTGAGGCTGGATTACAGCGGGACCAATGGTGAGGACGACCAGCCCTTACCAGAAAGCCTAAATCTCGCCAACTACCTCGAAAGCGAACCCACTAATGTGACCAAATCACTACACTACTAAGGCCGGGCAAGGACAAGAGGAGCGTTACAAAGGAAACAAGAAAAAAGGTCCTTACTATAGCGGGGACCATTAAGACCCTCACCTGCCAAGTGAGAAGAGACGTCGCGGAGCGGCAACCGTTATCCTCTTCGTCCGAGGATAATAACAATGTAAATAACCCAAACAGCAAAAGCAAAGGAAGCGAGACAGACTGCGGCACAATGGAGGAGGCCATCAAGTCGCTGATCCGGGGCACCATTGAAACTGAGTTCCGAAAGGTAAAGGAGGACATGGTGCGCTCGGTTGTGGATGCACCCCGGGCTAGTGTACCATCATATGCAGCTATGGTGTCGGCGCTAGCGGACCGAACAAACAACCCGCCATCGCTCCATCAAAATAAATCGGCCATTATTCTCACCCCAAAAACCACCGTAAAGAGTTCTGCGGCGACCCTGTCCGAATGGAAAAGAAGCGTCTCTTTTCGCAACACGTCTTTCGCCCCGGCAAACACCAAATTTATCTCCAACAACAAGGTTCGCGTAGAGTTCGACACTCTGGAGCAGCGCGATCAGGCGCTCTTCATGACAAACGAAGTAAACAAAAATATCACTGCGGATTCTTCCAAGTCCCTGTCGCCTATGGTGATTCTGAAGGGCGTATCCGCCGACACTCGAGCGGAGCAGCTCGTGGAAGTCATCAGGAATCAGAACCCAGACATTGCCGACGCCATGGAGAGGGAGCAAGATCTTACACTCCACTTCAAGAGGGGAAACAGAAACCCTAGTCTATACAACGTAGTTTTTAAGACGTCACCGCAAGTCTTCCAAAAAATCACCACTGCCACCAAAATAAACATCGACCATCAGAAGGTACACGCTTGCGAGTACCTCCCGCTACTCCAATGCTATAAATGCCTTCAATACGGGCACACTCGCAAGTGGTGCGCATCGGAAAACATCACCTGCTCCCACTGCGCGGCCTCCGGACACGAATACCGCAACTGTTCGATGAAAGAGGACACTACAAAGCTCAGATGCCACAACTGTACCTCCCATGCCACTAAAAATAACATTAGAATAAACACAAAACACAGCGCTACCTCCGCGCTGTGCCTTCGAATGTCCATGATGTGCAACAAAATCAAACAAAGAATAGATTATGGATCCTATGGATAATAATCCTAATAATAATAACCGCAAAACTAACAAACATGGTAATTACAACTGCTTACAAATCAACGAAGGGCATGGGCGAAATGCTCACCAAGAAGTATTAATATATTTAAACGACAAGGACACTTTATGTGATTTCGTCTCTCTCACTGAACCATACACGTCTAACCAGAAGATCGTAAAGACTGTACCGGGATACATTACATACCAGTTTCCATCGGACGCTAATCCTGTCAAAGCTGCACTACTGATTAAGAACACCTGTATAAGCACCCTAGGATACACCAAATACTCGGACTCACACATCGCAATAGCACAAATTACAGCGAAAACAGGAACCAAAATCTACCTTGTCTCCCTGTATATGGAGCCCAGAAATGACATCAACAATACCCTGAGGAAACTAGAGGGGTTCCTGCAGGAAAAAAGTGGATCAAAGCACATTATTGGAGGGGATTTTAACGGCTGGCATACCTCGTGGGGATGCCAACAAAACAACACCAGGGGGTGTGAAATTGCGGACCTGGTAACTGCACATGGCCTTAAAGTGTGCAACATTGGGAACACTCCCACTTTCCAAACAGTAACACATGGACAACCCAGATCGTTAATTGTCGATATCACCCTCGCAAGTAACGTTCAACACAACAATCCAATAACAATTACGAACTGGAAAGTTACTTTCGAGGTTTGTCCTACCTCGGACCATAATGCGGTAACTTACACCATTGCTACATCCAAACACAAAACAGCCAAATGGAACAAAAAGGCAAGAATAAGTACTTTCAAATACGACACCAGCGGCGTGAAATGGGAACGAAAAAGGGAAGACATTGAGAGAGTACTGCAAGGAAAGATGCCGGAAATCGAAGAAATCAACAACAGTGGAGAGGACCAAATTGACCGCATCATCGCATCCTTTAACTAAAAAATTCAAAAAATGTGCGATGAACTACTCCCAAGATCGGAAGGACCCCCTCAGAAACCCCCATGGTGGAACGAAAATCTAAACTCTTTAAAAAAAGAAGTAATAAAAAACCACCATGCGCTAAACAAAGCTGCCCGACGGAGGCTTCCGCTCACGGACATATTGAGAGAGAGAGACTCCCTAAGAAAATATCCGTTGACAAGTGTTGCACCGCGTCTACCAGCAGCTTCCGAGATTTCTGTGAACGACAAAAGAAAGAAGACGTATGGTCTGTAACAAACCGCATCATGCGAACTAAACCAGTCACACAACCACCCGCCACAATGACCTTACCCAACGGAATGCACACAAAAGATAGTAAGGAGACCGCCGACGCGCTTCTCAACAACTTCCACCCTGACGATACAGACGACTCTCAAGCACAACGTGTGCTGAGACAACAAATACTGGAACCCCCCGGATACCGAAAAAGAACCACCATTTACGACCGGGGAGGTGATGAGAGCCTTGGAGACAATAAACCATAAAAAAACACCTGGCTCCGACCACCTCACGGCTGACATGTCTCCAGATGTGTTTAAGATACTGCTAATGTAAATGAAAGCTTGTAATATTTTATATGAATTAAATTTATTGTACACTAGACACACCGTTACAAGATGGCACCAAGAAGGGCTGTGTTGCCAGTACAAAAATATTATATCGTGTACATAAGTTGGGGGGCCACAGATAGCCTGAAAAAGTTAAACTTAAAAACAATAAGTATACAAATCAGTAGAAAAGTATTAAAGAATACAAAGTTAAGCAAACATTGATTTAAATTCGATGCTTTGAGAAATGATAACTTTTAACCATCTAATCTAATAATACATACGATAATAGATGAATGCAAGGAAAATATCTGTTTATAATACATATGTATGTACTTGACTGTAGTGTTATAAATTTTATGAATAAAATAATTTATTTTAGCCTAATAAAAGTTTATTTTATTTTAAAGACATGTTCCTTAGATTTAACATATGAAAAAACACTTAGGTATATATATATTAACATAGGATACAATTAGTATAGTAGAATTAAGTTTCAATGGGTAAAATAACAATTTTAGAAATAGCTCGATAATGAACCTTTTTATCAGAAGTTATTACTTCAACAACACGAACTTTATTATCCTTACCAGGAAATATTTTATGAATTCTACCCATTGGCCATCGAAGAGGAGGAGTTTTGGGGTTTCCATTCCTTCTTTCAAGTTTGGAAATTCTTTCTGCCATTTAGTTTTTTTATTCAATGAAGTTAAATAGTCATTTGACCAAATCTTCCAAAAATTTTGTTTTATCTGCTCACAAGATCTCCAAATTCTTAACCTATTACATGGAATATTAGTTAGATTCGGCTGTGGTATAGAAGTTAATACAATCAAAAAGTGTCCTGGTGACAAAAATGAAAAGTCAGAAATATCTTGTGACAATGGTGTTATAGGTCGAGAATTTAAAATGCTTTCTATTTCTGTTATAATAGTATTCAATTGTTCATATTTAAATATTTTAAAAGATGAAATCCTTTTTAAATGTTGCTTTGCAGACTTAACTACAGCTTCCCATAAACCTCCATGGTTGGGGCTGTACTTGGGAATGAAATGGAATTGAATTCCTCTTTGTAATGTAAAATTATTAATACTATTTTGAAAATCTTCTGTGTTTTGTAAATTGTACAAATCTTTCAACTTATTATTAGCAGCTTTAAAAGTAGATGCATTGTCACAAAATATATCCGATGGATTACCTCTACGTGCTATAAATCTTTTGAGAGCAGACAAAAAAGTATCAGTAGACATATCTGACACTACTTCCAGCGGTACACCTCCATGTGTACCGCTTTTGTAACAAAGCAAACAAAAACGGACACATAGCCTTTGCTTATAACACTATTTCTTTTTGAAGACTGTTTAATATCAAAAGGTCCACAATAGTCTATACCTACTTTCTCAAATGGACGAGCGGGACTAACACGATCAATACGTAGCGAACCCATAAGTTGCTGTGTGGTATTAGCTCTTTCCCTGCTACATATTAAACATTTGTGAATGACACTTTTGATCTCTCTAATGGAATTAATTACATGATACTGTAAGTTTAAACTGCTTAATACGACTTTTAAACCTCCATGCATTAAGCGAATATGTACTTGTCTTATTATTAATTTAGTTAATGACAATGCTTTGGCAATAACGAATAACTTAGATTGGCACTCTGCAATCTACTTCCCACTCGAAGAACTCCTTGCAAGTCTATAAAAGGTGTCAATGAACTCAAATAAGACTTGAATGATTTATTTTCTTTAATGCATTTTAATTCGTTACTAAAATGAAAAAAATTAACACCCTTTATTAGATAAGAAAGTGCCAATTTAAGCTCTTGCACAGGGAAAAAACCACTAGTAATAGAACCAACATTATGTTTGCACTTATAATAAAATCTTAATACTAACGCCATGATGCGAATAGTTTTAAACAAAGTAGAATAGTTTTCCAATAAAGGTAATATTGGGCTTTCCCTTTTTGTATTTGAATTTTCAATATTTGTACATACTGTAGTCTCAAAATTTGTAAAAGGTAATTCTATTTCTTGTAAATAAAAATTATAACTGCCATTCTCAATAATAAAATCAGGTCCCTGCTTCCATAGCTTGTCCTCGATTAACTGCTGTGGGTCACAGCCTCGCGATAACACATCTGCAGGATTAAATAGACTTGGAGTATAAAGCCATTTAACAGAAGCAAGTTTATTAATTTCTTTCACCCTATTAGCTATGTAAGCAGGGAGTTTCACAGGAGACAGGTCAAGCCAACTTAAAACTATTTTAGAGTCGCAGAATAAAAATGTTTTTGTAATATTCAAAATAGAACTAACATGAGACATAAGTCTCGCCAATAATAAAGCGCGTTTAGTTCCAACTTTAGAATTGTTAACTTTGAATTCAAAGGAGCTACTTTTGACTTTGAACATAGTAGATGCACATTAAATTTTCCATTAATTTTAACTTTAACAAAAATGCAGCAGCCATAGGCATGAGAAGATGCATCACAGAAGCCAATAAACTCAGTCTCCTCTGATTCAGCAGTTTGTAAATATCTTTTAATCTGGGGGCACGGAAGTGCCCCCGCCAAGAAGAGCGCGAAGCACTGGGGCACTACCTACCTTTTCTCGTAACGCTTCGTCGTTATTTTGAACTCTCAGAACTTGGGTTCGGATTATACCAGATCGACGAAATTCTCGGGATATGATGTCATTAGTAGACTTAATAAACATACAAAGTTTCAGGTGCATATCTTTTATACTTTAGATTTAATTGATATCTAAAAAACCCCGATTTCGTTACTGACTCACTCACTCACGTACTGTTGATCAACAAAACTTTTAGGCACTTCCCGAAGTGCTAGAAAGCTGAAATTTGGCATCTAGGCTAGTATTTGTACACAAACAACAGAAAAATCCTAAAACTTGGAATTTTCACCCTTCAACCCCCTAAACTAGGGGATGAAAGTTTGTATGAGACTTCCGCAAATTTTGATGCTATGGTCTTAAAATTTATATAGGGACTGCTTGTTATAAATAATAAAAGCAAAGTAAATGTAGACCATTAATTTCCCCACCGAGGGGCACGATACTCCTACTCCTAGAATATTACTACAGTTCTTATTACTTCTTTGTAGACTTCCCTTATCAGTATGCATCCCGGATCTTATGCAACTTAGAAAAAGAAATGAAATCCCACCAAAACATTTTCATGTAAAAATGTAGCCAAGAAGAGGGAAACAAAAAGTTATCAGATGAATGAATGAATAAATGAATGAATAAATGAATACTTTATTGCACAAAACAAACATACAGAGATATACAAAGAAAGATATATGTACAAGAGGCGCGCTTATCTCTATAAAAGAGATTTCTACCAGCAAACCCAGATAGGAAAGGAAAGTGGATTATGAGATCTCAAGTAGAGCCAAGCTTCTAACTCTACACGCCCTAACTGTACAGCCCTAACTTCACAAACTCTAACACCTTACTCAAAATATGTGGCTTGGTATCGCTTCGGTATCGCTCTAAAGTTTAAGTGGTGACCGAAGCTGAACCATTACCGAACCATTGTCGTAATCAAAACATTAGAGGTGTAGCATCGATTGTATATAATCGACCGCCGATTTCGCGTTTTTGTTGTTAAAAACTCTAGTTTTGACCACACTTGGGTGGGAATTCGTGGAATTTGATTTGTTTACGAGGTGAACGAAAAATTACAGATGAAAGATTCAAATGGATAGAAATGGGCGAAGCTCGGGATCTACAAGAAGTACGCGAGATCCCACCTCACCTACGCGGCCCCGGCATGGTACGCCCTGTGCTCTGAAACGAACAAACGGAGACTCCGAGCCCAAGAGAACCTCTCTCTGCGTACCATAGTCGGCGCCCCCCCCCCCCCTACATGAAGAACGCGACAATCCAGAGGGACCTAAGATGGGATACCGTGGACCAGTTTGTCCAGAGGCTGGCTAAGGGCATGTTCGCGCGTGCGGATGCGTCACAACACCCGCACATCGCCGAACTGGCGCCGCACCACGCGCGCCCGCCCGACCGAGTCTTATCGATACTCTGACCATGACCTGTCCACAGGAGTGGACAGAGGCGATTCTTCGGGAAGAGGTCCGTTGACCTGACCCCGACTCCCCACGCCCCAGAAGGGGTGCGTGAGATGACCATGAAGGAGAAATAAGTGTCCTTTCAACATTACGGGTGTGAATACTTTTAGTTTGATCAAATCTAATCCAATCTATGTATTTCATATAAAATGCAGCAACAGCGCCACAGGGTCACATCCTGTTCTCCAACTTGAGATGATGATGGAGTTTCTGGAAGTTCATCGAAATCTAGCTCTAGGTTGAATAAAATATAAAGAGTTCCGTGCGACAGCAGACTGTCTGTGGGGGGAGTGCGCAGACATCCTCAACCCCTTTAGAGCAGTTAGGACTGCAAAGGAATGAATCAAGGTATGTAGTTTTCTTTATCTTAAACTTTTTCCCTATCAGAATATAATGCTTTTGTAAGAAGCTGTACGAAGTTTAGATAAATAAGAATAACAATGTTAATTGTTTTCATATCCTGAAGGAAAATGTACAGCAAATTGTTTTATTAATATTCCAGCCAGCAGAAGCATGTTGGATGTATCAAGGCTGATGGGATTGAAAGTTGAACATCTGAGGGCAAAGGCTGCACAGACTTCCCAGGCTGCTCTGCAGAATGCTCAGACCCCTATAGTATTAATACTATAGCAGTCCTTCAAATTAATTTGTGAAAAATAGATTGACGAAGCAGGTAATTCTATACCTTACTATCAGTTTGGTAAGGATATAGTTATGTAGGAAATATGCCCTGAAAACTTACATTGTTACTTAATATAAATTTTAATTTTAAAAGTGCCCTTAGTATAATTTTAATGACATTTTCCCCACGAGTTTTCTAAACCATGTTTACTTTTCCCGTAAATATGCTGTAGAAAATATTAGCTATAATTAATTAATTCATGCAATCAAGTAAGTATAGTATACTTATATAGTTTTATGTAAAACATTTCTACTAACTTGTACATTATTTCTTTTTTCAGTTTTGTACCCAACAAAGAGAAGATGTGTGAAAAATATTTAATTATTATTACTAGCCTAAATATCCCATTGCTGGGCAAAGGACTATAATGTGAGAATAATTAAAGTGAGATAACTTAAGTACCAAGACATGAATAGAACAAACTTACCTAGTTAAATATCGTTTATTTTAGTCCTTAATCTATCAACAATTGCGCTCCCCGCAATAGACTTACTATCATAACATTCATAGAATGTAAACTTTTTTTGCTATAGTATCTCTCCTCATGTTCATTAGGTGTAACTATACATATGAGTACCATCTCCACAAGCCAGAACCCCTGGCAATCTGTAATTTTTGAAAAATCTGAAAATAATAAACATTTATACATAAACATTTACATAAAGGCACATACATTGCTTCTGGCCCCACACAAGGGTACCCTGGGTTGAGGAAACCAGAAACAACAATGACAAGACTGGGTTTTCTTTTCTTTATCCCCAGCCGGGGATCGAACCCAGGACCTCTCTCATGGTAGGCAGGGCAACAAGCGTACATGGTAGCAGCACCACAGAGGTTGTCATATACCTATATAATAATTGGTACAACTTCAAATCAAATCAGAGACAGTCCATCAACTTACATTTTTTAAAGTTGTTTGTTTGAAAGAACACTATCTTTCTCATCAATGCTAAATATAAGCATGTATTAGTATGTATTTGTATCTATGTATATGTTATTTATTTATTTAAAGCATTATTCAGGCCGTCAACTTACTTACTTAAAAGTTGTTTGAAAGAACACTATCTCTCTCATCAATGCTATTATTATGTATTAATAAATATTAGTATGTATTATTAGTAATATTAATGCTATTACTATTAGTATGTATTTGTTTCTATTTATGTATATAATATATACTTTAGTATTATGTAGATATTGGTAAGTAGTAGTATTTAATGTTGTGCACATATGTAGCTCTACCTGTAGTTTCTTTTTTACCCCTCTAATCATGGTTTGCTGGGAGAAATTTTCTGTTAGAGATAAGCTCGCCTTTGCACATGTTTTTTCCTTTATATAAATTTTTTGTATTCTCTGTTTTGTGCACTAAAGTATATATTTAAACTTATTAGCCACACAATCTTGGTATGCTTTTTTTTGTTTATTACCAAACCAAAAGTAGGTAATAATCTAAAATAAATTGTGATAGGCAAACTAATAAATAGGAATTGTATGATGTATGAGGCAGATAGGCAGACCACCGTATAGATGGACGCTGAGATGCTGGCTGGTAAGCAGTGGCTGCGGGAGGCTCAGGACCAGAGTAGATAGTGTGGTAAAGAGGAGGCCTATACCCAGCTTTAGGTAAATGTAAGCTGATTTGAATTGAATTGAATGATGTTAACATATAGTTACTTACTTCCTTTTAATTTGCTCCCTGTCACGAAGTTGAAAGAAAAATTTAAGATTTCTGGCTTGTTGAATGCTAAGTCACCTTAGCATTCAACAAGCATATGTTTTACAATTTTGGAGACACTTGACTGGTAAACACAATGTTTCCTGCCTGTGGCAAAATGCTAAATAACCAGCACCTGAAACAAAATTTAAGCACTGTTACTAAGCTCACTTAGTTCTGTTTTTGGGAAACAGGGAATAAAAATTTCTCATGTCCAAAGAAAAGTAAATGTGCTGTGATACATTCTAGTACTTTGTATAGTGTTACTAACCTTCGTGTCCACATCCAAAGCACTGGTTGGTGGCAAATTAAGGGTCAACTGAGTAATTAACGTGTCCACAAGCGAACTCCTTCGACCGTCAATATCGCTTGATAAAATCCGATTCTCTGTTTTAGATTGGGCTCGCGCTATAGCTATATCACACTCGTATGCCATTTCCAAAGTCCAGACACATCAATTTCCCGATTTTCCTACCTTACCTACTTTTCATCTCAACAATTCTAAACCAGTCCTGAAAAAGTAGCTCCGCAATAACTTTAACACAACAGTTCGTTTGACAGCGGTTACGGTTCAATTCCAATCGAACTTCGGTTCAACCATCTGTCAAAACATAAGCGCGATACGAAAAGTCCTTAAAGTTGTGTTTCGGTTATGGTTCAGCTATGGTTCGGTTGATATTTTTTACCGCGATCGCCCCCCTGGATATCATCGATGTAAGAACTTTCTATGATAGCTTTACTAGCAAGAGGAAATTCAGACTGATACCTCTTCGCTAGTTCTATTAGACATGCTGTAGCCAGAAAAGCAGAACTAGTCAGACCGTATGTTACTGTCTGTAACTGTAAACATTGTATTACATCATTGTCTTTCCATAGTATGTTTTGTAGACAACGATGTTCTGGATGTATGAACACATTTCTGTACGGTCGCCTGCGGCTAAAAGTATACAGGCAGGTGATGCCATCTATGAAGTGTACACGAACTGCTTACGGAATGCCTACGAGCCGGGCGGGGCGGCGGCGGCGGCGGCGGTGGCTGTAATAACTGGTAGCATATTTCAACCACTCTCTCATAGCTGGTAATAGTCCATGTGGCTAAAGATGCGCGTTTAGGATTCATGTAATGATGCGGCGGGGGCGATCATGGGTTCAAATCCCGCACGTAAAAATGTAACTAGTTGTTATTATTTTTAAATGCTTTTTAACATTCTTAACATCAGTAGTAATGGAAGTAAACACCCACAAGTCATAGTTAGTAGCCAGAGCGATTTATAAAACGTTGAGCGGGGCAAGTGTAAAACTGACTCAAAGAAGCGTTGGTTGTGATCAAATAAATTAAAAAGGTCTACCCACAATCTTATGAGAATAAGTCAATAAATAAAAAGAAGTAAGTTTAAGTTAGTCGTCCGCTACATTGCACCTGACATCTACTGTTGTTTATTTGCTCCCTATCGATTGTGTGATTGTTTTATCAGCTTTTGTAATTCTGTTGTAATTTGTTGATTCGAAATGCATCATTTAACGGCGATTATGAAGGCAAAAATCATTGTTTTGCAAGAGGAGAATGTGAGCATTAGCGAAATAGCTCGCCGATTGCAAATAACGGTAAGTCCAATATTATAGTCATCCAAATAAGGTAGATTTTTTGCAGCTGTAACTTAGCTCAGTATGACCTTTGACACAGGCGTAAATAGTTCAATTCAATTCAATATCTTTATTTCAGATCACATAGATCCATATCACACAGAGACAAGTTACAAGTTTAGAACACGAAACGAATAATGAAAGACTTCACAATGTTTTTATTTATTTGCAGAGAAAATCCGTCCAATTATGGATAAGGCGGTATGCTAGCACAGGCGAGATAGATAACTTGAAACGTGGTCGGAAATCTTTCACGTATACCCCTGCTTGTGCCCGTCACCGAGAAATTATAGCTGCTCATACAGCAGATCCCTTTGCCACGACTCGTTCCACGGCCCAGCAGCATGGAGTATCTATGGATGTAGTGCGCCGACATCTGCATGCAGGCCGCATTCATTGCTATCGACCAGCGAGTAAAATAGCATTATCACCAGCCCATCGCCAAGCAAGACTACAATTCGCTCGCCAATATTTAAATTTTAACTGGCAGGATAATATTGTTATTTTTACTGACGAAAAATGTTTTAATTCAGACAAAGATGGTCGAAAAGTTTTGTGGAGAATACCAGGAACACGTTACGATGTAGTTAACACGCTTCCTTGCAGAACCAGCGGTAGGATTACTCTCGGCTACTGGGGCTGGATGTCTTCGATGGGTCCTGGCGAGTTAGTTGATGTAGGTGGCCGGATGACTGGTTTAAATATTTAGAATTGTTACGACATGTCATGTTACCTTCAGTGCGCAATGTGTATCCTGAACCACATCATATTTACTTCGTGCATGATAACTGTGCAGTTCATCATGCACAAGTTGTTAGTGATTGGTTAAGGACACAATCGAATATTACTATTATTGACTGGCCCTCTAAAAGCCCTGATCTCAACCCAATAGAAAATTTGTGGGGCCAAATGGTGCTTAACTGGGACCCATCCGAAGTAAGAAATAAGAAAAACTTGGACAATCTAGTCACGTCAACATGGGAGTCGTATCGCGGCCGTGATTTGTGCTGGAATATGGTGACCGGCATGTCGAGACGGCTGCGAGAAGTCATCAACCAGGAGGGTGCAGCGACTCACTATTAAGCATTTTAATATTCCTATTTAGGAATATTTACTCCCTTGGTTAGCTTTTTTTACCTTATAAATTTACTACCCCATGTTGGCGTGTCAGGTCAGGAAAGTTATAGAAAGTGAGTGATGTTATTATTACAATATGTAACATGTTGATTCACTTCACTGAACTATAGTTAATATTTATGTTGTAGTTATTCTGCGATATATTATATGATAGATATATCTGCGAATTGTTTTCTCATACAGCTGATAACTACACCGATTCTATCATGTGGAGGGTAGACAAGTTACGAATAAATTTCTTTGTAACCATTAAGATAAGGAAGATGCATTTATAATATATATAGATCTAAGTTGTAATAATAAATCACTTCATCACTTACGGTTTGATGACTAGCCTTTAAACCTATAGTTAGGTTCAGGTAGCAATCCAAGCAGACAATGTGTTAATATTACTCGTCTAGTGTTTATGTTTTGCTATTTTATTAATAAACTTTTTATTTAAAATTCCGGATATTTTATTTACAAACCCTCAGTAATTAAATTCAACAATAAAAAGAAAGAAAAGAAAACTTGTATGATATTTTATTTAAATTCACAAAAAGTGCAAATTCAAAGCAAGTCCAATACATTCGTGGTAGTTCCTGCGTCTCGCCGCCGCCTTAAACCACTACGCCACGGTCAATATGTCAGAGATGTGTGAAATTAACTACCTATTCTACACAGGAGTTGACATAGCGGACACAAGCTGGCGTGCTGCTCAAACACACCCACATAAACAACACTGCCACACGCACACCACAACACGTCCACGCAACTATTACCCAGGACGTTGTAGTTATAAGCTGGTTACTAGATGGCATCACCTGCCTGTATACTTTTAGCCGCAGGCGACTGTACATATGACGTACATCACACTGTATAGTGTATTTGTAAGAGCGAAACAATATTAATATTTCAAATAAAGTTTTCTGCAATACTGGACCATTACATAGTATATTATTTAGACTGTAACCGTTTTTTGTTTTAGCACTTCCATCAAAAACTACACGAAGTTTATTTGTTTGCTTTTCTGGCCTTAAAACAGCATGATGGGGCAAGAAAAACAAAGGTTGATCTTGTGGGTTAGTTTGTTGTATTTATAATTTTAGCATGACCTAAATCAAGGTACTCTTGTATGAAATCTTTGTATAATTTATAAAATTCATGATTTTTTTGGAATATTTTTTGCAATCTTTGTAATGCAATTGTAAATGAATTGGAAGAGTCAACATCCTGTAATGAAATTTTTAGTGGAAGTTTGACTTCAAATTGATTGTCTTTTAAAATCACAGACTCTTGAAATACCTTTAAACTATACTCGTGTTCAGGCAAGGATTCATAATACACTTCAGGAACCTTTTCTGTCTCCCAGAACTGCTTTACTTGATTATTAAGATCCACATCAGCGGTTGACAGTTTTTCATGAACTGTATGCATAGTTAAGGTTGTATTGCCAATGGACTTGCCTTGACCACAGACAGACACGATGTATCCAAGGCGGGTGTTGATCAGGACTGGATCCCCTGAGCTTCCCTCGACCTTGCCATCTTGTATTATTCTGAAAAATACGTCAGCTGCTAGCAGAAGCGAGACTTCACCTGGAATGTCAAATTGATCATCCGCTAGAGCAAGACATTTTGGAATGGAAAAATTCTTTAACTGTATGGGATATTGTGGCAATTTTGTTGTAATTTTATTAATAATTGAACATGTGATATTCATATCAAAGTTCTGTACTCTGGAAGAAATTTGCAAGTTAATTCCTTTATTACATTCATCTTTATTACCACCCAAAGTTATAATATTTTTATTTAAATTAAATGTTTATTTAAATTAAATTAAAAGCTTTAATTTATCAGCCAACTCTGTATTGCAAAATGAAGTTTGGCTGCCAGTGTCTAATAAAGCTCCGGTAATTAATTTATTTCCATGAACATCAGTAACAAGTACTTTGGCTGTAGGCAATAAAACATTTGTATTGGTAGATTGAAAGGACTGAATTGGACTGTGACGAAGTCCCCTCCACATGATGAATTAATGTGTTGTGATTAGCTTGGCACTCTCCACACTTGAAGGCATACCTGCCCTTCTTCGCATGACGAGCTAAACAAATTTTACACAATTCATTATGATTTACAAATTGCAATCTATCTTTGGATGGCAATGCAATAAACTGTGGACACCAGTGCAACTAATGTAACTGTGAACACTTTATACATTTTGGAAAAGGGACAGATTTTTCTGAATGAGAGGAAACTAAGGTGACACTATGTTTATTTTTATAAAATTTGTCATTAATAGTAGCTGGACTAGCCTCTAATGAAGCAGCACGCTTGTCTAAAAATTCTAAAATACTGTAGGTATTTTTGTAGTGTCCCTATCTGTATGATACAACCGCGCAGTATAGGAATCAATTTTTCGCAAGAGTATAGTAGACAATATGGCATCCCACTGATCATCAGACTGATCAAGATTTTTTAAAGCTGAAATATGTTGCCTTACCTTAGCAACAAATTCTCTCAACTGCACTGCTGTACCTTTACTTACGCTTGGAAAATCTAATAAAGTTGTGACATGATTATTTACCAATAATGCAGTGTTCTCATATCGCTTTTGCAACAACTTCTTGGCGACAGAGTATGAATCACCAATGATAGGTAAACTGTCGATCAACTGAAGAGGTTCTTCACGCAGATATTTCTTTAAAAAACACAACTTTTGTATGTTGTTAATCCTCTCATCGCTATCAACCACAGCATCAAACATCTCAATGAATGGTCTATATTCCGCTATATTTTTGCCATTAAAATGTGGAATTTAAATTCATTTTATATTATAATCATCAATTATATGTCAAACATTATAACTTAAATTTAAGCCTGAACCCATTCTCCACACGGGACAATTATTTTACTTACCTACCACAATTTAACATACCACACAATTAACATCACCATGGACCTGTACAACAAACTGAGCGCCAACATGGACAAGATTGAGGAAACATTTAAAACCCGGATGGCGCATTATGAGATGGAACTGCGGGAGGCCTCCACCTTGTCGCTGTCCAGCACCCCTCCAGACCTCACCACCATCAGCAGTGAGTTCATTGAATTTAAAGCATTCACATGGAACTGCCTAAACATGTTGCGGTCACAGTTAGAGCTGCTGCTGGTGGGTCAGGACCGGCTGGAGATGGGTACCAGACGAAAGGTGCTTCTGCTGCATGGAGTACCGGAGGAGGCAGAGGAACAGGTTGATGTGGTGACTCGGGCGTTATTAGGCAACCAGATGAAGATGTCCCCGCACTGTGTGTCGGACATTAGTGTAGTGCGCAGACTTGGCCCGAAGAATAAGGCAACCAAAGCTCGCCCCTTGCTTGTTCGGTTCTCATCCTTTGCAGCGCGGACCGAGGCGTGGAAGGGCAAGACCGCCTTAAAAGGGACCGGGATAACTGTGACGGAGTTCCTCACTAAGTCCAGACATTCAGTGTTCATGGCTGGTAGGAAGCACTTCGGTGTTCAAAACTGTTGGACGACTGAGGGCAGGCTCGTCCTATTACTCCCAGACAAGACCAGGCGGAAAGTGGAGTGTATGTCGGAGCTGCTCGAGTACACCAACAAGTTCCCTCTTTCCGCCAATCAGTCTGAGGGAGAGAAGACTGCGAAGAAGTCATCCGCTGCTGTTGCTGCGCCCACGGTTGCTGCAGCGTCGGGCCCGGGTAAACGTCCTTCTAGTATCAGGCGCAAAGGTGCGCCGCCGGTGCCGGCAGCCAAGAAGTAGGTTGCAACTTCACTTATTGCCGACAAACTCCGACCCGAAGTGTCTCCTTATTTGTGCGGGTTATAAATGTTTTCTTTTGGCAGGTAGGTTTAATATTTATCTGTTTTAGTTTATAGTAGGTAGCGGTCATTATTTCATCTCAATTCAATTCATTTTTTTGGTTTGATGGCTTCTACTGTGGATCTCTACAGTAATTCCGCCAATATCACGTATTGAAGTAACACGAAGGGGATCACGTTGTACAGTTATCGGTGAAACTTCCTTTGAGTTGAGATCTCTCTATAACAAAAGGACCGGACAAACAACAATTAGGACAGCACAAATTAACATATAATTTAAATGTTAAGTGATTACATATTAAGGGTGTTAGACATAAAAAGAAGACATACATAAATAAAATAATAATTCTACATCTAACTACAGTTTAATCTTGTTAGAGGTTATAAATTTAGAAAGGATGTGAATAAAGGAAGGGTCCGAAAGAGTCAATAAGAATTTAAGATTGACGGGACGGGGGATCTTACCGGGGAGGATGTCATACAATGAGGTTTGAAGTTTAGTGCATTCAAAAAAAATATGATCGGGAGTACCGTCAGCCAGGCCGCATTCACAAAGAGAGCTATCCCTTATCCTAATTTTAGCGAGATGTACTGGCGTGCAGGAGTGTCCCAGTCGAAGCCGACAGATAGTTGATGTAACAGTCTTACGCATTTCCCTGTACTTGAAAAACCAAGGTTTTTTAGGTATTGACAGTTGAATTTGGCCATAATGCCTACCCTTTAAAGTTCTAGATGATTGCCATGAAGATTCCCATGATTTTTCCAGACGAGTCTTAGCCGAAGATACTAAGTCTTGGGTATGAATTTTGAAGTGTGATAAGTCACCAGATTCCACAGCTTCCTTTGCACAAGAGTCAACTATTTCATGACCCGAAATACCACTGTGAGCTGGAATCCAAGCCGGTATAATGTTCATACCCCGAGAGAGGCACCTGAACAGAGCATGGCGAATCTTTAGTACAAGAGGGGACTTAAGTTTTGATTTAAATGGGTTAGCAGAAATTGCGTAAAGAGAGCTTAAGGAATCCGAGAAAATTAAAGTGTTATCCAACGAATGGGATTCCGCATACAAGATGGCTTCAAGGATTGCCGTCGCCTCTCCGGAAAAAACGGAGATACCCGGAGGTAGTTTGAAGTTTAAGATAATTCGGAATTTAGGGATCCACACGGCTGCTCCAACATTCCCGCTAGAGGAAAGCTTGGATGCATCCGTGAATATGGGCAGCCACTCTGACCACTTTTCTGTAATTATTCTATTAAATTGCCTATTGGGTTGACGTGAATATTTTTGAATGCCAAAATCTAATAAGATTTGAGGTTTAAAAATAAGACAATGATATGGGAACGAAAAGAGGGGAAAAGTTTCATAATGGAATATGGGGTGACGGATACGGAAAAAGTTGATGAAACTTCGAAGTAAACAAGGAAGATCCCTCAGGGATCTGTAACCTTGAGCCGTAGTGATCTGGAAGAGTCTTTGGAGTTTAGAGGGTAAGGGGTGAGAAGAAACCTGAACAAGCTTAAAGAAAAATCGATCACATAAATACTGATTGCGGAGATGAAGTGGAGGATCGACACATTCAACCTGGAGAGCATTAGTTGGGGATGATTTCATTGTTCCTGAAATTATTCTCAGACACTTAGCTTGAATTCTGGAAATTTTGACGGTAGCAGCTTTATTACAAGGGTCCAAAAGGAAACCGCCATAATCAAAGTGGCTACGGATAATGGCGTTGTAGATTAATTTTTGAGAATAGGGGTGGGCCCCCCACCATACTCCTGATAAGGAGCGAAGAACGTTAATACCCTTCTCACATTTTTGGGCAACATAGGACAGGTGTGGGATCCCAGTCAGTCTGGAGTCGAGGATCACTCCTAGAAACTTGACTTTATTGTCGGTAGGGATAGGATCGTCTTCAATGAGAAGTTCCAAATCCGATATGGTTCGTTTTTTTGTAAAAATAACTGAGGAACTCTTGGAGGCCGAAAGAGATCATCCGTGAGCATCGAGCCAATCATTTAGATACATCAGCGCCGAGTTTAGACGAGATTCTGCAACTGAACATGAATCTACAGCCAAATAAAGGGCTAAGTCATCAGCATATTGTAAAATATTGCAGAAGGGGGTAATGCATCTTTCAAGATCGTACGTGTATAAATTGTATAGGAGTGGGCTCATGACAGATCCCTGGGGGAGACCTTTCCATACAGTACGGCTTGTAGATGGACAGTTAGTATTTTTTATGGATATAGATCTTTCCATGAGAAGATTGCATATAAATCGAGTCAACTTCTCAGGAATACTCAGATTTTGCATAGTTTGCCTGAGAACTGAGAGCTGGACGTTATCATATGCAGAAGTTACGTCAAGGAATGCTGCCACCAAGTACTGTTTCTTCTTAAATGCCAGGTGGATATCAGTGACAATGATGCTTAGACTATCCATAGTGCTCATACCCTTACGAAAACCAAACTGGGATTTCGCTAGGATGTTATTATGCTCAAGGAACCACTCAAGTCTGGTTTTCAATAGATGTTCCATAATTTTACATAGGACGGATGAAAGGGCAATAGGTCTACGGGACTTAGGGTCAGAGGGATTCTTTCCGGGTTTGAGGATTGGGATTATAATTTGTTTGCTCCATGTAGTTGGGGAGGAACCAAAGTCAAAGAAGAAATTTATTAATTCCAAATATTTAAATTTACATTTTGAGTTGGATTTAGTTAAGAAAGAGTAAGGAATCCCATCGACTCCAGGGGAAGAGTCGACAAGGCCTTCCGGTGTACATTCTAATTCGCGGATAGAGAAAGGGGCGTCCATATTCCCACATGCAGAAATAAAGGACGGGGGAGAGGCGAGATCATAAGAATTAGGAGAGAATGGAGGAGAAAGTCTGTCAGCAAAAGCGTCCAGCCAAACTGCCGGATCATTAGAGGTCACATTCTCTATGTTCATAGAGCATCTAAATCTACGAATGTTTCTCCAGACTTCTGAAGGACGCGTGCGAGGAGAGAGACCTTCACAAAAAAAGTTCCAACCTGCTCTTTTTTTCCGATGGATTGTTCTTTTCGCTCGAGCAGCGGCGTGCTTATATTTAATGAAGTTATCCATCGACATATCAGAAATTTATAGTGTTTCAGCATCGTTTCTCTCCCCGATCACCAACGTACATTCGGAATCCCACCAAGGAGGTGAGACTCTATGATTCCTTGGCTTCTTAATAGGAATGTGTGAATTGGCAGATGACAAGATGGCATCAACAAAGTTATCATATATTGATAGGAAGTTATTAGAAGTGCATTGAGGAATTGAATCCATTTTAACATCTAGTGAGGAAGAGAAGTCATCCCAGTTAGCTTTAGACAACCTGTATCTAACAAGGGGGCAAGGGTCAATGGCGATATAAGACTGAGAATGAAGAGAAATAAGGATAGGGAAGTGGTCAGTCCCAAAAGTACTAGAAAGCCTTTTCCAGAGACATGAAGAAGAAAGAGAGGGGGAAGTAATAGTAAGATCGACAGCAGACTTGGGGTTCTGATGGGGAAGGACTCTACGAGTAGGGGAACCATCATTAATTATACAGAGATTTAAGTTATCCAGAAGATCAAGAAGAAGATGAGAGAAGGGGAAACTTATAGGAACCCCAAGAGATATGGTGGGAGTTGAAGTCTCCCATGACTATAACAGGGGGAGTAAGTGAGGAAATTATAGATTGTAGAGAGAGAATAAGTGAGGCTGTTGGGTAAGCTATGTACAAGGACAGAAAAGACACACCAAGAGCTCTAAGAGCTATGGCATTGATCTCCTGACCATGGGAAGGGAGGGGAATTTGGGTAAAAGTAAGGGAACGTTTTACTAGTAAAGCGGTCCCTGCATACCCGTCGTCTCTGTCCTCCCGAAAGCATGAGTAACCAGGAACCCGAAAACGGGAGCCAGGGACCAACCACGTCTCCGAGTCGGCAGCGACGGCAGGTTTATATTGATCAATCAGATTAAGAAGTTCTGGTTTTTTAATCTTAATGCTTTGACTGTTCCACTGAAGTATTTGGGGGAACATTGTTAAGAATATTAGAAATTTGTATTAATTGTTGTGCAACGTTGGGCGGTACTGAATCACTAAATTTAGATATTATATTTACAATGAGGGACAAAAGGGTTTCAATGAGGTTGTCATTTGGGGATATTGATTGAGATGATTGAGATAGGCAGAACCCATTAGGAACTGAGGATGTTGGATCTGCAATAATCATATTATGGGTTGATCTGTCATAACCTTTAAGTGGAGGAGGTCTGGACCTTTGGGAATAAACTGTTTTTTTATAAGATGTTGAGGTAGTAGGGGCTGGAGTTGAGACCAATGGGGCTTTGAGCAGTCTGCATAGGATCTTCCAGATGAAGGGATCTTGATAGAGGCTTCTCCATATGAGATGTTCTCTTGGGTCATCATGAGCTTTATTGATTTTTGTCTGCCGTGTTCAGGGCAGTTTTTGTCTGTGGCAACATGGTTGCCTGAACAGAAAATGCATGTTGGGTCGGTAGTCAATTCTGTACAATCTTCACCTAGGTGGGGCTGACAGCATCGGAAGCAACGGGGTTTAGAGCGGCAATGAGCCTTGACATGGCCAAAGCGAAGGCATTGATTATATTGAATTGTGGGCAATTGGTATGATTCAACTAGCAGGGACGTGTGGTAGGAGAAAATTCTTTCAGGTAAGACTTGGCCTCTAAAAGTTAACACGACAGACTGTTTAGGAACCCAAGAAGCAACATGATCCAGCCACTGCTTGCGATTCAATCTGCGTGCTTTCAGGATCTCGCCACATCCTGTTGGAAGATCCACTGACTCCACAAACTCATCCATCGGCATGTCCACGGGAACACCCCTTACAAAGCCCATTCGGGATACTGCATATGTAGGGATATAGGCCTTGTATTTATTTCTTTTAAGTAACGGGTTTATTAGGAATTTATTTGCCTCACAATAGTTTGAGAATGTCACAGACATTTTATTTCTACCGGTTTTTTTAATTCCATCCTTTTTTATGTTCTTTATGTTTAGATTGAATAGAAGTTGACCGAATTTCAGTGGATTGAATGAAGTTGCAGAGTTATCAGCCTCTCTTTCCACTAATACTACATATGGGCCAATGTCCCCCTCACTATATGACCTAACGAGATCCCCCGTCAGGCTGGGATGAGTATAGGTGGTGATCACGGATCTCACTCACTTCTCACTTCAATCAATCAAAACAAAACAACTTGATTGTTGTCAATGTCAACTGTCATCTGTCACTTTATTCTTATGTGCTTAGAGCGTAACGCACGGTGTGTTCCATTTTTATCAATAGCTTAATTTATTTTGTCCGTCCCGTGTCCGTTCCGTTCCACTTTTCTAATGATTATGTATTTGACGGATGAGGGAGTATGGGAGACCGTCTCCCACCGGCATCATGGTTGGATGGGTCGTCAGCCATGTTTTTATGATACTCAATTCTCCTTTTACTTTTATAATTCAATATTATTTCTAAATAACAATTTCCGTCGTTTTCTTGTCTCTCACCAGTCTGTCCTTTTTTTCTCTCGCGAACCAACACGTTGCCACAGATTATTGTCTATGTTAATCTTCACAGACAAATTTGTTGTGCCGCTCCTACATCCTCGCATCCTGATGCGACACGGCCGTCCTGATGAGACACTCGTCCTCGAGTGGTGATTCATCTGGGCCTGGAACCAATGAAAGTTCGCAACAGTAATTCGTCTTACCCTCGGTCATTCTGACTACCTTTGGGAAAGTCTAGTTAAATTCATAGGCCGAGTTATTAACAGTTTTACTATTACCATGGTACACTTTACTACTAACCTCTAAATGGACTTCACAATATAATAAACTTACAGGAGGAAAGCCAATTCCAGTATTGATTGTTTTTGAAAGATAATAATAACAAAACCAATGATAAATGCCCAATAATGCTCCGCGTCAGCCCAGTACAACATGGTAATCCACTTTCACTTTCCCTTAGTGAAATCTCTCTCATCACCACTCCTCTTGAGTGGGACACATACAGAGCACACATAATCAAATATCTCTCTTCTCTGTCCACTACAGAGGAATCTCGCGCAGAGCACACCACCAGTGTCTCTCTTCACTGTACACAACAGGAATATCACACAGAGCACACCACCAGTGCCTCTCTCCCCTGTACACAACAGAGGAATCTCACACAGAACACACCACCAGTGTCTCTCTTCACTGTACACAACAGGAATATCACACAGAGCACACCACCAGTGCCTCTCTTCCCTGTACACAACAGAGGAATCCAATGAACTCATGTATTTGAGTTAGTATTGTATTGTATTGTACATGTATTTGGGATTACATAACAAAAAAAATAAACATCAACATGAGCCACATGGCTCATCAATCTCATCTTCTAACCATTCTATATCTTCCGAAGGAACAAGGCTTTCGGGCTCTTTGTTAGTTTCATCTTCTGCATCATCTTCTAACCACTCTATGTCATCAAAGTGTGCTTGGTTATCAGCTGGTTTTCTAATCTCTTTATCATCATTTAACTTATCTATTTCTTCAATAGGGAATGGGCTTTCTGGCATTTTCCTAATACGGTCGTGAGCATACTTATATGTTCTGTTAGAATTAAGAGAACTTAATACATATCGATCTCCCTCTAGTAATTCTTTGATTCTAAATGGACCTCTATACTTAGGGTCTGATTTTGTTTGGTGTCTCTCTTCGTTTTGTAATAGTACAAAGTCTCCTACAGCAAACTTATTGATTCTAGCTTTGGTACAGTCAAATCTTTTTTTGTCATAGTCTGCATTTCTATCCATGTTTTGTACAGCCTGTGACCTAACTTCATCAAGGTCAACTGCCGGGTCAATGTCACCTGAGAACATAAGCTCTAGGGGTCTTGCGACTTTACCTATCAATAATTCAATGGGACTGGATTTCGTGAATCTATTCTGGGAACAGTTTAGGGCTAGTTGCACATCAGGGAGAGCATCTTGCCACGAACGATTGCTAGTCTCAACTGCTGTGAGCATGTTCTTCAGTGTGCTCATCACTCGCTCAACTTGTCCGTTGGCGCGAGAACTTCCTGTGGCTATTAAGTGTAAGCTGATATTCTTTGATATGCAAAACTCACGGAACTCTCGGCTAGAAAAGCATCTGCCTTGATCTGCTATCAGGCGAGTTGGGGCTCCAAATGATGATACACTATGTGTTAGAGCTTTAATGATACTGGAAGTATCAATGCTAAGAGTATGATACAGTAACACAAATTTTGTGAAGGCGTCTATCAAAACTAAGACATATTCCTTGCTGTCATTTTTGTCACTGAGTTTCCCAGTTAAGTCCACATGCAACGTATGCCAAGGGACAGCCACCTTGGGTATAGGGTGCAACTCCGCTTGGATTTTACCTGAGTTGGATTTAGATACCTTGCACAGTTGTTGACAAGATTCCGAACGAATTTTGACATGTTTTCAAACCAATACAGTTCACAGAGTTTTTCTAGGGTCTTTTCCCAGCTTAAATTCATAAGGGCTTCATGCGTGGTGTTAACAACAGACCACCTTAGAGATCTAGGTAGAATCCGTAAGCAACGTGTCTTATTGTGTCTCTGTATCCTACGGTACAAAATCCCTGATCGAAGCTCATATGTCCTAGCAATGTCACCAGGGAGATTGTCCTCATTAAGATCTGCTATGGTCCCAGAAATTTCGCTATCTAACTGTTGTTCAGCTAGAAACCAGTCATCTGTCAGCTCAGCAGTGTTTACTTGTTTGGGCTGAATCTTTTCGAATGTCTTTGTGGGATTCTTGGCAAGTAAGGGGTTCCTGGAGAAAAAGTCCACATGACGCATACGGTCCCCACGTCGATGGACAATGTCAAAATCAAAGGCCTGAAGGAATGCCCAACATCTGTGAACCCTAGGTGTTAGATCCAGCTTTCTCCGGGACGATTGCAAGGAATTGCAGTCGGTGACAACAATGAACTTATGGCCATGTAAGTAATGCCTAAAATGCTTTACAGCATTCACCACTGCTAGCGTCTCCAATTCATAGGAGTGATATTTTGACTCAGCAGCCGTAGTTCGCTTGCTGAAGTAGGCAACTACATGATGTTTGTTGTCCTTTTTCTGCATCAAGATGGCCCCATAACCAATGGAACTTGCATCAGTGTGGAGTTCGGTTGGGCAGTCTGGGTCAAATATCATGAGAACAGGTTCATTTGTTAATACTGATATTATATTCTGCCTGATAGTTTCATGATTGGTGGTCCACTCAATTTTCCCTTTACCTATAGTCAAGGCATACAGTGGAGCCATGATTTGAGAGAACTTCGGAACAAATTGTCTGAAGTAGGAGGCTAAACCTATAAATTGACGTAGTTGTAGTACAGTTTCTGGTGGAGGAAGAGCTGTCAAGGCCTCTATTTTCTTTGGATTTGGACTAATTTCGCCGCAGCTAACTTCATATCCTAGATATTCAACTTTCTGCTTTAGAAAAGAACATTTTTTAATGTTCAATGAAAACCCGGCACCTGTAAGTACATCAAGGACCACCTGCAGCCTCTAGAGGCCCTCCTCAACAGTAGAAGCAATCACTAATACATCATCAATATATACGACCGCATAACTGTAAGCAAGGTCTCCCAGTGCTTTCATCACTGCCCGTTGGAATACAGAGGGAGCTTTTCGAAGACCGAATGGCATGGCCAAATATTCAAACTGGCCATCTGAAGTAACAAAGGCTGTAAGCTCAATTGAGTCAGCATGGATTGGGACGGCATGGAATCCAGACGCCATGTCCAAGGTCGAAAAGTAGTGACTTCCATGCAATCTAGCAATCTGGTCTGCTATCAGAGGCAAAGGAAACCTATCCGGGACAGTATTATCATTTAACAAGTAGTATAGGGCTAGCAAATGGTGACGCACTAGGGTGGATAACACCGGCATTCATGAGCTCACTGACTTTTTCACGTACTACTCTACGCTCTTCAAGGCTCAGTCTGTAAGGACGACGGCATACAGTCTTGTTTGGATCTTTCAGACGAATAATCATGGGGTAAGTCATAGCTCTATTGTTAGGAACACCACAGACAAAGTGATCCTTGTAGGGATTCAAAATACCTAGTAATTTTTCCCTAATGTCATGGGGAGCATCAGTGTCAATTTTGTCAACGTTGATATCATCAGGTCTGTTTATGTCACAAACACTTAATATATTGACTTTTGTCAGCAGCATTTTGTCAGATGTCATGTTTAGGGATAACCCTTGAGTTAATATTTCACGCCCTATCATAATGTCTTGTCTAAGGCAATAGTCAGGTAACACGTGAAAGAGGATTTCCAAACTAATATCATCAATTTCAATCATAGTTAATATCTGCATTGTACTATGGACACTAGTCTGACCAATACCAGTCATAGTTACAGTGCTATGAAATCTCTTTCCTTTAAATTTACCTGCAACAGATTCTTTTATAAGCGAACACTCCGCACCAGAATCATAGTTAAATGTAAAACCCTCACCAGAATGATGCAGAGTACCAGCAGCTGAACCAACATGGCACAGATTCACTTGCCGCTCGCCAGAGGAATTAGGGCCGCCGTTGCTGTTGCTTCTCTTGTTAGCTGGACAATTGGGAGCGATGTGGCCGACCTCATGGCAGCGGAAGCAGGTGAGCGGTGGCCTTGCAGACGTGGAGGGTTCTCGACGAGGAGTCCATGCTCTGGGTTCTCCCTTGACCTCACTCTCTCGCTTCCGGGGACAGTATGTAGCCTTGTGTCCTTTCCCCCACAATGATAGCATTTTATATGTAGTGCTGGCCTTTGGGGTCTGTATCTTTTGGGATCAGAAGGTTCTTCTGCATCCATTGAGTAATTATTGGGGGCAGATTTCCTTTTTAGTGATATGGCCATTAACTCTTGTTGTAGTTGGCTTCTCGTGGAGATCTCTTGGGTGAAGGATAGTCTCTGAGCCCTCTGCTCAAATTGTGCGACATGAGCAAGCACAATCGAAACAGCAGTTTGTTCTTGATTTAGATGTTTCAGTCGTGCCATTAGCCTTGTTACTGATGCTGCTGCATATGCAGCCAAACATTCACCATCTTTGGGTCTGCCTGTAAGCAAATCAACTAGGATTGCAGGTGTCGTTTCTAAGCTACCATATCTTGATATGAAGATATCTTTGAACTCTTCCCATGTCATTCCTGCGAAGCATATTTGCGATAGCCAAGAAGAGGCCTGACCTTTTATTGCCCGGCTCAATGCAATAATTAATGACGCGCCATGAAGAGGTGTTTCAGCCATGCATATGTCAACAGTTTCTGCCCAGGCTTTGGCGTCTGCATTTTTGGTGTCTGGGTCGAATTCAGGCAATTTCATTGTACTGTGAGTTTGTTGCGGCTTCATCGATTGTATCAGCGCCATAAAACTGCGGTTCTGTTGTTCTAGCAACAAACACCACCTTTCATCACTGCGATCTCTTTCTTCTTGTTGTGGGCGTTTGTCCTTGTATCACACTTCTGATGACGGATGAGGGAGTATGGGAGACCGTCTCCCACCGGCATCATGGTTGGATGGGTCGTCAGCCATGTTTTTATGATTAAAACACTCAATTCTCCTTTTACTTTTATAATTCAATATTATTTCTAAATAACAATGTCCGTCGTTTTCTTGTCTCTCACCAGTCTGTCCTTTTTTTCTCTCGCGAACCAACACGTTGCCACAGATTATTGTCTATGTTAATCTTCACAGACAAATTTGTTGTGCCGCTCCTACATCCTCGCATCCTGATGCGACATATTCCTATCATTCCGTCACTTTCACCTTTATTTTCCCGCCTGTATACAATTTTACATGTTAAAATGGAAACGAGACGAACTCGTTCCATTTACAAATACTTAGGTGTTAATATTTCTGCATTATTGTTCCTTCTCTATGTTATGTATTATAGATGTTGTGTATATTTCGGTTACTTTCCCGGCATGCCCAGTGTGACTGGGTTTAGGCTTTTATTATTGATTATTATTATACATTATAGGCTAGTATATAATAGTCAGTTTTAATTAATTTATATATATATTATATTATATATTTATTTTAAAGTTATTGTAGTATATTTATTTTATTTTATGGATATCATATATAAATTTACAGATAGTATTTTCTCATGTTCTTCTACCGGCGACTCTGACAGTGCGGGAAGCGGGTGGGCGGGCGCGTCACTTTCCGGCAGCTTGAAACGCGTGTTCATGCAGTCGGAGTTCAACTTCAATGTCGTGCATATCAACGCCCAAAGCATTCCTGCTAGCTATGCTGATCTCCTTGAAGCTTTCAGCGATAAGAGAATACATGGAGCTCTTGTCTCAGAATCCTTTCTCAAACCATCTCTTCCTTCCTCCATGTATTCTCTGCCAGGGTTCAGGCTCTATCGCAATGATAGGACGGGTAAAGCTGATGGCGGCGTGGCTATCTATTTACGTTCTGACATTCCTTGCAAAGTCATCAGCCACTCGCCAAGCCTGTACTCTGGTTCGCCTGAGCATCTCTTCCTTGAGATCAGCTTGCATCACCACAATATTCTTCTGGGTGTATATTATAGCCCCTCACTTCGCATCGATTACTTTGAATCTTTTGAAAAGATACTAAATGACTTAACTCCTCTCTATAGTGACTCTCTCATACTCGGTGATTTTAACACCTGTCCCGCTCCGCCAAACTTGAATCTATTCTACATTCCTTTGACTTGCATATTCTACCCCTTGGCGCTACTCACTTTCAACCACATTGTACTCCCTCTCTTCTCGATCTTATGATCGTCTCCAACACAGCCAAGGTGGCTCCCATGGCCAGCTTACTGCCCCCTTCTCCTATCACGACCTGGTTTATCTTTCATACAAAGTCAGGCCCCCTAAGCGCAAAGCCAAATTTCTTGATATGCGGAGCTTCAAAGGCGTGAACCTCGATTACCTTAAATTCGATGCCTCATCTATTGATTGGACCCCTGTCATCACTAGCGAAACCGTAGATGACAAAATCCTGAAGTTTAACTCGATTGTCCTGGGACTGTTCGACAAGCATGCACCAATGAAAAAGGTCAGGGTCAAACATCTCCCTGCCCCATGGTTGACCGACTCCATCAAGCGTTTAATGGCAAAAAGAAACCGTGCGAAAGGGCGATATAAGCGAGACTCCACCAACGAAAATCTTCTAACTTTCAAACGCCTCCATAACCTGTGCAACCGCATGTGCCGTGATGTGAAGCGACGACACATCCATGAGCGTATAGAGAGATGTACACCCCAGCTCAGGTCTGGAAGTTCCTTAAAACCATTGGTGTTGGCAAGTCCCAGGAATCCTCTTCAGGTAATGTCGATCTCAACGGTCTCAACCAGTTCTTCTCTTCTCCCCCCGTCGTGATGGACCCTGCCGCTAAGGAGGCAACCCTTCGTCGTCTACGGCTAAAGGCTGTAGTCTGCACCTCACCGTTCAACTTCAGCTTCATTGGAATTGGCGCAGTTAGAAAGGCAGTGCTAGCTATCACATCCAAAGCTGCTGGTGGCGACAACGTCAGCCATCAAATGATCCACAGCGTCCTTGAAGAGTTGCTTCCTCCAATTACCCACATTATCAACTTCTCTCTATCTGATAGCTCCTTTCCTAGTCTGTGGAAGAAAGCACTCGTCATCCCACTGCCCAAAAATTCCAATCCTTCCTCCTTCAAAGATTATAGGCCCATATCTATCTTACCCATTCTCTCTAAGGTCCTTGAATCCATAGTTCACTCCCAACTCTCCTCCTACCTTTCATCTAATAAACTTCTTAATCCGTACCAATCTGGGTTCAGACCAGGGCATAGTACTACCACAGCACTTTTGAAAGTCAGTGATGACATACAGCTAGCGATGGATCAGAAGTTGGCCACGGTGCTAACCCTGCTTGACTTCAGCAATGCCTTCAATTGCGTCGATTTTGAGATCCTTGTCGCAATATTGAGCTCACTGAATGTGTCCTTCCACGCTGCTAACTGGTTCGACTCATACCTGAGAGGTCATTGTGCACTGCCTAGCCTTTCTTGGTAATTTTTCCTATCATGCCTTGGTTTGGTGGAAGAAATCTCTTTTTAGAGATAAGCTCGCCTTTGTACATATGTTTTCAACAAATGTAACTTTTTATTTATCTTTGTGCAATAAAGAATTACGAAATTATGAAATTATGAAATGAATTTCAAGTGTAGGGAGCTTCGCATTGTAACCTTCTTGGTTGGAGGAATTTCCTTTGGAGCTTGTTTTGTCCAAATCTTTCATGAGCCTCATCATCTTGGCCTGTACTATTAAAGCTCGTTCCTCCAAATCTTCATCTTCGATGGTGTCGTCTATTGAGTTTAGCATTGTATGATAATGCGTGTATTTCGCAAGAACGTCTGTAACCCGCTTCAAACGAACTTCTAAATCTTCCAACGTAGCTATCGACGAGCACAAAAGACTTAGAAAAGTTTAAGTGACCGATGGTTACATAATGAACTCACTTGAGAGTTTTAATGCCTAATTATGTACAGTTACATAGGTACACTAGTTTATATAGTCACATGTCTTAAGCTCCCTTTGATGTGTTCAGGAACCGCATGTTTGACCGGCATTGTAGCATTGAGTTGTTTAGCTTGTTCTGAAGTACCAACTTCACAGACAAAGTAGGGGCGGCACGCAGGCGGGCGTCGGCGTTCGAAATTTGAATGTCATTATATGTAGAAAATTTACACATAACCACTCAAATGAACGCGCCATAAATAAAAAAAACCGTTGATTGTCCCGGTACCTGCGCGACCGCCCGTCGTTTTACGACTGTGCCACTTGAGACACAGATTAATAAAGAGTTAGCTTGAGATGCAATTTAGACCCACAAAAAAATGGTTGTTTAGCTTTGAAGTGTTTAGAGATTTTGTTAATAACATAAACAAGAATGTCGTTGTATGCTGTGTCAAGTTATAAGTTTAATGGTTTCGTGTTTATAGCTGTGTAAACAAAGGACTGTCGGAATTTTATGCACTTGTTACAGAATATTGTCATTGTTACGAAATCTAGATAGATAACCTGTAGATGTTTTATGTTTTTTGGAATTAGGAATTGTTGCCTGATAATACTAACATTTTATTTTATAAAGCTGCATAGCCAAAATAAAAAATAACGTGGAACAAAAATTTGTGTTATTTTCTTGGAAAGTAATGATTGCGCGGTGGTTTTAAATTGCTATTCTGTGTATGTTCTCTAGAGTTTAGACCTGAAAATATCAACATAAACTAGACTATAATATGGATGTTACTTTGTAAGATTAATTACATTTTATTAAAATAATTGGAGAGAAATAGAGGCATGAAATGAACACTAACTTTTGCCAGTTTGCACTGTTGGTTTCTATTTAGTTTTGTGTGTGTTTTTAGTATGACAGATCTCTGGATTAACACTTATTTTTTGAGAATGCCTAGTTAGCTCTGCAATTTGATATGATTTTGTGCTTCTAGAGGACATCGTAAATTTATCCTATTGTTAATTACCAATTTGCTGCCGGATATTTGTTATCGGTTGTACAATTAAGCGAAATTGTGTTATAAAGGCCACATCACACCTGAGTATTTTCTAGGGATTTATTTAAGTATAAATGAAACCAAAAAATTATGTGAAGAATATATTAAATTTACAAAAAAATCACAATTATTTGTGATGGTAACCATAGAAACCTTGTCTTAAAAATTTAAAACAATTAATTTGTGGTGATTTTAATGTTAATCTGTTAGAGGATAATAATATTTGTACTAGATTAAAATCTTTATTTTTATGTCACAACATGAACTATCTGTTTTTGGAGCCTACTAGAATTACTGCAACATCTGCTACCTGCATTGACAATATATTTACTAACATTACGCCCATTTTCAAATCGGTCATCAATAAATTAACCTCTGATCACTCTGGTCAGATAGGTATATTCAATATTAAAATAAAAAAGGACCAAAAAGTGGATATTACATGTGTGCCCGTTAGTGACACTCGGCTTGAACACTACAGGAATAATATTTTAGATAAACTATGGGAAATACCATACAGTGACGATCCAAATTTGTTGTAAAACTCAGTATTTAACCTTGTCAAAAATGAATATGATACGGTATTTAAATCAAAAACTATAAAAGTTAATAACAAAGCTTTGTTTAGTGATTGGGCGACAGTTGGAATTCATAGGAGCAGACGAAGATTATATGAACTCTATGAAGATAAATCATATAACAAAAATACGGCCTTTCTAGATTATGTTCGTAGTTATTCAAAAATGTTTAAACGCGTTTGTGCCGTAGCTAAATCTAATTTCATTAAAAACAAAATTGAATCTAGTAGCAATGTAATGAAAACGACTTGGAAAATTATAAACAGAGAGACTGGAAAGGCCAAAGCTACACATAATAACTTCAAGCTTAAGATCAATTGCTAAGTACAGACCTAGAAGTAGCAAAAGCTTTCGAAAATTTCTTTACGGACATTCCAGTTTCAACAACCAAGTCTTCAAATTCATCTCCCGCTGCTGCTGAATCTATACTTAAACAAAACTTTGAGGATTGTAAAACAGATTTTAAATTTAGGCACGTAAATAATGAAGACATTGTAAAAACGTTTAAATCCCTGGAAATGAAAAAGACAGCTGACGCCCATGGTCTATCAGTAAAAATTATTAGTTCCATTGTAGATTGTATTGCACCTCACCTTTGTTGTATATTTAATCAATGTATAGATAATGGTGTGTTTCCTGACTTGATGAAACTAAGTAAAGTTATACCTTTATTCAAAGCTGGTAGTACATCAGACCCCACCAATTTTAGACCCATATCGATACTACCAACGCTTAGCAAAATATTTGAAAAACTCATACTTAATCAATTGCAAAGTCATTTTTATCTCAATAATTTAATTCATATTGCTCAGTTTGGTTTCACAAAGGGTCGTTCAACAGCCGATGCTGGTGTTGAATTAATCGACAATATTTTTGATGCCTGGGAAGACGCAATGGATGCAATAGGTGTCTTCTGCGATCTATCCAAGGCTTTTGATTGCGTTCATCATGACACTCTTGTCAGGAAGTTACGCCATTATGGTGTAAAAGATCAGGCACTTGGCCTTCTGGAGTCATATCTAACAGATAGGGTTCAGATGGTCGATGTTAATGGGAAAAGATCACCTGGGTCTTCAATAAGTATGGGCGTACCGCAAGGTTCAATTCTTGGTCCTTTCTTGTTTTTAGTATATATTAATGATTTACCTTACCTTGTTAAAGCAAAACATGGGTTAGTATTGTTTGCCGATGATACTTCTTTGTTATTTAAAGTTAAAAGACAGCAATCAAATTATGACGAGGTAAACAATGCTATCTCTAGTATAGTGAACTGGTTTACTGTTAACAATTTATTACTTAATGAAAAGAAAACCAAATGTATTAAATTCGTGTTACCCAATGTGAACCCGGTAACTACAGACATATTTATAAAAGGACAGAGATTGGACCTTGTGCAGTCGACTGTCTTTTTGGGCATTACTTTAGACGCCAAACTACAATGGGATCCTCATATAAATAAATTGTCGAACAGACTGAGTTCGGCAGCGTTCGCAGTTAAAAAAATTAGAGCTCTTACCGACGTAGACACCGCTAGACTAGTCTACTTTAGTTACTTTCATAGTCTAATGACCTATGGTATTTTATTGTGGGGTCACGCTGCGAATGCTAATAGTATATTTATTCTGCAGAAACGGGCTGTTCGTGCAATTTATAGATTAGGGCCTAGAGTGTCACTGAGGGAAAAGTTTAAAGAAATCAATATTCTGACATTTGTGTCTCAATATATCTATGACAATCTTGTGTATGTAAAAAGAAATATAACTAATTTTCAGAAGTACAGTGATATACACAATTTTAATACTAGAAATAAAGACAAGTTGGTTGCTTATGTAAGCCGACTACATAAAATTAGTAATTCTTTTAAAGGCAATTGTATACGCTATTACAATAAGGTCCCTACTGATATTAAAAACTTACCTTTAGACAAGTTTAAAATAATAATAAAACAGAAATTGTATAAAAAAGGTTACTATAGGATATCTGATTATTTAGAGGACAGATGTCCATGGGAATAGATTGTTTGAGTAACAGGCTGTTTCGATATATAATTAGCATTCATTTTGTAATTTGACAATATTTTATTTAAAAAAGGAAACGCAAAAGATGCGACGACTGTGGAGTTTCTTCGGTGAGCTCTTCTCCACAGATTCCGCCATTGTGTTAGTGAACTCACCCAAAAAAATGTAATGACGGATCTAAGTGATGTAACAACATCCTATGGAAATAAATGATTTTTTGATTTTGATTTTGATAATTAAAAAAATTGCTTAATTTCAAATTTTTAATAAAACATTTAACATAAAGAGAGAAAATACACAAAAAACATTAAGGCTAAATCGTAGTGAGGTAGCTGTAAATTATTAAACATTTTTCAATATTGCAGCGCAGCATAACTAATAATAAAGAAAAACATTGTCTTATACCATGAATCAACGTCATGAATCATACATACATACAAACATACACTCGAAAAACATAACCCTCCCTTCTAAAGGCAGTCGAGTAAAAAAAAAGTTAATCTGTTAATGTGTGATAGTTTTTAAAGCAGGGATCTGCGCACAGTGGGATTAGGCATGCATCACATATTTTTGAAGTTCGTGAATCTCTACCTTGCTTCAAACACCTTTTGCATTGTGCTCGCTTAGATTTGCCTTTGATAAGGTAGTGGCCTCCTACAAGGAGAGGACGCTTTCCTTCGGGGTTCAAATTCCTCACAGACACCTTATTTTCTTGGTATTTAGTCAGGATCTCCTGTGCTAATCTCTCTCTGAACTCCCGATGGGAGCTTTTGTATTTAGTGTTGTTGATAATCCACGCATTGCATACTGACACATTGAACAACTTGCGGAAAAGTTTTTTATACCAGATATGGTTCCTGGATCCTTCCATGGGAAACGCAGACAAAAGCTGGTCTTTTTTGTCTACGCCTCCCATGGACTCATTGTAGTCAAGCACTACCTTGGGTTTATATTTATAAGTGCCATATTTTTGTTTTCCGCCTATCTCCACGGGATGCAGCGTGGAAATCATTGCAACTAAGTTGCTATCACGCCACACAATGGCCGTGAGGTCTGTTGTATTGCTGAAGACAATTTCTCCCACACGTAATTCCTGTTTTTTGGCATTTTTTAGTGAGGTCGGGAGAAATTCTTTGTTAATCCTCAACGTTCCTATGGTGTCCGTTTTTTTTTGTTTCAGCAACCGCGACAAAAGCGGCGAGTTATAGAAATTGTCCATCGTCAGGACATGGCCTTTATTAAGGAGAGGCCGGACGAGGTCGAAGACAATTGCGGACGTCTTGGAATCTGGCTGGTCACGACATTTATCGACTATTGTCTTCTCCGTCGCCGCCGTCGCATTCTCCGTCGCCGCTGTCGCATCGCTTTTTCCAGTGTACAAACGGAATGACCATAAGTACCCTGTTTTTGCCTCGCACAACTCGTACGTTTTAATTCCGACACCAGCGGCTTTAGTTGCAATTTTCTGGGCGAAATTAAGTCGCCCTTTCCATTTTAACAGCGATTCGTCAAGTGCGATATCCTCTGCCGGTGAATACATCTCTGATTTTTTTTTATTTAGATGCTCCACTACGGGCCTGATCTTAGCGGCTTTTTCTACCTTGGTCAGCTGGGTGTCGTCAGTGAAGTGAATACACTTTTTTATTAGCAGATACTGGTTATATGGCATCACTGTTCGAAACTTGCCCGTTTCTAACACCGCCAATTTACAATACCAGTAGTCCGATTCTTTTGGTCGAGGATCTAGGCTTTGCAGAATCAGGACGCAAAATTAAAGCCAGATGTCTGTGGCTGTGAGTGTTTTCCAACGCCTCAGTCGAGCCATTCTGCTAATATGGGGATTTTCCAGAAGTTGCCTACTGTATATGTTGGTTTGCTCTACTATTAAAGATATGACATCAGAGTCCCATATCTTTTCGAGTAGCGCAAGAGGTGAGTCTGTTTCCAAGTCAAACGTAGGACCAGGAATTTCGTTAAAAACTTCTCTGACACCTTTAAATACTGTTGGGTCTTCTTTCCAATCAAAATGAAGTTTATCCGCGTCCGTCATTTTCTGCAGAAATAGGTCATCCTCTTTGTCCTGATTTAAAATGGCTTGGACTTCTCTGTCGTTGCTGTGAGCTGGAAAAGTGAGAGGAAAATCTGAAGCCACATGTCTTGAGGAAGACACAATTTCTTCATCCTCAATTTCGACGTCGCTGCCATAGTTCTGCACTGTTTCGAGAAGTTCAAAGATCGGTGTGTCTGCCAAATAAAAATATGTGTTTAAATATACTTCTGAAATAAAATACACGCTGAGTTTTAAAATCGTTGAACGTTATGTCGGGAATAAAAAAGTCTCAGACAAAAGTGCCTAAAAATGCGTCTGGGCTATTTATTCGCAATTTAAAACATAGAGGCGGGCTATTTAAAACATAGAACTTGTTTAAGTTTAACTACACTATAGTTTAAGAAACAATCCCAAAGAAAAAGAATTCCAGTTTTAAAACCACAAAAATATTTGCTGACAATAAGCATTTAGTAAATTTACCTCTGTCCAAGGAAACTTCGTCCAGCCCCGACTCCTCCTCGTTATCTAATGTTGCACTCGGTGCATCGGCTTTTGTTGCACTGGCTACTGTAAATAGAAATAGAGTAGACATCTCAATTTAGGTGCTGCGCACAATCCCACGAGGATTATGTAGTATCTTATAGATTGTGAATGTGTTATGTATTTCTTACCTATAATTCAATAAATAAAAAAATAATAATAATAAAAAAGCATAATTTACAATTTGGACTCAAGTCTGTATCCAACTCTGTCTTCTTTCGAAAAGTTCAGTACTTAACACACATAGGTTACTTACGAAATGGCATGAACGGGTCTTTTGGGGTGACCACAGGGGATATGAGCATCGGCTGCTGCTTTGGTGTGGACGGCATGGACACGCCACTATTGCGTCGTACATGTTCTGAAAAAAGGATGTGTTGTTGTGATAAAGCATGTTTCAAGCTCGCTTTACAACCTGTTTACATAATCTAAGTAAGTACTTACGAAAGAGACTTCGCTGGCTCACAAGAACTGGAGCGGAGAGAGGAGGCGAATTCTCTACAAAATCGTCCTCTTGCTCTTGGTCTTGCTCTTCAGGTACTACAGCAACTGGAACTGATTTCCTGTAACAAATTTAATATAAGTCAACAGGGTTACCATAGGGCATTCAAGAGCTTGACAGAATATCCGTATCCGTAAGAGCATTTAATAAAATATTGTAAATAACATATCAGTAAAGTAGTAATTAATTATAAATTAATGACAGGATATTCATTATGAAATACAAATTAAATTATTAACAACGTTTAAGAATTTATAAATGGTGTTCAAGTCAATATCCTGTCATTGTCACTTCCGCATTTCCGTAATAAATATGATTATTTTATAAGATAATTTTGTAATCATAAATAAGTAGCCTAAAATTCATCATAAAATGCGAAATGAATTATGTAAATCATATTAGAATTTACAAGTCCTTATTCAATCAATTTCCGGTATATTCGAAATAGTTGTTTCTATAAATATAATTTATAATAAATAATAAGATCATAATTGAAAACAGTTGAAAATAACTATAGACCCATCTCAATTCTGCCTATTTTATCTAAAGTTCTTGAGCGTATAATAAATAGATCGTTGATAGATTTCCTTGAGAAAAATAAACTAATATCAGAAAACCAATTTGGCTTCAGGACAGGAAAGAGCACGACCGATGCGGTGTCACAACTCACAAACTACATAGTAGATGGCTTAGATACAGGAAAAAAATGTCTAAGAATATTCCTGGATTTGGCCAAAGCCTTCGATACCGTTTCGGTCCCGCTACTACTAGACAAGCTTGAGCACATGGGTGTCCGAGGTCTGCCACTTAAACTCTTCACAAGTTACCTCAGTGAGAGAACACAGAGTGTTAAAATTGGCAAATATGTTAGTGATCCCTTACCGATTAACTATGGAGTTCCACAAGGAAGCATTCTCGGACCGACGCTGTTTCTTGTATATATAAATGACTTGTGTCAATCATCCCTCAAGAATGGCAAAATTATAACATTTGCAGAAGACACAGCATTATTATTTCGCGAGGCAACCTGGGACAAAGTGTTTAAATCGGCTCAGATAGGTTTTGACAAAATCAATGATTGGCTTAGAAATAATCTGCTGACGCTAAATTCTGACAAAACCAAATATCTAGCATTTAGTATACGTAATACAAAAGTGTCATTTGAGTCTAGGGATATAAAAGTGCATATGGATTGTCAGTCTAACTCGCAGCACCTACAAAATGTGACAAACTATTGCGACTGCTCAAAACTTGAAAGGGTTTCACACATCAAATATCTAGGTATTATTATAGATGATCACCTCTCTTTTAAGCTACACATTAAACTGCAAACCCAACGCATTCGTAGACTGATCGCATTGTTTAAAAACATAAGACATATAGCTAGCACGCCTATTATAAAGATGTTGTATATCTCCCTGTGCCAGTCTTTACTGACATACTGTATAACTACATGGGGTGGAGCGTGTAAATCTATATTACTGCCACTAGAAAGGGCCCAAAGAGCTGTGCTGAAGGTGAGCTACTCCCTACCATACCTCTATCCAACGACACAACTTTACCAAGATTGTCAGGCGCTCACCGTTAGGCAGCTTTTCATTTCCCAAGCCATTTCCCAAAAGCATAAGGAGCTGAATTTAATGACTAAATTAAATCTAGATGGAATCCGTCGTAAGGATTTGGTTTTTGAAACTGTAAGGTTAAAAACATTTTTTGCTAATAGGTTTATGTGCTTTCTTGGTCCCCATTTATACAATAAAATAAGTAAAGCATTAGAAATGTATACGAAAAATAGGTATGAATTAAAACATGCACTTATGAAGTGGCTGATGTTACTTGACTACGATCAAACCGAAGAACTTTTGAACGTGGTCGGGTAACATCAACATTACTTTATATAACACCTAAACCACAAATAAGCAAACACACATAGACCCTCACACACCACACATAAACACACACACACATCATATATACACTCACACACTCCCTAAACACACACAAATACACCCTCGCACTTACATACATACACGCTCACACACACACATACACACACATACACATACGCACACACACACACTTACATATGCACATGCGCACACATCTAGATGCAACGATACATCCACACTACTCACTTATACCAATGTATTCCAGAAGTATAATTTATAGTTATAACTTTTTCTTTTTGATGATCCTTTAGTCTCTTTTTATTAGTTTATTGTTGTTATTTAAGAGTAATTATCTTGGTTACTAACAGTTATGTGTATGTACACCAATTCAATATTTTGTCAACAATAGTACAGAAGCTGTTGCCTATATTACAGGTCTTAAGCCTAGTTTAGGTAACAGTAACAAACATATAATGTAAAACCTAAATTGATAAATAAATTATTCTTCTTATTCTTCTTCTTCTTCTTCTTATAATATCAGATAATTGTCATAATAATTAATAATATTTTACACGATTTAAATCACTAAGATTTTACATGTATTTCTGTCTTTCTACAATTATGTTTGTGTGGCGCCAAAGCGGCCACGTGTGGCGGCAAATCTGTTATTGTCAGACAGGGTATAAAAGCAACAGTGAACAACATGGCCGGTCACTTGTGTCTGGGCGTCCGTTCCGAACTAATCTCCGTAAGTGAATTAATCCTGCCTTTCATTGTGCTTTTATGTTTCTGGCTCAGTGATTATTTTACATTGTGCTAAATCTGTTTTAATATTATTTTGGACTACTTGTATCCTATATAGAAAAAGAGGCGATATTCTATTGTAACAACTAGCTTTGTAAATATATCGATGATATAAAGGATATTGGGTGTTTTATGACCATGCGAATAAATATCCAACAGTAGATTAGTTTATTTTATATACAGTGTAATATATATTCACATAAGATCGTACTTTCATTGTGTTTCCCTCAAGTTTCACTTTCAATAAATGAAATATAAGGTAATGTGTTATTTCATTTCTCAGATATCATTATTAGGGAATGTGATGGTGAATATAATGGATAACCAGGGATCCTAATAGTAATCTGCTGAATCTAGGTTTGCTTATCGAGATTATAGAGAATAATTTAACATCAGAAGTGGGATAGCCCGAGCCTTCTTGTTAACACGTTTATTTCTAAGTTCCAGGATGGATGCTGCGGCGATCACGAGTCTTTTATCAGCGATTCGCGATGCAGTGACCACTACGCATCATAAAGATGACGACATCACGTTACCACTCTTCGACCCCAAGCGGAGCGACTGCGGAGCTGCTAGCTGGTGCAACAGTATCGAGGCTCTCGCCACAGAACTCAAGTGGAGCAGCTTGAAAACAGCAGCCAAAGCCGGTAAAGCCCTTAAGGGTTCTTGTTTATCATGGTATGAATCATGGGAGCCTTCAGACGGTAGATCTTGGGAAAATCTTCGCAGAGATATTATCGATGCTTACGCCGAAAAGAAAAATTTGTCGGAGAAACTCAAAGCGGTACTATTTTCATCAGATACATTGGAGTCTTATAGTGAATATGCTAGGGAAAAAATTGAGATTGCTACGCAATACCAATGTAGCGTTTACGGATGGACAATTGATTGAACTAGTTTGTGGTGGCATTATCGACGTCGACGTCAAAATGGCTAGCCTAAATAATGGTGTCACTACAACAGCAGAACTAAATCTCACACCTGTTTCCATTAACAATCAATGTATAAACTCACTTATTGATACAGGTGCGAGTTGTAGAATAATTAGGGAATCTGTAGCAAAAAAAATAGATTGCCATCTTACACCGACATCTCTGTACCTAAATGGTATAGGTAGTAGCGAAATCCAAGTATTTGCCACGATTACAGTTATCGTTCAGTTTGAAGGTGTTGGTATAGAACTTGATATTTATGTAGTCAGAGATGATGATTTTGGTTATGATCTGCCAATCGGTAGAAATGCAGTTAATTATCCAGATTTAGAGATTATAACCGATTCTTCTGGTAGTCGTTTAGTCAGGAAGTATATAGAATCCAAAACAGAAGTTAATTTCGTTTCTTCAGATTCTGGTTTATGTGAATTAGATTCAAAAATTGGTCATTTAAGCCCTGAATTACAAGAAAAGATAAAAAAATATTTTTGAAAAATTCCCTTCTGTCTTGGATGAAATTAGCACGGTCAGCACAGGCGAACTAAATCTACGAATTTGATAAAATGCCTTTTGGTATTTGTAACGGCCCAGCTGTGTTTCAACGAGCTATTACAAAGGCTGTACAAGACTTGCAATTTCTTCTTGTCTATATTGACGATATTTTAATTCCTGTTTCTACCATAGAGGAGGGATTATCGTATCTCGACCAAACTCTTGAAGAACTTAGTATCGCAGGTTTTACTATCAATCTTGAGAAGTGTATGTTCTTCGTTCAAGAAATTGAATATTTAGGACGGCATATATCTCGGGAAGGTATAAGACCTAGTGATTCAAAAGTAGCTGCTTTGGTTCATTCCCCGGTCCCAACCAATATCAGACAAGTACGCCAGATTATGGGACTAGCAAGTTATTTTAGAAAGTTCATACCAAACTTCGCTTCTAGTACAGCCTGTATAACAAAATTGTTAAAAACTGACCAAAAATGGGAATGGGGACTTGAGCAGGATAATGCTAGGGATTATGTCATAAAGCATTTATCCACAAAGCCTTTACTAGTAGTCTTTGACCCAAAGTTACCAACGGAACTTTACACAGACGCTAGTTCATTAGGTTACGGAGCAGTACTAGTACAAAGAGTTGATAATGTCAAAAGGGTAGTTGCTTATTATAGTAAAAGGACTTCACCTGTTGAATCTAAGTACTGTTCCTATGACCTGGAAACTTTGGCTATCTATAATGCTTTGAAACAATTCAGGGTATATCTTTTAGGTATCAAATTTCAAATAATCACAGATTGCAATTCCAATGAACAAAAAGGATTTATCCCCACGCGTAGCTCGTTGGTGGACCTTCATGCAGGATTTCGATTTCGATATCACTTACAAAAAGGGTAGGCATAGGCCATGCAGATTTCTTTAGTCGCAACCCAATTGAAAGCCCCACAGAAATTTTTCCCTCTTTTCTGACTAACAACTCCAAATACACGACCACCACAAAACAAATATTGGGTTCTAGCTTAACATCTCAACAAGAATATGAAATCATTGTAATTGATGAACCTCGTTCGTGGTTGGAGGTTGCCCAACAAAACGATGCAGAAGGTCCAGGATCTCACCAGTCAAGTTGTAGCTGGTGAACTAGACGGGTCGCGATACATAGGTGAGAATGGTCTATTATTCTATAAAGCTCAATCTGATGAACTAAAATTATTTGTACCACGAGGAGCTAGATTCAATTTCATTCATATTCATGATAGGAACTGTCACGTTGGGTTAGGCAAAACCTTACATAAACTTCGTGAACACTTTTGGTTTCCTCGTATGACAGCATTTGTAAAAAAATATTTGAAGCATTGCCTGATCTGTGTCCAACGTAAAGGTCACTCTGGCCCAAAACAAGGTTTTCTCCACCCCATTGATAAAACGCCAATACCCTTCCATACAGTTCATTTGGATTGTACAGGACCTTTTACACAGACTGAGGATGGCTTCAAATACATTCTACTAATAATTGATGGTTTTACTAAGTTTTGCCTTCTAAAACCTCTTAAAACTCTCAGTGCCCAAGAATTAGTACCCCTTATTAGAGATACCATCACTACCTTTGGTACTCCATCCATAGTTATCACGGATAGGGGTACTAACTAACTCCTAGAGGCAACGGACAGGTAGAACGATATGTAGCAACCGTTATCAATATGTTAAATACAACCTGTAATGGTTCGTCAGATTGGCCAAGCGGTTTGTTTAAAGTACAACAATCAATCAATACCACCGTTCAAAAATCCACAGGTTTTAATCCAATTCGTTTACTCATAGATTGCGAGGCCAACATCCCTTGTATACAAAAATGTTTGAATGACCTTAATGTTGACTTAAGATCCGATCGAGAATTGGCATACCAACGTCTATGTTCTGAAGCGGAAAAGTTCAAAACCAGGTTTGACGGTGTAAGACGTGATAATAAGATATTTGACATAGGAAACCTGGTTTATGTAAACCAAGATCATAGACGTCATGATAAATTAAGTGAAAGATTTAAAGGACCGTACGAAATTATTGCAATTCTTCCTAATGACAGATATTCTCTTAGAGGCCAGGGTAATTTAAGAAACATTATAGTATCTAAACACAAATTAAGACAATGGCATGGACAATGGATAGATGACTGTGCAACAGAGATTTTGTTTGGTTAAAATTATTAAAATATATAAGAATATTATACTATTAAGCAAATGTTTATACTATTAATGAAATATTTATACTAATTAAGGAGATGTTTATAATAATTAAGGCAATGTTTGTACATAATTTATAATTAATGTGAACTAATATTAAGTATAGGTATATAAAAAGAGATGTTTTTGGGATGCTAGTTGTCCACTTAATGTGAGAAGTTGGGCATTAGCAATGTTAGAAGTCCGCTTAATGTGAAAAGTGGGACTTCAGCAAGTAATGCTAGTTGTTCACCTAATGTGAGGGGTAGAACATCAGCAAGTAGTGCTAGTTGTTCACCTAATGTGAGGGGTAGAACATCAGCAAGTAGTGCTAGTTGTTCACCTAATGTGAGGGGTAGAACATCAGCAAGTAGTGCTAGTTGTTCACCTAATGTGAGGGGTAGAACTTTAGCAATATTGTCGCTAGTTGTCAGCCTAATGTGAGAGGTTTTGATGATATAGCAGTTATATGATCAATTATAAATTAATAAATGATAATCCCACTTAATGTGAAAAGTGAGACCATTTAATTAATTCTCATAATGGAGAAAGTGAAATAATATATGTTAAGTGCTCCGGGACGTAGCACATGTCAGTATGGCCAAGACAGAATATCCGTATCCGTAAGAGCATATAATAAAATATTGTAAATAACATATCAGTAAAGTAGTAATTAATTATAAATTAATGACAGGATATTCATTATGAAATACAAATTAAATTATTAACAACGTTTAAGAATTTATAAATGGTGTTCAAGTCAATATCCTGTCATTGTCACTTCCGCATTTCCGTAATAAATATGATTATTTTATAAGATAATTTTGTAATCATAAATAAGTAGCCTAAAATTCATCATAAAATGCGAAATGAATTATGGAAATCATATTAGAATTTACAAGTCCTTATTCAATCAATTTCCGGTATATTCGAAATAGTTGTTTCTATAAATATAATTTATAATAAATAATAAGATCATAATATCAGATAATTGTCATAATAATTAATAATATTTTACACGATTTAAATCACTAAGATTTTACATGTATTTCTGTCTTTCTACAATTATGTTTGTGTGGCGCCAAAGCGGCCACGTGTGGCGGCAAATCTGTTATTGTCAGACAGGGTATAAAAGCAACAGTGAACAACATGGCCGGTCACTTGTGTCTGGGCGTCCGTTCCGAACTAATCTCCGTAAGTGAATTAATCCTGCCTTTCATTGTGCTTTTATGTTTCTGGCTCAGTGATTATTTTACATTGTGCTAAATCTGTTTTAATATTATTTTGGACTACTTGTATCCTATATAGAAAAAGAGGCGATATTCTATTGTAACAACTAGCTTTGTAAATATATCGACGATATAAAGGATATTGGGTGTTTTATGACCATGCGAATAAATATCCGACAGTAGATTAGTTTATTTTATATACAGTGTAATATATATTCACATAAGATCGTACTTTCATTGTGTTTCCCTCAAGTTTCACTTTCAATAAATGAAATATAAGGTAATGTGTTATTTCATTTCTCAGATGTCATTATTAGGGAATGTGATGGTGAATATAATGGATAACCAGGGATCCTAACAGTAATCTGCTGAATCTAGGTTTGCTTATCGAGATTATAGAGAATAATTTAACAAGCTCATGATTCTTGATAGTTACGATAAATATATATATAGTATAAAATATGTAATAGGAAAATACCATGTTTGGATTTTTGCAGGGGGCGTTGTAGGTGTCCCTGGCACCAAAATCGGGTTGTATCTTTCAGGCGATTGCCTTCTCTTTTTAGATAGAGGGGCGTGTGGTAGGAGCATACTCCCCAACTCCTTTTTTCTCTTCATTCCTACCAGACGCTCCCTCGCGGCCTCGTCCAACTTCTTGAATTTTTTTGGTCAATTATACGCTTTAAGCGTACCCTTTCAAGCTCTGCCTGCAAACCACTCCTGCAAAGTTAAAGGAAACCAGAATAATTAGAAAGTAGGTACAGCACCGCAAAGATTCAGAGAGTATGTATACTACTTACGTCGAAGGCTGTGGCTCAGGCCCAGCATCTGGTGCAAGTGGTCCTTCACATAGCACAGGCACAGGATTTCTAAAAATATTCTTTATTCTTTATTCTTTATTGCACAGAAATCTTAATAGTAAGGTAACAAAACATTTTATGAGCAAAGGCGAGCTTATCTCTAAAGAGAGATTTCTACCAGCAAACCTAGGCAGGACAGGAAAAATTGTGCAACAGGAGAGTCCTAGTGCGCAATAAAACTGTACACATCTAATTGTTTACAACTAAAACATAATAAATGATATAATAAAAAAATGAATGAATGAAAATAAAATAAATGATATTGTAAATGATTTACACTAAATAAAATACAAAAGCAAAAAATAAAATATATATCAAACATATACTACTTATATATACATATATAAAAGTACCTATCACGAAAGAGAAAGGAAATGCTCTTTCAATCTTGTCTTAAAAGTGAAAATTGAGGGACTATCTCTAATAGCGCAGGGAAGTGCGTTCCACAGTCGGATCGCCGTTAACCTAAACGAGTGTTTGTAAGCGGCATTGTTATGCCGAGGAGTAGAAAGAAGAGACATCGTGTGGGATCTCCGGTTGCTATGCCTGGAGGAAATAAACTCGAAACGTTCTCGAAGATATGAGGGGTAGCGGGGATTTCGCAAAATGTTGAACAGATAGGAGAGAACGTGCATATCACGACGAAATCGGATCGGAAGCCACCTCAACTCCTTGCGATAATGTGAGACATGGTCATACTTGCGCAGCCCGAAGACAAACCGAATCCCGAGGTTTTGAAGTCGTTCGAGTTTGTTCAGTTGTTCTTCGTTCGCACCGATCCAGCAAACATCCGCATAGTCGATTAAAGGTAGTAGGAGGGACTGGGCAAGGGTAATTTTAGTCTGCTGCGGCAGGAAGTGCTGCAATCTCCGTAGGGAGTGAAATGACGCAAAGACTCGTCTGCTGACCTCACAAACATGGCGCGACCAGGACAACAATTTATCAAATACAACCCCAAGATTCTTGGCCTTCTCGCTGTATGAGATTATGTTACCATCATACACTATAGGGTCGACGGGCATTTTCTGAACTAGGTTATGAACTAGGTTGACAAGCAGACCATATGAGGTAGCCCATTTCCTGATGTTATCGAGATCAGCGTTCAACGCCTCTACTGTCAGATTCACGTCACACGGAGAGAAGTGCCGATATATTTGAAGGTCATCTGCGTACAGATGATAAGAAGAGGTAAGAACGTCAGAGATGGAGTTAATGAATACCGAGAAGAGGAGAGGAGAAAGGATTCCTCCCTGCGGAACACCTGCGGAGAGATCACACCAGTCCGTTGAGATCTCCTCAGACTTTATGCGTTGCTGGCGATCTCTCAGGTAGGAGTCAAACCAGCGAGCAGAGTGCGAGGAGACATTAAGTGACTTTAAAATTTCAACTAGTATATCGAAATCGACGCAGTTGAAGGCGCTACTGAAATCAAACAGTGTAAGGACCGTAAGCTGCTTTTGATCCATAGCTAATTGAATGTCGTCTGTGACTTTGAGCAGTGCTGTGGTAGTGCTGTGACCCGGACTGAAACCTGATTGGTAGGGATTCAGTAACATTTTTGAGGAAAGGTAGGAGGAGAGTTGGGAGTGAACAATTGATTCCAGGACTTTGGAGAGGATAGGCAGAATAGAAATGGGACGGAAATCTTTAAAGGAGGCGGGATTGGACGTTTTGGGAAGGGGAATCACAAGTGCCAATTTCCACTGGCTGGGGTAGCAACATTGGTCAAGCGACACATTAATTATGTGGGTGATGAGAGGTAACAGAACATCAATGATAGTTGTTATCATCTGAGAACAGATCTTGTCCTCACCTATGGCCTTCGACGAGATTGCTAGTATTGCCCTCCTTACTGCGCCGAATCCGGCAGGGATAAAATTAAATGCTGAGTTGAGGGCTATTGCCTTGGACCGTAGGTTACGAAGGGTTGCATCCTTGACGTGGGGGTCCATCGCGACAGGGGGAGTTGCAAAGAAACTATTGAGACCCCGGAGATCGACATTTCCGGCTGCCAAGTCCCGGGACTTACCAACACCAAGGGTCTTCAGGAACTTCCAGACCTGTGCTGGAGTATAGCTCTCGATACATTCGTAGATATGACGGCGTTTAGAATCACGACACAGGCGAGCGCAACGATTACGGAGGCGTTTGAAAATTAAAAGATTCTCATCGGTCGGATCCCTCTTATATCTAGACTTGGCACGGTTTCTCTTAGCCATCAGACCCTTAATGGTGTCAGTAAGCCATGGTGCAGGGAGATGCTGAACTCTAACCCTCTTGACCGGAGCATGCTTATCAAACAAGCTCAGGACAATAGAGTTGAAGATCCGTACTTTGTCATCAATGGTCTCACTACCGTAGACAGGCGACGAGTCGACAGAAGAGGCGTCTGAATTAAGGGAGGTTATATCCATGCCCTTGAAGCTACGAATGTCAAGGAATTTAGCTGCACGCTTGGGAGGCTTTATCTTATAAGAGAGGTAAATAAGATTGTGATAGGAGAAAGGGGCGTTAAGTTGGCCATGCGCAGCAACCTTAGACATGTCAGAAGTAATCATTAGATCTAGAAGAGAGGGGGTGCAGTGTGGTTGAAAGTGAGTGGCCTCTAGAGGAAGGATATGCATGTTAAATGAACTTACAAGAGAATTCAGCTTCGCTGAGCGACCGTTATTCTTGATAAGGCAAGTGTTGAAGTCGCCGAGAATTAGGGTGTCACTATAAAGAGGAGTCAAGTCACTGAGAAGGGTTTCAAAAGAGTTAAAATAGTTGATTCGAAGAGAGGGGCTATAATAGACACCCAGGAGGACTTTGTTGTGACGCAAGAATATCTCCAGGAACAGGTGTTCAGCAGAACCAGAGTACAGGCTTGGCGACTGGCTGATGACTTTGCATGGGATGTCAGAACGAAGGTAGATAGCAACACCGCCATCAGCCTTGCATATCCTGTCGTTCCGGTAGAGACTGAACCCTGGGAGAGCATACATGGCAGAAGAAAGAGACGGCTTGAGAAAAGATTCCGAAACAAGAATGCCATGTATGTTCAGATCACTAAAAACTACAAGAAGGTCAGCATAGCTGGTATGAATGCTTTGTGCATTAATATGAACAACGTTGAAGTTCGCACCAAGGTTTGAAAACACCCGTTTCAAGTTAGACGACAGCGAATCATCCGCTGTTGACCCAACACTTCCCGCGCTAACAGAAATATCGTTATCACAAGATGAGAAGAAACTATTACTAAAGTTGTAGGTATCCATAGTCTAAAATAAATATACTAATACAATGAATACAAACATATATCTAAATAATAAATAAACCCAATAATAAATCGATATTACCCTAAAAAAATAATCAAATACTTAAAATAAATAAATAGCCTGAACCCAGTCGTACATACACTGGGCTTACCGGGGAAAAATCAGAAAAATATTTCATCTTAAACATTGAGGAAGAATAATACACATAAATGGACTAATTTCACGAAAACGGGACACATTGTGGAACAATTACTAATACAAACGAAAACGGGACACATTGTGGAACAATCACTAATACACAGAGCATTATAGGTAATATGGAACACTAACATTATTTTTATACAGAATTAATGCAGCAACAACAGCTCAACGTTGGATGAACGTTGGGGCAGTGTTGGAATAGAAGCATGACACAATGACAAACATGTTAATGATTGAATGTTGACTTCAGACAAGCATGAAACAGAAACCGAAAAATAAATATAAACATTATTGAAGGTGAACAAAAATAAATGAATAAAATAAACTACCTTGTTGGGAAAATGAGTATTACCCGTCCAAATTGTGATAGCGAGTACGGAAAAGATGTTTATTTCTTGGCTTTAGTCGGACCAGCGCGCCTGATTTGACGCTTGGCAGTGCCGGGCGCCGAAGAGGCAGCCACTGGACCTGAAGCAACCCCAGCCGACTTTGGAGCAGATATCTTAGCAGGTTCCGACTGCCCAACAGAAGGAGGGAACTTGCTGGTGTGAACCAGAAGCTCCGACATACGCTCCACCTTCTGTCTGGATTTGTCAGGAAGCAGCAAGACGATCCTGCCCTCTGTGGTCCAGCAATTCTGCACACCAAAGTGCTTCCTGGCAGCCATAAACACCTCATGCCTCGTCTTTGTTAAAAACTCGGTTACTGTGACTCTGGATCCCTTCAATGCAGTCTTGCCTTTCCAGGCCTCTGAGCGAGCACTAAAGGTAAATATTGTAATATATTAAATTCACGTTTTTTGTATTTGCCTTATTTCAATATAAAAAAGCCTTACGTATCGAATGTGAGCATTTTAGGGGCCATTCCACCTCGGCCTCTACCTCGGCCTCTGCCTCGGCCTTTGCCACCCTTCCCGCCTCCCCTTGCGAGCCCACTTGGGCCACCCCTCGTCCGCATTGTAGGGTAGGTAGTTGTTAGGTAGTTGTTAGGTACTAGCAAAAAAACAAGCATGGGTTAGTACGCCAATAAATTAGATATAAATAAAAGCATTACATAATAGCTGCATACCACAAAAAAGCGAGATGCAAAAAACATTATAGTAATGGGGAAATTTTATTCTAAACAAACGGATTAATATTTTGGTGGATTAATGATTGTATGCTCTATTTCTCTTAGGATAAAACACATTTATTACCTATTGGAAGAGGAAGTAATATTTCGGTAGGTGAGGTAATGGTTGATTTTATTCATTCTCTAAGTAATATTTTGTTAAGTTGCGTAAGGGGAATGGTTGATCGTTATAGGTTATTAGTTTGTGTTGTGATAATTGAATAATAAAAATATCAACTAATATTTTCATCCAATAAATATATCGGATGGACTTTAGAAAGACTTTATTTATAGACGATTTAAAAATACGCGAACCGTCGGAAATCATTAGTTTTCGAGTTATATTTTTTTAATCGCCATTTTAATGGACTTTTAATGAAATACGCGTCAAAAGTTGGATTAATACGTCGTTCCCCACCTTAATACTCTCACATCCTCACGTGTCCCGAATGGAATGAAATGGCGATATAAAAAAACTATAACTCGAAAACTAATGATTTCCGACGGTTCGCGTATTTTGAAATCGTCTTTAGATACACTAATAAAGCATGGGAATAAAGTGGCCAAGTGCGAGTCGGCCGCGCCCATGAAGGGTTCCGTGGTAGCAAGTAAATTATATGACTGGATGTTTGTGTTGTAACTTTGTTTTTCATAGTGTTTGTATGAATGACAAAGTTATCTTTGCAGTTGTTAATAAATGTTTTATATCTCAAAAACCGCTTCTTTTATTTTGTTTAAACCAATTTTTGTTGAAATTTTGTAATGAGATACACAGCATATATTTTGTTTAGATTTTTTACTCCCTTACTTCAAAAGTTAGAGGGGGGGACACTCATTTTTCAACTTTGGAAGGGTCTGTCTCTTTAACGGTTTACTTTGAGGAAAAATGGTTTCAGAAACCTTAACTTCATTTTTTAGGACCTATCTATAGACACCCCACACATATAGGTTTAATGAAAAAAAAATTTTTTTTTTAGATCCATGTAAGGGGAGCGCCCCCTTAATTTTTATTTTTTTTATTTTCGTATAAAAACCATAAAGCAGTTTACAGAATACATTTACATACCAAGTATCAACTGTGTAGTCATAATAGTTTCGGAATAAAGTTGCTGTGACATACGGACGGACGGACAGACGGACGGATGGACGGACGGACAGACAGACTTGACGAAACTATAAGGGTTCCTTATTTCTCTCGGAACCCTTAAAATTTGCAGTAACATCTGGAACCGCGGTCTTTCTAAAGACTAGCCAAAATAACGATATCTTTTTTTAACAATTGTCTATTAACCAATAAAAAAACAAACATTATTCTTTACTCTAGCACGTACTGCCCACCACGTTTTTCGCAATTTCTATAATCACGTTTTCAATATTCTTACTTCAATCACAAAAACTTTACGACTTTTTTTAAATTAATCTATACAATATTGACACGCGAGTGTTCTACTCTTGTGTTTGTAATGAACTACTGAGTAGAACATAAACAGCTGATGTCACTTTTTCGGGTCAAAAAAAGACACTATGAGCCGTGATCAGCCACATTCATTAGGTACGAACCTTTAGATAAAAACGCTAACTGCCCACCGGCTAATTCATATCCGTAGAATATCATACCCGCAAATACACACAACCATCAAGTTTAAAAAATGCAATCATTTACTTACCTATCGTGCTACATTTCGTACAACTTTGGGCTGTAACTGATACTTCAGTAATGCGAGAACACTTTCTTATGGCTCAGTGGGGTCTATTTTGAAGAAAACAACACGAAATAAGTATAATAATTTCTTACCTTGAAATTCAGCTCCCACTTGTCACTGAAAACTGCAAAATAACTTTATCAAACCGACTTTAACTTAGTTTGTGACCTTTGACTATAATAGTTACTTTAATAAACAACATGTCTACACAAAAGCAATCAATCTGAATGCATTTAAACTAATGAAATATTATCAAAGGCCTAGGAACACTCAAACAACAAAGCTCTTTTCCGATGTACCGTTTTCAACTAGCCGGTAGGGACACGAAAAAAGAATCGATTCCTAGGTGGAATCGATTCTTGCCTTTCGATACCGGGTACTTTTGGCATCGATCCTTTTTTTTCGATTCTTTACCGATATGAGTACTTTAAAGTGAGTATCGATTCCAGTCTATGACTGACAACATGACGGAACTAAAATCCAATCGAACCGCGCCCCACTACCTGCTGCGCGTCGTCTCGCCTTCACTCAGTTACTCTCTCTCGCTCTTCGGCTAAAGGACCAGTATCCAGAGCCGTAAAATTGGAAAAAAAACTCGCTCGCTCGTCGCGTCGTTCAGTCAGTCGATTGTTGTGTTGTGTGGTTGTGTTGACTGACTTTGTTGTTGTGTGTGTGTGCCAGCCAGCAGACAGCGCAGACGCAGAGACGCTATTTTCCATTTAATCTGTTATTATTCGTTCGTTTTGTTTTGAATCAGGCCTAAACTCTGGACGTTGGATTTAGTCTCAGTGCTCTAGTTATTGTTCTGAAGGATTTAGTAAATATACTTGCTAACTAGGTACGCTCATTTCGTATCGTATAAAATTATATCGTAATTTGATCAACATGGCGCCGCCGAAAAGTCATGTTTGGAAGAATTTCCAAAAAATAAATGCTACGGAAGCAAAGTGTAAATTATGTTTTAAAATTTTAAAAACATGCGGTAATACAACAAATTTGAATAAACATATGAAGAAGAAACATTCAGCTCATGAAAGTTCAAGGTAAGAAACCGACGCTACTATAAAACAAAATCCCTATCTACCTGCAAACTAAACATGTATCGTGAAATCATTATCTTGCTTGGCTATTTTATGAACATTAGGTACAAATATAGAAAGGAATAACAACGGTCTTTCGTTTCCGATTATCGGCAACTAGAGATTTACTTACATAATGTCGATACTTTTCTTGTCGATGTGATATCGATACCTACTTCTAAAAAAATATCGCCGATACTAATCACCTCTCGAATTCCCTGATAGTTAATGCTTCGTTTATTTACATGATGATGGTGTAGTGTTTTATTTTCAAATAACTATACAAATAAATATCAAAAACTGATTTAAACAAGAGAGGTGACTGATCTGATGACTGATTTTACAGCCATAGTAAACTTTTTGAGCTTCACGTTGACAGTGATTTCTTTTATCATTTTTTGATCTCACCATTCGATAGCTTTCTTAATTTACTACTAGATGGCATTGTCAACTCTGTTTTGGAAAATATTGACTATGATCCTTCTTTCCCTGTACCCTTCATATATCTAATTGTTAGGGAAATATTTTATATGGGTCACGTCTGTTACCTTCTTCTCGGCAAATATCTTGAGGTCCAATGGTCTTTACGAGATTATCACTTGGGTTTAGGGGCACAGCACTGGGATTCGTTTGGATTAGTTCAGGCACAAAATCACACCATATTTATTTCACGGCAGCTCGCAACACAAGGCAATCGGTAATCTGTCACTCAGTCTGGGGAATAAGCGGGTGGGAGAAAAATTATATTTTGTGTAGGTAGATGCATCCGAAAGGCGTAAAACGAAACGTTTAAACACTAATCAATATTGCTTTTTTTTCAGCTTGAGTGAACCATCCTCAGCAAGCAAGGAGCTAAGCCTATCCACATCCCCGAATATATCGGTGACGGATGTCGCAGTTACATCCGGACCATCGACATCATCTAAAGCAAAGGGTGACAAAGAAGAGGACTACATTCCGCCAATGAAAAAACAACTGTCCATTACTGACGCCTTACAGCGAAAGCAAGATTATTCTGTAGGAGGAACAATGTACTGTCTTCTGGTTAAATGTCTACTTTACTTTATATGTGTCGACAAAAGACCATTTGATATCGTAAAAGGTCGAGGTTTTAAGCGATTAATGCATCAGGCGTGCCCTTCATTCAAACTCCCAAATGTTGACACATTGAAATCACATTTGGATAGTTTTTACCAAGTTATGTTAAATAAACTACAATCTACTTTTGAGAATGTAAGTCATGTTGCATTAACTTGCGATATATGGACAGAAATGATGACCACAACAAGTTATTTAGGGGTCACTGCTCATTATATACAAAATTCAAAAGTAGTTTCGCGTTGCATCGCAACAATTGCACTTCATGAAAGACATACAGCTGATTATATTAACACAAAATTGACTGAAATATGTACTGATTTGCATATAGCTTTGCCTAAAATTACTGCTGTGGTAACAGATAACGGGGCTAACATGGTAGCAGGCATTACAAAATTTTTGAACAGGTCGAAACATTTACCTTGCTTTGCTCACACAATTAATTTGATTGCCGAATCAGCTATGTCGGTACATGCTTTCAACGATTTGTGCTGCAAAGTAAGGGAAATCGTAAAATTTTTCAAAACAAGTGTTATCCGAAGTGACGAATTAAGAAAGAGACAAAATCAAACCCCTCTAAAATTGATTCTAGACGTAAAAACGAGATGGAATTCAGTTTACTACATGCTTGAAAGATACGTTACCCTGGCTCCATTGGTACATCAAATATTGATGATGAATACTACTGCCCCACCAACACCAACTGCAATTGAACTACAAGAGATAAAAACGATGCTAACTATTCTTAAGCCCTTAGAACACGTCACGAAGGAAATATCAGGTGAGCAGTATGTAACCATTAGCAAGGTTATACCAATCGTAAATTGCCTTAAAACTCAAATTCAAAATATAGATGTGTCAGCTTCGCCTCTTGCAAAATCTGTTCAATCCACACTCTTATCTAAAATAGGGACCAGATTCGGACCCATTGAAGACAACTATTTTTTAGCTGCCTCTTGTTTATTGGATCCAAAATTCAAAAGTCTGCATTTCCAAGACCCAAGAGCATGCTCAAACGCTATTGCACATATTCGCCGTTTGTGCACTAACATGCAGGAGACGCACAGTAGTGAAACTGACAGTGACAGTTCCGCTGGTACAACAGTGGCTTACGATTTTTGGAGCCACCATAAAACGTTGGCCCACAATAAACAAAAAAAGGGCAGCGAAAGGGAAAGTTTGTTTTTAAAACCAGACGAGGTCTCACTGTATTTATCTAATCCTGTGGCACCACTTTCCACAGATCCTCTCGCTCAATGGGAGGATATGCGTAACACATTTCCGTGCTTATATAAAATAGCTCAGGAATTGCTCACCATACCGGCAACTTCAGTGCCATCTGAGAGGTTATTTTCGAAAGCGGGCGCTACGATGACCAAGATTCGTAATAGGCTGGCATCGAAACGTTTAAATAAGTTATTATTTTTAGGCGATTGTACAGAAGATGAATGGGAACTATAAATACAACGTATAGTTCCCAATTCTCTTATGTGCAATCACCTAAAAACAATAACTTTTTCAATCCAGTCGATAAGTGTGCGTGTTTTGATTGACAAATAAAATATGTTATAGAAAACACGCAGTAGTCTGCAAACGTTGCCATCATTTAGCTAGACATTAAATGACGCCAAAATTTGCAATTTACTGCGTGTTTTATTTTTAGTACTAGATTTGTTGAACAAATTTTTGCAGTTAAATAATTATTTTAATGTAAATGACTTGATAGGTGATAAGTCCTTTGCTGTTAATTGAAAATTATGCCCATGAAAAAGCGAAATTATATTTTTTTATGTAATTTTTTTAATTAAAATTGCATGATTGATTTATTTCTTGTCTTGTTTTATTTCAAAACATATAAAGTATGAAGACTTACGTAAAAAAATGTCAGTTTACAGACCATTCAACTGTCTATTTTATTCTACGTAAAAAGTACTCGATACCTTGAAGTATCGATACTTTTGATACAGATACCGATACCGTATCGATACTTTTCTTTCGATACTTCTTATGAGTACAATATCGATACTTTTGTTTCGATACCGTGTCCCTACTAGCCGGCGAAGGTCATCCGTAGGTCTTACTCTTACTTAGAACAAATGATCGTTTACGTGAGTAATGCGAAATTTTGAAAGAAAGAGATAGAAAAAATAAGTCAGACACAGGTTCAAAGGGTATAGAAAGGACAAACATATTTCTGGAGCTTGTCTGCTACGGATAGTTTCTGCAAGTTGTACAAACAACGGTCCTTTTGACATCGGCTATTTATTAGCCGAGGTTCATGTGGATATTGTTCAATATTCAGATAAGAAATGAGTTTTTAAAATGTCGTTTAACATTATGCTGATCGTAACGTGCGGTTTTTGGACGCAGTAAAATACGTGTGTAGATAAAATTAGTTATGGCAGCGTTCATAACAAAATATTGAATCTTTGATAATTCATATCTCGTAACTAATTGACTCCGACGTTTAAAACTTTGTATAAATATTACTATTACCCTAAGGTACATAGCCGTTAGAAACACCGCGGCCCTAGAGGCCGCGGTCTTCTAAAGGCTAGCCTCACCGGGGTTAAAAACTGCCTTTTGCTCACTTCAGATGTCACCACTGTTGAAGGTTCCATGAATATGACAGTTCTCCTTACTAATTATATAAACAAACCAATTGGTTTATGAATAATTTCTTATAATGACTCTTTGTGCAGCTGTTGATTGCAAAAATACGGGGATTCATTTATTCCCCAAAGAAGCTATAAGAAGAAAACTGTGGGAGAAAGCTCTTCGTAGAAAAAAATGGAATGCTAGTACTTCGTCAAGGTTATGTGCTGCCCATTTTCTACCTGAAGATTATTATGGACCCAATTCGTATAGGTGATAAATCTATTCACAAAGTGTTGAAGAAAACAGCTGTACCTCAATATTTTCATATTCTAAGGTCAAAACAGTCAAACAGACAACACAACAACGATCGGATAGCCAGATTCAGAGAAGTCTCAAGAAACTTTGTTTTGAAACGCCTTGTTGTGATCAAAAACCTGGACCCGTTGGCATTCAAACCCAAAATAAGTGTGAAGTTCAATTTAGAGATTAACAATTCACAGTACAGAGTGAAATAGAAATACCGGTTGGCCCACAAGCTGAGCTGCCTACAAGTAAAGAATCTAGTTCATCAGCTGAATCAAAGAGCACTCGAGTGAACTTCGAACACATTTATGGATCTATAGAGAGATATAAAGATAATGATAGTGTAATTGATTTCTATACTGGCTTTGAAACCTTCTATGCAAAGTTCTATTTTGTATTCTCAACATTAAGTCCCATGGCTCATTTAATTAAATACTATGGAAGTCATATTCAATATATTTCTATTGAAGATCAGTTTTTTATGACAATGATGAAATTACGACGCAATAAATGCAATTTCGAACTAGGAATTTTTTTGGAACTAGCCCCACAACAGTATACAACATATTTATAACGTGGATTAATTATATGGATCAGCTATGGAAAAAACTAGATATCTGGCCTGAAAAAGAATTATGAAGAAACATAACCTTTAAATCATAACAATTCCAGTTTTTAACTTACCTTTCAACTAAAGCTGTTTTTTTACCAATGGCAGACTCTCTCCGTTTTCTAAGCTCGTCTTTTAACTTAGCTACACTACAGGTCGAATACATTTTTATCGTGATATCTTATATTAAATACTTTAGCAAACAACGACAAATAGACAAAATGGCGGTTCTTAGGAACCCTCAACAGTGCTGCCATCTACGACGAGCTTTCAGTTTTTAACCCCAAATGTGCGCCGTTACAAGTTTTCGTACCGACTTGGTACAAAAAAATTCCGACTGGGGCGCTAATTTTTAGGCGTCACATCCAGTGTCCCCATCCCCACCTTAGGGTATTTTTTTCTAGATTTAGGGGATTTTTGAACGTTTAGGGGATTGTTTAGGGTATAAAATTATTTAGTGGAATATTGAGGATAAAAAATATGTCGGGGATTTTTTAGAGAAAGTTTAGATGTTTAGTTCGCAAAAGAATTTAATACGTGACTGCATGTATACGAACGTAACTTTGTGTGGTGATGTACCGTTTCTATTGTACATGTATAATTTTAAGAAAAAAAAACACGGAACCGTTGGAAGAAATGGAAACCCAAACAATGGACGCATTCCAAGAAATAATATAGTATGTTTTTCTCCTCAATTCGTGTTGTATTTTTAGAATACATTATTAGGGGAAAACTTTTTGAGAAGTGCCTAATATAGGGAAAATTCACGAGGAGTCCGGGGAAAATCAAAATCAGAGGGTGGCAACACTGGTCAAATCAAAAGTCAAAAGGACTTTTTGGCGGGAAAATGAAAAAAATTCTTGTTTTTATTTTCTCGTAGATAAAAATACTTATTTTATTGGCTAAACTTGTGTTTTAGGCATCAAAATGCCTTCTGAAAGTGGTTGCGACGGTTCAGGCACGCCTGAGGCCAAAACACGAAAGTGGTCTGATACATCAGGAGCAATTCTGCAAGATCAGGATAAATACTATCGGCCTTACTCCAAACCCAATTACAAACGAGTGTACCCGGACAATTCAACAAACACGGAGTTTCCGGTATTTGTTGAGAATACAAAGGACGTAAAGCTTGGAAATAAAGACCCTCTCCAAACACAAAATTTATTCTTGAAATATATCAAAGGACAGTACGAAATTAACAGAGTCAACGCACATAAGCTACAAATTACCTTCAAGCAGGCTAGCGCAGCTAATGACTTCCTCAACAATAACGACGACCTTCAACAACACGACATGCGTGTGTTAAATTATTCTCTATAATCTCGATAAGCAAACCTAGATTCAGCAGATTACTATTAGGATCCCTGGTTATCCATTATATTCACCATCACATTCCCTAATAATGACATCTGAGAAATGAAATAACAAATTACCTTGTATTTCATTTATTGAAACTGAAACTTGAGGGAAACACAATGAAAGTACGATTTTATGTGAATGTATATTACACTGTATATAAAATAAACTAATCTACTGTCGGATATTTATTCGCATGGTCATAAAACACCCAATATCCTTTATATCGTCGATATATCTACAAAGCTAGTTGTTACAATAGAATATCGCCTCTTTTTCTATATAGGATACAAGTAGTACAAAATAATATTAAAACAGATTTAGCACAATGTAAAATAATCATTGAGCCTGAAACATAAAAGCACAATGAAAGGCAGGATTAATTCACTTACCGAGATTAGTTCGGAACGGACGCCCAGACACAACTGACCGGCCATGTTGTTCACTGTTGCTTTTATACCCTGTCTGACAATAACAAATTTGCCGCCACACGTGGCCGCTTTGGCGCCACACAAACATAATTGTAGAAAGACAGAAATACATGTAAAATCTTAGTGATTTAAATCGTGTAAAATATTATTAATTATTATGACAATTATCTGATATTATGATCTTATGGAGCGTGGACTGTAGTAGGGTTTTTCTCTTCTCAAATAAAAGATGCCGATAATTCTTCAGTGTTGAGCCAGGCTGGAGGGTGGGGTAGAGAGGGCTGGTGGTCGCAGAGAGTCTTCTTTCTCTTGATGACTTTTCCTCTTGAGTGCTGGATCCGGAATGATTCCGAGCCGAATCGGCGTCTCTTATATACGATTTCTCGAGCGACCACCCCCCCTCACCCCGCACTCTTCCCCTGTACTCAAATCTCTTTATTTTCATGTCAAACTTAAATTTTACATGTACAAAACAGTATACATTCGTTTACTTACTTATTTTCTAGACCTAAACATACAATTTGCATTGTCCGCCGGCGCAAAACAGAGCGAGGAGCGCATGCGACAGATTTCAATATTTATATGACCCCGTGTGGTCTGCGGAGTGTGTTCTCGCGCGGAGCGCGAGAACCACTACGGTTGCGGGGGCGAGGACTTATGGTTGCCTCATGCCCGCGGCGTCAACTCGGGGGGTAACGTTCCCCCCGGTCTTGGGTGGAACGTTCTCGAAGGCCTTCTCGATGGCCAGAAAGACCCCGACGGTGTATCGGCCCCTGTTCAGCTCCGACGCCAGGTAGTGCAGGACTCTCGCCAACTGGAGCGTCGTGCTGTGGCTGCCACGGAAGCCATGTTGCTCTGCCCTCAGCTGGATGTGGGGCAGGATTCTCCGTAACAGCAGGCGCTCAAACAGCTTGGCGATATGAGGCAGCAGGGTGATCGGGCGGTAGCCTCCCGGGTAGTCTTCACTATCTCCCACCGCTCGTCCGTGCTGGCAGCTACGAATCTCTTGCAGTCGGGTAGGTTGTGTGGTCCGTCGCAGGCTGGACAGCGTAGCGTGTTCATTTTGAATGTTCTTTCTTGCCTTTTCTTCGGCTTTTCTTCTGTGACGTTCTCGAGTGAAGCGTAGGCGCCGCATTTGTCTGCTTCTTCGTTCAGGAAGGTGGCCAGTCGCTTCAGCTCAGGAACGTCTTCTTTGTTTCGGGCGGCGAAATCGAGCCATTTGCTTCTGATTATCGGAGACAATTTTTCAATTACGTTTCGCGCCATTTCGGGATTGTACAGGTACTGGATTTTCTTCAGTGCTTCTACGGTAGCGACGATGTTCGCTATCTTGTTAGCGAACACGAGGAGATCACGTGGGTTGTCTCCTATCTTCTGCAGTGTTCTTATCTTCTCCATTTCGCCCATGACGATAGCTTCAGGGCGACCGAATCTTCTCTCGAGCGTGGCGATGATGACGCCTGGCTCCGGGTTGGATAGGAGCAGGCTCTGGACTGCTTCTAGCGCGATACCTCGGAGACTTCTTCTTAACCTTGCTATGTTTTCGGTGTCGGAGAATCCTCTTGACGTGTCTTCATACGCTGCCTTGAATGGCAGCCACGCGTTCGATTGTCCGTTGAAGATGGGTAATTCTTGAATGAACTTCGGCGCCTCCCTCGTGACGGATCTCATGGCCTGGGTGATGGCCGCCGCCAGTTCAGAGATGTCTTGACGCGCAGGCCGTGATCACCGCGGTGATCGCCCTGTCCTCGTCCATCCTTCCCTGGCGCTTCCCGCAGCACGCGGGGCGGGGGTGACGTCGCTCTTCTCTCTTCATCTTGTTTCTTCAACCAGTCTTCAACTCGAACGGAGGATTCTTCTTTTTCTCGGTTCTCTTCTTCCTCTTCTTCGTCTGACGACTCTGCTTCGGCGCGGAGCTTCGCCAGACGAAGTCTCGCAATTTCTGTAGCAACACGTAGTTGCTCTTGCTCTAGAGCCGCCACGCGCTCTTTAGCCTCCAGCTCCGCGAGGAGCCTCTTGCGGGAGGCGTTAGAGCGACGTGACGGCGCTCTCGACGGTGCTCTTGACGGCGGCTTCGTTGTCTCTTGTGACGTGACGGCGGTTCCCGACGACGTCGTATTTGTTGCCGTCGTTGTGGTTCCGGACCCGGTGGCGCTTGTCTCGGCGCTCGTGTTCTTGGACGTGGTCTGCGACCCGTCGCCTTCTCTACCAGACTGGCTACGTGTAGTAATCGGCATCTTCGCTTTCGATTCTTCAAAACAGGAGCTCTTCAAATTTCACGCTGATTCTTCTTTATTCGGCTCCTGAAGGACCAAAATGTGGAGCGTGGACTGTAGTAGGGTTTTTCTCTTCTCAAATAAAAGATGCCGATAATTCTTCAGTGTTGACCCAGGCTGGAGGGTGGGGTAGAGAGGGCTGGTGGTCGCAGAGTCTTCTTTCTCTTGATGACTTTTCCTCTTGAGTGCTGGATCCGGAATGATTCCGAGCCGAATCGGCGTCTCTTATATACGATTTCTCGAGCCACCACCCCCCCTCACCCCGCACTCTTACCCTGTACTCAAATCTCTTTATTTTCATGTCAAACTTAAATTTTACATGTACAAAACAGTATACATTCGTTTACTTACTTATTTTCTAGACCTAAACATACAATTTGCATTGTCCGCCGGCGCAAAACAGAGCGAGGAGCGCATGCGACAGATTTCAATATTTATATGACCCCGTCCCCCGCTTCCCCATGCCGCAGGTTGCGGGAGTCGGGGCCCCCCTCGCTCGCCTGTATGCGCCGACAGGGACAGTTGCACTGTCTCTTTCTCTCGCTTGTTTTTGCTAGGTTTCCTCCCCTTCTTATGAGATAGTGAGTGTAATTAGTGTGAATTCTAATTGGAATTATGTGCTCTAATTTGATTATTTACTTGCAAATTTACTGAAACTATGTGCTATTTCCTATTGGAAATTGTGTACCTACCTAACCGGGGATGGAATCGCTAGCAAAAACATACATAATAAAATATAATCCTATTCTAAACTATGTACAAGCTTACATCCTAGGCCCTAATCCTAATGGGAAAATATAACTTTATTTCGTGACCAAAACTTAATCTAGCTTATCCTAAAATGTATAAAAAACAAAATAAGATAAAAACTATGTACAAAGTAGTCATTTCAGGTTCTGTCGTGCACAGATCTTATTATTTATTATAAATGATATTTATAGAAACAACTATTTCGAATATACCGGAAATTGATTGAATAAGGACTTGTAAATTCTAATATGATTTCCATAATTCATTTCGCATTTTATGATGAATTTTAGGCTACTTATTTATGATTACAAAATTATCTTATAAAATAATCATATTTATTACGGAAATGCGGAAGTGACAATGACAGGATATTGACTTGAACACCATTTATAAATTCTTAAACGTTGTTAATAATTTAATTTGTATTTCATAATGAATATCCTGTCATTAATTGATAATTAATTACTACTTTACTGATATGTTATTTACAATATTTTATTATATGCTCTTACGGATACGGATATTCTGTCACGTGCATACATCCCTGCATCCTTTGTGGAGAAGATAGGACTAGTACACTTTGTTCCCGAGGAAATGAGTAACAAGGAGCTGTACAGGAAACTTTCTTGTGAGTACGAGATAGTGGCGGTGCGACGCTTCATCAAGAAGGATCCCGAAGGTAACCTTTACCCATTAAAGACAATATCTGTGACATTTGTATCCAGTACTTTGCCGGAGTACATATATTTAGACTGATGGCGAGCAAAAGTAAAAACATACATACCACCGGTAATGCAATGTTACAATTGTATGAAATTTAACCACTCTGCTAGAATTTGCAAGAATGCTCAGGTTTGCTCCATATGTGCGGGTGGACACTCCTACAAAAGTTGCGACAAAACTGATGAAATTAAATGCAGCAATTGTGGGGGGGCCCATTCAGCCATATCGAAGTTATGCCCTGTAAAGGAGGCAAAAATAAACAAAAACAAAAGTATGATTTATGCTAGTGCTGCAGCAAACTTTAATAATCCAAAGAGTTTTCCAGCTCTTCCACCATCCAAAGTAAAGAATACAATTCTAAAACAGGCACCAACAATACCCCTGAATAAGACTGATGCTAGGACATCTAAAAATAATGATAATGTGAGCATTATAAATAATGATAAAGTGATAAATGCTATAGTAAAAACTTTAGTTACACTGGGGAATGAAAATGCACCTATGACCACATTAAAAATTAGAGAAGTTCTTATGAAAAATTTGTCAATCTAATGGATACATTTCTAAGAATAGTACAGCATAATATTCAGAGCATTAATAGTAAAAAACCCCTTCTCAAAACATATTTAACTGAAAACAATATTGATATTATTTACTAAATGAAACATGGTTAAAAAAGACTAACAGTAATATTAATTTTCCTGGTTATAATTTTATATTTAAGAACGCTAAAAATGAACATGGCGGTGTAGGTATTTTAGTCAAAGATACAATTAAATACAAAATCCTTAATACAGCGTTTTATCAAGATATACAGTCTATTGCGATTTCTGTGTCGACGGAAGCAGGACCTCTTTCACTTCTAACTGTTTATTGCCCTCCTAGAAACAAAAATAATGGGATTAGTAGAATTAGAATTAGTAAACTAAGAAATATTATTAGAAATTTACCTAAACCTTGTTTAGTATCTGGAGATTTTAATGCGCACCATATCGCATTCGGGTGCTGCACTACTCAGTCCAGAGGAAAGGAATTATATGATTTGATTGACGAGGCTGATTTATGTATACTAAATACTGGTAGCCCTACAACAGTACAGGCTCCTAATAAGAACCCATCAGCAATAGATGTTACTTGTGTTAGCCCGGATATTGCTCCTCTTTGTGAATGGAAAGTTGGTGAAGACCCACTAGGAAGCTATCACTATCCTACATACATAGATATTAATATTTCCCCCTCTTTTTACCAAGTTAATGAAAACATAGAAAAATATTTATTTAATAAAGCTAACTGGAATAAATATTATTCAGATTCAGAAAAACTATTGGATGAATATGATTTTGATCCCTATGATAAATTTTGTGACATGTTATGTTGAATTTATTATTTCATTTGCAAAAGTCAATTGATTACTTATTAATCGATTTAAATATGCAAAAGTAAGGCCATCTTTTTATGTTTCTTTTTATCGTACTGTCAGTGCTAGGAGTCGGTCGATATTGCTTTCAAGTGACATATATAAAAATAAAATCTCAATTAAACTATAAACGGTGTTTGCTATTTATCCGAATCATAGCCCCATAATACCAATAGGTTACTGGGTCCAGTATACGCAAAGAAAACATTGGGACTAAATTAAAACTCGGAAGTTTGAAATACCGTAATAAAAAATGGATGGTGTAAAAATGAAAAGTAACATAAAAACCTTTCAATGGTGAAAAAATACAGCGTTTGGAAGTTTCTAATTCGCGCGCATAAAATAATGATGAACCAGCCTAAAACTATGGAAAGGACAAAAACAGTTCAGGACATTGATACTAAGCAACCATCCACATCGACAAATTATGACGGATTTGCATTTATGACGGGACAATATCAAGAAAAGGATCAAGAGGACAAAATAATCTTTTTGTTGGATTCTGGAGCATCGGATCACATAACGAACAGGGATGATCTTTTCCTTGACCATACGAATCTGCTAACCCCACTTAAAATTTCAGTAGCTAAGGATGGTGCATTTATTTCAGCTACCAAAAAGGGAACCCTGCGTGTTACCAGTGACACGGGCGTTCAAGGAGTCTTGGAGGACGTACTGTTCTGCAGTGAGGTCCCATACAACTTATTGTCAGTATCAAAGATGCAAAGGGCGGGACTGACAATAATTTTCGACAAAAATGGAGCCAAAATCATAAAAGACGGTACAGTAATAATGACAGGTAGGTCAACCAATAATTTAATTGCTGTAGATTTTGTAGCGTCTGTTAACTTGACTCACCCGAATTACCAAGCATGCAGCAGTGCCCAAAATAATTATACTTTGTGGCATCAACGTTTAGGACATATTAGCAAGACGAAATTCTTAGAGCTAAAGAATAATAAAATGGTTGATGACACAGAGCAAATTATTCCAGTAATGCCAAACGATGATTTATGCGAAGCGTGTATAAGCGGGATACAGAGTCGATTGCCATTTAGCCATGCCAAAGATAAAAGTCATATTAAGCGACCATTATACGTAGTTCATTCTGACGTCTGTGGACCCATCACTCCTACAACAGTTGACAACAAAAACTATTTCGTGTTATTTGTTGACCAGTACACTCATTGCTGTGTTACCTACCTGCTAACTTACAAATCCGATGTATTCGCGGCATTCAAAGATTTTGTTTCAAAAAGTGAAGCAAAATTTAACACCAAATTAGTTAATTTGTATTGCGATAATGGTGGAGAGTATTTATCTACCGAAATGAAAAGCTATTGTGCTGAGAAGGGAATCACTTATCATTTGACAGTTCCGCGAACTCCGCAGTTGAATGGTGTTTCTGAACGAATGGTACGAACTATAACCGAAAAAGCTCGTTCAATGATAAACGGTGCACAACTAGATAAACAGTTCTGGGGCGAAGCAGTGTTAACTGCTGTGTATTTGATAAATATAATACCAACTAAAGCTCTCAGACAAACACAAACACCATTTGAAATGTGGCATAGTAAAAAGCCTCAAATTAAATATCTGAAGGTTTTTGGTTCAACTGTGTATGTTCATATCAAAACGCATAAAGCAAAATTTGATAACAAGTCATGGAAAGGTGTCCTTATGGGATATGAACCAAACGGTTACAAAGTTTGGAACCCAGAAAGCGAAAACTATGTTGTAGTCAGAGATGTTATAGCAGATGAAATAAATTTTCTGCAGTCCAGGCCTACGCAAAAGCCTGAAGAGAATATTCAAAATTCTCATGACAAAACTGATAACGAAAATATGCCTAAATCAGTGTCACCAAAGTTTCAGAACTCTGACAGATCGAAATCAGATAACGGTAAATCTGATGATCATATTTGCCCGACTAAAATTCGCAAAATAAACCATGACGTAAAATCTGATCTAACGGTTGGTGTAAATAATGAGAATAGCTCTTACTGGATGCAGGACACAAAAAATATTAATGTTGACACTGAACTGAGAAGGAGTGATAGGCTCAAAGGTCAGCCACCTAAATCTTATACAGAATATGATGATGACTATCTGATGTGCGCTTATTCCACTTTATGTACATTACCTAAATCTTACGACGAAATCAAAAGCTAGGTGTTGGTTCGAGGTATTTGAAAAATCTCTTAAAGAAAAGGGTTTTCTAAATTCAGCAGTGGACAGGTGCATTTATGTACTAGATAAAGGTGATGTTCATAAAAACATTTATGTAGTTCTTTATGTAGATGATTTGGCCATAGTTTGCGGTGACATTGAAACAATGAAAAACTTTAAAATGTATTTAATGAGCAAGTTTGAAACGAAAGACTTGAATGATATAAAGTTCTTTCTAGGTATAAAAGTTACCAGGTACAATGATAAAATAACATTAGATCAAAGTGCATACATAAAACTTGTTCTGAGTAAATTTAATATGAAAGATGCAAATTCAGTAAAGACCCCTTTAGAAAGTAAACTGAATTATGAGGCTTTGAATTCTGACGAGAAACATGACGCCCCATGTAGAAAAGTCATAGGTTGCTTGATGTACATCATGTTATGCACTCGACCTGACTTAAGTACAAGTGTAAATATACTAAGTAGGTATGTAAATAAAAATAACATAGAGCTATGGCAGTGTCTCAAAAGAGTACTGAGGTACTTAAAAGGTACTATTGAATTAAGGCTGTGTTATCAAAGGTGTCAGGACTACAAAAATATTCTATGTGGATATGTAGATTCTGATTGGGGTGGTAATGATACAAAAGACAGAAAAAGTACAACTGGATATTTATTCAGAATTTTTGATAATTGTACAATTACTTGGAGTACAAAGAAACAAATGTCTGTCGCAGCTTCATCTACTGAGGCTGAATATATGGCATTGTTTGAAGCTGTGAGGGAGGCGTTGTGGCTTAAATCTCTTGCGATTAGTATCAATATGGTTATAGATCAGCCTATTCTGATCTATGAGGACAACAATGGGTGCATTAGTATTGCCAATAACCCATCAAACCATAAGCGATCTAAACATATTGATATTAAATATCATTTCTCAAGAGAGCAAATTGAGAAAAACATAATAAAACTCAATTACATACCCTCAGGTCAGCAGCTGGCGGATGCTTTGACAAAGCCGTTGCCTGCCATCACTTTTCAAGGAATGAGAAGCCAGATGGGTGTAGAATAGTTTTTCTGTATTTGTGTTGATGAACTTAGAATTACATTTTTTTGTTGTTGTATATAATGTAAATAATGAGTTCTATAAATTCATTTCATGAAGTGAATGAAATGATTTGATTAGGTTTTCCTGGGTTTTCCCTAATCCTGAGCAACGAATGTTGGATCATCATATTGTATTTTTCCCAGTGAACACTTGAAAGTTATACTCGGTCCTTTTTTTATTGTATAATGAAAATTAATTTTTGAGCGGGCGTGTTGAATTTATTATTTCATTTGCAAAAATCAATTGATTACTTATTAATCGATTTAAATATGCAAAAGTAAGGCCATCTTTTTATGTTTCTTTTTATCGTACTGTCAGTGCTAGGAGTCGGTCGATATTGCTTTAAAGTGACATATATAAAAATAAAATCTCAATTAAACTATAAACGGTGTTTGCTATTTATCCGAATCATAGCCCCATAATACCAATATGTTAAACAGATTAAAGAATGACTGTATTCCCTTACACAAAAGGACAAACAAACATTAAAACAGAATTCCAGCTCCATGGTGGAACGATGAGTGTGATAGTGCAGTTAAAATGTCCAAGGAGGCATTAATGGCTTACAGGAAATCTATGACTTTAGAACTCTTTATAGAATACAAAAGGTGCGATGCTAAAAAGAAGCTTATAATAAGAGAATGTAAAAGAAACAGCTGGAAGAACCTTTGTGCATCCCTTAATAGGTACACTCCTATTTCAACTATTTGGAATTACATAAGTAGGTTTAAAAGAGTTAATGTAAAAAACAGATCCAAAAATGATGAATGGGTAACAGATTTTATACAGAAACTTGTACATACAACCCCATGTAATAGTAAAAACATTGACAACTTATTTTCTTTTATTAATGACAATGAGCAGAATAAGTTTTTATTGAAACCATTTGAATGGAATGAGTTATGTACTGCTTTGGACACAAGAAAGGATACAACACCGGGCTTAGATAATTTTCCTTATATTATGATTAAAAAATTACATGTTTCCTGTAAAGAAACACTTTTGAACATTTTAAATTGCCTCTGGACTAAACAAATTATACCTGACTCATGGAAAACTCAGTGCGTGATTCCAATTCTGAAGCCAGATAAACCTGGAGATGACTACAATTCATACAGACCACTTTCTCTAGCTTCATGTATAGGTAAACTTACAGAACAAATGATTAAATTAAGATTAGATTATTATGTTGAAAATCAAAACTTATTACCTGAGGTTCAGTTTGGTTTCCGAAAAGGAAAGAGCGCTTCTGAAAGTTTTGTTTCATTCATAGCTGACATGAAGAAGTGTTCATTGGCTCGTTCAACAGCAGTTTGCGCCTTTCTGGATGTCCAAGGGGCATATGACAATGTAGACTTAGCTCAATTAGTTCAGGTTTTGGCCGGTATTGGTCTGCCTGGAAAATTGATAAAATGGATATTTAACTTTTCTAATGATAGAAAATTATATGTAAAACATAACAATATTCTACATGGACCAGAAATAGTATCCAAAGGTTTAATGCAAGGTGCAAGCCTATCACCTATTTTGTATAATCTTTATACTTCCTAAATATTAAAATATGTGACTGGTGACATTAAAATTCTGCAATTTGCTGATGATATTTTGCTATATTCGGAGGACAGGAATATTACTGTGGCTCAGGGCAAGCTTAATAGTGCTTTGGAGCAGTTGAACTATTATTACACACAAATTTTGAGAATTAATATTAACTGCAGTAAGAGTTCTGTCTTGGTCTTCAATAGTAATTATTCTGCAAATATTAAATATGGAGGTATAAATATTGCACAAGAAAGGGAAAAAAGGTTTTTGGGTATAATAATAGATGATAAATTAAAATTTGACAGCCATATTGATTATACATAGTCAGGTCATAAGTTCTGTCACATGTGCAATATGAAATAATTTAGATATGTTTACTATTTATGTAAACATTTATATAGCAAAATGAACTTAATAAAACATAGATTCTTATGGTAATAAAGTTTATTCTGTTTCTGTTTATTCTGTTGTGATCAATTCTGTTGTTTCCTTTGCGAAAATAAATTTTATGGGGCGGCAATATAAAGTAGATGATGGTCTTGGATTCTGCCAAACCACAACACCTTGAGGACTAATTAATCGCAAAGGAAAAAACATTATAGCAAACAAAAACTCATTAGTGGCTTCAGAGTCCTCAAATTTTTGTTTATAAGTGCTGTGGCCAGAACTGCCATCACAGCCCCACTTACTGATTAATGTGAATGATGAATCACAGGGAAGAACACTTCTTATAACTTCACTTTGGGCCTCAACTAATCTTTCTGTCGTCTTATCAAGATTTGCCTGCAATTTGATCTCGGCACTAGTTTCTGTCACAAGTATGTTCTCTTTAGAAGTATAACAAGATATTTTGGACTTACCTAAGCTATGGTACGATGGAAAAACTTGATGCCCCGCTTTCAGCGATCACTTTCTTGTCTGTTTGTACGAGTGGACAGTGCATTTGGAGTCTACATAGTAAGCTAACGCTTCATTTGTACTTAATTGCCTAGCGTTATTACACAAAACTGCTTTAGGGCCACTTTCGTCCTTTGAACCGTCACTTGCACGTTTGATGGCTTGGGCAACACTTCGGTCAGAGTGTCGATAAGGGGGCGGAAGCCCTAAGTTTTTTTTTGGAAGGACTTTAGCGGATGACCTACTTTTGTTGACCCTGAGGGGGGGAGGGGGGGATGGGGGAGGGGAGTAGATGCCCCCCCTACTACTCCCCCCCCGCGGAAATGCCTAGTTTCTGAGATATGATTATTTAAAGTTTTGAGGTTATGTTGTTAAATTAAAACAAAATTTAGACTGACCTTGATCTTTAAGTGGGGGGAGGGGGAAGGGGGTAGATGCGCCCCCCCCCCCCCCCTACTACTCCCCCCCCGCGCGGAAATGCCTAGTTGCTTTCTTCGAAAGGGTCATTTTTCTGCCTCGACACCTTTCTCCTCCACAAATGCTCCATAATGCTATCATCAAAATTTACATGAAAAGTAGCCACAATAACCTACTCTAGCCAATCGTTTTTGTTTGCATACGCTGCGCTCCGCTCCGCTCCGGTTTAGCTTCTTCAACGTTCTAACATAACCTATAACCCGATTGAAAAGTAGCCACAATAACCTACTCTAGCCAATTGTTTTTGTTTGCATACGCTTCGCTCCGGTTTAGCTTCTTCAACGTTCTAACATAACCTATAACCCGATTGAAAAATAGCCACAATAACCTACTCTAGCCAATAGTTTTTGTTTGCACACGCTCCGCTCCGGTTTATCTTCTTCAACGTTCTAACATAACCTATAACCCGATTGAAAAGTAGCCACAATAACCTACTCTATCCAGTTGTTTTTGCTTGTAAATATCGAGAGAACATGAAAATAGAACATTCGCGAAACTACTAGAAAAGGGACTACTACTTTGCCGCCCAACCAAAAACGCGGCAAAACGCCCCAACAAAATGTGTTCCGTTTTAAACAAAAATTACAACCTTTTTATTATCAAAAGTGATATTTTACGAAAGAAATACTAAATTGACTTTGATTGACGTAAAATAAATAAACAAACATAAATTGCAAGTTAAATGAACGTTTTTATTAAAATAGGTATTATTAAAAAAAAAATCCACATTTCCTCCTTTTTTTAGAGAATTCTCATCTTTTCAAATATGCGTACAACGAAATGTAGGTAATATATTTTGACCACAGACAAGATTTAAACATATTATTTGCGTTGCGTTACATAATTTTACAAAGTATTTTCAGATTTTCAAAAAATCATATCTTAAAAACTATTGAATTCCGCACCCTGAAACTTTCAGAAAGATGATCAAATGACCCCAGCATGATGCTAAAAAAGTTTGGACGCCCCAGTGAGTAGGTCATCCGCTAAAGGTGAGCCCAATGGTCAACTCATCAGCATTCCAGGTTTGCACTTTACTTCCACACGCCTTTTCTTTGTTTTGAAAGATGATTCTTCGAATGACTTCTGAGGTCTTCCTGGATGGCGGACAGGTGTAGAAGTGCTTGGACTGTTCAGTTCAACCTTGAACTCGAACTTAGCACCCTCCAACCAACTTTTATTCTTCAGTAGAAAGCGGTATTTTGTCCTGCGTGCCGACTCCCATTTTTCAGACATTTTGGCTGACCAAGAAGCCAATTTTAACTGAAATGCTTTTCTTGAGTCTTCAGTCATATCAGCCAGGCCGAATTTCGCCGAAATGTACTCAAAAAGCCGTGAATTCCGGTTTTCAATATCGTGATTGAGCCATTCTTCGAAAAATTCTTTTTTGAAATTTCAATGGTGTGTTCTGAAAAATGTAAAAAAAACGTAAGGGGCAAGTTGGGGCATAAATATTTAGGTTCATATAAAAGTTGAGGACCTTAGCAACAACACATCCAAAATCTAGCCTGGATATATCTGGATAAAAAAAGTTCCAGTCTTTGAAAGTTTCCAAATAGAAAAAAAAAAGTATTTTTTCGCTATGTTTTCAGATGTTATTATTAGAGTCATGACAAATAGAAAATCAAATACAAATATTGGAATAGTATCGTCTTAAGGATCATTCACACAGCGGTACTACCTAGTAACGGCCGCCGGATCAGCCACCCGATGGGTCTTTACACTACTCTTGCCATCGTAGCGGCGACCGATTCGACGTCGCATCAAGGGGATTTACACGATCAGTTCTACCGCATCCGTTCGCACGCCAACGCATGGTGTAAACAGTCAACGCACCGCCCTCAGAACGTATCGGCGACCGGATCGGTCGCCGCGCTAGGTGGCGGCGGCCGATTCGACGTCGCGTCGGTCGCCGATCCGTTCTGAGGGCGGCCGGATGCTAACTCGTTTACTTACTCATAGGGTAAATGAGCCTAATATAGTTTTTAGTTTCGTCGTTCATTTTTATTAGTATAGAGGTGGTTCGATGTACTGTCTGCCTTTCTCTTTTTATCCAGCATAATAAGAGTATAGTTAATATTATTAAACCCTCCATAAAAACCATACAAAAATGACCCGCGATGTTGAACCTTATTTTTTTGTAATAAAGTTCAATACCTATGAAAAAATTGCCCGGCTCCCGGTTGCCGTTCGCTTGCACTGTCAAAACGTTTCTTGTGAAATGACTGAACAACTTTAATTTATATGGAATCTCTAGACCCCACGCTAGGATTCCCTGCGTCGTGGTGACTAGTCTCTTTCGCTTGTGTAGATACTCATAAGTTATACCTATGTATAAATTCAAATTAAGTTATAATAGTTTATCGGACTGATACATAATGAAGGGCATCAAAATTCGAGTGTGGGTTTAAATTACAACATTATACGAGCTTTTTAATGCCTAGTTATGTACAGTTACATACACTGCTTTATCTACACATATCATAAGAAAGACTTTTCAATGAGAGTGCGAATTCATCTTGGTGTTGTGAGTTTTAGGGCTACGTGAATGTGTAGGGTGTCAAAAGATGCGTATCGGCAAGGGTCACAAGATATTAAACATACATACAAAACTTTTTGGTAGAGAGCACCACTGTTTGTTTGTAGCATAATTGTGTTCTGTGGTTTGTAAAAAGCGACGTGTCACATTGTCAACAAAGTCTGTGACAAAAACCAGTTGCTTGTTTTCGTGGATATGAGAAATTGTAGTACCTCTGAACCCTTTTATTTAGGTTTCTATGAAGATGTATTAGATATTTTGAAGGAAGAGCTCAGAAAATGTTAGATCATCGTCATTTCTCTGATTAACGAAACTCTTTTCTTAAACTTGCTTTATTTATTTACTCTGATTCAACTGTAACCTCAAATGAACGATACTCTTTGCTTTGTAACAAAACTAAGGGTTTGCTACAAACATTACTTTGACAGGTTTGATCCTCACCATTCAGTATTACTAATGGAAAGGCCCGTATTAATAAAGGTACTGCGCTCATCTCTCAGTAAATGACAGATTTGAAATGGCATCATTGTGACATGACATGATAGCTGAGACAACAGAGCTGAGGACTGTTTATTTTAGTGGCTCTGTGAGCTGTAGACCTCGAGAGCAATACAGGAAATTTGCATTTTTTTTTCAAATTATTTTCCACCCCCTCACATCCCCGACCCCTTGAAGTTTATAGGATGAACAAATGAAATTACTATAAATACAAATATTCCGACTGCATTTTCTATCAATACCACATACAAACTTATGAATGCACCTGGTTACGTACATGAAGTATGAAAGAAGCCGCACCAGTAACTTTGTAAACTACATTTTGCGATCTGAAATCCAACCTTTTATTATTTCACTAAAGTTGAATAGCCTTTGTCGTTTTTACAATCTCCACAAATCCAACTTGGGCTGTAGCGGTTTCTTAAGAAGTTTCAACCCGCCATATCTCGTCCATTTTGTAAATTTTACAAAAACTGAATCAAAAATAAAAACTATTGAATTATCGACCCTGCTCACAAAAATTCACGAGAATTGTGATGAAACATGTTATATGGTACAGTACTAGGCAGGTAACCTATCTGAGTAATTTGCAATATATGATAATTTCAAAGTGAAAAAGTTTGATGTGTGCGCTTTTACCCTACGTGGCGGCGGTACTTCAAAGGAATGTTTGTCGGTAATACACTGCAATCAGCCGGGGCGCAAGTGTTGCCAACTCAGTAGATTTTCCACTAGACATGGTGGTTTAGACTTTCATTTTAGCGGTCAAAAAGTGGTTTTAGTGGCTAGTGGGTTTTCTGTTGGATAAGGTTGACTTAGTTACTCGTAAGGTACTACATTCAACTACTGGCATCATTTTCATAATTATTATAGTTAGAAAAGATCGCACTTATAAAAAAGTGGATAATTTTTTGTTATGTTGGCAACACAACATAACTAACGTGGTTTTCGTGGATTCCCCGAAACAACTTTTTCAATTTCTTATATGATTTCGATTATAGAGTTTATTTGTATGGGTACTAGGTCGAGTTGAATTTATTGAAAGGTTTGTGTATTGATTGCCTTGGTTTTATGATACCTATACGTGTAAGTGACCGCTTTTTTAGTTTAGGTACAAATTGCATACTTTTTATAATTAGTTTTCAATATCGTTAATTTTGATACCTACTCCACTTGATATGATTAGAAGTTTTTTTTTCTTTGCCACACAATAAAGCATATACAGAATCTGCTATACAGTATAGCAGATTCTGTACAGTATAGCCTATACTGTTCTTTTGATGTCGTTTTTATACCATCCTATGACACTTAGGATAACTTTGATTCTAACGATACCTACTTAAATACCTAGGTACGTCAAAATCGGTTTAGTAGTTTAGTAAAAATCGTGGGTGTTAAAGAATCTCACTCAGATTTAAGTGTACATACGTATAAGTACATATAAATACGACATATAGGTACTCCTACATATACCTACCCGTACCCCATTAAACACCCAGTACATACATGTACGTACCCCATTTCAGGGTACTTACAAGTATGTACGAACCCTGAAAACATTATGGAAAACCGGTCAAGTGCGAGTCTAACTCGCGCACGAAGGATTTCGTACCCCCGTACAATGGTAGAGATGGTGTGGATTGAATTGTTTGTAATAACTGTGCCTCTACCACTTCATATACGGGAAAAGCCATGACGCTATTTGTGTTTTGTACGCGAATACAGCGAAGCCAAAAGAAGGGTTATGTGTTTGACCGGTATTTATGAATGTTCATTTGTTCCACCGGAACATCTAAACTACTTACCAGAATTTGACAAATAAGGTATCTTTGGAAGCATCTTAATTGTTCACAGGCTATGTGACTTCACATCACACTAAAATTAATATGGCGGCCTCTAGAGGGCATAATGTATTTTAGATAGCAAAATGTTGTTAACAAAGTTATTACTTTCATACTCTATGTGCGTAACCAGATTCATTTCTAAGTTTGTATGTGGTTAACAGTTAAAAAAAACCTTGGCAATTCCGGGTGAGTTTTCCTGTAATTTTTGGATGAAGTAATATTCTGTACTTTTTTCATAATTCTGAGAGTCTGGGGGGGGGGGGGGGGCTAATGAATGAGAATGAGCCTTAAGGATATACAACCGGGCACCGAGCAGAAGGATTTTCGTACAGTAGAAGGACTAGGACCCAGTAAGCCGCAGCCAACGTATCGGCCGCCGGATCAGCCGCCGCAGAAAGCAACGGTCACCCGAGCTGTCACCGCAGAACGCAACGGCGGCCGATGCGACGTCGAATCGGTCGCCGCTGCGATGTCAAGAGTAGTGTACAGACCCATCGGGTGGCTGATCCGGCGACCGTTACTAGGTAATACCGCTGTGTGAATGATCCTATCGGCCGCCGTTGCGTTCTGCGGCGACAGCTCGGGCGACCGTTGCTTTCTGCGGCGGCTGATCCGGCGGCCGATACGTTGGCTGCGGCTAGTCCTTCTACTGTACGAAAATCCGTCTGCTCGGTGCCCGGTTGTATATCCTTAAGGCTCATTCTCATTCATAAGCCCCCCCCCCCCCCAGACTCTCAGAATTATGAAAAAAGTACAGAATGTATAACTTAATCCAAAAATTACAGGAAAAATTACCCGGAATTGCCAAGGTTTTTTTTATCTGTTAGCCACACATACAAACTTATAAATGAATCTTTCGTAAATTAATCGTTGCGCACATAGAGTATGAATGTACCCGCACCAATAACTTTGTAAACAACATTTTGCTATCTAAAATACATTATGCCCTCTAGACGCCGCCATATTAATTTTAGTGTGATGTGAAGTCACATAGCCTGTGAACAATAAAGATGCTTCTAAAGGTACCTTATTTGTCAAATTCTGATAAGTGGTATAGATGTTCCGGTGGAGCAAATGAACATTCATACAGTATACCGGTCAAACACATAACCCTTCTTTTGGCTTCGCTGTATTCGCGTACAAAACACACATAGCGTCATGGCTTTTCCCGTATATGAAGTGGTAGAGGCACAGTTATTACAAACAATTCACTCCACACCATCCATTCCATTGTACGTGAGTACGAAGTCCTTCGTGCGCGAGTTAGACTCGCACTTGACCAGTTTTCCATAATTTTTTAAGGGTTCGTACATAATTGTAATTACCCTGAAATAGGTACGTACTTGTATGTACTGGGTGTTTAATGGGGTACGGGTAGGTACATGTACGTGTACCTATATGTCGTATTTATATGTACATAAAAGTATGTACACTTAAATCTGAGTGAGATTCTTTAACACCCACGATTTTTACTAAACTACTAAACCGATTTCGGCGTCCCTAGGTATTTACGTAGGTATCGTTAGAATCAAAGTTAACCCAAGTGTCATAGGATGGTATAAATACGACGTCATCATAAGAACAGTATAGGCTATACTATTCAGAATCTGCTATACTGTATAGCAGATTCTGTTCTAATCATATCAAGTGGAGTAGGTATCAAAATGAACGATATTGAAAACTAATTATAAAAAAGTATGCAATTTGTACCTAAACTAAAAAAGCGGTCACTTACACGCATAGGTATCATAAAACCAAGGCAATCAATACACAAACCTTTCAATAAATTAAACTCGACCTAGTACCCATACAAATAAACTCTATAATCGAAATAATAGAAGAAATTGAAAAACTTATTTCGGGGAATCCACGAAAACCGCGTTAGTTATGTTGTGTTGCCAACATAACAAAAAAATATTCACTTTTTTATATAAGTGCGATCTTTTCTAACTATAATAATTATGAAAATTATGCCAGTGGTTGAATGTAGTACCTTACAAGTAACTAAATCAACTTAATCGAATAGAAAACTCACTAGCCACTAAAACCACTTTTTGACCGCTAAAATGAAAGTCTAAACCACCATGTCTAGTGGAAAATCCACTGAGTTGGCAACACTTGCGCCCCGGCTGATTGCAGTGCATTACCGACAAACATTCATTTGAAGTACCGCCGCCACGTAGGGTAAAAGCGCACACATCAAACTTTGTCACTTTGAAATTATCTTATATATATAATATATTAACTTATATTATATTTTATATTTGATAGTTTTTATTTTTGATTCCGTTTTTGGAAAATTTACAAAATGGACGAAATATGGCGGGTTGAAACTTCTAAAGAAACCGCTGCTGCCCAAGATGGATTTGTAGAGATTTTAAAAACGACAAAGGCTATTTAACTTTAATTAAATAATTATAGGTTGTATTTCAGATAGCAAAATGTAGTTTACAAAGTTACTGGTGCAGCTTCTTTCATACTTCATGTATGTAACCAGGTGCATTCCTAAGTTTGTATGTGGTATTGTTAGAAAATACAGTCGGAATATTTGTATTTATAGTAATTTCAGTTGTTCATCCTATAAACTTCAAGGGGTCGGGGATGTGAGGGGTGGAAAAAAATTTGAAAAAAAAAATGCAAATTTCCTGTATCGCTCTCGAGGTCTGCAGCTCACAGAGTCACTAAAATAAATAGTCCTCAGCTCTGAGATTTGTCTCAGCTGTCATTTCATGTCACAATGATGCCATGTCAAATCTGTTATTTACTGAGAAATGAGCGCAGTACCTATATTAATATGGGCCTTTCCATTGGTAATACTAGATAATGAGGATCAAACCTGTCAAAGTAATGTTTGTGGCAAACCCTTAGTTTTGTTACAAAGCAAAGAGTATCGTTCATTTGTGGTTACAGATGAATCAGAGTAAATAAATAAAGCAAGTTTAAGCAAAGAGTTTCGTTAATCAGAGAAATGATGATGATCTAACATTTTCTGAGCTCTTCCTTCAACCTATCTAATACATCTTCATAGAAACCTAAATAAAAGGATTCAGAGGTACTACAATTTCTCATATCCACGTAAACAAGAAACTGGTTTTTGTCACAGACTTGGTTGACAATGTGACACGTCGCTTTTTAAAAACCACAGAACACAATTATGCTACAAACAAACAGTGGTGCTCTCTACCAAAAAGTTTTGTATGTATGTTTAATATCTTGTGACCCTTGCCGATACGCATCTTTTGACACCCTACACATTCACGTAGCCCTAAAACTCACAACACCAAGATGAATTCGCACTCTCAGTGAAAAGTCTTTCTTATGATATGTGTAGATAAAGCAGTGTATGTAACTGTATATAACTAGGCATTAAAAAGCTCGTGTTCAGGCCTCTCGGCACCCACTGACCTCGCAGGGGCCCATAGCTACGAGGTAGCGTAGCGATCGGATGCCAAGAAGCAAGAACGTCGGCGGTTCACCGAGCTAAAGTAAATAGATTCTATCTGACCTGGTCTGTGCTTCGTTCCCGTCAAACTCCTGTCTCTCTGCAAGGCCTGGGTGCACCCTAGGCTCTTCTTGGTAGACAGGTTCTTCAGCCAACCAGGTATGGCTGGCAGGCCAGCTTCGACGCGCACAGTGTTACGTAAATACGAACTTTATCTGGTTCGGAGAACCACAATACACTCAGCTATAAGACAATCCTGAGGGGAGCCCGAATACAATTCCAGATGGCTTACGATTTAATTTCAATGCCCAAAATCAATACGCGTCACATTGCGGGGGCTTTTCGTCTGTCAGTTGTCAAAACTGCTCTGTTGGCAGCAACTGTCAAATTCAAAATGGCCGTTCCGAAACCATCGATCGAGTATCGATTTTGAATCGAACAATCACCCGCCCGGACAGGCACCCACCTGTCCCTTAATCTACGGGCAGCCGAGACAACGTTGCTACCGCTCGTTTTAGTACCGAGCCTCCTACTAGAACCTCTGCAGACCGGGGGGTCCCGTCCTTGCCAGGGAACAAGTTAACAATGCGCCCCCTGCGCCAACGTAGTGGCGGTAGGTTAGCATCCTTAACCAGCACGAGGTCACCAACACTAGGGGGGCTGGTTTTGTCAGTCCACTTAAGGCGCTGTTGTAAGATATGCAGATACTCGAGCGACCAACGCTTCCAGAAATTCTGAGTAAACTGCTGCAACATCTGATACCTTGACAACCGATACAATTTCACTCCCTCGAAGGGGTGCTCGGGCAACGCGTTAAGTGGCTGTCCTATCAAGAAATGGCCTGGGGTCAGAGCCTCCAGGTCATTTGGATCCGAGCTGAGCGGACACAACGGTCGCGAATTGAGAACGGCCTCGATCTTACAAAACAATGTCGCGAGCTCCTCAAAAGTCAGCGCGGTCTGACCTACTATACGCCCTAAGTGTGTCTTCGCTGACTTAACTACGGCCTCAAAAATCCCACCCCAGTGGGGGCAACTCGGTGGGCTGAAGGTCCACTGTATGCCCCGACGGGAGAGGGCCGTTCCAATATCCACTTTATTTACATTCAAAAAATTGACTATCTCTCGTAAGCATCGTTCCGCACCGATGTAGTTAGTGCCGTTATCAGAGCGGATCAAAGTTGGAAGTCCCCATCGAGAAACAAACCTATCCAAACAAGCAATGAAAGCCTCTGTCGAGAGATCAGCCACAAGCTCGAAATGTACCGCCTTGGTGGATCTGTGGGGCCAGTCCGATTCTCTCTTGGCAAGCCAGGGTGGTCCCCACCACAAATGGTGTCTAACGAGTTCAGGAGCCCGACATCCCCTGGATGCACAATCAGACGGGTTCAATTCTCCTGGTACATGTCTCCAGGTCAGTGGGACCTCAGACGACACAATCTGGGGGACACGGTTCGCAACAAAAACCTCTAAGGTATGGACCGAAGCCTTCAGCCAGCACAAAACAATCTGGCTGTCCGTCCACGCGTACACCGTATCCTCCAAAACCACTGACCCACGCAACACTGTTAGAGTGTTATTCAAAACTTTGGTCAAAAGAGCAGCCCCGGACAGTTCCAGTTTTGGAATCGTCATCCTTGTCCGAATAGGCGCTACCTTGCTTTTTGCCAAAACCAAACGCACGTCGACCTCCCCGGTGGAGGTGACGGTTCGCAAATAAACCGCTGCCGCAAACCCTCGTTCAGAGGCATCACAAAACCCGTGAAGGGTTGCCCTGTAATCCCCAGCAGGGACCAATTTCCTCGGCAGCGATACATTATTTATATTGAGGCCCAACCATTTCGCTAAATCGTTCGATACAATGCAGCCCTGAGCTCCAGAATCTAATAGGGCGCGAACGTATGTTGGGTTGCCCGCCAAATCCCAAACAAGCACAGAGGCGATCGGTAACACCACCGTCTCCGGTTGGGGGGCAACAAGTTGTTGGGCCGCAAATTCCTAGCGAGGACCCCCGGGGCCCCACTGTGTCTGTAACCGATCAGGTAGGCAGCTATACGCCAGCGGGTCCCATTGTACAAATGGCCCACGCGCCGGTTCCATTGCCACCCTACGACGCCCCCCGAAGGGTTGTGGGCGGGGGGGACATCACATGCGAACGACGAGGACGAGGCGACGAGCGGGGCGACAACTGAGGCGGCGTCCGAACCGCACCCGCATAGCTCGAAGTTGTCCCATGCCACCCGCCCGTTACAGCCTGCTCAACACACCCAATGTGCCGCTGAGTCGGATGCTGAGTCGCAACCGAGAACTCAGGGCCCCCCATGTGATGACCCTGAGTGCGGCCCTGCACCCCTGGGTGGCCGCGTGCTTGAGGCCCCATTGCCCGCTGAGTCGGATGCTGCGTCGCAACCGAAAACTCAGGGCCCCCCATGTGATGACCCTGAGTGCGGCCCTGCTCCCCTGGGTGGCTGCGCGCTTGTGGGCCCATTGCCCGTTGAGTCGGATGCTGAGTCGCAACCGAAAACTCAGGGCCCCCCATGTGATGACCCTGAGTGCGGCCCTGCACCCCTGGGTGGCTGCGTGCTTGTGGCCCCATTGCCCGCTGAGTCGGATGCTGAGTCGCAACCGAAAACTCAGGGCCCCCCATGTGATGACCCTGAGTGCGGCCCTGCACCCTAGTACCGCCCTGTGCACGTGGGGACATTGGCCCCTGAGTTGCGCTCCGAGTCGCAAACGAATTCTCAGGGCCCCATGCCGTGTCACCCTGGGTACGGCCCTGTGGTGGCTGTTGGCCGGACCGGTTCATGCACAACAGATTGTTGTGGGCCCCACCACAATATCCGCACAATTTAGTGCGCGTGCAGTCCCTAGCCATGTGTGGCCCGAGGCACAGGAAACACCAGCTCCGCTGCTTGGCCATCCGGCGCCGTCCCTCAACCCTAAGTTCCCCGAACTTATTGCAATCGGCCACAGCATGGCCAATCTGCCTACAACATGGGCAGGTCTCACTATGTGGGGTCAATGCACTCACAGTCCCATACGACTGCCGGTTGGTGCGGTCCTTCCTCGTCGGAGGGCCCCTACTCACAGCGCTCCCGGCAGCTCTCTGTGGCTCCGAAGGATGGGTGGCCGTCAACCCCAAATTCTCTGCCCGTCGAGCCTCCTCTTCCAAAAATCCGACCAAGTCGGAGAAGGCGGGCAGGTCCTCGGCCGACCTCCCGTGAGACTGTTCGAAACGAGTCTGCACGTCAGCGGGTAGGCGGGAAAGTACAATGTACAGCAGTAGGTAGGACCATTCACCAACCGGAAGTCCAAGATTCTCTAGGGCCTTGGTGACGGACAACAACGGGTTCAAAACCTCCGTCTGTATGGCCCCGACCTTGTTCACAACCGGGATACTAAACAAACGGTTCAGTTGGGCATCGGCCAACCTCCGTTTGTTGTGGTAACGTCTGACCAGCAATTGCCTGGCCGTTTCATAGTTACCCTCCGTAACTGTCAAATGAGCGACCAGCTCCCTGGGCTCACCCCTCAATGCTGCCACCAGCTGAGCCATTTTGACAGACTTGGTAATGTCCGATTGCATGTGCACCAAACTGTCGAACAGATTGATGAAGCTCATCCATTCACCGGACACTCCGTCAAAAGTAGGCATAGTTATAGCGGGTAACCTGGTCCCCGATCCCTGATGCGGCAGAGGCGCCCCAATGTCACCACCATGGCTGGACTCGCGCTGCCTACGTATGTCCGCAGCCCTCTGCGTGATAGCAGCCGCCATCTCCATACACTGGTCGACATCCCCTAGCAACCGTGACAGCCTGTCAGGTGCGCAACCATCAACTGCTTCCGCCTGCGCGGACAATTCGAGCACCCTGTTGTAGCGTTCCTTAACGTCCATAGACCGCTCCAACACCACATCATGCCTATCTAAACGGTCTATCAGACCGTGTGCGGAGGAAAACCATCTGAGCTCCTTAGAAACACCCTTCTGTATTTCAGACAACGACATGATCGGAACGATACTTACTCACAATTTGCAGTAACTCAATTATATTGGACCCTCCAGTCTACAACACAAACGAGGGAACCCTAATCTATAACTTAAACAATGCTGATTTCCCCAAACAATAGAAACCGAGTTTTATATCTACACAAATTCTGTAATCAACAATTTAGTTTCCCTATATCATATAACACACACAGATAGTCAATATTAGTTCAAGTTATAAATTGCTATAAACTGAAAACAATGTCCAAACATTCATTAGCATTACTAGACCACTAATAGATTGACTAACTGGTAACTGGTACTTCAATCCAAATTTCAATTCACCTACAATGTACCTGTAATGTAATTACTATTCTGAGTCACATCTCAGTACAACTGGTCATTTAGGGAAAACTGTTATATCTGTCTGTCTACTACCAGCAATAGACTTATAGCTTACAACACTACCAATCTATGTGGATACAGGAACAAAACCAAGTTAGCTAATAACCGCCTATACCTACAGATTGATAGTCCCAAATCGTGGGTTCCTGGAGCCCTTGACGGCTGCAAATCTCAGGAAACCACGCTCTTGCTACCAAAATGTTCAGGCTTCTCGGCACCCAATGACCTCGCAGGGGCCCATCAGCTATGAGGTAGCGTAGCGATCGGATGCCAAGAAGCAAGAACGTCGGCGGTTCACCGAGCTAAAGTAAATAGATTCTATCTGACCTGGTCTGTGCTTCGTTCCCGTCAAACTCCTGTCTCTCTGCAAGGCCTGGGTGCACCCTAGGCTCTTCTTGGTAGACAGGTTCTTCAGCCAACCAGGTATGGCTGGCAGGCCAGCTTCGACGCGCACAGTGTTACGTAAATACGAACTTTATCTGGTTCGGAGAACCACAATACACTCAGCTATAAGACAATCCTGAGGGGAGCCCGAATACAATTCCAGATGGCTTACGATTTAATTTCAATGCCCAAAATCAATACGCGTCACATTGCGGGGGCTTTTCGTCTGTCAGTTGTCAAAACTGCTCTGTTGGCAGCAACTGTCAAATTCAAAATGGCCGTTCCGAAACCATCGATCGAGTATCGATTTTGAATCGAACAGCTCGTATGATGTTGTAATTTAAACCCATACTCGAATTTTGATGCCCTTCATTATGTATCAGTCCGATAAACTATTATAACTTAATTTGAATTCATACATAGGTATAACTTATGAGTATCTACACAAGCGAAAGAGACTAGTCACCACGACGCAGGGAATCCTAGCGTGGGGTCTAGAGATTCCATATAAATAAAATTTGTTAAGTCATTTCACAAGAAACGTTTTGACAGTGCAAGCGAACGGCAACCGGGAGCCGGACAATTTTTTCATAGGTATTGAACTTTACCTTTTTTATAATTACTTTTCATTATTATTTCAATATTCTATTTCTATACTAATTAACTATAAAAAAATATATTTTTTACAAAAAAATAAGGTTCAACATCGCGGGCCATTTTTGTATGGTTTTTATGAGGATGCGGTAGAACTGATCGTGTAAATCCCCTTTTACCTTGTACTAAAATATCCATGGCACAAATCACTGGTATTTCACTATATTTCTCATAAGATGTTGTCGAACGTGTGGCAAAATTAGATGTGATGGACTGTATGAAAATGTGTTTTAATAAGTACTCACCTTTTTAACCCTGGTGACCCATCATTACGGTATGTGGACATGATTTATACCTGGATATGTTACCTGGGGGAGGTCATTAAGTAATTGTCACCGTTATTTCCTAGAAGTTCGTCAACGACTTTTGTCCACCTAGCTTGTTCTAGACGAAATACATTTTAAATACAGTCAAGGAATTATAATAAATATAAGTGAACAGTGGGCATAAAATAAAATCTGGTGAAAGACTATTTAAATATAGACTGGCTGTAAGGACTAGCATCCAAAAGCCGTAAAACTTTATAAAAAAAAAAAAGTCAAAACAGTATGTACATAGGATGTTTTGTTTGTTCGGGAAGGCCGATCCTTACATTTATATTGATGGGTTGAATAGTTGCATTTCTAAATGGCAGATATAATTAAACCTGAGTTAATTTGGATAGAAGGAAGGTGTTACAGAGTAAACGACCCTGCATCAGATGTAGCATCTTTCCAGGAACATGACTTGTATGGAAATGAAAATGGTACAAAAATAGAATAGAATAGAATGTTTAGCATCACGCATTTCCCAAATGGGGTGGCAGTCGCACAGTTTGGGCCCGATTTTGAACTTGGTGTGACATGCTTAATAGAGTTTCTTTTATTTGATACCTGCCCCGCTACTGACATGCCAATGGTGTGCCATCGTGCCAGTGTGCCAGTGGTGCCTTGAGTTTTGTTTGTGAGAAAGTGAGGGCAATGGCTTACTGTGGCTGGCACAATGCATATTCATAATGTTTCATTTATTACAGAAATGGTGTTTGGTGAAGATGAAGATGATTGTATGGATGAAGAGTTCGAAGTTGTTCAAATAAATGAAAGGAAATACAGCACAAATCTTCATGTGCCACAGTAAGTTCCTTTCACATTTGCATTTGATACAAATTTAAGAAAGATTATGTTGTCTTTGCATCACAACACTACATTATGTAGTTGGTGACAGTAGATTCCTAATATTCTGCCATACCAGATGGTGTAGGAGTTGGAGAATTGGTGAAGTTGAAGAGAGGGCGCAGGGGATATGCACAAAGGATCCGCTCAAGTGGGCCACATGCAGGTTCTTCAACCGCCTAGACTGAAAATGAAAGTATTCTATCATACAGAAACTGGGCAATAGAAACAGACCAACTGGCTTTAACTAGCTTCATGGATGGCTTAAGAAGAGAAAGCCCAAAACTAGCAGCAGCTGTCTTTTGCATCATGGACAGCAATATTGTCTTGGGGCTATACACCAGCATGTTCCAATGTCTTCTCTCCCCCGACCTTGATTTGAGTAGTTTTGCAGAGAACCTTAAGCACTATTTTATTCAAATTAAAAAGAACTTTTAAGTGATTTTAAATCAAACAGAATATTAGGAGCACATAAATCCTAAAGAGCTTCAACCAGTTCAAATTGCGCGCCGATCAACCAGTGATCACCACCACCTGGCGTCCCCACCAGCGGCAGATCTCCATTTTCCGCGGCTGCCTAGCGTAAACAAGCTCCGCCCGGCCACGCTGTTCTCATTCAACCACCACGGAAGACCCGCCCCCTGCGCGTGAGTAGCCTTGACCACCAGCGTATCCGGTGAGAGCTCTCGTTATACTAGACTAACAGGTTGTTGGCCGTACTTCTCGATCGTGACCAGCGAAACCAAACCTCTCACTCTTCTAAGCATTACTACGTCGCTCTGAGAGCCTAGTACTTTGAAACTCAACTATGGTTCTTCGTGCCCCTCCCCCGTCACCGGTGAAGGCTACCGGCAATAAACCGCCATCTGCCGGGGCGACCGCAAGTATTTCTACACTGAGTCCCGGCGCGTCGGCCATGCAACATTCTTCATCAACTCCTAATCTAGCGTCAACTCTAGGCTTACAAATGGACTCTGTCAACGCCATACCAAGAGGTTTTAAACGAAAGCACGTCGGATTAGACAAAGCGGGAAGAATTCCGGGATTTTGTAGGCACCATGCGTGGAATGTTCGCGTCGTTTTCGAATGACATAGAGTCGCGACTCAATACACTTGAAGAGAATATTACTATTATAAGAAATCAAAATAACGACATTACAAAAAGCGTAGAATTCATATCTGAGAAACATGACGAACTGATAAAACGAATTGATGTCCTGGAGTCGGAAAAACGTAAAGACCGACAATATATTAACTCTCTGGAAGATAAGATAGAACTCCTAGAGCGGAAATCACGATCTTCCTGTGTTGAAGTGCGAAATATTCCCAAAATCACCGATGAAACCAGTCACGAATCAAAAAATCACCCGTGTAAAGTACTAAAAAACTTGGCAGATTAAGTAAGACTACCAATCGGTGATAGTGAGATAAAGGATATATATAGAACAAGTAACACAAAAGACTCTGCAAGACCGATCATTGTCGAGTTCAGCTCAGTACTAAAAAAGAGGCCCTGATATCAGCGATTAAAACTTTTAATGAGAATAAACCAAATGCTGATAAATTAAATACCACACATCTGGGAATAACAGTACCAAAAAAAGGTATTTTCGTCTCGGAAACACTTACACCGAAGACTCAACGCTTGTTCTACTTAGCACGCGAATTTGCAAAGGAAAACAATTATGACTTCTGCTGGACCTCACGTGGCATAGTGTACCTCCGAAAAATTGAAAAGAAGCCTTTCAACCGTATTATCAGTGGGAATGATCTAAGCAACTTGAAAAATAAGGCGTGACTAATACTTTTTGTTTTTACAAACCTTCTATTCCTGTACTTAAGTAAGAAATTCACATTTAATTCAAATTTTAATACATTCAAAACAATGAACAAACAAACACCCTCATTACACACATATCAAACAACTTTACACATAATAATTTCACATAAATATACACAACAATCACATCTAAAGTCATTAAAACCAACAAAGTCTCTCCACAAGTTAGAGGCTAAAAGTGAAATAGCCATAATATTTTCCCATTATGAAGAAAATTCAGACTTAAAACTAAAATGGGATATACGTAAATCCCGAAAATCATTTTTAAATTTTGTAAAGCTTACCAGACCAAATACACTAATTATTCACATTCGATAATGTCCAATTCATAAAAGACCTTGATAACATATCGGTCTCTAAATAATTTCTCACTGAAACCAGTAAATGTGTTAATTATGTCCCTACATCACATACCTATCTAAAAATCATCACTCAAAATATAAGAAGTATAGACCGAAATATGGATGAATTTTTGGTTTTATTACATGAACTAAAAGTTGATTGTGACATTCTTATTTTGACAGAATGTTGGCTATCCTGTGCCCCTATTCTACCCTTGGTACAGGGCTATAAGTTTTGCGCAAATCGGAATCATCGAAATCAAAATGATGGAGTGGTGATATATTATAAGCATAACCTGAAAATCACAATTGAAGAGCCCAATTTTGAAATTGTCTTATAGTGAAACACGAAAAAGACACGGCAGTTATTGCTATCTACCGCTCTCCTGGTTATAAAAAAAAATATAATTTTATGGAATCTCTATGTCGAGTTTTACAAGATCTATCACCATTTCCAAACATATTATTAACAGGAGACCTTAACATAGATATTAAGCCAGAAAACCATAATCCTGATGCCGATATTTATTTAAATAGAATTGCCTTTTATGGACTCCTTCCTGGACACACTTTTGTGACTAGAGTCCAAAGTAACATGCTTAGATCACGTGTTGCTTAAAACGAAAAATGAAGCCGTCACAATAGTAATTCACTCATCATTTAACAGACCATAAAGCGGTCCCGTTATGTCTTAACTTAAAAAAGAAAAAGATGTGTCGCCCACGACATATTCAGTTTTGGACACAGAGGGGCTATCAAAATCCCTAAAAGAAACAAATTTTGACTTCATTTATAAAGTCCCGGACCCAAATGATGCTATGAATTATTTTATAGAAATTTTGCAAAGTGCCATTAACTCTAATACTAAAACTCGCAAAGTTTCAAGTAGGAAAAAGATTTTTAAACCGTGGATGACTGCTGGACTCCTGCTTTGCATACGAAATAGAGATAACCTGCATATTAAATTAATGTCAGACCCTGAAAATAAAAACCTTAAATTAACTTACAAAAGATATAGGAATTTTTGCAACAATTTGTTACAAAAACTTAAGACAGTCTTTGAGAAATCGCAGATTAGTCAAGCGGGCAACAACAATAAAGAGCTTTGGAAGGCTATTAAAATGATTTACTCGACCACTCAAATTAAAGACAAACCTAAAGAACTTTTAACAACCTTAAATTCCCCGCAATCATCAATAGAAAGTGTTAACGACTATTTTGTTAATGTGGGAAGGAGTCTCGCTGTGACAATAAATTATCAAAAGAAAACGATAAAACCAACGCCTATGGATCAAAACTTCCAGCCTAATTCTTTTTTATTGTTGGAAACGGATAATCAAGAAATTGAAAGACTTATTAGTTATCTTAAAAATTAATGATAATATATAAAATTTGATTTTGAAATCAAATAAAGATTATTTTGTCCCCATTCTAACCCACGTCTTCAATTTATGTTTGGATAAAGGGACTTTTCCCGATACTCTCAAAAAATCAGTTGTCCTTCCAATTCATAAGGGTGGTGACCGCGATCTTGTAGAATGCTACAGGCCCATATCTATCCTCCCTTCTCTTTCAAAAATGCTCGAAAAAATAATGAACACAAGGCTGATAAAATATTTGGAAAAACATTGTTTACTAGCGGAAAATCAATTCGGTTTCCGTGCAGGAAAATCCACCTCCGACGCTGTACACGAACTAACCAGCAGCATAGCCGAAAACCTTGACAATGGCCAACGCTGTTTGGCAATATTCCTCGATTTAGCCAAAGCATTCGACACCGTCTCGGTCAAACTCCTCTTGAAAAAACTAGAGATCATGGGAATAAGAGGGACCCAATTAGAGCTCTTTAGAAGTTATCTGACAATGTGTTAAAATAGGGGAGTTCACGAGCAGTACACAGTTAGTCCATTGGGGAGTCCCACAAGGCAGCATTCTTGGACCTACCTTATTTCTCATTTATATTAATGACCTTTGCCGACTCACATTACCTGAAGCCAAAATTATAACTTATGCCGATGACACAGTGTTACTCTTTGCAGGAAATAATTGGGATGAAGTTTTTGAAAGTGCTCAAACAGGTTTCAATCTTGTCTCCTCTTAGTTACATGAAAATATTTTGACGGTTAACACTGAAAAAACTAAATATTTAACTTTCTCGATCACTGCCTCAACACAACCAATCATTGAACACAAATTATATGCTCATACTTGCAATATTTTAGGAAATAATGTTTGCTCATGTAGAGTGCTAGAAAGGATTTCTAATATCAAATATTTAGGTATAGTACTGGAAAATAACCTAAAATTTCAAAACCATATTCAGAGTCTCAGCACTAAAATTAGAAAATTAATATATATTTTTAAACATCTTCGACATGTAGCAGAGCCATTCCTTATGAAACGCATCTATGTGGCTTTAGCCGAATCTCTCATACGCTACTGTATCTCTAGCTGGGGCGGTGCCCATAAGACTACACTTTTACGCGTCGAAAGAGCCCAGCGTGCTGTGTTGAAGGTTTGCACATTCAAACCGTACCTTTTCCCTACATCAGAACTCTACAATTATTGTGATGTTCTGACTGTCAGACAGATATTCATTCAGATCACTATACTTAGACAACATAATATACTCTCATCAAGTAATTCTAATAACTATACAATGAATTCAAAAAGACGAAAAGATAAAGTATGCCCACTTATAAAGGTTCGTACTAATTTTATGCAAAGGTTTTCAAGTTTCTGGGACCCTTTTTATACAATAAATTGAGTAAAGCAAGCGAAATTTACTATAAAACTAACTTTGAAACAAAATAAACAATATACCAATGGCTTAGATCCCAATCATATGAGGATACTGAAAAATGCGTAACTATTTTATCTTAATAAAACTCACATTATTAAGCACATACGTAATAAAGTAATACTGGTAATTCCAAATATTATTTTTTAAATATGGACATACTCATACGACTCTCACACACCCACACACACCCTCACTCATACACACACCCTCACTCATACACACACACACCCTCACTCATACACACACACACACACACAAACACACTATACATTTTATTATATTTTTCTAAATAAGTTAGTAACCACGATGTCTAGATAAAAAACATACTACTATTTAATCATTTAACTATTTACTGCTAGAAAACTGTTCTTTTTACTATGTTCATTTTCTAAAATTGTTAAGTGTCACTTACTGGAGGGAAGTGCTACTACTTAACCTATACCTCAGGGTTCGCCCTATTTTAGGGAGTAGTGATCATCCCTTGTTCCTTACCTAGTGTAATAACAAGAGTTATGTTGTAAAATTTTCAAGAATAAACGATTATTATCATTATTATTATTAATGTGTGAATGTACTGAAGCACTGAAGGAAACACCAGAAATAAAAAATAAGTCTAGTGATTTATTGTGACAGTCAGGCAGCATCAAAGGCAATCAATTTATTAACTGTCAAAGTCAAAGAGTAAGGCAAGTCCTTACTCTTTGGGAAAAACATCAGAAATAGTTATCACATGGGTCCCCAGACATGAAGAAATTCAAGGTAATGAAAAAGCAGAACATCTAGCAAGAAATGGCGCTGATGAGCGTTTTATTGGACCAGAACCAAGATTACCTATATCAGCGGCTGTCACAAAGAACATCTTCAACATGATAGGTACGCGAGATGCAAATGTAGAGCGGGACAACATAAAAGACTGTAGGCAGTCTAAGATCACTTAGTAAAGTAGATGGCTTGCCAAACTTAAAGATTAGCGAGAAGATTTGCAAGATTTGCGGAGGAACATCTGTTGAAGCAACAGTAACCAGTGCCCAAACACTGGGAATTGGGTGAAATAGTCACGATAGAGGACCGGTCACCCGCCTGTGGTTCATCGGGCGTCCATCATCATCATCATCAAACAGAAAACTGAGTTCCTAAGGATTTGAACTTTGAAACTCCGGCATGACAGAGCTGGTTGAACAGTCTTTAAAAACCAGCATATTGCCCCTTAGGCAATATTAATGGGCTATAATTCTGGTTCCGCCTTGTTATCGATACTGTTGACCCAATTATTTGTAAAAAGCAATTGTATTTAAACCTCCATGATTACTTTCAGACATTATCTCGGATCAATAATTGGAAGAATGGGTGCCACAAAGAAAAGAATTGAGCGCGAGACATGGACAGAGATTAAGATACCAAAGCAGGGTCAGAGTGGTGATGTAGTCATATCGGGACCCGGCCCCTCTGTAAGTAATTGTACTGACATATTTATTTTTATCTACACACGTATCATAAACCCTCTTTACTGCGTTCAAAAACCGCACGTTACGATCAGCATTATGTTAAACTACTTGGTAAAAACTCGTTTCGTATCTGGAAAACTACACATAATGGTCATTATGTGTAGTTTTTCTACATATAATGACATTAAAATTTCGAACGCCGACGCCCACCCGCGTGCCGTCCCTAGTTTGTCTGTGAAGTTGGTACTGACATTCAAATTTCGAACGCCGACGCCCGCCTGCGTGAAGTTGGTACTAAAGAACAAGCTAAACAATTGCAGAACTACAATGCCGGTCAAACATGCGGTTCCTGAACACATCAAAGAGAGCTTATGATATGTGTGTAGATAAACTAGTGTACGTAACTGTACATAATTAGGCATTAAAACTCTCGAGTGATATTATTATGAAACTCGCCTTCGGCTCGTTTCATAAACCCACTCTCGAGTTTTAATGCCCTCCATTATGCAGCAGTCACATAAACTACTATTTACTCTTCCCAATTAACTAATAAACTCTTAATTCCCATTATATTTTAAATAATACCATTCGTGAGGAAGGTTTATCAATGTTCATATTAATTTAATTGAATATTTATGCAACTATTCAATTAAATTACTAATAACTAATAACTAATTTAGTGAAAGTCACCATGAAATGTATGAAATGTTGTTTGTGGACTGCTTCCAAGTCTTTTCAAGTAAACATTTTGAGTATCAAGATCATTAATATAATTTCTTTTTCAGAATGTGAAAGCAGCTAGAAGAAAAATAAATATGATTGTTTTGTCAAGCAGAATGAAGCAGAGGCCAACGCATTTTATATCGATTCCCGTGGTCTCTGCAGAGATTGTCGAAAACTTTTCCAAATTTAAGGTATGATGCTTTTGTATTCACATAACATTGAAGATGACCAGAGCAGATTTAGGAAAAATCTTTATTTTCTCATGGTATAATATCACCCGCTTGAAACAGATCCTTTCGTAATCTAGAGACCAAGGAAAACGAGGACCAGAAATGTGGACAGGAAATTTGTGTCTTAATCGACTTCCTAAAGGGAGGAGGTTTATAATTCCTCGTGATCTGTTTTTTTTTATGTATGTTAATCAATTCCTTCAAGACGTTTTTGATTGGAAGGGTTTACCTTCTAATTGGTCCCATTTACACCTGGTCAGGATCCTGGAGAAATCGAAGGAACTTCTACAAAAATTATTCTTGTATTTTTCATAGTAACCTGCATTTAGTTTCTGGAAAACATCTATTTGTGAAGTGGAGGTGATGATGAAGGTCACAGATGTCCACCGGAAGTGCTCCATACTAGGTAGGTATTCTACAGGTTACGATATGATAACTTTATTAAGGTCGGTCAGTGTATGCTCGTCATGCCTGGCATGTCATGCATGCCTGAAATGCATAATGGTGAAATGGAACTGAGGACCAGGAGACCTTCACATAAATGTATCAACTTTAGTCAGGATCTGATGATGCGATTAAGGGGAAATAAAGGGGACTCTTATATGAATGAAGACTCGTATGCATATGGGTATGATTTGTTACAAATAGGGTTTAATCGATGTTGATTCTTTTCTAGTTTTACTTTTTGATTAAATAATTTTTCATTATTTTCCACCCCCTCACTCCCCTTGATGTTTATCCGATGAAAAAGTTCTTCGGATAAAAAAGTTAACTCTTAATATTAGGTCCTTACATATGAAATTGGCTTTTTATATGGGAGAAACATAAAGTCGTTTTTTTTTAAATATAGTATATTTATTTAATCAAAGTATGTACCATTGCTATCTATACACTTTTGTCATCTCATAGGTAGTTCTTCGATCCCTTTACTAAAAAAAACATTCGGACGGGAATCAATAAAATCTTTGAAGGCGGTTTGGACTGCCCCATCGGAGTTGAATTTTTTCCCTTTCAAGAAGTTATCCAAATTTCGAAAAAAATGGTAATCTGTTGGAGCAAGGTCCGGAGAGTACGGTGGATGTCTTAGACATTCCAATTGAAGCTCCTCTAATGTGGTAGCCGTCTGTTGTGCAGTGTGTGGTCAGCGTTATCATGAAGCAGCAGTGGCCTAGAGCGATTGACCAGCCTCGGTTGTTTAGCAGCTAGCTTTTCTATCATGATTTGCAGTTGCTGACAATAGAAATCTGCCGTAATCGTCTGGCCAGATTTAAGAATGCTGTAGTGAACGACACCAGCACTAGTCCACCAAACGCTCACAAGTAACTTTTTTGGAGTCAATTTTCGCTTGGGGCATGGTTTGGCTGGTTCGGCAGGGTTCAGCCATTGCGATGAGCGCTTCCGATTATCGTACAGGATCCACTTTTCATCACAGGTAATGATTCGATTTAAAATTCTTTCATTATTGTGCCGGGTGAGTAATGCAACGAAGCAGTCAACGCGCGTTTGTTGATTTGCTTCACTCAGTTCGTGAGGTAGTCTAGGGTTTCTCATCGAGAAGTCTCGAAGCGGGAATTCCCGGGAAATCTGGTCTTAGTCGAGACGGGAAAAAAGGGTCGAGTACCCGAGAAGTCGAGAAATATAAAAAAGAAACAAAAAAAAATCAATTTGACGTTAATTCATGTGGTACTTATTAGAAAAATTATATCCTCTATCTCCTCTCCTCTTTTCATCCTTTAACTACCCAATAAGGCACCAACCTACCGCTACCGCCCGGCCCGCCGCCGCCCGCCGCCAGCCCCACCCCGTGATCTGTCTGTTTGTTTAGTTCAGTTCAGTCACTCCACTCGCAAACAATTGACCGCGTAGCTTGTGTCGGTGCGCCTCGGTGTTGTGACTTGTGTTGTGTTATAAATATCAGCGTAAGTACCTAATATTATATTTCTTGATTACATAACTTATTTATGGAATAAGTAGCAAATAAAGACATAATGGTGTACCTATCGTAGCGTAACGCGGTTGTATGAAGCTTAGGGTCGGTTTCTGAATTGGGAAATTCACATATACTTAAGTATCATTGTGTCTCGTTCTTTTTTGTAATATCTGCAGAGACAGAACTATACTTAAGTATTTGATTAGTGAATTTCTCAATTCAGAAATCGGCTCTTAGTCTCTGTGATTTTAATACGCAAGCTCTCACTTTTATGACTCTTTTCTCTAATTTGTCGAGTCAAAATTGTTGCTCTAGTTTTATAGAGATATATTTTATAAATATCATTATTTGTTGTAAATTTTTAATGAAACATATTGACATTAGGTATATATCAAAGTGATCATATTTGTCAGTAACTGTTAGTTATAAAAAAAATGTCTGTGGTTATAAAGGAAATTAAGATTATTATATTTTTATTGTTATTTTAATAGTATCTTTATTTTAGTTATTTGAAAACATCATTTTAATTAAACATTTTAACTTTTATATTAGGTATATGTATCAAAGCAGCTATCATATTTGTCAGTAACATTAAGTTAAAAAAAAAAATCTGTGATTATAAAGGAAATTAAGATTATTAAATTTTTATTGTTATTTTAATTGTATCTATATTTTATTATTTGACGAAGACTACTTAAAATGAACATATTGTTAATTACGAAAATGTGTGTTTTATTTTAAAACCTTTTTCATACATTTTTTATTGAGGTTAATGACATTCCCGACTTCTCGGGAATTCCCGGGAAATGGTGTTCGAGAGGTCTCGGTATCCGGGAACAAAAAAAAGTCGGGAAAGGAGAAACCCATCGTTCAAGCTTTTTCACCTTCCCAATTTGCTTCAAGTGGATTAAAACAGTTTTATCACTAACACCGCAGCCTGCAGCTAACTCGGACGTGGTTTGCGATGGATCCGCTTCCACAATAGCCTTCAATTCTTCATTATCAACTTTGGTCTCCGGCCGTCCATGGGGCTTGTTCTGCAGTTCGAAATTTCCAGAACGAAAACGTTGGAACCAAAAACGCACTATGTTTTCTATTCCGGCACCGTCGTCATACACATCATTAATCCTTCGAGCCGTTTCTGCAGCACTGGTGCCACGTTAGAACTCATACTCGTACTCATACTCGTAAATAACGCGATATTTCAAGTTTTCCATTTTGTAAGCTGAGTGACGCAAGAAAAAAAAACAATTGAGGAAAAAACAAACGAATTATAATTTTAGAAACACAAATACATGAGTAAATAGCTTTATAAATTTGAATTTGGAATTCCTAACCATAGAGGAGATATTTGAGATCAAAGTGGCCAGTACGGCGAAACGGCAATTTCATATGTAAGGAGCTAATAATTGTGACAACGAACATTTTTCGAAATGGCTGTGGCGCTGCGGTTGTGGCTTCCATGCCAAAGGTCCCGGGTTCCCACGACACAGGGTGTCCTAGTGTGGGGCCAGAAGCAATGAATGTGCTTGTATATAAAAATTATTGCAATAAATATTAAAAATTAAAAATAAATATTATTGCAGTAACCAAATTATTACATCGCTTACAATAACAACTGGGGCCTTCTTTTAAGTATACATACTTATACTATACGTATAAGTAGTATAAGTATACCTGTGTCGGAATACCCCGAAAATTTGTTAAATGTTATTTTTTTTTATATTTTCAACCCCCATATATCTGCCATTTTGAAAAATTTACAAAACCCGAATCGAAAAAAAATCCAAATTATCGAACCTGTTCACAAAATTTCATGAGAACCGGTTGAGAAATGCTGCCTGTAAGAGATCAGCCGGATATACGGAAAGCATATTTGCCCAAGATGAACGGAGACGCTTCGTTCAATTCGAATGGCCGAGTCGGCAGTGACCCTGCCTACGAAGCCAAGAGTCCCGGGTTCGAGTCCCGATGGCGGCAAATATTTGTTTAATGAGAACGGATGTTTGTACCCTAGTCATGGTTGTTTATCTATGTAAATATAATATTTATCTATACAAGTAGAGGTATCGTTGTCTAGTACCCAAGATACAGGGCATCTTAGTTTGGGGCTAGATCAATGTGTGTAAATGGTGTCCAAGGTATTATTATTATTATTAATTTACATAACAATTTGTCAGGAGGCGGCGCTACGCGAGTGCGGTGACAGTGCCGGCGTGGAGGAGTCGCTGTTCATATCGGCGCCGCGCCTGCACGTCACGCTCGCGGTGGTGACGCTCATGGACGACCACGAGAGGGCGAGAGCCGCGCAACTGCTGCACGAAGCGAGGGACAATATCATCATGTGAGAACATTTTAATAAAACTCATCATGTTTGCATCTTGCCAACGAGCTCCGTGGTCTAATGGGTTTCACGCTTGCTTCTCACGCAGGAGATGCAGGTTCGATTCCTGACCATGTACTCGGCTGCAAAATTGCAATCATAGTTATCAGAAAATATCGCTTGCATTTACACACACAACTACAAAAATAAACGACTTACATAACTGTTAACCTATCTATAATTTCGCTTTGACTCATAAGTGGTTCTGTGGCGCAGCGGATTACTCTCGGACTCGAAACGCAAAAGTGTTCTAAAAGGTCGATGGTTCAAATTCTCTGTGATTTGGTATCGTTTGTCATTTTTTTATTTGAAACAAAACCATAAACGTAAATCACATTAACTTTAGAACGATTCGAAGATTGATAAAAACACAAATAGAAATAATGTTTAGCATTTCAAACGCTGCAGATTCATATGGAAGGCAGAAGTAAATATCTGAGCATCAGATAGCTATTTATCTTAACTTTGCTTTGTCGTGACTAGTTAGTTCGCTAGCGAGGGCGAGGGCGAGGGTGCATGTATTGATACAGTTCGCTAGCGAGGGCGAGGGCGAGGGTGCATGTGTTGATACAGTTCGCTAGCGAGGGCGAGGGCGAGGGTGCATGTGTTGATACAGTTCGCTAGCGAGGGCGAGGGCGAGGGTGCATGTGTTGATACAGTTCGCTAGCGAGGGCGAGGGCGAGGGTGCATGTGTTGATACAGTTCGCTAGCGAGGGCGAGGGCGAGGGTGCATGTGTTGATACATTTGATTACTAGCCGTGACTATGCAAGCAAACGTCGATATGTAGGACAGGGTGCGTATAATTGCATTGCATAATATAGAATATAACATATCTCAAATTTCTAATGAGACTGGATTAACTGTAAGTATTATTTTTAATGAGTATTTTATCATTCGGTGACTATAAAAACATTATGTTTGTATTTCAATATTTAGGTATTTTATCTTTAATGTTTATGCTATATTATTTATGTTTTTTTTTATAACTAGACTTCTCGGGATATTTATATAACGGTGGATAACTCGCTTTCAAGAAGAAGGTGCAGCAACGAGCCGTCCTCGAAGTGCTCGTCCCCCGCATCTAACTAGCATCTGCCTCACAGCGGAGATTTATAGTTGAACAATATTAATCTAATGGGTTTATTTCGACTGCTGAGTTCGCAAAAATGTCCAATATTTCTGTGGGCACCACTCGCCGAGTTCTACATTCTGAGGACATACACCACAGAAAGCGCTAAAAAACCCTATCTTAACGAGACCCACAAACAAAGGAGGTTATCGTTTGCAAGGGAGTATTTAGATATTGACTGGACCGGTACTGAGTATATTTGATATATACTGATGGGAAGACGTTTATGTCACGCCAACACGGCAGCCCTCACTTATGGCGCAGAAATGGAACTCGATACCGTGACGAAAACGTTGTCGCAAGTATGGAGTCTGGTCGCATACCAGTGAATGTCTGGGGATGGATGAGTGCCGCTGGACCTGGTGAATGTGTGTCGATAGCAGGACGCGCTACAGCTGCTGATTATGTGCAAGTGTTACGGTATAGTATGCTACCAACTGTGCGATGTGTCTATCCAGCTGCTGATATGCCACAATTATCATTTGCATATGCAAGATAACTGTCCTGTGCATCGGACTGGTGTGCTGGAGCTGTGCGTGATTGGTTTGGTCAACACACAACACACCGACATAGCCGTGACTCCATGGCCTGCAAACTCACCGGATTTGAATCCGATCGAAAATGTATGGGGTTTGATGGTACAAAGGTGGGACATGCGGAATGAAAGGACTCCAGAGGCATTGCAAGCGCATTGTATGGAAGTGTGGGAAAATTTAAGAGGGACTGACATTTGTTCTAATATAGTAGAGTTTGGCTATTCTATCATGAACCTAGCAAAGCGCGGCAAATTCAAAATTTATGACGTAGGCAACACAGAAAATAGTTGGAAAAAACGATTTTGATACTTTTATAATAAATTGTATTGTATTGCACAAAAAATATTGAATATTGATTAATGGCGTGAAAAGACAACAGTTTGAAGCAAATTTGTATGAAAATGATTACTAGATAAATTAATATCACGTAAATGGTCAGGAAAAATTAAAGTCATATGTTCAATAAAAACATGTATTTATTCGCTATAGTCAAAGTCAGAATCTAGATATTCTACTCCCATATCTGACTCATCTGAGCTGCTCGACTCATCATCCCGGACGCTTATTATAAATTGTTCCATATGTTCGGTTATTCCATCCCTGGTTCGGTACTGGTCTTCAACACGCAGTACATGATCGACATTTTTTTTCCAGTCATCTGCTGTTAAGCTTTGGAATTCTTCTTTTATGAGTTCTTCTAACTGCGCTGCTGATTTAGAAATATTTTTACTTGCCACTTTTCGCTTTCCAAGACTCCATATGAGCTCAATAGGATTGAGGTCGCAATGGTAGGGAGGTAATCTTAATACCTCATGGCCGTGCTCTTTTACGATTTCATCTGCTTCATAAATCGGCTCTGGTTTATGTTTTTGTACCAAAACCAATAGTTCCGATCTGGACTGACATTCTTCAAACATAATTTGATTAGCCCGCAGCCAGTCTTGTATATCTGCTTTCCGAGTGCTGGTGTTGGGTGCCTTATTAATTTGAACCGTATGGTAACTGGCGTTGTCCATCACTATGACGCTATTTGCACTCAAATTGGGTATCAGTTTCTCGCACAACCACTTTTTAAAATTTGATGAATTCATATCATGATGTTAGTCTGCTTTGGTTGACTTAGTGCTGAATGTTAACAGTGCATTGGGCACAAATCCATTCTCTGAGCCAGCATGAACGATTATAAATCTTTTTCCTGTGGAAATGTTGTCGATAACACCCTGCGTCGAAGGTCCTTGCCATGACATTTTTGGCTTATAGTTTTGATGGATGTATGTTTCATCAAGATATATTATTTGTTTACCTTCAGCACGTTTTGCAGCAATGATCCTTAAATATTGGTGTCGCCAGGCTTCGAGGTCGTATCTTTCAATAAGTACAGATCGTTGATTTTTATTTTTCTTAAATTCGAAACCATTCTTTAGCAAAATTTGCCGTAGTGTTTCTCGGCATCCCGTAAAGTTTATGCTTTCTCTTAAATCAGCCAAAAGGCTTCTAAGGGTAGGCACTTGTTTTTTAACTAAATAGAATTCATTTATCTTGTTCCTGATAGCTTGAATATCAAAACTATCTAGATTGGATATTTTAGATGGGTGAGGTCTTTTTTTTGTCTGGAGTTCTGAAGACACCTTCATTTGTTTTACCTTCCTTATTTATTCTCTTTAATGTTGAACAGCTCACACCTACAAAATAAATAAATAATTATCACGCAACTAGGGTAGAATAACAATTTAGCCTATGTCCATCCTCGTACCTTAACTAATATCCATGCCAAATTTCATCAAAATCGGTCGGGTAGCTCTGGCGCCAAAGCGTTAAAGACAGACACACATCTTCGCATTTATAGGTAATAATATTAGTACTTATAGATTTAATTACCTGTCATAGAAGAGATATCTTGAAAATATTTATTCTGACTAAGTAACTCTTTTTGTTCCAATTCTTTGAGTTTGAATAGATATTTTAGAAAAAGTGAATCTTCGTAATTCTAACATCATATAAGTTAAGTATACATTACTGTAACAAATAAAGCAAAATTTTGATTAATAGAAGTTAGCAATGAAAGAAGTCAATGTTTTCTTAAAGTATCAAAATCACTGTACTCAACTAACCTATAAATTGTACGACGCTGTCTAAACATTCCGTTTTTTGCTTGATTAAGGCATCTTTCTTCTCTTGTTTTTCTTTATGTTTGCTCATCATTTTAAATAGAAGCTCTCGTACGCTACTTTTAATCGGTTTACTCATGATTCAATTCGTTATTAACGCAAAACTCAATAAATGAACACAAACAACAATGCGATCACCGAGACGTTGACAGCACGTTGACAGAATGTGCCAAAACGCCAGTGTTGCAACTTTAAAAATTAGTGGGTTCGCCATTCCCTAGCCAAACTCTACCTATTTAATATTAAATGAGGGTATTTTTGTATTTAGGCACGATTGGGCCACTGCTATCACATGGAATAAAGCGTGAGGCCATTTTATGTTGTGTTATATTTTAGTAAAGCTTTTTTCAATCATATCAAGTGGAAAAAGACGCCGTCACATAAAATAAAATGACAAAATAGTATATTTCTTTTGGTTGGCTAGCTAATTATCTTTTCATAACTAAAACGAATACTTAAGCTATAACTAACCTTACGAAATAGATAGAAATATGATTAAGAAATATTATTGATTAAATGTAACTGAAAACAATGGTTTATAATGTTAAACAGGAAATATTGTTAAAGTATTTTTATTCATAAGTATTAGGACACATCTGTGCCACTGCCGCCCCACCCCGACCGTATGTTATGTTATATTATTTATTAACAAAAAAACTTTTTTAAATCCTTACTACCGGAGAAAGCACAGGGTGCATGGTATATTTTAAGGTATTCTTATCATCACTAATACTAAAGCTACCTAACCTAACCCTACGAATTAGTTAGGTCTATATTTTTGATATTGGTACTACGTGAAACTGTAAACAACATTACTTAATGTAAAATATGAAATAAACATTATGATATTATACTTGACTCGTGTTATTTTTTTAATTATAGATAAAAATATTATGTCCCCATATATCAACATACAGGCAACTTTTACTGATAGGTTAGTTAAGGCAACAAATTTAATGACCACCAAAATTTTTTTTTAATATTTTCAGGTGAAGGGTAAAGGGGGTGAGCGAAGCGAAGCCCCCTTTATCCTTCGTGTTAGGTTGAACATTTAAGAACAACAAAAAATACTTAAAACATAAACTTAAGTACACAAAACATAAAAAGAAGTTTGGTGATCATTTATCCAAACACAATTTGGTGGACATCCATCCATTTTGGCAGTCATTTCGAATTTATTGGTAGTAAATTTTCGAATTTTTTGGTAATCGTTTAAACACAAGCCGTTAGTTAATATATCTTACTCCATAAAACAGATAAAAACACAAAAGTCGAATAGAATTGATCTGAGGATTCGAACCTGGTTCATTGTGTCCTGAACGTAGCGCTCTCACCGTGAGGCCACTGGACTCTTTATGTTGATATGACGAAATAAATAATGTTATTCCTCTTGTTTTGGAAAGCGAAACGGCAACCACAATATGAAGTACCTCATCGTCAAATGCGCATCTTTCAAGCGCTTTATCCCCTTAAAGGAGACACTTCCCAAATCTCTGTAATACATAATTTATGAAGGCATCCTTATCCCTCAATCGGTTAGTTTGGAAACATTACATTACAATGGGATTTACGCGAAAAAACTAAACAATTAAATGTTTTTCACGTAAAACGGCTATATCTTGGGATTCAAACTACTTTTCTTGATTTTGTTTATAATCTAAATAATATATTTATGGATGACTGTTTTTCAAAGTATATTCTCATCGATCAGCAAATTATGGTTTGGGCACTTCATGATGTGTCCCATGGACAACGGCGTATTTCATGAAACGCAGTCATTTCTTAATATAGAGTGGCACATCTACAATCGGCCGCCGACAATACACGAGAACGACAATACACACTTTATATCGACTATATTCCCCCTGCTCCGCCCCGACAACAGCCCGCTGCTGCGCGCGCGGCGGCTGCGCGTCAGCCTGCGCGGCGTGCGCTGCATGAGCGACGAGCCGGCCGCGGCGCACGTGCTGTACGCGTGCGTGCTCGACGAGACCTCGGTGCTGCAGGAGCTGGCGGACCGGGTGCGCGACCACTTCTACAGGGCCGGTGAGTACAACATGCGCTAACTAGCCACCTGCCAGGCATATTGCAGGCTTGGTCGAGTAGTTTCCGTCTCATGTCACTCACACATCTGTGAAACAAAACATACTTCTCGGGGTGTCTGACATGAGACGGAAGATATTATCTACCAAGCCAAATATACGCCTGGCAGGTACCTAGTTAGCTTGGTGGAGTAATAAAGTGACCCGACGTGAATAAATTGCAGAAGGATCGCCACGTTCTCAAGGTTTGATAGCACATTCGCTCCTCTATTTATATCACTCCTGCGTATTTTGCTACACTGTGACCGCGTATCGCGGCGGCGATCGTTCTTCCCTCACCGCATCACACTCCAGCTCGACCATCGTCTACGGCGAGGTACAGCTCCCGGCCGAGGTGAGGCAGGCCAGTCCTCACATATAGTCCTCGCTAAGATACGTGTGCAATATTCAGGGCAGGAATGAGGCCGTGGCTCACGCCGTCTCTCGTCTGGTTGCAGGGTTCGTGGACCGGGAGCGCAACCCGGCCTCGGTGAAGCTGCACGCGACGCTGCTGAACAGCCGCTACCGCGGGCGCCGGCGCGGTGGGGACGCGGGGGGTGCGGGGGGTGCGGCGGCGGGCGCGCGGCGACAGAGCTTGGACGCGTCGCGGCTGCTGCGGCAGTTCGCGGAGTACGAGTTCGGCGCCGCCGACCTCACCGCGCTGCACCTCTCCAACATGCACGACAACACAGACGACGGACAGAGCTACTACACCTCCAGCTGCGAGCTGGAATTGACATGATCAGAACACTACTTAACTCAACACGCGACGCTCACGAGAGGAGTCAAACAAATTATTAATTTATTTTAATGAAACAGATGAAAAGTATATTGTAATATATAGAACGTACGTTCATACCTACATGCAATGGATAAATATACAACAGTAACAAAATAAAAACAATACAAGCGTTTATTATGACTTTCCTCTACTATAATGTAGATAAAGGTAACGTAAAGTTGGGAATCTGCTATGGTTGTATCAGGAATCTGGTTTTAGACCAAGGAACTGCCCGCCTGTGAGCTGTGAGCTGACGACTCCTCCGTTGCTCGCGCTTGGTGACGCTGACGCTGACGCTGGCGTAGTTGAAGCTAGAGTTTTTCATCTGAGATAAGGTTGAAAAACACGTCACGTGATCGTCGCTGTAAATTAACCTCAAATGAGGTTCGCACGCCTCATATTTTAAGAAGTAAATGTGATTTGAACACTTTGACAGATAGACCCCCCATTTTACCCCCCTTAGGATCCACCCTTATTCCTTGTTAACATTATAAATAGAACCTCCATGCAAAATTTCAGCTTTTTAGGTTGCAGAGTTTGGGCTGGGCGTTGATGATTCAGTGAGTGAGTCATGTCTTCTCTTTTTATATATATAGAAAAGTTTTAAGTCCCGTATTGTCTGTCACCAAGGCCTTGGAAAACTTAGGGTTACCAGTAGGCGAACAGGGGGCTTCCGCCCCCTTATCGACACTCTGACCCAGCTGTCCACTCCCCGGAACACAGAGGGCCGCTCCCGCCCGCTAGGGGCGCTGTGAGCAAGAGTTTTCCGCAAAGGAGATAGGGCGAAAGGCTGTTCTGAACGGAATATTATACTTAATTATAAATTAACAAACTTTGTTTCCCTCTCTTCTATTGCAATGCCTTTTTTACAAGGTCCATAAATAACACAGGTCTCCTTATAACATCCTATGCAACATCAATTTTATGGAATGCAATAAATATATTGAGTATTGAACAGTTGGCCCAATGAATCCAGTAAATGAAACCTGCCTATGAATTGCAATAAATCTAGGGATCAAAAAGTTCAGAGACGGCGTTAAATCACCCAGCGACGAGGCTGGTGTTTTAAATGCCAGGGTCCGCATCTAGCGAGAGACCTGAGTTTTCGGTTGCGGCTCGGCACGCGAATCAAAGCGGAACGAGACCGCACGCACAGGGTCAGACTCAAGGCAGAATTGGGGAGGGTCACGAGTACAGGTCAGATCGGAGACTTTGTTCGGGGGAACATTAGGTGATTCTCCTACCTACCAGGGCGCCGTGAATGTGGACTGGCCGGTAACGGGCGGGTGTCAGCGGTCACCCTCGAGCTTTGCAGTCGCGGTTCGGCCGCTGCTCATGGAGCGTCCGCGACTGAACTTCCTCCCTCCCCCCTACAGGGGGCGTCGTAGGGATCAGATCCGGAAGCGCGCGGACCGTATGGAGTGAGTTGGAACCCACTCGCGTATAGCAACCTGCCTGCTCAAAGGGACCAAGCAGCGTGGGGCCGCGGGGCCATCTCTCTCAAATATCTCTAAAACCGTAGGACATCCATAGAAACTATTTTGACTTATTCTGATAAAATCAAATCAAATCAAATATATTTTATTTCAAAAAGAAATGTACATTAAGCAAACAAAGTCAAACAAATACTTATTAGACATTTTAGTACATTTAGTATGTGAGACCAGCTGGTATCCTGGTAGCTAGATTATGTAATAATCTGTATTAAGGAATACCAGGCCCAGCCCCTTACATATGGTGATTAGAATGTGTTTTAAAACGTATCTTATTTTTATTACTTTAACAGAGCAGAGTAAAAGATAAACCATATAAATTAAATGATGATTAGCAACGTGTCTTAAGGTTCTAAAGAGTTCTAAAGAGATTCCGCGGGGCGGGGAAGAGCGCGGTACCTGTGAGCTGCGAGGTGGTGTTTTGTTTGTTTAGTATCAGATAATGGATCGGAGGTTTATATAATAATGGGGAGGGATAATGAAACCGAGACATAGCCAGTCTCAATTCAGTGCAAGATGTTAAAAATATTCTCATGACATGGATGAGAGACGGGAACTGCTGAAAATGGTAAGATTGCATAATAATAATAATATGCACTCTACACTCAGGCAATTTTCACCACAATATTGCTTCCTCGATCCAAAATGCCAGTGCCACACAGGACACCGAGCGTCTAGATATTGGTAAAACAGTTTTATTTTATTTATGCTCATCCACCTCAACTCTACGTTTTTATTGAAAGCAGTCATAAGTTGTGTCTTGGACCGATTCATCTTTAGTCCAACCTCAAGGTTCGCATTACTCCCCTAATCTTCCCCAAATCAGGGGCTGACGGTGCGAACAAGACAATATGTCGTCGGCGAAGCGGAGGTTTTTGGGCCTTCTGCCACAGACGAGAATTCTTTCACTTGTCCACGGACGCGTCAGCTTCCCGAATATCTCCTCGAGAGCTGAGGAGCTGAACAGTTTTGGTGACTAGGGGTCCCCCTGTGTCACGCCTTTCTCGATCAGGAAGGCAGGGCCTAGTGACTGGAATTTTATGTTTGCTTTACTTTGGTTGTATATTGATTTAATTATATGTATGTAAGCCGGATTAATATTCTGGTTGCTGAGGGCTCTGAGAATAGCTCAGTGAGAGACACTATCAAACGCTTTGGAGTAGTCCACAAATGCCAGATATAGTGGTATTTTAAATTGGTTAAATTTCTAGATGAACTATTTGAGCGTATGAAGGTGGTCAGTAGTCGAGAAGCCATGTCTGAAACATGCTTGCTCCTGCGGTTGATTTGCATGTGGTTGTCCAGCTATCCGGGATTATATGATTTTTATGAATATGAGATATTATGACTGTTATGAATATTTTATAAATATGAGATACTAAGCTAACCGGTGTTTTTTATGTAACAGTATGATGTTGGAGTGAAAAAGTTAACTCGGGAAATTACCTTTGTAGAGGATGTAAGTATTACAAAGGTTGGCCAAGTGGGGAAGCAAGACGGGTTTTCCAAATTGTAAAGCTCGGCCCTTGTTGTTGTTCGACGAGCACGTTCTCTCCAAACCCGAAAAAAGCTTCTGCGGCGGGGACTTGGGGCCGGGGTTTTGGGTGTCCTTTCATAGAGGATTGGATCGTGAGCCCACCACGCTGGTCCAGTGCGGGTTGATGGGTTGTTATAATAAACCCAGTAATCGGAGGGATGGTGTCAGGAGTTGGACATGCATACTCTTCACTTTGGTCCATTTTGGTTGGGTCTGAATACATCTTTGTGAAGAACTTTGTATATATTTCCATCACCTTTTCTTTGCTTCCCTGCTTTTGACCATTTTTAGGGTTCCGTACCTGAATGGTGCCAAACGGGACCCTATTACCCTGTATGAATCAATAAAAACGCATATAAAAAAATGTTGTTCCTCCGTACCACTGCGAACTGAACCCAATAGAAATTATTTGGGCACAAGTAAAGTCATATGTAGGACGAAATAATAAAACATTTAAGATGTCCGAGGTTAAGACTTTATTGTCTAGTCGCCTCTTTGCCTCCAGCATCTAAAACATTGAGGTGACGGAATTCAAATTGAGTTCTATATTTCCCTGTACCTTAAACATGTGTTAGTTTAAGATTTGACATTCTCCAAATGTTACCTATGTGTTTCTTATGGAAATAAACTCTTTTTGATTTTGATTTTTGATTTTGATTGGAAGAAGGTATCGCAAAAGTTGGTGCAGCGCAGTGGTCAGGATGTGTTAATCACGTTATCAAAGAAGAATAAAAGATGAAGGAGCTGGAAGGTTTAATTGATGCGGCGACCGACGCCATAACAGAAAAGTTTATAATAAATGTCGGCGACTCTACGACCACTGGTGACGACTCGGATATCGAAGACCTACCTGACGTTTCACTTTGACGACGACACTGGTGCACAATGTGAATAAAGTTTTCCGAACAAATAACTTTCTTTTAAGTACTTTTTTAAATCGTAAAAATCCTTCTCTGCTAATCCTAATAAATATGTCATTATGATGATGATGATATAAAAAAACATAGATTCAATCATTCACTCTTTCGTTCAGACAGACAGACAGATAGACAACACTAAAATACCTACTAAAAGGTCATTGACATTTCATTGTTTACAAAGTTATTTTTTCTGATTGATACAGACTTTACAAGTGTTGTGACTCGACTACAATGCATATCGTGCGAACATTTCGGTGTCATCAAAATTTATTTTACCTTTATAACCCTAATCAAATATGAATATTTAATAACATTATATTCTGTAATACTTATTGGTTAACTTCTCAAAAGCCGAGGGTAGTTGGGACAGTTTGCGATTTTGAACCTTATGCCATGGTAATAAATATTAAAACCTTTAACGGAAAAGTGGCGTTATCTAACGCAGGTGGTATTTAAGAGGTTAAAGTCTCCAATTTATGATATCGATATTTCGTTTTGAAATCACGTTCTTAAAAAACGACTTGTACGAGTCTAGTTTTTTTTACGTCTTGTTTCATCGATTTTACGCGTCACTTTAGATCACAGTCTGTTTTTACACCACCATTTTAGTCTTCAACTCGGCTTCTGACAGCCAGTAAAAAAAAAAAATGTCCTAAAATTTGCGATTTTCAATATTTTTTTTAAAACCCGGCCAAGTGCTAGTCGGACTCGCGCACGAAGGGTTCCGTACTACCGTACAATGGTAGGGATGATATGGAGTGAATAGTATGGATTTTACATAGCAAAATGTTGTTTACAAAGTTATTGGTGCGGCTACTTTCACACTCTGTGTATGTAACCAGGTGTGTACATAAGTTTTTATGTCGTATTGAAAGAATTGTTGAATGGGAGCCCCCTTAAATATTTATTTTATTCTGTTTTTTAGTATTTGTTGTTATAGCGGCAACAGAAATACATCTGTGAAAATTTCAACTGTCTCGGTTCATGAGATACAGTCTGGTGACAGACAGATGGACAGACGGCGGAGTCTTAGAATTAGGGTACCCTTTTTACCCTTTTGGAACGGAACCCTAAAAACAATCTCTGCAAGTTGAAACTTTGCATTACTTGTTATATCGAGACCTATCCCCAAAAAAACACGAAGTCCCAAAGCGACGGTCCTTATTCTATATATTAGTCCTTCAAAGAAAATGGAGTGTCTTTAATTATATGGCCATATCTTTGTTAGGTTTATAGTACTTGTAATGAGAATAAACCGAATAAAATATTACGAACAGACAAGTTTTGTTGATAATATTTCGTTTTAAAATTACACAATACTTACACTAATATTTTTAAATTGTGCAAACGAGCAAGTTCCAATAATAGTCAGATAAAAAATGGAAAATATTAAACTGCTCATCAAAAATACTGATTTGCACAGCAAATATCAGGGCAAAATGCTGCGGTAGCTTAGATGAAGGGGAAAGGGGTTGAGCGAAGTGAAGCCCCTTTATCCTTCGTGTTAGGTTGAACATGCAAGAACTACAAAAAATACTTAAAGCATAAACTTGAGTACACATAAAATATTTAAGTGTTTTTGCTGATCCTTTTTTGGTGTGCAAATCAGTATTTTTGATGTGCGATTAAATACTAGCCCTAAAAATGTAGAGAGGAGCTTAAATATTTTTATCTACACACGTATTATAAACCCTCTCTACTGCGTCCAAAAACCGCACGTTACGACCAGCATAATGTTATAGTACCTTCCTGGTAAAAACGTATTTCTTATCTGAATATTGATACATTATGTTGACCATAATGAATCAATATTTCGACATATTATGACATTCAAGTTTCGAGCGATGACGCTCGCCTGCGTGCCACCCCTAGTTTGTCTGTGAAGTTGGTACTACTGAACAAGCTAAACAAGTGCAGAGCAATGATCAATGCCACAATGCGGGTCGAACATGCGGTTCCTGAACACATCCAAGAGATACATCATGTGTGTAGATAAACGTGTATGTGACTGTACATAATTAGGCATTAAAACTCTCGAGTGATCTTATTATGCTTGTTCTGTAGTATCAACTTCACGCAGGCGGGCGTCGGCGTGAAATTTGAATGTCAGTACCAAATTCACAGACAAACTAGGAGCGGCACGCAGGCGGGCGTCGGCGTTCGAAATTTGAATGTCGTAATATGTAGAAAAATTACACATGGTCATAATGTGTAATTTTTTAGATAAGAAATGAGTTTTTACCAAGTAGTTTTACATTATGCTGATCGTAACGTGCGGTTTTTGGGCGCAGTAAAGAGGGTTTATGATACGTGTGTAGATATACTAAGTACTTTATCGTGCATTCAGTGTCTGTAATTATATGACCACCACTGTAAAGCACCACCTATTGTGCACTAGGACTATCCTTATGCACAAATTATCCTGTCCTGTCTAGGTCAGCTGGAAGAAATCTCTCTTTAGAGATAAGCTGGCCTCTGCTCGTAAATTGTTTTGTAACCTCACCAGTATTATTTCTGTAAAAAGATGAATATCACACAACCGATCAGAGAAATATACAGTAGTTAGATAGGTACCTATTGGAAGTAACCACAACAGTCGCGATTCCTCCCCATACTTACTTAATGAAATGAAGAAGTCAACCATTTCCACGTCCTTCAAGCTGTAATCCTCACCATTGAAACCTTCATGACAATGAAATTTGAAAATGCTAAAAAATAGTCCAGAAATAGTCCTAAATAGTCCACCAAGAAAGAAAATTAGTCCACTTATAGTCCACTTTCCTTGGATGTACTCTGTTGGCGGCGATAATTTCCTTTTCCGACAGGTTGACGTCCACGAGCTTCGCTATTGTGCAAATGATACGCTTCAGGTCTTCAGAGTCGGACTCGGGGATACCGCTAACTTCAAGGTTCAGAAGTCTATCGTGCTGGCGCATGGACTGGTTCTCTTTCTTCAGACTTTCCATCTCATTGCGAAGGTCATCATATTGGTTAGAGGTGTACTGTGTGGCGGCCTTAACTTCAACTACTTCGGTGCGCAGGATGTTTTGCTCAGCAGAAAGGTTGGACACCTCCAGTTTTACATTGGTAAAGTCAGATTGTAGCGCGTTTATTTCGGTCTTAATGTTTGTTTGCAGAGCGCTTAGGTCGATTCTGATGTTGTTGTTCACCTCTGCAATGGAGTGTTCAATGCCGGATTTAAAGATGTTTAGCTCCGACGATATTTTGGATGTGAAGTTAGTTAGGATGGATTCCAGGCTGTCGTCCATGTATTTACGCTTACGTTTAGCTGGTTCAAGGTCATGGTTTCCGGTGGTCAATTCGGAGTTGGATGAGTATTGGTTGGTGACCACATTTTCCGTTGTTTTTGCAGTGGGAGATCGGATTAGCGCCATCGCGATAGGTATGATTTACGCACAACACGGTATACTGGTCACTAGTCACACAGGTGGGAGAGGGACCGCAATTACGCGGCTGCACTGTTCGCCCTTGAGGAATGCGGGGAACGTAGTCCGGCGGGCAGCGATCGATCGTCACTTGTTAATTGATTATGCACTTTATCAACCACTGTTGTTAGGTACAGTATCAAGTCTCTGATTAGATGAATATTAAATTGTAATTTGATTTAGATATGCACACGTCTGTTCTCCAAGACGGCGAGCGGGCGAAAAAAAAATGTCATGTGATGTCATTATTGCAATTGTCATGTATCGATTGACGTGATTTTTAAACACTCGTGCCTTAATTTCCACCGAAAAATGCTTTAAGATGTCTTCAAAAGTTTCAGCAAAATCGTATTTCGAAGAAATTTTGCCAGCGCGTTCGCGATACCAATTCCGCCATTGTTGTTCACATCTTAGCTAAACTATATAAATATATAACATATATATCATAGCTACAACCGACGCTCGAAGACCCGTTCAAAATCCAAATCGCTGTCACGCACTTACGTACAACAATAGACTCATTTATGTTTCAGTCTTTTAAGGGCTTTTGGCACCCGTTAAAAACAGTTTAAATTAAACACAACTTAAGCACAACAAGCAAAAGGCGAGTAATGTACTCAGGCAGGCCAAGCTTATTGCCTGTCAGCCAGGTTGCCCCTAACCATCCGTGTTTTATTAAGGTTGTATTTAAACTGTATTTAGTGGTTATCAAAACTCTGGTGAAAGTCCGGCTAAATGGGAGAACATAAAAGTTAAGTGTCGTGAACGTGAAGGACAGAGCTATGCGCTTACTTTCCTGCAAAATTATAATACCGTTAGTTTACAGAGATTAAAAACAGGCCCTTTGATTAAATTAACCGATATAAACCGGTTTATTAGGGTTTACCCATTATTATTTTGTACACGACTGTACATGTATTGAATGTATTGGAAATAAAACATTGTTTTTTTAATGCACTTCTTCAAAGTTAACCAGGTGGAAATCATTATTGTTTCGGTGGACTATTTCTGGACTATTTTTGGCTCAAATGTTCAAGCTGTAATCCTCACCAAGATGTCTTAATAACTCTGGAATCGTTGAATAGCTATATCTGAAATTTTGCATGCCGTGTGGACTATTTCTGGACTAATTTTTGAAACCCAAACCAAGTCGATAGGCCCTTCCGTTTGCTTGCACGAGAGATGAGGATTACAGCTTGACATCAAGCTGTAATCCTCACCAACCTATAGCTATAACTTCGGAACTTTAAGAGGACTATTTTTCTTTATTTGTGGACTATTTAGGACTATTTCTGGACTATTTTTTGGCAGTGTCAAATTTCATTTTCATGAAGGTTTCATCGGTGAGGATTACAGCTTGAAGGTCGTCTATCGGTATCGGTAGGGGTTGTTGTGTCAGGCAGGCGACAGGGGACGCCGCGGCTCGGCCGGCGCCCGTCACGTCTTATGGGGGTGCACCGGGAGTGGGGAGGGGCATTCCTTCGCCTCCGACCCGACGACGTCCGAACTCCGACCGAACGTGAGCGTCAAGCAGTGCGGCCCGGGAGTGCGCGGATTCCGCACGTGTTGTCCGGGCGAGTCACGCGAGGTTTCGCCGCTGGAGGAGACAGTTGTGCAGTACAGGATTAGAGAGTATAAGTCCGGTGAGTCATTTTAATATTTTAGAAAACCTCAGGGTTACCTTTGACGTTTTCGGTATCCACATATATCTTTAGACCCCTTCCTTGACGGATTTGTGCGGAAAAGTGTAAAATAAAGTTTTTCAGATTCACAATAATGTCCACATGACCTTTCTGTATACAAACGCATCAGGAATTTCTGTATAAAAATGATCCAAAGGGATTATTTGTAAGGAAAGAGAAAGCTAATTAAAAATCACTCTGTATAATAAAGATAAAATGAAAACGTTAATGACTTATTGCCTTACAGGTACATAGTTTAACTGAAAAATATAGGTACTTATATGTTGATTGATTTGATAGTGTCAAACTAAATGCCCGCTTTTAATTCCACATACCTATAGTGACGGTCAACTAAGGAACCCTACATAATGCGTGGTCCGTCACGTCACGCACTTGTTCGATTTTGGCCTAATATCCAGGGGCCCAATTCCGGTACACACTAACAGCTCCATGACAATTACATTACGATTTCGGTCAACTTTAGATATCCAATATTTGGCGTGTGGAGAATATTTTTTTAGGCAATTATGGTAAAAATTGAATTAATTGGTAAGCACAATAATTAAGTTAATCAACAAAGGGGATGGGATTACAAAATCGTCAGATATTGGAGATGTAAAGTTGACCGTAATCGTCATGTAATTGTCATTCAGCTGTCATTGTGTACCGGAATTGGGCCCCAGTTAACGCTCCGATTTAGGTCCAAGCTGTTAAACAGGCTTGAATTCGGCCCTTAATGTGATTACTAAAGAGAATCGAAACGGCCAACGAGCTTCAGGGGCGCGGGTGCCATGATCGTAGAAATAAATCGCGCCATTCACAGAGAACGAGGGCAGGGGGGGCTGTCGGGTAAGTGTGGGGGATGGGGGGGGGGAGGCGACGGGACTTACCCCACGCGGACTACTCGTCTCGTACTAAGAGTGTTTTCAGGGTACCATACCCTTAGGGTACTGAACGGGTCCCTATACTGACCGTCTGTCTGTTTGTCAGTGGCTGTATCTCATGAAACACAGTTAAAGAGTTGAAATTTGTACAGATTACGTGTCGCTATTGCCGGTGCAACATTAACCCCACGTAAAGGTGTCCCAATTCAAGGGAAGTGTTCTGGCGGTTTTTCTTGTACTATGGTACGGAACTCTTCATATGCGACACCTCATTCCACTTGACCAGTTTTTGACGTGTTCGCCATACTCCTTAATTAGGCGTTAGTTATAAAACTTTGGGTAAAACATAAAATCTGTAATTGTACACTTGTTATATTGTTGCAACGGAACGGGCGCTTGTTTATTTTGGAAAATATTAAACTGCATATCAATTATACTGATTTTCACGCGATTAAATACGTTTATTTTCAGTAATTCTTAAATCATATTCAAGCAGCAAAAAATAGCAATGAATTCCATATATGGATATATACACAGTCAGGTCATAAGTTCTGTCACACAATAAAAACTTTTGAATTTAGAACGCTGGCCACAAAAAAGTTTATTGAATTCGAATTTCGAATTTTTCATGAAAATAAAAATGTGTACTTTTTAGAATTTTCCTCATTTTTAAATATGGAGTGGACACTTAAAGAAGACCGTGTCGCAGTTATTGCGTTGCATCGTTGCGGTTACGCGGCAATTCAGATTTTCGACTTACTGAAAAATTTGAATATAACCAAAAGATTCGTTTATCGTACCATAAAACGATACAATGAAGACTAGTGTAGATGACAGGTCAAGAAGTGTTCGCCCTCGCTCAGTTAGGACTCCAGCAGTGATAAAAGCTGTGAAGGCGCGAATTCAAAGAAATCCCATACGTAAGCAGAAACTGTTGGCCCTTCAGATGGGGTTAAGCAGGACCACGGTGAAAAGGGTGTTAAATGAAGACTTAGGGCTTAGGGCATATCGAAGAAAAACAGGACATCGTTTGGACGCTCGTTTAATGGACCTGAGACTGAAGAGATGCCGCGCTTTGTTGAAGCGGTACGCGGGAAAAAAGCATCGGGAAATTCTTTTTTCGGATGAAAAAATTTTCACCGTGGAAGAGAGCTACAACAAACAAAATGATAAGGTGTACGCACACAGCAGTGAAGAAGCGAGCAACCGTATTCCGCGTGTCCAACGAGGTCATTTTCCATCCTCGCTCATGGTTTGGTTGGGAGTCTCTTATTGGGGCTTAACTGAGGTACATTTTTGTGAGAAAGGCGTAAAAACGAATGCAGTTGTGTATCAAAATACAGTCCTCAAGAACCTTGTGGAACCTGTTTCTCATACCATGTTTAATAACAGGCACTGGGTATTCCAACAAGATTCTGCGCCAGCTCATAGAGCGAAAAGCACACAAGAATGGCTGGCGGCGCGTGAAATCGACTTCATCCGGCACGAAGACTGGCCCTCCTCCAGTCCAGATTTGAGTCCGTTAGATTACAAGATATGGCAACACTTGGAGGAAAAGGCCTGCTCAAAGCCTCATCCTGATTTGGAGTCACTCAAGGCATCCTTGATTAAGGCAGCCGCCGATATTGACATGGACCTCGTTCGTGCTGCGATAGACGACTGGCCGCGCAGAATAAAGGCCTGTATTCAAAATCGCGGGAGTCATTTTGAATAAACTTTATTACCATAAGAATCTATGTTTTATTAAGTTCATTTTGCTATATAAATGTTTACATAAATAATAAACATGTCTAAATTATTTCATATTGCACATGTGACAGAACTTATGACCTGACTATGTATTTACCTTTCAGTTCCATTAAAATCATGCATGACTGTCTGTACTGTAACAGTCGATGTCAAGCATACAAAAAAACATTCACATACAGGCACATACATTGATACCGGCCCCACACTGGGATACCCTGTGTCGTAGGAACCAGAAACAGCGACGTCACACACCTACAAACATCGAAGACCTTGGGTTTCTTTTTAGGGTTCCCTACACAAAGGGTGAAAACGGGACCCTATTACTAAGACTCCGCTGTCTGTCTGTCAGTCTGTCCTTCTGTCACCAGGCTGTATCTCATGAACCGTGATAGTTAGACAGTTGAAATTTTCACAGATTCTGTTGCCGCTATAACAACAAATCCTAAAAAACAGAATAAAATAAATATTTAAGGGAGTTCCCATACAACAATTATTTCAATGCTACTATAAACTTATGAATGCACGTGGTTACGTACATGGAGTGTGAAAGTAGCCGCACCAAAAACTTTGTAAACAACGTTTGCTGTGTAAAATCCAAACTATTAACTACACAGCATCCCTACCATTGTACGGTGGTACGGAGCCCTTCGTGCACGAGTCTGACTCGCACTTGGTCGTTTTTTTTTTTCTTTACCCCCCGCCGGGGATCGAACCCGGGACCACTCGCATGGTAGGCGAGCCACTACCGCTGCGCCACAGAGGTCGTCACGGAATAAGAAGACTTACACACTAAGTGATAAAGGTCTTGACGAGTACAACGGGATTGAATAATTTTCAGCAGTAATAGTAGAAATAGTTCTATCACTCTGTCCAGCGTCAGGTTAGAATTCTTTACAATTTGAATATTGCTATAATTTAATATTCGGCGTATACATAATGAATGATTCCCTTACAAACGTAATTGAGGTTCGTTAGTGAAACCACCCTTCGAATATCTGGTGAGAGAGTCAGTGGTTACAGTAAATGGATTTGGGTATCACTAAAGAGTTTCTACACCTCAAATTTGAAGGTTATCATCATTCTACCACAAAGGTCGAAAGCAAGATGGAATCGTTAGTTTAATTTAACTTTAAACTAACGACTAACGATTCTATAGTGCCTCCGACCTTTCGTACAAGTGTACAGAAGTAGGTACGTAAACTTTTGATGATAACGCTTCACAGAGTGTAGAGACGAAGTTAATCCAATTAGTTTGTGGTTTCTATTGTGAGCTTCATGGATTTACTAGCGTAAAATCCGACTTTCCGGGTTAAAACGATGGTCGGGCACGAATTTCAAAAATACAATTCTCATATTGGACCTATAACTATTGTTAATCGCATGGTTATGAGAGGGGTCGGCGGAGACTTGGTTCTTTCCTCATTCGCTGGATGTTCCCTGTAGTGTCGTGTAATGCGTGTTACACGTATGCGTAGGAAAGATTAACAGAAAGCAAGCGGGTACGTTCCAAGGACGGAAGATGATCGATGGTGCCGCGGCCCACGGCCCACCTACCCGGCAACTTACTTCTCAAGCATCGAGCCATAGATCGAGCTCTCGGCATGTTCTCTATGACCTTCGATACATGCGAATCCCAGATGAACGAAACTCTTTATGCGAATAGATAACGCGATATCTTAGAACATCACTCATTGTAAATTATGTCAAGTTAACGAAGCTAGCAAGAAGAACATCGAAGAGATAGTAGGTATATAATGTATTTATTAGTCTATAGTCACGACTTAATTACGCATGTTCAGTTCAGGGAGCGGAACCGTGGCTTGTTATATTTTGGAGACTGGAACAGGCGTGGAATATTAAAACGACGCAGGTAACTCAATTTACTGAAGCTTAGGTACCAGAAATTCAGGTTGTTCGGTACCAGAAATTAGCTAGGTACTTATGTCCTATTGTTCTGGGCAACTATAATACCAAGGTTGTCGTCGAACCCAGACAAAACGGTAAATGTATTCCGTATAACGGTTTCCAGTTTCGGAGATAATCGCTGTTTGTGAAATGGCGGGTTTTTTTTTGCTTATCTAACATTGAAATGAAATGAAATGAAATAGTTTATTTGTGTTCTAGAGAGTGATTACAGTTCACTTGTTAACATACGTTAAAAACGTTATAACAGTGTCAGAGTGACTTTAACTCCCTATGGTAGGGTTTCCCCTGTGTTATAGGATAAGTTAAAATATCTCTTCCCTTTTTGTTTGTACATATAGTATATGTAAACAGGTTAAATATTACAACTTAATTTTACAAAAAGAAAACATTTTAAAAATTAAAATTAAAAATTAATGCACATTGTGTGTTTGTTTGTGTGTAAGTAGTACAGTATGTGTAGTTGTAGAGTGTTATGTATGTATGTATGCTGAGGTGTGTAGTGCATGTAAGTGTAGTGTAGTTTTATACTATGACTAAAAAGTGTATGTGTAAGTTTAGTATGATAATACTTCTATAAATTCTTCGGTGTCCTCGTATGTATATGATCTCAACCATTTGAAAATAATTTTCTTGCATTCAAAGACATTTTTTGTGTATATTTCTACTTTTTATTAATTTTATTATAAAGATAAGGACCCAAAAATTTAAAAAAACGCTGCATAAATTTAGTGTTTGTAAAAATTGTTTGACAGACTATGTCTTTTCTACGTTTTGTGATAGTTTGTTTTTCAAGCATTTTATGTTGCTTCATTAATATGCTATGAATAAACATTTGCCGCACGGTTAGAACGTCACAGAAATTATAAAGATCTACAGTAGGAAAGATTCTGGGTTTAAAAGTACAAACCTTTAGAACTGCACGTTGGGCACGCTCTAATGATAGAAGAGTTATTTGCACCACCCCAACAAGAGATACAGTAACATAGAACAGATTGACATAAGGCAAAATATATATTTTTCATAAGCATTGGTTCAACAATATGTCTCAGACCCTTAAATATATAAATCAGTTTACGAACTTTTGCACTCATGGCTTGGATATGTTTTTTAAAATTTAGGTTTTGATCCAGCTCTACACCCAGATATTTAATTGAATCTGTTTTTTCTAAGGCTTTACAAGAACAGTCGTTATTTTCAGTACAAATATGACTAAATAATTTGAAATTTTCCGAGGGTTGGGTCGAACTGTTTATTGAAAACGTGATGTATTTGGTTTTACTTACGTTTAATGTTAAAACATTTTTCTGAAGCCAATCTGAGACTCTGTTAAAACCAAATTGATGTGTAACTTTTTTGGGTTCGTGCACACTGATCCCGGGATCAGATCAAAGTAGAAACTGATCCCGCCGATTCGTGTTAACTGATCCCGGGATCAGATCAAAGTAGAAACTGATCCCGCCGATTCGTGTCAACTGATCCCGGGGTCCTGACAGAGGGTGTATGGGCCACAATGAGGATAGTTGGCTCGTACACCCGAAGTAGTTGAGGATTATTTTGGTAGTTAAAGATGAGCACCAAGTAGACACGAGTAGTTTATTTTGCTGTTAATTGGTAACTAAATAATACTATGTACAATAAGGTATAACATAAACTATGAAATGCAACCTAAGATATAAAAAGCAGGTGAATGACGCGCACGAAATATGTACGCGTTGCTAGACCGTACAGAGGGATCAGTTGACCCTACAATAAATTGTAGTTGTGTCCACTGATCCCGTTGCACAGAGACACGAAATAAATAATAATAATTTTATCGAAGCTGATGTCGTTTTATTTATGTAAATGAAGTCTGTTTTATTTCATTCATAATGGCAGTATCGTTGCGCATAAACTTCTTTGTGTCGGTTTGGAATTATCTGTGGCAGTCTATGACAAATGACAGTTGACAGGTCAAAGGTTTTACCGCTATGTGACCGTGCAAGTAATCTGAGGAGAAATAATATAAATAGTTAATAGTTACTTAAGATAGAATGAGAAGAATATTAGCTTTAATGTTGTTTCTCTTTTCAGCTACAATATTTCTGTAATTTTAATCCATAAGAAAAGTCAATTGTGCTAAACCTAATTATTTGTGAATAATATGAAACCGTTCTCTTTTTAGAGCACCTCAGTACAGTTTTATTTCACCACTTCGACATCTTACAATGAGAGTATAAATCACACATTATATGTATATTTTTTTTGAAACGAAAAGCTTTTCTAATGTAAACGTAAAGACACTATTATCAACAATTAATTATTTTAACTAACACTTACACTACAGTTACACTACACTACACTACTAACAGTTACTTTATTTTCTATTTTGAATCTTATTTATTAGCAAACTTTGCTTAGTGTAATATTTATGATGATTTCTGTAATGATTTTTGACGCTATGTATTATGTTAGATAAATTAATTAATTGTTGATTTTAATATTATAATGAATTCATGACGTTTTCATTACGAAAGATTTCGTGTTCGAACATTTCGTTACGGAAATTTTATAAATAAAACGACATTCGCTTCGATAAAATTATTATTATTTATTTCGTGTCTCTGTGCAACGGGATCAGTGGACACAACTACAATTTATTATAGGGTCAACTGATCCCTCTGTCAGGATCCCGGGATCAGTTGACACGAATCGGCGGGATCAGTTTCTACTTTGATCTGATCCCGGGATCAGTATGCACGAACCCACTTTTTATACATTGTGATCATAATAATATATTATATATCGTAATGGTCCATTATAAAAAACCATAATGTGGTATTTAAAATTGTATTTAAAAATTGTTTCTTATTTTTTATGATTTTTGTCAAAAATTTCAAAGTGTTTTATCACCGGATTTCAACAAGTTGGGATACTAGAATTTTGTGTTATCAATAGCTTATTAAGCACAGATTACCGGGATATGCATAACTCCATGCCGACCATAAGGTACCATCACCCGTGGTTCCTACGTCATAATAGGTATTTTTCTAAACCATCTTCAACTATAAAAATGGTTTACTCACTTAGTGTGTTACGTCTGTTGTCACTGGTTTTGCTCGTGGCCTGGGACTTGAGAGCACATCGCGGGGGAAACAAACCTTACTATATGCTGAGAATACAGAAAACATTGGCACGCGACTCTTTTTGTTCAAATATTGACAAAGTTTTTTCCATCGGTGGAACTTCTTCTCGCGCCTAACATATAAATCGCTGAAAATTCGTAATCGCGTTGTCTTGTGCACGCCTAAAGGTAGACAAATCAAATCAAATACACACACATAGTACGACGTCTGAATTGTATCAACTGTACACATTAAAGCAAATACCTTCTTAAAGGAGTATATAGGTACTTATGAAGATTTTCTCAGTTTCGCGCCAAGCAGGTTCTGATTCAATTTCACTCACGTAAAGATGAGCATCAATATCCAGGGAACTTTCCCGCGAGTAATCCCGGTTAAGGCGAGTTGGGCGTGTTGGTGAATTCGGTGAATTTGTATGTAGCAAATATCGACTGCAGCGGAGTTCTTTGATCTTGAGGTAGATTTTCCACTGCCATGCCAGCCGTCAAGTTCATATATATATATATATATATATAATATAGATTATTCGGTTATCGTGTAAGGTTACCATCATCAACGTGCCTAAATGATGTCTATTGCTCAATTTTAAAAGTTGAGATCCCATTCTCGACCATTAAGAAGCCGCCGACAGCCGATCAAGTGCAATATGAGGCGAACGCCAATGTTCGTTCCACATATCGTTATCTCTCCTGACGCATACGGGCGCACAGTGGGACGGATTTTGAAATTGGCGACGATTTTTGCGAAGTTTTTTTGTTACATATAATTTTTTTTTTCCATTGTAACTAAATTATAATGAAAATAAATCAATGTACAGAATCAGTCAACTGCTTTGTACAAAACTTAAATATGCAAAAACATACACACACACAGACTTCCCTATTTACCTCGCCTTTAATTAATTAATCAAATTATTATTATTATTATTTAATTTTTCGCCTCACATTGCTTTATTTTTGGTAATTGATAGTTCTCATTAAGGTCATCATATGTTCTCAGAGTACTATTTGTTTGTAAATGTTATATTTTCGAGAAAAAAATATTTAATAAATATTATGTATGGAGCGATATATAATTTGCTCTATAAGTACCAAGTCTTAAAAGTGCTCTGGCTGGTTTTTTGTAGGCTTCACCCACGGGTGTTATTAAACTCGTACTGCTGATTGAGCCATCACTAGAAAAAAAATATCAGTGATTTCGTTCATACTGTATAAGTAAAATAGATAACGTGCTTTCTAGATGTACGTGTCCTCAATTGATCTCAGAGCACGAACATTTCTATAAGAGATAAGATGTTTGTACCCTAGTCATGGTTGTTTATTTATTTATTTAATATACAAGTACGATATACAACATCACAGGTATACACCCAACGCGCTGTACAAAGTCAAATAGTTATACAATGTCAGTATCAATTTAGGTAAGTCGATTTCACAGGTAGGGAACAAAGGGTACAAATTCGTAGAAAATACTACATATTAAATCACATTAAACATTAAATTTAGGTCAAATTCAAATAGTATTGAACATTATTAGGTATGTCAAGGGTACTGAATTAAAATTTCAATGCAAAAAATAATAATAATAATATTTCTAAGACAACACTTTCACTCCTTCATCCCGCAGAACCTGCCACATTCATATTCATATTATGCACAATATGCCTCCACTCATCACCAAACAGATCAGTCAGTGGTGCTGCAGCCAGCAGAGCATTGAGGCTATCCCGCGCCCTCACCAGTGGAGACTGCTGGCGCGCCACCGTGCGGTACGTGCCGCGTCGTCGGGCACGTATAGCGCGCATACCGTACCGACAAGCACGGCGCAGTCACTGTCGCCTCGCAACAATCGACACACAGTCAGAAGCTGCTCGGGTGTTACGTCTGACCTCTAGTGAGTTGTATCCGAGCATACCCAATATAAAAGCGGATGGATAAAGATAAGGGTAGTGTCCAAATTTCCGCTTATATAGGTATCGTAGGAAAGCTTTGTGTACCTTCTCGAGCAAAAGTATGTAAGAGCTTTCGTGCGGATTCCAAATTATCTATCTATCTAAGTATAATATTTATTTCTATAAATATGTGTATCGTTGTCTAGTACCCAAGATACAGGGAACCCTAGTTTGGGGTTAGATCAATGTGTGTAAATAGTGTCCAAGGTATAATTAATGATAAGTTTGTTTCTCAGTTTTGCCGAGAAACAGCAGCCTCGTTTGTAAATCTATAGCGGTGGTATAATATGCCTGCTAGCTTCCATAAGATGGATCAGACATAATTGTACACTTTGGGTTAATGCCAATCGAAAAACTTTCTAAAAATGCTTCAGAAGCGAGAAACAATAAGTTTAGAAAATATGTAGAACGACGAACGATATATATGTAAATATCTACAATAATAAAGACATTTGATTGATTTAAAAAAAGCTTGAAGGCGTCAAGTCCAAGATCCCGCAAAAACCTGAAGACCAGTGTCCTGCCCACACTTATACCAAAACTTGGACGCTAACAAAGGCGAATATGAACCAAATTAAAGTTGCACAAAGAGCCATGGAGCGTTCCTTGCTAGGCATTAGACTTCGGGATCGTATTCGCATTACAGAAATAAGACGTCATACTAAGATTGTAGATGGCGGCAAGCGGATCACGAGACTGAAGTGGGAGTGGGCAGTACACTTAGCAAGGAAAGATGACGGAAGGTGAACCAAAGCGGTTACAGAGTAGCTTCCAAGAACCGCACGACGACCAGTCGGCAGACCACCAGTCAGATGGACGGATGACATCAACGCCATAGCGGATAGGCAGTGAATGCGGGAGGCTCAGAACCGGAGTAGATGGCGTGGTAACGAAGAGGCCTATACCCAGCAGTGGCTGAATGTGCCGAAATTCAGCCACTGCTCTGATTGATAATTATCATGATGAATAAAGACTATCGATTGCCATAAATAAAATAATGATATGTAACATAAAACATAAGTCCGCAATTTAGAAATCCGTCCCACTGTGCGCCCCGCCTCCGCCGCCGACCCCCTTTAAAGACAGAAACAAATAGATAGCTGTACAAAAATAATAAGAAATTCGGTTGCGTACCGTGAATACCAAAAATTATGAATGAAACTTGATAATATTTTAACTTTCTTTGTGAAATTTAGCAACTTGACCATATAAGCTGTGACGATTACGTCATGAATGGTATAGTTTTTAATACAAAATAACAGGTGGAAAATACGTCGTTTACGCCCAAAATTATGAAATGTAATCGCATATATTTTTAAGTAGATAAATATTATTAGAAACATGTTGGAAAAGGAACCTAGGTAAATAGGTACTGTCTTTATACGAATAACAGCATTTATACGTTGAAAATATTCTTGAATCGAAAATTATTATGGTGTTAAGTTTGTATGGAAAATTCATTGTTCGCCGGCTTCTTAACGCAGTAACTCAGAGTAATCAATGTATGAGAATGATAAACAAATTAATAAAGTTTTTAAACTTATGTCACATGATACTTGGGTGTGTTGTAAAAATTGCACAACTCCATCCTCCCACGCCTCCGCTGTCCGTCCGTCCGTCATTCCATTCGTCCGTCATTCCATTCGTCCGTCCGTTCTCTTAGCGGGCTATCGTCCAGTTTCAGAAACAATCTTTAAGACCCCTGTTCTGGCTATTGAGGTGAGGGGCGCCGCATTCGCCAGTCGTCTTCTGGCGGGGTAGCGAGCGGCCTAGAATAGCCGCCCGGCGACGTTAAAAATTAGGAGTTTTTTCGAATGTATCGACCAGGCTCCTAGCTCCTCCTAAGCTCACTCTCGAGCAGGCCACGTAAAACTGGCAATTCCTATCTATCAATTCCTGCTGGTTTCAGTGACTGACCGTGAGACCTATTAACCGTCATTGCGAAACAGACCTTAAGAGGCAACTGTAGTCATTCAAACTCAAATGGGTACTTCGACAGTATAAATGGTATCCGCGGTATATACACAGATTGACCTCGAGCACAGCCAGTTAATACAATGGCCTCTACCACGTTTTTATTTAAGGCTTTCACGCGTAACTTGGTCCCATTACACAACTTAGGTGGATTGAGATTTAGCAATAGCATGACTGGAGCACCCCAGTTTGAGGATAAGTGTGTGAGACGGTAGATCAGGTGGGTTGAGCACATTTAGGAACTCCACAGGATATTGAAAGAAAAAAGAAAGAAAGAAAATCATTTATTGCCAAACATTCGATGAAATAATAAACAATAATAATAAATAATAATATTTGGCAAAAGGGCCAAGCTCAGCAATGCTGTGAGCATGGGCTGCACAGCGCTGGAGCACAGCAGGGCCCCTTTCTCAAAACATTTAAGCATTTTAGCATTAAGAAAAGGCGCGAGTCGCATTTTCTTCAACATGAAAAAAAAAGGCTTTTTATAAAAAGCTTATTTCGTTTCGGTGTTAATACTCCGAACAATTATAATAAATTGCAATTTCAAATGTTAATAAAAATAAATAATTCAATAATAATTAAGTAATTCTATACATCATGAAATGAAATGATTCATCAACAATATTTTTAAAGCATTGTCTAGAGTAGTTTCTATAATTATCAAATCAAATAGCAGAACAATAGCAGAGTAAAAAACGGAACGCAATAAACGTGCACGACGACGACGTTATTAAATTATCCATAGATACGTACGTACGGGCTACTTAACTCGTAGTTAAGGGAAACATAAAATTAAGTAATTTAAAGAGCAATTTAAATTATGTTGTAGATTTCGTGAAATAATATTCATAAAATAATAATAAATTCAATTTCGTTAGAATAATAATAAGTTAAATTTTGTAGCTATATCGCAGTTACTATGTGTCAGTTTTTTAGTGTGGTTGTACAGTATGTGTACAAACATGTATTATTTAACATTACTGTTTTTGTTGTTGTTTGAATAGTAAACTGCGAGGCTTGGACTTGAATGTTGAGAGGTAGGGACATTCGCGTAGGGGTTGTGGAAGGTCATTCCAGATCTTGGAGGCCGCAAAACGGAAGTTCCCTCTAAATCCCACCGTTTCGTGTTTGTAGCTTACCAGTTTATTTGCGTATCTGTTCCTGGCACTCCTCTTTTGTGTGTTGCTCCGCCATTCGAACTTGTCATACAGATATTTCAGCCTATTGGCTTTTAGGACCCTGTGCACTAAACAGGCAAGATGGGTTATTATTGTTTGCCGATGATACTTCTTTGATATTTAAAGTTAAAAGACAGCAATCAAATTATGACGAGGTAAACAATGCTATCTCTAGTATAGTGAACTGGTTTACTGTTAACAATTTATTACTTAATGAAAAGAAAACTAAATGTATTAAATTCGTGTTACCCAATGTGAATCCGGTAACTACAGACATATATATAAAAGGACAGAGATTGGACCTTGTGCAGTCGACTGTCTTTTTGGGCATTACTTTAGACGCCAAACTACAATGGGATCCTCATATAAATAAATTGTCGAACAGACTGAGTTCGGCAGCGTTCGCAGTTAAAAAAATTAGAGCTCTTACCGACGTAGACACCGCTAGACTAGTCTGCTTTAGTTACTTTCATAGTCTAATGACCTATGGTATTTTATTGTTGGGTCACGCTGCGAATGCTAATAGTATATTTATTATGCAGAAACGGGCTGTTCGTGCAATTTATAGATTAGGGCCTAGAGTGTCACTGAGGGAAAAGTTTAAAGAAATCAATATTCTGACATTTTTGTCTCAATATATCTATGATAATCTTGTGTATGTAAAAAGAAATATAACTAATTTTCAGAAGTACAGTGATATACACAATTTTAATACTAGAAATAAAGACAAGTTGGTTGCTTATGTAAGCCGACTACATAAAATTAGTAATTCTTTTAAAGGCAATTGTATACGCTATTACAATAAGGTCCCTACTGATATTAAAAACTTACCTTTAGACAAGTTTAAAATAATAATAAAACAGAAATTGTATAAAAAAGGTTACTATAGGATATCTGATTACTTAGATGACAGATGTCCATGGGAATAGATTGTTTGAGTAACAGGCTGTTTCGATATATAATTAGCATTCATTTTGTAATTTGACAATATTTTATTTAAAAAAGGAAACGCAAAAGATGCGACGACTGTGGAGTTTCTTCGGTGAGCTCTTCTCCACAGATTCCGCCATTGTGTTAGTGAACTCACCCAAAAAAATATAATGACGGATCTAAGTAATGTAACAACATCCTATGGAAATAAATGATTTTTGATTTGATTTGATTTGATGGAGTTTGCTACGGCTCTCCATTTTAAAATGTTATGCTTATTGAGAAAAGTAGTGATGTGCGATCGCTTTGGCACATTGAAGTAAAACCGGACACATTAGTTTTGTACTCTTTGAATGGCCTGCTCTGTTTTAGCAAACAACCTTGGCCCTTATACAATGTCGCATATTATTGTATAAATTGACGAATATTATATAAAAGTTTCAGTCGGAAGAATACGTTCCTTACTTTAAGATTCACATGCTCTATATAGCTCATTTTGCCGTCTACGACCAGGCCCAGATTCCTCGCACTGTTGACTCTGTCTACATGCTGGCCGTTGATCTGTAGAGTTGGTTCCCTTTCGAGTATGGTAAGGCGTTAGTGTTTTGTTTCAATGACAATGAATTTCAACTTAATGGGGTTTAGTGCGAGTGCGTTTTTTTTGACCATGTGTATACGACACTTATTGTACAGCATCATCTGTATCTACTACAGTATCTACAGCCTTATACTGGTATTCTGCACCTTCGAATGACTTCAACAAAATATCGTTAATGACGGAAGCCTGATCGTTTTAGGAGTCAGAATTGCACGTTCGCATTGCCACTCCATGGATTTGCTATGTAGGTTGTGGACATCTGGATATATTTGGGCTATTAGGTCGTCAACAGTTGAAACAACTGAGGCTTTATTTGGTGGAAATATAATCTTGCCTTCACTATACGGATTTCTCCATTTCTTATTTTAAGGAGGACATCGGAGAATTTTTCAGCAAAAATTTCCCGCCGTCAAGTGTACCCGCATGCTTTTCTTAAGGTGTAGTTTTTTTATTAAGGGTCAAAGATTTGACGCCTTAAGCTTTAACTTCGTCAGCTCGGGTTCCCCTGGGCACTATCGGCAGAGTCTCAAGGAAGTCTCTAGCTAACAACACGGTGACTCCACCCATCATGTAGTCGTTGCCTCTGATGCCTTTAAGAGTTCTGTTAAGTACTTCAAAACCCCCTTTATGCGCCATTCTGCTTCCGTCCCAAACTATAAGGTTACAATCGCTCAGTACTTGGGCCGTATTACTCTGCTTTGAAATGTGGTTCCTCTCAGCATTAATGTCTACTTTAAATGATTTAGTTGTTGTAGGCACCTTGTCCAGTGCGACTTTTAAGTCTCTTACATAAGCATCATACGTATGTAAATCCGCCCCTATTATTTGTTAACATTATCAATGGAACCTCTAAGCTTTCTAGTTGCAGAGTTTGGGCTGGGCGTTGATGAGTCAGTGACTAAGTCAGGTCTTCTCTTTATATATATGTCACCGTAAGATAAACATCCTGACATAGTCTTATTAAAAAGGAAATAAAATAATCTGTATATATATGTCAAGGTAAGATAGTCAAAACCGTTAGTTGATAAACTAAGGTGTTAGTCGATCAACTATCGACAGATAGTAAACCATATCGACAGAGTTTAGAATTTACGTCGCTTTTGTTCTTAAATATCAACCGAACACGAAGAGTATTCGATCGACTCTAGTTTTCACCTAAGCGCAGTGTTTGCCTTGGTATTTCGTTTGCAATTCAAGTTTAAACCAGTTTACTATTTAACAGTTTTAACCGTTAGTTTAGCAACTAACGCGTCATATAGTAAGCAGTATATGCTACACTTCACTATCTGTCGATAGTTGATCAACTAAAGAGAAAAAAACGTTCTGTTTCTCAACTAACGGTTTTGACTATCTTACGTTGACATATATATACAGATTATTTTATTTCCTTTTTAGTAAGACTATGTTCAGGATGTTTACGATCAAAGCAAATTATTTCAATCGTGTAACAAGATAATCTCATTGTGAATAACATATATTTTTTGGAGGCTGATGAATTTAGTGTTTTTTTTTGCCTGGGCTTGAAATTTTAAAGCCCCGAAAAACGCTATATTACGTACAAGTTCCATATAATTATGTTTTTTTTTTGCAAAACTGTCTCTTATGCCTGAGCATATAATGTTCATGTCACTTTGATGACATTAACGTTTTGCAGGGCTTTAAAATTTAAAAATTGTTTCTGTAACTCAGTGTATGTCTGATGAACCGCAATCGCATAATAAGTAGGCAGTTGAAAATTTAATAAAGTGTGTATTTTGATTGCCGCTTTAGAAATCAATAATGACTTGTGGTTCATTATTGATTTCTAAAGCGGCAATCTAAAAAATAAGGGGTCCTCTTACAAGGGATGTGTGTTTTGCATATTTTCTTGTACGTGTTTTTTTCGTGATGCGACTACAAATTTACGGTTTTGCGTCTTTTTTTGTTTACTTGTTCTATATTACATTGCTTCTTGCCAAATGTCACGATGATAGTAGTAGTAGACCATGGAAGGTACCGGATAAGTATAGTAGTAGTAGACCATGGAAGGTACCGGATAAGTATAGTAGTAGTAGACCATGGAAGGTACCGGATAAGTATAGGATACATTTTGACTTCCAACAAAGAGTAACATTTGCGGCAATATTGCAACATATCTTTTGATTGCGTTGAAATTAAAGCCAGTAACAGATATCCACAAAAATACATGAGATAAATTTAGATTGAGAAACATTAACAGATAGAACGTGTTCAAACTTAATAAATAAGATCTCTTACATGTATATAAAGTTAAGAGACATGTATGTTTAGTATGATGTTTATTTAAAGGTATATGTAGAATAAAGAAATAAATGGTGTAAGTTTTATGAAATGTGTGTGTGAGTGTATGAATGAGTGTGAGAGGGTGTGTGCGTGCATGTGTGTGGTTCACTTATTCCTTCTTGATATTGTGTAATTTTTTAATAATGTCCTGACGGAATTTCGCCTAAGTCGATGCAAGCGGGTCAAAATTATTAAAAAGTTTATTAAATTGATTGGTAAGGCGAACCATAGTTGAATTTTGAGCATTACTGGTATGCGTGAGGGGGATAGCAGAAACCCTTTTGGAAGTTTGACGAGTACGGCGCGATGGGACACAGAAAGATAGTTCAGAGAGAAGAGGTGAAGAATCAAGGCAGACCGACAGAATGTCATGGAGTAACATCATATCAAGCAAAATTCTGCGATCCTTAAGACTGGTGAGGTGATGCTGGTGACAAGACTCCTCGTAAGAGCGCGCAGGAGTGTGGGACCTGAAATTCAGGTGCTTTATAAATATTGATTGAATACGCTCAATGCGTTGAATGTACATAATGTCGTTTGGAGACCATATACAGGAAACGTATTCCAAAATGCTCCTAACGTAAGCATAATATTTCTGTTTTATACAACCCAAGTCGCTGAACGGTTTGCAGATTCTCAGAACAAAACCCAGGTTTCGAAAAGCACAGGCCGTGATGTGCTCGATGAGTTTTTCAAATGATAGTTTACTATCGAGAATGACACCAAGATCGTACGATTTACGGTGACCTCCCCTGATTGAACGGCCACAGCGCACGTTTAAGTAGACCGCGGCGCTCGATCGGCAAACTAATTGACTTCACAAAAAAGAGCTCCATGTAAGAATTATAAGAAATTGTCTCTTGTTTATTTTTGCCTTTGACACTGTTATCGTAAATATTATAGTTTTCCTCAAAAAGTGAAAAACCTGTTGACGAGTAGACATTTTACGCCAGGGGCAGAGTTTTTATGAGATTTTAACACCACACCCAAAGGTGACACAATTTTCAAAACTTTATGAATTAGTTTGTCTGAAAACAAATAATGACTCGAATACACATCGTATTAACGATTTTATTGGATTTTGTAGTGGTGCTTGATTTAATAATTGAAAACTAATATATTATCAGTATATTCTGAAACTTTTGTCCGCTGTACATCAAATACAAAATGTGTCACTCACACGCCAAACATACTTGCTATGATATGCTAAATACAACTTAATTAAAAGGAGATGAGGCCAGTTTTGATATAAAATTTGTGTCGGCTGTAGCAGACGTGGCACGACTTTCAGTTGTCGGCCAGTGCCGACTGGGGCGGTCAAAAGATTAATAAAGCCAAATTACCCTTTAGTCCAGGCCTAGCACATACAAAATCGTGCAATTCCTGCGTAGCAGATCGAAGCACGTCGTAGCACTGTTACGTACCGTAGCAAGCCGTAACCCATTTTGCTACGGTAATTGCTACGCCACTCTGGTGGGGGGTTCTTCAGCAGGTACGATAATAATACAACTAGACTTGTATATAACTTATATTATAGGCATATTGCACATGTAGACAACATTGATATCATCGTTTAAAAAAATACACTCATTTGTAATATAACGCTGCAAGCGGATAATATTCCACTAAGTCAGCAGTCACGAAAAATAGTACATTACTTCAGAGGGAAGAAAGTGACAGTTCCATACCGAGATTATGGCATTTGCGCCACGAGCTTGCGAGGGGCGCAAACCATTTGAGGTATGGAACTGTACTTTATCCTGAGGTATGTATAGTGCTTTTTATTACACCTACGAGGAAAATTATAGACATAAATGCATCCATATTTTACAAAAAACACAAAGATAAATGCTAAATCAATCGAAGTTTTTGCGAAAATGCGCGGGCTTTTCCTTTTTTTATTCGCCCGTTTCTGGAGTAGGCTAAGATCATAAGGTCATGCAGCCACTTCTTCCGTGATTCCGCGCGTTTTATATACAAAAATAATTTCGTTTTTAATTTTCTGTATGCACCAAGGAGGTTGGTAACTGGTAAAAAAAAACTGTATGTGGCCAGTAACAATTAACTTGAAATTTAATTAGTACACAGTTAATAGTACATTACTTCAGAGGGAAGAAAGTGACAGTTCCATACCGAGATTATGGCATTTGCTTTGCGCCACGAGCTTGCGAGGGGCGCAAACCATTTGAGGTATGGAACTGTACTTTATCCTGAGGTATGTATAGTGCTTTTTATTACACCTACGAGGAAAATTATAGACATAAATGCATCCATATTTTACAAAAAACACAAAGATAAATGCTAAATCAATCGAAGTTTTTGCGAAAATGCGCGGGCTTTTCCTTTTTTTATTCGCCCGTTTCTGGAGTAGGCTAAGATCATAAGGTCATGCAGCCACTTCTTCCGTGATTCCGCGCGTTTTATATACAAAAATAATTTCGTTTTTAATTTTCTGTATGCACCAAGGAGGTTGGTAACTGGTAAAAAAAAAACTGTATGTGGCCAGTAACAATTAACTTGAAATTTAATTAGTAGACAGTTAAAGTCTCTTTGCAGTATGACTGCTGAGAAATTAAAAAAAAAACTGGGTATGTAATGGAATTTCATACATACTTCCCACCCTTGGGTCGGAAGGATTTTCATACAAACTTAAATACCTTGGGATGAAAGGATTTGAAGGGCGGGATAAAGGCGTTAGTTCCCTCTAATTGGTATAATTAGTATGTATTTTCAGAGCAGGTGTGATAAAAAGTCTCTTTGCAGTATGACTGCTGACAAATAAAAAAAAAAACCGGGTATGTAATGGAATTTCATACATACTTCCCACCCTTGGGTCGGAAGGATTTTCATACAAACTTCCATACCTTGGGATGAAAGGATTTGAAGGGCGGGATAAAGGCGTTTCTTCCCTCTAATTGGTATAATTAGTATGTATTTTCAGAGCAGGTGTGATAAAAAGTCTCTTTGCCGTATGACTGCTGACAAATAAAAAAAAAAACCGGGTATGTAATGGAATTTCATACATACTTCCCACCCTTGGGTCGGAAGGATTTTCATACAAACTTCCATACCTTGGGATGAAAGGATTTGAAGGGCGGGATAAAGGCGTTTCTTCCCTCTAATTGGTATAATTAGTATGTATTTTCAGAGCAGGTGTGATAAAAAACAAATTTCACACACATTGACAGTCCTATTGTGGCTCGCGCGAGTTTCTAGCTACAGCCCTCCCTTCCAACACCGCGGGGTCGGCGGGGAGGCAGGGAGGCGGGGTGTTCGTGCAGTACAGTGATGTCGCGCGCGACGCATTCCTGCACGTCTGACAGGAGAACGATAATAATCTAAAACAGAAACATTCAAGAGCTACAATGACCTCTGTTCTGATAATGTTGCACGGACAGAGGTAAAATTTCCCGTATTATGTTAAAGAACTGAATTGTTTATGTATGAGGGTTACTCTTTTTTAGCAACTTTGAGTTTTGTTTTATTAATTAACGTAAATTGTAATTTAAATTGATATTTAATTATAATTTTAATTGAATATCAATTAAAATTACAATTTACCAATAAATACTTACTTACAAGGTTCTTAGACTAACATGGTTCTAACTCGATTTGTTAAATAGACCGTTGCAGATAAAATGGTTGTTATAAATGTTTACAGCCGGAAGGGAATATAAAAAGAGCTATTACTTACATACCGCAAGAATATACAGCCTCCCCCTCCCTCACCACGTCGCTACCAAAGTGTACCCCTCGCCCCGCGTAGCCCCTAAACATAGAACGCGAATTTCAACCTTACGGCTTGGTAATAAAGTCCCAAAACTATAAAATATTGACATATCTCCTATGACCTGTCTCCGGTACGTGAGGGGTTATTGATATCGCTGCGTTTTCAATAAATTGCGCATACCCTATGTCGAACAGTATCGGCCTTATTATGTATCTCTCGTATCAATTTCGCAATACTATTCAAATTGACTAATTGAACAATCATAATCTCTACAAAAGTCAGCTGGTTTAAAATAATGGCGTTCTGTAGTAATACTCAACTAAGCCCCAATTTCACCACTGTAACTAAACTGGATTAGTTCAAGCAAAACTCAGTTTACGCACTTAACTGAGTTTAGAGCATTTCACCGTCATTACTGAACGCAGTTTAAGCTAAGCGGAGTTTTAAATTCTGAACGCCCGATTTTGGACGGTTAAACTCTTTAACTACGTTTAGAGCTGTCATAGCTGTCATGTCACTTTATAATTTTGCAGTTTATTTTTGCTTTGTTATTAATTATCAAGAATGAGAAGAGCGTTGGCACTAGCTTTTGAAGATAGTGATGATGATAACGAATTTGTTGTTCGTCGATCGAGATGGATACGTGAGAGAGAAGAACACTTCGACACCCTTGATGACAAAGATTTTGATACAAGATTTCGTCTCACGAAACCAACAGTTCTGTCTGTATTGGAGTCTATTGAAGATAAAATCGAGTTTCCTAGAAATATGTAAGTACCAAAACGTGTTTTATTTCATACTACGCATTCGCCCGCCTTCGGTAGACAGCTTACTGTAAAGGCTGAAATGCCATATTATACCTATGTACCTATCAATTAAAAAATAAAATATTCAGAGTCAGAGTATCGATGAGAGGGCCTGTTCCACGATTATTTGCTTTTGCTTATCCCTTATTTTGCATGACAACCATAAAGGCAGGTACCTAATGGATTTTTTATTAAAGAAATAATATAATAGTCTCTCCCATTAACCAGTTGTTATGTTTTGTTCGAACAGGGTCAATATGGAAATGCTCTTCTTGTTGGAGATGCAGGCTACGCATGTAATACTTATATGATGACAGTATTGCAACAGTGTAATAATGCTGCAGTAAATTTGTACAATGAGTCTCAAATTGTGTAGAAAACAAGAAACAAGAAATTGTGTAGAAACCTTGTTTGGGGTCTGGAAAAGACGTTTCCCAGCCATTTTCAATTATAATTTTCACAGCTGTATTACACAATATTACACGAAGAAGTGGGGAAGACACACCTCCTAGTGATAGCCGTGTTATAATTAATCCCGATACTTGGGATGCTTTATTAGCTCAAGGCAATATTAATAATGGAAACATGGATGCAGATAAACAAAGAAGCAATCCAAATTTTAGAAGATGTACTGAGCTTGTGACAAACTATTTTGCACAGAAAGTTTACACCAGTGTTCCTTTTGCATGTAAATCTGCCAAAATATAAATATCAGTTGTATTTTTCAAACACTCTCCCTACTTCATATAAAACTCCAATTTCATCTTTTCAGATTAACAAGATGATATGAGTACGACATGTGCTGGTATATCTTCTGATGCAAAGGCGTGCAAAGACTGCTGCAGATAAGATTAAGAATTCTGCTGTTAATTATGAAGAATAATCAAATAGGCAATGTTATTTAGGTATCAACTTATAACAGTTGTATTTTTTGCTTTATATATTAACTAGAGACAGTAAAACATCTTTATTGTCATTGCAACTTATACAGAGGTCAAGAGAGTTTGAAATGTATATCTATCTTTAATTTGTTCATATGTATGATTGATTAATTACACCAGATGAAGAAAAGTAGGTGGGTAACAAATATATTAATTATATTTGTATAAATATCACATTTATTCCTTAATTTTAGATTTATGCAAGTGTATTTTAATATATTTAAGTAAGTCTAACTTTTTATTGTATTTTCCTCTATTATATTCGTTTTTTTTTCATTACAATTTACGTGTAAGGTATGTACATAAATAAACTATTTGAATCTCAATAAAAACCGGGTCCCTTTTTCTTTTCGACGAAATAACTTATTTGTAATGCAAATAGCCAAATACACAGAAGCAGACGCTAATATAACAATTAAACTTTTGTAGCATTTGCATAATAACATTTATTATGTTATTATGCAAATGCTACAAATTATTCTTGTTTTTAATAATAACAAGAAAACTCATGAGGTTAGAAGCAGCAAGGGCATGCATGACACATTCGTGACAGCTACGTTTAGATACTGCTTGCCAATCTATAAAAGCCGCAGCGGATCGCTGTTGTATGATGCAAACACAAAACGCATCACGGGTTTTGTCTGTGATTACGACAAAAACTGAGTTTACGTAAACGGGATCAAAATGTAGCTGGTGAAATCTGTTTGACTAAACTGAGATTAAGTTGAACATTGAAACTCGGTTTTAGCTAAACTAAGTTTTATTGAACTCGGTTCTCAAAGCAAACGATGAAATCAGCCCTAAGACACGGGGCAGCAAGATGCTGGTTTGACTGCAAATATGCCTATAATATGTGAATGATGAGTTAACCCGGAAAAGCCCAGCAACGCTATCTATGGAGCGGCGCGAATATCAAGCTGTCGTCGGTAGCACACTAGCGCGGTCCTCTCCTAGGAGTCTCCGGTCTCTGATTGTCTCGGTCGAATTCACAGAGGCAGGAGGCAGTATGTAGTTCCACTAATAGCCCGCGAGAGAGCAGCACATTCTCCAGGAAAGAAATGCTCGTTTCCTGAATGAGCTTGCTACTTATTCATTAAATCCGACGATTAGTGTGGAATATATCGTAGATAACGTGAAGGTTAGCAAAGCACACAACAAAGAGGAGGTTCAATTTCTAAAGAAATATCTGTTATCTCGAGATACATTCCGCTATATTTAGTAAATTATTTGGTTTTAGATAAATTATTAGATGCCTATAAGCTAAGTGATTTCATTAATTTATGAGTGTATGTCGCTATCTCCGCAGTGCGTGATTACAATCTATTATGATTATAATTATTATCATTTGTTTATAGAACTCCACAACATTGTTTATTTAAAAGTTAGAGCTCCGTGGTCTAGTGGTTTTCACGCTTGCTTCTCACACAGTAGATGCAGGTTTCATTCCTGACCATGTACTAATGAGATAATTAATTTATCTTAAGTACATTATACGGACGTTCTAACGGTGATGCAGTGATGCAGTTTTAAGTAAGTTCTGGCCAACCAGAACCACTTAGTGTAAGTCTGGATGGTGTCCAGCTACCTACCGTCAACTCATGTCGGTTCGTTGGTTTCGCGCTGGACTCCAAACTGCAGTGGCACGAACACATTGAGGAACTATGTAAGAAGCTTAATAAGGCTTTCTTTGCTATCTGCAAGCTTACTTCGACTCTCTCCAGAGAGAACATATTAAAAGCTTACTACGGCTATTTTCACTCGAATCTTAGCTATGGAATTGACCTATGGGGTCTATCCGCAGACAGAGATAGGCCATTTATCTTACAGAAAAAAATAGTTCGCCGAATACTTGGAGACACCATGGGACGCCCCTGCGCAGCCAGTTACAACCGCGTTATTTATATGTATAGTTAGGTATATTGACTACTGCATCGATCCTCAAATGTATCATATTTTGCGACCTCAAATATGTATACATTTGAGGTCGCAAAATATGTTCGACAGCACAAAGATGCGTTCCCCGAAGCAATAGCTTCAAGTGGGTACTAGTACAGCGCGAGAAGGAGGAATCACATTCCTTGTGAGTTGTGCCCACGTTGTGCCCACGTGGTTGTGCCAGACATCGTTTGATAAAGACAGGGAATATGGTTCACATAATGGGATCTAATAGTAGTTTATGTGACTGCTGCATAATGGAGGGCATTAAATATCACTCGAGAGTTTTAATGCCTAATTATGTACAGTTACATACACTAGTTTATCTACACACATATCATAAGCTCTCTTTGATGTGTTCAGGAACCGCATGTTTGACCGGCATTGTGGCTCTGCAATTGTTTAACTTGTTCTGTAGTACCAACTTCTCGCAGGCGGGCGTCGGCGTTCGAAATTTGAATGTCAGTGCCAACTTCACAAACAAACTAGGGACGACACGCGGGTGGGCGTTGAAAAACTACACATAATGACCATAATGTGTAGTTTTCCAGATACGAAACGAGTTTTTACCAAGTAGTTTGACATAATGCTGATCCTAACGTGCGGTTTTTGAACGCAGTAAAGAGGGTTTATGATACGTGTGTAGATAAAGTATATAATAAGTTACCTCAACATAAAAAGACATGATTCCATATCAATTTTCACCTACAAATTAAAGAGCTTTCTTATTAAGAAAGCTTTTTACTCGGTAAATGAATTCCTTACTGAAGCAAATGCGACATAATGGTAACCCTATTATTTTTATTTGACGTTTAATAATTGTAATCATTATACTTACCTTCTTCGGTACCTCTGTAGTAATAGAATTAATGACTACGTAATTATTACTATTATTCATTATTAAGCCATTGCCTATGGTGATTATTTTAACTACCCAATGGTAACAGTGTAAATGAATATTATTACCAATAAATGATTATTATGATTACGATGGAAAAAAATGTGAGGAAACCTTGATTATATCATAGCTGCGGCGATGGGTTAGCCCCATGTCACGAAAAATGGGGTATTGAATAACTGGCTCGAAGAGGGCACAATTCTGCCTCTGCCACCCCGAATGGGAAAAGGCGTGATGCTATGAAATGTTATGTTACGTTTATTGAACTTAAATAATTCGTTAACAACTCGATATTTTTTTTTTGAGAAAACTTACTAAGCCATTGAGTTGTAAAGTATTTATCAAAACAGTCTATTCCTATGAGATTCTATCATTAGTCCCATTGGATTTATAATAGTTTCACGCGACATATATCTCATTGTCTATAAATTACCTATAGACTTAAGTGCCCAATGGCGCCAATAGCCAACTACAGCTATATTGGAGTAAAGTGGAGAGTCTCGTCTTATCTCTGTCTGTCTGTAGCACAGATATCTGTGCTCTGTAGACACTGTTTTTATCTTGTAAAGTAAAGTAAATAGTGTTTATAAGATGGTAAGCCCACTTTTAGACGTCTCGTTAAATGGCGACCGTGTTGGTTCGATTGCATATTTTAAGAGCAGACCAAGTAACAAACAATCAATGGAGGTATTTCATTCATTCCAACATAAATAGAGAGGCCGGTGAGAAGTTCTATATCAAACAAAAGAGTCTTCTACTCCACACGTTCATTACGAGCCCATACAGTCAGCAACAAGTTTGGTGACATCTTCAGAATGTTGCACAACTCGTATGTTGTGTGTAGTGTGGACTATATTCCGACTGTGGTCAATTCCGTGTCGAGTGTACACGTCGTGACGTCTGTGTCGGTGAGAGGCACTAGACTTGCGCGTTAGGAGCTCGGCTGTAACCGTCGTGTGTTACTATCCGCTCCGTGCCTCCTATGATCATTACAACCTGGAATGGGCCACATTAGTTTGTTATGAAAGGACGAACAAGTTGCTTGAAAAATAGTGATACATTAAAATGTTGAACAATCCAAAATACATTCACTACTACATGCTGCCTTCTAATTATTACATTAAAACATAAAATGTTACCAACGCAAACGATGTAAAATACAAGTCGACATAATATGTTTTCATTCTTCAATATTATGACGCGGTGGCTCAATATAAACTACTAAAACTGTCGTGAAATATACCGTGTAGGGTTTTCTGTCGATTTAATGTTCAGCGTAGGCCGCCCGCCCTAGCGTGCAGAGCGAGCCGGGGCGGGGGCGGATGCCCGCGGCAATCTACCCCTCCCGTCCTCCCGCCCTCCCGCCCTCCCGCGCACGTCACTCGCCAGTAAGCCGCGGTCGGGAGCGCGCGTCCTCTTTCCTCGACAACACTTCCATACAAACAATTGATTAGGTACACTATAAACTCATTAGGCTCAGTGACGTGAACGTTACGACGATACGTGTGCGTGCATGCGTGGTTCGTGTCACTCGCGCGTGGCAGCCTCTGCGGGCACGCGGGACGTGGCTGCGGGACTGCACCGGTTGCGGTCGCGCTCGCCGTCGGTTCCGACTCTAGGCGAATAAAAAAAGATAACCCTGCATCCATTATTCAGTGCGTGCTCTAAGCTTTTGCCAGGATGGCGTCTTTAGCAGGTACGTCGTTTCACTTACTGTTATCTACTACAGTAAACTGTAACGGAGGCTGGGTGCTGGTGGCACACACCATTTAGGTACAAACATTAATGTGATCTTGGTTTTAGAAAGGAAATTGTGAGCACACATAGGTATAGTAGTGTCATCCTCCATTACTACGAATGCAATTGCGTCACTGCACTCGTTCCGCTATTTTTAGCTCTAGTCAGGTTGATTATAGGTATCTGCAGCCACCTAAAGCAATTTTCAAGTAAGAAAAATCGTGCCGTCGTAATTATAACATTAAAGTATTTGGTGTATTTTTTTATCGATACTTTATTTATTCAAGAATCTAGGTTTATTTTTGTACACAATTTTGAACCTACAACAATTTAAAAAATAATAAAATTCCGACCACTCTGCTTCTAATTGTGTCTCTAATGGCGGCCCCTCCTAGGGCCATCGCATTAGACTAAACAGATTATTCTTTTCTTAATACTTGTTTGACAGGTTGATTGCCATCAATCTGTTTTTGTATATTTGATATAAATATAACCTTCATATTCATACCTTTATACCCATGTGTTTTTGTCATGAGAAATTATTATTAGAACCGGTAAAGTGCGAGTCTAAGTCGCGCACGAAGGGTTCCGTACCCATCGTACAATGGTAGGGATGGTGTGGAGTGAATAGTTTGGAATTTACATAGCAAAATGTTGTTTACAAAGTTATTCGTGCGGCTACTTTCACACTCCATGTACGTAACCAGGTGCATTAATAAGTTTGTATGTACTATTGAAATAATTGTTGTTTGGGAGCCCCCTGAAATACATAGTCAGGTCATAAGTTCTGTCACATGTGCAATATGAAATAATTTAGACATGTTTATTATTTATGTAAACATTTATATAGCAAAATGAACTTAATAAAACATAGATTCTTATGGTAATAAAGTTTATTCAAAATGACCCCCGAGATTTTGAATACAGGCCTTTATTCTGCGCGGCCAGTCGTCTATCGCAGCACGAACGAGGTCCATGTCAATATCGGCGGCTGCCTTAATCAAGGATGCCTTGAGTGACTCCAAATCAGGATGAGGCTTTGAGGAGGCCTTTTCCTCCAAGTGTTGCCATATCTTGTAATCTAACGGACTCAAATCTGGACTGGAGGAGGGCCAGCCTTCGTGCCGGATGAAGCCTATTTCACGCGCCGCCAGCCAGTCTTGTGTGCTTTTCGCTCTATGAGCTGGCGCAGAATCTTGTTGGAATACCCAGTGCCTGTTATTAAACATGGTATGAGAATCAGGTTCCACAAGGTTCTTGAGGACTGTATTTTGATACACAACTGCATTCGTTTTTACGCCTTTCTCACATAAATGTACCTCAGTTAAGCCCCAATAAGAGACTCCCAACCAAACCATGAGCGAGGATGGAAAATGACCTCGTTGGACACGCGGAATACGGTTGCTCGCTTCTTCACTGCTGTGTGCGTACACCTTATCATTTTGTTTGTTGTAGCTCTCTTCCACGGTGAAAAGTTTTTCATCCGAAAGAAGAATTTCCCGATGCTTTTTTCCCGCGTACCGCTTCAACAAAGCGCGGCATCTCTTCAGTCTCAGGTCCATTAAGCGAGCCGTCCTGTTTTTCTTCGATATGCCCTAAGCCCTAAGTCTTCATTTAACACCCTTTTCACCGTGGTCCTGCTTAACCCCATCTGAAGGGCCAACAGTTTCTGCTTACGTATGGGATTTCTTTGAATTCGCGCCTTCACAGCTTTTATCACTGCTGGAGTCCTAACAGAGCGAGGGCGACCACTTCTTGACCTGTGATCTACACTAGAGTCTTCATTGTATCGTTTTATGGTACGATAAACGAATCTTTTGGTTATATTCAAATTTTTCAGTAAGTCGAAAATCTGAATTGCCGCGTAACCGCAACGATGCAACGCAATAACTGCGACACGGTCTTCTTTAAGTGTCCACTCCATATTTAAAAATGAGGAAAATTCTAAAAAGTACACATTTTTATTTTCATGAAAAATTCGAAATTCGAATTCAATAACTTTTTTGTGGCCAGCGTTCTAAATTCAAAAGTTTTTATTGTGTGACAGAACTTATGATCTGACTGTGTATATTATATTCTGTTTTTTAGTATTTGTTTTTAGCGGCAACAGAAATACATCATCTGTGAAAATTTCATCTATCTAAATGTCACGGTTCACGGATGAACGGATGGACGGACGGACAGCGGGTCCTTCGGCACCCTTCGGGTACGGAATCTTAATAAATGGTTTAGTACTTACTCGATGGTTGATATTTTTATTTTCTTTCTCATGTCATTATCATTCTCAGTCTAGCAGACTCTACCATACAATTTTCTTAAGATAAAAGACAATAGCTTATTTCATATGCAAGGTGAAATATGGATCCTAGACTACGCAAAGAACAAAATGTAATATGTGTGCGTCCACACTAAAATTAATCAATAGTTGAAAGTTTCTGTTCTTCCAACACTAAGTAAAATATGAATATGAATAAAATATATGAAAAGATTATAGTCAATCAAATGCTCTCACTCTTTAACCATACAAAACAACTCCACGCCAAGCAATACGGTTTCACTAGGGGTAAATCAACTACGGATGCAGGTATTACCCTTATATCTCATATTTATTCGGCATGGGAGGCCGCACAGGATGCTATCGGAGTTTTTTCGATCTGTCGAAGGCATTTGATTGTATTGATAATAATACGCTATTAATGAAATTAAATCATTACGGAGTTAGAAATAAAGCGTTGTATGTACTAAGATCTTACCCAAGCAATAGAATTCAAAAGGCAGAAATTAAACCTGATGGATCGGGTGTAAAAAATGGCGTTCCACAAGGTTCCATATAAGGCCCTTTCTTATTCCTGGTATATATTAACGATCTGCCTTTCATGGTGGAGAAATTGACTGACATAGTGTTGTTTGCTGATAATACTTCAATGGTCTTCAAAATTGAAAGAAAGAAAGGAGATTTTGATGACGTTAATGGTGTGTTGTCTTTAACCTTGAATTTGTTCACAGTGTTCAAAACCAAGTGTATCAAATTCTCACTTCCAAATGTCAGGCAAGTTGAGACCAGCTTAATGTTAGACAACAGCATGTTAGAATTAGAATAAACATTGATAGAAAATTGCAGTGGGGACCCCACATAGATAAATAAGCTGGTAAATTTAGTTCTGCGGCGTACGCTGTTAGGAACATCAGACAAAGCACGGCTGGGCTACATCTAGGCTAGTATATTTTATTTACTTTCATAGTTTCATGTTCTATGGTATCTTGTTGTGGGGGAAAGCAGCGAATATTCAAACTATTTTTATTTTACAGAAAAGAGCTATTCGAGTAATTTATAATTTAAAACGAACAGACTCCTTAAAAGAGCTTTTTAAAGAAATTGACATACTAACTGTAGCTTGTCAATTTATTTTCGAAAATATAATGTATGTACGCAAGAACCTTACAACATTTTTTAAACTCAGCGATAGCTGTAATGTTAACCTCCGAAATAAACACAGACTATGTGCGCCCTCGGCCTCGGTTTAGACTCGCGAAGGTTAGCAATTCTTTCAAGGGTCAGTGCTCTACTACATCTCTACTACATTAAGATACCTCTGGAGATCTTGAAATTGCCATTTGAGCAATTTAAAAAGCATGTTAAAGCGACTTCGTCAAAAAAGGCATGTTACAATGTTCAATATTACTTAAATGACGGGACTGTATGGGGTTAATCTAGCTCAACACAGACCTTGCTGATAATAATTTTGTAATAATCATAATAATAAAAATTTTCATATATGTATTTTGTAACCAATTTTTGAAAGAGATCTAAAAATCAATCTGTGGGAGTTTCTACGCCCTTCTTCTCCCACAGTTGTACTATGTAGAGAAGAGGCAAAAAATGGCGTTTGTTAAGTATATGTAAATATCTACAGTAATAAAGTACTTTGACTTTCACTTTGACTTTGACTTTCAAGAGGTTTAAAAAATCCTTACAAATCATATATCCATATCGTTGTTTTTTTGGGTAGGGTGTTTCATAGTATGTAACAATGGTTTCTTTTTACCCACTTTGGCATCTTTCAACGTATGTGGGTCGATTTACCAGCATTAGTATTTTAATTGTATTTATTTGAATCAATAAAATATTATATTCTCAGTTCAGCATTCACCATGACAAATAAAATAATTCATCACTATATGTATAATACAATATTTACCTCAATAGTAACCTACCTACTAGCTTAAATCCACAAAATAAAACACTACGAAATATAGTATGGCCCATGCACTGCTCAGTGACAAGCGCAACTTCAAAGTGCGAAGCGCATGGCTGACACGGGCCAGTGTTTTACAGTTTTTGAACAAAAATTCTACCAAAAATATAGTTTATTTAAAAAATCATAGCTCACAGATCTGGATAATAGAATCCTTCATATCGACCGAAAAAGGTCAGGGGGCTGCAGTGTGCAACCTACAACCAACCTACATATGTAATGGCGACCCATTTGTATACATTGTTGCATTATGTTAATCAACCCGCACTGAGCCAGCGTGATGGCGTATGGCTTAATATGACTGTATCCGTGCATGCAAAGGCATGTGTCCCTCGGTGGGGACATTAATGGGCTACATTTATTTACTTATTTATTATTATGATAATAGAGTTGTTATCTTTAATGTTGATTGAATGATTGCTCTTCTCCACAGATTCCGCCATTGTGTTAGTGAACTCACCCAAAAAAATGTAATGACGGATCTAAGTGATGTAACAACATCCTATGGAAATAAATGATTTTTGATTTGATTTGAATGCGTACGGCACTCGGAGTACGGAGTAACTCCACCAATATCTGATCAAGCCTGCAATAAGCCGAACCACAATACCCTAGCCGCCTAGGTACATTTTCGCAGTTCTACACATGTATACGGCGATACTCTCTGTGGCTCTTGAGCGATGGGGTAGGGTGGTCACATTTCAGAAGTTCTGTCTTCGGATATCGGGCGAGCAAGTCAATTAAAAATATATTTTTTTCTGGTATATTTTTTGTTGTTGTATACTTATATAGGATGCTTTTGAAATCAACCGGCAAACTGAAGACATCTTGTGACACCGTAATGGAACATGGACTGCGTTAAAGTTCATGAGGATCAGTGTTGCGAGCCGTACCTAATTGTGAACCATCAGGTGTTTGTAAAACTGCCATTAAATTCCCGCGTCCGATAAAAGCTCCATAAAATGAATGAATGTCAACGGTAGACTCAGCAGACTCATTAACCCCCGATTACTTTACCATCCATTTGAACTTTGCCTTCCGAAATGGAAAGGTATACACGATACTTATATTACCTGACGTAACGCCAGAAAAACGGTACCGAATGAGTTTCAATAACATTTACTTTGCTTCTCTTGAATATGTAGATAAGGGTGGCTTCTTAGCTTAAGTATATACATACAGGCAGTCCGCTAGATCGATGCAAAGACTTTAACTGAATCTAGTACAGACCATTTAGAAACATTTGAGCCAAACATACATGCGGCGAAGTCTTACCGTTAATTTTTTATTGATTTAGTGATTTAGTGTTTTTGAAGGAAATTTCCAAATTTCACAGTTAAGTGATTATCATTGCGAAACTAAGCAATATTTTGATTACTTTATAATTGATTCTAATAAATTACTTAATAAACATTGTAATAAATCTTCTGCAGCATCTGCTACGTCAGACTTGTGCAAATCTTTACAAAAATATTCTTAGTTAATGATCTTTAATTAAGGTATTATTGACGTAGATACATTAGACGATAGATTACTAGACACATTCTTGAAATTATGACCTACTAACCAGTTTGAGGGAGAAAAATAAGACTGTCTTTTTAATTAATTAAATTTATGCTATCATGCTCGAAATGAGATCCTTGGTTCCTCACACAAACACGAGCCCGTCTTCGGACTTCTGTGGGCGTGATTTTGAGCATCATTTCATCTTTCAAATAAGAATGGCTTTCGATACTCTGTATATCAAGATTTATGAAATATCTTCTTAAATTCCTATTTTAGATGACCATTTCCCACCTATTACTTATTACTCCTCTTAATCCGATCAGTAATGTAGATTTTAAAACTGTAGTCTATTAACGTCACCACCAAAGGGGACAGGTATTTCGCCGAATGCGAATGATTGTGATATATACAGGGTGACTGGTAATTCGACCTACATACGTTGGGAGATGCTATCACGGATCAAAACCAACCATTAATTTTTATTTTATTTTTATTATTTTCTTAATTATTATTATTATTTTCATTAATTTTTGGATTATTCTAAATGATAAAACTTTTTCACATCAGCTGTTCTGTAATGCATTTTCCCCATGAATTGACCTTTTTTGATATTCATCATCAGAAGTCTACTGCCATTTACAGAAAACCGCATCAAAATCATTCCATTCGTTTGACCACTATTCCTTTTTAAGCAGATAACTTTCGAAGAGCTTAACTTATTTTAACAAAACATATCTAAGAACCACCGCAGAGATGTCTTCTTTTATTTACAGAATACGGCATCAAAATTCGTCCACCTGCTCGACTTCTAGAGTGCCACGGACAGGCATACAGACAGATAGACCGACAGACTGACAGATGCTTCAAACTTATAACACCCCCTTTTGGACATCGGGCGATAAAAATAAAATTATTTTGCCCTTACAACATCTTAAAACCCTTTTTTTTAAATCACCTTTCATCTTAGAGTCCGCTACCTTATCTACTGTGTCGCCCAATTTTCCCAAGAATAATTAACATTTTATTTGACTATTGTACCTCATTGAATAGCTAGAGAACTGGAGATGTTTAAGGTTTTGTTTGCACAAACAGTTACTAGTTATTTTTTTTGGTGACACTGCTTCAAAGTCAACCCATTAAGTAAACATGCGATATTCGGTTTTCACCATAAGCCTGTATTATAGGTTTTTTTTGCTGTGGTCGGTTCTTTTTTGTTTCTAAATATTAAATCAACTCTATTTTTACCTAATACCAGCAAAATACCTGGACTTAATCACCTAGATTAGGAAAATTGGTGCGAAATATGTTGTAAAATGGGATTTTTCCTCGAAAATCTTTAAAGGCCCCTAACTCGAAAACGGTAAATTTTCGGGTTGGGTGTTTCATAGTAACAATGGTTGGTTTTGATCCGTGCTAGTATCTCTCAACGTATGTCGTAGGTCGACTTACCAGTCACCCTGTATAACCATCCACCACGCCGCCGCGCCATTTACTCCAGTAATTTGGTGAGGGTGAAACCGTTAAAGCGCTACCTAGAAATTTGTATTTTGTCACCTCATGTCTTTGCCACTCGGGCCGCCATATTCGAAAAATAGCGCCTAAAACACTTATTTGGAAATATCTCCTCTCCGACTCATTTTATGTTTGATTTAGCAGTTTTGTAATAAAATACACTATAGACAATGCCTATGATTCTTGTCTCAACCTCTTTATATGAACGTACATGCGTTTTGGCCGTTAAATGAAAGGGGGTTTCCAGTATATGAGAAGTGATTTTTGCCAAATTTAGGGTTCCTTTCCACAAAAAATGAACCCTTTTAGGATCACTTCGTTGTCCGTCTGTCTGTCTGTCCGTCCATCTCCATCCGCCCGTTTTTCCTTCATCTCTCTTGGACCCCTTTTCTCAGGAACACTTAAAGGTATCAAATTGAAATGAATATCACTTCTCATGCATGCAGTACCATAGAACTGTAAAAAAATCTTCTAAGTCAACGCAATCAAAAGATGTGTCGCAATATTAACATAAATATATATATATATATATATATATTCACATTTTATGTACAGTCACATACATTGCATCTGGCCCCGCGCTATGGTACCCTGTGTCGTGGGAACCAAAAACAGTGACGTCACAAACATGTAAACATTAAAGTCCTGGATGTCTGTCTTCCTCCCCAGCCGGGATTTAAACCCAAGCTGCGGGGAAGCAGAGCCTCGGCCGCGTCACTACAGAACTCGTCATATATATTTAAACCCAAGCTGCGGGGAAGCAGAGCCTCGGCCGCGTCACTACAGAACTCGTCATATATATTTAAACCCAAGCTGCGGGGAAGCAGAGCCTCGGCCGCGTCACTACAGAACTCGTCATATATATTTAAACCCAAGCTGCGGGGAAGCAGAGCCTCGGCCGCGTCACTACAGAACTCGTCATATATATTTAAACCCAAGCTGCGGGGAAGCAGAGCCTCGGCCGCGTCACTACAGAACTCGTCATATATATTTAAACCCAAGCTGCGGGGAAGCAGAGCCTCGGCCGCGTCACTACAGAACTCGTCATATATATTTAAACCCAAGCTGCGGGGAAGCAGAGCCTCGGCCGCGTCACTACAGAACTCGTCATATATATTTAAACCCAAGCTGCGGGGAAGCAGAGCCTCGGCCGCGTCACTACAGAACTCGTCATATTTATTTAAACCCAAGCTGCGGGGAAGCAGAGCCTCGGCCGCGTCACTACAGAACTCGTCATATATATTTAAACCCAAGCTGCGGGGAAGCAGAGCCTCGGCCGCGTCACTACAGAACTCGTCATATATATTTAAACCCAAGCTGCGGGGAAGCAGAGCCTCGGCCGCGTCACTACAGAACTCGTCATATATATTTAAACCCAAGCTGCGGGGAAGCAGAGCCTCGGCCGCGTCACTACAGAACTCGTCATATATATTTAAACCCAAGCTGCGGGGAAGCAGAGCCTCGGCCGCGTCACTACAGAACTCGTCATATATATTTAAACCCAAGCTGCGGGGAAGCAGAGCCTCGGCCGCGTCACTACAGAACTCGTCATATATATTTAAACCCAAGCTGCGGGGAAGCAGAGCCTCGGCCGCGTCACTACAGAACTCGTCATATATATTTAAACCCAAGCTGCGGGGAAGCAGTTATAGGTACCAGACACTCTTTAAACACGTTGCAGCAATTGTCTGTCCCTTCTGTAACTTATAACGGTACTGTAATCATGTATAGCGATAAAGCTAAAAACCTGGGTGTCATCTTTGATAATCAATTGTCCTGGTCAATGCATGTTAATGAGGTCATCAGGCGAGTTTACGCAACCTTTAATTCCCTCAGGAGACTTCAGCTTTCTTCCTCGCCAGACCAAAATAACTCTCGCTCAGTCCCTTCTTCTGCCCCTCATTGTTTATGCTGATGTTTGCTGGGTTAGCGCAAATGAAGAACAACTGAACAAACTCGAATGACTTCAAAATCTCGGGATTCGGTTCATCTTCGGACTGCGCAAGTATGACCACGTATCTCAGCATCGCAGGGAGCTGAAGTGGTTACCGATTCGGCTTCGTCGGGACTCTCATATCCTGTGTTTCCTTTATAATATTTTGTGGAACCCTCGTTACCCTAACTTCCTACGTGATCGCTTCGAATTTCTTTCTTCAAGCAGGCCTCGGAGAACTCATATGGCGTCTACGCTCAAAGCTCCAGATCACTCCACTCCAGCCTACGAGCACGGGTTCAGAATCCGAGCCGTAATATTTTGTATTTAAATAATTGTGTATGCAGTCTATTTTTAGCAATTAGGGTTATCAGCGTATAATATTGTTTGTAGTATACATAAGTCGTAGTATTTATAGAGTTTTATTCTACGCGCAGGTCTTCCCCCGCTCAACCATCACCTGTCCTACCATCTTGGTTTGCTGGAAGAAATCTCTTTTGAGAGATAAGCTCGCCTTTGTAGATGTTTTTTCTATTATAAGTTATCTGTATGACTGTTTTGTGTAGTACAATAAAGAAATTACGAAGCAGAGCCTCGGCCGCGTCACTACAGAGCTAGTCATATATATTTAAACCCAAGCTGCGGGGAAGGAGAGCCTCGGCGGCGTCACTACAGAACTTGTCAATATATTTAAACCCAAGCTGCGGGAAAGCAGAGCCTCGGCCGCGTCACTACAGAACTCGTCATATATATTTCCGCACATCTCGACACTCCTCCCTCCACAGGGAATCGAAATGCATCCTCTAAGGTACTTTCCATGGATCTAAAAACATGAAATTTGGTAATAGGCAAGGTCATAGGCAAAAGTAATGAAAAAAAAAAAAACGTGATTAACGTCACGAAAAAAACGCGTACATGAAAGTTCAAAAAAAAACCCGAAATATACGGTTTTTTTTTTGTTTTTCCCTTAGATCTTCCAACTCATAATTTTTTGCAGAAAAGCATTCCAGACAAAGTTGTAGAACATTAAATTGTGAACCGGGGCCGTTCCGCCAGTCCTGTGTTGACCTATGCCGCCTCCTGGGATTCTGGCGTATAAGAATAGCCGGTCCCACTCTTTCCAGGTACACAGATCTAAATGAGAGACTAGGTAGGGAAACAGAGTCCTTCGAAGAAGAGGAAAAAGTGCATCAGTCGGTTCATTGCACTCTCTTTTTTACACTCAAAATGTAGCGTTATTATGCATCCATATACATTGTTTATCTCCACTGTATAAATTGTGCTCAATAACCAGAAACCACAATCGGTTCTCCGGGAAAACAATACCTTCTGTGTTTTTTCATAACTCAACTTATTCTGAGGTATTTGTCACAACACAATATTGAGGTATGCATATCATGAGGGGCTGTCCGAATGGCACGTAATCTGAAAAGCTCAGTAGTTGCTAGGCTGTCTATCTGTCAAAGTCGTCAAATTATATTTACTTCCTCATGGCGTGCTAACCTCATTTGAGGCTGATTTTGTCAGTGTCAAGTGTATTTGAAAGATCACGTGACGTGTTTGTGACTACGCCAGCAGCACCAAGCGGGGGCAAAGGCGGGAATAGGTCGGTCGTATATGACTATGGTCGTAAGCCTGACTACATTTGTAGGTGTACAGAGAACGGGTGAGCCGGAAGTGACGTCACGCGAGTATTTTAATAATTTCACCACTTATTAGAATGTTTATCTACACACATATCATAAACCCATTTAAAAACGGCAAATTACGACCAGCCTAAAGATAAACTGTTTTTAAAACACATTTCTTATCTGTTAATAAATCATTAAAGCTACATAATGACATCGAATACGAATCGAATGTGTATAGATAAAGCAGTATATGTAACTGTTCATAATAAGGCATTAAGACACTCGTGTGAAGTTATTGCCTTGGATGGGTTTTGCTTTTTATCAAAATCGATGCCAAGGTTCACGTAAGTTAATTGTTGCAAAGAGCTTTGTATCTGTTGTACCAGTTGCCATTGGCCATTTTTTTTCCAAAATGGCGGCCAGGTATAAAATCTTCGGAAATCGATAGACCAAATCAATATAAACTTAAGGTTGTGAATGGACAAAGTCTCGTAAAGTGTCATATTTCTGAGTTATGAGCTGTCAAAGTTGTGCAAGTAACGCCACATGTTTTTTTTCCTTTTTAAAGTTTGATGCTGGAAGATAAATAAAGGATACTTCCTGAATAAAAATATTTTCATATTAGTTTGTGGCGCTACTTCACCCACTAATATTCCAACGGGATCGGATCTCTGGAATATAAACTAGGACATCAATGCGGATATAACTAGGATATACAATTGACGACCTATTGGCGCAGCGGTTGTGGCTCTGCCTACAATGCGAGAGGCATTTTTGTATTTTAAAAAAATACTTGTACTTAGTTATAAGTAAGTGAGTATAATATTGACGTTGAATAAGATAATTTATTTATTTATATTCAATAAAAAAGTTGACTCTGACTATGACTCTGAGTTCCCTGGTTCGATCCCCAGCTGGGGGTAAAGAAAAAAAAACTAAGTGTTGGATGTTTATATGTGTGTGACTTCGTTGTTTTTGGTTCCCACGACACATCCTATCCTAGTGTGGAGTCAGAGGCAATGTATGTGCTTGTAAAAAAAAGGAGGCGCTTTTTTGGTCACGTGATTTAGGCACAGATATTGAATCATTCAGCCTGCACGTCAGTGAAAAGAGCCTATAATTGATGTGCTGTCTGATGATGATTATTAATTGGCTGGGGAGGAAGCAGAATAAAATCCCGGTCTTGGATGTTTATGTGTGTGACGTCACTGTTTCTATTTCCCACGACACGACGAGGCCAGGAGCAAGGTACCTATGTACTTGTAAACTGGGTTTAAAAGAAAGGTGCAGTCATATTTTAGGGGGTTGTTAGGGACATCATTCTGAACAACTTACATTATGAAACCAAATTGATTTCCGAGACTGGATTCCCGTGATGGACGAAATTTTTCCATGTACATGACATACATACATAACAAGTGTGCACGGAACCTTTGGTGCTCGAGTCCGACTCCCACCTGACCGTTGTTTTTGTAGCGGACATCAACGAAATTATGAATATTTATTCTATATTACGTTACAAAATAAGGCACCACCTTTCCATACAAATTAGCATTAAATAACATAAATAGCGACAAACCTTTCCCACATGGGATGGCAAGGCACAACTGTGCCCAAGTTTAGCTACAGTTGTTCAATACTCCAATGCACGTAAGATATATTATTTATCTCATTGGTACCTGTCGTGTCTTGGCTGGCACCCGAGTGCCGCCTGGAGGTGGAGGAGGTGGCGGCGCATGGGATGGGAACAAGAGAGGCGCATACAAGGGTGAAAGAGAGATGGTGGCCACCCGCAGGCGCCAAGAAACCTTGCGATATTGGTCAGCACTGGATTCGAACCAGCATCTTCATCCTTTAATATCGCAACTTTTCAAAAATACTATGTCTCCTCTGGCAGCAAACCATTTAACTGCGCCCTTGTTGTCCCCTTGCCTAGAGGAAACCTCTACTCGCCCAGAGAGAGAGACCCACTCTATCTAACCAGCAACATTGTTGCCTCTGGTAGTTATTGCCCAGACTAACACCCACTGTATCTAACCAGCAACATTGTTGCCTCTGGTAGTTATTGCCCGGACTAACTACCCCACTCTATCTAACCAGCAACATTGTTGCCTCTGGTAGTTATTGCCCAGACTAACACCCACTCTATCTAACCAGCAACATTGTTGCCTCTGGTAGTTATTGCCCGGACTAACTACCCCACTCTATCTAACCAGCAACATTGTTGCCTCTGGTAGTTATTGCCCAGACTAACACCCACTCTATCTAACCAGCAACATTGTTGCCTCTGGTAGTTATTGCCCAGACTAACACCCACTCTATCTAACCAGCAACATTGTTGCCTCTGGTAGTTATTGCCCAGACTAACACCCACTCTATCTAACCAGCAACATTGTTGCCTCTGGTAGTTATTGCCCGGACTAACTACCCCACTCTATCTAACCAGCAACATTGTTGCCTCTGGTAGTTATTGCCCAGACTAACACCCACTCTATCTAACCAGCAACATTGTTGCCTCTGGTAGTTATTGCCCGGACTAACTACCCCACTCTATCTAACCAGCAACATTGTTGCCTCTGGTAGTTATTGCCCGGACTAACTACCCCACTCTATCTAACCAGCAACATTGTTGCCTCTGGTAGTTATTGCCCGGACTAACTACCCCACTCTATCTAACCAGCAACATTGTTGCCTCTGGTAGTTATTGCCCAGACTAACACCCACTCTATCTAACCAGCAACATTGTTGCCTCTGGTAGTTATTGCCCAGACTAACACCCACTCTATCTAACCAGCAACATTGTTGCCTCTGGTAGTTATTGCCCGGACTAACTACCCCACTCTATCTAACCAGCAACATTGTTGCCTCTGGTAGTTATTGCCCAGACTAACACCCACTGTATCTAACCAGCAACATTGTTGCCTCTGGTAGTTATTGCCCAGACTAACACCCACTCTATCTAACCAGCAACATTGTTGCCTCTGGTAGTTATTGCCCGGACTAACTACCCCACTCTATCTAACCAGCAACATTGTTGCCTCTGGTAGTTATTGCCCAGACTAACACCCACTCTATCTAACCAGCAACATTGTTGCCTCTGGTAGTTATTGCCCGGACTAACTACCCCACTCTATCTAACCAGCAACATTGTTGCCTCTGGTAGTTATTGCCCAGACTAACACCCACTCTATCTAACCAGCAACATTGTTGCCTCTGGTAGTTATTGCCCAGACTAACACCCACTCTATCCTACTACCAGTTTGACGACCCGAATGGCCGAGTCGGCAGTGACCCTGCCTACGAAGCCAAGGGTCCCGGGTTCGAGTCCCGGTGGTGGTAAATATATGTTTGATGAGAACGGATGTTGTACCCTAGTCGTGGTTGTTTATCTATCTAAGTATAATATTTATCTATATAAGTAGCTGTATCGTTATCTAGTACCCAAGATACAGGGAATCCTAGTTTGGGACTAGATCAATGTGTGTAAATGGTGTCCAAGGTATTAAAAAAAAAACATCGCCCTATGTTGTACTGTCGGATAGAAAATGAAATTGAAGAACAGTCAGATATTACTTACTCAGATATTTATTTTTAAACGTTGTCACTTGTCCTACGTAAACACTCAGAAGTCAGCATCAGATATAAGTAACTTGTTTTTTCTGGCATCATACAAAGTGTCTTTAAATGACAAAAACTAGGCAAAACGGCATCGTGATCTGGATTTTCCTTGTACTTCTAAAAATAAATCATCTTCATCATCATATTCAGCCCACATCGACCCACTGCTGGGCATAGGCCTCTTCTCTAAAGCGCCAATCTCCCCGGTCCTGCGCCAATAGGATCCAGTGGGATCCCGACGACTTGATGATATCGTCGGACCATCGGGCTGGTGGTCTGCCCACTGGCCTTGTCGCTCCCCGTGGCCACCAGTCTGCTTTGGTCCACCGTCCGTCTTCCCGTCTAGCCAAGTGTCCCGCCCATCTCCACTTCAATCTCGTCATCCGTTTGCCTACATCTGCGACCTTCGATTTCCGTCGAATTTCGACGTTTAGCACACGGTCAACGAGAGAGATACCCAACATGGAACGCTCCATCGCTCTTTGTGCTACTTTTATAATATTCACATTATGCTTTGTGAGCGTCTATGTTAAAAATAAATAAATACATTAAAATAAAACAAATATTTAAGAGCGGCTCCCATTCAACACACGTGTTTTTTTGCCGTTATAATAGATAATGGTACGGAACCCTTCCTGCGCGAGTCCGACTGGCACTTGGCCGGTTTTTTATTTCAAATCTCAACTTCTATAGTTTAGAAAAAAAAAAGTGTAGTACTTAGTTTTGCAGGCCAGTGTATGTATATGTTTGATTTTATGAAAATTTCAAGAGACCACAGACATGACTATAATTTATATAAGTATTAATTTGACACCTCCAGGCGTTCCTAAAAAAGGGTCTTGATAGACATATAGGCAGACAGATGGACATCCAGCAGGCAGACAGACAGAAATTTTATGTTTTTCCCTTTACCTGTGCACCAAGATCTTGCTTTTTGCAAACTTTCATGATCCTAGTACAACTGGAAGTACTCTATAGGATTTGATTCCCTTGCGAGTATCAAGCAAATACAACAAGTTTAGCAAATTTGGGACATAAACGGCCGTATTTTTTTGGTGGCGAGGACCTAGAAGTTTAAATTCTTCACAGCTCCGAGACGTGAGTAATAGATATCAATTTCAATTTGATACCGGCGTTTCTGAGAGAGAGAAAGGGTTATGATGAACGGACAGAAGGACGGACAACAAAGTGATCTTAAAGGGTTCCTTTTTTCCTTTCAAGGTAGAGAACCCTAAAAAGGCACCACTTTCAGCCGCTGGCATCAGAAAGGTTGGCAAGAAATAATTTGCATGTGTCAAAAAAGTGGATGTTCCTATTACTCTCTGGAAATGGAATGCAGGCTTTCTCCTCCCCAAATATTGCTTTAGGGTCAAGTATACTTATTAGTCTTATTAGCCTGCCCTATTCTTCATTAAATCACCCTCCCGAGTTCGGCCACCGCCTTTGTTATATCGTATAACTAGTAGTATAACTAAGTGGACTAACCCGCCTGTGCCAGCCATGTTATTTTTCTATGGCCTTTCCTCTGGTCCTGTACTTTGTTGTTCCAGTACTAAAAGGTCATAAAACACCGCGTTAAATTTATATTATAACTCAATTACAAGATATGATTATATCAATCAATCAATCAAATACAAGATATGATTAGAAGAAGTATTTTTCTGAATACTTACAACTCTCCATTCTTTTTTTCCCAACTGAAACAGAGACACTTCGCGCGCTCGGTCAAATAACAATAATAATACATTTAATTAAAAGAGACACCACATTTTTATTCCCAAACAGATATAATAATATTATTAATACACATGACATCTTTGGACATGGACATACTTTACTCAATTCAATTCATCACACGCATTGTTAACCTAATAGTTATTCAAGATACCAAATTGCCACAGGCTTTGCGGACGGCGCTGTAGGTTCACTTTAGATTTATTTTTTATTCGCTCCTGAATATCAACCCACCCGTACGAGATGGGATCCTGAAAGTCCTCCATGTCAAAGTGTTTCCATTTTTTGCTATATTGAGAATTATCCCGTTTCAACAGTTTCGTCAACTTTTCAATTTTTTCAGTCAGTTCCATTGTTTCGTCAGTGACTGATCCGTCAACCGCTGAGTATTGCATTTGGGGATCGATGTCTGCGGTTCCTTCGAGAGTGTCGAGGGCGAAGTCCCAGTTGGTGCGGGTTGCGGCTGCGGGTGCTGCGGGGGGGTGCTTTGCGTCGCCGCCGCCCGGTCCGCGGGGCGCGGGGAGCGCTGCAAAAGTTACGACCCTGAGACAAAACAGACAGATTATGGCTTGGGTAGGGACTCCCAGTTTGTTGCTGAGGATCGTGACTATCATGGTTTTTAGTACGGGGCATGCCCAGGGATCTCTATTTTGTTCTGTCCTGGGCTACGTGTATTACTTCGTCTATAGACTAAGCCGCAGGTATTCCTGAGTGTGACTACGCCAGAGAGCAGGTGGTCTTCCCCTTGTTCGAACTCACTTTCTGCTTCTCCTTCTGCTTCTACACAGGGCCTCTACGTGCAATATAACCACGAAACTTCAGCATTCGGCTTCGGCATTTGCTAATTTCTCTAAATAATCCTACATACAATTAGCTACATACAATTATTCACCCCTACACACCCAATAAGCTACAGCTGCAGGAACTAGTGAATTAGATTATATCGTGCCTGCAAGCTTACCTCTTAAGATTTTTGAACTCACCAGTGTGTAAGCCGGATAATGGTCGAAAGTCACACTTGTCGCGTTCGTTGGTCGGCCACCCACCGCCGCCGGCGCCGACGACGCTGGAAGCTCCGCTGCCGGCGCCGGCGCAGGGCCCGCGCCCGCAGAAAGGTCCCCCATGTTGCATCATCATGAAGCAAGCTGCGGTGTTGCCAGCTATGCACTTGTTCATGTTAGCTGCTATTTGGGGGTTCTTCCATTCTCTGGAATCATCATGCATGAACCATATATTCGTTTTAATCTGAACACAGTTTGGAAACAGAGCTTGCCAAACAATTATTTGTATCTGGGATACGATCAAGTCAGAGAGAGAAAGAACCCAGTGAATACTGAGAAAGTTTTAGATGTAGCTTGCCTTTGACTCCTTACCTCAGAAAGTGATGGATGATTAATAAACCTAAAAGCAAATGCTTCATCCCAGATTCAAGAGACCATTATTTTGTTTGTTGTTTTGTGCATATGGCCCTGACCTGAAGAACTCTGCAGGGTTGCGGTTCAAGTTCATGACGATCCGGTAGCAATCTGTGCAGAACACCTTCCCGTTGTAGATCTTCGGCGACGTGGTTGGCACTCGGCGACAGCGGCCTGCCAACACCACGGCACGTACCGTTTAATATTTCTACTATTGAGAAATTACTTTAAAATACATCCCCTATGTGGTACATAATTCCGCATCACTAGAAGTTAGTAATTTAAAAACCTCATAATTTTAAACTTGACTTATTTTTGAGATCACAAACTCCTGAATTATCACATCCTGAATTAACTGTCTGGAGAATATTTAGAGGCAAAGAATAAGATTTTCTGCTCTTCTTGCTCAATGAATTTTAAATTATGAAATTTAACATTCCGTTAAAGGGAAGAAATTCTTATTATTATGAATAATATTTATATATTTTGGCCACTTACAACATTTGGCACATTTCTCGTGGAAGCATTGACCGTCAATCTCCACTTTTTCACCCTCAATGGTCTGAAGACACCTTGAACAGAAGCGTTTCCTAGACGATTTGTCTTTTGTTTGCCCTATCTTTGTTTCGTTCTTCTTGGAGGCAGAGCTCTCATATTTCTTCGTTTCTGTTGGGAACAAATAACATAAAAGTTCTGCGTAGCTCAAAACTCTTGCTGAATTAAAGAGTTCTTAAGAGTTACAAGTGGATTATTGAATTATTATTGAAATATTATTGAATTGATTTCTTAAAAGTTTTTAATTCGTCAAGTCATACAACCCATGGGTGGAACATTGTAGTGTGACAAAGTGATATATTTGATAATAGGAGAGTTCTTATAATGCGTCTTTGATAGAAGTTTTTCTAAACATAGACTCATCACATCATATATTTTATTTGTATTTTATTTTATTCTTAGGGAAAACTAACAGCTAGGTACAATTATAAAAGTATGACTTAAGCTATGGAAGGCCAACTACAAATTTTCACAAATATGATATATGTATAGATTGACATAAACGGTAGACAGATGGACGAGCACACAAGGTAGGTATTTATTACATAACAAAAAAGAAAAAAAAACAAGTTAAAATAAGTGTAAGCACTCATTTACTTAGGTAAAGGAACTTTACCTGAGTTAATGAGTTCATAATGCATGGAAGTTAAATAAAATAACAATAACCATAAAAACAAAAAATAAAGAATTAATTAATTGAAGAAAAATATCGATCATTTAGAAGTCGCTTTATCTTAGATGCAGAGGTGTTAAATAGGTCGATTTCTAGGTCTTTAGCAAGCACATTGTACCTTCTGCATGCCCTAATGAAATAAGCATTTTGCCTGTATTGTTACGCTCAGGTGGGATGTGTAAAAGATTGTACTTATGTAGGTTTTCGAAGTGAGGCAGCGGGCGTGCGCAACCCCAACTGTCCGAGTAGCTGCGGACAGTCAACCGTTCCGTTTGCTACGTTAAGGAGGTATGCTATGTCTGCTATATTTCTTCTCTCTTGCAGTGGAAGTAAATGTTTTTTTTTACATCTAGAACTGTATTCTGGTATGATTTTTTTAGGCGGTATTTTAGATAACGAAGAAACCGCTTTTGAATGCTCTCAATGTTTGTTTTTCAAAGTTCTTTATTAGATAAATACATTTTAACATATCAACATAAGACACCGTCATTATGAGTATACATATAAATTGTATTGTTTGTTAGGCTAAGGCACCTCTTAAAACTTTCAACAGCTTAATTAATATAATATTTTACATTGTGTTCAACTATTTTAATAAAATATCAATAAAATACTGGTGCATTCAACTTGATATGTTGAATACTTTTCACATCGACATTCCTATACTAACACATCGCGCAATACGAGTAAGTGCGGGTATGTAGAAAACAAATGCACACTGCCCGGCTAGGCGACGACACACGGCCGGCCATGGCAACAAGAGATAGGTAGGAGCCGTCGTAGTTTACTCACTGTTTAGAAAATAGTGATGGGGCAGCTTATAACTTTTATAAGTATTAGCATACGATAAAGCATGTAGACGTGATTTGCCGATAGATGAGACAAGACTATTGCTGTGGTGTGGATTTTTATCGATATAAAATTTTCGAGATATGTTTAGTACATAAGGTTTTATTTTTGGGAGCTGAATTTTGCCATGCAATTTAGAAAGGTTGGTGTAAAAGGGAGTATTAAAAGCTGTTTTTAGGGCTTTATTTTGCACTAATTGGAGCTTATCGAAGTTTGAGTCACAAGTACTACTCCATACTGGAGCAGCATAAGTGATACAGGGCCTTATTAGTGTAGTGTACATCCTAAGTTTGGTGTATGCGCTCAGATTTGATCGTCTGTTGAGGATCTGGCTTAGCCCACATAAAGATTTAATTCCCTTTTGATGTAGTGCCTTTGTTTGTGTCGTCCAGTTCAGTTTTGTGTCCAGAATAATGCCGAGGTATTTAACACTTTGTTTCCACGGTATTTTGTGTCCATTAATGGTGAGCTGTCGTGTGGGGATTTGACGTTTCCGGGTAAAGAGGATAGCATCAGTCTTAGACCCATTAAGTTTAAGTTTCCACTTAGTGAAGTACTCATGTAAGAGTTCTAGGGACATATCAAGTCGACTTATGACAAGATCAATATCCTCAGATGAAGTAAAAACAGCTGTGTCATCAGCAAAGCAGGCCAGCTGCGTACGGGGTTGTTTAGGAATATCGTTCAAATAAACGAGAAAGAGGTGGGGTCCCAAAACAGAGCCCTGTGGTACACCTGCTGGGACACCGTATATATCCGATTCGGTGATACCGATATGTACTTTGAACCGCCGATTTTCTAGGTAGGACACTACAAGCTTGACCAGTTTTAGACGGATTTCAATTAATTATAGATTTCAATTAATTTATGCGCTAGGCCGTCATGCCAGACTGTGTCAAAGGCCTTTTCGACATCGAGTAGGTACATTCCTGTAGTGCTGTTTTTGTTGTGGTTGTCAGCAATATTTTCAGCTACACGTGCCAGTTGCTGGACAGTGGAATGTCCTCTGCGGAAGCCAAATTGTTCTGGCAAGAGGTGAGGGTCACTGTAACGTGCTAACCTTGAGAGGATAAGCCGCTCGTACAGTTTTCCCAGGGTAGAAAGCAGGCTAATCGGTCGGTAGCTTACAGGATCTGACTCTTCCTTTCCCGGCTTCTTGATCGCTATAACTTTAGCAAGCTTCCAGGCTGAAGGATAGTAACAAGTCCGTAAGCATCCATTGAGAATTTTCGTCAGTGAAACAATATCCTTTTGAGGCAGATTTTTTAACAGAATATTGGTTATGCTATCGGGTCCAGGGGATTTGCGACTTTTGAGGCTACGGACGTGTTTCCAAAGTTCCTTAGGACGGATGGGATGCAAGATAGGGTCATCATTAGGACTGTAATTACTTAAAAGGTTAACAGATCTATTAACGATGCCAGCAGTATCGGTAGAAGGGACCCAGCTGGACGTGAGGAGCATGTTATTGTAAAAAGTTTCTGTAAGAACATTGGATTGGTCGTGAATATCTTTAGTTAACGAGCCATCAATATTTTTAAGGGGAGGTATTACACAGGATTTCCGGTTTAGGGAACGAACTAATTTCCAAATGTCGGAGCAGGGATTATCGACTTTACTCAGTTTTTTATTCCATGTTTTGTCGTTGTGTGCTTGGATGGCTATTTTAATCTGTTCCTGGAGATTATTCATGGCTGTTCTAAGGGATCTGCGAACATTTGGGTTTGTTTCACGTTGGTCATGTTTGCGAAGGCGGTTTTTGTTTCTTATTATTTTTTTGATAAACCGGGGCAAAGGAGTAGGGCTGTCAGAAATTTTCACTTTGGGTACAAATCTATCTCTAGCTTCTGAGATAATGTTGGTAATATCACTCACAGCATCCTCTAAGTCGGTGATAGAATCATACACCTTAGCGGAAAGGAAAATTTTTTCGTTAAGAAATGAGCGGAAGCTGGTCCAGTCAGCTTTGGGATAGTTAAAAAGCTTCATAGTTTCACGTAAGGGGGTGCCTTCGAGGGTAAAGACCACGGGGAGGTGATTTGAGGAGAGAGCAGGTACCGTAAGTAGGCCGGAGATATTTGTAACATTTTTCACTAAGCACAAATCAGGGGTAGATGGGATATTATCTGGGTTATAATGTACAAGGGTTGGACTATCCGGGGCATGAATTATAAAGTCATTATCTAGCATGTGGTTTACAAGCGTTTTGCCGCGATTGTTGGAGGAGGGACAATTCCAAAGTGTATGCTTCGCATTGAGATCACCCATGATAAGAACTCTTGGGCCTAGTTTCAATAAAATATCCAGGTCAGAAGTAGAGATCTCTGAGTTAGGTGACTGGTAGGCTGCAATTACTGAATACTCATAACCTGACAATATTACTCGAACACCGATGGATTCCATCGTTTTTGTAATTGGAATGGATATTCGTGTATGTTGAAGGTCCGACTTAATTAGTAGGGCTACGCCTTGACCTTTGCCGTTATTGGGGTGTTTGTCCTGCTGATAACACACATATCCGGGAGTATTTAGCAGGGCATTAGTGGATAGTCTTGTCTCATTTACCGCAAGAATGTCTATTGATAGGTCTAGGAGTAGATCAAGAAGATCATGAATTTGAGACCGAATGCCATCTGCATTCCAGTACATTAGATTAAGAGCGTTTGCACTAAATTTATTGCCCAAGATGTGTCAGTACAAGTATGACTTTGTCAACCATTGAGTCGCATGTAGTGAACTGATCTTTTATTTTCCTAATCACTGAAAGTATTTGTAGCATCTCTGAAGTACTATCGTCGGGTTTTTGACTAGGATCTTCGTAACCTATTTTCTTCCTTAAGAACTCGTTTGGATCTTGATGTCTGGTTACATGCGAGTAGGTTCTCTGTTTTGGCGTTGTAATAATATTTGTCCATGCTTGATTGTAATTCAATTGAAATGTGGGCGGAGCTTTTGTTGTTTCGGGTACACTATTAACACGGGTGAGATTGGTTCCTCGGCTTCTTTGAGTGCGCTGTAAGTATTCAACACGCTCTTTGCATTTTGAATAATTAGCAGGGTGTTCCTCGTTGCAGTTACAACAGCGGGCTGGGAGTGCACGATCCGTCTTTGGACAATCCTTCGAGGAACGTAGTTCGGTACACTTTACGCAACGAGCAGTTAGATTGCAGTTTTTTGCAGCGTGTCCGAATCGTTGGCATCTATAGCACTGAGTCCCACTAGTTGAGTTGGGCTTGTAACGTTGGATCGAAATCACACAATGACATAAATGCTTTAACTGACGGAATTTTGTCATGTCAGTGCCAGCTGGTAACTGGATCAAGAATGGTGGGTAAGGTGAGTCTGTATTTTTACACTTCATTTTCGTGACTGAGGCATCCTTGTAGCCAAGACTCGCCAGTTCATCAGGGATGAGACTTTCGACAGAGGCTGGAAGGCCACGTATGACGACCTTAGATAGTTTTTCATCCTTACGACTGTATGTGTGGAAGGCAACATCTTTAGTAATGAGTCCGTCCTTGATTTCTTGGTGACTTGTGGCGGTGTAACAGTGAACTGCTACCTTATTGCGACCTTTATATGCTAGATGGAAGTTCTTGGTGAAGGATAGTATCATGGTTTTGATGGTTTCATGAGTCCAATCTACCGGAATCTCAATGACAATTGGTGGAATTTTGGGTGACTTAGTCTTCTTTTCGGGCGCCACACGGGAGAAATTTGATGACGTGGCTTCACTTTGTTCGAATCGGAGATTTGAAAAACGATTACTTACAGGAACGTTTAGGGTCTTTATCTGCTGGGCTCGAGGTGGTGCATGACGCTTGGGATAACGCCAGGTATCCGCGTCATCGTCAGCAGGTCTTTTGCCTACACTAGTAAGGCTTTCAGCCGAGTATGTTCTTGTAACATATTTATCCATCTCGGTTATATGACGAGATTATCGATAGCCCGGGTATCGACGGCGTTCCCATCACTAGAGTATGTGATGGCGAGCGCAAGGCAGCAGGACTGGTTTTGGTGAGTCACACTTGCTTCACACGGAATTATGTTAGAAACGTGCACTCGTCACAAAGACTGATGCGCCAATGCTCTCAATGCGTGTAATTTAAATGATATAGCTGGAGATCCAGACTTGAGACGCGTATTTTAAGTGGCTCTGTACGTATACACAATAAAGAATTTTAAATGTTTTTATCGAATGAAACTCAGAAGATAATCTCAGCACAAATCCCAAAGCTCTTGACGCCTTGTTGACAACCTTGAATTGGTTCACAGTTAATAATTTATTGTTAAACGCTGGTAAAACCAAGTGTATCAAATTCTCACTTCCAAATGTCAGGCAAGTTGAGACCAGTTTAGTGTTAGACAACAGCACGTTAGAATTAGTAAATGATACGAAGTTTTTTGGAATAACCATTGATAGCAAATTGCAGTGGGGACCCCACATAGATAAATTGGCTGGTAAATTAAGTTCTGCGGCTTACGCTGTTAGGAACATCAGACAAAGCACGGATGTGGCTACATCTAGGCTAGTATATTTTAGTTACTTTCATAGTGTGATGTCCTATGGTATCTTGTTGTGGGGGAAAGCAGCGGATATTCAAACTATTTTTATTTTACAGAAAAGAGCTATTCGAGCAATTTATAATTTAAAACGAACAGACTCCTTAAGAGAGCTTTTTAAAGAAATTGACATACTAACAGTAGCTAGTCAATTTATTTTCGAAAATATAATGTATGTACGCAAGAACCTTACAACATTTTCCAAACTTAGCGATAGCTGTAATGTTAACCTAAGAAATAATCACAGACTATGTGCGCCCCGTTTTAGACTCGCGAAGGTTAGCAATTCTTTCAAGGGTCAGTGCATTCTCTACTACAATAAGATACCTCTGGAGATTTTGAAATTGCCATTTGAGCAATTTAAAAAGCATGTTAAAGCGACTTTGTCGAAAAAGGGATATTACAATGTTCAAGATTACTTAAATGACAGGACTGTATGGGGTTAATCTGGCTCAACACAGACCTTGCTGTTAATAATTTTGTAATTATTTATTCCAGCTTATTAAATAAAAATAAATCATAATTGTATTAGTTAAGCACAACCTATTTTTAAAAGAGATCTAAAAATCAATCTGTGGGAGTTTCTACGCCCTTCTTCTCCCACAGTGGTCCAATGTAGAGAAGAGGCAAAAAATGACGTTTGCTAAGAATATGTAAATATCTACAGTAATAAAGTACTTTTGAGTTTGAGTTTGAGTTTGACAACATTGTTGACATGCTCATCAAACAACAATTTGGAATCAAAGGTGACTCCAAGGTCTTTAATGGTAGATACTCTCGATAATGTAGCATCCTTTAAAATATAAGAACTAATCATTGTGCGGTTTCCGCGTAAAAGAACAGACGTAACACTTAGAAACATTCAAATCTAATTTATTTTTGATGCAGTAGTTTTGAAATCTATCCAAATCCATTTGAAGAAGTGCGGTGTCTTCAGAATTACGAATAGGACAAAGAATTTTCAGGTTGTCAGCATAGAGAAAAATTTTAGAAAAATGGAAGGGGGAAGAAATGTCAAATACAAAAATTAGAAAAAGGAGGGGACCGAGCAAGGATCCCTGTGGAATTCCTGAGGGAATACCCATTGCTACAGACGTAGAGCCATTCAGTACTACAGTTTGACATCTATTTTGAACGTACGATGAAAACCATCTGAATAAGTTTCCTCGAATGCCGACTCGTTGAAGTTTGTGTAATAACACGATATGGTCCAGTCATTCAAAACATTTACTATAGTCAGTATATATAACATCGACCTGCGAGGGTTCCGACATGTTTTCAGACAAATATTCACTACATAATAAAAGATTAGATGTGGTGGACCTACCCTTAAGAAACCCATGTTGTTGTTCGCTAAGTGTGTGCTTTAGTGATGAGTAAGGCTGCCATACACAATTTTTTTTAATATTTTGGCAAATATACATAATTTAGAAATAGGTCTATAATTCACAATGTTGTCTTTCGGCCCCTTTATATACGCGGGAGTTATAAATACTGACTTCCGCATTGTAGGGACTGCGCCTTCGTTTAATGAGCGCCTGTAAGTAGCAGCGCAGTTATAAATAAAAATCGGAGACAAGTCGTCTAGACCGGCAGATTTACTATGCTTACATCCTCCCAGATCTTCGATAAAAGCCGCTGGTTGATATGATTAGGTTTGATGAACCCACCGTAGTTGGATGGCTGGTGCGTCGCCGGCGCCGGCGAAGGTGCCCACTGCATCCACCTGCGGTTGCACTGCACGCTGGGGCTCTCGCCGCGGAACCTCTTCAAAACGTGCTGCTTGAAGCACTCCTGGCAGAACACATGGCCGTAGAATGACTTCAGAGACGTAGGGACCTGCCGACAAATACCTGCGAGAGAACATCAATGAGGGTCTACTGGACAAATCTAGTCCAAATTAGTTGGAATTGCTTCTGTGACGCGACAACATCATCATCTATGTACCAAGCTCGAAATAATTTATAGTGTCGCAGGCAATAATGACATAAGTAACAATAGCTGGGTTGGGTCTTATATAAGACACATTGAAATTTGAAGATTGGAGTACTTAGGTGGTTAGGGGGGGTCCTTAGCTATCCTCTGATACCATTTTCTGATTTAGAAAACATCATTTTAGCACTTTAATTATAAAATATGTTTACGCGATTTTTACAACTTAGCCAATCTCGGAACGACAAATGTCAAACTCAAAAGCGGGTTGGGTCTTATATAAGACACATTGAAATTTGAAGATTGGAGTACTTAGGTGGTTAGGGGGGGTCCTTAGCTATCCTCTGATACCATTTTCTGATTTAGAAAACATCATTTTAGCACTTTAATTATAAAATATGTTTACGCGATTTTTACAACTTAGCCAATCTCGGAACGACAAATGTCAAACTCAAAAGCGGGTTGGGTCTTATATAAGACACATTGAAATTTGAAGATTGGAGTACTTAGGTGGTTAGGGGGGTCCTAATGTGTCTTATACAAGTACTTACCCCAATAGCTAACCGACATATCGTTTATTTGATTTGTTACAGTTCACTAAAGAATATACTCGGAAGGAGACTCACAGCACGTGCTGCATAGTCTGTGATAGTTCTGCCCCTCTATATCGACCTTGTCGCCGGCGTCGATGGGCATGAAGCATCGCGCACAGTAGCACTTGTTAGGTTGATGCTGATTCTTATCCATTTTCCACCTAGAAATTTAGTTGTCGCGTCAATGTACAATGAAAATTTATTTTTTAAAAAACATCAGCATTGCACGCCAAGAAATGGCGTATCAATGTCAGTTAGGTTGACAGAAGATGACAGACAAAGAAAGAAAAGAACTAATGAAAAATAGTATGTATCCAAAAATAAAAGTTTGTTTTTTATATTTTGATAGTGATTTATCATAATGAAACCGCTTTTATGTTGACCTGCTCTAGCCTGCAAGTCAAAACAAGGTTAGTTCAAGATATAAAGCATTTATTTGTAGAGTCGTATTCCACTGTGAGCTCTGTGATGCGGCCTCTGCTGCGCGGCGCTGCGGCTGCGGTTCGAGGCTGTCTGTGCTCCTCCACAGCACAGCGAGAGGGCCCCACCGGGCCCCTCACATCCCAGCTGGGGAGCAAGACAATATCCCCAGCTCTTGGATGTTTGTTATGTGTATCCTAGTGTGGGGCCATAAGCAATGTATGTGCCTCCAAATAAATGTTTGTATGTTTTAGGGTCTGGTACCTTATAAAGAAAAAAGGAACCCCAGGAACGCGTAGAGATATCAAGTTGTAATTAATATCTATTACTCACGTCTGTGGTCTCTTAAGCTTGTGAAAAATACAAACGTAAAGGTTAACGCGATCAAAAAATACTGCCGCTCATGCCACAATTGTGCAGCAATTGCGTGTGCGAGCCTCCAGAAAGCCCAAAGAATGGAGGAGCAGGCACATACACCAGGTTTTAGAGCACAAATGGGGCACTTTGACAGCCAAGTGCCTGAATTAGAGCCTCAATAGAAGCTTCACTATACGCTTAAAACCGTGCGCTTGCTGGGGAAATTCCCGCCAGCAACTCCAAGCTGGATTTCCAAGAACAATTACGATTTCTTAAAATGGTGCTACTCAAGTTTTAAAGCATAATCGAAGCACTCTGCTGACAAATTTACAACTTCGAAGACTGAAGATAAAACGAGATACAAACCAATAACCGTGGGGTTGCTGGCGTCCGCCGGCCTATAGCAACCCCAAACAGATTTCGAAAACTACTGAATGCAGACTTTTCGTTAATATCTTAAAATGGCGGTAACAATTAGAGCATCAGGCTCCAAATCGATCAATACCGTCTGTTCAGTACTTTTTGAATAATAAGCCTTAAAGGCCTGGAGTTGCTACCGTCCACACCTACAGCAAGCCCTGGCCGATGTCAAGAACGGACGCAGACTCTTCGGTAATATCTCAAACTGACGGTCACAAATAGAGCATTAGGCTCCAAATCATCTGAAAAGCTAGGCACTGGGGTGACTACACAATGAGCAAAAGCAGTTTTGGTGCTAGCAGTTAGAGTGTTGTCATCTACGTTTATCGCAATGTCATGCCGCGGAATTTGAGAGCATTGATGATACTAAGTTTAATGTTATGTCATCTAACAATCATCGTAGTTTTTATTGTAAATTCTATAACTTTAAGACCCACACCAAATTTATATTCCAAATAATAATAATAATAAAGTTTATTTCAGGTAAAGTACCCATAGCACAGTAAATGTACAAGTACAATACACAGTCATTAAAATAAAAAAGTATAAATGCAATAAAATAAAAATGCAATGACATAAAAATAAAGCAGATGTATATCACAAACAGCCAGGATTTAAATTGTAAAACAATGTAGAAAAATAAATAAAATAAAAAAATAAAAATTTAATAATAATTATTATAAATAACTTACTATTTTCTATTAGCCCTCATATGTACAGAGAGCCAGTGTCTATGCAACGAACTGCAGATATCGTCACAAACGGCACGCACGATTGCATTTCCCGAGCCTCTCAGACTCCTCCACGCGGAGGCGACCCTGGATCAAAGACGGCGAAGAAGTCAGGCACTTCCGCGTCCGCAAACATGCTCGACGTACTAAAGAAACGCGGCCGCCCGAGGAGGATACGGAACGCATCATTGTACTGAATCCTCAGGGCACTATAGGATTTTTTCGTGTAGTTGATCCACAGGTGGCATGTGTAAAGGTTTTGACAGAATTCCTTAAACAGAATGACTTTAATATCTTGGTCACACCTGTGGAACTTGCGAGCGAGCATGTTGCATCTGACAGATAGCGCCCGTCTTTCCCGCTCCATGTCACAATCGTCACGGGGGTCCTCCGTCAGTGTGTGACCTAGGTACTTAAAACGATCTACAACCCGAACCGGCGAGCCATTCGGTACTATCTTGGGCATCCTCTCCGGACCTCTGCCTTCCCTGAATACCATCATCTCCGTTTTTTGGACATTGTACTTCAGTCCGTGTTCATCGGCATAGTGCTCACAAACTGACAGTAGTTTCACTAAACCTTCGATAGAGGGCTGAGGAGCACCATGTCGTCCGCATAGCTGAGGTTGTTTACACAAACACCCCCAACATGACAGCCGACCTTGGTGCCCTTCAACCTCACAATTAGGTCGTTGATGTAGAGATTGAAGAGGTCCGGAGAGGTGAGCCCCCCTGGCGAACTCTGCATTCTAGCTTGTATTCGCTAGACGTCGCGTCGCCCCACCTCACACAGTTTGTTTGGCTCACGTACCAGTATCTCAACAGACCCACCAACTCCTAGGGAACGTTTGAGCTCAGCAGTTTGTTCCAGAGAATTTTATAATTCACTTAATCAAACGCTTTGCTTAAAACTAGGAAGCACACATAAACTGACGTACCCCTATCCTTGTAGTAGTTTACTGCATGCTTCAGACTCATGATTGCTGAGTCTGTCGAGAGACCAGGACGGAAACCAAACTCTATCTCTAGCTTGCTCACCACTTCGGGCTGCAGAAGTCGTTCCAGTATTTTACCTATAACGGTCTCCAGGGAGATCGGACGATAGTTCGCCGCAAATATCATTATTACTGTAGATATTAACATATACTTAGCAATCGTCAAGTTTTGCCACTTCTCTAAATTGGACCACTGTGGGAGAAGAAGGCCGTAGAAACTCCCACAGATTGATTTTTAGATCTCTTTTAAAAATTGTTAGTGCTTAACTAATACAAAAATAATATATCAATATCATAATTAACAAGCGGGAATAAATAATTACAAAATTATTAACAGCAAAGTCTATATTGAGCCAGATTAACCCCATACAGTCCTGTCATTTAAGTAATCTTGAACATTGTAATATCCCTTTTTCGACAAAGTCGCTTTAACATGGTTTTTAAATTGCTCAAATGGCAATTTCAAGATCTCCAGAGGTATCTTGTTGTAGTAGAGAATGCATTGACCCTTGAAAGAATTGATAACCTTCGCGAGTCTTAACCGGGGCGCAAGTGGTCTGTGATTATTTCTTATGTTAACATTACAGCTATCGCTAAGTTTCGAAATTGTTGTATGGTTCTTACGTAAATACATTATATTTTCGAAAATAAATTGGCTAGCTACAGTTAGTATGTCAATTTCTTTAAAAAGCTCTCTTAAAGAGTGGCGTTTTAAATTATAAATTGCTCCAATAGCTCTTTTCTGTAAAATAAAAATAGTTTGAATATCCGCTGCTTTCCCCCATAACAAGATACCATAGGACATGACACTATGAAAGTAACTAAAATATACTAGCCTAGATGTAGCCACATCCGTATTTTGCCTGATGTTCCTAACAGAGTAAGTCAAAGACCTTAATTTACCAGCTAATTTATCTATGTGGGGTCCCCACTGCAATTTGCTGTCAATGGTTATTCCAAGAAACTTCGTGTCTTTTACTAATTCTAACGTGCTGCTGTCCAACTCTAAACTGGTCTCAGCTTGCCTAACATTTGGAAGTGAGAATTTGATACACTTGGTTTTACCAGCGTTTAACAATAAACTGTGAACCAATTCAAGATTAAAGATAATACTCTATTAACATCATAAAATCTTCTTTTTGTCTTTCAATTTTGGACACCAGTGAAGTGTCATCAGCAAACAACACTATGTCGGTCAATTTCTCCACCATAAAAGGCAGACCGTTAATATATACCCGGAATAAGAAAGGGCCTAATATGGAACCTTGTGGAACGCCAATTTTTACTTCCGATCCATCAAATTTAACACCGTTTACTTTTGCCTTTTGAATTCTATAGCTTAGGTATGATCTTAGTAGATACAACGCTTTTTTCTAACTCCGTAATTATTTAATTTCATTAGTAGCGTATCATGATCAACACAATCAAATGCCTTCGACAGATCGCAAAAAACTCCGATTGCATCCTGTGAGGCCTCTCATGCAGAATAAATATGAGATATAAGGGCAATACCTGTATCCGTAGTCGATTTACCCCTAGTGAAACCGTACTGTTTGGCGTGGAGTTGTTTTTTTACGGTTGAAGTCTGAGAGCATTTGATTGAGTATAATCTTTTCGGAAATTTTACTTATTGCTGGAAGAACAGATATTGGTCTGAAATTTGAAGGATCACCCTTGTCTCCCGACTTGAACAGAGGTATCAGTTTACTGTGTTTCATGAGGTCTGGGAAAGCTCCATCGTCAACAGAATATTCCGCTGAAACTGCAGCAGGTCTACCTCGTATCGTATTGTACCTACACATTTCTGAATTTTGATTATTTGTTTCTAGGTAGATAAGTAGCTTCTGTTATCTTTTACATAGTTAAATATTCAGTAGGTAAAACTACGTAACTGCAGAGGTTTCGAAGCATCTGACTGTGTTTCACAAAAGATAGGTAGTAACTTTTATTGAAAATGAGTCTTACCTCTATTACTGCAATACTTATTCTTGTATGAACCGAAATAACGCCTTCGTTAGATGCACGAAGCGGCAACGTCGTGCAACTAGCTTTTTGTCGAAATATGTCAAGATTTTAAATTTTGGCGGGAAAAACTGCTTTTGCTGATTGCATGGTAACCACAGGGCCTAGCTTATCAGATGATTTCAGTTTGAGATATTACCGAAGAGTCTGTGTCCAGTAGTTCTTGATATCGGCCAGGGCTTGCTGTAGGCGTGGACGCCAGCAAGTCCAGGTCATACTGAACAGACGGTAATGAACGATTTGGAGCCTAATGCTCTAATTTTTACCGTCAATTTGAGATAGTCTGCATTCAGTAGTTCTCGAAATTTGTCTGGGGTTTCTGTAGGCTGGCGAACGCCAGCAACCCCACGGTTATTGGCTTGTATCTCGTTTAATCTTCACTTTTAATTTGTAAATTTGGCAGCGGAATGCTTTATTTATGCTTTAAAACTTGAGTATCTCCATGCTAAGGAATCGCAAGAGTTCTTCGAGATCCAGTTTGGGGTTTCTGGCGGGGTTTTCCCCAGCAAACCCACGGTTTTTAGCTCGTAGTGCAGTTTCTATTGAGGCTCTAATTCAGGCACTTGGCTTTCGGAGTGCCCCATTTGTGCTCTAAAACCTGGTGTATGTGCCATGCTCCTCCGTTCTTTGGGCTTTCTGGAGGCAGGCACACTGAATTTGCTTGCTGCTCGCAATGGAATAAAAACCAATAAGGTACAATCGAACCAACTGAATCATGACCCATTTGCCTGATAATTCGTTTGAAACTTTCAAACTTGTAAGATCTATCGTAATGTCAGTGTCTAATCAAATGATAACAAGTTCGTTACCAAGGAAATAAACCTTCAAGCGAATTTCGACCTACTTGCATTTAAGGGGTTTAGCAAAATAAGCTTATGGTGGGTCATGATTCAGATGGTTCGATAGTACATACAGTCGACCTAGAATTATGAATTTGATACGAAGCAAGGTCTTATAGCTTATTGATGATACGTATATACAGGCATATATCCAGGCACCTGCGTAACCAACAAAGTTTTCTAGATGCATTTCAATACCAAAAGTACCACATGATACTGACTACATGGGCGCATGCTCCAACAGTTCTCATTCATGATAAGCATGATCAATAAATTATATATCTTGCACATCAGAGTGGTCAATGACAGTACAGAGTCTTCAAGTTACTGCATTTTCGAAACCACCATAACTTTTTAATTTGATTAAAACGTTTCTTGATGCCTCTTAAAAAAACCTGTCAAAATTAATGAAAGCAGTCAAAATTTACAAACATCAAGATACAGGATTTTCAAAATGGCTGTAACGTTTTACTACGCTTAATGAGTTATGTTGCTATACAATAAAATATTGAGATAAATTATTTCCTCGTTTTAAGCTGGGTAAGAAAGTGCTACACTCTGGGCTCATTTTGACCATTGTTCAAATCATTATCAACAGGAAGTACCAGGTTTTGATTGCCTTGCGGATATCAATAAATTTCAGCAATATTGTGACATACATGGCGGTTAACAGACTACAGACATGAGTAATCAATATTAATTTCAACTTGATAAATTAACGCGTTCCAGAGACAAATGGCTTGACAGACGGATAGACGTAGAAACAAAAGGTCAGACAGACGGACAACGGAGTGATCTTATAAGAGTTCCTTTTTTCTTTTAAGGTAAGAATCCTAAAAAATATTTGGTAAAGCATATATATTTACATGCTGGACAAGCGTAAGCGTGTGTAAGAGCGTGATATACGAGCTATATAAATATACACAACACACTATACATATCTACAACTAACTCACTACGGAACCCTTAGTGCTTAGATATCGTATGTCTGGGTGAAGGTGAACCATTTCAGCAGTTTTTAAATGGAATGAATGAATTTGAATTTAGTGCAAAATTTGTAGCTTATGTAAGATAAGAACATACCTAGTAAATGTGCAACCAGCGGAGCGAGCTTGCGACTGAAAGTAATTAAAAGTCAAATTTGGCTAGAGTAGGTTATTGTAGCTAAATTTCAGTTTTAGGTTATTTATTTATTTATTTGGGATGAAAAACAGCTACACAATACAGTGGTAACAATGGTATGTGAACTTATGATTATATAATTGTGGAGCCCACAACATCATTCACGTGTAACATAATAGACAGGGCCAACTGATAACAACAGGAGGTATTTAAACATATTAAGTAACACGCGCTGCAATATGTGCCCAGCACTGCGTATTGTAAGTACGCTGCACTGTGCACACATCTCATCGAGTACGTCTGCGCCTGTAGATGCGCATACTTATTATACTCTGTTCGTTCTTTTGTTTTATAATTTGTTTTAATTTTTATTGCTTTTTGGTAGTCTCAACAAAAATTTGAATTAGGGTAGATGTGAAAAGATGTCGGTCAAAAGGATAGTTGAACAGGATATTTGCGCATGTCATGTACATGTTATTATTTATAGGTACTTAAAGTAATTTATAATTAATAGATTCACATAAGAGCTTATGCTTCAATAAATTATTGAGTCGATCCGTGTATTGATGCATTGTAGTAGTAAATACTGATGTGGTTGAGTATATAAGTGTAGTATTGAAGATGGGTTTCATATTGTGCAACTATGACTGACCACAGAATATGTCAAACGGTTCAAAGTGTGTGTTGAAGTGATCTACCAGTTTCCGCAGAGGTACGCGTAGACCGGCGTTATTTCTGCACAGTGTTATAGCGAATAGTGTCCAATTACGCGCAGCGCGTCTTTGTGAGGAACGAGGTACAGAATAGCATAGTTTATTGTCAGGTCTCTGCAGTCAAAATTGTTGTTGCATATATTGTATAGTATCATAGCTCCAAGTATGGCACGTCTGGATTCAAGAGTTGGTAAATTGTATAGTCTTAGAAGTCCAGGGTATGAGAGATGGGCACGGTGACATCTAAAATGTAAAGCACGAAGGAAATTCTTTTGTACGTTCTCTATGATTTCTTTATATTTGTGATAATGAGGATCCCAAATGGGGACGGCATATTCTAGTTGGGATCGTGTGAGAGTTTTGTATAAGTAAAGGTAAGTAGACGTACACTTAAAGTCCCTGGTTGCTCTCATTATGAAACCATACATTTTAAGCGCTTTATTTACGATTTTTTCGATATGAAGGTCCAAATGTAATTTGGAGTCGAGAAGCAGCCCTAGGTCACGCAAGGAATCAACTTAGAATAATCAAAACCAGAGCGAAGCGTATGCAAATAAAAACAACATTTAACTATAAGAATATCAGCTGTATTACAAATTTTGTGTGAAATCAGGCTTGTGATTCCGGCGAAGGGAGAAAGTCCAAAGGTACCGACCGTTTGGATAAAAAGTCAATGGTACTTATAGGGTTAGCTTAAATATTCTTGTTACATAAAAAAACTCGTTTCGACATCAAAATGCTTTTCGACTTGTTTAAGTAGGACGGCACACGTCTGAAGGAAGATATGCTTGCTTCCGATGGAGAATGAACTTGCCCACACAATTCTTCCATCAATCATTTCTGCGGCCATTGACGCAATGTCGGCCGGAGTGAGGTAGGGTGAGGTGTGCGGTTGTTGAGGCATAGACACGCCACTGCCTACAGCTGAACCGGCCACAAATTTCCGTTTCTCCAGGGACTCCTACATGCACCTACGCATCATTCTCTAAACGCAGTGTAGCGTGCTTAATTGATTCAACTTTGCCATATTACAGCATAGCACATAGGCCTACATGTATATATATATTTTGGAGGGGAAAAAAATGTAATTACCCATGCCCAGGAGTGAGACCTCCCTGCTAAGTCCGGGTCCCCACATATTGAGTGAGACCTCCCTGCTAAGTCCGGGTCCCCACATATTGAGCGGGCATCAGCTCGTGTGGTATACGGACTAAAAAATTACAGTTATCTATAATTAATTTTACTGTGAGCCATGGGGTAGGCCTACATGTTCTGCGTTTTAAATGTATCCTTTCTATCCTGGGTTTGATGACAGAAATAACTTTTTAGAGTTACAGTTTAGAGTACATATCTTCTCTGTATTGTCTGTGATAATTTTTATTTTATGCATTAAATATAAATATGCGATATTTCGACAGATGTACGGCTTGTTAACCTGAAATACGGTCCCATCCGGAAGAGAGAATTAAACTTAGCATACATGTAGCTTTAATATTTAAAGAGGAACTCGTTGAAAAACCTTTTTTTCCTCTCTCCCCTTCTCGTTTGGGTCCACAGCCGCAGTTTTTTCTTCATTGAAAAGCTAGGGGAAAACCGTCAAAGGATAAAATGTTTTAATAGGTTTTTTTAAAAGAAATTATCCTCGGAGCAATCTTTGGATACATGTTGATAAGATTAGAACTGTAGTTGTAAAAACTTGTTGGCTTACTAGCAACAGTAAAATTTATTACTTTACCTCCCTATTTATAGGTACAATTAATTTAATAATGAAAAGAATCACGCAATGTATATTTATTTAATATATATTATTCGGCGACTTCTGTGGCACTGCGCTTGTGGCTCTGCCTACCATGCGAGAGGTCCCGGGTTCGATCCCCGGCTGGGGATGAAGAAGAAAAAAACCTAGGTATGGATGTTTATTGTGTGTGATGTCGCTGTTTCTAGTTACCACGACACAGGTTATCCTAGTGTGTGGCCAGAAGCAATGTATGTGCTTTTATATTAATAAAAATATAATTTCACTTACCTAGACTCTTCACATCACATAATCATTAATATCTCACACAAATAATCATCCCATCAAAAACATCCATGCATGTACAAAAATACATCTCAGCCGTAAAAAGTAGTGAGACCTCATGTAAAACTAAGTCGGCTACTTCATTCAGTAGGTACCTGTAACTATACATAGAAATACCTATTTAACTTCATCATACAGTTTTACCTTATTTGTTAACTTACAATATTTTAAGGTGACCATATCAATATTAGACATCTTTATTTCTTTAATAAATATGTAGAAGAAATTAGCAATCGCCTACGACAAAAGATCTGCATACAACTATATGTATTATTCAAAAGTAATTTATTTCAAACAACAAACAAACAAATATGCAATATATATATAAATATATATATATATATATATATATATATATATATATATATGCAATATTTTTGAATATGCCTCTTCTTTACGTTGGACCACTGACGCTTTCATTTTATGTAAAAATAAACATAAGGTGTCTTTTGTGCTCTACTTGTATAATGAAGCCAAATTAAAATAGTATAAATATTATCTTAAATTATTGGATAGTAAATAACCATCACAAAAACTAAATAATATACTACGATTGACTCATGACCAGGTATAAAGTTAGTTTGTTATTTAGACAGAAAATTATTTTGTTATTATTATACAATGCGATTGCCAAGTGATTATATGTACTAAATAAATAAAAACGTCTAATATTGATACGGTCAACTTAAAATATTGTCAATTAACAAATAAGGTAAAACTGTACGAAAAAGTTGAATAGATATTTCCATGTATAGTTACTGAATGAAGTTGCCGCCTTGTTTTACATAAGATCTCACAACTTTTTACGTCTGAGATATTTGCTCTGCGCGACTGGATTGACTTTTGTACATGCATGCATTTTTTCGATGGGATCTCATTTCTTTTTGTAAGTAACCCGCCATTTTTTCTTTTCGGGTACTATTTATTGTGCGTTAGCTACAGCGCTGTCTCTATAAACTCTTCTCAGAGGTTTTGAAGTAACAATTTTCGGATTCTTGCGCTTATAATATAATACTAACGATGTCGACATTAATTAGATGAAAACCACCCAGATTAGTCACTCCTGAAAGTGCCACGTATGCTTGACCGCATGTGAACTCCAAGGAACCGATGTCCATCAGTGTACTGTTTAGACTTAGCTCCGGACTTTTGTGCATGTTTATAGCACAGGCTATGCATATTGGAAATTGTTCGCGATGAACATATGCTCGATTAATAATTTCTAATTTACTTTGACTGGACCTAGTTCGTATAAATGGTCATTGTTGATGCTCGAATAATGTTATTTAAATCGATGGCAGTAATGTTTCTTCGTTTTGCAATGCACAGGCAAACCAAATGTGCCACTTAGTAGGCAGGTATAGGTATATGTAGAGTTAGCTGTGCTTGCGTGTCAGCGCCTTTAACTAGTTGTACCTATATAAGTACTCGGCATGCTATGAAAACCTAGAAATGCATTTGCCATTTTGGGTTTTAGGTGTGTCATTTGAATACAGCCAGGACTCGGAAGGCAAAAAGCAATCTGGTGTAAGTCAGAAGGTCATGAAGACGCTTCATGACCTTCTGTCTTGCACCAGACAACATCCATGCAAGGGAAATGGGATAGCAACGGAGTTAGATTTGTCATGTAAGTCGGCTGGCACGGCTCCCTGATATTTGAATCTCCTATCTCACGACTGCGCGGCGTCCCACGGTCGTGTAAGAATGCCTCTCTATAAATATTAGATGAGGACGCCCCGACGACGGCGGAGGCGGCGGGCGTCGTCGCCACGACGGAAAAGTAGGAATCGATAGTTGCCACATGTTCTACTATCAAGCAGATCTGCCCCAGTGCTCAACCGACCTTATAACTAGAATTATTACTACACTAAGTACATAGGTATTTGCAGTTTGTAGAGTTGAATAATGTTTCATATTTTTTAGGTAACTAAGCATAAAACAAATCGCTCTATTTCAGCACCGAACAATGGGCACTGCACGCTGCACACTTGTCCTATCGATTGAGTAGGTATACAAGTCTGTTGACTACGAGCTACGAGTAGGCAGTCGATGCAGGGTTAATATGGGTGATGGCAACCAACCACCTCAACTCTGCTAAGTTGTTAACCCGACTCTATATGCTTTCACTCCATTAGGACTGGTTACTCACCTCTGAACTAGTATTTGTTGCTATTGGGAAATCATATCAATATCTATTAGAGCCATGGATGGCTTTTATTACTCAAAGATGGATGGTTATTTTTTTATTTAATTGTTATCATTCGAATATGGAATCAATTACCTATTGTGTTTTGGCTCGATCATAATTCAATGGGTTTGGCTGGTGAAATCGAATTACAGGAAGCGCCAGCGCGTTTGGTTGCCACTAACAACGATGGTCTAATGTCTGGGTTTTTTTCTGTGATGAATTGGTTATAAGAATTCATTGAATCCACAAAAATTATCATGTTACGTGTGAGTGATGTAATATGATGTAATTAAACTAAATGTTTAATTTTTGGCAGTGGTTTTTTTTAATTGTAATTACACAGCACCTGACCGACAATTCGTCACACCGTACTGGTAACACTGAGCATGCTGCCAAAACTAAGTGGTTTAACAAGATAACCACCCTGAGTATTTACCTGCTTTGCGTAGACAGCAAAGAGCAAAATAAACATGCTGGTAGTCACATTTTATGCAAAATTTTAAGGCGTATGACTTTCAGCGACTGTTTTAAAAACTTTGTGTCTTTGGAAAAACCATGAGTTCCAATATCTGAGCAAACAAACACCTTATTATTGCTTATTTTGATTAAAATGTTAATATATATAAAAATATATAATTTTACACAAACTCTGTTTGTTATGGGCGCTAGCGATGGTAGCGCCACTTTGACAGTTGCCAACCCCATTATATATTCTTACATTTAATATGAGTTTACTTTTTCACCCTTCCATATATAATTCGTTACACTATACTATGGCAACGTACGAAGTCTAGTCGCAAGTCTAGGCATATTTCATGTTCATATTCGTTATTGCACTCTATTAAATGCTTTATTATGCTATTGTAAATTGTAACCAAATAATCCTCTCATGTTCATGTTGTAATATCCAACGCTAGTAAGAACCTGACGTATGCATAGATAGATGCATAAATGCTCCAAATACGAGCTGACCACCATATACTTGTTCCACAAATACGAGCTGACCACCATATACTTGTTCCACAAATACGAGCTGACCACCATATACTTGTTCCACAAAACTCGGATTATCACGATGGCGTGTCGTGAGTCTCATAAATAAAATAGCCTGCTGGTTTATATAAACGGCACTCAATTGTGTAAAAACCCTGAAAATATGTAATCTCATTTCTGTGCGAAGGCACTTAGCTTCTGAAAAGAAATATAACGAATTTCCTGAACTTTGAAAACTTTGATTTCATTTTGGAGCAGACTAATGTGATGATGACTATTAAAAAGCTTGAATACATTCTTGAAAACATTATGTTACGCTCTTCCTTGGGGTGGCAGAGGCACAGTTGCGTCTAGTTTTACGTTAAGCCAGGAATACAACACCTTTCTGTGTGACAAGCGACTAGCCCATCGCCGCAAGTCTGAAGTTGAACGTTAAACAAAAGACATGATGTTCATTGTTTTCTGTAATTCGATGTAAGTACTGCGATTCCGTTTGCCTCCAAAGCGCCCCACAAGCCTGGCTTTGTGTATTCAGGCTCATGGTTTATCATTTCATCTTAATGTTTACTTCTTTCCCGCCTCGCCCGAGCCCGAGCCCGAGCCCTCGTCCGAGCCCGAGCCCGAGCCCTCGTCCGAGCCCGAGCCCGAACCCTCGTCCGAGCCCGAGCCCGAGCCCTCGTCCGAGCCCGAGCCCGAGCCCTCGTCCGAGCCCGAGCCCGAGCCCGAGCTCGAGCCCTCGCCCGAGCCACCCGATCCCTCTCCCGAGCCCTCGCCCGAGCCGCCCGAGCCCTCTCCCGAGCCGCCCGAGCCCTCTCCCGAGTACTGGCCCGAGCCGCCCGAGCCTCGCTGCGCCTTCCACCGGCTTTGTCCTAATTCAGCCTCCAAACACTGAACAAATACACAATTAAGAATTATAAAGCTCAATTGCTTTATTTAGGCGCTTAATGAGATTGTTAAGGCATACTAAAGGAAAATTAGTTTCATTTTGGAGGAGAACAATACCGTTATATATATATATATATATATATATATATATATATATATATATCTGCGTAACTTATACATTGTAGGCAATGCCTACAAAGGAGAAGGAAATGAAAATTTCGTAATTATGGTAACGGGATTACGCTGGAATAGACCAGCAAGGAAAAATGAACGTGTTGGCGAGGAGCCATGCCGCTATAAAGTTAGACTAGCGTATCGCATACTTACTACAACACTGTATAGTATTAAAGTATCTGTGCTACAACATACCACAACTTACATAGGAATAGCTCGCTTCATAATAAAGCAAACCCAGATATTTCCCAAATAATTGTTTGGTTTGTGAATATTTTAATGACGTTTTTACTATGACGTTTACTTCGTATATTGTCTGGTTTCATATCGATCAATAACATAAATAATAATAGTACATTCTCTCTCCAAGTGCTTGGATAGCTACCATAATGAATAATAGCCCTCTCCCGATTCCAGCACAACTTACTATGCAATTTTAATCGTTTACTTCTTTTACAAACACAGGTATTTTATCGCTTTCTTTCTTAATTCATAAAAAAATACTTGCCCCTAGCGCCTGCCCTCGGTTCCTAGTTCCTCCCGCCCGCCCACAGCCTGCCGCCCGCCCTCGTCCAATTCCGTTATACACGGAGAGTGCTACTGCTCTGTACTGAAACTTTCCATAACATGCATTACGTACGCCACTGTTTCTGTAGATATAATACATGCATTAATATGTTCACTGCATCTATGTAATAAGATTTCCGCTGAGATCCGCAGTGGTATCTAGGTTACTAGATAAATAAAATATACGCACGATTTTATTTCATTATAAGTGATGAAGGTTTGGTTTGGGGTCCCGAAGTTTTTTAATTTCAGTCAGATCACATCTAAATTTAGGGATTCATGGGGTTCGGGGGTTCAGGGGACCGCAGGGCGGGCGGGACGACTGGGTCTGTAAATGATACCGGGTCGTATAGGCATTTAATTAAATAATTGAATATTATGATACGTGTATAAGAACTTGTACGTGTGCTGCAGTTGTATTCAAGGACCAAATTTCTCAATGACAAACTTCGATGATTTTTACAGTCCTAAACAGAATGGGACGGTCGTGAGGACTTTATTAAGTTACATGAGAAAGTTAATTAAGAAACACGACTTAATTAGATGTATTAGAACAGCGGGGTCATTTACTCGTAGATATGGGTTAATTATATAAGTCAGTCGTGCGCGGACGACCGGCCAACACTTCAGTTGTTTACTGCGATCCACGACGATGTACACATTGACCATGATGAATGTGAAGCACTAAATGAATTTCATTTAATCCAGAACTCAATAGACACCTACCAAAAAAATACACATTATAGATACAATGTTATTTATATCTAAATATTCTACCTAATTATGTTTACTGTTCATAACTTGTGTATGATCTATTGCCCATAGGTACTCATCATGAAGCTAAAACCAATTACTGACAACGGTAATGTGGAACTCGCTAGCCTATCCAGAATATCATACATTCCGGGAAACCCTGACAGCCGAAATAGGTCAGCCAACAGAAACGACTTGAGAAGTAATTACGATAACAATTACTTTTCAACAGATACTCAGTTTTTCAACCACTCTGGAGTATGTAGCCATTCGCCAGCGAATGTGAATGTATCTTTCGATGATCAGTTTGCTACGTTTAGAAACACCACAAACGTGCATCTAGTATGCAACAGACAATACCGGATTGACACAGAATACCATATCAACTTTGAAAAAAACAAAACGCAACAATCCAATCTGGAGGGAACCACTGCAACTTTTCTCACGTCCCGTGAAAGTTTTCCAGGTATGTTTTATTGAATTATGTTCTACAGAATCTCATTCTTTCGTAGAATAACTTTCGAGTTCTTCTAAACGGACATTTATGTGAAAACTTTGAAATTGGTTCTTCAGGTCAGACATAGAGCAATACTTATGCATACTTGTTAAACTGACTACAAAAACTGTTTGCAGGAAACCAAAATGTGTCTGCCCGTACGACGCCGATGGAAGAGGAACGGGCTTTTGAACATTCCGACACCGATGAAATGTCCGATAAAGGAACTCTACCTGTGCCCAGGGGCATTGTGAATCCCAATTACCCAGGTTTCCAACATCTGGCTCATACGCTGCAGGTGGGTTCAAATGTATTAAAAACTGAAGCCATGAAAGCGTACCTACAAGTACGTGACTTGAGACAGTAGGTACTGACACAATATTGCCAAGGAAGCCAACTAAGAGCTACTCTAACTTTGCGTAGTTTCCTACATATTAGCTTTCTTCCCCTTTCTCTGCTTCTTGATATAACGATTGTGTATATCTTTCCAGGACTACTCCTCTACTATAGATAACTTTTACCACTCTGAAAATGAAATGACTGATGACGACATAGATGTAGAAATAACGGATGCAACATGTGATGCGGTTGAAAATCAAAATGAAATGAACATAGATTACAGTAACGGTAACGGCAATGACATAAGTACTAGCATACTTTGCGACACCGACCACGACAGGATGCTTGAAACGACATTGATAATAAATGTCCAAAATGAAATACCAGATTTATTAAAAACTTTGTCTAAAAATAACAATACCAATTGTTTTGAGTTGAATTGTTCTGAAACAGATATTGAAAACAATTTTAACACAAGGGATATAATCGGCGATTTTAACAAAGAAATTGAAGATGAGATAAAACAACTCTTGAATTACAATATCAATATACAAGATGATTTACAAGAATTAAGGAAAGATATTAAAGACAATTTCGCAGAACCTATAGAAAGTACAATAAACAATATCAGTGATGTAGTAAATCATGTAATTAAGAAATTGGTAGAAACCCAGTGTGATATTAATGAATGTGAGGTAAATAAACAGATCGCATTAGAAAAAAATGATTGTAATGAAGCTAAACCAGAAATAAGCTTGGAGGAAAAAGCTAGAAATGCTATAAATCAAATGAACGTATCTAGACCTTCATTCTTAATGATAGAAGATAATATTAATAATAAAGTAATAGCTGATGCAATGCTTTCTGATGGCAAAGATGAAATCAATATTTATGGGCATGACTACGATGCTGAAAAACTAAGCAATAATGTAGAAAAGACCATAAAACAACTGAGTATGGAACTGAGGAAAATTATACCGAAGCTTGAAGAGCTGCGAGAGCGTGACAATGTATTTGTGGTGAACAAAACTGTCTCAACATTGACCGTGATGGATGGAAACTGTAACCAGATAGCCAGTTCTTCGAAAGCATATAAAACTTATAATGCATCATCCGCAAAGGTGCCCAAAGAAGAGATAAGATATGCAAAGCAAAGGGATATAGACACCACGGTGAAAAAAAATGGTTTACGCAGCAGAAAGTTAGTACACCCTGCCTTACTATATCTAGTTGTCTGATTTTTATGCAGGTGTCCCGTAAATAATAATCCAACGTTATGGGGAAGACCGCTCACCTAATTTGCTAAAACTTATTGAAATATAAAAAAAACAAGAATTATTTTTTCCCCCGAATTTTCCATTCTGTTTAACATAGGAACATCATGTTTTTTAATGCTGACGTCTCAAGTGATAACATTCCAAGATCTTATTTTTGCAAAAAATATATAAAAAGTTTACCACTGTATCCAGATAACAGTTTTGTTACTGACTTTTACTAAATGATTTGGAAAAAATCCCGAGTAGAATATTATTTCTTCCGGATTCAAATGACAAAAATAAAAAAAAATCTTTGCAAAAAAAAAGTATGACATTGAACTGGACGATGTTTTGAAATCTTTATACTTTATTGCACAAAAAACAATATATCACAGACTGGTAAATGGAAAATAAATGTACAAAGGGCGAACTTTTCTCTGACAAGAGATTTTTTCCAGCAAACCTAGGACGTACAGGACATAATTAAACAAGAGGCCTATTTGCAAAACATGAAATAAGTTAATAATACACTATTTAGAAATATGTACTATTATACTATAGATATATGTACATACATAAAAATACTTGAATTTAATAAGAAAGAGAAAGATAGTGTTTTTAAACGTCTTTTATAAATGTTGAGTGATAGACTGTCTCTAATGGCGCTGGGGAGTTTGTTCCAGAGGCTGATATAAACTGAACCCATGTTCATAGGCGGCAGTGTTATAAGTAGTGACCAACTGTGAGATCTCCGTGGCTTAACCGAGTACAGAAACTCGAATCGATCTCGTAATCGAGGCTAGGTAGCGAGGATTGTATAAAATATTTAAAAGGCAAATGAGGATGTGGAAATCCCTGTGACGGAGAATCGGGAGCCATATCAACTCTCTGCGATACTCCGAGTGGTGAACAAACTTGCGCAGACCGAAAAAAAAACAAATCCCGAGGTTTTGAAATCGGTCTCATTAGTTCAGACATCAGCGTAGTCGATCAGGAGAAGAGACTGAGCAAGTGGACCCTTGGCTTTGGAGGCAGGGTCACTGCCGACTCGGCCATTCGGGTCGTCAGGAGGGAGCAAAAACTGGGAGTCTGAGGTAGTGGAAACTGGCGGACTCGCCTACTAACCTCGCTGACATACACTGACCAGGACAGCTGGTTATCGAAGAAAACTCCTAGGTTTTTGGCCTTGGTCCGATATGAGATTATGGTTCCATCTGAGGTTGCAGGAGCAATGGACATATGCTGTGATAAGTCAAGGGACTATCCAAATGCATAATAAATACGTCACGTTTGCGATGATATTTGTATGATGATTATGTAGTAATTCGCAGGGGGTGTTCTATCTTTTATCATCTTCCTTCTTTAAGGGGGTGTAGCGCCTGCACCTGGTTACAATGGTAGGGATAGTGCAGAGTGAATAGTTTAGATTTTACATAGCAAAATGTTTTTTGCTATGTAAAATCCAAACTATTCAGCTTTATTTCACAAAAATAACATCTTGGAAATATTATTATTTGCAGCGACAGCATTAAAACATGATTTACGGTAAACGGAAAGGAAAATTCCGGGAAAAAATATTCTTGTTTACCCTATGGTTTTAGTTTTTAAAGATTTAAATTCATTTTAGGAAATAAGGTCAGTTGTCTTCCCCTTAACGTTGAACTGTTATTTCCGGTACACCTGTACATTACTGAGAACACTTTATTTTATTCATATCTCTAATGATGTCATGACAACCTCTGTGCCGCTGCGCTTGTGGCTCTGCCTACCGTGCGAGAGGTCCCGGGTTCGATCCCCGGCTGGTGATAAAAGAAAAAAAACCCCAGGTCTTGGATGTTTATATTTGTGTTACGTCGCTGTTTCTGGTTCCCACGACACAGGGTTTCCTAGTGTGAGCCAGAAGCAATGTATGTGCCTTTATGTAAATGTCAATGTTAATATTTATTTCCATAGGAGTTGTACTGTTTCATTTTCGTATTTTAATGGCATAACGTTGAAATACGCGATGCACTTCAGCATTTTCGCCGCCCTGACAGCTCGGCTTTTTATCAACATATCGATTGGTCTATGTACCGCAGCTGTCTGCAACGAAGAGAGTTAAAACCCACCGTCTAGCTTCGAGTACCTCTCGTTTAGTTTTACACTGTGTGCACCAAAATCGCTACCACCATTGTTTATGTTCACCGTTTTTAAATAGATATCTTTCAGGGACTTACACCCAACTAAATAGAAAAGTCTTGGTAACTCTATCAGTATTAGCACGGTGCTTTAGCTTTCATAATTTCAAGATTATAAAGCAACATATATCTGAAATCTTTTCTCGGGAAGTAAATCCGTGGGAGTTATTTGACACAATACATCTCGTTTTAGTTCTTTGACCAACATACAAAGAAGGGAGTATCATTCTAATTATCTGCTAATAAAATAATGTTTTCCCTTGACAGTAACATTAAGGCGACAAGAGATGGTCACAGCGAGTTGAGAAGCAGCAGTTTCCACAAGGCCCATAGCAGTGCATCCGTCCAAAGTAATGAAGATTGTGACTTAGGTATTGTAACGCTTACTACTTATAAAGGTACCCTACCCTACCCGTTTACCTTTAATCTCCACAGCTGCGGCAATGCGCTAGCCCCCTATCACTATCACACAAAACGGATTATTGAATAACTCGCAAACGAGGGCACCATTGTGCGTCTGCCACCCCGTATGGGAAAAGGTGTGACGCTATTTCTTTTTGTCGTTTTCGTGTGAAATCAAAGGTATGAATAATGAGGACACATGACCTTACAGCCAAGAGCCTACGGTAAGAGGTACGCACGAGACTCGTATCTAAATGTGTGTAACCTAAGAAAGGTGTAGGGTAGGTACCTAGACTTTAATTATTAAAGACTATATAGGTACCTACCCTACAACTTAATATTATTGAGAGATAAAGTAGTTCTTTTTAAGGTAGATAACAATTATAATTTTCTTCTTTCAGGATATTTCGACGTGTACAACATCGAGACAGCGTTACCTAAGTTAGATATAGATGCCATTGAAAGTCACTTGAAGGCGGCAAAAGACGCAGAGAGACGGGTAAGTTTACAAAAGAACTCATACCGACGTAGATTTTACTTACAAAAGACGCAGAGAGACGGGTAAGTTTACAAAAGAACTCATACCTACGTAGAGTTACTTACAAAAGACGCAGAGAGACGGGTAAGTTTACAAAAGAACTCATACCTACGTAGAGTTACTTACAAAAGACGCAGAGAGACGGGTAAGTTTACAAAAGAACTCATACCTACGTAGAGTCACAGTAAAGATATAGAACAGTAGTCAGAGCAAGAGTAAGAAGCAGCAGAGTAAATCAGAGCCCGTTTAGGAGCGTTCGTTACCTACTTTCGCTCGATGCGCTCGTGTCACGTTTGTGGCTTGGCATACCTAAAATACTAATTTTGCTTTTAAGTATGTACCCTATGCAAAGTATTTATGTTAGAGTTTAATAGACAATATTGTTTACAGAAAGTAATAATATTACAGATCGTTGTTAGGTATGTGTTTCTAGTTTCCCACTTCATAGAATATTTTAATATATTTCCTTGTAAGTAAGTATATCTAATAGTTGCTAAACTGCACAAGGTTGGTAGGTGCTTAGTTACAAGCCTATTCGGCTCCTTTTCATATCGTGCGTGGCACTGGGGCAGCTCGCTGTCTTCATACATAACACAGCAACGGCGCCTGTGACGCCGCGGCCCCGATTGAAGCAGTCTCCATCATTCCCGAAATCTATGTGTGCGAGCGAACCGAACACGCGCGCATGTGTGCAGCCGTGCGATGTACCTTTGTTCGATGATTATCTACTGTTCTATATGTATACTGTGGTAGAGTTTACTTACAAAAGACGCAGAGACGGGTAAGTTTACAAAAGAACCATTACTCGTACCTACATAAAGTTTACTTACAAAAGAAGCAGAGAAACGGGCAAGTTTACAATGAACCTTCTCTACATTGGATTACTGTGGAAGAAGAAGGGCGTAGAAACTCCCACAGATTGATTTTTAGATCTCTTTTAAAATTGCTTGTGCTTAACTAATACAAATATTACTATATTAATTATTATAATTAATAAGCAGGAATAAATAATTAGGTACGAAAAAATATTAACAGCAAGGTCTGTGTTGAGCTAGATTAACCCATACAGTCCCGTCATTTAAGTAATCTTGAACATTGTAGTATCCCTTTTTCGACAAAGTCGCTTTAACATGTTTTTTAAACTGCTCAAAAGGCAATTTCAAGATCTCCAGAGGTATCTTGTTGCAGTATAGAATGCACTGACCCTTGAAAGAATTGCTAACCTTCGCGAGTCTAAACCGGGGCGCAACTAGTCTGTGATTATTTCTAAGGTTAATATTACAGCTAGGTATCACTAAGTTTCGAAATTGTTGTATGGTTCTTACGTAAATACATTATATTTTCGAAAATAAATTGTCTAGCTACAGTTCGTCTGTCAATTTCTTTAAAAAGCTCTCTTAAGGAGTCTGTGCGTCTTAAATTATAAATTACTCGGATAAATCTTAGTAATAGTTTGAATATCCGCTGCTTTTCCCCACAACAAGATACCATAGGACATGACACTATGAAAGTAACTAAAATATAATAGCCTAGATGTAGCCACATACGTGTTTTGTCTGATGTTTCTAACAGCGTAAACCGCAGAACTTAATTTACCAGCTAATTTATCTATATAGGGTCCTCACTGCAATTTGATATCAATGGTTATTCCAAGAAACTTCGTGTCATTTACTAATTCTAACGTATTGTTGTCTAACACTAAACTGTGGCGCAAGCAGGAATAAATACCAGAGTGAAAAAGTGTTCGAGTTCAGATAAAATCAACCTTAAGTCATTGTGCATAAGAGTCACTGACAGTTCGATTCGCATACTTTTTCGATGCGTAATTATTCCTGCTTCCTACACTGGTCTCAACTTGCCTGACATTTGGAAGTGAGAATTTGAAACATTTGGCTTTACCAGCATTTAACAATAAATAAATACAATAATTCATGTTAAATATAAGACAGCATCACTATGATGAGATATTGTATATTGTGTATTGGTGTATTGTCTATGAACATGCACCTATGTGCATGTTCATTCTATGCACACATTTATTTTGTCGCTCCGATAAATTAGAACATTAACGTAAATTGCATTATAAAAATTGAGCAGCTCTTCTAAACTGGTGTCTAATACACTCCGACTAGTGTTCGAGTGGTTTCCTACCATAATAACAATGGTCGTATGTTGATCAAAATTCCCTATGTACAGCTATATTTTTATAAATATTTAACACTTGTTGCTTAAGGCTATAGTGCAAAAGTGTACGTTCCATATTAGGCCCTTTCTTATTCCTGTATATATTAGCGATCTACATTTCATGGTGGAGAAATTGACTAACATAGTGTTGTTTGCTGATGATACTTCAATGGTCTTCAAAATAGAAAGAAAAAAAAAATTATGATATTAATGGTGTATTGTCTTTAACATTGAATTGGTTCACAGTAAATAATTTATTGTTATACGCTGGTAAAACCAAGTGTATCAAATTCTCACTTTCAAATGTCAGGCAAGTTGAGACCGTTTAGTATTAAACAACAACGCGTTAGAATTAGTAAAAAATAAAAAGTTTCTTGGCATAACCATTGATAGCGAATTGAAGTGGGGACCCCACATAGATAAATCAGCTGGTAAGTTAAGTTCTGCGGCACATGCTGTTAGGAACATCAGACAAAACACGGACGTGGCTACATGTAGGCTAGTATATTTTAGTTACTTTGATAGTGTCATGTCCTATGGTATCTTGTTGTGGGGGAAAGCAGTGGATATTCAAACTATTTTATTTTACAGAAAAGAGCTATTCGAGCAATTTATAATTTAAAACGAACAGACTCCTTAACAAATCTTTTAAGAGAAATTTACATGTACACAAATTTACCTTTACTGTAGCTAGTCAATTTATTTTGCATGATATTATGCATGATATCTGCATAATAATAAGCAATAAGTAGATAACGCTACATATAGTGATGACTGTTATTTAATCATATGCCTCGGTAATAGGGGTAATGTGAACAAGTCTGACTAAATTAAATATTTAGACAAGCTCTGTTCTTTAAAAGTAAAACAAATTGTTATGTTCACATTCCCTTACAGCGACAGCCTGCCACAATCAGAAAACAACCTTAGATATAAGCTAAATATGACCTTGCATACTAAATCATGCAATAATAATATACATGTAATGGATACTAACAATTTTGTTAGTAGAAATAAATATTATTTGACTAAAGGTAAATATTACCGTCCTAGTTATTACAATAGACAACTAGCAAATTCGCTGTCCTATTATTTTAATATAACAGCGAAAAATTTGGCTACACATAATGTCTCTATTGAGCATTATAGTGATGTTTCAAACAAAACCTTGGAAGCTTTTCCAAGTCATTTAAATTAGATACAACGACAATAGAGAAAGTCGTCAAATAATATTAATAAAGTACATAATAAAAACGGAAAAATTCAATATCGTAAAATAAATGCAAAGTTTACTAATCTGGTCCACCAAAATATTCAAGGTATTAGCAGTAAATTATTAGAGTTGGAATTGTACATGAACTCTTTTAATATTGATAATTTATGTCTAACTGAACATTGGCTAAAAAGCCATGAGCTCATGTTCAATTTCAGCAACCACCAGGTTGGTAGTTCTTTTTGCAGATCACATGCTGTTCGTGGAGGCTCTCTAATATTTCTAAATAAACACATAAAGTTCAAAAATTGTAATGACATATTCATATTCATATTCATTTATTTGCATATAACATGTACAATACACACTACAGGTGGAAAATGTATGTAGGGTACATGCATCCTGACAGGGTATAACAAATTTATCTACACATACACATAACTTTTACATTGACCCGATCAGCTGTTCACAGGTTAAAGAGACTAAATTTATTTTCCTAATAATTTTTATCTTCGAAGAATTCCTGCAGCACGTAGTAGCATTTTTCGGCGAGGTAACATTTTAAAAGTTTTTTAAATTTTGTTAAATCTTCCATTTCCTGGAGATTTTTGGGTAAATTATTATATATTTTTGTAGCCATGGTAAAGGGACCACATTGTACCATTTTAAGTTTTGTCTGGGGACAGGATAAGTAGCTTTTAGGTCTTAAATTATTTGGACGGGAATATTTTGGGAACATATGTAAGCTTTTTTTTACAAAGTTGCTGATTTCTAATATATAGATAAAAGTTAGTGTAAGTATTTTATATAGTTTAAAATATGGCTTGCAGCTAGTCATATTGTCTATATTAGCAATTATTCTGACGCATTTCTTTTGTAATAAAAACAAGTTTGGTACCTTGGTACTGTTTCCCCATACCACTATACCATATTGTAGCCACGCGTGAGCATAGGCATAATATGCTGAGAGAGGACTTCACATCTGTGTATTTCTTTAATTCGAGCAGCGCGTAAGTGAATCTTGATAGTTTGGTTGATATATTTGCAATGTGGTCTTTCCAGTTTATATTGCTATCTATGTTAATGCCTAGAAAAAGGTAAGTTTTAGCACATTCGATTTTATTACTTAGATATGAGTAGTTTATTTCTAAGGGACGTTTTTGATGTGGTTTAAATTGTAATAGTTTTGTTTTGGAATAATTTATTTGTAAATTGTGTTCATTTAACCAGTTAATTAATGTATCAAATGTAGTTTGAAGAAGTACGTTGAGGTCGGTGGCATTTTGGCAAGGTCAATAGTCAAAGTACTTTATTACTGTAGATTTTTACATATACTTAGCAAACGTCATTTTTTGCCTCTTCTCTACATTGGACCACTGTGGGAGAAGAAGGGCGTAGAAACTCCCACAGATTGATTTTTAGATCTCTTTTAAAAATAGGTTGTGCTTAACTAATACAAATATGAAAAATTTAATTGTTATGATTAATAAGCAGGAATAAATAATTACAAAATTATTAACAGCAAGGTCTGTGTTGAGCCAGATTAACCCCATACAGTCCTGTCATTTAAGTAATCTTGAACATTGTAATATCCCTTTTTCGACAAAGTTGCTTTAACATGCTTTTTAAATTGCTCAAGTGGCAATTTCAAAATCTCCAGAGGTATCTTATTGTAGTAGAGAATGCACTGACCCTTGAAAGAATTGCTAACCTTCGCGAGTCTAAAACGGGGCGCACATAGTCTGTGATTATTTCTTAGGTAAACATTACAGCTATCGCTAAGTTTGGAAAATGTTGTAAGGTTCTTGCGTACATACATTATATTTTCGAAAATAAATTGACTAGCTACTGTTAGTATGTCAATTTCTTTAAAAAGCTCTCTTAAGGAGTCTGTTCGTTTTAAATTATAAATTGCTCGAATAGCTCTTTTCTGTAAAATAAAAATAGTTTGAATATCCGCTGCTTTCCCCCACAACAAGATACCATAGGACATCACACTATGAAAGTAACTAAAATATACTAGCCTAGATGTAGCCACATCCGTGCTTTGTCTGATGTTCCTAACAGCGTAAGCCGCAGAACTTAATTTACCAGCCAATTTATCTATGTGGGGTCCCCACTGCAATTTGCTATCAATGGTTATTCCAAGAAACTTCGTATCATTTACTAATTCTAACGTGCTGTTGTCTAACACTAAACTGGTCTCAACTTGCCTGACATTTGGAAGTGAGAATTTGATACACTTGGTTTTACCAGCGTTTAACAATAAATTATTAACACTATTATATTAACAGGTACAACTATTGATATATCGTCGACATAGTATGTTTATCAGTTGAAAGCCACATTGAAGTAGCATGTGGTGAATTGGAGCGCGTAATTGTAATAAGCGTTTACAGCCCACCATCAGGTTCATTTGATGTTTTTGAAAAAGTCATCGATGACATATTATTTAAAGTATCAAAATCTAATAAAACTCTTATGATATGTGGAGACTTCAATGTAAAATTAGAAACTTACTCAGACCATTTAGGTCAATACATTAGACTAGAAATTCAACTTAAAAAAAGTTCTACAAGAAAGATACAATACATACCTATAACTGCACATCGGTTTGAAAGGTTTAAATTGAATTGGGATAGCAAACCACCTATCAACTACTCTAATAATAACCCTAATGAGTCATATTATATATTTTTTTACAAATTCAGGAATGCGTTCAATGCAGTATTTACTACCAGATCGATTGTGGTCTCAGACAAACTTAACTTCAGTAAGTGGGCCACAGTAGGTATACTTAAAAGTAGACAAAATTTATATGAATTATATTGTGAAAAACAATGGAATCATAGTGAAGAGTTCATGAAGAGTTCCGCACAGGATGCTATCGGAGTTTTTTGCGACCTGTCGAAGGCGTTTGATTGTGTTGATCATAATACGCTATTAATTATAAAAAAGAAATAAAGCGTTGGATCTACTAAGATCATACCTAAGCAATAGAATTCAAAAGGCAGAAGTTAACGGCGTTAAATCTGATGGATCGGGTGTAAAAATTGGCGTTCCACAAGGGTCCATATTAGGTCCTTTCTTGTTTCTGGTATATATTAACGATCTGCCTTTCATGGTGGAGAAATTAACTGACATAGTGTTATTTGCTGATGATACTTCAATGGTCTTCAAAATTGAAAGACAAAAAGCAGATTTTGATGATGTTAATGGTGTATTGTCTTTAACCTTGAATTGGTTCACAGTTAATAATTTATTGTTAAACGCTGGTAAAACCAAGTGTATCAAATTCTCACTTCCAAATGTCAGGCAAGTTGAGACCAGTTTAGTGTTAGACAACAGCACGTTAGAATTAGTAAATGATACGAAGTTTCTTGGAATAACCATTGATAGCAAATTGCAGTGGGGACCCCACATAGATAAATTGGCTGGTAAATTAAGTTCTGTGGCTTACGCTGTTAGGAACATCAGACAAAGCACGGATGTGGCTACATCTAGGCTAGTATATTTTAGTTACTTTCATAGTGTGATGTCCTATGGTATCTTGTTGTGGGGGAATGCAGCGGATATTCAAACTATTTTTATTTTACAGAAAAGAGCCATTCGAGCAATTTATAATTTAAAACGAACAGACTCCTTAAGAGAGCTTTTTAAAGAAATTGACATACTAACAGTAGCTAGTAAATTTATTTTCGAAAATATAATGTATGTACGCAAGAACCTTACAACATTTTCCAAAATTAGCGATAGCTGTAATGTTAACCTAAGAAATAATCACAGACTGTGTGCGCGCCGATTTAGACTCGCGAAGGTTAGCAATTCTTTCAAGGGTCAGTGTATTCTCTACTATAATAAGATACCTCTGGAGATTTTGAAATTGCCATTTGAGCAATTTAAAAAGCATGTTAAAGCGACTTTGTCAAAAAAGGGATATTACAATGTTCAAGATTACTTAAATGACAGGACTGTATGGGGTTAATCTAGCTCAACACAGGCCTTGCTGTTAATAATTTTGTAATTATTTATTCCTGCTTATTAATCATAATAATTAAATTTTTCATATTTGTAATAGTTAAGCACAACCTATTTTAAAAGAGATCTAAAAATCAATCTGTGGTAGTTTCTACGCCCTTCTTCTCCCACAGTGGTCCAATGTAGAGAAGAGGCAAAATTGACGTTTGCTAAGTATATGTAAATATCTACAGTAATAAAGTACTTTGACTTGACTTGACTTGATAAAGTAAAAAAGTACTCAAAAATCTTTAGAAAAGTTTGTCAAATTGCAAAATCAAATTAATATCAGATCTAAAATAAGAAAAAGTGATAACAAAATTATATCAACTTGGGATATAATTAAAAGTGAGACTGGAAAGGTTAGTATTAAAAACAATGAGTATGAATTAAAAATTAATGATATTACTTTCAAAACTGATATTGATGTAGCTAAATCGTTTGAATATTTTTTTACTGACATCCCAATCTCTACTACAAAGTCTTTAGACTCTTCCAAAGTAGTCGCTGAATCTTTGCTAAAAGTCTATGTACCTAGATGTGAAAATCAATTCTCGTTTAATTATGTAGATGATAAAGATATTATTAAAGCCTTTAAATAAATAAATGTTAAGAAAACTGCAGACCTCTGGGATACTTCTGTTCATGTTGTGAAGCCCCTAATAAATGTTATTGCACTTGATTTAGCTTTCATATTTAATGCATCTATTGAATCTGGCGTGTTTCCTGATTTAATTAAATAGAGTAAAATAGTACCTTTGTTTAAATCGGGTAGTACATCTGACCCTTCTAAATTCAGACTGATATCGGTATTGCCTACATTTAGTTAAGTATTTGATAAAGTAATTTTAAATCAACTTCTTACACATTTCAACACCAACACACAAGGCAAATCAACTACTGATGCCGGTATTGAGTTAATATCACATATATATGATGCCTGGGAGGAGTCGCATGATGCTCTAGGAGTATTTTGCGATTTGTCTAAGGCTTTTCATTGCGTTGACCATGGGACATTGATCAGGAAATTACATCACTATGGAATTAGGGATAACTCTTTAGATCTTCTTCTTATCTAAATAACAGGATACAGAGAGTTGACATTAATGGAAAACGATCTCCAGGGTCTGTTGTTACTATGGGTGTACCGCAGGGTTCCATACTCGGGCCATTCCTGTTTTTGGTTTATATTAGTGACCTGCTATATCTTGTCAGAGATAATCATGAGATTGTACTGTTTGCAGATGACACTTCACTTTTGTTTAAAATGAAACGACGCAGTTTGCACTTTGACGATGTGAATAATGCAATCTCAAAGGTAGTCAATTGGTCTTTTTACGGACGTGGAAATAGCTAGACTAGTTTACTTCAGCTACTTCCATAGCATTATGTCTTACGGCATACTGCTGTGGGGGAACGCTGCAGACATTAACATAATATTTGTGCTGCAAAAGAGGGCTGTTCGTGCAATCTACAATGTGGGTCCCAGAGAGTCACTGCGTTGTAAATTTAAGGAAATTAACATTATGACAGTGCCGTGTCAGTATATTTATGAAAACCTAATGTACGTCCACAAAAATATTGAAAAATTTCCTAAGAATAGCGACAGGCACAATGTCAACACTAGAAATAGGAATAAACTAGCTATACCTACTACTAGGCTCCATAAGGTTAATGTATCTTTGAAAGGGCAATGTATTCGCTTTTACAAAAAAATACCGACTGAGTTACAAGAATTGTCTGTAAATAAATTTAAAAATGTTGTTAAAAATCACTTATGTAAAAAAGGTTACTACAAAATATCAGATTATGTAGAAGACAAGAAAGCTTGGGAAGGTGTTTGCTCCAATTCTGTAAAAAATAACGTATAAAGCTGGAGGTTTCTAGTCGCCTCTTTGCCTCCAGCATCTAAAACATTGAGGTGACGGAATTCAAATTGAGTTCTATATTTCCCTGTACCTTATACATGTGTTAGTTTAAGATTTGACATTCTCCAAATGTTACTAAGGTGTTTCTTATGGAAAAAAACTCTTTTTGAATTTTGAATTTTTTGAATTTTGGAAAATATAATGTATGTACGCAAAAACCTTACAAAATTTTACAAACTTAGCTGTAATGTTAGCCTAAGAAATAATCACAGACTAGTTGCGCCATGGTTTAGACTCGCGAAGGTTAGCAATTCGTTCAACGGTCAGTTCAATCTCTACTACAAAAAGATAACCTCTGGAGATTTTGAAATTGCCATTTGAGCAATTTAAAAAGCATATTACAAAAAAAAAAAAGGGATATGACAATGTTCAAGATTACTTAATTAAGTAATTACTAGTAAATCCACACAGTCCTTGCTGTTAATTATTTTGTAATTATTTATCCCTACTTATTAATTATACCTAATTAATATTCTAATATTATATTAATTTGTATTAGTTAAGCACAAGCAATTTTTAAAAGATATCTAAAAACAATCTGTGGGAGTTTCTACGCCCTCCTGCTCCCACAGTGGTCAAATGTAGAGAAGATGCAAAAAATTACGTTTGCTAAGTTTATGGATGGATATATCCACAGTAATAGATAAATTTGACTTTGACTTAACTTCAATTAAATGTGTATTGGTTCAAATCACGCGCCGAGCATTTTAACGGTAATGTTACATTCCTACAGTACATTCACGTCTACTACATCGAGCGGCAACCATGTGTAACTGTTTGATAATTATCAATTGTAGTAGAACCAGCTTTCTACGGTGGTGAGGTGACTGAGTGACTCAACGGAAGCAAAGAGAGATACAGCTAGATATTGCCACGCCAGTCGCTGCCAAGACCCATAGCGAAGTGTACGGCAATCAGACCCTGTTATTGCAAAAGTAATAACTATCAGTGCCGCGATGGCATCAATGCCATATTTTAATCCTGAACAAAGACATTACAAAAAAGATACAAGGTTCTTATTAGATTTGTATACCATTACTTACGATAACCACGAATCAGTGAATAATAATGTGTGCTGCCTCGTAAGTATTTTTCGCTTTGCGTTTATGTTATAGTGAATGGAATGGGAAGGTAATGGGACCAAAAATACGGCGGAGATACCTAGAAAAAGGTTGCATTAAACTGCTTTATTGAACGAATCCTTAGGGTTAAGAAAAAAATGGAACACACCCTCCGCGTCCTTGGCCTAACTAAATGTCAGATTGACAGGAGCGAGCAACCATTACTTTTTGTTTACGTCGATTTTTGTAACCAACAATAAGCAAACGTGCCATATTTTTAGCCAAAATAACGATAAGACTGAGTAATTTAAGATGTTTGAAAGCTTAGTCACTAATATAAAACGAAGGTTTAGTAAAAATTCGGATTCCATAACCGAAGATACTTCGAAGACGGAGAAATCTGGGATCAAACGTAGTTTACACGCATTTAGATCTAAGTTGTCCACGAAGAGTGAGCTCAAGGTGGTGGTGCACTCGTGTGGCGACACGGCGCCGCTGGCGCTGAGCCCGCGCGCTACGGGCACGGCCCAGTGCGCTGAGACCGAGATCTCGTGGCCCGCTATCGCCGACCACGACCTCCTCGACAGGTTCACGCGCATCGTCTCTCTATCCGACACGAGCCCTGTCCGCCGCGCTACTCACGTACGCACTATGCACTCTTCATCACTAGAGATAGATGGGGCAGTACCTACCTGTTGTTCACCTTACCTAACTGTGTCATATTTCATTTGATATTTCAGAAGCGCAATGACCGTGAGGAAATCAGAAAGCGACTGGCCATGGATGTCGAGAATGACGATTACTACAGTTTGGGACACATTGACAGGCCAGGGAAGAAACCGAGCTTGCAGTCCCGACTACAGAGTGGTGAGTAGTTTTAGATAGTACAAGGGGAGGGAGCTTTGTGTTAATGTAGAATTTCAGGATTCATTACTTATTTCTTGGTAACATTTATTACAATGGCATCTTAAATGCCAGAATAGTGGCTAACAAAATATTCTTTGTCATATTTTATGTTTGTCTCATCTACATTTGTTACTGCTAATATCTTGTGATTTGTGTTTCATCAATTAAATGCTATTTTGTGGTGTGTGTGGCTAAACAGGGAAGAACCTTCAAATATGCTTCATGAATGAAACAGCCTCAGACAATGAATCTCAAGCGTCCGATATTGAAAGGAGCGTGCACATTAGTAACAAAAGCCTGTCTAAGTCAAGCATCTTTAGCAAGTCAAATTACAGTCTGAACAACCACCCGTACCAGACGAGGCCACTGTCCGTGAATATCTCTAAACCAGAGAAACTCACTGCTGCAGTACAGAGTGGTAAGTAGCCTCTTGTTCACTACCATTGCTTTTAAATGTTCTTAATGCCTTCTAGTTTGTGTCTTTTGTGCTATCCTGTAACTATGGCCATTGCAATATGGCTTCATATGAACTCAAAGGCATTAACTTTTAAGGGCTTTAGTCCATGCCATTCACTGCTTCACACATAGTCCATAATACATCAATATAAATGCATTCCCAAACCTAACCTTCTAACTATTTTGTTCCCAAAAAAAGTGTCGCTGTTGGAATTTTTTGGTACTTTACGTACATTAAGCAATATCTAGCACTGTCACTACATACTTTCTATCAGGCTAAAAAGCAGTTGTGGCACAAATGAAGTGAAGACATGCCCATAGTATAAAAGCCTGTGCCTGTAACACTTACAACTCCATTGTTCTATGATTAGTAGATACCTGAACCAAAGTGTTTCCGTGGTTTCCAGGTGCTAAACTAAGGCCTACATCATTGTCACTGAAATCATCTAAGACTCGGTCGACGTCACAATCCCTCGGTCACATAGAGTTGAGGGAATCTGATTTCTATGCTCTCCAAAACACTCTCCAAACAGAAGCGAGAATGGCTTTGGCTCAAGCCAAAGAGATGGCCAGATTACAAATGGAGGTAAGATCATCATATTTCTTTGAGGCTCTCGGGACTAAAGAGTGTGTTGTAATGTTTGGGACTTCAATGTGGCCACTTTAGGTGTTGTAATTGAGTCATTGATTTTGAAAATGCCATTTTCCATAGAGAAGTATCCCTTCTGAATTCGGACATGAAGTAGGCAACCTTGGGTATCGGTGAATATTGCTCCATGCGTAGTGAGTGTCTGACATTAGTATCACTAACCTCAGTGCAAGCACTTCGCTTTCTATAAAGAGATATGTGTTATGTCGTCAGCACGAGCGCATGTCGCGCGCAGCCTCGCCCGTGTCGGAGATGGTGCGGCGCAGCCTGCAGCTCGCGCGCGCCGCACCCGTCGCACACGCAGCACACGGCGCACACGCAGCACACGGCGCACACGCAGCACACGGCGCACCCGCCGCGCGGCACCGCCTGTCGCGCCGCCTGCTCACCGACATGAACGTCGCGCAGCTACAGGTTTGTTGCTCTATCGCGACGCGACCAACATAAACATAAACATTTACATATAGGCAAATACATTGCTTCTGGCCCCACACTAGGATACCCTGTGTCGTGGGAATCCGAAACAGTGACGTCACACACAAACAGGTAAACATCCACAGATATCGAGAGATAGGCCCTTGGCGCTAAGCTTGTATCGGAACCAGTGTCGCCGAAAACTAAGAACACGCACACATCTACACGACTCGTACATAAATGCCTCCGCTTTTATTGGTCAGTGCAGTGTCATGCACCTATCGTCCGAATACACCCACACTACCGCAGGTATACTAGCTAGTCGAGCTAGTGTTGGGATAATGCAAGGACAGCGTGTATCATCGATCGATTATAATTTATAGACACTGGTATAGACAGTCGTATACAATGCCGGGTTCTATAAATAAAATAGTAAATTGTTTGTAAATACGACATATTTATACGACATACGACATGCGAGACCCCTTTGCCTCTCTTCTTTTTTTCAACAGAATCCTTACAGCTAGAAAGAGAGGCAAAGAGGTTTCTGAAGGTAGAATAACTGTGAACTCTTCGGACCTGACTGAAAGCATCGGAATTTCCGATCAATACTTATAACACCCCATTATCCTTCGTCGGGCGAGGTTTTAAACAAACTTAAAATCTAAACTGCCTGTTTGGCAATCATTGGAATAACTAACAATAAACTTACGTATTATGAGCAATAAAATAACTATATTATTACATTAACTATATTAGTAATTGCGGAATGATAAAATCTATCGATTCAAAAACATAATTCTCCTATCACTATCCCCATCACTATATGTCGTCTCTGTGTGCGTGTGACAGTTCGCCTCCGTATCACGATGCATCTTTGCTTTCGTACTTAGATAAGTGTGAAATATTCATTGCGTGTTAGCTTGGCAATAAGAAGTGAAATTAAGATACAAAACAAGCAATATATAGTAAACTTAGCGAGAACAACATGACATTGTCACTTTAATGTCAATTCGTGACGAATTTTCCGCGAATGATTTATATTCGTAATAATGTTTATTTATTGTGTTTTAAGAAGAAATAATAGTTGGAATGAGACTTACAAGTGATATGTGACACCGGCGTTCTTGGAGTTCACAATCTCGCTTCTATTTTTGCACGTGAGTATTGCACAGGTCGGCATTTTCGAAAAACAACGGAAATGAATTCGTCACTGCGGTCGCCCGGTGACTACCGAGAATTTTTAATATCTAACCTGTCGGAGCCACATTTGTTCGCACGTGCCACGCCCCTCAACCTATCTCTCGATATCTGTGTAAACATCCAATACCTGGCGATTTATTTTGAACCCGGGACCTCTCGCATGGTAGTCAGAGCCACAACCGCAGTGCCACAGAGGTTGTTAACTGTCTGACAATTGAAATGATTTAGCTGAAAATGAAACATTGGTAAACGATGGCCTGAAGTAATGCATAGACAATAGACATACATCTTCGGTCAACAGTTAATGTAGGATATTTTGGGCAGTCAAGTGTACACTGGCTAAACTAGAAATCTCCGGAGATCATATACGAGTTTCAGGAGCTTAAGTAGCGCTCTGGGCTCTAAATGTTTATGGTTATTTGATTTGATAAACTATTAAGTACTTTATCTTCAGGACAAACCCGAAAATAAAGAATGTATTAATTTTGCCTCCTCATAACGAGTATTTGGGTTACGACCTCGAATCGAATTTGCTAACAAAGGAAGCTTAGACTATAAAGCTACCGCTACTACCAGATAAAGTTAATTTATTTACTTATTAGCGTTAAAAGGCGTCTGACCCTTTTCTCCCACAAAAAATAATCACTTGTATTGTTAATCACGCAATGCTGATAAACTGTTCAGTGCGGCGGCGGGGCGGCGGGGCGGCGGCCTTGTGACCGCTGGCCGCTGCCTTGCCGCTGCTAGTGCGTGCTCACCAATATACAATACAATGGATTTTGTCGGCTTAAAAAACAACAATGCGTATTGTTTTACAGCTCTTTGTCGAAACGGGCCGTGTCGGCACTAATATAATTCGGTTGTTGTTGAGTTCGCCTGGGCATTAGCCGGATTACGTACACTGCAAGTCAGGATTGATGGCCAGAGGGGAAAGCGGTAATCGCGAAGGGGGTGTGCCGCACACACTCGATGGCCCGGCCTCACCTTTGACATTGTGCTGCGCAAGTCCGCATCGACCCTGTTTATCGTATATGTCGTCGCCAGGCCGTTCATTAAAGACCGTCGTTTAAGTAAATGTCTAGCTTTTTGATTAAAATAAAGTATCGTCGGAAAAGATTGACAACCAGCCTTACCGAAAGTCAACAATTTGATTTGGAGGAATGGAGAACCGGCCCAATTCGTTTTCAGGGTTCAGTACCCAAAGGGTAAAACGGGACCCTATTACTGAGACTCCGCTGTCCGTCCGTCTGTGACCAGGCTGTATCTTATGAACCGTGATAGTAAGACAGTTTAATTTTTCACAGATGATGTATTTATGTTGCCGCTTTAACAACAAATACTAAAAAGGCGAGTCGGACTCGCCCATGAAGGGATCCGCTGTAGCAAGTTATTATGTGACTGGATGTTTGTGTTCTAACTTTGTTTTTCATAGTGTTTGTTTGTATGAATGACAAAGTTATCTTTATGGATTTTAAGAAATGTTTTATGTCTTAAAAACTGCTTATTTTATTTTGATCAAACCAATTTTAGTTGAAAGTTTGTATTGAAATACACAGCATATATTTTTTGTAGATTTTTCACTTTCTCGCTTTAACCCTATGGCTTCTCTGCTGGTCGGAATAGAAAAAATAATGACACAACAATTAAGGCAAATTTTATGTTTTTTGCACATAAATTCCCACAATAGAAGCTACAGTCAGTACTCTAGGTGACGTCTGTCATAAAAGTTCCGTTTAAGGGTTTACGCGAGTCTACAGGCCCTCTATGCTGCTAAGCACAAGCTTCACACAAGCCTATCGCAGGCTCGCGCTATCTCTCTCTCTCCCGACTCGATGAAACGTGACTTCCGAGCCTGCGATAGGCTTGCTTGAAGCCTGTGGTTAGAAGCATCGGGGCCCAGGTTAAAAGTTAGAGGGAAACACATACACACGTTTTTCCACTTTGGAAGGGTCTGTCTTTTTAACGATTTACTTTCAGGAAAAATGGTTTCAGGAACCTTAACGACATTTTTAAAGACCTATCTATAGACACTCCACACATATTCATATTCATAATATTTATTGCACAGAAATCTTAATAGTAAGGTAACAAAACATTTTATGAGCAAAGGCGAGCTTATCTCTAAAGAGAGATTTCTACCAGCAAACCTAGGCAAGACAGGAATAAAAGTGCAACAGGAGAGTCCTAGTGCGCAATAAAACTGTACACATCTAATTGTTTACAACTAAAACATAATAATGTAATAAATGATTTATACTAAATAAAATACAAAAGCATAAAAATAAAATATATATCAAACATATACTATCTAGATAGGATGCGTGCTAAGATCAGAAGACTGCTAAACAGGGCGATGAACACCAGTGCTGATGAGGATTGGGACAACTACAAAGATGCCAAATCCAAGTACAAGAAACGACTACGTCAAAAGCAGCAACTCATGGAGGAAATTCTGCAGCGACATTGAAACCGTTGATCAAGCAAATCGGGTAAGGCAAATACTAGCTCAACAAGGCACCTCCAGGCTAGGGTCGCTTAAAAAACCCGATGGAACATATACCTCTTCCACCACAGAAACACACAGTCTCTTGTTGGAAACTCACTTCCCCGGAAGTAGAACTAATCAAGAGATTGTGTGGCCGGAAGAGGTTCACCATGAAGCTGTCGACCACTTAGACATAACTAATAATATTATCACTGCTGACAAGGTGAGATGGGCCATTAATAGCTTTAAACCTTTTAAATCAGCAGGACCAGATGGAATCTTCCCAGCACTTCTACAGTGGGGCGGGGCACCCGTCATCATGAAAGCATGTCTTAGATTCGGATACGTTCCCAAAAGGTGGAGAGTAGTAAACGTTATTTTCATACCGAAGCCAGGAAGGAGCGACTACACTAACGCTAAATCTTTCAGGCCGATTAGTCTCACCTCGTTCTTGCTTAAGACTCTCGAGCGTTTGTGCGAGAGACACCTGAGAGATGGAGCGTTAAAACATATACCCTTACACAAGAATCAGCATGCATATAGTTTGGGTAAGTCTACTGAATCGGCTCTCTATGCAGTCAATCTAGCAGCAATGGAGGCCATGCTGTGTCTTCCGCCACTCCAGCTGTATATTAAGCAGGAGGCCGCGTCATCTGCGGTGAGACTCAACACCTTAGGACTTTGGAGGAAAAACAGGACCTCACACACCGCCATCCTAGGGGAAGTTTACAAAAAAAATCCCATCTCTATGGCTTGCAGTGACAGAATCCCTAAACAATTTGTTTTTGACAAAAAATACAATATACAGTTACATGAAGACCATCGGGTTGAGGGGCTCGACGTTAAAAAGCTCAGAATTTTTACCGATGGTTCAAAAACTGAAGCAGGCACTGGTTCAGGCACCTTCTCGGAGGACCTAAACATCAAGATAGCCATTCCACTGGGTGCCCATAATACTGTCTTTCAAGCTGAATGCATGGGCATCATCTCGGCCGCTAATGCCATAGCATCGAGAAAGGTAAGAGATTCCTCCATTCGAATACTCTCGGATAGCATGGCCGTCTTACAAGCCCTAAATAGCAACACTATTAACTCAGGGCTAATCTACGAGTGTCACAAACGACTAATGGAGGTATGTCAACATAACCGCGTAATCCTTCAATGGATAAAAGGACACAGCGGATCAAGAGGTAACGATGCAGCGGATGAGTTGGCGCGTAAAGGATCTAGCTTGACAGCGTATGGTCCCGAACCTATCATCCCTCTTCCCTTCAAGATGGTACGCACATTTCTGAGAGAGTCGACCAGGAATGATCATCATGCCACTCTTTGGACAAACCATGAGGAGTGCAGGCAGGCTAAGCTGGCCTTGCCGTCCCCTAGCGCTAGGCTGGCTAAGACCTTGCTTCGACTTAGTAGGCCGCGCATGCGACTGGTGACTGCAGCACTTACTGGCCATGGTTTCTTTAATAAACATCTATATGTCCTAGGTGTTACCGACAGCCCCCTTTGCAGAGCCTGCTGGAGGCAGAAGAAACGGCTGCTCACGTCCTCATGGGGTGCACAGGAGTAGCGGACTACAGGGCTAAACACCTCGGTCAATCGAGGGACCTTCCAGGGATAGTCGGTAACGTGAAGGGCCTGCTGGCGTTCCTGGAGGAGTTGGGTTGGCTCGAATGATGTCGCATTCCCACCCACACGCAAAATAGGCGCTTTCGTCGTCGAGTTGCGGAAACCAGCCCGTCTTACAATTGACAATTGACATTGACAACATATACTACTTATATACGCATATATAAAAGTACCTATCACGAAAGAGAAAGGAAATGCTCTTTCAATCTTGTCTTAAAAGTGAAAATTCAGGGACTATATCTAATAACGCAGGGAAGTGCGTTCCACAGTCGGATCGCCGTTAACCTAAACGAGTGTTTGTAAGCAGCAGTGTTATGCCGAGGAGTAGAAAGGAGAGACATCGTGTGGGATCTCCGGTTGCTATGCCTGGAGGAAATAAACTCGAAACGTTCTCGAAGATATGAGGGGTAGCGGGGAATTCGCAAAATGTTGAACAGATAGGAGAGAACGTGCATATCAGGACGAAGGCGGATCGGAAGCCACCCCAACTCCTTGCGATACTGTGAGAAATGGTCATACTTGCGCAGCCCGAAGACAAACAGAATCCCGAGGTTTTGAAGTCGTTCGAGTTTGTTCAGTTGTTCTTCGCTCGCACTGATCCAGCAAACATCCGCATAGCCGATTAAATGTAGTAGGAGGGACTGGGCAAGGGTGATTTAAGTCTGCTGCGGCAGGAAGTGCTGCAATCTCCGTAGGAAGTGAAATGACGCAAAGACTCGTCTGCTGACCTCACAAACAAGGAGCGACCAGGACAACAACATGAAAATCACATAAGACATGATTATAATACATTTATACACACATTGACATGTCGTCATACTGAAAAATTTCATTTCATAGACACCAATATTTGTATTGGAAAATATTTTTATTTGACTAAGGATAGGTATTACCTATCTAGGTTTTATACAAAACAGATAGCACAGTCACTATCTTATTTTATTTTGAACTCAGTCAAGTTTTTGACTAATGAAACGCCTGCTTCTATTGAGCAGTGTAATAATAATGACATGTACTCCTTGGAATCGGTTCCAAGCTCTTTAAATTAACCCATAGGACAACAGAGAGTAACTCTGGCAGTAATATTAATATTTGTATAAATATACCTTCATCTTGCCCATTAAATCAAGTTACTAGTAATGAAAAATGTAAAAGTAAGAATATTTTAAACGTGGTTCATCAAAATATACAGGGCATGTTAAGTAAAGAACTGGAAATTGAGATATTCATGAACTGTAATAATATTGATATTTTATGTATAACAGAGCACTTTTTAAAGAGTTATCAGTTAATGTTCAACTTTAATAACCACCACGTTGCTAGTTCGTTCAACAGAAAAACAGCTGATCGCGGTGGCTCCTTAATACTTGTAAATAATAGTTTTAAATATAAGGAACGAGTTGACATAGTGAGCCTGTCTGTTGAGCGTACCATGGAAATAGCCTGTATTGAACTTGAACAACTTATTGTAATGAGCGTATACAGACCACCAGATTCATCCTTTGATTTATTCGAAAAGAAAATGGATGAAGTGTTGATTAAAATCAGCGCTAAAAACAAATCTTTTATAATTTGTGGTGATTTTAATGTTAATCTGTTAGAGGATAATAATATTTGTACTAGATTAAAATCTTTATTTTTATGTCACAACATGAACTATCTGTTTTTGGAGCCTACTAGAATTAATGCCAATTATGCCCATTTTCAAATCGGTCATCAATAAATTAACCTCTGATCACTCTGGTCAGATAGGTATATTCAATATTAAAATAAAAAAGGACCAAAAAGAGGATATTACATGTGTGCCCGTTAGTGACACTCGGCTTGAACACTACAGGAATAATATTTTAGATAAACTATGGGAAATACCATACAGTGACGATCCAAATTTGTTGTACAACTCAGTATTTAACCTTGTCAAAAATGAATATGATACGGTATTTAAATCAAAAACTATAAAAGTTAATAACAAAGCTTTGTTTAGTGATTGGGCGACAGTTGGAATTCATAGGAGCAGACGAAGATTATATGAACTCTATGAAGAGAAATCATATAACAAAAATACGGCCTTTCTAGATTATGTTCGTAGTTATTCAAAAATGTTTAAACGCGTTTGTGCCGTAGCTAAATCTAATTTCATTAAAAACAAAATTGAATCTAGTTGCAATGTAATGAAAACGACTTGGCAAATTATAAACAGAGAGACTGGAAAGGCCAAAGCTACACATAATAACTTCAAGCTTAAGATAGATAATCAATTGCTAAGTACAGACCTAGAAGTAGCAAAAGCTTTCGAAAATTTCTTTACGGACATTCCAGTTTCAACAACCAAGTCTTTAAATTCATCTCCCGCTGCTGCTGAATCTATACTTAAACAAAACTTTGAGGAATGTAAAACAGATTTTAAATTTAGGCACGTAAATAATGAAGACATTGTAAAAGCGTTTAAATCCCTGGAAATGAAAAAGACAGCTGACGCCCATGGTTTATCAGTAAAAATTATTAGTTCCATTGTAGATTGTATTGCACCTCACCTTTGTTGTATATTTAATCAATGTATAGATAATGGTGTGTTTCCTGACTTGATGAAACTAAGTAAAGTTATACCTTTATTCAAAGCTGGTAGTACATCAGACCCCACCAATTTTAGACCCATATCGATACTACCAACGCTTAGCAAAATATTTGAAAAACTCATACTTAATCAATTGCAAAGTCATTTTTATCTCAATAATTTAATTCATATTGCTCAGTTTGGTTTCACAAAGGGTCGTTCAACAGCCGATGCTGGTGTTGAACTAATCGACAATATTTTTGATGCCTGGGAAGACGCAATGGATGCAATAGGTGTCTTCTGCGATCTATCCAAGGCTTTTGATTGCGTCCATCACGACACTCTTGTCAGGAAGTTACGCCATTATGGTGTAAAAGATCAGGCACTTGGCCTTCTGGAGTCATATCTAACAGATAGGGTTCAGATGGTCGATGTTAATGGGAAAAGATCACCTGGGTCTTCAATAAGTATGGGCGTACCGCAAGGTTCAATTCTCGGTCCTTTCTTGTTTTTAGTATATATTAATGATTTACCTTACCTTGTTAAAGCAAAACATGGGTTAGTATTGTTTGCCGATGATACTTCTTTGATATTTAAAGTTAAAAGACAGCAATCAAATTATGACGAGGTAAACAATGCTATCTCTAGTATAGTGAACTGGTTTACTGTTAACAATTTATTACTTAATGAAAAGAAAACTAAATGTATTAAATTCGTGTTACCCAATGTGAATCCGGTAACTACAGACATATATATAAAAGGACAGAGATTGGACCTTGTGCAGTCGACTGTCTTTTTGGGCATTACTTTAGACGCCAAACTACAATGGGATCCTCATATAAATAAATTGTCGAACAGACTGAGTTCGGCAGCGTTTGCAGTTAAAAAAATTAGAGCTCTTACCGACGTAGACACCGCTAGACTAGTCTGCTTTAGTTACTTTCATAGTCTAATGACCTATGGTATTTTAATGTGGGGTCACGCTGCGAATGCTAATAGTATATTTATTCTGCAGAAACGGGCTGTTCGTGCAATTTATAGATTAGGGCCTAGAGTGTCACTGAGGGAAAAGTTTAAAGAAATCAATATTCTGACATTTTTGTCTCAATTTATCTATGATAATCTTGTGTATGTCAAAAAGAAATATAACTAATTTTCAGAAGTACAGTGATATACACAATTTTAATACTAGAAATAAAGACAAGTTGGTTGCTTATGTAAGCCGACTACATAAAATTAGTAATTATTTTAAAGGCAATTGTATACGCTATTACAATAAGGTCCCTACTGATATTAAAAACTTACCTTTAGACAAGTTTAAAATAATAATAAAACAGAAATTGTATAAAAAAGGTAACTATAGGATATCTGATTACTTAGATGACAGATGTCCATGGGAATAGATTGTTTGAGTAACAGGCTGTTTCGATATATAATTAGCATTCATTTTGTAATTTGACAATATTTTATTTAAAAAAGGAAACGCAAAAGATGCGACGACTGTGGAGTTTCTTCGGTGAGCTCTTCTCCACAGATTCCGCCATTGTGTTAGTGAACTCACCCAAAAAAATGTAATGACGGATCTAAGTGATGTAACAACATCCTATGGAAATAAATGATTTTTGATTTGATTTGATTTGATGGAGTTTGCTACGGCTCTCCATTTTAAAATGTTATGCTTATTGAGAAAAGTAGTGATGTGCGATCGCTTTGGCACATTGAACTAAAACCGGACACATTAGTTTTGTACTCTTTGAATGGCCTGCTCTGTTTTAGCAAACAACCTTGGCCCTTATACAATGTCGCATATTATTGTATAAATTGACGAATATTATATAAAAGTTTCAGTCGGAAGAATACAATATAAAAAAGGAAACGCAAAAGATGCGACGACTGTGGAGTTTCTTCGGTGAGCTCTTCTCCACAGATTCCGCCATTGGGTTAGTGAACTCACCCAAAAAAATGTAATGACGGATCTAAGTGATGTAACAACATCCTATGGAAATAAATGATTTTTGATTTTGATTTTGATTTTTGATTTTGACAACAATTTATCAAATACAACCCCAAGATTCTTGGCCTTCTCGCTGTATGAAATTATGTTACCATCATACACTATAGGGTCGACGGGCATTTTCTGAACTAGGTTATGAGAGGGACGAGTACCCAAAATCATGGCCTGCGATTTGCCCGGGTTGACAAGCAGACCATATGAGGTAGCCCATTTCCTGATGTTATCAAGATCAGCATTCAACGCCTCTACTGTCAGATTCACATCACACGGAGCGAAGTGCCGATATATTTGAAGGTCATCTGCGGACAGATGATAAGAAGGGGTAAGAACGTCAAAGATGGAGTTAATGAATACCGAGAAGAGGAGAGGAGAAAGGATGCCTCCCTGCGGAACACCTGCGGAGAGATCACACCAGTCCGTCGAGATCTCCTCAGATTTAATGCGTTGCTGGCGGTCTCTCAGGCAGGAGTCAAACCAGCGAGCAGAGTGCGAGGAGACATAAAGTGACTTTGAAATTTCAACTAAATCGAAATCGACGCAGTTGAAGGCGCTACTGAAATCAAGCAGTGTAAGGACCGTAAGCTGCTTTTGATCCATAGCTAATTGAATGTCGTCAGTGACTTTGAGCAGTGCGGTGGTAGTGCTGTGACCCTGCCTGAAACCTGATTGGTGGGGATTCAGTAACATTTTTGAGGAAAGGTAGGAGGAGAGTTGAGAGTGAACAATTGAATCTAGGACTTTGGAGAGGATAGGCAGAATAGATATGGGACGGAAATCTTTAAAGGAGGCAGGATTGGACGTTTTGGGGAGGGGAATCACAAGTGCCAATTTTCACTGGCTGGGGTAGCAACATTGGTCGAGCGACACATAAAATATGTGGGTGATGAGAGGTAACAGCACATCAATTATAGTTGTTATCATCTGAGAACAGATCTTGTCCTCACCTATGGCCTTCGACGAGAATGTCCGACACACAGTGCGGGGACATCTTCATCTGGTTGCCTAATAACTCCCGAATCACCACATCAGCCTGTTCCTCTGCCTCCTCCGGTACTCCATGCAGCAGAAGCACCTTTCGTCTGGTACCCATCTCCAGCCGGTCCTGACCCACCAGCAGCAGCTCTAACTGTGACCGCAACATTTTTAGGCAGTTCCACGTGAATGCTTTAAATTCAATGAACTCGCTGCTGATGGTGGTGAGTTCTGGAGGGGTGCTGGACAGCGACAAGGTGGAGGCCTCCCGCAGTTCCATCTCATAATGCGCCATCCGGGTTTTAAATGTTTCCTCAATCTTGTCCATGTTGGCGCTCAGTTTGTTGTACAAGTCCATGGTGATGTTAATTTTGTGGTATGTTAAATTGTGGTAAGTAAAATAATTGTCCCGTGTGGAGAATGGGTTCAGGTTTAAATTTAACTTATAATGTTTGGCATATAATTGATGATTATAATATAAAATGAATTTAAATTGGAGACTCGAAAATTTAGTTGTGGTTGGCCTGACTACCCTCTTTGAAAAAAAAAACATAGACAAATGTTGTTTACAAAGTTATTGGTCTTTCACACTACATGTAAGTAACCAGATGCATTCATAAGTTTTTTATTATTTTATTCTGTTTTTAGGGTTCCGTAGAGAAACAAAGAACCCTTATAGTTTTGTCAAGTCTGTCCGTCCGTATGTCACAGCAACTTTATGCAGAAACTATTAGGATTATACAGTTGAAACTTGGTAAGTAGATGTATTCTGTGAACCGCTTTACCATTTTTATACAAAAATTTAAAAATTAAAATAATTAAAGGGGGCTCTTCATACATGGAACTGAAACCAAAAAATATTTTTTTCGTCAAACCTATATGTGTTTGATAAGCATGCTCCGGTCAAGAGGGTTAGAGTTAAGCATCTTCCTGCACCGTGGCTTACTGACGCCATTAAGGGTCTGATGGCCAAGAGAAACTGTGCCAAGTCTAGATATAAGATGGATCCGAACAATGAAAATCTTTTAATTTTCAAACGCCTCCGTAATCGTTGCACTCGCCTGTGTCGTGATGCTAAACGCCGTCATATCTACGAATGTATCGAGAGCTATACTCCAGCACAGGTCTGGAAGTTCCTGAAGACCCTTGGTGTTGGTAAGTCCCAGGACTTGGCAGCCGGAAATGTCGATCTCCGGGGTCTCAATAGTTTCTTTGCAACTCCCCCTGTCGCGATGGACCCCCTCGTCAAGGATGCAACCCTTCGTAATATATAATAAATAATAATAAATAAATAAATAAATTTATTATTTATTATAGACAAGTTATTTGATATTGTGCACTGCCTAGGCTTTCTTGGTAATTTTTCCTATCATGCCTTGGTTTGCTGGAAGAAATCTCTTTTTAGAGATAAGCTCGCCTTTGTACATATGTTTTCAACAAATGTAACTTTTTATTTATCCTTGTGCAATAAAGAATTATGAATTATGAATGAATGTAAAATCCAAACCCTACCATTGTGCGGTGGTACGGAACCCTTCGTGCGCGGTCTCGACTCGCACTTGACCTGTTTTTGCAAAATGGAGTCAACACAACAGCTGATTTCTTTCAGAATCAAATTACCCGAATCACGAATAGGTTATGGAATGAAAAAATCGCGAACAAAACTCCAAACAAAATATATCCAATAGTAGTTTATGAGACTGATACATGATGCCTAATTATGTACAGTTACATACACTGGTTTAACTACATACGTATCATAAGCTTTCTTTGATGTGTTCAGGAATCGCATGTTCGACCGGCATTGTGGCATTGATCATTGCTCTGCACTTGTTTAGCATGTTCAGTAGTACCAACTTCACAGACAAACCAGGGGCGGCACGCAGGCGGGTGTTTGCGTTCGAAATTTGAATGTCATAATATATCTAAATATTGATACATTATGGTCATAATGTATCAATATTCAGATAATAAATGAGTTTTTACCAAGTAGTATATCATTATGCTGGTCGTAACGTGCGGTTTTTGGACGCAGTGAAGAGGGTTTATGCTACGTGTGTCGATAAATTCATAAATGCTCTAGATAGTTTGTCATTTGGTGAGATTTATGAATGCAATGAGGCAAACGGTATTTTCGAGATACTACTGGAAATAATCATGTTATTTTTCAAACTGCGTTCCCCGTGGCGCGGAATCAGACTGTTCGCTAGAAGCAAACCACCCTGGCTCTCAAAAGGAATCGCGACTTCTTCTAAGAAAAAAACGTGAACTACTCTGGAAATATCTTAAAATACAAATAGAAACAAAATGTTTGCGAGACGAATTAGAAAAATACTTACTTTAACTCAAAAATCTCCGAACTTACATTATACAATGAATGCTCGAAATAAATCGAAAGCTACTTCGAAAATAATACAGAACTTACCACAAAACAAAAACACATTATAAATGAAATTAACCATAATAATAAAGTAATAAAAGAGCCGCGCGAAGTAACAAACACTTAAAATGACTTTTGTAGATCAGGTAGAATCACAAAGGAACAATATTCCTAATGTAACCAACAGGTAACACAGAACTTTATCACCTTACAAACAATCTAAAAAATACTCATAGTGTAGGAAATGACGGTATCAGTACTAATATTAAATTATGCGCGAGGGTGTTATGAGTTAATTAAGACTGAGTGCTGAGTGCAGTGAGGGATTGAAGCGTGCCTGAGACAAAACAGCTTTATCCCCGAGAATTATACTTTTTGCCCCTCCTACGAGAAAATATAAAAAGCGAGGCTACTAAAAACAGCATTTCATTAAAGTAAATGAATGTGAAATGTACGTTCGATATATTAGTCCAGTTGCAGCGTCTTGCAACAATCGCGGGTTTTGTTCTATTTAAAATGTGTTGTATCCAGCCCGCCGTGGCCAGCTCGATTTTCGAATAAGTTTGAGTATTGCGCCGCGCTCCGCCTCCGCCCCCGCCCCCGCCCCCGCCCCCGCCCCCGGGAAGCTGCGCTGTGAGCGCCGTGGGTATTTCACGAAATAAGATTTTAAGGACTTTGCAATAACAAGAATATGAACTATGAGAAGTGAAACCACTTTAAACCAGTTTAAGTGATCTAGGTTGTGATATAATGAAATTCAGTTCAACTTTATGTTACCGCTAAAGCATATGACTTGCTTTAAGCAAGGTTTGCATGATAAAGTGTCATTTTCGAGCAGGTGGTGCGAAAATACTAAAAACATGCTCCAACATACTAAGTACCGACCAGTAGCTCTAATTCTTATAATATCTAAGATTTTTGAAAGGGCTATTCACAGTAGACTAAATTCTTTTCTTGAAATGTATAATATCCTTGGAGGAACAAAAAACTTTCAGAAAAAAACAAATCAATAATACTAGCGATAGGCCACATGTCTCAGTGATCTTTATGGACATGACCAAGGCTTTTGACTTTGTAGATCTTAAATTGAAGAACGTCGACAGCTTTGGTATAAAAGGACCTACACAAAACCTATTAGATTCGTATCATACGTATGGTTTTCATACTCTATTTAAGGAAACTGTAGGTCTATATTTCTTATTACCCTATATTGTAACAATGTATTATATAAGAGACTGTTTGTTTCTAAATAAAGATAAAAAAATTAAAAACGGAGTGGTGGCCGCGGGGAGCAGCAAGGCCAGTGAGTGGGCAGACCACCTGCCCGATGGTCCGTCGATATACTAAAGTGGACAGGATCTCAATGGATGCGGATGGCACAGGACCGTAGGGGTCGGTCGGCGCTATAGAGAAGAGTCCTGTGCCCAGCGGTGGGTTGATGTGGGCTGGGCATGATGATGATGATAAATTATCTGGCAGAAAGTGTACCAAAACCATCGGTTTTGTTTGCGGGTGCTTGATTGCTCGGTTGTCATGAAATGTACAGAGGTATGAACTTGAATCAGAGATAAATAAAACATTGGAATGGAAAGAGGCTACAAAATAATTATCTAATATCAACCTTAAAAACTAAAATTATGCAATTTCACCAGCCTCAAGCTAACCCACCAACCTTACAAATAAACTATATTAACCAAAACATAGAAATGAAATCGGTAAAATAATAAAATTCCTCGTACTATATACCGAGACCAACATTGTGGATGGAAACTTCACATAGAGAAACTATGCTATAAAATAAATGGCTTTGTATACCCACTAAGGAGACTAGCGCATATTGCGTTCACTGAGGCGGCTATTAGTTTTTTGGTAATTCTACTAATATTTTTTCAATCAAATATATATTTCTCCACAAAAAAGGCGATAGGTCCGACATCGGAAACTATCGCCCTATTAGCCTGGTCTCACATTTCCAGTGAACTAGATCATCATCAACCCCCTGAGCAAGCTGGTTTTCGTCCCACATTCTCCACAACCGACTATCTCCATACATTAAATCAAATTATAGAAAAACATACCGAATTCAATAAACCTCTCTACTTCGTGGATTATTCGAAGGCGTTCGACAATATCACACACTCACAAATTTTCTCCTCACTACATAGTCAAAATATCCACCCCGCATACATAAACATCAAACAAGCCATTTTTAGCAGTAGCACAGCAAACATTAAATTGCAATCCCCTGGTCCATCATTTTTAATAGAGAGAGGCGTTAAACAGGGAGACCCCTTGTCTCCTATGTTATTTACCTGTACCCTTCAAGAAGTTTTTAAAAAGTTAGCGGTTCCATGGCAGGGCAGTAGTGGCATTGTCGTCGGCGACCGAAGGCTCCACATCCTTCGCGTCGCCGACGACAATGTACTGTTCACGTCATCGGCACAAGAACTCGGGACAATGCTCCAAGACCTGAGCACTGCAAGTCACGGCGCAAAGCGTAAGGTAGCGGTTGATGGGCAGGACATACAATACGTCGACGAATACACTTACTTGGGCCAGATAGTATCCTTCGAAAACAGGCAGGACAAGGAAATAGAGCGTCGTGTTTGGAACGCCTGGAAGAGCTACTGGTCCATGAAGGGGCTAATGAAGGGCAACCTCCCGTTATCCCTGAGTCGAATGCACCCAGATAGATGGGCGAAGATAGTCACTGACTGGGTGCCGGCAGACGGAAACCGGCGCAGGGGAAGGCCCAGAAGGAGATGGAGGGACGACCCGGATAGGTTCCAGTCGGATTGGGTCGGCATGACGGCCGATAGGGATTTGTGGGTACGATCAAGGGAGGCCTTTGTCCAGCAGTGGGACACAGAATAGGTTATGTAAAAAAAAAAAACGACTGATGGAGATAATGTTTTCAAACATCAGAAAAATAGCATCAGGCTTATTGCTGGTTATATCAAGATCGTAAATACCTGCGCGTTTGCGATGTTCGATTTTTATATAAACTGCACTTTTAGTTAACGGCCCGGGCTTTTGACTAATTTTCTTATTTATCCAAATGGCGACGACATATACAGGCTTTAACAGAAATATGTAGTCATATTTTAAAGGGTTGTTATTCTGAAATAAAAATCACTTGATACCTTTTTTTTATACCTTCTTTTGGGCCTGGCGATCAGCAAATTTGTATGGAGAAGTAAAAATAAATTTGCTCTGATCAAATTTGCTCCGTAGTGAATGTTTGTTCAGAATGACGTCTCTTACAACACCCTAAAATAAGACTACACCTTTCTGTTACACCCTGTATATAATACTCTTATTTTATTTCGATCTTGCTCACGTTGAAGCTTGTACTTGCACTCGGCATCGGCGGCGGTCTCTTCGTCAAATAATCCAGTCTCACGCTCGGGAACTAAGGTCTGCTATTTATTTCGACGGACTTATTTGAAAGATAAGAGTGATAATACCCTATTCAACAGAAAAATAATAGTGATGGGGAAAAAATGTCGATGTTTTTATTTACAGTGCTGCTTTTATCGATAAAAATATAATTATTTCAAAATAAAAATAAAAAAAACTGTTGGGCCAGAACTTTTTTTTTGTGGACCTAGGAGATAGCAAATGACCCCTTCTATAATTAATTATAATTAATTAATTTGGCAAACGATGCACCAAATACCCGGTATAAATGTAAAAAATAAATATTTTTAATCGGCGTTGGGTTATTTTATGGCATTGTCCTTTGTAGTTCCGTCATTTAAAACATGTAAGTATCCCTTGGTGCACGATTCAGGCTCGCACTTGCCCGATCTTTTGCAATGAGGCTTGTAGTAATCCCCGGTCTGTTTTGTGTGCGATCCCAGGTGATCGTGAACTCGCTTCACGGCGAGATCGCGTCGCTGAGCGAGGCGCTGGTGCGGCTGCTGATGGCGAGGGACGAGCTGCACATGGGCCAGGACTCCATGCTCGTCGACATAGAGGACCTCACACGATACCTGTGAGTACCGCACACCCACCGCACGATTACATAACATGCGACGAGCTACACATGGAGCTGGACTGCATGCTCGTTGACATAGAGGACCTCACACGATACCTGTGAGTACCGCACACCCACCGCACGATAACATAACATGCGACGAGCTACACATGGAGCTGGACTGCATGCTCGTTGACATAGAGGATCTCACACGATACCTGTGAGTACCGCACACCCACACCCACCGCGCGATAACATAACATGCGACGAGCTACACATGGAGCTGGACTGCATGCTCGTCGACATAGAGGACCTCACACGATACCTGTTAGTACCGCACACCCACCGCACGATAACATAACATGCGACGAGCTACACATGGGGAAGGTCTCCATGCTCATCGACATAGAGGACTTAACACGATACCTGTGAGTACCGCACAACCACACCCACCGCGCGGTAACATAACATGCGACGAGCTACACATGGAGCTGGACTGCATGCTCGTTGACATAGAGGACCTCACACGATACCTGTGAGTACCGCACACCCACACCCACCGCGCGATAACATAACATGCGACGAGCTACACATGGAGCTGGACTGCATGCTCGTTGATATAGAGGACCTCACACGATACCTGTAAGTACCGCACACCCACACCCACCGCGCGATAACATAACATGCGACGAGCTACACATGGAGCTGGACTGCATGCTCGTCGACATAGAGGACCTCACACGATACCTGTGAGTACCGCACACTCACCGCACGATAACATAACATGCGACGAGCTACACATGGGGAAGGTCTCCATGCTCCTCGACATAGAGGACCTCACACGATACCTGTGAGTACCGCACACCCACCGCACGATAACATAACATGCGACGAGCTACACATGGGGAAGGTCTCCATGCTCATCGACATAGAGGACCTCACACGATACCTGTGAGTACCGCACACCCACACCCACCGAGCGGTAACATAACATGCGACGAGCTACACATGGGGCAGGACACCATGCTGGTCGACATAGAGGACCAAAGTGAAAGTCAAAGTTCTTTATTACTGTAGATATTTACATATACTTAGCAAACGTCATTTTTTGTCTCTTCTCTACATTGGACCACTATGGGAGAGGAAGGGCGTAGAAACTCCCACAGATTGATTTTTAGATCTCTTTTAAAAATAGGTTGTGCTTAACTATTACAAATATGAAAAAAAAATATGATTAATAAGCTGGAATAAATAATTACAAAATTATTAACAGCAAGGTCTGTGTTGAGCTAGATTAAACCCATACAGTCCTGTCATTTAAGTAATCTTGAACATTGTAATATCCCTTTTTCGACAAAGTCACTTTAACATGCTTTTTAAATTGCTCAAATGGCAATTTCAAAATCTTTAGAGGTATCTCATTATAGTAGAGAATGCACTGACCCTTGAAAGAATTGCTGAACTTCGCGAGTCTAAATCGGGGCGCACGTAGTCTGTGATTATTTCTTAGGTTAACATTACAGCTTTCGCTAAGTTTGGAAAATGTTGAAAGGTTCTTGCGTACATACATTATATTTTCGAAAATAAATTGACTAGCTACAGTTAGTATGTCAATTTCTTTAAAAAGCTCTCTTAAGGAGTCTGTTCGTTTTAAATTATGAATTGTTCGAATAATTCTTTTCTGTAAAATAAAAATTGTTTGAATATCCGCTGCTTTCCCCCACAACAAGATACCATAGGACATGACACTATGAAAGTAACTAAATATACTAGCCTAGATGTAGCCACATCCGTGCTTTGTCTGATGTTCCTAACAGCGTAAGCCGCAGAACTTAATTTACCAGCTAATTTATCTATGTGGGGTCCCCACTGCAATTTGCTATCAATGGCTATTCCAAGAAACTTCGTATCATTTACTAATTCTAACGTGCTGTTGTCTAAGACTAAACTGGTCTCAACTTGCCTGACATTTGGAAGTGCGAATTTGAAATTCTTGGCTTTACCAGCGTTTAACAATAAATTCTTAACTGTAAACCAATTCAAGGTTAAAGACAATTTACCATTAACATCATCAAAATCTTCTTTTTGTCTTTAAATTTTGAAGACCATTGAAGTATCATCAGCAAATAACACTATGTCAGTTAATTTCTCTAGCATGAAAGGCAGATCTTTAATATATACCAGGAATAACAAGGACCTAATATGGAACCTTGTGGAACGCCAATTTTTACACCCGAACCATCCGATTTAACGCCGTTAACTTCTGCCTTTTGAATTCTATTGCTTAGGTACGATCTTAGTAGATCCAACGCTTTAATAATAATAATAATAATAATAATAAAAATGTTTTATTCAGTAAAATTCGTACAGTACTTGTTATAGTTCTTACATAATAATTATAACAATGGGTGAAGACACTACTCCCTAAAGAAGGGTGAACCCTGTGTTTTAGGATGAGTAGGGCGCTCTTCCCGCAGAGCAACATTGCGGTACTTAACAAGTTTTTTATATTGTTGACATTAAAAGTAGAACATCAAGCAAAAAGTTAAAATAGAAATTAGGAATTAGAAATTACAAAAAACATTATGTGAGAGTTTGAGTGTGTGTTGTGTATGGAGAAGATGTATGTGTAGTATATGTATGTATTTCAGTGTAGTGAGTAGTGAATCTTAGTGTACATCTATAACTTTATCTCCTCATTCTATTATTTCAAATTTTAAGTGATTTATTAAATTACGACGTGATTGAGAGAATATTATCAGTTTCTTATTTTAGTTCAGTTTATTTGAAAACTATTTGTTTGCAATTAAATTGATTTGTATGATATATATTGAGTATTTTGTTTAATTTGTTATATATAAAGGGGCCTAGAAATGTGTAAAATCTTGCCATAAAGCTTGTATGCGCTGCAAAGGTGTTACAAACGATGTCCTTTCGACGTTTAGAAATAGTTTGGGATGGAATAGTTTTGTGTTGTAACATAAAGATTATCATAATGAAAAGTTGCCTAACAGATAAAACCTCACAAAAACTGTATAAATCAGCAGTAGGGAAAAGGATTGGTTGAAGGTGCAGACTTTTAAAACGGATCTTTGGGCACGTTCAAGTATGTGAATAGATGTTTTATGTGCACCCCCCCCAACATGAGATGCAGTATCTCAGAAGAGATTCACACAGAGCATGGTAGATGTTTTTGAGAAGGCTAGGATCGGCAACATGTCTTAAACCTTTAAAAATATATATTAGTTTACGAATTTTGGAGCTGAGGTTTTGGATGTGTTTTTTGAAGTTAAGATTTTGATCAACAATTAGTCCAAGGTATTTAATAAACTGAGTTCTTTCTAGAGTTCTACAGGAGCAGTTGTTTTTATTACTACAATTATGAGCCTTAAGTGTCAGGTTTTGGGATGGCTGTGTGGTATTTAGGATTGAGAAAGTCAGGTACTTAGTTTTATCCGCATTAAGTGTTAAAATGTTATGGTGTAGCCACTTTGAGATTTTGTCAAATCCTTTTTGTGAACACTCAACTAATTCACCCCAGTCATTGCCTGAGAAGAGTAAAACTGTATCGTCAGCATAAGACACAATCTTACCCTGGGGAGGGGAAGGTTGCAGAGGTCGTTGATATATATAAGGAAGAGTGTTGGGCCAAGTATGCTTCCTTGTGGTACCCCCCATTTGACAGGCTGTGTAGAACTCATATTTCCACCATAGTCAATAGTCAATAGTCAAAGTACTTTATTACTGTAGATATTTACATATACTTAGCAAACGTCATTTTTTGCCTCTTCTCTACATTGGACCACTGTGGGAGAAGAAGGGCGTAGAAACTCACACAGATTGATTTTTAGATCTCTTTTAAAAATAGGTTGTGCTTAACTAATACAAATATGAAAAATTTAATTGTTATGATTAATAAGCAGGAATAAATAATTACAAAATTATTAACAGCAAGGTCTGTGTTGAGCCAGATTAACCCCATACAGTCCTGTCATTTAAGTAATCTTGAACATTGTAATATCCCTTTGTCGACAAAGTCGCTTTAACATGCTTTTTAAATTGCTCAAATGGCAAGTTCAAAATCTCCAGAGGTATCTTATTGTAGTAGAGAATGCACTGACCCTTGAAAGAATTGCTAACCTTCGCGAGTCTAAAACGGGGCGCACATAGTCTGTGATTATTTCTTAGGTTAACATTACAGCTGTCGCTAAGTTTGGAAAATGTTGTAAGGTTCTTGCGTACATACATTATATTTTCGAAAATAAATTGACTAGCTACTGTTAGTATGTCAATTTCTTTAAAAAGCTCTCTTACGGAGTCTGTTCGTTTTAAATTATAAATTGCTCGAATAGCTCTTTTCTGTAAAATAAAAATAGTTTGAATATCCGCTGCTTTCCCCCACAACAAGATACCATAGGACATCACACTATGAAAGTAACTAAAATATACTAGCCTAGATGTAGCCACATCCGTGCTTTGTCTGATGTTCCTAACAGCGTAAGCCGCAGAACTTAATTTACCAGCCAATTTATCTATGTGGGGTCCCCACTGCAATTTACTATCAATGGTTATTCCAAGAAACTTCGTATCATTTACCAATTCTAACGTGCTGTTGTCTAACACCAAACTGGTCTCAACTTGCCTGACATTTGGAAGTGAGAATTTGATACACTTGGTTTTACCAGCGTTTAACAATAAATTATTAACTGTGAACCAATTCAAGGTTAAAGACAATACACCATTAACATCATCAAAATCTCCTTTTTGTCTTTCAATTTTGAAGACCATTGAAGTATCATCAGCAAACAACACTATGTCAGTTAATTTCTCCACCATGAAAGGCAGATCATTAATATTTACCAGGAATAAGAAAGGGCCTAATATGGAACCTTGTGGAACGCCAATTTTAACACCCGATCCATCAGATTTTACGCCGTTAACTTCTGCCTTTTGAATTCTATTGCTTAGGTATGATCTTACTAGATCCAACGCTTTATTTCTAACTCCGTAATTATTTAATTTAATTAATAGCGTATTATGATCAACACAATCAAACGCCTTCGACAGGTCGCAAAAAACTCCGATAGCATCCTGTGCGGCCTCCCATGCAGAATAAATATGAGATACAAGGGTAATACCTGCATCCGTAGTCGATTTACCCCTAGTGAAACCATATTGTTTAGCGTGGAGTTGTTTTGTACGGTTGAAGTGTGAGAGCATTTGATTGAGTATAATCTTTTCAAATATTTTACTTAGTGTTGGAAGAACAGATATTGGTCTGAAATTTGAAGGATCGCCCTTATCTCCCGATTTGAACAGCGGTATAAGTTTACTGTGTTTCATGAGGTCTAGAAAAGCCCCATCGTCAACACATTTATTGAATATATAAGCTAAGTGTGGGGCTATAACTAGAATTACTGAACCAATGACTTTGACTGATATACCCCACAGGTCTTCCGTATTTTTTAAGTTCAGTAATTTAAACGTTTTGACAATGTCCTGGGGATATACATGATGAAATTTTAAATATACATTACTGACGCTAGTGTTATTTTTTAATAAAGTCTCTGCTTCAAATGGAGATGAATTTAGACGGTCCGTTGTGAGTACGGGTACATTGGTGAATAATGTTTCAAAAGCTCGAGCAACATCAGCGTTGGATTTAACAACATCATCACCTATCTTTAGGCAGAAATCACTGTCCCTTGGTATAACTTTGCCAGTTTCGCGGTTTATTATTTGCCAAACTGTTTTCATTCTATTATTTGAATTTTGAATTTTTCTATTAACATTAACATTAACTATTCTATTAACATTAACATTGCAGTTCTACAAACCAACTTGAAAGTTTTGGAATATTTTTTACCATAGTCATGAAATTTTCGATCAAAGTTATAGGTTTTTTGATCATAAAGGTCATACAAGATAACTCTACTTTTAGGAATTCCAAACGTTGCCCAGTTATTAAATTTAGATTTACCGTTGTAGTCACTGACTTTCTTTAATTTGAAAACTTTATTGAATTCTGTCAGAATAATGTTGAAGAAGTCTGAGTAGATTTTGTTTGGGTTCTGTTCATTAAAATCCGGTACTGGCAAATTTATATCTAAGTTTTTCGTATATGTCTCTAGTCTATGGGATGTAATAGGCCTATAAAATGATGGACCAGTCTTATCCTTAATAGTAATTGGGAATGAAACTGTTTGACCACTGTGATCGGAGGGTAAGCAGTTAATTACACTTTTACTTGTGAATGCACAGTCACAAAAAACGTTATCTAAGCAAGTTTGGCTGGTAAGTGTAATTCTAGTCGGCTCTAGAAATACATGACATAAATTAAATGATTTGAACAGAGTTATTAATCGTCGCTTCAGTGTTGTATCTACAAGCAGATCTACATTAAAATCGCCACAAATAATTAACTTTTTTCTGTTATTACAAAGTTTAATGAGGGCTTCCTCCATAATTTTCTCAAATATTTCGAAATTGCCATGGCCTTTTTCATCCCTCGGTGGCCTGTAGACTCTAACAATAATATGGCTATCTAACTCAACACAGGATACCTCTATTTGTCTTTCAACAGTAAGTGCAAGAATATCTTTCCGTTGTTTCACCTTAATATTATTTTTCACTAAGATTAAAGAACCACCTCTATCAGCAGTCTTTCTATTGTAACAACTGACAATTTTGTAATTATTTATGTTAAAAAACATCATATTTTCCTTCAACCAGTGTTCAGTAACACAAATAATATCAATGTCAGAATTTTTTAGAAATAATTCTAACACAAGTTCTTTGCCAGGTCGCCCCTGGATGTTTTGATGGGCAATATTTAACTGGGGCTTACATTTTGACATATTTAGTGGCTCTTGTATGCTAGAGATTTCCTCTATTGGCTTATGAACTAATTTAAATTACTTGGAACAGATTCCAATGTTGCATGCAAAGTATAATTAACAGGTGAATTCTCAATAGGGGTGCATGTCATATTACTCTTAAAATAAGCTGATGTCAAGTTGAACTTAGTTAAACCAACTATAGCTGCGTCGCATATATTATAAGCTAACAATGTAGCTACTAATTTTCTATATTTGTTAGACAGGTACAATGTATCCTAACACTCTGCCTCCGGTTAGTTAGGTAGCTTCTAAAAAGACCCAGCTGAGTGCCCCTGATACCAATGTCCTGGAATTTGTTTGAGAGAAGTTTAATCGAGACCTTGTCGAATGCCTTAGCAAGGTCAAGGAAAACTCCCAAACACCTGTTGCGCTTGTCCAGGGCTTCAAGTTTGTTACCACATGTATGGCGTCAGAGGTTGACTTCACTGAGCGAAAACCAAATTGATTTTTGGTCAGCAAATTATTGGTTTCCAAATAACGCACAAGTCTGGAATTGATTATGCGTTCAAGAATCTTTGAAAGGGAGGGAAGGATTAAGATGGGCCTGTAGCATTCGACACGGTCGGATTCACCCCCCTTGAAAATGGGTAGAACAACGGATCTTTTAAGTGCATCAGGGAAGATGCCTTCTTCAAGGCAAAGATTGAAAATATGGCATAGAATAGGCACAAATATATGTCTATGTTCTTTTAATATCTTATTTGAGACACTATCCCAACCAAATGCGCAATCATTTTTTAGATTATTTATGAGTATGTTCACTTCGTCTAGGTCTTTTTTTAGAAGTGCGAAAGAGTCCCGCTTGTTATTAGACATTAGTGATGAATTTGAATTATTAATATCATGGCGGTTATTGATTTTTTCAGCCAGCCTTCTTCCAACATTTATAAAATATTCATTTATTGATTCGATTGATTCCTCTGGTGTATTTGAGATAATCAGGACTCCTGTGGTTGTTTTCTAAACTTTGTTGTGTGAGTTATAGTTATAATTGCCTGCCAGAGAGATTTATTATTTTAGCCTGCCTTATTTAGTAATGATTTTTCATAGTTTCTTTTTAATTTTTTGAGTAAATTATTACAGAATCCTCTATATCTCAAATAAGTTACCTTTAGTATGTCATTAGCAGGATTTGAAACTGATTTTTTTTAAGCTTGTCTCTATTTCTTAAACATTTCCGTAGACCGGGCGGTAACCAAGGCTTCGTTATTATTTTACTGCATGGGACTTTATGCGACCTGGTGTTTTTATTTATGGCTACCTGAATGCCTTCGATTAGTATATTCAGAGCACTTTTTGGGTCATTTGTGGCATAAATAGAGCTAAAATTTGTTTGTAACAAATCTTCTTCAAAACCCTGATTATTTAGCTTATTATATGTAGCTGTGGATATATTCTTTTTATGATCTAGATTGAGACAAAAGAGAACAGCCTTATGATCAGTTACTGTCGAATGTACCACCAAAGTAACAGCTTCATTTTTAGACCTGAAAAGGACATGATCTAAGCATGTTGGACTCGCATCTCTCGTAACAAAATAATGTCCTACTATTAGTCCATAGTATGAAGTAAGATTTAAATATGTTTCTGCTTGGGGACTATTATGGTCTGGAATCAGATCGATATTTAAGTCACCAGGAAGGATAACATTATTATATGAAGAGACACTTTGAAGTACGTTTTTAAGCGATTCATGGAATGTATCTAATTTTGTAAACGAAGGTGAACGGTAAATAGCGACGATCACGGTATCCAATCCAAGTTTAACAAAAAAACAGTTTCCCTCTGCAAAAGTAGGCTCAACTATAGAGACGCTTAAATTTTCTCTATAATAGAACACCACACCATCATTTTGGTTGTTGAAAAGTTTTGTTGCAAATGATACATAACCTTCTATGATAGTTATGACGGGAGCACATGATAGTCAGCATTCGGTTAAAATTATTATATCGCACAATACGTGGTAAAGGGCTAAAAATCCCTGTAAATTATATCCGATACTGCGAATATTTTGAGTTATTATTTTCAGGCTGTTTCGAGAAGTAGGGATATGTGTAAAACATTCTCCAGGGTTGTTCATTATAGATTGAGTTTCCATAATACTATCTAGATCTTCAATTAGATCATTAGTAGGCATTTATAGAAATTTAGTTAATAAAAGAACCTGGTGTTGGATATGTTGCTTTAAGAAAATAAAAAATATCGTAAAAATCTTATTTTGGAATGCAAAGTACTCCTTATTTTGCCATATTTTTGGCTGAGAACTAGAGAGCAAGGACTTTTTTATCATTTAACCTTCTATGATAGTTATGACGGGAGCACATGATAGTCAGCATTCGGTTAAAATTATTATATCGCACAATACGTGGTAAAGGGCTAAAAATCCCTGTAAATTATATCCGATACTGCGAATATTTTGAGTTATTATTTTCAGGCTGTTTCGAGAAGTAGGGATATGTGTAAAACATTCTCCAGGGTTGTTCATTATAGATTGAGTTTCCATAATACTATCTAGATCTTCAATTAGATCATTAGTAGGCATTTATAGAAATTTAGTTAATAAAAGAACCTGGTGTTGGATATGTTGTTTTAAGAAAATAAAAAATATCGTAAAAATCTTATTTTGGAATGCAAAGTACTCCTTATTTTGCCATATTTTTGGCTGAGAACTAGAGAGCAAGGACTTTTTTATCATAGTGTTTTTGGATTCTGATTTTAATGACGAGGATATTTGTTTTTGTGTAAGTAGCGTGTGTATGTATAAAATGTGTGGTTTCTTTGTGTGATTGTAAGAATGAGATAGTGTGTGTGTGTGTATGGGTGCTTGAGTTTACAATGAGTGAGTAATAGTATAAGCCTTTAAATGCTAGAGTTTTATCCAAAAGCGTGCTTAGAATGATTACTAATATAGAGAACCAACAGTGTAAACATAGTCAATTGTCCTTTTTAAGCTTATCGATATCACTTTCTCTTCCAATTTTGATATATGGCAAGTTTTCAGCCTTCCGAAGATAGACCATACCTCGAGAGGTCCAGCAAAAGTTGTAATTATTCATCTTTGCGAATTCGCGAGCCATAAAAAACAACTTTTGCGTTTTGTGAGTTACGGTCTCAGATATAAAGACTCCCCTTTTTGGACCATCGAGGTGTAAATGGCCAGTGTTTAATTTGTTGTCATTTGATTTGTTTCTGTTAAAATCTTTAACAGCCTGCAACAAACTTTCCTTTCTGATGACACTGCCAAATTCAACAATAATCGGCCTCATTGTGTCTCTCCTTTCCGCTGTCCTGTATACATCTCTTATTTCGGAGACCTCTAGATTCTCATTCAATGTGTTAGATAACACAGTGACAAAGTTGCCGAGATCCTTTTTTGTTTCATACTTATTTTTGCCAGTCTGAGTCATGGGAATGTTTCGGATCTCTACACAAGTTGAGCGAGCTTTTCGGTCGAGAAACTCAAGCTTGTCCTCCAGTGAGCGAATTAAACTTCTGTCATCCCGTTTCTCCTTCTCATGGATCTCGATCCGCTTAAGAAACTCATCATGTTTGTCTGACATGTATTCTACGCTCTTTGTTATTTCAGAATTTTGCTCTCGGATGACCTTCATAGAGTTGTAAGGCATTTAGACGCGTCTCTATATCCATAGAAAAGGAAGAGAACATACTTCTCAGTGAGTTCATGATAACTCGTATTTCATCTGACTCATTTCCATCATGTTTTCTCTTATTGGTGCGGAGAGTGACGTTTCCATCGTCTTCAGATCGAGTGTTCTCACTGAGATTTGGAGTTGAATTTGAGAACGAGAAAAGAGCAGGCAGAGGAATCCCGGGAAGCGGCAGAGTCCTGACCGCTGGGGCATCAGGGAGGGGCGCGGGGGGAAACTCGGGCTGCTGGTGCCGCAGGGAGGCTTCATCCTCGGTCTCACCCAACGGCATGTTCGTGGTGGGCTTCAGTTGAGGTGTAGGGGGAGGGGTGCGCTGTAGTGACATCGAGATGATAGTGCGGATTGCTGTCTGTGTACCTATACCAGGTACCCAGCGACAGCTGATAGGTGTCAGCCGACGATATTCACACGAGTACTTCAATCCCAGTAATACTGCTATACTCAGTCAAGTACCAGGCTCGCAGAGTAGTGAGGAGTTCGCAGAAAGCAGGTATTGCGGATGGGGGTGGGTCGACGGCAGATGCGCTTCCTGATTGATCAAGGGGCGGATACAACACTCACGCGCAGGACATACCCATCAGCAGTAGTAGGGGGCGTGGCTCGTCCGGACGGGTTTGTAGGGCGTGGCGACGTCTCTCACGCAGACTTGGTGGGGGGAAGGTGACTCATGACGCAATACCACAAACAACTCCTAATATTTTACTCGATTTTAATTTTAGTAAATCTTTAAATATCAACAAAACAAAAAACAAATGCGGTTTATATTCACGTCTATCTCTTGTCGAGGTCCGGGGGGAGAGGAAGGAAGAAAGAAGAGGAAGCTTTATTTCTAACTCCGTAATGATTTAATTTAATTAATAGCGTATTATGATCAACCCAATCAAACGCCTTCGACAGGTCGCAAAAAACTCCGATAGCATCCTGTGCGGCCTCCCATGCAGAATAAATATGAGATATAAGGGTAATACCTGCATCCGTAGTCGATGTACCCCTAGTGAATCCGTATTGTTTGGCGTGGAGTTGTTTTGCACGGTTGAAGTGATTTGATTGAGTATAATCTTTTCAAATATTTTACTTAGTGTTGGAAGATCAGATATTGGTCTGAAATTTGAAGGATCACCCTTATCTCAGAACAGAGGTATCAGTTTACTGTGTTCCATGAGGTCTGGGAAAGTCCCATCGTCAACACATTTATTGAAAATATAAGCTAAGTGTGGGGCTATAGCTAGAATTACTGAACCAATGACTTTGACTGATATACCCCACAGGTCTTCCGTATTTTTTAAGTTAAGTAATTTAAACGTTTTGGCAATGTCCTGGGGATATACATGATGAAATTTTAAATATAAATTACTGACGCTAGTGTTATTTTTTAATAAAGTCTCTGCTTCATATGGAGATTAATTTAGACGATCTGTTGTGAGTAAGGATACATTGGTGAAGAATGTTTCAAAAGCTCGAGCAAAATCAGCGCTGGATTTAACAACATCATCACCTATCTTTAGGCAGATATCATTGTCCCTTGATTTAACTTTGCCAGTTTCACGGCCAAACGGTTTTCATTATATTATTTGAATTTTGAAATTTTCTATGAATGTGTAAAGTTTTTGCAGTTCTACAAACCAACTTGAAATTTTTGGAATATTTTTTAACATAGTCATGAAATTTTCGATCAAAGTTATAGGTTTTTTTATCATAAAGGTCATACAAGATAACTCTACTTTCACGAATTCCAAACGTTGCCTAGTCATTAAATTTTTATTTACCGTTGTAGTCACTGACTTTCTTTAATTTAAAAACTTTATTGAATTCTGTCTGAATGTTGAAGAAGTCTGAGTAGATTTTATTGGGGTTCTGTTCATTAAAATCGGGTACTGCCAAATTTAAATCTAAGTTTTTCGTATATGTCTAGTGTATGGGATGTAATAGGCCTATAAATACCAGTGTTATCCTTAATAGCAATTGGGAATGAAACTGTTTGACCGCTGTGATCGGAAGGTAAGCAGTTAATTACACTTTTACTTGTGAATGCACAGTCACAAAAAATCTTATCTAAGCAAGTTTGGCTGGTAAGTATAAATCTAGTCGGCTCTAAAAATACATGACATATATTAAACGATTTGAATAAAGTTATTAATCGTTGTTTCATCATTGTTCCTACAAGCAAATCTACATTAAGATCGCCACAAATAATTTACTTTTTTCTGTTATTACATAGTTTAGTGAGGGCTTCCTCCATAATTTTCTCAAATATTTCGAAATTGTAATGGCCTTTTTCATCCCTCGGTGGCCTGTAGACACAAACAATAATATGGCTATCCAACTCAACACAGGATACCTCTATTTGTCTTTCAACAGTAAGTGCAAGAATATCTTTCCGTTGTTTCACCTTAATTAAAGAACCACCTCTATCAGCAGTCTTTTTATTGTAACAACTGACAATTTTGTAATTATTTATGTTAAAAGACATCATATTTTCCTTCAACCAGTGTTCTGTAACACAAATAATAATAATTCTAATACAAGTTTTTTGCCAGGTAGCCCCTGGATGTTTTGATGGGCAATATTTAACTGTGGCTTACATTTTGACATATTTAGTGGCTCTTTAATGCTAGAGATTTCCTCTATTGCCATATGAACTAATTTAAATTACTTGGAACAGATTTCTATGTTGCATGCAAAGTATGATTAACAGGTGAATTCCCAATAGGGGTACATGTCACATTACTCTTAACAGACAAAGGTTTAGTATAATTATTACTACATTCGTCATTTCCTAATGGCACCCTAGTTATTTTCTCAACAATAACAGGGTCATAAATATTGTATGCCATTAATTTGGCAATCTGTCGCTTAGATGACGCAGGTACATACATTGTATCCCTAGTCAGTATAAAATTTCGAATAAACTTATTACGTAACGTATCAAAATATAATACTCGGTCCCGATGACCTCACAAGATACCTTTGAGTACCGCACACCCACACCCACCGCGCGATAACATAACATGCGACGAGCTATACATGGAGCTGGACTGCATGCTCGTTGACATAGAGGACATCACACGATACCTGTAAGTACCGCACACCCACCGCGCGATAACATAACATGCGACGAGCTACACATGGAGCTGGACTGCATGCTCGTTGACATAGAGGACCTCACACGATACCTGTGAGTACCGCACACCCACACCCACCGCGCGATAACATAACATGCGACGAGCTACACATGGAGCTGGACTGCGTGCTCGTTGATATAGAGGACCTCACACGATACCTGTTAGTACCGCACACCCACCGCGCGATAACATAACATGCGACGAGCTACACATGGAGCTGGACTGCATGCTCGTCGACATAGAGGACCTCACACGATACCTGTGAGTACCGCACACCCACCGCACGATAACATAACATGCGACGAGCTACACATGGGGAAGGTCTCCATGCTCATCGCCATAGAGGACCTCACACGATACCTGTGAGTACCGCACACCCACACCCACCGCGCGGTAACATAACATGCGACGAGCTACACATGGGGCAGGACTCCATGCTGGTCGACATAGAGGACCAAAGTGAAAGTCAAAGTTCTTTATTACTGTAGATATTTACATATACTTAGCAAACGTCATTTTTTGCCTCTTCTCTACATTGGACCACTGTGGGAGAAGAAGGGCGTAGAAACTCCCACAGATTGATTTTTAGATCACTTTTAAAAATAGGTTGTGCTTAACTATTACAAATATGAAAAAAAAAGCAAGGTCTGTGTTGAGCTAGATTAACCCTGTCATTTAAGTAATCTTGAACATTGTAATATCCCTTTTTCGACAAAGTCACTTTAACATGCTTTTTAAATTGCTCAAATGGCAATTTCAAAATCTTTAGAGGTATCTTATTATAGTAGAGAATGCACTGACCCTTGAAAGAATTGCTAACCTTCGCGAGTCTAAATCGGGTAGAGCCCAATTTTCATATCTACAGCACACAACAATAAGATCAATATTAGGCGGCCGTCGTATTTGGAGTGAACATCAATTGCTTCTTTTGCATTTTCGTAAAAATATTAAAGTCGACTTCCGCTTCAATTTTATTCTAGCAAAAGTTTACGATACTGGCGCCTCTAAAGTCTAATTGTATGATCTCGTATTCCAGGGGCGTGAAGGAGCAGGCGAAGAAGACGAAAGGCGGCAAGTCCGGCGTGAGGCGCCTCGCCGCGCTCGTCAGCAAATAAACAGCCTGCAGCGGTGCCGCGCAGTCTGCAGCGGTGCCGCGCAGTCTGCAGCGGTGCCGCGCAGTCTGCAGCGGTGCCGCGCAGTCTGTATGATAGTGATATGAAAACCTTTCTCGGTTACCCTACTCTAATCTCCTATAACCTTCATGTAAAACATTATAACACTCGTCATTCAATAGTGTCTATTTACAAATAATAAACAGGTTAAACATAAAATTCAGTACATTGCATTGTCTATATCAGTGGTTTTCAACCGGTGGACTGGAGCCCCCTCGAGTGGTATGCTCCGCCCCTCATACCATGACTCAATTACTCATTACTAGTCATGCTATCCATGTAAAATGTATAACTTGTTGGTCGCACATTGCTTGACTTGCTAAACATATGAAAAGGGATGCCCCCCATTGAGAGTTCTTCCTTGTCGCTCATTCCTCGACTTGCTAGGCGTCTAAATATATATATATCTTCTGGTTTGTCAGTCTTTGTCTAGGAGCCGATGTTGCTGCTCGAGTGATTCTTTTAAATTAGATTTTTGTTTATATTTGTTACCGAATTCGTTCTTGACTAGATCTTGATTGTATGATCCGCCTCTGCGAAGTAATTTTAAGTACTAATGGGGTCTCGTCATGAAAAGGTTGGAAATCACTGATCTTTCATTATACTATTCCGTCTCTGCTACCTGTCTTCAATATTGATATTTTATATTCAGATATAATATTTCTGCTTTACTTAATAAAAGTAGATAGTATTGGATGCCCACCTAAGTAGATAATGTTAAATATTTTGTATTTGATTCGCAGTTAGAAGAAAAGTATTTTTTCACAGTTGTGCTCATTGTTAGTTAAATCTCATAATGATATCAATATATATGTTTATATGGATATATATTTTAAATGTAGGCTTGGCCACATCAGCCATTATTTTTCTTGAAAATATTTTCTACCAGAAGAGGCTTGATATTAGTATTTATAAATAAATAAAATAAGTTTATATATCACTGTGCTGCAATATTAATTGAAATTTCGCTAACTGATTATATTATATGACTATTCCCTAAATAATATACCTATACACATATGTATTATTATCATGCATATAACTGTTATAGCTAAAAAAATGCATACACTTTCACTTACTTGTATCGCACCAGTGAAGTATCAGTTCAGCAGGAGTAGATACAATAGGAAGCACATCACATCAGTGTAATAATACGCCTAGCAGGTGTATAATTACATTATTACCCCGGGGTCCCAACTCATTGTTCCCCACTTTGTACCCAGTATAGTCTATCAAAGTTTGTAAGAGGGCCTCAGTTCCATCCAAAAGCTCTTCGTTTCGAGCGATTAATTAAGATATGACCTTTGCTTTGGTAGCGTGCTTGGCACATCGGAGACGATCGTGTAGGTAGCAACATCTGGCTGAGACGGGTACTGGATGGGTGTCCGTGTCTATGTGGTGTTGGGCCCTAATAGGGCAGCTCGGTAACTTCTGGCAGTCGGGTTGGCCACTGACACCCCTCCTCCAGCCCGTACTACTACCCGCACTACTTCCCGCACTACTACTCGCACTACTACCCGCACTACTACTCGCACTACTACCCGCACTACTACTCGCACTACTACTCGCATTACTACCCGCACTACTACTCGCACTACTACCCGCACTACTACCCGTACTACTACTCGCACTAGTACCCGCACTACTACTCGCACAGGGGTAAAGGCCCGTGCACTTCGGCGGGGACATATTTGAATTTATTTCATAATTTCTTTATTGCACCCAAATCCTAGAAAAAAGCAAGAGTTACTTAAAATTTGTGCACAAAGGCGAGCTTATCTCTAATAAGAGATCTGTTAATTTATGTAGGTACTTGTTATTTAATTAATCGTTTTTAAACTATGATGTTACTTATGTTACTCTTTGAGTCAGTCCCCTTCACATCAACTATCAGCCTTTTATAATATGTTTATTCCCATTCCTTTAAAACTAAGCCAAAGGCGACAGTAGTGCCCCGCCTTAAACGTCAATGTGATACAAAATGCGCAGACTTGAATCAATCGGAGTTACAGAAGCAGGCCCCTTAACAAATCGAATTGTTAGACTATACTATTATATGATATTAAACTAAGTTCCTTTACCATATTATATGATATTAAACTAAGTTCCTTTACCATATCTTCTATTTAGTTATGCTAGCTATCTCATAAATGTAGTTACCAAATACCATTATTGTGGAAAGTTATTGTTTATTATATAAATTAAGGTTTTGCTCTCCTTGATATCAATAATCAGTTTCATATTACAAGTATACCTATTACCTATAGATACTAATAAAGAGAATGCATATAAAGAGTTGTACCTCACATGATCGAGTCCGGAGGGACTTTGAGATCAATCTTTATTGAGTTCTGAGTGCACAAGAGCACCTGACATCTCGCTATCTTGCTGATTATTACATGTTATATTTCGTTATTGTTAATTTGCCAAATAATGATGGAATATAACTATTTGTTGGTATATATTCTGATATGAGTGAAGGGAGCAAAGTAGATACATAGTTTGAGTGGCCGCGATATTATTCGTCGTAGGTACTGACGCAAGCAGGGTAGTGGCCGCTCGCTCTTCTTCTATATTAGCAACTATTTTTTTAGACTTAGTTACGTTTCATCTCATTGATGAACATCAGTGTCACCTTCTAGGTATTTGTTTTTATTGTCTTGGTTGTTGTATATTCATCAGCAGTGAACTGTGACAACTTGTGAACTGACTCACAGAACATTGTACCACCCCGCCGCGCCGCGCCGCGCCGCGCCGCGCCGCCTACTCAGCTAGTTAAAGGCGAGAAAGCGTGCACTTTCAATCGTCATTCCAAAATAAAGGTGTTTTAAATGATAATGTTGAATAAGTTGTTATAACAGAACACCTTCACATGACCAACGTGCTCGAGTACGGGGGGAGTACCACAGCCTTTATAGCGATTCAGATTCAAAACAAGAACATCACCATGACAACCATATCCATTCCAATACGCCATATTGGGCTTTATTCATCTATTACCAAGACTTGTTTTGAGACGGTCGAGGTAATGTATAGGTCCCTCAACTGAATCGGCATAGGACATTGTAGTAACACCCCCCAGGGGGTTTACCTCAACGTTTTATGCCGATTCCGATAAGGAACCTAATTTGATCCGTAAAATTACCGGGACCATCTTAAAACGAATCTTGGTATTAGGTAAATAAAGCCCATTATGGCGTATTGGAATGGAAATGGTTGCAATGGTGATGTTCTTGTTTACCTAATTTGAATCGGAAAAAGATTGTGGTAACCCCCCAGGAGTTATATTGAAATATACCTGATTTATTATCTTTATCGGTACATACATGAACACCGCACACCGCACACCGCACACCGCACACAGCATACCGCATACCCTTCACGTCGGGTGAACCTGATGCGTGGAGGGATTAATTTGCGTTATGACCAAACTAAATATTAAATTAGCGTTATGTCTATGACTGTGTTCGTCTATTGAATTGATTGCTTACTTGTCTAAATTTTACAGCCTAAATCTCGTAATGTGTAAATCATAAATAGCACTTGCAACTTCGCTACTGTAGGTATATTGTAGGAATCCCTCCAATTATTCATAGTTGCAGCAATGGGCTAGCCTCCTGTCATGTGAAATGAACTACAAGATAACTAGCTAAATATGGGAACAAGTGTGCCTTGCCAGTCAGTACGGGAAATGGCGTAACGCTGATGACGTATGTCATCACATAGCCTGAGTAAATTCATAATAAAACGTTTTCAGAAAGTCAAACGGTACAAGGATCACATAGCCTCAGAAGATTAGTATTTGAAATCTCTTGAAAAGCCGTGTAATCGTCAAACAAATGAGAATTGTTAAGTTTTTCTTCTTACAATTTTCGATCTTAATTATACACAACATGTCGTTCTTTGATTTAAATGATCTATATTCTATAAATCTCTTTGCCTTCCTCTTTTATACCCTATATCGCGTAAGGTACAGCTGTATCCCTACTTCGACTTATGACTAGTCATAACGAGATCTAGTTGATCTTCGCTTTAGGACTACTTTTCCACAAGGTACAAAACATGATGTACATTTTAATTTGTTGAAGTCTAACTGCAGCTATGTATTTACATCGCTTATTGCTTGTTAGAACTGCCCTCAGTCTCAGCAGCCACATATATTTAGTGCTCTATTACTCAACTTTATTTGTAGAATGAGTCTATATAAGTACGGTCTGTTAGAGAAATAAATTAAAACTGCTTAGATAGTGCAGTTCATGCTTGTCTGTATAAATCATAATGTTCAAGTAGATAATAAGAACGGTATTGATCTATTTAAGAATGCAGGTGAAGGACTTGGTCTGGTCAGATAGTTACATTGACTGAGTTATTGATGGAGCTTGGTTTAAACTGCATGATACCTGAGATTCAATACTTATTGTCAGAAATACGAGTGCAATACAAAGTATGAGTCTTTAATAAATGCACAAGTAATACATGCATGTATTCACACAATGCACAAGTACTACATGCATATATTCACACAGTTTCATCCGTTCAATTCGAAGCATATAACATTTAAAACCTGTGATTATATTCCGATATGAGAACTTTGTAAATATTGTATTTCGACTTATGGCTTCAGCTACCACCTACATGCTCTCTTTAACAACCAGAAATTATATAAACAGGTAGTGAAAGTAAATGGGGTTCCTTGTTGATAACATTGATTGCGTCACACATTTTCCCGTACCGAGTGACAGAGGCATATTTGTTGACTAAGGTACCCGAAATATCAAGTTGGTTCACACTAATTTATAACTTAAGAAATAATTACCTATCTATTTTTAATTCGTGTACACAATGTCCACAGGACCTTCGTACCGACGATGATGTAATATACCAAACTAAATATAATTTTATTTCTTATCAATAGTTGTAACGTTTATGATCAGTGTGTTGGTCGGAGTCCGGAGTAGGCTGTTGTGTAACGTTTATGATCAGTGTATTGGTCGGAGTCCAGAGTCCGGAGTAGGCTGTTGTGTAACGTTTATGATCAGTGTGTTGGTCGGAGTCCGGAGTCCGGAGTAGACTGTTGTGTAACGTTTATGATCAGTGTGTTGGTCGGAGTCCAGAGTCCGGAGTAGGCTGTTGTGTAACGTTTATGATCAGTGTGTTGGTCGGAGTCCGGAGTCCGGAGTAGACTGTTGTGTAACGTTTATGATCAGTGTGTTGGTCGGAGTCCAGAGTCCGGAGTAGGCTGTTGTGTAACGTTTATGATCAGTGTGTTGGTCGGAGTCTGGAGTCCGGAGTTGGCTGTTGTGTAACGTTTATGATCAGTGTGTTGGTTGGAGTCCAGAGTCCGGAGTAGGCTGTTGTGTAACGTTTATGATCAGTGTGTTGGTCGGAGTCCGGAGTCCGGAGTTGGCTGTTGTGTGTGTCGCGGTAGGCTAGGCGTGCTTATTGATACAAATTGTTACCGACATGTGATATATTACATACTAAATATCGGAAATAAAAAAACTAAAGTACTCTATTTGACTTTTATTACCAAGCTTTTATTATTATTATGATCATACAAGCACATACATTGCTTCTGACCCAACACTAGGATACCCTGTGTCATGAGAATTATATATATATATATATTCATTAAGTTAGGAATTCTCACACTCCCCTCTATGCCCATCTTGTAAGTAAGTATTGAAGTATGTGATGCAGAATCCATCGGACCGTACCGTGGGTATTCCTCCCGACGGCGACGACGGCCCCACGACTTGTACTGTGCGGCCCCACGACTTGTACTGTGCGGCCCCACGACTTGTACTGTGCGGCACCACGACTTATACTGTGCGGCCCCACGACTTGTACTGTGCGGCCCCACGACTTGTACTGTGCGGCCCCACGACTTGTACTGTGCGGCCACTCGGCTCGCTAAAGTCAGCAAATCATTGAAGGGTATGGGCCCTACCTTATTTAATAAGCTACCAGTGGAGATAAAGTCCATCAACATGCTAAACATCTTTGCAACAAAGGTAAAAAAGTACCTTCTAAGCAAAGCGTACTACTTTGGTGTCAGTATTTAGTGATGAATAAGTTAACCACTGACTTAACCTAAGATTGTAATAAAATTGTGACCTTTAATTTTTGTCGACATTTAATTTTATTAAATTTTACCTGTAATGGTATTATTCTTATTATTATGCCATTTTTACATTATAATTCTATTTGACATTAATTTACTTTTATTAGTGACTATATTACTGTATCATTGGTACAATGATACAATAGTAATACAATCCTGACATGTTATTCATAATCATTATGCCTGCTAATTTCATTTATTTTTACCCACGACGGAACGGAGATGGTATCAAAATGGCAACATTGGTTTGCACAAACATCCTTTCACCCCAAACGCTTAAAAGACGATGTTATGTTTGCATAACATCGTCGTATATGCACTACGAAGCCACTGCGGTTGGATAAAAAATAAATTTTTGTGTTAAACCTTAAAGATAAATAGGTACCTTTATTAATTATTAAGTTTTTTTTCTAATTTTATGATTAATGATTTAGAATCTGTAATTTCAAAATTTAATTTTCATGCTGCTATTAAATGCACTAGTTTGGCATGATTATAGTAACTTAATTATTTGACTATATTTAAAATAGAGATAGCAGCCCCTGACGGATTTTCTTGGTTTTTCTATTAAGTTTATAGCATAAATTCTTTGAGTCGGGGTTTCAAAATTATTTTATCCTTTTTCAACTACGTTTTAACCGTCGCGAGTTTTTTCAAAAATTTTAATTTAGTTTTTTTCGTTAATTGTATTCTGTTGTCATGTAATATACATTCAAGACCTGGGGATTTTTTTCTTTATCGCCAGCCGGGGTTCGAACCGGGGACCTCTCGCATGGTAGGCGGCGCCACAGGTCGTCGAGTTATAAGTATTATAGGTACGAGTACATAATAAAACCGGCCAAGTGCGTGTAGGACGTTGTCGGACCCGCACACGAAGGGTTTCATACCTATATATACGAAACTCTCATACTTACATTGCACACGGAAAAACGTAAAACGACAATATTTTGTACGAGGATACCTTTTTAATTTTTAATATTTAAATATTAAATACTATTTTAGGTAGTACTACATTCAAGATCGTATATCGAGCTTTTGAAAAAGAGTTTTGTATACTACCCGCGCGCGCTAAGTAGACACCTGACTCGAATGACGTTTGAGCAAAGTACAGTACAGTGTACAGTATAGTATTACATATTACTAAATCGAAATTCTATGTACATAATCGATATTAGGTTTGGTTGTGCGTTGTCTGTCACTCACTGTCAGTCATTTTAGCGTGTTATACCAATGGGTGCATTCAGCAGAACTCATCGATGATGGAACGTTCTAACGGTGATGGGAAACACCGTGAGCAAACCTTTAATCTCCAAAGCTGCAGCGATGAGCTAGCCCCCTACTGTCAATCATCCGTGCTTGCGTTGTCTATGTACTCTTTAAGTGTGTGTGTGTGTGTGTGTGTGTGCGTGCGTGCGTGCGTGCGTGCGTGCGTGCGTGCGTGCGTGCGTGCGTGCGTGCGTGCGTGCGTGTGTGTGTGTGTAATCCTCATGTAGAATTTGGATTTCTTCTTAGTCGCGACACTCTTGACAGACTGGTCGTAGTTGTCATTGTGGTCGGGTGACCCGTCTCACAATTCGTCGCCATTCTTCTCTGAGGGCTGCTTTTAGGTGCATTGGTAGAGAGAAGTCATCCAGTGCTGCCTTGATTTGGTCCGTCCATCTCATTGGTGATCTATCAAGCATTCGGGTGCCCTCTACTCTGCCCTGTACCACCAGTCGCTCCATTTTCCTCCAGCACATCTCGAGAGCATCTATCCTCTTTTTCTCGTTTTCCCAAAGCGTTGTTTGTCCCGAATGTTTCGATTTAGCAAGGTATAAAAACCGGCCAAGTGCGAGTCGGACTCGCGCACGAGGGTTCCGTACCATTACCAGTGTGGAAGCACCCCTTAAATATCAATTTAATTTTAATTTAATTCTTTATTTTAAAGTAAATAACATACTCAATATATTGTGAACATTTTAAGCGTCTGCCTGCTACCATTATCAATATAGAATAATAATGAGCAAAAAAAAAGTTTCTTGTATGCGAGCCCCCCTTAAATATTAATTTCATTTCAATTTAATTATTTATTTTTAAAGTAAATAATAAACTCACATATTGTGAACATTTTAAGCCTCTACCTGCTACCATTATCCATATCGATCAAAAATTAGCAAATAAAACAGGTTTGTTGTATGGGAGCCCCCTTAAATATTTATTTTATTCCGTATTTTAGTATTTGTTGTTGTAGTGGCAACAAAAATACATTATCTGTGAAAATTTCAATTGTCTAGCTACCACGGTGCATGAGATACAGCCTGGTGACAGACAGACAGAGACGGACGGACAGCGAAGTCTCAGTAATAGAGTCCCGTTTGGCACCCTTCGGGTACGGAACCCTAAAAATGTACTAAACACACTCCACTTTGCAAAAACGTCACACGAGCCAGGTGCCAACTTAGCTCGCCCGAGTAGTATGTAGTACGTAAACGAAGTATAATAAATCTGTGGTAAATATTGAACTATGTACTCAGTATACGAAACTCTGCTCGTTGAAACCGGAAGTGGATAGAAATTGAGTAAGTCATTTAAAGAAATAAAATAAATATGTTACAAAAATTGGATACTTATCATTTACTATAATATGAATAACCAATTATTAATCGTATGATGAAAATAACTAAGTACAAAACTCGATACCCCGCTATTAAATTTTTTTTCGATAAGATCGGGAGAGTCCAGTTCAGTTCACTGACAAAGAAATAAAACAAAATGGCTAAGAAAATGGTTATACAAATAATCTCTTGTAAGGGTACCTACTATTTTTAATTTTTGAAAACCCGTGTGTTTCATTTGAGCTCCCTACCTATTTCGATTAATCCGGTAGAGCCCGGAGACAGACGGACGGACAGACGAGCAGCGGAGGCTTGGTAATGGGGTCCTGTTTGTACCCTTCGGGTAGGGAGCCAAATTTCAAATTCCAAATTCCAAATATCTTTATTACTGCAGATAAGTATTTACAAATACTTAGCAATCGTCATTTTTTGCCACTTCTCTACATTGGACCACTGTGGGAGAAGAAGGGCGTAGAAACTCCCACAGATTGATTTTTAGATCTCTTTTAAAAATTGCTTGTGCTCAACTAATACAAAATCATTATCATAATTAATAAGCAGGAATAAATAATTACAAAACTATTAACAGCAAGGTCTGTGTTGAGTCAGATTAACCTCATACAGTCCCGTCGTTTAAGTAATCGTGAACCCTAATAAACCACCATTATTAAAAATGAACTGATCTCATTTTCATCGATTGATTTCCTGCACTGAACCAAGCTGCCTACTGAGAAGAGGCAAAACATTATGTCAATAGGTACAGAAAATAAATAATTTTTAATATGAATTTGAATGTCGTGAAAGCTTTTCTAAATTACAATATTTACCAAAGAAGGTGTAAGGGAAAGGTGTTGTCATATTTTAGCGGTTGTTTGTGATATCATTCTGAACAACTCAATATGAAACCGATTTGGGCCGCGCAAGCAGCTGTTTTGTATAGAGAAGTGAAAAATAAAAATCGTAGTGAAAGTTATTTAGTATAATATCCCTAACAACCCTCTTAAATATTAATACTTTACTTGACTACACCTTCCTGTTACAGGCCTGTAGGTGTAGAACCTGGCGATCTGTGACGCCCCGTCGAGGTCTGAAATATTTTAATCGGACACTAAACGTAAGCTCCACTGTCATTTACTGAGCTGTAAACAATAGCCATCATAATAAACCGGGCAACTTCAGACATAATGGATGTCATAAAAGGAAATTCAATTTGTTCTCCCCCACGTGATTGTAGTTATCAGTGAGCCATTTAACAGGAATGTCCTAAAACAATTAACACTTCGAGGCAGGGACGTGTTCCCACAATGTTCTCTATTGCTGAGCGGGCGAATTTCACATCGACCCATCGCGAAGCTAAATTGCCACCCCCACCTGCGGGACGGGCCAGGTGCGCCCATTAACAGCCAACCAACATCCAACAATACCATTATCAGCACTACGTCTGCTCGTGTCCCTGTCTGTCCCTACATCAAACAATTAGACAATCAATATGAGATAGATCGTTTCCTTTTCCGCAAAATATTTTGGAAATCGACAATTTATTATTCCCATCATCATAACACAATCTTAATTGAAGACGTAGAATGCCATTTCGTGTCTTTTTATATTAGAGGGGGATTTTGTTTCGTTGATGGTCGCACGTGGTATCTTATCTAGATTGGATATCAAGGGTTTTCCGTGAGAAAGTGTATATTTTCGATCAGTTTTATCGAGCTTGTGTGACTGAGAGCTTTATACCATTATCGTGACCCTAGCTTTTGATGAAATTGGGCTAAATTAAGAGGGTACTTTTTTCTGTATTTTTTTTTAAACTTGCTTGTTAGGAGGCTTGTCGGGATGGCCGGCCTTCATACTAATTGCAATCGCACTACACGGATTAAGGCTTTTAAGACCCGTGAAAACGCCAGTTTTTTTTTTGTAACGGGCGCGGCCTCCTCCTCCTTCCTCCGCGCAGCCCTGCCTCGCCCCCGCATATTGAAATAACAGGAGCGAAACCAAAGTTTCTAAAGAACGAAAGGTGTTTATATATACGCAAGTACATAAAAGTGGAGAAATTAATAATGAGTGCCAGCGGTGCGTCAGCATGTGTTAGAAGCATCAACATCGGAACGATTCATCGCTAGGCCTTTTGAATCAATTTAGTATCAATGTAGCACGAAAAAAAGGGGAGGAGTTATGATCTTTTTTGTATGGGAAAAAAATGTACCGAAACCTATCGTCTTTGGTATCAAATGAAAGGGCTTTCTGAGCCGATTGTAAAAATATATCACATTTCACTCAATTAATATTGAAATCATTTTCAAAACATACCGAGTTTGGGCTCCTCCAGCTTGGATACTGGAAATAGTTTTTCACCAGGAAATCTAAAAATAAAAGAGTAGTATTTAGTAACACATGAAATTTCCCACATCAATGTTACTTTGTGGAAAAGGTTCATAAATACAGATAAAATCATTGCAATTAATAACTATTATTTCTTGAACTAATTTGTTTTAGATAAATCATTGTAAATAGCTACTATAAACTTATTTCTGATATTTCTGGGAAATCTGCCGCTATCGTAATGTATCCAATAAAATGTATAAAATACAAGAAAATCTACGAATAATATCGATTAATATTTACATTTGGTAGCTTATGAATTCGCCTAAGTTTTTATATTTCTCATGTAAATTTTACTCTGCATGATAGCAACGATATTACACGGCGAATGACTTTTTAATGCAATTTTATAATTTATCTCACTGATGGATCACTTTTTTAATTAAATAACGTTTACCGAAAGTTTCGATTTAAATATTCAGTCGTTTATGTTATGACTATGACAGATGCTGTTCCATGCACTTGAAGAACGTAGTATCCCTATATAGTCTGTGCTTGAAGAGTTCATTATTGTCTGACAAACATGGCGAGTATTAATTACCTAATTCTGTAGAGTAAAAATAAACCAGACCATCAACGAAAGTGAACGCAATCCAAAATTGACGCTACATCTATTAAAGCAAAGAGTTTCGTTTGTCTGAGCTCCCCCCCCCTCCCCCTCGAAGAGCCAAAGCTGAGCGTCGCCCTCGCACATACCTACCCTCATGCAATTTTTTGGAGAGCAAGTGATAAAATGAAGATTTTTCAAAACCAATGATTATATCCTAGTCAGATCTCAAGAAATAGTAAATTAAAGGTGAAAAACATTTATGTTTTTTTTTAAATTTCCCATTGACATGTAATGTTTTCAAACACACACACATTAAAATAAAAGGATGTGTTCATAACATATTTGAAATTATAGGAAGAACAATTTGAGTTAATTTCATTAGCTTTCCCTCCGTTTTGATGATTTAAATTCTAGCCAGCTACATATGTATGCCCTGACAAAACTCGTCCCCTCGATGCTTAAGTTTTTAAATTGAGGAATAAAACGAGCGTTAGGAGTTATCGTGCGCGCTATCAGTGCGCGCGCGCATGTAAATCAGCGCGCGGCTGCCAGCGACATGCGGCATGCGGGCGACACCACACCATGACACCCGAAGGGAGAGCGTGGTGAACTGGTGTAGGTCCTGTCATCTGCTGAGGAGCAGCGCGCGGCTGCCGGCGACATGCGGGCGACACCACACCATGACACCTGAAGGGAGAGCGTGGTGAACTGGTGTAGGTCCTGTCATCTGCTGAGGAGCAGCGCGCGGCTGCCGGCGACATGCGGGCGACACCACACCATGACACCTGAAGGGAGAGCGTGGTGAACTGGTGTAGGTCCTGTCATCTGCTGAGGAGCAGCGCGCGGCTGCCGGCGACATGCGGGCGACACCACACCATGACACCTGAAGGGAGAGCGTGGTGAACTGGTGTAGGTCCTGTCATCTGCTGAGGAGCAGCGATGCAGAGCTCCCAGTGCAGATTACCAATTATTCCGATCTTTGTTCACCTGCTCTAGCTCCGCCCAATCTGAGCTTACAATTCAATGGCAGCCTCTTTTGGGCGACCTTTCTTCCGTTTCCCCTTTGGGCATCATTTTAGGGCTACTTTCGACAGGAGCTCGTCGGATCATCTCATGTGCCAATTACTAACATAATAAACAAAATAAAAACATAAAGTTTAATTATCTTTGCCAAAACGGAAAGAACGAGTAGGTATATATTATTTAGAGGATCCGATCATCCTATTATTTTATAATATTGCGCTATTTCATAAATTATAACTATACTATTTTGCATGCTTATACATAAGCTGAAAACACTGCACATACTTTAAATTTAAGATCATCTTATTACTGTTTTCTGGCAAATAAAAATCATTTCATTTCATTTCATTTCATAAAAAAACCCTCAAGGTACATAACGACGACGCACTTCAATACTGCGCACTGACGTCACGGACAACCCCTATGTGGTCTAATTAGTGCCGGCTGATATCTGTGTCGTCACCATATCGAGAACTGACAATATCACGACTGAATTAGAACATGATTGAATTAAATCTTTCATTGAATGTAGAAATATTTTAGGGCAAAACACTGCCGAATAGTCTTTGTGTCAGTTCGACTTGTTTAACACAAAAAAACACCACGTGGTACTGAATAAAATGCTTTTAAAAAGACATATTTTTATAAAATTCAACCCTTTCTGATCATTTCATGAAATAATTGACTATCATGAAATGGTTGGCCATTTAGCTATTTCATTTAATGAAATGATCAAACTCTACGATATAGCTACGACATCTAAATAAATTAAAACATTCACAACAAATCAAAGATAACTTCTACGATATACTACGATAACGTTAATTTGTTTTGAATGCTTTAATTTAGTGTGTAGGTCCTGAACTATTCCATCTGCCCTCTGTTTCCCCTCTGTTGGCACTGAAGTCACGGCAAAGTTCAATGTCAGCGGTGTGGGGTCGCCGGGCGGAGACCGCGCGCGATACGGGACACGGGATACGGGTCCTCCGCCGCGCCGCCGCCGCCGCCGTCGGTTGCGAGGTGTTGGCTCAACTTTAATAGGTAAGTGTAAACTTTACCGACTTGTGGTGAGACTTCATTCTGTGGCTAGGAGTAGATACTCTTATTTCTTCGGTGTTATTCCCATTGCCAAGTATGTATTGTATTGTATATGTACTTCTACTATTCATTATATCATTATCTACATCATCATCATTACCCTGATTCGTTAGTTGCTTCTTGTAATTCTACTTTGGACTGTACATGTGAATAGTTAAAAATTCTCGATAAATGGAAAGTACCAGGCATTGTCGAGGTAAGAACGTTTATCTAACTAATATTATAAATGTGAAAGTAGCGATGTTAAGATGTTTGGATGTTTGGATGTTTGTGTGTTTGTGCCTCAATTACGCTAAAACGGTTGAACGTATTTGAATGAAATTTAGCACAGAGGTAGTTTATGAGCTAGATTAACATATATACCATAAAAGCTAAAAATGTTCGGTTTCAGCTGAAAATTCAGGTACTGTCGTTATCGGTCGTAACTTGTATAGAAAACAGTTGCAAGCTCAATTCCAGTCCGACTCGATAATCGAAAATTATAAAAAAAAAACTGTTTTACCATAGCTTATGTATACTGAGTAAATGTGGCATGCAAATTGTAGTCTGCACGTTGAAATAGCCTGCGAATATTATAATCCGCTCGGTATGGCGCGCGAGGGACGGGGGGGGGGACGGGGGGGGGGGGGCACAATGAACCCTGTCGACCGAAAAATGATGAACAGCCGATTACGTTGACGGATGGGCGGCGCGCGCGCCGGCTTCCCTCGACATAGAGCGACACAACCGCAGACAGTACTTACAATAATTACTAGAACACCCGCCGTCACGTAAAACGACCGCTGGCAATATTTTTGCGTTTGATTTAATGTCGGTCTCATCTTAAATTAATTGCCTTAGGCGAAGTCGCTCACACAGAGTGCTTCGATAAAGTAACTTTGGGCCGTAGAAACCACTGAAATGATTTAAACATTTACATACAGGCACAAACATTGCTTCTGGCCCCACACTAGGATGCCCTGTATCGTGAGAACCAGCGACGTCGCACACATTTAAACATCCAAGAGCTGGATCTTTATCCGCAGCCGGGGATTGAACCCGAGACCTCTCGCATGGTAGGCAGGGCAACAACCGCAGCGCCACAGAGGTCGTCCACTCACACGTCCATGAGCGAGCGCCATTTTAAGTATATTAAGAACCCCAGCATGAATACACTCAGTCCTAATTCGGCCCCAGGGACACATGATATTGTGATAGTTGTCAGCTACTTAGGTCTATGGCGTTCACCCTCGAGTGCGCTGCTCGCGATGCGCGGGCGCACGTGCCGCGCCACATGGCGGCGGCGGCGGCGGCGGCGGCGCGCGCCATACTGTTTGTTCGCCAATCATAACGGACATATTTCATCCGACAACGGCCCGCAATATGTTGCTTCAATCTAAAACAATGCGAAACAATTAAACTGTCGCCGCCACTCGCGGCGGGCGGCGGCGGCGGCGGCGGCGGGGCGCGGGGGCGGCGGGGCGCGGGGGCGGCGGGGCGCGGGGAGCTCTCGTCGAGGATTAGATGCGGTTCGTTGTTAGAATTAATGGATTTTGACAATGAGGTGCCTTTTTTCTTTGGCTGGTGGGGGCGCACGATGCAGGGGAAGAGTATTTGCAGGCAAATCAATAATGACTAAGTGACCGAATCGTGTGGAATATAAAATATCATAAATCAACATGATGCTGTATAAAATCTTTCGGGATAATCTACCTCGGGATAATTATAATATCTACGCAGACGTAATATGCTTTAGAGTAAACGTGTAGCCAGGCCACTTTCAGCTGTATACCACAAATGTTATCTACTATTTTACATATTTCTAAAACTGTATCCCGTTGGTGAAGTCTGTTGGCCATCGACAAAATTAAATACCGAGCTCATATCACAAAGTGAACACTGGCGCAGTCGATCACCTGCCCTCGTATACCTACCACTACTAGTAACCTTACTCGTACCTACACTGTACGTACTCGTACCTACACTATACGTTCTCGTACCTACACTATACGCACTCGTACCTACACTATACGTACTCGTACCTACACTATACGTACTTACCTAAAGGCGGTACAGTTATGTATACGTAGGATAATGTATGCCGCAGAAACACTCAAATACTACTTAGGAATTACAAGTAGTAGATGAAATATTGAAGTACTTTATTGTTTTATTTTAATTTTTGATTTATGAATTAATTATATAAAGTTAGTCAAATTATTATATAGGTCACCTATAGTAGCTCTGTCACTAAATAATTTGATATTGGTGACCCATCGAGGGTTTATTATTCTTACATGTCAACCTAATACGAAGGCTGGAAGCCTTCGTGTTAGGTTTACATGTAAGAATAATCGGAAGGGGGTTTCACTCACATCCTTTATGGTTCATCAAACCTTACCCACCAACTGGCTCTTATATTTCGTATGCAAATCGGGTGATTTGATGCATTACTTGTTAGGTGATAGATTTATGATTTTGGTGATAAATCTACTATTCAGGTAACCAACCTATTAAGATGACAGATCTATTATTTTGATGTTCGATCTACTTTTTTGAGTATAGTCTTTTTATTAAGGCAATAGAAAAAAAACGCCAAGTGCGAGTTCGACTCGCGCACCGAGGATTCCGCACACATCGCATTTTTGTGAAGGAACTTTAATTTTACGGTTTTCAGATCTCCTTTACTTAGCTTCGTTTGTTCGTTTTGATACCATTGCGAGTATTAAGCAAATTAAGTAAAGTTGTGACATAAACGGCGGTATCTTTTGATTGCGTTGACCTAAATGTTTGATTATTTTAAAGCTTCGAGAAACTAGTATTAATTTCAACTTGATAACTCCGCGCATTCTTGAGAAAGAGGGTCTCGACAGGCGGACAGACAGAAACACGAACAATTACAGTTTCCCGTTTTTTTTCCTTTATTTATACTACAAGACCTTGCTTCGCGCCAAATTCCATGATTCTAGGTCGACGGGAGGTAACCTAGAGGTTTTGATTCCCTTGCAAATACAAAGCAATTTCAGCAAAATTGTGACATATGGGCGTGAGCATATGTGACAAACAGTTTGATAGCGTTGACCTACAAGTTTGATTTTTATACAACTTTAACAGACTGCAAACCTGAGTAATTGATATGAATTTCAACTTGATATATTTATGCGTTCCCGAGGGGTTCCTTTTTTTCCTTTCAAGGTACGGAACCCTGAAAAGTGATCAAATTATTATTTAGGAGACATATTTACAATTATTTTGTGATCCATATTGAGTGACGTCTTGTTTAATTTGATGACCAATATATTTATCAGGCACTTTTATAATAATTAGGCTATCGCAGTTAAGTGACAAATCAGAATTTAGTTATCAGAAATGATTGTTCCCATATTTAAACAATCAATTGACAGTAAGTATAAAACAATGTCGTAAAGCATATGTACTCTGTTCATCACTTATAGTCTACAGCGGACTCATAATCGTAAGTGTTAGGGAGGTTGCCCACGGTGGCTTCAGACCGTGCGGATGACGCGCGGACCACGTGCGGATGACGCGCGGATCACGTGCGGATGACGCGCGGACCACGTGTGGATGACGCGCGGACCACGTGCGATTGTCGCGATTCGCAATTTACGTACGGTAAAGAAATCCATCGTAAACATTGTGTACATCCATTTACCAACGAAAGCAGATTTTCTGGCCCTTATAAAGCAGCATTTGAAAATTTAGTTAAATATGACAGAAAGTTCGTCTGTCATTTTATTCTTGCCTAACAACTAACTAATCTTATAATCCATAGATTGCATGATCATCATGTTATTATTTTTTAACGAATGATTAAAGAAACCATGCGGCTAAAAGGACTATTCATAACTCAAATAAGTGGAACCATTTTATAACACAGACACAACTCGACTGCATTTTCTGTCAATACAAACTTACTAATGTACCTGGTTACGTATATGAAGCTTGAAAGTAGCCGCACCAATATCTTTGCAAACTACATATTTGATCTAAAATGCAACCTATTCTGGTGGACCCAAGGAGCCTACATTATGGTTTGACTCAGTGATCACTAAAATACCTGTAAAATAAAACATAAAGCTTATCAGACGATATAATGTATGTATTTAGAATTAGGAGACAGATTTTAGTCAATACGTAAAAACCACTTATTAACATTGAACTTTCTAATAAAAATACGTATGCTTGGTTGTTGTTTTTAAAAATTCTTCTCTTGTATAAGTTATAAGACATTATTCTCTTTGTAATAGATATGGTTTTTGTTGACACGAGCCTTTTGTTTATCGTTGAAGGCCTACTACATATTATACTAGGCACCGAGCCGAGCCGAGAGATACTGCATCATTTACAATGCTCTTATTGCCTCTTTTTTTCTGCAGCTAAATTAAAAAAGACTGTAGGTGATATTAAAAATGCCAAATCAACTATGCCATGATACAATTGACGACCCGAATGGCCGAGTCGACACTGACCCAGACTACGACGCCACGGATCCCGGGTTCGAGTCCCGGTGGGGGCAAATATTTATTTGATGAGAACGGATGTTTGTTCCCTATAGTCATGGTTGTTTATCTATCCAAGTATAATATTTATCTATATAAGTACGTGTATTGTTGTCTAATACCCAAGATACAGGAAATCCTAGTTTGGGGCTAGATGAACGTGTGTAAATAGTGTCCAAGTATTATTATTATTATTATTACAAGCTTTCCGTGAAACAAACGCGCGTCATAAACGCATTGCAACAGTGCGCTGTGACGCCGCGTGGTGGCGCGGCTGTCGCACAATTGCGCTGTGACGCCGCGTGGTGGCGCGGCTGTCGCATAATTGCGCTGTGACGCCGCGTGGTGGCGCGGCTGTCGCACAATTGCGCTGTGACGCCGCGTGGTGGCGCGGCTGTCGCACAGTTGCGCTGTGACGCCGCGAGGTGGCGCGGCTGTCGCACAATTGCGCTGTGAGGCCGCGTGGTGGCGCGGCTGTCGCACAATACGCACCCTGAGAATGAAAACGACACATCTCAAAAAATCGTGAAAATGAGTTAGAAATGTAGAACGACTCAAAATGAAATGCTCTTTCGCCTGGTAAATCAAAAAAGGACACTTGTTGGCGGGAACGGTATAAACTGTTATATCGGTCTCTGTTGCACTCGGGCTTTTTCCGGGACTGCGCGAGAGTGGCAACGCCGCCTTTAGTGTTGTGGCCACTGCGATCGTGACAGCACGGGTCAAATTCAGGCGTAGGGTGACGCAAAACGAATTATGTCTCTTTAATGTAGAACCGTTTATCGACGATGTGCATACCACAAAGAATCTGCAACCCATGTGACACCTAACAACGTCAATACACGATTAACGTCATATGCCACTCTGCGGTATCAAGTATGTCACAGATCCCTGTAAGTATGCACAACGTCGTGACACGTCATGATTTTTTGTATGGAGAAAATATGTGCGATAACACAGGGGAACGTCATATGACGTTGTTCACACGAACGTGTTAATTCTCGTTCGACGGTAAGTTCTTCTTGACTTTATTTAGTGTTAAAGTGCCACATTTAGACTTCTGATCTTTTTCATTCTGACTATATACTCATTATTCTTGTGACATAATTGGATTTATGGCTGTTTATTTCTTACATGACTGATGATTTTAATGTCTGATTCATTATTACAACTGTTTATTTTTAATCGGAAGCCATTCTGTTCTGCCCAATTAGACAAACTGTCACTTTAATATTAAACAAAGTGTAAAATAGGTAGTCACGTTAATTATTATGTCATTTTATGTTTTATTGCAGGTTATGCGAAAGGTTATTTCGGTATATTATGTGGCGTTTCAATAATAACCGTGATTAGTATTATTGAAAGAAGGTCTCTTTAAAAATGAAAAGAAGACGCGACAAAATTATTGCTAATGCATTAAAAGGAGGAATATCAGATGTGGAAATGGAGTCTGAGGTAATAAAATAATTATTCTAATCAGTAGGTATTCATAGTTTTAAATTATGCTTCTTACACGTCCTATTAACGTGCGCTAGATAGGTAGGTAAAAAACGGAACGGCTAGCAGTGTCCTGCATTTGTATTTGTTAAGTAAGTCGGCCCAGCAATTCCTTTTCTCACTGTACCTATTATTTTAGAAAAACTTTTAAGTTTTTTCTTTATTTTCCAGCACCGCCACCACCGGCCAGCAAAGAGAAAGAGAACTTTTATCCAAACCCTAATGAGATTGAAAAAGTGCGTTCAAATAGGCATTAACTTGTTCCTACTAGTTTTTATTGGATAACTGTCTACCTACTACTACTGAACGGGCGTAATGCTATTCAGTTGTGTTTTGTTTAGGCTCAAATTTTTGCGTACCAAAAGCTTAAAATAAACATATTATTACAGAAAGCGCCGCAGGCTGGCGCAACCGTGCTCGATGTTGATGAAAATGCTTTAGAAAAGTTACCAAATCCAGCAGTCTGCAGGAACTTGTAAGTTATTATTTTTATCAATCCGTTATTCTTTGTGTGAGTTATTTTCTAAAGTTTGTTGTGTTTTTATAGGATATGAACGTAAGTGCAAATATACTTCGGGCCGAAACACCCGACGATGTTAGCAGAGGAACTCAAAATAGAAGAACGAGTCGTGAAAAGAGGGTATCAACTTCATCTCGCAGCAGTTAAACATCGTCGTCTAGTTCTAGTTCGTCAAGTTCCAGTTCTAGTTCGTCAAGTTCAGACTCGTCAGGCGTGTCCGTCCAGTAAGGTAGTTGTTAGTACTGTAGCAGACATCAATACAGGCGCTAGTGCCAGCCGACTGACCAGCGAAGTGGCTAGTAGTGTAGCAGAAATCAATGCCGGTGCTAGTTCCAGCCGACAAATTGCACGCACAAAAAGAGGCAATAATAAGCAGACTTACATGATATCACCTCTGAATAGTGGAGAAAGTGATCCTGACTTGAGTGACTACGATCCCACTTTTCAAAATGCTAATGAAATTTCGATTGGTCGTGATAGTTGCTCTTCCTCAAATGAAACACCACCAAACAATACAGTACATAAAAAGTCTAGACAACGGCAACGTAAACCATCCAAATGGAAGCAAAATATAATCAAGGAACTCAGAAACTCTGGCCATGCCTACATGTCTTCATCGAAAAAATAAATTCCCGCTCGCAGTATGAAAAGTCCATGTAACTGTCGACTTAACTGTTCTAGTAGAGTGGATGACACTGATAGAGCTGGGATTTTTCAATCTTATTGGAACCTTGGAAATGTAGAACTTCAACGTGCATTTATTGCACCCTGCTTGACAGAAGTCAAACCAAAGTATAAGTATACCAATGCTGAGAAACCCAGATTGCCTAATACTGCATTTTAATTCACCATTGACGGTGTAAAAGCTCGAGTATGTAAAAAGTATTTCGTGAATACGTTGGATATAACTGAAAGGCAAATAAGAACAGTTAAGAAAAAGACCGAAGTGACCGAAGATCAAAGAGGCAAACATGGAAATAAAAAAGATAGATGAAACAACAAAAAAATAAATAGAAGACCATATAAACGAAATACCAAGGATAGAATCGCATTACTTAAGGGCACAAACATCAAGATAATATATCGATGGTGGACTGACAGTAGCAGAACTGTGCAGAGACTTTGCAGCACAAAGAGAGAAGGAAAACAAGCCAAAAGTTGAATTTTGGTTGTATCTTCATATCTTTAACACCAAATTCAATATTGGATCCATCCAGCCGAAAACAGATTTATGCGACTTATGCTCGGAATATGATCTTGTATCTTCTGATAGAAAATTGCAGCTTAAAGAAAAATACGATACTCATATTAAGGAGAAAAACTTATGCCGAATTGAAAAGAAACGAGACCGAGACAACATTGGTAATGGTAATATTTGCACCATCTATGACTTGCAAGCAGTCATGCAATGTCTAAAGGCAACCTCAAGTTTGTTCTTTTATATTTCAAAATTGAACTGCTTGAATTTCACAATGGTCGAATTGGAAAAGAATAACCAAGAAACTGAGAAATCCAAAAGAAAGACGAAGAATATAACTGGTGGTGCCAACAGAGGTGCCTATGGTAATGTTTTCAATTACTTTTGGGATGAAACAGAAGGAAATAGGGGAGCCAATGAAATAGGATCTTGCATTTTCGATTATCTAGGAAAAGTAAGTGAAACTAATCCGGACAAACCACTGAATATAATATTTTATACAGACAACTGCTGCGGCCAAAATAAAAATAAGTATATTGCATGTATGTACTCATATGCAGAGAGTCTTTATGCAAACATAGAAAGTATCACTCATAAGTTTTTGATCAGAGGACACACGCAGAATGAGGGCGACAATGTGCACAGTTTGATTGAAAAAGAAATAAAAAGAAATCTCAGACCTGGACCCATATGGACATCTCATCACAGTATGTCACCTTGATCAAGAATGCAAGGAAAACTGGGAAAAGCTTTCAGGTTAAGGAACTAACATTCGACTTTTTCAGTGACTTGAAAGCATTCCACAGTAGTTGGGGCTACAATTTTAACGATGACGATGAGCGTAATACTGTGTCATGGAATAAGATAAAAGTATTGCGGTTCATGAAGGAAGACCCCTATGCGTTCTCTTACAAAGCGTCATATGCCCAAGAAAAATTTGTGCGCGTGAATATGCGTAACAAAAGAAAACTAATGCCAAATTTGAATGAGATCATAATGCCTAGAGCATTTACTCAAAAACTTAAGCTGACTGAAAACAAAATCAAGGGTTTAAGTGACTTGATAAGGAAGAATTTAATACCTCCCTTCTATACAGATTTTTATAAATCTTTTTTAAATCCTTAGTAAATACTTAATTATTGGGGATAAAAATCTAATTTTGATGTTAATTATTCTTTTACTCCATAATGTGTGTCAAGTATCACCTGTGTTGCTGTTTCGGTGTCCAGAGCACTTAATGGTAGATGTAAGATTGATGTCAGTTTAGACCTTAGACAGAAGACTGACTAACCGTTCCTGTTGTTAATGACTATTTAATGTTCTTTTATCTACACACGTATCATAAACCCTCTTTACTGCGTTCAAAAACCGCACGTTAGGATCAGCATTATGTTAAACTACTTGGTAAAAACTCGTTTCGTATCTGGAAAACTACACATAATGGTCATTATGTGTAGTGTTTCTACATATAATGACATTCAAATTTCAAACGCCGACGCCCACCCGCGTGCCGTCCCTAGTTTGTCTATGAAGTTGGTACTGACATTCAAATTTCGAACGCCGACGCCCGCCTGCGTGAAGTTGGTACTAAAGAACAAGCTAAACAATTGCAGAACCACAATGCCGGTCAAACATGCGGTTCCTGAACACATCAAAGAGAGCTTATGATATGTGTGTAGATAAACTAGTGTATGTAACTGTACATAATTAGGCATTAAAACTCTCGAGTGATATTATTATGAAACTCGCCTTCGGTTCGTTTCATAAACCCACTCTCGAGTTTTAATGCCCTCCATTATGCAGCAGTCACATCAACTACTATAATTGTTTTTTGTAAGGCTATTTATAAAATATTGCTAGTATATACTATCAAATACTATATAATAGTAAATTTTGTATTTGTATCGCCTAATTGGCTGTTTCAGTGTCCAGAGCGCATAGTAGATGTATAAGATTGATCTCACTTAGACCTAAAGACTGATTTACTATTAATGTTTTTAATTACTTTTTAGAAAAAATAAATCTCAAAAAATACATCACAAGAGAGATGGCGTGACGATGTATCTGTTTACTTTGTTTTCATCGGTTATTCATCGGTAGACGGCCTCTGTGGCGCAGCGGTTGTGGCTCTGCCTACCATGCGAGAGGTCCCGGGTTCGATCCCCGGCTGGGGGTAATGAAAAAAAAAAAAAAACAATCCCCAGGTCTTGGATGTTTATATGTGTGTGACGTCGCTGTTTCTGCTTACCACGACACAGGGTATCCTAGTGTGGGGCCAGAAGCAATGTATGTGCCTGTATATAAATGTTTATGTTTATGTTTATGTTTATGTTTATTTATTACTCGAATCGAATCGGATCGCAAGTTGACACCGTCGCGATGTGGGAATCCCGCTTTTATTCAAATAACCTGTAATTTTGCTGAACCCAGGTCACGCGGGGGGGGGGGGGGGGGCTGTGAGGCCACGCGGGGGGGGGGGGGAGCATGTGCCCCGGCATATGGCCGCGCATCGCGCCCCGTGCCAAGACTGCCATGTTAAAGCACCGTGTCGCCCAAAAACTTTTTATTACACCCCAGAGCTTTTTTAATATCAAAAAACTGCTTTGTACAGTTTTTGTAGTATCATAAGGTGTCTCACAAAAACTTCGATGTGGTTTTGTTTTACATATGCTTCATATTTAAGGTGAAAGCCTCTAGTTAGACATTCGCGCGTGGCGAGAAAACATCGGAACCCCGTTGAAGTCTTTTGTATGGGAGCGAGTGTCGTTGGTGTTGAGTGCTGCGCAGGCGGCTTCGAGTCTCGCTGCTTTAATTTCCATCCATTTATTGAAGTAGCATGTATACATCTGTTCCTTTTCTATTTATTCTCACCACTATATATAGCTATAGCTATAGCATGTAAATGTGTCCACCGGACATCCAACGCTTTATTCTAAACTCGTTTCTGTTTCCATTAGACAATGTCTAACGTTTCTAAACACGTGTCTGTCGCCGTTAGCCCGGATCCTTGTGGGACATAACGACCTGGAACCCTTCACCAGTGCACCAGTGCACCAGTGACGCGGTTCCTGCACATGTCCCCAGGACATGGTGCGCGGTGCGCATTGTCTTGTGCATGGGACCACTATACAAGTGTATTTTATGTACCGCCGTATTTTATGGTCATCTTTAGAGGACAAATTCAACGTGTTATGATATTTACATTGCGTTCACCATTATTGACGTAAGTAGGTTCTCGGTAGTCACGTAAGCAGGTGCATTCAATAAAGTGATAGAGACGGTGGAGCAGTACTTCAGTACTTCACGGTATGAATTAGTCATTGTATTAGAATGCTATGTGTGTGAGCTCTGAGTGAGTAATTCGTTATTTATAGTAAGTGTGTGGGTTTCACGCTTGCTTCTCACACAGGATATGAAGGTTCAATTCCTGACCATGTACCAATGAGATAATCAATTTATCTTAAGTACATTATGTGGACGTTCTAACGTTGATGGAAAACATCGTGAGGAAACCTTCATTACTCTATAGCTGCGGCGATGAGCTAGCCCCCTGGTACGCAAAATAGAGTATCGAATAACTCGCTCAAAATGGGCACAATTCTGCCTCTGCCACCCCGTATGAGAAAAAGCGTGACGCTATGTTGTGTTATGTGTATTATTAGAAACACAGTCAAGGCCTAAATATTATTGTTTAGCTAGGAGAGTGGAATTTTAAATATTGTTATCAGTCATTTGCTATTCACTAAACTCTCTCCGAGATATCACACAGAGAAGGAAAGATGACATGTTTATATGGAACAAAAGAATATAACAAAATATGAATTTCCTGATAGCACTCTTACTTTCAACATTGATAAGAATACATCTGCAAAGCTCCCCAGAGTACATCTCGCAGCTCGGTTACAGGTTACAGTGAGATCTCGCGCAGCAATGGGTCAGTGAGTGCACGATGCGCGAACCTGTTGTCGGCGGCGGCGGCGGCGGCGCGCGCGCAGCCCGGCTTGCGGACCGCTCCTCTCCGATATGCGAGGAATGGACGTTGCGACGCGAAAGCTGTATCTAGCAATTAACATTGACTCGGATTGTTTGCCGAATGTACTGTTGAATGAATTATGCAGCATGCGCTCCTGTAGAGCATGATACAGTATGCGTTCCTGTAGAGCATGATACAATATGCGTTCCTGTAGAGCATGATACAGTTGGATAATGGACGTACATATTGTTACATTAGCCAAAATGAATTGTGGTTTTCACCGTGGCTTCGTCATCTTGAATTTGTTATCAAACAAAAGCTGCACCTAACAGACGACCCCGCGGGTGGGGGGGCGGGACGCAGGCGCAGTGGCGGCGCCGTCGCGTGGTGACGCCGGCGCTGCGCGTCCTGCGACGACTATACCGCGCGGCGCCCCCCGCCCCCCGCCTCACCCCACACTTACCGGCTAACCCCACACTTACCGGCTAACCCATTTATACGCCGCGTTGAAAACAGGACTAAATGAATTAATGCAAATTTATACTATAAAAATTGTCGCAGGTGCGTCGGGACGAGTTCCAGCGCTGTCCACTCGTTGGATTCGATTTAACTCCCCCCTTCCCCGCCGCCCACCCGCAGGGGGCTGTGAAAGCTTATTTATAGCCTCGAATGCATCAAAGTGATTACGCGAGGCAAAAGCTTGCAATTTCTGTGAAAAAAGTATCGTATTCATCGGCAGCGTGTGTCGATAATAAATGTTACACAATGAATAATAGCTCCAAAAATGTGTAATTTATTTGCTGCTGGAGATTATCTTTGTCACTAATATGATGATGTTGCTATATCTTGAATATAATACATGAATAGCCGAAGTAGGAAATACTTGTTTGGCAATCAAAATTAAATACGTCATTAAACAAGCCTTCTGCGCTTCAACTCTAAAGCTCATTTTCATAAAAATCAAAGCTTTATTTTACAAACGCGCCGCACTGGTTTAAAGAGCACAGACATAAAATCATCTCTCCCTTTAATTACCAATGAAATACAAATAATCTTTACTGCATATCGGCGCAGGCGGACGAATACATATATAAAGACAACGATTTAATCCAAATGAAAACGAAAAGCAGTAAAACTTATTGAGAACTTTGTAAGTGCCGAGAATCTCTTATAAAACGAGTTGTTAATAATAGTTGTTATTACTGGTGGCCGCGGCTCCGTCAGCAGCAAGCGAGTGGCGCTTGCGTCGTCGGCTAGGAACGGGAACGGGACGGACTCGTCTGTGTCACCGGCAGATGTCAGCGGCTAGTGGCTGGCTGCACGCTGCACCGACTTTCCTATAATAGTGTATCGGACAATCATAACAGATGAAATTTATGAACGTGACTGTGGCTTTGTTGCGTCGCACACTCGCCGACGGGGCCGTGTGCGCCCGCGCAGCCCGCCTCGCCGAGGAAAATTCATTGCAATCGGTTTTCAATAATTAAGCAGACAAAGTGATCGTCCGCCTGCACTGCGCCTGCGCAGAGCCTGAGCCAGCAGCGCCATTGCCATTTAACTGCAAACATCTTTATTATTTTTGTTGACAAGCCACGTGAGCTGCGTCTGCGTACAACCGAGTGCGCTGTCTGTAAGCCAATTAGTTTCTTACTCGGAATGAGCGGGTTCTCTAGTGGAAGGTATTTTTTAAATTTTCATTGTGGTCGCAAGAGACACGTGAAGAGTAATAAAGTAACACCGTAAAGTACAGAGATGCGTCACTAACCCACACACGGTTTATACAGGGTGTAACAAAAAGGTGGTTAAGAGGTTTTAGGGACATCATTCTGAACAACTTTCACTATGAAACCGATTTGATTTGCGCAATTTTAATTTTACCTCTTCATTCAGTTTCGGCTGGGCGATCAGCTGATTTGAATAGAGAAGTGCAAAATAAAGTTGCTCTGTTGAAAAGTTATTCTGACTGACTTCCCTAACAACTCCCTAAAATATGACAACATCTTTCTGTTACACCCTGTATGGATTCAGAATAAAAGTGATAATAATAAATAGTATGTAAAGATAGCAACTTTAAGAAGAAGACTGGTTAATATGGAATTGTTGGCATGCACAACGTATAGAGATAACAGCTTAACACAATGTTTATTTGTGTATTTAGCATAAGAGTATCGTAGGTTACCTACTACGGTATAAAAAAACACAAAATCTAGCAAATTTACGGCGGTAATTTATTACGCTGCATCACACATAAAAATCGATAGCAAAGCAAATAATGAAATAGAAAATTCACCAACTTCTGCAACACTGCGATTACATATTTACCTTACCAAAGATTATACATCTGAGAAAGGGAATCTGATTCGCTTACTGCTTAAAGTATATCTGTAATGTGTTGAATGCCTGGATCTACACACTCATGTAATCTATCGCAAGTGGAGTACTCTTGGGTACTCTTGGTTTCAATAAGATAGGTGAAAAGTCTAAATATTGAAATGTAAATTCGACGGTTATGTATCTATATGCAACAGGGTCATTCAATATATTATTAGTGGTCACTTTTAACATATAATAACCAAACTATCTAAAATTAAAGGAAGATATGTGATATTTTAAAAATATATAATCATTAAGGTTGGTAAGCACACGTACAGAAGCTTATATTTTTTGTAAATCTTGTAAATATAGTTTTATTTGTGTTCCTCGGCTGCGCTTGCGCCTGTCGCTCTGGGCGGATGGTATGGGCGGAAGCGGGGGGCGGCGCACTCCCAACATACCATAACTGCACATTAACCACCTTGAAATTTATACTGAAGAGGTATTTGATAGTGTCGTCCTAGTGCCTCCTCCTCCTCCTCCTAATAGGAGGATGAGCCGTTACTCCTGCATTGAGTTTGGGCTAGAACAAGCTCCTAGATAGGGCGCAGTGATCTCTATCAGTAACAGAGGTGTATTCAGGAGAGGACGGGGATCAGGCGGGAACTCCCCACGCAATGTGCACATGCGACCTTTACACGCAATTATCCGCAAACCGGCGGCGGGGCGGCAGCGGCGGCGGCGGCGGCAGACTGCAGCAGCACGCGCCGCGCCGCGCCTGCCTCGCAGCTCGCCACGTCACGCCACTCGCCACTGATACGGCAAATGCTACTTGATTATCTAGATTATGTATTCCGTTAAAAAAACACACCATCTATTATGTTAATCATAGCCGAGGACGGCTTTAGGTCTGTATGTTAATAACAAGTTCTCGTTTTCCTACAGGGCACAAGGACACTGTAATTGCTGAATATGTAAATGTGAGTGGTTAGCTATCTAATTTAGCGACGTTGCTTTTCTTGTTGTTTGATTCTTGGTACGTTATTGCTGAATGAGAATGACCTATTCTAAAAAGTGCAGCTTGTTACTCTGAATACAAAGCAGCTGTCATCACATTAAGTGCACCATTTATTAACAAACGTATATTTAATAAGTCAAGTATCTGGCAAACTAGAATTTCTTAAAATATCTTTGTTTGCAACGGGGTGCCAACATTAAAAATAATGACACAGATAATGCACGATATGTACTATCTGAGGTTGCAGCTCTGCCTAACATGAGAGAGGTCCCGGGTATCTACTCACGAGGCGCTGAGGTTGCAGCTCTGCCTACCATGAGAGAGGTCCCGGGTATCTACTCACGAGGCGCTGAGGTTGCAGCTCTGCCTACCATGAGAGAGGTCCCGGGTATCTACTCACGAGGCTGAAACCGGCTCCAAAAGCTAACAAACAATTTTTTTCTTACCACTAATAGACTTTTGTTTCCGACATTTCGAAGAACGGCTATTTTTTTAAATAACGTGGTTAATTTATGACTTTATGATACAGGCCGACATGTCTGACATGTAATTTTCTGCCATCTTGGTTGGAAGTTGGCCGGATCCGACTCTTTAAGATCTTAATTTCGACATGTCGAAGAACAGCTATTTTTATAATATCTTGGATGATTAATATTGTTTATGATACAGGACAACATTCTGATATGTAATAGTATTCAATATTTTTTTTACAACTCGACAGATTTTTATTTCTGACCTACCGAGGAACTGCTTTTCTTTAAAATATCGTAGCTGATTAATGATCTCTATGACAAAGAGCTTCATGTCTGATATGTCACTATCTGGCTTCTTGATTGGAAGTTGGCCGAATCTGGCTACTAAAGCTAGCAATGAAATGTTTTTAGATTTATAATTTAATAATGTTTATCCCTAGGACATCGTCATGACGTATATTATTAAAAGGTTTTATAAAGGAAGTTTTATCCAAAAGAATATTGAAGATTAATACGACTATTTTTAGCCAAACAGTAAGTAGGCCGAGCACTGCGCCGCTGCCGCCGCCGCCGCCGCCGCGCATCGTGGTAGGAAATGGCCGTGTCTTCAGATTATGGCTGCAATTAAATCAGGTGCCGATACTGAGCAGGCACAATCGTCCAACGATGTTGTTTAAATATTACATGCTCGCTTTAGACTACTTTAGTGCCTTGATCTAGCTAGAATATAATGTAAGCTCCACTTATCTTCTTCGTCACTTCTTTTTTAACATGTTATTTCATTGGGAATATCTTTATTCGCAACCTAATGGATGGTTGCGGCTATTGTCATTCTAGACCAAAGTGGGCCAGATGTGCTTATAACTAGTCGGTCCTTAAGTTCTGTCACAAGTTTTTTGATAGATAAAACTCAGCAATAAACTTTTTCTTATTCGTATTATACATGATTAAAAAGCTTATTTTATACGAATCAAATTGCAATACAATACATTTTGTACGATTATCGCAATATGACAAAAAAACCTTATAACTTGAGATAATCGCGAACCCAAAACACGCCGCAACTGACAAAAATACCACTTACCACAAATTTAATAAAAAAACAGTGTTCCAGATAACCAACAAGGTTTTTTTTATTTATTCTGAAACCTCGATTTTAGATCATGCTTAACAACTAGCATTTGATTTTCTGTTAGCTTTCAGTTCCAACTGCTCCCAAAGAGAACTTTACGTACTTTTTACGTTTTCAGAAAAACGTATAAAAATGATCTTGTGGGCAACAAGTACACTACGTAAAATGTGAATATGAAAATTAGTTTTACCCAGACTTAGTTATCTTATGCTTCAAAATGAAGGTAACGGGTTCAGGGAGGGTTCTGACTAAAATCTCACATAAGTTTGAAAGGTTTTAAGAGTCATGGAAAAAAGATAAAGTGAATCACGTCCGTATTTTTGATTGGGTAAAAAAGTGCAAAATCTCTGAAGAAACTAGCATTTGTCTAATATGGTTTTAAGCATTTAAATCCAATAATGGTTCTAATTTATCAGTATTTAATGAGCTATCAAATCATATATAGTATTAAATAAAATAAAACTTGGTATTATTTACTATGCGGCAAAATATTTGTGACAGAACTTATGGACCGACTAAGTATATGCAATATGCACATTGCATATGTGTTATACCTATAGTCAACTATACTAATGTTTCACTAGAGTTAAATGATATTAATGGCAGAATAAGATATTTGTTCTATTGCATTCGATAAGCAAGGGTAGCTTTGTTACTGTGCCTGCTCTACACTGGTTGTTCATTCAAGGACCACGCGGGAGCAACTGACTTATTGAGCTGCAGAATTTTTATACTCAAAAGGAGCCGAGCCGAATCTCTTGTCAGCTTGTTAATGGCTCTGTAACGACTTGACTTAATTCGCTTGTCAACTTCAAGTGCGGAATTCATTCATTATTATTATTAACAATAATAATTAACGGAGCTCCGTGGTCTAGTGCTTTCACACTCACTTCTCACGTAAGATATGCGGGTTCGAATCCGGTACTGACCACATATTACGTAATTTATCTTAAGTACACTATACGGACTTTCTAACGATGATTTACAACATCGTGAGGAAACTTAATCTTAATCTTCATTGCTGCGGCGATGGGCTAGCCTCCTTAGGGTTAACGTGGGTATAATGTGCCTCTGCCACCCGGTAAGGTAATATGAGTTCCGCTTTGTTTATTTGTTGTAATAATAACTAACAGACTCGATATACACACGGAGCTTATCTGAATAAATCATCTATCAGGTGTGCTCTGAAACCGCCAATTATTGGCATAAAGTTTCTTAAAGGGACAACAGCGGGATGTTTCCTAAAAAATGCGGGTAACAATGCGGTCGGGATACCAGTAATAACTGCGGTCGAGCGAGAATGGTGTCCTTAAACAGTGAATTATCGAGGCCCGGGCTCCAGATTGGAATCAATTAAGCGAGGCGCTTCTGAAGACCTTCGCGCCACCTGCCGCTGCTCACTGCCAGCGAGGCGGCTCCGGCGGCGGCGGCGGCAAATACTGGCACGTCACTCTGAGTGACCGTCTAGCAGTTCCTATTGTTCCAATATTCATGTGAACACTGCTACGATACTAATCTATCAAATAACAATTTATGTTAGTGACGGAGAGGTCCCTTCGACCAATATTGCAACTCTCATGTTTTTTTCCGAATAGGTACATGGGTAATTTTTTATTTCTGATTTTCACGTCAGTTTGTTGGCAATTTTCATTTTAAATTGTATATAGGTATACTAATATCAAAAATAATGAACTAAAAAACAAAATAATCAATGAGGCCTTCCTAAAATCCTACAACAGAAATATGTTTGGCACCGATATGGCGGCCGTTGCATCTTACGGACGCCAGATAGTTTCTAAACAAGAAAAGTTAGAGATGAAGGGATTCGGAAACTTACAAAAATCGAAAGAGGATACCCAAACAAAGTAAAAAAACAAATAGCTACACAACTGCCCGATAGCAAAAACATTGAATTCTACGTCCATTTTCTGCATTAGGAAAAGAACAACTAAGGTATTTAATACGCCTCGACTCATGTCGCTAGTATGTCTAGGTAGTCTTATATTAAATCAAAACGGCAAAATAGTTCTAACTACCCTAAAATAATGAAATATAACAATGAGGAATTAAAATCAGAAGCCGAAATCTGTTCTGCATTTAGCACTTTCTTCGAACGAATGTTCATAAAACCATCAGAGTCATACGATCAGGTCATCAGTAAGGCAGATAACGGTATTGAGTTGCTGCACTCCATAGTGGTTACAGAGGAGCAAATATTTAATATACTGCAAATAATTGATATATCTAAGGGCCCCGGCAGTGATAAGATTCCATCTGTTTTTGTTCGCAACTGTGCCAAAACCCTAGCATTACTTTGGCCATACTTTTTAACCGCTCGTTCAACCATGGTATTTATCCAATGGCGTGGAAGATAGCACATATCATACCTATACATAAAAAAGGGACTAAAGCTAACATAGAACATTACAGACCCATCTCTATATTAAACGTTTTTGGCAAAATTATGGAAAAGGTCGCACATGAACATCTTTATCCTGTTATTTCAATAAACATACCGACCGAACAGCACGGTTTCTTCAAAGGGCGCTCTACTGTGACAAACTTAGCTATTTTTACTGGTGATGTGCTTACTGGCATGGACAAGGGAGGGCAGGTAGATGTGATCTACACGGATTTCGAGAAAGCATTCGACCGTGTAGATCATTTCATATTAATTCGTAAATTGCGTGAGCTAGGGATAAGGGGGGATATGCTCAGATGGCTGGAGTCATACATAAAAAACAGAAGTCAAACAGTCGTCGTGGCAGGACACCGTTCCGAGTTCATCGCTATCCCATCAGGAGTGCCACAGGGATCACTGCTGGGACCGCTCCTTTACATTGCCTTCCTATACGATATAAGCAGTTGTTTTATCCACTCAAAGTTTCTTTTATACGCCGATGACAAAAAAGTGTACAAAAAGATAAATTCAACTTCCGATTGTGCACTTCTACAGAAAGATCTTTGTAGGCTAGGTGTCTATTATACGGTAAATAGGATAAGTGTTAATCTCACTAAATGCAATCACCTGAGCTTTACCAGAAAGACTAAGCCAATATTTTACAATTACCAAATTAATAACAGGCCAATCGAGAAAGTTAAATCAATAAGAGATCTAGGAGTTTTACTCGATTCAAAGCTCACATTCTCTCAACATATAGACGCTGCTAACGACAAGGCCTATAAGAACCTGGGTTTTGTACTTCGAACGAGCCAGGCATTCACTGACCCACTGTGTATAAAGGTTCTCTACTACTCGTACGTGCGCAGTGTTCTAGAATACTGTAGCCCTATCTGGCGACCCCAATATATATGCCACATTGAGTCAATTGAATCATTACAACGCAAATTCATTAAACATCTTAATTACCGCACTACCACTCTCCTTTGAAGAACTACAATACTTCGTTGGAAAAGCACAAACTGCAAACACTCGAGGACAGGAGGCGTCTCCTGGACATGCTATTTCTTCATGACCTGTGTAGTGGAAGACTGAACTGTCCTGAATTAATCTCCTCAGCACTTCGGTTAAATGTTCCAAATAAAAGAACCAGGCACACTCCTCTCTTCCATGTCCCCCTATATCGGTCTAACTATGCACAAAACTCAGTCATGAATAGGTGTCATTTAAATTACAACAAGCTTTCCAAAGATAAGGACCTAGACATTTTTAACACCTCTAAACAGGTTTTTAAGAAAAATATTATTTGAATTATTAAAACAAACAGATACATTGATGATGTATCTGCCGTATCATACGAAAGCCTACTCACCTATACTCACCCTGCTTAGTGGAAATTCAATAGACACAGTCCCGATCCCAAGACCATCGTCGTCGTAGGGCTAAGCAGATACAGGTATAACTACACTCACACCACTACACAACACATGCAACCTACACTACTTACACAACCGGCACACCACATCTCAACTTGCAATAATATAAATTAAATTTTTAAAACTAAATCAACACTAGTTACATATATGTATAACTAGTTTTGGTTATAATTTGTATATATAAGTATAATCGCCAAGTACGTTTGTCTTATAATATTTAAACAAAAAATGTAAATCCGTTATTGGCTAATGTTAAGATTATTTTTCTTGCCTTACATAATTGTATTAGCTGTGGATTTTTTAAGATCAATAAATAAATAAATAAATAAATGTAGTGACATCTAGCTAACGCATTTCACCGTCATAAGGGTTTATATAACGGGTAAGTGTTTATACCTAGTCGGTCCTTAAGTTCTGTCACAAGGTTTTTGATAGAGAAAACTCAGCAATAAACTTTTTCTTATTCGTATTATACATGATTAAAAAGCTTATTTTATACGAATCAAATTGCAATACAATACATTTTGTACGATTATCGCAATATGACAAAAACCTTATAACTTGAGACAATCGCGAACCCAAAACACGCCGCAACTGACAAAAATACCACTTACCACAAATTTAATAAAAAAAAACAGTGTTCCAGATAACCAACAAGGTTTTTTTTATTTATTCTGAAACCTCGATTTAAGACCATGCTTAACAACTAGCATTTGATTTTCTGTTAGCTTTCAGTTCCAACTACTCCCAAAGAGAACTTTACGTACTTTTTACGTTTTCAGAAAAACGTATAAAAATGATCTTGTGGGCAACAAGGTCACTAGGTACGTAAAATGTGAATATGAAAATTAGTTTTACCCAGACTTAGTTATCTTATGCTTCAAAATGAAGGTAACGGGTTCAGGGAGGGTTCTGACTAAAATCTCACGTAAGTTTGAAAGGTTTTAAGAGTCATGGAAAAAAGATAAAGTGAATCACGTCCGTATTTTTGATCGGGTAAAAAAGTGCAAAATCTCTGAAGAAACTAGCATTTGTGTAATATGGCTTTAAGCATTTAAATCCAATAATCGTTCTAATTTATCAGTATTTAATGAGCTATCAAACCATATATAGTATTAAATAAAATAAAACTTGGTATTATTTACTATGCGGCAAAATATTTGTGACAGAACTTATGGACCGACTAGGTATATACAGGCGTTTGTCACGACACTCACCTCCACTCGTGTACCGCCAACTACCGAAATAAGTGCTCAGAGAAAAACTCTATTGTTTTCCGACAATTTAGGTGCAGAATTGGACCTCTACTACATTACAGTCTTAACCAAAAAGTAACGAATATTTTCTGTCAAATAGTTTATTTGTAGATCTTATAAATATAAATAGTCGTGGCATTTATGATGACCACAGCACTATTGTAATTATGGTAGGAAATCATTCAAATATTAGTCGGAACGATTTCAATAAAATTGTTAAAACACTTCTAGACTAACAAAGAAGCATATTACATCGCATAGACTAGAGACATATACGAAAAAGTTAGATATAAATTTGCCAGTACCGGATTTTAATGAACAGAACCCAAACAAAATCTACTCAGACTTTTTCAACATTATTTAGACAGAATTCAATAAAGTTTTTAAATTAAAGAAAGTCAGTGACTTCAACGGTAAATCTAAATTTAATGACTGGGCATCGTTTGGAATTCGTAAAGGAAGAGTTATCTTGTATGTCCTTTATGATCATAAAACTTAGATCGAAAATTTCATGACTATGTTAAAAAATATTCCAAAACTTTCAAGATCGTTTGGCAAATAATAAACCGTGAAACTGGAAAAGTTAAACCAAGGGACAATGATTTCTACCTAAAAATAGATTATGATGTTGTTAAATCCAACGCAGAGGTAGCCCGAGCTTTTGAAACATTCTTCACCAATGTACCCTTACTCACAACGGATCATCGAAATTCATCTCCACATGAAGCAGAGACTTTATTGAAAAATAACACTAGCATCAGTAATGTATAATTAAAATTTCATCATGAAATTTGAACTTTGTCAAAACGTTTAGATTACTTAACTTAAAAAATACTGAAGACCTGTGGGGTATATCAGTTAAAGCCATTGGTTCAGAATTCTATTTATATAATCTTATCTTATATATTCAATAAATGTGTTAACGATGGAGCTTTCCCATACCTCATAAGACACAGTGAACTGATACCTCTGTTGAAGTCGGGAGATAAGGGTGATCCTTCAAATTTCAGACCAATATCTGTTCTTCCAGCACTAAGTAAAAAATTTGAAAAGATTATACTCAATCAAATCTTACACTTCTACCGTACAAAACAACTTCATGCCAAACAACACGGTTTCACTAGGGTTGAATCGGATACGGATGCAGGACCCTTATATCTCATATTTATTCTGCATGGGAGGCCGCAAAGGTTGCTATCGGAGTTTTTTGCGATCTGTCGATGGCATTTGATTGTGTTGATCATAATATGCTATTAATGAAATTAAAACATTACGGAGTTAGAAATAAAGCGTTAGATGTTCTTAGATCATTCTAAAGCAATATAGTTCAAAAGGCAGAAGTCAACTGCGTTAAATATGATGGATCGGTTAGCGTTCCACAAGGTTTCATTATAATCCCTTTCTTATTCCTGGTATATATTATCGATCTGCCTTTCATGGTAGGGAAATTGAGATTTTAATGGTCTTCAAAATTGAACCAAAAAGAAGATTTTGATGATGTTAATGGTGTATTGTATTTAACCTTGAATTATTTCACAGCTAATAATTTATTGCTAAACGCTGGTAAAACCAGTTGTATCAAATTCTCACTTCCTAATGTCAGGCAAGTTTAGTGTTAGACAGCAACACATTAGAAGTAGGAAATGAAATAAAGTTTCTTGGAATAACTATTGATAGAAAATTGCAGTGGGAACCCCACATAGATAAATTTGCTGGCCAATTAAGTTCTGCGGCTTACGCTGTTAGGAACATAAGACAAAATACGGATGTGGCTACATCTAGGCTAGTATATTTAGTTACCTTCATAGTTTCATGTCCTATGGTATTTTGTTGTGGGAGAAAGCAGCGGATATTCAAACTATTTTTATTTTACAGAAAAAAGCTATTCGAGCAATTAATAATTTAAAACAAACAGACTCCTGAGAACTTTTATAAATTGTCATACTGATTGTAGCTAGTCAATTTATTTTCGAAAATATAATGTATGAACCTAACAATATTTTCCAAACATAGCAATAGCTGTAATGTTTGCCTAAGAAATAATCACAGACTACTTGCGCCCCGGCTTAGACTCGCAAAGGTTAACAATTCTTTCAAGGGTCAGTCCATTCTCTACTCTACAATAAGATACCTCTGGAGATTTTGAAATTGCCATTTGAGAAATTTAAAAAGCATGTTAAAGTGACTTTGTCGAAAAAGGGATATAACAATGTTCAAGATTACTTAAATGATGGGACCGTATGGGTTTAATCTAGATCAACAAAGACCTTGCTATTAATAATTTTGTTATTATTTCTTCCTGCTTATTAATCATAATAATTAATATTGAAATATTAGTATTTGTTAAGCACAACCAATTTTTAAAAGTGATCTAAAAATCAATATGTGGGAGTTTCTACGCCCTCCGTCTCCCACATTGGTAAAATGTAGAGAAGAGGCAAAAAATGGCGTTTGCTAACTAGAACTTTGACTTTGACTTTGAGATACGAACTTTTAGTGAATAAAATCTTAATTATTGTCACAATTTGGTATTATTATTTATGCTTGTTATTATCATTTCCGCGGGGGCCACGCAGACAAACTCCAGGAACTGGTTCATGGTAATTTGTGGAAAGGATTCGATTTGAGTTGCCCGCTTGGTTCCGACCGACAACCTCGCGGTCTCCGGACTGCGGGTAGAGTTCCGACCGACAACCTCGCGGTCTCCGGACTGCGGGTAGAGTTCCGACCGATAACCTCGCGGTCTCCGGACTGCGAGTAGAGTTGGAATTATAATTGTCTGCCATCGCAAAGACAAAGAGTGACTCAAAGATATCACACGCGATGGAGACGCGGAGACCTCTTCCGGCGCGGGTGGTTTGTCATAAAGATACATGGTTGAATTCCTTGGAGAAGCAAATAAGCTCCACGAAGTACTAATCTTACGCAGACAAGTCGCGGGTACCATCTAGTTATTTATATACTTGAAAAATGGAATACCTACAAACTTTCGCATTTAAAATATTAGTAGAATCTAGAAATCAGGACTCATGTTGCGAAATGTATAAGTTTTCCTTTACTTTGTTTGTAGGCTAAACACTTAAACATTTCAAACTTTTAGGTCTGCTGGAAGTACCTTAGAATTTTGAGAGTCGGTGAGTGATTCAGTGAGACAGTGACTGTTCAGGCTTCTCGGCACCCAATGACCTCGCAGGGGCCCATAGCTACGAGGTAGCGTAGCTATCAGGTGTCAAGAAGTGAGAACGTCGGCGATTCACCGAGCTAACGTAAATAGATTCTATCTGACCTGGTCTGTGCTTCGTTCCCGTCAAACTCCTGTCTCTCTGCAAGGCCTGGGTGCACCCTAGGCTCTTCTTGGTAGACAGGTTCTTCAGCCAACCAGGTATGGCTGGCAGGCCAGCTTCGACCGCACAATTTACGTAAATACGAACAGTATCTGGTTCGGAGAACCACAATACACTCAGCTATAAGACAATCCTGAGGGGAGCCCGAATACAACTCCAGATGGCTTACGATTTAATTTTAATGCCCAAAATCAATACACGTCACATTACGGGGGCTTTTCGTCAGTCAGTAGTCAAAAATCTGCTCTGTGGCAGCTCCGTCAAATTCAAAAATGGCCGTTCCGGAACCATAGATCGAGTATCGATTCTGAATCGAACAATCACCCGCCCGGACAGGCACCCACCTGTCCCTTAATCTACGGGCAGCCGAGACAACGTTGCTACCGCTCGTTTTAGTACCGAGCCTCCTACTAGAACCTCTGCAGACCGGGGGGTCCCGTCCTTGCCAGGGAACAAGTTAACAATGCGCCCCCTGCGCCAACGCAGTGGCGATAGGTTAGCATCCTTAACCAGAACGAGGTCACCAACACTAGAGGGGCTGGTTTTGTCAGTCCACTTAAGGCGCTGTTGTAAGATATGCAGATACTCGAGCGACCAACGCTTCCAGAAATTCTGAGTAAACTGCTGCAACATCTGATACCTTGACAACCGATACAATTTCACTCCCTCGAAGGGGTGCTCGGGCAACGCGTTAAGTGGCTGTCCTATCAAGAAATGGCCTGGGGTCAGAGCCTCCAGGTCATTTGGATCCGAGCTGAGCGGACACAACGGTCGCGAATTGAGATCGGCCTCGATCTTACAAAACAATGTCGCGAGCTCCTCAAAAGTCAGCGCGGTCTGACCTACTATACGCCCTAAGTGCGTCTTCGCTGACTTAACTACGGCCTCAAAAATCCCACCCCAGTGGGGGCAACTCGGTGGGCTGAAGGTCCACTGTATACCCCGACGGGAGAGGGCCGTTCCAATATCCACTTTATTTACATTCAAAAAGTTGACTATCTCTCGTAAGCATCGTTCCGCACCGATGTAGTTAGTGCCGTTATCAGAGCGGATCAAAGTTGGAAGTCCCCTTCGAGAAACAAACCTATCCAAACAAGCAATGAAAGCCTCTGTCGAGAGATCAGCAACGAGCTCGAGTTCAGGAGCCCGACATCCCCTGGATGCACAATCAGACGGGTTCAATTCTCCTGGTACATGTCTCCAGGTCAGTGGGACCTCAGACGACACAATCTGGGAGACACGGTTCGCAACAAAACCCTCTAAGTTATGGACCGATGCCTTCAGCCAGCACAAAACAATCTGGCTGTCCGTCCACGCGTACACCGTATCCTCCAAAACCACTGACCCACGCAACACCGTTAGAGTGTGACTCAAAGGTTTGGTCAAAAGAGCAGCCCCGGACAGTTCCAGTTTTGGAATCGTCATCCTTGTCCGAATAGGCGCTACCTTGCTTTTTGCCAAAGCCAATCGCACGTCGACCTCCCCGGTGGAGGTGACGGTTCTCAAATAAACCGCTGCCGCAAACCCTCGTTCAAAGGCATCACAAAACCCGTGAAGGGTTGCCCTGTAATCCCCAGCAGGGACCAATTTCCTCGGCAGCGATACATTATTTATATTGAGGCCCAACCATTTCGCTAAATCGTTCGATACAATGCAGCCCTGAGCTCCAGAATCTAATAGGGCGCGAACGTATGTTGGGTTGCCCGCCAAATCCCAAACAAGCACAGAGGCGATCGGTAACACCACCGTCTCCGGTTGGGGGGCAACAAATTGTTGGGCCGCAAATTCCTAGCGAGGGCCCCCGGGGCCCCACTCTGCCTGTAACCGATCAGGTAGGCAGCTATACGCCAGCGGGTCCCACTGTACAAATGGCCCACGCGCCGGTTCCATTGCCACCCTACGACGCCCCCCGAAGGGTTGTGGGCGTGAATTCAACCGTGGCCGCTCCATGAGCGGGGGGGACATCACATGCGACCGACGAGGACGAGGCGACGAGCGGGGCGACAACTGAGGCGGCGTCCGAACCGCACCCGCATAGCTCGAAGTTGTCCCATGCCACCCGCCCGTTACGGCCTGCTCAACACACCCAATGTGCCGCTGAGTCGGATGCTGAGTCGCAACCGAAAACTCAGGGCCCCCCATGTGATGACCCTGAGTGCGGCCCTGCACCCCTGGGTGGCCGCGTGCTTGTGGCCCCATTGCCCGTTGAGTCGGATGCTGAGTCGCAACCGAAAACTCAGGGCCCCCCATGTGATGACCCTGAGTGCGGCCCTGCACCCCTGGGTGGCTGCGCGCTTGTGGCCCCATTGCCCGCTGAGTCGGATGCTGAGTCGCAACCGAAAACTCAGGGCCCCCCATGTGATGACCCTGAGTGCGGCCCCGCACCCTAGTACTACCCTGTGCACGTGGGGACGCTGGTCCCTGAGTTGCGCTCCAAGTCGCAAACAAATTCTCAGGGCCCCATTCCGTATCACCCTGGGTACGGCCCTGTGGACGTGGGGACGTTGGCTCCTGAGTTGCGCTCCGAGTCGCAAACGAATTCTCAGGGCCCCATGCCGTGTCACCCTGGGTACGGCCCTGTGGTGGCTGTTGGCCGGACCGGTTCATGCACAACAGATTGTTGTGGGCCCCACCACAATATCCGCACATTCTTGTGCGCGTGCAGTACCTAGCCATGTGTGGCCCGAGGCACAGGAAACACCAGCTCCGCTGCTTGGCCATCCGGCGCCGTCCCTCAACCCTAAGTTCCCCGAACTTATTGCAATCGGCCACAGCATGGCCAATCTGCCTACAACATGGGCAGGTCTCACTATGTGGGGTCAATGCACTCACAGTCCCATACGACTGCCGGTTGGTGCGGTCCTTCCTCGTCGGAGGGCCCCTACTCACAGCGCTCCCGGCAGCTCTCTGTGGCTCCGAAGGATGGGTGGCCGTCAACCCCAAATTCTCTGCCCGTCGAGCCTCCTCTTCCAAAAATCCGACCAAGTCGGAGAAGGCGGGCAGGTCCTCGGCCGACCTCCCGTGAGACTGTTCGAAACGAGTCTGCACGTCAGCGGGTAGTCGGGAAAGTACAATGTACAGCAGTAGGTAGGACCATTCACCAACCGGAAGTCCAAGATTCTCTAGGGCCTTGGTGACGGACAACAACGGGTTCAAAACCTCCGTCTGTATGGCCCCGGCCTTGTTCACAACCGGGATGCTAAACAAACGGTTCAGTTGGGCATCGGCCAACCTCCGTTTGTTGTGGTAACGTCTGACCAGCAATTGCCTGGCCGTTTCATAGTTACCCTCCGTAACTGTCAAATGAGCGACCAGCTCCCTGGGCTCACCCCTCAATGCTGCCACCAGCTGAGCCATCTTGACAGACTTGGTAATGTCCGATCGCATGTGCACCAAGCTGTCGAACAGATTGATGAAGCTCATCCATTCACCGGACACTCCGTCAAAAGTAGGCATGGTTATGGCAGGTAACCTGGACCCCGAACCCTGATGCGGCAGAGGCGCCCCAATGCCACCACTATGGCTGGACTCGCGCTGCCTACGTATGTCCGCAGCCCTCTGCGTGATAGCAGCCGCCATCTCCATACACTGGTCGACATCCCCTAGCAACCGTGACAGCCTGTCAGGTGCGCAACCATCAACTGCTTCCGCCTGCGCGGACAATTCGAGCACCCTGTTGTAGCGTTCCTTAACGTCCATAGACCGCTCCAACACCACATCATGCCTATCTAAACGGTCTATCAGACCGTGTGCGGAGGAAAACCATCTGAGCTCCTTAGAAACACCCTTCTGTATTTCAGACAACGACATGATCGGAACGATACTTACTCACAATTTGCAGTAACTCAATTATATTGGACCCTCCAGTCTACAACACAAACGAGGGAACCCTAATCTATAACTTAAACAATGCTGATTTCCCCAAACAATAGAAACCGAGTTTTATATCTACACAAATTCTGTAAACAACAATTTAGTTTCCCTATATCATATAACACACACAGATAGTCAATATTAGTTCAAGTTATAAATTGCTATAAACTGAAAACAATGTCCAAACATTCATTAGCATTACTAGACCACTAATAGATTGACTATGCAAACTTCAAACTGCAAACATGATATGACTTCAATGCAAATTTCAATTCACCTACAATGTACCTGTAATGTAATTACTATTCTGAGTCACATCTCAGTACAACTGGTCATTTAGGGAAAACTGTTATGTCTGTCTGTCTACTACCAGCAGTAGACTTATAACTTATAATACTACCAATCTATGTGGATACAGGAACAAAACCAAGTTAGCTAATAACCCCTATACCTACAGATTGATAGTCCCAAATCGTGGGTTCCTGGAGCCCTTGACGGCTGCAAATCTCAGGAAACCACGCTCTTGCTACCAAAATGTTCAGGCTTCTCGGCACCCAATGACCTCGCAGGGGCCCATAGCTACGAGGTAGCGTAGCTATCAGGTGTCAAGAAGTGAGAACGTCGGCGATTCACCGAGCTAACGTAAATAGATTCTTTCTGACCTGGTCTGTGCTTCGTTCCCGTCAAACTCCTGTCTCTCTGCAAGGCCTGGGTGCACCCTAGGCTCTTCTTGGTAGACAGGTTCTTCAGTCAACCAGGTATGGCTGGCAGGCCAGCTTCGACCGCACAATTTACGTAAATACGAACAGTATCTGGTTCGGAGAACCACAATACACTCAGCTATAAGACAATCCTGAGGGGAGCCCGAATACAACTCCAGATGGCTTACGATTTAATTTTAATGCCCAAAATCAATACACGTCACATTACGGGGGCTTTTCGTCAGTCAGTAGTCAAAAATCTGCTCTGTGGCAGCTCCGTCAAATTCAAAAATGGCCGTTCCGGAACCATAGATCGAGTATCGATTCTGAATCGAACAGTGACAGTGACAGAATTAAGGAAATTTGACTTGCCGTAGTCTTAAATCTTCTGGTTCAAATTGAATGTTATTAAGGGATAAACCTAGGTATGTTTAGTTATCTTTGCCATAAAAAATTAGGTAAGCTAGAAGCTTTATCCACAACGAAATTAACGAGGGGTCGAATATGCCCTGAATGGCTTCCAGTAAAGGATGGTAACGACTGTGTTCGACGTTTCAAAATAAAATCACATCGTCCCGCAAAAACAAAATCACATCGTCGTAACGATTAAAATATTTGTCCAAATGTTGTATTACGAAAGACAAAGTTTATATCTACTTTAAATATCAGAAGCGATAAAAGTATTTATTTTTCGAAGGGTCAATTTGTTACGACCAAATGTGCATTAGAAATAAGGAATCAATTTTTATTGTATTTATGGCAGAATTTTTTCCGACTTACTTGACACTTATCGGTATATTTTCTTCACACAATATCTTTATAAATTATAACCTATGTGCATTTCTGATGTATAAGCTACATTATTGTAAAATTTCATTAAAATCCATTCACTAGTTTTTGCCTTAAAGAGTAACAAACATCCATAAAGATGTAGTTGAAGGTGATGTTGCGCTTGCGGGGAACGAATAGAAAACACAATTGTTTCACTCCGATATTAGCAAATATCCTTGGGCAGGTACAGGAGAGCACATTGTTCAAAGCAAAAGTGTTGAAGGTGGAGGTGAGTTTATCAATTAAGATAATCAGCAAACGTAATCCTACAATCTTTGTATCTATATCACTTAAAACTACTAATATATATATAAAAATGTTGCAGTTTAAGGTTTGTTTAGTACATATAATTAAAACTGATTACATTGGGCGCAAACAAGTCATGTACTCGCAGTATGGTTCGAGGTTGACATTTAATCACATCACACATGCCGGGATTTCTCGATGATAATAATTTGCGAAATATTAAATAAAATGAAAACATTGAAACTGTTCAGTTAACCGCAGCTGATGGTATTAACTGCATTCTAACTGGCTATAAGAGCGAATAAAGGCATGATTTAACAACAGTAGTTAAAATACTCATTACCCGGGACATGAAGTCGCGACCACAACCGCCGCGGGCGCACGTCTCACCACCGCGACGTCTCACTGCAGCCACTCACTACACACACGCCGCGCGCCGCGCGCCGCGTGCAGCCAGTAGCACCAACGCAACACACACAACACGAATAAAAACAACGATATTTTGCACAAATCGGTTTCGCCATTTACAGAATACTCTCGTTACAGAGAGTGATGCCTTCATTCCTTTATGATCAAGTTGACATTGCTTATATTTATAATCTCTCGACCTTTGCATCTCATTTACGAGCGAGTTTTATTTACATCAGCGTTGTCGTAGATGCCTATCTTTCGCGCGCATAGAAAAGAGACAAAGAAAGTCTGATATGGTCATAGCTGATAAAAAGCTTACTCGATACGCTAAACTGTGCACCTTTCCCATCAATTACCAGATAAATGGCACAGCAGTCCTCGTAGCCCGTGTAGTTAGCTAGTCAGTGGGCAGTGGAGTAGACGAATAGAGCTGCGAGCGAGCAGCGGCGACGAATTCCGCGCCTCGAGCGTGCGCCTACTTTTTGCAGCACGCGGCAGGTGCACTTGCATATGCTATTAAATTGTCAAAGTGTACGCGTACGCATACCTACGTATGCATGCGAGCTACGTACGCCCCTGATAGCTCGCAATAATCAAAAGTCAGGCATATGCGTTTAATCGTCGAAATAAAAAACGCCGACCGAGCGCGCACCGCAAACCATGCGAAATGTTATTCATGCATTTACTGGAATTATTGAGACCGTTCCAGCTTAAGTATAAATTAAATATTATAATGAGAGCAATGAGAGGGAAATTGATGGTCTGAAAGATTTTCTTTTATGCTACGCATACAGTAATCGCAAACCGCAACATAGCAGCAGTCTGCGGCCTCGGCGCAGGAACATGTGCCCATTCACTCGCTCGCTGTGTTGCGAGTATTGCGCAGGAGTCGCCGGCAATTACCCTGCGCGCGCCGGCGCGGGCGCATTGTCAGCAGAAGCTCGCCCTGGCAGTGCTTTTACGGTTTCTGCGGTGACGCACTCGCCGCCCGCCATATGCCTGTTAACTGTTGTCTCCTATTCAATATTGCATAAAAACTCGTGCCTCATATTTGAACAGGGCACGAGAGGCTCGCTCACTCAAGTCGCGGCACAGGCGCAGACGACTACATATTGCTCGCACTTGTATGTCACAGCTCACAGCCGGCGCGGGCGCAGCGTGTAACGTAATAATGCAATCGAGCCTTAGGCATTTTTGTTAATACTAATTTATCGCTACCCATCTTTTTGTCAGACATATTTCTTGCAAAAGGTAACATGAAATATTTCCCTGGCGCTATGAGTATCTCGGCAATAAGTTTATAATATCGCAATATACCTGACGATGTGATCGAATAAATCATTAATGTTTGTGAGTTATAGTACGGTATAGTAATAGTATCTGTGGTTATAGTGTAGTGTATAGTGGTTAAACTGGCAGCCACGCCGTGTAGTGTACGTTATCTACTAAGTATTTATGGTTTCTGTTTCAGTAACAACTTTTTAATATTTCACGTTATGTACTAGTTGTAACAACAAAGGGAATGACCTAAATTAATACGATTAGCATGTTTATGAACATACCGAGTTGCAACTGACAACCTATCACATTAGTAAAATGAGCAGCGGCACCTGTTAATTACTTTCACTTTATTTTTAAAGTTACCAATTTATCTTTGGTTTACTCAACGTAAAGCTGAGTTGATTGACGACAAAGCGCTAAGTACGCCAAACCACACCATGCAAATAATTAGAATAAGAGTACATATTCATTTTCATACTTTTTTGAGCACATATCCATACTGCTGATTTTCACCATAGATTTTTGTCTCACATTGAAAGTAAGGAAGGAGTATGCGACCATCTCCTTTTCACTTTCCAAGCGAAACATGGAAAGGGAGATTAACGCATAGCGCTGTTCCTTATTCGCGGTCTTCGTGGCTAATTTGGCGCTAATTCCGATGCTCAGTCTTACGCGCTAACAATCAGCCGTTATGGCAACAAAGCCTTAGGGCGATTATTACTTGATAGACAAGACAGAGACACGACACAAATACAAAGAGAGACATTGAGAAATACACACGATTTTTTACTCGTTATTTTCTTCTTCTTCGAGTATCGCGCCTTAGTCACAGCCGGTCAGTCCTATTCGCAAATACAAAATATGGATCACATTACAACGACAGTGTCGGATGGTCATGAGTAAGTACCTTATATATCCTATGTAGATAGATATGTAGGTTGGTCCTATGTAAGTACCTTATATCTCTTATATAGATGGATATGTAGGATGGTCCTATGTAAGTACCTCATATCTCTTATGTAGATAGATATGTAGGATGGTCCTACGTAAGTACCTTATATCTCCTATGTAGATAGATATGTAGGTTGGTCCTATGCAAGTATCTTATATCTCTTATATAGATGGATATGTAGGATGGTCCTATGTAAGTACCTTATATCTCTTATGATTTTTTATTACTTTAGACGCCAAACTACAATGGGATCCTCATATAAATAAATTGTCGAACAGACTGAGTTCGGCAGCGTTCGCAGTAAAAAAAAATAGAGCTCTTACCGACGTAGACACCGCTAGACTAGTCTACTTTAGTTACTTTCATAGTCTAATGACCTATGGTATTTTATTGTGGGGTCACGCTGCGAATGCTAATAGTATATTTATTCTGCAGAAACGGGCTGTTCGTGCAATTAATAGATTAGGGCCTAGAGTGTCACTGAGGGAAAAGTTTAAAGAAATCAATATTCTGACATTTGTGTCTCAATATATCTATGACAATCTTGTGTATGTAAAAAGAAATATAACTAATTTTCAGAAGTACAGTGATATACACTATTTTAATACTAGAAATAAAGACAAGTTGGTTGCTTATGTAAGCCGACTACATAAAATTAGTAATTCTTTTAAAGGCAATTGTATACGCTATTACAATAAGGTCCCTACTGATATTAAAAACTTACCTTTAGACAAGTTTAAAATAATAATAAAACAGAAATTGTATAAAAAAGGTTACTATAGGATATCTGATTACTTAGAGGACAGATGTCCATGGGAATAGATTGTTTGAGTAACAGGCTGTTTCGATATATAATTAGCATTCATTTTGTAATTTGACAATATTTTATTTAAAAAAGGAAACGCAAAAGATGCGACGACTGTGGAGTTTCTTCGGTGAGCTCTTCTCCACAGATTCCGCCATTGTGTTAGTGAACTCACCCAAAAAAATATAATGACGGATCTAAGTAATGTAACAACATCCTATGGAAATAAATGATTTTTGATTTGATTTGATTATGTAGATAGATATGTAGGATGGTCCTACGTAAGTACCTTATATCTCCTATCTAGATATATTTGTAGGATGGTCCTATGTAAGTACCTTATATCTCTTATGTAGATAGATATGTAGGATGGTCCTACGTAAGTACCTTATATCTCCTATAAAGATAGATATTTAGGATGGTCCTACGTAAGTACCTTATATCTCCTATGCAGATATATATGTAGGATTGTTCACGATGTAGCGGACAGCAATGTCGATTGTTGGCGAGTCACGATAAGACGTTTGATTCCACAAATCCGTTAAGTTGAGGGCGCACGCACATGGCACTCGCGGGTGGGTCCGGGGGTAGGGGGTAGGGGGTAGGGGGTAGGGGGTAGGGGGTAGGGGAGGGGCGCGGGTGAATCTTGACGACTGAGGGTGCTGCGTAAGGCTGCGCCGGCGCCGCAACCTGCGCGCATCATGTATCGATTGTTGTATTATCGAGTACTTCTAGGATCAACGTGTTTTTAGGGTTTTTGGGAATTGTTGTTTGCATATATATCAGGAATTTCTAGTTATAATAACAAACATGCACTTCATAAATTGTAGATATGGGCTCGCAAAGACTGCACTTTTGTAAATAATATATGAAATAGTTATATGTGCCTGTGTTCCGTACTTCGTATCCGAGTCTCTTCTAATTAAACATTACCTTCGCGTAATCTCTACGGAGGCGTAGCCAGCGCTATTCCAGCGCTTCTGATGCGCTACTGCGTGTGCGCTGCGCTCGTTCTATCGATATCCCATTAGACAGACACCTCGTGGCCGCTCTACGGCTACCCACCTGCCTCTCGCAACCCCACACTATATTTTATTCTACTTAATCGTCCTTTCCGTTATAAGTATTACCTGTTTTTTTATCCCGTGTTTAAAGCAAATATTCCTGTTTGCAAACGCTGCAATGTCCATCCGTCCGTCCTATTAACTATAATAGACACTTTTAATTGAGAATCTATAAAAGGTTTCGCGAACTGTGCTCCTTATATGGTTTTAGCATTCATCAAGGGGAGCTGCGGTTCTCATCTGCCCAATTAATAAAAGTTGGCTTTAAGAAATAGCGAGTGGCGACAAGCGGCGAGTGTTCCAGTCCGGTCCGGTCCGGTCCGGTCTCGTCCCGTACCGGTTGCAGCAGCTGAACCGTCCCATCAGTTCATTCTATTTTGATTCTCGCTATTAAGCACTTTAGGTAGTTTTATTTCATTTGTATCTGATTAACAGGTTCTGATTATGTATGGACTTTTTATCCATTTTGCTTTGGAGCCCAGATTTAAGGATCTTTTTGAAGCCCGCAATCTGCGACTCAAATCTCAACCTCGGTCAATCGAGCCGTCCGCCGTTATATTCAAACGACAGTCGGTCCGAGATCCTTGATAACGGGAACCCTAAAAACTGTTCCCGGATGATTCACAAACACGATCGCGATATCTCCGAGGCGGCCTCGTTATGGCCCTCGAAATCGAAAAAGAGGCTCCGAATCAAACCCCGAACAAAGGTGAAAACAAAAACAGGCGGAGAAAAAAAGGTTAATAAAAAGGTACCTCTGTTGAGCGCGTGCGCGTGCCGGCGCGACATGTGCACGCGCCGCGGTAACGGGCCGTGACCCGCCGCCGCCCGCGCACCGCCCCGCCGCCCCGCCGCCCGCGCACGCGCCCTCCGTTATAGTTATTTTCTCCCCGAGTGCCCCCCCCCCTCGATACCCCTCGTCATTGAACTGGAAAGGAAGCACTACCCCTGTACCCCTGAAGCCACACAAATGCCACGCGAGCGAGTAACCAGAGCGCAGTAAACCGCTAAACTGTATTCCCCGAGATTCTAATGCAGCTAATGACGTGTAAAATTCTAATTACAGAGCGATTAACTCTCCTGCACTGCTTAATTTAGCGAAATTAAGAATATCATGTGAGTTATAGTTAATTACTCGCATTTTCTTCAAACTAAGATGACAAAATACTTTCGGTAAGTCCTCACGAGAAGATTCTGCCATACCCATAGATAGGTAACCAAAATATGTCGCAAGGATCATAGCTGGGTCCAGGACCAAGTCTTTGGGAAGTTGGAGCGAAAAGTACGCCCGGGTAGGTTAGAAAGATCAGGCTTCATAATTTCATTATTATTTTATTGCACACAAATAAAAGAAAAAACAAGAAGTACATAATAGTAGTTTATCTACACACGTATCATAAACCTTTTTTACTGCGTACAAAAAACGCAAGTTACAATCGGCATAATATTAAACTACTAGGTAAAAACTCATTTCTTATCTGAAAAACCATAATGTGTAATTTGTCTACATATTATGACATTCAAATTTCGAACGCCGACGCCCGCCTACGTGCCGCCCCTACTTTGACTGTGAAGTTGGTTCTACTGAACAAGCTAAACAAGTGCAAAGGAATTATCAATGCCACCATGCCGGTCGAACATGGGGTTCCTGATCACATCAAAGAGAGCTTATGATATGTGTGTAGATAAACTAGTGTATGTAACTGTACATAATTAGGCATTAAAACTCTCGAGTGATATTATTAGGAAACTCGCCTTCAGCTCGTTTTATAAACCCACTCTCGAGAATTAATGCCCTCCATTATGTAGCAGTCAAATAAACTACTATTATGTGACTGCTACATATCATTTTCAGATAAGAAATGAGTTTTTACCAAATAGTTTAAATTATGCTGGTCTTAACGTGCGGTTTTTAGATGCAGTAAAGAGGGTATATGATACTTGTGTAGATAAAACAGTATAAAAAGGCGAGCTTATCTCTAATAAGCGGCTGAAAACAAAGTCTCCACATACCCAAGTGCACATTATGACGATTTTGCTCTGTACTCTGCCTAGACCTGCCCAATGGACGTAGGTTTTTGTGACTTTTTACGAAGAGGGTCTGACCGTGTTCTTAATAATAGAGATCTTCATACATTTACAGAAACGTATATTTTCTAGTTATGTTATGTTATGTTTCTATTATATAAACCTATAGACCATTCAAAGTTTTACAACCACTTAATTCGATTGACATTTGTAAAAGCCTCGAAAGCCTTCTAAGTGTTTTCTAAGCGCGCCCCGCCCCGCCCCCCCCTCCCCCTCGGCTCGACCAATCAGACGCGAGGGCGGGGCGCGCGGCCACTAACTTCTAATCTCGACCTCAGATTACAGACAAACAGATTTGCGGATTATCTTGTTTACATACAGAGCCTCCGATTGCCTGGGGTTGCCGGCGTCATTCAAGTTATACCAGTCTCTGAGGAGAGCTCATGGAAACTATTATGCTGAGTACCTACCGCAGCAGATTTTGTGACTGATTGGATGGGCATAGGAAGATGTATAGGAAATCATGATTTCTAATATCCAACTTCTAGACTGAAACTACGTCTGTGGAAAACCTAGATTGTTAGCCCCATTTCATGAACTAGCAGCATGGCACTCACGTCGTTTTGCCTTAATTGGTTCCACTGGTAAATCAACCAGGTATATATATGTAATATTAATTTAATATATTATCATGAAGCAAATTATTGAAACCAAAAATGAGATAAAATACAAAAGATTATAGAAGATTTTAGTTAGGTACCTAAATTAGTTAGTAGAAGTTGTAAACTTGACACTAATCTAACCTGCTTCGCGGCTGCAAGTCGGGCAGGCTGCAAGCTGCCCGCTGCCCGCTGCCCGCTGCCCGCTGCCCGCTGCCCGCTGCCCGCTGCCCGCTGCCCGCTGCCCGCTGCCCGCTCCCGACCACGAGCTATAATAGGATAGTTTAAATGTCGCGATCGCAGTACCCGCTTATTTGAGAGCATTAATACTAAAAAGCAATTTTTCCGAGGCTTCGCGTAATGCAACCGACAATTAGCCCGTCCATAGCGCGTCCCGGGGCTTCTTGCAGGAGACGCGGCTTCTTGCTAAACGTGCTAGTGGTTGCGTGTGGTGCCATTACCTGCCATAAAACCGAACATTAGGGCTTAACACTAAACACATTTTAACGATGTACTTGACTTTCTTATAAAACTAAATGAAACATGATAATGAAATCGAGTCCGACACTCGGAGCTCTATTAAATAACGTTTCACGTTAAACTCTTTCAGCTCGCGTCAACAAAATAAATCAACGAAATGAAAGTTGTTTGAACAGATGCAACGTTCCGACTTCACTGTTCACTCATTACCTACTTAAATACAAATAAATGCATATTCCCAAAAATATCTTAAGGTTTTCACGTAGGTGCGACCCAATGCTTATTACTTAAAATATCTACCCATAGCTTATATACCTATACCTTAAAATATCTGCCATAGCTTATATACCTATACCTTAAAATATCTACCCATAGCTTATATACCTATACCTTAAAATATCTGCCATAGATGTAGATGGCGGTGTCGAAGAAATCAATGCACACAAATATTCAAAAGTTGATTTCACTGAGATGTAACTAAAGAATTAGCGCTAAAGATCAAATAATTACTAGAAGCTATCATTTGATCAGCGAGCCGGCTAAGTCAGCTAGCACACAGTCTGCTTGCTAGCACACAGTCTGCTTGCTAGCACACAGTCTGCTTGCTAGCACACAGTCTGCTTGCTAGCACACGTCGTGAGCGTCGGCACCTGTCAATTGGTCGTTTCACCAAATCATTTCTTTATTGCGCATCCTCCATCAACAAGTTTTTCGAAAACACCGTTTTGAAAAAAAAAACGTTAAATCGTGGCCGGGTAGTCGGTTAGTCGGGTAGGTCGTGTCGTGTGGCTGAGTGGCTGCCTGCAAGCCTCCGACAGTCAGGTGGCGACCGCCGGCCGCGACGCACGAGTCCGCACGACCGCACTCCATCACCGCACGCCACGCACGCTGCCACCCCATAAAGCCTCACAACATCGATAACACGTTCGCGCCAACTATTGGAATCACTAACATCTTCGTATCATGTCGAGACTCGGTGGCCCCTACTAAATCAGACAATCGCTAACTTGAAAGTGCCCCTGAAGTGAAAGTTCTGAAGGAAAAGTTTCGTTCCCGCCCACGCCGCCGCAGCCGCCCGAGTAAGTAACGCCGCCCGCCCTGCCTCGACCGCCCTACTCTGATTCTTTACATATCTGGCGAAGTCTGACTGTGATTTGTTCTCTCTTATTTTGAATTCATGGAATTTGATATTTTTTATTTGACTGACAATCAGTGTATGGTATTATTCTTTATTGTATGTAAATCACCGATACACATACAATTTGTCGATAGTTTACAAACTCACGCGTTAGTTTGTAAACTAACGGTATTGAAAATATTACGGTGACATAGATATTTATTTATGATAAACAGACTTAATTAGTGATAAATAGTGCCAATAAATCTGTATAATTTGACTAGGCACTAGGGATTCTCTTGATACACATAGTAAGGTCCACATTAAGCATTCTATTATAACATAACAAATCTAGGAGGTATTGTATTAAATACAATTACTTCGTACTAGTTGAAATATGACTAGATTTAAATCCTCTGCTGATATTTTTTCATTTGGAAAAGTGATAATTTTCCGGTTAACTTATTGAGAACGCGCCGCCGCTTGAGGGCGCTAATGTCTTTATCAACTAGACACGTATTTTTCATGGGCCAAGGGCGGAACTGTGGACTCGCGAAAAGAGAACTTCGACAATTTTCAATCATAATTTTAATTACTTTCCATTGTCTCTGTTTTAAGTTTATTAATTATATTTAGACGGTCCATGCAAAAAAATTCGCTAAGAATATATTTAAGACTAAAGGTGCCTATTTATTTGGTTTTACATATTTTAAGCAATTGCTTCTATAAAACATGGGAATACATTACACATAAATACTGGGTCACTTTTGCTGATCAAAATCAGATACACAAAATAGCAGAGGTACAGACATCATCAGCAGTTACTCTACAATATCCAGTATATGTAAAGTTAACACAAAGTATCTCAAGTAGTTAGCGTTTACATTAGCGTAAGTGCACATAGCTAGAGCACTACTCAAACAGACCGGCTACTGAATGCAACGGAACTACAAGACATGCCTTTTAACGTTTTTAAGTATAAATTAGTTATATGGTTATCTTTTTTATGACGACCTCTGTGGCGCAGCGGTTGTGGCTCTGCCTGCCATGCGAGAGGTCCCGGGTTCGATCCCCGGCTGGGGGTAAAAAAATCAAGGTCTTGGATGTTAATATGTGTGTGACGTCGCTGTTTCTGGTTCCCACGACACAGGGTATCCTAGTGTGGGGCCAGAAGCAATGTACCTGTATGTAAATGTTTATGTTTATATATAATAATCAATAAATTCTATAACAATATTAAATAATTTTAGACCAATTTTGATTTATATGTTTAGTAGTGGTACAACAGGTAAGTACTTATATTTTTAATTTATAAAAAAATAATACCTGTTTTAAAAAATATTATTATTAGCATTAATATTGTATTGTACAGCAAAAAGAGCTCCGTGGCCTAGTGGGTTTCACGCTTGCTTCTGACACAGTAGATGCAGGTCCGATTCCTGACCATCTACCAATGAGATAATTAAATGATCTTAAATACATTATACGGATGTTCTAATAGTGATGGAAAAAACATAGTGAGGAAACCTTCATTACTCCGTAGCTACGGCGATGGGCCCCGATGACCCCGTAACGCAAAATGGAGTATTGCATAACTGGCTCAAAGTGGGCACAATTGTGCCTCTGCCACCCCGAATGAGAAATGCGTGACGCGGTGTGTGTGTGTGTGTGTGTATGTGTGTGTGTGTGTAATATTATATTGGATTGTGACATGCAAAATAGCACTAATTCGGTGCTATTTTGCATGTCACTAGTGGTTAGATATGCTGTGCCGCTAAATGTTATGTTACCATCTATTATGTGGTACGCAAAATATACTTAATTGTCTTGTCAGTATATTGCACAAAGATTTTAACTTATATTGCCTTTATCTCAAAATTGCCAGATTTTCAGCTAAAATGATGTGGTGTTACTTCAACAAGCCGCGTTATTTGATTAAAGAAAAAACCGTCTTACAAAATCCTTCGGCTTGTGGACACAATATGCTTGTATTCGGAGACCAACTGTGACCTACAAAGGGGACAATGTCGTTGTTACACAGTGCTGTGTCTTGCTGTGTGTTATCATCGGCCAAAAGTCTGTGCTGAAATATCTAAATATAAGTAATGACTGTACCTACCATAACACTCGCATGCTCAGTCTATTGACCGGGTATACCCAGGTAAGGTAGTCCTAGCTAATGAGATAATGTCCTTGTGAGACAATTTCTCTTACCGAAAGTTACTTATTTGTCTGTTAAAAGAAACAAAATTATAAACTGTCAAGAAACTTTAATACTTACTGCTTGGTCAAGTTTCAAGCTATGGCGCTTGAATTTTAATTTCGGGGCGGTGCGGATTTTTATTTCACTTTCTCAGTGTATCGCAAATATCACGATGTGTTGACAGAAGGGCTGTTCAGCGACAGGTTTGTTTGATTGATTTTTTCTTGTCACTTGGTGCGGTTCCCACCGCCGCCGCCGCCGCCACCGCCGCCGTCACCGCTATCCGCGAGCCGTTGCAAAAGAAACGAAATGACCAACAATAATTAAAACCCGCTAGAATTACCAACAAGTGCACATAGCTTATATCAATGTCATGAACATAATTATGTGGCTGACCATACCATGTGGCCGGCCATTTCATGAAATGGTCAGAAAGGGTTGAATTTCATGAAGACATGTAAGTATGTTTCAAAAGCTTATTTAGTCAGCACTTGGTGTTTTTTGTGTTATAGATATTAAACTAACACGAAGACTATTCGGGGGCTTCGCCATCCGGGGAGGAAGGTTGTTTTTTTTTTCAACTTTTTAACTTGGTGAATGATTAGTGGTGTTTACGTTCTTTAAGATGCAATCTGGCATTTTTTTCACTTATGTGCCGTATACTCGTATTGTAAGTATAAAGTATTCAGGTTTCCTAGTATCGCTTCCATGCAGGGCGTGTATAGACGACATTCGCATCACGAGAGTCAGGAAGAAAAAGGACTTGAAGCCGGGTTTTTCAACTTGGTGAATTATAAAATCCCTGGCGCTGTGAATTATCAAATCATCATGATTCAGCTATCACGCAAATTCCTCGGCACCCATCATCGTCGTCGGCGGCGGAATTGGTTTGACTTCGGATCCGCAATCCTGTGGAGATTAGTATCACAGCCAAGTTTGGACATTATTATTTTTGTTTTGTTTTTAGGGTTCCGTACCTCAAAAGATAAAAAGGAACCCTTATAGGATCACTCGCGTGTTCGTCCGTCCGTCCGTCCGTCCGTCCGTCCGTCCGTCCGTCCGTCTGTCACAGGCCCTTTTCTCAGGAGATAAAGTCTTAAAATATTCTGCAAAAATACTTATCTCAGAATATGTTGCGGTTATCAGTAAGCGCAACATAATGCGAGTCCAACATGAAAAAAATATTGCCTACAAAAAAAGTGGAGGGGGTAAAATAACAAAACGAAATAAATATATTCACCATAGTAATAAGACATGTAGGATATCGTTGAAATGCGCTCTTTATATACTTTTTAAAAGTATATTTTTTAATTTAAGATTTGATAACATCAGTAATTATAATCAAAAAAGTGCAAAAAATTACCTCCCACCCATCTCCGAAACTACAGACTAAATAAAAAAAACAGAATATAGAATTAAATTAATCTGTAAACCACATACACACTTAAAAATGCACACGGTTACTTACATGGAGTCTGAAAGCAGCAGCACCAATTACTTTGTAAACAACATTTTGCTATGTAAAATTCAAACTATTCACTCCACACCATCCCTACAATTGTACGGTGGTACGGAACCTTTCTTTCGCGAGTCCGACTCACACTTTTTTATTTTTTTTACGGAACGCTGCGTGTTTGAGTCCGACTCGCACTTGACCGCTTTTTTTGTACTTAAGTTTTCTTGTATGATGGTACGGAACGCTTCTTGACCGATTTTATTTATAGTTCAATGGAGCAGCAAAATACAAACAAAAATATTTTATTTTCTAAAAATAAATGTATAAAGAGAGCTTAATTTAGAAACAATGGAATATTTTAGGTATAAAAACACAAAGGAAAATAAGACCTGAAATGTGAACATTTAGGATGGAAGGCGATCTGGTGCTCTATATAGCGAGAATATATAATAATGTGTATTTAGGAATAACAGGCCCAGCCCATTACATAGGATGGTTGGAACGTGTTTTAAATCTTATCTAAGATTAATTTTGTTAAATTTCATGTAATATTTATTTAACTATAACTGTAATTTTACTTTTACTTTTAATTTAACTCAATCTATTTTTTATTTAATAAGCGGTAAATGTGAAAGAGGGGCTGTGAGTGTATATGTGTGTATAAGTGTAAGTGTTATGCAGTGTAGTGTTCAGTGGTGGGTGCGGGTGTGTGGAAAGCGTTCACATTAATTCTCACATCTATATTGGCTAGGAATGACATATTGAGGTCTATTTCAATAAATCCCTATCGAACAGACACCTCTATTGACCAAATAAATTATAATTTTTGTGTTTAAAATACCAGATGAATACGTCAAATACAGGTTTATTGATTAGATAGGTTTTATTGAAACATGCCATACAAGTCAATTATTTGTGTATTTACCTAGCCACCGAGACGTCGATTGGGAACAAGTTATACATATTTTGTGTTAATAAATTTATTGAACAATTTTGGATCAGAATACTAGTTAATACATTGGTTAGGCTTGATACTAACCGTAGTTAAAACATTTGCCTATATGGGATTTACTTGCTGTATTTATAATGACTAAAAAAGTGTTAACCTTTTGAATCGGTGATAAATAATGATCATGTACCCAACTAATGAAGTAGCACTTTGATTTTATTTAATAATTATTGTAATGCGATTGTTTCACGACAACGCACGCCCCATATTCCTAATTATTCGAATCCGCATTAGACGATAAATAATGATAATGATATTAGAACTTTTAGCAAATCATCCGACAATCATCAGGCATTCATTCATTATGATTTGTTGAGTGAGCAATGTCGTTAATTCTAACCTAATACTAATACTCTCTTTATTTATAGTCTTCGTAATAAATATAAATGAAGAGGAGCTCCGATGATCCAAACCATATCTGATCCGAATTAGTTATATAATGTTGGTTTACCAATATACTATCTATAGATAGCATGTGCAAATCTTCCTAGGCACTTGCGATTATTTATATAATATATGTATAATTATTATTATATATTGCAATACGGCGAATCTTCTTGTTATCTTCTTCTTAGTATTTAAAAAATTGATGAGCAGATTTTTTGCTCCTGCTTGAGTTTCTTATACTAATTAAAATAACTTAAAGAGAGAATAATCAATATCTAACTCCATTGTTGGAGCCATCCGTTCGTTACTTTGTGCCATAGTTTTCTCGCCTACTCTATTAAAGGCTTCAGCGCCTACTTCCTGTTCACCCGTCAATTGTGCGAGGTGTCCAGATTATGGTGCCTGTCCCATATTACAATAATGTATTTTACTATACTGCTCCGCCTCGCCTCGCCCTGCATTATTAATGCGCCCACGCAGCGGTCGTTCGCCGCCACTTTCATTATTGTGATTTTTCATTTACTTGATTGAGCTTTTAATGCGACTCGCTGTCAGCGCTGGATTAATCAGAGCGATCGCGTCAACAAATAGACTCACATAACATAACAGAGTAATGACGACAGTCACGTAGCACAGTGGCTTCACGGTGATACCACCACTTTAACTTGATCAGTGCTACCCGCGAGATCTTGATAAGCAAGCCATGTTTTGTAGGGTGTTGATTGCTGGCATAAGCTTCGTTTCATTTGAGGGTTAACAGTGTGTTTTTAATTGTGTAATTGACATACATATTATACATTTGAAGAGGTGTAATGCTGGTATAGAACTTTCATAATTTAGATAGAGGTTTAGCCAAACGGATCATTAAGCTTCGATCGTGCTAAAGTGCCCGTACTCGCCCATACAGTGATGCATCCTCGTTATTGATCATGTTCAGTATCTACGGTCTTTGAACACTTAAGATAATTCCGGCATACTAAGTTGATGCCTTTTAAGCATGTAGCAGAACACTTTGATGTCCTACTAATAGTGCCGGAAATCAAAAGGGAGAATAATGTTCCCACCACGGCGACGGCGCGCGGTGTGGCTACCGGCATGTTACTAAAACATTCTGGTATGTGACTCTGATTGACTTTTGATTGGACATGGAAATACAATGATGTTTGTATAATGTAACGTGTTGTCACTTTCCGCCTCGATCCAGATAGGCATACAACTTATTCTCAATCTCTTAAGGTGTGTTTTCCTCGCTAGATGTCGCGGCACATGCTGCTGTCCCGGCTGGCGGAGCAGTTCCCGGGAGCGGCGCCGGCGCACCTCCACTACCCCTCCCCCTCGCCCGAGCGCAGCGTGTCCCCCGCGCGCACGCCGCCCTCCGCGCACTCACCCCCGCAGTCCCCCCGGCAGTCACCGCCGCAGTCGCCGCCGCGGCTGGACCTGCAGCAGTTCGGCGACCTGGAGATCGCCGGCCGCGCTCTCAAGCAGTATGCTCGCGCTACCGGTACGTTCCCAAGCACACACGGTTCTCTATTGATTAGTCTTGAACCGGTTCCAAGCCGCCTTTAGGTCTTCTACCAAATTAAAAAAACTTACCTATCCACCACTTATTAAGAAGCATAGTACTTTGAACGGAGGAGGACCGAGAGGATTTTTTAATATTCAGATCCCGGGGGTTAATTGTTCTGTAATAATCTCGTTTGTGTGCAGAGCTTGGCGCCCTGATGTACTGCAGCGGGTTGGGCGCTCTATACGGCGGCGCGGGAGTGTGGCCGCTGTTGCTGGCGCGCCGCTCGCCCCCTCCGCAGAACCCACCGCGGAGCTACCTCCACCCCGCCAGCGCCATGCACTCGCCGCCCACTGACGGTGAGTGATGTCTTTTCATTGTGTGTACCACCATGATGTGATATCTTGCCTCATCCAGTGTTGACTTCATATGATGATTCTCAAAAGGAACAGAGTCGCAAACGAAATATTTGGGATAGCAAAAGATCTGCTTTCACTTCGTGATCGAACTCAATGCTCTTTGGGGTGCAGAATGCTATTTGTAACCCTTATATGTTTGTAATCGATTTCCCACACCTCATGAAACACAGTAAACTGATACCTATGTTCAAGTCGGGAGATAAGGGTGATCCTTCAAATTTCAGACCAATATCTGTTCTTCCAACACTAAGTAAAATATTTGAAAAGATTACACTCAATCAAATGTACAAAACACAAAACACTTCAACCGTACAAAACAACACCACGCCAAACAATACGGTTTCACTAGGGGTAAATCGACTACGGATGCAGGTATTACTCATCTTATATGTCATATTTATTCTGCATGGGAGGCCGCACAGGATGCTATCGGAGTTTTTTGCGATCTGTCGAAGTCATTTAATTGTGTTGAAAATATTACTCTACTAATGAAATTAAATCATTACGGAGTTAGAAATAAAGCGTTGGATCTACTAAGATCATACCTAAGCAACAGAATTGAACAGGTAGAAGTTAACGGTGTTAAATCTGGTGGATTGGGAGTAAAAATTGGCATTCCACAAGGTTCCATATTAGGCCCTTTCTTATTCCTGGTATATATTAACAATCTGCCTTTCATGGTGGAGAAATTAACTGACATAGAGTTGTTTGCTGATGATACTTCAATGGTCTTCAAAATTAAAAGACAAAAAGGAAAATTTGATGATGTTAATGGTGTATATTGTCTTTAACCTTGAATTGGTTCACAGTTAATAATTTATTGTTAAACGCTGGTAAAACCACACTTGTATCAAATTCTCACTTCCAAATGTCAGGCAAGTTGAGACCAGTTTAGTGTAAGACAACAGCACGTTAGAATTAGTAAATGATACGAAGTTTCTTGGAATAGCCATTGATAGCAAATTGCAGTGGGGACCCCACATAGATAAATTAGCTGGTAAATTAAGTTCTGCGGCTAACGCTGTTAGGAACATCAGACAAAGCACGGATGTGGCTACATCTAGGCTAGTATATTTTAGTTACTTTCATAGTGTGATGTCCTATGGTATCTTGTTGTGGGGGAAAGCAGCGGACATTCAAACTATTTTTTTTTTACAGAAAAGAGCTATTCGCGTAATTTATAATTTTAAACGATCAGACTCCTTTTTAAAGAAATTGACATACTAACAGTAGCTAGTCAATTTATTTTCGAAAATATAATGTATGTACGCAAGAACCTTACAACATTTTCCAAACTTAGCGATAGCTGTAATGTTAACCTAAGAAATAATCTCAGACTATGTGCGCCCCGATTTAGACTCGCGAAGGTTAGCAATTCTTTCAAGGGTCAGTGCATTCTATATTATAATAAGATACCTCTGGAGATTTTGAAATTGCCATTTGAGCAATTTAAAAAGCATGTTAAAGCGACTTTTTTGACAAAGGGATATTACAACGTTCAAGATTACTTTATGATTAACTTTTATATTTTTCGGATGAATTAATAATACCCAACATATATTTACTTAAATGACAGGACTGTATGGGGTTAATATGGCTCAACACAGACCTTGCTGTTCATAATTTTGTGATTATTTATTCTTGCTTATTAATCATAACAATTTTTTTTTCATATTTGTATTAGTTAAGCACAACCTATTTTTAAAAGAGATCTAAAAAACAATCTGTGGGAGTTTCTACGCCCTTCTTCTCCCACAGTGGTCCAGTGAAGAGAAGAGGCAAAAAAATACGTTTGCTAAGTATATGTAAATATCTACAGTAATAAAGTAATTTGACTTTGACTTTGACTTTGATTGAATTTTTTTTTTAATTATTCTTATGAAATAACGCTCTAGGAGAGTGTGACTTCATTAATTTATTTTGGAACAGATATTGTTGTCTATTGAAACTACTACGTTACATCAATCGAAGAATGATTAAATTCAAAGAAATACGAAAGTAGATTAATTGTCAAGAAAAAACCCGCTGTTTCGAAATCGTGTCTCACTCACCTCGTACTCGTTTAGCGATATTCCTCCTCATTAGAATAGCTATCTATCAGCGTGCGTTGTGTTGTTCGAGGGGTGCGATTTATAACTGCGCGCGCAGTGTCAATAGTGAGCAAGTGCGGCGCAAGTATTTTTTAAGTCGGTTACCTCCGTCAAGAGTTATTCTGAAAATAAGAAATTCTCCCAGATGGCACAAAGCCTGTCATAGGAGAAGTGACACACTAACACCCCCTCGCTGCTCTACATCAAATATTCCTCAGGAAAATAAGTGTATGCAGATATACAAATAGTGCTTTATTATGTACTCAAGAAAATAGTACCATTAAAGCATATTAGCCCGACCCGTTTGCTCCATGCTATCCTAAGCTCACAAAGTCTGTTTTTCGGAATGTCCCGCTATAGTGGTGTCTTCTTCAAGCTCATGCGTATGCGCACCTCAGGCTGTAGCTCGCTGACGGATGTCTTGTAATTGTTTATTCAAATGAACTGTTATCAATATCCGCACTCAAATGTGGCTACGCTGCTTGCACGATGTGTCAACGTATCTTAGGGGTTTCGCGTTGGTTCTACTTTGTTTGTTTTAGATTGATATTACATTATTTCGATAATATATCTAACTTATATCTCTTTACAAAATTGTCTGTACAAACTACTTAAGAGTATTTGCATGTTTGGATTTGTTTTCAATTTGTAATATTATTTGAAAACGGGTTGTTCTTCCTTCATGCGATTATAGGTATCAAAGTGAAAAATTCTCTCTGTAGAAATCATGCCTTCTTACTGAACAATACGTAGTTAAAGCTGATCAAAAAACGTAAATTAATAATAATACTCTTTCGGGGATTATACTTGGCAGAATTTTCACACATTTTAAATATTTGATTTGTCTCGGAGACTTGGGTAGGTCGTTTACATGTTATAAAACACATGCGTGTGAGAATTGAATTACACACTGCACCAGATACAATACAATATCTGCTCAGGAGTGACGCAAGGTCGAAGTATCGCTGAATGAGTTTGGCGGATTGTGTACCTACTGAGAGACCCGCCGTGTTATTTTTTTAATGAAATTGATATAAATATTTAGTTTTTTAAAATTTGCAATACAATAAATATTTCATGGAGTCAATTCGGCTGATGGGCTCTACATTATGTTTCTTGAATACAACTCGACCATTTACAAATAACCTCATTGTAAATCTAAGGTTGTATTATAAGTATGTTTTCAAGTAAGTCTTTAAAAATAAGTAGGTAGGTAAGTGTAGAAAATATACTTTATTCATATGTTAACATTGACGTAACTGCTGACAACGTGGGTTAAAGATTTTCATGCATGAAGATTGTATGTAGGTATTGTACTTATCTCTTTCGTAAGTTAGGCAACAGACGCCCGATATGACTCATATGACATTATAGGGTCAAATAACATCGCATTACGTTGCATCCATTAAGAACACAAATATCACGTCTTGTATGCACATGCTGCAGATATACAAACGTAACTTTCGGTTGAAAAGCAAACGCAATATACTTGGCTACATACCCTATAGATAGATCTTTTAATTATGTTTATGGCATTCTAATTGTGTATTATACTTCCTGGAATATGAAGTATACCTAGGTGCAAGCATTTCATATTTAGAGCCTCTATTAGGGACGTTAATCGAAGTTCCCACGGGGTAGAATGCCAACTTCACGATTGAAAGAGCAGCAGAGGCAACAAGTTTTTGAATTTTGTAAATTAGAACGGGTCCGGGGAAAGTGAAGCATCTGGTGTATGAATATCTACTATCATTCGACTCATTTAAGATAACCCACCTCACAGTTTGTGTTTTCCGACAGACGACGACGAGCTCCCCCTGAACCTGTCGACAAAAAACCGCCAGATCTGGTCTCCGGGCAGCACATGCGAGCGCGAGCATGCAGGCGCAGGGGCGGAGTCTCCAGGCGCAGGGGCGGTGAAGGGGGAGCCGCTGGAGTTGGTGGTGCGCTGCCGCAGCAGCCCTCCGCGCGCCACCACGCCGCCGCCGCGCCGCTGCCCCTCCGCCCCGCTCCATCTACCGCACCACCAATACATCGTGCTGAACAAGAACGAGAACAAGAGCGAGAAAACTTTCCAGGTGTGTACCTGCTACTTACTAGCTGATAATTGCTATATTATGCTCGAGAATTTAGTGACATAGTCAAAAACAGTAGAGGAGCGGTCAGTGTTCAACTGACATCCCACCTAATCACCAATCCAATAGCTGCTTGAAAGTTGCACGGGAGCAGTCGGCAGATGCAACAACCAGTTGCAAATCTTAATAGCCGTCGAACGTGCAAAAGTTAAGTATCGTGATCATTGTCTGCGAGGAGTAACTGTGCCGTTTCCGTTCGAAGCGGTTTAAAATAGCCAACCCGTTTCCGATTTAGCTTTCAATACATCAAATAGCAAAAACTGCCCTTGTCTATAATGAATGGGCGGGAACTGGTCACGTGGCTCGTCGCTCCTGAACTCTACTTGTTCGTCTTCTTCTGACCATTTTCGTCGCGTATTTTTTGCGTTGGGCCGTCGCTTATAAAAATCCGAATCGGTTTTAATCAAAATTCCGACTTTTAATATCACGGCGCTGCTGGGACTTATAATTGGACGAATAATTACCTTGTGTCGTACTGCGATAAACACGTTGCAGCTTCGGACGATGACGTTTTCCACACTTTATCATTAAATTAAGTGGTAGCATCATTCGGCGATGCGGAGTCGATAGGCATACGCGTATCCGGTTTGTACTTAGTCTGTGTGTGTTAAGCTGTTCAGTTGTTATTGAGTTCGAGTTTACGCCGCCGTCGTAGATTTAAATGTACGCTCAATGTTAATTAACACATCCTTGAAAAGTTGAAGTTGTCTGTAACACACCACATGTTGGAAAAACATAAAAATCATAACTTACGATTACGTTCAGAAGGTAGATGATAAGATCGTGATGTGATCTCGTCTGCAAATATTTTTTAACTGGTTTGGAAATGGACTCTATTTGATTTCAGATGAATTTAACGTGACTGTAAAGGTATCCCGCATTGTAACGGGGCACCAGTCATAGCTAAAATTAAGTTCTAGCAGCTGCTCTTCATCACTCTAAATTGTATGACTTGAACCAGAACCACTTTTTTGTATGGAAGATTCGATAATCCTGGACAATGAATTCCCGCGACTTTACCAATCTTTATCAGAGAAATCTAGAGACGTACACCCGATTTCTGAATTGAGAATTTCCTAATCAAATCCTTAAGTATCGTGCTGTCTCTGCAGATGTTCGATTCGATTTGTATAAGATTGCCCTCTAATATTTATTTATTATTATTTGCACAGCAAATTGTTCAACAAAAACACTTATGTTTCGTAAGCTCTTACTTCTTTAAACATTTTACTTTTCTTTTGCTCTTACATGTTCAACCTAACATGAAGGATAAAGGGGGCTTCGCTTTGCTAACCCCATTACCCTTCACCTAAGCTACCGCTCCACTTCGCTTCGCTTTGCAGTGCAAATAAGTATTTCTGATATTGCGGTTTAATATTTCCTAATTAAATTTAATAGGCTTTAACCTCAAAATTTTCATTATATGATTAAGGCAGGTCTTGCTTATAGGAATTTTAATATATAATTTTAATTAAAACAAATAAGAATTTAGCTTTTGAGGTACTAGAATGATAAAATTGTTAAATATAATTTGTTAAGTAAACACTAGTAGCCCTGTGGGCAGTAGACCTCGCTAACTGGGGGGACTGTGAACCCATTTTTTAGGTATTTTATATTCAATCAAAATCAAGTAGTAAATTAGCCGCATCAATAACTTTGTAAACTACATTTTGCGATTTAAAATACAACATATTGACTTTTCACGAAAATAGTTATAGTCTATTTCACTCACTCTCATGGTCTGAATAGATCCTCTTTACTAATCCGCCTCCTACTTCGAGGAGTCCAAACTTGGTATGTTTTGAAAAGATTTCTTGGATTTTTTAGAAAACAGGCGGCCGGAAGTTAATGGTGTAATATATTTTTAGAACCGGCTCATGAAGCCCTTTAATTTGATGCCCCACACGATAGGTTTCAGAAAAGAAAAAAAAAAGTTTAATTCAAGGAACACGTGTGCCAAGTTTTGTGAGGATCGCTTGAAAACTGTGCCCCCTAGACCGGAACTGACGGACACGAGAGTCTCGAGACGAGACAGACGAGACGAGACAGACGAAAGCAAAATCGGCCTCCTATCTTGTCGAAATGGAGCTCTTCGCCCGCTTCACTCGCTCGGTCAATTAATTGGTGTAGTGCAGCAAAAGACACGAATTTTAGAAATTCCGTTTAATGAATGGCGAATTTTTAATGCATATATATATATTTTAGTTTGACTAAGGATATGTTTGTATTGAAAACTGAATTTGTGTTAAAAAAAACAGATATTTGTTGTGAACTGTCTAAGAAAGATTATTTTTTTGTTGTTATGTATGATTTTATTGATGGTGCTTGCTTTGCGTGCTTGTTTTATTCATCAAATGGTTTATTTGTAGAGTAGTCAGGTTTTTGGTATACGATTGCTAAGTATATGTAAATATCTACTGTAGTAATGATATTTGGAATTTGGAATTTGTAATTTACGGTAGATTAATCAGTGAAGATAATTCCTTTGCAATAATTTTATTTAGAACTACAGTTAAATATTCCCCGATGTCAAGTTGTGTAGCGTGTAGTCGTCGGAGGCACGCGCGCGCCGCACGCCCCCACCCCCCACCGCACGCCCCCGCCGCACTTGTCTACTTAACTCATATCAATAGCGTTGTTGACAAAAAACACTAGACCATGTAACTGTACCTCAATGGAGAAAACTCTACATCTCAAAAAATATTATTAGTTTCAAAAAATCCTCCCCACAAGTAACAATAACGCGATTAGCATAGGGGAGCAATCATCCTCGTAGCACCTGTGTTTTTTGGACGCGAGTGCCTGGGTGGAGATGAAAAAACGATGGTATAAAAAAATTACAGTTTTTTGTGAAGCAAAAGCGACCAGCTGCCACCCCCGCGCCCAACTGTCACCCGAACCTGCGCCCGCGCACACCGTGTTGTACACACTTCTACCACCTTACCTAGGAACCTCCCGAGACCGGCTATTGAAAAAGATAAATACGAATGGGAAAAACAAAAAACGGATACTGGTGGCTGTAAAATTAATCTCAATCAGCCACCAGAGTTTGAGTGTCACAGTCAGTTTGAAACAAAACGCTTGATAATTTACACGAAAGCTTCTCCTGATTCGTAGACGCCAATCCGTTATGAGCTATTCTCTAGCTTCGTCTAACGCCACCATAACTTGCCTCATATTCAAAAACCTATCTGTTGTTTATTCGTGTTCACTCGTGTAATACCTAAATCCTTGAGTCCATTGTTAATATTTCGAGTTTGCAAAGCTCTGCTAGCTGAACTCAGTTACGTCGATGGCTTCTTTTTATATTAGGCCCCTAAGCACAGAATACTCAATAGTCCCTATATATTAGGCCCCTAAGCACAGAATACTCAATAGTCCCTATATATTAGGCCCCTAAGCACAGAATACTCAATAGTCCCTATATATTAGGCCCCTAAGCACAGAATACTCAATAGTCCCTATATATTAGGCCCCTAAGCACAGAATACTCAATAGTCCCTATATATTAGGCCCCTAAGCACAGAATACTCAATAGTCCCTATATATTAGGCCCCTAAGCACAGAATACTCAATAGTCCCTATATATTAGGCCCCTAAGCACAGAATACTCAATAGTCCCTATATATTAGGCCCCTAAGCACAGAATACTCAATAGTCCCTATATATTAGGCCCCTAAGCACAGAATACTCAATAGTCCCTATATATTAGGCCCCTAAGCACAGAATACTCAATAGTCCCTATATATTAGGCCCCTAAGCACAGAATACTCAATAGTCCCTATATATGAGGCCCCTAAGCACAGAATACTCAATAGTCCCTATATATATATATATATAAGGTACATTTCTTCCGCATTAGAGTGGAAAATCTTTTTACCATAAACCGGGGTTCGATCCTACAGTTCACATGTCTAAGAGCTGTCACGTGACCGCTTTGGAATTGTCATGGTGCTTTTACTTAGTATGCTGCTATAACTTATGTTTTGGCAAATGGCCCTGCAATGGCCTGGCCAGTGGAGGCCTAGCAGGTGCATCGGGCAGTGTTGCTATTATCCGAAATGAGTATCTACTATTAATCCTGCGTCTAATTTATCTGTCGGACCAAAGAATATAAGTAACTTTTTCCATGATAAGTATCACACAATTCGCTGTTCGCGGATCCTAGCGTGCGATCCGATCCCAACTCCCAGCGTGGCACAGGGACGCATACGGTAGACAATAATTTAAAACCTCAGCGGTAAACTTGTCCATCGAAGGTATGTTGATTGAACAGTAATTATTTTTCGGGATAAAAAAAGCTTATATATTAAGTCAGGGTACAAGCTATATATGTCACATCATGTAATATTGTTAAAACCATTCATTCATAATCTAACGTTTTTTAGGGTTCCGTACCTTAAAAGGAAAAAAGGAACCCTTATAGGATCACTTTGTTGTCCGTCTGTCCGTCTGTCTGTCTGTCCGTCTGTCAGGCCCCTTTTCTCAGGAACGCGTGGAGGTATCGTGTTGATATTAATATCGATTACTTATGGTCCCTTGGAGCTGTGAAAAATAAACTTTTAGGTCCACGCAATCAAAAAATACCACGATATTATGTCATAATTTTGCTGAATTTGTATGAACTTGCGTGGAACTCGCAAGGGAACCAAAACCTATAGGGTACTTCCGGTTGGCCTAGGGTCATGAAATTTGGAATGAAGGAGGGTTTTATAGCACACGTAAAGGGAAAAATCAGAAAACTGTAAATTTCTGTCTGTCTATCTGTCTGTCTGTCTCACCGTCTGTTAAGACTTTTTCTCAGAAACGCATGAAGTTATAAAGTTGAAATTAATATCGATTACTCGAGTCTGTGATCTCTTAAAGTTGTGAAAAAATTATACTTATAGGTCAACGCAATCAAAAGATACCGCATATGTCTAAATTTTGCTGAAATTGCTTGATATTCGCAAGGGAATCAAAACCTAGAGGGTACTGCCCGTTGACCTAGAATCATGAAACTTGGCACGAAGCAAGGTAGCACAAATAAAGAGAAATATGTATCTGAAAACTGTGTATTATTACGATTTTACTCCATTGCTGTTGCAACCAAAATCTTTTTATCTCCATTCTTAACGAAACCACGCAGGGGAAGTGCATTGACCTCGACGTGACCATATTCAGGTTAATCTAGCTGGATAATTATAAACAAACATAAACATAAACATTTATATACAGGCACATACATTGCTTCTGGCCCCACACTAGGATACCCTGTGTCGTGGTAACCAGAAACAGCGACGTCACACACATATAAACATCCAAGACCTGGGGATTGTTTTTTTTTTTTCATTACCCCCAGCCGGGGATCGAACCCGGGACCTCTCACATGGTAGGCAGAGCCACAACCGCTGCGCCACAGAGGCCGTCAATTATTAACATAGCCTTACCCCATACGGGCTGGCAGGGGCATAATTGTGCACTATTTTATTCAGTTATTCTGTACTCCATTTTGCGTTGCAACCTAACCCATATGAATTTTATTATGTAAATATTGTAAAAAGCCTTATATTTATTGTTTTTGCCTTACAACCCTTAAATAGGACCTTTTAGTGTCAACCTATTTTCCTATGGCAAGATAGATGGGACATTTTGAAAATGTTTTGAACAGACAATCCTCAATTACAAATAGGTAGTATCTGTAATTGTTGTGTGAAAGGCCACTGCAGTAACCACGCACGCCTATAATAAACTCACTCAATACTACGCTCTGGGGGTAAAGGTCATGGTTAAAAGTCTGCTTTAATTAAGTACAAACACTTCTCACTAGACAATAGCTTTTAAATATTAATTCATAAATTACTGCAACTCTATTTATGTTGTAGAACTTGAAATGAAATAATTAAAGAATATACATTTCAACAAGAAGACATTTCTAAGCAAAGACTTCATCATAAATATAATAGGGTACTGACAGCTTGTACGGAACCCATGGTGCGCGAGTCCGACTCGCACTTGACCGGTTTTTCTCTAGTTATTTTACAAACTATCGATAAATTGTAGACTGTACCGTACTGCTTACGCTATGTCGCGTTAGTTTATAATAAAACCGTTAAATTGTGAACTGGTTTAAACTTGAATTGCAAACGAAATACCAGGGCAAACACTGCGGTAGCTTAGGTGAAGACTAGAGGTTACGAAGTAACTAATATCTAATCTGTGCTAGAGGGGGCGAGCGCAGCGAAGCCCCCGAATAGTTTTCATGATAGGTTGACATGTAAGAACAAAAGAAAAGTAAATTCTAAACCCTGTCGGTCTGGTTTACTATTTGTCGATAGTTTACAAACTAACGGTTTTGACAATCTTACGGTGACATATAAATTCCAAATTTCACCTAAATCCGTCCAGTCGTTTCAACGTGAAATAGTCACAAACATATAAACACACACACAAACTTTCGCAAACATAATACTACCTATATAGTAGGACTATATGGTAAGTCAGGGTATAAGCTATATCAATTCAAAATTTCATCCATTGTTCATCCTACGGGAACAGTTATTATTTTTCGAGATAATAGATAGCCTATATGTTAAGTCAGGGTATAAGCTGAATACCTTCAAAATTTCATCTACATCCGTCCAGCCATTTCAGCGTGAAAGAGTAACAAACACATAAATACACACACACACCAACTTTCGTAATTATGATTGACAAAGATATAGGGATATATATAAACGTACGTATATTCAGAACACAACACACAATAACATCAACAGGAGAGTTTCTACGACAGGAAAGGGACATGAAGTTATGGAAGAAAACACATAGGTACATGAAAGAGATTAGATGATGATGACACATACTTCGTTAGTGAAATGGCTCCAACTCGCATATAATGCTACATCTGAGCAGCAGCGGTGAGTTTCAGTCGATATAATAAACCATTTGATATAATAATAAATATAGATAAATGTATAGATAGATACATACACAAAAGACACAAGAAATATATAATGATCAAGTGAGAACAATTATTGTGCTAAAATTCCAAATGTCTTCATTACTGTAGAGTACATATACTTAGCAATCGTCATTTTTTGCCACTTCTCTACATTGGACCACTGTGGAAGAAGGAGGGCGTAGAAACTCCCACAGATTGATTTTTAAGTGCTTGTTTGTAAGTGAGGGAGTGAGCAAAGGGCTAAAAAAAAGAAATACGAGGAGATAATTTAGCAAGCGAGCGAAGGGAGCGGAGCGTTTCCGTTTCAGGGTTGGGCAAAAATGCTTTCGTATGTCCGGATGTTCTCCTCTACAGGCCGCATTTCTCAACTGATCCTCGTGATTTTTTGTGAGCAGGTACGTTAATTAAATTGAACTTTTGTCGATTCAGTTTTTGGAAATTTTTCAAAATGGCGGATATTTAGGAGTTCTGAAATTTCCAAATACCGCTACAGTTCGCACAGTCCAGCTTGAGGGATTTTAATAAATGAGGTATCGTTGGCTTTGTGGAGACCCAGAGAACGCCTGGCTATAATATAGTTTTAGTGTAAGTCAATAGGTTGGGTTTAAGACCACAAAATGTAGTTTACAAAGTTATTACTTTCATAGTTCATATTTATTTATTTATTTATTATATAAAAAACAATGCTAGCCCACAGTATACACTAAAATGCTGGCATTGGCAATTAGAAGGTACATTCACAACTGTTCCATAAATATAGATAGAAAGACATAATAATAATAATAAATAATTAGATATAATCCTTTATTGCACAGAAAAATCAATGAAAAATATATCAAGAACGATATGCAAAGGCGAGCTTATTTCTAAAAAAGAATTTCTTACGGCTAACCTGTGAAGAAAGGAAATAAAATAAAACATAGGGAGGTAGTCCTAGTGTAGAATTAAGAGTTGAAACGAATAAATAAAATAAATATACTATCAGACAAATCACAATACATCCTACATAATTACTATAAAATAATTTATAGAATACGAGAAATACATACTATGAGATACATACTATGAGATACCCACTATGCGGAAGAGAGGAAATGCTGTTTGTTTTTCTCTTAAGCGTGAACAAGGATGTGCAATCCCTAACAGCGCAAGGAAGTGCATTCCACAAAACGAGTGCTCGTAAGCTGTTGCTGAGGAATTGACAAAAGTGACACCGTGTGAGATCTCCGAAGTCTATCCCCAGAGAAAAGAAACTCAAAACGTTTACGAAGATATGCGGGATAGAGCGGATTTCTCAAAAATTTGAAAAGAAAGAATAGAATGTGCACATCACGAACAAATCGGATCGGGAGCCAGCCTAGTCCCCTGCGGTATTGGGACACGTGGTCGTAATTGCGAAGATCGAAGATAAATCGAATCCCGAGATTTTGGAGGCTTTCTGATACGTGTATAGATAAAATACTTAACACGATAGGTAAGTGTATTGGTCCCTAATGAAAAAAGACAAATACTGCAATGGTATTAATAAATCATTAGGAAAGATAAAATAATGACAACACTGCACCGGTGTCAATATATCAGAATTAGAATATTGAAACACTCGCTGGTATTTGTAGTTCACTAACTCTACAGGTATAAGGAACATTCCGTCTTACAGCTGATCAAATAAATCTAAGAGTACATCTACTTACATACTAACAGAATGCCTAATGTACTATTGTACAATCAAAGCTAACAGAAGAATGAGGCCTCGGAAAGGAATTCTATTCAAAGATTCATTGTTATGGAAATCGTTTTTTTTTTTCATTTGAAACACGTTTAAAAAAATGTCAGAAACTTGAAGAATAATCTTTCGTTTTAAAAAAAAACACGCTTTGATTAAAACTTTACAAACAAAACTCATGCCAATTACACGTACTTAAATAAAGTAGTTTCCAAATATTTTCATATTTGGAAACTACCACACCGCTTATACGTACTTAAATTGTAGATAGGTATTGTAGTTTCCTAATATAAAATAATCGAAAACGAAAACGATGCGGCGTGGTTCTCGTTGTGGCTAAAACGTAAAGTAAAATAGATATTATAAGCATTTTTAATTAGGTGCCATAGTTTTGTGAATCTTAAGTGTAAATATTATGTAAATGTATTAAATACAACCCATGAATAGCTTAGTGAATATTCAATTTAATTCCATCTATCCTGGTTTTAATACAGAACCCTCTGAATCTTACTTATGCAACTTTTGTCCCTATGTACTGATCTTGTGGCACCCGTTCAAATGAAAGAAAAACAAACATATATTTGTAAAATCCAGTATTCGTTTTTATTTTTCTGCGTCTACCTCTACATTTACAAAGTCTCGGAAGTTTTGAATTCCAACCCCTTCATTCGACGAAAATAATTACACGTAGTTACAAGGTACATCAAGTAAAATGTCGACGAGTGGTTGGTAAAGAACTAGGAATATATTTAGAAAATATTAAATTGAGTGGAGATTGACGAAGACGAACGCTGTCAGCCCCTGCGGCTTCTACTGTTATCGAGTTCATCAATCTTCTTGAATTGAAACGCAAAATAAACTGGTAGGTAGGCGTGTGGTACAATTTACTCAGGTTTTTTTCATTCAATCTTTGAGCCATATCATTTGGTTGCTAACTCTGTTATGGGTTATTTTAGCTGATACTGCTGCTGTACTGCTTTTATACTGCTGCTGTTGGTTTCAGATATGCAGAGATACTAATATTAATTTCGTTAGAAATATTGAGTCAACAGAACTGACCTCCTGGAAATAAACAACAACGTTTTTAAACTTAAATTAACTTATTTAAAACTTAAATTAACTTAAATAGGTCTAACTCAACCAAACAACAAAGTCGAATAACAGATTTCCATCGAGTCAAAACTATTCACAATCCGTGACCCATTTTTACATATTACGATTTTTCTTTACAACTTATGATTACTTTGTTCAAAGACAGGCAATTACAGGTTTACTTAAACCTTTTTTCACCTCGCACTACATTTTGCTGCATAATTTAACTGAAGACAGCGGCGGCGGCGGCGGCGGGCGTGTAATGAAAAGCAAAAAGCCTTCTTTTATTTTATTTTTGGAATCAATCCCTGTACCGTTAATTAATGGTCACCGTTCTTTTTGTAAAATCCCGTTGGAGTTAAATGTCTGTCTATTAAATAGCTTTAACCGACTTCAAACAATAGAGGGTTCCCAATTCGGTTGTATTTTTTATTATTATATTATTAAAATTAATTATAAACCGGTACTGGCGTTAAATAATTAAATAAAAGAAATATTTTCGTTAAAAAGAATCGAACTCTAGCACTTGAACACGCCACAAGATAACCCATACCTAACTAATCCGTTCAAGCTATCTATAGAAACACGAAAGGCAGAGCCTCAACCATTAAAACCTAAATTGTGTGACTTCTCTAGCTCTGTAACCGTCATGTACGATGCATGTCCTGATTACGTTTTCTAAATATACACTCGCGAGCATTAAACTGGAATCACTTCATCGCGGGTTGCTCAAGACAAGTTTTTGCCTTTTTTATGCAATATATTACAAATAATGGCATATTAATTGAAAGGTAATCTTATTAGCTTTCGTCCTCTTTTAATGATACAGAAAAAGATTTTTACCTTTATTTCATGGAACGTAAAAACAAAAAACATTTTTTTTTACAACAAAACTCTGTTTTGTTTTGAAGTCCTGAGACCCTATATAAAGTGAGCATTCGTAAAAATTTGTCATCAGTCCAATATTTCACGTCACTGGAGCACTGAATCTGAAAGACAATGGAAACCACACCTGCAGAAGCCGCTGAAATCGTCATCCTAATCCAGCAAGGGTTGTCTCAGCGTACCATCGCTCGACAGCTTCATCTTAGTCAGTCTTGTGTCTCGAAGGTGTATAAAAGGTTCCGGGAGACTGGAAACTTTGTCCGGAGACCAGGATCTGGACGACAGCGTTGCACTTCGGTGAGAGATGACCGATTTATTGTCACCACAATCTCTCCGAAATCGACACTTAACCGGCGTCGATGTTCAACGGCAGCTCAGAGATGTTCGAGAGAAGATTGTTAGCGAGTGGACGGTAAGGCGAAGACTCAAAGAAGCGAATTTGACCCTAAGAAGGCCAGCCACGGGGCCCAAATTGTCTCCAGCGCACCGACAAGCCCGGCTTAAATTTTCTCGCGATCACTTAGATAGGGATATAGAGCAATGGAGCCGAGTCCTGTTCTCGGACGAAACAAGGATGTGCCTGCATGGTAGCGACCGTCGACAGAGAGTCTATAGGAGACCGGGGGAGCGAATTGCACAGTGCTGTTTTTCGGAAACAGTTGCATACGGGGGCGGGTCCTGTATGATATGGGCGGGGATTTCTATAGAGACAAAAACGGAGCTGATATTCGTACCTGGAGGAGGTAGGGGAGGGGGTCTAACCGCGGAAAGATACATCAACGACATTCTACAAGACCATGTGCTCCCTTAATCCGGGTTTATTGGTGAACATTTCCTGCTAATGCACAATAATGCCCGCTGCCACACCGCTGCAATGACTCGAGAGTACCTGGAAGAAGTCAGGATTTCCACACTGGACTGGCCAGCCCTCAGTCCTGACAACCCCATTGAACATATGTGGGACGAGCTGAAAAGACGGGTACGAGGAAGATATCCAGCTCCGACAACGTTAGAAGATTTAAAAATAACTTTAATCGAAGAGTGGCAGGAAATTCCTCAAGATTCCGTCAGAAAACTCATTCGGTCAATAATAAACCGTTTACAAACAGTAATTAGGGCCAAGGGGGTAATAGAAAATATTGAGAGGGGATAAATTACACATTGTAAATAAAAAAACATACCTTACCATAATCCTCGTATTCATTTTGACATCTACAACTTTAACCATTTGCAACAATTACCTTTATTGAGGTAGAAAATTTCATTAATTTTAAATCTTTTTGATATCATTTGAAAGCTAATAAAATTACCTTTTAATTGATATGCCATAATTTGTAATACATTGCATAAAAAAGGCAAAAACTTGTCTTGAGCAACCCGCGATGAAGTGATTCCAGTTAAATGCTCGCGAGTGTATGTTAATAAGTATGTACAGAAAATGAAGAATTTTGTATTTGGAATTTGATATTGAAAATGTGTGTGACGTCACTGTTCCTGGTTCCCACGACACAGGGTGTCCTAGTGTGGGGCCAGAAGCAACGTATGTGTCTTTATATTACTGTTCATGTTGTTTGTTCTCAGTGTAAACAGTGCGGCAAATGCTTCAAGAGGTCGAGCACACTGTCCACGCACCTGCTGATCCACTCCGACACGCGGCCCTACCCCTGCCAGTACTGCGGCAAGCGCTTCCACCAGAAATCTGACATGAAGAAGCACACCTACATACACACAGGTAAGCGCTCTCGAACACATGGCCTCACCCCTGCCAATACTGCGGCAAGCGCTTCCACCAGAATTACACCTACATACACACGTTAGTACTTAGTTAGTTAGTCATTGTCCACCTTTAATTAGCAATGAGGTGGGTATTAATGGTAAATATAGTCGTGATTAGCACAAAGCCTATTTAGATAGGCAGACATTTTGCACACGTGTCTACAAAAGATATCATCCAGTCACTGACAATTGGAATGTGCGGTAGATCATGCTGACTTCCAGGTAATTATTATTATTATTACTACTGACTTCCAACTAATTATGGCATGCGTGTGCAGAATCCTTAAAAATAAACAAAAGGCTTCATATCTTGATTTTTTTTATGACAAAGTAACAAATTTCTTCAAGGATTGTGTGTAAAAAAATAGTCGGGTTATTATCTGTGGACATTTTATCATAAATGTATTGGGGAATAACTGTCAAACAAGGGAATTTAAAGATTTCTTGCTGGGCTACAATCTTAGGTAAGCATTGTCTGAACCCACTAGATCTGACAGTGGTACCTGTCTGGACAATGTTTCCCATAATTTAAAACGAGGATGCAAGGGCGAGGTACTTGATAACGGCCTTTCTGATTACACTGTAGAAATGCTTAAATGTCCTATTAAGAAAATATACTAAATCGTTTTGAAAAACTATGAAAAGTATTTTTGGTAACGAAAATTTTGAAAACATCTAAAATGTTTATCATTTTCAGAATCGTGCCGATCAACTAATCCAAACAAATGCTATGATAGTTTTTTGGGATCCTTTTTTCTAATATACAACTTGTGCATTCCTCATGAAGACATAAAAAATAAAAATAAATTAAAATGGAAATCGAGAGGTATTAAGAGGTGCAGTAAGAAACAATGGCAACTTCTGTGGCAATGGTAGAAAATGAAAAAAATATTTTATAATATGCTTATTGGTTCAAACGAATTATAAAGTTGAAACAGCAACCAGAAAAAATCGGTTATTTAAAAATTTTACTAATACATTAAAAAAGCGCTTGGAATATTATAAATAGCTCTAAGACACCGGTTCCCAATGAACCCATGAGAACATTAAAATTGGGTGATTACGAAATAACGGACCCTCTAAGGATTGCAGAACTTTTCAATATTTTTTGCCTAGACCAAATAAAACCTACAAATCAATGTTTGAATGGGACTTGGTTGGATGATGTGAAAATAATCCATCAAAGTCGATTGGTTTTCATAAACCCTGTGACACCAGACAATATGTAAAAATTATAGGTTCACTCAAAAATAAAAACAGCATTGGATATAATGATATACATACTAGGATATTAAAATATGTTAGTGATATTGTAGCTCAACCACTTAGCCAGACAACCTTCTGGGTGTCTGGTATATACCCAGAAAAGTTCAAGTTTGATTATAAAAGCACTTTTCAAAAAAGAGAGTAGAAAACTGATGAAATTCTATCAACCAGTTGCTCTAGTATCTGTTGTTTAAAAAAAATATGCCATACAATTGTTTCTTACTTCAATAATTCGACATAGTTACTGAGGAACAAAAAGGCTTCCATAAGGGTAAATCAAAAAATATGGCGGTATACGAATTCTAACAGTGTGCAACCACTACTATGAATAAACTAAAAACCAATCGTGGCCATTTATATGGATATCACAAAAGGTTTTGACTATGTTAATAATGCTGTACTAATTATGGAATGTTAAGCTTATGGTATAAGAGGAAACTTCCTTTCGGAAATATATAAGTAACAGAACACAATCAACAGAAATATTGAAGATTTGTGTTAAAAGCAAACATGAATACAAATATCTGTCAAACGAAAGACTTGCCAAAAATTGTATCGTAATAAGCGTACCACAAGGTAGCGTCCTAGGATCGCTCTTCTTTATTAATTATATAAATAACCTCCCAAAAAATATACCATATCCTATGACATCATTCACTGATGACAGTACTTTAATAATAAAATGTAATAAATTTGATGATAATGAAACCAAAATAAATGATGCTTCAAAATAAATAATAAAATGGATGAGTAGTAATAATTTATTCGTATTTTTTTAGGAAAGCCACACTTAATTATTTTTTATAAAAAATTATTTAAACTGGATAACTTTATTAAACATTGAATATAATGGCATCAAAATTGACGAGGTAATTTAACCTTCATATCAAATAATTTCAATTTACTGTCTATTTTCAGACAAAGAAAGTTTGTTTTGTTTGAAAATTGAGTTGGAAACAACAAACAAAAACAGTGAGTGACAAGCTCTGTAAATTTGCCCATATATTGTAAAAACTTTCTATAAAAATCTTCAGCGAGGAATACTATGTTACAGCCTACCATGGTTTTGTGGCATCGACACTACGCTATGGGATTATCTTCTGGGGAAATCCTACGAAGAGGGAAATCATTTTTAAGGCACTTTAGGGTAATGTGCAAATTTAAAGCAACAAATAGTTGCAGACCTTATTTTAAAAATCCTAAACCACTGACTTTGCCCCCACTTTGCATTTTCGAGATTGCAGTCTTTATAAAATGAACCCTTAATATTTTGTTCGGGTCTCCACAGTTCGCTACAAAAATGTTCGCACTGTTAGGCGGCCTGGGTCGTTTGTCTTTTAAAAAAAAAACCACAAAGTCACTAACACTAATATTTATTGATCTCAGAAAAAATTACACAACTTTATAACTTCCAAATTTTGAGGTAGCTTTACCGCTTTCCGCGAGTGACTGAATCTAACTGACTAAAATACAAAAGAGTAAGAAACGACGAAGTCTAAAAATGATGATCAACAGTAATTAACACGGAAAAATACAGCCATGTGGAGATTATGCTCTATTAAGCTTTATCTACATATTAATAAGGGTTGTAACAGCTCCCCCCTTTTGACGGAGCTTCATCCCTTTAAAAATGAAGCGAAGTTCTAAACTAAAGTTTGTTGAAAATAGAAAACTCAAATTTAGGAAGTCTTACAAAACTTACAGTTAACACAAAAGTATAAAACGTAATATCAGAATTCACTTAAAAGTTAAGATTACGTCTAGAAGGATGAGGTACCTCGATTCCATGAAGGTTATCATAAGACTTATAACTAGTATGTGGGGCTGGCAGAGATTTTACAGATTTTTTTTCTTCATCTGAAGAAGAAACATCTGACATTTCAATAGAGTTAGACATTTTAGCTTGATGTTTGACCAGCTTCTTATTGTTGCATTGATTGAATATTTGTATACAACATCTAGAGTTACGATTGCCAATTCGATTTCTGTAACATTTATAGAGTTTATACAAAACAAACAGAGATATTATAATAGTTAAAACATAAGTGAAACCCGAATAGTATCTACTGTAATTAACAAAATGGGATTCTGATTGTAACTTACTTAATTAATCTTCTAAATTATCCAGTTTATGTGTAGCATATTTCAAGGACTCTAAACTTATTTTGCTCAAATTAATTGGCGATAAATGAGGTAGAGTCTGGTTAAAAACTTCTTTCTTACAACAGTCGTCTAATGTGATATCAAAAGTAATATCCAATGGAGACTTCATTACGAAAGAGTAAAAACTAGTTGGAATCAGCTGAATAGTTTTTGAAAAACCGATACAATTTTCGGTTAGTTTTACAATACCGGTACCAACTATGGAATAATCAACAATATTATCATCACATTTCATAGTAAGTTTAGTAGGGTTTGACTGTACATATATCCATTTGTTATTTTGAAGCTTTTGCCATATGCTTATTTGTCCAAATAACAATTTAGCATTACATTGAGGAGGCAAGGACATTGTCACCTCCGTGAGGAGTTTTGATTCACAATTCGGATTACCATTACTTGGAAATATTGAGACAAGTTTACAAATGGAGTAGTTATAATTAATTTTCTTACACTTATCTATACTGTCCAACATAGCATAGTGCAATCTGTCATCACTTAGAGCAATGTAATTATCGGAAGGCTGAATGAGCGCGAAAGTTCTGACATGTGAGTCATCATGCGGGGTAGGCAGAGGTATATTTTTGTAAACTGTGAACCTATCGGAAGTTATTAGTGGAATCTGCAAAACAAAAACTATCCTTTTATTATAAGAGTAACAGTTAAGTTCCGACACGTCAATTAGTGAATGAATGTTGTTTATATTTAGTTCAACAGGAAAGTCTAGTCTTTTGTTTATGTGGTTGCTGTGCTTTGATAGCTCAGCAAACAGTTTTGAGGGACTTATCACACTAGGGTGTAGTATATATACCTTAGAAAATAGGATAGCATTTAACGTGGTACCTATCAATCAAATTAGAAAGAGAAAGTAGGGAACTTTCGATTATATTAAGTAAGCTTTTTATCCTAGACATATAATATAACACATTATCTGTTTTCGTGATTTGAGATAAGATTTCATTCATATTATTAATTTGGGCATTCAGTTTAATTTCATTCTGATTGAGTTTATAAATCGTAGAGTTAAAATTATTAATTGTCGATTTAACAATACGAATGTTGTCTTTCATCAAATAAAACAGTTCGTTCTCGCTTTTTTTGCAAGATTCGATAGCGGCATCATATTTCCGGGCGTCGTCCGCGTCTAATGTGCCGAAGAAAAACTTAAGAATCTCTCCGCCGAATTCTAAAGATCGTTTGACCTTCGTTGGGGTTTGAGTAGAGATAATATGAGATAGTGATTGCAATTTGATAAAATTAGACTCAACTAAGACTTCAATTGGGCTGGAGACATCCTTACATTGGATGAGGTCGGATGATTGTATTTTATTACAAAGATCTTGTAATAAGTCTAGTCTTTTGTAATAAGTGTTCTACATTTTGAAGATAGGGTTCTAGGGTTATAAGATCAATGTGCGTGATTACCTTCCAGTAATCGTTATGAAAGTGAACCGCTGTAATAGGTTCAAAATAAATTCCGGGACTATGTACTGTCGGAGTAACTTTAGACTCAGCGTAGCATCCATAGAGCAGGGCTCTGGAAATAAATAGAGTAGAATAGGTTAAGATTTAGCAGGCTTAATTTCGTTTGTGTGGTGTTTTATATGTTTACGGCCGACTTGAAGAGATACATTGTGCTTGTTATGCACTTTTATAATTTTAAAAGGGCCTTTCCATATTGGTGAAAGCGCTTTCCTAAGCCTATGGTGTTGCTTTTAATAAACCATATCACCTGTTTTATATGTGACGTTACGAGAGTTTGCGTCATAATATTGCTTTGACCTTTCTTTACTGGCTCTAATCTTTTCGATAGCCTTTTCGCGGCTAAAACGCATTCTGTATTGCAATGCGCGAATGTACTCGTTATAGGTAGTATTACTGGAGGTCTCATATAAGGAATTTGGAATAATAGGCTTGTAACCATAAAGAAGTTCGTATGGGGTAAACTCAGTGGTACAATGAGGGGTAGTATTGTATGCCAATATGGCAGTAAACAGATAACAGTGCCAGTCGTTTGGTTTGGTTTTCGTTGACGAAGGATTTCAGGTATTCCTTCAATGTAGCATGTGAACGTTCTAGTGCTCCGTTGGTCTGTGGGTGGTAAGGAGTAGTAAATAGAGACTTGATTTTCAGGATTTCGGTAAGCTGTTTGAACAATTCTGAGGTAAAACAAGTACCTAAATCGGTGAGTATTGTTTTGGGAAATCCAAAAAGAGACATAAAATGTACGAGATTTCTAGCTATCTCGTCACTTGTCGCAGTGACCATGGGGTATGCGGTGGAAAATTTAGTTAAATCATCCTGTAATGTTAAGATGAATCTAAAATTTTGGAAACCCGCGTCGGGTAGGTGACCAACTATATCGAGAGCCAATCGTTCAAATGGTCTCGTAGAGGTTGACGTAATCTCCATTGGGGCTTTATTTGATTTTCGTAAAGGTTTATTGACCTGACAAAGTTTACACTTCTTAACATAATCCTCAATATCAGAACGCATGCCTTTCCAGTAATAGGCAGCTTTTATTCTATTGTACATCCGCTTTGACCCTGGGTGACCAGCGATAGTAGAGTCGTGGTTTTCCTTCAATATTTTTGGGACCTCGACAGGAGTCGGGTAGATCAGTTGATTTTTGTAGGTATGAATTTTGATGCTAGTGTTATTAAAGACTTGGGAAATCATATGTATTATAGATTTTCGTATATGAAATTTTGGAAAATGGGTCTGTAAAGTCGGATGTTGCGAGATCAGTGGTTTCAGGGTGATCTTTCAGAATAAGATCTCTAAGTTTTATCAACAAGTTGTAAATGTCCTTGTACTTCGTCTCTTCATAGTGATGAACCTTAGTGTATGGAAAGTAATATATTTTATTGTTACTATTTAAGCTCTGAACAGTAAAAGGTTCTCGCTCAGAATTGAACAAGTCAGCGGAATTGTCGAGTTGCGACAATATCTCTTCGCAGTGAGGCAAAGAGTAGTCGAGATCTAATGAGACGGGACATGTTATTGATTTTAATTTAGTCAGCTGTAGAGCCTCCGTGTGCTCCTCAATAACAGTGTTGGAATCTGGAAGTTTGTTTGTAAACTGTTCCTTGAAATACTTTTCGTAAGTTGAATTTAACAGGGAATCAGCATGAATTGCGTTGACGGGACAGCGTGATAACGCGTCAGCATTAGAGTTGAGACGACCTTGTTTGTACACTATTTCGTAGTCGTACTCTTCAAGTTTAAGGCGCCAACGAATGAGTCTACTACCGGGATCCTTTACGTTGAACAGCCATACCAAGGGACGATGGTCTGTGACAATTTTGAATTTCCGACCAAATATATAGGGACGGAAAGTTTTGACTGCGAATATGAACGCGAGAAGTTCCTTCTCGGTAGTTGAATAATTGCCTTCTGGATTATTTAATGTACGCGAGGCGTAGGCAATAGGCTGGTCTTTACCTATGTCGCCTTGGGAGAGAACTGCACCAACAGCATAGTTACTAGCATCCGAAGTTATCACAAACGGAGCTGAAAAATCAGGGTATTGAAGCAGTGGGGCTGTGGTGAGTTTCTCCTTGAGAATTTGGAAAGCATTTTGTTGTTCTGGAGTCCAATCAAATGGGACATCCTTTTTAAGCAGTGAAGTCAGTGGTTTTGTTAACTTAGAAAAATTCTCAATAAATCGTCTGTAATATCCGACTAGGCCTAGGAAGGACTTGATTTGTTTTACGTTAGTCGGAGTGGGAAAATTGGTCACGGATTTAACTTTTTCAGGATTCGGAGACACGCCTTTCTCCGTTATGATGTGTCCTAAATATGCGACTTCGCGGCGTAAGAATTCACACTTGTCTGGCTGCAGTTTCAAGTTGAATTCATGCAGTCGGTCGAAGACTAGCTTTAGCTTGTTCATGTGGGAGTCAAGGTCATGAGAGTATATGATACAGTCGTCTAAATAAACATAGCAGTGGAGACCTTGAAGCCCTGAAAGCGCCGTATTCATAAGGCGTTGGAAAGTAGCGGGGGCATTTTTCAACCCAAAAGGCATTCTGACAAACTCGTAGTGGCCAGAGCTACTAGAGTTGGTAGACACGGTAAATCCAGTTTTTGGGGCGTCGACTGAGCCCATTTTAATTTGGTGAAATCCGCTCGCGAGATCCAAAGTACTGAAGTACTTGGAATGTCCTAATTGGTCAAGAATGTCGGTGATTAGAGGCAGTGGATAGCTTTCTGAAACAGTGACGTCGTTTAAGCGACGGTAATCGATGACGATTCTTCACTTCTTTTTGCCTGAAGCGTCAATTTTCTTTGGGACAACCCACACAGGGGCACTCCATGGTGAAACAGAGGGACGGATTATATTTTGGTCGAGCATTTTCTGGAATTGAGTGTCGACTTCCTCTTTATGACACTCAGGGAAGCGATATGATTTGACGTGAATAGGCGGAATTAATAGAATGCTCGATAGCATGAGTGAAAGACAGAGGGTCACCTTCGAGATGGAAAATGTACTGGGTACTGGGAACAGCATTTGAATAGTGACCTTTTCTCTTCATCATTGAGATGAGAACAGCGGATTTGACTTAGCACTCTATTTAATCGATCCGATTCAGAAGTATTTATCGAATTTATTTTGTGACAAGATTCAGTAAGGAACTTCTTTTCGAATGGTGTTAGTTATACATAATAGTCTTTGACTTCTATACTTGAGTCAGTGGTGTTTAAAACAGAGAAATTAACTTTTCCATTAGATTTAATTGAGACGATGCAATTAGCAACATAAACACCATTGCATAAGACATGATCTAGAATAAGGGCTTCATTATTTTGATAAAGCTCGGGCGAGTAATTTCATTCTGCGCATTCGATAACGGCCTCAGAGCGGGCCGGGATAATGTAGGTTGGCTGATTATAAACAATAGGTAGGGATTGGCCTTTAATTAGCAAAGTTTTTAAGTGGTAGTCAATTTTTACTTTAAAATGACTAAAGAAATCACTGCCGATGATTCGGTCATAGTATTCCAAACTGACGTCATCGCTTGTAACATGAAATTTGTAATTCAATGATTCTTGGGGTATGTTAATTACCATCTGAAAGGTTCCTAATGTTTTAATTAAAGATTCAGTGTTACTTATGCCTTTGAGTCTTACAATTTCGTGTGAAAGGTGTGGAGTTTCTCTGAGACTTGAGTTTTTGACGATACTGATGCTCGCGCCAGTATCTACGAGGAAACACAGTGGTTCCGTAGAATGGCTAGTTTGTAAATAAATGTGTGGTAGATTGGAATAGAGTCGGTAGTATGATTTAATTCAGTGCAGTTAGTAGAAGGGTTCAGTGGCCTTTGTTTATTTTGCCGGGATATAGAAGTGGTAGAATACGACTTGTTACGAGATGTATTTTTTGACTTAGTAAAATTAGTAGGACTCGAATTTTCTCGAGGTGTGTTTTGATTTAAAATAACATGACTCGACGTGTTTTCGCATTGTGGCACGTGAGGTGTGGATTTAGGAAAACTCTTGTCTTTAGACAGAGGTGGACTCAGTGATTTTTCTTTAGAACTCAGAGAATTTAGGGGACCCAGTGTAGGCTGAGATGAACTCGGAATTTCCCGAGATGTGTGACTCGACGTGCTCTCGCATTGTGGCACGTGAGGTGTGGACTTAGCAAAACTGACAGAGATGAACTCAGGGAACTCAGTGAACTCAGTGGATGCTGAGATGAACTCGAATTTTTACGAGGTGTGTGACTCGGGAACGTTGCCCGAGGTGAATTTAAGTTTTGGGTCTTAGTAAGGATTGAGTCAAAATCAGAGGGCTTATTTGTACCGTTTTTAAAGCACGATTTCGGCAGGCACTGATCCGAAATCATTCGCTGTTTAAATCAAGGTCTTGGTCCTCACGCGTTACATGCACGTTTGCATGAGTTGAGTTAGAGTTTGGTATTTGACCTTGGCTATTATTTTGCCGATTTTTGTATTTGAGTTTACGGCACTCCTGAAGGGTATAAGCAAGGTTCTTACAGTATTTTACACTGCTTGACATTTGCATTAGTTGAACCTTGAGATGTACCTTGGGTTTGGGCATAATTTACGTTATAGGACCTTTGTGTGTTATGTGAGTGAGGCTTTTTATTTTTATAACACTCAGAAGATGTGTGCCCTAATTTATTGCATGTAGAGCACTGTTTTTGAGAGCGATGTGAGGATGTTGACTGTTGTTTTAAGTTGTACAGTTTTTCCTCTTCAATAGCGTGCTGTACCGCTTCATTTAAACTTGAGGGGTTTCTGCATCGCACAATATTAGAAATTGAGCCACTTAGGCCTAACATGAAGGTATTGAGCGCGAGATCTTCCATGGCTGCTATACGGCCAAGAAGTTCTTTGGAATCTTTGCAATTATAGTGAATGTCGGATTGTATTCTAGTTAGTATACACTCAATACGCAATGAATATTTGGTGACATCTTCTGAAAAGAGTTGTCTGCAATTTTGCAAGTCAACCAAAAGATGTGTTGCGCGTTTTTTTTCCCCAAAAGTTGATTTGAGAAAGGCTTTTATATCCTCCCATTTTGTGAAGCTTTTTAAGCTACAGGCTACTTGTGCCTTACCCTCTAGTTGAGAGAGTATATATTTGCAGAGCACGTTTTGTTGCTCGGGGGTAGCTAGGGACATGGCATTGTCACAGTTTGTTAAAAAAGCAGGGAGTGACTCCTTGTCACCATTATAGCTTTTGATGAATTTAGTGAGAACACCAAGAGTGACAGACATTTTGTTTTTAGAGGGTTTTTCAGGTGTTGAGTTAGAAGATTCAGCGGTTTCGGCTGCTGAAGATTCGCTATCTTCTGATATTAGACTGACGTCTTCGGTTTCAGATTTAAGTTTCGACATTAATCGAACTGTGATATGTTAGACAAGTGTAGTATATAATTAAAAATCACACACAAGTAAAAATTATAAAATGTAAAATAGCATAAAAATATAGTAAAACCTTGTAGAAATATCACTGAAACACTTAATTTTATCTTTGAATTTTAACTCACAAGAACACGGTGATGAAGATCTCGAGTTTCATTCTCACGGTAGTGTCACGCGCAGGTAGTATGTGTGCAGGCAGCGCAGGAAAGTTGGCGCTAATGCAAGGCGCCCGAGGGTATCCAATGAATTGCAGGCTTTGCAACGCTCCTGTTACTATCGCCAGCAGATAACGTGAAGGCGGCAGTTGACGGTGTGGAATTTTCCACAAAACAGAGTTTGTATGAAGACTGCCGTGGGAAAATGTTTCCTTGGATGATGGTGGTTGAGTTAGATCTGTGTCATCATCTACAGATGAGTAATGGTGCGGGCTCGAGCTGATGCTGAGGCTGACCGTCGACCAGGTTGGTGAAGCAGTTCGTGTGTGAAGATCGCGGGCTCGCTACGGAGCGGAGACTAACCGTCGGATCACTAGGTGCTAGGATGCGGCTGATGCAGGCTCGACCTGGGGTCGAGTCTTACTGTCGATCAATTTGACGAAACGTGGCCACGGATTCGGATGACAGAGTCTCAGTAAATAAGACCTTCCCGTCATCCCACTTCTGACACCAGTTGTTAGGCGGCCTGGGTCGTTTGTATTTTTAAAAAAAAAACACAAAGTCACTAACACTAATATTTATTGATCTCAGAGAGAATTACACAACTTTATAACTTCCAAATTTTGAGGTAGCAGAATGCTTTACCGCTTTCCGCGAGTGACTGAATCTAACTGACCAAAATACAAAAGAGTAAGAAACGACGAAGTCTAAAAATGATGATCAACAGTAATTAACACGGAAAAATACAGCCATGTGGAGATTATGCTCTATTAAGCTTTATCTACATATTAATAAGGGTTGTAACAGCACGCAACATTATCGTGCCAACATGTAATACTGCCCTTATGAGAAAAAATGATTTTTTTATAGCTCCACATATATATATACACAGTCAGGTCATAAGTTCTGTCACACAATAAAAACTTTTGAATTTAGAACGCTGGCCACAAAAAAGTTTATTGAATTCGAATTTCGAATTTTTCATGAAAATAAAAATGTGTACTTTCTAGAATTTTCCTCATTTTTAAATATGGAGCGGACACTTAAAGAAGACCGTGTCGCAGTTATTGCGTTGCATCAGTGCGGTTACGCGTCAATTCAGATTTTCGACTTACTGAAAAATTTGAATATAACCAAAAGATTCGTTTATCGTACCATAAAACGATACAATGAAGACTCTAGTGTAGATAACAGATCAAGAAGTGGTCGCCCTCGCTCTGTTAGGACTCCAGCAGTGATAAAAGCTGTGAAGGCGCGAATTCAATGAAATCCCATACGTAAGCAGAAACTGTTGGCAGAAAGCACGGTGAAAAGGGTGTTAAATGAAGACTTAGGGCTTAGGGCATATCGAAGAAAAACAGGACATCGTTTGGACGCTCGTTTAATGGACCTGAGACTGAAGAGAAGCCGCGCTTTGTTGAAGCGGTACGCGGGAAAAAAGCATCGGGAAATTATTTTTTCGGATGAAAAAATTTTCACCTTGGAAGAGAGCTACAACAAACAAAATGATAAGGTGTACGCACACAGCAGTGAAGAAGCGAGCAACCGTATTCCGCGTGTCCAACGAGGTCATTTTCCATCCTCGCTCATGGTTTGGTTGGGAGTCTCTTATTGGGGCTTAACTGAGGTACATTTTTGTGAGAAAGGCGTAAAAACGAATGCAGTTGTATATCAAAATACAGTCCTCAAGAACCTTGTGGAACCTGTTTCTCATACCAAGTTTAATAACAGGCACTGGGTATTCCAACAAGATTCTGGGCCAGCTCATAGAGCGAAAAGCACACAAGACTGGCTGGCGGCGCGTGAAATCGACTTCATCCGGCACGAAGACTGGCCCTCCTCCAGTCCAGATTTGAGTCCGTTAGATTACAAGATATGGCAACACTTGGAGTAAAAAGCCTGCTCAAAGCCTCATCCTAATTTGGAGTCACTCAAGGCATCCTTGATTAAGGCAGCCGCCGATATTGACATGGACCTCGTTCGTGCTGCGATAGACGACTGGCCGCGCAGAATAAAGGCCTGTATTCAAAATCGCGGGGGTCATTTTGAATAAACTTTATTACCATAAGAATCTATGTTTTATTAAGTTCATTTTGCTATATAAATGTTTACATAAATAATAAACATGTCTAAATTATTTCATATTGCACATGTGACAGAACTTATGACCTGACTATGTATATAATAAAGTGCCAAAAAGATTAAGAACATGCATTTAAATATATTTAAAGGAAGAAAAACTTCACTGGTTAATAAATGTTCCTACCGCATTGAATTATTAGGAATCAAACGATTAAGTATGGATTATTTAATTTTATTATGAATTTCAATTAAACTGGCATTTAATTATGACACTATTATTATTATAACATTTTGACATAATCACAATTATTTAAATTATTGCATGCTTACAGGAATTTTCATACGCCTATACAGGCAGTAAATGGAATGCACTCGACTATTTATATGAGAGAATATTTATATAAAGACCTGTTTAATTTACTTATTCCATGAATAACATATATTTCTATGACTATTTCTATTTCCATTTCTACTGACTTACTGATAGATAGTGGAATCTTGGAAATATGGTTTAGGGATATGGGTGTGGAACCCAACATACCCTATTTAGCTACCTGATGTATTGATTTATAAAACAACTTCAAAAAACTAGAAGAATAATCAGGGTGGAAAATAACTATAATTTACCAATTTACCTAATAGTTTAACAACTTTGCCAACTGTCAAGTGGTTCTCCAATAGCGCGAATGTTCTCTGTCGAAACGTCACCTATCGACTCGCCCATATAATTACGTAACAAAACTTTTTCATAATTTAATAACTACTTACAAATGTTTAGGGGAAACCTGTACTTTAGTTGGTGAGGATTTTATGTTTGAATGAATTTAAATTACCTTTACGATTCGATAATAAGTAAACTTTATTTTACGACTTATCAGTATCTCTGATCATATGCATATGCCATATTATACACAAAATGCGACTGTATAAATAAAGCCTAAAGCTATAATGCGACTCTATCTCTATTTCAAGACATATTCATTAAAACCTGAGACGTTGACCAGATAGGTACACCTATAAGTTACAAGTTGAGCTCTACAATAAAACCAATGCAGCCTCGATGTCACGGGAATTAAATATTAAAATGCTGTGCAATTACCTTTTCGACGTCAAATCGCGTCCGGTTCTGTATGAACAGCTACAGGCTACAGCAGCGTTAATGAATTTAAGATGAGCAAAAAGTGAGTGCAGTGAGGCCGCTTCGTGAATGAAGGAACAACCGGGACCTCGCGTGGCTAGCATCGACCGAGGTCGCAGGCGCAGGATGATACGCTTTTTATCGCTGCAGCGCGACCCAGGCATACCTTATCGAGATAATCAAGTATATTGATGTATGTGCATTGCTATTTTACAAAAGAAATAAGGAAAGGGTGAAATGTTGCAGATAAACGTAAGGATAGCACACTGCTTGAACATAAGGGTTGATCGCATTCCTTGAAGACTAAATTGGATTTAATTAAATTACTTTAAAGTTCAATTAGGTATAATATTCCTATAAAAAGTATGAAATTTATTCACGAAGCTCAAAAGATTGATGCCGGCAAGCAGTAAAGACGATTCTTTTGAAAAAATAAAGTGGCGACATATTTGTCTTCGGTGGCTCGTCACGTCTAGAGCTCGGAATGATTTACAGCCTCCGTACATGGCACTCGTCCTCCCGATAAATACCTCGTCATCAATATTCCAAAATGCGGCTCAGATGCAATTAGCGGCGCAACCTTCGCGGGCCAGCGCGTCCGCGGTCGCAGCAGTCGGCGGCGGCGGGAAAAAACATTAATCCTGTCCTAAATTACCAGTACGAGAAACTACTTTTGTTTGCGAGCTTATTGTTTCAGCAGGCCTTCGTAAACAACCTGTGCAACTAAAGCATATAAATAAATAAACTAAGTAAGTAAGTGCGCCAAACTACTTAGTTAGTTTACATGGCGAGCCGTTACTGTTACGATAATTGTCGTTCAAGTTATTACATTGAGCCCGAGTGGAAATGCATACTAAATCATTTCGGACATCGGAAACCCTCCATAATAGATGGGAACTGATACGTAGCTAGTCACCAGCTTATACAAGCATTCATTTACGGCAATCTGAGCAATTAAAATGAGAATCCGATGTAAATGTAGCCGGTCGCTTGATGGGGAAATTACGGTAGGAAATATTGAAATAGAAAATGCCAACCCTTTTACGTTGTCTCGGGCTTGTAATTTCATTTTCGATAAAACTATACCTTCCGACTTACACTGCGATCTATTTGTCCTTACTTTTATCTTCTTCTTTATTTTAGTTTCGATTCTGAATAAATCGTTCAATTTCGGTTTGTCTGTTTGTTGCAGGCGAGAAGCCGCACAAATGCGTGGTGTGCTCGAAGGCGTTCAGCCAGAGCTCGAACCTGATCACGCACATGCGCAAGCACACTGGCTACAAGCCCTTCTCGTGCGGGCTGTGCGAGAAGGCGTTCCAGCGCAAGGTGGACCTGCGCCGACACCGCGACTCGCAGCACGCCGAGCCCGCCGCCGGCGCCGGCGCCGCTACACACGCTCAGCCGCGCTACCGGTACTACAGTGACGCGCCGTCACCGCTCGCGCCGCTCGTCAACATCTGAAACTAAAGTCGAAGCATATCCCGTCAGCTGTCCTTGAAACTAACCACGGGTACCTACTGTTAGTCGCTGCGTCTAGGATGAAAGGTAAGTGTAGATGAAGGGTCGACTATTCCTGCATATTTGGCAGGGATGTAGAACTAAACTGCGTCAGATAGGAATGTGTGAGAAATGTGGTAAATCGTCGTCGTAATACTTAAGAAGGAACATTATTGCTAATTTTACAAACTTGTTCATAATATTATGTAGATATATAATTTATGAGATACCTACTGATATTTTCAGAATCATTGTGAATTTTAACGTAAAGAGGCTGTTTGGAGAATTTTGTTTTAATAACTTTGTTACCTTACAAAGCCAGTGCCTTAGAAATTGCCTGTGAATGGAGTGTGTTTTATCTAAAATAAACACTGGACTCCTTTATCAATATTAATTAGCTATATATAATTTATTACCATCCGTCCTGTGCCTAGCGTGATAAATTAGATTTATGTTTAGGTAACTTTTACCTTAAAATTGTAAGACAGTACTGAGTTTTTGACAAAATTAGTCATTTTATCTGTTTACCGTAAGTTTGTATAGTCTTATAAAAACCAAAGTAAAGTGTCTTATTTAGTCGAGTGTGAAACGCTTTATTTATTTGTATTAAGAAGTTATGCGTAATGTTAGCTTTAAGACCAATAGTTGTGAAACTCTAGTTGTACCTATTAAGAAATAGGATTTTCGCAGAGAATTTGTGTGATTTAAGAAAATCTTAAAGAGTGATTTACAAACTTTCAATTGACCTATATACCTTTGACCATTTGGTTCTTACGAGTTGATGATAATCTGAATGTTTATAATAATTTCTAGAAGTTATCAGTTATCAGTTCGCACTACTTGTAGGTTGCAGGACTTGCAGGTCGCACTCCTCACATGTTGGCTGTAGATACGTCATTAAATCGTTACCCTGAACAGACCTGAACTTGAAACGTAGGGACCATAACCAGTTTTATATCAAAATATATTTAAAGCTAAATCTAACAATTTCAAAGGTACCATCTATGTTACCGAACCTCTGACTGTCCAAGTAGGTATGCTTTGTTTCCTTAAAATTTATATTTAATCATGGTTAAATTCAATTATCACTACTTAGCCTTAGTATTATATTGCTACAGCTCCTCTTATTGGGTATCATATTTATTAGTTTATCAGAAATATCCCATTGGGTTGCTGCACGAAAAAAATGTGGTGCTATATAGTTGTACATTTATGCCATCAAGGAAATAATAAGTACCTACAGTGATACGACTTCAATAAGTATTTTTTAAATAGAGCTAAATCGTAAAAACCATACTTATAAGTAACTCGCCTTCAAAAGTAACTTATTGTTACTTAGCTTTTAATCTATGCTAATATTATCCAGTAGTCTAACCGATAGTACTCGTAACACAACGCTGTGCGATAACTGAAAAGGAAACGTCAATGTAAAAATTATCAACCGAGTGGATGTGGTTTCTATTGAACCTATCGGTTCTATTTATCCTATGTTTAATTCAACTAAAGGTATGAAGCCCTAGAGTTTTGTACTCAAAGTACAAAGGCGCACTTAGCTTTTGGAAACTAACTGCACATTAAATACACAAGAATAAGCATTAACGGCTAGAACACCAAAGAGTTAATAATTTATAAATCGCTCAGACGCCATCTTTTCATCGGTGCATGGATATTGTAAATTTAAATACAAACTTGTAGATATCTGAACAACATTTACGGACATTTAGTTTTGTAGAAGATGAGTATGTTGTTGTCCAAATTCTTTGAGCTTCAAGTCATCATTAAAGTATCTAACGTTTACCTGCTAACTGTGTAATTTTGATCTGTGTATTTATTTAGGCCAGTTTTGAATAAATATTGAAAATATCAAGTTTTTTTATTACCTACCTACTTATTTAGTTTTAGTTGGCACTTTTTATTTTCTCACACGAAATTGTCTAGAGCTCCACGCCCTCCCGCCCGCCGCGCGCCGCTCGCCGCTCGTCCCGCCCGGGCGTAGGTGTTAAATTACTGCCGACCGGAAAACTTGAAGAATTTCTGCTTGGATTTCTGTATTGAATAACTGGTCAAACGTGGGCACAACTGCGCCTCATCATCCCGTATGTGAAATGAGGTAACACTAGGGTTTGTTTTGTTTAATTTCTGCTAGAGCATAATTCGCTAATTCATTTCTGGGCTTTTTTTTTTCATTACCATTGAACGGGAAAGTGCCTATTACATTAATAGGAATTATCGGTAAGCTCCCTTCCTATTCTGTGGAAGAAAGCACTCGTCATCCAACTGCCAAAAAATCCAATCCCTCCTCTTTCAAAGATTATAGGCCCATATCTATCTTAACCATTCTCTCGAAAATCCTTGAATCCATAGTCCATGCCCAACTCACTTCCTACCTTTCATCAAACAAACTTCTCTATCCTTTCCAATCTGGGTTCCAACCAGGGCATAGTACTACCAAAGCACTCTTAAAAGTCAGCGATGACATACAGCTAGCTATGGATTAGAAGTTCGTTACGGTGCTAGCCCTACTTGACTTCAGCAATGCCTTTAACTGCGTCGATTTTGACACTCTGGTCGCTATATTGAGCTCACTGAATGTCGCCGGGCATGCTGCCAACTGGTTTCACTCATACCTGAGAGGTCGTCAGCAACGCATTAAGTCTGAAGAGACCGAAACTCAATGGTGTGGGCTTTCCTCAGGAGTGCCTCAAAGGTGGTATTCTCTCCCCTCTTCTATTTTCAGTCTTCATCAACTCTATCTCCAACGTTCTCTCTTCTTCTTATCATCAGTATGCAGATGATCTCCAAATTTATCGCCACTTTAGCCCCTGCGATGTAGTCAGAGGTCAGCCGACGGGTCTTTGCGTCTTTTCACTCCCTCAGGCGTTTGCAGTACTTCTTGCCATGGCAGACTAAAATCACCCTTACTCAGTCCCTTCTCCTGCCGCTAATTGACTACGCCGATGTCTGTTGGGCGAGCGCGAACGAAGATCTACTAAACAAGCTCGAACGACTTCAGAATTTCGAGATTGGTTAATCTTCGGGCTGCGCAAATTTGACCATGTTTCTCAATATCGCAAAGATTTGGGGTGGCTTCCGATTCGTCATCGCTGAGACACTCATATTCTCTCTTATGTTTTCAATATATTGAAAAATCCGCGCTACACTAGCTACCTTCGAAACCGTTTTGAGTATCTTTTTTCAGGAGATCGGCACCGGATATCTCACATGGTCTCACTATTATCCACTCCAAGGCATAGCACCTCGGCATATAAGCACTCTTTCAGGTTGCAGGCGGTCCGACTGTGGAACGCACTACCTTGCACTATAAGAGAAAGTCCCACTTTTGACTCTTTCAAAAACCGGGTAAAAGAGCACTTCCTCTCTCTTTCGTGAGAGTTATGTATGTATATCATTATAATATATAAACTATAATTGCAGGTATATGTATGTATTGATGATGTATTGTATTTAGTAGTCTGGTATATAAGTATTTTATTTTCCGTATTGTATACTATATGTATTTTAGTGTAGATTAGATTTTAGATATTGTGCAGTGCCTACCCTTTCATGATACGTTTCCCTTTCATGCCTTGGTTTGCTGGAAGAAATATCTTTTAAGAGATAAGCTCGTCTTTGTACATATGATTTCTCCTAATGTAACCTTTTAAATTTAATATGTGTTAAATTTTAAATTTAAAGTTAAGAAGGTATGAAAAAAATACTTACTTCCACGTCGTCTCATAAATGACTACATCCTAAATCAGTCGTAGTAATTAACATTATGTTGCATCAATAAACTGAATACATACTCCGATTCAGATTCAGATTCGTTTATTTGCATATGATTTTGGGATTACATTAAATTAAAATAATTTGTTATTTTATTCCTTAATCAACTATATTATATAGCACGCAAATATTTTATTGTAGCAATGTATATAATGCAATATTATTTTTTAATCCTTAGTGAGAAATAACTCCTTCAGTGCATAAAATTTATATTACAGTAGCCGTGAGAACAGCTTGTGTTGACAACAGGGAGATATTTAATTCATTAGGCACTTTATTATATATTTTCACACTCATTGCGTAACAATTATTTTGGTACCGTGCTGTACGTGGCACATGATCTAGTACTACTCTGTTAGGATTTCTTGTATTAAAAGTGTTGGTGTACAATTTGGCAACCTCAAATATATATAAGCAGGCAGGCAAGCAGGCAACCCGAATTACACCAGAAGTAATACCTATTTCCCACAATAATCGTAAACTAACAACGGCATGTCACAGACGCACCCGGGGCTCGCCACCGCCGCCCGCCGCCCGCGCCACCTACAATCAGTGTCTATAAAGGTTAGTTATTCAAGAGCAAACCCGACGCCTGTGCTATAATCAAACTGTATTGCCTTCAACTGATGGCTGAGTGCGACAAACAATCATAAAACATCAACATAACGAAGATACCGCTTTGTAAACAATCAACAAAGTGACATTAAAGAAATGGCCTCGGCGCTACATTCACTCTGAATTGATGATATTTGTCATCATATCCATATATCGTGGCATTTTCATTTCCATTCGGAAGCGTTCGGTGTTATTTTACTGTTTACGTAAATGAGGGTGGGGAGATACTGGTTTCACGTAATGGTAGGTTTGTTCTAAATCGTAGAAATATTTTTAATTCGAAATATTTTTAAAACAAAATAGTAGTTATCAAAAATTGCTTAATAATGATCACCCCACCGAGGGGCGTAAGCTATCGTTCCTATTCGAAAATGAATAGGTATTATGGTTTATAGTAGATAATTTTAAGATAAAAGGATTTTACCTTACATTTAGGATTTATGCGAGTATATACTAAGCTTGATCACTAAGTGCTTACGTGATTATATATATCGTAAATCGTTTGATAGAAACGATTTACGATAAACGAACCTCAATGTTATTTTTATTATATTCAGCAGCTTGAAAATCGCAGTTTGCGCGTGACCGCAGCGATGCAATGCAATTACCGCGACTCTCATTTTGTAAAATAAAGATAATTACAGAAAACCTAATAATTAGGCTTCTTAAAATGTTCGTATTTCGAACGCCCATAACTATTTTTGACTCGCGTTCTAAATTCGAAGTGAGAGGTATGTGACAAAACGTATGGCCTGACCCATGTACAGGATTGATGGGCAGAGGGGAAAGAGGAAATCGCTCACTGTCGGTCGACACTGAGCAAGTCCGCATCGAACCTGTTTATCAATTTCGATCTTGCTCACTTGGAAGCGTGCACTTGTACTTGTGAATTTAAAATGGCATCGGTTGTTCGTCCAATAATCTATTCTCAAGCACGAGCACGAGCTGAAACAGTGCTGGAAAATTGTGACACTGATCGGAAAAAATATTTCGAAAAACATGTTTAGAAACTAGAAAATTAGTAGGTAATTATCAAATGGTATAAGAATAGAAAAAGATATGGAACATTTTACCATAGAAGTCGGAGTAACCACCAGTTACGAACGAAAATTCCTTAAGTGTTTCTTTCGATGATAGTATTATATTAAACTCGTTATAGTGTAGGTACATATACATTTGATTTTCGTTAGAGTAACTAAAATATAAATAAAATAAGTGTAGCCCATTAATATTCCCACCGAGAGACAGGATCCATACCCGGATTCGAGTAATACAGAGCCGTATACTCCACCACGCCTGCTCAGAGCCGCTAGCTCAGCGCCATGGTGTCGGGCTGATGGCCAACCCGACTGTCAGAAGTTATCAAGCTGCCCTATTAGGGCCTTTCGCCCAGCTTTACAACTTCCACTTCTTAACCCCTCATAACTTAGGTTTTGATTCCCTTGGTAGTATCAAACAATTTCAGCAAAAAATTGTGACATATATGGCGGTATCATTTGATTGCGTTGACCTATAAGTTTCATTTTTCACAACTTTAATAGGCCACAGACTTGAGTAATTGATAGTCATTTCAGCTTGATATCTAAACGCGTTCCTAAGGCTAAAGGATCTTGACAGACGGACAGACGAAGGAAAACGGAGTGATCCTATAGGGTTCCTTTTTTCCTTTTAAGGTTCGTACCTTAAAAGGAAAAAACCACCAGTGTGTCCCGCGCTTAATTGTCCTTCTAAACTCTATCTAATGAAATCAAAATATTGAGGCATGTATGTGCCTGATTGTTAACTCAAGCAGCCCGACTCTAAAAGATTATTAATAGCTAGTACGCATTACATCAAACTGTTAGTCTTAGCAATACAATATGAAAACTGAAATGCGATTGGAGTGTGAGTTTATTGCGGGGTCACACGGGTACGCAACCGAGAATAGAGAAAAATATCAATTACTGGTTTACGACTTGTATTGTTAGGTAATTTAAGTCATTAGTTTTTAGTAAAAACTAATAAGTCTAATCACAACTCGAATTAAATGCTTAAATGCGGTGGTTTGGCTTACCACGGCGTTAAACCTCTCGAGAAAATATTCCTTTAAGCTTTCATTCTTGTCCCTGAACTGTACATAGTGATCCCACCAAAAACATTTTCATGTAAAATGTTGCCAAGAACAACATGTAAAATGTTAGTAGTGCGAACCATTTGGTCTCGATGTGGTTCGCACTGTCTAAAAGTTATCAGATCTCATGCAGAGTCAAGCTTCTAACTCTACAAGACCTATCTCTACAAGCCCTAACTTCACAAACTCTACACCTTTGTCAAAATATGTGACTTGGTCGTTATGCTACCGTCACATGTGCGTAAGGTGAAAAATTAATTCACCGTTCATTACTTTTCTGTTATACAATAGTTTTGTAGTACCGAGTATAGTTCTCGTACGAAAAATCAAATCGATTTCTTTTTTACAACATTAATTTTTACTAGAAGTACTATAGTATAAAATAAAAGTAACGAACAGTAAATATTTTTTTCTCCTTACACCCATCTTATGTGACGGTAAGGAAACGGCCAAGCACATCTTTTTACTAAAAAGTAGAGTGTGTGAAGTTAGGGCTTGTAGAGTTAGGGCGTGTAGAGTTAGAAGCTTGGCTCTACGTGAGATCTGATAACTTAAATACGATTATAAATCTCACAATAAACAAGATACACTCCATGGGCCTATGACTATTTTATAGGCGTAATTATTAGGCCGTATAAGGCGCATTATACAAAATTATATCTTAAGTTATAAAAAATATCCTTTATTCCCGCTTCTGTGAGAATAAAGGAAAAATACGTACCACAATATCAAAAAATATGTATTCATTACAAAAACACGGCTTAATCGATGTATTGAAGACTGCCCCCGAAATGTATAAGCATTGTGACTAATACACAATTCTGAATGGCTGAATATCAATGTATCATCATTCAATCGTTTCAGGAATTTTCAGATACTCACAATGCTGAAAATAAAATTGTAAAATGAATGAAAAATTAAGGGATCATTATTGAACTCACAGGTTGAAACAAAGCATTTTTTGCAGTTATCTATTATTTAGTGCTTATACTTCGACTAAGTTACACATTTTTTATACTGTTGAGCCATCTACCGACTTGTCATAGCGATATTATAGTTGATAAATTTTCAATATAGAATTAAAAAGGCAATCAACTATTTAATTCTATTAACATAGAGCTTTTGTGATACACACAATTGTGTTTCTTAAAAATGTGACATAGTATTTTTTTTTATTGTATGCAATAACAAATATGTTAGTAAGTTTTCTGTTACCGTGACAGAAAAACCAGATATTTTATTTATGTAAAACTACTAAGTACTGACGATTAAAGTAGGTAGATATCCGATATAAATAGATTGCACGTTTCAATCCATTTACATTCAAACATGACCTAAGTTAACCCGTTGGCACTAATTTGCCTAAGCCGACTGAAATGCCGACAAAGCCGATCCCTGGCTTCCCAATAGAAGCTCGTCAGTTTGTTTCATACTTGCAACTTATAGACTGATTCTTCAGATATCTACATGCCTGCCACCATCACACAGCGCTCAGCCATTGTTTGTAAACTCATTAAATAATCCCAACTAACGGGCATCAATCAGTGCGGCGGGCACCCCGAGCTCCCGACTGTGGAACTTAACACTACCCCTTCAGCTGAATATTTTTTTATATTTGAAGGAGTTTACCTTCACATTGATCTCATTGACATCAGGTCAGGATCTAATGAGGAGATACTGGATAAATCGATGAATATCCTCAAATAATATAAGCAGACCCATAATGATTGTAATATGTTTCATAGAAACTCGTGCATTTAGTCTGAGCAAGCATCACTTTGTGAAGTCGAACTGATGATGAAGGCCACAGATGGCCACCGCAACTGCTCAATAGGCGTTAAAGAGAAAGTGGATTAGTGCACCAAGCGCGTGCAGTGCAACGCGTGCGCTAGACGTGAAAGAGAGCATTTAGTACTTTATTGATGAGTAGAACAAAGAGTTATATAACATGAGATAAGATAATGATTTATTTCACAAAAGAGTTTACAGATTCACATAATAAAATAAGTAGTTTCTAAGAAATCAAAAAGGTAGTAAAGATTACCGGCGGCACTCACACTAGGTTAGACCTGTATCGTGAGAGCCCAGGACATTGACATAGGAATTACAATAAAGCGTTGACTGACGGCATGAGTTTCTATCAACTATTTACTGTTTAGCAGATATGAAATTAAGCTTATTGATAAATTACTTAAATCATTTTTTTTATAAATTTGGAGTTAAAGTTAAAAGGATACTCAATATAAATACATAAATTTCATTAAGGGAGGAGGGACAGGATTATATGATATTTTCAGGAAATCTTCTGTTTCTTGATATGTAAGCAATTTCAACCAGTTTAGCATAAGGAGCTTAGAAGCTCTCATTGTACAGTGCTTTATTTCGCAGTGTCTGAGAACTTTGTTGTAGACGTAAGGCATCATGAAGTTGTGGAGAAGACGGGCAAATGATGTTTTGGCTGCCGTATGCGGAACACGGAAGATTCTTTTATTCTACAGGTCAACATATATTCTTTGACACAAATCTATTAATTTGTAAATACATCACTGACGGAAACAGTGAGGACATCAAAGTTATTATTGTTAAAATTGACACTGACGTAATAGCTAGGTCTTTAGCTTCATTTATTTAAGAATCTGTTATAAACAGTATAACAGAAGTAAGTAATTGTATAACGGTCACCACAACGATTAGTACACGTACTAAGAAGCATGTAACTACTGACAAGGCAATATGTACAAACGATACTATTGTATCTTTAAACTGCCGCAACCGACAACAGAAAAGCACGGCTTAAAGGTAATGCACCAAAATATACAAGGCTTTTCTGGCAAGCAACTAGAATTAGAAATGTTTTTAGAAAGCGAAAGAATAGATATACTTTGTATGACAGAACACTGGCTTCAAGAGTGTGCAATGCAGTTCAGCATACCAAATTATAAAGTGATCAGCTGTTTCAATAGAAAGACTAAAACTAGAGGTGGTTCCTTAATTTTAGTAAAAGATGGTTTTAAGTGTAAAGAACGAAAGGATATTGTTAGTCTTTCTAGTGAAATGGATGCTGAAGTCTCGTGTGTTGAGATGGAAAAATATACTATTGTTAGTGTGTACAGGCGGGGCGAAGGAGATTTTGAAGTCTTTGAAACAGTGATGGAACAAGTTCTTCAACTTGCATCCAGAAACAAGTCCAAACGCGTCATAGTTTGCGGCGACTTTAACGTAGATTTACTAGACACCGCAAACCGCTCTATTCGCACTAGGATCCTAGCAGTATTTAAGTCTTACAATATGTGCAATGTCTTTCTGGAGCCTACACGAATAACAGCTACCTCCGCTACTTGTCTAGATAACGTATTCTGTGAATGTAGTGTATTCACTATAAACAAATAGTTAAGGCATTAAGTTCAGACCACACAGGTCAGATTGTAGTATTTGAAGAAAGTAATGCTATAAAGCCCCTTAAAGTATTGTGTAGACCAGTAACTTTGAAGAAAATGGAAAAATTTCGTAGTGGACTAGTGTCAAGTCTACCGTTAACACCTTACTGTGAAGATCCGAACACATTATATTCCAGCTTCTTCAAATCTGTATCTGCGGAATTTGAAAAGGTTTTCAATCTGACAAAAGTGAGACCGGACAACAAATCAAAATTCTCTGAATGGGCAACAGAGGATTTAAGACAGAGCAGGTCCAGACTATATGAATTGTATGAGCAAAAATCCTATGATCACAGTCCTGAGTTTAACGTCTTTGTCAAAAATTATTCTAAAAATTTTAGGAAAGACTGCCACAAAGCCAAGTGCCTACATCTTAACAATAAAATCAAAGCTTCTGGCGACAAAATTCAAACTACTTGGAACATTATTAAAAAAGAGACAGGCAAGGTTAGGTCTAGTGAATCTAGTTTTAATTTAAAAGTTAACGACCAATTAATCTCATCAAACGAGGACGTTGCTAACGCATTTGAAAAGTTCTTCAGTACCATACCAATAATAACAACAGAAGCACTACTATCCTCTTCTGAAAAGTCTTTAGATTACTTGGTTGAAAATGTGCCCCAAAACAAGGATGGCTTTAACTTCAAGCCAATAGGCTCTATAACTATAGTTATGTAAGGTAGGTTGTATATTGTATACGGGCCTCTTTAGAGTGGGTGTCACTTTGGCACTTTGTAGTATTAAATAAAATATAAGTAAAAAAAAACTATAACCCGACTACGTGAGTTAAGAGGTTTAAAAAGTGCGAAACAAGGAAATAATTCAGAAAGAAGTCAAGAAATGCGAAGGTACAAAAATGGTCGAGGTAGAGCCGTGGTCGCACCTACTGTATTCTCATTCGTCACTAGATTTTTAATCCAGTCGGTCCATTGAAACTAACAGCACCGGCAAACTCAAAGCGAATAGGTAATAATGTACCTAACGATTCCACCAAGTTTTTTGTTGTGTCTACTTAATCTTACACAGATGTTGGTTAAAAGTGATTAACGTGAGTCAAAAGTCTAATGGACTTCCAGCAGCTGTACACGTTCATTTCAGCCCTATCAAAATTGAGAGAGCTGAAGAGTCGGAGTAGTCGCCATGACATGAATCGGTCGGGTATATCATAGTCATCATCTCAAAATAGATTAGATACCATGTAAGAAAACACTTTAGTTAACTTCTAATATACTTAAGTGCTGTGATATCCTACATATAATGATTGTAAAGGACTTTTTGTTTATTTATTACAACACTTAAAACTTATACCTTGGAAAAGGCTGTAGTTACAATGGTAAATGATTTTTTGCACATTTGTGAGATACAGTAGGTGCGACCACGGCTCTACCTCGACCATTTTTGTACCTTCGCATTTCTTGACTTCTTTCTGAATTATTTCCTTGTTTCGCACTTTTTAAACCTCTTAACTCACGTAGTTGGGTTATAGTTTTTTTTTACTTATATTTTATTTAATATTTTTCCGTTAGTGATAATGAAAAATTAGTTTTAGATAAGATTTTACAATCGCTTAATGAATGTCGGGTAACCTAGGGGAAGAAGTGGCGGCGCAAGAAACCCAACGGTACAGGGCCCTAACTTTATAATGAAATGAAATTGTTTATTTCATCAAAGTTAGATGTATACATCATTTTTTGATAGTCATTTGGCGATGGCGATTGGAAACCTTATGTATCAAATATGTTACATTGCTCAATATATGGAGAACTAACAGGATACTGATGACATAAACGTCATAAGGCTGATGAGCTCGTAGATGCATCACCTCGCGTAGGAATTAATGCCAGAATCTTCTTGGTTATCTCCCATTGTAGCCCATACCATATACCATATAATATATGATCAAACAAACTTCACAAGCGAAGTTCGATCATTATTATATGAACAGCTCCATTCGAAGATATAGGAAGATGAGTTTAGTTTTCCAGACAGTTTACTGCATTCATTAGGTAGATTCGCACGCTTTTAAACACAATTCGATAAAAAAACGAATACAAATCGATTGAAAATCGCGTAACAAATCGACACGTTTATTCCCTGCCCTACCGCCGGACTCGGCTCACGGTCACGAGTAGGTACCTCATTACTTTAGAGTTTTTTTTTTATCAAAAACTTTTGTCATCTTCATGGGTTGTGGAGGGTGGGTTCCTATATCTTCGATTGGAGCTGTTCATATAATAATGATCGAACTTCGCTGGTGAAGTTCGTTTGATCATATATTATAATTCACAGCTCCAATTTTCAGATATAGGAAGATGAGTTTAGTTTACCAGGTAGATGTTCAGAGAACCTACAGTTTACAAAAGTTTTTGTGTAATAATTTTAAGCGGGATACATATCCTATCGTATTAATATTAAATCAATGTTTTAATCAAATTATATAGTTTTATTAAACATAATACAACCTTGTTTTAACAAATTATGGCAAAATTATAAAGCATCTTAATCTTAATTAGATACATATATCTTTTCAAACATCATTTTGATTAGGCGCAAATAAATATCAGATATCATATTTATTTTAGACTATCTTTTTCTAAGATTTATCAACATACATCGGACAACTGCGCAGAAACGTTTGTAGATCGTTTCATTCGGCTAATACCATCGATTTCGCTAATACCTACATATAAAGTTACTCATCTTTTTTTTTGATAGTTTTTTTTTTACTTTGATGAAATAAAAAACTTTGACTTTGACAAAGTTACTCAGCAGAGTTGAGACTTCGGAGTCTCTCCAATTCAGTTAAAGATACGGCATCATGGGGGTGGGATAATAGTTTACGTGGATCTAAGTCACTGATGTATAAACCCTCAAGTGACTTTACTCTGGTTAATGCCACGTAAACCTGCCCTTTCGAAAAAATACGTTTGCCAACGTCCACTACAGCCTTTTCTAAGGTACAACCTTGTAACTTGTGTACGGTTACGCCCCAACATAAAATCAGTGGTAGCATTTTACGCAAAATTTTGCCACTTCCTCTCAACCCGTCATATTCAGCCGTGGAAGGGGTTATTCGGACTGTTTTATTTTCCAAGTTGTCAGGTGTTATTGTGCTGTCATCAAACTTAATGTTCACGGCCGCTGGCAGTTCACCGGGCTCCAATTGATCTCGGCGTAAGGCTGGCCACTCAATACTCATCTCGGTGCCCATAGCACCATTCACGAGACTTCACGAGCTTCAGGATCGGAAGCGGCGGTATAGTATCTGGTTCTTAAGATAGCACTCTTCCTACGCCGTTTCATCCATCCCATCCGATTTAACAAAGTTATGGTTGGAGCTGATTCCTCTTCTAGGGTCTCGTAGGCGTCGTCATCGCCATTTTCGTCATCACCGAAGGAAGCCGAAGATACAGGTTCATAAGTAACAGCAAACTCCCCTAAGACTTTCTAGATTTCTCGGACGGTTTTCGTACCGCTCGAAAATATTTTTATACGGTTCAGGGCAGTCTGTATCAAACCGTAGCATTCAGTACCTTTCTTGAGGTTTACACGTGTTGACGAAAACGCATTTTCGTGAACCTTCTCTAAGCCTTAGATGGCATAGCCTGAACGCGCATTCTGAGGCCGACACTTGTCGATGACTTAGTAGAGCACTTTGTACGGTGAATATTTGTTGTTGAAAGCTCCCTCCCCGTTCCTGAAGTCTGTTAAGTGCGCCCGTTATTGCAGCCTGAATTTGCGTAGGCTCTGATTTTGCTATGTACTTGGCAATATACATTGCTACACCTATTGCTGACACAACAGGCTGTATGTCGATATTGGCGCGCCAAAGCATTAACAGCCGCAAGTTGTAGTTGTTAATCATATGCTCATCAGGACCACGTTTCAATTCATAGAACCGACCACCATTCCTTGTGGCCTGCTGATCGCCAAGAATCTTGGTCGTTTCCGAGACTGGTCTCGGAAACCCAAATCTACACGCATTGGTGTCATTCCGCTTGTAACAGGTTGCAGTATGGTGGTGGGTTTGCAGTCGACGTACCAATTCTTTTCCTTCATCTTCATCAGGGAGCTCACATGAAATTACATTTTCTATCAAAGCTATTCCTGTTGGAGAATTGAAGTCAGGCATGTGTTCAGGTAAGCTGACTACTATATAGAAGCTTGCCCAGAGCGAACACATGTCTTTGCACCACACTAACATATGGACATGGGGGCTACCTCGGAGCTGAAATTCAATTCTCCACCAGTAGTCCTCAACATTGCGCCCTAACAATGGATGGGTGGACTCTGCTTTTAAGAGTCTTAGCAGAGCATTCAGCCGGAACATGAATTGTCGAGACATGGTTACCGGATATGTCTCCACTAATCTGACCTTTTCCTCATAAGTGAGGTCCTCAACGTTGGCGTTCGGCCTGCCGTCAGCGACCAGTAATGCATGCAACATATCGGGCCAATTAAGATCATTGCATGATAGTGTAAGATACCAGTGAGCTGGGCCAAGGTTACGCACCATAGCCATCAGCTCACTGTAGGCTCTATGCCAGTACGAGGATGTTCCTCTGATGTTTCTCATACAAAGATGTATATTTTGAAAAAGATCAGAAGGCTGGGCTCCATCTTGTCTCAATCGTCCGCAAACTGAAACGTTTTGTCAGGCTCTCAGTAATTCTACTACTGAGAGTGCATAAAATAGGTATTCTGTGGTTTGGAAACGTTGGTCATTACCCATAACTCGCGCTTGAAAGTAATCAAGCGGTGTAATTTTTAGGGGCCTTTCCTCGTTTAGTCCGTTCTTCCCATCTGGAAATAATTTAACCCAAGCAAGCTCTTCTGCCCTACGCTCTAGAAGAACGCTGACTGGGGGTGCTGTTTTACGGGTTATTTCTCGTATTGGTATGGCGCCATCATCATTAACATTTTGACTTATTACATCGGCAATGTCTGGTACTGGAACATCAATAGGCATTAAAAGAGTTGTGCTTATGCCAAAGTCATCAGATCCTGGGAAATTAGCCATATTAAATTGTTCTTCCAGTCTTTCCGAATTCACATGTGATGAATCTAACTCACGATCCAGCAATTCATTACTTTGTCCTACCAATTCTGACTTTACGGTGGTGAGAGAGAATTGAATATCTCTTCTCGGTCTTACACCAAGTACGAAATGCAAGTGCTTAGAAAGTGCATCTATTGTCGGCAAAATCATAACCATTGCTCGACCAGCACTGGGAGCAATGCGGCCTTTTGGACCACGGGAGTGTGAGTCAAAAAGGTAGAATTTACCCATTTGCGCTATCACTGCCAGTGAAATTTCATTGCAAGTAACAATGCAGGATGTCACTTCTGGCCTCTGCAACAAATTTTCAAGTCCAGCCTTGATACTTCCGAAATATCCACTGAGTACGTTTCCAGAACTATTAACTAAACCTACTGCAGCGTCTACTCCGATATCTAAGGTGTATCTTTTTTCGGCAATTGTTACTATAGGCAACAACTCATCAGTGGCTAGGTATTCCGGCTGAATATCTAGATTTTCAAGGCAAATTTTATAATATTTGTCCCCAAACATCACCCGGTCAATATCGGAGGATTTCCAGCCTTGCAATGGATTTGATGAGGCATAGGCGATTGCTGCTGTTGCATTGGCCGTGCACTGCTTGCCTCTACTTGTAGAACTAAAAATATCACTACCTTGATGGAACGACCCTCTGAGTATAAACAGAAGCGGAGATGAGTTCGGTATTTCCTGGTAATGATTTTCGTTCTCAATAGTTGCAGGCACTTCCGTTGGTACTTCCACAATATTTTGATTGATTTCGTAATTCAAATTATTTAAATTTATTATGACATTGGCATATAAATGATTGTTGGTTTTCAATCAATTCAAAGCATCTCTTATGTTTTTTATGTTGACTTCATACTGCTTTGTTGAGTCAAAGTTATCCAGTTTTTCCACTACAATTTTTAAACCTGCTTGCTGTTAAGACAACGGCAACTGCTCAGCTAGTTCTTCAACCTGTTGCGCAAATAAAATGGCCTGACCCTTGAACCCTTTCTGCCCAAAACGACCGCCCAATTTCACAACTTTTAAGAAAGGTCTTATCCGTGAAATTAATCGAAGCTCCATTTCACTGAGAGTTTTCAGTTCATCTGGAATTGGCGCCACATTCATATTGTTCCAGTATGCGGTAGTTGGCACCTTGTTTTTTATAAGACTGGAATGACATCTGTTGCATACCACAAAACTTTCTGGGCAATCATCTGGCAGTACATGGCATAGCGCTTTATACATTTGCTTTGTCTGGTTTTTAAACTTTATTTGAGTACAAATGTGGCACTGTTGATCCGCCACCTTTGATATTGCATGAAGAAACTGACTAGAATCAGTAGTAAACAATTCTCTTTGACGACCATATGCACGTTTAGATACAGATTGCATATTATGCAATCTTACCTCCCGCGATGTAGGAGATTCGGCATCTCTGATCTGGGAGGCATGTTCACTCATAACTGCTAGTCGCAACTCATGAGATTGTGGGGATTCTAAGTCCCTAGCCTCAGCAGCATGATCTCTCATCATGGAGAGTCGCATGTCCCGTGAATGCGGGGATTCTAGGTCTCTGACCGCAGCAGCATGAGCTCTCTTTATGGCGAGCCGCATCTCACGGGAATGCGGGGATTCAAGGTCCCTGACCTCAGCAGCATGAGCTCTCTTCATGGCGAGCCGCATCTCAGGGGAATGCGGGGTTTCTAGGTCCCTGACCTCTGCAGCATGACCTCTCATCATGGAGAGTCGCATCTCACGTGATTCCGGTGACTCTGCTGATCTTATTCTTCTGGCACGTTCACGCATTGATGTTAGCCTTTTTTCTCTGGATAAAGATTCTTCACGTGCACGTGCGTTAGAAGCATGCTCTTTCATATTCTTCAGTCTAGAGTCTCGTGCCTCTGACGACTCTTGTTTACGTAGTGCAGCTTTTTTTGTAGCTTGCTTACTTTTCTTTGAAAGTGGCATTTTTAATGTAATTACGTATAGGTATGTATACTTTTGTATTTATAAACTATTGTTTTGAGAAAATTGTGAGTGTATTTTTAGGGAAGGTAGTATAAGGAAGAAGTATAACTATTTAGGCAAATTATCCGCTTGCGCGTTTTAACTTGATCTGAACTCCATCTATCGGTATTAAGTGGAACTTAACAATGTATAGGACCAGTTTATAAGTTAAGATCGATTGATATTTCTTAATATACTTACGTTAGTGCAATACTGTCTGAGAACTAAGTGGGGTACATTAAATTTCGCATCGTATGACAACTTCAAAACAAGAATCTGTCAAGCCGGCTAGGCTGCTAAACGTGCTAAACATTTGAATTTGTCAAAAAAAATGCGTTTCTTGTATGGGAGCCACCCTTGTATATTAAATTTATTCTAAAACAATTATCAATTTTTGTAGCATATGTCCAACGAAATAATCTGTGAATATTTCAAGCGTCTACCTGTTGTCGTCAATAATTTAGAGAAAATAATAAAAACGGACAAATAACATTTTTTGTATGGGGGCCCCCTTTTATTATTATTTTTTATTTATTGTTTTTAGTATTTGTTCTTATAGCGGCAACAGAAACACATTATCTGTGAAAATTTCAACTCTCTAGCTATCATAGTTCATGAGTACCAAACATTTACCTAACTAAACAGAGTTTTCCATGGCCGCTAGAGGGCGCCACATCAGATCTTCATAGCCTATGTCACCCGCAAAATTATTACAAATCTATTGACACCTCATTTACTAAAATCGGTTCAGTAGTTTAGGCGCTACGAGTGGACATACATACATACCCACCCACATACAAACATAGACTGCCAAAATCATTAACTTCCTTTTGGCGGTCGCCGTAGTCGGGTAAAAAAGAAAGAGGATTGGATGTGGAAGTCAATGTGACACACTTGACCGTAGGCTTCGGCCAGTGACTGAGCTAAATTAAAGTGAGGATTAGAATAATGGCTATCGAGCCAGTTGTGGATCCCTTTTATAAAAAGTGTATATAACTAGAAACCAAATAAAAAAATACAAGCCCATAAATATAAAGTTTTATAATATATCCCACACAGGGCTGAGATATAGATAGTGCTAAATAGATAGTGCTCAAGAGTACGATATTAGCACATAGGAGCGCTACATTGGCGGAGGCGCCGAACAGGCCGGAGAAGTAAGAAGACTGCTTCAGGAGGAAGGAGGGTGACGTCATAAAATGGCGCAATAGAAGAGGATGGTGATCGTCGATCCAGGCCTTGAAGAATTGAGGAAGGATCGAATGTGCATTGGGGAGTATATTTCGGTACTTAAGTTTTTTATTTAGGAATTACCTCGACCTGCCAAGCGAGTGAAGAATCAAATAGAAAAATGTTATGGGAAGATTGTTTTATAGCAGCGGACATTTTGTGAAAAATTTTATGAATTTTTTTCATGATGGAGGAGTTGTCAACTTGTTTTTCGGGGAGTCCTCAGGAGTCCTTTGAAGATTTTTTAGAAGACTTCAGAGATGCTGCATCGAGGTAGAAATTTATATCGTAGGAGGAATTGAAATCATTATTTCCTTCGTATTTAAAAGGTGGAGCCTTATATTTTTTTAGGGAAATTAGGGGCAGTGCCCAGACATTTGAAGAGGTGGTGAATAAGTTTAATGAGGAGTTTGGAGGCACAGACTTTGCAGAGAAGTTCTACAATGCCAAGCAAGAGAAAAGGAGTTTGTTGGACTACTTTCATTATTTAGGGGACCTGGCGAGGAAGACTAGAGTTACTAAAGATGACATTTTTATAACGCAATTTTTAAGAGGGTTGCAAAACCATCTTAGAAATAAATTAATGTTGAGCCATTTTGTAGATAAGAAGGCGCTAAGGGCAGTGCTGGTACAGATGGAGAAATTAAGTCCGGGAAGTGATGATAATGTGAATGTGTTTAGGAACCCGGCAACTTTTGGACCGAATTTGGCCCATAGCAATAGGGGGGGGAAGACAGGCCGAATGTTTCTAGTACTAATAATTATAATTTGCGTCCTAGGTAAGCGGATTTTGCAACACGTCGTCGCTAGAGCCCGATAGCGGTGACCTGGCTGACCTGTGGAATGAGGGCCTCAGACGAGCTCAGCAGCGTAGCACAGAAGCGGAACGACCAATGGGGAAGATCGTCGCAGTCGAGGCGAATCAGCAGGTCAGACCATTAGTTTTATTCAATTCTTATCGCGCTACAGCTTCATGCATCAGCCCAGCCGTCGCAGATCAAGTGGGTGCGAGATGTATGCAAGAAGAGAAGAGACGGGTTAAGGCGGTAAATGGAAGTTTGCTGCAAATTGTAGGGAAATGTGTTATAGATTTTAGTTTGGACAATTTTAGCTTTTCACATGAATTTTTAGTGGTAACTGATTTGAATTGTAGCATTATTTTAGGGGTGGATTTGTTAATAAAGAACGGTATGAATATTGATTTTGTTCATTCGTGTATGTGTTTTTTCCAGGGAAAAATACCGTTTTTCAATAATTTCCATACGAAACAAAACACGACGACGGTAAAACGAAATGTCATGTGCGTAGGGATTCTTTCAAAACAAATGATAGGGTCGGACTTTCTAGACGATTCTAGAAGGAAACAAGTGAACTTCGGGGAAACCACGGTTATCGAGGATCGTGACGTGATAAATTCTATCGACTTTCAGGAGCTAAGAAAGGGCGATTACGTTTATTTCTCGGGGTTATCGGATTCGTGCGAATTTGCGTTTGGGGTAGAAGATAAACGGTTTATCGTAAATGAGGGTTTATGTCAGAATGATAAGCGGGTATTATTGGCGTTGTTGGATAGGAATGCGGATAGATTTGCGTTTGCAACTGACCAGTTAGGTAGGTCGGAGATAGTGTCGGTCGATATTAAGACTTATGATGAAGAGCCGGTTCATTGTCACCCGTTTGTGACAATGTTATCGCGTTTCGCCGGTGCAACGGGATATTATTGAGGAGCAGGTCGCGGAGATGTTTAAACTAGGTGTTATTACTTATTAGGGAATCCACTAGTTCTTATGCTGCGCCCGTTGTGTTAATTAAAAAGTCCGATGATTCATGGAGGTTTTGTATAGATTATCGGAAATTAAACAAGAAAATTTGTAGGGATAGTTATCCTATTCCGCGGATAGAAGACATTGTCGATAGTTTGGCCGGGGCCAAGTATTTTGCGGAGTTAGATCTCAATTCAGGTTATTGGCAGACGGTTATTACGGAAGGTAGGCATAAAACGGCTTTCGTCACGACCACGGGTCTTTATGAATTTAATGTAGCGCTCCTATGTGCTAATAGAAGGGAAACGGGAAACAGAAGGACCTCAGTTTTCTTCTCGTTCTGAACCTGATGATGATGGTTTGGAAGTTTTTAGTATCAATGTAGAGTCGTTACAGGCGGATCAAGAGAACGATTCATTTCGTAGTAGATGGTTAACGCGGTTGAGCGAACGTCCGGAAGCGTGGCGTAGCGTTTTTTGCTTGAGAAATAATTTATTATATAAAAGCGTACGTAGAGATGGAGAAGTTAGGGAGGTATTAATATTGCCTAGGTCGTTGTTTCAAAATGTAATGAACGAATTACATGATGAGGCGTGGACAGGAGGTCATTTGGGTCTCACAAAGACGTTGAAGAGTTTTCGGTCGAAATATTTCATGCCGAAAGCCGATAAGGAGATAGAGCGATATATAACTTCGTGCGTGCCGTGTCAAGAAAGGAAGTTAGGTAGGTAATATTTTTAAAATTGTAAGACGGACCTGCGGATGAAATAAAAAATTTCAATAGTCCGGGAGGCCACTCGGCTATTTTGCGAGTTACTCGAGTGCGTTTTGTTATACGTACTAAGGCGGATAACGGGAAGATGTATGAAGTTGGCACGTCTGTATACAAGGTCATTGAGATCGTTGGGAGGTCTAATGTGCTGATTAGTCGTCTGAACTCACGGTCACGGGGCGTTATTGTTAACACAAATCGTTTAAAACGCTTTGTGCTGCGTTGAGGGGTTCGTCTGATATTAAATAATTATACATTAGGACATTAAATAATTATAGGATTAGGATAGGAACATTAGGATATTAAATAATTATACATTAGGAGCATAATATAATTTTATCCCGGTTGATGGTTTGTGGTTTATGTATGCGGTATTGTGATGAATTGTTTATTAACCGGTGTTTCTTTTCATGTTGTTACTGATCTATAATGTCTGATGAGGACCGTACACCAAAGACTCAAGAAATATCTGTAAAATACTAGATTTCCGTGGTAGATTTTCTTTATATGAGAAACTTTTATAAACGACAGTTCCAATAATTGTTTGAACCGATCGCCTGGTTTTATCTTTGAGAGCAGTATGACGAGGCAATAGCTATTCGTCATAGGGTTCTGTTTTGGTTCCTGCGTTCTTAAAGTATAGAGTTGGGATGATTTGGTAAGGGGAGAGTAAGGGTTGTATAACGAAGGTTTCTCAATGAAAGTAATTTCTGATGTGGGATAACTCGGGTATTCGATACACATTCGAGATTCTTTTTAGAGTCTTTACTTGGGTAATTGGTTGCAACTCACGGCGATTATCTTAAACTGTTAATAGTAAAAGATAGTTTACTGAATTCCAATGGATTATTTAGGATATATGTATGTCCTATGTAGTATCGGTTTTAAAGCTAGTTGATTTCATCGTATTATTGGAACGAATTTTAATGAACTTATTCTTAGGCTGTGGCTTAGTAATACGGTTCTATAGATTAATCCTGTTAATATGGTTGACGTTTCCTATATTTGAAAATGATAATTTTTTTCTTTGATCTTTGCCTGCGTTAATTTTTGAAATATTTCCATTCGGTGGAAAGTGTTTACAATGTGTTCACAATTGTCTATGCAAAGATCGGTTAATTTAATTTTAGGAACGGAGGTATTATGGTTGTCTGATAAGTTTTTCGCTAGTTTTATTGTCAGAAAGTTTGTCGAATGATAACTATTCGAGAAGCTAAATCTTAGCTAGATTCAGCTGTATGCCTTCGTATTGTAATTGAGAGTTTTCTAGCGTTAGGTAGGTTAGTGTTAAGCCGCGAATAATTGTATGATGGGATCATAGGGTGTTATAATTTAAGTTTTTTAAGGTGCATAGCCTACACCTTAAGTGTAGTTTGGTTTTGTTATTTAATGTTTAATTGAGTAGGTTAAATGGGATGGTTGGACAGATAAGGATTAGGGTACTTGATTTTATTTAAATTTATGCTTGCGGCATATTCACTGTCTTTTAGATTTCATGCATAGAAAACTTACTTAAAGTTAATATTTAATGTTTTTTAGGTTTTAGACTTTGAGATAGGGTTGTCATTTTGGATTTTAGACTTTGAGTTAGGGTTGCCACTTTGAAAAAAAAAAAAACCGTTGGAAAATTTTTTTTTTGAAGGGAGGGGGGATTGATTGTAAGGTAGGTTGTATATTGTATACGGGCCTCTTTAGAGTGGGTGTCACTTTGGCACCGTTACTTGTTTGTAGTTTTAAAAAAAGAAAGAGGATAGGATGTGAAAGTCAATGTGACACACTTGACCGTCGGCTTCGGCCAGTGACTGAGCTAAATTATAGTGAGGATTAGATTAATGGCTATCGAGCCAGTTATGGATCCCTTTTATAAAAAGTGTTTATAACTAGAAACCAAATAAAAAAATACAAGCCCATAAATATAAAGTTTTATAATATATCCCACACAGGGCTGCTAAATAGATAGTGCTAAATAGATAGTGCTCAAGAGTACGATATTAGCACATAGGAGCGCTACAGTTAAAACATTTAAACTTCTTAGCATGAAAAAGACTGAAAATTTATGGGGCATGTCGGTTAACGTGGTTAAATCAGTAATCGATGTGATTGCACCATACATGGCAATCACATTCAATAGTTGTATAGCAAACGGAGTTTTTGCTGACCTCATGAAAATGAGCAGATTAATACCACTTTTCAAATCCGGTAGTAAACAAGACCCTGCCAACTTCAGACCTGTATCTGTATTGCCAGTGTTGAGCAAGGTGTTTGAAAAGGTCATATAGAGTCAACTACTCTCTCACTTCAATGCATCTGGGCTACTCCACAAAAAACAGTTCGGATTCACTAAAGGCAGATCAACAACAGACGCCGGAGTAGCGCTAGTAGAACACATTTATAGTGCGTGGGAAGGATCACAGGATGCGGTTGGTATTTTCTGTGATCTTTCCAAGGCCTTTGACTGTGTGGACCATCAAACTCTTTTGCTCAAACTTCAACACTATGGTATCAAAGATAATGCGTTAAAATTAATGGAATCTTATTTAATGGAAAGATTACTAAAAGTAGATATAAACAGATGCAAGTCCACTGGAACCCATATGAATATTGGTGTACCCCAGGGTTCTATCTTAGGTCCGTTCCTTTTCTTAGTGTACATGAATGACCTGCCTTATATGGTGGAAAAAATGACTCAGATTGTTCTATTTGCTGATGACACATCTTTTATTTTTAAGGTGAAAAGACAAGAAGAAATTCTAGACGACGCAAATAGTACACTCTCTCATGTGTTAAGTTGGTTCAATGTAAACAACCTGTTATTAAACTCAAAGAAGACTAAATGTATCAAATTTTGTTTGCCTAATGTACGACAGGTTGAAAGCAGTGTTAGAATAGGATCTGAAAGATTGGACCTCGTTAAAGACACAATCTTTCTCGGAATCACTATAGATTCGAAACTTCAATGGAGTCCTCACATAACTAATCTCGCACGAAGACTTAGCTCAGCCGCTTTTGCGGTCAAACAAATCAGATATCTTACAGATGTTGAAACTGCAAGATTAGTTTACTTTAGTTATTTTTACAGTATTATGTCTTATGGAATATTGCTCTGGGGGAGAGCAGCAGATATAAATACGATATTTTTCTTACAAAAAAGGGCGATCAGTGCGATATATCAATTAGATGCTAGAGAATCATTAAGAGAAAAATTCAAAGAAATTAATATACTTAGGGTTACCTGTCAATATATATACGAGAATATCATGCATGTAAGAAAAAACATATCTTTATTTAAAATTGTAGGTGATAGCCATACAATTAACACTAGAAATAAAAATAGGTTAGCACTACCATTATTTAGTCTAAGTAAAGTAGGCACATCATTCATGGGGCACTGTATTCGCTTCTACAATAAAATACCATAGGAATCATTGATCCTTCCTGAAAAGAGGTTAAAAAACTATGTTAAAAATGAGCTGTTAAGAAAGTCCTTGTTTAATATTTATGCTTCGGAACGCACCGGTTTTTCTTTGCGCGGATCGACCGCGAGTGATCGGGACATCACTAGCGGAAACGGGACTAGCAGCTGTCACTTGTACAGAAACGAGATGACGAGTTAGAGGTTACTTTCTTGTCGTGAGAAAAAAATGTCAGCACATGGCGTCGGGCTTTGACTGTATTTTAGTGTAACAATTGTCTAACACAGGTGTCGGGCCTGGTCGGAGTGTTAACTATAATAATCGTCGGGAAATAAGTAGATTCACGTCAGCGGAGTGAGTGCTTCGTGTTGTGAAGGTTAAAGTTGTTCGGTCCCCAACTCGTCGCATTCGGACAGCGACTCCTCGTGTCGGCAAGCAACACGACGGCGACAGCATCGGGCTACGACGAGAGTAAGATTCAAATCCTCTCCACCCACCCATTGTGCTCCTTATCCCGCATTCCTGCCTCGAATTGAGCTTTCGAGTTCCGGCCCAAGGCGTCAAGGTCAGTACCACTTGCGATACTCCCTGTGCTGGTGAAAACCACCCTCAAGATTCCACGCCCGTTCGGTTGAGGCGTGGAATTAAACAATTTGGTAGCAGGCGCGGTTTCCTAGTGGGAAATCATCGATTCACGGATGGTTGTAGGTTGTTTTTTTGCCACATTGTAGTTGGGAGAAAAGGGTATCTCAGATTGGCCGGCAATCAGTTTGTGAGTGAGTCTGTGGTCGGTATACCAAAATTAAAGTTCATTTTCGGTTAGTGAAAGTATAATTGACGATTTAGTTAACAATTATTATAAATTTGTAATCGGAAACTACTCGGTGTGCATAAGAAACAGTCATTCGGTCGGACTATAGTATTGCAGTCGGGTTCCATAGCATTGCAGTGTTGTTTCGGATTACAGAGCAGGGTCAGGCATATAAAGGGGTATAAAGCTGATTTTACTGACCTCAGTAGAAGTGTGGGTCATATTGGAGGGGCCACTTCTAGAAGGTTCACATTATATTAAAAATAGCTTTTTTTTCTATAATAAATTTTTGTGTGTTATTCTTTATTGTGCCTTATGGTGGCATTCTCTAATTGATTTAGAGTGTATAGTCATAAGGTGTATGTCCACAGGGCGACCATATTAAATATTTTTTAGGATTTAATTGTTTTAGTGGTTGCCTTAGTTTTAACAACTTAGTCTTAATTTCTGTGCCCAGCGCTGACGTGCAAGTGCTGGTCTCTGGCTATACTTAGTTCGGTAGTGAAGTATAGGACCAGAATCAATTGAATCGGTAAACATGGCACCTTCGCCCTTGACGGTACTGCGGTATGGTGTCCGTGAGGAGATGAGATGGCTCGCCCATACTCATAAGTATGTGGAGCGACCTGACATGGACGATGTCCTGCTCAAGCGTGTGGAGGACGCAATGACACGCGTCGGGAAGGTGTGTCGGCTGGCTGCGGAGGCTGAAGCTCTCGGGCTTACGGATGAAGCCTCGGTGGCTGCAGTGAAGCAGCTCTGCGCGGATGCTGACCAAGCGATGGAATGCTTGGGCGACATCGAGCGTCGCGCGGAAAAAACCAAATTGTTTCGACCGCCCCGCCCCCACGGGGGGGTAGGCGGTCGAAACAATTTGGCGTTTTGAATGCCGCGCCGTCGGGTGACGGCTGTGTGCACTGCGACAGTGCCGGTCATGAAGTGACCAGTTGCGCCAACTTTAAGGCGCTCGGGGTAGCTGCCCGCAGGAAGGTAGTCTTCCGCCACCGATTGTGTTTCGGTTGTTTGGGGCCGCACCCGCTGAGCGAGTGCTTTCGCGCGTTCCCCTGTGAGTGCTGTGGTGGCAAGCACCACATCGTGGTGTGCCTGAACCGGTCAGGCCCTTCGGACGGTCACCAGGGCCGGACTCAGATTGGTCGGCCACAGGTCCCAACCAGGGCCGGACCCAGTCCCCCTCCGGGCAACGGGAGTCACCAACGGGGTGACTGGGGTACCCGCGGACGGGACCCCCCCGAGGGGAAAGGGGCAGCGCGGGGGGTAACATGCGGGATAGCCGGGGTTCGGTCGCCGCTGTCCACGGTCAGCGAGGACTTCGGGCCGCTGGCTCACCGCGTGTTGCGGGCGGGTGTCAGATGGCACCTATGAGTGGCGCGAAGGCTAAGAGCCCACCACCTTCTGCGCCACCCTGCCCGTCGCTCTGCGAGGCGAACAGGGAGGCGAACAGTCGGATGTCGCCCCCATTCCTAGAGCGCCCCAGGTTGGATCCGCTCTCCCCCCTCCATCCACGGTGGCCACCGGGCACACCGTACACCGTCCGGTATGATCGGATACCGGGACAGCGAGGGGCCTATTATGCGGGTTGGGACCCCCTGATGTACATACGGTCTGATATGCCACCGGCATATCAGCAGCCGCGTTACCAGGCCGACGGAGGTCTCAGCGGGTTTGGATCCCGCGGAGTTTCCCGCTAGGGACACGCCGCCCACTTACAGGGTGCCGCCACTCCACAGACGGTCATGCTCCCCACTGCACATCCACATTCCATTCGGGAAATTGGGAACACGGAAGTCGGTTCCGTTAAGGGAGTATGTCGGATTACTCTCTCGTCACGGGTGGATTCATCGGTGAATCTGATGGTCACGGCATTAGTCATGCCTAATGTGATGGGCTCACACCCTCACGTACGGTTGTCGGCCTCGGTGCGACAGTTGGTCGCTGGGTTGTCACTGGCTGACCCGGAGTTCGATATTCCGGGCCCAGTAGACATTTTATTGGGTGTCGATGCCTTGGGATACCTGTTATTGCCAGGTGTCCACGTGTTGCAGGCGACTGGTCTGGTTTCGGTCAACACCAGACTGGGCCATGCGGTAACGGGTCCGGTCATGCCGGCTGCCCCACGCCTAGCGACTCGTAGTCCCTTATTCGGTTCTGTACTCTCGGAGGTGATACAGAAGTTTTGGGAGGTGGAAAAACCTACGGTCCGCCGGTTGGACCCGGTTGAAGAAGAGTGTGAACAGTTTTATCGGAACAATACTGGTCGCCTTCGGTCAGGTCGATTTCTCACACGTCTTCCATTCCGGAGTGATCGCCCACCGCTGGGCAGTTCACACCATGCAGCCGAGACGCGGCTTCTGTCGATGGAACGACGCATGAAGCGTGACGGGATTTTACGGCAGAAGTACGTCGACTTCATGCGGGAATACGAGTCGCTCGGCCACATGTCGGTTTCGGGTATCGACTGGAAGCGTGAAGACCACTGCTTCCTGCCCCATCACGCGGTCTTGAGGACCGCGGAGGGCAAAATACAGGTAGTGTTCGATGGATCGGCTTCAACATCTAACGGCATGAACCTGAACCAGTGTTTGCATTCAGGGCCGAAGTTGAACCATGACATCGCGGATGTTATCACACGGTTCCGTCGACACAATGTTGTGTTTGTAGCTGACATCCGAATGATGTTTAGGCAGACGGTCATTCACCCTGACGATAGACGGTATCAGCTGATACTGTGGCGAGAGAGCCCAGATCAGCCCATCAGGGTGTACGAGCTGAACACCAACACGTACGGGCTACGGTCTAGTCCTTATTTGGCGATTCGCACTCTGCGGGAGTTAGCGGATCGAGAACGGTTAAATTTCCCTAGAGGAGCAGCGATCCTGGAGCAGGATCTCTACGTGGACGATATCTGTACCGGTGCAGATTCCGTAGAGGAGGCGCTCGCTCGACGGGACGAGCTAGTTGAGCTCTTACGGGGTGGAGGTTACGAGCTCCGGAAATGGATGTCGAACTCTCCAGAGTTACTGACTGGTCTTCCGGATGACTACCAGCAGGATCCCCACATTTTTGAAAATTTGGAAAATCCAAATATGTTGTCGGTATTAGGCGTCCAGTACCAGCCGGTGTCAGACATGTTTTCGTATCGGGTCGAGTTGGACTCCCCGAAGGTCTGGACGAAACGGAACGTCCTTTCAACGGTGGCTAGGACATTTGATCCAAACGGGTGGATCACCCCGGTAACATTTCAGCTCAAGTGTTTTATGCAGCAATTGTGGTCTGCTGAGCTGAAATGGGACGACCCGATCGGCGGGTCATTGAGCTCAGAGTGGGACTCGTTCTTTTCGACCCTCCCTGGCATCAATCGGATTTTACTGCCACGGAGGTTGGTCCCCACCACACGATACACCGCCACCCTGCATGGGTTTTGCGATGCCTCGGAGAAGGGCTACGGAGCTGCGGTGTATCTGCGTACGGTCGACTCCTCGGGGGAGGTTGATGTGCGGTTGGTCATGGCCAAGAGCAAGGTTGCGCCGTTGCGCACTCGCCTGACCATTCCCAAATTAGAGCTTTCAGGAGCGGCTCTCCTGATTCGTCTGGTCAACCACACGATGACGGTTCTTCGTGGGTCAATAGCGTTAGAAGATACGGTCTACGCTTGGACGGACAGCCAGATCGTGTTATGCTGGCTGAAGGCTTCAGTTCACAAGCTGGAGATTTTTGTGGCGAATCGGGTTTCGCAGATTTTGAATTCGGAGGTTCCCTTAATCTGGAGACATGTTCCAGGGGAAATGAACCCAGCAGACTGTGCGTCTCGTGGGTGTCACGCTCCGGAGTTGGTTGGACATCCCTTGTGGTGGGGTCCAAAATGGTTGACTCAAGCCGAATCGGATTGGCCAATGAGTCCACGCGTTACCTCGGCGAACGGCGCCTTGACAGTCGGTGTCTGTACGACGCAACCAGAGCCGGAAGAGGAGTTCAGCCTGCTGGAACGGTACAGCTCGCTCGACAAGCTGGTCAATGTGACCGCCTGGATCTTCCGATTTGCGCGAAATTGTCGCAATTCTGAGGCGCAACGGGTGCGGACACAGGTCCTGACACCACGGGAACGGAACCATGCGTTGTTCGCATTGGTACGGAACATGCAAAGACGGTGCACTTTAAGTCCGAATTGGACATTCTGAGACGCGGACGCGTCCAACTGAAGGGAGCTGTGGCTCGGCTCAACCCGTTTATTGACCCTCACGGATTGCTGAGGGTAGGAGGTCGGCTGCGGAATGCCAACCTGCCTTATGCGGCTCGCCACCCGTTGTTACTCCCTAGGAAAGGGAAGTTGGTCGAACTGTTGATACAGGATCGACACATTCGGAATGGGCATGTCGGATGCCACACCTTGATGGCGTTTCTCCAGCGCGAGTTCTGGATTCTATCGGGAAGACGCTTAGTGCGTAGCGTCGTATTTCGGTGCCTGCCTAGTTACGATGCAGCCCCAGATGGGCGATTTGCCCTCGGATAGGGTTAACGAAATCCGGCCCTTTGCGGGTGTCGGAACGGATTTCGCGGGACCATTCATGGTCAAGTCTTTACAGCTACGGAATGCCAGATTAGTGAAGGCATACCTGTGCGACTTCGTGTGCTTGGCCACGAAGGCAGTCCACTTGGAGGTGGTCAGTGACCTCACTACAGAGGCATTTATCGCATGTCTAGATCGGTTCGTCTCACGAAGGGGCCTCCCGACATTAATCCGTTCGGACAACGGCACAAATTTTGTAGGAGCCAGGCGATATCTGCAGGAGGTCACTCAATTCCTGAACGGTAACCAGGACGCCATCGGTACGGCTTGCTCCCGACGAGGGATTGAATGGGTTTTCAGTCCGCCGGGATGTCCTCATTGGGGAGGAATTTTTGAGGCTGCGGTTAAATCGGCTAAGTCGCACCTGACGAGGATCATCGGTGAGACCTCTCTACGCTTTGAAGAGCTTGCGACGCTGTTCTGTAAAATTGAAATGACACTGAACTCTCGTCCGTTGTGCCCGCTCAGTTCGGATCCAAATGATTTGGAAGCGTTGACGCCGGGTCACTTCCTGATAGGTCAGCCCCTTAACGCCCTGCCAGAATACCCATTCGGTGATGTTAAGTTTAGTCGGTTAACTAGGTGGCAGATGTTGCAGCAGATGGCTCAAGATTTTTGGGAACGGTGGTCCCTTGAGTACTTGCACATCTTGCAGCAGCGCCTTAAGTGGACTGACCGGACGAGCCCCCCTCAAGTCGGTGATTTGGTGCTGATTAAGGATGCGAACCTGCCATCATTGAGATGGAGACGAGGACGGATCGTCAATTTGTACACGGGTCGGGATGGCACGCCTCGATCAGCAGAAGTCAAGGTGGGGGACTCGGTCCTCAAGAGAGCTGTCGCAACCCTTTCTCGCCTTCCTATTGATTAGGGACAGGTTCGGGCCTGTCCGGGCGGGTGACTGTTTAATATTTATGCTTCGGAACGCACCGGTTTTTGGTTGCGCGGATCGACCGCGAGTGATCGGGACATCACTAGCGGAAACGGGACTAGCAGCTGTCACTTGTACAGAAACGAGATGACGAATTAGAGGTTACTTTCTTGTCGTGAGAAAAAAATGTCAGCACATGGCGTCGGGCTTTGACTGTATTTTAGTGTAACAATTGTCTAACACAGGTGTCGGGCCTGGTCGGAGTGTTAACTATAATAATCGTCGGGAAATAAGTAGATTCACGTCAGCGGAGTGAGTGCTTCGTGTTGTGAAGGTTAAAGTTGTTCGGTCCCCAACTCGTCGCATTCGGACAGCGACTCCTCGTGTCGGCAAGCAACACGACGGCGATAGCATCGGGCTACGACGAGAGTAAGATTCGAATCCTCTCCACCCACCCATTGTGCTCCTTATCCCGCATTCCTGCCTCGAATTGAGCTTTCGAGTTCCGGCCCAAGGCGTCAAGGTCAGTACCACTTGCGATACTCCTTGTGCTGGTGAAAACCACCCTCAAGATTCCACGCCCGTTCGGTTGAGGCGTGGAATTAACCAGTCCTATTATAATATTAAGGAGTACTTAGATGACAAAACTGCGTGGTCCATACCATCTCAGCGCACTGAAATTCGACGAGGGGCGATGGATCAAGTCTATAACTCGCCGGCGAATTTCCTTAGACCGAAACCAGTACCTGTTGTAAAGTCACTTTAAAAAAAAAAGGTATGGGGGAGTTTCTTGCCGTTTCTTCTTAACCCCGAGGCCCACCTTCCGGAACGGTGTAGTCTTTTTTTTATATAAAAAAAATTGACTTGTAGTTATAAGTAAGTATAATTTTGACGTTGAATAAGATAATTTATTTATTTATATTCAATAAAAAAAATGACTGACTAACTCATAGTTGATACTGTGTAGTGTCTTGCCGTGCATATGAGTAACGGTTTTTAGAATATAGATTTGCCATACGCTGAGTGGGTTCGCTTCAGCAAACAGAGCAGCAGTGGGGAATCTGTTTTTTTAAGCATGACTTTTATAACCGATCGCTGCGCTCTCTCTAGTTCCAGCATGGCAGTCACTCCAGATCCTCCCCAGACTGTTATTCGGTAGCTTAGTATTGAGTCGCACAGAGCCACATAGACCAGCCGAAGGACAAGCTTGCAGGCCGAGTTACGTAACACACGCATGGCATATATAAGTTTCCTAACTCTTTTAGCTGTGTCGGCGATATGCCGTTAAGGGAATGTTTCTGTTCGATGGTGACACCCAAGTATTTGAAGGTTTCAGCACGATCTATCTCCTCACACTTTAATGACATCGGGTTACAGAAAGAGTGAATCCGCATACGAGTACAAAAGTTAGGCTCTGATGCTCGAGTTTTGTGGAAACACATATATTTTGTTTTTTGGCCGTTAAGTGTAAGGAGATTGATGTTCAGCCATTCAGCAAGACTTGACAATCCTAGTTCTCCCTTTTTTAGAACATCCTCCCAAGTATCATTGCATTGAATGTTTGCATCTGGAGGTGAAGCATTATGGATATCATTGATGTATATTATGAAAAGGGTGGGGCCAAGCACGCTTCCCTACGCCGAAATTAATTGGCAACTCGCAGCTGATGTTATTGTCAATTTTGATGCGCAGTCTTCTGTTTGTGAGATAGCTTCTGAACCAATCGAGAGTCAGCCCTCGGAATCCTTTGGTTTCAAGTTTTTTGAGTAGCAAGGGTATAGATACGGTATCAAAGGCCTTAGCTAGATCCAGAAATACCCCAACACACTTTTTCCCTGAGTCAAGGTAAGAAGAAACCTGGTTAATCAGAGTCCCGACGGCATCCTCAGTGGAAATGTCCTTTCTGAAACCAAATTGTTTCTCCGAAATCAGCCGATATTTCTCAAGATATGACACTAAAGGCCTGTTCACAACTTTTTTGAGAATCTTTGAGAATATTATGGAGGAGTAATATGGGTCTGTAGTTTTCTGGAGATTTCTTATTGCCACTTTTGAATATCGGAACGACTTGTGCTAACTTCCATGTCTGTGGGAATATGCCCGTTGAGAGACTGATATTGAAGATATGGGTCAAAGGGACAGCGATTTCGATACATATTTCTTTGATGAGTTTTGGGGTGTAACCATCATAACCCGGGGAGCTGTCGTTTTTTAGATTAGCGATGATCCTACGTACTTCGAAAACGTCCGTTGGCTGCATGAAGAAGGATTCAGGAGCCACCTCATTGAGTATGACCTCAGAAGTGGCATCCCCCAGTGATTTTTGTTGTTTTTGAAGCAGTTGGCTTCCCAGATTCTCGCCCACATTGGCAAAGTAGTCGTTACAATGATCCAATGACTCTTGGGGAGAAAGATTTGTTTTTGTCAGTTCAGAAGAAGAAGAGATTTTTTTTGTACAATTGCTAATATTCTTTATTACTTTCCAGAGCCCTTTAGTTATAGATAAAGATTTAAAGATTTATTGATATTTACGGGTCACATTAACAGTCTAAAGACCAAAACATGTGAGCTTAAAACTTAACAGTGACATGTAACAGATAAATATAGTACATATTACTTAAAATATGAGCAAGTAGATAAAAAAACAGACAGACACAATACCTTATAAATGAACTATATGAAAACAAGCAAACAGTTTTCAAAAACATCCAGAGCGGCATACTAAAAATATCTATCTAGTGCCTGAGAAGTGGGCGCGTGACGAGCGTGCTGTGTACGAACAACACCGCGTACCGAGTCGGCGCGTTAAGGGCAACACTTTGCAGTTCCACGGGGTTATCTACCTCGTTGGATAGAGATGGACTAACAGATACAACTTCCACCTCAGCTCTAGGGTCCCCCCCATCACTGCCACAAAAAGAGACGGGAATAAATAGGGATAATACCCATATTTGAATTTGTATAGAAGTCTAGCAAATTTTCGTTGGACTTTTTCCAGCATGAAATTTAGCCTCATGTGGGTTTGATGATTGCTTTGTACTCTAATTTACTCCGAACAAATGCGTTGTACAAAAAGGTTAACGTAGAAATGTCCTTGAACCGACTTGTCTGTCGCATTACGAATTCAAGAGATCTGAAGGCTCTCCTACAAGTATCCCGGATGTGGTAATTATAGGCAGTTTTAGGAAACAGGTGCGTTTCAAGGTCACAACTTCGCGCCGGTGATTTGTGGTCATTTTGTGTAGTAATTTGATACGGTCACTGACGCGCTAATAATATTGAGGTCACCGAGAATAATCAGGATTCCATTGAGAGTGGACATATTCTCTTTTGTTTTCATGAACCAGGTGAAAAATTGGGCATTTTTTGAGGTTTTGAGATTGTACTGTTGGTTTTTCTTTTGCTGGGGTCTATATAGACGATACACACAATGAATGGAACATCATCGAGCGAAAAGGTCACCCCAGAGATCCTCTCCCCCTTCAGTCTCGAGGTCGCGGCGCCGGCGAAGTGTACTGCCGGGGTGGGTGGCGTGCAGCACGCCTCCGCAAGTGGTGGCGCGGTCCCAGCGAAGGTAGCTCCAGCCTCCCGCCGTCACCTCGCCATCTCCGACAAACGAATCAAGAAATTTCTCCGTAGCGGCGACGAGGTCCTGCTCTAATAACTACACTGGCACTAACTGAAAATCAGCGCTGATGACCCCACCCTCATTATGCTGAGTTAGTGCTTTTTCCACACCAAAGATACACCGTGACCCTACCGCCTACTGACTATTTGACATGGTAGTCAAATAAATCTAGAAACGTGTCTCAAGCTGAACCTATTTCAATCAACAAGTTTGACAGTAATTGTGTATTTCCAACTGTTGTATTTTATAAGTTATTTTTTGTGTTAAAATGACAGCATTTGACTATGACGTCACATGCTAGTATTTCATAGAACTAGTTTTGACATTTCCTAAAAGTATCTACCTATATTTTGACTAGCAGTCAAATAACGTACATATTGTGTTTTATTTTCGTTTTTTTTATTTATTTACGGTGTGTTTATTTTTTTGTGTGCAATAAAAGTTTTTCTTTCTTTCTTTCTTTCTAATAAGGGAAGGTTATTCTGCCAAAACTGCAACAGGCTCTTTATACCTCGGACGCTTTGGTATATTATATCCAGGGTCTTACTTGGAGTATATAAGCTTTCACTCCGGCGTTTTCTGGCCACATATCAATCGGAAAACAAATTTCGAACCTTTGGGTTTTAATTCTCCCACTGAACCTGTTCCCAGTGAGCAAAGCTGGTGGAGATAAGCCCTCACGTTATCTACTCCAGGGAACATATTCCACAGATGAGAATATTTTTTGCGTTCGACCGCTTTCAGTGGTGACACTTGGGCCGGTACAGCACAGGGATCTGGGTTGGCGAAATTTCTTCCGTACCTCTGTCAAAGCCATCATCGTCCCCGGGCTTTTCAAATGTCTTCAAGACGCCTTCCAGCTGTACTGGTGCTGGCTTCGGTGTTGTTTTGTTATCCACTGATGGTTGGGCCATGTCCTGGCTGCTCTTTATTTTTACTTGTGGCCATATCTGGAGGCGGGCTTGGACGTTTGGGGAATCACAAGTTCCATTTTCCACTGGCTGGGGTAACAACATTATTCAAACACACATTGATTATGTGGGTTATGAGAGAATATTTTTTGCGTTCGACCGCTTTCAGTGGTGACACTTGGGCCGGTACAGCACAGGGATCTGGGTTGGCGAAATTTCTTCCGTACCTCTGTCAAAGCCATCATCGTCCCCGGGCTTTTCAAATGTCTTCAAGACGCCTTCCAGCTGTACTGGTGCTGGCTTCGGTGTTGTTTTGTTATCCACTGATGGTTGGGCCATGTCCTGGCTGCTCTTTATTTTTACATATCTGGAGGCGGGATTGGACGTTCGGACAAGTTCATCCCAGATGATAACGAGTATCACATCAATGATACTCGTTATCATCTGGGAACAGATTTTGTCCTCACCTATGACCTTCGACGAAATCGCTTGCTCTTTTTATTGCCCTCCTTACTGCGCCGATTCCGACATGAGTGAAGTCAAATGGTGGGTTACGAAGGGTAGCATCCTCGACAAGGGGGTACATCACGACCGGAGGAGTATCAAATAAATTATTGCTTCATTATGCCGGAGGAGTATCAAATAAATTATTGCTTGAACAGTCGTGGGAATGTGCGGACGTGAGAATGATGGGCATGAACTCGGACTCGTATACCTATAGGAGTGATGCACATATAGGCAGCTATAGCTGGCTGGATCATTGCGTTGTGACCCAGGCAGCGTGGAGTACTGTGATTAGTGCCACAATTAAATATGACGTGTTTTGGTCGGACCACATACCATTAGAAATAATTTGCAAATTAGATCTAATTCCTGCCAAGGGAAAAATTACATGTAAGCCTCCAAACAGGGTCATCTGGGGTATAAGGCCAGCCGAACTTATAGACAGATATAACAACTACTGTAACGATAGACTGAGAGATGTGGACTTTCCTAGTGAATTTAGTAAGTGTTGTAAAGGTAACTACTGTGATAAATTAGACCATAAGCTCCTGATAGATAACATGTATAGTAATATTGTTAAGATAATCAGTGAAGCAGCCATCTAGTCCTTTGGCCGATAGAAATTCTGGTTATGATGGTAGAAAAAAGAAACCCTATATCACGGGTTGGAACAAGCATGTGAGTCTGTCCCATGCAGAAGCCAGGCTTTGGTTTGGTGAATGGGTGCAAATTGAAAAGCCCAATATGGGACCTATTTTTGAAAAAATGAGGGAGACGAGGAAATCTTTTAAAAGTAAACTTCGATGGTGCCAAAACAACGCGGAACAAATAAAAATGGACATAATAGCATCCACCCACCATTCCAAAGATTTTGGTAAATTCTGGAAGGAGACAAATAAACTGTTTCCGAAGTCTAGTGTTCCTGTAGGTGTTAATGGTGTGGCAGATAACTGTGAAATTGCTAATTTGTTTAGAAAACAGTTTATAGTAGCTCCTCCTACCCAACCCGTGAGGCAGGCATCTGGTGCAACTGGCGAGAGCTGGCATGTCCAGAAGGATAGCAAAACTCCCATCCGTTTTACATCTCAAGAGATCCGCTGGATTATAAAACACATGAAAAAGGGAAAGTCTCCAGGACATGACGGTATTAGTATTGAGCACTTGCAATACGCTCGATTTCACCTGGCTAGAGTACTGAGTATGTTTTTTAACTTTTGTACTGCTCACTCATATCTCCCCGACAGCCTTATGAGGACAGTTGTTGTTCCTATAATAAAGAACAAGACGGGCGATATCTTGGATGTCAATAACTATAGGCCAATTTCTCTTGCCACCACTATCGCAAAGGTGCTTGACAGTTTGTTAGAGAGACGTTTGTGTAAACATCTCTCGCTACATGGTGCACAATTTGGGTTCAGAGCGGGCTTGTCGACAGAAAGTGCCATTCTGTCCCTCAAGCCAACTGTCAAGTACTACACGGATAGAAAAACGAATGTATTAGCGTGTTTTAGATTTATCCAAGGCGTTTGATACGGTGTGCTATGACGTCTTGTGGCATAAACTGTCTAATGAGTCAAATTTTCCACCTCAATTAATATAATTATTAAAATATTGGTATAGGTATCAAACAAATACTGTGAAATGGGCGGACTCGTACTCTGAAGTTTATAGGCTAGATTGTGGGGTAAGACAGGGAGGGCTGAGCTCACCTGTGCTGTTTAACTTATATGTAAATGGCCTGATCGAGGCGCTCGTCAGTACCAACGTCGGCTGTTCTGTTGATGGGAAAATTATCAACAACATAAGCTACGCCGATGACATGGTGCTGCTAAGCCCCTCGGTCAGTGGCATGAGACGAATGCTGGCAGTGTGTGAGTCATATGCGGAAGACCACGGACTCAGGTACCACACAAAGAAGAGCGAATACGTGGTTTTCATGTCGGGCGCTAAAGTACCTGTCGAGGTGCCGGCCCTCAAACTATGTGGCTCGCCTCTCGCTAGAGTGTCACAGTTTAAGTACCTGGGTCACGTGGTCAATGAGCGTCTGCAGGATGACGCAGATATTGATAGGGAAAGGAGGGCGTTGGCGGTCCGCTGTAATATGCTATCCCGTAGATTTAACCGATGTACTAGAGAGGTAAAGATAACCCTTTTCAAGGCATTTTGCCAATCTTTGTATACGTGTGGCCTATGGGATAGTTATACGCAGCGGGCCCTCGGCGCCCTCCGAGTACAATATAATAATGTTTTCAGAATGTTGTTGGGGTTGCCGCGATACTGCAGTGCGTCGGGAATGTTCGCAGAAGCCAGGGTTGACGGTTTCGCTGCAATTGTTCGAAATCGTGTGGCTTCTTTGATGCGCAGAACCCGCGACAGTCCCAACGGCAGCCTGATGGTGTTAAGTGCCAGGATGGACAGCCCGTTTTTGAGGCACCATTGTATAGTACACATAAAATAAAATATAATTATAATTAATATAATGTAAGTGTCAATAGTAATAATGTAATGTATATATGGATATTAATCTGAAATAAAGTAATAATAATAATAAATAAAATAATTTTACCCCAAATCATTTCTATGGCCTTAAAAGTTAGTGACCCTGCAATTTTGATAGTTCATCTTTTTTTTATAATTCACATTTGTAATTTTTGTAATTTTTTTTATTGTGATAAACAGATTTTTTTATAACATTTGGAGACTTTTGGAGTAAAATTTATCAAATAACATTTATACGTTTACGAATGCAAGCTGACAGACATGATCAATATCAATAATATCAATATCAATAACTTTATTTCAAATAACTTAACATACTCTAACACCAACAATAACTCATAAAAACTAGGTATTTGTATAATACAACATTATGTGAGTTGTTGTAGTGGTAGTGAGTAGTGTAGTGCCCTCCGTACTAGTCAAGACTGTATGACGGCAGAGCATTGCTCTTCTCACAGCTGAACAAAAACTAAAATAATTTGCAATAGACTCCTGTCTAAGTTTATAAGAATGTTATTGGAGCAGAGTGCAGTATAAGTACTAATATAGAATAAATAGTTAACAACTTATAAGTAATTTAGGTATAATATAGAAATAGAAATATAGAAAATATATATATTGCATATTTTAAATATATGTAGGTATAGTTATATGTTGTTTTGTAGGTTTTATACTATCATACATAATATTGTTTGGATATATATTTTGTAAATATAAATAAGTAAATAATATACATAATGCTTCACTTCAAACAAAAGCTTCCAAAAGCTTTTCCGTAAGATCGTAGTCTAATGATATAAAATACTTATCTAGCATTTTCGAGCAGGAGTAGGTGTTACATTCTTTGAATGTTGTGAGAATCTTATTTATTTTATTATAAAGAAGGGGCTCACGGAAGTAACCAAATGAATGGACAAACATTGTGCGATAACAGGGAATCTCGTATACACGATCTTTTCTACGTTTCTCTGTAGTGTCGCGACCAGGTATCGAATATTGGTGTAATGCCTTTATATAGAGTTGTCGGACTGTAAGCACAGAGTATTCCCTGTATAGATCGGTAGTGGAGAACATGAAGTTTTTAAAGTTTATAACTTTGATAATTGCTCTCTGAGCTCTCTCAAGTTTCAAGAGGTTGGTCTTGCCGGTCCCACCCCACGTCCTAATAGCGTAGGAAATTATTGACTGGCAGAGACAATAATAAATAGACCTAACCAGATGTGGATCCTGCAGATGTCGTAATTTTTTAAAAATACAGATTAGTTTTCTTACTCTGCCTGCTAATACCCGAACCTGTTCTTTCCAATTGAGACATTGGTCAACAATCACTCCCAGATATTTGATTGTTTTGGTAGACGTGAGAGAAGGGCATGAGCAGGCTGTAACATTCTGGCAAGAGTGGGCCCTCAGACTAAATTCCGGTTGTGGCTGACCATTTTTTCTCATACTGAAGGAGATGTATTTGGTCTTAGATACATTTAGTGTAAGAATGTTACTGTTCAGCCAATTCAGAACTAGTCTAAAACCAGCCTCTGCCAAGTCTTTGACATCACTCCATGATTTGCCATTAAAAAGAAGTACAGTGTCATCGGCGAAGGTTACAATTTTGCAATTCTTGAGTTTGAGCAAGCACAGATCGTTGATGTAAATAAGGAATAATGTAGGTCCAAGGACTGAACCTTGGGGAACACCAAACGATACAGCTGCTCCGGTACTTGTTTCCTCATCAATTCTGACATACTGCCGCCGACCACTCATGTAGCTCTTAAACAATTGAAGGGGTTCACCTCTCACACCCAGGATTTCAAGTTTCTGAAGCAAGATGGGGACAGAGACTGTATCAAATGCCTTGGCCAGGTCAAGGAAAATTCCTAGACATTTATTGCTGTCATCCAGTTCCTTGGCCACATGAGTCACAAGGCCATCAATTGCATCTGAAGTGTACTTTTCCCTTCTGAAACCATATTGATTTGGTGCCAGGAATTTACTTTGCTCCAAATAGTTAATAAGTCTAGAATTAATAACCTTTTCCAAAATTTTAGACAGGACTGGAAGCAGGGAAATTGGCCTATAATTATTAACACTATCTCTTTCGCCATTCTTATAAAAAGGAATTACGACTGATTTTTTCAACACATCAGGAAACACGTTCTCAGAAAGACATAAGTTGCACAAATATGTAATCGGCTTGATAAGGATATCTTTGGCAGTTTTGAAAAATATAGATGAGATACCATCCCATCCAGCAGAGGCCGTGTTCTTTAGAGACATTAGAATTTTTCTTATTTCAATCTCATCAGTGGGTAGAAGAACAAACGAGTTAAGGGTGTTAACATTTGAACGGTAGTTAGACGCAAGCTCGGTATCAGATTTGTTCAATTTCCCTAAGATGTTGTCTGCCAGATGTTGGCCCACGGTGGAGAAATGTGTGTTGACCATATCTACCGAAGCTTGTCGATTACGTGATAGTTGAAGTAGTTCTACGGGTGACTTTGAGTGAGTACCAAAATTGCAAATACCACGTATAGTCTGCCAAGACTTTTTCATATTGAACCTGTGTTTATTAATTTCAGTCCTTTCATAGCGACGTTTGATCTTTTTGAGTAAGTTATTGCAAAAATTTCTATACCTCTTGTAAGTAACGTGTAGTACGGAATCAAATGGCGATTTTTTAAGTTTTAGGTGCAATGCATCTCTGAAACGCATGCATCTAGCTAAGCCTGGAGTGATCCATGGCTTCATAGGAGCTTTTCTCTTGGCTAGTTTTACGATGATAGTGTGCTTATCCAGTGTATCCGATACTATTTGAAGAAAGTTAAAGGTTGCGGTATTTGGATCATTATCATTTAATACTCCTGTCCAATCTAGCAAACGCAAGTCGCCGAGTGCAGCCTCGTAATTTACCCTCTTATGCAAGGTCACCGGTGTGGGTGAATCAGTGTACTTACCAAATGGAATTGATGCCATGACACAGCTATGGTCAGTTACAGATGAACTACAAACTACAGTAGTTATTTTGTTTGAATTTGACTTGGCAAATAAGTGGTCTAAACATGTGAGTTCTCTTGTCGGGAAGGTATGGATAGGAAGTAGTCCATGCATAGCACATAACTCCTGCAATTCGGAAGATCTGTTGTCCGAGTTTTCTTCTGAAATATCAATATTTATGTCTCCAATTATTAGAATATTGGGAGTAGTTTTTAAATCATTTAATAGACTATTTAGAGATGTTAGAAAATCTTCAACGTTGTCATTACTAGGTGATATGTAAATACAAATAATAACATGCGTGCCTCCTATTTTAATGACCAAGCAGTCTGCGTCACCAACTTTTGGTTCATAAACACTGATATTACTATCGCTCTTTGCGTAGACTACTATGCCGCTATTTTGGTTGATGTGCTGATTTGTTGAGAAATGGCAGTAATCGGGAAGACATGGAAGTACAACTAAATGGCGTAGCCAACATTCTGTTAGAATAATAAAATCATAATCTATTTTTAATCTCGATAGAAGCACTTGAAAGTTGTACAGGTTACAGTCAACGCTACGCATATTTTGTGTGATTACTCTTAGACAACGACCATTTTTATTTAACAAGCCCGCACATTCCTCAGCACTGCCAACCAAGTAAGAGTCACCGACCCTGACAGTGTTGTCAATGTCGGTGACTACCTGATTTAAGTCAGTCATTTAAAACTATGTTTTCGTATTGGTACCGAGTACCGATAAGGAACGATATTGGTTCGCAATATACTGAAGTAGTGCAAAAGGGCTCGTTATGTTTCTGAGGTAAAAGCATTAAAAGTTCTTTGGAAACAGGGTTAGAATAAATGAAGCATATTAAATACGGTGTAAATACATAATAATAACAATAGAGATATGTTATAGACAGTAGATATATAGATACATACTTTACATAAAACATTAAAATTGTGATTGATACAAAAAAAAATAAACAGTAATATTCTGAGATACGTAGTAGCAATCTGGAGCTTCGGGAAGTGTATAGTCACAAGTTAGTTTTGAGATTTTCAAGGCATTTTTCAGATTTCACTATGATGTATTTTTCGCCTTCAGATTTTCGTAAGTGGATTTTCCCTTCTCTTATCCAGCTGTACTTATAATCATTTTGCTTCGCGAATTCACGGGTCATGTAAAGAAGCCTTTTGGTACTGAAGCATAGGTGCTCACTAATGTATGTCGGGTTCTTCTCTGTAGGTAACCCGACTACCTCAGAGTTGAATTTATTGATGTTCTCTTTTCCCTTGTTGAAGGAACGAATGGCCGACAGTAACTTGCTCTTGAGTGACACTGAAATAAACTCAACCACAATCGGCCTTAAAGTTCCAGGTTTACCATGTGAGCGATATACATCACGAACGTCTCTTGTCTCAATATCAATTTGTAATGATTTTACTATGCTCAGCACAACAGAGATAAGATCATTGATTGTCTCTTTCTCGCGAGGCTCGGGCACATTGCCTATTTCCACCGAAGAAGAGCGGGAATACTGCTGCATTTCTTCTACCTTTTGATAGATCCGGGTCATCTCGGTTGATTGTTCATGTCGATCTTTAGTGATTTTTTCCTCGATGGAATTAACCTGGTTCGCCAAAACTTTACAATCGCCTTCTAGTTCAGTGATTTTTGTCTGCATAGAAGTTAGCTGATCCGAGACAGTAGCAATAGAATGGTCAATTTGCACATTTGTAGCAGATATTGATGATGTATCGGTTTTAACGTCAGCCATTTTCTTGTCGAGGGCATCCATCCTCGTGTTTTGTTGGAGTAGGAAAGTCTGGAACATCTCTTTCATTTCAATTTTGAAAGACGTTAAATGATCCTCTTCATCATCCGGCAGGTGACGGCGTTTATCTCTCTGAGTGATTGCAACTATTCCATCCTGCATCGATGACAGATTGCGCAGATCTGATTCAGATGCAGAGAGTCCTCCGCATGGTGGCGTACGGGCCAGAGACATGATAGGAGCAGGTAACTAGGGTTAATCTTGAGACCAGTGACGGCGTTTAATAGCTGATTGGATAATGCAGCACGGTAGGAGCGCGGTAGGATAGTTTTCATCCACAATATATCAGATGGAGGTTACGTACTTGTAGCAAATTCGTAACGCATTGAGAAATTGCCGTAGCACGACGTAGCACGCTGCGGCGCGGCGTAGCACTTGTTGCGTTGTAGGTTGTAAGCGGCTTGTAGAAGGTGAGTCTTTGTTTCGCGTCGCTGCGAGCACCTAGCCGTGGCTCAGCGGTCGAACGCCCAACTCACACGTCGCAGACCCAGGATCGAGTCTCAAAGTTGCACCGAACACAAATCATTTTTGCACTTTTCTAGGTTTATTTGTATTAATAAATAAACGAGAGAAGCAGTCAGCGAAACAGCACACGCTCAGAGAAACTAGTTATCTCACTCTAGGACAGCCCACTGGGTGGAGCCAAGCCATAAGAACAGCTCAAGCAGAAGCAAGAAATGAATATTGTTAATTCAACCAATCACGAATTTACACTTGCGAATTTAGGAATCGCAGAAACACACGTCCACTCCGTTCAACTGACTGTGAGAAGGTGATCTATCTCATATAAGGGCGCAGACTTGTTTTGTTTCACTACTTCAAGTAGTTGAGAGTTACGCCAAAAATCATCATAATGTAAATCATTTGCACGAAGCCATCCTTTTATATCAGCGATACATAGTATATGTATCGCTGATATAAAAGGATACATATATGTATATAAGCCAATATGGCTTGTGTGGGCGGTTCATCCATACGGAATTATAACTAGCATTTTCCATAACCATTAGTTTAGATTTGGAATTAGCTTCTCTGTCAACCATTTGGTAAAATTGTCCTTATTTATATCGTGGTGATGGTCAGCAGATACACTTGTTGACCTGTTAACCAGACAACAAATTGGTATAAAGCCTTTTTCTCCACCAGCGTTTACATTGATGCAGCTCGCTCCAATTACAAATATTTTAAGATGGACTGCAATATCTTTGCTTTGCCAGCACTTATTCACGGAACACGAACCATGTATGTAAGTCTCATCTAAATAAATCACATCCAATTTATTATGCTCTTCAGCTTCGCAGTTTACCTTTACACGCTAATTACGTGTACTGGCCGTCAGAGGGGATTTTAAAAAGACGAGATATGTCCATTCACAACTTTAATGTAGAAAGTTACAAATGTTCTTAGTCTATTCACTTAAAATTAGGGGTGATCGCGATTGATCCCGCAATTATACTAAACGTCCTCTCGCAAGAGCGATTCTAGCAAAAAGGCACTGGGAAAACTGGTGGTGGTCCCACGATGGAAATGAAATGCACTGTCAGATTTCTCATGAAATTCGGAATCGATGTTCTAGAAGGTTCCATGTCTTTCGCAATCTCGTATGAGGTGATCCATCTGGTCGGTGATTCATTGTAGATGGTGACATCGTAACACGCTTCAAAAACTTGTATGTTTGTATCAAAATGGTCTTTTTTGATATTGGCATTTAACATATTCAAAATCCATCTCCTATATATAACTCTGTGAAAAATAATTACATTTATCATGATACTCGAACGATAGCTTAGTCATTCATCATCATCAGTCTATATGCGTCCCACTGCAGGGCACAGGCCTCCTCTTACGAGTGAGTGAGAGGGATTATAACTTTCGGATTAACAATTTTCTTACATCAAAGATTACATTACCGTTGAAATTAATATATTGTCGAAGTATTTGTAACAGTTTCATTACTGTTGGAATTTCCTTTCGAATTGTATAGAATTATATTACTTTATTCCTAATCATTCAACTCTAAACCGAAACTGTCCTAATTGATTTTCTACTTCCCCCTATCCTCTTTTTACCAGGCGTGGAAAATACACCATCATTGGTTGTGCCCTCACCTACGATTCGCCGTATAGTAGTACTGGAAACCCCTATAAAGAAGCTACAATTAAGTAAGAAAAATATAAAATAAACTAAAAGTATCAAAATAACTCAGTCCAACTTACGGGTCAATTCTACGGCGCGCTTTAAAATCAAAGATTGAGTTTGATTATAGCCTTCTTCTTCCCTTATTTTACGATACACTTTGAAAACAATTTTTCTCGTTTGAGTTCAAAGTGGCTTTTTCGACATTTTCACAAAAGCAACCAATTTTCAAGAAAGTATCACAAAATCTCAGCAGCGGTTGATAGATCTCGTAATTTGATTTGACCGGTGACAATTGTCATCGTCACATGAAAATCACATTTTTTTTCTTTTTTATACCATGAGATTCCGGCAGACGTATAATTACAACCTTGTCACAATAAGAATTACGTAAATTGATAACTATAACAAATTATACCTATACGAATCGGCAACGTATATCAACATTTATGTGACTAGGTTGTGATATTTTCTCCCTAACTTTAGGGTAACATATTTTGCAAAAGCTAGCAACACTTTCATTGATACCAACAGTAATACTAACTTAATGACGAAGGGACTTCTTATCTGAAATGAACTGTAGGCACCTTCTAAACCTAATACTGTGCATACTACATGTAATGTAAGTATGTGCATGCCACATACTTACATTAATCATCACGTACCTAAATGCAATGAATAACCTACTACTGCTCCATACAATGTAGATTCTACATAGTAGGTAGGTAGGTAGGTAGGTAAGATCGCGTAAATGCAATGAAACCATAGAACGAGCTGCACGGATCACGTGCATTGGAGCGTTTAATAAGATTTAATTAAAAGGGGCGTGACTGGGGCACTTGGGCCATAGGAAATCTTTATAAAGTGCACATAGCGAACAGGGTTGAAGAGGATCAAATTTACGAAAAAAATGGGGTTTCTTTCGAAACCATTTACTCCACTATAAATACTTCTACAGATTTAGTTTTTGGATTTACGATTATTGAGTTTTGATTAAGATTCTCACTGAATTAAAACGCGATTGGATGAAATTTTCTCGACAGAATTTAATTACGAAAATACCTCTAAATTGTTTTATTTTTTCCTGTAATTCTGAAATCCTAACTAATTTCATCGCGAAATTGCATTCAAAATGTGGATGTGCAAACTCTCCTTGAATTTTTTTTGACAAAATCTGGTTCGACGCTACGTTATTTCAGTTTGAGTCAACCACTACCACGTAGCGATAGTAGCCGGGAACAACAGCTTAACGTGTCATCCGAAACACGGAAGCGCCCGATAATGTACTCATGATAAATTAATTATCTCATTGGCACATGGTCAGGTTTCGAACCTGCATCTCCTGTGTGAGAAGCAAGCGTAAAACCCATTAGACCACGGAACTCTTAAAAGCCTTAAAGGGAAAAAAGGAACCTATAGGATCACTTTTTTGTCCGTCCGTCCGTCTGTCACAATCCTTTTTTAGGAACGCGTGCAGGTATCAAATTGAAATTAATATCAATTACTCATTGTCGATCGCCCAATCATCATCAATACAGCAGTGTTTCGCGTGGCTCCTCTTTTAAATATACGCTGAGCCTAATTTAGCGTTTGTTCCAGTGAAGTTTTTGTTTTGTGTCACGCAGTAACTTATTTATGACAATAATTTCGAAGGAGATTGGCGGCAAGAGAAGTTTTTAGTGCCTAAAACTGTGAATTTGTGCGTCCGTGGTGGCAAATTTCTTTGTGTTGTGGGGGTACCAAAAAAAATTTAGTGCAATTGAATCGAGCGAGTACCATCAGCCATCATTTAAAAATAAACTCGTATAATATACAGTATCACATTTTGACACCGATCTCAGCGAGTGAGAGTGGCTCGACGGTTAAGAACAGCGGCCAACACCTACTGGGAACAAGAGGCTCCGGTTCGATCCTCACCAGCCGCACTTCTATACTTTTTTTTTTTTCAACAGTCTGGAGATCAATTCGTTACCGACGTTATTCTTTTTCTTTTTTTTTTGTGCTCGACTCCCTAGTTTACGATTTTGACAATTTAATTATTTTATTATTATTATTACTTGACATAAGTTATTGCTATAATTTTAATTTTTATGACTTTTTGTTAGTTGGCACGTGACTTTTGTACTTATATCTAATATTTTGATTTGTGTGTGTGTATTTTATATTTTTTTATAATATTGACTTGATTTAGACTTTTTGTCCGTTTTTTTTTATACTTACTTACTAGTGCCTTGACAGCATGTTGTTTGTTTTAATTATTTTTAATAATTTATTAGAAAAGTTATTGACATTTAGAATTTTGATGAAAATTTATATTTGGTGCATGTGTATAATTGTAATCATCTGATAATGACTGATATGAGTGTGTCCAGGGCTGTTTGTCCTCATTTTCCCGGTTCCTCAAGGGATTTTATTTATCCTCATGGGTTGAACGTTCACATTGGTCGTAAACACAGAGACGCCGTATCTCATTTGCCGCTTGGGGATGTACAGGCTAGTGCGGGCGTTCCTTCTCCATCGCCGACGCTCAATGATTTGTCTTCCTTGAGAAAGAGTGTTAGGGTTTTGAAGCATGTCCCGAAGGGGGTGAGATGCTTGGCGGCTGGAAGGTTATCGGAGCTCATTGAGAGGAGTGTGCAGATCAATGAGACTAAGGATTGGTATGACCTCCTTACCTTTGCTTACTCTAGTCTCAGGGTCCCATCTTCTGAAGATAGAAGCCGGTCCCTTACATCAAAGGTCAAGGATAACATTTCCGCCGGTAGTTTAGACAGCATTCCGTTTTCGGATGCTCGTCCGGGAGGTGGGGGTGGCGGTGGTCACCGTCGACGTGCGTTTTGCAAGTACGTCGATTCAATGGTTCATGATGGTGACTTGGGCGGTGCCGTGCGGATTCTCCTGTCAGATTGCTCCGTGGCTGAGGACAACGAGGAGACTTTAAAGTCCTTGCGGCTTAAGCACCCGGCACCGTCCCGTGCCCTTCACTTCCCCCCGGAGCCGGACCTCTCAAGCGAGTTCTTGGCGGTAAAAGCGGCTGACGTGTTGGAAGCCATTATGTCTTTCAATAACGGGTCCGCAGCTGGCCTTGATGGGATCCGCCCAGCAATTCTTAAGGAGTTGACTTCTGCGGGAGCTGGGGATGGTGGTGCGACTCTCTTACGCTCGCTAGTCAATCTTACCAACTTCATGCTGAGGGGAATGGTTAACAAAGATGTATGCCCCTTCCTTTATGACGCTTCTCTCTGTGCTTTGAGTAAGAAGGATGGAGGGATTCGCCCTATTGCTGTGGGGAGCGTGCTTCGACGTCTGGTGGCCAAACTCTGTAGCAGAGCTGTAAGGGGAGTTGCATCGTCGTTACTTCAGCCTCAGCAGCTGGATTTCGGAGTACCCTTGGGTTGCGAGGCCGCAATTCACGCCACCCGGTCGTTTGCGTTCGATCCGGGTAACATTGACAACGTCATTGTTAAGATGGACCTACGGAACGCATTCAATTCAGTTGAGCGTGACGTTATTTTAAATAAGGTCAGTCAATGCGTTCCTTCTGTCAATCCCTTTCTACGGGTCCGAGTAATTTGTATTTTGGGGAGAACCTGGTGGAGTCACAGGTGGGTGCGCAACAAGGTGATCCCTTGGGAACGTTGATATTCAGTTTGGCGATCCAGGATGTGGTTAAGTCCGTGAGGTCCCCTTTGAATGTTTGGTACCTGGATGACGGCACAATCGGGGGACCTCCAGATGTGGCCCTGGCTGACGTGGATGTCATTATTCGCGGTCTTAAGGACTTGGGCCTTTATCTGAACCCGCAGAAATGCGAGTTATATCCGTGCTCGGGTATCTTGGCTCAGGACTTAACAGCGGAGTTTGACGCTTTAGTCCCTGGGGTGAAGGTCATCGATAAAACTGATTTCACCTTGTTGGGAGCGCCCATCTTTGTGGAAGGTGTGCCGGCCGTCCTGCGAGGTAAGATGGAAGCCTTGTTTGGGGCTTTGCCACATTTGAACGAGCTTTCCGCACACGTGGCCCCTACAATTCCGCGGAATTGTTTGTCCCAGCCAAGGTTGACTTATTCATTGCGTACGGCTGCGGTTTGGATAGCCAGAGGGGAGGCAGATTCATACGACGATACATTGAGACATATTCTGGAAAACATTTTGAATGTTAAACTGTCTCCCTCTCAGTGGTCTCAGGCTGCACTACCCATCAGGTTCGGTGGTCTCGGCGTACGTCGCCTACAGGACACGGAACTCCCTGCTTTCTTGGCCTCTTCGCATGGGGTGTTTAAACTTGTCACTCGCATTTTGAACAGTAATGGTGACAATTCGAACATTCCGTTTGCGGCCGAGTCTTTGCGGCTGTGGCGAGTCCGTTGCCCGGGGAGAGATGAGCCAGAAAAGCCAGGCATTCAGCGAGCCTGGGATGAGGAGCTGTGCAAGTCATCCCTTGACGGGCTGGTGGAGCAGAGCACGGGAGCCGAACATGCTCGCCTGCTTGCAGCATCCCAACCAGAGTCTGGCGCCTGGCTACATGCGTTGCCATCTCAGCAGTTGGGCACCTTTTTAGATGACAACTCCCTGCGTGTGGCTGTGGTGCTTCGTTTATGTTGCGAAATCTGCGAACCACATCGCTGTGTTCGCGGTGCTGCAGTTGATTCGCTGGGGCGTCACGGGCTGCATTGTGTTCGGAGTGCAGGGAGACTCTCTCGCCATCACTCAATCAACGACATCGTCCGGAGGGCACTCGTCTCTGCTAACATCCCGGCGGTTCTTGAACCTCCTGGATTGTGTCGCAGCGACGGAAAACGACCGGACGGTCTGACGTTAATCCCGTGGGAGAGGGGTCGTTGTCTTTTATGGGATGCGACCTGTGTGTGCACGTTTGCTCCATCCCACATCGGCTCAACTGTAGTAACCCCGGGTGCTGCTGCCGAGTCAGCGGCACGGCAGAAGTGCATTAAATACGCGCAGTAAATGGGAAGTTATCTGGTCGTTCCTATGGCCGTCGAGACTACAGGGGTATGGGGTTCGCAGGGTAGGGCCTTTGTCAGGGACATTGGGCGCCGCTTGAGGGACGCTTGTTTATGTCAGTTGTTTTTTCACGTGTTATATTTTTATACGACGAAACTGTTTTTGTGAATTATATAATTTCTAATACACGTTCATTATAATTGAAAAAAAATTACTATTATAATTATTAATATGTAGATGTTTGTAGCTATGAAAAATTTAAATATCTGGGTCCACGCAATCAAAAAATACGGCCGTTTATGTACCAAATTTGCTGCTGAATAACTAAATTTGCTAAATACTTTCGGTTGACCTAGGATCATGAAATTTGGTGAAAAGCAAAGTACAGATAAAGGGATAAATCCTAAAACTGCAAATTTCTGTCTGTATGCCTGTCAGTGATCAAGTTGAAACTAATATCAATTGTTTAAGTCAGTCATTTATTGAAGTTGTGAAAAAATCAAACTTATAGGTCAAGGCGATCAAAAAATACCGCCTTTTATGTCACAATTTTGCTGAATTCGCTTGATAATCGCAATGATAAAAAAAATGGAACTTCCCGTTGACCTAGAATTATGAAATTTGGCGAAAAGCAAGATCTTATAGCACAAAATATAAAGGATAAAATCCGAAAACCGTAAATTTGTAGTTTGATCACAAAAAAAAAAATTTTTGGTGAAAATACATTTAGCATTTGAGATTGCAGTACTTCCTGCCGCGGCAGACTAAAATCACCCTTGTTCAGTCCCTTCTACAATTCTATTACAGACAACGCGGGTGCTTGTTGGGTCAGTGCGAACGAAGAACAACTGAATAAACTCGAGCGACTTCAAAACCTTGGTATTCGGTTTGTCTACGGGCTGCGCAAGTACGACCATGTCTCCCAGTATCGCAAGGAGCTGGGATGGCCTCCGATCCGTCTTCGCCGTGATATGCACATTCTCTCTTATCTATTCAATATTTTGCGAAATCCCCGATACCCCACATATCTTCGAGAACGTTTTGAGTTTATTTTCCCCAGGGATAGTAATCGGAGATCCCACACGGTGTCTCTCCTGTCAACTCCTCGGCATAACACTGCCGCCTACAAACACTCTTTTAAGTTAAGGGCAATCCGACTGTGGAACGCACTTCCCTGCACTATTAGGGATAGTCCCTCAATTTTCCTTTCTCTTCCGTAATCGGTATCATATTTATGTAAGTATATGTATGATATTTTGTAGTATATATATGTGCATGCTATGTAGTGTATTTTATATAGTTGAAATATATATATTTTTTATTAGGTATATTTTATTTATATTTTAAAAGTAATTTTCGTACGTATGTATACAGTTTTATTGCGCACTGTCCTTTTTCATAAACACTCCTGTTTTGCCTAGGTTTGCTGGAAGAAATCTCTTTTTAGAGATAAGCTCGCCTTTGCCTATAAAATTTATTGTAACTGTCTGTTTATCTATGTTTTCTGTGCAATAAAGAATATGAATATGAATATTATATATATAATATACATTCCCATAATAAAGACCCAAAAATAAATAAATATATGTATAGGTAATATATGAAGAAAATATTTATATAATAAATAAATGTAGATCAATAATGTCCGAACCGAGTGGCACAGGTCTTTATCTGGAGTAAGATTAAGCCATACTCCCATAGTTTATGACCACAAAATTGTATGTCCCTTATGTAGAACTCGTTCGCGTGCGTTTGAATGACTACGCGCGAACAACATACATTTGAATTCATCCTTGGGTTATATATGGATATTCATGCCGGATTCATAGTTATTAATTTCAAGTAGCAATTGTCAAATTACATACAATTTGTAACTCGGATCACAACCGGCATGTGTGGCAAGGCGTTGTTATCCGAGTCTCGTGTCCGTCGCTATGGCTGACAGTAAAATCAAATATAGATAACTGTAATATACAAGGGGTTGTTTTTAGTCCGTATACCACACGAGCTGATGCCCGCTCAATATGTGGGGACCCGGACATAGCAGGGAGGTCCGACTCCTGGGCATGGGTAATTCCATTTTTTTCAGCTACAACAAAAAAACTCGTGTCCAGTCTTGTGTCAACCATTGTTATGTGCTGAAGTCCGAAAAATATACAATGTCTTTTAAAGTGCGTGGAGTTTAATTGTCCTCGGAAGTAAGTGCCAGCTTCACTTCAGAAGCGGAATAAACGTCCACATAGGTCGGTATGTACCTGACACATTTCTTTCTCTCCCTTTGAAGTTCCTTTTGTAACAAGAATCAGTTTTTGAGTGTCCGTAGTTCTGTAAACCGGAGCTTACGTTAAGTATTCTGTGCTTACGTTGTTAGTTATTTTTCTGAGCTTTGAAGCCAGAAGGCTCACCCAATCCACTGAATCCATGAGTAAACTGTAGAAATTATTATTGACATATATCAATAATAATTTCTACAGTTTACTATATAGTTATTGACATCCAATGTCAGTTTTTATAGACCGTGCTCCTCGCCATTGAGGGTTTCCCAAAGGGCATGAAATTTTATTATTTTTGAGCTACGATGCGCCTTTCTTTGAATTGTAGTTCTAAATACCGCTATCTTGTTTTTCTATTACGAGTTGGAGACCATGCCACGTGGGGATGATGAGTTGAGAAGGCGTTAACAACGCCCGATCGAAGAGGAGCTGAATTAAGCCGGATTGAGGTGGAGCTGCAGAGTGAGAGGTTCTCGTTCTCGAGGATACACTGCTCAGAGACGAGGGAGGCTCACAGCCGTGGCCAAGGAGGTGAGGGCCGAACGAGTAAGCGTGATGCGGCAGACGAGAAAGAATCTTGTGAAACACACCAACTCTTTAGGCCATCGAGAGCTTCAAATTTTGTTATTGATTCATTGATATGATTGGCTTGAGTGTGGTATAAAATCTATATCGATACTGATTAGCTGAACCGAATAGTAACAAAAGTATTTAATGAATTTCTATAACGCAGAATTATGGCCAATCTTTGGAGGACATGCTCGCTAGAAAAAAAAGTTTTAAAGAGCCTTTCGAGGATTATCATTTTGAGAAATAAGCTTTGTTGTACCGGTCTTATATGGATTGGTGTCGTATCGCAAAATTTTAACTGTCATAATATTGTTTGGCTGAAATCGTTTGGCTGAAATTTTGTGATCCCTAATAATCATTTAGCATAAATGATTACGCATAAATTGCAAAGGCATAAACCACAGAATCGAGAGATAGGTTGAGGGGCGTGGCACGTGCGAACAAATGTAGCTCCGACAGGTTAGATATTAAAAATTCTCGGTAGTCACCGGGCGACCGCAGTGACGAATTCATTTCCGTTGTTTTTCGAAAATGCCGACCTGTGCAATACTCACGTGCAAAAATAGAAGCGAGATTGTGAACTCCAAGAACGCCGGTGTCACATATCACTTGTAAGTTTCATTCCAACTATTATTTCTTCTTAAAACACAAGAAATAAACATTATTACGAAAATAAATCATTCGCGGAAAATTCGTCACGAATTGACATAAAAGTGACAATGTCATGTTGTTCTTGCTAAGTTTACTATACATTGCTTGTTTTGTATCTAAATTTCACTACTTATTGCCAAGCTAACACGCAATGAATATTTTACACTCCGTATTAATCTGTGACTTATCTAAGTACGAAAGCAAAGATGCATCGTGATAGGGAGGCGAACTGTTACACGCACACAAAGACGACATATAGTGATGGTGATAGTGATAGGAGAATTATGTTTTTGAATCGATAGATTTTATCATTCCGCAATTATTAATATAGTTAATGTAATCATATAGTTATTTTATTGCTCATAATACGTAAGTTTATTGTTAGTTATTCCAATGATTGCCAAACAGGCAGTTTAGATTTTAAGCTTGTTTAAAACCTCGCCCGACGAAGGATAATGGGGTGTTATAAGTATTGATCCAAAATTCCGATGCTTTCAGTCAGGTCCGAAGAGTTCACAGTTATTCTACCTTCAGAAACCTCTTTGCCTCTCTTTCTAGCTGTAAGGATTCTGTTGAAAAAAAGAAGAGAGGCAAAGGGGTCTCGTATGTCGTATGTCGTATAAATATGTCGCATTTACAAACAATTTTCTATTTTATTTATAGAACCCGGCATTGTATACGACTGTCTATACCAGTGTCTATAAATTATAATCGATCGATGATACACGCTGTCCTTGCATTGTCCCAACACTAGCTCGGCTAGCTAGTATACCTGCGGTAGTGTGGGTGTGTTCGGACGAATATGCCAAACATCTATTATGCGAAACAAAAGTAGTCTAACTGAAAATATACCAAAAGCATGTTATGCCAACCAAAACAGTATGCCAAAGTATTGTTACGAGAAAGTACTATTATGCCATTGAAATTATGACAAATTCATTATGCGAATAACAATTAGGACACTCAAAGTTATGCAAAGCAAAGGGATATCGTGTGATATAGGTGGTAAACGCGCTATAAGTATCATGCATTGCAGGCTATAACGTAGCCTAGTTCAGATAATTAAAAATCTTAATATTGTATATATATATTAAGATTTTTTGTACTAACTTAAGACCTAGGTTAAGATTTATACTTTTATATGTCTGGAAATAAATTATTTGATTTGATTCAAGGGATGAGCGACAAACCACGCGGTCTAGCGCTAACGCACTACGCTGTATGTACACAACCTGTTCAGTGTCTTCAGTTTTAGTAAGCAATATATAAACAACATAAATACTAATCCATAAATCTAATCTAATCAAATCAAATCATTTATTTGTGGAAAAGTTGTATAAATCTAAAGCCAAAGCCATCAGAGACGCCGTCTAGTAACCAAGCAAATCAAACACTCCTCAGATCCGCGACTAACTCAAATTGCGAATTATTATATTTTCAATTATACATAAAAGGGGCATTTGCCCTTAGCCCTCGAATGTGATTACTAGGTGCCATAAGGTAGGACCTAAAACAAACAATTGCACTTTTAAACCAGAAAGTGTCAGCAGAAGTAACAATGACTATACCGACGTCTAAAACAAATTCAAAATATTAGAGAAGCTCTGATTAATGACTTTCCAACAAGAGCTTTCGTAGATTTTGGCAGCGAAGTGTTTATCATCCAAAAGATATCAACAAAGGCCATTGGGCCTATTTGCCATGAATTTCCAATGCCATTAAAGGGCAATGCAACTTTTGCCATACATCGCTGGCATAGTTTTTTTTTTCTTGTGGCCACAAATGAGACCTAGGCCATATGTTAGAGAACTGTATGAGAAATCAATATCAAAAAGAACTAGGTCTACCAAACACATCCGAACCAAAGCAAGCACAAGCAATAACAAAGCTACAAAGTTGCCCAGTTACAACTCGCGTTTGGAGTACTACGAGATCGACACTCTGGCAGCGCGTAGAAAAAGACTCGATTTAATCTTTCTACATAAGCTTATCAGTGGATGTCTCGACTGTCCTGACTTATTGGGCAAAATAACATTCAATACCCCCAAAAGACTACCTCGGTCTAACTACAGGTTATTCATCACGCCTTTAGTCAAAACCAATCTAGGTTCTAACGCGCCGCTGCATAGATTGTGTAAGCTATACAGTAAGCTCAGCGCCAAGGGTCGTGAACTAGATCTTGACATTTTTGCGGGCGGTAGTTTTAGAGCAAGCTTGCAAAAAATTAATCTAGATCAGCTCTATGCCAATTATTGTCAAAAAACCAACTAATATTAGTTTTTATTTATACGTGCCTATATTAATGTTACTCGTTCTTAATTGTTTAAATTTATCATTAATGTAAATTAAATTCATGTCAATTGTCATTTTAAAATTCACATTTGTTTTTCCGAATTAAATATAGTTATGTAATCTAAATAAAAATGATGCATAAAATAATCGATTAATAATAAATAAATATCAAATGAACATTTCACAATTCTAATTATAGTCGCATTTGCATGCTGTGATCTTTTATAATTAAGAAAGCGCTTGATTCTGTTATTATTAAGTATCTAACCTGTGTCTGTATTGCGTATTTCTTGTTAAGGATCCTGTATAAATAAATAAAAAAAATAAGTGAATTACGTTTGGTCGCAGCGAAGGATCCAAAAAAAACAAAATGTTTTGACTTATTTCATTAATTAATTCTACAAAGTTGCGACTTCAATCGATGTGAGATATAAAGTGACTATATACAAGACAAAAACTTAGATTCTAAAAAGTGGCTACGTGACGTTAACTGCACTGTCAGCTCCCCCTTGCCTTACACGAGGCCCGCAGGTTTATACTTCACGAGGTCATCGCAATGGTCAGCAATATCCACGGAAAGTACGTATGTAACACCTCCCACCGAAGATCAGGAACTATTTGAGAGGTATTTTTGAAAATGTTGCTGAGACAAGATTAGGGTCAAATATTTTTCTTTCTGGGATTTCAGAATATATTTCTTTAGGTACATCAGATTCTGCTTTACCAACTTGCTTCTTGATAATGACCGTCTTGGTGTAATATTTCCGCATAATGAATGCTGTAACGAGTGCACTTGCACCGAATAGTATCGTATAGATGGGTATTGTAGTATGATACAAGCTACTATCTGTAGCCCTCTTCAAATGCACTGGCGACTGTCGGGTTATCTTCGTGTTGCTGCCGTGTAGGTATTCCAAGTTGATAGAGTTCAATTCCAAAAGTGGCTGCGACTGCAACCCTGCAGTGCTGGTATGTTCATTTCTGGACGGTAATTCAGTTATCTTTAATACTTGTCCTCTGGTTCGATCGTTACTATTATGGTGAATTCTGAAGTCTGTAGTAGAAGTAGGAAACAGCCATGTGGTATGACTGCGAGATAGCTGCCTTGGAGTGTGTCGAACTTATTCTGTCCGCAAGACGTCTGGATTTAGGTTGGTTTCGGGATACTCAGTGTGTAATGCTTATCGTCGAGTTGTTCAAGGGCTTCCTTGGTGAGACTAATGGTTGTCGGTTTGCAGGATTCGTCGATTCGCTGAGCCATGATAATTTGCTGGATACAATCTGGTTTATCTCGAAGCTGGAAGTTGAATTTTTCCTCGCAGAGATACCATAAAGTGGTCTTCGGACATTCTGTCTCTATGTACATGAAGTCTTTCTCATGAATTGCTATGTAAGGGGATGTAGAAATAAAGGAGTCATGATGTTTATTGGGTACAATAGATAATTTATAAAGGGTAAAGTAGATTTTGGATACGACAATCGGTAACTTGAAGATCACAACAAATTCCTTGTTAATATAATAAGAGCCTATTTTTATGATATCGTAATATTCTCTCAGGTCAATATCTAAAAGTTCATCCTTCCTATATATGTCTCTTATCCTACTTAACATGCCTCTTAAACTAGCTATATTTAAAGCCGAATTATAAGTGCTCGATGCACGAATGAAGGCTAATGTATTTTCTAACTTAAGCAATTCTTCTGTTAAACTATTTATACATAGTCAGGTCATAAGTTCTGTCACATGTGCAATATGAAATAATTTAGACATGTTTAGTATTTATGTAAACATTTATATAGCAAAATGAACTTAATAAAACATAGATTCTTATGATGATAAAGTTTATTCAAAATGACCCCCGCGATTTTGAATACAGGCCCTTATTCTGCGCGGCCAGTCGTCTATCGCAGCACGAACGAGGTCCATGTCAATATCGGCGGCTGCCTTAATCAAGGATGCCTTGAGTGACTCCAAATCAGGATGAGGCTTTGAGCAGGCCTTTTCCTCCAAGTGTTGCCATATCTTGTAATCTAACGGACTCAAATCTGGACTGGAGTAGGGCCAGTCTTCGTGCCGGATGAAGTCGATTTCACGCGCCGCCAGCCAGTCTTGTGTGCTTTTCGCTCTATGAGCTGGCGCAGAATCTTGTTGGAATACTCAGTGCCTGTTGTCAGTTAACATGGTGTGAGAAACAGGCTCCACAAGGTTCTTGAGGACTGTATTTTGATACACAACTGCATTCGTTTTTACGCCTTTCTCACAAAAATGTACCTCAGTTAAGCCCCAATAAGAGACTCCCAACCAAACCATGAGCGAGGATGGAAAATGACCTCGTTGGACACGCGGAATACGATTGCTCGCTTCTTCACTGCTGTGTGCGTACACCTTATCATTTTGTTTGTTGTAGCTCTCTTCCACGGTGAAAATTTTTTCATCCGAAAAAAGAATTTCCCGATGCTTTTTTCCCGCGTACCGCTTCAACAAAGCGCGGCATCTCTTCAGTCTCAGGTCCATTAAACGAGCGTCCAAACGATGTTCTGTTTTTCTTCGATATGCCCTAAGCCCTAAGTCTTCATTTAACACCCTTTTCACAGTGGTCCTGCTTAACCCCATCTGAAGGGCCAACAGTTTCTGCTTACGTATGGGATTTCTTGGAATTCGCGCCTTCACAGCTTTTATCACTGCTGGAGTCCTAACAGAGCGAGGGCGACCACTTCTTGACCTGTCATCTACACTAGAGTCTTCATTGTATCGTTTTATGGTACGATAAACGAATCTTTTGGTTATATTCAAATTTTTCAGTAAGTCGAAAATCTGAATTGGTGCGCAACCGCAACGATGCAACGCAATAACTGCGACAGGGTCTTCTTTAAGTGTCCGCTCCATATTTAAAAATGAGGAAAATTCTAAAAAGTACACATTTTTATTTTCATGAAAAATTCGAAATTCGAATTCAATAAACTTTTTTGTGGCCAGCGTTCTAAATTCAAAAGTTTTTATTGTGTGACAGAACTTATGACCTGACTGTGTATTATCTCCTAAGAATAAAAGAAGCTGAGCAAAATGGGTGGGGATTGGTAGTTCTCTCCTTTGATTACATTTTTAATTTTTACTTGATTTTCCATGATACTGTTTAAAATAACTGCATGCTGGGACATCCATTCTTTACTTATTGTAATATGATTGTTATTTTCTGAAGCCAATTTATCTTCGTTATTTTGTAATACCTTTATAGCATTGTTATAATGAGCAGCATCTGTATAGTCGAGGTTTCCTGATATACTTTTGATAATGGAACCTAGACCGTCAATGAGTCCTCTTTTGGCTCGACTAGGTTCAAAAGTTAACAACTGTTCAGTCACTTTGCTAAGCTTGCTACTGAGATAATCAAGGTGGGACTCGAATAGAGATAAGCTCCTATTATTAAGCTGAGGTCTAAAATTATCGATTTGACTTTTAACTGAATCAACTTTAAGGTGAATATCAGATAAATTTATACTTTGTACGAATGAGTGATAATGAGATATTACTCACGTTGGTCCTAGTTTAAAGGGAAGCAGTCCAGGTCCTTCTTTTAAGAAGTCAAGGGTTATCTTATGTGCGTGGGTCTGGTGAAGTAGCAGAATCAGTAGTGTCCTGCAACAATTGTGCACTTTTAGCTACCCTCTTAACACTATCCCGGACAGGGATGCTATAGCATCCGTTTTTGAGTTCGTGTTTGGACACGGATGCCATAGCATCCGCAGAAAGTACGACTTTTTCGGGCAAAGATGCCTGAGCATCTGTTTGCTGATAGTAAAATGTAGTAGCGGCATGTTTGGTGTCACTGTTACCAGTTACACAGGTTGATTACTGTCCTCTAGGGTGGATTTTCGACGCTTAGAAAAATTAAATTATACCTCCACCCCGTACCCCCCTCACACGCACACAAATGCTATAGCATCCGTTTTTACATACTTTTTTTTGTCAGTGTCGCGGCGCGTGGGCCCGTGTTAGACCGTGTGACTGGTGGGTTTTTCGAGAGTATTTGCCGTCGTAAGTAATGTTATATCTACCTTATTTTGCATGATTATTTTACCATTCGTTGTTCTTTTGTAGTATTTGTTTCAGAAGGGTAGTTTCTGCTAGTAAAAACCTAGATTTTCTCACTAGAAACACGAACTTACCTAAAAATTGTTGCTTGCAGAAGATGCCTCCTAAAAAAATCTCAATCAAACCAGAGACGCTGCAAAATAGCATGAGCAGGCTGTTTGACGAGTTATCTGATTCAGACATCCTTTCTGCCGTAGAGGATTTGGAGGAATCTGAAAGATCAGGCGACGAACATGAGGAACAAGATACTAGTCGAGGTATGACACAATCTTCCAATTCTTCAGTACATGACCCATTTAGTGACGCTGAAGGAGAATTTGGGTCCGATCAGAACTACAATCCCGACGAAGATGAAGCGAGTTCCGATTCTGATCGGACAAGATTAAGTGACATCGACATCCAGCCTTTTACACCAGGCACCAGTCAGACTCCTTCACAACCAGCTCCTTATTACAATAGACCTTCAGCAAAAACCGAAATACAAATTATGATAGAAATAGCCCCAGATAGTCCACCGCATGTTCCTGTAGAACCGATGACAGCTGATCAGCATCAGATCATAACTCCGTCTCAGGATAATGTATTACCCGGGTTGACTACAACTAATACCGTAAGTAGCTCTTCGTTTGATCAAATGGGAAACGAAAACAACAACCAACACCGTAATACCCGGCCGATTTTGGTAGGCGGTTCACCAACCAATGTGGATGAAGATTGGGAAGCAACAATTAAACCTATCGCGGATTTTGACTTCAACACTGCTAATGAAGGGCCATCAGTAACTTTGAATGAAAATACAACGCCAGTAAATGTTCTGGATTTCTTATTTACAAAAGAGATGGTAGATGACATTGTGAAATGTACTAATGACTATACTAATAACGCTGACCGAGATGAAAAATAACATCCTAAAAGGTAAACCTAGCAGTCAAGGCGCTTGCAGTAGAATAGCGGCACAAGCTCGCCAAGAATCTGAAAAAAACGAAGCAACTGAACTGATGTTTGGACATTGGCCTGAGCCTATACCAATAACAGCCACTACGAAACGGAACAAGTTGTTCCTTAAGTGTCGAGTTTGCACCAAAAATATAATTGTAAAAAATACTAGCTATCGATGCAAAGGATGTTTGGGAAACCCAGCCCTCTGTCCAGGATGCTTTGAAACGTGGCATAAAGAAATTGCACAGAGAACCTAATTCGTAAAATAAATTCACAGTAGTTTTTAAGCGTATGTAAGTACCTCAATATTCCTTTATGTTCCTTACGCTAGTAATGAGTATTGCATTTATTAGTTATGAAAGCTCTGATGCTTTATGCTGCTGAAGCTTTATGTTGACGAAGTTTTTTTTTATGTTTGTGTCTGAAGAAAGGCTTAAAATATTTTATTTGTGATAAGAAAGAGATTATAATTTAGTTCTAAAAAGAGTTCCAGATCTTTTAGGTTAATGTCACAGTAGTTTTTAAGCTTAAATTTAAAATTCCTTCTTTCTTTCTCGAGATTCCTCAATTTTCATAAAGCTTGTGAATGTTATATGTGTGTTTAATTAGTTTTGTTAGCTGTGAATAATTTATTTTTTGTTATGTCTGAATGTTTTTTATTAATATTAGTTAGATGACAATTCTCTCCTAAACAGAGTTCCAGATCCTCTATAATACATCGGTGACCGATTTTTAACTGATTAAAGTACTTACTTAAGTGATTGAATAAATAATGATTAGATGCATTATATTGTTTCTTTTATAAGATACATATAAATCCATTATTAACTCAGCTTTAGTTAACAAAACGGATTGCTATCAAAATTTAGGATAGTTATTCAGCTGTAGCAGTCGAATGCCATAGCATCCTCTGACAATTTTAAGTTTGCAAAAGTACTGGAATAGGACATGACTGCTATAGCATTCGCATGCCATAGCATCCCCGTCACACTATAGCTGTCAATTAATACCACAATAGGACGCAACTGCTATAGCATTCGCATGCCATAGCATCTCCGTCCCACTTTAGCTATCAATTAGTACCGCAATAGGACGCAACTGCTATAGCATTCGCATGCCATAGCATCTTCGTCCCACTTTAGCTATCAATTAGTACCGCAATAGGACGCAACTGCTATAGCATTCGAATGCAAGAGCATCTGCTGACACAATCCAATGTGCTCCATAAACCGCAATAGGACACAGATGCTATAGCATGCTGAAAATTCCCATACAAAAAAAAGTGTCCAAATAGGGTGCCGAAGTGTCCGCGAAAGTGTTAAGGCGTGATTTTGCTACTGGGCCAGGTTTCTTTTTAGTATAGATATGAATAGGCAAATCAGCAAGGACTACATCTTGATTGTAGCGAGGAGCTAGTTCTATAGAGTAGCTAGAGAGGAGGGGATCACGAGGATCGAAGTGTCCGGTTATAATATCTAGAGGCCTGCATTTAGTGAAACTATGGATTGAGCTGTTATATGCTAAATTTGCATATGGCATAAGATTTACGACAGATTCGTTTTTCTGATTTAATTTTAAGATACGTAGGTGTTCTAATAAATTTGAATGGAAACGTTCAACCTGTATTTACCAATTCCTGGGCCAGCTGGGCCCGGGAATTGGTCTTTTTTCCTTTGCTCTGTTTGAGAGCTGAAGACGAACTCCCCTTAGTTTTCAAGCGATTCATAAGGAAACCTCCTTTTCGTCCCAAAGTTCGTGTTTTAAAAAACTCGCTAATTCGAAATAATTAAATGAAGTACACTCCCAGTGGCCAATAAAATATAGTTCTTTACAGAGGTTTTGACCTACAGTCTGTATGAAATACAAGTTAAAATTTTGACAATAGAACTCAATGTCATCTAAAAACAAAGTAAATAAAAATAAATAAATAAATAAGTCCCAAGCCTTCTAAAACCAAGAAAAACCTTAGCGCAATCGCACAATCCCAGCGCCGTTTTTGAGTCGCAAGTTTAGTTGCGCTTGGAGAGTCGTGATCACCGAAGTAAAACACTACAACAGATCGCGGCGAAATCGCTGAGACAGGATTACCCTGAAGATATAATAATCCTGTCCCAAGAATCTCAGAGCAGCGCTACACCGACTTCAGGGTGTCGAGAAGTTATCAGTGACTTGAAGCTCAGACTTCTCTACAAGGAGCAAGTCAATCAGCTGCCTCAGCGGGAGTACGCCGAGGTTGCAAGCAGGGTATCGACAGGTTGTGGTATCTGCCACAATTTGCAGTAATTAATTCTGCACGGTATACGAGTACGTCGATGTGAGTTTTGTTCTAAAGTGAAAGTTCTATCAGCATTAAGAGTATTTAGTTACCATAACTTTTGTGCGTGAATAAAGAATTCCTGAGATGTGAGTTACGTTTTATTTATATGAGATAGTGAAAAACTGTCAAAGCAAGCATATTGTAGGGAAAATCCTTCAGTTCATTTGGTTCTTCCAGCCAAGGCAGGCCTAGGATAGGAAAAACCCTACACTTTTCATGTTCAACTTTAGTTATACCATATTCATTGCTGAATTGTTGAAATGTTTCTGTTTAATGGGAATGAATTGTAAAATGAATAATGTATTCTAATACATAGCCAAGGGTGGATGAATTATAAGACCGGTTTTAATTTTAGGGTTTACAAATTCCTTAACAGCATTAACCACATCTTCCTCAAGGTTAGACTCTGAAATTCGGATCGCAGTTCGAGTATGTGTCTCGAAAGGCTTGGTTACTGTAGTACGACCTTTAATATTACCGACTAGTTTGAAACAAATCTGCCGATTGAACTTATTGAGGGGTTCATCGGTTATTGGGACTTCCAGAATGGGGTTTTCTTGGCTGGTATGAGCTGTGCCTGTAGTTGAGCCATAAATTGAAGGTGGTTTCTCGGATGGGTTAGCTACAACTGAACTAACTTCCTCATTATTAATTTCAATGCGGGATAATACATCTGCATTCGTATTAGCTTTACCTTGCTTATACACAACGGTAAAGTTACAGTCACTTAGTTTCATTTTCCATCTGGTTAAACGGGAATTTGGCTCTTTTGGCGTCATGACCCACTGGAGAGGTTTATGGTCAGTGACAATTTGGAACTTTCGCCCGAATAAATAGGGACGAAAGTATTTTGTAGCCCACACAATGGCTAAAAGTTCTTTTTCGACGGAACTATAATTTTAATCTCACTACTTTTCAGGCTTCTAGAGGCATAAGAGATAGGTTTATCTGAGCCTAGGGGACCTGAGAGAGAATAGCACCAATGGCTAAATTAGAAGCATCAGTTGTTAGGATGAAATCTTTCGAGAAGTCTGGATATTGAAGAATCGGATCTTTAATTAAAAGATTTTTACATTTTCGAAACAGGATACATAATTTTCATCTAATTTGATCTTTGAACCGATCTTCAGACATTGCGTAAGAGGTTTAGTTATCCTTGCAAAGTCTGGAATAAACTTTCCGTAATAGCCGAGAAGTCCGAGGAATCGCTTAATTTCAGTAGGAGTTTTAGGAATGGGGTACTACTCAATGGCTGCCAATTTTTCAGGATTAGGTTTGATGCCGTTTCGGGTTATTACATGACCTAAATAAGCTGTTTGAGTTTAAAAAACTCCGATTTATCCATCTGAACCTTAAAATTTGATTCACGCAATCTTTGGAAAACCCTTTCTAGAATAACAATGTGCTCCTGAAGGGATGTGCTGAAAACAATAATGTCATCAAGGTAGACAAGGCAGATGACGTTTTGGAGGTCTCTAAGGACATTATCCATCACTCGTTGGAAGGTAGAAGGACTATTTTTAAGGCCCATGAGCATTCTCAAAAATTCAAAATTCTCATGCTCCACATTTAAATCTGTTTTCAGGATATCCTCGTCCCGCATTTCCACTTGATAAAATCCGCTTGCGAGATCAAGGGTGGTGGTGGTGGTATTGACAATTACCTAATTTATCAAGGACATCTGTTATGTTAGGTATGGGGTACTTGTCGTCTATAGTCTTCTCGTTAACCTTCCGAAAGTCTACTACAATGCGCCATTTCGCTTTGCCAGAAGCGTCTGCCTTCTTGGGAACGACCCAGATTGGTGAGCTCCATGCGGAGTCTGAGGGACGAATTATTCCTTGGTCTAACATTTTCCCAATTTGGTCACTAACTTCCTGCTTATGGACAAATGGGTTGTCGTGTAGCGACAAGAACCTAACCAGAACCTAACAAGAAACAACAACCAGGATAAAATTTAGAAATGATAGTTTATTATGCGTATTTACAGTGAGTATTTATATAAAGATGAAAGGAAGATGAGGATGAATGAGGTGAGACAAGTTTTTTTAAAAAATACAGGTATCCAGATAAAAAAAGGAAGCGGAGGACACGGAGAGTAGGAGCAGAAGAAGCAGCAGACGTCTGGCGAACCGGTCAGTGGAGGCAGGCAACACGGTAAGTAGCTGCAGTAGGCAGGAGGCGTAGCAGCCTTACTCCCGTAGAGGCAGTAGGCAGGTGAAGTACCAGCCGTCTGGCGAGCCGGTCAGTGGAGGCAGGCAACACGGTAGGCAACAGTAGGCAGGAGGCGTAGCAACCGTCCGGCGAGCCGTTCAGTCGAGGCAGACCACACAATAAGTAGGCAGCAGTAGGCAGGAGGCGTAGCAGCAGAGGCTCGCAGGATCCCGGGGCAGTGCGGCCCCGGGATAAGGCCTTTAGGTGATGCTTCTTGTTCAAAAGCTGAAGTGAGACTGCCGAATTTCAGAAATGTTCCGCTCTTATACCCTTTTTGGAGAGTTCTAAAAATTATTTAAATTAAAAGCAATTTTTGTGAATGGCCAAGAGGGAAAAAGTATTTTTGAAAAAGTATTGAAGTAAACATATCAGACCGCTAACGAGTTTGTATGGACATTGCCATGACAACCAGATAAACAACGACATAGCAATATGTCAGATTTTGGTTTCAGGCTCGTAATAGAGATATCAACAAGTTCACATAGCCAAAATTACATAACAGCGATAGATAAAAAGGTAGCGCACCAGCGCGCACGAAGACCGAGATTGCAGAGTTTCGGAGAAAGCCAAATACAAGGTCACTAAAGGTAAACCCCTCCGACATCGATTTAACAGTGCTGATAGTATGAAAATACGAAGTGAAAATGATTTGTTATTGTGTTCTTATGGTTTAAAACGTTACAGGGTCCTATGCAAATAAAGGTGATACAAAATATCCAGCTGTACAGCTCAGCAAGTATACAGCTGAACAGACTGGAAAATGGCATGTAAGTAGCATAACACTACAGGGTATGGATAACTTTTTGTGTAAACTGGGACCTCATCTGTAGTTCTAATGCAGTGCTTGATTTTATTTGTGAACATTAGTGGTTCACCTTCGATGTAAAATATATCGGTATACTGAGCACAGAGAGATTCCAGGTTAGCGCGTTCTTCCGCGTTCAAATGACTCGTTGTAGGCGCGAAAGTACATTTTTCGTTCGCGGTGGGAATTGCTGAAACCGTTCGCATTCGTTGTTATAAACTTCAGCCTGAACAGGTTGATACATGGAAAAGATGACGTTATTTTGACTCGGGTTAGTTACTTCTAAAATACCACGACGATTTTTAACGGATGTTACAATGTAATTTGATATTATTTGCTGCGAAATAACTGCATCACCGTCGTGCATGTTGACCGGTATTCGCACCAATTTTGATGAATGCGCAGGAATGATATCTTCGTAGAGGTTCAAATTACATGAGTCGTCCATGATAATGGGAATCTTTGTACTTTGTGTTTCGAGAACTTTGTCTTTGTAATTTATGTTACATTCCCAACTGGTCAGTAAATCTGATCCTATAAGACCGTCGAAATAATTATGAAATTTATACACGAAAAACGTTACATCATTTCTGTCGTTGAATTCGGGGAAATTTGGCAGGGTAATGGTCATTTTGACTAGTAGCATGCACATTAGTTACTTCGAATGGGTCATAGTTCAATGGAATATGCAGACAATATTTCTCAATAGTTTCATGGCTTATACACGACTGATTAGTACCGTGGCTGCGTGACGTTAACTGCACCGTAAGCCCCCCTTGCCTTACACGAGGCCCGCAGGTTTATACTTCACGAGGTCATCGCAATGGTCAGCAATATCCACGGAAAGTACGTATGTAACAAGCGTTTATGCAAGTGTCACAACATCACTATGTTAACGTCACAAGAGAACACAAAACAAAAAGTACAATTATTAAGCATACAATTTACAGACAGGCAACCACAAAGATCGAGATATAAATATATAAAACATACAAAACCCCGTTCCAGACATATAATAGGATACAGAAAATTTAATTGGTTTTGGACTTTATGACCTAGACACAAAGTTGAATATTTGTTGGGAATATATTCCCTCTAACCAGAAGATTGTTCAGTATGCGATTGAAAAGACAAAAGTATGGTGTAGTGTGCTGTATATGACAACGACGGTGAAACGGCTCCGATTCAGCATAATACTACAGGGAGACCTGTAACGCTGGTATTCTTTCGGAACCTTTCGGAATTTGAGTGTGATGTTTCATGGTGTTCATCAGTTGACGTTAAATGCATAAATACGATATAATTCACACATCGTAATTACGCAAGATGAGGAGTCATATGGTCACAAAGAGAGTAAGAAGCTCATTTCATCATATATAGGTTCATAAAGGGTAGTTGGAGTCTTAGTAATAGACCGTTACCCGATTGCCGCTACACCCAGCAGTTCGGCAGTTCAGACTGTAGACAGAAAAATAGAGGTATCCTGTGTTGAGTTGAATAGCCATAATATGAAATCAAGCACTGCAAATTCCATTGTTACGCTGATGATCTTCAACTTTACATTTCTGATGTGCCTTCTAATATTGACTGCATGACAAACTTTATCAATGAAGACCTAAGCAGGTTAGATGCCTGGTCAAATAAAAAGTCCTTGATTCTCAATCCCTTGAAATCAAGGTTTATGGTGCTTGGGAATAAAGTTCAAGTTAAATAAAATCTCATTCCCAATCCTCAGCTAATCCTTGAAGGCCAGACTCTAGAGCGTGTCGACGAGGCCAGGAATCTGGGAATCATATTTGACACTTACCTACGATTTGAAACTCATGTCCTGAATTTAGTGAAGAGTTGTATGTATCGTTTAAGGATTTTGTACAAAATCCGTAACCTTATCTGCGAAAGGGCACGTATTATTCTGTGCGAGTCACTAATTTTATCTCGACTCAACTACGGAGATATAGTTTATGGTCTGAGTCTTCTATTTTTAGTGCAGCGCATACAAAATGCCTGTTGTAGGTTTTGCTTTGATGTACCACCTCGTAGTCATATCACCCCATACCTACTTAAACTCTGCTGGAATGCTCAAAATGGAACTGCGTAGGCACTTACACCTTTCCAGTGTAGTGTTTGATGTCATCAAGTTTAAAAAACCTGAGTACCTGTACCTAAAGTTAAAGGTGGCAACATCTCACCCCAGATATGGCATGAGGGATCTTCGGGCACCTCTTGAAGGTCATATTCACCGCACGGTGGCATTTAGAGGTAGCTTCCGCTTCCAAGCTACCAAATGTTGGAATGATATTCCGCCGCCCATAAGAAATCTGACCTCCAGATACACCTTCAAAACACATATGAAGTCGCACCTGATTCAAAAGCAAAAACTAGGAATTTCTCTTTTCAACATTGGATAGCCTATGCCATTTTCATATATTTTTAGTTAGATATTTTATGATTTTAGTAAACATATTCACACTATACCCATTCTGCTACTCACTACTCACGCGGCATAATATACTTATATACCTATTTATATAATCTTCATGTATATTTTGTACTATCCTACTCATGAAAGTATTGAAACATATTTATGTGCAATGTATTTATTTGTTTCCACATCTTTAAACACTTGTAAGGATATATCTTTTTCTGACACTTATTTATGACTATGTTAAAAAATATTCCAAAACTTTCAAGTTGGTTTGTAGAACTGCAAAAACTTTACACATTAACAGAAAAATACAAAATTCAAATAATAGAATGAAAACGGTTTGGCAAATCATAAACCGTGAAACTGGCAAAGTTATACCAAGTGTTTAATTTTCCACGCCCACCGAACGGCGTGGGATCCGAAGGGGGGTGCTTTTGCCAGCACGTGAGAGAAAAGAAGTGAATGAATCCTTACTGACCTTGTCACCGTAGACAGGGGATTGAAAGCTCGATTCGAGACAGGAATGTGGGATAGGAGCACCAGTTTGGGATAGGATAGGAATCGAATCACTATCGTTGCTGCCTACGCTGTCGCCGGCGTGCTGCCTGCCGTGACCGTGGAGTCGCCGCAACCGATTTGGCGATGTCCGATCAAACACGGATCACTTGACCGCTGACGCGAATCTACTTATTTCCCGACGATGTAGATGATTAACACTCCGACCAGGCCCGACGCCTGTATTTAGTCATTGGTGCACCGAAATACCATCACTGGCACGAGGCCCGAGCCGACATGTTGTTCTCACCGACGAGATAAGACAAAGATAACCTCCAATTTGTCCTCTCGTTTCGATACGAGTGACAGCTGCTAGTTCCGTTTTCGCTAGTGATGTGCCGATTACTCGCGATCGATTCGCACAACAAAAAACCGGTGCGTTTCCGAAGCATAAATATTAAACAGTCACCCGCCCGGACAGGCCCGAACCTGTCCCTAATCAATAGGAAGGCGAGAAAGTGTTGCGACCGCTCTCTTGAGGACCGAGTCCCCCACCTTGACTTCTGCTGATCGAGGCGTGCCATCCCGACCCGTGTACAAATTGACAATCCGTCCTCGTCTCCATCTCAATGATGGCAGGTTCGCATCCTTAACCAGCACCAAATCACCGACTTGAGGGGGGCTCGTCCGGTCAGTCCACTTAAGGCGCTGCTGCAAGATGTGCAAGTACTCAAGGGACCACCGATTCCAAAAATCTTGAGCCATCTGCTGCAACATCTGCCACCTAGTTACCCGACTTAACTTAACATCACCGAATGGGTATTCTGGCAGGGCGTTAAGGGGCTGACCTATCAGGAAGTGACTCGGCGTCAACGCTTCCAAATCATTTGGATCCGAACTGAGCGGGCACAACGGACGCGAGTTCAGTGTCATTTAAATTTTACAGAACAGCGTCGCAAGCTCTTCAAAGCGTAGAGAGGTCTCACCGATGATCCTCGTCAGGTGCGACTTAGCCGATTTAACCGCAGCCTCAAAAATTCCTCCCCAATGAGGACATCCCGGCGGACTGAAAACCCATTCAATCCCTCGTCGGGAGCAAGCCGTACCGAAGGCGTCCTGGTTACCGTTCAGGAATTGAGTGACCTCCTGCAGATACCGCCTGGCTCCGACAAAATTTGTGCCGTTGTCCGAACGGATTAATGTCGGGAGGCCCCTTCGTGAGACGAACCGATCTAGACATGCGATAAATGCCTCTGTAGTGAGGTCACTGACCACCTCCAAGTGGACTGCCTTCGTGGCCAAGCACACGAAGACGCACAGGTATGCCTTCACTAATCTGGCGTTCCGTAGCTGTGAAGACTTGACCATGAATGGTCCCGCGAAATCCGTTCCGACACCCGCAAAGGGCCGGATTTCGTTAACCCTATCCGAGGGCAAATCGCCCATCTGGGGCTGCATCGTAGCCGCCTTGGCCCGATAAGAAGGCAGGCACAAAAATACGACGCTCCGCACTAAGCATCTTCCCGATAGAATCCAGAACTCGCGCTGGAGAAGCGCCATCAAGGCGTGGCATCCGATATGCCCATTCCGAATGTGTCGATCCTGTATCAACAGTTCGACCAACTTCCCCTTCCTAGGGAGCAACAACGGGTGGCGAGCCGCATAAGGCAGGTTGGCATTCCGCAGCCGACCTCCTACACTCAGCAATCCGTGATGGTCAATAAACGGGTTGAGCCGAGCCACAGCTCCCTTCAGTTGGACGCGTCCGCGTCTCAGAATGTCCAATTCGGACTTAAAGTCCACCGTCTGCACGTTCCGCACCAATGCGAACAACGCATGGTTCCGTTCCCGTGGTGTCAGGACCTGTGTCCGCACTCGTTGCGCCTCAGAATTCCGACAATTCCGCGCAAATCGGCAGATCCAGGCGGTCACATTGACCAGCTTGTCGAGCGAGCTGTACCGTTCCAACAGGCTGAACTCCTCTTCCGGCTCTGGTTGCGTCGTACAGACACCGACTGTCAAGGCGCCGTTCGCCGTGGTAACGCGTGGACTCATTGGCCAATCCGATTTGGCTTGAGTCAACCATTTTGGACCCCACCACAAGGGATATCCAACCAACTCCGGAGCGTGACACAATCTACCTGACCGAAGGCAACCAGTATTGTTCTGATAAAACTGTTCACACTCTTCTTCAACCGGGTCCAACCGGCGGACCGTAGGTGGTTCCTCCACCTCCAAAAACTTCTGTATCACCTCCGAGAGTACAGAACCGAATAAGGGACTACGAGTCGCTAGGCGTGGGGCAGCCGGCATGAACGGACCCATTACCGCATGGCCCAGTCTGGTGTTGACCGAAACCAGACCAGTCGCCTGCAACACGTGGACACCTGGCACTAACAGGTATCCCAAGGCATCGACACCCAATAAAATGTCTACTGGGCCCGGAATATCGAACTCCGGGTCAGCCAGTGACAACCCAGCGACCAACTGTCGCACCGAGGGCGACAACCGTACGTGAGGGTGTGAGCCCATCACATTAGGCATGACTAATGCCGTGACCGTCAGATTCACCGATGAATCCACCCGTGACGAGAGAGTAATCCGACATACTCCCTTAACGGAACCGACTTCCGTGTTCCCAATTCCCCGAATGGAATGTGGATACTCCCTTACCGAAATGCCCAACCGTCTTACAAGGTTGCACGAGACTAAGCACCCCTGGGCCCCCGAGTCCAATAGTGCTCGTGCCACACAAGATTTGCCGTCCGAACTCCACGCTATCACCGAGGCGGTGGGGAGCATGACCGTCTGTGGAGTGGCGGCACCCTGTAAGTGGGCGGCGTGTCCCTAGCGGGAACCTCCGCGGGATCCGAACCCACTGGGACCCCCCGTCGGCCTGGTAACTCGGCTGCTGATATGCCACCGGTGGCATATCAGACCGCATGTACATCAGGGGGTCCCAACCCGCATAATAGGCCCCTCGCTCTCCCGGTACCCGACCATACCGGACTGTGTACGGTGTGCCCGGTGGCCACCGTGGATGGAGGGGGGAGAGCGGATCCAACCTGGGGCGCTCTAGGAATGGGGGCGACATCCGACTGTTCGCCTCCCTGTTCGCCTCCCAGAGCGACGGGCAGGGTGGCGCAGAAGGTGGTGGGCTCCCAGCCTTCGCGCCACTCATAGGTGCCATCTGACACCCGCTCGTAACACGCGGTGAGCCAGCGGCCCGACGCCCTCGCTGACCCTGGATAGCGGCGACCGAACCCCGGCTATCCCGCCTGTTACCCCCCGCGCTGCCCCCTTCCCCTCGGGGGGGGTCCCGTCCGCGGGTACCCCAGTCACCCCGTTGGTGACTCCCGTTGCCCGGAGGGGTGCTGGGTCCGGCCCTGGTTGGGCCCTGTGACCGACCAACCTGAGTCCGGCCCTGGTGACCGTCCGAAGGGCCTGACCGGTTCAGGCACAACACGACGTGGTGCCTGCCACCGCAGCACTCACAGGGGGACGCCCGTGAGCACTCGCTCAGCGGGTGCGGCCCCAAACAACCGAAACACAATCGGTGGCGGAAGACCACCTTCCTGCGGGCAGCCACACCGAGCGCCTTAAAGTTGGCGCAACTGGTCACTCCATGACCGGCACTGTCGCAGTGCACACAGCCGTCACCCGACGGCGCCAAATTGTTTTGACCGTCCACCCCCCTGTGGGGGTGGGGGGCGCGGCCCCTCCCGCATCCGCGCGGGTTGGCGCTGCACACTGGCCTCCGAATCCATGGTATCGCATCGCCTGCATTCACCCTCCAAGAAATCCGTTAATTGGACGAGCGTGGGCAGTTCCGAGCTACTGCCCCCATGCAGCTGTTCAAACCGACTTTGAACAGCTGCAGGCAACCGTGACAAAACCATATAAAACACGATATATGACCATTGGTCTACCGGCAGACCAAGGTTCTGAAGGGCCTTAGTGGCCACCAGCACAGGGTTGAGCACCTGTACCCGGATGTCAACATCCCGGGTTACTCTTGGGATGCTGAACAGCTTCCCCAGCTGCGCATCAACCAACCGCCGTTTGTGTTGGTAGCGGTCAAACAATATGACCCGGGCAATCTCATAATTGCCCGCCGTGACCGTTAGGTGACCGACCAACTCCTTCGGTTCACCCCGCAGTGCCATCAAGAGTTGGGCCAACTTGTAGGCGTTGTCCAGGTCGTCCCGACCGTGGACCAGACTATCGAATAAATTGATGAATGCCGGCCACTCATCAATTGCCCCACCGAAGGCCGGAATCTCCAGGTGTGGCAGCCGTCCAACAACACCCTTAGGGGGCGGGTCTCCGCTACCCTCCCCGCGGTCATCCCGACGCGACCGCTTAATTTTTTCGGCGCGACGCTCGATGTCGCCCAAGCACTCCATCGCTTGGTCAGCATCCGCGCAGAGCTGCTTCACTGCGGCCACCGAAGCCTCATCCGTAAGCCCGAGGGCCTCAGCCTCCGCGGCCAGCCGACACACCTTCCCGACGCGTGTCATTGCGTCCTCCACACGCTTGAGCAGGACATCGTCCATGTCAGGTCGCTCCACATACTTGTGAGTATGGGCGAGCCATCTCACCTCCTCACGGACGCCATACCGCAGTACCGTCAAGGGTGAAGGTGGCATGGTTACCAATTCAATTGTTTCTGGTCCTATGCTTCACTACCGAACTAAGCACAACCAGAGACCAGCACTTTCCCGTCAGCGCTGGGCACAGAAATTAAAACTAAGTTGTAAAAACCAAGGCAACCACTAAACAATTAAATCCTAAACAATATTTAATATGGTCGCCCTGTGGACATACACCTTATAATAGACACTCTAAATCAATTAGAGAATGCCACCATAAAACACAATACAAAATAACCCACAAAACTTGATCATGAAAACAATACAAAACAATCTAGAAGTGGCCCTCCGATATGAACCACACCTCCCTTGAGGTCAGCAAAATCAGCCTAATACCCCTTAAATAGCCCGACCCTGCTGTGTAAACCGAAATAACACTATAGGACTATAGAACCCGATGTTCTACCGCAAGTAACACGATCTAGGCTTCGCAGAATGACTGTTCAATCTTTTATGCGCACAAACAGTAGTTTCCGACTACAAATTTATTATTGACTGAATTGACACTTATACTTTCACTAACCGAAATGAACTTTAATTGTGGTACCGACCACAGACTCATTGCCAAACAGATTGCCGGCCAATCTGAGATATTCTTTTCTCCCAACTACAATGCGGCAACAAAGCAACCCTAGAACCGTGAATCGATGATTTCCCACTAGGAAACCACGCTCTGCTACCAAAATGTTTAATTTTCCACGCCTACCGAACGGCGTGGGATCCGAAGGGGGTGTGCTTTTGCCAGCACGTGAGAGAAAAGAAGTGAATGAATCCTTACTGACCTTGTCACCGTAGACAGGGGATTGAAAGCTCGATTCGAGACAGGAATGTGGGATAGGAGCACCAGTTTGGGATAGGATAGGAATCGAATCACTATCGTTGCTGCCAACGCTGTCGCCGGCGTGCTGCCTGCCGTGACCGTGGAGTCGCCGCCACCGATTCGACGATGTCCGATCAAACACGGATCACTTGACCGCTGACGCGAATCAACTTATTTCCCGACGATGTAGATGATTAACAATCCGACCAGGCCCGACGCCTGTATTTAGTCATTGGTACACCGAAATACCATCACTGGCACGAGGCCCGAGCCGACATGTTGTTCTCACCGACGAGACAAGACAAAGATAACCTCCAAGTTGTCCTCTCGTTTCGATACGAGTGACAGCTGCTAGTTCCGTTTTCGCTAGTGATGTGCCGATTACTCGCGATCGATTCGCGCAACAAAAAACCGGTGCGTTTCCGAAGCATAAATATTAAACACCAAGGGATCATGATTTCTGCTTAAAGATGGTGATGTGTTGTTAATTCCAACGCTGAGATACCTCGAGCTTTTGAAACATTCTTCACCAATGTACCCTTACTCACAACAGAGAGTCTAAATTCATCTCCATATGAAGCAGAGATTTTGTTAAAAACAGGACTATCATCGGTAATATAGAAGTTAAATTTCATCATGTATATCCCCAGGATATTGTCAAAACGTATATATTACTTAACTTAAAAATACTGAAGACCTGTGGGGTATATCAGTCAAAGTTTAATAAAATTGGTTCAATAAAACAAGTTATAGCCCCAGCTTATATATTTAATAAATGTGTTGACGATGGAACTTTTCCAGACTTCATGAAACACAGTTAACTGATGCCTCTGTTCAAGTCGGGACACTAGGGTGATCCTTCAAATTTCAGACCAATATTTGTTCTTCCAGCACTGAGTAAAGTTTTTGAAAAGATTATACTCAATCAAATGCTTTCACACTTCAACCGTACAAAACAACTTCACGTCAAACAATACGGTTTCACTAGGAGTAAATCGACTACGAATGCTGGTACCCTTATATCTCATAGTTATACAGCATGGGAAACCGCACAGGATGCTATCGGTGTTTTTTGCGATCTGTCGGAGGCATTTGATTGTGTTGATCATGATACGCTACTAATGAAATTAAATCATTACGGAGTAAGAAATAAAGCGTTGGATCAACTAAGATCATTCCTTAGCAACAGAATTCAACAGGCAGAAGTCAACGGCGATAAATCTGATGGATCGGGAGTAAAAATTGGCGTTCCACAAAGTTCCAGATTAGGCCAATTTTAATTTTACAGAAAAGAGCTATCGGAGCAATTTATAATTTTAAACGCACAGTCTCCTTAAAAAAGCTTTTTAAGGAAACTGACATGCTAACTGTAGCTAGTCAATTTATTTTCGAAATTATAATGTATGTGCGCTGGAACCTTACAACATGTTCCAAACTTAGCGATAGCTGTAATGTTAACCTAATAATTAATCACCAGCTCTCTGAACGTCTTCTCCTTCTCTGCCAGCTGGTTCGACTCTTATTTGAGGGATCGGCAAAAGCGTATCAGGTCAGAAGGGATATCCACTGAATGGTGTGACCTCTTTACAGGTGTCCCTCAAGGTGGTATTCTTTCTCCTATTCTATTCTCGATCTTTATTAACTCTATCTCGGACGTCCTGTCCTCCTCATATCATCTTAACGCTGATGATCTCCAGATTTATCACCACTTCTCTCTTAACTATGCACACTCTGCTGTGGAGGCACTCAACGCTAATCTTGAGGGTATAAGAAGTTGGGCTTCATCCTTCGGACTCCTGGTCAACCCGGGCAAGTCCCAGGCTATGATCATAGGTACCAAAAATTTGTTGCAACGACATCCCATTCCACCTGTCACTTATAATGGTACCACAATCGTATATAGCGATAAAGTTAAAAACCTGGGTCTAATCTTCGACAACCAGTTGTCCTGGTCATCGCATGTCAATGAGGTAAGTCGCCGAGTATTTTCTACCTTTCACTCTCTCAGAAGACTTCAGTACTTTTTGTCTCGACATACCAAAATCACTCTTGCTCAATCTCTCATTCTACCCTTCATCGATTACGCTGATGTCTGCTGGGTCAGTGCTAACGAAGAACTACTGAACAAACTCGAACGACTTCAAAATCTCGGGATTCGGTTTATATTCGGGCTGCGCAAATACGACCATGTGTCACAACATCGCAGGGAGTTGAAGTGGCTGCCGATTCGTCTTCGTCGGGATTCACACATCCTCAATTTCCTCTACAACTTTTTACGAAATCCACGCTACCCAACTTTCCTACGAGACAGTTTTCAATTTCTTTCTTCCAGCAGACCTCGGAGAACTCACGCAGTTTCCATGCTCACAACTCCACAGCATAACACCACTTTCTATGAGAACGGGTTTAGACCCCGGGCCATTCGGTTGTGGAATGCACTCCCCTGCACCATCAGGGACAGTCCTACTCTGAATATATTTAAAAGTCGTGTGAAGAATTACCTCTCCCTTTAGAGTTATAGGTAGTATGCATGTAAGTATGTATTAGTATAGTGTATAAAATAGTAGTTGTAGTATATTATAAGTATTTAGTATATTATGATAGTTATTATATAATTTATTTTATTTATTATTTTATATATTGTACACATAGGTCTTCCCCTGCTCAACCATCGACTTTTCCCATGTTAACCTGGTTTGCTGGAAGAGATCTCTTATTAAAAATAAGCTCGCGTTTGTACACTTTTTTATGTAACTCTTGTTTTTGTATGATTTGTGTCCGATAAAGAAATTATGAATTATGATTGTTCCAAAAAAAATGTAAAACAGTATTTATCTAATCAACCAACTCTATGGGAAACACATTTGAAAATATTTTTGACAATTTCTATGACTTCGACATGAGCCTGTACGTGAGTGACAGCAATATGGCTGCGTTTGGACCCTTCGGCTACGGAACCCTAATAAGCGCAAAACGACTGTGGCCTCTGATTCATGATGCCCTGAGTATATGGCTATAGGTAGTGGCTCTGTATTCCTGAACGGGGTGAAAAAAGTGATAAGAAGGATTGTAGTGGCAGCGATGATGAATTTAGTCAGTCATAAGTTAAGTAAATATGTGACTAACTATGCAAGTAATCAATATGTGACTAACTATGCAAGTAATCAAGTAATATGTGACTAACTATGCAAGTAATCAATATGTGACTAACTATGCAAGTAATCAATGGAAACTTTGCTATGGTCCACAACAACAATGGCAAATCAATAAAACGTTACATTACATAGTGCTGGACATTACTAAATGAACGACCGAGATCAGATAGAATTTGATGTTTAATTAATGAAATTAATTCAGAATATAATATAATATGATGAATGAGTTGTACAACAAGAAAGCTAATAAACGTCTTATGTCTTATGTCTTATGTTGTAGATTGATAAAAAAAACTTTTACAAACAACTAAATTTCGAACAGTAATTTGGCCACCCTGGATGTTACTGATTTTCAACAAGCAAGGTTTGGTTATGAAATAAGAAAGAAAAAAACACAAATACACATTATATCTGCAAAAAATAATAATGTTACAACCTTCGATCCCGCGTTTATCATTCGTTATTTCACTAAATGCCCATCTCAAATAATGAACGATACGAAATGTCAAACTAACTGTCTCATTCTGCTAATCTGCGTACACAGATTTTCGCCGAATAAACAATTTTGGGAAATTATGTTATTTCTAATCGTGTACCCATTTGTATTTATACAAGTGCCGAGAACTGAATGTGGTAATCCATAGCGAGTTATTATTTTGTATTGTAGTGAATAGTGATCAAGGGTTGTCTTTTTAGAAAAAATATCATATATGAAAACACAACCAACATAATAATTGACCGTGCGAGCTAAAGTCTCCATTTTACCAAGATAGGAGGCCGATTTTCCTTTCGTCTGTCTCTATGTGTCTGTCAGTTCCGGTCTAGGGGCCACAGATGCCAAGCGATCCTCACAAAACTTGGCACACGTGTTCCTTGAAATGAAATATTTTTTTTGTCGAGAGCTTTACTCTATTTTCCCCTTGGGGGGGGGGAGTTATGACGTCATTTATTTTTTTCTGAAGCCCATCGAATGGGCTATCTAATTAAAGGGCTTCATGAGCTGATTCTATAAATATGCTACACCACTACCTTTCAGCCTGTTTCTAAAAATCCAAGAAATATTTGCAAAACATACCACGTTTGGGCTCCTCGAAGTAGGAGACGGATTAGTAAATATAAACAGATCACGAAAGTGAGTGAAATAGACTATAACTATTTTCGTGAAAAGTCAATAGATTGTATTTTAAATCGCAAAATGTTGTTTACAAAGTTATTGGTGCGGCTACTTTACTACTTGATTTTGATTGAATCTAAAATACTTACCTATAAATTGGTTCACAGTCCCCCCTGTTAGCGAGGTCTACTGCCCACAGGGCCACTAGTTTTGATTTTATTATAACGAGCTTAATACACTAGAACATGTTTGAGCTTAATTAATACATGTAAAACATTATTTGAACTCTAGTAAAAACAGAAAACATATGAACCTGAGCTAGGTGGTTAACATGTATTTCAGGATTAAGCGCTCTTCCTAATAATTACAGTATGAGTGCTATACATTACGAAAAATTAGGACCTGTTATTCATTAAACCAAGTACAGCTAAATCAGGTAAAATAAACTACAAAAGAGAGAAAATTTACATAAGCTTAAGGCCTTGGTGAGTGTAAGAGAGACCTCTCTTTGAATAACGTGAGTGTGACTAGGCGTGTGTGGTGTGTGGTAAGGAGTTTACAGGCACTTGATATGCTTTTTGGTACCATACTCTTTAATATATCTTATCTACACACGTATCATAAACCCTCTTTACTGCGCCTAAAAACCGCACGTTAAGACCAGCATAATGTAAAACTATTTGGTAAAAACTCATTTCTTATCTGAAAATTTGTACATTATGACCATAATGTGTAATTTTTCTACATATTATGACATTCAAATTTCGAACGCCGACGCCCGCCTGCGTGCCGCCCCTTGTTTGTCTGTGAAGTTGGTACTACTGAACAAGCTAAACAAGAGCAATGATCAATGCCACAATGCCGGTAAAACATGCGGTTCCTGAACACATCAAAGAGATCTTATGATATGTGTGTAGATAAACGAGTGTATGTAACTTTTAAAAAATTAGGCATTATGTAGCAGTCACATAAACTACTATAATAATGTCAAGGAGTGCAAAACAAAATAATATTGATTCAATTACAAAAAGTACCCATATTATTATTGTCAGGAATAAATATAAGATGTCAGATATATATCATTTGATGTTTAACACCTAACCGATAGTCATAAATAAGTATTTCTTCTGTTTGGTCATAAGGTAAGTGCGGCAAATAACGCCAAGTTGATAAATCCGCCAATCCGCCGAAAAACCTATTTAATTAGTACACATTTTTACAGTGCCATACTCTACACACACATAGAACAGACCAATCCAAACACAGGAATAATAATAATAATAATAATAATAATACCTTGGACACTATTTACACACATTGATCTAGCCCCAAACTAGGATTCCCTGTATCTTGGGTACCAGACAACGATACACATACTTATATAGATAAATATTATACTTAGATAGATAAACAACCATGACTAGGATACAAACATCCGTTCTCGTCAAACAAATATTTGCCCCCACCGGGACTCGAACCCGGGACCCTTGGCTTCGTAGGCAGGGTCACTGCCGACTCGACCATTGGGGTCGGAATGCTCTGCCCAAGAGCGATGACAGCCCACGTTTGTCAGTGACCCTCGATTCGTCGCGCGCGTCGGTAGCGGCCGCTCAATAGTTAATTTTTCGCGCGCAAAAAGGTAAGCTTTCACTTGTTTATAGTATGATTAGGAAGTAGCCGTTTGATTTGTGTGTTAACAAGAACATCAGCTTTAAGATCTACATAATATTGTGGCATTATCACCTAATTTATTTCCAAAAACGATAGATTTTGGTAAAACCGCCAGCGTCGGGTAATACCGCCCACGTTAATTCGGCCCGGGCGTTCCCTAGACACTGCTGGGCGTTGATACCGATAGTGTGTCTAAAAACGCCCATTAGTATTTACAGATAATTATTGTTATTTAGTCTCGATTTACTGGATAAATAGGTACCTAAGTATGAAGTTAAACATTTTGTTATTTTTAAATGAGTAAATAATTAATAAAATCAAAAGTATTGTTCATACAGGGTGACTAACTAAATACTTATATATTTGTTAAAAATGGGCCAAGTTTTGAAATTAATTACTGCGTAAAATACCTATATTATTGTCATACTTAACAAAAATATTAACAGGGTGACTTATAATTAAGAAGTTTTCTTAATTATAAGCAAGTTTGCGCTTTGAATATTTTGATTCCTATAAGTAATTCCTACCTACAGTCCGCAATTTTTATTTAAAAATTAACTTAATGGTGCAACTTTAAGAGGCAATAAAAAATGTATTTTTATGTAAATATCCGCTATTCTGTATTATCAATCGACGTTTTTTTTGTGAATGGATACTTAATTTACCTTATTGAAAATGTATTGCGCATTCGTTTTTAACCTGAAAGCATAACATTGCAATTCTAAATATATTATAAACATACTTATGATAAATAATTATGTGTTATATGATTCGATTCGATTCGATCCGAGAACGATTCAGAATATATAACGGCCCCTTAAAGACAATTGTGACTTAATAAGTACTAACTTAATCAATGCAATTCTAACACTAACTTTTAATTTTTGCCCTAAGGTCCAAAAATGCCTTCTTCGAAGAAGAAAAGGGGAATGTGGAGTGAAAGAGATCTTAAAGAAGCAATTAATGCTGTTTTAGACAAAACTTTTATCCCAAAATGCTGCGGCACAGCAATATCAAATACCAAGACGTACACTGAGGGATAATATGGCATCCATGGGTGTTAAAAAAAGAATATGAAGAAAATAAACCCTTACAAAACAGCAAGTAACCGAACTATGCGAGCGAATAAAGAGGTTTGCTGACATTGGCGTACCGCTTACACCAAAATTCATTAGACAACAAGCATACTAATTCTGTAAGAGATACGAAATCCCTCACAGGTTCAGCCACATCAAAAAGAGAGCAGGTGCCGCCTGGCTTCAACTGTTCTTGAAAAGAAATCCTACAATATCCAAACGTAAACCGCAGACGATGAACCCGGCAAGAGCTCAAAAAATTAATAGACCGATTGTCCAGCAGCATTTTAGAGAAATTCTAAAACTATACGAAGAGTTGAGTATCGTCGAACATCCCGAACGTCTGTATAATATGGACGAGAAAGGCTGCAGAATAACGATCCATCATCAGAACACAGTCTTAGCGGCAAAAGGCAGCAAGAGAGTGCGTATGATTGCACCCGAACATGCTTAAAATGTCACCATAGCCATGTGTATCAATTCTACAGGGACCGGCATTCCACCTATGATAATATTCAAGGGAATACGAATGAATCCTGAGTTTTCTGAAAATCTGCCTGTGGGATCTACAGTCCACATGGCAAAGAAAGGCAGTATGACAAAAGAATTGTTTGTGGAGTTCATTCGACATCTGGGAATGCACAATGTTCCAGGGAAATGTTTATTGGTGTTTGACGGTGCCAAAAGCCACCTATCCTACGAAGCAGTAGAGGAAGCCGAAAAACATAGCATCGTCTTGTACTGCCTGCCGTCAAACACCACACATGAGCTGCAACCCTTGGATAAATCTGTTGTTCGAAAGCTACTGGGACGAAGAGGTGCTAAGGGTGTTATACCTACAGCCAGATACGACATTGAATAAAAGCATGTTTAACAAAATATTTTCCAGGGTTTGCACGTGAGAGAAAAGAAGTGAATGAATCCTTACTGACCTTGTCACCGTAGACAGGGGATTGAAAGCTCGATTCGAGACAGGAATGTGGGATAGGAGCACCAGTTTGGGATAGGATAGGAATCGAATCACTATCGTTGCTGCCAACGCTGTCGCCGGCGTGCTGCCTGCCGTGACCGTGGAGTCGCCGCCACCGATTCGACGATGTCCGATCAAACACGGATCACTTGACCGCTGACGCGAATCAACTTATTTCCCGACGATGTAGATGATTAACAATCCGACCAGGCCCGACGCCTGTATTTAGTCATTGGTACACCGAAATACCATCACTGGCACGAGGCCCGAGCCGACATGTTGTTCTCACCGACGAGACAAGACAAAGATAACCTCCAAGTTGTCCTCTCGTTTCGATACGAGTGACAGCTGCTAGTTCCGTTTTCGCTAGTGATGTGCCGATTACTCGCGATCGATTCGCGCAACAAAAAACCGGTGCGTTTCCGAAGCATAAATATTAAACACCAAGGGATCATGATTTCTGCTTAAAGATGGTGATGTGTTGTTTATTCCAACGCTGAGATACCTCGAGCTTTTGAAACATTCTTCACCAATGTACCCTTACTCACAACAGAGAGTCTAAATTCATCTCCATATGAAGCAGAGATTTTGTTAAAAACAGGACTATCATCGGTAATATAGAAGTTAAATTTCATCATGTATATCCCCAGGATATTGTCAAAACGTATATATTACTTAACTTAAAAATACTGAAGACCTGTGGGGTATATCAGTCAAAGTTTAATAAAATTGGTTCAATAAAACAAGTTATAGCCCCAGCTTATATATTTAATAAATGTGTTGACGATGGAACTTTTCCAGACTTCATGAAACACAGTTAACTGATGCCTCTGTTCAAGTCGGGACACTAGGGTGATCCTTCAAATTTCAGACCAATATTTGTTCTTCCAGCACTGAGTAAAGTTTTTGAAAAGATTATACTCAATCAAATGCTTTCACACTTCAACCGTACAAAACAACTTCACGTCAAACAATACGGTTTCACTAGGAGTAAATCGACTACGAATGCTGGTACCCTTATATCTCATAGTTATACAGCATGGGAAACCGCACAGGATGCTATCGGTGTTTTTTGCGATCTGTCGGAGGCATTTGATTGTGTTGATCATGATACGCTACTAATGAAATTAAATCATTACGGAGTAAGAAATAAAGCGTTGGATCAACTAAGATCATTCCTTAGCAACAGAATTCAACAGGCAGAAGTCAACGGCGATAAATCTGATGGATCGGGAGTAAAAATTGGCGTTCCACAAAGTTCCAGATTAGGCCAATTTTAATTTTACAGAAAAGAGCTATCGGAGCAATTTATAATTTTAAACGCACAGTCTCCTTAAAAAAGCTTTTTAAGGAAACTGACATGCTAACTGTAGCTAGTCAATTTATTTTCGAAATTATAATGTATGTGCGCTGGAACCTTACAACATGTTCCAAACTTAGCGATAGCTGTAATGTTAACCTAATAATTAATCACCAGCTCTCTGAACGTCTTCTCCTTCTCTGCCAGCTGGTTCGACTCTTATTTGAGGGATCGGCAAAAGCGTATCAGGTCAGAAGGGATATCCACTGAATGGTGTGACCTCTTTACAGGTGTCCCTCAAGGTGGTATTCTTTCTCCTATTCTATTCTCGATCTTTATTAACTCTATCTCGGACGTCCTGTCCTCCTCATATCATCTTAACGCTGATGATCTCCAGATTTATCACCACTTCTCTCTTAACTATGCACACTCTGCTGTGGAGGCACTCAACGCTAATCTTGAGGGTATAAGAAGTTGGGCTTCATCCTTCGGACTCCTGGTCAACCCGGGCAAGTCCCAGGCTATGATCATAGGTACCAAAAATTTGTTGCAACGACATCCCATTCCACCTGTCACTTATAATGGTACCACAATCGTATATAGCGATAAAGTTAAAAACCTGGGTCTAATCTTCGACAACCAGTTGTCCTGGTCATCGCATGTCAATGAGGTAAGTCGCCGAGTATTTTCTACCTTTCACTCTCTCAGAAGACTTCAGTACTTTTTGTCTCGACATACCAAAATCACTCTTGCTCAATCTCTCATTCTACCCTTCATCGATTACGCTGATGTCTGCTGGGTCAGTGCTAACGAAGAACTACTGAACAAACTCGAACGACTTCAAAATCTCGGGATTCGGTTTATATTCGGGCTGCGCAAATACGACCATGTGTCACAACATCGCAGGGAGTTGAAGTGGCTGCCGATTCGTCTTCGTCGGGATTCACACATCCTCAATTTCCTCTACAACTTTTTACGAAATCCACGCTACCCAACTTTCCTACGAGACAGTTTTCAATTTCTTTCTTCCAGCAGACCTCGGAGAACTCACGCAGTTTCCATGCTCACAACTCCACAGCATAACACCACTTTCTATGAGAACGGGTTTAGACCCCGGGCCATTCGGTTGTGGAATGCACTCCCCTGCACCATCAGGGACAGTCCTACTCTGAATATATTTAAAAGTCGTGTGAAGAATTACCTCTCCCTTTAGAGTTATAGGTAGTATGCATGTAAGTATGTATTAGTATAGTGTATAAAATAGTAGTTGTAGTATATTATAAGTATTTAGTATATTATGATAGTTATTATATAATTTATTTTATTTATTATTTTATATATTGTACACATAGGTCTTCCCCTGCTCAACCATCGACTTTTCCCATGTTAACCTGGTTTGCTGGAAGAGATCTCTTATTAAAAATAAGCTCGCGTTTGTACACTTTTTTATGTAACTCTTGTTTTTGTATGATTTGTGTCCGATAAAGAAATTATGAATTATGATTGTTCCAAAAAAAATGTAAAACAGTATTTATCTAATCAACCAACTCTATGGGAAACACATTTGAAAATATTTTTGACAATTTCTATGACTTCGACATGAGCCTGTACGTGAGTGACAGCAATATGGCTGCGTTTGGACCCTTCGGCTACGGAACCCTAATAAGCGCAAAACGACTGTGGCCTCTGATTCATGATGCCCTGAGTATATGGCTATAGGTAGTGGCTCTGTATTCCTGAACGGGGTGAAAAAAGTGATAAGAAGGATTGTAGTGGCAGCGATGATGAATTTAGTCAGTCATAAGTTAAGTAAATATGTGACTAACTATGCAAGTAATCAATATGTGACTAACTATGCAAGTAATCAAGTAATATGTGACTAACTATGCAAGTAATCAATATGTGACTAACTATGCAAGTAATCAATGGAAACTTTGCTATGGTCCACAACAACAATGGCAAATCAATAAAACGTTACATTACATAGTGCTGGACATTACTAAATGAACGACCGAGATCAGATAGAATTTGATGTTTAATTAATGAAATTAATTCAGAATATAATATAATATGATGAATGAGTTGTACAACAAGAAAGCTAATAAACGTCTTATGTCTTATGTCTTATGTTGTAGATTGATAAAAAAAACTTTTACAAACAACTAAATTTCGAACAGTAATTTGGCCACCCTGGATGTTACTGATTTTCAACAAGCAAGGTTTGGTTATGAAATAAGAAAGAAAAAAACACAAATACACATTATATCTGCAAAAAATAATAATGTTACAACCTTCGATCCCGCGTTTATCATTCGTTATTTCACTAAATGCCCATCTCAAATAATGAACGATACGAAATGTCAAACTAACTGTCTCATTCTGCTAATCTGCGTACACAGATTTTCGCCGAATAAACAATTTTGGGAAATTATGTTATTTCTAATCGTGTACCCATTTGTATTTATACAAGTGCCGAGAACTGAATGTGGTAATCCATAGCGAGTTATTATTTTGTATTGTAGTGAATAGTGATCAAGGGTTGTCTTTTTAGAAAAAATATCATATATGAAAACACAACCAACATAATAATTGACCGTGCGAGCTAAAGTCTCCATTTTACCAAGATAGGAGGCCGATTTTCCTTTCGTCTGTCTCTATGTGTCTGTCAGTTCCGGTCTAGGGGCCACAGATGCCAAGCGATCCTCACAAAACTTGGCACACGTGTTCCTTGAAATGAAATATTTTTTTTGTCGAGAGCTTTACTCTATTTTCCCCTTGGGGGGGGGGAGTTATGACGTCATTTATTTTTTTCTGAAGCCCATCGAATGGGCTATCTAATTAAAGGGCTTCATGAGCTGATTCTATAAATATGCTACACCACTACCTTTCAGCCTGTTTCTAAAAATCCAAGAAATATTTGCAAAACATACCACGTTTGGGCTCCTCGAAGTAGGAGACGGATTAGTAAATATAAACAGATCACGAAAGTGAGTGAAATAGACTATAACTATTTTCGTGAAAAGTCAATAGATTGTATTTTAAATCGCAAAATGTTGTTTACAAAGTTATTGGTGCGGCTACTTTACTACTTGATTTTGATTGAATCTAAAATACTTACCTATAAATTGGTTCACAGTCCCCCCTGTTAGCGAGGTCTACTGCCCACAGGGCCACTAGTTTTGATTTTATTATAACGAGCTTAATACACTAGAACATGTTTGAGCTTAATTAATACATGTAAAACATTATTTGAACTCTAGTAAAAACAGAAAACATATGAACCTGAGCTAGGTGGTTAACATGTATTTCAGGATTAAGCGCTCTTCCTAATAATTACAGTATGAGTGCTATACATTACGAAAAATTAGGACCTGTTATTCATTAAACCAAGTACAGCTAAATCAGGTAAAATAAACTACAAAAGAGAGAAAATTTACATAAGCTTAAGGCCTTGGTGAGTGTAAGAGAGACCTCTCTTTGAATAACGTGAGTGTGACTAGGCGTGTGTGGTGTGTGGTAAGGAGTTTACAGGCACTTGATATGCTTTTTGGTACCATACTCTTTAATATATCTTATCTACACACGTATCATAAACCCTCTTTACTGCGCCTAAAAACCGCACGTTAAGACCAGCATAATGTAAAACTATTTGGTAAAAACTCATTTCTTATCTGAAAATTTGTACATTATGACCATAATGTGTAATTTTTCTACATATTATGACATTCAAATTTCGAACGCCGACGCCCGCCTGCGTGCCGCCCCTTGTTTGTCTGTGAAGTTGGTACTACTGAACAAGCTAAACAAGAGCAATGATCAATGCCACAATGCCGGTAAAACATGCGGTTCCTGAACACATCAAAGAGATCTTATGATATGTGTGTAGATAAACGAGTGTATGTAACTTTTAAAAAATTAGGCATTATGTAGCAGTCACATAAACTACTATAATAATGTCAAGGAGTGCAAAACAAAATAATATTGATTCAATTACAAAAAGTACCCATATTATTATTGTCAGGAATAAATATAAGATGTCAGATATATATCATTTGATGTTTAACACCTAACCGATAGTCATAAATAAGTATTTCTTCTGTTTGGTCATAAGGTAAGTGCGGCAAATAACGCCAAGTTGATAAATCCGCCAATCCGCCGAAAAACCTATTTAATTAGTACACATTTTTACAGTGCCATACTCTACACACACATAGAACAGACCAATCCAAACACAGGAATAATAATAATAATAATAATAATAATACCTTGGGCACTATTTACACATATTGATCTAGCCCCAAACTAGGATTCCCTGTATCTTGGGTACCAGACAACGATACACATACTTATATAGATAAATATTATACTTAGATAGATAAACAACCATGACTAGGATACAAACATCCGTTCTCGTCAAACAAATATTTGCCCCCACCGGGACTCGAACCCGGGACCCTTGGCTTCGTAGGCAGGGTCACTGCCGACTCGACCATTGGGGTCGGAATGCTCTGCCCAAGAGCGATGACAGCCCACGTTTGTCAGTGACCCTCGATTCGTCGCGCGCGTCGGTAGCGGCCGCTCAATAGTTAATTTTTCGCGCGCAAAAAGGTAAGCTTTCACTTGTTTATAGTATGATTAGGAAGTAGCCGTTTGATTTGTGTGTTAACAAGAACATCAGCTTTAAGATCTACATAATATTGTGGCATTATCACCTAATTTATTTCCAAAAACGATAGATTTTGGTAAAACCGCCAGCGTCGGGTAATACCGCCCACGTTAATTCCGCCCGGGCGTTCCCTAGACACTGCTGGGCGTTGATACCGATAGTGTGTCTAAAAACGCCCATTAGTATTTACAGATAATTATTGTTATTTAGTCTCGATTTACTGGATAAATAGGTACCTAAGTATGAAGTTAAACATTTTGTTATTTATAAATGAGTAAATAATTAATAAAATCAAAAGTATTGTTCATACAGGGTGACTAACTAAATACTTATATATTTGTTAAAAATGGGCCAAGTTTTGAAATTAATTACTGCGTAAAATACCTATATTATTGTCATACTTAACAAAAATATTAACAGGGTGACTTATAATTAAGAAGTTTTCTTAATTATAAGCAAGTTTGCGCTTTGAATATTTTGATTCCTATAAGTAATTCCTACCTACAGTCCGCAATTTTTATTTAAAAATTAACTTAATGGTGCAACTTTAAGAGGCAATAAAAAATGTATTTTTATGTAAATATCCGCTATTCTGTATTATCAATCGACGTTTTTTTTGTGAATGGATACTTAATTTACCTTATTGAAAATGTATTGCGCATTCGTTTTTAACCTGAAAGCATAACATTGCAATTCTAAATATATTATAAACATACTTATGATAAATAATTATGTGTTATATGATTCGATTCGATTCGATCCGAGAACGATTCAGAATATATAACGGCCCCTTAAAGACAATTGTGACTTAATAAGTACTAACTTAATCAATGCAATTCTAACACTAACTTTTAATTTTTGCCCTAAGGTCCAAAAATGCCTTCTTCGAAGAAGAAAAGGGGAATGTGGAGTGAAAGAGATCTTAAAGAAGCAATTAATGCTGTTTTAGACAAAACTTTTATCCCAAAATGCTGCGGCACAGCAATATCAAATACCAAGACGTACACTGAGGGATAATATGGCATCCATGGGTGTTAAAAAAAGAATATGAAGAAAATAAACCCTTACAAAACAGCAAGTAACCGAACTATGCGAGCGAATAAAGAGGTTTGCTGACATTGGCGTACCGCTTACACCAAAATTCATTAGACAACAAGCATACTAATTCTGTAAGAGATACGAAATCCCTCACAGGTTCAGCCACATCAAAAAGAGAGCAGGTGCCGCCTGGCTTCAACTGTTCTTGAAAAGAAATCCTACAATATCCAAACGTAAACCGCAGACGATGAACCCGGCAAGAGCTCAAAAAATTAATAGACCGATTGTCCAGCAGCATTTTAGAGAAATTCTAAAACTATACGAAGAGTTGAGTATCGTCGAACATCCCGAACGTCTGTATAATATGGACGAGAAAGGCTGCAGAATAACGATCCATCATCAGAACACAGTCTTAGCGGCAAAAGGCAGCAAGAGAGTGCGTATGATTGCACCCGAACATGCTTAAAATGTCACCATAGCCATGTGTATCAATTCTACAGGGACCGGCATTCCACCTATGATAATATTCAAGGGAATACGAATGAATCCTGAGTTTTCTGAAAATCTGCCTGTGGGATCTACAGTCCACATGGCAAAGAAAGGCAGTATGACAAAAGAATTGTTTGTGGAGTTCATTCGACATGTGGGAATGCACAATGTTCCAGGGAAATGTTTATTGGTGTTTGACGGTGCCAAAAGCCACCTATCCTACGAAGCAGTAGAGGAAGCCGAAAAACATAGCATCGTCTTGTACTGCCTGCCGTCAAACACCACACATGAGCTGCAACCCTTGGATAAATCTGTTGTTCGAAAGCTACTGGGACGAAGAGGTGCTAAGGGTGTTATACCTACAGCCAGATACGACATTGAATAAAAGCATGTTTAACAAAATATTTTCCAGGGTTTGGCCGAAGTGTATAAGCCAATCAAACATCATCAGTGGATTCAGAGCAACAGGCCTATTCCCTTTTGATCCAGAGGCAACCCCCGATCAAGCTTACGCCCCATCTATTCTGACTGAAATTACGCTCCAGCAAGATGAAGAAGGTGAGATGCTCTTGGAGAACCCCGTCCATGATCAACACCTTAGAGACCAAAATCCCTCGGTACCCCCATCGATTGCATCCAAAACTCAACCATCAGCCAGCCTCCCAATACAAGCATCTCAGTCCCACCAGCCCGTACACTCTTTAAAGAGTTCCAACGCTGAACATCACACAAGACTTGTCGATTACAGTTCCTCGACAGAAGCATCAAAATCAAAAATCAAAATCAAAAATCATTTATTTCCATAGGATGTTGTTACATCACTTAGATCCGTCATTACATTTTTTTGGGTGAGTTCACTAACACAATGGCGGAATCTGTGGAGAAGAGCTCACCGAAGAAACTCCACAGTCGTCGCATCTTTTGCGTTTCCTTTTTTAAATAAAATATTGTCAAATTACAAAATGAATGCTAATTATATATCGAAACAGCCTGTTACTCAAACAATCTATTCCCATGGACATCTGTCCTCTAAGTAATCAGATATCCTATAGTAACCTTTTTTATACAATTTCTGTTTTATTATTATTTTAAACTTGTCTAAAGGTAAGTTTTTAATATCAGTAGGGACCTTATTGTAATAGCGTATAGAATTGCCTTTAAAAGAATTACTAATTTTATGTAGTCGGCTTACATAAGCAACCAACTTGTCTTTATTTCTAGTATTAAAATTGTGTATATCACTGTACTTCTGAAAATTAGTTATATTTCTTTTTACATACACAAGATTGTCATAGATATATTGAGACACAAATGTCAGAATATTGATTTCTTTAAACTTTTCCATCAGTGACACTCTAGGCCCTAATCTATAAATTGCACGAACAGCCCGTTTCTGCAGAATAAATATACTATTAGCATTCGCAGCGTGACCCCACAATAAAATACCATAGGTCATTAGACTATGAAAGTAACTAAAGTAGACTAGTCTAGCAGTGTCTACGTCGGTAAGAGCTCTAATTTTTTTAACTGCGAACGCTGCCGAACTCAGTCTGTTCGACAATTTATTTATATGAGGATCTCATTGTAGTTTGGCGTCTAAAGTAATGCCCAAAAAGACAGTCGACTGCACAAAATCCTTTGAAGAAGTTGAAAAAGAAAGCAACAGTCCATCCTTATTGATACCCGAGCAAACCCCAATTCCAAGTTGTTCGGGACTTCACAGGAAAATACCAGATACAAAGTCTTCGAGCTCATCCTCTACTTATAGTTCTGACTCTGAATCATTTGTGAGCAGGCCATTAACAACCAAGTGCTTTGCAGAAGACTTGTATAATTTTACGTCAGATGATGAAGAAATGGATTTGCCTATTGAGGAAATAATAAAAAAGTACTCTACGCCCACTAAGACAGATCTCCCAGACACAGAAGATAATCCCTTGATTGATCTCAGCAAAGGTTCCTTTGGAATGCTTTTGCCGACTCCGAACTATAAAAAAAAAAAACGAAAAGGCGCACAAAAAAGCTATGAATTTTAAAGGGGTAAAAATTATAAGAGATTTGTTTCACAAAGATTCTGAAGAAGAAAAAAAGAATGGCAATCCTGCGAAGAAGAAACCTGTAAAAGAAAAAAAGAAGGGCAATAATGCTGTGCAAACTTCGACCAACAAAAATCTACAAGGAAAAACTAAAGGGAAAAAAGAGTGTGGGAAAAAAGGCAAGGAGAAGAAGAATCCTTTATCTAGCACAAATAAAGATAAACTTACAGTCAAGACAGATGATAATAAATGGTACTGCCATGCATGTTTTGAAAAAAAGTCGAAGACATGCGATTTTGCAGTAAATGCAAAAAATGGTATGAAATATGTGTTGGCCTAACGAAAGCTGACAAAGAATTTGTATGTCCAGATTGTAGTTGATTTCTGTCCGTTTACTGAGGTCTGTGTCTGCGATACTACTTAACACTAAGTACAGTCAGCCAAGCAGATATCTGAACCCCTTTCGTATAGAATTGATGAGGCTGGAGAATTGTTAGTGACACTCGGCTTGAACACTACAGGAATAATATTTTAGATAAACTATGGGAAATACCATACAGTGACGATCCAAATTTGTTGTACAACTCAGTATTTAACCTTGTCAAAAATTAATATGATACGGTATTTAAATCAAAAACTATAAAAGTTAATAACAAAGCTTTGTTTAGTGATTGGGCAACAGTTGGAATTCATAGGAGCAGACGAAGATTATATGAACTCTATGAAGAGAAATCATATAACAAAAATACGGCCTTTCTAGATTATGTTCGTAGTTATTCAAAAATGTTTAAACGCGTTTGTGCCGTAGCTAAATCTAATTTCATTAAAAACAAAATTGAATCTAGTAGCAATGTAATGAAAACGACTTGGCAAATTATAAACAGAGAGACTGGAAAGGCCAAAGCTACACATAATAACTTCAAGCTTAAGATAGATAATCAATTGCTAAGTACAGACCTAGAAGTAGCAAAAGCTTTCGAAAATTTATTTACGGACATTCCAGTTTCAACAAATTCATCTCCCGCTGCTGCTGAATCTATACTTAAACAAAACTTTGAGGAATGTAAAACAGATTTTAAATTTAGGCACGTAATTAATGAATAAATTGTAAAAGCGTTTAAATCCCTGGAAATGAAAAAGACAGCTTACGCCCATGGTCTATCAGTAAAAATTATTAGTTCCATTGTAGATTGTATTGCACCTCACCTTTGTTGTATATTTAATCAATGTATAGATAGTGGTGTGTTTCCTGACTTGATGAAACTAAGTAAAGTTATACCTTTATTCAAAGCTGGTAGTACATCAGACCCCACCAATTTTAGACCCATATCGATACTACCAACGCTTAGCAAAATATTTGAAAAACTCATACTTAATCAATTGCAAAGTCATTTTTATCTCAATAATTTAATTCATATTGCTCAGTTTGGTTTCACAAAGGGTCGTTCAACAGCCGATGCTGGTGTTGAACTAATCGACAATATTTTTGATGCCTGGGAAGACGCAATGGATGCAATAGGTGTCTTCTGCGATCTATCCAAGGCTTTTGATTGCGTCCATCATGACACTCTTGTCAGGAAGTTACGCCATTATGGTGTAAAAGATCAGGCACTTGGCCTTCTGGAGTCATATCTAACAGATAGGGTTCAGATGGTCGATGTTAATGGGAAAAGATCACCTGGGTCTTCAATAAGTATGGGCGTACCGCAAGGTTCAATTCTTGGTCCTTTCTTGTTTTTAGTATATATTAATGATTTACCTTACCTTGTTAAAGCAAAACATGGGTTAGTATTGTTTGCCGATGATACTTCTTTGATATTTAAAGTTAAAAGACAGCAATCAAATTATGACGAGGTAAACAATGCTATCTCTAGTATAGTGAACTGGTTAACAATTTATTACTTAATGAAAAGAAAACTAAATGTATTAAATTCGTGTTACCCAATGTGAACCCGGTAACTACAGACATATTTATAAAAGGACAGAGATTGGACCTTGTGCAGTCGACTGTCTTTTTGGGCATTACTTTAGAAGCCAAACTACAATGGGATCCTCATATAAATAAATTGTCGAACAGACTGAGTTCGGCAGCGTTCGCAGTTAAAAAAATTAGAGCTCTTACCGACGTAGACACCGCTAGACTAGTCTACTTTAGTTACTTTCATAGTCTAATGACCTATAGTATTTTATTGTGGGGTCACGCTGCGAATGCTAATAGTATATTTATTCTGCAGAAACGGGCTGTTCGTGCAATTTATAGATTAGGGCCTAGAGTGTCACTGAGGGAAAAGTTTAAAGAAATCAATATTCTGACATTTGTGTCTCAATATATCTATGACAATCTTGTGTATGTAAAAAGAAATATAACTAATTTTCAGAAGAACAGTGATATACACAATTTTAATACTAGAAATAAAGACAAGTTGGTTGCTTATGTAAGCCGACTACATAAAATTAGTAATTCTTTTAAAGGCAATTGTATACGCTATTACAATAAGGTCCCTACTGATATTAAAAACTTACCTTTAGACAAGTTTAAAATAATAATAAAACAGAAATTGTATAAAAAAGGTTACTACAGGATATCTGATTACTTAGAGGACAGATATCCATGGGAATAGATTGTTTGAGTAACAGGCTGTTTCGATATATAATTAGCATTCATTTTGTAATTTGACAATATTTTATTTAAAAAAGGAAACGCAAAAGATACGACGACTGTGGAGTTTCTTCGGTGAGCTCTACTCCGCAGATTCCGCCATTGGGTTAGTGAACTCACCCAAAAAAATGTAATGACGGATCTAAGTGATGTAACAACATCCTATGGAAATAAATGATTTTTGATTTTGATTTTTTGATTCTGGGGCGTCAGATATCTGCTTGGCTCACTGTACATGAGTACGGATAAGATAGTTACTAAGTAAGCAGGTATAATGTTTTGTTACTGTTACTCACTAAATATTATTACCACTTACTTTATAACCGAGAGGACTGAACCAATAAGTATTTTAAGTTACCAAGAAGACAAATAAGTATAACTGCACAAGTTACAAATATGTATAAGTTTGTGTAGTGCTAAACGTGATTATGGATCTGCGATATTCATAATTGTATGATAATTATTAAGTATTATGCCGTGTAACTCTTTATTATTATAATATTAAGTACCTGATTTAATTTACATTAATAGAACAGAGAGAATGAGACTTAATATTTTCTTACTGTTACTCACTAAATATTATTACCACTTACTTCATAACCGAGAGAACTGAACCAATAAGTATTTTAAGTTACCAAGAAGACAAATAAGTATAAGTACAAGTTACAAATATGTATAAGTTTGTGTAGTGCTAAACGTGATTATGGATCTGCGATATTAATAATTGTATGATAGTTATTAAGTATTACGCCGTGTAACTCTTTCTTATTATAATATTAAATACCTGATTTAATTTACTTTAATATAACAGAGAGAACTAGACTTCATATTTTCCAAGAAGACTGAAAATCAGACATAATTTTCAAGAAGACCCTACTTAAATGCTTCAAAATACTTACTGCTACTTTATTTTAGTTACAGACTGAACAAAGTAACTTTATTGTCATTTTCTTACAAATAATTACAAGTAACCCTGTACGAACATCCCTGTTTTGTTTACTACGACCTTATTAAATAAAAAACATTTTCTTTAAATAGTTTTTATTACCCTTATGATTACTAATGTAAGTGAACAGATTAATAATTTAACAATCTAATCTTATAATATACCTAGTTAATTACTAAATTTGAAAATGGCGTTGTTACCCACTGCCGGGCGTTCCTTACCCTGCATCTTCTAATATCGCCCATTATATGAGACTTGATAATGCATAATTTATGATAAAAAATAAGTAAGTCTTGCTTGACATTTAACATTATGTTTAACCATACCTATTTTTTTTGTCTATATACTAAAAAAAATATTCCTCAACAGTTTTGAGAGACGCTGGAAATTATTTTATCTTTCGGACACCATAAAAGATTTCAGTTCCTTTTTACCACTGTCAAAGTTAATGATAACTGTTACTTTCCTGATTATTTTTATTAATCCTTTTTAATGCTTGCTTATGAAATTGATGGCTTAGGAACTAAACTGGCGTTATTACCGATACCATATTTAATACCGCCTGAAGGGAAGGTATTTTTTAAATTTCCAAAAAGAATTGATTTGGTCTAATCTTTTAAAACCATTCCCATATAAGGGTAGAGAACAAACCAAAGCTTCCATATATACCTTACTTTTCTGATTAGAATGGTAATATAAAGAGCTATTTCAGTTTCCTCTCAGGTTGGCGTTATTTGCCGCACCTACCTTAATTCAGAATCTGAAGAGTATTAAAACGGTTTTCTTGAAATGATAGGAGGTAAGAGAGTAAATGTCTATTTTTCTATTGCTTTTATTATACAGCAAAGGTCCAAGGAAGGGCAAGAATCTGCGACCAAAGGAGGTCCGAAAAGTTTTAGGTTGTGGACACACCCTATCGTTACTGCGCTTGGTTAATAAGTTGGGATCAAACGTCATAAGTGAGTGCTGTTTCAAAATGGTAAAGTAAACAAAGAGTTATCTAGCTGTAAGAACATTACATGACCTGTGTTGTGGGTTGCTCCGCTCCCTCAAATATGGCGAGGGGGGTGATGGCTGGTGCACTAGTCATACTCGTGAACGGGTGCCGCTTGGGGGGACTGGTCCAGTCTGGTTTCTCATAAGTTATGTTTTATACAGCTTGTCTTTGTACTTATTTGTTTATTTTGAAACATCTTTTTGGCACTTATGGATATGATGTTGTCATTAGATTAGATAATTATAATATCGTACATTGCGTAAAAAAAAAATTACATCCCCGTAGAGTTTCTTGATGCTATCTTCTCTGACGGGCATATTTCCAAAGCATTGGTAGAGTTAATGGAGTTTCTTTTTCCTGTGCGAGATTCAGCCATGAATGACCACTTTAAGGGGAAATTTCTTTTTTCAAACTCAAACCATAATCAGTTATGTACTCATCAGTTTAGTTAATCACATTTGATTTATTTTTTCCATGTAAATGAGACGTATTACACTAGAACATGAAAATAATCCATTTAATTTACATAATCCATGGAAATAAGCCATTACATGCTTGGAAAACGGCTAAGTGCGAGTCGGAATCGCGCACCGAGGATTCCCTACAAACAACTCTTGATTTTGTGATGTACGTCTAACTACGTACGGCTTTCACATTTTTTCCTTTACATGAGCTATATAGTATAATACCTTGCTTATTGTCATAATTATTGATTCTAGATCAATCGAAAAGACACTGTCATCATCACTATCCAGTTCATTTGAACTCATAAACCCTTCCGTCGCAGTTACATTTGAACTCATAAACCCGTCCTTCGCAGTTACATTTGAACTCATAAACCCGTCCGTCGCAGTTACAAGTTTTTTTGCAGTTGGTGCATAGTAATAGAAAAAAATAAACGGCCAAGTGCGAGTCGGACTCGCGCACGAAGTGCTCTGTACCATTTATCAATAAAAACGGCAAAAGTCACGTTTATTATATGGGAGCCCCCCTTAAATATCAATTTTATTATTATTTAATTATTTCGTTTCAAATTGAATAATATAACTCTAAAATATTCTGTGAATATTTCAAGCGTCTACGCTGTTGCCGTTATCAATATCAATACCGAGCAAAAAACACGTTTGTTGTATGGGAGCCGCCCTTAAATATTTGTTTTATTTTAACCCTTATTCAAATAGTTTTTTTTTTGAGAATATTTAAAACTGGGTATTGTTTTTGGGTAAATGGGGTCTGTAGATTTCGAAAACAATAACCGTTTTTTGGTAAAGTAGGGGGAAATGGGGGTTTTGCAGTGGGAAATGATTTCCCATTATCCGTAACAGCAAAGCAAAATATAATCAAATGGGAAATTATTTCCCACTATCCGGCACAGCTCTCAACTTTTGACACATTTTTACTTCAAATTTTATACATGTTAGTTGCTACTGCTTTGCTTGTTTTTTTTATTATTATTATTTGTAAGTTAATAATGAATGTTAGTAAAGAAAGCTATAAAATGACACAACAGCATTAGGAACAATGTTTTACTTAATATAAAATGAACATAATAGTAATTTATGTGACTGCTGCATAATGGAGGGCATTAAAACTCGAGAGTGGGTTTATGAAACGAGCCAAAAGCGAGTTTCATAATAATATCACTCGAGAGTTTTAATGCCTAATTATGTACAGTTACATACACTAGTTTATCTACACACATATCATAAGCTCTCTTTGATGTGTTCAGGAACCACATGTTTGACCGGCATTGTGGCTCTGCAATTGTTTAACTTGTTCTGTAGTAGCAAATTCTCGCAGGCGGGCGTCGGCGTTCGAAATTTGAATGTCAGTACCAACTTCACAAACAAACTAGGGACGGCACGCGGGTGGGCGTCGGCGTTCGAAATTTGAATGTCATTATATGTAGAAAAACTACACATAATGACCATAATGTGTAGTTTTCCAGATACGAAATGAGTTTTTACCAAGTAGTTTAACATAATGATGATCCTAACGTGCGGTTTTTGAACGCAGTAAAGAGGGTTTATGATACGTGTGTAGATAAATTATATATTATTATTTCGGAAGGAGAGTGCATGCTGTTGAGATAGCATAAGTCGTCTTCAGAATCGGAGCCTGATAAATCAGATAAGTCAGCTAAATTGTTGACAGCCTCTTCTAAATCCATCTTAGTTAGCGACTTTCTACGTTTATTTTTTCTTTCCGTTTTCCAAATTGCTGGAAGTAAGTAATATAAGATAGGTAAGTATTTGTATATAGGTATATGTATTTTGAGGTATAGGTATAGGTATTTTGAGTCCAATAATTAGGTAGTTTAGGCAGCACCAAATAGTAGAAAAATAAATAAATAGTAATAAAAGTTCATACAAATTGTATAGGTAAGCTACTCACTTTGCCAAAATATCAAGTCGGAGATCACTATAAACGCAGTCACAAATCTCGAGAAAGCTCATCAGCTGACTTACTCGCTAATAACTTTGTGTTAGGTAGGACTCAAAATACCTATTGGTTAATAGACCAAACTCATCTTCTTTATCGTGTATAGAGAAATTCGTGTATTTTTTCAATGCAGGAACAGACAATGGGAAATTATTTCCCACTAAATTGAGCCTTAGAAAATCCAAGAAATATGAAAGCTATCAAGACAATAACCGTGAAAGCATTCAGAAAACAAGTCAATTTACAAGAATGTTATGTTTATGCACTTACCAGATTTTATTTCTCGAAAAACTTTTAAAAACTCTCAGCAGAACCGCTTTTTTCACGAAAAGTCTCAAACTTTGTTGTTGACATTGACATACGATGACGGTTCGCGGTTTTTTTTTTTTTAAGTTTTACGGCTTTGTATTCTAGTCCTTACAGCCAGTCTATATTTAAATAGTCTTTCACCAGATTTTATTTCATGTCCACTGTTTACTTATATTTATTATAATTCCTTGACTGTATTTAAAATGTATACAAAGTGCTGCCAGTAATACAAAAAATAATACCAGAATTTTTTGTCCCTGAAGGTGGTATCGATTTGAGTTACCAGTAAAAAAATAGAAAATTATTTCCGACTGGTTCCAAGTGGGAAATAATTTCCTAGTATTTGATTAAGGGTTGTAACTTATATTTTTAAATATATATATATATATATATATATATATAAGTATACATATAATATTAAATATCAAAAATAAATATTAAACGCTACTTTTAGTGTTAAATCACAGTGAAAATAGTACAGTGAAAATTTAAGTGTTTGTAGTTTAATATAATGTAATAAAATAAAGTGTAATTTAAGTTTAATGAATGTGTTTAGCAAAAACTGTAAAAAGTGCGTTAATATCGTGTAAATACTGTCGAACTATAACAGACGACAAAATTATGATTCTGCTAAGAACATAGTGATGGTGTTAACAAACGTGATCACCGGGACACATTGACTCGTGTTATATTATCAAAGTGCAACCTAAAAACATATAAAAAATTGCAAGTCATAGAAAAATCCATCTTCATCGATGATATATCGCCATCTATTGTCGAGTAGAGCAAAATCTATAACAGTAACTCACAAGGGAGAATACTATTGTCTCTAAACGGACACAGATGCCACTACCAGCGGTCTACGCCAACGCCATTTGCTGCTGAGTAGTAGGAATTGAAACACAACTAACTTGGTTAACGATGGATGAAAATCTAAACTTCGTAACTACCCGGAATAAATATAGATCAGTATCAGCTGAAGATCTAACACAGTCTTCATTATTTAATAGCACAGAACTAAGTCTGCCGAAGAGGATCGAATACATCATTAACCCTTTATAGGGCAAACATTTTTTTTTGGAGGATTTGAATTTTTGGTATCGGGATAGGTTCAGGGGTCCATAAGAACTAGAATTAGTGTGATTTTGACTAGTTGACTCTTTCGGGTTTGGCTGGAGGGGGTGGTTTCATTTGAAACCATGACCATTCAGGGAAAAAGATTGGTGGTTTCATATGGAACCATGACCATTTATGGATAAAGTTTGTTAATAAAACTAAATCATTATTTGACCAGTATTATTTATTCTAATCACAAAACCAATAATTATGTTAATAATTAAAAGTACGAATTGTACTATGATAACAAAATGGACATATTCGTGTCATAAATGTAACAAAAAATCACTTCTAAATAATATTTTTTTCATAAAAAACTAATAAAAAGCTCTCATGACAAACTATAACTATTTGTTAGAATGTTTCATAGCATATCTAGGTATTTCTTACTACAAAATTAACAACTTTAGGACTTTACTCTCAAGCAAAATCAGTCTTACCATTTACTAATTCAATAATTAACGAACACCATCATCATTGCGAGATTTCCCTTTTCTTACAGTCTTAGTTTTAGGTATCTATTACAGCATATTCAGTCTTACGATTTACTAATTCAATAATTAACGAACACCATCATCATTGCGAGATTTCCCTTTTCTTACAGTCTTAGTTTTAGGTATCTATTACAGCATATTCAGTCTTACGATTTACTAATTCAATAATTAACGAACACCATCATCATTGCGAGATTTCCCTTTTCTTACAGTCTTAGTTTTAGGTATCTATTACAGCATATTCAGTCTTACGATTTACTAATTCAATAATTAACGAACACCATCATCATTGCGAGATTTCCCTTTTCTTACAGTCTTAGTTTTAGGTATATATTACAGCATAATCAGTCTTACGATAAACTAATTCAATAATTAACGAACACCATCATCATTGTGAGATTTCCCTTTTCTTGCATTCTTAGTTTAAGCATAATCAATCTTACGATTTACACATCTAATAATTAACGAACATCAAAATAATCAAATCTCTCTTTTCTTACACCCATTGATATGGAACGGCTTGAAACAGCCTATACAGAGACTTATTTTGCATACATCACACCCCACTCTACTTCGAACTGGTCTTGATTTAGTGCTACAATAGGCACATCGCTTACTTGTAGCTATCTCAGGAAAATGAGGTGTGTCTGTTGTGAACTGATACCTATTACCTTCAACAACAGGATCACGTTGTCGACTTTGATAGGCGCCGATAATAATAAGCTTCTGAACATAAGGTGTGAAAGTACTTTAGATCTCGGGAGAACCAGCTTTGCAGTTTCACGGTAAATAATGTAAGAATTTACAATTGCTGCATCTAGAAGATAATAAAATACTTTCACCCACCATCTACGACTTTTCCATGAAACTGCGTACGCAGCAAGTAGTTGATCAAACCGATCTACTCCACCCGTATAACGGTTATAATCTGCTATCGATTGCGGACATTTCACTTCTTCTCTCCTGCCAACTCTGTTAGTACGCTTCACGCTTGTAATCGAAGCTGGGTTATGCATGTTAGATGCAATAATTACACATTTTTTACCCCTATCTTTCCATTTGGTAACAGAAATGCTTTCATCCATAACACTGTCAAAATCACCTGTGGCCAGTTGCCTATCATCACGAAGCTTTTCACTCGGGAAATATTTTCTAGAAGCCATTAGAGTTCCACATGCAAATATTTTTTTCTGAAGAAGATTTGTAAGCAAGGTCAATGTATTAAAAAATCTGTCGAAATAAACGCAAAACCCGAGGCCAACGAAGGTTTGCGTCAATCTCATTACGACTTTTTCGCCTAAGCCAACATCAGCAGTTGTTGTGTTGTGCTTTCCTTCATAAATATCCATTGAAACCATATAGCCAGTTACAGCACAGCATAAAACCCAAACTTTGAATCCCCTTTTTACCGGTTTCAAAGGCATATATTGCTTGAGACTTGATCTGCCTTTGAAGGGTATCATGCTCTCATCTATGCTCATATAACGTGATTTTCCTAAAAATGCTTTTAGTTCGTCAACTGATAAATGTAGGGTATTATTTGAGTAAAGATTACTCTGATCTACTATGTGCTGAAGCAAAATGTTTGTGAAGAACATTGCAAATATCTGTAATGGTGAGGATATATCTACTTCTTCATTTATGCCGTGGTATGCTTGAAAACGGAAATTTTTATGTTCTTGTGGTGTCCGGAATATTTTACGAAATCTGTAAGGATTAGGTACAGACCTATTGTGTCTTCTACTTCTGGCACCTCTAGCAGCTGCCCTTGATCTCATAGGACCCCTGGTACGAGCTCGACCCCGTCCTCTTTGTTGAGGGACTGTTGACACGGGAGTTGAGCGATGTGATGAATCTTCGTCCATGGTGTCGTCTTCGGAATCTTCAGTGGGTATTATTCGTCTCGTCTCGCCTCGTCCTCGTGACAGTGCTGGTGAACCACTGATGCTCGGAGCTGGTGAGTGATGAGGAGGCGTGACGCAAAGAATTTCATTCCCAACTGACAACCCTCTTGCCATAATATTCAGTGGTAGATCATCGTCAGGATCGGAGTCCCCCCCTATATCAGAATTTTCGGCCTGATCATCACCTATACCCTCGATCAACTCCACCAGCTGATCATAGGGCATAGTGTCTAGGTCTATTGTCCGAAAAGACATCTGAAACAAACAAAAAATACTGTAGGTACTGTAACGCTTCAGTTAGGTCGCACTTATCGCACAAACCTCACCGGTCTCCATACCTATACTTTGGTACCTAAAAACATCTTTGTGCAAAAACATGTATATAATCTAACTGTTGTCCGGCCTTTAGTAATAATACAACTATGCAAAAGTTTACCGTATGAGTCCCTAATACATAAAACAAACAAATGAGAATCTAAAATATGAACTTGTTGAAATCCTAACCTAAAAGTCGGGTTTTACAACCTCTTCAGTTCAAATCGATATTGTACTTTCAAAATACAAGCTGAGATTATAATTTATATACCAAATGAAAGGGGAATAACTAAATTATCTATTTACTTACCTTGATACACGTAAATTGCACTTAAAACCACTAAAATAATTAAAAATATACGAGACGAAGTCATCGCAAGTCGTAATGGCTTATGAGGCAGAAGTCAAATATGAAACCACCTTTTCGTTGCAGCCTACCAAAGTCTTGTGACTAACTTCACTTTGGTGGTTTCAATAATTGCTTGCGCCCATTCATTGCCTACTCATATAATCAATAAGGTTGAATACCAATGCAATCCTAAATGAATTATAATCCTTATAGTCAACCTTGTCGGGTGGTTTCAGCCGCCATACAAATTTGGCTTATGCCCTATAAAGGGTTAAACGAGGAAATACTCCAGCTCAAGAATAGCCTCAGTATAGCGGAATTAATAATCATGAATTTAAATTCCGAAAACCCTGTAGTTCCGTTGTCCCCCTTGCCTCTGTATGGGGACAACGGAACGTCATATTTTTTCCGTGCCGTTGTTCCCATTGTAGTGATACAGCCAATGGGGACAACGGGATATTAAGATTTGACGTGCCGTTGTCCCCTTCGTAGTTTTACAGGTAATAAGGATAGCGGGATATTAAAATTTGACGTGCCGTTGATCCTCTTAATAATATTTATTTTGAAGCTTATTATTACCGAGTGCAAGAAGAGCTAAAATAAAACAATTTATAGTTCAATTATAAAAGTTATATTTATGGGTTTTATCAGAATTATTCATAGAATCAACAATGTAGTAATAATTTACAGATATTAAGGCCTATCTTTAAAAATAAAAATCAAAACTCTAATTCCTAATGTTTTCAAAAACTATCATAGTTATTAATTTTTACCAGATAATCAACATGGCATACAGTGTGACTTTTAATAAGCTGACCATATTTTGGAGAATGATTGTACCCACTTTAGGGACAACTTTTCCCTAGAATTCGGAACCTGTAGTCGCAAACTAAAATATGGGTCTCACATAGTAACTTGTAATCAGCTGATCGTGTCAATGTACTGATGATCAGTAATCAGTACTATCTTGCCCCAAAATTTGGTCAGCTAATTAAATGTCACCTTGTATTCTTACTTCAATAACAAATGAAATGAAAATATTGAAAAAATAGCAGAAAATTTCTCGAAAGTGGCTTAACTTAGCCACTTTCTTTAAGAGTTGGCACAAAAATATTAAAAATATTGAATCTTTACAGAATTCACGATAATCAATAAATAGCATTAAATAATCAAGAATGAAGTAACAGTATACAGATACACACCTACAAATAATTAAAAACAAAGTCTACTTTAGTACCACCGTAAAAACTTGTATAAAAATACAATATCACAATTATTAGCTATGCTTCCTAATCACAAAATACATGATACGACCTAATAATAATTCAACGATCCACAAATTAGCGTTTATCATGACATGACAACTAGCGTTAGATATGTCCCACAGTTAATTCAGCGTTAACTATACCATAATAAATTCTACGTGCGGTGTTTTGGTGATTGGTTCGCTTTAACGCCTGATAAATTGGAATCCTGATATAAATCTGAAAGGAGTTTTAAAATAGTGGGCTGCTTTCTACTAACGGCGTAATTTAACTTACAGTGCCATCCTTCTACAAAGTTGTACGTTCGAAACATATTGTCGCAAACTAAAAACAATTTTGGAACCCCATAGTAACTTTTAATCAGCTGAGCGGGTCAATTTACTGAGCGGGTCAATTTTATGAGACAAATATATTTTTCTCATTTGAGACCATATGTTTCTTGGAGAAAGTTGTTTATGATGTGTAATATCATACCCCAAAATATGGTCGACTAATTAAATGTCATCTTGTATTTACTTGCTTTATTAATCTTTATTGTGCCAGTACACTTAGTTTTCTTTATTTGGTGGCATTCCCATACTATTTCACCGTTTTTATACCTTGTTCTTTTGGTGAATTGCTGTCCAGCGTATAAAAGTATTTTTTCTGTACATATTCGGAAACACTTCTTCCTCCCGAAGTACCCGGATGTGACACTATTAATGCTGTTGAAAATAAAATAATATCATAGGAATATGTAGTACTAACCCATTGTCCTCTAAACATAATATTAGGTATTAAGAGCTTCAGGGAATCTCTGTGGCCATGTTTTTCATTTTTTCTGTTTGATCTGTCAAATTTACCATAGGAATCTGTTTAAAACTTTACAATAGGGAAGGTATCTAGATAGACAAATAATAAAAAATAAATGAATGTACTTACATTTGCTCCTTTTTAGAATTTCGCCAACACCAACTGAGTGTGTGATTACACTCAGTTCATATCACAACTTAGAAATGCCGTGCGGTAAGAAGCGCTGTGCAGAAATGATGTTAAAAAATTCAAGAATGAGGCAATGAGAGGTTTGCACTAACAATTTCATCTGTTATTTGGCTTGGTGGAGTAAGTACCCGTTTTAACATCATTGTCAACGAAATATTTTCTTAGAACAAAAATATTATTAACTTATGCCCTGTTCTAGGAGATGAACAAACGGAGACTCTGAGCCTAAGAGAACCTCTCTCTACGTACCATCGTCGGCGCCCCCCGCTACGATATGAACGCCACGATCCAGAGGGACCTAAGATTCTCATCTTAGTTCTCACCAGTGGACCGGTTGGTCCAGAGCCTGGCGGAGGCCATGTTTGCGCGTGCGGATCCGCAAACTGTTGCCGTATCACGCGCGCCCATCCGACCACAACCGCCTGGCTCGCGAACTGGTTGCCCAGCTGGCGATCACTTAATGGAATAGCTCATCCAGTGAGAAGACCATCGCCCCTGTGGGCCTCCCGATGACCTGTCCACAGGAGTGGACGGAAGCGATTCTTCAGGAAGAGATTCGTTGATCTGACCCTGACTCCCCCCGATAATTCTAATAATACTTTTGGGAGTGACATCAGTATCGTCAGGGTTAAATTTTATTTCCAGAGGTGCGTATAAATGTGACTGTAGATAGGAACAATTTAAAATAAACAACATAAAAAGGATTTTGAAGTTAAATTTGATTACGGGATAAACGGAAGTTTTTATTATTATTTTATAAAGTACCGTTGTCTCTTTTTCACTACAATATAGCTAATGGGGACAACGGGACACTTTTTAATTATTTTATTATAGACCCCATTAAATGTGAACAGAGCCCAATGGGGACAACGGGACTTAAAGTTAATTATTTTATTAAAGTATCGTTGTCCCCATTGAAAAGAGTTTTGCTGTAATGGACTATTGTACTTATCTGTGAAGTGATATTGTTTATCTTTATTAGCTCATCATTATCACCTCTATCATATGATGTATGTTATAAGTAGTACTTAACTTAACAGACAGGTAAACATTAAAAGACGGGAAATAAAACTCATTTTCTACCCGAATGTTCAGACAATTTGGGTTCATGTCATGATGCTATCTAGAAAAAATATGCACTAGTCAATTTGTGTTATAGTAGATTTGAATGACAGACCGATTATGTAGTCGTCACTTTAAGCTCTAGACAAACATCAAATGTAGTCAAATTGTGTTCTAGGCAGTCCAAGACCAACCCGACAGACGAACAGCGGAGGCTTAGTAATAGGGTCCCGTTTGGCACCCTTCAGGTACGGAACCCCCTAAAATAGGGTAACAAGTCGTCACGCCTTTTCCCATATGGGGTAGCAGAGACACAATTGTGCCCACTTTTAGCCAGTAATTAATTGTCCATTTTGCGTGACCGGGGGCTAGCCCATCGCCACAGTTATAAACATGCTCACCCTTCTTTTGAAAGATGTAAAACCCGTGTTAAACTTGTTAAACCGGATGTTTGAGAGGTGGCTCTGGCTGGAGTAATGAAGGTTTCCTCACATGTTTTCCATCAACAATGGAACCACCTAGGTTACAATAACTAGGCAGGGCATTTTTTAATATATTTAAAAGCCATTTAAAAGTATATACTATGTAGGTACCAATATTTTATTATGTAGATATATATTTCTACCAACTATGTAGATGATGCATATGGCGTAGTAGAAACACTGAAGCAATGAAATGAAGATACTTTATTCACTACCTTCATATGAGTAGTACAGAAGCAGATACCTGATTTCACTGCACATAAATGTGTGGGGTGAGGAAGTGACAGTCATAGAAACAGAATAAAATTATATATTTTAAATTTTTAAGTGTACATAACTCATTTAACACTATATTAACATGTGGTAGGTATATATACAATGAATTGCCAGTTCATAAATTAATCGTCCCAGTTGACTTGATGACAATCATGCCATAAAAATGTTCCTTTGAGCGACTGTGGAGCATCAAGGGCAAGGTAAAGCGGAGCGTGAGCGCCACGCTCCGGGGTGAAGTCACCCAGGCCATTTGTCATGTCCGTCTTCACAAAACCTGGATGAACACAGTTTAAAGATATATTTCTTCCTTCTTTGTCATATTGTCTCTGTTGCACAAATGTTAACGCTGAAAGAGCCACTTTAGACACTTTGTAATCACCATAATGTCCGGCGAAGGAAACAAAAGGTCCTTTACCATTTTTGGCTGCATGCAGGAATTCATTCACAAATCGTAAAATTTCCTCAACAGTTAGGTCTTTCTTTGCCAGAGTGTTGAGCCAGACGTGCTTCCTGATGTTTGATAATAAACCCCAGTCACTGCTAATGTTGATGACACGGGCACTATTCTTTAGGAGGGGATGTAGTATTCTAGATATCGTGAGGACACTGATAAAGTTTGTGTCAATAAGTTTTTTTGATTCTGCATAGGTAGAGACTGATTTGTCAAAGTCAAGGATGCCTGCATTGTTGACAAGGATGTCTATGCCGGAATGGTTGCGGGAGATGTGGTCGGCAAACCTCTGCAGGCTCTCCAGACTCGTTACTTCAAGTTGGTGGAAAGCAGGGCTGAGTCCAAGCTCTTCCAGCTGTTTCACTGCAAGTCTACCCCTTTCTTCGCATCTAGCTGTGAGGTACACAACACCATCAAACCTTGCACAGAGTCCCTTCACTATTTCGTATCCAATACCACGGTTTCCGCCAGTAACAATTGCAACTTTCGTTTCCATTATAAACAATAAATACTAATAAATATGTATGTATAAATACGAAAACAACAATATATTTATTTAACATTACACATTCCATGCAAACAATGACATAGTCCACCCGGTCATTTTAGACGTTTTCTTTTTTAATTTTTATCAACAAACAAGGCATAAGCGTGCTGTTCACAAGGCCACGTATAATAAAAATAGTAGGACCACAAATATCGAGAGATAGGTTGAGGGGCGTGGCACGTGCGAACAAATGTAGCTCCGACAGGTTTGATATTAAAAATTCTCGGTAGTCACCGGGCGACCGCAGTGACGAATTCATTTCCGTTGTTTTTCGAAAATGCCGACCTGTGCAATACTCACATGCAAAAATAGAAGCGAGATTGTGAACTCCAAGAACGCCGGTGTCACATATCACTTGTAAGTCTCATTCCAACTATTATTTCTTCTTAAAACACAAGAAATAAACATTATTACGAAAATAAATCATTCGCGGAAAATTCGACACGAATTGACATTAAAGTGACAATGTCATGTTGTTCTCGCTAAGTTTACTTTACATTGCTTGTTTTGGGAAGGACTTTAGCGGATGACCTACTTTTGTTGACCCTGAGGGGTGGAGGGGGGGATGGGGGAGGGGGGTAGATGCCACCCCTACTACTCCCCCCCCGCGGAAATACCTAGTTTCTGAGATATGATTATTTAAAGTTTTGAGGTTATGTTGTTAAATTAAAACAAAATTTAGACTGACCTTGATCTTTAAGTGGGGGGAGGGGGAAGGAAGTAGATGCCCCCCCCCCCCCCCCTTCTACTCCCCCCCGCGCGGAAATGCCTAGTTGCTTTCTTCGAAAGGGTCATTTTTCTGCCTCGACACCTTTCTCCTCCACAAATGCTCCATAATGCTATCATCAAAATTTACATGAAAAGTAGCCACAATAACCTACTCTAGCCAATCGTTTTTGTTTGCATACGCTGCGCTCCGCTCCGGTTTAGCTTCTTCAACGTTCTAACATAACCTATAACCCGATTGAAAAGTAGCCACAATAACCTACTCTAGCCAATAGTTTTTGTTTGCATACGCTCCGCTCCGGTTTATCTTCTTCAACGTACTAACATAACCTATAACCCGATTGAAAAGTAGCCACAATAACCTACTCTAGCCAGTTGTTTTTGCTTGTAAATATCGAGAGAACAAGCAAATAGAACATTCGCGAAACTACTAGAATAGGGACTACTACTTTGCCGCCCAACCAAAAACGCGGCAAAACGCCCCAACAAAATGCGTTCCGTTTTAAACAAAAATGACAACCTTTTTATCATCAAAAGTGATATTTTACGAAAGAAATACTAAATTAACTTTGATTGACGTAAAATAAATAAAGAAACATAAATTGCAAGTTAAATGAACGTTTTTATTAAAATAGGTATTATTAAAAAAAGATTCCACATTTCCTCCTTTTTTTAGAGAATTCTCATCTTTTCAAATATGCGTACAACGAAATGTAGGTAATGTATTTTGACCACAGACAAGATTTAAACATATTATTTGCGTTGCGTTACATCATTTTACAAAGTATTTTCAGATTTTCAAAAAATCATATCTTAAAAACTATTGAATTCCGCACCCTGAAACTTTCAGGAAGATGATCAAATGACCCCAACATGATGCTAAAAAAGTTTGGACGCGCCAGTGAGTAGGTCATCCGCTAAAGGTGAGCCTTGTTTTGTATCTTAATTTCACTACGTATTGCCAAGCTAACAAGCAATGAATATTTCACACTTATCTAAGTACGAAAGCAAAGATGCATCGTGATACGGAGGCGAACTGTTACACGCACACAGAGACGATATATACTTAGTGATGGGGATAGTGATAGGAGATTTATGTTTTTGAATCGATAGATTTTATCATTCCGCAATTATTAGTAATTGCGGAATGATGAATATAGTTAATGTAATAATATAGTTATTTTATTACTCATAGTTTAATGTTAGTTATTCCAATGATTGCCAAACAGGCAGTTTAGATTTTAAGTTTGTTTAAAACCTCGCCCGACGAAGGATAATGGGGTTTTATAAGTATTGATCGGAATTTCCGATGCTTTCAGTCAGGTCCGAAGAGAATTTCTCGGCTACTCTACGGCGAGTTCACAGTTACTTTACCTTCAGAAACCTCTTTGCCTCTCTTTCTAGCTTAAGGATTCTGTTGAAAAAAAGAAGAGAGTCAAAGGGGTCTCGTATGTCGTATAAATATGTCGTATTTACAAACAATTTACTATTTTATTAATAGAACCCGGCATTATACACGACTGTGTATATCAGTGTATATACACTGATATAGATATTATATAAATTATAATCGATCGATGATACACGCTGTCCTTGCATTGTTCCAACACTAGCTCGGCTAGCTAGTATACCTGCGGTAGTGTGGGTGTGTTCGGACGATAGGTGCATGACATTGCACTGACCAATAAAAGCGGAGGGATTGATGTACGAGTGGTGTAAATGTATGCGTGTTCTTAGTTTTCGGCGACACTGGTTCCAATACAAGCTTAGCGCCAAGGGCCTATCTCTCGATATCTGTGAGTAGGACGGAACGAGCATCTCTATACCAGTGTAGAGTGCTCGCTCGCTCTGCGCGCGGTGACAAGTCGAACTAATTTCTAACTTCATCAGTCCTCAACGCAATATTTTGATGTAAGTGTGTTGACATATTTTGAAGCATATCCAAAGGCTTCAAGCAGATAAGCTGCCGAAGAAATTGGAACCACCCACACTCAGGTACTAAAGTCTTGAAAAAGTATAAGTGGAAATGTTATCGTGATGGTCGGTTGGTTTAAAAATTACATCCTGGAGATCCTGAGAGACGACTATAATTTTGTCAAACCGTGCTAACAGAAGTTGCCCGTAACCCGAATTTTTTGAGTGACATTGGGTGGTCTGACGAAACCAACTTTAGTAATAATGGCATGTAATACCGCCGCAATAACCATTATTGGTCTAGAGTAAATCCTGTTCGTGTTCATGAAACTAACAGTCAAGTAAGATTTTCTTTCAACGTTTGGTGCGGTATAATGATAAATATGGTTGTGTTAATCCACATTTATGAAGGGCATCTAAACTCGGTCAAATACCTTGAAATACTGGCCCTCTTACGAAACGAGTTGAATGTTTTACCCGAGGATGAGCGAAACCGTGTAATATTACAGCAAGCTGGTGCTCCAGCCCATAACAGCAGAATCACCGCAGCCTATCTGAATAACAATTTCAAGACCTGGATCGGTACAAATGGCACAATCCGATGGCCTGCAAGATCACCAGACCTCACCCCTCTGGATTTTTTTTTATGGGGATATGTAAAAAATAAAGTTTACCTAAAATCCTATGCAACTGTGAACTACTTGAGGGCTGAGGTTTACAGTACAATTTTTCATATTCACCACAACACGCTTGTTAGCGATGTGCTCAAAATTGGATCCCTTTAAACTGTTCTTTTACTGTAGGTAATTTGGTAATCTGAATATTTTAGTTTTTAAGACAAAATCTAAGGTATATACGTGTGACGCAGTGACATAGTGCTACCGGTCTTGCTTTAACCCCACCAGCAGTCGTTCTTTGTCTATCTGCGCGCGACACACGTAGCTACTGCTCTCTTAATCATATCACGTTGTGTCGGTTATTTTCTTACATTAAACTGTTTTCGTGTCCCTAAATCAGTGCATTTTATTGTGGATCACCTGCAGCAGTTACAAAGTGGTCCTTGGAACCAGATCTTATGTTCCACATGCCGAAAAATATGGTGAACACTCGCAGCACTACGCGCAGGGAGCGCGAAAATAAAGAAATACAGGATAGACAAGACCAGCTCAGCCAACTGATGGAATTGCGCAGAACAATGAGACCAAGGATAAAACGTAAACAATTATCCCCGCGTTTAGGATGTCGGGTAGTAGCGTAAAGTCGGAACACCGCAAGCCACGTACGCCCGCTTCGCTGACGGGGGCAAAGTACAAGTCATCATCATCATCTGTGCTGGCTCGAAGAAAACAGCTGGAACCAAAAGCGGCTCAAGAAAAAGCGCGTATCGAAATGGCCCTCATCGACAAGAAGCTTGAGGCTGATTTAGCCAACTTGGAAGAGGAACAAGAGGAATACAGTCCGCATGAAGACGCCCACACCGACAAACACAATGAAGTGGAGAAGTGGTTGGAACGAAGCCAGCGTGAACTCGAGCCCGCCGTACAGCAAGCCCCCGATCATGGTAATCAGCTGGGCTAGCCGTGCCCGCCGGCGGCCGTCGACCCCGGCACCTATAATGGACCGGTTCGAATGCTCGCAAGTGCACTTCAAAATCTAACCGCAAGTACTGCTAATCAAAGGACCGAGAAAAGCCTGCTTATCCGATTATGTATAGGTGTGTGGATTCAGCCCGAAGGAGAACTTATGGAAACTGAGAAAGTGTCTCCACGGACCGGCAAGAGAAGCAGTTTCAGCTCTAATGGTAAGCGCCACATCTCCCGACATAGTGATGAAAACCATAGAACTAGTATGTGGCAACGCTGAAAGCATCCTGAACCGGCTCATGCAAGGATTACGAAGACTGCCACCTATGGTGCAAAACTTCATCGCAGCTGTACATGCAGTTGGCCGCCACGAATACGTACACGACATAAATTTGGCCGATATTATTTTATCTAAACTACCAACAGTCATAATATCAAAATGGTCTGACTACAGTTTTCCTATAATAACTGAAGGCAAGAAATCACGTCTAGAAACACTCGGCGACTTTTTGAACAACGAAGCAGTTAAAATCACAACAACTGCAAACATTCATGCCACGGACCCGCGCAGCGTCAGTTATCAGTATCACCCGAGAAACAAAAGTGATAATAATAACAGTAACCGCCAACAGACAGTTTTAGTGCAATCGGCGCGCAGTGACAATAATGTTTATTTTGCCACGGGGCAAAGCATATGCTAACTGAGTGCAAGTCGTTCAAGAAAGCGTTGCGAAAGGACCGCTGTCGTCATGTGAAGCGTCATGGAGTTTGCTTCGAGTGTTTAGTGTCGCGCCACGATCGTGAAACCTGCTCCGATTGTCTACACATATCGCGAATATTCTAGTAAGGACCAGCGTGAGGGCCGTGAACATTCGAGACCATAATGACTCTCTCTAATGGTGCACTCTCTGTCAGGTTGTCTACACATATCGCGAATATTCTAGTAAGGACCAGCGTGAGGGCCGTGAACATTCGAGACCATAATGTCTCTCTCTAATGGTGCACTCTCTGTCACTCCCTTCTCGAATGTTCCGAGTATAGCTATCTCTGTCACACACTTCCCGAATGTTCCGAGTATAGCTTTCTCTTTCTAGTAGTGCTATCTCTGGCACTCCTACCGGATATTTCGCCATATAACGATTTGTGCTTCAGAGGCCCATAAGGGGTCCTGAAAACGCCTGAAAACGGGTTTTCAGGTTATGGCGTCATCAGATAGAGGGTGCCCTGAAACGGACTGAAAACATGTTTCAGGCGCCTGAAAACGACGGCAACTTGGGTGAAATTTCGATCTTTAGATATGTGATAGAACAACTTCTGAAACGGCCTGAAATGACTTTTAAGGCTGCTGAAAACGCCTCTAAAGCACTGAAATTGACGTTCAAAGTTTTTGACCTAACCTACCGGCGTAACAGTATTATTACGTCAACAGTACTTTTGGATGACGGATCGAGTGTAAGCCTAATTAGTAGATCGCTCGCCGCACGCGCCGGTCTGCGCGGGCGCAATGAGACTTTGGGCGTAAGCGGCGCGTGGAGCGACAGCGATTTTGTATGTACTTCCATGGTAATGTCTATTAATGTATCTGGCTATAACGATAGTAACGTTTTTAATATAAATGTGCGAGGTGTAGATAATTTGAAACTTTCCGAACAAAACTCAAGGTCAATCTATTGTAATAAATACGCCCATTTGCAAAATTTAAGGGATAAATTAATGTTAGATGCGAGTTCCTGTACCCCTGAAGTACTAATTGGGCAGGATAATTATAATTTACTTGTGCCACTAGAAATATATGTAGGTAAACCCAATGAGCCGTCCGCTACGCGATCCCCCTTAGGTTGGTGCGTGCACGGTGTTGTCCGCGCTCCCGGTGGCGGCTGTGCTCGGCCTGCCTACACCAGCCTGCTTCTGGCGGCGGACCCGCACCCGAGCGCTCACGACGACGCGACCCGCGATCTTCACGAGGACTCCCTAGGCGTCTTTAGCAAACCTCATCAAAACAGTGAGGATGTTCGTGCCATAGCCTAGTTGGACCGCACGGCAACCTTTGGTGACGGCAGGTGGCAAGTGGGTCTGCCGTGGCGAGACGAGAACAGCGTGCTGCCAGACAGTTATCCAAACGCCCTGAAACGGTTAAGGGGAGTCGAAAAGAAGATGGTGGCGGACGGTGAGTACGCTAAGAGGTACGAGGATCGAGTAAATTTGTTCCAAACTATTTATTGTTGTAAACTATTTTACTACTATAAAGTAGATTATGTAAGCTTTCAAAAGATACTAACATTGTTATATAACTCATACATCTAGCATGTAGATAAAATCGATAAGTCTGAGTACTACTCAAAAAGTTGCATGGTCTCAGGGAATGCCCGGGCGCCCTCGAAAATCGACAAGATGGCCGCCCGTCTAATGGTAGATTTGCACGGGTACGAGTATGCGTAATACCGGTATTGATATCAGATGGCATTATGTTATAATTGGTATTATATTTCAATGAAACTCATACTGTAATCATTTTATTGTTTATTTAGGATAAATTTACTCATTAACCATTCTGTCGCCTGTTTGAAATCGGGAATCTGGTATCGAGAAACTAGGTATTTTATCAATACTGATTAATTGCGTACAAATAATATGCTATGCTTGAATATCAAATAAAACAATATATGAGCAGCATAAAGAGAGAGCGAGATAAAGGGAACTATTCACATTTTTATAGGAAAATTTAAGTTCATATCATGCCTGGCAGGAAATGCTAGGAAAATACCACCAATATTTTACCAATATTTCGGTTAAAATACCAAGCAGTAGTCTGTAAATACTAGCAGTATTTATTTTATAGCTTCTCCTGCCAAGATATAAATGCGACAGTCGGTATAGCGAAAGCGAAGAAAGTTATGAAATGGTAAATGTCAATTCAAGGTTACTGCTAGATCGCCTTTTCTGTCGAAACATAACTTGACTGTGTGGGAAGAAGTGTAATTGGTAATAAATAAAAAATCTTATTTCATAATCGTAATGTTTTTATTTTATCATGACCCTTCAAATACTCTTCATTCCTGCTCAGGAAAACACAAAGACATAAAAATAAGCTTACAAGACATAAGCTCTTTACAAGGCACAGAAAAAGACAAACAGATGCATAAATAATTAAAAAAATATATATTAATACCGACTTCAGTAGCCACATCACAAAATAAAGTTAATTGTACTCCGGCTGGGATTCGAACCTGAGCTCTAACTTTTTTGTATGATAACGTCTAGGTAATCAGACCAAATTTTTATATTTTTTTAAGTTTTTTCAAGATCTACTGGATGGATTTCCAAATTTCAAGAAATGGGACCAAACTGGAAGCTTGCTCTATCATATCAAATTTTTTTTTTCCAATCGTCTATATTTACTACCAAATTTGAGGTAAAAAACACAAAAAAGAAAATACAACCGAATTGAGAACCCCCTCCTTTTGTGAAGTCGGTTAAAAGTAAGCTTACAAGGAAGGAAACACACCAACACACAGATAGTAAATACAGACAGAAAAGTGTAAGGTTTGAGTACTTGTACATGAACGATGCAAAGAAAACATGCTCTCAAAAGGCACAGGAAAACACACATATTAAAATAAGCTTGCAAGACAGAAAAATACACCAACAGACAGTTAGTAAATATGTACAGACAATAAAGTATAAGGTTTTTAGTACTTGGTCATGCACAAAAAATAAGAATGTCCTGAACATCATTTCCATGGGGTTTCCACCGGTCTCTCCGCTAAGTGGTCTGTGTCAGCGCTCGTCGGTAGTCGCTCGTCAAAGTCTGTCAAGTCATGACATGTCACTAAATCTATCAAGTCATGTCATGTCAGGGTGATATCCAGAAAAACATAGAATACAAAGTGGTACTTTGCAATGCATGCACTGATATATAGTTCTCGAAGTCCTTTGATTGTTCTTGCAGTGGACGCAACGGGGCTTTTTTTTTCAAGTTCAATTCCGGGAAGTGCCTTTCTTTTTGAGGCGTAGGTTTGGTCATGTTGGGTCGTTTGGTCATCTGTCCTATGTTCATCATATAGAGTCGTGGTTCATCTCTGATGGCGATGTGGCGGTGTCGTAACAGAAGGTCTTCAGCAAGCCGGGTGCGAAATTGTCTGTGGCTTATTTTAGGATCTCTGTTATGATATAGCACAAATGCATTAAAAATGGCGGTGCTATACAGCCTGCTAAAGGCCTTCTTATACCATACCTTGTTTCTAATTCGTTCCACGGGATGCGCGGACAGAAATTGGTCCTTTCTGTCCACGCCACCCATAGATTTGTTGTAATCGAGTACAACCTGAGGTTTATATGTCAGTCTGTTGTGTTTGTGATGCTCTCCGATTAGAAGTGCATGATATGTCGAGATCAAACTCACCAAGTTTTGATCTCGCCATACCATTGCACACAAATCGTGAGTGTAGCTGGCCGCCACTTCACCTTGTCGAAGTTCACTCTTTTGTAAAGTTTTCAGAGAATCTGGAACAAACTCTCTGTTGAGTCGCAACGTTCCATAACAGTCGGTTTTTCGTCTTTTAAGGCACCTCAGTAACAATGGAGAATTATATAAATTGTCCATTATTACTGTGTGACCTCGGTCAAGTAGCGGCTCAATCAAGTCGTAAATTATTTTTGCAGTAGCGTTTGTCGGTCGGTCTTCGTTAGGTTGGTTTGCGTCGTTTTGGGTCAGTGTCTCGTCATTGGCAACGTCGGGTCGGTCAAAAGGTGTCGGTGGGTGAGTTTGCGTCCCATCATCGTCGTGCGTCTCGTCGTCGTCGTCGTTGTCAGGTTGGTCGGGAACGTCGGTCGGTTGGTCGGTCTTTTTACCAGTATAAACAAAAAATTTCCAGAGGTACCCCGTGCTGGACTCACACAGCTCATAGGTTTTGATACCGACCTGAGCCGCTTTTGTGGCGATTTTTTGAGCGAAGCTCAATCGCCCATGCCATTTCAAAAGCGACTTATCGATAGCAATCTCTTGAGCTGGTGTTTAGAGCTCGTGATTTTTTTTTGTTTAAATGGTCAAGAACAGGTCGTATTTTGCCCAGGCGCGTCCTGTCGTTCGTCAAAGTTGTATTGTCGACGAAATGGTACACCGCTTTTAGCATAGCAAAACGGTTATATGACATTATCCTGCTGAAGTAGGGCATTGTACCGTAGCCATTGTACCTGAAGTACTTTTCTTCTTCGGGCATTGGGTACAAGCCCTGTAGGATGAGCAGTGCTAAAAACGAGACCATTTCGTCACGGTCCGTTGCAGTCCACCTTCTAATTCGTGCCGATGGTTTAAGGCTGTTATCGAGTTTTTGTTGGGCATATCTGATTGTTTCTGTCACCAAGTTGTCTATGAAGTTGTGGTCAAACATAAGATCAAATATGTCTATGGGCATCATTTCACTCAAGTCGAAAGTCGGTCCTGAACGTCCAGTAAATGTCTCTCTTTGTCCCCTAAAATGTTCCCTGGTGCTACGCCAGTCAAAAAAATACGTCTCTCCGTCCTGTGTCGTGTCTGTAACTATCTCCCGCGTTGCCATGTCGTTAAGTCGGTCTTCTGCCTCTAGTACTCTCAAATTCGTCTCTCGCATGTCAAAGTCAAATGCTGGTTGCGGCACCAGCTCCGGCGCAAAAACCTCGTCAGAATCAGAGTCAGGGTCAGAGACCACGTCAGCGAACCAGTCCTTCACGACGCCGTCAAAGTTAGCGTCGAGAACACCTGGAACAAAAAGAACACGTGGGTTAATTCCGATGAATAACAAGGTGATCAATCGTGCCTGAAAAATGTACTCTTAGTGTAGATATTTTGTTTTATTTATTTGCAAAACCAACAGTTAACTTTATTTAAAGTAACATAACATATTGACAGACTTACAATTTAATCTAGAAAATAGCCAATTATTGGTCTCAATCGGGCCCATATTTAAATTTTCCTTATACTATCGTTCACAATAGAGGACCGATCACCCGCCTGTGGTTCAACGGGCGTCCCAACTCACATCTATATAACTATACTGTCGTTGGTAGGTATTCAAAACTTACCGATGGAAACCATGCTTTGACGCCTTTTCGCTGACGCCACCACCTCTGCCTCCACTTCTTCCACAGCGCCCACCTCAGGCGCCACTTCCTGCGCCAGCACTATTTCCAAGCCGTTGATGTCTAATATAAAAACAAAAAATATATATTTTTTTTTCATAAATACACTAATTTGTACACAAATAATAACAATTAACAGACATAACAATATCTACATACCCAGGTCGTCTAAAACATCGGCTAAAGATGCATCGACCGCCACTTCAGGCGCCTCATCCGGCCCCCTCTCCTTCTGCGCCGGCACCATCTCCAATGCGTCGATGTCTAATAAAAATAAAACAAGAAAAACATATATAGTTTCATAAATACAATACGCATTTAAACACAAATAATAACAATTAACAGACATAACAATATCTACATACCCAGGCCATCGGCTAAAGATGGTGGTCGCAAAATGTTTGGTAAATCATGGCACTCATCCGGCATCATCTCGTCGCACAACAACGCGTTGATGTCTAATAAAAATAAAACAAGAAAAATTTATATTGTTTCATAGATACACTACTAATCTGTACACACATAATAGTTAAAGGGCTTTGAGAACTTTAAACAGACATAACAATATCTACATACCCATGTTAGCATCGGCCGTTGCCTGCGCTGGAGATGGTCGTGGCACCATTATTGGGATTTCTCGTTGGGGCGAAGGAAACCGGCAAGATAAGAACAATACAAATTTACATTTATTTAAGGTAGCGATGAGACAAACAACTTTTACAACAAGAAAGATAACAAGTTATTAATTACCTGGTATTCCTCTTCCTTGGTGGGGCGTCGGGAAGAATAACACGGACCATTTCCTTCGCCCTTTTTAGAGACTTATATTCGGCCCGGACTTCAGGCGTTAACTTTTTTAGCCTTCTGGTAGTTAGGGCTGCCGCTGCCTTAACTTTCATATGTTCGCTTATTGAGCTGAAAGAAATATTAAAAATATATTTTAATACAATAGATAAATGAAACCCATTTAAATGTTACATGATTAATACTTACAGTTGAGGCTCGAGCCCTCCGCGACCATCAGCAGCACCGCGAGCATCACCTCGGCTGCTGAGTCCACTTGTCGACCTGAAATAATCATAAAAATAAATAGCCATACAAAAAATAAGTGAAGTCAGTTTTAATTTTACATGAGTACGCTAACGGTTGAGGCTCGAGCCCTTCGCGACCATCACAAGTACCCCGAGCATCACTGAGTCCACTTGTCGACCTGAAATAAATTTAAAAAATAAATAGCCATAGAAAAAAATAAGTGAGTTTTAATTTTACATGAGTACACTTACGATTGAGGCTCGAGCCCTCCGCGACCTCTTCCGCCTCCGCGCCTACGACCACGCCCACGTCCACGCCCGCGCACACGTCCGCACTCAGGTACCCCACTGAAATAAACGCAATAAATAAAAAACAAATTCACCGACACAACTACAATACAAACAACAGAAATTATAAACACAGATATATACAAAAAAAAGCAGAGTGTGGGTCAGACTCGCGCACAAAGGGTTCCGTACCATTAACTATTAAAACGCAAAAAAACACATTTTTTGTATGGGAGCTCCCTTAAATTTTTTTTTTCTGTTTTTTAGTTTGTTGTTATAGCGGCAACAGAAATACATCATCTGTAAAAAAATCAACTGTCTAACAATCACGGTTCATGAGATACAGCCCGGTGACAGACAGACAGACGGACAGACAGACGGACAGGCAGACAGCGAAATCTTAATAATAGGGTCCCGTCCCGTAGGAAACGTATATAATAAATAAAACATTTCCCTACTTCTAGCGCAGTCGAATAAAAATTAGTAATACTTACGACTGAAGCTCTCCAGGTTCCATGTCTGCAGTAATCTGCACAAATTTTATTATATTACATTTCTATTTGAATGAATATAAAAAAAAAGTATCACAAAATATCCTCACAAGATACTGCATGTAAATAGGCCATTTGTTACTATAGATTTCGTTAGGTCTAGTTTGAGTATCGAATAGCATTGAAAAATACCGGTACACCATACTGCAGCGTGATAGTGTAAATGAACCTTAGCCACGCCCAAATGGAGACGAAACGAATTGACGAATTGGTAATTTATGCTTAATCTAAGCTAACCTCCATAGATTACTATTGTGAATGGATGTAAATATTAAGATAAGTACATATTCTACCCCATTTGAGCATTATTGGCAGGTTTTTGTGAAATAATTACACGATACACACAAATTACCGCCAAAAAACCAACCGCTACAACGGCTTTCTCCATTTCCAGGGAGGATATTGGTTAAAAACCCTATTGTAATGACAAACCTATGCTTGTATCTTGTAGGAAATATCATTACAATATATTTTATGTGTTATTATCATAGAATTATGTAGTAAAACTTACCTCAAACACAATTTTCACGAAACCACAACACGCAAAACATTCACCAAACTTGGAGCAAACGAACAGTGAACTTTGAAGACCGTATTTTTACTATTGTTGCCACATTGAAAATAAAAAAGGTATTGTACGAGTGCAACTATTATTTATATTGACGCCGAGTAGACATAGGAGGTAAACTTCACTACTTTTCATTCAAGACAATCGAAAATAGTCGCGCTCTACACAAACCTTCGCGCGCGCGAAAAAATCCGTACTCGGGTGCAGTCGGACATAACGGTATATTGTAAATTTGGTACTCGGGTCGAGTCGGACGTTTCAATGGTTATTCTTTTAAAACAAATGCGTCATGTTCGTATACCGAGGTGTTATCTAGTCCCATAGGTGCGAGCAAGAGGGACGGCCAAGCGGCGGCAGCGGTTAGCAGTGCTACGAGCGTAGTCGATGAACCCTTCCCCGCGCGCCCCGCACTTGCGTCTACTCCCGCGACAGTGACGCCGGGATCGGCTACGAATACCTATAATGATTTACAGATGCATATTTGGTTGGGAGAGATCGATGAGCTGACTCGCAGTAATGAATGGCGGTACGTACCTACTGCATTGAACGTCGCGGACATTGCGACGCGTGATAGCTATGATAACGCTCTCTTTGAAAATGAGTGGTTAAGGGGTCCTGTATTTATACGAGATGATGTGTCATCCTGGCCACGTACTGTTATTAGTTCTGTGACTGATGTCCCAGCTGAAAGGTCAGAATTTATACATTTTATCGATGACTTACCCGTTGCATGTTTACATTTTCATGGTTGCGGCTGTTGAGGAGCACTTTTTATGTGCTAGAGTTCGTACACATTTGCCAAAAACGAACACTAGGGGACTCCGAGCTGATGCGGAGGGCCGAGCTGCTCCTGATTCAACTCATACAAGAAGAATGCTTTGGCGCGGAATTAGCTGCAATTAAAAAAGCTGTAAGTATTGATCGAAATAGTCGAATACTTACCTGGTCACCGTACCTGGATGAGCGCGGAGTTCTTCGCTGCGGAGGTCGTATTAATGCTGCGCGTGGTGTCCCTGTTAATATCACAGTTCGCTGCTGTTCTTGGCGTCTCTCAAGGACGCGACGGCGTCGTAGTCTGATAAGATAACAGCCGGTTCCAACCAACAGGGTGCATACTATCGTCAGAATGTATATCATCGTATAGTGATGTGTATTATGTACTGATAAAGTCACACCCGTGTCCTCAGCAATCTTGAGAGCATCTAGTTGGTTCTGAATGGTCTCGTACTGACGGTCATTGTCTTCAAGTTCCAACATATGATATCTTGATAGGCTCGTATTGATGTAATCGTTGAGGGGGGACAATCTTTCAGTCAGGTGGAAAGCTTCTTCATTGTTGATAAAGATTTGGTTACGATAGTCATGGTATCCCAGTATATTAAAGAAGTCTCCTTTGATGACGCAATCCTGACCTAGGGTAATTATGCCATTATCACGCAGACTTTGTGACGACGGGCCAGCCGGGCATAAAATGCGGACGTTGTATTCTCCGCAACATGAGTAAAGCCAGGAAATACCGGAGTGTAACTTGATCCATTTGCTTAGGCATTCCGCCTACCTTGTCTTGCAAAACAATTGTTCACCTACTTTGCACATTACCTTGACATCGCATATTGATTGTTTTACCGCAAGTTCATAGATAGGGTTGTTCAAATCGCAGAGGAAGCCCCTTTGGTTGTATTTGATAGACGAAGACAAGTCGGTCTGTGATATTGGGATAAATGTATCCTGTCTTGTGTTGAACGTGATGTAGTCGGTCCGTGGTGTCACATAGTAGATCTTGAGATTCCGTTTCTGCAGTAAGCTGACGACGTAATCAAGTTCGTAACTCTCCTTAGTAGCCAGTGGTATTTTTATTTCTATGATAAGGTAGGCATCTGTTACCTTAGCCCTTGCTTGTAATAGCTGATGTAGAGTTTTGATATCGTCCGGTGGAGTTGGTAGTGATAAATCGCCTTGTAACTGGCCGGATATCATGTGCATTTGGTTTTGCAACTGTTGTGGTGATAATAAGTGCGCGTCAAGGCGGCCTTGCTTGATAGATGTCGGTGACGGTATTGACTAAGGTCTCTTGTATACGTCTGATATTTGATATGATGACGTCAATGGACATAGCGCTCATAACAGTGTAAAATGCATTCAATGCAGATTGGCTTATCCTTTCGGCTTGATAGATTTCCATTGATATGATGTTGATATGCCGGTTAATAGCCATAAATTGGTCGTTCATGAGTTTCTCGTTACGATGTAGAATGTTATTCTGCGCTTCAAGGATGGACGTCTGGTTTTTCAAGAGTTTCAAGAGATGTTTGTCGTTCAGTTGGAGCTTCTCAATGTCCTGAGCGTATTGATCCGCAAATTTGTCGTCTAACACTCCAAAGAGATAGTTTGCAACATTCCCAATGCCGTGTATCAGTCCTCTTTTTGTTTTCGATTGCTTATTGTGCCTGAGAAGGTTGTTGTAGTTTTGCATCTTTTTCAGTTCGTGATCGAATTGTGAAGCGATGATAGAACATAATTCGTCCTTGGCACTCACGTTCTTAAGATGGTTTACATATTGCTCAATACTTGACATGCTTTGCCAGAAGGTTGACATGTTGTAATATACAACCATGTTCCAGTGATCTTTGATAAACCGCAGGTCTGCCGTTTTGTCGAAGTAGAGGGAGTTGCCATTGTTTATACTTTTCACGTTGAAGGACTGTGATGAAGTAGCTGGAAGGATCACAGAAAACAGGAGTAAGAGCGTCGTGAAAAGATTCTTGATGCTGCCTTTTTTCTGCTTTGCCCTTCTGCTCGTTTGTTGATCGTCATCTTGAGCGGCCGTGAGTGGTTGGTCCACCGATGATTTATCTTGTTTGTCGCCTTCAGTTACCGGTAACCGGATCAACTTGGTGATAGGTCGTTTGATAGCGTGGTCCTTGGTCTTGAGGGAGACCAACTCTGGTATAGCCATCCTTTCCAGGATGGACATCAGTTATTCGGCCCAAAGCCCATTTCCCGGGGGGCATGTTGTCCTCTTTGAAATTAATCAACTGAATGACTTTACGTTGCCGGAAAGTATCCACCCCAGCTGAGTCTGTTGTGCTATCGGGGCATGGAGCGGACCTTTGATAAGACCGTTCATGATAATCTCTGAATACACGCTGGCATCAAGCAGCAGGTCCTTGGGTTTTGATAGATTGTATTCAGGGTCCGCGAGGTTGATATTTTGGAGATGTGGCCATGATTGTTTGGCAAATGATGAGTTTGGCAAGTTGTTTACGACACGTGAAATGACAAGGGCTTGTGTTGTGAATTGATAATCTCCATATATTGAGTCACACTCTAGTGTGACCAAGCCCTTGCTAAACTTGCTGCTCGGTCCAATTCCCGATACAGATGCAGCGTAGTGCTTTCTTTCTTAATCCCAACATCTGAGTAGCCCTTTCTGATATTAGTGATATCTGGGACCCTTGATCCAAAAGGGCCCGTAGCACGACGTAGGTGCCATCAGCAGATTTGACCCGGATTGATAGAGTTGTCAACAATATTTCTTCCTCATCCGTTGCGACATGATTAGCGCTATGTTGCCGGGGCAATGTTGCTGACGTTGAAGATCTTTGATGGCGACTTTGCTCGGAGTAAATAGCCACGTTATGAACGTATGTATTATGTGGGCCATTGCATTCTTTGCATTTCTTGTTCGTATAAAATCTTTGCCGTAATGTTTGTACAGACAATTCGGACAGATTTCCTTTTTATGAAGGGTGTCCATGATACATGATCTTCTGCGCTGCACATGGGGCATGGATGTGAGCTACGTTTTCTTCGGGAAGATGTTGCTCCAGCTTTATAGTTTCTTCGGTTGAACCTTCCTTTGTCAGGGAATGATTTCTACTGTTGGTGTGATGGTTTTGCAGGTAGAGATTCCTTTTCCTTGCTGTTGATTGGCTCCAGTGCAGTGAATTTGGATTCCAGATAGTCCATGAATTCTTCGAGTGTATGAAGTTCCTTGGGAGACCAGCGGGATTCCTTGTAAACCTTGTTCGTGTCCGCATCTAGCTTCTTTGATAGGAGATGAACTAGGAGTGGATCCCAGTTTTTCGTGTGAATCCCAAGATTTTCGATAGCATGGAGGCATTCGTTAGAGGTGTCGAATAACCTCTTGAGCTCGAACGAAGTTTGTCTTTGGACAAAGGTTGTCAATCAACCTTTGTCATCTCGATTTGTTTGGTAAATAACATCTGGGGGTTGTTGTAGCGGTGATTTAGGATATCCCATGCAGCTTCATAGTTATCTGCGGTTACGAGAAGATGCTGTATGAGGCGTTCAGCCTCACCTTTTATTTTTCCCTTTAGGTGTTGCATTTTCTGGGCGTTGCTGAGATATTTGTTCTTATATATTTTCTCAGTGAACAGGTCGCAGAAGGTTGGCCACAATGTAAATTTTCCTGAGAAGGTGGGAATTTTAACTATAGGGAGTGACTCCCGCAGATGGGTTGTAGAACATAGTTTTCTGTTAAGCTGTTTCTTGATATCGTGGTACATGCCTTCCTGGAACAGGAACTCCGCTTGATATTCGCACTCTGATTCGCGCAGGATGCTGTCGATTCGTAGATGCAGGTCGTCGATGGTATTCCAGCGATGCTTAAGGCTCTTGAGCTCATCCTCAATCTCCCATTTCTCTTCGATTTTGGTGATATCGATACGATTTATTTGGAAGACTCTCATATGAGCTCGCTGTTGCACTAGTAAGGCGTCAATTTCTGATGTAGTAGATTGCTCCCGATCGTCGATAGTGATAACTGGTACCTCAAACTTCCTATCTGATGATTTGCTGGTCGAAGGAGTCGTTGAGGGGGTAGCTACCGGTTTAACGGTTGTAATCATCCCTCTAGTAGCCCTGTAGAACTTCTCCATTTGTTGATAAATGTCCTTTTGGAAGTACTCCGATGTCCTCTCATTATACTTCAACAGATCTTCATTATTTTGGAGAAAGGCGGACCACAAACTGTCTAATGCTTCAAGCTAGTAGTTAGGTACCCTGTAGTTTTCCTGCTGATACTATATTTCTTGAAGTTGATACTAATTTTCTCCATTTCGCTGATAAGCTCACTCTGGTGTGAGAATAAGGCTTCCATATTGATAGTTCTAATGAGTCTTCGTAAATTCCCGCAACAGTATGGTGCACCTAGTTGTAGGTACAATTACGGCGATATTACGATTGATATTGGAGAAGCGATGATACGATGCGCCGACACCGTTGTGTAGCGGGAGCTTGATGACTCCCAATTCCTGGTTGATATGTTGATACTTGTGCTCTTGATAAGATCAGGTGTTCTTCTGATGGAGCACGATGATAATTGATGATGATGGCGCCGAATCACGTATCTCGCGCGATGGGTCCGTAGATCGAGATCCGGCTCGAAGGACCAAAATGTGCGGTGCTCGCACTTTACTGATATTGATAGGATGTATGATATTGATAACTAACGAATTATATTGATAGAGGAAGCGGCGTATGAAATGAAACGACCGATTCTAATGAGTACGTTAGAGACACTGTTTTATTGTAAAATAAAGAGTAAACAAGTAAGCTAATTTTGTAAATAAAGCTATTTTCGCTGTATGCTCGTACAAATTGGAATCGAGAGGAGACACCACTTCAGGTAGGAGACCTAGTGCTAGTTGTAGACCCGGGAGCACCGCGTAACGTCTGGCTGAAGGCGGTGGTGCAGCAAGTATTCCCAGGTAAAGACGGGCGGATCAGGCTGGTGGAGGTCAGAACTAAAGCCGGCGTTCTGAGACGGTCAGCGGCTCGCGTCGCTAGAATCCCGCTGATTGATGAATGCTGAGCCAGCATTGGGGTGGGGCGTGTAAGCGACGTGCTCAAAATGGGATCCCTTTAAACTGTTCTTTTATTGTAGGTAATTTGGTAATCTGAACATTTTAGTTTTTAAGACAAAATGTAAGGTATATACGTGTGACACAGCGACATAGTGCTACCGGTCTTGCTTTGACCCCACCAGCAGTCGTTCCTTGTCTATCTGCACGCGACACACGTACCTACTGCTCTCTTAATCATATCACGTTGTGTCGGTTTTTTTCCTACATTAAACTGTTTTCGTGTCCCTAAATCAGTGCATTTTATCGTGGACCACCTGCAGCAGTTACAACGCTATTAAAGGCTACTGAAAAAGTTCCTTATAAGAATAAATTTATGTATTTAACGAGAGAGAGCCCATTTCGAACTACTACGAATTTACTAATATCAAAACTATAAAACTATTATATTGTACATTTGTAAGAAGTAACCTTGAGTATGCGTCCCAGATATGGAACCCGAACTATGCCACTTATACAGGGTGGCCCGGGAAATCGTGGATCAAACGAAACCAGGAGGTAGAGGGGTTCATTATGAACATAAAATTCCTCTACGGTATGGCCTTTATCAGACACCATATAAAGTTATGGCGATTTTGAGTTTTTAAAAAAAAACGGTCTCTTTAGGTAACTTAATGAAAAAAAAATAAAAAAGTTACTTAATTTGATGGTTTTTTTGTGTGTTTTTCGTGGCTAGGATAAAAATAAATTCAAATGGAGTTTTTTTTACAACTGTAGGTGCATAAACTTGTAACTAATGGCTTCATAACGAAAAAAAAAAACCTTCACGAAAAATCTATTCAAACTTTGAAGTCGCACTGTTAAAAAAAAATGTGCTACTAAAAGTTTACTTTTACTAAAAAAATATGCCTGTTTAATCTACTTTCTAACGAGGTACAACACATGGTCATTAGTATTTAAGTTATTTTACAAAATAGGTTTTTAGGTGCAAAGTCTACCTTAGAGTAAAATAAACATTCAACGAAAAATCACCATTGTACAATTCTAAATTTTCTTACTACAATTCTAAACCTACTTAAAGTGCTTGATAGTAATAAACTATGTTATGTATTGAAATTATGTCCTTCTTACACTTGCCATGGGAGTGAAAAAGAACAAAAGCTTCACATACGATAGACGTATGTCTACATTGTTAGGGCGCCTCTCTACCTGACCCTAAAATGCCTGGCTGTCTTTGTGTTTACCAATGACATCCCGAATACTTACCTAGTAAATAAAGAAAAGACAAAACTTTAAATTTCAAGTTTTATTTTTATTTTAAAACCTATTTTACATAAATTGCTCGAAATGTCTCCCTCTAGCTACTATGCACATACGACATCTCCTCAGGAAATTGTTTCTTAACCTACGAAAAGCACCACCATTACGTTTTATTTGCGCAATTGCTTCCGCGATTCTAATTCTCAGCTCCCGTTCAGTTCCAATTTCTTTTTCATACACCACCTCCTTTAAATGGCCCCACAAAAATAAATCGATCGGATTTAAATCGAGAGATCTTGGAGGCCATTCAATTGTTCCACGCCGACCAATCCAACGCCCTGGATACTCTTCGTTCAGATGGGCTCGCACATCTCGAGCATAATGGGCTGGAGCTCCGTCATGTTGCAGCCACATGTTTTCCATGACAACCTCTGGCACTTCGGCTTGCCGCAATAGTTCATGAAGATCATTTTTCAGGAAATTAAGGTATCGTTCGCCGTTTAATCTAGGCGGCAGTTCATGTGTTATTAATTGTCCTCTGATGATTCCGGCCCACATATTAATGGAGAACTGGTGTTGAAAACGGTCATTTCTAACAATATGCGGATTGATTCTGGAGTAATAGTGCAGGTTATGAATATTAAATACCCCAATTCGTCTAAAACTGGACTCATCAGACCACATAATTTTTCTAAAAAACTCGGGATCTTCACGGTTACGCTGCAGCATCTCTCGGCAAAATTGCACCCTTTTTTCAAAATCTCCCAGGATTAAATCTTGAACACGCTTTATGTGATATGGGCGCAATTTATTTTTCTTTAATATTCGTTGCACTCTTGACCTAGGTATGCCTATTGCTCGAGATATGCGCCGCTGGCTAGTCGATCTGTCTCTTTGAATTTCAGCAAGAACTTGATTTCGTTCTCGAACGTTTTCAACAACTTGTTGCCCGCGACCGCCTCTCCCACCATGTTGACCGGGCAAGCGTCCGTTCGTGTATGAATTGTGTACCCGGATAAATACTCGGTAGTCAGGAAAGCGATCTCGATTCGGGTAACGTTCACGATATGCTCTAGCGGCGGCCCGAGCGTTTCCATCGCAGAAACCGTAGAGGTAATGCATTTCTGCATACTCTCTCTGACTGTATTCAACCCTTGCTGCAGCAGCCATCCTAATTTCACTACACAATCACGAAGTCTGTTGAGCAGGCGTGGGTCACAGTTAGTTAGGCAAGAAATCACAAAGTCCATAAAGCAGGCGTAGGTCACAGTTAGGCAGAAATCACAAGTCCGTTAATCAGGCGTAGGTCACAGTTAGGCAAGAAATCAGAAAGTCCGTAGAGCAGGCGTAGGTCACAAAATAAGGTAAGACGCGTCCAATGTAATGTGCAAATAGTGAGTCACTAAAGAAAGAAATGGGAAGCTAGTAAGATAGGGGCGCGGGGCGGGGGGCCGCCGTGGCGATGGGTAAACAAGCCATGTCAGGTAGAGAGGTGCCCAAACCAGTTTATCCATTGTTTGTGATTCTTTTGTCCTTTTTTCACTTACTGCAAAAGAGAGAAAGATAAAATCTATGGGCTTTGTACGAGCAAAAATTGATTTTTCGTTAAATGTAAATTTAACTGTAAGGCAGACTTTGCACCTAAAAACAACTATTGCAAAATAACTAAGCTTCTAATGGCCATGTGTTGTACCTCGTTAGAAAGTAGATTAAACAGGCATATTTTTTTTAAAAAAAATGTTCTACTAAAAGTTTACCTTTAAACTTTTAGTAGTACATTTTTTTTTAACAGTGCGACTTCAAAGTATGAATAGATTTTTCGTGAAGGTTTTATTTTTTCGTTATGAAGCCATTACTTACAAGTTTATGCACCTACAGTTGTAAAAAAAACTCCATTTGAATTTATTTTTATCCTAGCCACGAAAAACACAAAAAAACTATCAAATTAAGTAACTTTTTTTTTTCATTAAGTTACCTAAAGAGACCTTTTTTTAAAAAAACTCAAAATCGCCATAACTTTATATGGTGTCTGATAAAGGCCATACCGTAGAGGAATTTTATGTTCATAATGAACCCCTCTACCTCCTGGTTTCGTTTGATCCACGATTTCCCGGGCCACCCTCGTATTGAAAATATCCAAAAGCGGTTCCTGAGGTACCTATGTTTTAGAGTAAAAATTCCCTATAAATCCAATAACTATCTAAATCTCTGTAAACAATTTCACTTTTTACCTCTTCAAAACAGGCGGAATATTGTCGATTACCTATATATGTTAAAAATAATTAATATTGACATCGATTGTCCGGTCCTCCTGAGAAAACTTAAATTTGTTGTTCCACAGAGGTCACTCAGATTCAACCCTCCATTAAATGTGCCTAGAGCCTCAATTAACTATAGACAAAATTCATTTATGATACGAGCAAGCAGGACTGTTAACTGTTTTAGCAAGTTGTTGGACATAGATATATTTCATACCAATATTGTCAAGGCAAGGCGGTGCCTAACCCTTAACTTTTTTTGTGCATAGTTTTTCTCTTTTTTTAATATCGTTTTTGTGTCAATATCTCACTGTTTGTTTTAATTGGCAAGTGTGACAAATATGATGAGTGTTCCCATGTTTAATTTTTCTCTATTTCTTTAAGTGAATACCTGTAATTGGCTTTCTATTTATATTTTAGTTTTTAAAGAAATTAGTTTTATAGCTGTTGGTTTTCCAAATTTTAAATAAATAAATAAGTATTAAGATTTCATGTTTTCCTTTCATTTAATTTACTATGTTTCTTAGAGAGATGTGATCCTTATGATTGACCCTGTCGATTGACGCCTTAAAAGTACATGATGATGTTTTTTCGAATTTTAGCCGGTTCGATTCCTGGTTGTGGCAAGCGTATTTTTCAAAATAATTGAATGCAGTTTTGTTTCTTTTCAAAAATAAAGGAATGTTTCCTTTGAGGGAAATTTGATACCTCCATTATTTAGATTACTTGCCCTCCAGGTGGTGTCACAAAATTCATCCTGTATATATCATAGCTACAACCGGGGCTCGAAGACCCGTTCAAAATCCAAATCGCTGGGACGCACTTATGTACAACAAAAAACTCATTTAAGTTTCAGTCTTCTAAGGGCTTTGAAAGCCTTAAATTCAGTTTAAACACAACTTAACACAACAAGCAAAAGGCTAGAAACGTACTCAAGCAGGCCAAGCTTATTTGCCTGTCAGCTAGGTTGCCCCTAACTAACCGTGTTTTATTAAGGTTGTATTTAAACTGTATTAAGCGGTTATCAAAACTCTGGTGTAAGTCCGGCTAAATGGGAGAACATATAGTTAAGTGTCGTGAACGTGAGGGACAGAGCTTTGCACTATATATAGCTCTGTCCCTCACTTTCCTACAATATTACACTACCGCTAGTTTTCAGAGATTAAGAAGAGGCCCTTTGATAGAATTAACCGATATAAACCGGTTTATTAGGGTTTACTCCAACATTATTTTGTACACGACTGTACATATATTGAAATGTATGGGAAATTAAACATTGTATTTTTAATGCACTTCTTCAAAGTAAACCAGGTGGAAATCATTATTGCTTCGGTGGACTATTTCTGGACTATTTTTGGCTCAAATTTCAAACTGAAAGTCGTAGGCGTTCCGAAGATATTTGATGATATCAAATGTTCAAGCTGTAATCCTCACCAAGATGTCTTAATAACTCTGGAATCGTTTAAGAACTATTTCTGAAATTTGGCATGCCGTGTGGACTATTTCTGAAATTTGGCATGCCGTGTGGACTATTTCCGGACGAATTTTTGAAACCTAAACCAAGTCGAAAGGCCATTCCGTTTGCTTGCTCGAAAGATGAGGATTACAGCTTGACGTCAAGCTGTTATCCTCACCAACTTATAGCTATAACTTCGGAACTATAAGAGAACTATTTTTCTTTCTTTGTGGACTATTTAGGACTGTTTCTGGACTATTTTTTCATTTCATTTCAATTTCATTTTCATGAAGGTTTCAACGGTGAGGATTACAGCTTGAAGGTCTTATACATTTTTGCATTTATATGGAGTTGCGCTAGGCTGGTCAATACATCCTTGAAAACAACAAATAAATAAATAGTCACAGAACAAATAAAAAAGTACAAGGCCGCATAGATCGATAAAACGTAAAAAGTTGACTTCACTACTGTAAGCGTAGTGTACAATACTATGGATTTAGGGGGGCTTTCTGACCAGATGGTTACCGCGTCAGGTAACTAAGCCATTAAATTACTATTAATTGAAACATAAAACAAACTAAAGTAGCGTATATATCTGGTAAATTTCCTAAGAATAGCGACAGGCACAATGTCAATACTAGAAATAGGAATAAACTAGCTATACCTACTACTAGGCTCCATAAAGTTAATGTATCTTTTAAAGGTATTCACAACAAAATCCCAACTGAGTTACAAGAATTGTCTGTAAATAAATTAGAAATGTTGTTAAAAATCACTAATGTAAAAAGGCTTACTACAAAACATCAGATTATTTAGAAGACAAGAAAGCTTGGGAAGGTGTTTGTTCCAATTCTGTAAAAAATAACGTATAAAGCTGGAGGTTTCTAGTCGCCTCTTTGCCTCCAGCATCTAAAACATTGAGGTGACGGAATTCAAATTGAGTTCTATATTTCCCTATAAATTCCAAATTCCAAATGTCTTTATTACTGTAGATATTTACATATACTTAGCAATCGTCATTTTTTGCCACTTCTCTACATTGGACCACTGTGGGAGAAGAAGGGCGTAGAAACTCCCACAGATCGATTTTTAGATCTCTTTTAAAAAGCTCTTGTGCTTAACTAATACAAATTTTATAATATCATTATATCATAATTAATAAGTAAGAATAAATAAATTCACAACTATTAACAGCAATGAGACATATTAACCCCATACAGTACCCGTCATTTAAGTAATCTTGAACATTGTAATATCCCTTTTTTGACAAAGTCGCTTTAACATGGTTTTCAAATTGCTCAAATGGCAATTTCAAGATCTCCAGAGTATCTTTTTGTAGTAGAGAATGCATTGACCCCTGAAAGAATTGCTAACCTTCGCATCTTATATATGTGTTAGTTTAAGATTTGACATTCTCCAAATGTAACCTATGTGTTTCTTATGGAAATAAACTCTTTTTGAATTTTGAATTTTTGGTACGGTTTGACTTATATTCACATAGCACGAGTTATACAGGTAGGTACCTATTTCATTTTTAATTGTAATGTAGGTATGGGTTTAGGGTCCCAGGTCGGTACTTACATTAAAATTATAATAATACCTTTAAATAAACACGAGGATCGGAAAAAGCTAATTCTATTGACTTGAGAAAAAGTATCTAGGACATAACATGGAATAGCAAACACAACAATCAAATATTTTGAAAATGACAAAGTCAAACTTGAAAGTACTATCCTAATTGATTTTTTATTGATTGATTATCCGAATAATTTAGAGAAATGGACGTTTAAAGAAAGGGACCTTTTGTAAAGGTGACCTTTTGAGAAAGGAACAATATTTTTGGAAGGGACGTTTTGCGAACGGGACATTGTGCGTCTAAAGGCATTGAATGGGATTTGAAAATGAGAAGTTCCAGTCTTCTACCCACTGCCGCTGGGACACGTGTGGTTCACAACTGGCTTCTGAAACTATGTTATTTATGAGTTTCTACGAAAACGAGGACTTGCAGACGAGTATTCCTGATGCCGTGATACTTACTTACGCCGGGATAGCAGCTAACTTGCCACCGTTGCTTGCACGTCAGCGACGGACTGCTTTCCCAATCTGCAGAAAAAATGGAGTTTCAACCCTTGAATACGCTAAGCTGGCTTGCCAATGCACCAGGATCAAAATGATACTTACAGAAATGCGGACAGCTGCTTTGCTTGTAATAAACAAAGAATGATGAACGAAATGGCCTCGCATCCAAACCTTTTTGGTTTAATAAAGGTTTCATATTATATTTTAACTAGAGTTTCTACGGTGTGATCTGTTGTAACAGAAATGCGTAGATACATAGTGATATTTTTAAAAGGATTCTAATGTTTTTATATAGGTATACCTATGTTACGCTAAAACAACATACAAACATTGCGGCATGGAGTCCCACATCGGGTGGCTGGCAGAGACTCATACTGCCCACGTTTAGCCGGTTATTTAATCAACCAATCAATTAACAATTCTTTATTATGTTGGATACTTGTCCAACAGAATAAAGAATTCACATATCTCTTAGTGTGCGACACACCATGGCCGAAAACGCGCAGAAGTTCCGCGGCTGAATGTTTCGTTCCTGAATTGAACCTTTCCTGATTGACATAGCATTGCAGGCATAATCATGCCGAACTTCGGTCGCGTATTCGGCTATGGTGTGTTTTGACCCTTAGAGCACGTCATTCATTTAGTTCTAGGTGTACATTCCAAACGCAGATACTTCTAAGAGAAGAACGCGCAAGAAACTCTGTGGTAGCTCTTTTTCAAAGGAAATATTTATAACTAATAAATAATACATTGATACATACATACATACATATGCTCACGCCTAGATCCCGGAAGAAGGGTAGGCAGAGACCAAAGACCTCCACCTGCTACGATCCTGGCATACATCTCTCGCTTCCTCAACATTCATAAGTCTCTTCATGCAAGCTCGCCGTTTACGGTTTATAGGACAGAGAGTAACTCTGGCAGTAATATTAATATTTGTATAAATATACCTTCATCTTGCCCATTAAATCAAGTTACTAGTAATGAAAAATGTAAAAGTAAGAATATTTTAAACGTGGTTCATCAAAATATACAGGGCATGTTAAGTAAAGAACTGGAAATTGAGTTATTCATGAACTGTAATAATATTGATATTTTATGTATAACAGAGCACTTTTTAAAGAGTTATCAGTTCATGTTCAACTTTAATAACCACCACGTTGCTAGTTCGTTCAACAGAAAACCAGCTGATCGCGGTGGCTCTGTAGGGACACAATGTTTGACAGCGTCAGCAGTTTTGTAAAGACATTCAGTCCCATGTAAGAGCTAGACTAGACGGTCGTGTCATTCTGCCAAAATAACATCGGTGTATATCTGTATTGTGACTAAGTATAAAATAAAAAACTGACTTTATTACAATTAAAGTGTTTAATTAATACAGACAGGCATACGAACATTAAAGTGGTGACCCCGACAAAGTGAACATTTTAAAATTTAACAGTGACATGGCGAACAACCAGCCGCAGCAGCAAAGCGCACCGCCTCCACACGCTCCTCCGCCACTACCAGGGATGTTGGAGCAGATCACATTGGCGAGTCGCGTGCCGCAGTTTTGGACAGACCAACCACGCGTTTGGTTTGTCAGGCTGGAGGCCACCATCAACCAGCAAAAATTGAGCGACATGGCGAAATTCGATCTTGTCATCACTAAGCTGGAAAAGGAGACAATCATGCAGGTCACGGATATCCTCACCCAGCCGCCGGAAGCAAATAAATATACGGCTTTGAAAGACAGACTATTGGCCATTTATGAAGAGACAGCGAATCGTCAAGTGCAAAAACTAATTAGTGAAATGGAGCTCGGGGACCAGAAGCCGTCACAGCTACTCAGGCGGATGCAAACGCTTGCGAGGGATAAAGTTCCAGACGAAACTCTGCGGATGCTGTGGCAGTCACACCTGCCAACGTCAGTCAGGGCCATCCTGACGGTTACGGATAGTGGAGACCTAAACGTCCTGTCAAAAATCGCGGATAAGGTGATGGAGAGCACAGGGAGTTCACAGGTAGCAGCTGTACAGACCACATCCATGAGGGTGAGCCAGTCGGATGTCATAATGGGTGAACTGGCAAACATCAGGAAAACTAAAATAGAATTTTTAGGCTATGAAATTTCCCAGGAGGGCATTTCCCCACTGAAACATAAAATTCAAAGTATCTTAGAATACCCAAAGCCTAAGACAGTCAATGATCTTAGACGTTTTTTAGGTATGATTAATTTTTATAGGGCCAGTCTACCTAGAGCTGCTGAATATTAAAAGGAATTACATAGATATTTAAACGGGGCTAAAAAGAGGGACAAATCACTCATCAAGTGGACAGAATGTGCAGACGCAGCGTTCGAGAAATGTAAGTCATGCCTACAGTCCGCCACGATGCTACAGTATCCAGTTGCGAACGCTGAATTAGCTATTATGGCTGACGCGGCTAACGGATGTGTGGGAGCGGTTCTACAAACTAAGGTGGGTGGTCAATGGAAACCATTGGGATACTTTTCTAAGAGGCTTAGTGAGACACAACAAAAGTATAGCACATATGACCGGGAGTTATTAGCTATTTATTTAGCGGTTCAACATTTCCGATATATGGTAGAAGGACAGTCTTTCAGCATTTTCACAGACCACAAACCGTTACTGTATGCTTTTACAAAAAAGCCAAGCGATGTAGAAACACCGAGACGGGTAAGACAATTAATGTTTATCAGTGAGTTTACCACCGACATTCGATACGTACCGGGTCAGGACAACGTGGTAGCCGACGCATTGTCACGTTTGGAAACCATATCGTGTCCCACGGCTATTGATTTCGCAGAACTAGCGGGTGCGCAGGTAACAGATAGTGAGTTAGGTAAATTATTAGTTGAGAACCGCTGGAATCTAAAGAAGTTTACTGTCCCTAACTGCGATAAAGAAATTATGTGTGAGATATCCACAGGTACTATGCGTCCTTATTTACCTGAACAATTCAGGAAATTAGCCGTTGAAATGGTACATAGGTTATCACACCCAGGCGTACGAACAACTAGGAAATTAGTGACCGCTAAATATTTTTGGCCGGGGATGAATACAGAAATAGGTAGATGGACCAAAACCTGTATAAATTGCCAAAAATCGAAAGTAGTACGTCACAACGTGTCTGGTTTGGGAAGTTACGATAAATGTGGTCGATTCGAACATGTACACGTAGATATAGTTGGGCCTTTACCCACGTCGGAGGACGGTTATAGGTATTTATTAACCATGGTAGACAGAGCGACAGGGTGGCCAGAAGCGGTCCCCATGAAAGATATATATGCAGCAACGGTGGCGAAGTTTCTATACGTAGATTGGATAACTCACTACGGATCCCCAATAAAAATTACGACAGATCAGGGGAGGCAATGGGAAAGCTGCCTATTTAGGGAATTACTTAATTACTTAGGGGTAGAAAAATTACGTACAACACCTTATCATCCGCAATCTAATGGAACGGTCGAAAGGTGGCACCGTTCATTGAAAGCAGCACTCATGGCTCGCGGGGAATCAGGTAAGTGGACGGATGAGTTACCCACGGTGCTGTACGGACTACGAGCGATGCCACGCAGCGACACTGGCGTTAGTGCAGCGGAATTGACGTTCGGTAAAACAATTAGGTTGCCCGGAGATTTTCATGATAAATCAAGTACGGGAATTAATGATTCATATGAGTTCGTGGATAGGTTGAGGGATGTTATCAGAAATCTGAAACCGAGACCTACTAAACAAAGAGATACAAGGCATATATTTATACACCCTGATTTAAGTACCTGTTCGCACGTTTTCGTGCGGGTTGATTTAGTTAAGAAGTCATTACAACCTCCATACGATGGCCCTTATCTAGTGTTAAATAGGTCAGAAAAATGGTTCGAACTACAAATTAAAGGTAAACAGGTAAAAGTGTCGATAGATCGGCTTAAGCCAGCTTATATTTTCAACGATAATTTCAATCCACGACAACAGTCGCCAGACCAAAATAAAAGTAGTGTTAGCTCTAAGTTAAATATACCTAGTTTGGGCAAGGACTCAACTACAGTAACTTGTAAAAAGGTAAGCGATGCAACGCGTACCACACGCTCTGGTAGGATAGTCAGGCAACCTGTGAGATTTATGTAGTACATGTTACATATGTACATAGTATTGTGGTATGGTGTCAATTGCATCCTAAAATTAGTTTAGTTTAATAATAATACATTTTTCAAGTTGTTTGTGTTTTAAGTGCATCTACATATCTGTACGAAACAAGTGTACTGGCAATTAATGTAAAAGGTAGTATGTAGGTTACTGGATTGCTTAGTCAATCATAGAGTAGTGCACTTTGGAGTTGCAAACGAAGCAATGTAAATTAACTTTATATATTTTTTTTTGTTTCATATTACGAATTGCGAAACATTAATGTACGTGTAAAAATAACAAGTAAAGTTTGTAATGAGAATACCTATTAGAACAAAGAATTAAGTCTCAAGTTACATTACTCGTTATGTTTTATGTTACATCCTGTTATTTAAAGTCAAGCTGTTGTAAACAATTGTAATTGTATAAGTATCTACTTAGCTAGCATTTGCCAAGTCGAGGTTTGCTTCTGAAGTTAAATCGGACAGAGTAGCGTAAGCACGGAGTAGAGTATGAAATATTTTGATAACATTTATGTAGAATGGTATACATTCTTTTGAAGATTATATTTTTTTATTTTTTTTAAAAGGGGGGCTAGTGTAGGGACACAATGTTTGACAGCGTCAGCAGTTTTGTAAAGACATTCAGTCCCATGTAAGAGCTAGACTAGACGGTCGTGTCATTCTGCCAAAATAACATCGGTGCATATCTGTATTGTGACTAAGTATAAAATAAAAAACTGACTTTATTACAATTAAAGTGTTTAATTAATACAGACAGGCATACGAACATTAAAGCTCCTTAATACTTGTAAATAATAGTTTTAAATATAAGGAACGAGTTGACATAGTGAGCCTGTCTGTTGAGCGTACCATGGAAATAGCCTGTATTGAACTTGAACAACTTATTGTAATGAGCGTATACAGACCACCAGATTCATCCTTTGATTTATTCGAAAAGAAAATGGATGAAGTGTTGATTAAAATCAGCGATAAAAACATTTTTTTTTATAATTTGTGGTGATTTTAATGTTAATCTGTTAGAGGATAATAATATTTGTACTAGATTAAAATCTTTATTTTTATGTCACAACATGAAATATCTGTTTTTGGAGCCTACTAGAATTACTGCAACATCTGCTACCTGCATTGACAATATATTTACTAACATTACGCCCATTTTCAAATCGGTCATCAATAAATTAACCTCTGATCACTCTGGTCAGATAGGTATATTCAATATTAAAATAAAAAAGGACCAAAAAGAGGATATTACATGTGTGCCCGTTAGTGACACTCGGCTTGAACACTACAGGAATAATATTTTAGATAAACTATGGGAAATACGATACAGTGACGATCCAAATTTGTTGTACAACTCAGTATTTAACCTTGTCAAAAATGAATATGATACGGTATTTAAATCAAAAACTATAAAAGTTAATAACAAAGCTTTGTTTAGTGATTGGGCGACAGTTGGAATTCATAGGAGCAGACGAAGATTATATGAACTTTATGAAGAGAAATCATATAAATCATACAAATCATCAAATAAGCTAATGCATAACAAACAGTTTGGATTCACTCGCGGTCGTTCAACAACAGATGCCGGAATTCAGTTCATTGAAAGTATTTTTGATGCCTGGGAAGAGTCACAAGATGCCCTAGGCATTTTTTGTGACTTATCTAAGGCTTTTGATTGCGTTTGTCATGAAACATTGATCAGGAAATTACATCATTATGGAGTTAGAGACACGTCATTGAATTTGTTAAAATCTTATCTGAACGGAAGAATACAAAGGGTAGACGTAAACGGAGAACGATCACCAGGATCATTGGTTTCTTTGGGCGTGCCATAGGGCTCAATATTGGGACCCTTCCTATTCCTCATCTATATAAACGACTTACCCTATCTAGGAAGGGACTGTCATGATATGGTACTGTTTGCTGATGACACCTCACTTATTTTTAAAACAAAGCGAAACCAACACGCTAATGATGATCACGTGAACAATACCATATCAAGAGTGGTAAATTGGTTTAATGTTAATAATTTGCTATTAAATGAGAAAAAGACTAAATGTGTTAAGTTTCTTACTACTAACGTTAAAAATAATCAGACATGTATAACAATTAAAAATGAGGAATTGGAATTGGTAACCAGTACAGTGTTTCTAGGTATAACGTTGGATTCCAAACTCCAATGGGGTCCACATATTGATATGCTATCGAACAGACTGAGCTCTGCAGCTTTTTCATGCAGGAAAATCCGTCACTTGACAGATTTAAAAACAGCCAGATTAGTTTATTTTAGTTATTTTCATAGTATTATGTCCTACGGTATTCTGCTCTGGGGCAGTGCTGCTGACATAAATACTATTTTTGTGCTGCAGAAGCGGGCTGTTCGTGCGATTTATAAAATGAATAATAGAGATTCTCTTAGAAATAAGTTTAAAGAAGTAAATATATTGACAGTCCATAGTCAATATATTTACGAGAATATTATGTATGTCCATAAGAACATTGTTAACTTTCGAAGAAACTGTGATATACATAACTTTAATACTAGAAACAAGGACAAACTTGCAGTGCCCACTACTCGGCTCCATAAAATAAAAAACTCGTTCAAGGGTAATTGTGTAAGATTTTACAATAAACTCCCAAGCACTTTGACAGATCTATCAATTAATAAGTTCAAGAAATACATCAAGCAAAGGCTTATTTCTAAAGCTTACTACAGTATTAAAGAGTACATAGACGATAAAAATGCTTGGGACTGAATTGTTCTAATTAATTGTGAGCATCCTCACTGCCAGAGTTTCTTTTACTGGACACTTGGAGGCCTTTTACACCTCCAAAGATTAATTTAATTATACCACTCTTGACTGTGGGGACCATTTACATCTCCTATCATCATTGTATTATTCACTAAAGAGACTATACATCTCTGTTATTTATATTTTAATAATTTTATTATGACATTTGAGACTCTTTACATCTCTCAGAAACAATAATTAAGTACTTTTTTTTTCTGATAATATGATACAAATAATAATACCAAATGTTCTGTAAAAAAATGAAATGAAATGACATGTGAAAGTGCCCTTGTGGCCTATTTACAGAATAAACGTTTTGAGTTTTGAGTTTTTTTTAATTTTTGAGTTTTATAACAAAAATACGGCCTTTCTAGATTATGTTCGTAGTTATTCAAAAATGTTTAAACGCGTTTGTGCCGTAGCTAAATCTAATTTCATTAAAAACAAAATTGAATCTAGTAGCAATGTAATGAAAACGACTTGGCAAATTATAAACAGAGAGACTGGAAAGGCCAAAGCTACACATAATAACTTCAAGCTTAAGATAGATAATCAATTGCTAAGTACAGACCTAGAAGTAGCAAAAGCTTTCGAAAATTTCTTTACGGACATTCCAGTTTCAACAACCAAGTCTTTAAATTCATCTCCCGCTGCTGCTGAATCTATACTTAAACAAAACTTTGAGGAATGTAAAACAGATTTTAAATTTAGGCACGTAAATAATGAAGACATTGTAAAAGCGTTTAAATCCCTGGAAATGAAAAAGACAGCTGACGCCCATGGTCTATCAGTAAAAATTATTAGTTCCACTGTAGATTGTATTGCACCTCACCTTTGTTGTATATTTAATCAATGTATAGATAATGGTGTGTTTCCTGACTTGATGAAACTAAGTAAAGTTATACATTTATTCAAAGCTGGTAGTACATCAGACCCCACCAATTTTAGACCCATATCGATACTACCAACGCTTAGCAAAATATTTGAAAAACTCATACTTAATCAATTAGGGCCTAGAGTGTCACTGAGGGAAAAGTTTAAAGAAATCAATATTCTGACATTTGTGTCTCAATATATCTATGACAATCTTGTGTATGTAAAAAGAAATATAACTAATTTTCAGAAGTACAGTGTGTTCCCTCGATAGCTCTGTCCCTGTTGCTGATTCCCCAGGTGTGATGATGTGGAATGAGAACGCCGTGGTTTTCTCAATATTTGACTTTTAATTATAACTTTACAAGGTAAGGTGCGTATCCTCGTATGGTTCGAATGCGTATATTCGAGCTACGTAGCTAAACCCGATGCTATTAGTCCATTGCGTGATGACGTGATCAGCGACCAATCAACGATGCGCCTGATGACGAGATGCGAAGCTAATTACAGCATACGACGTCACAACATGCCCCCGGCCTTGGAAGGAGCAGCTTCCAACGGGAATAAAGGACATATCCTGGAGAAGGCACGTCGAATCACCCCCTTGCTCGTGCGTATGTCCGCCACCCTGGCGATACCGTCTCTCCCTGGCAGCACAGAGACGACTCGTCCGAGATGCCATCGTAGCGGGGGGGTGTTGTCCTCTTTTATGATGACCAGCGTGTCTGGCTGCAAATCCTGGCTGTTGATATTCCACTTAGGTCTGCGCTGCATCTCCGAGATGTGCTCGCTGCTCCAGCGTGTCCAGAAGTGATGACGGAGCTGTTCCACACGCTGGTACCGCGAGAGCTGGCTTGTGTTGGAATTGGCGATCTGGGAGTCAGCGTATACTGGAGCAGTCAACGGACGGCCAACCAGGAAGTGACCAGGACTTAGTGGTAGGAAATCGTTTGAATCTGAGGACATTGGAGACAATGGGCGGGAATTTAGGATCGCCTCAATTTGTGCAAGAACGGTACCAAACTCTTCGTATGTCAAATTCGCAGTGCCCATCATGCGAAGCAAATGATGTTTGCAGGATTTAACCCCAGCCTCCCACAAACCACCGAAATGTGCTGCATAGGGGGAATAAAGCTGAATTCTATCCTATTCTCAGTTGCGTAATCTATGATGTCTGAAGAACAGTTACTTAAAAACCTTTCAAATTCATTCCTGGCGCCTACAAGGTTTTTTCCATTATCCGAAAATATTTTCGAAGGTTTCCCACGCCGCGAGATAAAACGTTTGAGTGCAAGTAGGTAGGCTTCTGAAGAAAGATCAGTGACGAGCTCCAAGTGTATCGCGCGAGTACTAAAACATATGAAGAGACAGATGTAAGCCTTAATCGTTTTTGCTCCCCTCCCCTTGCGATTCAGTATTATCACTGGGCCCGCGTAGTCTACACCACAATGATAGAAAGGAAAGTTAGCAGCAACTCTCTCCTCAGGAAGATTACCCATCAATGGAGACACTGATTTTCCTTGAAGCCGTGTGCATTTCACACATTCATGCACTATCTTACGCGTCAGCTCCCTGCCTCTTATCGGCCACCAACGCTCACGCAAACTATACAACATGGCCTGAGGGCCCGCGTGCTCCAGCTGTGTATGTTCATACCTCGCTAACAACAATGTAAAATGAGCCTTGTGACTCAGTAGAATAGGGTGTTTTTTATCGTGTGAAAACCTACTAGAATTACATATGCGACCGCCTATTCGGATAATATTATTTTCGTCAATAAATAAATTAAATTGCGATAAAGAATGAATTTTACCTAGAACACCGTTAGCGCTTAATATTTTGTGTTCTGTAGAAAATGACTCTAATTGACTCAATCTAGCCAAAACCAGTTCTGACTCCAACAATTCACTCACATGTAGTGCGCCACTACGACGACCGATTTTATTGCGCGTATTGTAAACAAATCGAAGTAGGTACGCACAGGCGCGAATCATGCGATTGTATTGAGAGTATCTGTGAAAAGGATAAAGCGAGTTTTCTTTGTTTACATTAACTTTCGCGTTCTGCTTGACAACAAATGAATGAATCTTTGCAGGTTTTATCTCAGGCAAATCATCGTGCGCGATTTCCAACTGTGAATTGGTGACATTGTAATTAGGGTCACGTAGGTATTCTGGTCCCTCCCACCATAGTTCGCACGAAGTTAGCGAATCTAGCCCAGCGCCACGCGAAACTAAATCGGCTGGGTTGTCTTTCCCCCTCACGTGATTCCATGGTAGGCCCCCAGTTAGTTGTTGTACTTCAACCACACGATTTTGCACAAAAGTTTGCAGCCTGTAAGGTTCCATGCGCAGCCACCCTAGCACAATGATTGAGTCGGACCAGAAGGCTACTGACTGAAACTCGCAATGCATAGATTCCTTAATTTTACTGTACAATTTAGCACCTAACAGAGAGCCGCATAGTTCTAAGCGTGGTATACTGACAGATTTGAGAGGCGCGACCTTGCCCTTAGCGCATAGCAACCTGACTGATACTGTCGTTGTGTTATTATTAATACCTACAGATCTGATATAAGCACATGCACCGTAAGCAGTTTGAGACGCGTCTGTAAAAATGTGGAGTTGAAGTAGCCCTGTCTCACATCCAATCACGTGTCTCGGCACGCGCAGCGAATTAAGGTGCTTAAGGTTATCTACAAAGCGAACCCATATCTTGACAACGTCTCGCGGAACTTGATCATCCCAATCTACTTTAGCGAGCCATAGTTTTTTTAGCAAAACCTTTGCTATCATGATAGTAGGACTTAACAACCCTAGTGCTTTTAGTCTTATTTATACTATGCCTAGTGGATCGAAAATCTGTGAGACGGAAGATAAAATCGAGCGCTTTGTGATCTTATCACTATCGCCGCTTGCTAATTCCGTATCATAATAAAGGTTGTCGCTCGAATTGTACCAATTGATACCTAACGTTTTATTGTGACTGCTTTCTGAAAGCGCAAGCGATTTAGAAAAATCTAACGGTACCTGAGCCATGTCGCAATCAAAATTGAATAACCATTTGCGTAAAGGAAAACAGCCGTCCATTAAAACCGATGACACTTTTTTACATAATGCTAACAGCTGATCCTTGTCATCGTGGCCAGTAATGTAATCGTCAACGTACATGTCCTCCACGATGGACCGCCGCACCTGTACGGCGAGCTGCTTGATGCAGCGCACGCTCAAGAATGGCGCTGACGCGGTGCCGTACGTGACGGTGTTCAGCTGATACACGCCGAGCGGCTGCGTATGCTCCTCGCGCCACAGGATCAGCTGGAACTGCCGTTGGTCATGGTTTACGAGTACCTGCCTGTACATTTTTTCTACGTCGGCACAAGCAATATACTTATATAACCTAAATCGCAATAAAATTGAAAGCAGATCACCCTGTATTGGCGGACCCACAAGCTGAAGATCGTTCAACGACTTTCCAGACGTGGAAGCAGCACTCGCGTCGAATACTACACGGAGTTTGGTGGTCGTGCTTTGTTCTCTAAATACCCCATGATGGGGCATGAAATAGTGTGGGGTTAGGTACGAGTCCTAAGTCAATGTATTCACGCATGAACTCCGTGTAGCGTTTTTTGAACGTTTCATCGCGGTCTAAACGTTTTTCTAAAGCGAGGAATCGGCGTTCGGCCTGGACATGCGTATCACCTAAAGCTTCTAGAGGTAATTTAAAAGGTATAGTTACGATGAACCTGCCGTCGTCGTTACGCTTTGTTTGTTCGACGAGGCGGGATTCGCACTCCTTCTCGGCCTCACTGCGCGTATCATGAAGCTTAGGGAGTTCCTCCAGTTCCCAGAACTGCCGTAATTGTGCGTCTATAGTTTGAACAAAGTTACACTGGATAATGCCATCTTTGTACGCTTTATGATAGATTGGTCCCGAAACTATCCAACCTAACCTGGTTTCTTGTAGGTAGGGCCCGTTATGCAACCGAATCCTACCTATCTTCAATAGATCCCAGAACGAATCGGCGCCTAATAGAATATCTATGGGATTCGTTTCAAAGAATGAAGGATCTGCTAATGTGCATTCCTTGGGAATGTCAAATTGCGCGCGTTGTATAGGTACAGTTGGTAGCGATGATGTAATGACGGGCAAAACAATGCATTGAAGGCGCTGACTAAATATATCGTAAAGTGACCGTATTACGATGTCACATTTAAGCGCTGACTGTGTGACATTATCACCAACTCCCTTTATTTCTTGTGTGGACTGTACTAAAGGTAATTGCAATGATTCGCATAAAGATCGTGTTATAAAACAGCGTTGGCTTCCACTATCGAGAAGTGCGCGGGCTAAGTGAAATGTATTGTTTACATCAGCGATTTCGACCAGCGCTGTGGATAACAGGATCGACTGTGAACATATGGTATTATTATTTGTGTGAGCGTTGTTTACGACTACGGAGTCTACGGCATAATTAGCGCTGACCGCGGCATCTATGTGTGACTCACCTGTGCCTACATTTTCATGCAGCACGGAATTATGTTTTTGATTACATAATCTGCATGGTCCAAATCGACAATCTCCGATCGAGTGTCCTGATCGCAAACAATTCTCGCACAACTTATTATCGCGTATGAAATCCCGTTTGTAATTAATCGACGCGTCAAGGAATTTTTTACATGAGTATAGTGGATGATTTGCCTTACACATGTAACACTGCCTACTTCGCGGCGTGCGACGACGCTCGTCCTTATCCACAGTCACGTTACAAAGAACCTTGCTGTTATTGTGAGAAGGAATAAGTTTACTCGAGCTAGGCACCGACTTACAGTGCGTTACTGTTATCGTATCTAACATATCCGCTCGCGATTTTAGAAAACTGAGCAAATCGTCCGTCCGGCACTTGTAATTAGGGTTACACTGGTTGCGATTTGGAAGGTGACACAAACTAAAATTAACAGCCAACTAGACAACTAAACGTCATCATGACATCATCTTAGTTGCTTAGCTTTAATCGGTATTCGGAAGGCGCCAAAATTAATCGATATTTGTTTTTAAAAGTTAATTTTAACTTGTCTCGTTTAGTGTGTGCCAATTTGTATGGATTTCGTATTCGGAAGGCATTTTACATGGCCGATTTTAGTTCCTTTTTGACAGATAGCAGTTAAAATTAACGGGCATTGTTTTGGTGGCAATTAAAATTAGCTTGAGGCCATTTTGGTCGGATTTCGTATGAAAACTATTATTCCGTGTGTATTTCAGTCTTATTCGAGATAATCAAGCAATTTAATCAAGCAATCAATCGAACTTAAATTTAAGCAGGAAATTTATTTTTCTTGTCATGACTTCTATTTTGGCCGTTTTCACGCGTCGTGAATTCTTGATCCTAAAATATGTATAACGAAATAAAATGGATATCGAATGCGTGGCGGCTTCTTAGCCCTAGACGAAGAGTCTAATTACCGGCGGTAAGTTAGAACAGATTATTATTCACATACTTATCAATTTCCTTCAATCAATTAAATCAGCGCACATTTACGCACTGCTGGGTACAGGCCTTCCTTTACCACGAGATCTATACCTACTCAGGTCCCGTGCCTTTCATTTTTATACCTCTTCTTCAGTTATGATAGGTAAACTAAATTGATTATACTTGCATATTGCAGCCCAAACTATACCAGGCTCATAACTATGATGGCAAGATATATAGACATAAGAATGGAAGCTGCAAAATTCCACCGATTATTATGTTTTCCAAAACTTTCGAAATACGTACCTATATTATGTGGACATACTACGTATTATTTTTATTTTAGATTCAGAAGACGAAGAGGAGACCACTGCTGGCGCGGCCAGCGATATGGAAGTTGAAGACGCGTTTGACTTCCTGCAGGAAGGCCGTCAGCAGCGGGCTAACCTTGTTCATAGTTAATTCACATAAAACAATAAACACAATCTTATATTTTTAAATATTTTATTAACAAACTGATTTATTTATTGTGGTTCCATGTGCCTCTGCACAGTCTGGCGGCTCGAGCACACGGCAACAGCGGTTGTGTCAGCCCTGATAGCGGCCGTCTATTCAGCTGTTGACTCCGCAAAGTTTCGCGCATGAAGCGGGAGTTTTCATTTAAAGCCTGCACCAACAGGAGTGAAGGTGAATCCGCTGCTCTGCAAAGTAAAGAAAAGACTACATAAGTATTTGTATTATGAAGTATAACAGAGACATAAAGAATTTGTAAGCAAATAACTTATTCCTTTCATTATTCACATCTTGAAAAGCAACAGCCTAAATTAAATATACAACAAGGTACCATTCAACTAATTAATATGAAAATGACTAACAAAAGACATGCAATCCATACTCTTGAGCGAGACGGCATTAAGACGTCAGACAGTAGAAAATCCAACCGACATGGAATTATTAGAGTAGCATAGGACTTTTCTTGGCGGACAAGTTTATCAACACAATTAATTGTAAAGCTATCATTTATGATTATGACCATAATGAATGACAACTAGAATGACTTGCTTTGTTGTAATGACCACGGCATGGCCACTAAGTCCATGCCTATACAATACAATTTAAAAAGAATACATTACACAATACAAACAAATTCATGAATGACATAACTTTCATAATAAGCTATGTTCTCCGGCTAATTCTAGGCGCGTTAATCTATTTGTATCACTTATGTGTCTCATACTCGGTAGTAGCTGTGTCATAGGCCCTAAAAGGGCAGCTTGATTTCTTCTAACAGTTGGGTTGGCCACTATTAAGGGTTGACACCTCTATCGAACCGGCAGAGCCAGCATGGTGGAGTATGACTCAATCTTACTTGCATCCAAGTAAAGTCCCATGCCCCTCGGTGGGGACATTAATGGGCTACATATTATTATGTGTATCATTCTCACACTCTAGTACCTATCTGGTCAGTAGAAACTTATCTAAACAAATATTAGACATACCTATTGCCTCCTTCAAATCTCTGCCGCAGCTCAATAAATTGAGCTGTGTGGCAAGGGCCGACCACTGCTCCTGCTCCATTATCGTGGGGTTCGCTCTATTCCCTGCAAAAGTTTAGCAAAGTGAAAACATATGCCTTCCTCACTATTTGTAATTTGATTGCGCGGGAAAATTGCCGGCGGATTCTGTCATTTATACCTAGTGGTAGGTCTTCTCATCCGGAATAAGAGCAAAATAGATAGGTGGGTACCATGTCAGACATGCATATCAGTGTCCCATAGTGGGTACAACGCAGTCACAAAACACATCACAATCTGTTTACCAAACAAACAAGTTATTGCAATGCACATACCCCGAACAATCTCGTTGTTTGAATGGAGCCGCTCTAAAAGCAGCGGTTAGCAGCGCCTGTTGCCTTTTCGACATTTGTTTCCTGCTGTTCTTCTTCTCCAATAATAACACGAAATACAGCACAAAAAGAAAGGAAATAAATAAAATCACATTGAAAAGAATAATGACTGACTGAAGTAAGTGTGACAGACGACAATCACAAGACATTTTTTTTTTTTCCGTCTTTATCCCTAAGGAAAGGCAATAGCAATCAAAGCCGTACAGCCATGTCTTCAGTGTTTACATCTTCTTATTCCGTTTCCGAGGTTTCGACAGGCCGAAGCCAGGTATTCCGTATTTCTTGTTTTTAAGGCCAAAGCCGAGTCTTCCGTAGTTTTGTTTTTTAAGGCCGAAGCCAGGTCTTCCGTATATCTTGTTTTTAAGGCCGAAGCCAAGTCTTCCGTAGTTTTGATTTTTCAGGCCGAAGCCAGGTCTTCCGTAGTTTTGTTTTTTAAGGCCGAAGCCAGGTCTTCCGTTTTTATGTTTTTAAGGCCGAAGCCAAGTCTTCCGTAGTTTTGTTTTTTTAAGGCCGAAGCCAAGTCTTGCGTGTTTTTGTTTCAGCCGAAGCCAAGTCTTTTTGTTTGTTTTATAAGGCCGAAGCCACGTCACATTTGAGGAGTCATGTCCGTGTAATATATATCTTAGTCCGTGTATTGTTCCAAGTCCGATACATCGTGTATTGTTCCAAGTCCGATACATATTTTTACCACTCTAAATATCTTCAATAGTAGAGCAGATATAATCGTAAATATATTGATAATTTTCAAAATTCTTCAATAAGTCAACAGTGGTACGCGGGATATCTTCTGGTTTGTAGATGAGCAACAGTTTATCAATAAAGGCAAGGCGTTGTATAATATGGGCGGGGCAATCGAAAAATATATGATCCAGTGTTTGATTAGCGGCATTACAGATATTACAAATTGGCGAAGAAATAATTTGCATACGGTGAAGATGTGATCCGAAGCGACAGTGACCAAATCTGAGACGTGTCATTATAACATAGAATTTCCTGCTTTTCCACATGTTTGACTTAGAGAACCAGGCACGTCCAATCCTTCCACTAACGGATCCGTACCAGGAACCTTTAACTGCAAGAGTTTGTTGCCCATAACTAAACCATTCTTGTTTCAAATTCTGTTTGAGTTTGGTAATGAAATCAGAGTTTGGCACAGGTACAGTAGACTCAGGAGCATTACTTTCAACGATCGCCTTGGCCAGGAAGTCGGCATTTTCGTTTCCTGTCACTCCGACATGAGATGGAGTCCACATAAAGATAATATGTACATTTAATTTATGTAGTTGGTCTTGATATCGTAAATAATATAATTGGTGTTGCAGTCTAGTTTGTTTGATTGAAGAGCTTTTAGAGTACTCATACTGTCAGATATTATGACCCACTTGTTTTCCGGGGAATCAGCTGGGTGTTCCGAAATATAAGTTAATGCTTTCGATATAGCAAGTGCTTCTGCTGAAAAGATACTCATTTCTTGTGGCAATTTCACTCCGAATCCATTTTTAATGTGCGTAGGTATATAGCTGCGGCAACGCCGTTATCAGTTTTTGAACCATCAGTGTATATTTGAGTAAAATCAATATATCTTGCTGCCAGTTATTCACAGATTTCATGTTTATTCTTTTTCTCGGGATCAATATGAAATACCATTGAAGTGAATTTACTATCAAAATCGTCTGAGTAGCATGCCCAATGATCTTGGCTTCTATGCATATTAGACTGCTGATTAAAGTCAACCATATAGGAAAAATCATGAAGAATGTAGGGAGTTTTGGAGGAAGAGGCCAAAGCCTGATTATTTCTGTAAAATTGTACCAAATTTTTAAACAAAGGATGGGGCTCAATGGCTAACATTTTTAAGATAAACCTGTATTTTAGGTACTTGAAGCGAAGATTCAACGGTGGAATATTACATTCCACTTGAAGGGAATTAATGGGCGTGGTTTTCATAGCACCAGTAATAAGTCTTAAATTGTTATTCTGAATTACTTCCAATTTTCTTACAAGTTGATCATTAGCTGCAAAGCAAATAAAGCCATATTCAAAATGACTCCGAACTATGGCCTTATACAAAGTTATTAATACTTTCGGATCTGAACCCCAGTAAGTTTTAGTAAGAGACTTCAATATGTTATAACCCCTATTTGCAGAGAATATAATCTTATCAACATATTTCTTCCACGAGCAGTTACCCGTAAAAATAACTCCCAAAAACTTGATCTCCGATGCAAACATTAAAGGAGTGTTATTAAAATAAATTTTAAACTGAGCTTGTTTGATTTTGTGGAAAATTAACACTTTAGATTTTTCAGGACTGATGTCTAAATTTAAATATTTGAAATAATTTGAGAACCTAGAAAGCGAATCATTTAGATTTCGCATAACCTCATTTGCATTCATTCCAGAGCTATATATCACCAAATCGTCCGCAAACTGAAGGTTTCGGACTTTGGAGCCCAAAATAAGATTAAGTTTAGGAATATACAAAGTGAATAAGAGTGGGCTTAAAATCCCACCTTGACAAACTCCCTTAAAAGATGAGCGGGGACCGAGCAATTGATTGTTAATCTTAACATAAACTTTTCTGTCGTGAAGAAAGGAAAAAATAAAATCAATAAATTTAATAGGAATCCCAATGGAAGCTAATTCCCTACACAAAATATGATGATTGACATTATTGAATGCACCAACAACATCAAAAAAGACTCCGGCAAACGACATATTCTTCTTCACAGATTGAAAGATGTCTAATTGTAATTGAGCTATACTTTCTCTTGACGATCGACCTTTGCGAAACCCAAACTGGTTCATGGGTAGTATATGATTGGATTCAACAAAAAACTCTAGCCTTTGTTTTAGAACTTGTTCAAAAATTTTACCAACGCAAGATGTAAGTGCTATAGGTCTATATGAGTCAGGGCAATGTTTCTCTTTATTTGGTTTTAATATTGGAATAAGACAATCTGATTTCCAATCATCAGGAATTATATTTTGAGACCATTAAGAATTGAAAACATTTAAAAGAACTGATTTAGATTTATTAGAAAGCATTTTTAACATTTTGTAAGGAATCCCGTCAAGGCCAAAAGCTGTATCTCTCCTAGATGAAATAGCTGACTGTAATTCTTGAAAAGAAAATGGTTTTACCAGAAATTCGCTATTCTTAGCATGCACATAACTATGTAAATTCAAGTTAGACTCAACGGTATCAGGCGTATATTTTTTAAGGAATTCGAAGACCCAACTTATGATATTGTTTGAGAAACTATGTACGAAAGTTTTATTAAATTTTTTCATGATAGTCCAAATATGCGAAATCGGCGTGGTTCTGTTGAAGGATTCACATAATGCAACCCAACTAATTTGTTTTTGCTGCTTTAATGTAAGCTTTTTAAGAGCTTGCTTCTTTTTGAAATTGATGTAATTACATTCAGTTGGATCATTTTTAAATTGAATATACGCTTCTTTAGAGCACTCTACAACCTGGCTGCATTTTTCATTCCACCATGGGAGAGGAATTCTTTTTTTCCTAAATATGCCTGGTGATGAATTATTATTACGAAAACTGGACATTGGTGATGAATTCCGAGCAGCTAAAATTAAAATATCAATAAGATTTTTATAGCAATCTTTAGAGTTTGAGGTATCTATATTGAATTCTTGTAGAAGGGTATCTACATTTTTTTTGTAATTATTCCAATTAACACGTTGAAAGTTTAAATGAGTTTTCGTAGCTGAACAGTCTAATGAAGATGAAGTGTAAGGTGAATTGTTGTGAATAAGTATTTTAATTATTACTGGAAGATGGTAACTACCTAGCGGGTCATCATACACTGTCCAATCACAGTTCAGAGCCAGTGATGGAGAAATAAAAGAAAGATCTAAAGCATTTCGCCTCCATTGGTGTGATCCAATAGTGGTCATTTGGCCATCATTTAGCAAAACCAAGTTATTGTCATTAGTACTTGAAAGGACATCACGACCACGAGCGTCTGTTGATTGACATCCCCATGCCGAATGGAGAGCGTTGAAATCTCCCGCAAAAAGCACAGGTTCTGGAACACTTTGTATAAGTTGATCAAATTTATGTTTGGTAAAAACCGGTAGACAGTTTTTAGGGCTATAAAAACTAACAATTGATACTTCCTTATTATCTCCGTACATTAAACGTATTGCTATGTTCTGAATGGAATTATCATAAAATGTATCAAGTTTTCTAAAAGTTAATTAAGCTGTTATGAACAATTATGGCAACACCATTATGGTCGTTGCCGGAGTCTAATCTACAAGTATTATAACCTCGAATATTGAAACGTTGATTCGGTTTTAGCCAAGTTTCACAAATAATCGCTACATGAATATTATTCTCCTTCAGGAAATGTTTTAAAACAAGTCTATTACTAATTAAACTTTGTGAGTTCCATTGCATTATGTTTAATTGATCCATTAAAAAAAAATAACAAATTAATTACTCTTACTTAGTGTTTCAAGAAGAATGGTTTTAATGTTTTGTGAATTAATTGAAAGTTCGTTTGTTTTGTTCTGAGTTAGTAACTTAGTTACTGAGCCTACTATAATGTTCATTATATGTTCTGAATTGAGAAGCAGTGCTAGCTGATCAGAAGGGCTTTTAGATATTAGTGGAGGAAATGATTTTTCCAGGGTTTCAGCAAATGTTTTCTTGTCTAATTTCATTTTGTTTTGATTAATTTTCTCCTTTTTTACAGGGCAGTCAGGTGAGATGGCGATATGATTGCCTTTGCAATGACAGCAAGAGGCATCCGCTGCATCAACTGTGCAAGACTTGAAGTTGTGGCTGCCTGAGCAGATAGAGCACTTCTCTGCGTTTTTACAAAATTTAGCTATGTGTCCATACCTCAGGCACCGTAGACACTGCTTCACTGGAGCGATGTACGGGCGAACCTCGAAGCGCCAGCTGTTCAGATCCACACTGTCGGGCAGGGATGGGCAGGAGAATGTTATTGAGACTGTCTTCAAAGGCTGGAACTCAAAAGTGTTATTGTTAATTGTTCTTTTCATAAATCTTCTTACTGATACTATGTTTTTGGAGCAAGAAATATTTGAATAGATCTGCTCATTGGATAAATCAAGTGGTACATGTTGTATTACTCCAGTCACTTCAGTGGCCGTAGCAGGAATAGTCGCCTTTAGTTTGTATGAATCCAGAAATGTTTTATTGCTTAAAGCTGCATTGGCGAGCCCTGGCCGCTCAAACACAACGCCAATCTTGTATTTGTTGATACGTCTTAACTGTTTTATGCCTTTATTGAATCTTTTGAGGCAGTTCGCTAGAGCCATCATGTCTCTGTCGCCCAATGCCTTGCCAGTGTCGCTGCTTTCAAAATAAACAATATAATCTAATTTACCTCCATCCACTGGGTAATAACGGACATAATCCGGGACCTGAAAAGGCTTATACTTATCCTTGTCCTCTTTTGGTTCATCACACGGACTTGAGGATTCCCCACTTTCAGACAGATCCTCCTCCTCCTCCTCATCCTTCTTTCTTTTCTTAGGCTTCTTCCTGCCCATTTTTAACCAATTTACAGTATTTTTAGATAGCCTACTGTAATTAAATTAAATTTTCAAAATTTAAATTAAAATTTTCCGCCTATCAAGACAAAAGTTCCCGCGCTTTTTTTTCACAATCACAAGACAGTTCGCGCCGCCCGCGGCATGCGACACAAACGTTCTGAAACTGATTGAACATAATTTTAGTTTATTCAAAATGGGTCTATCCGTGGATTATCATTGAAATTATCTTAAAAATATAATTTTAAACACTACAAAATGCACGTGTAATAATAAATTAATAATAATTTGAAAATATATTTGAACAGTTTCTTTATTTGACTATGACGAAATATATCGATTGTATCGAAACATAATCGAGAAATAAAAAGATAAATTGTGGTTCAGAAATGTCCCTAGGGGCGGTAATTCGTTTAGTTGGGAAAAAAAACGAGAACTATTCTTAGTTTGCGTTTAGAGAGCGTGACTTCCAAATACCGATTAACGTAATTCAAACTAATATTAGTTCTCAAAATAGTTTAGAGCGGCTAGTTGACGTGACACAAACTAAAATTAACAGCCAACTAGACAACTAAACGTCATCATGACATCATCTTAGTTGCTTAGCTTTAATCGGTATTCGGAAGGCGCCAAAATTAATCGATATGTGTTTTTAAAAGTTAATTTTAACTTGTCTCGTTTAGTGTGTGCCAATTTGTATGGATTTCGTATTCGGAAGGCATTTTACATGGCCGATTTTAGTTCCTTTTTGACAGATAGCAGTTAAAATTAACGGGCATGGTTTTGGTGGCAATTAAAATTAGCTTGAGGCCATTTTGGTCGGATTTCGTATGAAAACTATTATTCCGTGTGTATTTCAGTCTTATTCGAGATAATCAAGCAATTTAATCAAGCAATCAATCGAACTTAAATTTAAGCAGGAAATTTATTTTTCTTGTCATGACTTCTATTTTGGCCGTTTTCACGCGTCGTGAATTCTTGATCCTAAAATATGTATAACGAAATAAAATGGATATCGAATGCGTGGCGGCTTATTAGCCCTAGACGAAGAGTCTAATTACCGGCGGTAAGTTAGAACAGATTATTATTCACATACTTATCAATTTCCTTCAATCAATTAAATCAGCGCACATTTACGCACTGCTGGGTACAGGCCTTCCTTTACCACGAGATCTATACCTACTCAGGTCCCGTGCCTTTCATTTTTATACCTCTTCTTCAGTTATGATAGGTAAACTAAATTGATTATACTTGCATATTGCAGCCCAAACTATACCAGGCTCATAACTATGATGGCAAGATATATAGACATAAGAATGGAAGCTGCAAAATTCCACCGATTATTATGTTTTCCAAAACTTTCGAAATACGTACCTATATTATGTGGACATACTACGTATTATTTTTATTTTAGATTCAGAAGACGAAGAGGAGACCACTGCTGGCGCGGCCAGCGATATGGAAGTTGAAGACGCGTTTGACTTCCTGCAGGAAGGCCGTCAGCAGCGGGCTAACCTTGTTCATAGTTAATTCACATAAAACAATAAACACAATCTTATATTTTTAAATATTTTATTAACAAACTGATTTATTTATTGTGGTTCCATGTGCCTCTGCACAGTCTGGCGGCTCGAGCACACGGCAACAGCGGTTGTGTCAGCCCTGATAGCGGCCGTCTATTCAGCTGTTGACTCCGCAAAGTTTCGCGCATGAAGCGGGAGTTTTCATTTAAAGCCTGCACCAACAGGAGTGAAGGTGAATCCGCTGCTCTGCAAAGTAAAGAAAAGACTACATAAGTATTTGTATTATGAAGTATAACAGAGACATAAAGAATTTGTAAGCAAATAACTTATTCCTTTCATTATTCACATCTTGAAAAGCAACAGCCTAAATTAAATATACAACAAGGTACCATTCAACTAATTAATATGAAAATGACTAACAAAAGACATGCAATCCATACTCTTGAGCGAGACGGCATTAAGACGTCAGACAGTAGAAAATCCAACCGACATGGAATTATTAGAGTAGCATAGGACTTTTCTTGGCGGACAAGTTTATCAACACAATTAATTGTAAAGCTATCATTTATGATTATGACCATAATGAATGACAACTAGAATGACTTGCTTTGTTGTAATGACCACGGCATGGCCACTAAGTCCATGCCTATACAATACAATTTAAAAAGAATACATTACACAATACAAACAAATTCATGAATGACATAACTTTCATAATAAGCTATGTTCTCCGGCTAATTCTAGGCGCGTTAATCTATTTGTATCACTTATGTGTCTCATACTCGGTAGTAGCTGTGTCATAGGCCCTAAAAGGGCAGCTTGATTTCTTCTAACAGTTGGGTTGGCCACTATTAAGGGTTGACACCTCTATCGAACCGGCAGAGCCAGCATGGTGGAGTATGACTCAATCTTACTTGCATCCAAGTAAAGTCCCATGCCCCTCGGTGGGGACATTAATGGGCTACATATTATTATGTGTATCATTCTCACACTCTAGTACCTATCTGGTCAGTAGAAACTTATCAAAACAAATATTAGACATACCTATTGCCTCCTTCAAATCTCTGCCGCAGCTCAATAAATTGAGCTGTGTGGCAAGGGCCGACCACTGCTCCTGCTCCATTATCGTGGGGTTCGCTCTATTCCCTGCAAAAGTTTAGCAAAGTGAAAACATATGCCTTCCTCACTATTTGTAATTTGATTGCGCGGGAAAATTGCCGGCGGATTCTGTCATTTATACCTAGTGGTAGGTCTTCTCATCCGGAATAAGAGCAAAATAGATAGGTGGGTACCATGTCAGACATGCATATCAGTGTCCCATAGTGGGTACAACGCAGTCACAAAACACATCACAATCTGTTTACCAAACAAACAAGTTATTGCAATGCACATACCCCGAACAATCTCGTTGTTTGAATGGAGCCGCTCTAAAAGCAGCGGTTAGCAGCGCCTGTTGCCTTTTCGACATTTGTTTCCTGCTGTTCTTCTTCTCCAATAATAACACGAAATACAGCACAAAAAGAAAGGAAATAAATAAAATCACATTGAAAAGAATAATGACTGACTGAAGTAAGTGTGACAGACGACAATCACAAGACAGTTCGCGCCGCCCGCGGCATGCGACACAAACGTTCTGAAACTGATTGAACATAATTTTAGTTTATTCAAAATGGGTCTATCCGTGGATTATCATTGAAATTATCTTAAAAATATAATTTTAAACACTACAAAATGCACGTGTAATAATAAATTAATAATAATTTGAAAATATATTTGAACAGTTTCTTTATTTGACTATGACGAAATATATCGATTGTATCGAAACATAATCGAGAAATAAAAAGATACATTGTGGTTCAGAAATGTCCCTAGGGGCGGTAATTCGTTTAGTTGGGAAAAAAAACGAGAACTATTCTTAGTTTGCGTTTAGAGAGCGTGACTTCCAAATACCGATTAACGTAATTCAAACTAATATTAGTTCTCAAAATAGTTTAGAGCGGCTAGTTGACCGTGCCTTCCAAATCGCAACCATTGTGATTTTAAGTTAGTGGTTTTGTGCTGCTCCCACTCTCGCTCGGTTATTTCGTCGAGTTTGGAAACAACAATAAAGATAATCAGAGTATCCCATTGCTCGGTGGGTTCCCCTAATGACTTTAGTGCGCGTATGTTTTTTAATATCGTGTCAATAAGTTTCCTAAGCAAAACTGGGGACTCTTTACCTAACCTTTGAATTGAAAATAAGGCCTTCACGTGATTATGAATTAGCAGGTTATTGTTATTATAGCGATTTAGAAGCAATTCAAGAGCAATGTTGTAGTTACTTGCAGAAAATTCTAGCTGGTCAATAACCAAAGCAGCACTACCTTTAAGCGATGATTTTAGATAGTGGAATCTCTGTATGTCGGATAGCTGCCTATTGTCATGAATCAGAGAAAGATATGTGTCTCTAAATTCGAGCCAGTGATCACACGAGCCGTCAAAGCTAGGAAGCGTTATGGCGGGAAGCTTTACCGAATCGACCTTTGACCCTACCGAACTGTCACCGATCTTGGCCTCTTTAGCACCCAACAAACACTCGGCCTGAGCTACAAAGCTATAGAAATTATTCTCCATCTGCTCGCGATGATTTAACTGATCTTCGATATCTCTTTCAGGCACTTTCTCTTCTATCAATGTTTGAATCGAATTATATTCTTTGAACAAGCTGTGAGCATTTTGAATGCTTACGCATTCAAAATGCTCACAGCTTGTAAGTTGAGATCTGCCTTAGCTACTTGTGATAAGGGAATCGTAGTATCTAACGTATTAAGGTGGTTAGAAAATTTAGTAAAACGTCCCTTAATTATGCCTCGTTTTTTAACAAGTTCGCGACACATCGTTTGAGCGCCTGGTTCATTGCCCTCGACAGACGCACTTGATGGAGACCTCGACCTAGAGGGCTTATCGTCATCCCCTAATAAGACCATTTCGGTGTGTTTGATGGGTAAGAACTAGGTTTACTTACGATTGGTTTTGTGACACTCAGGAGGCACTTGCACACGGTACACTGATGGGCACTGCGCAGACAAACCTGCCGACTTCGGCTCAGCAATGCAATGATGCGGCAAATCACTGAAAATATTATAACACACGTTCTTACACAGATGAAGCGAATAGGTTGGGATAGGCGAACAAGATGGCTGACCGTACCGAAGAATAATGCGTCGATGCGATCTTTGCGTTGTTCGCTGCCAATTCAACAGCTGACGATGATCGCCGATTTCCTTGCACGAGTTCAGGACCGAAGCGACGTCTTCCAATGAGATGGATTCCGATCCTTAGCGTAGATCCTTTGTGGGTTAAACTGCATACGCGCCACATCCACAGGTCGAAGCTTCGCGGTATTCGGCTTAGAAGGTCCAGATGTTCCCTCGATAGCTCTGTCCCTGTTGCTGATACCCCAGGTGTGATGATGTGGAATGAGAACGCCGTGGTTTTCTCAATATTTGACTTTTAATTATAACTTTACAAGGTAAGGTGCGTATCCTCGTATGGTTCGAATGCGTATATTCGAGCTACGTAGCTAAACCCGATGCTATTAGTCCATTGCGTGATGACGTGATCAGCGACCAATCAACGATGCGCCTGATGACGAGATGCGAAGCTAATTACAGCATACGACGTCACAACACAGTGATATACACAATTTTAATACTAGAAATAAAGACAAGTTGGTTGCTTATGTAAGCCGAATACATAAAATTAGTAATTCTTTTAAAGGCAATTGTATACGCTATTACAATAAGGTCCCTACTGATATTAAAAACTTACCTTTAGACAAGTTTAAAATAATAATAAAACAGAAATTGTATAAAAAAGGTTACTATAGGATATCTGATTACTTAGAGGACAGATGTCCATGGGAATAGATTGTTTGAGTAACAGGCTGTTTCGATATATAATTAGCATTCATTTTGTAATTTGACAATATTTTATTTAAAAAAGGAAACGCAAAAGATGCGACGAATGTGGAGTTTCTTCGGTGAGCTCTTCTCCACAGATTCCGCCATTGTGTTAGTGAACTCACCCAAAAAAAATGTAATGACGGATCTAAGTGATGTAACAACATCCTATGGAAATAAATGATTTTTGATTTTGATTTTTGATTTTACGGGTATTTCGTATTTGCCCCTTCACTAAAAAATCACTGATTTGGTCTTTATAGAACCTTCTTCGGCGTCACCGCCCGACAACTCCTTTCACACCCGCTGTATAAATCTGTTTCGTCAATCTCCTTTAATTCATCCTTTCAACGTGACCAAACCATCTAAGTTGGTCTTTTTCTATCCTTGTCGTCACTATATCTTCTTTCAATCCGCAGCGTTCCCTTATAACTTCATTCTTCAATCTATCTTTTAATGTTACTCCACATGTACTACCCAAAGACCTCATTTCTACATCGTTTATTCGGCTTTCATGCTTCTTCTGCCATACCCAACATTCGCTCCCATACATCAATGTCGGACTCAACACTCGATTATGAATCGCCAAACGTGCCTTTTGGGACACCGTTTGGCTAGTCATCAAGGAGTGCAGCACCCTATTGATTTTATTGCCCGCACTCACTCTCCCTTCAATATCACTCTCACATTTCCCATCTCTTGTAAAAATACTACCCAAGTATATAAACTCATTCACTTGTTCCACTTGTCAATCATCAATCATAATCACGCATTCAGTTACTTCTTCATCCTTTTCTAAAACCATGACCTTCGTTTTACTGACATTCGCTTTCATTCTCTTCTTCTTAAGTGATTCGTTCATGAGAGTTACCATCTCCTGCAGCTCACCCACCGACGACGCAAGAATAACTTGATCATCGGCGTATAAGAGGCACTTGATAAGTGACTCTCCCATTTGCATCCCACAATCACGCTCTATCAAATCATTCAAACAACTATTCATGAACAGATAGAACATCCATGGCGATGCTACACAGCCCTATTTCACACCACGTTCGATGTTAAACCAGCCCGTGTAAGCACCGTTTATCCTGACGCATTCACTGGAGTCGTCGTACAAGGACTTCAGTGAACGAATCATTTGGCTGTCCACTCCATACACGAATAGTGTTTCCCACAAATCTATCCTCATCACTTTATCATATGTCTTTTCTAAGTCTACGAAAGCGCAGTAAACTTTTTGCCTCAAAGATCAGGTCCGTAAATCCCATTCCTCTTCTGAATCCCTCTATCCCCGCATCCCAGATATTTTCCTCCGTTTTATTCATCACTCGTTCAATCAATATTTTTGCACACAAATTACCGACGATGCTGAGAAGACTAATGCCGCGGTAGCTTTTACAGTCCTGCTGTGAACCCTTCTCCTTATATAGTGGGACGATAACAACCAGTCTCCTGGCACCCGACCGATCGTCCAACATATATTAAAGAGTCGGTACAGCTGACTAGCCACGACGCCATCTCCTCCCCTCAGCATCTCTACCGATACTCTATCATACCCTGCCGCTTTACCTGTTTTCATACTTTTCATCGCACATACTATTTCTTTCATGATTATATTATCACTTTCGTACTTAACTTCAGTCAATGTCGTATCGTCAGCGACAGCTGCGGCTGACCCTTTTATCACCAAACTTACCTAGCACTTGATCATAACCATCTCGCTTCACTCCTACCCATGCATTAAAATCCCCTAGCATTATGATCCGCTCGTTCGCATCGCACTACAAATAATAACTCTCGCACATTTTCCCAATACTCCTCTCGAACCCTCAGCGTCAGACCCATATCTGGGGCGTAAACGCCTTCTACAAATAGTCGTATAAGCCCCACCCTGAGTCTGACCCAGAGGATTCTTGGGTCGACACATTTATACTCACTAACACGCTGTGCCATACGTTGGGAGAGGACAATCCCTACCCCTTACATCCTACCTCGGCCTCTGTAACCCCAGACCAGTAGGCTAGTACCAGACCAGTTATAATACAATTATAATACTTTTATTTCACTTATATTTCTTTTTAAGATAGCCAAGGGAAGAACAAGTAGTTTATTCCCAAAGTTAATTGTATAGCTGGTGTCGATGTCGTGGGAACTAGAAACAATGACGTCACGTACATAAATATCCAATACTAGGATTTTTCACACTCCATTTGGTCTTCAGAGGTTTAAAATATGCCACATCCAATATCTGACACACGCCTGTGCTGTTTGGGGGTAATAACACAAACCGTATGTTATTTTCGACGCATTCTTCGATAACCCGCTTAGAAACGTGGCTTGCTAAATTGTCTCCAATTAATAACTTGGGGTTTTCTTTATCAAATTTATTGAAATATGGCTTAATCCACTGTTTTAAACCAATCTTCGAAAATTTCCATGGTGAACCACTCACTTTTTGTTCAGTTATATGCTGTCCCAGTTGGACCCCCATGTGTTCATGTATTGTATTTACGACGGCCCGAATGGCATTTGGCGTTGGCGTTTCGGCATCGGCCCTGCCTACGAAGCCAAGGGTCCCGGGTTCGAGTCCCGGTGGGGGCAAATATTTGTTTGATGAGAACGGATGTTTGTACCCTAGTCATGGTTGTTTATATATATATATATATAGGGTCCCGGGTTCGAGTCCCGGTGGGGGCAAATGGTCATGGTTGTTTATATATATATATAACAACGTAAGCTTGATCTCAGACCAAAACTTTCTGCCTAAATTGTTAATCAAAAAAATGATGATGATAATAATAATAATAATAATAATAATGTCTTTATTCCAGAAAAAAAAAACATATAAGTTACATATATATAACCTAACACACATAAAAGATAATTTAGAAACAATCAGTCTTGTTGGGAGATTTATAGTAGTAGATTGCATTTAGGCATAAGGCCGTTGTAGTTAGCCCACTGTCGGTGGTATGGGCTCGCGAGCCACGAGCGCGCGGCGCACACGACGGTATTGGTGGAGGCTTGCAGGCGCTCTGCGGCGCCGGCCGTCACATGACGCACGAGTCCGTCCCACCCGGGCAGGCGCGCCGACGCGAACATCTCCGATGCGCTACACCAGCGCGGCAGGCGGTTCAGGGCTCTCCAACCGTTGTTATATTGAACCCGTAGTCGGCTTTACTCTCGTTTGGTGTAGTTACACCACAACTCAGCAGTGTATATAGTGGTGCAGTAGGCAGTGAACAGTGCACGCTTCACCTTTTCACTGCAGCGGTGAAAGCGTCGGGAAGCATGTTCGCCTTGACACATAGTGCTCGACGTTGTCTCTCTATGTCCCTGTCGTCTTTAGATCCGAGTCTATTATATGGCCGAGGTATTTGGTCTCCTCCACGCGAGTGAGTACTTGGTGATTGAGAAGTAAAGGAGGAATCTCGGTAGGCGTGTTTTTGGACTTGAAAACCATGAATACGGATTTGGTGGCGTTTTGTACCATGTTATTCTGCTGGGCATAGTCTTCACAAATAGCCAAAAGACGACGCATCGCAGCAATGGGGGGGGGGGGGAGGGGGCGAGCAGCACCATGTCATCTGCATAGCTCATGTGGTTGACGCACACGCCATCCATGAAACAGCCGACCCCTGCATCCGCGAGGCGCCGGCTCAGCTCATCCATGTAGAGATTGAAAAGAACTGGTGAAGCTGTTCCTCCCTGCCGTACCCCGCAGTTAAGTGGCATCGGTTCTGACAGGGTTCCGTTCCATCGTACTACGTTCTTCTGTTGCTGATGCCATTGCGCTAAGATGGATATTATGCTCTCAGGAATGCTTCGTTGGCGCATTTTGTTCCAAAGCAGTGCATGTGAAGCTCTATCAAAGGCCTTGCTGAGGTCCAAATAGCAAGCGTATGTAGATGTATGTCGTTGCTTGTAATAGCCCGCTACTTGTTTTACAACGTAAAATGCCGTGGTTGTCGCGGAATTCTTCTTAAAGCCCATATGATGATCGGAACTTTCTAGATGTTCTTCAGTAAGCTTTAGCAGGACTCTCTCAAATAATCTGGCTACAATTGAGGCGAGGGCTATAGGTCTGTAGTTACCCGAGCTGGCAATGTCCTTCTGTTTGTTTTTGCACAGGGGAACTATGACGGTATTGGTCAAGGCATTTGGGATGTGTCCGGTTTTTAATATACCCTTGAAAAGTCCTGCGAGTATAGCGCTCATGGGTGCGCCGGCGTGTTGTAAGTGTTCTATCGTCAGACCATCGAGACCGGTTGACTTTCCGCGTGCTGTAGCCATGACTATTTTATATACAAAGGGGGCTGTTATAGTTTTCCATAAGTGAGATCACTTGATGTTAATGATGATGGTGTCAAAGTGGAGGAAACGGGTCCAGATTGTGTGAAGTTATTGATAAACAGATCTTCGATGTCTTTATCATCTGTTTTCCCGTCTATGTTAGATGGTATAGATCCTCGATTTTTTTTTTCATATTGTGTTTGTTTTCTGCCAAAATTTGCAAGTTCTTGTCATTAAAATGTCGTGCGATGCTATCCATGCGATGTTGTTCTGCGTTCTGTTGACATTTTTTGAGTGCGTTTTTGAAGTTGATACGAGATTGTTTTCTTAGGTTAGCAATATCTCCTTCTCTCGGCCGGCCGCTTGCGTTCCACTGAAGTAAGGCGCTTCGCGATATGGCGTTTAGATCGGAAACATTAGCGTTCCATCCTGCTATGATTTTACTTGTTTCTTTCCTTGTTTCTTCTTGGGGCCAAATGCTTGATTTGCAGACTGCTGCATTGCGGAGACCAGTTAATTATAGGTGTCGTCTATTTGTTCCGCTGATGAGAAACCAGTCCAGAAATCTTGTGTATGCTTCAATTTGCTTTTCAATAAGTTGAACGTAGTGTTTGGCTTGCAATACTGAGCGAGGTTGCCATTTATATTTATTGCCTACTCTGTTTTCAGATACGTCAATTTTGGTTAGGCCTTGAGTAGGTAGATAATGACAGTTTAAATTCACTTCACGATCGTTCGGGCCTACGGGCTCGACAGATGGATCGAAAAACCTATCGACAGATGGATCGAAAAACCTATCGACAGATGGATCGAAAAACCTATTGACAGTTCAAATTCATTTCACGATCGTTCGGGCCTACGGGCTCGACAGATGGATCGAAAACCTATCGACAGATGGATCGAAAAACCTATTGACAGTTCAAATTCATTTCAATATAATTTCGGAAACTTATAATCACTCATTTGGTCCGTCTTCCGGCTAATACAATGTAGTACTCATTTTACGTACTACACTTGCATCCAGACAAGTAATTTTAGTTTTCAATATAATTTCGGAAACCTATAATCACTCATTTGGTCCGTCTTCCGGCTAATACAATGTGGTACTCATTTTACGTACTACACTTGCATCCAGACAAGTAATTTTAGATTTTCAATATAATATCCTATTTTTAACTTACCATTTTTCTGCTCAGCTACACAAATGACTCTACACTTTCACTTTGACAATGTAAATATATACTAAATAACAACTGAAAGGAAGCTGAAACATAAGATGTTTGTTTAGTCCGTCTTCCGGCTTATACCAGGTAGTTCTCCTTTCATGAACTACCCTAGTATCTAAACAACTACACCATTAGTTTTCAGCAACACAGAGACCATCAATGCGTATTAATCCAAGAAATATGTTCGTTTTGTACTTATCCCAACCAGATCTGCTTTGTCTTTCTTGAAAGCCTGGTTCTTCAGGGAGTTTTGTAATCAAGGTGATCATAATTTAAAGGATTAACAACACACGATGTGTCCACTAACTTCACTTCACATAAATAGATTTAAAATCTATTATTTAAAGTAAAATTTGGTGTTACCATCTTCTAAATGTTCCTTAACTGTTGCAACTTTTATCGAAATGAGACTATACAAAAACAAAACTTTAATGTTAAAGTGAGTTTGTAACGTTAACTGCACCAACTAGCACGCTGTAAGTATCAAATATACTTCGCATGGTAAAGCGAGTCATTGAATCGTATAATATCCATGGTAAGTACAACGTATGTAAGTAAAGTACGTAATGTAACATATCATTAATGATTATAGCTTTTACACGACACATTTTATGTGATGTTAGACGTAGGTATGATAGGGCTAGCTCATCGCCACAGTTACCAATGCCGGTTTTAATAAATTGTATCTGGTAACCCTAGTGTGATTTGCTTTCGTATAACAATGCAATCGATGACGGATGCCGGTCTCACGTTACCCGCTGGCGGTATTGTTTGTCATCACATTTAATTGATTTTATTTTACCTCTATTATTTTTTGCATAGTCGCAAGTGTGCAAATTTATACAGGGTGTAAATGAGTATTATGTTGTAAATATAATTGAGTTTATTTTTGCTAACAGCATAGGTTGTTGTTACTAGGTTAGGTATTTATTCTGAACAAGATTTCTGAAGGTATAACTGATAACGTAAATGAGTTATTTTATTTTTTATTTTTTTTTCTTGTCCTATGAGTTGATTACTTATATCAAACGTAAGGAGTAAAACGTAAGTAATTAACTATTCTTATGATTATTTGTTCATTACACCGCAGTGAAGTTTTGTAAATATACATACCAGGAAAATATATTTATAGTTAAAATTAAAATGTTATGCATAGATAATGCTAATAAAACTTTCTCATGAATCTAGTTTTTCACGCCACTGAATAGGTATCGACAAACAATGACTTCATTATTACACCCTGTAAATTACTTGCATGCTCATCATTTATTTCCAATAAAACTGCCAAAATCGAAAGAAAAATTATCAATTACTTTTGTACCATTGTTGGTAGTAACACCAAGCTACAGACGTTCACGCTAGTGCTCGCGCTCCAGGTCCACCGCGCCCCGTCTTCATATCCCTGCTGCAAGCTGCGTATCCACTGCGTTACAATCATGTCAGTAAGTTTTTTAAGTTATTTTTATAGACATAGTTCTTGACTAATTGTATGTTTTTTGTTTTGCATAGATGGTGTACAAAGCTTATAACTATTTGTTTGGATACTAGGGTAGTTCATAAAAGGAGAACTACCTGGTATAAGCCGGAAGACGGACCAAATAAGTAGTTATAACTTATTCGAAAAGCTTTATAACCTGTTTGAATGCAAGTGTAGTACGTAAAATGGGTACTGCATTGTATTAGCCGGTAGACGGATCAAATGGGTTATAATAATCGAATATACCTATACCATGTAATTATTTGATATCTTACTAGTCTTTCCATGTCTTACGTTTTTACATTGTAACTAATTAATCTTAGGTACTGCAAGAGTGTTGGTAAGCTATATTCTAGTTTTATTTTCTCATTTACCTACATATGTACTTATTTTTATTTTTAGGTCGGACACTGAGTACTACACGAAGAAGGCTGCGACTAATGAGAAGCGGAACTCGTTTGAAACGGACGACGAGGCTGCTTTCTTATGGTAAATATCATTATACCAGCTATACGTATATCTTTATTATGCTCTCATAATATTACGTCACCCTGGTACTCACATAGACTATCATATTTTATTGTTAACAGCAACAAAAAGAAAGCCGCTACAAAGTCAACAAAGCGTGTAGTCGAATCGGACGAGGAATCGGAGATTGTGAGGTAATTAACTTATTATTTTGAACTATAGATTTTGATAAATAACATTTTACAAAATTGAAATATGCTACAGTGATGTTTATGTTTTCAGGAACAAAAGGAAGGTTCCCGCTAAGCCGACGGCATCAAAGCGTGTAGCCGAATCGGATGAGGAATCGGAGATTGTGAGGTAATTAAGTTTTTATTTTCAACGATAGATTTTGATAATTACATTCTACACAATTGCAATATGCTACAGTGATGTTTATGTTTTCAGGAACAAAAGGAAGGTTCCCGCTAAGCCGACGGCATCAAAGCGTGTAGCTGAATCGGATGAGGAATCGGAGATTGTGAGGTAATTAAGTTTTTATTTTCAACGATAGATTTTGATAATTACATTCTACACAATTGCAATATGCTACAGTGATGTTTATGTTTTCAGGAACAAAAGGAAGGTTCCCGCTAAGCAGACATCATCGAAGCGTGCCGCCGAATCTGACGACGATACAGTACAAAGGTGAATATTTTTTGTGACTTTTAATACATGAATCCTAGTTCGAACCGAGCAGCAAGTATGAATAAAATAAGGCTATGTCACGACATATTATGTGTTTAGTTTTAACAGGGATTCTAAAATCTCTCTTTCTATATTTTTCTGTCAATATTTAGGTATCTAGACGTCCAGTAAATAACTTTTGTTTTGTTTCACAGACGCAAACCGCAAAAGGACCTGAAGCCTCCAGCCAAACGCAAGGTGCAGCAGAGCGTTGTTACTAAGAAGCCTGAAGAGAGTTGGCGCGCTTTGGATTCCGAAAGCGAGGACGAGGTGATCTGTAAGAAACCAGAGCTGAGGTCTTCATACTCGAAGCGGGTTGCCGACGGCGTCGTGCGGCGAAGTATTAAACTGGAGGGTGACCTCTACTTGGACCTGAAACTCTACCAGGTGGCGGATATCAAAGACGTGGAACCTCGCAAACGCTACGAGAAGGCGGTGCTGGCATTGAAGTATCAAGCTGACTTCAATTCACCACAACTGGGACTCCTGCGAGAGCTCTTAAAACTCTGCAAGACGTCTTTTACTGAAGAGGGATTTTTCTTCGGTGATAAGAAAAACTTAGATTAGATTTATTGGTTAATAAAATTTATTTAATAAGTTTACTATGTTTACTTTATAATTTATTAGGTAGGCAGGCATCCTTTATTGTAGGCCCCACGAAAGGTAGGTAGGTAGTAAAAATTAGGTGTAACTTAGGTACAGTCTTCACAAAATAAAAGGCTCGGTGACAGCGTCCGTGTCACTGACGTAATAAGGTTAAATTTAGTTTGGGCTACCGACCCTTTTATATTGTGGAGACTTTAGATAGGTTTTATTTATCATTTCTTAGGTTTTGTCCTTACATATAATTAAGATGTCTAATAATAGATTAGTATATTGTACATCCTGTGATGTCTCTGTAAAAAGTAAAAGTTTGTCAGCTCATTTGCGCAGCACTGTACACAAAAATAATAATGCTGTTATTAAGGGTGAGGGTCTTGAGAAGATATCCAGTGCTTTCCGCAGTCGAATCGCAACGTACAGACTAAGCAACGTGGACTCGGGGGCGGCGGCGGGCGGCGCGGGCTCTAATGCTTGCCCTCCGAACATCTATCTGCGCTCGCTGCGGTCACGCGTACGTGAGCTGATAGAGGCGCGGATCGGCTCCTTTAACAGCGTTAAGGTAAATTTTGAACTGTATGCTGAGTTCTCCTTACCTAAGAATGATGAACGGGAGATTAAATCGTTCGCCACGCCCAATATAGTGATTCACAAACATTATGATTTTGAAGATATTTACAAAAACGCTGTAAATTTGATTGTTGCAAAAATCGATGAATTTCAGGAGAGAGACAGTGGTTGGAGTTTTGTAGCAAATTCGTATCTGGAAGTCAATATCAACAAATATAATCCACTAAGAGGTTCAAGGTTTATCGATCTTCCTAGACCTATTAAATTAAAACGAGCGTGTGTCAATATTCAGAACTCAGATAATTTCTGTTTTCTATGGTGCATAATGGCCGCTTTATTTCCTGCACAACAAAATTCACACCGAACGAGTTCATATCCTCATTTCGATACTGTGCTTAACACAAAAAACATGAAGTTTCCAGCAGGTTTCAGGGATGTAAAGATTTTTGAAAAGAATAACGATAACATAAGTATTAATATTTATGGTCTCAGTGAAAAGTCTGTTGTTGTAGGACCTTTATACAAATCTGTTCACAAGGGGCGGAAGCATCGTATAAATTTATTGTTTTTGGAATCGGGTGCGCTAACACATTATTGTCTTATTAAGGATTTGAGTAGGCTTGTAAGGTCTCAGATAACTAAACATGATGGTAGAATATTTTTTTGTGATGATTGCTTGTTATTTTTTTCTAATGATAAAAAGCGTAATGAGCATGTGTGCAGTGGTGTTAAAACGTCATTGCCTGATAAAGGGACATTGATACAGTTCAAACATTTCGAACGCATGCATGATGTGCCATTTGTCATTTACGCAGATTTTGAGTCTATGTTACAACCCTGTTCGGAGAAAAACTCGAATTTTACGGAGTCGATTCAAAAACACGTTCCAGTAGCGTTCGGATATTATATTGTTTGCTCCTACGATGCGTCTTTAAATCGATATCAATCATACCGAGGTCCGGACTGTATTCAACAGTTTTTAAAAATATTAGGCGAAGACGTTGAAACGATAAGTAAAATACTAAACGATCCTATCGACATGTTACCCCTTAATGAAAATGAGCTGAAAAACTTTTTAGAGTCGAAAAATTGTTACCTCTGTAATAAGTTAATGTTTGAAGGAAAGGTTAAAGATCATTGTCATTTGACTGGACGCTACCGCGGGGCAGCTCATGATTATTGTAACCTTCGATTTAAGCTCCCTAAATCTTTCGTCCCAATTTTTTTCCACAACCTGTCAGGCTATGACTGTCATTTGTTTATACGAGAGCTAGGTGAAATGCACGGAAACATAAATGTTATCGCAAGAACAAAAGAAAATTATGTGTCTTTTACAAAGTTCTTTCCTGTTAACAATAATGACTATATGGCTGTTCGTTTTGTTGACTCATTCGCATTTTTAGGTACTAGTTTAGAAAAAGTTGCAGAAAATTTAGTAATCGAAGATTTTATCCACCTCTCTCGTTGCTACCCCGATAAACAGCAATTCGACTTATTGAGACGTAAAGGTATTTATCCTTACGAGTACATGAATAAATGGAAACGTTATGATGAAAATAAATTACCTCCGCGTGAGTGTTTCTACAGCAGTTTAACTGATGAGGTTATTTCAGAGTCAGATTATGCTCACGCACAGTGTGTGTGGCGCTTATTCCAATTGTCAAACCTTGGTCAATATACCGATCTATACTTAAAATCAGATGTAATGCTGTTGACGGATATTTTTGAGAGTTTTAGAAAGACGTGTAAAACTAATTATAGGTTAGACCCAGCCTTTTACATAACGGCTCCCAGCTTAAGCTTCGATGCAATGCTGTTAAAAACAGAAGTAAAATTAGAATTAATAGATGATCTGGAAATTATCAGAATGATACAAAAAGGTATTCGTGGAGGTGTTTGTTTATGTTCTACTCGCTATGCCAGTGCTAATAATAAGTACCTCTCGAACTACAACCCCTCGAATCCTGATAATTACTTATTGTATATAGATTGTAATAATTTGTACGGATTTGCTATGTGTAGTTATTTACCACACTCTGATTTCGAATTGATCGAAAATCCTGTGTTTCAAGTTTCTGACATTCTCTGTTTACAAGACAATTCAGATGTAGGTTACATTTTTGATGTCGATCTAGAATATCCTGAATCTCTACATGATCATCATAACGATTTACCTTTCTGCCCACAAAAATTTGTACCGCCTGGATCTAAAACGAGTAAACTGATACCGAATTTGTATGACAAATATAATTATGTTATGCACTATATTCATTTGAAAACGTGTCTGAAACATGGACTTAAATTAAAAAGCATACACAGAGTTATTAAATTTAAACAAGGTCCATATTTGAAACAATATATTGATTTAAATACGGAATTGAGGCAAAAAGCTAAATCTCAATTTGAACAAGACTTTTTTAAATTATTAAACAATAGCATTTTTGGTAAAACCCTTGAGGATACGGAAAAAAGGTTAAATGTTAAATTAGTAAATCAGTGGTCTGATAAACATAACAAAACGAAAAAACATTTAGGCGCAGAGCAACTAATAGCTCGACCTAATTACCATAGCTCAACTATTTTTACTGAAAATTTTGTAGCGGTCCAGATGAATCCTGAAAAAATTACTCTCGATAAACCAATTTACATTGGTTTTTCTGTTTTGGAAATATCTAAGAGTCATATGTACGACTTTCACTATTCTGTTATGAAACCTTTTTATGGCCCTAATATAAAAATGTGTTACACAGATACTGACAGTTTTCTGTATTCCATAACAACGAAAGATGTCTACAAAGACATAAAATACCATTTCCCTCAATACTTCGACACTAGCAACTACGCGTGTAATAATATGTATGGTATAAGGAGGCATAATAAAAAAGTGCCTGGGTTATTTAAAGATGAGCTAGGAGGTCAGCTTATAGTCGAATTTGTAGGCCTACGGTCTAAACTTTATTCCATAAAAACTGAAGATACTGAATTAAAAAAAGCTAAAGGAACCAAAAAATCTGTTGTGAAAACATTGAGTTTTAAGGACTATAAAGGTGTTTTATTAGATAATAATTTAGTTAGGAAAAAAAATATGGTATTCAGGTCATTAAAACATGAAATTTTTACACAGTCGCTTAATAAAATAGCTCTCTCAAGTAATGATGATAAGCGCATCATTCTAAAAAATAAAATATCAACTCTTTCATGGGGTCATGAATCAGCATTTTGAGCTGTATATGTATGAATATAACTTGTCTCTAAACTATAGCTTGTAAGTGAATATTGTTTTAAAAATAAAATATCGTGCTTAGTGAATATTGTTTTAAAAATAAAATATGAATCAACATAGACTCTAAACTATAGCTTTTAAGTGAATATTGTTATATTAAAATAAAAAATGTGTTCTCGGATTATGTTTCGTGTTTCTTTTTAAGCTTAATGTTACAACATACCCTACTTAATGTCAGATATCAGCCGGAGTGGACTTGTATGTAGAGGTTAGGTACTTTAGAATGGTTTTCTAAAAGATGGAACATATCGCTTGAAAGCGATAACGTTGAAATGATTATGATGACTAATCGCAACGTGAATATTGCACGTGTTGCGTTCAATGAACTCAATTTGAAAAATATAACAATATGTGCATATTAACGTAAGCAAAATTTTATTAAGAAATGCAAGATTAGGTGATTTGTTTTATTACAACGTGATAATGACCATTTCTAAAGAAGGTAGCTTAAGAAGAGGACGCGGTTCATTACTCCAAGATTATGTCTATATTAAACGAGGTAAAACATACTGTTTATTTTTGGATGATTATTATAAAGTTTATTTTCGCAGTAAACTACATCATGTTTTTTGTTTTACAGTCAATGGATCCCTCTGACTTGTGGTTCCAACACGCTCAGCCTCAAAATTATGACGACGTTCTGCAAGATTCTACACCCAGTCAAGACACCAAAGAAAAGAAAAAGAAGAAAAAGATGAGATTGGACAGAAATAAATTAAATCCGACAGTGTTGTCATCATACGTAATAACAAAGGCCCCGAAAAGACCTCTTCGTTTGATTAAGATAGAAATTCACGACTTAAATGGACCTCAGACTTGTACAGATGATAGTGTTGTAAGCGTACAGTACGTACAATCGGAAGTAGTAGATGAAATAATGGACTTGTCAGAGAATTTAGTGAATAAAATTTGTAAAAAAATATGCAATGATTCTATTTAAATAAATAAAATTCACTATTAATTTATTTTGATGTTTTATTTATGTACTTTAAGTCTTTAACCCTTGTGTAGTTTAAAGGGATGCTGAAATAAAATCAATAATTTAGGTAAACAAACATTTATTATTAATCATTTTTTAAACTAATCGATAACACATACACTCATAAAACAAAAGTAAAATAATTACATAGTTATTTGTTTATCTTTAAACCATTTTTTAATACATAATACGTTTCTTAGAGCACAATTGGATTTGTGAGTTATACAACTGAAATCATTGAGATGTGATTTAAACATCTCAAACAACTGTTTTAAATTTGGACATCCTTTTTCTTCTATGTTTATTATTGCACAGTTCTCACACAATTCTTTCAACCATTTTACCTTTTCTAAACCTTTAACTATTAAAAGTTTGTTCTCTAGATATGGTTTGATAATACTTTTGAACTGCAGAAAATCAACGTGTCCCTCACCCCATCTGTACCCGAGATTGTTTTCAATCCATTGTACACGTTTCTTTTCCACTTCTGATAAATATCGATAAGGATACGGAGGCTTGATGAGAAATACTTGAGTGTATTCGGCTGTAGCCAACGCAAGTTCTTTAACAATGAAATCATTCTCAGCATTTTTAAAACCTTGTACGTCTACAAATAAAGTTTTTGTATTCATGATAATTTTCTTACAATATTACTTAATGGTTTATATTCAATTAAACATTCATTCAGAATAAGACAATACGCCGACGTTTGATCAGGTATTTCTACTTCACTCTCGAGCTCTAGGCGTACATTAACCACCGGTCCAGATTTCAGATTATCGCTTTGTCTTGAACAGTCTATAACAAAAAGAGGAGCCAACTCTTTGAACTCTTTTGCACTCAACAATGGCTCAGTTCTTCTGCCGTAATAAGACTGCTGAAATCTAACGTATTGCTCGTATAATATAGCAATATTGTCGTTAGTAAAACTTACGTTCATATTGTCGTACGGAAAGTAGGTTGAGTTTAGATATACTTTTACATCACGCAAATTACAATGATCGAATTGTGACATGTCTTTGTGAGCGTCGTTTTTGCGATTGGTCTGCAACCCTAGTATAACATATCGTGGTTTTTCAATCTGGGAAGATGTTTTGATTGACCATGTATGCTTTGTAGTTCTTGGCAGCAAGGGATATTCATACAAATCCCAATTTCTAAATGGTACTTGGATAGATCTATCCTTTTCCAACAATCGTAGAAGATTGATTCTTTCCGCGTCACTCACTTTTACATGTGGAACTCGCCATATAATTTTATGAATTTTTACGTCTTCTACGACTTCACCGGTATTTAATTTTAGAGCATTCAGGTTTGTGTTACTGCGAAGAAGAACAAGTTCATGTTTGCAGTTGATTATAACTTTCTTATAATCTTCTGCAAATCCTAGGATGTTACACAGAGGTATCGACGCTGAAAATTTTCCTGATTGCACGTTTTTCGTGCCATTGATATCCCAACCCCACGCTTTAGACATCTTTGACTCACTATCATTCATAGACAACAGTGACTTCATTGTAGTAGTAATTCCAGCGTTTTTAACCTTATCTACTTCAACTCCATTCAATTCATAACGAATATCTTGAAAAAAGTATAACAGCGGATTATTTGTAAACTGCACACTAGCAACCGTTTCCTTTGCAGCGTTCTTCGAAACATTGACGACACCTTCCAAATATAACGTGCTTGCCGATGGGAGTATGTACAGATCTTGTTGATTAATCGGTATACGAATTTCATCATTACGATTGAATGTAGTGACATAAGGTTTATACGAATGAATCTCAATACCATCAATGCTATTATCATAGACAGGCGCACTCAAAATATCTAGAATGTTACTCATGATAAAAGTCCAATTTGTTTAAGGAATTTTATATTTTTTGCAGTTAGTTTCTTCTTCTTCCAAGTCCTTTCCTTGTGAGAGATTGAAGTGTGACTAATCGTTTTTGGTAGTCGTGATAAGTTTTTATTAAAATCAATCATTTTTTCTTAAGGTGTAAATACAGTTGAACTTCTTCACCACGTAAATTAATTAAATTATTCTTAATGTCCAATATCCTTACAGTTATGGTGCTTATGTTATTTTGGTTTACGGGAAAATAAATAACGTTCTTTGGTATTTCTATTAACCTATAACCTGGTGGAACGTTAGGAGCAAACTCATGTATAATGTGACTTGATATGCCATTTATATATGATCCACTCACTATATCACATTCTATTCTCACCACAGTTGTTGAAAGCATATTAACAGGATATTGTGATTCGTGTAATATATTAGCTTCAAGCGGTTGATTACCAAATCCTAACAAATTTCCTAGACTATTTTCTTTCTCAAAATGAATAGCTTTGTTGCTGATAATGTACGTTTTCAATGTATTATTGTTGCATGATAAATTAAAGTTGATGTCTTGCAATTTTCCTTTCAGGTAGTCGTTTATATCTTGCAATTCGTATGTTCCTTCAGGAATTTCAATAACATCATTTTCACCGTAATAAAACTTGTTATTTGTACTATCAACGTTTGGAATTGAATTAAAGGTAGATAGGTATAGCAGAGCGCACTCATATTCTCCCTCTAGTTGTAATGTAGGAGAATAATTCGTAATTAAAAGCGACGTATTGCCTGTTATTGATAGGGTGAATGACATTTTAACAATGGTGAAAATAAACGCTAACATCAATACTTTATATGTTTATTCCAAAAATCTTGCAAGTACTTTAAACATAAATGTCCACAGTTCACACTTTCATAAGTCTGATATCGAGTATAATTGTAATACAAATTAGGAGTATTGAGATATTTCACAACTTCTACCGGCGGCTTCAAGTTTCCAAAGCTGTCAAAATATTCATAATAGTCTTTCAGTTTTATGTAGGCTACCCAGTGTGTTCCGGCATTGTGCGAATCGTCTAAATTTATAATACCACATTCTATACTTCTTGGTTTTCGTGGTAAAGCATCTTTCATGTAAACTCCACGAAAATATGGTATTTCTCTAGCATATTCGATGATATCTAAATTGGTCAGAGCACGCTTAGGCAGCCTGTTTATTAGTTTTTTGATTTAATAAACAAGCCACTACCTTTTTTGTAAGGTTTGATGTATAAGCCTCGACCCACTGAAATTGATTCCATCTTTTGATTGTGACGTTTTGATTCTCGCAAACTTTCTTGAGCAGCTTTATAATCATTAACACTTTTTGCTATTCCAGCTGCCCCTCCAGCAAGACTTCCTAAAGCAGACAACCCAGCAAAGATAGGTATTAAAGGAAGAAATCCTCCACTTTTAGGGAGAGGAATAATTCGTGGTATCCTTATGTTGTGTTTGGTATCTACATCAATTAACTTTTTGGCGACCGCATAAGCAACTTTAATAGCACTATTACTATTTTTTGGTTTTAATTTCTGAAGATGACCTTTTATTTTAGATACCATATCTTTAAAACGTCGTACCCCAGACCCGGTTTTAAGTTTTGTCTTCATGACTTTATTAACCAACCAAGAAGCTATCTTTTCACCACGCTTAGCGTCTTTTGATCGTAGTCTCTGTTTTGTCATATTCAGTAAATCCAAATCAGCTTTATGTCGGTTTTCTAAATCAGAGAATTTCGTATACGCTATGTCGTGATGCATACATGCGTTGTCCAATAGATTGATGCCCTTATCTCCACGTGCTAGACGCTTCACCAGCTTTGTTCCAGGACCACAATAATTATAGCCAGGTAGATGTAGCTCGATCGGTAAATTATTGATAAAACTGTTAATAAGACCTCCGCCATGCATTACTGATAATAGACTAAGGTTATAGTTTATACCATTGCCTTTTTATCGATCCAACTATTTTGAGTTTCATCTAAACCTAACCATTTTACAAACAACTTATTCCCTTTTTTTCTTATGACTTTTTCAATTAAATATACATCAGGATATTTGGTCTTCTGGAGTTCTTGATCATAAAAACTTCCTAAAATCGGTTGACGACGACTATCTTCAATCAAATAAGTAACAGGAATCGTGTTGTTTACCTTCTTGATAAGAAATATTTCTGTCGACCAATTAGGCGTATAGCCTTTTTTAAAACAGCTTTTGTATTTACTTATTCTTACGTTATCGCCAACACAAAATTTAGGTTTCTTAACGTGATTAGTTTTACTCTGGAACTTTTTGATATTGTCTAATACTTTGCTTGCATTTAACTTTGTTACTTTTGCAGGCTCCTCTTGCGTAACACGATGTTTTGTATGATTGTAAGAATGAACTACACTTTCTAATGGTTTACCTAGCCACTTGTAACTACCTTTAAAAGAAAAATTCTTATAGAGATGTGCTTTTAATGTTCTGATTAATCTTTCCACTATGGATGCTTTTTTAACTGAATATGTAGAATAGTGATTTATTTTGTAGGTTTTCATTAGTCTTTTGAATTCATCGTTGTAGAATTCAGTTCCCATATCTGTTTGTAGATTATTTGGTTGTCTTCTACTTTTCTGCAAGATGCTTTCGAAGACTTGACACATTTCTTGTTTAGATTTAGTTTTAAGAGGTACAGCCCACGCATATTTTGAGAAGCAATCAATAACGACAAGAATAAACTTATAACCTTTATTATAAATTTTCAATGAAATAACATCTATCAAATCTGCCTGCCACAAATCATCAATTCCTTTGAGAAGCACTGATCGACGAGAAAAATTTTTTCTTGCATTTTTATGTATTTCGTTTACCACCTGCTGCTTCATCTTTGTTCAACGATTTAATGATATTATCTAATTCACTCCTCGTATAAACATCCTTTATAAAGTTATTCAGCACTCCTTGTATATCTTTAATTGCTTCGTTCAGTAGAAATTGACAATCTTCCCGTAAATCTTTACTCTTCATATCAACGTACTCCTTGTTTACGGCGTCGTCTGACTCTTGTGGTGCCTTTAAACCTTTTAATCGTGACGACTGAAGATCAAAAAGTCCTTCTTCGTTTTTGGTCAACGCATTGTCAGTAAAATCAAACAATTCAGATAAACGTAAACGTTTATGAACATGGTGACCGAATTTATCAATATTCATAGTACTGAGGTAGATTACCCTAGTTATTTGTAGAGAGTTGAAGATGAAGTGCTCAAAATAATTTAAGTATGATTATTTATTCTAACCAAGCAAACCACTTTCTTTGAGTTCTTCTATGATGGATATTATTTCATTATCAAGTCCAGTGTTTCCAGCGTCACGAGATGCTATAAGTAGTTTTAACCTATCCACTAGCTCATTTGGATCATCCCAGTAGACATAGTCTATATTTTTCTTCCATTTTTTTAGTACAGGTAAACCTGAACCTTGAACCTGATTGCTTTCACTATTGTCATGTTTATTAAATAGCGGTTTAATAATGTTTAAGTATTTTATTCCTTTGTTGCTTTTTACTGGTTTATTTGAGTCGTAATCTCGCCTATGTGCATTTGTCTCCAACAGCATTAACTTGTAATTTGCCAAGTCTTCCTTTGTTATATCTGCCAAGTCTGGTAATTTTTTGGTTAGCAATTCCATCAAGCCTCGAGTCTTATTGTAATCAGATGTTCCTATTGTAATGGTTTTATCGGTGATATTTACATTCGCTGAGCCCATCAAAAGTTTTCCTCTTTCGACTCTTACTCCAAAAGGAGTATTCTTTAAATACTCCGATGTAAGCGACCATGATGAACAATTTTGGTTCTGAGTGTTTGCATCAGACTCAATCGAATTTTGAGATATATCAGATTCTTGTCCTTCATTAAAGTCGTTGTCAGAATCTTCGCCTTCCATTTCCGCTGCACGATCTAAGCTATGAGTAGGTGTCATAAATTGATCAGAACGTCTTATATTTCGTAAAGTGTCATCGGCTGCAATGGAATCGTCGATTTCATTTTCAAATTTCGTCTCTCCATTTTTGATAGGACATGTTGTTTCTTTGCTCTCTGTTTGCCTCATAGCATCAGTAATTTTATTAAGGGGGCTAAGAACTGGTTTGAACACGTTTCCTATAGCTCTTTCATATTCTGATTCAACGTTACGCATTTTTTTAAACTTTTTCTTTACTGCTTCGGCAGCAGATACGATTTCCTTTAAGTTATTTTCCATATCTAAATAATATCTTGTATGCTCGTCCTCTTCTAAGCTAAGTGCTAAGCTATCGAATAAAACAGCATTTATATATACTTTCACTCAGGTAAAAACGACGAACGTGTCAAACTGTTTACGATAGCACCCTTTATTTTTTTCACAATCTTTGTTTATGACCAAGTAGCTATAAGAATCGTTCCATATTTTTGAACACATTTCTCGAAATTCGTTCCATGTCATATCCGTGTTAACATGTTCATCATATATATGTCGTAAATTAATGTCATCTTGTTTAAAAAGTACAAGTAGGTTTGCATTGTCTCTAACAAGTTGTTTGGGTATTTTAGTATAAGTCTGGTTTAAATAAAAACAATCAATATTTTTGTGTCTGCCCATTGCGAAATAATCACGCATGTTGTTTTGATTTTCACATGAGACATCATCAAATATAATTACTGAGTTTGATTGCGCTTCCTCCGTGCTGAGTACTTGCTGATTAGCATGGAATTTAAAGAACGATATACTCGGAACTAAACTTAAGACCTTCTCAAGAAATTCGTATTTTGGTTGATGTAAGGTTTTTGAATAAACGTAAATATTCTGGAAGTGGAGCCCGTTTTCATGTAATAGAAGACCGACCATCAGATTCGTTTTCCCGCAGTTTGACGGCCCGCATATCAGACATCGTATGGAATTTGGTAACAGGTTACCATGGCGAAGTATTTTAGTTGAGTCAGAAGTACATAATTTATCTAAGTGTAATGTACTTTTTTGTTTTAAAAATTTCATATTGAAATCGGTATGATTCACTTGGGAATCTGTATAAGACTACAAATATTTCGAATATTAATAACATTATATTGTGTAGCAGCCTGGTTCTGGATCAAGAATCATCCGACCCCGAACTTAGGCTCTACGTCGTGAAATGAATTTGAACTGTCAATAGGTTTTTCGATCCATCTGTCGATAGGTTTTCGATCCATCTGTCGAGCCCGTAGGCCCGAACGATCGTGAAATGAATTTGAACTGTCAATAGGTTTTTCGATCCATCTGTCGATAGGTTTTTCGATCCATCTGTCGAGCCCGTAGGCCCGAACGATCGTGAAATGAATTTGAACTGTCAATAGGTTTTTCGATCCATCTGTCGATAGGTTTTTCGATCCATCTGTCGAGCCCGTAGGCCCGAACGATCGTGAAGTGAATTTAAACTGTCATTATCTACCTACTGCCTTGTATTCTGAGGTGTATACTCATGGGGCGAATGAAACGAACAAAATTAGATGAATCTTAGAGACCTTAATAAATTTATCGTTTGCGGCCATAAGTTGCTTAACAAGGGGTCTCACAGGCCCAGCGGCGGCGTCGTAAAACATCATATTACCCCCTTCCCCGCGCTTCCTTGGGCTTAGCACCTGAGTAGCTCGAGTTTAGTTGCGTCCATGCCGTAGAAGGTAATAACTGCGTCGGACAGGCTCAACTGGCTCAAGTCGGTAGGTAAGTCGCATCGACGTAAAGTTCGGCGGGGATCGCTATGACACCATGTCACCACTTACGTAACTCTTGAACGTAATTTTACTGTACTTATTATAATTTTTCGTATTTTTAACCGAGAACAGGCCAAAACCAGGAAAGCCTGCGCTAGTCGTCGTCCTTGAGGCGCAAATCAAATTGCCAGTGTGATTCGTGTCAGAAACTTGTGTTCTTGCAGTATGCTGTCAGTTTCGTGAAATTGGGTGAGGCCGTGGATTTTGCCACTTTGTAACGTATAGTAACGCAGAATATTCTACGTTACAGTAACACTAAAGTAACGCGAAAGTAACGGTGTTGCTTTGTTAAGCTTATGTCATACTGATAAAAAAATAGTGGGTACGGGATATTAATTTTTTATTTCAATTGGTAACAAATTATTTTTTAAATTCTAGGAACAAGAAACGAGATTAACTTAGTTTATCCTACAAAAAACTCGGTGATAATATTTTTTTATTTTAAATGGTAACAAATTCTTTTTTAAATTCTAGGAACAAGAAACGAGAATCACTTAGTTTATTCTACAACAAACTCGGTGATAATATTTTTTTATTTTAAATGGTAACTAATTCTTTTTTAAATTCTAGGAACAAGAAACGAGATTCATTCAATTTGTAGTTTTGTGCAGATCGTTCTTTAGACTTCTTTTTAGTTTCTTCATATTTTTCAGGTTTCTCATTTTTAAGCCTTTCTCTATATTTTTTTTGTCTTTCCGCCGCCGTCATAGGCATCTGTAAAAGTATTGTTAAAGTTATTAGTAAAGTTAAAGTTATTGCCAGAACCGAATTGTGTCATTTATCGACCTTACTTTAGATATTAGGGTGAGGTGAAAAGTAGGTAAAATTTTAGGAATTAAATTTTCTTTTTAAACAATGATTTATTTAATTAAATTTTTATTAAAAAAAATATATATGTATAAGTAAAAAATTCTCATTTTGTATTTTAAGTAACTCAAATTAATGTTTGTAAGTTGCTGTTCTATTGATTTCTCGTCACTCGCAGTTAGTCGCTCACTTAGTAATACTATAACCTAAATTAATTATTTTTGACACCTTAAAACTTTAATTTACAGTCACCCGTTTATATACTACCCTATAGAAAATCATTTTTTTCTCGTCTACAAATGTCATTTTGAAAAGACCTCACTGTAGCATTTTTTTATTCCGACGGTTTTATAATAGCCAGCGAAATTGACAGTATAAGGTAAGTTTACAATGCTTCTACGCTACGTAACGTAGAATATTTGTTACTAGTAACATAAAAGTAACGTTTAAGTAACGTAGAAGCTCGATTTTCAAGAGGTTCATAGGTTATAATTTCTAAATTAAGCCAAATTTGGAATAAATCTATAAACCATCATCTACATTATCCATTTCGACACATAGTTTTACATAAACAATAGTTAAAAAGTCGATATTTACCTTTAATTCCACCAAAAAACACTTGATTTTTGCTGCCGAAACACAGGTTGTGCACTTGTCGCAATGTGTTCACGATTAAGATGGCGACTTGGCCTGGATACTTGGTGTTGCCATAATCATTCCTAATTTCTACTAAAAACTACATTTATATGCTTGTGTCTCGAAATATCGGTAACGAAGAAAACAGTAACGTAGAAGTGAAATAATGGAGACAAATGTTTAAATGTTTATAAATCATTGATTAATGCATGTTTTCAATAGTTTTAAACCATGTTCTTGTATCTCAACAATCAGACAATTAGAATAAATGAAAACTGCTCAGTAGACTCATAAAATAAAGGTAAAAAATAGCGATAAGTAAGTAGTCTACCATTAGACATCACTTTTTTAACTAAAATTAGGGCCCTTAAATATTGAGATTGGCGTTTTAACATGTTTATTTTATCATAATCTGTTTAAAATATCCTAAATGAGATAAAAGATAACTGAAAGAAGTTATTATGAGATCAGTGTTACAGTTGATCTAGTATTTTCTGTTTTATTTTATGATGAACATTGGAGACAATTATCTTTTTTGAAAAGTGGAAAAATCCACGGCCTCACCCAATTGCACTTTTGATTAGAGTTGTTTTTTTAGTTCATTATAACTTTTATCTGCACTCGTATCATAAACCCTCTTTACTGCATCCAAAAACCGCACATTACGACCAGTATAATGTTATACTACTTGGTAAAAACTCATTTCTTATCTAAACATTGCTACATTATGACCATAATGTATAAATTTTCGACAAATTATGACATTTAAATTTCAAACGCCGAGGCGTGGCGACACCTTTCAGTTGTCAGCCAGTGCCGACTCGGGTGGTCAAAAGGTTAACTAGCCACCTGCGGGTAATGCGATTTCCTCAACCTCTCTCGCCCTCGAAACGTCTGTAGGACAGTGGCAGACGCTATGAGGTCATCGAAGCGATGTGTCTATGTAGCTGTAGGCGTGTAGTACCTACAGTCGATTTAGTTAAGGAGCGCTAGTGGAGCTGAACAGCCTACATACCAGTTAATCTGCTGTGGTATGCTTTGATGATTGGCCTATTATTTTTAATAACCGTCTTCAACTGCCCCAGCGCCACCTTGCGGGAGCCAAGGCGGACGTGGGGCCATTCCGGGAATCATCTAGGAGGGAATAAATAATACAACATAAAGGAAATACACAAGTATATACATATATGCTCCCATACATTAATTTCATAGATTCGCTTACGTCATTACACTAGATGCCGCTTGTATCACAAAACTCGTCTTTTATTCAGTTCAACTTATCAGCTATATTTTACAAAAGATTATACATTGCGTCTCATTTTCATTGAGCGCAAACCCGCTCACTGAATATTTCAATCAATTTTGACTGCGCCATAGATCTTGCGGATGAATGTGTACGCTGCGAAGAAACCTATCGTCCCCGTCAGGAGCCAGAACGTGAGCACCATCAGACCTGCAACAGAACCAGACTTGAGCAGACTTGAGCAGACTTGAGCAGACTTGAGCAGAGTTGCTAGTGCGGGAAGTGGACGAGTATATAAGTCGACAAGAGTCGGAAATACTTAATTTTACTATGCATTGGGCGAGGAAATACAAATATAGGGCTTATTTGAATATTTTTGCTTTTTGCTCCACGATGAGAGGGAGCAAAATGCTACTTTTCTGTTCAAGCTACTTTTTTAACTTATTCATTGGCATGTAGCGTTTACGCAATGTACCTATTGAACACAGATTAAAATAATCGAATGTAATTATGAAATTACATTACAATCGACTACGATGACGTAGTCGATTAAAAACGAACATGTTTCAAGTTTTAACTTTAACAACGTTATATGAAAATTTATGAATTTTTCGTGATATTAAAAAAAAGTCACAATAAATTATTTGTTTTACTAAAATCAAAACTATCGATGACTGTTATTATGATATAATGAATATTGATATCCCAAACCATTGTATTATTCGATTCGATTATTTTTACACATTAGTAAAAGTAGAAAGGAATATTTTATCTGTGGTGACCTTTCCCTAATCCTTCACAATCCACCATTATAAAAAAAATGTTTACGTTGTTCGATTACTGTAAAAGTAGGGAAAGTATAATTCAAAGTATATTTTTTTTAGAGCATTTTATTTAAATTTTCCTCATAGTCGGTGTGAAAAGATGTATGTGTCACTCAGGAGCAAAATTATTTTTGTCATGGGCGTTAACGCTTGAATCCTTCGTTACGCTCAGGATTCAATGTACCGCCCTCGCCGTAAATACATCTTTTTGCTCCCTTGTGACACAAATAACTATATATTCGTTTCAATGGACATAAATATCGCAAACAAAGTATTTGGAGTTTTTGTCTATAATAAGACTGAAGGCCGGCATAGAATTTGAATTTGGTTTTCCTCTAATTATTTATCGATGTAATTCGAAATTTTAATTTTGTGTTCTATCTGAGGGGGCAAAACAAAACAATACCATACAACATACAACACGGCCATAGAATGCTTTAACAAGCTTGTTGCAAACACGCATGAGGACCACTTTACATTTTTGAAAATGCGTGTGGTTCATTATTAGTTGTTATAGCGGCATTAAAAATACAGCCTCTGTGAAAATTTCAGCTCTCTACCTGTTTAGAGTACAGCCCGGTGACGGACGGACAGACGGACAGCGGAGGCTTAGTAATAAATAGGGTCCCGTTTGGCACCCTTCGGCTACGGAACCATAAAAAAGTACAAGGAAATTGCTTACTGCTTGCTATTTATTTTTTCATTATAAAAAACGGCTAGTGTACATAGCACATCAAAAATACTGATCTGCACAGCAAAACAAGATCAACAAAAACACTTTTTATGATTTAAATATTTTATGTGTACTCAAGTTTATGTTTTAAGTATTTTTTGTTGTTCTTGCATGTTCACCCTAACACGAAGGATAAAAGGGCCTAAGCTACCGCAGCATTTTGCCCTGATATTTGCTGCGCAAATCAGTTTTTTGATGCGCAGTTTAATATTTCCCTAACAAAACTATCAAGTGACAATACTTTAACTGAAATAATGATTAACGTCCCGTTCCTATTGTAAAATCAATGGTGGACAGGAACAGAAACATTCTATAATATTGCGAAATCTACATCAGTATCGTTCCATTCGGTAACGCGTCTGCGTTGCAATCTTTGCGTTTAAGAGTTTATCTTATATATTTAGTCGCCATCTGTTCGATTGTGTGTGAAACTTTCTCTAAAAGAATCTCATTTGATCGAATCGTTTAAATTTCCGTAACAAATATAAATACCTGTGTATCCAAAGTAGAGCAGTGTCGGTATAAACTCCGTAATATCCAGTTTGAAGAAATACAGGACTGAATAAAATAAAACGTAGACAGCGGAGCCTCCAGACACAATGAAACTCTTCCACCACCAGTGGTAATCCTGAAAACGTAACACCTTTACATATGTATAAGGGGAAATGCTGATGAAGTGGAGGCTAATGTAATGAAACAGAATATTGATCAACTTATACATCCCTTGCATGTCGCAACAAGGCAATCAGGATCAGCTATTGTCAGGGGAGGTTCTTCCTTTCTTACTTGGCTCCCCATACTTTTTCTCTAATTGGCTGTGCTCTGTGAATCAAATTGTGCCCCCTTTTTGGGAACGCAGCCGTTTAATGCTGACTTGCACAAGACTTTTGGCAGTTAAATTCAGTTTAAACACAAGTACATCTCGGCTATGTCAGGTGGGAACCGGACTCACAGGCAACCACCTTGACGTAACTTGACCGTGTTCAGATTCAGATTCAGATTCAGACCGTTTACTTATTGTGGAACGTAGTTAAGCTCAGATGTTACATAATAAGTTCTGTTCTTACGTCCAGCCGTTAGGCATACGCAATCACATACTAGGGAAAAAAGTAACAAACAGTAGTTGAGTCAAATACCAAAAAGAATGATTGGATTGGATATCGAGTATAAATAAGATTAAATAGATATCAATAGTAATAGAACATGTCTTGTCAACACTGTGCTAAATATTCACCGACAGAGAAGTATGCGTTATCAGCTAAATAATGATGCAATTGACGCTTGAACATATGTATGCTGTCTATGTTCGTAAGTGACAGTGGAACTATATTATATATTTTTGACGCCATACCAGACACACTGTTGCTGAACAGCGCAGTTTGGTGATGTAGGGTAGCCTATTAATAAACATTGTCTCGTCACTGACATGTAGGGTAGCCTATTAATAAACATTGTCTCGTCACTGACATGTAGGGTACCCTATTAATAAACATTGTCTCGTCACTGACATGTAGGGTAGCCTATTAATAAACATTGTCTCGTCACTGACATGTAGGGTACCCTATTAATAAACATTGTCTCGTCACTGACATGTAGGGTAGCCTATTAATAAACATTGTCTCGTCACTGACATGTAGGGTAGCCTATTAATAAACATTGTCTCGTCACTGACATGTAGGGTAGCCTATTAATAAACATTGTCTCGTCACTGACATGTAGGGTACCCTATTAATAAACATTGTCTCGTCACTGACATGTAGGGTAGCCTATTAATAAACATTGTCTCGTCACTGACATGTAGGGTAGCCTATTAATAAACATTGTCTCGTCACTGACATGTAGGGTAGCCTATTAATAAACATTGTCTCGTCACTGACATGTAGGGTACCCTATTAATAAACATTGTCTCGTCACTGACATGTAGGGTAGCCTATTAATAAACATTGTCTCGTCACTGACATGTAGGGTACCCTATTAATAAACATTGTCTCGTCACTGACATGTAGGGTAGCCTATTAATAAACATTGTCTCGTCACTGACATGTAGGGTAGCCTATTAATAAACATTGTCTCGTCACTGTCATGTAGGGTAGCCTATTAATAAACATTGTCTCGTCACTGACATGTAGGGTACCCTATTAATAAACATTGTCTCGTCACTGACATGTAGGGTAGCCTATTAATAAACATTGTCTCGTCACTGACATGTAGGGTACCCTATTAATAAACATTGTCTCGTCACTGACATGTAGGGTAGCCTATTAATAAACATTGTCTCGTCACTGACATGTAGGGTACCCTATTAATAAACATTGTCTCGTCACTGACATGTAGGGTAGCCTATTAATAAACATTGTCTCGTCACTGACATGTAGGGTAGCCTATTAATAAACATTGTCTCGTCACTGACATGTAGGGTAGCCTATTAATAAACATTGTCTCGTCACTGACATGTAGGGTACCCTATTAATAAACATTGTCTCGTCACTGACATGTAGGGTAGCCTATTAATAAACATTGTCTCGTCACTGACATGTAGGGTACCCTATTAATAAACATTGTCTCGTCACTGACATGTAGGGTAGCCTATTAATAAACATTGTCTCGTCACTGACATGTAGGGTAGCCTATTAATAAACATTGTCTCGTCACTGACATGTAGGGTAGCCTATTAATAAACATTGTCTCGTCACTGACATGTAGGGTACCCTATTAATAAACATTGTCTCGTCACTGACATGTAGGGTAGCCTATTAATAAACATTGTCTCGTCACTGACATGTAGGGTACCCTATTAATAAACATTGTCTCGTCACTGACATGTAGGGTAGCCTATTAATAAACATTGTCTCGTCACTGACATGTAGGGTAGCCTATTAATAAACATTGTCTCGTCACTGACATGTAGGGTAGCCATCAACATTGAACAATAAGTGTCGCATAATATGAGTCGAGCGCTATTGGGTGGTAGAAATAAACGAACTCTAAGGTAAAGATTATTAGTAAAAAAAGATTTAATAAAACCAGTAAGTTGTTTATTTTATGAAGTTTATGTGTATTATTATAACTAGTCTTGCGCACTACCTAAAACGCTATCAATCTCTACAGCACCAAAGGTTGACTGGAAGATATTGCTTCTTGGCATTAAATACGCCTTTGTACAATATTATAGATCTGTGTTTGTACATTTAATTTTGTAATTTTTTGTGCAATAAACAGTTAAATAAACCTTTACAATAACTTCACCACAAAAAATCCGAAAGAATAGCAGGGATCGTACCGTGTAACTGATGAATGAAATCAAACAAGATATCGCTAAAACGCAATCGACACAACCAACACAATATCAGTACACGGTACCTACACCGCCACCCAAAGAGAATATAATCACTAGGTACCACCACAGTCCACAACAAATGTCACTCATCCACGGTACGGTTTACAATGCGCTATTGATGCGACCACTGCAATCGTTGTATACTCGCTGGTTTACATTGTAAGCGCGCAAATAGCCATCGTTCAATGTAAACCGGCGAACGAAAGCGCGCTAACGTCATCCTCTGTCATTCAAATATCAACAACAACACTCATAAATAACCAGCAAAGTGCGAGTCGGACTCGCGCACGAAGGGTTCCGTACCATTATCTATAGAAAACCGGCCAAATGCGAGTCGGACTCGCGCACGAAAGGTTATGTAACATTATCTATATATATCGACGGCGGTCCATCGTAGAATTGGGCACATCATGATGTGCCCAAACGTGAAATATCATGAAACGATGAAATCTCTTAGGGCAAACACTGCGGTAGCTTAGGTGAAGACTAAAGGGGGCGAGCGCAGCGAAGCGCCCTAATAGTCTTCGTGTTCGTTTGACATGTATAACACAAAAAACATCACGTAGTGCTGAATAAAAATGATTTTAAAAATACATGTTTTTAGTATTTGTTGTTATAGCGGCAACAGAAATACGTCATCAGTCAAAATTTCAACTGTCAAGCTATCACGGTTCATGAGATACAACCTGGTGACAGACGGACGGACAGTGAAGTAAGACTTAAGTAAGACGTAATAGGGTCCCGTTTTTACCCTTTTGGGTAGGGAACCCTAAAAATTGTTAATGATGGTTATTGTCCTGAGAATTGCGTGGTATTCCAAGAAATAAGGCTAAGAAATGGCTCTGTTGAACATAATTTGGAATCTTCTGGACGATGACCATACCACTGATGATGAAGAAACGTCAAATAAATGTCAATTTGACGTTTCCGCACACGCTGCACTACCTGTTTTTCGTGAACTTATGACGCGCAATTATGACGTCACTCATGAGGTCCCGACGACGCGACGTTTACGTTGGTGAAAATAAGCGCATTATGAACAGACTTAACTGGCTTACTGCCCGCTCGTACATGCCCGCAAATGGCGCTCAATAGCGCATTGTAAACCGTACCGCCAGAATAACTCAACGTCAGGCAACAATCACATGTCATTCTAAAACGCTATGAAAGCTCCATCCAGCGAGTTAGCACAAAACAACTTCAGATGTCAACTAGTTAACTAAAAGGGTATGGGCATGTAATGGTCGATTTAATCTTGTGTCCATTTGCCCGTTTTTTAGTACTAGCAGTGGCACCTAGTTGTCATTTAGGAACTAAATCTTGAATTACGCTCCCTAGTATGGCGATTGCTTATCCTATTGTTTATTGTATCCATGCTTGTACTTCATCAATGCCGTTGTTACCGTGTTTGATAGTTAATGGTATCCGTTCTTTAGTTTGTTTAAAATTCATTATACAGGGTGTTTTGGGGAAGAGTGTAGGTATTTTGCAGATGGACAGGGTCGGTCCTTACGATCATTATATAGTATGGGAACCATGGTCCGATATCCTTTAGTTTTTAAGTTATGGGTTAAAAACTGATTTTATCAAATCTTTACACTTTTTGGGCTACCAAGCTAAAAAATAAACACAGCTTCAGATTAAATACAGTTTTTTTTTATTTATCAAATTAAACACATAACACAAGATTAATTAAAACTCTCAAAACTATCCCGATATCAAAAACAATCAAATTGTGGTCAAAAGAAAAAAAAACAAAAAACAATCTTAGTGACTTTTATCATTTCAATGTTTATTTAAAAAAAAATGTGTTAGTGAAAAATTATTAAAATTTCTAAAAAAAAGGCTTATCTTTTCCCCTTTCTATTGATGTATCAAATAACAAGCTACGCCTCAAATTCACGGAGATATGAGACTTTACATGCAGGGATTCCTCAAACCGGAATCGCCTCAGGTAACAAAGTTGCAATAATAATACCTGCTAGATATTATTATTGCAACGGTACTCAGAAATAGAAAGGTAACTAACATTTAATTTTCACAAATGCCGCACAGATATCAGTCACATCTTGTAAACGCGCACGTCGTCTGACTTCTGTAGTTGTTATGCCTAATGTCATCATCTCCGCTCTTATTACTTCGGTTCCTTCATTGATCTTAGTCACCAATTGCTCTCGACTCATTATTTCTACGTCGTACACCAACTCTTTGAGTCTTCCCCACACATAAAAGTCGAGGGGTTAGGGTTAGGTCGGGAGATCTGGCTGGCCATAAGATTGGCCCATTTCGGCCAATCCAGCTATTTTCATATTCAACGTCCAGATATTCTTTTACAGTGGTCGAGTAGTGCGCCGGGCTTCCATCATGCTGGAACATCATTTCTGATAGGAGATGCAGAGGAACATCGTCTAGTAAATCCGGCAAGACATTTTGTAGGAAATTTAGGTACGCTTCGCCATTCAGTGTGTCGGGCAGGATGTGGGGCCCAATCAAAATTCCTCCGATTACACCGGCCGGCCCACAGGTTGACGCTGAATCGCCTTTGCGACGACACTTGCTTTTTTACTTTCGGGTTTGCACCCTTTAGCTCCCAGTGATGCTTGTTATGGAAATTTGATATTCCATCTCTATCAAATTTTGACTCGTCGGTCCATAGTATTCTTCTTATAAAACTTGATTGACTGATGAGGTAACGGCAGAATGTCATGCGTCGGGCAGGATCACCTTCATCCAAACCTTGCACAGGAGTGTAATGGAAGGGATATCTCCTATCTTCTTGGACTACAGACCATACTTTGTAGGTGGATAGTCTTAAACCATGACTGTCACGCAGTTGCTTTATCACTTTGCGCACGCTTGTTGTAGGATCAGACAGGAAAGCTTGGAGTATTAGCTCATCGACTTCCACAGGGTGGTGGTGCGACACTCGGGGTTCCCGTAAGTTCAAATTTCCAGTTTCGCCGAGTCTTCTAAAAGTATTCCTAAATACCTGCGCGTTCGGAATTCGCCTTGTAGGGAAGCGTTCTCGGTACAGCTCTCGGGCTCTGGTAGCGTTACCGTCAGCAAGTCCGTACACAAAAACAATATCAGCGTATTCACGAAAAGTAAAAACAGGCATTTTAGTGAAATGTTTTATAAACACAGTCGTTAACAATACTGTAAGGTACTGAGAACTCAACGTGAAGGAGATCAACACTTGAAGTGGAACTACAACTTAACACGGAGAAATACAGTAAGTAGATGAAATCGTGTGCACCGAATGAACAGTCAAAACGTACTAACTAACAAAGCAAACATTCCTTTAACCGAGATGCAGCCCCTTTTTTGTCTACCTGAGGCGAATCCGGTTTAAGGTATCCCTGCATGTAAAGTCTCATATCTCTGTGAATTTGAGTCGTAGCTTGTTATTTGATACATCGATAGAAAGGGGAAAAGATAAGCATTTTTTTTAGAAATTTTAATAATTTTTCACCAACACATTTTTTTTAAAATAAACATTGAAATGATAAAAGTCACTAAGATTGTTTTTTGTTTTTTTTTTCTTTTGACCACAATTTGATTGTTTTTGATATCGGGATAGTTTTGAGACTTAATTAATCGTGTGTTATGTGTTTAATTTGATAAATAAAAAAAACTGTATTTAATCTGAAACTGTGTTTATTTTTTAGCTTGGTAGCCCAAAAAGTGTAAAGATTTGATAAAATCAGTTTTTAACCCATAACTTAAAAACTAAAGGATATCGGACCATGGTTCCCATACTATAAAATGATCGTAAGGACCGACCCTGTCCATCTGCAAAATACCTACACTCTTCCCCAAAATACCCTGTATAAGTTTTATTTAAATTAATCTTTAAATTATTATATTTTAGCCCTGTTATTATGTCAATAAGTGAATTATTTATTTCATGTTCAAATGTCAAATTATGATTACCTACATTATTATAAACTATGTTACTATCAACAGCAAATAGGATCATAGGGTGAGATGTCGAGTTAACAATATCATTAATATAGATTAAGAATAACAGCGGGCCTAGAAAGCTTCCTTGTGGTACCCCTAGCGTTACTTTTGAAGCTTCAGATGAGTAGATTAGTTTGTTTGGGAACATATACTCTGAATTTCGGTGATTTATTTTCGATCAGATAGGTATGATTTGATCAAATCTATAACATTACCTCTGTCTCCATACGTCTGTGACTTTTGTAACAATAATTTGTGGCTTACATAGTCGAATGCTTTGGTCATGTCCATATATATGGCTGACATATGTTTTGCCTAAATTGAAAAAAATAATTGCAGGGAGTCATAGATAGCCAAGTTAGTTGTTTTGTGTTTTAAATGCCATTGTACAAGATGACATTTAATTAGCTGACCATATTTTGGGGAATGATTACCCATGATTATGAACAACTTTTCCCAAGACACATATGGTCGCAAACGAAAAAAATAATTGGGTCTCCCATAGCAACATGTAATCAGCTGATCGGGTCAATATACTGAGGGACGAATATATTTTTTCGTTTGCAACCAAATGTTTCTTGGGGAAAGTTGTTCATATTGATGGGTACTGTCATTCCCCAAAATATGGTCAGCTTATTAAATGTCACCTTGTATATTACTTTTTCAAATATTTTTGAAAACACTGATATAAGGGCGATAGGCCTGTAGAAGTTCATATTTTCTTTATCTTCTTTTTTAAAGGAGGCTTGAGTATGGATGTCTCTAAAGCAAGGCGGGCACTATCTGTGCCGCCCCCAACGGCAAAGTTTTAAAGGCCAAAAGGACTAAAAACAACAACAACTCAAGCCAAAAAAAAAGTGTCTTTAAAGCATTAGGATATGTACCGAATTCGATGCAAATATTGACTATGTAGCTCATCACCTTGCTAATAGTAAGTAGAACATATTTTAATACTTTCGTACAAATCTCATCATATCCTGTACTGCCTGTGTTTTTCAAGGTCATAGTTATACGTGTAAAGTCAGTAGGATTGGTTGGATTTAAATACATTGAATTCGGTTTATTATAGGTCAAAGTTACATGATTATTAGGAAAATTATTTAATAATAATAATATTTTTTTATTTTCAGATTCATTTTACAAAAAAATGTTATCCATATTTGTCAAACTTAAAAAATAACACTAACTAGTTAGTATATAGTAATAGTGTAAACTCTTGTCAAGATTACTACGCTGCAGTTGCAAGCCAGTGCTTGTACATGCCAGTAGTTATAAGTCTATCAGAAAGAAGTTCTTTAATAATAGTATTTCTACACGTGTCAACTCTGTTCATGAAAGCGGCTATTCTGAACCTCACGATGGCATTAAAAGAGTTGACACGCGCATCGGCGAAATGCGCTGCAGCCTCGGCGCAAGCCCATCAGGTGCCTAAAAGTGTTGTTGTATGTGACTCTACGTGCATCGTGGGATTCACAAGTGTACTTAGTCCAGAGTTGGCACGTATAAACGATTGACAAAAAGTTTTAAATAGTAACAGTTTTACATCTGAAGAGGCCTTAAAGAACCTTCTTGCTATCATATTCCCAGTTATTGATAAAGCCCTGCGCTGACTCTCAATATCAGCATCGTCCTTCATAGAAGACGAGAGAAAGTGGTCAAGGTACCTGAAGTTCTCGACTACATTTACAGGTTGACCCTTAAGCATAAGACTGGGAATGTGGTCCGGTCCTCTCCCCGACCTGAACACCATCATCTCCGTTTTTTTAACATTATATAATAGATCGTGTTCTAGTGCGTATTTTTCACATAATTATAGACAATAACTTCCTCAGGCCTTTGATCGTCGGGCTGAGCAGACACATATCGTCCGCGTAACTCAGGTGGTTGACTTACCTGTCACCGAGCCTGAGCCCTACGGGCGTGCCGCTCAGCTCCACGATCAAGTCATTCATATAAAGGTTGAACAGGTCGGTGGAGGTCAGGCCCCCCTGCCTCACATCGCAGGTCAACCTATAACTATCAGACAGGACGTTACCCCACCTGACTGACACTGTTGGTCTGATTACTGTACCAGTAACTAAGAAGATCAACAGTGCCAGATGGCACTCCGCTCCTGTCTAATTTATTCCACAGCAGGTCATGTTTAAGAGTATCAAAAGCACGACTTAAATCTAAAAAACAACCGTACACCGTTATTTTATTGTCCAAGTAATAATTAACTGTTTGTTTTAAAGAAAATATAGCCATGTCTGTGGAAACATCAGCCCTAAAACCAAATTGAGCATCATCAAATTAATGATTCTGGTAACGTGAAATGGCCATTGGATGCCTTTGCTATGTTAGTCGGGTTTTTATTACTTTCCCATTTTTTCAATTTGCTCAATTTGTTCTCGCGGTGAACAGCTCAAAGTCAGCTGTTAATTATATTCCATGTAGCTTTTGATTTGTTTTGTGATGATTGTATATAGTAATTATTTTGGCTTTTTGAGTCAATTTTATTATTTTATGTACTTTTGAGAGTAAGTTTTAAAAGAGTTCCTATTATCTGTGTTTGGCCTTCGCCAAAACTCCCATAGGAGCTCTCTTTTGCGTTTGCTACATTTTCTTATACCTTTGGTCATCCATTTAGTTCTTCGTTTAGTATGTATTTTTACTCTTACTTTTGGAAAACACAAATCATATATTAATTTGAATACATTGAAGAACCGATCAAATGCATAATTCGGATCTGATGTGTTGTATACGTCAGCGAAACTCAAATTGCTAAGATGTTCTTTGAATTTAAACATGTTTTCGAGACTATAATCACGCTTCATAGTATACCAGTGACTAAGATTGCAGGTTTTTTGTACTGGACATTTAAGTATTTGTGCCGTGTGGTCTGACAGCGCAAATTCACGTACTTGGCTCTCCGTTGCGCGTATATTGTGAATGATATTGTCAAGGCATGTACCGCTACTCAACCTTGTAGGTTCTCTGATTGATAATTTTAAGTTGAAACCTAATACAAGTTGTTGGAATTGCCTAGATATTACACTATTTTCTAAGATATTTATATTGAAGTCACCTACTGTAATAAGATATTTATTTTTACATGCGTATTGTTGAAGAATGTCATATATTTTTTTAAAGAAATCAAATCATTCAAATTGTATTTAAGAATTCTATATTATTATGTTGTGTTCAACAAGATCAATCGCAGAACATTCTAGCTAGTGTATTTGGTATGTTGAAGCGTCGTAGATCTTTTAGATCTTTTGATTTGTGTTTATTCCTGACCAATAAACAAGATCCACCCTATCTGCTCATACGTGAATAGCATGAGGATAAACGAAAATTTGGAATATAAGTATAGCTGATTTTCATCACCTTGCATCATGTTATGTTATGTCACACCTATTATATCTAGATGGCTATCGTGTTCTAATTCATCTAAATGTATACTTAATAGATCACTTTTGCTTATGAGTCCGCTAATGTTTTGGTGCAGTATATTAATATGTTTAAACACGAAAAGGCTCCCTATTGTTGCTGTATCTCTCGTTCTCCTTGGCACCTGTTGTTTCGGTAGTATTTTCATTATTTACTACAGAAGAATTTGGATTTTTTGTTTTGTTTGATATGTTATCCGTAGATGTGTCTTTAACTTCATTAAGGTCTCTGTACGGTGTACACTTGCCCATTTTTACTTTGTAATCCCGCATTTGATTGGAAACGTGTTGTTGGTTCAGTGTGCTGCAATATTTGTTTCTGTCGGTGGCATAGTGTTTTTGTAGGAGCATTCTTAATATTGATCTGCTAAGGATTCTTGTGAATGTATATTTATTGGACGGGGACCTGCCGTATTCCATATCAAGGAATGAGACGTTGTTGTACCGGTTGCAAATCAGTCTAAGTTCGTAATTTTGTTTATGTTCCTGTAAATTCTTATTGTAAGGAATCTCACATACGATGATTGAAGCATTCTTGTTATATCGCAGCCTATACTATCATGCTTGACGTAAATTCAAATGGGTACACTTCGTTCATACCACCTATCAATATAACGTAATCTTGGTCAGTCAGTGTTGATATGTGTTATCCTAAGTTGTGTATAAACTATATTTAGCGGCTGTCAAAGATCTGGTGCAAGTCTCCCTAAACGTACAGCCGAGTCAAACCCGGTAAAGAATAACATACCTCTCCACAGAGTTGGAAGTAGACCATGACGATGGATATCTGCGAGACGGATATGACGAGGATCCAGAAGACGAGGAAGAGAAATCCGAAGAGGTAGTAGAACTGGTTCTCCCAGAGAGCGCTGAAGATGAACAGCAGCTCGATGAAGACTGCACCGAACGGCAGCACGCCAGCCAGCAGCACGCTGCAACCGACCAACCACAACGGTTCGATGACAGGTGGAACACGTAGCACTTATCTCGGCTTAGATTTGGTGGAGTTAATAAACTGGGTGTAAAGTATCTCCTATATCATAATCTGATGCGCTGCAGTAACTCGCAAACTAGCCTAGTAGCCTCCCACAGATCATAAAGGACGGTCTAGCAATTCAGCATGGAAAGTTTGAATGTGATAATGGGAGAGGAATTTTTTAATTGGAATTAGTGAAACGTCACAAAATCACCTACAGTGTACACGGCCACTGAGTGTCTCGACTCTATAAAGAAACATTGAGATAATAAATATTACCAGTTAGCAAAAGTCCTCACCAGAAGTAATGGCTCATATACCACTGCTGCTCGGGCACCTTCCGCGGTATGAAGTTCGTCCGCACCGGATGCTGGAACGGCTGCTTCCGGCTGCCGAAGTAGAAGCCCAGGTAGACCAGCGGCAGCGAGATGCAGAACCACAGGCACAGTAGCGCCACCATGGTGGAGAACGGCACCGCCCCGCTCGAGTGCTTGCCCATTATGAAGAAGTTGAGGAAGAAGCAGGTCCCGAAGAGCACCGCGGGGTAGAGGGTCGCGGTGAGGAAGGCGGCGTGCCTCCACTGCTTGCCCTTCATAGTGGTGTAGAGCCGCGCCGAGTAGTACCCGGCGACGAGTCCCATGCACACGTACAGCAAGATGGCGGCCGTCATGAGTGCGCCGCGGCTGGCCGGGGAGAGCATGCCCAGCATCGCGATGACTGCAAGCGAGCGAGCAATGGTAGAGCATTTCAGCTTTAAATTCCCTTCGCCGTTAAATTGGTTTTAGTGCGCAACTGTCAGTTGTCACTAAAAGCGCACTACACTACAGCCAACTTAACAGCGAAGGGAATTTAAAGCTGAATGTGGTTGCCAGGTTCATATTACAATACCCCGCTTTCAAAAAATATGATAGCAGGTGTGTAGTGTCAACTTGTTATGTTAGTAATTAGTTATGCACGCGTGTGGATGGCATCGTTTGATTCCATCCACACGCTTGCGAGTTTGTAGTGGTTCGGAGCTTGCGGCAAGTGGCAAGCATCCGAAGTTCGGACGAGGGTGGCAGTTCATTTTGCACAAGTGTTGCCACAGTCCGGGTAATGCTGTTTATATCGATTTAAAAGACGGGTAACGGTTTAATGGTTACCAGTGGTATGCATCCATTTATTACGGTGAGAGATGGATAATCAAATTTTGTTAAAACGACGGAGATTAATTATATCGCACATAGAGAATGTTGTAGTGTAATTACTTAAGTTTACATCGAATCCGGGAGAGAGCCTTTCAGCACCAATCCATAAACAGTGAGTATCTTGAAGAATGTCCCTTCTTCGTACCATTCCAGGAAAAATATTCCTTCTCAACATGAGCTGGCCTAAATTAAGTATACTGGAGTAGATAAAAATAAAAATAAATCTGAAAACTTAACCAAAAGTGATTTTATCGACATTACGAAACCAGACGAGGAGGTACCTACAAAAACAAAATTATCAAAGGATTCAATATAATAACACCAGAAAGATGGGAATGCATCGACCACGTAATTAAAAACAGAAAAGAAAATGTTACAACTACAGTCTTCACAATATAAAAGGCCCGGTGGGCAAAACTAAATTCAACCTTATTACGTCTGTGACACGGACGCTGTCACCAGGCCTTTCATTTGTGAAGACTGTAGTCACATATACGGCTTTTAGTATGGTGATAACGCACAACAGCATTGCGGGCTGCATGAGGTCTACGCCATAGGCAGCTTTGAAAATTATAATATACCACTGGACCTTTTTGTTCAATAGGTGGCAAAATCTGCGGCTCTATGACCGTACAACACGGGACAAGGGAGGGGTCAACCAGCAGACAGTGGACACTACGCCATTCTGGGAAAGGAAAGTGGTATATGAAGCCACTAACAGGAAATACAGCAAAAACTATGCTTCTTATTATAAAAATATTGCTACTAAAGAGCTGACTCCAAACTTGGTGATCAACAACATAACAATATACAGCGATGGCTCAAAAAATATTGTCACACACTGCACTACTCACTCGAAATACTCCATTTGCTTCGGAGGTGATACAACAGTGTTTCAAGCAGTCACGCAAGCAAACACTCAATCTCCTGTATGAAGCAATCAATGCATGTAGTGGGGAGCGTAGAAGACAGCGAAATTGCATACAAACAGACAGCGCATCTCTACTCTGCGCACTAGGAACACTAACAAAATCCAAAGAGATGCTTGACAGACTGGGAGAGAATAATAAAGTGAAATTGCAGTGGGTAGAAGGTCACCATCAAGACCATAGAAAATGCGAAGCGGACAAACTAACCAAAGCAGGAGCAAGAAGGGCGGCGATCGACCCCCCTTCATTATCGCTTGCATCAGCTGAAACAATACGGAAAACACTCAAATCAGCTACGGCTGATCAAGATAATACGGGCGGGCAGGTTGGACTGCGAGAACACCAAATAATTTCTTAGCTTAATTAACCTATTTGCCAGAGGCAATTCTAAGGAGAGCGACATCTTCGGGAGTAAAGTAAAAGGCTCGAGATGCGCGCAAATACCAGACTATACTAGACTAATTTATTATAGGAAATCCTAGCTTATATACTAGGTTGGTACATGTTATTAATGACGTGCATAAGACATAGTGCGTGATGAATATAAATATACCTTATCTGTGACGGTCGTCAACTTATCTTAACATTACGTGGGAATAGATATTTCCGCATATCTGTGGCGGGCGTATGTGCCGGCACAGATACTCCCCCCTTTAGGGAAAAAAATAAATGAATGTACTTATAACAATGGAAAAAATCTAAGTTAGATAACATAACAAACTTATATGAACTGCAATAATAACTAGTAGTATTTTAATAAACATAAAACCAGATCTTAATTGTGCATACTTTAACTTAATCTATTTTTATATATAAGGAAAGTCATTGTTTAATAAAACTAGATAGTAATAGCGCATACTTCAACTTAAAAGGTGAATCTTCCACGAATTAAAAAAATAAAGGAACTACGGTTATGTGAATTCTACAGGCGAGCCTTGTATCTGGCCGCACACTACATAAAATAAACTAAAAACTGGAAAACAGAAAAACACTAGGAAAATGGGGCTTTGCGGTTAGTAAACTAACCTAACCTATAACTGGAAAAGATCCGCCAGAGAGTCGTCTGATGCTGCAGCCGCCCATGTTTTTTCAGGAATCGATGAGTCAATTTACATCGCACGTCGTTGAAGTTGTAATCACTGTTTGTTTATAATTGCGACCGTACCTACACAAGGATGATTGTGCTGAATCAGCGTCAGCATTAAATCTGTAACCTTGGCTGAAGGCAGTCAATGATCTCGTACGTCATATGTACGTGCGTGCTCTTCACTCTTGAGTGAATATTAAGTTGCCGATTGATGAAATTTGTGTGCCTAAAAACCTTGGGATTTGGCAACATAGGGCACATCTTGTACACCAATCGTTTATATATAAATATATATATCTCTCTCTCTTCAGTGATTTGATTATTCTTCGTGCGATGTTCTTCCTGGATGATTTCAATATTCGTTGAATTAGGTATATCGATGATGTTTCAATACTCTTCTGGGGGCTGGAACGGCTTCCAAACGGCGGTCTTGAACTTGAAAAAGCTGCTTGCTGTGAATGAATTTGCCGACGCGTTCGTTTCTGCTGGTGCGAGCTCTATTTTGATAAATCAGCAGTCGGCTGACTATCGGTTCATTATTCTTGCGGTATCTTGAGTTCGATGCGGGAAATCTTCAGTTGAAATTATTTGGCTTCTGGTCCGTTTTCAAATCTGGTCCGGTCATGGCTTGCTTGATGTCGTCTTGGTTGCCGAAGTCGGGGCTCGGCGATCTTGGACGAAGTGCTTCTTGCTTGCACTTCTAAGGTGGCAGCCACGGAGTTTTCTTCGCGGCTGGGTCCATGCTGCTATTACCGAAGGTTGCTGATGTTCAAAAGTCGGGTCACCACTTTGCCAGAGGCAATTATAAGGAGAGCGACATCTTCGGGAGTAAAGTAAAAGGCTCGAGATGCGCGCAAATACCAGACTATACTAGACTAATTTATTATAGGAAATCCTAGCTTATATACTAGGTTGGTACATGTTATTAATGACGTGCATAAGACATAGTGCGTGATGAATATAAATATACCTTATCTGTGACGGTCGTCAACTTATCTTAACATTACGTGGGAATAAATATTTCCGCATATAACCATAAATCTACTAATTACCTGATGTGAGGAGTGAGACTGCTTCACAGTAAAATAAAAATACCGATAAAACAAACTAGCCTGATAAAACACTTGAAAATTACAGATGCAACAGATAGCTCCCTCTGTAAGTGGTTCATGGAAGTAGATAAGACCATGGAGAACATGCTACGTGCGTGCCCATCCACCATAGAAACATTGTCGATCGCAGGCCTCCTCGAACATTCAGGCCTCCTACTCCAGCTGTTGCAAGTGTTAAGATGGCGGAATTAGAAGGGTGGTTGCAGGGGACATGCACAAAGGCCCAGTTCAGGTGGGCCAGGTGTAGCCACTTTAACCCCACAGATAAGGAGAAGTAGGGGGGGGGGGGGCGGCGCCGAGGCTAACGGACCAACTCAAAGTTAAAGTCAAAGTACTTTATTACTGTAGATATTTACATATACTTAGCAAACGTAATTTTTTGCCTTTCTCTAAAAATAGGTTGTGCTTAACTAATATAAATATGTTTTTTTTTATTATTATGATTAATAAGCAGGAATAAATAATTACAAAATTATCAACAGCAAGGTCTGTGTTTAACCAGTGGGTGCTAGTCCCTTAGAGCTTAAAATTAGTAACCCTTCGTAATACAGAGATGGCGCTAGCAGTAACAATTGTAGTTTATCGCTATGGTTTCAGTCAACACACTTCAAGATGGCACCACAGGACGCTCATTTCAAGCAGATTAGTTACTCTTCTTATCCCATAGATGGCGGGACTTTGCAACTGTGAAAGTGCGCCTGCATCGCTGTATCTGTGATCGCTAGCACCCCTAATAACGAACCACAGATACATACATATTATACACAGACGCCTGCACTCACAGATACACTCTCTACTCTATTTAGTTTGTGGATAGTGGATACATTCAACAACAACATCAATCGACGCTTATTCAACAACAACATCAATCTACGCTACGTATCTTTGCTTGCAGAGCATAAAACAAGAAGCTTTCCTCAAAATGCCAAGAAAGTGTGCTTTTTACAATTGCTCAAACGCTAATATTAACAGGTCGTTGTTCCGTTTTCCAAATGACCAATGTCGCCTATTGTCCGTGATCCTAGCCAGAAAGTATGATCTATAAATATTATACAGATTCTGATAATTTGTGATTATGCACATGTTTTGTGTGTTGTTAGATATAGGTAAATGGCTACAATTTAAAACCAAATTTATTTTTTCGCACCAAAATGTGTAAATGATCACCAAAAGTTGCAGCAAATATCAGGGGAAAATACTGCGGTAGCTTAGGTGAAGGGTAAAGGGGGTGAGCGAAGCGAAGCGCCTTTATCCTTCGTATTAGGTTGAACATATAAGAACAAGAAAAAATACTTAAAACATAAACACAAAACATAAAAGAAAAAAGCTTAATTTCTACAGTATTTCGTGAAACACAATTTGGTGATCATTTATCCATTCTGGCGGTCATTTCGAATGTATTTGTAGTAAAATAGGTCCTTTAAACACAAGCCTTCATATAAATGTGACACACAAATCTGGCTTTTTGGTCACATTTACCACTAACACACAAAATATTTCGATTTCACACTTTCTGGCTAATATCACGTTTCGATGTATAAATAATGTTACTCCTGATTAGAGTTATAAATTAATCGTTAAACCCAAAAGTGCACGATTAAATGCTCGTTACTGTGCCTTTTGTGCAGTTAAATTGGTTAATTATTTATGTATGTATATACCTACTTAGATATTATTTCCAAATCGCGAACAATTTAGGTTTCAGAAAACTTATGATTATTTAAATTGATAATTTTATTCCTGTAGGATTTTATCGGGAAATCCGTCTGTATAACTCTTTAGCAATCCACGAGGAACTAACAATGTAAATAAAAATGTAACTCAAGTATTTGCGATGCATTAAACCCAAACCCTCGATCAAAACGGGTTACCCGCACATGTGCGGTTAAATGTGTTTAGTTGGTATTTAAACAATCGGTTTAATACGGACCTTACATCTCTACTCCTGATAAAAGGCAAGAATATATCAGCCATGCAATCAAAGATGGAAATAAGATGTGCAATCTTGACGATTTGATTGACACAGTCTCAGACTCTTTAATAATTCATGTCAGCGATGATCATGATGATGATGATGCAGATAGTGATATTAGTATTAATTCTGGCTAGGATCACGGACACAAAACATCGCGCTCGTGTTCAATCTTTGGGTTGGTTCATTAGTTATTTTTATTAATTTTAAGTGGACTGTATCGCGGGGCGGTATATAATCCTATTAGAAGGGGTTGAAATATTATCGCGGTTGAATCGGAGATGCACTCGTATTGATAGGGGAAACGGTCCTGCCTGAGGAATTAGAAGACAGAGAGACAGAACAGATTGGGAAGGGACTCACCAGCGGTCAGCAATCAGCAATCCGGATATAGCGGCTTCCTTCACCTGCTTCGATGCAGAGGGAATTTGTATGCTTCGAGACGAGACGCCCAGGTCCCAAATCCTTTGCACAAATATAGCTGGCCAGCTCCCACAGATGCACTATCACTTTGGCAATCGTTAGATTCACAGTAAAGCGGATAATTAATTTATTAGCGGTAGACGACACGGAAGCAAAGTGTTCAGACGTCCATATTTTTTTTTCTTCTTAGTAGTTCCAGTTTTTGACACCGCAGGCGCCACTCGAGTCTTCTATCTCGTTCGGCGCGTTGTGCGATGAGTGAGTAGGAAGGAGAGGTGGATATAGGAAGGATTCGAGTGCATATCCGTAATTTAAATTTAAATTAGGTATTGGCGTAAACATCCTCCCGGCCTTGAGAATACGTATACATAGTATTATCAAAAAAAAAAAACGGTTATGAAAAATATATTGATTTAAGTATTTATGTTATGTTATATGAGTATATAATCTACCTACCTATTATTTAAGAAGAGTTATTAGTCTATTTTTACTTTATGTATTTACTGAGATGGCAATGGACAAAGTTTGACGATAGGTCGTTTGAAAGTGCTTGTCGCAGTTTTAACTAGAGCAACTCGAACTCTACCATCTTTACCCGGGTAAACCTCTTGAATAGTGCCTAACGGCCAGCGAAGCGGGGGAACATCATCCTGATGTATTAGTACGACAGTACCCGGTTTCACATTGTCTGTGTCCTTAAGCCACTTTTCTCTCGCTTGTAATGAATTTAAATATTCCAAACGCCACCTTCTCCAATAGCTATGGACCATTTGATCGAGCAACTGTTTGCGATGACGCAGGGATTTAGATTCCTCGGAGATATTCGCGGAAGGTAGGTATGTTAAAGGAGAAGCCATTATGAAGTGAGCTGGAGTCAATGGCTCCGGATGTGGATCCTCTGTGAGGACACAAAGCGGTCGAGAATTTAATATAGTTTCAATCTGCGTCAAAACAGTTAAAAGCTCCTCATAAGTAAGTAATTGCGAGCCAATTACGCGGTATAAATGAAATTTAATACTTTTAATATTGGATTCCCACAGTCCCCCGAAATGTGGAGCGCGGGGCGGTATCATATGCCATTCAATACGATGGTCAGTAAATAAATCGTTTAGTTGAGACTTAGCTCCCACAAAATTAGTTCCGTTATCGGAATACATGTGGGAAACAGGGCCACGCCTGGAAATGAAACGCTTAAAGGCGGATAGAAACGTATCTGATGACAGATCTGTAGTCAGTTCAACGTGAACCGCTTTAGTCACTAAACAGATAAATAAACAAATGTAGGCCTTTTGGCTCTTTTGCCCACGGCGTCTACATAGTGTAATATTAATAGGGCCAGCATAATCGACACCTGTATGAACGAAAGCTTTAGTTTCTTGGACACGATAAGAAGGTAAATCGGCCATTTTAGTATGAAGCGGAGAAGGAGAATTTTTGAAGCACGCATTGCAAGCGTGAATGCGTTGTCTAATCACGTTTCGTGAAGACAAAATCCAATATTTTTGTCTCAACAGAGCACTGAGGACATTGGCACCAGTGTGGCAATGTAAGCGGTGATAATAGTCAATTAAAATATGAGTAACATGATCGTGTTTTGGTAACACTGCGGGATGTTTAGCTTCGTATGGTAGATTGCTGTTCGACAGCCTACCTCCTACTCGTATAATATCATGTTCATCAATAAATAAATCAAGTTTTCTAATCGGTGAAGATATAAGTTTGTTAGATTTTAAGTCCTGTTTCATTTGCGTAAAATGGGAACTCTGAACAGCGCGGATAAGATATCGTTCAGCTACTGTGAGCTGTGAAACCGATACCGTATAGTCACGCGGTATAATTTTCATAAATTTAAGTACAAAAGCAATAATTCTCAGAATTTTATTATACGAGGAAAACTTCTGAGCTAGTTCATAGAGCAAACTCGAAGCGACAGTACTAGCGGAAGAGCAAACTAGAGTTTTGGTCTTAAATTCAGGTAATGTCTCACAGGCCTCCGGAATGAATGGAGTAACCGGCCAGTGAGACACCTGAGAGCGGAGCCAAGTAGGGCCGTGCCACCATAATGGGTGAGACAGCAACTGGTCAGGTAAGAGACCTCGAGAGAGGCAATCACTGGGATTTTCTTTCCCCCTGACATGATAGAAGTGGCGCGGATCGAGATTTTCTTGACATTTTGCGACGCGGTTACTAACATAAATATCCCATCTATGTGGTGAAGAGTTAATCCATGAAAGAGCAATTTTTGAATCAGAGTATGCGAAGATGTTGTCAATTTTGGTACGCGTGCTGTATGTCTCATGAACGAGGCGAACTAGTTTAGCCATAAGGACAGCGGCGCACAATTCGAGTCGTGCTAGTGACACAACCTTTACGGGGGCGACTTTGGATTTGGCGCAAACGATATTGACGTGCACGTTTCTGTCATCGTCCGTGACATGGAGATACACGACGCAACCGTATGCTTTCATGCTTGCGTCCGCGAAAGCAACAATATTTGTGCTGCAGCCCGTACGTACACCCAAGTGACGCGGAATTTCACAACTGGAAAGTAGAGGCAATTGCTGATTAAAGTCATGAAATAAAACATTTATATCGTCGGGCAGGGGTTCGTCCCAGTCGACTTTAAGTAGCCAGAGCTCTTTAATTAAGAGTTTAGCATACAATATGACGGGAGCCGCGAAACCAAGAACATCCCACAAGCAGGCGATGCTCGACAGAATAGTTCGTTTAGTGAACGTATCCTTTATAGGAGCAGTCGAAAAAGTAAGAATATCTTTAGCGGGTAGCCATTTAAGGCCCAATATCTTCGTATCGTCGGAGAATTCGAGCGAGGCTCGGTTCGATTCCGGTACGGAATTTAATAACTCCATCGAGTTACTAATCCATTTAGTTAAATTAAATCCACCAGTCTTAAAGAAGTCGATGAGTTCGCGTGAGACTGAAATTCCCTCATCTACCGTAGGGACCGAAGTGGTCAAATCATCCATGTACAGCTCACGAGCGGCTATGTCCGCAGCGTGCGGGAATTGATTTTGTTCATCAAGTGCCAGCTGTCGCACAGTGCGCATAGCTAAGAAAGGACTACATTTTAATCCAAAGGCAACTCGATTAAATTGAAATTCGCGTATAGGTTGCGAAGGGTCAAAGCGGAATAATATCTTCTGATATTTGCGGTGCTGCGGCTGGAGAAGAATTCTAAGATACATTTGTTTTATGTCGGCCGCCATCGCTACCTCAAACAAGCGGAAATTAAGTAAAAGGACGAAAATATCAGCCTGTAGATTCGGCCCTGCGTGAAGAGTGTCATTGAGTGAAATACCATTATGGCATTTAGCACTAGCGTCGAGCACGACACGTACTTTAGTAGTTGTTTTATCGCGTCTAACGACGGCATGATGCGGTATGTAATATCCCTGGGAGTCCTCACTGTCAGGCGGCACTTCGGACAGATAATCATTATCTATGTAGTCCTGCACAACTTCATTATAGCTAGCTCTCAACTCAGGATCCTGCAGTTTACGTTCCAGCGACAGCAGCCGGCGAACAGCGATGGAGCGAGAGTCACCTAACTCGGACGGATCTCGACAAAAAGGTAAGGCGGTACAGTAGCGACCAGACGAGTCACGTGATACAGTGGAGCGATATATTTCCTCACATTGACTTTCCTCTGGGCTAAGGAACTTCTTAGAAGGCATTTCCTCCATTTCCCAAAACTTAGTTAAAGATTTATCAAGGTGGAGGTTATCAAAGCGGTCACTCATCTCCATGCTATTAGAGCAAGTGAAGAAGGTCGCGGTATTTATTTGTTTAGATGCGGAAGCGGTATTATAATTTTTATTATAGCTAGAAGCGGCAGGTACATCACCCATTAAAATGTATCCGAATACGGTTTCAATAGCGGGTGGAGCGGGAGGAGCGACAACCCTGCCCCCTAGCAGTAGATGCGGAAACAGCTGAGCGCCGAGGATCAGATGGATCTCACCCGGAATGTGCCAAAGTGGATCTGCGAGCGGTAAGTCAACCAAATGTTGCACTATAGAAGTGTCAACATATTCGGAGGGCATGCGGTCAGTTATTTTATTGACAACCAAAGCGGTAATATTATATGAGTATTTTTTATTTTTCGCGGTAACGAGTAGCGAAACGTACCCGTGAACCGTTTGGGAAGCGGATCCGACGCCCTTTATGAATGAATTCGCAAGCGGAATGGGCTTTAGACCGAGCTGATCACAGCAAGCGGACGTAATTAGATTGTTTTGAGAGGCGTTGTCGATCAAACATCGGACAGAAGCATTCTGTTTGTCATGATTTAAAACATTAACTTCAGCGGTTGAAAGTAATATAGTCGTATGCGGTGTAGACGGAATAAACGATTGGCCAGAGTCAGAGCGAGCGTGAGCACAAAGCGACACGTTAGGCAACGCGCTCTCCTGTGGGTGCGAGCGAGACGACATTACGTCTCCGCTAGTGGCATCGTTGTTCTGAGCGGGCGGCGGCGGCGGCGGCGGCGGCGCGTGAGGCGCGGAAGCGGAAGAGGTTATTTTGCTGGTACCTCCAAGGTGCAACAAAGTATGGTGAGCCTTGTTACAGGACTTGCATGTATATGTGGAGTTACACTGAGAAGCGGTATGAGATAAACTGAGACAGTTCACACAAGCACGTTTAGATTTTATGAAATCAAAACGGCCTTTGGCGGGAAGAGATTTAAAGGCGGTACATTTATATAACTGATGATGATCAGATTTATGACACATCAAACAGGGACCAACACCGTTACTGTCACTCGTTAGAAACGTTTGTGATTGGTAGGTATTGCGCGGGCGATTCGGTTTTGTATTATTATTATTAGGGTTGTTCTCCACTGACGTGGGAGCGCGGTTCGACGGAGCAGCAGCGGTCCGCTCTAATATTTTAACTTGGCTTTTCATGAAGTCAACGAACTCCTTATAGGAAGGAATTTCCTTGTCTCTGATAAATGTTTCAAAGGCGTGCGCGGTGGCTGAATCAATTTTACGTATGGCCATAGACATCAAAATAAAATCCTTTAAGTCCTTGAATTTTAATAATTCTAAAGCCGAAACCGCGGAATCGAATGTTTCTATAAACGTATTTAATGACGTAGAATTATTCGACGCGGGTTTGATATTCAAAAGAATAGATGCGTAATGACTTCCAAGAGCTCTTTTATCTTGGTACTTTTTAACTAGACTTTCCCAGATGGAAGTATAATTCTCACCTGACGGAATAATACCAGCGATTATTTTCAATGCGGGACCGGACAATTTACCGGTTAAATATTGAATTCTCTGAGCGTCACTTAAAGCTTGGTTCAAGTGTATATTCGCCTTAAACGATTCGTAAAACACAGGCCAACTATCAATCTTTCCATCAAACGCAGGAAGGTTAATTGGCGGGAGTTTGAACGGTGAAGACGAACCTTTGGTCTCGTTTGAGTGATGCGGTTTGTTTTTTGATAATATGCGAGAACGTACTCTCTGTATCCTGGCGTAAATATCTTCGAAAGCGTTAAGCGCGCTATAGTTAGGTACAAAGTTCGGATTTCCCTGAAAACCTAACTCATTTATCGAATCCAGATTCGAACTAAAGTCCGAGCGAATGGCTTGCAGCGTCTCACTCTCAGCCATAAAAGTCTCAGTGGAACGCAATTCTACCTCCGTAATATTTATTTTCTGAGCGACGTCATTTAGACTAGTCAAACGAGAGAAGATCGCGTTATTTTTTGCTTGTAATACAGTTATTTTGACAGCGGCCATAGTTGATAAACAACGAATGGAATTCAGACAAGCGAAAACGTGTAACGTACGTAAATACTAATATGCGGTATCGCGTACCTGTGGGTAAATAAGTACAACACAAGGTAGAATTCGAGCGGCTAACTAATTGTGAGTTGCCTATATCGGTAGGATAGTACGACAAGCGGGTTGCGTTATGAGTATGAGTACCTAGATAGGTGGGTATGTAAATAAATAAATACTAACAGCGCAGGTAGGTACCTATGGCTGCGGTGGCGGCGGTTATGAGCGGGAGAACGATTAGCGTCCAATATGGCGGATGAATTACGTGTAAAACTATCGGAGTTTTGACACAAAATTACAATGAAATAACTGATCCGGCTCGGAGGACCAAAAATGTTCAATCTTTGGGTTGGTTCATTAGTTATTTTTATTAATTTTAAGTGGACTGTATCGCGGGGCGGTATATAATCCTATTAGAAGGGGTTGAAATATTATCGCGGTTGAATCGGAGATGCACTCGTATTGATAGGGGAAACGGTCCTGCCTGAGGAATTAGAAGACAGAGAGACAGAACAGATTGGGAAGGGACTCACCAGCGGTCAGCAATCAGCAATCCGGATATAGCGGCTTCCTTCACCTGCTTCGATGCAGAGGGAATTTGTATGCTTCGAGACGAGACGCCCAGGTCCCAAATCCTTTGCACAAATATAGCTGGCCAGCTCCCACAGATGCACTATCACTTTGGCAATCGTTAGATTCACAGTAAAGCGGATAATTAATTTATTAGCGGTAGACGACACGGAAGCAAAGTGTTCAGACGTCCATATTTTTTTTTCTTCTTAGTAGTTCCAGTTTTTGACACCGCAGGCGCCACTCGAGTCTTCTATCTCGTTCGGCGCGTTGTGCGATGAGTGAGTAGGAAGGAGAGGTGGATATAGGAAGGATTCGAGTGCATATCCGTAATTTAAATTTAAATTAGGTATTGGCGTAAACACGCTCGACTTTTACCGTATTACCACAAAAAATGTTAAACAGCGTTTAACCTCAAAACAAAATACATATGTAAATATATAAATAAAAGCTTTTTATAAACACACGTGTTTGTTTTTCATACTCAGGGTCATATAGTTTAATATGAGTAAAATATTAGTATATGTGGTAATATAATAGTACCTACCCACCTACTTTGTTTATTTTTCTTTCATATTATACCTACCTATATAGTTACGTGGTTTGAATATAAGCACAACTAAGTATATGGAGAAAGCACATCACTATGATATATCTTGGCAATGTTTTGAATGCAACAACATTACCCAAAGAAGAAAGACTGACAACACACCAGTAAGAAGCATCCATACAGCAAACATTGACGATTCTGACTCAGATCAAAGTCCAATGGGTGACACATTAAGACAGAGTTTAAACTCCTTGGAAAACACCGGCTCACCGTCTACAAACATGAGGTATTTTGCTGACCTACTGGATACTAAATTAAATTCCATAAAAAACCAAATAGTAACAGAACTATCCGCAACGATTGAAAATAAGATATCCCAAAGTATAAAACAACTCAAAAAAGATTTTCTACAGCAATTCCAATCCGTAAAATTGGATAATGAAAAAATTAAAAAAGATATTCATCATCTGGACACAAAAATTTTACAACTAGAAAAAGAGCAGGAAAGTCTACAAAACCAACTACAAAAACTCACAAACAAAATAGACTGCAATACCACAGCCCGTCAGGAAAATCAGATAACACATGACTGCAGCAAGAGCATTGTCCTATATGGACTGGAAGAAATGTTCGAAGAGGACGGACACTGCCTCTACAGTCGTGTGATTGATGTTTTCTATGAGTTGTACAACGTGGACTTGACAGGATACGTAGAAGATAGTCATCGCATGGGGAATCATGGAAAACGCAGACCAATATATATTGAGCTTTTGAGCAAAAGAATGACAAAATACCTCCTACTTCATTCCTGAACAACACTAGATTAAAATTATCTGAATATTTGGATGAAAATGGCCGAAAAATGAGGAAACAAATGCACGAGATCTTGTACGAAGATAGAAAAAACGGAAGACATGCAGTTATACGGAACAACAAGTTATACATAGATGGCAAGACACATAAACTAGAACATGAAAAAAATAGATAACAGAAACTTAGCACAAAATTCCGATATTCAAAACCAGACATTTCGGAACCAAAGAAACATAATGTGATTGCAATGTATTATTTCAAAACATTCAAAGCTTAAATAATAAAAATCATATACTAGAAGCTTTCCTAGAGAAAAATACAAAGTATCAAGCAGTCTGTATACAAGAATCCTGGCTCTCACAAGGACAATTAGACTTAATAAATATAAAAAATTACCAAATTGCATCTGCATTCTGCAGGAAGGAACGAAAAGGAGGCGGAGTTTGTATACTACTACGAGATAACCTAAAATACAAAGATAGAACAGATATCACAAACATGTCAATTGAATATGTACTAGAAGTTTGTGCAACTGAAATAATTGATGAAAATATTCTATTAATAAATATGTATTGGAATGGAAGAGAGAAGGAAATATTCAATAAACAAATAAATATAATTTTAGAATATATAACTAAGAATTTCTCAGATCGCAATATAATATTAGGTGGAGATTTTAATATTAATATTTTATTGAATAGTTCTTTCACAAACGAATTCATTAATCTGATGTTACAAAATAATCTTACTCAACACATAAAGGAACCTACGCACCAACACTCATGCATAGATCTAATATTTACAAACTTTCAGGATAAATACACTGTCACTAAAGTAGAGCAACTAGGATTTTCAGCACATAAGGCAACTACTATCCAATTAAACATAAAACAATCTAAGGTACAGACTACATATTACATGAAAAAAAGGTTCTACAATGATGTAAATATAAATAAATTCAAAGAAACATTAAAAACTATCACTTGGAATAATATCTTACATAAAGATAAAACAGTAAATGAAAACTACGAGATATTTTATCAAATTTTAAAAAACATTCTTGACGAAACCATACCCAAAAAAGTAATTAAAATAAAAACAAACACTAAAAAACATTGGCTAACACCTGGCATCATACTATCATCTCAGAATAAAAGATTATTAAGAATACTATCCTTAACATCCAAAAGTGACGTACTTCAATCCTACTACAAAAAATATGAAAAAATACTTAAAAAAACGGTCATAACAGCAAAAAAATTACATTACATAAACAAACTTAAAAAGTCAAATAATAGAATAAAAACTATGTGGGATATAATTAAAGAGAGGACTAATAAAAAACGTCAAAACCAATCACAAAATATTACATTAAAAATAAATAGTACAGTGTATTCTGAACCAATTGCTGTTGCCAACATATTTAATGACTACTTTACAAAAATAGGAGATCAAAATAATACACAAAAAAATAATAGTACTGCACATAAAAACTATCCAGTGATGAGCCCTACCGAAAATACAATGTTCTTGGCTCCTGTAACACATCACGAAATACATAAAATAATCCGAAATTTAAAAAATAAAAATAGTTTCGGTAAGGACGAATTACCACCAACACTAATAAGACAGTGCGCAAACGAATTAACTTTACCTTTAACTATCTTGATAAACCAATCATATATTGAGGGGACTTTTCCAGACATACTTAAAAAAACAATCATTAAACCTATACATAAGAAAAATTCAAAGTCCGACCCAAATAATTACAGACCCATTGCCATACTTTCAACAATTTCGAAAATTTATGAAAAATCTATGTGTAATCGCGTATACTCTTTTTGCGAAAAATACAAAATCTTAACAGAGTCTCAAAACGGTTTTCGCAAGAAAAGATCGACAACTATGGCTGTATACAAATACATTCAAGAAGCTCTAAGTATCATAAATTAGATATGTCTAAGGCATACGATAGGGTGAATCACAAAATTCTATTAGACAAACTTTATAGAATAGGTGTGCGCGGAACAGCCCATAACTGGTTCACTTCATATTTGAAAGATAGAGTACAATCTGTCGAAATACAGTAATCGAACAAAGAAACTAACCAAATACAAAACGTACGCTCAACTGATAGGACATTAAATTCATCAATACCCCAAGGAAGTGTCCTGGGGTGTCTGTTGTTCCTTATATACATCAATGATCTCCCTAAAGTAACGAATAGTCACTGCGTGCTGTTTGCGGATGACGTATCCTTACTGGCCCCATCAGAAAATAGCTCCCAACTGAACACAAAGCTTACTTCTACATTAGATCACATTACTAATTGGATGACAAACCATAACCTTCAAATTAATTATAATAAAACTAAAGTAATGATATTCCACCCCCGACAAAAAAAGCAACTTGATTTCATCTTCACCTATAAAGGTACTCAAATAGAAATAGTAAACCGGTTCACTTCGCTTGGAATTGATATAGATTCACACGTTAACTGGAAACAACACACCCAAAAAATTTGTAACAAGATATCTCAGTTTTCTTACGCACTTAAAGAAGTTAAAAAATGTACTGATCTGAAAACTGCACTTGCGGTATACTATGCATACACTTTTGCATGGCTCAGCTACGGCATACTTTTATGGGGAAACAGCACAGGTGCGCCAGCAATACTTATTTTACAAAAAAAAACTAATACGGATCCTAGTAAATACCAAACAAACGGACAGTTGTAAACCCTTCTTTCAAAAACTAAATATTCTGACTTTACCATGCTTATACATATACGAAATGTGCAAATTCGTCCGTGATAATAGGAATCTTTACCATAAGCGCGGAGAAATCCCCGTAAACTACTCTTTAAGACATAAAGACAGACTCATCCAACCCTGCACTTCTACTCTAAAGATGCACTCATCTAGTCCTTATGTTATGAGTATCAAAATATATAATAAATTACCCACCCTACTTAAAGATGAAACGAATAACGTAAAGTTCCTAAAGAAATTAAAAACTATATTAATTAATAAAACATATTACAGTATAAATGAATATTTCATAGACACATCATTTGAGACAAATAAATAACTTAAAATTACACTAACACACAGATATATATATGTATACATAACACTAACTTATAAATATATGCATGTACATCACAATAACACACACACCCTCACACACGCACAAACGTACACATAAACATACCTCAATAATAAATATTTTATATTAGTCCTTAGTATTATACCTCTATAGTATTGCAGTGCCCTATGGACAGGGTCCATCAATTGTACCTAAATTTAAGAACAAATGTTTATGTACTTTATGGAAGCAATAAACCTAAATTGAAATTGAAATTGAATGGTCTGCCACAAGGCACACGGCACACGGCACACGGCACACGGCACACGGCGCACGGCAGAAGAGGTTGCTGCTGTATAGTGTTATAGTATCTGTGCTGCCTGCAAGCTGACGCAAGTAGAATCTGCAGGGTTTTTGTCCGAAGGCCCGCGATTTTCAACCTTATAGCTTGGTAAAAGGGTTCAAAACTGGTCAAGAGTCTGCTTGTACGGGCGATGAGGAGGCGAACTTTCGAGGGATCATTCAAGTATTACGTAAGCATAATTCTAGTAGTTTTGTTTCTTCTATTCATATACACCACACACATCATTTGCAGAAAAATTATTAACGTCGTATCTTTTATATTTTTATTATTAACATTTAAACGATATTCAATTTTTTACACAAACAAAAAAGGAAGTAAAATATTGATGACGTAATCACCATCCAGACTCCCCCGGCCCCCCTTACATTAAAATATGCTAAGTAATGATCCTTCCCCAACCACATCTTGGTGCTTTCGTAATACTTGGATGACCCCTGAGGTTGTAGTGAGCTTGCTGCATCAGAGAAGAGAATTTGCGCAGTCCCAGCCGTCTTCTGAAATCTGGCAACGTAGCCGCGTTGATTGGGCCGCCATTTAGCGACTTTGTCGCTAGAAATGGCGACTATTTCTTGAGTCCTAGACAAAAAAAAATGGATTTACATCCATTAAATGCCTGTTTGCATGTATTTTCCATTTTTATTTGTCTGTAAGCATTATTTTGTGCAATATTCTTACATTTTTATTTTATATTTGCAAATTGTTCATACATTTTTAGGGTTGATTACAGTCATATTCAAAAATTACTGGACCCTTGAACTTTTTTTTTTTTGAACTTTTTATTTATGTTTTTACAAAATTGAGCTTAATAATATAATATTACAATTACTGATAAATTTGTTTAGCTAATAGGTACAGTGGTTTGCTGGCCCCGAACTAGGTAGTCCTGTATTTCAGGTGTTCCTCAACGATAGCTATTGCAGGGAATTAGCTTTTAGAACTGTAGCCTTTACATGTGATTCTGACATCTAGGAATATCAAACGCTTTTGAAAAAATTTACCAATCACAACACGATTATTTGACACGAGCTGTATTATAGGTACTTATAATTCGACTTTGCTGTTTAAAAGCGATGTTCTGATTAATAATTTCTTCAAAAGCCATAAATTTGGTTGAAGAATCATCTTGCGTATTTTCGTGGCTTTTTTTTTATTACTGTAGATATTAACATATACTTAGCAAACGTCATTTTTTGCCTCTTCTCTACATTGGACCACTTTGGGAGAAGAAGGGCGTAGAAACTCCCACAGATTGATTTTTAGATCTCTTTTAAAAATAGGTTGTGCTTAACTACGTGGCTAGCGACATGGAATTTTCGTAGTTGGAAACACTGTTTCGAATGGATGCGATTGACAAGCATGACGCTGCTCACGCTCAACCTTCTCTATTTAATTATAATTACAAGCCATCCATCCATCTGGATGAACAGAGAAGTATGGCAACGCCGCGGCGTGTGGTCCGGCACAAACAACAAAGTTCTATTTCCTAGTTCAAGTCGAATACTGATGCTGAGATTCGGTGTCCGGTATTCGGAAGCCATCGTCTTTTCTAAAGGGTCCAGGTTGTAGGCAGAAGTCGAAAAAGGTGAAGGAAACTAGTAGGTAGGTAAACGAGGAGCACATAAATCCAAATCCACTACATAGTCAGCCATTGAGTATTAGAGTAAGTTGGTCTTTGGATTTGGAGTAATACATTTTCATAAAATAGAGTTGACTGATTGTACATTTTAGGTAGGTAGTATCTAATAAGCAATACCTACAGAGCAATACCTATTGACATTGACTTGACAAGAAAGGAACCAGCTGCACAAGCGCCATCTCGTGGCATCCGCAGTATGTAATTAAAGCTCCTAGCGCCATCTCGTAGTGTTCGATTCCAAATCGATATTCGATCGATGGTTTCTGAACGGCCATTTTGAATTTGACGTTAGCTGCCAACCTAGCAGTTTTTTGACAACTGACAGACGAAAGCCCTCGCAAGTAAACGCGTTTTGGTTAGGGTATTGAAATTAAATCGCAGGCCATCTGGAATGTATTCGGGTTTCCCTCAGGATTGTCTATATAGCTGAGTGTGTTGTGGTTCCCCGAACCAGATAAAGTTCGCATTTACGTGGCCGATTGGTTTTTACCACGTAACATAACCTGTGCTCATTGAAGCTGGCCCGCCAGTCATAGGAGGTTGGCTGAAGAACCTGTCAACCAAGAAGAGCCTAGGGTGCACCCGGGCCTTGCAGAGAGACAGGAGGTTGACGGGACCGAAGCACAGACCAGGTTAGATCGACCCCAATTACTTCAGCTCGGTGAATCGCCGACGTTCACACTTCTTGGCAACTGATCGTTACGCTACCTCGTAGCTGATGGGCCCCTCGAGGTCATTAGGTGCTGAGAAGCCTGAACAATTTGGCAGCTAGAGCGTGGCTTCCTGAGATTTGCAGCCGTCAAGGGCTCCAGGAAGGCACGATTTGGGACTATCAATCTGTAGGTATAGGCGGTTATTAGGTAACTTGGTTGTGTTCCTATATCCACATAGATTGGTAGTATTGTAAGCTATATGTCTATTGCTGGTAGTAGATAGACAGATATTGAATTGAATTACCAGTTAGTCAATCTATTAGTGGTCTAGTAATGCTATTGAATGAATGTTTTGGTTAACATAGGTAGTTACATCTATTGATAGCAGGCTATTACATTGTTTTCAGTTTATAGCAATTTATAACTTGAACTAATATTGACTATCTGTGTGTGTTATAATGATAAAGGGAAACTAAATTGTATTTACAGAATTTATATAGATATAAAACTCGGTTCCTATTGTTTAAGGAAAACAACATTGTTTAAGTTGTGGTTTAGGGTTCCCTCGTTTGGGTTGTAGACTGGAGGGTCCAATAAAATTGAGTTACTGCAAATTGTGAGTAAGTATCGTTCCGATCATGTCGTTATCTGAAATCCAGAAGGGTTTTTCTAAAGAGCTCAGATGGTTTTCCTCCGCACACGGTCTGATAGACCGTTTAGATAGGCATGATGTGGTATTGGAGCGGTCTATGGACGTTAAGGAACGTTACAATAGGGTGCTCGAATTGCCCGCGCAGGCGGAATCAGTTGATGGTTGCGCATCTGACAGGCTGTCACGGTTGATAGGGGATGTCGACCAATGTATGGAGATGGCAGCTGCTATCACGCAGAAGGCTGCGGACATACGTAGACAGCGCGAGTCCAGCCATGGTGGTGACATTGAAGCACCTCTGCCGCTTCAGGGTTCGGGGTCCAGGTTACCTGCCATAACTATGCCTACTTTTGACGGAGTGTCCGGTGAATGGATGAGCTTCATCAATCTGTTCGACAGTTTGGTGCACATGCGATCGGACATTACCAAGTCTGTCAAGATGGCTCAGCTGGTGGCAGCATTGAGGGGTGAGCCTAGGGAGCTGGTCGCTCATTTGACAGTTACGGAGGGTAACTATGAAACGGCCAGGCAATTGTTGGTCAGACGTTACCATAACAAACGGAGGTTGGCCGATGCCCAACTGAACCGTTTGTTTAGTATCCCGGTTGTGAACAAGGTCGGGGCCATACAGACGGAGGTTTTGAACCCATTGTTGTCCGTCACCAAGGCTCTAGAGAATCTTGGACTTCCGGTTGGTGAATGGTCGTACCTACTGTTGTACATTGTACTTTCCCGCCTACCCGCTGACGTGCAGACTCGTTTCGAACAGTCTCACGGGAGGTCGGCCGAGGACCTGCCCGCCTTCTCCGACTTGGTCGGATTCTTGGAAGAGGAGGCTCGACGGGCAGAGAATTTGGGGTTGACGGTCACCCATCCTTCGGAGCCACAGAGAGCTGCCGGGAGCGCCGTGAGTAGGGGCCCTCCGACGAGGAAGTACCGCACCAACCGGCAGTCGTATGGGACTGTGAGTGAATTGACCCCACATGGTGAGACCTGCCCATGTTGTAGGCAGATTGGCCATGCTGTGGCCAATTGCAATAAGTTCGGGGAACTTAGGGTTCAGGGACGGCGCCAGATGGCCAAGCAGCGGAGCTGGTGTTTCCTGTGCCTCGGGCCACACATGGCTAGGGACTGCACGCGCACAAAAATGTGCGGATATTGTGGTGGGGCCCACAACAATCTGTTGTGCATGAACCGGTCCGGCCAACAGCCTCCACAGGGCCGTATCCAGGGTGACACGGCATGGGGCCCTGAGAATTCGTTTGCGACTCGGAGCGCAACTCAGGGGCCAACGTCCCCACGTCCACAGGGCCGTACCCAGGGTGACACGGCATGGGGCCCTGAGAATTCGTTTGCGACTCGGAGCGCAACTCAGGGGCCAACGTCCCCACGTGCACAGGGCAGTACCAGGGTGCAGGGCCGCACTCAGGACCATTACATGGGGGGCCCTGAGTTTTCGGTTGCGACTCAGCATCCGACCCAGCGGGACATTGGGTGTGTTGAGCAGGCCGTAACGGGCGGGTGGCATGGGACACCTTCGAGCTATGCGGGTGCGGTTCGGACGCCGCCTCAGTTGTCGCCCCGCTCGTCGCCTCGTCCTCGTCGGTCACATGTGATGTCCCCCCCGCTCATGGAGCGGCCACGGTTGAATTCACGCCCACCCCCCTTTACGGGGAATCGTAGGTTGGGAATGGAACCGGCGCGTGGGCCATTTGTACAATGGGACCCTCTGGCGTATAGCTGCATACCTGATCGGTTACAGGCACAGTGGGGCCCCGGGGGTCCTCGCTAGGAATTTGCGGCCCAACCATTGGTTGCCCCCCAACCGGAGACGGTGGTGTTACCGATCGCCTCTGTGCTTGTTTGGGATTTGGCGGGCAACCCAACATACGTTCGCGCCCTATTAGATTCTGGAGCTCAGGGCTGCATTGTATCGAATGATTTAGCAAAATTGTTGGGCCTCAAGGTAAATAGGTATAATAAATCAATACGGGGCGTGGGGAATGTTACGGTTACGAATGTAGTTGGTCAATCGGTGATCACGTTCTCTCCACGTTATGACATTTTGACAAAAACATCCGTGCAAGCTTTAGTAATGACGCATGTCATGGGCAGACACCCCTTGGTGAAGTTGAATCCGGCCGTTCGATTCCTGACATCAGGACTCAAGTTGGCGGATCCCGATTTTGACACTCCAGCCCCGGTCGACCTGCTACTGGGAGCAGACGTTCTGGGTAGGTTTCTGTTGTCGGATCGGCGAGTTCTTCAGCCGGACGGGTTGATTGCTGTGGATACTAAGTTTGGTCACGTGATCATGGGTCCGGCATTGCCAATGGTTAGGCCTGCCGAGTCAGATGGCATACTTATTGGCTCAGCGTTGTCAGACGCTATCCAACGTTTCTGGGAGATAGAGGAACCTCCCACCGTTCGTCGAGTCGACGCAGACGAAGAAGAGTGCGAGTTGTTTTACCAGAATAGTACTGGTCGCCTTCGTTCTGGTCGTTTTGTAACTCGACTGCCTTTCAGGGCCGATCGACCGCCACTAGGAGAATCTAGGAAGATGGCTGAGACGAGATTGATCTCGATGGAGCGTAGGATGACAAGGGACGCCGTATTTAAACAAAAATATGTTGATTTCATGAGGGAGTATGAGTCGTTAGGACACATGTCGGTATCGGGTGTGGACTGGAGATCTGAGGATCATTGTTTCCTTCCACACCATGCCGTCCTACGAACCCCTACCGGCAAGATTCGAGTTGTTTTTGATGGGTCAGCACCTACCTCGAACGGGATGTCCCTGAATCAGTGTCTACATTCGGGACCCAAGTTGAGTCGTGATATTTCGGATATTCTCACGAGCTTTCGGAGGCACCAGATTGTATTTGTCGCCGACATTCGGATGATGTTTAGGCAAACGGTAATTCATCCGGCTGACAGAAGGTATCAGTTGATACTTTGGCGTGAGTCCACGGCCGAGCCAGTCAAGGACTATGAGTTAAACACGAACACGTATGGGTTACGGTCTAGCCCGTATTTGGCGATGCGTACCCTGCGGGAGTTGGCGTCGCGTGACCGTGTGAGCTATCCTAGAGCCGCCGCTATCCTGGAGCAAGATTTGTACGTCGATGACGTCTGCACAGGGGCAGCCAGTGTAGAGGAAGCTCTGGACCGACGTGACGAGCTCATTCAATTGCTGGAACGAGGCGGCTATGAACTACGTAAGTGGATGTCCAACTCCCCTGAGTTGATGGCTGGTCTCCCAGATGAGTTTCAACAAGACCCGCACGTTTTTGAGAATCCTGACAACCCTAACATGTTGTCAGTACTTGGAATTCAGTACCGGCCCGTCCATGATGAGTTTACCTATCGGGTGGTTTTAGAAACACCGAAGGCCTGGACGAAACGGTCAGTACTGTCAACGATTGCGAGAACGTTCGACCCGAATGGATGGATTTCTCCAGTCACCTTTGCTCTCAAATGTTTTATGCAAAGGCTATGGGCGGCTCAGTTGACCTGGGACACCCACCTCTCAGGTGATTTGTTGACTGATTGGACGCGAATGTTCACCTCGCTATCGGACATAAATAATGTATCGCTGCCGAGGAAATTGGTCCCTGCTGGGGATTACAGGGCAACCCTTCACGGGTTTTGTGATGCCTCTGAACGAGGGTTTGCGGCAGCGGTTTATTTGCGAACCGTCACCTCCACCGGGGAGGTCGACGTGCGTTTGGTTTTGGCAAAAAGCAAGGTAGCGCCTATTCGGACAAGGATGACGATTCCAAAACTGGAACTGTCCGGGGCTGCTCTTTTGACCAAACTTTTGAATCACACTCTAACAGTGTTGCGTGGGTCAGTGGTTTTGGAGGATACGGTGTACGCGTGGACGGACAGCCAGATTGTTTTGTGCTGGCTGAAGGCTTCGGTCCATAACTTAGAGGTTTTTGTTGCGAACCGTGTCTCCCAGATTGTGTCGTCTGAGGTCCCACTGACCTGGAGACATGTACCAGGAGAATTGAACCCGTCTGATTGTGCATCCAGGGGATGTCGGGCTCCTGAACTCGTTAGACACCATTTGTGGTGGGGACCACCCTGGCTTGCCAAGAGAGAATCGGACTGGCCCCACAGTCATGTAGTAGTATCTTCGGATCATGGCCCCAGAGCGGCCGTGCATGTTACCCAGAAGGCTGAGGACCCTGACGCCGGGTTTCTGCTGGACCGGTATAGCTCACTTGACAAGTTGATAAACGTGTCCACTTGGATTAGGAGATTCGCTCGAAATTGTCGTACTCCTCGCGATCAGCGAACGTTGAACCCTATTCTGACTCCGGCAGAGCGAAACGAGTCGCTATTGAATTTGGTCCGGTTGGTACAGTCCTCGAAGTTTGGGGCAGAATTGGAGATTATACGAAGTGGACGTTCGAAATTGAAGGGAGCCGTCGCGCGTCTCAACCCCTTTGTTGATTCGACCGGGTTACTTCGGGTAGGAGGAAGATTGCGCAATGCGAATCTGTCGTATTCGGCTCGTCACCCACTTCTACTCCCCAAGGGGGACAGTTAGTTGAATTGCTGGTGACTGATCGTCATATTAAAAACGCGCATGCCGGCTGTAACGCGTTGTTGGCCACGCTCCAGCGGGAGTTTTGGATCTTATCTGCCCGCCGTGTCATACGGAACATCGTGTTTCGGTGCATGCCTTGTTATCGACTTAAGGCTGCCACGATGCAACCTCCCATGGGGGACTTGCCCCCTGATTGTGTGAATGAGGTCAGACCGTTTTCAGGTGTTGGTACGGATTTTGCAGGACCGTTTATGGTGAAGAGTTCACGATTGCGTACCGCTAAACAATACAAGGCGTACCTATGTGTGTTTGTTTGTTTATCCACCAAGGCGGTACATCTCGAGCTCGTTGCTGATCTCTCGACAGAGGCTTTCATTGCTTGTTTGGATAGGTTTGTTTCTCGAAGGGGACTTCCAACTTTGATCCGCTCTGATAACGGCACTAACTACATCGGTGCGGAACGATACTTACGAGAGATAGTCAACTTTTTGAATGTAAATAAAGTGGATATTGGAACGGCCCTCTCCCGTCGGGGTATACAGTGGACCTTCAGCCCACCGATTTGCCCCCACTGGGGTGGGATTTTTGAGGCCGTAGTTAAGTCAGCTAAGACGCACTTGGGGCGTATAGTAGGTCAGACCGCGCTGACTTTTGAGGAGCTCGCGACATTGTTTTGTAAGATCGAGGCCGTTCTCAATTCGCGACCGTTGTGTCCGCTCAGCTCGGATCCAAATGACCTGGAGGCTCTGACCCCAGGCCATTTCTTGATAGGACAGCCACTTAACGCGTTGCCCGAGCACCCCTTCGAGGGAGTGAAATTGTATCGGTTGTCAAGGTATCAGATGTTGCAGCAGTTTACTCAGAATTTCTGGAAGCGTTGGTCGCTCGAGTATCTGCATATCTTACAACAGCGCCTTAAGTGGACTGACAAAACCAGCCCCCCTAGTGTTGGTGACCTCGTTCTGGTTAAGGATGCTAACCTACCGCCACTACGTTGGCGCAGGGGGCGCATTGTTAACTTGTTCCCTGGCAAGGACGGGACCCCCCGGTCTGCAGAGGTTCTAGTAGGAGGCTCGGTTCTAAAACGAGCGGTAGCAACGTTGTCTCGGCTGCCCGTAGATTAGGGGACAGGTGGGTGCCTGTCCGGGCGGGTGATTGTTCGATTCCAAATCGATATTCGATCGATGGTTTCTGAACGGCCATTTTGAATTTGACGTTAGCTGCCAACCTAGCAGTTTTTTGACAACTGACAGACGAAAGCCCTCGCAAGTAAACGCGTTTTGGTTAGGGTATTGAAATTAAATCGCAGGCCATCTGGAATGTATTCGGGTTTCCCTCAGGATTGTCTATATAGCTGAGTGTGTTGTGGTTCCCCGAACCAGATAAAGTTCGCATTTACGTGGCCGATTGGTTTTTACCACGTAACATAACCTGTGTTGGAACACTGTGCTCATTGAAGCTGGCCCGCCAGTCATAGGAGGTTGGCTGAAGAACCTGTCTACCAAGAAGAGCCTAGGGTGCACCCGGGCCTTGCAGAGAGACAGGAGGTTGACGGGACCGAAGCACAGACCAGGTTAGATCGACCCCAATTACTTCAGCTCGGTGAATCGCCGACGTTCACACTTCTTGGCAACTGATCGTTACGCTACCTCGTAGCTGATGGGCCCCTACGAGGTCATTAGGTGCTGAGAAGCCTGAACACGTAGTATTTGCAATATTGCGATGGTGCTGCACCTAGCGATATAGGCCTCGAACTAAAGATGCTTCCGTAGCATCTCTGTTTACGCCGGTGACATTTTTTGTTCTACGTTGTCCATCTGTACTGTATAGTATTATAGTATCTATGGTTTAACTAGATTAACCCCATACAGTCCTGTCATTTAAGTAATCTTGAACATTGTAATATCCCTTTTTCGACAAAGTCACTTTAACATGCTTTTTAAATTGCTCAAATGGCAATTTCAAAATCTCCAGAGGTATCTTATTTTATTATAGTTAATAATACACTGACCCTTGAAAGAATTGCTAACCTTCGCGAGTCTAAACCGGGGCGCAACTAGTCTTAGCTATAGCTCTTTTCTGGAAAATAAAAATAGTTTAAATATCCGCTATGTGCTTGCCCCCTGGCTCTGTGCGTTTTAAATTATAAATTGCTTGAATAGCTCTTTTCTGTAAAATAAAAGTAATTTGAATATCCTCTGCTTTCCCCCACAACAAGATACCATAGGACATGACACTATGAAAGTAACTAAAATATACTAGCCTAGATTTAGCTACATCCGTGCTTTGTCTGATGTTCCTAACAGCGTAAGCCGCAGAACTTTATTTACCAGCTAATTTATCTATGTGGGGTCCCCACTGCAATTTGCTATCAATGGTTATTCCAAGAAAGTTCGTATCATTTACCAATTCTAACGTGGTGTTGTCTAATACTAAACTGATACACTTGGTTTTACCAGTGTTTTACAATGTTGTACAGCTCAGTTCATCATTCAGGATATGTGAATATTTCAATAATAAAATAAACTTAGTACTTACAGATAGTAATCAGCGCCATAAAAAAGACTTGAATGCCGCTTCCAATGACGGCGGCAAACAACATCCTCCGTGGCGGCGGCCGGAAGACGTCTCCGTGGACCAGCTTCCAACCAGTCTCCTCCATCATGTCGTCCAGGCTCGACTCACTGTTGTATCGAGCTATATCCCTTCGGAGAGTTCTTACCATGATCATGGTTAGTATACCTGGAACATCAAGTAGATGCTTTACAAATAATATCTACAAATACCATTAGGTTGATAAGCCATAATTTAAGAGGTAATCAAAAAGCAAGACAATTACCAGATAAAAAGAACACCACAATTACAGAGTTTATAATGGAAAACCAATGTACATGTGCATCCTTCATGCCGAGATAGATATCCCATCGTGAGGCCCAGCTGATGTCTGACTCTCCCCACTCCACCGAGTATGTGAAGTATAACTTAGTTCCAGTGTCCTCGTTTACCAGCTGAGGCTTGGCGTCTGCTGGGAACTGACACGAATCATCCACAAATGACAGTTGGTCTTTATCTACTGACAATGTCTCAACTTCAAAGCCAACAACCCGATATGAGTCTCTGAAAATTTTTGAAACTTAAGTTTATTTTAATTCTTACAAAGTGAACACAAACTTATGACCTCCTTGTAAATGCAAGTTACACTTCAAATGTATGTGAACAACTAACTCGCTAAAAATGAGCTTCTCCTAAAACATACATGTTACAGCTGTTGCTTATTGCAAGAGTATCTTTTAAGATGATCCCATTACATGATGTAAGCTTCAACTCCATAAGAGTTTAGTTCAGTTCAAATTTGTAATATTTTAGGTCACAATATAACATAACAAGTCACTTACATACAGGCTTGCTTCTGGCCCCACTAGGATACCGTGTTGTGGGAACCAGAGACAGCGGCATGTAAACAACATGTAAACATCCAAGAACTGAGATTTTTTTCATCCCCAGCTGGGATTCAAACCTGGGACCTCTCGCTTGGGAAGCACAGCCTCAAACACAACACCACAGAGGTTGTAGATATTGATCCAGTATGAGATAGTTTCTGTTAATTAGAGGAACTGCCGTCACTTTATGCATAGTTGATACTTACTGGCTGTGTTTGTGGTACTTCAACAGTAGCTTCAAGTGGTTGTTGACATAAGCTTTACCCTTAGACATGTACCCGAGGCGGTATCCTTGTTCAATGTTCCTTTCAAAAGTCTCCTTATCTAGAACTCTTGTAGATACTGGCAAGTTATCAACTAGTCTGGAATTTAGAGAATACTACTATCAGAAGTGTATTGGAATTATGATACACAAATCTGCAATTTGTTAGTGAAGGGGCAAATACGAAGTACCCATAACCGGCAAGCTTGCATAGACTTATGGATGTTGAGGAAGCGAGAGATGTATGCCAGGATCGTAGCAGGTGGAGGTTTTTAGTCTCTGCCTACCCCTATTCAGGGAGATGATTTGAGCATATGTATATATGCATGTGTATGTATGATTGACTTACTAGCCAGATTTAGTATGTACGATAGACTTACTAGCCAGATTTACCAAAAGATTTTAACAGGTATATTCTGGAAACTACCTAAATCTCTAGATAGATAGATTGCAAATTTGTCTACTTACAAGTGCACTCGGTATTCATGTTCGATCCTGCCAGCCACCTTCTCTGACTCCTCCACATTCCAGTTCATGGGGTCATTCTTCTTGTGGCACAGCAGCCGACACTTGATATTCTCGGCCATGTGCACTTCGTACGGAGTGTTCACGATCCGGTCCCCGCGCAACACTTCGCCGAGGTTCTCCGACTTGTATACAAACGTGCCGTTCTTCGGCAGGCACAGCGGCAGCGAATAGTACTCATAAGGAAGCTGCGTGTGAACACTCGTCATCTTCACAGCTTTAACTTCAATCTTCTGTCCTCTCCTGAACTCGACGGGTGCGACGCCGGGGACGTAAAATCCATTTGTGAGCACGATACAGCTGTTTACTACAAGCACGCTCCGCATCAGGATCTGGAACGTTATGAATGAGCGTTAGTCTAATCCTCGGGTTGCTGCGGTACTGTTGTTTCACAGATACCTACGGTAAACATTTTTGGTGCTTGGGCCTTTGCCCCTCTCCCTTTAATTGCTCTACTTTCGTCGCCTCGATTCACGATAGCTTCCTTGCTTCCTTCCTTCCTTCCTTTTACCTTTTGACGTTTTCATTGATTTTGTTTTGACAGTTATTGGTAGGTGACCGGGGGTTTTCTGACAGCTCATTTTAAAAAAAAAGTTCTCTTAGCCTTTTCCATAAAGGAAAAAACATTACAAAAAAAAAAAAGTTCTGAAAGCTGTGACAGATGGCGTTAATTCGAAAAGGCTTTCATTTAGGGGTCTTGGTAAGGTCAATTCAGGTTTTAGTTGATCAACTTCCTAAATCCATAGAGTAATCGCCTTGTTAAAGTAATGGGTAAGTACTTGTATAAGACACATTGAATTTGGGGGAGGGGGCCGTGGAGGGGGGGAGGGGTGGGGGAGGGGAGGTCCCCCCACCTACCCCCCCTTTTAGGAAAACACTAGTTTTTATGTTATGAAGGTCCAAAGATTGAAGAAAATGCCTACATTTTTTGGATTTCGGGGGAGTTGGAGGAGGAGAGGGGTTGGAGGAGGGGTTGCCAAGAGTAGGGGGTCCCCTCGCTCCTCTTCGCTTCGGCTCCCGGGTCTGCTGTAACGTGTGAACCTAACAAACCTATCTTTAGTTTTTAAACAGGAAGTGACCTAAAGCAACCAATTTGGTTCTGATAAACTCCATAAAGTAGTTAGTAAGTAAACAAAGCCAAAGTCGTCCAGAGAATCACGGATAAAACGAGAGCGCAACAGAACATTCACGAAACACGGAAGGAATCGGAATGAAATGAGCAAGTAGGGGGTCGCCTCGCTCCGCTCCGCTTCGCTCCGGCTCCAGGGTCTGCTGTAACGTGTGAACCTAACAAACCTATCGTTAGTTTTTAAACACGAAGTGACCTAAAGCAACCAATTTGGTTCTGATAAACTCTATAAAGTAGTTAGTAAGTAAACAAAGCCAAAGTCATCCAGAGAATCACGGATAAAACGAGAGCGCAACAGAACATTCACGAAACACGGATGGAATCGGAATGAAATGAGCAAGTCATTATGTCAGAAAATACAAAATTGCTGACGCAAATTTCTACCATTACAACAAAATCTTGTAATTTGTACTAAAATCATGTATCAATATCCAACGTTGGAGCTTTTCGGTTTGACATTTGTCGTTCCGAGATTGGCCAAGTTGTAAAAATCGCGTAAACATATTTTATAATTAAAGTGCTAAAATGATGTTTCCTAAATCAGAAAATGGTATCAGAGGATAGCTAAGGACCCCCCCTAACCACCTAAGTACTCCAATCTTCCAATTTCAATGTGTCATAAATAAGACCCAACCCAAAGTAATTGTTATCTATGGTAATCACTAATAATGTACTCTGTGGAGTTATCTTTGACGTCCATCCCTAGGGAAAACGTTAGTAACACTATACGTAGGTACCTAAACTCTGATGTTTTATTCCGTAGAATTCTGACATTTCAGATATCAGACTCGTATTGAAATTGAAAAATGTGCCCGGCCAAAAAGGTTTGTAATCTCTGACATGTCAAAAAATTATAGCGGTCAGAATTCTACGGAATAAAAAATCAGAGTTTAGTATCTTACTTATTATATGTCTGTGGTAACACTTTTTTACAGAATTTAAGGAGACGGAAGGATGTTAATTTTTTTACATGATTTCCATTGATTTCACACGAGATTTCGGTTTAGAAAACCAAAGTCAGGCGAGGTTATGGGCTTGGTTTTAGTATCGTTGCCCCTTAATTTAATTATAATGAGGTGTGTAATCGATAGCTCGCGATCCACTTTATTGTGGGTAATTACAAAATTAAATTATAGATGTTAGGTTTGTGACATGAAAATCACAAGTACTATACTGATGGGTATGGTCTTCCCGAGAGGAAGACTTCTTGGTCCCATCATCAGCCACAAAATTCCTTCCTCTTGACAATTAACGTTGGACTGGTAGTCACTTTTCCTAACAAAGTGCTTTTCTTTAAGTGAAGAAATGCGTAGCTTTTTTTAAATCAAAGATGAAAATTGTAAAATTTCTATAAACAAAACGTAAAAGTTGGAAAATTTCTGTGAACGAAACTTAAAAATTGTCGTAACGAAGTGTCAATAAGATCATATAACTTTGGGAACGCAAAACATGTATTAGAGTTGTATCCAATTAAGTAAGACGTGGGCACCTGGAAGAAGCTCATTCGAGAGTGCCTCAATGTCATGCAAAAATCTCTAGCTAACTTAGTCTAAACATCCTATTGCCACATGATTGCATCAGCCAGTTCTGGGAAGCAGGGCTGGTTTCTGATGAGTCGGCTAAGCCTGGAACTATAACTCCTCCCCCTTAGCTTCGAAGTTATCGGGTTAAATTAAAAAAAAACAGAAAACTTCGAATTACACATTAAAATATAGAGAATTTATGAGTCACATTCTCAACCTAACGTAGTCACTTTGAACTACATAGCAAGATATCACGGGATGTGACTATAACATCTTAAGACTATTCACTGCGCTAACAATAGGGGTGGTACAGCGGCCTCCCTTTTGACATCGTTGCCTACAGGCTTACGAAGCTTTAGCACAGATTTATACTTGTAGAGTAGTATACATATAACTATAACTAACACAATAATATAGAGAAGGATAGTCGCAGCACTATCACTAACACTTTTCACTTTGATCACACCTGGATCGCCGTTTATGCTGATCGTCAGCATGTTGTTAAGGTGCCTTACATCGTCCAGTTGGACTCCTCGTAGGTCGACGGGTTCCAGTTCATCAGGAGAGCATTCCAGCTGCTTAATTTCTGGTAAGTTGATCATCGGTAATGGTTTAAAATCTTCCTTGATTGAATCTGGGTATTGTCGATGAAAATATTACATTCAAGGTTTATTGTTATGACGTACGTACCATAGGTATACTGCGTGTGCATAACGTCACCGTTACAGGTTTGGGCCAGGATCATAGGCTCTCTAGTGAACCAAATTCCAAATTCCGAATGTCTTTATTACTGTAGATATTTACATATACTTAGCAATCGTAATTTTTTGCCACTCCTCTACATTGGACCACTGTGAGAGAAGAAGGGCGTAGAAACACCCACAGATTGATTTTTTGATCTCTTAAAAATTGCTTGTGCTTAACTAATACAAAAGGCTACTGTGATAGTAGCCTTTTGATATTTGGGCTTGCCTTAGATTGGCTTTTATTGAGCGCTTTAGCGTGGATAATCTGCCCTTTCGTTGATTCCGGTGTGGTTTCTCCACCTCGTTTTTCGCGTATTTTCTCTTTAGACTGAGTCCAGTCTAAATATATATATATATATAAGTTTATCGCGTAGGTATTGATAGAGTGTTTGGGTTCTTTTTCGGTGGTCTGTAACAAACTGCTGCTTATAGTTTTTATAAAATTCTAAGTTAAATGCAGTATTTAATTCGGTGTATCTGAAGACAACTTCGAATGGCGTCAAATCAGTTGCACTATGGATTGTATTATTGTATGGCATACTAGCGTAAGCCATGACTATGGCTGGGTCTGTGAATTTTGTCTCGAATTTCGCTAGTCGTTAAATATCAATTATTTTTGAATAAAAACGTTCAATGAGACCCAGCGAGTTTGGATTGTTCGGTGTACCTACATCTAGCTCTATCTTGTATAGTTCGGTCAATTATAGCCTATTTTTAAATTCCAAACCAGGGTCGCAGCTTATTTTCTGAGGAGTAGGATAGTTTAGATAAACTTAATACTCATGTTTGGGAAGAGGGGTGATGTAAACAAATGGGACCTAATTAAATACTTTGAAACATTTTGCTCACGGAATGTTAATTAAATTGTTATGTTTACATTCCCATACAGTAAAAGCTTGCCACAAGCTGAAAATGATCTTAGATATAAGCTAAATATGACATTACATACAATGTCATACCTATATAATAATAGTTTGATTCATCTGATTGACTCTAACAATAATCTTAGTGATAATATTTATTTGACCAAAGGTAGTCACTAACCTTTCAGATTTTTACAAACGACAGGTAGCTGTATCGCTATCTTATTTTTTTAGTATTACAGCTAAGAATTTGGCTAACCTGACTGCTTCTATTGAGCACAGACAAGGGATATTGGAAAACATTCCAAATAATTTAAATTAGTTCCTAAGACAATAGAGGAAATCTCTAGCATACATAAGCCATTAAATATATCACCAAGCATAGGATATCAAAAATGTGTAATATCTTCCGTGAATTAAATAAGTCAAAAAGTGTAATAATATCCCAATATTGAATAATATTCAGACAAAGGGTAAGCCCCACTTAAATATTACCCATCAATGCAGGGGCTACCTGGCAAATAACTTGTATTAGAATTATTTTTTAATAATTCTGACATTGATGTTATTTGTATAACAGAACACTGGAAAAAGGAAAATATGATGTCTTTTAACATAAATAATTACAAAATTGTCAGTTGTTACAATAGAAAGACTGCTGATAGAGGTGGTTCTTTAATCTTAGTAAAAAATAATATTAAGGTGAAACATCGGAAAGATATTCTTGTACTTACTGTAGAAAGACAATTAGAGGTATCCTGTATTGAGTTGGATAGCCATATTATTGTTTGTGTCTACAGACCTCCGAGAGATAAAAAAGGCCATGGCAATTTTGAAATATACGACAAAATTATGGAGGAAGCCCTCATTAAACTTTGTAATAAGAGAAAAAAGTTAATTATTTGTGGCGATCTTAATGTAGATTTGCTTGTAGATACAACAATGAAACGACGATTAATAACTCTGTTCAAGTCATTTAATTTATGTGATGTATTTCTAGAGCTGACTAGATTTACACTTACCAGCCAAAATGCTTAGATAATTGCGTTTTTAGTGACTTCACTTTTTAGTGAATTCACAAGTAAAAAAGTAATTAACAGTTTACCATCCGATCACAGTGGTCAAACAGTTTCATACCCAATTGGTAGTAAAACTAAGACTGATCCATCATTTTATAGGTCTATCACATCCCATAGACTAGAGACGTATAAGAAAAACTTAGATATAAATTTGCCAGTACCGGATTTTGATGAACGGAACCCGAACAATCTTATATCTCAACAAACCCTTATATCTCATATTTATTCTGCATGGGAGGCCGCACAGGATGCTATCGGAGTATTTTGCGATCAGTCGTAGGCATTTGATTGTTTTGATCATGATACGCTACTAATTGAATTAAATCATTACCGAGTTAGAAATAAAGCGTTGGATCTACTAAGATCATACCTAAGCAATAGAATTCAAAAGGCAGAAGTAAACGGTGTTAAATCTGATGGATCGGAAGTAAAAATTAGCGTTCCACAAGGTTTCATATTAGACCCTTTGTTATTCCTGGTAAACATTAACGATCTGCCTTTTATGGTGGAGAAATTGACTGACATAGTATTGTTTGCTGATGATACTTCACTGGTCTTCAAAATTTAAGGACAAAAAGAAGATTTTGATGATGTTAATGGAGTATTAGCTTTAACCTTGAATCGGTTCATAATTAATAATTTATTGTTAAGTGCTGGTAAAACCAAATGTATCAAATTCTCACTTCCAAATGTCAGGCAAGCAGAGACCAGTTTAGTGTTGGACAGCAGCACATTAGAATAAGTAAATGACACGAAGTTTCTTGGAATAACCATTGATAGCAAATTGTAAATTGGTCCCCCCACATAGATAAATTAGCTGGTAAATTAAGTTCTGTGGCTTACGCTGTCAGGAACATCAGACAAAACACGGATGTGGCTACATCTAGGCTAGTATATTTTAGTTACTTTCATAGTGTCATGTCCTAGGGTATCTTGTTGTGGGGGAAAGCAGAGGATATTCAAATTACTTTTATTTTACAGAAAAGAGCTATTCAAGCCATTTATAATTTAAACCGCACAGAGAGCTTTTTAAAGAAATTGATATACTAACTGTAGCTATTCAATTTATTTTCGAAAATATTATTTATGTACGCAAACGCCCGGATGGCCTGACCATGATCCCGTGGGAGAGGGGACGGTCATTGCTTTGGGATGCGACGTGTGTCTGCACATTCGCTCCCTCCCACCTGGCATCGACCATGTCCACCCCGGGGGCCGCAGCGGAAGAGGCAGCGAGGATGAAGACGCTTGCCATAGAAACCACCGGGGTCTGGGGAGTGCAGGGCAAGGCATTCATTAGGGAAATAGGGCGCCGCCTGAGGCACCGTGGCTATGACCGCCGCTCCGGTTCCTATCTTATGCAGAGGATCTCTCTGCGCAGTGCAGCGCGGAAACGCCGCCAGCGTGATGGGGACCTTTGCATGTGATATGGTCCGGGGCGCTTTATTTTCTTAGTGTGTTTGTGTGTGTGTGTGTGTGTGTGTGTGTGTGTGTGTGTGTGTGTGTGTGTGTGTGTGTTTTTGCATATTTAAGTTTTGTACAAAGCATGTACTGATGCTGTACATTGATTTATTTTCATTATAATTATGTACTATTAAGTACTGAAGTCTTGGCTCGATTTCACTACTTTCTACAATGACCACACTTATTTTTAAAGAAAATGTTTTATCGGGACATATTCGAGATATTGAATAACCTTTGAAAATAAGTACAAATAAATTTAACTGTACGCAAGAACTTACAACATTTTCCAAACCTAACGATAGCTGATGTTAACCTAAGAAATAATCACAGACTGTATGCGCCCGATTTAGACTCGCGAAGGTTAACAATTCTTTCAATGGTCAGTGTATTCTCTACTATAATAAGATACCTCTGGAGATTTTGAAATTGCCATTTGAGCAATTTAAAAATCATGTTAAAGAGACTTTGCCGAAAAAGGGATATTACAATGTTGAAGATTACTTACATAAATGACGGGACTGTATGGGGTTAATCTAGCTCAACACAGACCTTGCTGTTAATAATTTTCTAATTATTTATTCCTGCTTATTAATTATGATAATGATATATATTTTATTGTATTAGTTAAGCAAAAGCAATTTTTAAAAGAGATCTAAAAATCAATCTGTGGGAGTTTCTACGCCTTTCTTCTCCCACAAAATGACGATCGCTAAGTATATGTAAATATCTACAGTAATAAAGACATTTGGAATTTGGAATTCCATGTCCTTAGCGGAGTGGATAGTTTCAGCGGTGTCGGATTCTGATTTTACCGAAGACTTAATTCTGATTTATCATCGTCTGCTGATAAGATTTCAATAATTGAGGATGCTGTAGCCGTTCCTTCGGAGTCGGATATGGTGCTTGTTTTAGAGTCCTCGGATTCACGACGTTTTTGAGTCAACTGTAAGATCTGTTTTGTGATATCGTCTTTATGGGCTTGTAATTTTATTTCACTTTCGTCAACATTCACGATCATTGAATTACCCTCATCAATTTCAATTGGATCCGCAATAGCGCTTCGGTGTGTTGTTTTCCATTTTTATGTTTTAAGCCAAAGACGAATTCTTGGAGCCGTAAACGCCATCGAGTCAACTTACTGTTTGGTTCCTTGAACTGATAGAGCTAAAGGAGAGGTTTGTGGTCGGTGTAAATATCAAATTTATTTCCGTATAGGTACGGTCGGAAGAGTTTTGTAGCCCAAATTATAGTTAACAATTCACGTCCAATCGCACTGTTACGCTTCTCGGTATCGGTGAGTGTTCGACTAGCATAAGTTATCGGTCTATCGCTTCCTACTTGACCTTCTGACAGTACCGCGCCTATAGCCAGCCTGACGCGTCGGTAATGTTTTGACATATCCGGGTATTGTTATATTGGGCAAGCAGCTCCTTACCCTTTTGAAAGGCTCCCGTGTATTTTTGATCGATTATTACCTTTCGGCCTTTCTTTTATATTTTTGAAAAATCATTTATAAATTTTCTATAGTAGCCAATGAATCCCAAAAATCTTTAATTTCTGTCTGTGTACTTGGTATATAGTACTTGGTGTATAGTATATAATATAGTATTTGGTATGGGTTAATTTAGTACTGATTTGATTTTGTCGTTGTTGGGTTTTAGCCCGTCTTCTGTGAGGGTATGTCCTAAGTGGTGAACCTCTTTACGTAAAAAATCCGATTTATCTAGTTGAACTTTCAAATTCATTTGGCGGAGTCTATCGAGTACTGTCCGTAGCTTTCGCAGATGTTCTTGGACACCGTTTGAACAAATTAGGATGTCGTCCAAGTACACAAGGCAATGAATTCCTTGCAAACTCCTCAATATATTATCCATAGCGCGTTGAAAGGAGGCGGAGGCCGTTTTTATAAAGAAGGGCATGCGCTTAAATTGTTAATGCGCGTTTTATGTGGAAAAAACTGTTTTGGCTCGATCTTCCTCATCAACCTCAATTTGGTGATATCCTGAAGCCAGGTCCAGCGTTGTAAAATAGTTGCAGATATTCGGAAGATGATATTTATCGTCTATAGTTATTTCGTTGAGCCTACGATAGTCTATGACCATGCGGTACTTTGGTTGGCCTGATTGATTTGCCTATTAATCTCTTCAGCTAAAGCTGGTGCCCGTCAAAGTCAAAGTCAAAGATCTTTATTACTGTAGATATTTACATATACTTAGCAAACGTCATTGTTTGCCTCTTCTACATTGGACCACTGTGGGAGAAAAAGGGCGTAGAAACTCCCACGATTGATTTTTCGATCTGTTTTAAAAATTGGTTGTAGCTGGAATATGAAACATATTCAAGTATATTACGTACAATGCGAAGAACACCTTTTTTATGCAAGATATATCCAAGGTTGGCAGGTGCGCAGTACAAACCCTAAGTTTTTGTAGGCTTTCCTGGTGATGATATTTACATGCTCGTTCATATATGATTGGTGATCCAAGTGTACACCAAGATCACGCACTAGTTGAACACGTTCAATAGGCTGATCCTGGATTGTGTATGAGAAGTGCAAGGGACTGGTTTTCCGTGAAAAGGATATTTATTGACATTTCATGGTATTAACTTTAATTCTATTAGTGATGTAGTATTTTGATAATTTGTTTAGGTCATTTTGAAGGTAAGCACAGTTCGATCTGAACCCACCAACAACAACCGCCTGTGACCTTTTGGTGAGGTATGATTGTATCCAGCGCAGTAGGTCCCCGTGAATTCCTAGGTATTACAATTTGCGCAGCAGGATGGTATGATCCACACGATCAAAGGCCTTTTCGAAGTCAGTGTAGATCACATCAACCTGCCGACTAAGGAAGAAGTTCGTGAACAGAGCTAGATTCGTGGTAGTAGACTGGCCTCGGAGGACGCCGTGCTGTTCAGCGGGTATTCCTTTTGATAAACAAAGATAGAAAGTGTCGTATACTAATTTTTTAATATTTTGGCAAATATATTCAGGATAGCTATAGGCCGGTAGTTTTCGACCTTTAATTTAGAGCTCTTTTTGTGTATAGGCACGATAAGTGCGGTTTTCCAGGCGCTCGAAAAAAATCCTTCCTTTAATGATCGACTATATAGAATAGTCAGAGGCCGGTGTAGTGCTTGGCGGCAACGAAAGATAAACGACGGGGGTAGGTTGTCACTCCCTGAACCTTTGTTGCAATCGAGTTGTTTAAGAGCTTCTAGGACTTGATTGTCAGTGAGCGTGATTGAGTGAACATCGAAAGTGACACCAGACTGTGATGGTGGTAACTCTGTGTTAGGATATTCATCGGCCGGCGGGATAACAACAATCTGGAAGAAGCTATTGAAGGCCTCGCAAATACTCCCTCCCTCGGGATACTTTTTCCTCCGTGAGTGATAAACTTTGGGTAAGAGGAGCCTGAACGTTTAGATTTTATGTATGACCAGAAATGTTGTGGCGATTCTTTAATTTTTAATTCCATTTGTCGTATGTAGTCAACGAAACAATCCGAGTGAATCTTATGCTGCCTCTTTCTAAGTAGGGAAAACTCAGCGTAGTCAAGAGGGTTCCGGAACCGCTTCCAGCGAGCGAGTACTTTAAGCTTTTCGCGAGAGATCTTATTCAGAGGTCGGCTGTACCATATTGGATAGGTATTGCGTTTGTGTGTTAAAACGTTAGGTACGTATTGGTTTATACAAGTCCGCAGGTGTTCGTAGAAAACTTTAACGGCTTCGTCTACCGTGCTCCCGCTTAGTGCTGACTCCCAGTCTACCAGATTAAGAGCTTCAAGGACGCCGTCGTAATCAGCTCTGTTGAATTGAAGTTTAAGGAATGGTCTAGCTTTCAGTGGTTTAACGGTAATGTCGGAAGCGTCTATGCTAAATACAAGGTGGAAAGTATCCGGTTTAGATTGTGGATATTCTACTTCCGCCAAATATATAATAGGTTCGTTAATAATTTTTTCACACCTTTCATTCGGAAAAGTAAGTTTTGCTCCACGACGAGAGGGAGCAAATGCTACTTTTCTGTTCAAGCTACTTTTTTAATTTATTGATTGGCATGTAGCATTTACGCAATATACCTATTGAACACAGATTAAAATAATCGAATATTATTATGAAATTACATTATCATCGACTACGATGATGTAGTCGATTAAAAACGAACATGTTTCAAGTTTAAACTTTAACAATGTTATATGAAAATTTATGAATTTTTCGTGACATTAAAAAAATGTCATAATAAATTATGTGTTTTACTGAAATCAAAACTATCGATGACTGTTATTGTGATATAGTGAATATTGATATCCGAAACCATTGTAATATTCGATTCGATTATTTTTACACATTAGTAAAAGTACACAGGAATATTTTATCTGTGGTGACTTTTCCCTAATCCTTCACAATACACCATTATAAAAAAGGTTTTGTTTACGTTGTTCGATATATTGTAAAAGTGGTGAAAGTATAATTCAAAGTATAGTTATTTAATTTTTTTAGAGCATTTAATTTAAATTTTCCTCATAGTCGGTGTGAAAAGTTGTATGTGTCACTCAGGAGCAAAATTATTTTCGTCAAGGGCGTTAACGCTTGAATCCTTCGTTACGCTCAGGATTCTAATGTAGAATCCTTCCCTTCACTCTGGATTCAATGTACCGCCCTCGCCGTAAATACATCATTTTGCTCCCAATAACAAAAATAACAAAAATAGACTACAATTATATAGTTATTTGTGTCACAAACAAATAACTATATAATTGTAGTCTATTTTTGTTATTTTCCTTGAAAAAGATCATCGAGAGTAAGAGGCAATCATCTTTGGAGCAATCATCATTCGTCCGAATATTTTCTTGTCATCGGCGTACAATAACTAATTAGAATTTTTGAAACATTGAGACATGTCGAAGAGGTCAATATTATATAACAAGGGCCCTAAATGTGATCCTTGAGGAATGCCAGATGTCACTGTAATATAATCTCATCGGTATCCTCCAAGTACCACCGCTTGATACCTATTCCTTATCCACCTAAGTAAGTTACCGTTTATACCTAATAAACGTAACTTAGTAAGTTATCATGATCTACTCGGTCGAATGCCTTCTCAATATCAGTGTATATGTCTCAGTTAGTTGGTTAAATCAGACACTTAACTAACTCAAATGAGTAAACGAAACGTTTAACGAGTTGTATAAACGTTCCTTGGCAACAAGACATAAACAATATAAATCTTTTTTATATGTACGTAAGTTTATGTTTTAAGTATTATTTGTTGTTCTTACATGTTCAACCTAATACGAAGGATTAAGGGGCCTTCGCTTCGCTCACCACCTTTACCCTTCCCCTAAGCTACCGCAATGTTTTGCCCTGATATAAGCTGTGCAAATCAGCTGTTGTCGTGACGCCGTCTTGTTTTCCAACCCGCCAGCTTTCTGTAAGACAGATTGTTAAACGTTTTTAGCGATGCTTTATTTAAATCGAAGTGCTAGTGACTTGATTAAAGGTCAGTATTTAATTAATGGTCTAGAGAGTTAGTTAAGTGTCTGATTTAATCAACCAACTGCGACATATATAATATCAACTTGTGTTTTTGTGCTCATATTAGATGTTACATATTCGGTCAGGAGAGGTAAGTTGGTTTTGACCGATCTATATTTAATAAAGCCGTGCTGAGCTCTGGGTATGCTCTTGATAGTATCTGCATATACATAGTGATATACTATTTTTTCAAACATTTTATCGAATAAATATAATTTTGAGATTTGCCTATAATTCAAGATATAATTCTTTACACCTTTCTTATGTTAAACTACAATCTGCCCTTCTTTCCAACGTTTGGGAAAAACACCTTCATTTAAGGAGCGTTGATAAATAGTTTTGATAGGCAGAAGAAGCCCACTCTTGCACTTTTTGTTTGCATAAGGCTGGTATTCCATCAGTACCGGCACCTTTGCGGTAATCGAGTCCAGTAAATAAATTTTTCAACCCCGCGTCGGTCACCTGAATTTGACATAGATTATCTTATTAGATACAACCTTCTCATCTGACCCTGCAACGAAATTATAAGGCGAGAAAGGAGTGATAAATACACTTTAAAAAAACTAATTGAAAGAGATGCAAATATGCAATCTAATATGCAATACTTGGGGGAAAAACTTTGCATGTAGCACGGGCATCATTTATTGTTACGCTTAAACTTTATATATATCCAAAATTCTTTGGGGTCCTTTTTTATTTAATTTTGACATCGAAACAAGTACTGCTCAAGACATTCGGTTTGTAGTGCTTTCGTTCTGAATCTTATTATTGAAAAAGCGGTATAGTCTAGCGTGTTTCTATATTTTTGCCAGATAGTGTGAAGTCCATGTTTTTCTTTGAGGCTATTTATCAGTGCTGGCGTGTACCACTTGGGATATTGATATCGGGACGATGTTTGATGGTTTGTATATATTTAGATATAAGATTTACCAGTACCTCGTAAAAATAATCAACTGCGTCATCGACTGAGCCATTGTGTAATATTTTATACCAGTTATATTGTGACAGGTCTTCATTTATTAAATTATAGTCGCATTTGTAAATTTTCCGCAATACACGAGGTTGGGAGCGTAATGGGCGAGAGCTTAACTCCTTAATTAGTAATTGGAGTGGTGGATGAAATATGTCCACTTTGCTAAGCGGCTGATCACACTCACGGCAAGATATTGTGGTTTCCCCTATTCCAAAAATCGGCCGAGTGCGACTCGGACTCGCGCTCGAAGTTTTCCGTACCACCGTACACCGTAGGGGTGTGGAGTGAATAGTTTGGATTTTACATAGCTAAATTATATTTACAAAGTTATTGGTGCGGTTACTTTCACAATATATCACCTAACCAGTTGCATTCATAAGTTTGTATGTGGTATAGAAAGAATTGTTTTAAATATATGTTTTATTCTGTTTCTTAGTATTTTTGTTATAGCGCCAGACATACATCAACTGTGAAAATTTCAACTGTCTAACTATCACGGTTCATGAGATACAGCCTGGTGACAGACGGACATACAGATAGAGAGACAGCGGATTCTTTGTTACCCTTTAGGTACGGAACCCTAAAAAGGTGGCGAAATGCAAATATTTCAATTCAAAGCTTAAAACTTTCTTAGTTGCCACAAGTATATTTATTTTATGTTCTCTACTTCTCTCCTCAATTGTCGTATTGGGATGCTCTTCAGTGCAGTGCGCAAAGAGAATAATTAAATTACGAATTCATAAGTAATATATTTCGTAATTTGACCTTTCTTCTTAATTCAGTGAGAACCAGCACGCGAGACGTCGCGTTACACACACCTAATTGCAAAATCTGTTGAAGTTTTTTAACGCCCACAGAGAAATTGCAAACCTTTATTTTACCTAAAGAAAAAAAGGTATACAATAATAGTTATGATTATTTCAGAATCCAAATAAATGTAGTTTTAAAAGCTATGACGATAATGTTTTTTTTTTACATTATTAAAAACCTCTATTTTGGGCTTTAATAAACATGGTGTGTATAAAAAGGCCCGTGCCTTGTAAAAGTATGCATTAAGCTCTCAAAAACCGAGGGTAGTTGGGTCGGGTCGCTATTTTGAACCTTATGCCATGGCAATAAAATTTAAAACCTATGACGGAAAAGTGGCGTTATCTTATGCCGGTGGTATTCAAGTGGTTAAAGACCTCAAAGATTATTATATGTCACCGGAAAATAATACGATCCGCAAGTTTATAAATTTCCTAGGAAATTTATAAACTTCCTTCTAGATTATATTAGGCTAGGTTAGGTTAGGTTAGGTTATGTTAGGTTAGGTTAGGTTAGGTTAGTATATTTATAAACTTGCGGAAAAAAAATTAGGAAATTTATAAACTTGCGGATCGTATTTTTTTCCGGTGACATATATAAATGAACATTTTCATAATCAAGGTTTCCTGATAAACAATTTTCCTACATTGGGCCTTAATACACATATTTGCTTTAGAAGGCCCATATTGTGGGTTACAAGACCCTGGAAAATTCAGTACCGAAATGTTGTTTAGAATTAGTATTCGTTTATTATTAAATGTTAATATATTTATGTATGCGGTACAAATAAAAAATACAGTATTCATATAAAAAATTGAGTATTCTTTCATTGAGAACTCACATTATCAAACAATAAAGGATCTTCTTAGACTACAGTAGGATAAGAAGGTCCTGCCGCGTCTTGTAAGGACCATCAAAAACTTATTGGGCCTTTCTAAACGACGCGGGCCTTGGAACACATATTGATCATTTTCGAAATAGGTAGAAATAAAATCGCACGTGTCTATGTAAATATCAAAAGAATAATGATCAAATAAACATCCTCAGCAAAAATCTTCTTACAAAACGCATAATAAGCAAGTAAAAAGTTGTGTTTTGTGGGAGAACAAATTAGTATTACGAATGGCCGTGACCGACGTCAGCGAACAACCGGCAAGATGGTGGCCACACGACACGCCGCCCGCTGCTGTGTTCCTGCATTCCTATTATTTTATTTCATACGTACTATGAAGCTGGCTCGAATCAAATGTATTTTAATTGGTTTTCTGCGCTTGGGTCTTGCAAAACTGTGGGCCCTGCCACTCGGTTGCACCTTACATAATAATGTTGTTTAAGCGGATACCTCGTCCGAGCAAAGGTCCCCGTTACTCCAGGCGGAAAGACCCGCAGTGTGAGAGGGACGGAATCAGGGAAAAATGTCATAACGTAGCGCCAAACCACAGAAAAATTGTTTAAAATAAACTTCGCTATTTTGTTAAAAAGATTTTCAGTGAGAGTTTACGATCACATAATATCCATGTCGCAGTTAGTCGGTTAAATCAGACTTTTAACAAACTCTCTAGACCGTTAATTAAATACCGACGTTTAACCAAGTCACTAAAATTCCGTCAGACAAGTGAATGAACGAAACGTTTAACGAATTGTGTAAACGTTCCTAGGCAACAAGACATATATAAATATTTTGGGGGACAGGAATGCACGGCCCAGTAATGCCTGGCCCCGGTATGCCCGGCCCGGCATAGATCATATATACCATGAGGCAATAGTTAGGTTAGGAGAAATCTGCGCAATCCCGACGCTTTATTCGGTAATCCTGAATCTGGAATTGAAGAACGTAAATGTGTATTTGTGTTTGATGGTACTTACATATTCGTCCAAAAGAGCTCCATCTTCTTTTTTCAACGTAAATCGAATAGTTTACATAAGTTTGTAAATCTGGTAAAGCCTTTTGTAATAACTAGTAAATAGTGATGAGTATATTATTGCCGTAAAAGGACCTTTTGATGCGACAAATTCCGATGCAAAAATCATGCGTGAGTTGTTGTCCCGACCATAGAGAAACTTATCAATACTGGTCCCGACGATAAGAGATTCCGTGGTTTTTCAAACAGAGTGATGTTTTTATTCTAGATAGAGAGTTCCGCGATTTTTTGTCATGGATCGAACGTTGTGGGTACGAACCACACATGCCCTCTACAAAACACGCCACGGAAACTCAAATTTCAACTTCCCAAGCAAACAAATCAGGGCTTGTAACGATTTGTCGCTGGGTAGTTGAGGCTATACGAACCTTAGGTTGCTGTGTCCTGTGTGTGTGTGATGTCTATTGTATGGTATTTAGGATGGGCTCGGCACCAAGGAGCTTTGCAATTCACTGCACTTTTTTAGACGATATTGTTAAAGAGTATGCTGATACAGATGATGAAATAAATGATGAATAAGAAAGCTATTTCGGTTTATTTACTCATGCTCATGCCTTAACACTTAACCGTTAACTAGGCAAGCGACACAATTACGACACGGCGTACCGTGCGAGATATTCAATTGAAGGTACCCAAAAATGGCATCTGCTACAAACTGATCTAGCCACAGCTAGAATAGCATTTTTAGCCAATCGGGGTCGAGCACTTTGTCATTGTGACGGGATAGCGCCGCGTTTGTAATATTCTATCGCTCACAAACGATATGGGGCATCTTATTTTCAGTAAAAAGACAAAATCCTAACCAATAAGCAGCAGCCTAAAATGCAGTTTAAGATTGAATTATAGCATGTCAAAAAAGTGGGTTACATGGTTATATTCAATGTCGATTATCTCGTGCCCTAAATAACTTACAGTGTTGGCGTCATGCAAAGTTTTGTTTTTTATTTCGTGCCTTATCGAATGATAAATATTTTGTTAGTGGCCTCTACCTAGTCCAAGGTTCATACGTTTTTGTCCATTGTCCTATAACTTGCAAGATTTGGCTCACCTTTAGCGGATGACCTACTCGCTAGAGCGTCCAAACTTTTTTAGCGTAAAGTTGGGGTCATTTGATCAGCTTCCTGAAAGTTTCAGGTTGCGGAACTCAATAGTTTTTAAGATATGTTTTTTTTGAAAATCTGAAAATACTTTGTAAAATGATGTATCGAAACGGAAATAATATGTTTAAATCTGATCTGTGGTCAAAATACATTAGCTACCTACGTTTCGCTGTACGCATATTTGAAAAGATAAGAATTCTCTAAAAAAAAGGAGGAAATATGGAATCGTTTTTTTATAATACCTATTTTAATAAAAACTTTCATTTAACTTGCAATTTATGTTTATTTATTTATTTTACGTCAATCCAAGTTAATTTAGTATTTTTTTCGTAAAATATCACTTTTGATAAATAAAAAAGTTGTACATAATTTTTTGTTTAAAACGGAACGCATTTTGTTGGGGCGTTGTCCGCGTTGTTGGTTGGGCGGCCAACCAAAATGGCCTCGTTCATGACGCCATTCCGTTTTCTAGTAGATTCGCGAATGTTCTATTTTCTTGTTCGTTATTTACAAGCAAAAACAACTGGCTAGAGTAGGTTATTGTGACTACTTTTCAATCGGGTTATAGGTCAGGTTCGAACGTTGAAGAAAATAAACTGGAGCGGAGCGGACCGCAGCGTATGGAAACAAAAACGACTGGCTAGAGTAGGTTATTGCGGCTACTTTTCATGTAAATTTTGATGACAGCATTATGGAGCATTTATGGAGAAGAAAGGTGTCGAGGCAGAAAAATAAGAAAGCAACTGGGCATTTCCGTGGGGGGGGGAGTAGTATGGGGGCATCTACCCCCCTCCCCCGCCCCCCGACTCTCAAGGTCAAGGTCTGTCTAAATTTTGTTCTATTTTAACAACATAACCTCAGAACTTTAAAAAATCATATCTCATTAACTAGGCATTTCCGCAGGGGGAGTAGTAGGGGGGAATCTACCACCCTCCCCCTCCCCCCTCAAGGTCAAGGTCAGTATGTCAAGTTCTAAAGTCCTTTCCAAGATTTATTTACATAGTTACACCACAGAGGAATGTTACACGGGTGAACCTTTTTAATCAAAGGATGTTTGTAATTACAACAAAGAAACAAAACACAGAAATGAAAAATAACAATGACACATGAAATGACAGTCGTGCGTGGTGTGCCACTGTCATTATAAATGCCATCTGACTCAGCACTATGCTGAAGGCCTTCAACTTAAACAGCCTTGCCGCAGGCGTTTGTTGTTCATATACGAAAAATAAGTAATAAACTTCCAGGCATCGATCGATTTCCTTGTCTGTGAGCATGTTCTTCCAAAAAAAGAACTGTTTATCTGTGGTGTGGGTTTTGTCTCTGGCTGGCGTGCGTCGCTTTGGTTTTATTTTGTTGAGTATTGGATTTTTTATTTAGAAAAAGAGCATATAAACTATTGATTGTGAACAAGTTCCGCCACTATTTATACCTAGAGCTAAACTACTTTGGTTGTTATCAGAAATCGAATTATTTAAGAGGAGGTTATATCCACGCTCATATCATCATGGTTCAGGTATGCATTGTACACTACCTTTTAAGATTTTTACAGTAATAGAGACGACACATTTACCCTATCGTTGGTTGCGTTGCATTATTATTTTCTTGCTGTATAAATCACTCTTAAAACTTTTGACTGATGTTCAAACTACTTTCAGGCATGTGATGAAGTAGAACAACCAGATTTACTCCAAGCAGTAAATCTTGTGAAGGAAATGAACGGCAACGCGCAGCAAGTGTCGCAGCTCGTCGACAACATGCTGGCGCGCGTCAAGAGCGGCGAAATGACGACAGATAAAGGTTTGGGTTTCCTAGAAATGAAGTATCAAATGCTGCTCAGCTATCTGATCAACCTGACGTACATAGTACTTAGGAAATGTTCTGGAGAAAAAATAGAATCTGACCCATCAATTGATAGGCTTATCGAAATACGCACAGTTCTTGAAAAAATACGGCCCATCGACTCCAAACTGAAGTATCAAATAGACAAACTTGTCAAAACTGCAGTAGTTGGATCATCTGTTGACGATGATCCCCAGGCTTTTCGTGCTAATCCTAATAACCTTGTGAGCAAGATTAACAATAGTGATGGGGATTCATCTGATGAATCTGATAACCCTGAACAAACTAAAGGAAAGGCTCCGAAATCAAATATTTATGTTCCACCAAAATTAGCAGCAGTTCACTTTGATGATGAATCAGCTAGATCTAAAAATGAGAAGACCAAGGAACAATCCAAAAAGCAATTTTTGAACTCAAGTGTGATGCGAGAACTTCATGAAGAATATTCAGAAGCACCAGTTGAAGTAAGTACAGCCAACCACATGAAACACTCAATATCTAAACAGGAGCAGGAGAGAACAGAATATGAAGAAAACTATTTGACCCGACTACCTACAACAAAAGCTGATAAGAATCGTAGGAAACAGTTGACTACAGTAGGTATGTTAGCTGATGAAATCACTGGAAGCAGTGGAAAACGCAGCCAGTCTGGAAAACGGAAACTCAAGTCCAAAAAAGGTAAAGGTTTCAAGAAGAGGCGTACCCACTGAACTATTGTTCTACTCTTTATTTTATAGTTGTATGGTATATTGTGGATAGAATGTCTGCTTTTTGATACTGTAAGATATCATAAACTGTATAAATATTACATACCTGCTATCCACATCATAGTTCAAATCAGAAACTAATTCATATATGATTTCATTTCGAGGTTTTTCGATTTATTTGCATGTCATCAACTGGCATTGCGTCAAACCGTTTAGCTTCGCACTACAATCTACATTAACTTTTCTGATCATTCTGTACTAGACTTCTTGTGGCGTCAACTAAATAAGATTGTTTCATAAATAAATCAGAGGTTGTATCGATAGATGCCGAGGGAGTGATATTATTAGAAAATACCCAAATAAAAAAAAATGTACTACAAAATGTCAGAAAATACTAATAATAATTTGTGCTATATTTTGTTTGAGAAATGGACTTAAACTTTTATGGAAGGTCAAATGAAGAATAAACTTAGAAAAACAACGTAATTTTCCCAGATGGGGGGCAGAGGCACAACTTCATAATTTTAATGATTCTGACAGGTGTCATCATCATGATACCTGTCATCCGAAATAAAGATCTCATCTAGAGCTATCATATCTCCATACATATCAGTGGTCTAGGATCAGTAGTTTTCGGTATATGAGTTTTTAGTTTGACAGCTGCCATCTGAAATGAAGATCTCGTCGAGAGCTGTCAAATCTCCAATCAATCAATCAAATGTCTTTATTACTGTAGATATTTACATATATGTACTTAGCAATCGTCATTTTTTGCCTATTCTCTACATTGGCCACTGTGGAAGAGAAGGGTGTAGAAACTCCCACAGATTGATTTATAGATCTATTTAAAAAATTGGTTGTGCTTAGCTAATACAAATATTACAATATTAATAACAGTAGTATCCAGGATGACCAGCGGTAGTCTGTATAAACAAAATCCGGATAATCCACTTTAAAGTAAAATAAAAGAACAGAACATATTATGAATCTATATTTATTAACTCACATTATTTTAAATCAAATAAACATATTTTGTATAAGTATGTACGTATGTGTGCCTAATATTTATTACTTTGGCTGAAAATAGTTTGCAATGGACTTCTGATGTAGACAGTTGGATCTTTTAAGTTGCAATTCATCCTGCCTCTCCAGCCACTTGAAGGCGATTTCTAGGGCTTGGAAGGCTTCAGCATGAGATGGTACACCAGGCGGTATCTCTTCGTTTTCGTCTTCAGATTTCTCTTCACTATCTGGATGTTGTAGGTCTTGAATAATCTCAGCATCTGTGTGAATTTGAAACCCTGGTTCATGGGCGTCGCAATTTAGCCATTCCATGACATTTTCTTCATCACATCCTTAGCATATGGTGGTAGCTTGCAGTAACTCAGTTATATCTAACATAATTTAGGGGTTGCTCTTGAAGAATCTTTGTGAGTCAATTTTAATATTTTATTCCAACACCTTTTTAAAGTTGTGTTGTGTTGTTTAAACATGTAGCAACAATCTTTCAAGTTTATTTGCTTGAAAAACATTAGCACATTCTCAGTCTCACTGTTGTCTTCTGAAAGAAGTCGCCGTAACAGTTGCTTCCTATACAAGTGCTTCATAGTTTTAATGATTTGTTCCCTTTGCGTCGCTCCCCCTTTATGCCGCTCCTCGCTTACGCTTTGAACTTACTCCCGTTGCCTCGCTCCTCGTTAAGTAAAGGTTCCCGCAACGCCGCTCTAAATTGTTTTTGTTTAAGGGTGTTAGTTTAGCCATTATTATTCAAAGTGTGCATTCCTTGTTACTTGGTACTTAAGATTATGTACCTACTAAGAGATAATGGGTTGCTAGGAGGTGTTAATAGATCGTGGAACCTCCAACATCTTTCTGCGGTCCTGGTATATGTAACATCTTGTTTATCTATACGCACCCCATCACTGACTGTTACTATTATTTAAACTTCCTGAGGACATATGTGCTCCTAGTACTTTTGGATTGATTGTAAGGGGCCGAAATAAGATAAGAAACCCTTACCTTTACTCTGACTGTTAGACGAACAGATAAACAATTAGTAAATTATGGCTTAAAGGTATATTCATATAACGCACCCATTGAACAAATTAAAGTTTACTGAACATAACAAAACATGCTTAACTAACATAACTAGCAACTCAACTCTTAATATATTAACAACTCAATTGACTCTGATATGTTCTACATATAATGACTAATAGTATGTGACGAAGTTCGAACTAAACAACGGTTTCAATTAATATTATGATGTTACTCTTATTTGTTAAACTTTAATCCCATGCCAAGTTTTAAGTAAACTATTTTCTTCAAAAATGTCATGGCCGAATATTTGTTTTTATTCAGATTCGAAGCAATTTCTTTAATTTTTCATCATAAATAATATCATAATTCTTTCGATTTTTTGCCAAAGTACTAAAAAAATAGTCGTTTATTTTGATATCGACATGCTTTGCTTCTTGTCTCAGTTTATGCAAAAAGTAAAAGAAAATAGGGTTTTTCTTTATATTGGCTTTTAGCCGTCTATGCCAACCCTCTAGAGGATTGTTTGTTCTGTGTCTTTCATCGGCACTGCTCAAAAGTTCTGGTGTTATCAAGGGTTTCCACTGCTGCTTGAAATATTTAAGGTTTGGTTCATTGTGTGGAGTTTTATGCGTATCGTCAAAACTGCGTTTGTCATTAACCCATTTTTGCCAAAAGTGCGTTTCGTCAAATACCTTTTAGTCAAAACTGCTTTTCGTCAAAATACCATTTTTGCCAAAGATGCGTGCAGTCAAAAATTCTTGGTCAAAATAGGTATACCGTATACCTGTATCTATCTATCTAGCATTTTTTCTGCCACAAAGTACCAGGGCAGCAGACCTTTGAAGGAGGTAATGAACACCTGTGAACAATGAAGTACCTGCCACCCCATATGGGAAAGGATGTGACTTTTCCCATTTGTGTTGGCAGAGGCACAATTGCGCCCGCGTCAAAAACTTGGATGATAACAAAGCGATATCCAGCACTACTATGGGGGTATGGTTCAGTCCCACCATACCCCCAGGGGTATAGCCAGGGGTATGGTGGGTCCAAGGCGTATCCTTGGATTTGGCAAATAAAATATATATTGAATAGAATTTATCTTGCTCTTGCCGACGCTTGCCTTTAATGTGCGAGCGCCATAGTGGGAATAGGCACGAAGCCCGAGCGACATCGTGGGAATGCGTTGCAGGCGCAGAGCGGCGTAGCGAGAAGCGAGGTAATGGGAACAAACCGTTTTAATGACACTTTGATCCATCAGCTGTAAAATCGATATCACATTTGGAGGCAAAAACTTAACTGCCATTTTCCCGCTCCAGCAATTCAGTTGACGGATGTGAAGGTGCATTATCCAGCAACAGAAGTAAATATTTTTGGAAATTCTTTACTTCGGGGATACACGTTCTTAGAAACACTTCGGTGTTCATCCATCCCATTAAGGGAAGTGTAACGTTATTAAAACATCGTGGATTTTTTGACTTTCAGATGAGGAGCAATGGCATTCTGTGAGTTCCTTTAGCATAAGTACAAACCATAATCAGTGACTCTGTCCTTACTCACTTTATATCCTGGGGCTGCATTTTCACGTCGCGATAATTAATGCCTTCGAATTAAGTTTCGTCCGCATTGTACACAAAATCTAAATCGTAGGTATTCCTGTTCCTGAATCATCGCTTTCAAATGATCAGCGAACGAGCCAGCTGCAGCGACATTAGCCGATAATGTTTCGCCTTGAATCGCCAACTGTCGAATTCCATGTCGTGATTTAAATCTTGCCAACCACCCACTGCTTGCCTTAAACGAAGCAGGGCCACCACCTAGCTGTTGATTAAACGAAGCAGGGCCACCACCTAGCTGTTGATTAAACGAAGCAGGGCCACCACCTAGCTGTTGATTAAACAAAGCAGGGCCACCACCTAGCTGTTGATTAAACGATGCAGGGCCACCACCTAGCTGTTGATTAAACGATGCAGGGCCACCACCTAGCTGTTGATTAAACGAAGCAGGGCCACCACCTAGCTGTTGATTAAACGAAGCAGGGCCACCACCTAGCTGTTGATTAAACGAAGCAGGGCCACCACCTAGCTGTTGATTAAACGAAGCAGGGCCACCACCTAGCTGTTGATTAAACGAAGCAGGGCCACCACCTAGCTGTTGATTAAACGAAGCAGGGCCACCACCTAGCTGTTGATTAAACGAAGCAGGGCCACCACGTAGCTGTTGATTAAACTAAGCAGGGCCACCACCTAGCTGTTGAATAAAATCTTATGCATTTTCACACAATAGAGGTCCGGATATCGGCTGCCCGCATGGTCCGTTTTGTAAGATCCAAGTGAAAACCGCATCCTCCAAAAGTTCATTTGCGAGTGTTTCATCACTGCGTTGCGAGCTTCCATCTTCACTGTCGAGCATGCAGATAAATTTCATTAGAGATTCAGAGTTCTTCTTAATGTCTGATATTGTAGAAGCTCCCACTCCATACTTGTCTGCTAAAATATAGAATAAAGAAAGAAAGAAACATTTATTATAAGGACAGTGAACACACTACAATTACAACAAAGATAGCCTCACCATTCAAACACTGAACAATGTTCACTTTGTCTTTTAATGATAAAACCACTGGGTAATATTATATAAGTACGCACGAATTTAGGAAGGAGGGAGGGGAGTTCCCCCTACAATTCCCCCTTTGAGGAAAGCCATAGTTTCATGACAGGGGGGTCCAAAGATTGAAGAAAATGTCTACTTTTATTGCATTTACAAGTGATGTATAGGGGGAATAGGGATAAAAAGGTACCAGGGGGATCCCCCCACTCCTAGGAAACCCATATTTATGACTATTGCTTCTGCTCCGGCGCAACGTAGCGCGGGGACTGTCCCTGTGCAGCTCGTCGCAAGCTCCCTCACTCTGCAGCGCCTCCGGATCATAAAAAGACACTCTAGGGAATAGCCACAAGACTGCCCAGGAAGGACTGCCCAGTTGACGGTTTTGGTACCAAAACCATGGACGAATAAAACTAGAGGACAAACAACCGTAGTACTTTGAAGCGTAATTCGATTTTTAGTTTAATTGTATATTGCTAGATAGAGCTACTAGTTCAAAAGTTCTTTCTAGTAAAGGTTGGTGGCGCACATAATTCAGGAAAGAGCGTATAAGCGTTAATTTCCTAATAAGAAACAAGGCTTACGCTTACGCAATCTCTGATTTTTCGTCGATATTACTGTGGATTATACGACGCCGTCACCCTAAGCACCCAGCATCTATTGCATGGTACAGCGACATCTAGAAATAATACAGGATTTTAGCTTTCTAGCAGGGTACGTTCCTTTATGTTCAAAAGGACCACTTCCTACAACGTCCATATCTCATAACGACCACTTTTCATAACGTCCACTTCTTATAACGTCCACTTCTCATAACGTCCACTTCCCGAAACGTCCACTTTCCCAAAACGTCCACTGCCCATTTCGTCCAATTCCCATTACGTCTACTTTCCACAACGCTTATATTTACGAAAATCATTAAAAAAACAGTTGGATTGAGAATCTCCTCCTTTTTTTTAAGTCGTTGGAAACGAGCATAGCACAGTCAGTGTAACATGCTGGGTTGCATTAATTTTGCGTCTTTTAAATAACAAAACAATAGGTGCGGTTAAGATAATAATATAAAAAAGTCTATACAGGGTTACTTTTGGACGCCTAGCCAAAAGTTACTATTATTTTAGAGACATCATTCGGAGCAACTTTCACTGAGAAACCGATTTGATCAGAGCAAGTTTATTTTTCACTTCGCCATACAAATCAGCCGATCCACTCAGGCCAACATGAACTGGGATGTGATAAAAAAACTTGCTGGACCGATTCCAAATGAATGCACACGTCTTTCTTACATTGGTCAACGAATTGCAACACTTCATTTCTGGTACTGTTCGAGGGACACGAATGCTTTTTCTCTCGCAATACCTTAGTACGGCTAGTATCCAGTGTTATGGTAGCGGAGCAAGTTCGACGATTTTCACATCTCCATAAAGATGTCCCATTTTTATCCTATCCTTACCTTTTTTTGTTCTTATAATATCGATATCCATCTCAAAAGTAATTTATTTCACAAAACCTCACGAAACAGTGACGACACCAAGATAAGTGAAGCTTTGTGTATCTACCCCCGTTATTAATATTATTCAATTTACCCGAATACCCACTTTTGTTTTTGTGCATTTATGATCCTCGATGTATTCGATCGAATGCACATAAGGTTTATTAGTATTTGATAGACTGTCAAGAATGTCTTCGAACTAATGTAATGTAAGGCATTGCAACTAAGATACGATTCCTTTGCCCAAGAAAACTTTGCGACCAATTTATTTTCTCTAAATAGCCGGCCCCATGGGACAGTTGTTGTTAATAGGTACCGGCCTTGTGTGCCGGTATTTGCGGGTTCGATTCCCGAAAAAGAGAAACATTTAGTATTACCCGACTGATAAAGTTGGGGTCCCACGAACCAGGCGACGATGCGCGTTCTATTTGTTACTTTGTTTTGTCATGTCAAATATAGAAGTACCTATTTAAATATATAAGTACTTATTTTTAATAATTTTATGAGATATGAAGAAGAAGATGAAGATGTTTCGTTTGTTTAATTAACGTTACAGAAATAACAGTCAGTAAAGTAGTCATTTTGCGAAGTTGACGTTTTGGGAAGTGGTCCTTGTAAGACATAAAAGTTGACATTTTGGGGAGTTGACGTTTTGGGACTTAATTGTTCAAAACATATTATTTTTTCGAAAGTGCATGTTATGGGAAGTGGTCCTTTTGAACAAGAGGTACGTTTTTTTGTATGACGTAGTCAGTCCTCTAGTCTTATCCGTCCATGCCGCCGAAACTAACCTAATAGTAACCTATAAAAAATATATAAAAATTCGAAGTAAGTTAAATTGGTGCTTAATTGGTGTTCCTTAATTAGAAAATGGTATTATGCTAGGATAGCTAAGGTAAAACCCCCCATAACCTCCTAAGTACTTCAAACTTCGTGCGTATTTATATAAAACCCAAACCTTTATTATTAAAAGACAAAGCATTATTGTTAAAAGACGGGATTCCCGGAATGCGAAACAAACAACAACAAAACGTGTGTGCGCGCGTTTTGTATTATTTTAGGACTGACCCTACCTGTCAAGAGTACCCTCTCCCCCCCGCCAACCTCCCCATCGAGCTAGGATGCTAAGGGCTATAAAATACAATACAAGTCCGGATAACCGGGCGTCCGTACAACCGGGGTTCGGGATAATCGGGGTTCCCCTGTATTATAATTAATAAGCAGGAATAAATAATTACAAAATTATTAACAGCAAGGTCTGTGTTGAGCGAGATTAACCCCATACTTTTAGCAATCTAGACAGAACATTGTTATATCCCTTTTTCGACAAAGTCATTTTAACATGGTTTTTAAATTGCCCAAAAAGCAATTTCAAGATCTCCAGAGTTATTTTGTTGTAGTAGAGAATCAGTGCATTATCTACTACAACAAGATAAATAATTAATAAATAATTGCTAACCTTCGCGAGTCTAAACCGTGTCTCCATACATACTAGTGATTTGGCATCAGTTTTTTTTTATAGCGTGTCATGTCATCCGAAATGAAGATCTCGTCTAGAGCTATCATATCTATTCATACTAGTGGTCTAGGATCAGTTGATGACAGTTTTTAGTTTGACACCTCTCAAAAATCATGACACCTGTCAAAATAGTGACACCTGTAAAAAAAAAGAGTGCCTTTGCAAGCCCATCTGACAAAACGCGCGAAAGAAAGTAATGTAGACAGAAGGGTAAAGTAGAGGGATAGAGACGTAGACTGATTGGCAAAGACTGATCGGTAAGTAGACGCATCGTGAAAATCCAGTAGACAGATTGTGAAGCCATTATATATATTTTCTCTTTATTATTCAAATCAATGTTAGCTAGCAGTAAGGACAAGAAAGGAATAAGCTGATGCAGCGCGAATGAAATGTAGATATCTGGCACAGTAAAGCGGGTTGACGTAGTGCCGGTTGACGCCATTCGAATAAATCTGGTTTTCAATACATAATATAAGTTTTTAAGTAGTTAGTCCTATGTCTGGAATGACTTTCGGAAGTTAATATATGCCTAGTTTAAGTGGCCCATGCCATGCTATCTGCTGTTGATGTAAATGCATTTCTGGATATTAATTTATAAATGGTCCAAAATATGGACAAATGTGATGAAAATGAATTTGCATTGTTCATTAAAGAAGGGTTATCTTGCCTTAATGCCCGATTGTCTGCATGTGGATTCTGAAGTTTCCAGAGGTATAGGATACAGGGTAATATTCCTATCATTTGTAACACAAAGAACACCATAAATTAATTAATTAATTAATTTTTGTCGGGTTATGAGAGAGATTTTTGGTATAGGAGTGTTTTCATTAAGTTTTTTTTGTTACCAATTAATAATGTGGTGATTTTATTGTTTGTTTATATTAAATAATAATGATGTAAATTCTTTACCAAGACATAATGATAATTACCTGAAAAATCTCGCATAAACTCACAAAATCGGTATGTAGCTATTATGATTTTTAGTTATTTTGGCAATAAAAACCATCATAATTGCATCGTTAAATATTATAATAATATATATATCGGTATGTATATGTAAAATCGGCAATAAACCAAAACATGAAATAGTGTTGTTCCTATAAATTACTATGCCAGCATTTTGTGTCAAACCATTTTGCAGATTATGTATAAATTAAAAAAAAACTGTTGATTCATTTTTACATCGATATTCTTTTCTTTAATAAAGCACTAAATAGATTTTCTATAATAAAAGTTATAATGATGGTAGTAAAATATAAGTAGATTACCATAGACAAAATAATGTAATGAAATGGAGGTGTATTTTTTTTTGTTTATGTTTACATACTTAATTATGTTTAGCGATTTTTAGACTGACGCTTCCATTATCCCAGGCCAGCCAGTCTAAAAATCGCGGATGTCTCTATGGTATCCATCGTCCGTAGTCAGTTATGTGCCAGACTTTCATGCTAATTTATTACGTTTCATTATTAGTTATTTAGTTAAGACGCTTTTGTTTGTTGTGTTTGCCCTTTTTCATAATGATGACGAAATAAACTTAATTTGCATTTACGTCTTGTTTAAATTGTCAATGTCGAGCGTCTTGTGCAGAACGGGGAAGTCTTGCAGGCACGTGGCGGGGTCGAAGGACAGGTTGCGGCGCAGGCGCATCTGCCGGATGTGTCCGATGGGCGTGTGCGTGTCGAGGCATTGGTAGTGTCCGCGCGGCGGCGCAGTGCCGTGGTTGTGGGTCAGGTCCGAGCAGATCACACGGTTCATGAGCCAGGGGGCCGATGGCATCGTCATCTGGAACGAGAGCACGTTTCCTAACTATAATTTAATATGCCCTACTGTCTGCGTTATTAACATTCCCTTCCACGCGACAATTTTTCCAAGGTCAGTGCAGTACATACCTACAACAAAATAAAATGAAAATTGGTGATTTCGTTGCGCAAGTGTGGACAATCTGATCGTAAGCCAATTAAGTCGCGAATCTGATTAGCCGTGAAATAGTGTCGTCTCGTGTGGAATTTAGTTTATGGGCTGATCAAGCTTCAAGCGCAACACCCAACGTCTAACCGCACGCACCACCCCGGGGCCCGCGGCTCTGTACATTGAATATACTGATATTAACCCGTTAATAACTTTAATTTAGAGAAAACTGATTTCGTGTGAAAAATTATGCATTTTGAAGGTTTTGATATTATAAATTCAACAGATAGTGTGTATATTTTCAGCGCCAGTTATTCTCTAATCACGGCTATTTAGCATATATTTATCCCACTTTTCAACCAACTATTTTGACCTAGAATTGGCAAAAGATGCATTACTGACGCTTCAAGCCTCAAGAAATGATTTGTTCAAAGATGTTCATGTATCGCCAACCGCACTGCACATCCAGTAAGTACCTACTAGGTAGTTATTAACGTAACTCCTGCGGAAGCGAACGAGTTCGTGCATAAAGTTATATCTGAAATGCAGGGTTCTTTTGATAGGGTAATGGTAATTAGTTACTTACAGGTTTGATAACCCCCGGATGAGGATTTCGATAGTCAGCCTGCTGAGTCGATAAATAATCCATTACTCCAAAGTCGGGAGGCAACTGCGATAAGTTGGCTAGTTTCATCAACTTGTTTCTACTGGGAGTGCTGTAACGATATTTCATATATATATTTACTTACCGTATCTTTTGGAAGAGTTTGGGGCCTCTATTGTCCTGGATTGGTTTTGGCAATAACTTTGATATTATAAGCCCTAAAGTCGTTGCGGATTGCCTTTTTAATTGCCTTATTATTAATGATGTTAAGCTCTTTCAGGTCCAATGAGGAGCTGTTTTTACTACTCAAAGTCAAAGTTCTTTGTTACTGTAGATATTAACATATACTTAGCAAACGTCATTTTTTGCATCTTCTCTACATTGGAGCACTGTGGGAGAAGAAGGGCGTATAAACTCCCACATATTGATTTTTAAATCTCTTAAAAATTGGTTGTGCTTAACAAATACAAATATTAAAAATTTAATTATTACGATTAATAAGCAATAATAAATTATAACAAAATTATTAATAACTAGTTCTGTGTTGATCTAGATTAACCCCATACAGTCCCGTCATTTAAGTAATCTTTAACATTGTGAAATCCCTTTTTCGAGAAAGTCACTTTAACATTTTTTTAAATTGCTCAAATGGCAATTTCAAAATCTCCAGAGGTATCTTGTAGTAGAGAATGCACTGACCCTTAAAGAATTGCTAACCTTCGCGAGTCTAAACAGGGGTGCAACTAGTCTGTGATTATTTCTTAGGTTAACATTACAGCTATCGCTAAGTTTGGAAAATGTTGTAAGGTTCTCGCGTACATACATTATATTTTCAAAAATAAATTGACTAGCTACAGTTAGTACGTTAATTTATTTAAAAAGCTCTCTTAAGAAGTCTGTGCGTTTTAAATTATAAATTGCTCGAATAGCTCTGTTATGTAAAATAAAAATAGTTAGAATATCCTTTGCTTTCCCCCACAACAAGATACCTAGATGAAGCCACATCCGTGTTTTGTCTGATGTTCCCAACAGCGTAAGCCGCAGAACTTAATTTACTAGCTAATTTATCTATGTGGGGCCCCACTGCAATTTTCTATCAATAGTTATTCCAAGACAAATTTGTATCATTTACTACTTCTAACATTTTACTGTCTAACACTAAACTGGTCTCAACTTGACTGATATTTGGAAGTGAGAATTTGATACACTTGGTTTTACCAGTGTTTAGCAATAAATTATTAACTGTGAACCAATTCAAGGTTAAAGACAATACACCATGAACATCATCAAAATCTTCTTTTTGTCTTTCAATTTTGAAGACCATTGAAGTATCATCAGCAAACAACACTATGTCAGTCAATTTCTCCACCATGAAAGGCAGATCGTTAATTTATACCAGGAATAAGAAAGGGCCTAATATGGAACCTTGTGGAACGCTAATTTTATTATATTAAATTTTATATATTTTATTATATATTATAATGAAACCAACATTTTTTGCACACGTTTGAGCAAGGTGCCAACTTAGCACGCCCGTGTAGTACCCACGATAGCTCAAACTCGATCGAGTTATGGTATAAATCAAAACTACTTACTCAGTGCAAGGAAATGACGTGAAATTAACGAGTGGCTTGAAAGAATACATAGGATCAGTCTTAGTGAAGATCTGCGCCAGCATATCTTTGGTCTCAGTAGTCTTGACGCCCTCGTCCTCAATGCCCAAGCGCCAGTAAGAGCTCAGGAGGTTACTCAGGCGGTCACGATACACATAATTATCTTTCGGTAAGGCGGCTGCGTTCGCCATCCAATTGCCTACCTTCACTCCTGGCCCGTATACTCTGTCCTTGCAGAACAATAATTGCTGCGGCCTAGCCGTTGCGTCTTTCGCACTCATGATGAAATAAGTTAATAGTGATTAATTTCTCTGTGAAATAAGTCTTGTTTGAAAATTATCAATTACTTTGTTTGCTCCAATGACACTAATGTTGTTTATTTTTATGAAAAACAAAACTAACGTCATAGATCAAGGAGTTAGGTGGTGATGATGCACCAAGAAGTAAATATTCGTGGTGGTCCACCACAACTTCAACTTTCAAAAAATGTAGTCTTCCGTGTTTTCCATTTTTCAGTTTGTGGCTCAACATGGATACAAATCTGTGCTTCTGCCACCCCATATGGCATAACTTGTAGATAGATGTAGATATCTTGACTTGAAGTCGTGAAAAAGTTTTTCGAAAAGTTTCTCCGAAATTATTAGTCCTAAACAACACGAAAATAAAACAAAGATGTTTTGAGTAAAGTTTATTATCTATTTTTGCTTGTGAGATTTGCCATCCTTGACATTGAACCTCTCCTTCCAACGCAACTCTTTCTCCTTGATGCGGATACTTTCCTCCGTACACGAGATAAATGCTTCGAAAAACTCCAAGAACGTAATCTCTATATCCAAACTCATTATTTTGTTGTTATTGACGATTTGAGGAATTATGTCAGCGAAGATGTGAATCATCGTTTTCGTTGAGACGTTCCCGAAGTTGAACAGTTTCAATTCTTGTACGTCTTCGTTGAGGTTTGACTTCAGCTCTTCCAGATTAACTATAAAAAATTGCGCGTTTAGTAATCATAAGGAGCTTTTTTTTTTTTGCGAGAACGCATTTTACGAATTTAGTTTACGATTTTGAAAGGTGATTTATAGGAGGTGGGAAACAACACTTACCACCGATATAAGACATCTCGTTTCCGTAAATGTAGGCATTGTTCCCGAGCGGCAGCTTGTCTTCGTCTGCTTCAAGCAGCGGCGGCTGCGGCTGGTCCAACCAGTGTGGCGGCCGGCGCGCCGCGCGCATGAACTGGCGCACCGAGTGCGGCTCCCCGATGCTGCGGTACAGCCGGTACAGACCCTTCATAGGGATGAACTCCGCGTATCTGTTGGCTAGGTGCCCTGGAACACCACATGTCTACTTATGCGCGAGCGACTATCTACAGCATGTCCCGAAACTCAATGTCACGCGGGCCTGTAAAGGATCTGGTAAATGAAATTAAAAAATGTCACTCGTTTCCAAAAATATTGGCTTGAGTAAATACTCTAAATAAAAATCAACATCCTTATCACATATAAAGTTACTGTGACAACAAACTTAGCAATTCTCCTGCGATTGCTTTACCAACATGATCCTAAATAAACATACTACTGATAGCAGTCACAAATTGAGCAAGTTGAGTGCCTCCTGTGAGTTCAAGAATTTAAAAAGAACATGGAGGTTAGGTACATATTGATTTCCGCAGGATATTCTTGTCCATCAACGCCGCACGACTTCTCTGGGCAGTGCCTACGAGCAACAATCCATTACCGAAACCTTCAAAAGAGAATCTGACAAAGAGGTGATCACACTTGACACTGGCACAATAAATGACCTTTAAAGAGGTTGGACGACATCAATTAAGAAACTCAGTAGGAACAAAAGAAACCACAAACAAATTGTTCTCTTCTGTTACCGTTAGTTACACTACATTCCCACGTTTTATGTGGTTTTCTGTGCCAAAAATCTTATCTTCCTTGCTGACGACTGGGTTTTATCTCTCCGGACTTGATTTTGCCCAGCGTACTACATGGCATTGTAACATGCCGGAAGTGTACATGTTTAAACAACAGGCCAACATGCATACTATCTATGGTGAATGCCACTGCAAAGCCTCTGCACGACAGATCATCGCGTGTTCTTAAATGTTCACCTAGCCTTGACAATATCTGTGGCGCAGAGGTTGTGGCTCAGCCTTCCATGCGAGAGGTCCCGGGTTCGATCCCCGGCTAGGGGTCAGTAAAAATAAAACGCCCCTAGATCTTCTTTGTTTATACGTGTATGACGTCGCTGTTTCTGTTTCCTACGACACAGGGTATCCTAGTGTGGGGCTAGGAGCAATATATGTGGCTGTATGTAAATGTTTATGTTTAAGCCTATTCGGGAGGCCAATTGCTTGGTATTCTTAGGGCCCCGGAGGAAGACCTCAAAGAGTTAGGCAACGAGGAAGTAATATTAGAGGAAGTTCGGAATGACTACTTTAATAAGTACTTCAGTAGGTACGTATTATTGGAAGAAATACTGGAATTCCGAAAAGTGTAGTTCATAGATTTCTGAAATCCAACTACCATCACCCCACACGTACAGTCAGCATCAGTTATATAATATATGAGCGCGCAAGCTACTCAAATAGATCTACACATCATAAACAACCAGAAATATCTACACAGCCAAAGTGTCAAAATTATGTCAAAGTTCATGTTAACAAAGAGGGTGTTAAGATAATTTTGACACTTTGGCTGTGTTGATATTTCTGGTTGCTTAGGATGTGTAGATCTATTTGATTAGCTTGCGCGCTCATATATATCTGACGCTGATTGTACAACTTGTACAAAGCTATGTACGCAAGAACCTTACAGCATTTTCCAAACGTAGCGATAGCTGTAATATTAACCTAAGAAATAATCACAGACTAGGTACTTGCGCCCCGATTTAGACTCGCGAAGGTTAGCAATTCTTTCAAGGGTCAATGCATTCTCTACTACAACAAGATACCTCTGGAGATCTTGAAATTGCCATTTGAGCAAATTAAAAACCATGTTAAAGCGACTTTGTCGAAAAAGGGATATTACAATGTTCAAGATTACTTAAATGACGGGACTGTATGGGGTTAATCTGGCTCAACACAGACCTTGCTGTTAATAACGCTCCTTGGCGGGAGTTTCGTATGACAATGTTGGCGAGAAACAGAGAAGATCCGCAATTCCTCGACAAAGTCCTGTGGAGTAATGAGTCCACGTTCAACAGAGACGGATATTTAAATCTGCACAACATGCATGAATGGCAAGTAGAAAACCCACATTTGATGGGTGAAGATCGCTCTCAAGATCAATTTAAAGTAAACATGTGGACTGGAATTTTAAATGGCAAAGTTGTAGGACTGATCGAGTTGCCTGAAGAAACTACCTACATTTTCTCCAAAATAATCTGCCGCCCTTATTAGACGAATTACCTTTCAACATCTACTGGGATATGCGGCATCAACAAGACGTCTGGCCAGCGCTCTACGGTCGTGCCGTACGGGATTATTTAGATCAAGAATATCCCAAAAGGTGGATTTGGCCGTGAAGGACAAATTGTGTGGCCAGCTCGGCCTCTGGACCTGAACCCAAATGCTTTTTTTTACTGGTGCTGCATAAAAGAAAAAAGTTTACGCAAAATGAATTCAAAATATCAGTGATCTCCGCCAGAAAATGCAGCGAGTTACGCAAGACTAATACAAAGATAATTTCCTAAAAGATGTAGAATCTGCATTCGTGCTGGAGGCAAACAATTTGAACATTTATACTCATGTGAAGTAAAGTGTACTTTATTTACATAACTAATTAACGGAACTTTTGTTTTACTCAAATCTATTAATTATTTTCTCATAGGCTGGGCTTTCACCGGGTGCCCGCTTGACGTTGAGTTTCGGAACACGCTGTAAAACAAGGAATAAGAGCAGAGTAATTAGAGATGTCTAGGTACCTTTACGTGATCCAATTCCTGTCAGTATGTCTGTGTCCATGAATTTCCGAAATGCTTTAGCTACGATGGTATCAGGCTTCGTATCGGGCAGGTGAGTTGCACAGTAAAGCTTGCAGGCTACGGTTATCAGACTGTGCAAGAACTGCCAGTAGTAAATTTTCTCGAACGGATTGTGTGGCGATTTGGATAACCAATCTGGGTTCCCGTGATACATCCTGTCGATCTCGGCCATTGTTAAACCTTTCTCGTGCATATTGCAGTCGTAATACAATTGCCATAAATAGAGTCGAATCAAAACCGGTTTGAAAAGTATTTCTTCGGTATTGAAAACGGTTGCATATTGGTAGTAAATATGCCTTAGTTCAGTTTCGTAACATCGCAACGCCTTTCTGAGAGAAGACACTTCAAAACTAGCAATTCCAGCTAAATCGCCTCCTTTTATTACGGATATGTCTGATACGTTCCATGCGTTTTCTTTGAAAGTGTCAGAGTTCTTTTCTATATAATCTTTTATGATGTATGCTCTGATTTCTCTTCGTCTATCAATATTTTTCAATGCATCAACAATGTGATCCAGCAATTCCACTGAAGCATCGCTCATAAGAAATTTGCTGGTTTCAGGAACGATTGTAGAATTTGTGCGAGCATATTTGTTTTGATCCGAGAACGAAGTAATATTGTCATCGACAAATAGTTTCTGGTCCTTTAGAACCATTCCGTCATTTGATACAAGTTTCCCGGCACCGTGTTTCTTGTTATCCACGAAATCTCCTATGTAGTGGGATCCTAATCCCACTCCAAAGTTTATGAACCCATGGCCGTTGCGTTGTCCTTTCATCCAAAAACCACGGTACATGCTGACGGACCCGTGCGACATGGAGTGGTTGAAATAGACGTCCCAAATATATGCCCCGTGGCCCGACATTACACCACCTTTCCAATCGCCCCTGTAAAACTAAAGACGACCATTGAAAACGTTGATACACAGAGGTAATGAGCTACTATCAGATATACATTATTACAATGTCCATAAATTTATCTATAGATTTCAATACGATACATTTCTGCTAAGCCCTGAAGTACTAAGAGCTTTACATTTCATAACATTTATCCCTTAGGAAAGGGATAAATGTTATGAAATTCAAAGTAGGAACTTTGAATTTGGGTGACTTACGTCGTGGTTTGGCCATATCATCAAACCTTTTCCTTCTCTTTCGTATTTATCCCATTCGCCAAAATATCCGCTCATGGCGCAGTACTCCCGCTTACCCACTCCATGACGTACATTCTGGGAAAGTCAAGTAGTACTTAATAATAAATAATACTAAGTAACTAATATAATTGAATGCCTTTTATTTAAGAATTGTTCTAAATTCAAAGGCGTTCAAGAACGTTGAAATTGTGCCTTATTTATAATATTAGATCCTTACATATGAAATTGGCGTTTCGCCGTACTGGCCACTTTGATCTCAAATATCTCCTCTATGGTTAGGAATTCCAAATTCAAATTTATACAGCTATTTACTCATGTATTTGTGTTTCTAAAATTAGAATTCATTTGTTTTTCCCTCAATTGTTTTTTTCCTTGCGTCACTCAGCTTACAAAATGGAAAACTTGAAATATCGCGTTATTTACGAGTATGAGTTCTACCGTGGCACAGTGCTGCAGAAACGGCTCGAAGGATTAATGATGTGTATGGCGAAGGTGCCGCAATAGAAAACAAAGTGCGTTTTTGGTTCCAACGTTTTAGTTCTGGAAATTTCGACCTGCAGAACAAGCCCCGTGGACGGCCGGAGACCAAAGTGGATAATTAAGAATTGAAGGCTATTGTGGAAGCGGATCCATCGCAAACCACGTCCGAGTTAGCTGCAGGCTGCGGTGTTAGTGATAAAACTGTTTTAATCCACTTGAAGCAAATTGGGAAGGTGAAAAACCTCGAAAGTTGGTTAACTCACGAACTGAGTGAAGCAAATCAACAAACGTGCGTTGACTGCTGCGTTGCATTACTCACCTGGCACAATAATGAAAGGATTTTAAATCGAATCATTACCTGTGATGAAAAGTGGATCCTGTACGATAATCGGAAGCGCTCATCGCAATGGCTGAACCCTGCCGAACCAGCCAAACCATGCCCCAAGCGAAAATTGACTCCAAAAAAGTTACTTGTGAGCGTTTGGTGGACTAGTGCTGGTGTCGTTCATTACAGTTTTCTTAAATCTGGCCAGACGATTACGGCAGATGTCTATTGTCAGCAACTGCAAATCATGATGGCAAAGCTAGCTGCGTTTAGCAGCCTCGTTTGTTTAAACCGAGGCTGGTCAATCGCTCTAGGCCACTGTTGCTTCATGATAACGCTGACCACACACTGCACAACAGACGGCTACCATATTAGAGGAGCTTCAATTGGAATGTCTAAGACATCCACCGTACTCTCCGGACCTTGCTCCAACAGATTAACATTTTTTTCGAAATTTGGATAACTTCTTGAAAGGGAAAAAATTCAACTCCGATGGGGCAGTCCAAACCGCCTTCAAAGATTTTATTGATTCCCGTCCGAATGTTTTTTTTTTGTAAAGGGATCGAAGAACTACCTATGAGATAGCAAAAGTGTATAGATAGCAATGGTACATAATTTGATTAAATAATTGTATTATATTAAAAAAAAACGACTATGTTCCTCCCATGCAAAACGCCAATTTCATATGTAAGGACCTAATATTACATACGCGGTCCCATTCTCCGTCGTAGAAATTTGTGAAGTCCTTGGAATAGTACATGACGCCTTGCCCGTGCTTAGATCCATGGAACCACTCGCCGATGTAGGAGCGCTGTCGTCGGGCGTCCACGTACAGTCCCTTGCCGTGGCGGAGGTTGCCCAGGAACTCGCCTTCGTATAACGACTGGTCTTTCCAATTTATTTGACCTCTGCCTCTCATTTCGTTGTTTTTGAATTCACCCTGAAGATATTCACGGAATTAGAGGCTACTGGGATCTACACCTAGAACTCATTTCCATCAGTCTTTACCATGTAAACAGTTCCGTCGGCCCACTGAAATCGACCAGTGCCGGTCATGCATTTCATGGATATCGCACCTTCATAAAGATTTCCGTTTCGGAATTGAATGATCGCCCGTTCGTCAGGAGACGACCACCAGCTTTGGCAAACATCCTGCATAGAAGACATATCGTTAGGAAATGTGTTAAAGACGAAATACTTAAGAAAAACTTTCACTTACTTAACTAATAAAGCGGTAAATAGTGTTATTAGCGGTACCTGCGTGAACTGCGTAATACTCAGTCTCGATTGACTTTTCTTCTTTGCGCCTAGAAACATATTTTCGACAATTATAATTATCTTGATTACTTTTCCTAGTCACCAGCAAATAAAAGTAGTTCAAAATGTTACCTTTCTCAATTTTCTTCGGTATCTTCAACTCCGTGATTTGCAGGCTCTCGTTGCCCGCCTTCGTTTCGGGGATGATGTCCCAGGACTCCACGATGTGATGCAGCATGGACTCGAACATCAATGTCACGATCTCTTTCTCGACGGAGCCATTGTGCCTGGGGGCGGCGCTGGCGGGCGGGGCCTCCAGCAGGATGGTGGAGTCCCCCCGGAAGCTCGACAGCTGGTCGAGTTCGCGTCCATAAGCATGCCTTCTTGGCACTATCAAAGAACTATCGCGGCGCGTCAGCGTACGCTGCGAGTCCAGGTAGTACATTTGTTGACGGGATGCGAGATTAATTAACAATTAACAATCGAAAATAAATTCATGACTTCAGTCAACTGACATAACAGGTCAATGTCATGTCATCTGTCTTATTTAATGTCAAAGTCTAAAAACAGATCAAATTAATCTTAACATCTTTGACCAAAGAGTTCAGAAAACGTCATTTTTTCTCTTCTCTTCATCGGACCACTGTAGGGGAGAAGGGCGAAGCAATTCCCACAGATATATTTTTGATCTCTTAAAAATATAGGTTTTGTTATTGTTATTATAGCCTTTATTCCATTAAACACTAAAAACATTTGACGCGGTGAGAAATAAAATGTACAAAGGCGGGCTTATTCCTAAAATAAATCTCTTCCAGCCAACTCAAACTCAAACTCAAACTCAAAAGTACTTTATTACTGTAGATATTTACATATTCTTAGCAAACGTAATTTTTTGCCTCTTCTCTACATTGGACCACTGTGGGAGAAGAAGGGCGTAGAAACTCCCACAGATTTATTTTTAGATCTCTTTTAAAAATAGGTTGTGCTTAACTAATACAAATATGAAAAATTTAATTGTTATGATTAATAAGCAGGAATAAATAATTACAAAATTATTAACAGCAAGGTCTGTGTTGAGCCAGATTAACCCCATACAGTCCTGTCATTTAAGTAATCTTGAACATTGTAATATCCCTTTTTCGACAAAGTCGCTTTAACATGCTTTTTAAATTGCTCAAATGGCAATTTCAAAATCTCCAGAGGTATCTTATTGTAGTAGAGAATGCACTGACCCTTGAAAGAATTGCTAACCTTCGCGAGTCTAAAACGGGGCGCACATAGTCTGTGATTATTTCTTAGGTAAACATTACAGCTATCGCTAAGTTTGGAAAATGTTGTAAGGTTCTTGCGTACATACATTATATTTTCGAAAATAAATTGACTAGCTACTGTTAGTATGTCAATTTCTTTAAAAAGCTCTCTTAAGGAGTCTGTTCGTTTTAAATTATAAATTGCTCGAATAGCTCTTTTCTGTAAAATAAAAATAGTTTGAATATCCGCTGCTTTCCCCCACAACAAGATACCATAGGACATCACACTATGAAAGTAACTAAAATATACTAGCCTAGATGTAGCCACATCCGAGCTTTGTCTGATGTTCCTAACAGCGTAAGCCGCAGAACTTAATTTACCAGCTAATTTATCTATGTGGGGTCCCCACTGCAATTTGCTATCAATGGTTATTCCAAGAAACTTCGTATCATTTACTAATTCTAACGTGCTGTTGTCTAACACTAAACTGGTCTCAACTTGCCTGACATTTGGAAGTGAGAATTTGATACACTTGGTTTTACTAGCGTTTAACAATAAATTATTAACTGTGAACCAATTCAAGGTTAAAGACAATACACCATTAACATCATCAAATTCTCCTTTTTGTCTTTCAATTTTGAAGACCAGTGAAGTATCATCAGCAAACAACACTATGTCAGTTAATTTCTCCACCATGAAAGGCAGATCATTAATATATACCAGGAATAAGAAAGGGCCTAATATGGAACCTTGTGGAACGCCCATTTTAACACCCGATCCATCAGATTTTACGCCGTTAACTTCTGCCTTTTGAATTCTATTGCTTAGGTATGATCTTAGTAGATCCAACCCAGTAAGTATGTGCAGAGAAAAAATGCGGGTTCGGCTTACAACAAAGTATTTATACAAACAAGAAAACAGCAACTAAATTTAAAAATAGAATACAATACACATTCACACAAATAACTACAAAAATACTTTATAACATATTATTAGAACCAGAAGTAGAATTTTATTAAAAAAAACAATTACAAACAAAACCTAACCTTTATTTCTCAATTTATGATTCAAAATTATTTACAAAGAAAACAAAAAGCCAGCAATGCTTATTAAAACACAAACGCAATTTAGCGACAGAATAACGAGGAACAATCTCACCAGCCGAACGCGTTGAGTACCGAACCCTGTACCAGCGCCACCGAGCGCAGACGAGCAAATGAGACTTCCACCCCCAGTTGCGCTCGTATTTATAGGCACGAGCGCCCCACGCGCCAGCTGATGACTACACCAATATCATCTATCCCAACACGGCCAATTCTGACGGGGGTCCGTCCTCGGACACATCTTCATTGACCTCACGGGCAGGATCAGTCTCATTGGCAGCATCTTTCGACGAAGGACCTGCCGTAGTAGTGTCTTCTTCGTCATCTGAAAACCATTGGAATTATTAGTGTTGTACCCACTATGCAGCAGTCTTAGCTGCTGTTCACCCTTTCGCAGTCATATCATCTCGCTTGCAAGGCCCTCTTTCAAGCTAGCACACCAAGTTAAATCCTATTTCTATCCACACATTGCATCCGTCATCTTTAAACCTTTCGAATGCACCGATCGTTCATCATCGCTGCAAACAAGCGAAGCTATTAACATCCATCATCTTAACCAGCCAGAGGCTGCCAGCTATAAGCTGCCGGACAAAGTCCGCCGTGACACTCAACCGTGCACGAAAGCGATGGAGCTTGTTAGGCCCTTACGCATAACCCGGATAGAGACGCTCCACCGGTCATATCTATGGATAGAGGCATTATCTGCTGTATCCATAGATAGAGGCGGCGTCTACCATATCCAACCAGCCAAAGGCTGCCAGCTAAAAGCTGCCGGACAAAGTCCGCCGTGACACTCAACCGTGCACGAAAGCGATGGAGCTTGTTAGGCCCTTACGCATAACCCGGATAGAGACGCTCCACCGGTCATATCTATGGATAGAGGCATTATCTGCCGTATCCATAGATAGAGGCGGCATCTACCATATCCAACCAGCCAAAGGCTGCCAGCTAAAAGCTGCCGGACAAAGTCCGCCGTGACACTCAACCGTGCACGAAAGCGATGGAGCTTGTTAGGCCCTTACGCATAACCCGGATAGAGACGCTCCACCGGTCATATCTATGGATAGAGGCATTATCTGCCGTATCCATAGATAGAGGCGGCATCTACCATATCCAACAGCATACTCACTCTCAAAGAAAGCAGCACATGTATCAGGGCACCACTCCCCTCGCCAACACTGCATAACTTAAGCACATATTTGAGTGCTAATGTTATACTAAACCAGGCTCACAGCCTCCAGGCCCCACGGCCTCCAGGTACTCAGTCTCCAGGCCTACGGCCTCCAGGCTTATAGCAGAGGCCCAATTTTCCGCTTGCTATAGCCCCCGTGACAAAAGTCACGCCAGATTAGTATCTGCAGACGGTTGCACCGTCTCATATAGCCGGGAACACCCGCTGCCGAGCCATAGCATCTTTTATCCGCTACGGCTCGCCGACGCCCTCGAAGAAAGCTGCGCAGGCGTCTGGTGTCCACTCGCCACACCACAGCACCATGTGCTGCTGTACCCGTCAGCAGTTCAAGCTCGTAGCGGTGGTGAGGCAGCTCCTGCACGACCTTGTAAGGGCTGCTCGGAGTCCAGGCTTGCAAGCACTCTGCGAATTTTCAGAGACAAAACCAAAGTCACCATTAGAAAACGTCTTAGGTTCCTTACGACCTTCATTAGCATGCGCATTCCGTCGCCGCTGATTGGCAACGAGCAACTCTGTTGCACGCTGTCGACTCAATGTAGTCAGTTACAATAGTGAAGCCTACACCCACAACATAGGGCCTCTAATGCTGCAGAGCTCGCAGCGTACTTTATTTCCACACCTTGTAATAACTTACTGTAGTAGGAAACTCCACCATATCTTCGCGCGAAACCTGCTATTCCGGTCTCTAATTGAAATTAATTCTTTTCCGAGTGAGTGCAGCAATGCATTCGGTTTTCTGAACAAAATCACAACTTTATCATGGCTCGGCCGTACCTGACCCTCGCTAATAGTCATGCCTGCCAAAACATTCAATATCCTTCGCTAGGAAGGGACATTATTATTAGAACCACTGTATATTGAAGTACTCGAACCTCCCCATGTATTCTTCCTAGATTGCCTATTACAGGAAGCTTGCCTGTGTCCTGACTGTCCCACAACATGTGAAAATCATCATCTTCAAAACTTGCGCTTTCTACAAAACGCAACGGGTGTGCCTTTCGTGGGGATCATACTTTGTGACGTACTAGTACGAACGGTAGACGGAATATTTTTATGCACCCTAGGCTTGACATAGATTGAGCAAAAATCTACTAGGTTACTTGGATGTAGTTTTGTGTCTGTGGCTGCTATTCTAATGTGTGGATCAGTAACAAGGCACTGCACTATCGCCGAAATCATTCATAGTCACTCCAATTGTTTTGTGATAAGGCGCGATCTACCTTCTCACACAAATCCTCAATATTATGAAAACTATAGATGTAAAAATGATGGTTAGATCTCATCGTAGATACCAATCGCCCGAATCGCATCCACAAATTGTTCTGCCATCGAACTATTTTTGTCAGCATAAATACCTCGCTAGTATTCACGTTTGTATGAATACTTTCCGACACAGCCCCAGCAGGCCCGCAGACTCGAGGCACGTGCGGAAGTGTGGAGTGTCACGCATCGAGCCAACTCAGGTGCATGACGCCATGCTGGCGGCGGCGGCAGTAGGTCGCGCGCCAAAATTGTTTGCGGGAGGCGCCATCGACGGGTAGAATTGAGCCACGGGTCCAACTATTTTGCGTTTTTCTAACGCACAGTGACGAGCCAAGATCGCAGACATTTCCTGTCGCAACTGGCCTTCAGGAGTACGCTCCTTGTATCGTTTTCACTTTTCACATTAAAAGGTCGTTCACGTGAACGACTACTTTCACGGCGGCTACGACGTTGTTCACAATCCGACATCTTTCACTAGTCAAATTAGCATTTGCGGCCGCTGCGCGCACTTGAGGATCTGTAATGCCGCGAATTACGATCAAAACCATAAGTTCGTTAGTCAATCCTTTAACTATGCGTAATCGTAACATTGTTCGCCGTGCATATTCCGCATACGATGAGTACTTGTCTGACGTTGTGTTCATGGCCTCAAACAGTAAGTTGGCGTAATCGAGTTTACACGGGCACAAAGATTTAAATTCCGACTTGAAGTTGAACCACTACCTATCATTTGTGACCCACTCATTTAGCCAAGTTTTCGCGTCCCCTTTTAAACAGCCTGCGACGCGAGACAAGCACTCAGCGTCATTCCAGCAGTTAGTTAACCTAGCACGGTTAACCTCCTCACACCATAGGTCAAAATCGTGTAATGTTGGGTCAAAACTCGACACATAATAGTTTTGAGAACGTAAGGGTTGAATAACGTTGCTCAAAGCATCGACTAATGCCTGCGTAGTGCTGGGCGATTCACTAACACGCCTCGGTGGCGTTTCCGAACGTAGCTGCGGTGAATCATGACTTTGCAAAGGAATGCGGCGGGTAGCCGTTGAACTACTATTTTCTTCCAACGAATCCAACCGCGATAAGATTTTATCCAACGCTTTCCTAGTCATATCATCACGGCTGTGACGTCGAGATCGTTTCGGACGAGAATGCGACCTATGCCGTCGGTGTCGACGCGATCTGCTGGGTGACTCGTCGTCGTCCGACATTTCGAACAATTACTGGCTTTTTGTTACGTTAGATGCTTTCAAGCGTGTAGGATGACAAAACTAGCACTAGTGGAAACGTGTTTCAATCCCACTTCTGATATTAGAACCAGAAGTAGAATTTTATTAAAAAAAACAATTACAAACAAAACCTAACCTTTATTTCTCAATTTATGATTCAAAATTATTTACAAAGAAAACAAAAAGCCAGCAATGCTTATTAAAACACAAATATGTACACGCAATTTAGCGACAGAATAACGAGGAACAATCTCACCAGCCGAACGCGTTGAGCACCGAACCCTGTACCAGCGCCACCGAGCGCAGACGAGCAAATGAGACTTCCACCCCCAGTTGCGCTCGTATTTATAGGCACGAGCGCCCCACGCGCCAGCTGATGACTACACCAATATCATCTATCCTAACAATATGTATAATTTTGAAGATAATTATACTACATAAACATAAGGGATTTTTCTACAAAAATAAACTCCTGTTCAACACTTATTTAAAAACTATACAAAACACGGATGTGGCTACATCTAGGCTAGTATATTTTAGTTACTTTCATCGAAGCCAAGGGTCCCGGGTTCGATTCCCGGTGAGGGCACATATTTGTTTGATGAGAACGGATGTTTGTACCTTAGTCATGGTTTTTATCTATGTCATGTCCTCTGGTATCTTGTTGTGGGGGAAACCAGCGGATATTCAAACTTTTTTTTTACAGAAAAGAGCTATTCGAGTTTAAACGCACAAACTCCTTAAGAGAGCTTTTTAAAGAAATTGACATACTAGCTGTAGCTAAACTCATGCTAAACACTGATTTTTTATTCCGTAGAATTCTGACATTTCAGATATCATAATGTTCTTTATGAGGACAATTATTATTTTATTCATATTGATTAGTGTAAAGTGCAGGTGTTAAGTGTGGCTGTGAAGTGTAAAATGCAACGTCTGCATACAACGTCTGAACAGCCAGTGTTAAGTGTGAGTGATTACTAATCAGTAATCAGCGCAGTAAGGCAAATAGAAGTACACAGTCAGGTCATAAGTTCTGTCACACAATAAAAACTTTTAAATTTAGAACGCTGGCCACAAAAAAGTTTATTGAATTCGAATTTCGAATTTTTCATGAAAATAGAAATGTGTACTTTTTAGAATTTTCCTTATTTTTAAATATGGAGTGGACACTTAAAGAAGACCGTGTCGCAGTTATTGCGTTGCATCGTTGCGGTTACGCGCCAATTCAGATTTTCGACTTACTGAAATTTTTTAATATAACCAAAAGATTCGTTTATCGTACCATAAAACGATACAATGAAGACTCTAGTGTAGATGACAGGTCAAGAAGTGGTCGCCCTCGCTCTGTTAGGACTCCAGCAGTGATAAAAGCTGTGAAGGCGCGAATTCAAAGAAATCCCATACGTAAGCAGAAACTGTTGGCCCTTCAGATGGGGTTAAGCAGGACCACGGTGAAAAGGGTGTTAAATTATGACTTAGGGCTTAGGGCATATCGAAGAAAAACAGGACATCGTTTGGACGCTCGTTTAATAGACCTGAGACTGAAGAGATGCCGCGCTTTGTTGAAGCGGTACGCGGGAAAAAAGCATCGGGAAATTCTTTTTTCGGATGAAAAATTTTTCACCGTGGAAGAGAGCTACAACAAACAAAATGATAAGGTGTACGCACACAGCAGTGAAGAAGCGATCAACCGTATTCCGCGTGTCCAACGAGGTCATTTTCCATCCTCGCTCATGGTTTGGTTGGGAGTCTCTTATTGGGGCTTAACTGAGGTACATTTTTGTGAGAAAGGCGTAAAAACGAATGCAGTTGTGTATCAAAATACAGTCCTCAAGAACCTTGTGGAACCTGTTTCTCATACCATGTTTAATAACAGGCACTGGGTATTCCAACAAGATTCTGCGCCAGCTCATAGAGCGAAAAGCACACAAGACTGGCTGGCGGCGCGTGAAATCGACTTCACCCAGCACGAAGACTGGCCCTCCTCCAGTCCAGATTTGAGTCCGTTAGATTACAAGATATGGCAACACTTGGAGGAAAAGGCCTGCTCAAAGCCTCATCCTGATTTGGAGTCACTCAAGGCATCCTTGATTAAGGCAGCCGCCGATATTGACATGGACCTCGTTCGTGTTGCGATAGATGACTGGCCGCGCAGAATAAAGGCCTGTATTCAAAATCGCGGGGTTTATTTTGAATAAACTTTATTACCATAAGAATCTATGTTTTATTAAGTTCATTTTGCTATATAAATGTTTACATAAATAATAAACATGTCTAAATTATTTCATATTGCACATGTGACAGAACTTATGACCTGACTATGTATATTCAATTTTTGCGAGTAGCCACGTCCCCGGCGCCCCATCCTCCCCTTCAGCCTTCACTCGCTGTTTAGTTAACAGCGTCGGGACAGCAAATGAAACTGAAACTGAAACTGAAACAAATTCGACTGTTTCACGCTCAATAACCAGTTTCTACTAAACATGAGATGCTTAGAAAGAAGAAACAGAAATAGAATATCAATTTATTGACTGTAACAATTCACATCACACAAGTTTAGGCCATATAGGCATTATAAGTCTCCCGCGTCGCTTCAAGGTTATTGAACCATGGATAACTCCCGGTCTAATTAAATGCATGCGAAATAGAGACAGACTGCATAAAAAGACAACTGCAGCCCCGGACAACCTCATCCTTCAAACGACTTACAAAAGATATCGAAATTTTTGCAACAATCTCCTCAAAAAACTCAAAAGAAACCATGAAAAGAATGAACTCTCAAAGGCTGGCAACAACTCTAAGGAGTTATGGAAATCAATAAAAGCTATCACAAACACCACCAAGACAAAAAGCTCTGCGACTGAGTTATTAGGTTCAGCGGGAAATTCTAATAATACTAATAATGTGAACCATTTCTTTGCAAATGTGGGTAAGAATCTTGCTGAAAGAATAAACACACCGTTGGGTCCCAGACAAACTGACGTCCACTACCACCAAGCAGATCTATTACTTCATTTGCCTTACTGAAGACCGATAAGGATGAAGTTGAGAGACTTATAGTTGGTCTGAGGAGCGTGTGCGCTGTTGGTTGGGACAACATCTCGAACCGTATTCTTAGGCTCTTCAAAGATTTCTTTGTTCCACCCCTTACTTATATTTTCAACATGTGTCTTGCTGATGGAGTTTTCCCTGATCCCCTCAAGCGATCTATGGTGATCCCTATTCACAAGGCTGGCGACAGAGACCGTGTCAATAACTATAGGCCCATCTCTATCTTGCCTTCAATCTCTAAGTTACTGGAACGAATTGTTAACCGTCAACTAATAAGATACCTAGAATCATACAACCTTTTATCTGATTGCCAATTCGGATTCCGAAATAATATCTCGACTAGTGACGCAGTCCATGAACTCACTGACTACGTGGTGAAAAATCTTGATGCCGGGCGAAAGGTTTTAGGTATTTTTCTTGATCTTGCCAAGGCGTTTGACACGGTCTCTGTCCCCCTCCTATTGGACAAACTCGATAGGTTGGGTATACGGGGGGTGCAGTGGAGGTTTTTTGAGGAGTATCTCACTGGTCGCTCTCAATTTGTAAAAATCGGTGAGCACTGCAGCGATGACTTACCAATCACGTACGGCGTTCCTCAGGGCAGCATATTGGGGCCTTTCTCATTTACATAAATGATCTGTGTGACCTGAATCCTGATAATGGCAAAGTAATAACCTATGCAGATGATACCGCCCTGATATTCTCGACAAACACCTGGCAACAATGCCGCCAAATGGCTTCAAAATAACCTGCTGACTTTAAACTCTGATAAAACAGTTAACGTTACCTTTTCAATCAGAAATACAAAGTTTTCCAATGAAGGTGCGATATTTGCGCACAACTGCATAGATCCAAATAGTGGAACATGCTCCTGTCCAGCCCTGCACAAAAGTACAACCATTAAATACCTTGGTGTCCTCATCGATAATAATCTCACCTTTCGACCTCATATTCACCTGGTCACTGGCAGAATCCGCAAACTAATCTATGTTTTCAAAATGCTTCGCCATGTTGCTGATGCCGGATTGATAAAACGAGTTTATATGGCACTCTGTCAATCCGTGCTCACCTACTGCATCACCTCGTGGGGAGGTGCACCGAAAACATCTATCTTGCCTCTCGAACTTGCTCAAAGAGCTGTACTCAAGGTCTCTACTTTCCGTCCCCTCCTCTTCCCTACCTGTTTCCTTTATAATTCCTGCAACGTCCTAACGGTGAGGCAACTATTTGTGTATCACATTATATTAAAACAACACTCATCTTTAATATATAGCCCTTCTTTACTGACCAGACGGCGTAAAGATAGGGTTTGTTTAGACAATATATTGTTTCGAACCTCTTTTGCTCATAAATTTCCCTGCTTCCTTGGTCCCTTCCTATACAATAGAATAAATAGAACAGCTGAAATTTATACTCTCTCAACATTTGATTTAAAAAAAACGGTATATAAAATATTACACTCACTCGACTATGACAAAACTGAGGAATTACTCAAAATTACTAGCTAACCAAATAATATTTCTAAGTACTTACAAAAATATTTACTATTTTAATAATTATAAATAAGTCTGACATATGTGTTAATCTCACACACCCTCTCACACACACTCATTCACAATCACTCCACACACAGAGAGGATCACAAACAAACTCACAAACAAACTCACTAACCCACTCTCTTATTATTATTTTTTCATGTTAATTGTATAAGTATAACTACTAATTTAGGTACAACATGTTTTTAATTTTATATGTTACTATTTTTGTTGTTGGTTTCTTTCTGTGTACCATAAACTAGCTTTACATATTTTAAGGGAAGAGCGCTGTAGCCTGAAATACAGGTTTAGACCTAGCTCAGGCTCAGATGTTCACATTATCTTTGTATCAATCTATTTAGCTAAGTACCTTTAATTGTAACTTTTTACTGTCCAAGTTTTTTGATGAATAAATATTATCTACACAGAGAAAATAAAAATACTACATTAAATAATCATGGTTGTAAGTACACGGAAAAAAACTATACAAAAATGACCAAATACCCCATGCTGTGTGTACCGCAACAGCTAATGGGTTCCGACTCAGCATGTCCTGCAACGCTGATATTCTGTCGGTACCTAAATATCGTGCGTGGAAATCATAAATGGGTGGGCGTTAAATAACCTACTTTATGAAATAATATGTAAATATGTAAAGAGAGCCTTTTTATTTTTTTATTTAGCCATTAAGGTGTCCCACTGCTGGGCAAAGGCCTCCCCCTCTTTCGTCCACACTTCCCTGGTCTGTGCCACCTCCGGCCACCCCGGCAAAAACTTGTCGAGGTCGACAAATTAATAAATAAACAAAATAATTGTGTGCTTTGTGTAAGTATAAAGTACATAAATACGAAAAACTAAATTATAAAAGTGTCATCCGACTTAAGATGACGACAGGATGACATTATTTTGCCAACTACACGACTAACGCGAGAGGTCATCGGGACTGAGTCAAACATTTGTTTTTTGGAGCTGTAAAAAATGATTTTTACATTTAATTTTAAAATGAGCTATAGATTTTAGATCACAGATTGGTGGCGGAAGATTGTTCCAGCACTTCGTTGCCAAATATCTGAAACTGCCCCGAAAAGCAGCAGTCCCGTGACGGGGGATCAAAAGTAGACTCGAGGAGCTCCTAGGCTGGTGATGGTGTGAATGTTTCCAGGTAAGTTTTTCATGAAGATCGCCGGGTGTTTCGCGCTTTATCACCCCAAATAGGAGCGAGGCCAGATGTAGGTCCCGTCAGCCGGCTATCTTAAGAATGTTAGCATTGTTAAGGAAGGGTCTTAGGTGGCCGCGTGAAGGAATATCGAAACAAAACCTGGTACAAGCATTTTGGACCCTTTGCAACAGCCGTTGAGTTCGTTTGAAAACACAGGGTCCATAAACTGAAATAATTTAATTTAACTTTGACAAGACCAAGGACTCACAAAGCGTGATACGCATTTGCTCGCTTAGAATGCATCTTATCTTATATAATATACTAAGCCTAAAGAAGCAGTTCTTGACCATCTCAAGAACATGCTTCTCAAACGAAGCTCTTGATCCATGATAAGCCCAAGGTTGCGAGCCTCATTCACACGTTCAATCAAGACACCCGCGATTGAAATTTGTGGGTTTAGGTTTGTAATTGTCTCGATTTGATTTTTAGATCCTAAAATCATATATTTTGACTTAGTAGGGTTCAGTACCAAAGCGTTCCCAACAGCCCAGGCGCCCACCCTACCCAAATCATTATTAATATGTCGAACATTATCAATAAAATTGTCTTTATTTATATCTGTATAAATTTGTAAGCCATCTGCATAAATGTGATATTTGCAATGGGTAATGCATTTTATGATGTCAGCACTGTAAATAATAAATAACTAAGGCCCCAATATCGTACCTTGGCCCCAATATCGTACACCCCTAACAGTTGTGGCGATTTGCGATTCGTCACAGGAGCCATCATTCTTCCATAAAACCACCTGCTGTGTACGACTCGTAAGGTAACTTTCGAACCATCTCACCGCATCTGTGTCAAACCCATAATAACTAAGCTTAGAAATCATCATACACAAATTAATTGAGTCAAAAGCCATAGAGAAATCTAGGAGGGTTAGTATAGTGCCATTTCCGGTATCTTGAGCCGCGAGTATATTATCTACGACATCAAGCAGGGTAGTCGTGGAACTCCGGTTCTTCCTAAAACCTGACTGTAGCTTGGGTAATATATGTTTTTTTTCCGCAAATGAGATGACCGGGTTACAAACAATATTTTCGAGAATCTTAGATACCTAAATACGGAAGTATGCTTATAGGACGCAAATCGGATACACTTTGTGGATAATTATTTTTTGGGATTGATCGTACGACAGCGTTTTTCCAGTGCGTGGGGAAAGTGGCAGTAGTAAGAGACTTGTTTACAATATTGGTGATAATTTTAAGAGTTTGCGGTAAAGTCGATAGTATCATGCTCATTGTAATGTGATCAGCACCACAAGCGTTAGAACTCATCTTGCAAATGATTTTATCAACATCATGCTCAATAACTGGTTGAAGCTGAAAGACAGCAAGGCCATGCCTGTGAAACTCCAAGAAAGTAAGATATATAAGAAGTATCTGAGATATTAACAGAGTTGACCCCTGGAATATTTAAAAAGTGCAAATTCATTTCATCAGGTGTGGCAATATTATCAGGAATGTCATTAATTTTCTTGAAGTTAGGTAATGTAGTATCTCTAAGTTTTTTCCACAATAATTTAGGGTTATGGAAGTTTTAATTAATATTTTCGTCGAAAAATGCTTTCTTCTCCGCAAATAAACTAGCATTAACTAAATGTTTTAGTGACTTATATTCTTGCCGATGAGATTCTAGTTTTGACTGCTTATAACGGTCGTGAGCCTTGTTACGAAGCCTCATCATCATTACGTGTCATAATGTTGTCATAATCACATAAATCAATATTGAAGACGCCAGTAAGTACGATACGATCAAATCTCGGAAAAGTTGTAATGGAGTCTGTAAGTGCATCTAGAAAGTCGTCTACTTTCATCCACTGTGGTCGATATGCTGTACCAATAATAATTTTAGTTGAATTAACATTTAAGGAATGCCACATTTGCTCAACTTTAGACTCTGATGGCGGATGAGGGAGGGTAGACCCTAGCTTTTACACCTAGTTTAATGTAAAATGCGACACCGCCGCTGCGGGCGCGCCTAATATAAAGCGGGCGGGCACCGGGCGGGCCACATGACGCAATCTGCATCCCGGTATCGCCGGCGCTCGCCGCACCTCGCCGTCCCTAAGCCAAGTCTCGTTCACCGCTAAAATATCGGGTGATATCTGCAGCATAGCATAGCTCACGTCTTTGATGGTTAAAATAATCCTGCGCAAATCGGTAAAAGTCGGATATAGATAAAATAATATGTGTAAATAAATGAACTATAGTATAAATAAGTAACATAACATTGTAAGCGTGATTTGAGTGTGCATATAGAAATAATACAAGTGTTGTGGATGAGCTGCGTAACTTGTCCAGAAACCAGTTTTGCTTGAGTCACAAGGCCATTCGCTGCCGCGAACGCACACGACCACATGGTGTCGTCGGTACAATACAGTGAAAAAGTAAATACAAAGGAAATTGTTGAGTCGGCGACTACATAACAAAGTGACTTATTACAGTTAACAGTGATGGCTATGAGTAAAATGGAAGAATGTTTGTGAAACGAAGGACATTGAATTAAAAGTACATGTACGGTAGTGATGTAAAAAACAAAAATACTATTTGAGATAGTGCAAAGTAAACAATTCTGTGAAAGCAACAATATAGTAAGCTCGTTACTTTGTGTTAGAGCATGGGATATCGCCAAAAACACGCTTTAAATCAGCATTGCATCGGATGTATTGGATTTTGGCTGAGTTGGACTCTCTGGCTTGCACAAGACCATCCCTAGTCCAGATAAATCGCAAACCCTGCTTCGCCAATTCTCGGGCTTTGGCAAACAGGACTCGGGTTTCTCTCGTGAGCCGCTCATTGACGTGCATTTTCTGCGCCGCGTGAGGCGGCAGGCAGAGACCGTCGGTGGTGGTGCCACGCCGCACCTTCGCGTCCTTCAGCAGCTCGTCGCGAACGGAGCGCTGTGCCAGCCGCACGACGATAGGCCGAGGCCTGTCTTTCCGGGGCGGGCCGCTCGCCACCACCGCTGCCGCTGTTGCCGGCGCACCCTCCAGGCGAGGGGCTCCGACGCGCGTCGCGCTGACCACGTCTCGCTCGTCTATCTTCACACCGAGCTTCATCGCCGCAGCAGTCCCGATGTGGAGAACAGATTCGCCCTCGTACTCCGGATCACATGTGAGTTCAACGTCATTAAGCAGAGCCTGCTGGTCGCGCTGTTTCACGTCCGCCTTCAGCTCCATTACAGTCTCTTGAAGCTCAGCCACAACCGACGGTTTCAACTGTCCTTTCAGCTCCTCCAACTCGCACCGCAAGGTTAAATTTTCGCTCTACTTTATTGATTCTTGAGTCGAGCGAGGATAACTTAGAATTCAGCACTTGTAACTCAGCCGATAACGAGCTTATGGCTTGAGCGATCTCAACCTTCATAATCTCAGTAAGCGTAGACTTCATTTGCTCCATTTTTCGGTCAAACATCACCTCAAATTTGTCCAACGATATTACATCAGCTGGAGTGGACTCTGAAGAGGATAGCTGCATAGGCAAGAGGGTACTGGCAGGGGCCACGGTCGGCGCTGCAGGCAATCATCAGTGTTGGCTTTTCTGGTTTCCGGCTCTTTATGCTCGGACGTCTCAGACTGCATTGTCGGTGCTCTCTTGCCTATTGGAGTATTATCATTTGTCGCTCGTCGTATACTAAAACCAGTGCAGGTTGTCTTAGGATAACGCCAGTTGAGTTTGAGATCTGCAAAGTCTGTGGCAAACTGTGCACTAGTCGTGTTTACACACCCATGATGGTATGAACCTTTACAGACACTACACACAAGCAGCTCAGTGCGAACTATATTTTGATTACAGCCAATGCACTTCATGGCAAAATTTGGTGCTCTTGGTGGTTTTAGCCAAAATGTCTCCGAGAGACACAACCAGGTTGGCTACTTGCAACGTCTGCGCACTGTTGATTCTATGATAAGCGAATAACTATCGTTGAGTCGGCCGCCGCAGGGAGACACACATAGAAAATGAGTTCTCGGGGTAGGGCACAAAGGCGGAAGTTGCCTGCACACTCACACACACAGCTGAGTCACTGAGCGTCAACTGATTCAGATTTCCGTCATCAAAAATCACTAATAACTCACTATTGGTTTACAAATTTATGTGTAAACCAACCACAATAGTTCACAAATGTATTTTTTCAACTTTTGTCCAGAAATAGAGCAAAATAAACCACTAAATTATTTTTTCTCTTTCAGATAGTAACGCCAATAAAGAACATTCGCCTTAGTGGTGAAGAGAGCTAAGCCTCACTTTTGACCGAATTGAGTTAAGAACACCACCTTACTCAGCGTTAAACGGAGATTCTAGTGGTGAAGAGATCTAAGTGATAGCTCAACTAGAAGTTGATTTTTCATTCAGACGTGAAAGGAGTTAAATGTAACTAGGAACAAAAAATCCAGTGGTGAATTATATTTTAGCTGCATATGTTTGTTCACCACTATTTATTCGTGTCATAAAAATACTACAAAAATAAGTGGTGAAAAGAGTTACGCCACATAGACTTTTTAACCTCTTACCGACGAGCTATTTCTGGCAACACATTTGAATGGAATAGCGCCCTTTATGACATTTCTTTGACAGCTGACATTTCGTTTGCCGCATTTTGTGATTCTCGCGCGTCCGAGCGTGGTTATTTTATTTAAAGCGAAATTACAGTTATTTTGCTGCTTCTATTGCTGACTAAGCAGAGTATTATTGTTTGTGTTATCATTAGTAAAGTGAGTAAACTAAACCCCATCAGACATGCCGCTGAAAGGACAGCGTATTACAAAGCTGATGACAAATGTTTTGGGAAAAAACTGGGAGAATCGCATTATACTTGCAAGTAAGTACATATTTAGTTTACACTGTTCATATTTTTCGACCAACAACAGTGTTAGAATTTTAGTATCCATCGTCCTACCTAACCCGTTTTTATAATGTCAGTATTTTTCGTTATATTTGCAGCTACAGATGACATCGAAATAGCTAATGTGCAGGAGCAAGAAATGAAGTCTGGACCGTCTCAGATGGGATCAACACATCAAATTCTTTCAGGCTCTGCAGTTGTAGACCATGAGACTGAAATACCAGAGAGACATGTACCAGAGTCTCAACCGTTCCATTTCATTGAAGAACATCAACCAGGCTCAGTGTTACCCCGTAAGTCTTATAGATTCTTACTATTTACATATATTTAATAAACTAGTTAAGCTACTTAATAAAATTAAGAAGCTTAGACACTAAATGTGATATCCGTCATCCAAGTGGTCTATCAACCTCACCCATTGTTGATTGACGAGCCAAATGGCCGAGACTGTAGTGACCCTGCCTTCGAAGCCAGGGGACCAGGGTTCGAGTCCTGATAGGAGCAATATTTGTGTGATGTTTGTTCCGTAGTCATGGTTGTTTATCTGTCTAAGCATTGTATTTGTCTATTTATATGTAATGTATTATTCTTGTCTAGTACCCAAAATACAGAGAATCAATGGCAATGTGTGTGTAAAAAAAATGGTCCAGGTACTTGTATGTCCCAGGTATTATGTCAGCACCTTATTTGTTTGTTGTTATTTGCAGCTACAGCTGCATCCGACATTGAAATACCTCATGTGCAGGAGCAACAAATACAGACTACACCATCTCAGTTGGGATCAACGAATCAAATTCCTTCAGGCTCTGCAGTTATAGAACATGAGACTGAAATACCAGAGAGACATGTACCACAGTATCAACCGTTTCATTTGATTGAAGAACACCAACCAACCAACCAACCAAAACCAGGCACAGTGTTACTCGGTAAGTCTTACTATGAGAATAACTAACACAGACTTAGAATGGTCACTTAACTAGTCTAGTTTGAGTTGATGTGCCATTGAACATAAATAAATAACACAGATATAAAAAGGCCTAAGTTTATTAAAATACTGGATACAACATTGGCATGATCCGGCCTTAGTTAAATCTTATTGAGGTTATTCAGTTTAGAATTTAAGTTTTGTTATTTTTATACATAAGTTTCTGGTTTAAAATTATTTACGTTTCTTGCTTCAGATAACGAGGACAGTGACGATCCTTTCTCAGATACAGATTCTGTTGCGGATCCTATGTATGTACCTGACACATCTACATCGCACTATTCCGACAGTGATGAACCAGATGATGAAGCCGGCCATTCAGAGAACCACTGCTCTGAAAATAATAAGATTAACCATTCTCAGAACAAAGAGAACCAACATTCGATGCTTCCTCAGAATGAAGAGGCCCACGATCCTCTGAATTTAGATGAACAGAGACAGGAGAAAATTTTAACAAGGAAACGTAAACGCAACCCAGCTTCTTGGAAAAGAAATAAACAAAAACTGCTAAGGCTTGAAGGGAAAGAGCACTTGTCGCAAAAAGGAAATGTAGTAAGAGGGAGATCAGTACAGCAAGTACAGTGTCATTGCCATAATAAATGTGGAGAAACAGTTTCTTCGTCTGACAGGCAGAAAATATTTGACGATTATTTAAGCCTCCCCGATGAAAGATCCAGATGGGGCTTTATCAGCAGTTGTGTTACTAAATATGAACCAAAAAGGCGTTATCTACGGACAAAAACTGGTACTAATCAACACAGCAATGACGACAACAAGAATTCCAGAAGAAAATTTAGTTTTTCGTACACTCTAACAATGTCTGGAAAAAAGCAGCGAGTATGCAAAAAATTTTTTTTGGCAACTCTAGATATTTCTGGGAAGAAGGTTGAAACAGCGATGAAAAAGTCAGATTCAAGCGGTGTAGTGGAGGAAGACAAACGTGGCAAAAATCCAGCTCCAAATCGTATTTCTGAAGAAAGAAAAGATGGGGTTAGAAACCATATCAGGTCTATACCTGTAACTGACTCACATTATTGTAGAAGCAGTAGCAAGCGAAAATACCTACCCTCTGGCTTGAGCGAGATGCGTTTGTACCAGGACTATGTAAAATTCTGCAAGGAACATGAAATGGAACCAGTAAGCTCCTCCTACTACATACATATTTTTACGAATGAGTTTAATTACGGTTTTTATCGACCAAAGAAAGACATGTGCGATTATTGCACCCAGTTCAATAACAAGTCTGTAGATGAGCAACTAGAGGCTAAAGCTGAACATGAGCTGCATCTTACACGAAAACTAGAAGCCCGTGATCATAAAATAAATGATAAGAAGCGCGCCAAAAACGATCCAACTTTCCATGCATATACAATGGACATGGAAAAGATATTACTGACACCACATTTAGTAGTCGGGCAACTGTATTATAAACGAAAATTAAAAACTTTGAATTTTACTGTCTATAATCTAGCTGACAAGGAAGCCATCAATTATATGTGGCACGAAGCGAATGGCACAAAAGGCGCATCCGAAGTTTCGACATGTCTTTGGAATTTACTCACGAATCTGGATCCTGCAGTGACTGAAGTAACATTCTTTTCCGATACTGCAGCAGGACAAAATCGCAATTCCATAATGTCAGCAATGTTTTTGCGGGCTGTTCGAGATCTACCAATACAAACAATCAATCAAAAATTCATGGAGTCCGGGCATTCCGACATGGAGTGTGATAGTGTTCATTCCACAATAGAAGGCCGAGCTAAACATGCAAGCATTTTTGTACCTGAAGGATGGTACACAGTCGCAAGGACAGCAAAAATCGAACCACCACTTTACAAAGTGAATGAAATGCATTATAAGCAGTTTCTGGATTTCAAATCCTACAGCCAAAAACAAATAACAAATAAAAATAAAGCAGACGATGGAGAAGTAATGAGATGGTTGAAAGTAAAGTGGTTACAATACCGGAAAAACGACGACACAGCTATATATTACAAAACACAGTTAAGCCAACTTGAGTTCAAAAAACTATCCATCCGAAGAACTACCAGAAAAGTTCAAGCAGCGGCTGATGTAGTACTTCCTCTTTACAAGAACCAGTTACCAATTGAGAAAAAAAAACTGGAAGACCTGCAGCAACTCTGCAGAAATGGAACTATTCCGTCTGCCTACCATCATTTCTACATGAAAAGTTTACAGTCCTCAATAATGAATGATAGTGCATCAGACGAGTCAGAAGTTGATGATCTGAGTTAATATTTAACTCAGACCTTCAAGATCCTGTCTCGTCGGACAAGACAAAAGTTGAAGGTCTGAGATTAAAGCAGACCTTCAACTTCTGGCCATTATTAGTTTTCGCCTCCGTCTGATTTCATTATTAAAACTTGTATTAATGTGTGTACTAAATAAAAACTTGCCTAAATATCTGTTGTTCATTATTATCTTACCATATAGGTCCTTTCAACACTGTAAATAAATTGAGACAATTTTTATTGACACAATAGATTGACTAATACAAAAGACAAAAGAAATAAATTCGATAAACTCTCTTCACAAACGTTGCTCTTTCAAACAAAACTTGAATTTTTTTTTGGTGGTGAATGCTTAGTAAGAGGGATAGATTCATTCACTATCCTGAATTGTCCATTTTGTTTTTTTTATTATTTGTGGTGAAAAGAGCTAACCGCAAAATTTGCCATAACTTCAAAAATTATTATATGAGCGCACTTTAATCGAACTTAATTAATTGCAACACATAATTATTACCTCCCCACAAAAAAATTACGAAATCTGGACATTAATAGAGGAGATAAAACAAAAAATATTTTTTTGCTTGCACTTCTTTTTTAAAATTGGCCATAACTCGGAACCACTCAAGTGTGGCATAGCTCGCTTCACCACTAAGGCGACGATATAAAGACAGACATATAAAGAACAACATTGACATATAAAGAACAGCAATATAAAGACTTAAAGATACAGACATATACAGATATACAACACACAACATAGACATACAATACAGACATATAAAGAACAACAATGCTTCACACAATAGGGCGCAAAACTGCCAATTTCTTACGAAGAATACTGTGGGAAAGTGCCTTGTGTAATAATAAACTTCAGGGCACAAACTAAGAGGGCTCGACTAGAGGATAGTATTTCTCCTCGAGTGGAGCCTAAAAAGCAGTGCACGGAAGCGCGCAGAGCTGGGGTCACCTATGCTCAGAAGGTGAAATCTGACCGGTACATCGCCGTAACTGACGTCGCTACTGGTCATATTTCACAGGATCTGTCAACGCTCATCCTCAACGAGATTGATGACAAAATCTTGAGGGAAGCGTTGGCGGATCCGAGCAAGGAAAACCCCAAATTCGGTGGCAAGCCTCGTTACGAGGACGGCCACCTTAAACTGTTCGTGGAGGACGAGTACTCCCTGAACTGGCTGCGGGAGTGTGTCTCCGGTGTGTCTACACCATCCAACGTACAGTTGGTGGTGAAACGCCAATCGGAGATGGTCCGCAGGGTTCGATGTGGGGTGCTCATACCCAACGAACGAGGCAAGTGGAAGTCTGCGCCCGACGTCGGCGTAGTCCTCCGCTTTATGAACACAGGGCACAGGTTGACCGATGGCTCCTCCAGAAAGTGGATGAGCAGCAGGACAACCTGTTTCTCATCACAGACGTCCCTGAAGATGTGGTGCCGACCCTGCTGGGAAGGGGCAGACAGCTCCTTTTTGGTAGTGGTTCGGTCTACCTCAAATTTCAGGGACCCGGTGGGAAATTTGTGAAGGAACCACCGGTGGTAGCGCAGACCAGCTCTAAGCTGGTCATCACTGGGGTTTCTTCAAGAACAGCCAAGCCCCAGAGTTCCACTCCAGAGCGGCAGCAAACAGGCCCCGATGCAGTCGGGGAAAGTTCTGCTGCTCAACCGCAGGACGAGCACGCGCACTGGGAGGCCATGCTGCTTGGTGAAGGCGATGAGCCAGAACCAGCAGTGGTGCCCTCTGAGGGCGAGGAGCTGTCCATGCGGCTGGAGGAGGAACTCGTCTTGGAGGTGGAGGAGGGGTTGACCAAAAATGGCGTCCCTCTCCCGCGATTGTAAAATCCTCCAAGCCAACCTCCAACACAGCCAAACTGCAACGGCCCAGTTAAGACGCTGGTTGGGGGCAAACAGCACTGCCGTGGCTCTGATCCAGGAGCCGTGGATCAACCGCGGTAGCATTCGAGGGCTCGCCAATTTGAGAGGTAAGCTTTTCGGTACAACTGATCACGATAACCCTAGAACGTGCATCATAACTACTAACAACATCCCAGCACAGCCATTAACAGAGTTCTGTTCCAGGGACCTGTGTGCCATAAGGCTGCAACTGCCCGACACAGCTAGGTGCCGCGAGCTCGTGGTGGCCTCCGCCTACATGCCTGCGGAGGACAACCCGCCTCCACACGACCTGTGCCGGCTGGTGGACCACTGCGAGAAGTCGGGCCTCCAGCTCATCGTTGGGGCCGACTCGAACGCGCATCACCCACTGTGGGGCATGCCAGATATGAACAGCAGAGGTAAGACACTTGTTGAATACCTATTTACTACAAACCTCAATGTGCTTAACATAGGTTCTGAACCAACTTTTGTTACCAAGCGGAGCAGAACTATCGTTGATATTACCCTGGCAACGGCGGACATATCCGACGACGTTGGGGGCTGGCATGTGTCCAACGAGGCGTCATGCTCTGATCATCGATGGATACGCTTCGAGATCAACGCAGCGTTCTCCCCAACTGTCCCTAAGAGAAACCCACGCAAGACTGACAGAACCAGGTACAGAGCTATCCTAGGTGAAAGACTTGCTTGGGCTGAGACTCTACCAGATCCGGAGGGACCCGAACAAATCGAACAACAGGTAACAGATTTTACAAATACTTCAATAGACTGCTACCATTCAACTTGCCCGCTTAGCACACCAGCGCCTACCAACATCAAGGGGCAGCCTTGGTGGGGTCCTGATCTAGATAGGATGCGTGCTAAGATCAGAAGACTGCTAAACAGGGCGATGAACACCAGTGCTGATGAGGATTGGGACAACTATAAAGATGCCAAATCCAAGTACAAGAAACGACTACGGTTCAAAAGCAGCAACTCGTGGAGGAAATTCTGCAGCGACATTGAAACCGTTGATCAAGCAAATCGGGTAAGGCAAATACTAGCTCAACAAGGCAACTCCAGGCTAGGGTCGCTTAAAAAACCCGATGGAACATATACCTCTTCCACCACAGAAACACACAGTCTCTTGTTGGAAACTCACTTTCCCGGAAGTAGAACTATTCAAGAGATTGTGTGGCCGGAAGAGGTTCACCATGAAGCTGTCGACCACTTAGACATAACTAATAATATTATCACTGCTGACAAGGTAAGATGGGCCATTAATAGCTTTAAACCTTTTAAATCAGCAGGACCAGATGGAATCTTCCCAGCACTTCTACAGTGGGGTGGGGAACCCGTCATCAATATAATGGTCCGAATCATGAAAGCATGTCTTAGATTCGGATACGTTCCCAAAAGGTGGAGAGTAGTAAACGTAATTTTCATACCGAAGCCAGGAAGGAGCGACTACACTAACGCTAAATCTTTCAGGCCGATTAGTCTCACCTCGTTCTTGCTTAAAACTCTCGAACGTTTGTGCGAGAGACACCTGAGAGATGGAGCGTTAAAACATATACCCTTACACAAGAATCAGCATGCATATAGTTTGGGTAAGTCTACTGAATCGGCTCTCCATGCAGTTGTATCCACAATTGAAGAGGCGATTCAAAACAAATGCATCTGTCTTGGAACTTTTATTGATATAGAAGGTGCCTTTGACAAGACGCAGTATAGCAGTATAAGTGCATCTCTAACAAGGCATGGGGTGTCAACAGCTGTAAACAACTGGGTCACAAACATGCTTAACAAACGTATCGTGCGTCTAGCTGGAGAGTCCCTATCGGCGGAGGTAGTGCGGGGATGCCCGCAGGGAGGAGTGCTCTCCCCGCTTCTGTGGAATCTGGTCATTAACGACCTGATTACCAAGCTTAACGCTAATGGATACTACACCGTAGGATACGCCGACGATTTGGTAATCCTCATCACAGGTAAATTTGCGAGCACAGTATGCAACCTTAAACAAACAGCTCTTCGCATCGTGGAGCGCTGGTGTTTAGAATATGACCTGGCGGTTAACCCAACAAAAACGGTAATGGTCATGTTCACTAACAATAGGGCTCTTGGTAGGTATACCCTACCTAAGCTCTTTGGAACGGAACTCCAGCTAGCAACTGAGGTGAAGTACCTGGGCATAACCTTGGACAGCAAGCTCAACTGGAGTAGCCACATCGACAACAAACTAAAGAAGGCGAGTATTGCTTTCTGGCAGTGTCGGAGAATGGTGGGGAAAAAGTGGGGACTTTCTCCCAACATCATTCTTTGGCTGTACGTAACGGTGATCCGTCCTCTTGTCTGCTACGGAGCTGTGGTGTGGTGGACCAGGACCAAACTAACCACAATGGTAAGCAAACTCCAAAGCTTCCAAAGGCTGGCCTGCATGGCTATCACAGGTAGTATGAGAACTACTCCAACAGCAGCAATGGAGGCCATGCTGTGTCTTCCGCCACTCCAGCTATATATTAAGCAGGAGGCCGCGTCATCTGCGGTGAGACTCAACACCTTAGGACTTTGGAGGAAAAACAGGACCTCACACACCGCCATCCTAGGGGAAGTTTACAAAAAATTTCCCATCTCTATGGCTTGCAGTGACAGAATCCCTAAACAATTTGTTTTTGACAAAAAATACAATATACAGTTACATGAAGACCATCGGGTTGAGGGGCTCGACGTTAAAGAGCTCAGAATTTTTACCGATGGTTCAAAAACTGAAGCAGGCACTGGTTCAGGCACCTTCTCGGAGGACCTAAACATCAAGATGGCCATTCCACTGGGTGCCCATAATACTGTCTTTCAAGCTGAATGCATGGGCATCATCTCGGCCGCTAATGCCATAGCATCGAGAAAGGTAAGAGATTCCTCCATTCGAATCCTCTCGGATAGCATGGCCGTCCTACAAGCCCTAAATAGCAACACTATTAACTCAGGGCTAATCTACGAGTGTCACAAACGACTAATGGAGGTATGTCAACACAACCGCGTAATCCTTCAATGGATAAAAGGACACAGCGGATCAAGAGGTAACGATGCAGCGGATGAGTTGGCGCGTAAAGGATCTAGCTTGACAGCGTATGGTCCCGAACCTATCATCCCTCTTCCCTTCAAGATGGTACGCTCATTTCTGAGAGAGTCGACCAGGAATGATCATGCCACTCTTTGGACAAACCATGAGGAGTGCAGGCAGGCTAAGCTGGCCTTGCCGTCCCCTAGCGCTAGGCTGGCTAAGACCTTGCTTCGACTTAGTAGGCCGCGCATGCGACTGGTAACTGCAGCACTTACTGGCCATGGTTTCTTTAACAAACATCTATATGTACTAGGTGTTACCGACAGCCCCCTTTGCAGAGCCTGCTTGGAGGCAGAAGAAACGGCTGCTCACGTCCTCATGGAGTGCACAGGAGTAGCGGACTACAGGGCTAAACACCTCGGTCAATCGAGGGACCTTCCAGGGATAGTCGGTAACGTAAAGGGCCTACTGGCGTTCCTGGAGGAGTTGGGTTGGCTCGAATGATGTCGCATTCCCACCCACACGCAAAATAGGCGCTTTCGTCGTCGAGTTGCGGAAACCAGCCCGTCTTACAATTGACACAATTGACAAAATAATAAACTTCAAAGGCAAGTAATGCATCGGTACTGATTCGCGGCTGTGCGCATTTTATTTCAATGAAAGGGATTATTTATGGATAAGTAATTAAAAAGACGGTAAATAGATTTACGATCAGATACTGTTTATCATAATTTGATGAGATTTACTTATGTTATGAAGTGATGTATCAGCGCTGATATCTCGGTATGTAGCTGAGGGCACTATACATCAGGATGGTCTTCTGGAATGTCTTAATACCCTCCAATGTGTTTGTTTGAGTCGTACGCCTTGAACAGAAACCACATTGTTGTAAATGAATTTCATCAATTTGAGGAAAATACGAAACATTACCTCGAATTTTAACATGTTTACCATTCTATCAGATGAGCTTTTTTCCAGCTGCTGATGCATTTCTCCTTCGAAGCTCAGTTTAAAGTTCCCGCACAGTCATCAGCGAATACATTTTGTGGTTTTATATCGCAATTATAAGCACAAAATCGAAACCCAATACTCGATACAAACGTAAACAAGGTACTACCTGACGTTTAGCTGTCAGTGTTGCGCTCCATTGGACACTACTTTACACTTAACACTTCACAGCCCCACAGCGAATAATTTAAAAGTGTGCACTCAAAAGACCTGCTTTTTCAGATGGATGCAGAATTATTTAACATTTGTAACGTGATTCTGCGCTACGAAGTATATGGCGAACAAATTATATAGATAGATAGATATATAATTAATTTATTCATTGTTCGGTACAAACACAAAAACATTAGTGGTTATTAACATATTACAAACCACACAAAATTAATTATGACAAAAAACATCAAAGAAATTAAATAAAACAATGAAAATAATTATAATTAACACAGCAAAAATATGGAAAGTAAGGATCACTATGTGGCACCGTGACTGTGCCGCGACAATGTAATGGCCCTCACTCAGCAATGTCATATTGGTAGATTTCAGCAAAGATATACCAATGCGCTCATGTGTTCTCGGTGTTTGCTGCTATCTGTTGTTATTATCTTGTAAAATTAGTTAAGTTTCTGTTATTCTGTTAAGTTATTTCTTGTTGACTTTTCGTGTTGTGATTGTTCGTTGATTTTTATAAACGTTATGGAGCCACAGCCTGGCCCTTCCCGGGAAGCAGCCCCATCTGACAGAGCACAAGAGACAGGCTTTCTGTCTTCCAGAAGGAAGCGTCCTAGTGGTGTATCAATCAAATCGTCATCCTCGACAATTTGATTGACACAGTCGCAGACTCTTTAATAATTCATGTCAGCGATGATGATGATGAGGATGATGAAGAAAGTGATATTAGTATTAATGATGATTAGAGATTTTAATAAAAATATGTTTTCTTTACTTGTAGTTTTTTACTGTTTGTGATGAAAAGGGGCGTAATTATCACTCGCCGTAAATCCCCTTTTAATTACGAGCGCCGCACTTAAAAATGGATACATTCACACAGATGTTCAGACTCGTATTGAAATTGAAAAATGTGCCCATCCAAAAAGGTTTGTAATCTCTGACATGTCAAAAAATTATAGCTGTCAGAATTCTACGGAATAAAACATCAGAGTTTAGTCGATTTATTTTCGAAAATATAATGTATGTACGCAAGAACCTTACAACATTTTCCAAACTTAGCGATAGCTGTAATATTAACCTAAGAAATAATTAATTACACACTACTTGCGCCCCGGTTTAGACTCGCGAAGGTTAGCAATTCTTTCAAGGGTCAATGCATTCTCTACTACCACAAGATGATGGGTTACCTACCTCAACTCGAATTACAGAAACGCGAATAACATTTGCTCGAAGACGAATGCTCGATGCTTCAATTCCTCGAAAGACCGTTTCCACGAACATCTTTAGCTCGATGTACGCTAGCTCGAAAGATTGTATACTCGAATGGTTCACTAACTCGAATAATCTTCAACTCGAATTTACTCGAAAGATCGTTGCCCCGAACTATCTTTAGCTCGATGTAACTCTAGCTCGAAAGATTGACAACCCTGGGATGCTTACTTGTAAACCCATTGAGTCTAGGCTCCTTCGATTCGTTATATCAAGACCTTTGAGAATATGGTACCATCGAGCTGATCTGATGATGGACTTGAAGGTGTGAGGTGGAACCCTGGGATGCTTACTAGTAAATTAAACCAGATCATAGTAAAAACAAATTTTCTCAATGAAAATATAACGAAAAATCTTCTAAATATGCAACAACTCAATATTATACACTGGTCAGCAAATAAACCGAGCCACCCGCTACCTAGGAACTCTGATTCGATTTTCTCAAAAAGTATAAAAGTTACAACTATCTTAGTTATACCTACAAAAAGTGCGTTTCATGGTGATTAAAATGACTACAAATTAATTCGAAAGTACCGTCAACTCACATTGTAATCAAGCAACAAACACAATGCTAACGATTTGCTCTGTTTTCACCAGAGTTTGAAATTAGCGTTCTTTTTCTCTACAATGAGGGTAGTCGGATATTTCTTATAATTTCTTTAGTTTTTGCCCATCGTTTGCTCAGACGCGTGTGTTTTTGCTACTTTTTTCGATTAATAATGGATACAACACCTCAGGAAGCAGCTCAAGCTGTAGCATTACTTCAAGCAGGCATTGCGCAACGTGAAGTCGCTCGAAGGCTTCGAATCAGCAGATCTTCGGTGCAACGAGTTTACAGACGATACCTAGAGACTGGAGCATTCGATCGCCGTCCAGGTACGGGCAGACCTAGGGCTACATCAGCAGCAGATGATCGTTATATCCACCTTACTGTTCTGCGAAATCGCCACCTCAACGCAATTCAAGTCCAACAAAGTCTGCGTGACGAACGCCAAGTGGTCATAAGTTCAGATACCGTCAGAAGGAGACTTGCTGAACGGAACCTGACCCCAAAAAGAGCTGCAACAGGCCCAGCATTAACGGTAGCACACCGTCGAGCACGACTTGAATTTGCTCGAGAGCATAGGGATTGGACATTAGAGCAGTGGAGTAATGTACTCTTCAGTGATGAGACCAGGGTGAGTCTACATGGAAGTGATCGACGTCAGAGAGTATATCGTCGCCCTGGAGAACGTTATTCTCAGTGTTGCATCGAGGAAACTGTTGCTTATGGAGGAGGATCTGTAATGGTCTGGGGCGGCATCTCGTTAACAGCACATACGGCGTTAGTTTTCATCGAACCGACGGGCCGTACACGTGGACTGACTTCTCATCGCTACATTACTGAAATCCTCGCAGACCATGTGGTACCTTACGCAGGATATATCGGACAGGATATGCAATTGATGCATGATAATGCACGGCCTCATGTTGCTCATGTGGTGACCCAGTATCTACGCGACGTCAGCATTCGTACGATGGACTGGCCAGCTCGAAGCCCGGACTTGAATCCGATAGAACACTTATGGGATGAGCTGAAACGTCGGGTTCGAGCCCGGGTACCTGCTCCAACAAGGCTTCCAGAGCTGCGAATCGCAATTGAAGAGGAGTGGAATACAATTCCTCAAGATTTTATCGTCAGGCTCGTAAGGTCGATGAATACAAGGATGCTGGCAGTTATCCGAGCAAGGGGAGGGAATACGGAATATTGATCAAAAACTTTTTTTTGATTTTATCTTTGTTTTTGGCAATTATTTTTTTTACTTTATCATTACTAACGATTGTCACTACTGGAAAACGACTCTTCTTTGTAAAATCCTTAATAAACACTGAAATATTGATTAAACCCAATGAGTTTCCTTTCATTTTAATCACCATGAAACGCACTTTCTGTAGGTACAACTTTGATAATTGTAGGTTTTTTAGTTTTTGAGAAAATCGAATTAGAGTGCCTAGGTAGCGGGTGGCTCGGTTTATTTGCTGTCCAGTGTAGATATCATTTTAACAAGTTACGTTTAAAAATATATCATTATACTAAAACCAATATTTCGCAATTAAAATATAACGAAAAATCTTCTAAATATGCAACAACTCAATATTAAATATATCATGTTAACAAGTTACGTTTAAAAATGTATCATTGTACTAAAACCAATATTTCTCAATGAAAATATAACGAAAAAAGCTTGCAAAAAATACACAACAACTCAATATATATTATAACATGTAACTTAATATTATTGAATTCTTATAACTTTGTTCTTTGTGCGATAGCTCGCAAAAAATCAAGTAGCTCCATGCTATCCTTCTTTTTGCATATATTCATCAAGCAGCTATCGTGCAGCTTTTTTTGTTTTCTTGGTGGCATCTTATTTAAATCAGCATTAGCTTTTTCTATGGAGTGTTTAGTAGTCATTTGCTCTTTGATAAGATGACCAATTGTCTCATAAAGACCTAATATTTTATTGCTCAGTAAACTGTTCCATCGCCGGTGCCATCCTTCGACATTATTTTGTGTCCTCGGAAACCCTTTATTGTTGTTTATATCAACAGACCACAACTTTGGTGGGAACAAAGGCTGTAGTCGTGTTATGACCATTTTGTTTTCACCTGAGGAAAATGTAGCTCTCATACTACATTTTCCTAAAACGTAAAATGTCTAAAACCAATCCACAATAGCCTCGGCTTCTGCAGGTATGACTTCATCCTTCAAAACCTGAAAAGCGGAAGGAATTTCTCTTGGCGGTAGAAATGCCAGTGCGATAATCTGACGCAGTTTTAAAGCGAACGCACTGTCTTCACCATATCGTGCAGCCAAACCAACGTTTTGTATCTTTCGCCACAAATTTTGACTTAGATGAAAATAGCAGGCTTCTTGAATTGCACCCGGAAATTCAATTTTACTCGCATTTATGGCCGCCTGCTCGAAATCTGTAATCATATATGATGGCTCCAAAATAAAATAGCATAGCTTTTCAGTTCCTGGAATAAATTAAGATAACATTCCTCAGTTTTGCGTGTGATGAAACTATAGAGCAATGGCACTATTCTACGGTTGTCGCCTTCCCCTACAATTCCATGTATGGAATATAACTGCAAGAACAAGACTGGGCAACACTGGAATGTACCATCCATAAGCCATACCTCAGATTTCTTCAGCAGCTGTATATTTCTTTTTGTCGTAAATATTAATATTCTGTCTGCTCCAAATTTACAGTCTCTAGCAAAAAACTGTTCATCCTCCACCTTAGTCAATACCTCTGGTATATTAATTTCTTCCATTTTTATTAGGTATATAGCACGCACTATTACTCGGTGTACAACTTAAATTTTGTGCTGGAGTAGCGCAAAAGTCAACTGCATCTCGCTTTAAGACGTTCCTTAAATTAGCGGCATCTATCTTTGCAGCATCCGGCGCGTGATTATGTTCATAATTCATAATTTCTTTATTGCACACAAATCATACAAAAAACAAGAGTTACATAAAAAAGTGTACAAAGGCGAACTTATCTCTAATAAGAGATCTCTTCCAGCAAACCAGGAAAACAAGGGAAAAGTTGATGGTTGAGCAGGGGTAGACCTATCATTATGTGTACAATATATAAAATAATAAATAAAATAAATTAAATAATAACTATAATATTATACTAAATACTTATAATATACTACAACTACTATTTTAGTACTTTATTCAGGTAAATATGCACATAAACTTGTTTTTTACGCAGTAGTAGTTTTAGGGAGCAGTGTGTCACTACTCCCTAAAAAAGGGCAAGCCCTGTGGCATAGGATAAGTAGATCCTTCCCACCAGTAGATGACACAATTTCCAATAGTTTTAAAAAGTAGGAAATTTTTTGACATGATGATAAATTACAATAAAAATTCATATATTGAAATTATTAGAACAGAATCATTTAAAATTAACATTAAAACATAAAGTTGAAATTAAAGTAACATTAAATTTTTTATTATAACTTTTTTGTGTATGTGTGTGTGTATAGAGAAGATGAAAAGTGTAATGTTTGAATGGTTTATTGTTGTGAGTAGTGAATGGAAGTGTTGATAATTATTAATATTTAATTATTATTATTTATTTATTTTAAAATACCTATTGACATATTTTATTTTTGTTAATAGCGTGGATTGTTTTTGTTGTGTAATGACGGATCTAAGTGATGTAACAACATCCTATGGAAATAAATGATTTTTGATTTTGATTTTTGATTTTAAATTTTTATTTTATTAATTATTAATAGCATATTTGGTATTAGAATAAAATCGTTAAAATGTTTTCAGTTTCCTCATACGTTAGGGATCTTAGCCATTTGTATATAGTTTTCTTAATTTCAAATACTGGTTTTGTGTACATTTCACTGTGTTTGCTGATTTCATTGTAGAGATGAGGTCCAAGGAACTTGAAAAATCTTTGCATAAAGCTTGTACGCACCTTTACAGTTTTGCATACTTTGTCTTTTCTTCGTTTTGTTGTTACTGCTGTATTACTAGGAACGAGTTTACTGTGCTGTTTCAGTATAATACTTTGTATGAATATTTGCCTAACAGTTAGAACGTCGCAAAAATTGAAGAGTTTCGTTGTAGGATAAATGAAAGGTTTAAATGTGCAGACCTTCAATACTGCACACTGAGCCCTCTCTACGCGTAAGAGTGTTGTCTTATGGGCGCCACCCCAGCTAGTAATGCAGTAACGTAACAGGGATTCAGCAAGAGCTACGTAAATACGTTTCATAAGCGATGCCTCCGCTACATGCCTGAGACTCTTAAAGACATATATTAATTTTCTAATTTTGGAACCAAGAGCCTGGATATGATGCTGAAATTTCAAATTATTATCGAGAGTTACACCCAAATATTTTATTGTTTGTGTCCTTTCCAGAACTCTACACATACACGAATTCAGGCCAAGTGTATCGCAGGTGTGGGCAAATAATTGAAAGAAAGAAAGAAAGAAAAAATATTTATTCACAATAAATCCTTATTCCATATTGGTGGATCCCTGTCTCCCTAACTAGTTTAAACTGTATCTAGGGAAACAGTTCTTCCCGATTATAGTCACAATGTTTGTGAAATTAATAAAGTAGTTAAGCATGTACATTAATTACAAAAACAAAAAGATTTTATATAGTAGACAGAAAATTTAAGAATTATAATAATTAACCAGAGTTATCAAGTGTAGTGTAGGTGTAGTTGTTAGTGTAGGTGTGTGTGTTAGGCTTGTAGTGAGTGCAGTGTGGTGAATGTAAGTGTAATAAACTTATCTTAATGGTTTTAGTACGCAGAGTCCATTAGGCTTTCGGTGCCCTCATAATCGTGGGATCTCAGCCAGGTGTAGACTCTGTTTTTTAAAGTGTAGTTTCTTTCTTTTGAGATATTTAATTTATTGTGTATAGTACTGTACAAGCGAGGTGTTACATAGTTGTAGTGCCTACGCGCAAAAGCACTTATGGCACGTGGAACTGGAAAACGATAAATCCTCTTGGTACTTACAGGTAAGAGCGGGACTGTACGACTATGATATCGCCTAATACATTTTAATATAAAGGTCTGCCTGATGGTAAGCACATTGGATTCTTTATACACAAGCGTGGTGGGGTGCCGCCAGGGCGCGTACAGAAGAACTTTAAGCACGGCACGCTGGGCGCGCTCGGCCTCCAGTAGAATAGTTTTGCGAGCACCTCCCCAAGCACAGATGCAGTACTCAATCACGCAGTGGCATAAGGCGCTATAAGTCTGTAAAAGCAGAGTTCTATTTGCATATAAACGGAGGTGCTTGAATACAAATATGAGCTTACGTATCCTTTTAGCTGTCGCTGTAATGTGCGGACCCCAGTGTAGGTTATCATCTAAAACGACACCAAGGTACTTTATGCTGGGCACCCTCAAGAGAGTTTCACAGCCGCACATAACACCTTCCACTAATTCTCTGTTGCATGGATACGTGTGTATAGTAAGCTTGAAGTTTTGTTCTGGACTTCCAGCAGCAGTTTTACTGAAGCACAAATATTTGGTCTTCATCGTATTAAGCGATAACAGACTGTCCTCCAGCCAACATGTCACCTTAGCTAGTCCTGTCTCAGCTAGACGTTGCACTTTGGTCCAATTTGTCTCATGAAAGAGAATGACCGTATCGTCAGCAAACATTATCAGGTTAGCTCCTATCATATCCAGTTTACAGAGTTCATTGATGTATACCAAAAATAGGGTCGGCCCCAGCGTACTGCCTTGTGGTACACCATACATGCATGAGGCACTCCCACTCAAGAGCTTTTCTATGCGCACAGCTTGTTTGCGGTTAGTTAGGTAGTCAGTAAACCATCTTAAGGGGGAGCCGCGCACACCCATGTTCTCTAAGCGCGCTAGTAGGATAGGAATGCACACTGTGTCGAATGCTTTTTGTAAGTCGAGGAATACGCCCACACATTTTTCACCTCTGTCGACGTGTTCAGTTACAAGCGACGTCAGCTTCATCACCGCATCCTCTGTACTCTTTCCCGACCTGAACCCGAATTGGTTGCCTGACAATAGATTTTTTGATTCCAGATAGCTGACCAATCTTTTATTCATTACCTTCTCAACTATTTTAGAAATCGTAGTTAACAAGGTTATAGTTGGTTGGCAATTTTCTATCCCCCGCTTTGAAAATTGGGCAGACTATTCCTTTTTTTAAAATAGTAGGAAAGGTACCGTTGGCCATGCTCAAATTGCACATGTGTGATAGTGGTGAAGCCAATAGATGACAAAATGTTTTAATTATAGTAGTAGGTATGTTATCCCAGCCAGGCGCACTATTGGTTTTTAGCGTTGCTATAGTTTGCAATATTTCCGTTGGGTCAGTAGGATACAGCATCATAGAACTTGCTGGTGTAATTCTAGAGGACGCTAGGTATGCAAGATCCGCTTCAGTTTTATTAAGCCTAGTAAGGATGCCCTTTGCCAGTTTGTAACCTATTGTGGTAAAGTAGTTATTGACTTCCTCCAGCGACTCTACATGGGTCGGTCTTATATTGAGCAAATCAGAAGTAAAGACATTTGTCTTATTTAGTGAGCAGATTTCTTTAATAATCCTCCAGGTTTCCTTAGAATTTCCAGAGTGTTTGCTAAATTCTTGCTCGTAATATTCTTTTTTGAGTTTTTTTATTATTTTGTTACAAATATTTCTGTAGGTTGTATACTTTTCTTTCATAATCTCATTATTTGTGTTTTTATTAGAATTTTTATGTAGTTTATCTCTTTTCCTAATTGATTTTATTACTCCTATCGTAATCCATGGCTTCAGTGGCTTTCTACGTTTAGATACCTTAGTAACAGTGGTGTTATCCTCAATAATATTTTTTAAAGTTTCGACTAAGAGCTCAGCTGCTACATTAGCATCAGTACTAGCCAGAAGCTCATTCCATGTATGATCCCTTAGGCGTAGACCTATGCCCTCAGTATTTATACGGACCTTTTCATGACAAGTTTTATTTTTCTTCATTTCATTGTTATCTATGATGAGCATAATTGGACAGTGGTCTGTGAACTCATTGAATACAACTGTGTATGCCTTATTACACGACTTTACCATAAAATGGTCCAAGCAAGTTTTTTGGTGAGTTGGTCGATCAACTCCTTGTCTAAGTCCAAAAGCGGCCATAAGATGACATATTCAGCAGTTTGTCCAGTAAGAGAGTCAGGCATGATATTAATGTTGATGTCCCCCGTAAAAACAATATTTTTACAATGTATACTATGTAGTAATCTGTCCAAGGAAGCAATATAATTTGCTGGATTATCAAAACAATATGGTCTATAAGAACATATAATCGTGTAGTCATTTTTTAGCTTCAGTACCAAGCAGTTGCCGTCCACTACATCATCTGGTTCGTAAGCCTCTATGTCTAAGTGTTCTCTTGTATAAACAATAACTCCATCGTTTTGGTTATAACTACGCTTTGTACTTATGCTTTTATAATTGTTTATGTTGGGTATTGTACTTTGGTCATTAATCCAGCATTCAGTCATCACAATTATATCTATTTTAAGGTCTAGTCTGGATAAAAATATCATAAAATAATCGAAGTTGGCATTTACGCTGCGAATGTTGACCGTGATTATTCGTAGTGCATCCCTAGGGTAGTTTTGTTTAAGTATTGAGGAGTAGTCGCCAGGCTCTTCGATAGTAGTACAAGAAATTTCGCCACTTTGCTCTATATCATTACTGATAATGACATTAATTGGAGTAAATGTAAAGGAAGTAGTAGCTAGGGCTCGTTTGTAAAGTTCTTAGAGTTGAATCGAACAACCTCATTCCAAATGCGCTAGGAGTACAGTGGTTTGATTGTATAATATGTTTTAGAATATCAGCAGATTCGAGAATATGAGAGTATAGGATATTTTCGCAGGTTAGTGAGTGTGTGTGTTGGATGTAGGAGTTGATATATGGAGTAGCAGAGCTTAATATATATGTTTTGTGTCTAAGTATAGCATAATGTTTCAGAGTGTTGTGGTAGTGTGTGATTGTGGAGTACATTATTTTATATAGAAATAACAATTGTGTAACAGCGAAGAGCAGATAGAATACTATGAGCGTCACTAGTCAGACTGACGGCGAAGTATTCACTTTCAGTTTGTTGAGTACGGCCTCATCGTCTACCCTGATGAAGGGGTGGTTTTCTGCTTTCCGGAGGTAAACTTTGCCATATGCGGTCCAGCAAAAGCTATACCCATTTATCTTAGCAAAGTCGCGAGCCAGGTAATGTAGTCTTCTTGCTTTGGTTGTGAGGCACTCTGAGATGTATACCGGGGTTTCAGTGCAGTTCATTCTTAAGTGTCTCGTACTAAGTTTATCCTTGTTGTTTCTCTTGTTGTTGAATTTTTTAAGACCCTTCATTATGTTCTCCTTTATTATTACAGAAGTAAATTCAACCACTAGTGGTTTTGTCCGATCTGGTTTAGCAAATCCCCGGTAAACATCTCTTATTTCCGATTTTTGAACTTGTATTCCCAGGACGGTGCCAATTTTCATAGTTATCTTAGTCAGCTCTTCTTTATCCTCAACCTGGGTTTCCTTCGGAATATTCCTGATCTCTAACTTAGTTGCGTAAGAGTATCTCTCCATATTTTCTAGCCTGGTCTCTAGGTCCTTGATGTACGACAGGTGTTCTTTACGTTCTAGTCTGAGGCTTTCAAATTCCTTTTGAATGTCATTATGCTTTAAGTAGAGAATTTCCATTGAAGCTTGTATCTCAGTGTTTTGTGCAGCGAGTGCCAGATTTTGTTTTTTGATGTCAGCTAATGTGGCTTGTAAATTCTGGAATTTGTTTTGCTGCTCAGTCTCTGAAGTCGAAAATAGTTCACGCATTTCGACTTTGAGTTCAGCCAGATCGCCTTCTCGTTTTCTCTTCAGACGTCCCATGTTCACATTCTGTGTTACACTCTCGGGAAGATTTGGTAGACTGCCACCAGCTCCTTGCTCAAATTCTGATTCCGAGGCAGAGTTCATTAAAATTACGGAAGCGTTTGACTTCGATATTCGGTTGTGTAGAGCTAAGGATGGAGAAACTCAAATATTTGTTTTTTTCAGAGTTCAGGGTCAAAACATTTTGTTGTAACCAGCGAGAAACAATATCAAAGCCCCGCTGGGCACTATCAAATACCTCGTCCCATCCACTACCTGCAAAAAGTAAGACTGTATCATCGGCATAAGCGATGATTTTGGCCTGCGGTAGCGCAAGGCGACAAAGGTCATTTATATAAACCAGGAATAGAGTGGGTCCGAGGATACTTCCTTGTGGAACCCCACAGTTCACCGGTTTCGTGCTGCTCGTTAGTTCGCCTATTTTAACGCATTGGATTCTACTCGAGAGATAACTCCTAAAAAGGTCAAACTGGACTCCTCTTACACCTATAAATTCCAGCTTATTTATAAGGAGTTCAACCGAGAACGTGTCGAATGCTTTGGCTAAGTCCAGAAAAATTCCCAGACAGCGCTTTCCTTCGTCAAGGTTTTCCGCTAAGAAGTTTGTAAGCTCATGTACAGCATCAGAGGTAGAAAAAGCTTTCCAGCACGAAAACCATACTGATTTTCAGCCAGAATACCGTTCTTTTCCAGGTAGCTAGTGAGTCTTGTATTCATGATTCGTTCCAGAAGCTTGGAGAGGGAGGGGAGAATAGATATTGGCCTGTAGCACTCAACACGATCCCGGTCCCCCCCCTTATAAACCGGAATAATTACAGACTGTTTTAGAGCATCAGGAAATATTCCCTTCTCTAAACATAAGTTAAAAATGTGTGTAAGGATCGGAACAAACTGATTTTTATGGGATTTTAAGAGCTTGTTTGAAATTTTATCCCACCCGACTGAACATTCGTTCTTTAGATTCGTGATGAGTCTTTCAATTTCCTGATTATCCGTTGGTAAGATTACAAATGAGTTTACTAGAGAATTTTGTTCTATCTGAAAAGGGATATGTTCTGATTGATTTATTGCCTCTGCTAGATTTTTTCCCACATTTATGAAATAATTATTTACTGTTTCTAAAGATGATACGGGTTGCCTAAGATTTGAAATAAGTTCTCGAGGTTGGTCCTTTATTGAAGTGGTTGAGGAAATTGATTTGATAGCCCTCCAAAGCTGTTTAGTATTGTTTCCCGCTTTATGGAGTAACGACTTTTCATAGTCTCTCTTTAAATTTTTCATTAAATTGTTACAAAAAACCTATACCTCTTATATGTCAGTTTAAAGGTTTCATTTTTTGGATTGGAAATGGATTTCTTGTGTAATTTATCACGATTTCTTATACATCGGAGGAGTCCGCTAGTCATCCAAGGCTTAAAGATGCGTTTCTTATTTGAAATTTGCCGAGTTTTTGTGTTTTTCTCTATAGCTCCTTGAAGAATGCCTATGAACTCATTCATAGCAGAATTTGGATCCTGTAACTCAAAAATAAACTCAAAATTTGCGTCACCTAATGTTTTTGCTAAGCCTTCTGTGTCCAGAGAAGAAAGAGTAGAAGGTGGATTAACTTTTTTGTGCTTTAAATCAATACACAAAAGCACAGCTTTATGGTCAGTTATAGTGGAGTGCATAACTACCGTAACAGATTCATTTTTTGTTTTAAGGAGTAAGTGGTCTAAGCAAGTATTGCTTATATCCCTGGTCACAAATGTGTGTCCTGGTAGTAATCCATAATATGCAGCTTTATTTAAATAGAGGTCGGCATCACAATTTTGGGTACCTGGGTGTCACTGAGGGAAAAGTTTAAAGAAATCTTCTCATAAATTTTATTCTATTCTATTCTATTCTAAATCAATATTCTGACATTTGTGTCTCAATATATCTATGACAATCTTGTGTATGTAAAAAGAAATATAACTAATTTTCAGAAGTAGTGATATACACAATTTTAATACTAGAAATAAAGACAAGTTGGTTGCTTATGTAAGCCGACTACATAAAATTAGTAATTCTTTTAAAGGCAATTGTATACGCTATTACAATAAGGTCCCTACTGATATTAAAAACTTACCTTTAGACAAGTTTAAAATAATAATAAAACAGAAATTGTATAAAAAAGGTTACTATAGGATATCTGATTACTTAGAGGACAGATGTCCATGGGAACAGATTGTTAGAGTAACAGGCTGTTTCGATATATAATTAGCATTCATTTTGTAATTTGACAATATTTTATTTAAAAAAGGAAACGCAAAAGATGCGACGACTGTGGAGTTTCTTCGGTGAGCTCTTCTCCACAGATTCCGCCATTGTGTTAGTGAACTCACCCAAAAAAATGTAATGACGGATCTAAGTGATGTAACAACATCCTATGGAAATAAATGATTTTTGATTTGATTTGATTTGATTTGATATATCAATATTGAGGTCTCCTGTCAAAATGAGATTAGGAATAGATGATAAATCCTGAAATATTTTAGTTAGTCCATCTATAAAATTCTCTATATTGTAGAAACAAGGTGGGCGGTAAACAGCGACAACTGCTATGTCTTTATTATGCTTTAGAATAAGACAACTTCCCTCGGCAAGGTTTGGCTCTTCTATGGTGACGAGTAAGTTTTCTTTATAGTATATCACCACTCCATCGTTTTGGTTTATTATTGATTTGTTAGAAAAACTTTTATAGCCTTGAATCATAGGAATTTTAGGAGTACAAGACAACCAACATTCGGTCAAAATTAGAATATCACAGTCAAATCTAAGTTCGTGCAGAAGCACTAGAAAATCCGATAAATTGTGACCAATACTCCTAATATTTTGAGAGATAATTTTTAGGCAGGACTCCGACGTGGGTACATAATTTATGCAGTTTCTGGTCTCAGTAAGGATGGATTTACAGACCGTTATGCCGTCCAGATCATTGATTAATTGATTTACATTATCGAATGTGGTTTATTTTTATATTGAATCTAATTATATTACTCTGGGCCAAATTTTGTATTGTTTTCTGAATTAAACCTGTATTTATTATTCATGATGGGCTTTATATAATATTTATTGATTAATCGATTTTCTTGAGAATTAGTAATTGTTTGCAGGAGTGGTGATGTAAATGGTGTGTGTTTTTCTGTTTGTTGTGTATGTGTTTCTGTAGAAGGAATAAGTGAGTGTAATGTTTGTTTAAGAATTTGTATGTGTGTATGTAGTATTTGATCTAGGTTTTTAACATATCAGTGTAAACGAGACAAGTACTTGAAGAATTTTCTAAAATAAGTCACGCCTTATTAACCAAATTGGCTAAATCACTGTCACTTGCGATACGGCTGTAAGGCTTATTTTCTGACTTCCGAAGGTAGACTACACCACGAGAGGTCCAGCAGAAATCATATTTGTTCTCCTTCGCAAATTCTCGAGCCATATAGAATAAACGCTGCGTCTTGGGGGTGAGAGTTTCAGATATGAAAATACCTCTCTTCGGCGCAATTAGACCCAGATGTGTGGTGTTTAGTTTATCTGTGTTTGGTTTTTTTGAGTTGAAAGTTTTGACCGCTGATAATAGTGCCTCCTTTTTTAGAACCGTGCAAAAATCGACAATAATCGGTCTCGAGGAGTCTTTGATATTCGCAGTTCTGTAAATATCCTTGATATCTGATTCATTAATTGGCAGGCTTATAACATTTGTCAGGTTTTTAAGTACTTCGCATAAACCAGCCTTAGTCTCCATGCTCTTGTCTTCAGGTTTTGTCGGGATGTTTCGTATTTCGACGCATGTTGAGCGAGACTTCTTTTCCAGTGACTCTAACTTATCTTCAAGTAACAAAATGTATTTTTTATCATCACGTTTTTCTGCTTCCAATGCGTCAATTCTTTTTAGCAACTCATCGTGCTTCTCCGACATAAACTCCACACTCTTTGTAATCTCATTGTTCTGTTGACGTATGACAGCGATGTTTTCTTGCAGTACATTAAGGCGCGAATCAATGTCATTTGAAAATGATGCGAACATCCCGCGCATACTTCCCATAAAATCTCTTAATTCATCCTCATTATCACTTCCGTCATGCTTTCGCTTTGCCCCTCTAGACAAAGTGTTTACTGAGTCAGTACGCATGCCCAAAGTAGACAAAAGATTTGGTGTCGATGAGGAGTGCTGTATGGGCGTCGTATTGGCTGCGAGTTGAGCGACACTCGCATTTGCTCCCGTAGATAGCGCGCTCGTACTAGCAGTCTTCGCCGGGGAGGGGGGTGGGGTACGGAGAACCATACTGAACGATCTTATTCACACTATAAAATACCAGGCGCTCAGTGATTCGAGGAGGTTTGAGATGGCCTTTAGGTCAAGTGCGCTGGCCACCGATCGTAAAGTTGGGCCGTAATGCCTTTCCGTCTAGTATAATATGAACCGCGTCCTGATTGGCCCGCGGTCAAAGCTACTCACGCGCAATGGGCGGTTCTTCTGTCCAGATGAATGAGGACCTCGTCAGCGGGCGGAGCTTGATTACGCTGTGTAGTAGTGGCCTTTGATGAGCTGTTGCTGGAGGGGACGTCGGCTGGTGGCGCGGGTTGGATCAACGGCGCGTAATTTAAACTGAGTGAAGCTCCTTCGCGTATGCGCTCCTATTATTTCGTTTCATTTAAAACGTTGAAAATGTTTAGTTTAAATTGTAATAAAATGACGAAAGGTTTAAAACACGACTACTCTTTACGAGGTCCGGGGGGGAAGGGAATACACTGTACTAATACATACTTACATGCATACTACTTATAACTCTAAAGGGAGAGGTAATGCTTTTTCACACGACTTTTAAAGATATTCAGAGTAGGACTGTCCCTGATGGTGCAGGGGAGTGCATTCCAGAACTAAATGGCCCGGGCTCTAAACCCGTTCTAATAGAAAGCGGTGTTATACTGTGGAGTTGTGAGCATGGAAACTGCGTGAGTTCCCCGAGGTCTGCTGGAAGAAAGAAATTGAAAACTGTCTCGTAAGAAAGTTGGGTAGCGTGGATTACGTAAAATGTTGAAGAGGAAATTGAGGATGTGTGAATACCTACGAAGACGAATCGGCAGCCATTTCAACTCCCTGCGATGTTGCGACACATGGTCGTATTTGCGCAGCCCGAACATAAACCGAATCCCGAGATTTCGAGTCGTTCGAGTTTGTTCAGTAGTTCTTCGTTAGCACTGACCCAGCAGACATCAGCGTAATCGATGAGGGGTAGAATAAGAGATTGAGCAAGAGTGAGTTTGGTATTTCGAGGCAAAAAGTACTGAAGTCTCTTGAGAGAGTGAAAGGTAGAAAATACTCGGCGACTTACCTCATTGACATGCGATGACCAGGACAACTGGTTGTCGAAGATTAGACCCAGGTTTTAACTTTATCGCTATATACGATTGTGGTACCATTAAAAGTGACAGGTGGAATGGAATTTTGCTGCAACAAGTTAAGAGAATGTCTGGTACCTATTATCATGGCCTGGGACTTGCTCGGGTTGACCAGGAGTCCCAAGGATGAAGCCCAACTTCTTATACCCTCAAGATCAGCGTTGAGTGCCTCCACAGCAGAGTGTGCTTCGTTAAGAGAGAAGTGGCGATAAATCTGGAGATCATCAGCGTAAAGATGATATGAGGGAGGATGGGACGTCCGAGATGGAGTTAATAAAGATCGAGAATAGAAGAGGAGAAAGAATACCACCTTGAGGGACGCCTGTAAAGAGGTCACACCATTCAGTGGATATCTCTTCCGACCTGATACGCTGTTGCCGATCCCTCAAATAAGAGTCGAACCAGCTGGCAGAGAAGGAGGAGACGTTCAGAGATCTGAGAAGCTCAACGAGAATGTCAAAATCTACGCAGGCACCGGGGCACCTTGAACATCTTGAAGGCACCGGGTAAGGACTTAGAGCGCAGGCTCTGAAGAGTTGCTTGTTTAACAATGGGATCCATCACAACAGGTGGGGCAGAAAGGAACTGGTTGAGACCGTTGAGATCTACATTACCAGCATGTAAGTCTTGAGTCTTACCAATGCCAAGTGTTTTTAGAAACTTCCACACCTGAGTTGGTGTGTAACTTTCAATACTCTTGTGGATGTGCCGACGCTTAGCATCACGACAGAGACGGTTGCAGCGGTTGCGAAGACATTTGTAAGAAATAAAATTGTCATCTGTCGGATTCTTACGGTATTTACACTTGGCTCTGTTCTTCTTGGTCATTAGACGCTTAATAGTATCTGTTAGCCAAGGGGCGGGTAGGTGTTTCACTCTCACCTTTTTTATAGGTGCATGCTTGTCGTAGAGACCTAGGACTATGATATTGAACTTGTTGATTTTCTCGTCCATGGTCTCGCTGTATATTACAGGGGACCAGTCGATGGACAAGGCATCCGACCTAAGAGACTCTATGTTAATATCCCTAAAGTTACGAATATTAAGAAATTTTGCTCTGCTCTTGAGAGGCCTGATCTTATACGAAAGATAGATAAGGTCGTGGAACGAGAAAGGAGAGTAGAGTTGACCATGTACAGCGACCTTATCCAATTTAGAGACGATCATAATATCGAGGAGAGAGGAGGAGCAGTGAGGTTGGAAATGCGTGGCATCAAGAGGCAGAATATGCACATTGAAAGAGTCGCCTATAAACTTGAGTTTGGTAGAACGGGAGTCCTTTTCGAGGAGAAAGGTGTTCAAATCACCTAGAATGAGGGTATCGTTATACAGAGGTGAGAGTTCATTAACACTAGAAGGGCCGGGCTTCATACTATACCTTCAAAGACCGTAGCGGTCAATTTGGAGGTACTAGAGATTCAGTCAGAATACTTATGAAATTATTGCGTATATTTCATTAAAATAAAATTAAAATAATATCAATATATATTTTTTATTGAAAATAAACAATTTTAGCACTTAATCTGAGTAACATTTGTAACAAGTAACAGTTTTTTTTTAATCTTTTATACATTTTCCACAAATAGCTTTTTTACAAATTGTGCAGTTTTCACACGTTTTATTTTTTTTACAATTACGATTGACTTGACATTGCCGCCTCTTATTGTTTGTAGTACATCGTTCACTTGTTTCAGAATTTGTTTTTTGTCTTTGAGTCGCAGTTGAAGTCGATTTTTTTTCCACATACTCTGCACGTAGATCGCCCACTAGTTGATGGATAAAACCATGCCGAGAAATTTTTATTCCTGTGACTTTTTGGTATAGAATCCACGAGTTTATAGCTGCTAAATCAAGTATATTGTAAAAAACGTGAACAGGTCATCTCCGACTTCCAGCTCTTACGGTGTACTTACGTGCCATTTGATCGATGATGTCTACACCAAATTTTGTTTTATTATAAAATTCTATTGTCTCAGGCAGCTTTTTTTGATCAGTACCTATGCTCACATTGGGGTGCAGAGTACTCAAAATAATAAAAAATAACTGGTTTTCCTTGATAGACAGTAAGGGTTGTATCGGTCTCGGTTTTCATTATAAAAGTTGCATATCTTGTAGTATGAATACTTCTACAAATCAGCGGTACTTCTCGTCTTGCACGCCGCATTGTTCCAACAATACTAGTCTTTTCGATCATTAGTTTTTAGCCAAATTTAGAGACGTGAAAAAGTTGTCAGAGGTAACGTTTCGGCCTTTTTTATATAGGGTTGTACCAATTTTAAAACCACATATTCGGGTAATGACATATCGTTTGAACGGTTCTCGTCTTTTCCTAGGTACGGAAATCCTCCACATAGGTACTTACTCTCGACATCCACAAGCAGCCAAAACTTTATGCCAAATTTATCGGGTTTGTTTGCAATATATTGTAAAAACGGACAGCGAGTTTTTGATGGAAATAACTGCTCATCAACTGTCAAATTTTCTCCAGGAATGTAACACATTTGACAGTTATCTATAAAGTTCCATATATCCGAAATCGCAAATTTGTCATTAGCTAAGCGAGCAGAACGCGTGCTTCTCAAATCAAAACGTAAGTATTTCATGATCTCCTTGAATCTATTTTTGCTCATAGTAAACGGGTGGTCCCCAATCTTGCGACCACAAAATATCTAAATCTAGGTGGCTCATATTATAGGCTCCACGAGCATAAATCAAAGCAATAAATGCATCTAGTTCGTCTAGGGATAATTTCCAAGTGTCATCTTTACTTTTGTCATGTGCTTCGTTTTCCGTACATTCTTGTATACGTCGTAGAATGATCTCATGAATAAATAGTCTCCACGCAGAAATTGGCTTGTCAGTTTCAATGTATCGTTTGGCGTATGGAGTAGGTCCTGAGATTTCTCTAAGTATATTTTGCTGGCTTCGACGTCATGCTCCACCAGCATCTGCAGAAATACAAGTCCATTCTGTGCCGTCACTTGCTACTTGTAACATACCGACTTCTGGTACTGATGTCCTAGCTAAACGTCCACAGCTGTTCTCCCGCCGCGAATGGATCTACGAGATACCCCACGTCCTCTGCGCGAGTCTACAATAATATTGTTATTTTTAGCAGAGGAATCTACTTCGGAGTCTTCTGATGAAGAAGTGACCTGTTCCGACTGAAATTCTGCGTCACGGGTTTCACAAACACGGTCTGATAAATTGTCATCACTTTCGTCACCTGACACATCTAGTTGTATATCCCGATATCGCAACAGTTCTTGTTCTATTTGAGAACTATTGAGATGGCGACTCATTTTTTATAACAAATTACGACTGCTCACTAAACGAAACCAATGTAGTTAAGTCTCACGGCTCTTCACATACCGATGACGCCATATTTGCCGAGCCCTGGAAGTGCGATATGATGAGGAGCTGACAAAGCGTGAGCCGGGAGACCTCTCTGCTTTCTGCCCTCAGTCTTGAGGCAGTAATTAAGTAAAATAGTCGTATTAAGAGCTCTAAGACATTGTAACATCTTATCTCAATTAAATCTTTATTTTTTAAAACGTCGTTTACGTGCGCTAAAACTTATCTGGCGCAGCCGGTAGGATTTCCGCGTTGGGGAAACTAAAAACCAACGGACGTTTTCACGCGTTACAACGGGAATCCTCGAACCAAATAAATTTGATAGAGTCAGTGCAGGAGGGACGATGGCAGAAGTGTGAGTACATCGCATCGTGACGAAATCGCTTTCCAATTCTCCTCTCCCATTCCACATATTTTATAGTGAAGGATTGCGCAAAATTGTGTACTGTGGACTCGCATCGCCACCGCAGTTTTCGCTTCCTATTCAACCATTAAAGATAGTGAGGGACAGTGCAGGATTGTGTCTGGACAGCATCGCCGGCGCAATTTTCACGTCCTTTTCAACAAGTACCTTTAAGTAGTATTAAAGAGGGACAGTGCTAACAGACAGACAAAACATCGCTGTCAGTTATTGCTGCCTATTCCAATAGTGAAATAAGTGATTAACAAATAAAATAGTAATAAGTGGTTTTATTACTTATTAAATTAAATATTGTTGTAAAATAAATAAAAATGGAAAATCTAGTTCAAATACCGAAAGAAATAGCAAGTGTCATCCCAAAATTCGATGGTGATGAACATTTGTTAAATCTTTTCATTCGAAAATGTGAATATGTTATCTCTATGTGCCGTGTCGAAGGTAACCAGGCTCAGGATCTATACATATTTCAAATCATAAAATCAGATCTCCTGGAAGCTTTCAGTGATCAGATTATACATGGTATTTTTGTATCCGAATCATTTCTGAAACCATCTCTTCCTTCCTCCATGTATTCTCTGCCAGGGTTCAGGCTCTATCGCAACGATAGGACAGGCAAAGCAGATGGCGGGGTTGCTATCTACTTTACGTTCTGACATTCCGTGCAAAGTCATCTGCCACTCGCCAAGCCTGTACTCTGGTTCAGCTGAGTATCTCTTCCTTGAGATCAGCTTGCACCACAACAAAATTCTTCTGGGTGTATATTACAGCCCCTCACTTCGTATCGATTACTTTGATTCTTTTGAATCTCTACTCAGTGACTTGACTCCTCTCTATAGTGACACTCTCATTCTCGGTGATTTTAACACCTGTCTCCTGAAAAATAACGCCCGCTCTGCCAAACTTAAATCTATTGTAAATTCCTCTAACTTACACATTCTTCCCCTTGACGCTACTCACTTTCAACCGCACTGTATTCCCTCCCTTCTCGATCTCATGATTATCTCCAACATAGCCAAGGTGGCTGCTCATGGCCAGCTTAATGCCCCATTCTCCTATCACGATCTGGTGTATGTTTCATACAAAATTAGGCTCCCTAAGCGCAAAGTCAAATTCCTTGATATTCGAAGCTTCAAAGGTGTGAACCTCGATTCCCTGAAATCAGATGCCTCATCTATCGATTGGACCCCCGTTGTAACTGGTGAGACCGTTGATGACAAAATCCTGAAGTTCAACTCAATTGTCCTGGGGCTGTTCGACAAGCACGCACCAATGAAAAAGGTCAGGGTAAAACATTTTCCTGCTCAGTGGTTGACAGACGCTATCAAGCGTTTAATGGCAAAAAGAAACCATGCGAAGGGGCGATATAAGAGAGACCCAACCGATAACAATCTCCTAACATTTAAACGCCTTCGAAACCTATGCAACCGCATGTGCCGTGACGCCAAGCGACGCCACATCTATGAGCGTATAGAAATGTACACCCCAGCTCAGGTCTGGAAATTTCTTAAAACCCTTGGTGTTGGCAAGTCCCAGGAATTTTCTTCAGGTGATGTCGATCTCAACGGTCTTAACCAGTTCTTTTCTTCTCCCCCCCACGTGATAGACCCCGCCACAAAGCAGGCAACCCTTCGTCATCTACGGTTGAAGGCTGCAGTCTGTACCTCACCGTTCAACTTTAGTCTCGTTGGAATCGGCGCAGTTAGAAAGGTAGTGCTAGCGGTCACATCCAAAGCTGCTGGTGGCGAAAACGTCAGCCATCAGATGATCCACAGCGTCCTTGAAGAGTTGCTCCCTCCAATTACCCACATCATAAACTTCTCTCTATCAGCTAGATCTTTTTCTAGTCTGTGGAAGAAAGCTCTTGTCATCCCACTGCCCGAAAATTCCAATCCCTCCTCCTTCAAAGATTACAGGCCCATATCTATTTTACCTATTCTCTCCAAAGTCCTTGAATCCATTGTCCACTCCCAACTCACCTCACCTTTCATCAAACAAACTTCTCAATCCTTTCCAATCTGGCTTCAGACCAGGGCATAGTACTACCACAGCACTCTTAAAAGTCAGCGATGATATACAGCTAGCCATGGATCAGAGGTTGGTTACGGTGCTGGCTCTGCTTGATTTCAGCAATGCCTTTAACTGCGTCGATTTTGACATTCTTGTCGCTATATTAACATCGCTGAATGTCTCCTCTCACGCTGCTGGCTGGTTCGACTCATACCTGAGAGGTCGTCAGCAGCGCATTAAGTCTGAAGAGACCGAAACTCAATGGTGTGATCTTTCCTCAGGAGTGCCTCAAGGTGGTATTCTCTCTCCTCTTCTTTTTTCAGTCTTTATAAACTCCATCTCCGACGTCCTCTCTTCTTCGTATCATCTGTACGCAGATGATCTACAAATTTATCGCCACTTTTCCTCCTGCGATGTAGTTTCATCCGTGGAGGCACTGAATGCTGACCTCGAGAATGTGAAAGACTGGGCCTCATCATACGGGCTGTTAATAAACCCGAATAAATCACAAGCCATGATTTTAGGAACCAGGCACACTCTTTCCTTGTTACAAAAACCCATTGTTCCCGTATCATATAATGGCATCACAATAGAGTACACAGATAAGGCGAAAAACCTTGGGGTTATTTTTGACAACCAGCTGTCTTGGTCTCCACATGTCAGCGAGGTCAGCAGACGGGTCTTTGCGTCTTTTCACTCCCTCAGGCGTCTGCAGTACTTCTTGCCGCGGCAGACCAAAATCACCCTTGCTCAGTCCCTTCTCCTGCCGCTAATCGACTACGCCGATGTCTGTTGGGCGAGCGGGAACGAAGATCTTCTGAACAAACTCGAACGACTTCAGAATCTCGGGATTCGGTTTATCTTCGGGCTGCGCAAATTCGACCACGTCTCTCAATTTCGCAAAGAGTTGGGGTGGCTTCCCATTCGTCGTCGCCGAGACTCCCATATTCTTTTTTGTCTTTTCAATATATTGAAAAATCCGCGCTACCCCAGCTACCTTCGAGACCGCTTTGAGTATCTCTTTTCAGGAGATCGGCAACGGAGATCTCACACGGTCTCACTCTTAGCCACTCCAAGGCATACCACTTCCGCATATGAGCACTCCTTCAGGTTGCAGGCGGTCCGACTGTGGAACGCACTTCCTTGTGCGATAAGAGACAGCCCGACTCTTTTCGCTTTCAAAAACCGGGTAAACGAGCACTTCCTCTCTCTTTTGTGATAGTTGTAGTATGTATATTATTATTATATGTAAACTTTATGTACAGGTTTATGTATGTATTGATACGTATTTAGTAGTTTGTTAGATACGAGTATATATTTTATTTACCGTATTTTATAGATATGTAATTTACTTATATGTATTTTATTATTGTTTAGATATTGTGCACTGCCTACCCTTTATTGATAAAATTTCCTGTCATGCCTTGGTTTGCTGGAAGAAATCTCTTTTTAGAGATAAGCTCGCCTTTGTACATATGTTTTCTCTTAATGTATCTTTTTTAAATAACTGTGTTCAATAAAGAATTATGAATTATGAATCAAAATTAACTGGAAAGGCCGCCACTTTGATAAGTGAGCGCCAAGACTTAAACACCTGGAATGCGTTAAAGTTAGAGTTAGAACAACATTTCGGAGATCCGCGTTCTGAAGAATGCATTGCGATTGAATTAGAGACCCTAAAGACCCTAAACTCTGGCGAATCATATCTAGATTTCTGTAATAGAATCCAACACATTAGATCCACGTTAATCGCAAAAGTAAATAGAATTCAGGACGATGCGCTAAGACAAAGTAAAATCACGATTTATAACAATACATCGAAAGACGTGTTCTTATATAATCTACCCCAAGACTTGTTGAGAATAGTAAGACTGAAGGGAGCCGACACACTTGAAAATGCACTCAGTACAGTACTAGAGGAGGTAAATTTCTTATTTCAATACAGTGCAAGAAATAAAATGTATGGTTTGGGTAACAAACCGTTTCAGCAACAAAATACACCCACATCTCTACAACAATTCGGAGTTAAGCCTACGGTAACACAGCCTCCACAAAAATTTGACGTTAAGCCTCCCGTAGATCAGCAACAGTTTGGCTACAGACCAAACCTATCCCAACAACAGTTTGGCTACCGACCAAACCTACCCCAACAACAGTTTGGCTACCGACCAAACCTACCCCAACAACAGTTTGGCTACCGATCAAACTTACCCCAACAACAGTTTGGCTACAGACCAAATTTACCCCAACAGCAGTTTGGTTACAGACCAAACCTTCCACAACAATCAGGATATAAACCCTCATTCCAATTCGGTTATAAACCACCTGGCCTTGGCCAGCCCCAACCTACAGGATTCAGACCGAACTTGCCACAGAAATCGACAGACGTTAGTATGAGGATGGCACCTCCCTTAAAACCAGGGTTCCGCCTTAATGAGTTATACAATATCAATGAAACTGAAGCTGAAAATGAACCATATTATGAGAATGACAACCAGGACTGTAACGAATACACTATTGATAATGAAGATTGCCAGGTACAAGAACAAGAAGTAGAGACAAACATGCAAACTGTGGAAAATTTTCACATAGCTATACACCACAACAACCAGAGATAGTAACAATAAATTGTAGCCCACAACTAAGACTACCATACATACACATTCCCGAAATAAATTCGAGGTTCATGATCGATACAGGTAGTGCTAGATCATTTATTAGTCCAACTAAAGCACATGAGTACTTCCAACAATATATTCAGCATGAACCATTTGAAGTTATAAGTACGCACGCCTCAAGCTCACATAATGAGACAATACATATAAATCTTTTCCCGACATTTAACAGCCCAGAATCACACAAATTTTACGTGTATGATGTAGATGGACGATATGACGGACTTATTGGAAGTGACCTCTTACAACAACTTGATGCAAAAATAGACATGAAGAATGGTATGATCTACACAAAATCTGCAGTCATACCTATGATATATAACCCAACAGATAAAATTTTGATACCACCTAGGTGTGAGAAAAGAGTAAAATTACCGACTGACCTGAAGGACGGAGACGCAATAATGAACTTCGTAGCATTTACCAATGGTGTTAGGATGCCCAGCGCTATTGTTAAATGTGAGGATGGTTACGCAACGACTATTATACAGAACACTTTGGACAGTGCACAGGATCTGACGATAACCAGACCTTTCAAAGTAACCAAATACAATGAAAATGGACTAACAAATAATTACACTAAGGACAACACCGAAATAGACCAAATATTAACGGAAAATTTACAAAAACTCAGACTAGAACACATGAACACTGAAGAAAAAAACAAAATTACCAAACTTTGTCATGAATATAGGGACATATTTTATACAGAAGAACTACCATTGACTTTCACTAATGAAGTGAAACATCACATAAGAACCCGAAATGAAGATCCTATTTACATCAGACCCTATAGACAACCACCGGTAGTAAACGAAGAAATCAATAAACAGGTAGACAAAATGTTAAACAATGACATCATTAAAGAATCATTCTCACCCTGGAGTGCCCCAGTGCATTTAGTTCCAAAAAAACCGGACGCATCAAACGAAAAAAAGTACAGGTTAGTAATTGATTTTAGGAAACTAAATGAGATTACTACCGACGATAGATATCCACTTCCCAACATCACAGATCTCTTTGACCAACTAGGAAGAAGCTGCTACTTTACTACTTTAGATTTAGCTAGCGGCTACCATCAAATAGAAGTAGCTGAACGCGACTGACCCAAAACAGCTTTCACAACACAAGCAGGACATTTCGAATTTTCAAGAATGCCATTTGGTCTAAAGACAGCACCTGCTACATTCCAAAGGACGATGGACAATGTATTAAGAGGACTACAAGGGATACATTGTTTAGTGTATTTGGATGACATTATAGTATATTCAGCCAGTTTACAGGACCACATAGCCAAACTTAGACTCATTTTTGACAGATTACGCAAAACAAACTTAAAGATACAACTAGACAAATCAGAGTTCTTGAGAAAAGAGGTACAGTACCTAGGTCACACAGTTACAAGTGAAGGACTAAAACCAAATGATGACAAGATAAAAGCCGTACTAAACTTTCCTTTGCCCCAAACATCAACCGAAATTAAAAGCTTCTTAGGACTCATAGGCTACTACCGTAAATTCATTAAAGATTTTGCAAAAGTCACGCAACCCATGACAGTACGACTTAGGAAGAAAAGTGAAATGCCCACCAATGATGAAAAATACACAGCCGCTTTTGAAAAATGCAAAGAACTCCTTGTAAACCTTGTAATCCTTGTACTTCAGTACCCTGACATGAACAAACCATTCATATTGTCGACAGATGCTTCTGATTTTGCACTTGGAGCTGTTCTATCACAAGGAACAGTTGGAAGTGACAGACCAGTGGCATATGCTAGCAGAACACTGAATCCCGCTGAAACTAGATACAGTACAACAGAGAAAGAATTACTTGCAATAGTTTGGGCCATTAAACATTTCCGACCGTACTTATACGCTCAGAAGTTTTTAGTAGTGACGGACCATAAACCCTTTCAGTGGCTGAAATCTTTAACTGACACAAATAGTAGACTGACACGATGGCCTTTAAGATTAGCAGAATATGACTTTGACCCAGTTTATAAGAAAGGAAAACTAAATTGTAATGCAGATGCACTATCCCGTATAAGGTTAAACGCACTAGACAAAACGGACGACGTCTCTGTACAAGTAAATGTTGATCCTGAAGAACAAAAGAAAATTCAAAAAATTATCAAGGAAATAGAGCAAGAGTGTGCATTATTAGAAAAGAAAAGGGAACCTGTACCAATTATCACTAACCCGGACGCAGACTCAGAAAGAACTCAATCAAATAAAACGACTCCCCCTTACTCAATAGCCAGCCCATCTAGTTCAACAATAACTGCATCCGAAAAATCAATGGACACAGACACTGTACACTCTGCACAAGACACTGAATCAGAAGGAATACCCATATTACAGGAAGCAATAGATACAAAACCAAATCAAATATTAGTTTACACATGGCAATTTGACAAATTGGCAGTAAAGGACAATTCGAGAACAAAACAGCGTATTTTAGAAGTACACCTACCCACAAACCGACCTGACTTAGAAAAGCAGTTTTTAAAGGAATACGTTGGAAACAGGACTAAATACTTTATATATTTTGAGGACGAGAAGCACCGCCGACAGTTTACTGAAGCTGTGATTTTCCTCTTCAAAAGAGAACAGGTTAAATTTCTAGAATGTATCAAAAGAGTTGTATTCATTGACGACGAAAATGAACAGCAAAACATTTTACGAAAATACCATGAGGGCAAGACTTGCCATCGCGGTATCCGGGAAACGCTTTCTCACATAAAACGAACATATTTTTGGCACAACATGGAACAAATTATATCCACCTTTATAAATTCATGCAAGCCCTGTAAGAAAATGAAATACGACAGAAAGCCTTTAAAACCCGAGCTTCAATTGACACAAACACAAACAAAACCATTGGAAGAAATCTTCATCGATCTATTCACTATAGAAGGACAATACTATCTGACTATAATTGATGCCTTCAGCAAACTTGGACAAGCTTTTCAAATAGAAAACAGATCAACCCCTGAAGTAGTTAGAGCCCTTATCAAGTACTTCTCCTTTTATGGAATACCACTTAAAATCAGTGCCGATGCGGGATCCGAATTTAACAATGCCCTTATGAAAGACCTATTAACTATGTACAAAATTGATCTACACATTGGAACCCCTAACAACCCTAACTCTATGGGATTAATAGAAAGATTTCACTCCACAATAATCGAAATATACAGATTGGCTAAATACGAACAAAAGTACACCGATGCTGCTACAATTATGACCTACGCAGTAATGGCATACAATCACAGTATACATTCCGCTACTGGTATGACTCCGTTAGAAGTTCTATTAGGACACACCGACTCTAGAAACACTTTTGATGCCGATTTTGATAAACTCTACCAACAGAAATTAGTACAGGACCATGCAAAGCGAACAAAATATCTCTATAAGCATTTAGCCGACAAAATAGCAAAAGGAAAAGGAAAGGTAATTAGACAAAGAGGCGGCGAAAACCGATTCCCTATAGAACCCGGAGATAAAGTATTTGCAAAAGGAACAAATAAAAGAAGTAGTAAAGACAAGCCCCGATATGCCGAAGCATTAGTTACAGGCGAAATAGTTAGGAACATTGCCCCAATACAAATAGGTCGTCGTGCCACCCAAATCCCGGTTAAAAACATTAAACGTATTTCACAGACACCTGCTCGTCCTGATAGTGACCATGGTGGTCAGCTCCCAGGGCCTTCTACTTCAAGAGATACAAAATAACCCGGGAATACTTCCAGTAAAGAATGGAATGGCTATACTGAGCAAAGACTATTGGATGGTCGCAAAACACGTGGACTTACAGCCCCTCGCAGACTCGTTGTCGAGGAATGTTCTACGAGCATCCGAATTAAACAAGTTAATTAGTAGTTTTGATAAAAGAGATATTACTTTTGATTTTATTGGTCTTAAGGTTTATATAGATTATATTAAGAAAGTAGTTATAGAAAAGTTGCAACAGGTAGCGCCTTCCATTCGTATAAAACGAGGTATACTTAACCCCCTTGGTTCATTAATTAAGGTAATTACAGGAAATCTGGATAACGATGACGCCATCAGATATGACAAAATGATTAATGAAGTAAAGTTAAATCAGAACAATTATAATAAGAAACTGACGTTGATCACCGAAATTGCGCAAAACCTTGCCAACTCTACAATTAAGTTAGATAAGAATATCATTCAAATTGATACGATATTAAGAAAATTAAATAACAATATAACAGAAGTACTAAAGATGGAATACAATAATCATATCGAAATCCAAATCATTAACGCGTACCATTTACTGATACATAACTTTCAGTCTATTCGTATCAAATTGAATGAGATAGAGACTAGCCTAGCATTAAGTAGATTAGTTATTTTGCATCAATCTGTAATAGAGTCCGACAACTTAATGAAACTATTGGAAAAGATAAACAAGGTTGAAAAATTAGTATTTCTACCTACATTAGAAAACTTGGCTAAGATAGAACAAAGTGTAACGTTGAAAGTGTTTTTAAAAGGAAATCAAATTACTTTCCTTTTCGAAATACCACTGGTTGAAAGGAATACTTATAGCTATTATAAACTCCTGCCCCTGCCTGTGTTATCCCAAAACCGCACAGTCATTATAATTCCCAAATACCCCTATATCCTAGCGAAAGGAAGAAAGATCATAATACTCACACGTCCATGCCAAGAAATAGATGAATCCAGCTACTTATGCCTCAGAGATGATATGTCCCAGTATCTACAGGATCACTGCATAACAGAGCTAATGACGTATGCAGAGAATGTGACGTCATGCACTCAAATACCCGTTTCGATTGGAGCACTGAAACTTGACCTCATAAAGATTAATAGATGGATACTCTACAGTGGAGATACTACTTTACTTACCAGAACCTGCACCAACGAGATATTCCGCCAAAAGATTCACGGAACTTACATAATTACCCTAAATGATCCATGTGAAGTTAAGATCGGAAATATCTCTTTAAAATGCATACAATAGAATTTCAGAACAGCATTATGGATAAAATGCCAATTGTCGACTTACCTATAGTACATCCTCTAGCTGAAACAGCATCAATACCGGAACCTGTGAACCTGGAAGATATTGACCTAACCAACATCAGGTTTTTAACATATGCTCTGAAGAAAATTCCTAGTGATAACAGTGAAAGTGAAAGGCCAATTATAACAGTGAAAAGCATTAGTGTTTGGACGATCGGACTCTACATTATAATTTGTTTAGCTCTATGTATCCTTACTTTTTATTATACTTATAACCGTTTAAAGGTATATTTTCGAAGTTCTGGTTCTACGAAAGAGAACTTCGAACTTAAGGAGGAAGGAGTTAAGTCTCACGGCTCTTCACATACCGATGACGCCATATTTGGCTGAGCCCTGGAAGTGCGATATGATGAGGAGCTGACAAAGCGTGAGCCGGGAGACCTCTCTGCTTTCTGCCCTCAGTCTTGAGGCAGTAATTAAGTAAAATAGTCGTATTAAGAGCTCTAAGACATTGTAACATCTTATCTCAATTAAATCTTTATTTTTTAAAACGTCGTTTACGTGCGCTAAAACTTATCTATCTCTACTAAGTGTAATGTAAACAAGCTAGACAGTAACAACTTACTCACATTTCAACATAAATAAAAACAAAAGTACCTTCATTAGTTTGAAGAAATCGTTGTTTACTATTCCTATGTTATGTATGCTGTCACATTAACGGTGTGCGGTCTTAGTAGTTATTTGTAAATGAATCTCATATACAATATATATTTTAATATTTTTATACAGATTTAACATAACAATAGCAAATTAGGAAAAATCATAAAATATGAAAAGAAACAAAAACATAGTTTGTAAAATATTTAAGAATGAAATCGCCGTGCAGTCAAATTGACGGTCTTGATCTTTCTAGTGTTAATTAAGGAGGGATTCTAATGTGTCGAAGCAGTCAATGCGAAGACAGGGACTATAAAGAACACCGAGGAGGACCTTACTATGGTGAAGAGTTATTTCGAGAAAGAGATGTTCAACAGACTCGGAGTACTGGCTATGTATGGTATGTTCACTCATTTCCTTCTTTACGCGATGCATCCCGATTTCCTGTAGTGACTCAGTTATTGCCGTACTATTGCAATGTTTCTCCTTCTTATCAATGCAGTAACAGTAGTGTGTACTACCAATTATTCTATTAATAGCCAGAATAAAACCATTGATTGCTAAACTGTCCTTGCCGTTTTTTGATTTTATCGTTTTAACACAGGTTTCCGACATTGGAGTGGCGTTTGTGTTGCCGGACCGAACGGACGTGTCCCCCCGAGATCTCCCAAACGCATTTAAACAAACAATAGTTTTCATCCCCGGCGCGCGCCTTTTGTTCTGCCTCCGGAGGCCCGAAAACGAGCCTGGCTTATAGGCTGGCTTATACCGCGTGTTTCTGTAAGGGATACCTGGGGAATGTGCGCGATCCATCTAGGCACCCCATCTGTGCAATACCACGCATTTCAGTGATTGTGATGATACTAGTGCGGTCAAGTGTAATGAATGCCCAGAGAACTGCGCGATACTCTTAGGCATCCCATCTGTGCAAGGCCTAGAATTTATTCTAGGCCAGGTGCACGTCTGAGCCACGCAGCGACAGGCCGGCAGCGAGCGACGCCTACGCAACACACCCTCAACGCTACTGCCTCCACCACCACCGCCGCTAAACACACCAACCTGGTGAGATCCTTCCGATTAGGACATCATTGATAGTGATTACCTACCTCTAACTTTATTTCTCCCAGCACCACTCGCCGCCTTACAATAATAAACCACCACTTACCGCGGCCGCGGTCGCCCCTATTGACTAAGGCATAATCACATTTATATGTGCGTCATAGGCAGGATATAACAATTCCCTACCTACGCAATATCAAAATCAACTAATAAAACATTATTATAGCTACATATACTTATATTGCTTTGCCTGAAAATAAATTCGAGATAATTCTCCTCGAGATTTATTTTCTCCTCATTTTCGAAAGACCATTCAAAACAGTCATTAACAATAACCATCCACTAAACCCTGAAACTCAGTGAATAAGCCAACCCAAAACTTAACAATCCTAGAATTATTTTTATGTAGCTAAACTGCAAATATACTAAACCCGACAATAAACAAAAACTAAACAAGTGCATGCCATAAAAAGGCCATCTCACCAAACTCCCAGAAACTAGACAAAACAATTGACTGCTATTTAGGAACAATTGAAAAAGCTTCGAAACACAAAAGGCTCACAACGTTCCCTCAAACATCTGGCACCCATTCTATGGTGTTCGCCCATCTTGGAAATACCGGGAAACATTAGAATAAAAATAGATCGTAAAAAGCCAAACAGCGTCTCTCATCATACCGGCCGTACACCTCTTAGAAACAACCCACACACACACATTCATATTAGCTAAAATACCATGAGGCTTTCTCCTGTAGTAATATCTCACAATGGAAACTCTACCAATGCCCAGAGATGGAAACTGCCTGTTCCATGCAATTGCAGACCAAATCAACCATCTGTTTGGAGCGACATTCAACCATACCCACATCAGAAGTGACTTAGCTAGATACGTGGAAGCTAACAGCAATTATCCACGCATCAAACATGCGATCGACGCATCAAACGCAGAAGCTTTCACTGAGTACATAAAAAATCTCCACATACAGGGCACGTGGGGCGGTGAAGAAATTATCATAGCAGCCGCGGAGTTCTACGTAATAAGTGTAGCGATCCATCAACAAAATGGCCCATCAATCGTATATAGCCCCCAACAAGAATATAACTCAGTCGGAACTATCAACTTGACCTTTTCCGACAGCCACTACGACAGCGCATAAATAATAGAGCCCCAAAACGTAATCTACAACCAATCAACAACCAATCAAATCTACATGACAGCATCTCACTTTTCCCATACCAAAATACAGCGCGACTACCAAAGTACCCTCAAGTTCCACCCGCCCCAAAAACAGATAATATGATAGCGGTAAATCTAAACACCTTCCCCCGGCCTACCCAAAATGCACAACTCAAGATAAGATGACCAATGACTTTGATACTTACCGTACCGACACATACACTCACACGCCACAAACACATGCATCCCCCTCCGCCGGGTCAGATACAACCGGGTACTTCATCTTTAGGGCCTTGTTCACGGACTGAACCTCGACCCGAGTCACGGACCTAACTAATATGCACTAATGAAGTGAATTGAAGTAGGTGATATCAGTGCAATGAGTCTCACTAGCTGAGCAACAACCTGGTGAGATCGCTGCGATTATGATAGCCCTAACTCAGATCAAGAGGCAAAACGAACTCTATATCTGGCAGGTAACCCCCTTCGTAATGCTAAATACCATTTCATAAACAGATACCACGCTCGCTTCAAATTACTACGCCAACTCCAAACTATTCCACAGGCACAGTGCCGTACTAGTAGGTAGGAGATAGGTATACCTAAATACAAAACTAAGCAGGAACCTACCCAATAACAGTAAAACAAAACATAACCATTTCTAACTTTATCCGGTCCGACAAGCCCACAAAAATAAAACAATAATGCAAGCCCGTCTACTACATAACTGCATATTCTGAGAAATAGCGAGAAACAGCAAACTATTGCACATCATAAAAGGATCATTTCACCATCTTCCAGAAAACAGGCAATTAACAAAAGACTTCCACTGATGAACAATAACAACAATAAAATCGGAGACTTTTTGTCCTAAGCGGCTCTCTACCGAGAATAAGGGCGCACGAAGATACGCACAAACTTTGACAATCGCAACCCGTACGATCTGTTAATCGTAGACAAAGGTAGTTCAAATAAATCACGCTATCTCTAAGTTCTTTCTTTCAACAACATCCCAAGAAGATAACCTAATGGAAGCCTTACCAACGCTGAGATGGTAACTGCCTATTCACCGCAATTGCTGACCAAATTAATCACCTATGTCAATTAACATGCAACCACACTCACATTCGTAAGGACCTAGTTAAATATGTAGAAGAAAACGGCGATGAACAGAACAAAGCTCGCAATCACTGAGCCTGAAATCCTTAACAACTCAACACTGAAAATCTACGCAATTACGGTACTTGGGCTGGAGAGGAGATTATAATACCAGCTGCCGAATACTTTCTACTTAACGCAACAATCCACCAGCAAAATACACCATCGCTCACATTCACGCCCAAGAATCCAGCGGATGCAGTGAAATCTATCAACCTCAACGTCACAGGACACCACTACGACAGCGTTTACTTGCTTGAATCGCCAAATTTACCCACGGATCAATCAACCGATAACCAAACTGATAACACCATACTTTCGCCGATACTTAATGCAACACCCATGACCTCCTCAGGGTCAACCATAACATCAACAGAAGACATCCCAGACAACACCGGATATACGATGATACGAAACAGCCCCATATTTAAACCACAAGTCACATGCGAGCGTATGCGCATTGCTACTTGGAAGGTTAGAGGATGCGCCGAAATAACTAAAAGACTCAACATTGACGCGGAATTGACTAACAAAAACATACACATAGCCTATATACAGGAAACAAACATGATAAATATGTCAAAACACTATCTCTGGTATCTGTATGCTCGCATCGGACAAGACGCTATAAAGAAATACAGGAAAAAGGGAATTATAGGAACAAACTGGTAAAACCAAGTGTATCAAATTCTCACTTCCAAATGTCAGGCAAGTTGAGACCAGTTTGGTGTTAGACAACAGCACGTTAGAATTGGTAAATGATACGATGTTTCTTGGAATAACCATTGATAGTAAATTGCAGTGGGGACCCCACATAGATAAATTGGCTGGTAAATTAAGTTCTGCGGCTTACGCTGTTAGGAACATCAGACAAAGCACGGATGTGGCTACATCTAGGCTAGTATATTTTAGTTACTTTCATAGTGTGATGTCCTATGGTATCTTGTTGTGGGGGAAAGCAGCGGATATTCAAACTATTTTTATTTTACAGAAAAGAGCTATTCGAGCAATTTATAATTTAAAACGAACAGACTCCTTAAGAGAGCTTTTTAAAGAGGTTTCAGGGTAGATTGAATAATACCGTTCGTTTTTCATTCCATCTGTTTTAATTAATTAAAATACTTAATTCTAAATTTTCATTTAAAATAAATACAATTACATAAAGATTGATAAGTGAAGAGTGTGCTGAAGTGGTTTCATAAGGATCTGGACCTTAATTACTACATTATTTGAACGCTCGTGGCAGTGGCAGTTATCAGTTACAGTGACACATACAAAGCCCCCAAGTACCACCCGACTGCGACACCTACTAGTGCTGGAGTGAGTTAGTGCCTGCTACTTGGATGCATTGTTTCGCAAAGCAAGGGATAGACCTAAAATCTAGACTTCATCACCAACTACGCCATCTATTGGAGACGACTAGACTACTAGCTAACAGGCGCCATCTAGTTCATATCGGCGCTAAACGAGTATCGAACGCGGTTGCCGAGCGATGAAGTGCGGAGGTTGCGGACAGTACATCGCGGCAACATCACCAGGTGGCGTTCACTGTCCAGAATGCAGAGGTATCTATCACAAGAAATGTGTATCCCTGTCTTCAGGTGCAGCAATCCCTGGCGACTGGATATGCCCGTGCTGCGTTAACAAAAAGGGGCGAGTGAATGCCAGCGCCAACACCCCGGTGGGAGGAAAAACTGAGAAAAGGACACCGACACCACAGAGCGCAGACACGGGAATGACAGCCTCCGTGGATCTCACCACACCTGTAGGAGATGTCGCGCTTGCCTCTGCACCTGTAGGAGACATCGCGCCCGCCTCGCATTCGGAAGCTGTCCCCGAGGGAGAGCAAGAGCGACCTGACCAGGACCAGAGCACTCCGATCCTTTCCGAGCTGTTGTCGGAACTACGTCTCTTCCGTTCGGACATGAAAGCAATGCGGAAGGATATGTCCGTCTTTCGGAATGAAATCCTCTCAATCAGGACGGACATCACATCATGCAGGGGTGACCTCGCTCTCACCAACACGAGAGTTGACAAGGTTGAGGAGTGCGTAGCTGAGATAAAATCGCTCATCAATAAAAAAGACGATATAATAAAGGGTCTACGCGCTGATAATGTAAAACTCGCTAACATCAGCAAGGACCAGGAAGCGCGTCTCGTGACCTTGGAGCGTGAACACCAGCAGCAGCAGCAGTGGACTCGCTTGCAGAATATTGAGATCACCGGGGTACCTGAAAATGAGGGAGAGTCGACCGTCAGCATCGTGCAAAAAGTCGCCAGGATCACCGGAGTGGAGCTGAGCGCCGACGACGTGGAGTTCGCGCATCGAGTGCAGCCACTGCGGGCGAAGGCCGGCCAATCGCGCGCGCTTGTCGTGCGCATCAGGCAGCGCGCCACAAAGGACAAGCTCATCGCCGCCGCACGCAAGTACCGCGACGGCCTGCACACCTCGGCGTTGGGAGTGAAAGGCGAACCCGCACGCATCTACATCAACGAGCATCTAACGGTCGCCAATAAGAAACTCCTCCATGAAACCAGGAAGAAGGCTACAGAGAAGGGGTACACATTTACGTGGACAAAAAACTGTCGAATATTTGTGAGAAAAAATATACAGTCACCCCACATACTGATAGCATCCGTGACAGACTTAAAGAAACTTATTTAATGTCTGTTTACAGTATGACTCTGTTCATTACATTACTTTGCCTATATCTTGTACTATATGCTCATGCATATAACTGTAATAATGTGTCCCCACCCCGTCCCGTCCCACAAAGGCATACATATACACACTCAAACACATATCACAATACACATGCCAACACACACACCTACCTCTGCTTAGTGGCTCATTGCCTAATATCCGATCCCAAGACCATAATGGTCGTAGGGCTAAGCAGGGACATATACACAACACACGCGCCAATAATAGAGAGAATAACATTTTACTGTTGCTATTGTTACACATTCCTCATAATGCCTCACTTACCTTTATCATATGCCCTCCTTTTTATTTACTCAAGAATTCCAGTCAAAACACGGCCGAAAATTCAGTAATCTTCGTATTTTTTACCAAAATGTTAACGGACTACGTACAAAGATGCTCGCCCTATATGATGGTATTGCTGCACTCGACCATGAGCTCATCTTTATCACCGAAACAAAGTTGTGTGAGGGTTTTTTAAATGCGGAAATATGTGATCCGGACCGCTACGACATACTTCGACGAGACCGTGCATCCACTACGGCTGGCGGCGGGATAATAGCGCTGTGCGCGCCCGCACTCGCCGTGCGCCCGCGCCCCGAGTGGGAAGAGGACAGCTACGAAGCTATTTGGCTGACTGTACCCGGTGAGTCTATCGGTAATAAACGCAACCTACATATAGCTATAATATACATACCGCCTGACACTGATCTACCTCAGCGCATACAGAGTTTCCTTGCTAGACTCGGCGATATTACGCGGAATAATTCCAATGACCTTTTTATGTTAGTGGGAGATTTCAACTTAGCTTGTCTTAACTGGGACTCGGGTTCCCCCGTATGTATTAAATATGGCACTATTGCGTTCCAAAACTGTGCAACAAATTTCATAAACCTTATGAACTTTCTTGGCTTTGAACAATATAATAAACTAAAAAATTGTAGTAGCAATATTTTAGACCTAGTATACAGTAATTTTGTAATTGATGTTACCCAGTCCTGTACACCGGTTGTTGTGGAGGACAAATTTCATGTCACTCTCCACTTGGAGTGCACAGACGTAAGCGTGAAAACCACCGCACCCACGAGACGTTTAAAGTATCAATTTAGGAAGGGCGACTATGGTGCTATGAACACTTTCTTTTTTGAGATAGATTGGAGCGAATTGAAGGATGGTACCGTGGATGACGCTGTTTCATACCTTAATTCAACGATACATGAAGCCATTGAGATGTTTGTGCCAAAAGCCACAACTTGTAATTCGCGACAATACCCTATATGGTACAGCCGAGCCTTAATTAACATCATCAAGGAGAAGAATAAGTATCACTCTTTTTGGAAAAAATATAAAAACCCTCTGGATTACGATGCTTTTTCTCTCCTTCGTAGAAGGCAAAAACAGGTACAGGAGGAATGTAACGCAAACTATGTAAGGTTGGCTCAGGACGGTATTAAGGAGAACCCTAGGCTTTTTTGGTCTTACGTTAAGGCTAGACGTAAGGATGGATCTGGTTATCCACAAAATATGACTTACGACAACAAACTCTTATGCTCTAAACAGGAAACATGCAATTCTTTCAATGAACACTTTGGGAAAATGTTCTGTCCCCCTGCTCAGTGCTATCCTGACACAATTCTTATGGAACCGCCTCATCAGTTAGTAACTAACAAAATAGAAGTGTCGCTTGAGGATATACTGAAACTCCTACGGAAATTGGATAAAAGTAAGGGCCCCGGTAGTGATCAAATTCCTCCTAACCTAATCGTGAGTTGCGCCGAATCACTGGCTGGGCCAGTATCAATAATATTCAACAGGTCATTTCGTGAGGGCGTCCTCCCATCTCCTTGGAAGTTTGCAAAAATCGTTCCAGTCCATAAAAAGGGCTCCAAAATACCTATAGAACACTATAGACCAATATCTATCCTAAACGTGTTCAGCAAAGTAATGGAGCGGGTGGTTCATGGACATATCTACCAAAATATCGCCCTAAATATCCCAGGTGAACAACACGGCTTTGTGAGGTCCAAGTCCACAACAACCAATTTGGCTGTATTTGTGGACTCGGTTCTCGTAGGAATGGATAGGGGAGGTCAAGTCGATGCTGTTTACACGGACTTTGAGAAGGCGTTCGACCGGGTTGACCACATTATACTTTTGAAAAAATTGAAGAATCTGGGTATTCAAGGAGATCTCCTAAGATGGACGGAATCTTACATTAGTAGAAGATCTCAGGCTGTTGTCATTGGCGGCTGTCGGTCAGATTTGATAGTCACTGTACCTTCTGGTGTTCCTCAGGGGTCAATCTTGGGACCCTTACTCTATGTTGCATATTTATATGACATAAGTACCTGCTTCAGACACGCCAGGTTCCTCTTGTATGCTGATGACAAAAAAGTTTTCTCAACTATAAATTCTAGTCAAGATTGTGTCAACTTACAAGCGGACCTAAACCGACTGTCTGCCTACTATGAACGCAATAGAATAAATGTAAACGTTGCCAAATGCAACATTATAAGCTTCACAAGACGAACAAACCCCATTTTGTATGACTATAAATTTAAAGATACTTCAATTCTAAGAGTTCAATCTATACGTGACCTAGGCGTCATCTTAGACTCCAAACTTACTTTTCAAGAACATATAGAACATATCACAAACAAAGCTTTCAGAAACTTGGGTTTTATCTTACGAGTAAGTAAACCGTTTACTGACCTCACTTGTATCCGTGTCCTATACTTTGCCTATGTTAGAAGCATTCTCGAATACTGCTGCACAGTCTGGAATCCTCAATACGAGATCTACATCAAAATGATTGAACGTCTCCAGGTAAAATTTCTCCGGCAACTCAGCTTCCGAGACGGATATGATACCGACGACTACGCAACAGTATGCCGACATCACAACATCCTTAGTCTTGAGTCCCGTCGAGTGATGATGGACATGAGGCTGCTCTACAATGTTTGTCATGGTGTAGTGGACTGTCCGGATCTGGTCGAGGCTCTAGTCAGACTTGAGGCGCCATCAAAACGTACTCGTCATACCAGACTGTTTAGTGTACCTCTGGCTCGTTCAAACTATGCCGCCAATTCTACCAGCCGCCGCCTGCCTCGCACTTACAACCGAAAGTTTTCCAGTATGGACATTTTCCATTGCTCCCCTGGCCTCTTTCAGAGAAATATAAGGTCAATACTTGTACCTCCACTAAATGAATAAATCCTCACTCTTTAATAATACTAATAATATTAATAATAAAAAAAAAAAAAAAAAAAAAAAAAAAAAATTCTCTCTATTTCGAACAAATACATTCATTTCCACACACACACACACACACCTCCCCCCTCCCTCCCTTCTCCTCAAGCTTGTATTTTATTTTTTATTTTATTAATATTACTTGTGTTTGATTTTATTTCATTTAAAACTTACAAACAAACTGTATTTACATTGTTAAAGAAGTATAACAAGGGCTCTTAATTGGCCTAAGTCTAAGCTAGTTTTTGTATCTATGTTTATCATTTTGTGCTGTGGGCCCAGTTTCCAAATAAACAAAATAAACAAATAAACAAAAGAAATTGACATACTAACAGTAGCTAGTCAATTTATTTTCGAAAATATAATGTATGTACGCAAGAACCTTACAACATTTTCCAAACTTAGCGACAGCTGTAATGTTAACCTAAGAAATAATCACAGACTATGTGCGCCCCGTTTTAGACTCGCGAAGGTTAGCAATTCTTTCAAGGGTCAGTGCATTCTCTACTACAATAAGATACCTCTGGAGATTTTGAAATTGCCATTTGAGCAATTTAAAAAGCATGTTAAAGCGACTTTGTCGAAAAAGGGATGTTACAATGTTCAAGATTACTTAAATGACAGGACTGTATGGGGTTAATCTGGCTCAACACAGACCTTGCTGTTAATAATTTTGTAATTATTTATTCCTGCTTATTAATCATAACAATTAAATTTTTCATATTTGTATTAGTTAAGCACAACCTATTTTTAAAAGAGATCTAAAAATAAATCTGTGGGAGTTTCTACGCCCTTCTTCTCCCACAGTGGTCCAATGTAGAGAAGAGGCAAAAAATGACGTTTGCTAAGTATATGTAAATATCTACAGTAAAAAAAAAAAAAAAAAAAAAAAAACCTCCTTCACAATATTGCACACAAATATTTTAAAAGTTACATCAAAAGAAAATGCATGTACAAGGGCGAGCTTGTCTCTAAAAAGAGATTTCTTCCAGCAAAACAAGGCATTACAGGAATTGCTATCATAAAAGGGTAGGCAGTGCACAATAATTACTATAACTAAAATGCCTAGGAATAAATTAAAATATCTGTAAAATACAGATAGCAAATACGAAATAATTACCGATATATACATAAACCTTACATATAATAAAATAAATACAATAACTTTTACGAAAGAGACATGTAGAGCTCTTTGATATGTTTCTTAAAAGAAAAAAGAGTCGGACTGTCTCTTATAGCGCAAAGAGGTGCGTTCCAGAGTCGGACCGCCCGCAACCTGAAAGAGCGTTTATAACTAAAAGTGAATAATTAAATATCATCGGAGAACTGCTCATGGCAAACTTAAAAGTAGAAAGACGAAAATTCTTATAAGAGACCCCATAAACAACCAGTGAATTGGACGTAGTTCCAATACGAACCGTAAACGAAATCAAATATCTCGGCACATATATTACGGCAGGATATAGGACACAATAAAAAAGAGGTGCCGGCAAGCCATATGCAATTCCAAGGCCCTAATGCATTTTATAAAGAAATCCAACATAGACTGAAATATAGTGCGCCTGATTTACAAAATGGTCATTGCACTGTTTATAAAATTCGGACAAAAAGCGGCAACCCTCACTAAAGCAAACAGTTGACAGTCAGTATATGAACGCCTGATCCTCAGAGACATGTTTGAGAACGCCAGAAGCTATCCAAGATACCACAAAATTCATGACTGACTACAGGGCAAAACGATAACCAAACGAATCAAAAACCACCGCATATGTTACTATACATATTCTGCGACGCCCACAACAGCACTTACTACACGCTCCATTCAAATACAAAGCAAGGAAGAAGAAAGTCGGCCGACTTATATACACCTGGAAAGATTTCCTTAAGCATGACATAAAATACTACGGTGAAGAACACAGTTACTGGACAGAATCATCACACAACAGGGACGAAGTCAGGATGGCCTAGAGGCAAATATACCGTATCCCAGAAACAGACAGCAAAAGCGAAACTGGGAACTTACCGGATAACCCAAACGAACACGACTCAGGAAACTCAACTATTAACAATAACTGAAAATAGAAGGAAAACAAGAACTTGAAGAAAACAACAGCTGCTCTCCAAATCCCACATCCTCCCCATTCCACATATCCTATATTGGCTTCAGGCTGAAGAGTCGGTCGATTGAATTCACTATCCTTCCCTTCCTACAGAGCAGGTCATTCCGCCCCCCCTCAAAACTTGTGCCCTCTGGTATGCCGGCCGAAAGACCGGAACAGGTTTATAACCCTGGCTGGAGAAGCACCATTCATTCATTCATTCATTAACACAGGTTTCCGACATTGTTATATAAGATTTAACACACTAATCACACGGCTATATTTTTTAATCACTGTTTTCATAAATATTACTTCCGAATTTTCTAGTGTATTGTTGGAGATTGAATGTGTTTGAGAATAAATATTATTTGTATGTAGGTAGTTTGATAATTATATTGATTTACTACAACGAGCTATGCGTCGCATATTTTTCATAAAACAATAACTCCTTAGCGGTACATTGCTTTCATTTTTTGCCAGGCGCTACTGTTTGAGAGGAATAGACATGTTGCCGCTATTAAAAAATACGCCAGTCATAAACTGAAAAGTTTAATGCAAAAGGTGGTGGTGCATTATTTATTTCTTTGAAATTTTGTAGATATAGATTCAACGAACTCTGTGGTTAACCGTTTGGTGGCTCTGCCTACCATGAGAGGTCCCCGGCTGGGGATACAAAAACATTTTTTTTCAGAACCCACTCATGGGAGTTGCCTGCCGCGTAACCCATACCATCATACTCGGCATCAAAAGACGAGTTCAACGATAACCATGAAGCCATATAAGTGAATTTTGTATGAAAAATAGGTTGTATGGCCCTAGGGTCGGACCTAGAAAATTTCCAAAATTGACAAGCTACCATTTAGCGAAAATCCGAAGTCTAGGTGTTCTTGGGGCCGAGTAGACGCAATTTTCTGTTGAAAATCATTCGAGTTAGTGAACCATTCGAGTATTCAATGTTTCGAGCTAGCGTACATCGAGCTAAAGATGTTCGTGGAAACGGTCTTTCGAGGAAATGAAGCATCGAGCATTCGTCTGCGAGCTTATGTTATTCGTGTTTCTGTAATTCGAGTTGAGGTAGGTAACCCCAAGATGATACCTCTGGAGATCGTGAAATTGCCATTTGAGCAATTTAAAAACCACTTTGTCAAAAAGGGATATTACAATGTTCAAGATTACTTAAATGACGGGACTGTATGGGGTTAATCTGGCTCAACATAGACCTTGCTGTTAATAACTTTGTAATTATTTATTACTGCTTATTAATTATGATAATGATATGACAATATTTGTATTAGTTAAGCACAAGCAATTTTTAAAAGAAATCTAAAAATCAATCTGTGGGAGTATCCACGCCCTGCTTCTCCCACAGTGGTCCAATGTAGAGAAGTGGCAAAAAACGACGATTGCTAAGTATATGTAAATATCTACGGTAATAAGTGGGTAATAAAGACATTTGGAATTTAACATTTTTCGCAAAGGCGGGCTTATTCCTAAAATAAATCTCTTCCAGCCAACCCAGTAAGTATGTGCAGAGAAACAATGCGGGTTCAGCTAACAAAATATTTATACAAACAAGAAAACAGCAACTAAAGGACATCATTCATTTTGGGCCAAAAGTGAAAGTGCCGGCCAGAAAAAAAAATGTGATATTCGGATAGAACACACAATCCCCATATTTTTTTTTCTATCACACCAAACCTGTGCTGTCAATGGCCACGTTTTTACAGGCTATTGAAATTCAATAAAAATTATATTAGGATAGTTTTGTTTAGAGCATTTGATCGTGTCTATTCAATTATTTTTTATTATAATATAACGCTGGCGCTTGTTTAACCGACAGCCAATTGAAAAAGGAGGATTATTTGTTTATGTAAGTATGTATGTCTTTTCCTATGTTACTTCATATCTACCTAACGGCTCAACCGATGTTGATAAATAATACGTCGTTAGATTTGTCTTAATCGCGCGATTGTCAATAACGTATTATTTATCAAAACTGGCAGATAAAAAACCTTTTTTGTTCAAAATCCTCGAGTTGGGTAATTGTTACGTCACTCGAGGATCTCGAACAAAAATGAAAGAAAGCTCGCTCTTAGTTAGCTATATTATTACTATAATTATTAAAAAATAGCAGACAGATAAAGAAAAGTGAAATGAAACAACATTCAATTGTAATGTTGTATTCAATTGTATATTCAAAAAAAATATGTCATAAAATAAATAAATAAGTTAAATCTTTAAACCCTATAACAACTAATATCATGTAAAACGTATAAATAATTTATATACATATCCAGTCCCTATTCACTACACTCAAACATATAAACATTACACTACACGTCTTTTCTATTACACAAGTCCCCTACATTCATCACACACACACACATGCACATCCATGCCCTACACATTTACAAAAGCACAGCACATCATGCAAACTGCGTACTTATTGTGATAAAAACTAGAGATGCAACGAATATTCGGCAATTAATCGATATTCGGCAACTATTCGGTATTCGACCTATTCGGCCACTTTTTTCAGTATTCGGTATACGGCCGAATACTATCTACTATTCGGCCGAATACCGAATACCAATAGAAATAAAATAAAAACGCAAATAAAGCTATTTGTGTATTATTAGTATTACATCGTTAATATATATTTTCTTTGTAATTCATTTGTTTCAATTGATCTGTGACAATAACTTTAAAAAGGGCAATAACTAAAATATTTTTACCGAATAATCATTTATTAGCCTTTGTATTGAGGATGGTAATTTTTTTAAACATTTAACATTAATCAAAGGAAGTAAAAAATAACAAAAATTACAGCCGAATGCGCTTTTTTTCGTTCACAATACCTGCTACTAAGAATAATATCTCAATACTCAATCATTTGTTGCACTCCATAGGTTTACAACGTTTTACTATATACACACTACACAAGGTCATGAAAGTTATTTTAACAAAACTGAAAAAGGTTACTGTTTTGATTTGGTTAACCATCGGTTATAATATAACAATCTTGCGTACGGTTGAGACAAGCACTCTTCAAATATAACTCTGTTAGTATCTCATTTGCAATTGTACCTTTTCTACTCCCGATAACATAAAACACAGCAAGTTTTATGACGACTTGCCGGCTGGTGATCCAAATAATCCCTCTCCGTCACCCCCGCATGGACCACAGCGAGTGATATGTAACCTGGAGGGCAATTCTCCCACATTCGAATGCGTATGCACTTTGAATGCGTATTCTACAAAGGGGCGGAGCTTCGGCCAAGGACCAATCGCGAAGGAACTTATTAAAAGACGAAGCCCCGCCCCTTTGTAGAATACGCATTTAAAGCGCATACGCATTTAAATGTGTAAGAATTACGCTCTTGTTCGCGTGACATGCACTGGATCTCCCACCAAATATTCGGTATTCGGTATTCGGCCAAATCACTATTCGTTGCATCTCTAATAAAAACCGATTTTTATGTACCCAGTATCACTCGCGCGAATAAGACAAATCTAATGACGTATTATTTATCAAAGTCAAAGTACTTTATTACTGTAGATATTTACATATGACGATGATGATGTTCTCCGACCGGGTTCGGTCACGGCGACTGTAACTGCTGGGGAAGGCGTCGTTCATGTGCCCTCATATGGCTTGCGTAGCCTATTTTATTGGAAAAAGTGCGATTGCACTGGCCACACGTCAGCACGCCATTTTGGCGCGTGTACTGTATTGCGGCAGGTGCTCTGCCTCGTAGTTTGTCTCGCTTGGCATCAAGAGTAGCTCTTCTTTGGGCCTCGAAATCGAAGATCTTTGTGTGCACCGTATGTCGCCACTTTGCCTTGTCTTCCGTGAGTTACTCCCACGTAGAATGGTCGATAACGCAACTCTTCATTTGTCGCTTCTGCACGTCTTTGAACCTGAAGAACTGACCGCCTTGTTTGCGTTTTCCGTTCTGTAGTTCACAGTATAAGAGACGTTTTGCAAGACATTCCTCTGGCATCCGTCGCACGTGGCCACACCATCGCAGTTGACGCCTCATCAAGTAAGCTTCGACCCCACCAACATTAGAACGTCGCAATATCTCTGTATTCCTAATACGGTCAGACCACTTGACGTTCAAAATGTTTCGAAGACATCTTAGATGGAATCTGTCTAAAGCGCTGATATGTTTACGGTATGGACACCAGGTCTCGGCGGAATAGAGAAGGTTTGGAAGAACTATGGCCATATAGACGGGGACTTTGGTGGATAGCTTGATGTCATGCGATCGGAAGACTTTGCGCTCCAACCTCCCAAAATCTGCAGCAGCAGCGTTAATTCTTCCATTCAATTCTGGATCAAGATCGTATTTCGACGATACAGTGCTCCCGAGGTATTTGAACTTATCGACCTGCTTCAGTGAGTCTGCGCCAAGCTTTATATCGAGGGTCGAGTTGTCGACTCCTTGAGTGTCCATCGCCATGACCTCCGTCTTGCTGACACATGACACTGCTGCTGATTTTGAGCCCATATTTGCGACATACCTCGTCGAAAGCCGTCATCCACTGTTGTAGTCCCTCCACAGAATCTGACACAAAGCAAAGATCGTCGGCGTATATGATCTCTCTAATTGTATCGCAGGATGTCTTAGTGCGCGCTTTTAGTCGAGCGAGGTTAAATAGCTTTCCGTCTGTTCTAAAGCGGATATGAATACCAGATGTCGATTCGTCAATTGATTCTCTTAATATGACTTTTTTATTATTATGATTAATAAGCAGGAATAAATAATTACAAAATTATTAACAGCAATGCCTGTGTTGAGCTAGATTAACCCCATACATTCCTGTTATTTAAGTAATCTTGAACATTGTAATATCCCTTTTTTGACAAATTCGCTTTAACATGCTTTTTAAATTGCTCAAATAGCAATTTCAAAATCTCCAGAGGTATCTTATTATAGTAGAGAATACACTGACCCTTGAAAGAATTGCTAACCTTCGCGAGTCTAAATCGGGGCACACACAGTCTGTGATTATTTCTTAGGTTAACATTACAGCTATCGCTAAGTTTGGAAAATGTTGTAAGGTTCTTGCGTACATACATTATATTTTCGAAAATAAATTGACTAGCTACTGTTAGTATGTCAATTTCTTTAAAAAGCTCTCTTAAGGAGTCTGTTCGTTTTAAATTATAAATTGCTCGAATAGCTCTTTTCTGTAAAATAAAAATAGTTTGAATATCCGCTGCTTTCCCCCACAACAAGATACCATAGGACATCGACATCACAATATGAAAGTAACTAAAATATACTAGCCTAGATGTAGTCACATCCGTGCTTTGTCTGATGTTCCTAACAGCGTCAGCCGCAGAACTTAATTTACCAGCCAATTTATCTATGTGGGGTCCCCACTGCAATTTGCTATCAATGGTTATTCCAAGCAACTTCGTATCATTTACTGATTAATTCCACGCCTCATCCGAACGGCGTGGAATCTTGAGGGGCTGAGTTTTTGCCAGGAGGGAGAATCGCAAGTGGTACTGACCTTGCCGTCGTAGACCGGAATTCGAAAGCTCGATTCGAGGCAGGAATACGGGATAGGAGCACAAGTGTGGTAGGAGAGGAACCGAATCTTACTCTCGTTGGTGGCCCGATGCTGTCGCCGGCGTGTTGCTTGCCGACACGAGGAGTCCGAATACGACGAGTTGGTGACCGAACAACTTTAGCCTTAACAACACGAATCACTCACTCCGCTGACGTGAATCTACTTATTTCCCGACGATTATTATGGTTGACACTCCGACCAGGCCCGACGCCTGTGTTAGACAATTGTTACACTAAAATACAGTCAAGGCCCGACGCCATGAGCAGACATTTTTTTTTCACGCCAAGAAAGTAACCTAATTCGTCATCTCGTTTCGATACGAGTGACAGCTGCGGTTCCGTTTCCGCTAGTGATGTCCCGATTACTCGCGGTCGATCCGCGCAACGAAAACCGGTGCGTTCCGAAGCATAAATATTAAACAGTCACCCGCCCGGACAGGCCCGAACCTGTCACTAATCAATAGGAAGGCGAGAAAGTGTTGCGACCGCTCTCTTGAGGACCGAGTCCCCCACCTTGACTTCTGCTGATCGAGGCGTGCCATCCCGACCCGTGTACAAATTGACGATCCGTCCTCGTCTCCATCTCAATGATGGCAGGTTCGCATCCTTAATCAGCACCAAATCACCGACTTGAGGGGGGCTCGTCCGGTCAGTCCACTTAAGGCGCTGCTGCAAGATGTGCAAGTACTCAAGGGACCACCGTTTCCAAAAATCTTGATCCATCTGCTGCAACATCTGCCACCTAGTTAACCGACTTAACTTAACATCACCGAATGGGTATTCTGGCAGGGCGTTAAGGGGCTGACCTATCAGGAAGTGACCCGGCGTCAACGCTTCCAAATCATTTGGATCCGAACTGAGCGGGCACAACGGACGCGAGTACAGTGTCATTTCAATTTTACAGAACAGCGTCGCAAGCTCTTCAAAGCGTAGAGAGGTCTCACCGATGATCCTCGTCAGGTGCGACTTAGCCGATTTAACCGCAGCCTCAAAAATTCCTCCCCAATGAGGACATCCCGGCGGACTGAAAACCCATTCAATCCCTCGTCGGGAGCAAGCCGTACCGATGGCGTCCTGGTTACCGTTCAGGAATTGAGTGACCTCCTGCAGATATCGCCTGGCTCCGACAAAATTTGTGCCGTTGTCCGAACGGATTAATGTCGGGAGGCCCCTTCGTGAGACGAACCGATCTAGACATGCGATAAATGCCTCTGTAGTGAGGTCACTGACCACCTCCAAGTGGACTACCTTCGTGGCCAAGCACACGAAGACGCACAGGTATGCCTTCACTAATCTGGCGTTCCGTAGCTGTGAAGACTTGACCATGAATGGTCCCGCGAAATCCGTTCCGACACCCGCAAAGGGCCGGATTTCGTTAACCCTATCCGAGGGCAAATCGCCCATCTGGGGCTGCATCGTAGCCGCCTTGGCCCGATAACAAGGCAGGCACCGAAATACGACGCTACGCACTAAGCGTCTTCCCGATAGAATCCAGAACTCGTGCTGGAGAAACGCCATCAAGGCGTGGCATCCGACATGCCCATTCCGAATGTGTCGATCCTGTATCAACAGTTCGACCAACTTCCCTTTACTAGGGAGTAACAACGGGTGGCGAGCCGCATAAGGCAGGTTGGCATTCCGCAGCCGATCTCCTACCCTCAGCAATCCGTGAGGGTCAATAAACGGGTTGAGCCGAGCCACAGCTCCCTTCAGTTGGACGCGTCCGCGGCTCAGAATGTCCAATTCGGACTTAAAGTGCACCGTCTGCACGTTCCGTACCAATGCGAACAACGCATGGTTCCGTTCCCGTGGTGTCAGGACCTGTGTCCGCACCCGTTGCGCCTCAGAATTGCGAAAATTCCGCGCAAATCGGAAGATCCAGGCGGTCACATTGACCAGCTTGTCGAGCGAGCTGTACCGTTCCAGCAGGCTGAACTCCTCTTCCGGATCTGGTTGCGTCGTGCAGACACCGACTGTCAAGGCGCCGTTCGCCGAGGTTGTAAGTGGACTCATTGGCCAATCCGATTCGGCTTGAGTCAACCATTTTGGACCCCACCACAAGGGATGTCCAACCAACTCCGGAGCGTGACACCCACGAGACGCACAGTCTGCTGGGTTCATCTCCCCTGGAACATGTCTCCAGATTAAGGGAACCTCCGAATTCAAAACCTGCGAAACCCGATTCGCCACAAAAATCTCCAGCTTGTGAACTGAAGCCTTCAGCCAGCATAACACGATCTGGCTGTCCGTCCAAGCGTAGACCGTATCTTCTAATTGACCCACGAAGAACCGTCATCGTGTGGTTGAGCAGACGAGTCAGGAGAGCCGCTCCCGAAAGCTCTAACTTGGGAATGGTCAGGCGAGTGCGCAACGGCGCAACCTTGCTCTTGGCCATGACCAACCGCACATCAACCTCCCCCGAGGAGTCGACCGTACGCAGATACACCGCAGCTCCGTAGCCCTTCTCCGAGGCATCGCAAAACCCATGCAGGGTGGCGGTGTATCGTTTGGTGGGGACCATCCATCCCAACTAACCTATGAGCTTAATTCATCACCAGAAGCAGCAACCAAACTGCTGATAGAAAATGTTAGCAGATGTAATGAAGGTTTTTCATTTAAGAAAATTAGCGATTATACTATTATTAAAACATTTGGTCAACTTAAGTTAAAATCAACTGAGGACCACTGGGGACTATCAGTTAAGGTTATTAAATCCATTATAACAAGTATAGCTCCATTGTTGGCACACATCTTTAATGTTTGCATCAAAAATGGAATGTTCCCAGATCTCATGAAATTAGCTAAGGTTATACCATTATTTAAAACAGGAGAAAAATGTGATCCTAATAACTATAGGCCAGTTGCGATATTACCAGTGTTAAGTAAACTCTTTGAAAAGATTATGCTCAAGCAAATGCTTTATCACTTTAGTTCTAATGGGTTTTTCCACGCGAAACAGTTTGGGTTTACGAAAGGTAGATCAACTATTGACGCAGGCATAGCTCTTATATCCCATATTTATGATTCTTGGGAAAATTCAGAGGATGCTCTTGGAGTATTCTGTGATCTTTCTAAAGCCTTTGATTGCGTAAATCATGAGACCTTGCTCAATAAACTTAAACATTATGGAATAAGAGATAAGTCAAATGAATTAATTCATTCTTATTTGTCGAACAGAACCCAAAAAATCAATGTTAATGGTATTGCTTCAAACGGATGTGAAATGGAAATGGGTGTCCCTCAAGGATCAGTATTAGGACCATTTTTATTTCTTATTTATATTAATGACTTGCCATACCTTATGGAAAAATCTGCCGATATTGTATTGTTCGCTGATGATACTTCTATAATATTTAATATACAGAGACAATCTACATCTCTTGACAAGGCGAACTCTGCTCTATCGGTGCTACTAGATTGGTTTAATAAAAATAATTTAAATCTTAACACTAAGAAAACTAATTGTATAAAATTTGTTCTACCAAATGTAAGGCAAGTAGAAGCACCATTAAACCTGGGCAAGGAGACACTGGGCTTTGTCGAGAAGGCAGTGTTTCTTGGCTTAACACTGGATAGTAAACTGCAATGGGGTCCACATATTGAAACACTGGGCTCTAAATTAAGTTCTGCGGCTTTTGCTGTTAAAAGAATCCGGCAACTAGCTGATGAAAAAACAGCAAAGCTTGTATATTATGCCTATTTTCACAGTGTAATGTCATATGGAGTACTCCTTTGGGGCGGCGCTGCCAATGTTGAACGTATTTTTATCTTACAGAAACGTGCCATTAGGGCCATTTATAACTTGAAGGCTAGATCATCGTTGAGAGATAAATTTAAGGATATTAATATTTTGACTCTTCCCTCTCAATATGTTTATGAAAATATTATGTATGTCCGCAAAAATATCAGTAGCTTTAATAGAAAATGTGATCTTCACTCAGTTAATACTAGAAACAAATTAAAATTATCTTATACTCATTTTCGTTTAAGCAAAGTTTCCTCTAGCTTCAAGGGGCTTTCTGTTAGGTGTTACAATAAGTTGCCCTCCAATGTTATTAATTTATCAGAAAAACAATTCAAGAAAACTGTTAAGAATGTATTAATTAAAAAGGCATACTATAAAGTTGAGGATTATTTAAATGATAAACTGGTCTGGCAGTAAATTAGCTCCATTTGACAGCTTCTTTTCATGTAAATTGACCAAACAATTATTGTTTAGACATAAGTACTTGAATTTTGAAAAGAGTATGCAATGTGTTTCTTGTGCATTCCTCACATTGAGGACAACATTTCGAATGCACCTAGGCAGGTAACTATTTTTAATTTTAATGACTATTTTTAAGAGGTTTTATATTAGATTATCTATGTAAAATCCAATGAAAATAAACTATTTAAAACTGAAACTGAAACTGAAACCTCCGTGGCAGTGAAATCCGATTGATGCCAGGGAGGGTCGAAAAGAACGAGTCCCACTCTGAGCTCAATGACCCGCCGATCGGGTCGTCCCATTTCAGCTCAGCAGACCACAATTGTTGCATAAAACACTTGAGCTGAAATGTTACCGGGGTGATCCACCCGTTTGGATCAAATGTCCTAGCCACCGTTGAAAGGACGTTCCGTTTCGTCCAGACCTTCGGGGAGTCCAACTCGACCCGATACGAAAACATGTCTGACACCGGCTGGTACTGGACGCCTAATACCGACAACATATTTGGATTTTCCAAATTTTCAAAAATGTGGGGATCCTGCTGGTAGTCATCTGGAAGACCAGTCAGTAACTCTGGAGAGTTCGACATCCATTTACGGAGCTCGTAACCTCCACCCCGTAAGAGCTCAACTAGCTCTTCCCGTCGAGCGAGCGCCTCCTCTACGGAATCTGCACCGGTACAGATATCGTCCACGTAGAGATCCTGCTCCAGGATCGCTGCTCCTCTAGGGAAGTTTTTTTTTGGTGTGGGTAGTCCTACAAGGCAACAATAAATTTTACACTCCATAATTAATTTAATTTATTTAATAACTTACAATAATTTAATGAGTATTCAGCAATAATATTACTGGCCTGGACCCTTCACTGCACATTCCCAATTGAAGAACACTACAATTTGACCAGTCAACAACCACATAACCTCAAAATCACAAGCATGTACCAATATTCGGAGATTTCCAAAGGTATGGAAGATTTAATTTCCACATTCTCGGACCGGATGGACAAATATGACAGGGATCTACAGCTAGCTGCAGCCTCTACCAGCCCCCAGGACATAAGTGGACTCGCGCAACAGTTTTCGGACTTCAAGTCCCTGATCTGGAAAGCTCTCGGAGTTCTGAAGTCGCAGATTGAGCATCTGGGTTTGGGGCTTGACAGGCACGAGCAGATGATGCGGCGTAAGGTCCTGCTCGTTCACGGCGTGGCTGAAGAACCGGAGGAGCAGCCTGTTGCCGTTCTGACTGCAGTGTTGGCTAATCGCCTGAAGTCTTCAGATGATTGTCTCTGTTCAGGCCTCTCGGCACCCAATGACCTCGCAGGGGCCCATAGCTACGAGGTAGCGTAGCGATCGGATGCCAAGAAGCAAGAACGTCGGCGATTCACCGAGCTAAAGTAAATAGATTCTATCTGACCTGGTCTGTGCTTCGTTCCCGTCAAACACCTGTCTCTCTGCAAGGCCTGGGTGCACCCTAGGCTCTTCTTGGTAGACAGGTTCTTCAGCCAACCAGGTATGGCTGGCAGGCCAGCTTCGACGCGCACAGTGTCCCAACACAGGTTATATTACGTAAATACGAACTTTATCTGGTTCGGAGAACCACAATACACTCAGCTATAAGACAATCCTGAGGGGAGCCCGAATACAATTCCAGATGGCTTACGATTTAATTTCAATGCCCTATACCAATACGCGTTCCATCGCGAGGGCTTTTCGTCTGTCAGTTGTCAAAAAACTGCCCGGTTGGCAGCACCGTCAAATTCAAAATGGCCGTTCCGAAACCATCGATCGAGTATCGATTCTGAATCGAACAGTCTCGGTGCAATCAAAGTGGTTCATCGCTTGGGTGCCAAAGGAGCGAAGACTAGGCCCCTCCTTGTGCGTTTTACATCCCACGAGGCACGCAGCGAGGTGTGGGATTCTAAGAAGGCCCTAAAAGGTACGGGCATCACGTTGACTGAGTTCCTGACGAAGTCACGTCACGATGTCTTTATGGCGGCTCGCCAACACTTTGGCGTCAGCAACTCCTGGACAACCGATGGCCGTATTTTCGTGCAGCTGCCAAACAAGACTCGTCGGAAGGTCGAGTGCTGGGCGGAGTTGCGGCCGCTTATGGACAAATTTCCCAGCATCTTTGCTGGGAAATTTCCCACGGCTGACTGAGGGGGCTCTTGCCCCCTCAGTCAGCCGTTAAGGGGAAGAAGCCTGCTGTGGACATGTCGGCGGCCTCCACCAGGGGCGTTGTCACCAGAAGAGGAGCGTCTCAGGCTCGGGCAGCCAAATAGTGCAGTGAGGTTATGCAAGCGGTAGATGTCACATGCTCAGTTAAATCGCGGTCTCCATTCGACGCCCCCGTATAATTATGCTGTTTCTCATGTTTTGTGAGGTAGGCCTTTTTAACTTATTATTTGTACTTTTCTGTTTCGCTAAATCCTCAGAACATCTTTACTTGTCAATGTCAATCTGCCTGCTGTCATTTCACGCGACCGACCGGTGTTGTCTATTTGTTTTTTTTTTTATACGTTCCGATTTCTGCATCGCTGCGCAGTAGCGGTAACTCTCGCACGTGTTTTGTTTTGTCTTGTTTATAGTCTAACGATAAAGTGTGTTGTTTTTGTGTTATTTTTTTTTTGGTTACTGTTATTATTGTGTGTTTATCTAGATTCCTTTCAGCATTCCTGTGTAGTTAGGGTCTGGGTCAGTATTTATTTATTTATTTATTAAGTAGTGTAGTTAACTACTCAGTTATTGAGTAGGCAACTTTTATCCATATTTTTTTTTTGTACTACTGTACCCCAGCATAATTATTTATATTGTATTTATATATTTAAGTAGGTATATTCTTATTTTACATGGATAGTTTATGTAATATTGATAATAGTTTCTTCTCTTGTTCTTCAACCGACGACTACATTAGTGCGGAGAGTGATAACTCCCTTGTGGAGGAAACACTATCCGCCAAACTGACTTCTGTCTTTGCTGGACATCGTTAACGACATAACATCGTTCACATCAACGCTCAGAGTATCCACACGAGTTACCCGGACCTACTCGAGGCTTTCAGTAGTAAACATGTGGATGGTATACTTGTATCAGAATCATTTCTTAAACCGATATTACCTTCCACTATGTACTCGCTGCCTGGGTTCCAGCTCTACCGGAACGACAGAGTTGGCAAAGCTGATGGCGGGGTGGCTATTTACCTTCGCTCGGATATCCCTTGCAGAGTTGTTAGTGCTTCACCGAGTGAGTACTCTGAATCCGCAGAACATCTCTTCCTTGAAATTTGTCTTTGCCATGATAAAGTTCTACTCGGTGTTCTCTACAGTCCCTCACTTCACATCGATTATTTCGACTCATTTGAGTCTTTGCTCAGTGAGCTAACTCCTCTTTATAATGATACCCTCATTCTCGGCGATTTCAATACATGCCTTCTCAAAAACGATTCCCGCTCTGCCAAACTTCAGTCCATTATAAACTCTTTCAATTTACATATTCTTCCTCTCAACGCTACTCATTTCCAACCACATTGTACTTCCTCTCTCCTTGATCTCATGATAGTTTCTAATTTGGAAAAGGTTGCTACACAAGGACAGTTTAACTCTCCTTTCTCCTATCATGACCTGATTTACCTCTCTTATAAGAGCAAAACCCCCAAGAGCAGAGCAAAATTTATCCACACTCGTAGCTTCAAGGGCATTACTTCTGAATCCCTTAAATCTGATGCCGCGTCGATCGACTGGTCCCCCGTCATCTCCAGTGAGTCCGTTGATGACAAGATCCACCATTTCAATACAATTATTCTGGGACTGTTCGACAAGCATGCACCGGTCAAGAAGGTCAAGGTAAAACACCTTCCAGCTCCATGGCTCACTGATGCTATTAGGCGTCTGATGACTAAACGCAACAAAGCCAAATGCCTCTACAAAAAGGAGCCTACAGCCGAAAACTATTCCATCTTCAAATGCCTTCGAAACCGGTGCAATCGCATGTGTCGTGACGCCAAGCGTCGCCACATCTTTCAGAGCATTGAGAGTTACACTCCGGGTCAAGTATGGAAATTCCTCAAAAAGCTTGGTATCGGCAAGTCTCAGGATGAATTGATTGGTAATGTTGATCTCAGTGGTCTCAACAAATTCTTCGCGGTCCCCCCTGTCGTCATGAATCCTTTTGTAAAGGATTCCACGCTTTGTCACTTGCGCACGAAGTCAGCTCCTACCTCCACTCCTTTTGACTTTAGACTTGTCGGAATCGATGCAGTTAAAAAGGCTGTGCTCGCTATTTCCTCTAAAGCTATAGGATTTGATAATATTTGTTCCAAAATGATCAGCATTGTACTTGACGAGCTCCTTCCTGCTATAACTCACATTATAAACCACTCACTCTCCAGTTTCTCCTTCCCTAATGTGTGGAAAAAAGCTTTAGTTATCCCTTTACCCAAAACATCTAATCCCTCCTCCTTTAAAGAGTTTCGTCCAATTTCCATCCTGCCAATCCTCTCCAAAGTCCTTGAATCCATAGTCCATGCTCAGCTCTCCTCCTACCTTTCCTCTAACAAGTTGCTGAACAAATTTCAGTCCGGATTTAGGTCGGGTCACAGTACCGTAACGGCCTTACTCAAAGTCACTGATGACATTCAGCACGCGATGGATGAGAAACAGCTCTCTATGATAGCACTTTTGGACTTTAGCAGCGCCTTTAACTGCGTCAATTTTGACATTCTCGTTGAGATACTGAAGTCCCTGAACGTGTCCTCTGACTCTGCTAGCTGGTTTGATTCGTACCTGAGAGGGCGACAGCAGCGTATCAAGTCGGAGGAGACTTCAACAGAGTGGTGTGACCTCTTTGCGGGAGTGCCCCAAGGTGGTATACTGTCTCCCCTTCTTTTCTCTATCTTCATTAATTCCATCTCGGATGGACTCTCCTCGTCTTATCATCTTTATGCCGACGATCTCCAGGTTTACCGACATTTTTCTCTTAATGATATGGCCTCAGCCGTAGAACTGTTAAATGTAGATCTTGATAAAATCAGGGACTGGGCCAATTCTTATGGGCTACTAGTGAACCCTAGTAAGTCTCAGGCTATGAATATTGATTTCAGGTACTCCCATAACTCATTACAGCATTTGTCCATTGCTCCTGTAACATATGACGGAACCATAATCTCATATAGCACGAAGGCCAAAAATCTAGGAGTTTTCTTCGATAACCAACTGACCTGGTCAGTTCATGACGGCGAGGTAAGTCGGCGAGTCTTTGCCAGTTTCCACCCTCTCAGGCGTCTTCAAAACTTCCTGCCTCGTCGGACAAAGATCACGCTCGCTCAGTCTCTCCTCCTCCCCCTGATCGATTACGCAGATGTCTGCTGGGCTAGCGTGACTGAAGAGCAACTGAACAAACTCGAGCGACTTCAAAACCTCGGGATTCGGTTTGTTTTTGGTCTGCGCAAGTTTGACCACGTCTCAGAGTATCGCAGGGAGCTGAAATGGCTCCCGATTCGTCTTCGCCGGGATTCCCACATCCTCATTTGCCTCTTCAACATTTTATATAATCCTCGCTATCCTGGCTTCTTACGAGATCGTTTCGAATTTCTGTCCCCGGATAGGCCACGGAGATCGCACACTCGGTCGCTACTTACAACTCCGCAACACAATACTGCCGCCTATGAACATGGGTTCCGACTTCGCGCCATCCAACTCTGGAACAAACTCCCCAACGCTATTAGAGACAGTCCGTCTCTCAACATAGTTAAAAGTCGGTTGAAAGAACACTATCTTTACCTATTTAAATCTACCTCTAATTATTAATAATCTAATTATTAAATCTAAGTAATTTTATTTAGGTTTTTTTTTTTTTTACATATTTATATACATAATTCTGGTATTTATGTACATATTGCTAAGTAGTTTATTGTGTTTAATTATTTTGTTTTATGTTGTGCACTTAGGTCTACCTGTTGTCAATTATTTCCTTTCCATCCTAGGTTTGCTGGAAGAAATCTCTTTATAGAGATAAGCTCGCCTTTGTCATGTCTTCTCCATTTTCCACTGTAAAATCTGTTATTTTGTGCAATAAAGTATATTGAAATATTGAAGTTTAACCGTTCTCGATCCGCTAACTCCCGCAGAGTGCGAATCGCCAAATAAGGACTAGACCGTAGGCCGTACGTGTTGGTGTTCAGCTCGTACACCTTGACGGGCCGATCTGGGCTCTCTCGCCACAGTATCAGCTGATACCGTCTATCGTCAGGGTGAATGACCGTCTGTCTAAACATCATCCGGATGTCAGCTACAAACACAACATTGTGTCGACGGAACCGTGTGATAACATCCGCGATGTCATGGTTCAACTTCGGCCCTGAATGCAAACACTGGTTCAGGTTCATGCCGTTAGATGTTGATGCCGATCCATCGAACACCACCCGTATTTTGCCCTCCGGGGTCCTCAAGACCGCGTGATGGGGCAGGAAGCATTGGTCCTCACGCTTCCAGTCAATACCCGAAACCGACATGTGGCCGAGCGACTCGTATTCCCGCATGAAGTCGACGTACTTCTGCCGGAAAATCCCGTCACGCTTCATGCGTCGTTCCATCGACAGAAGCCGCGTCTCGGCTGCATGGTGTGAACTGCCCAGCGGTGGGCGATCACTCCGGAATGGAAGACGTGTGAGAAATCGACCTGACCGAAGGCGACCAGTATTGTTCCGATAAAACTGTTCACACTCTTCTTCAACCGGGTCCAACCGGCGGACCGTAGGTGGTTCCTCCACCTCCCAAAACTTCTGTATCACCTCCGAGAGTACAGAACCGAATAAGGGACTACGAGTCGCTAGGCGTGGGGCAGCCGGCATGACCGGACCCATTACCGCATGGCCCAGTCTGGTGTTGACCGAAACCAGACCAGTCGCCTGCAACACGTGGACACCTGGCACTAACAGGTATCCCAAGGCATCGACACCCAATAAAATGTCTACTGGGCCCGGAATATCGAACTCTGGGTCAGCCAGTGACAACCCAGCGACCAACTGTCGCACCGAGGGCGACAACCGTACGTGAGGGTGTGAGCCCATCACATTAGGCATGACTAATGCCGTGACCGTCAGATTCACCGATGAATCCACCCGTGACGAGAGTAATCCGACATACTCCCTTAACGGAACCGACTTCCGTGTTCCCAATTCCCCGAATGGAATGTGGATACTCCCTTACCGAAATGCCCAACCGTCTTACAAGGTTGCACGAGACTAAGCACCCCTGGGCCCCCGAGTCCAATAGTGCTCGTGCCACACATGATTTGCCGTCCGAACTCCACGCTATCACAGAGGCGGTGGGGAGCATGACCGTCTGTGGAGTGGCGACACCCTGTAAGTGGGCGGCGTGTCCCTAGCGGGAACCTCCGCGGGATCCGAACCCGCTGAGACCTCCGTCGGCCTGGTAACTCGGCTGCTGATATGCCGGTGGCATATCAGACCGTGTGTAAATCAGGGGGTCCCAACCCGCATAATAGGCCCCTCGCTGTCCCGGTATCCGACCATACCGGACGGTGTACGGTGTGCCCGGTGGCCACCGTGGATGGAGGGGTGAGAGCGGATCCAACCTGGGGCGCTCTAGGAATGGGGGCGACATCCGACTGTTGGCCTCCCTGTTCGCCTCCCAGAGCGACGGGCAGGGTGGCGCAGAAGGTGGTGGGCTCCCAGCCTTCGCACCACTCATAGGTGCCATCTGACACCCGCCCGTAATACGCGGTGAGCCAGCGGCCCGAAGTCCTGACCCTGGACAGCGGCGACCAAACCCCGGCTATCCCGCCTGTTACCCCTCGCGCTGCCCCCTTCCCCTCGGGGGGGGGGTCCCGTCCGCGGGTACCCCAGTCACCCCGTTGGTGACTCCCGTTGCCCGGAGGGGGACTGGGTCCGGCCCTGGTTGGGCCCTGTGGCCGACCAACCTGAGTCCGGCCCTGGTGACCGTCCGAAGGGCCTGACCGGTTCAGGCACAATACGATGTGGTGCTTGCCACCACAGCACTCACATGGTAACGCGCGTGAGCACTCGCTCAGCGGTTGCGGCCCCAAACAACCGAAACACAATCGGTGGCGGAAGACTACCTTCCTGCGGGCAGCTACCCCGAGCGCCTTAAAGTTGGCGCAACTGGTCACTTCATGACCGGCACTGTCGCAGTGCACACAGCCGTCACCCGACGGCGCGGCATTCAAAACGCCAAATTGTTTTGACCGTCCACCCCCCCGTGGGGGCGGGCGGCGTGGCCCCTCCCGCATCCGCGCGGGTTGGCGCTGCACACTGGCCTCCGTATCCAATGTGTCGCATCGCCTGCATTCACCCTCCAAAAAATCCGTTAATTGGACGAGCGTGGGCAGTTCCGAGCTACTGCCCCCATGCAGCTGTTCAAACCGACTTTGAATAGCTGCAGGCAACCGTGACAAAACCATATACAATACGATATATGACCATTGGTCTACCGGCAGACCAAGGTTCTGAAGGGCCTTAGTGGCCACCAGCACAGGGTTGAGCACCTGTACCCGGATGTCAACATCCCGGGTTACTCTTGGGATGCTAAACAGCTTCCCCAGCTGCGCATCAACCAACCGCCGTTTGTGTTGGTAGCGGTCAAACAATATAGACCGGGCTATCTCATAATTGCCCGCCGTGACCGTTAGGTGACCGACCAACTCCTTCGGTTCACCCCGCAGTGCCATCAATAGTTGGGCCAACTTGTAGGCGTTGTCCAGGTCGTCCCGACCGTGGACCAAACTATCGAATAAATTGATGAATGCCGGCCACTCATCAATTGCCCCACCGAAGGCCGGAATCTCCAGGTGTGGCAGCCGTCCAACAACACCCTTAGGGGGCGGGTCTCCGCTACCCTCCCCGCGGTCATTCCGTTGCGACCGCTTAATTTTTTCCGCGCGACGCTCGATGTCGCCCAAGCACTCCATCGCTTGGTCAGCATCCGCGCAGAGCTGCTTCACTGCAGCCACCGAGGCCTCATCCGTAAGCCCGAGGGCTTCAGCCTCCGCAGCCAGCCGACACACCTTCCCGACGCGTGTCATTGCGTCCTCCACACGCTTGAGCAGGACATCGTCCATATCAGGTCGCTCCACATACTTGTGAGTATGGGCGAGCCATCTCATCTCCTCACGGACACCATACCGCAGTACCGTCAAGGGCGAAGGTGCCATGGTTACCGATTCAATTGTTTCTGGTCCTATACTTCACTACCGAATTAAGTATAGCCAGAGACCAGCACTTGCCCGTCAGCGCTGGGCACAGAAATTAAAACTAAGTTGTCAAACTAAGGCAACCACTAAAACAATTAAATCCTTAAACATATTTAATATAGTCGCCCTATGGACATACACCTTATAACTATACACTCTAAATCAATTAGAGAATGCCACCATAAAACACAACACAAAATAACCCACAAAATTGATTATAAAAACAATACAAAATAAAATTTATTAAAAAATAATAAGTGGTGGGCTCCGAGACTATAAACCTAAACAATATAGCACCCTAAACCAAACTGGATTCCGAAATCCAAGCTATTTTTAATATAATGTAGGTAGCCGGGAACCTTCTAGAAGTGGCCCCTCCGATATGACCCACACTTCTACTGAGGTCAGCAAAATCAGCTTAATACCCCTTAAATAGCCTGACCCTGCTCTGTAATCCGAAACAACACTGCAATGCTATGGAACCCGACTGCAATACTATAGTCCGACCGAATGACTGTTTATTATGCTCACCGAGTAGTTTCCGACTACAAATTTATAATAATTGTTAACTAAATTGACAATTATACTTTCACTAACCGAAAATGAACTTTAATTGTGGTATACCGACCACAGACTCACTCACAAACTGATTGCCGGCCAATCTGAGATATTCTTTTCTCCCAACTACAATGTGGCAAAAAAACAACCCTACAACCGTGAATCGATGATTTCCCACTAGGAAACCGCGCCTGCTACCAAAATGATTAATTCCACGCCTCAACCGAACGGCGTGGAATCTTGAGGGGCTGAGTTTTTGCCAGGAGGGAGAATCGCAAGTGGTACTGACCTTGCCGTCGTAGACCGGAATTCGAAAGCTCTATTCGATGCAGGAATACGGGATAGGAGCACAAGTGTGGTAGGAGAGGAACCGAATCTTACTCTCGTTGGTGGCCCGATGCTGTCGCCGGCGTGTTGCTTGCCGACACGAGGAGTCCGAATACGACGAGTTGGTGACCGAACAACTTTAGCCTTCACAACACGAATCACTCACTCCGCTGACGTGAATCTACTTATTTCCCGACGATTATTATGGTTGACACTCCGACCAGGCCCGACGCCTGTGTTAGACAATTGTTACACTAAAATACAGTCAAGGCCCGACGCCATGAGCAGACATTTTTTTTTTCACGCCAAGAAAGTAACCTAATTCGTCATCTCGTTTCGATACGAGTGACAGCTGCGGTTCCGTTTCCGCTAGTGATGTCCCGATTACTCGCGGTCGATCCGCGCAACGAAAACCGGTGCGTTCCGAAGCATAAATATTAAACATTTACTAATTCTAACGTGCTGTTGTCTAACACTATACTGGTCTCAACTTGCCTGACATTAGGAAGTAAGAATTTGATACACTTGGTTTTACCAGCGTTTAACAATAAATTATTAACCGTGAACCAATTCAAGGTTAAAGACAATACACCATTAACATCATCAAAATCTGCTTTTTGTCTTTAAATTTTGAAGACCATTGAAGTATCATCAGCAAATAACACTATGTCAGTTAATTTCTCCACCATGAAAGGCAGATCGTTAATATATACCAGGAATAAGAAAGGACCTAATATGGAACCTTGTGAAACGCTAATTTTTACACCCGATCCATCAGATTTAACGCCGTTAACATCTGCCTTTTGAATTATATTGCTTAGCTATGATATGATATAGTAGATCCAACGCTTTATTTCAAACTCCGTAATGATTTAATTTAATTAATAGCGTATTATGATCAACACAATCAAACGCCTTCGACAGGTCGCAAAAAACTCCGATAGCATCCTGTGCGGCCTCCCATGCAGAATAAATATGAGATATTAGGGTAATACCCCTAGTGAAACCGTATTGTTTGGCGTGGAGTTGTTTTGTACGGTTGAAGTGTGAGAGCATTTGATTGAGTATAATCTTTTCAAATATTTTACTTAGTGTTGGAAGAACAGATATTGGTCTGAAATTTGAAGGATCACCCTTATCTCCCGATTTGAACAGAGGTATCAGTTTACTGTGTTTCATGAGGTCTGGGAAAGCCCCATCGTAAACACATTTATTGACCCGAATGGCCGAATCGGCAGTGACGCTGCCTACGAAACCAAGGGTCCCGGGTTCGAGTCCCGGTGGGGGCAAATATTTGTTTGATGAGAACGGATGTTTGTACCCTAGTCATGGTTGTTTATCTATCTAAGTATTAATATTTATCTATTTATGTATGTGTATCGTTGTCTAGTACCCAAGATACAGGGAATCCTAGTTTGGGGCTAGATCAATGTGTGTAAATGGTGTCCAAGGTATTATGTCCAAGGTATTATTATATATAAGCTTTGTGTAGGGCTATAACTAGAATTACTGAAACAATGACTGACTGATATACCCCACAGGTCTTCCGTATTTTTTAAGTTAAGTAATTTAAATCGGTTGAGCCGTTAGTTAGATATGAAGTAACATAGGAACAGACATACATACAAAAACAAATAATCCTCCTTTTTCACTTGGCTGTCGGTTAAATAAGTGCCAGCGTTATATTATATTACAAAATAATTCAATAGATACGATCAAATGGTATAAACAAAACTATCCTAATATATTTTTTTTATTAAATTTCAATAGCCTGTAAAAATGTGGCCATGGACCGCACAGGTTTGGTGTGATAGTAAAAAATTATGGGGATTGTGTGTTCTATCCGCATATCACTTTTTTTTTCTGGCCGGCACTTTCACTTTTGGCCCAAAAATGTATGGGCCGTGAATGATCTCCTTTAAAAATAGAATACAATACACAATTACACATTCAAACAAATAACAACAAAAATACTTTATAACATATATATAATTATGAAGATAATTATAGTACATAAACACTTACCGTGTTCACAAACCTTAGGCCCTTAGGGTTTTACTACAAAAAATAAACTCCTGTTCAACACTTGTTTAAAAACAAAACTGTATAGGACATTTGTTTTATGTGATGTGTATTTTTTTTTGTAGTAATACGGTTAATACTAAAATAAATAAAATCTACGATAATTGAGATAGGTAGTATTCTTTCAGTCTTGATCTGAATGAGCTAGGCGATAAACTATCACGGATAGAGTCTGGCAGGAGGTTCCACATCTGCGCAGCACGGACTGTGTAGGAATTCATCAGGAAACTGGTATTGGCCATCGGACAGTAAATACGCAAAACGGTTTCGCAGGTACTCTCTGGAGCACCAGAATTGCGCAGGATTTTAAAAAGAAAAACTAAAATATGGAGCTTCCTTCGCTGTCGGATTGGGATCCACTTCAAGTTTTGTTTAACTAAGTAGTATAAATATTACTTAATATAAATAATATGCAGGAAAATATCATTACATAATTATTAAGCAAATTCTGTGTTGAGTAGGTAAGATGAACACAGCAATCTTGTCATTTGTGGAATCTTGAATATTGTAATGTCCCTTTTTAGATAACGTTGTTTTTACATGGTTTTTAAATGGCTCAAATGACAATTTCAAAATCTCCAGAAAAATCTTTTTGTTACTCAGAAAATTAGAAAATGTTTACCTATAACTGATATATACATAGTCAGGTCATAAGTTCTGTCACATGTGCAATATGAAATAATTTAGACATGTTTATTATTTATGTAAACATTTATATAGCAAAATCAACTTAATAAAACATAGATTCTTATGGTAATAAAGTTTATTCAAAATGACTCCCGAGATTTTGAATACAGGCCTTTATTCTGCGCGGCCAGTCGTCTATCGCAGCACGAACGAGGTCCATGTCAATATTGGCGGCTGTCTTAATCAAGGATGCCTTGAGTGACTCCAAATCAGGATGAGGCTTTGAGCAGGCCTTTTCCTCCAAGTGTTGCCATATCTTGTAATCTAACGGACTCAAATCTGGACTGGAGGAGGGCCAGTCTTCGTGCCGGATGAAGTCGATTTCACGCGCCGTCAGCCAGTCTTGTGTGCTTTTCGCTCTATGAGCTGGCGCAGAATCTTGTTGGAATACCCAGTGCCTGTTATTAAACATGGTATGAGAAACAGGTTCCACAAGGTTCTTGAGGACTGTATTTTGATACACAACTGCATTCGTTTTTACGCCTTTCTCACAAAAATGTACCTCAGTTAAGCCCCAATAAGAGACTCCCAACCAAACCATGAGCGAGGATGGAAAATGACCTCGTTGGACACGCGGAATACGGTTGCTCGCTTCTTCACTGCTGTGTGCGTACACCTTATCATTTTGTTTGTTGTAGCTCTCTTCCACGGTGAAAATTTTTTCGTCCGAAAAAAGAATTTCCCGATGCTTTTTTCCCGCGTACCGCTTCAACAAAGCGCGGCATCTCTTCAGTCTCAGGTCCATTAAACGAGCGTCCAAATGATGTCCTGTTTTTCTTCGATATGCCCTAAGCCCTAAGTTTTCATTTAACACCCTTTTCACCGTGGTCCTGCTTAACCCCATCTGAAGGGCCAACAGTTTCTGCTTACGTATGGGATTTCATTGAATTCGCGCCTTCACAGCTTTTATCACTGCTGGAGTCCTAACAGAGCGAGTGCGACCACTTCTTGACCTGTCATCTACACTAGAGTCTTCATTGTATCGTTTTATGGTACGATAAACGAATCTTTTGGTTATATTAAAATTTTTCAGTAAGTCGAAAATCTGAATTGGCGCGTAACCGCAACGATGCAACGCAATAACTGCGACACGGTCTTCTTTAAGTGTCCACTCCATATTTAAAAATGAGGAAAATTCTAAAAAGTACACATTTTTATTTTCATGAAAAGTTCGAAATTCGAATTCAATAAACTTTTTTTTGGCCAGCGTTCTAAATTCAAAAGTTTTTATTGTGTGACAGAACTTATGACCTGACTGTGTATATATATATAATAGATTATAATAGCCATGCCTTGATACCTTAGACCTAAGTAAAAAAGAATAATATTGCAATGCCCTTGCAGGGCGCATGTTTTGGGACTAAATTTTATCTTGACATCTTGTACTTGTACATATGTATACCACATGTAAGCGATGAATAAATGAAATGAAATGAAATGTAGCAGAGAATGCATTGACTCTTGAAAGAATTGCTAACTTTCGCGAGTCCAAACCGGGGTGCATGCTGTATAAATTAGCAAGATTTTACATTGAAATACTTAGGTAGGACTTTTTGTTATTGCTCTCTATTCATTATGTGTGTTTAAGTTTTGTCCTATAGAGCGAAACAGTCATACTTATAAACTGTACTAAGCCTATCCTATAACACCAACTTTACAGGCGTACAATTTGTAAGGTGCACAAAGCACGGAACAATATATTAAACAAAGTAACTATCAGATTTCAGATCTTCTGATTTGCTGACGCGCTCAACTTTAATATTAATACACATTAGATAACTCTGCAAGCTAGGTGCCAAGATGCGACCTGAGCTAATTACTACATCATCATCAATCAGCCCATATTCACCCACTGCTGGGTATAGGCCTCTTATTTACCTCGCCATCCACTCCGGTCCTGAGCCTCCTACATCCACTGCCTACCCGCTATGGCGATGATGTCATCCGTCCATCTGGCTGGTGGTCTGCCGACTGGTCGTCAAGCGGTTCTGGGTAGCTACTCTGTAACCGCTTTGTCCGTCATCTGTCCTTGCCAAGTGTCCTGCCCATCCCCACTTCAGTCTCGTGATTCGCTTGCGGACAGACGATCTTAGTACGACGTCTTATTTCTGTAATGCGAATACGATCCCGAAGTCTAATGCCTAGCATGGAATGCTACATGGCCTTTTGTGCGACTTTAATTTGGTGCATATGCGCCTTTGTTAGCCTCCATGTTTCGGCACTGTAAGTAAGTGTGGGCAGGACACATTGATTGTAAACCCTAGTCTTCAGGTTCTCGGACTTGACGAGGTCTTTAAGCTTTCCAAATGCGGTCCAACGCAACTGAATCCGTCTGGTAAGCTCATTTACTTGGAGAGTCTCGGCCAAAAGACAAACAATGTCCAAGTCAAACATAACTGTCCACCGCCTCTATTGTACTGTTACCGACAATTATGTTCGGTACCGATGAGTGACTCATCATTATCTTCGTCTTGGACATGTTCATGTTAAAGCCGACCAGCAAAGATGTTGTGTGCAGTTCGTCAAGCACGTTTTGTAGATTACCGACGTCTTCAACTATGAGAACTAGATCGTCTGCGAACCTCACAGGTGCGTAAGCTTGGCGCCGTTAATGTTGACACCTTTTTCATCCCACAATAGAGTCTTCATTACGTCTTCAAGGAAATTCGTGAAGAGCTTAGGATAAATAGCGTCGCCTTGGCGCACACCCCGGCCTAAAGCTACGGGGTTGGTTGGCTCATGCATAAGCAACCCGCATCGTAACGCAACAGTAGAGCTCCTGGAGGATACTTACATACCTATCGTCGACTCCGTAAAGTAACGAGTGTAATTAATAAAATTATCCTAAGTTTAGGTTGCGAAATAAGAAACCACATTCGTCTCACGGTTTTTTATATTGAAGCACTTTGAATAGCACTTTCACCTTATTTTTCGAGAGACTGTGACCGTCCCCGTGCAGGTGGTCCATTGCTCCACCCTTGACCATATTGAGAATTCGTTTAGTTCCTTAAAATAGAGAGATTAGTGTTTAAAATTAAATAAAGTACCTAGTTATTACTTTAAGGACTGGTTACATAACAAAAAATCAAAATTTCTTTCTTAAATAGATATTGACAAAAATTCAAACAAGTCTTTAACTCTTCTCTACATTGGACCTGTGAGGAATATCGTTATCATCTCATCAATCAGCCCACATACACCACTGCTGGGTATAAAGCCTATTCTTTCCTACTGGTCCTTATCATCCACTAATCAGGGTATCTAAAATGTAAAAAATATTAACCCCATCTAAACATCTTCCAAGGTCGGAGCCAGTTCCAGAACGTCCACAGATCGTCCCTGTCGTCCCGTTCCTCAGCGGACTCCGCCGAGTCGAAGTCATCTCGGTCCATCCTCGCGGCAGGCTTGGCTGGCGCGGCAGGCTCCGTGCCCGTGCCGGCCCAACTGGTACAAACCACTGCGAGGGCTATCACCAATGCTATCTACAACATACAGGACAGACAACTTCCTCTGAGACACATTCACTGGGACAACCACGGGGCAACCACGGGGACAAAACTGGGTGCTGTTTACACAGTTGCTAGCCCATCGCCTGATAAGACTTGGCTCAGGCACGCCGAAAGATGCATCTGTCATTGTAACTCCGGATCAACACAAGATTTATATTTGTATATATGGATGAACTTACTTTGAACAACATATCGTCACTAAGAGGCGACTTTAACGAACGAAAAGTTTAATACTAGTAACCGGTCCGTTGCCTCGTACTGGGTATATAAAGTGGTAAACTAGTTATTGATGTTTACAGTATAAGTAGGTAGGTACATAACATAACCTACTGAATTATTTCTCAAATATTGGCAATACGAAGCGTATATTTCCAATGAATCTAGGTTCCTGGTCCGTGAAGTAGTAGCGTATGACCGCACAGCACAGGCAAAGTTAGTGACCCGCGACATAGATAGATGCAACTACCCACATGTGCAATTACAAGTATATTAATTACTGTATGTGTAGTGTAGATACTTCGATAGATAATTATCTACAGCATATTGAATATAAACTGAATTATATGTAGTAGGGAAAGGCGAGTAGTTATTGAAATTACAGTAGGTATATTGGGTAAAATATATATATTTATTTGAATGTATTACCTACTCACTTTACAACAGTGTTTAAATAAACGGTCAACTGCGAGTCGAACTTCCGTACCACCGTACAATGGTAGGGATGGTGTGCAGTGAATAGTTTGGATCTACATAGCAAAATGTTGTTTACATAAAGTTATTGGTGCGGCTACTTTCACAGTTCCTTCCTTTCACAATCCGTATACGTAACCAGGAACATTCATAAGTTTGTATATGGCTTACAGATAAATAAATTACTTTATTGTTAGGGTTCCCTCGAGAAACAAGGAACCCTTATAGTTTCGTCAATGCTGTCTGTCCGTCCGTCCGTCCGTATGTCACAGCAAATTTATTTCGAAACTATTAGGACTACACAGTTGAAACTTTGTATGTAAGATGTATTCTGTGAACCGCTTTACGATTTTTATACAAAAATTGAAAAAATAAAACATTAAAAATAAACATACATGGAACTGAAACCAAAAAAAATATTTTTCATCAAACCTATATGTGTGGGGTGTTTATAGATAGGTCTTCAAAAATGACGTTAAGATTCCTACAACCATTTTTCCTCAAAGTAAATTGTTAAAGAGACCGACCCTTCCAAAGTGGAAACATGTGTCCCCCCTCTCTATCTTTTAGAGTGGCGAAGCAAAAAAAAAGTTGTGTATCTCAATAATCACTTTCAACTCAAATTGGTTTGAACAAAATAAAAAAGCAGTTTTAACATATAAAACATTTATTAAAAACCGCAAATAAAAGTTTGTCATTCATAAAAACACTGTGAAAAACTAAGTAATTTTTTTGCTGATGAAGAATGATAGTGATATTTTGGCTAGGTGTATCAGGTGTATGTGAGGTGTATCTTCCTGATATATTTTTTGGCTTATTATTATATTCTACATTTATTACGGAACCCTAAATGTGTGAAGTCCGCCAAGCACTTGTCCTGTTTTTTTAGTATTTGTTGTTGCTGCGGCAACAGAGATACCGCCTGGTGACAGACGGACAGACAGACAGCGGGGTCTTAGTAATATGCTCCCGTTTTTACCCTTTAGGTAAGAAACCCTGAAAATAGGTTGAATATTGAGCTACTGAAATATCATGCCATCATCACAACTATTATTATCAAGTAATTTTGTCATGCTAAATTTGGGTATCGAATTTTCATTTTGGTCCATTAATTGTATGGTCTAAATTTTGTAATGAAGTGATTTATAAAATTATATTAACAATCTGTAATAATAACGAACATCGTAAGAGAAAACAATATCGATAATAGGCACTAACTCTCTTGTATATATATATATATATGTATATAATGACATCCGTGGTGGTCGCATACAGCATTGCATATACAGCAAGGAGTATTCGGTACTAATTAGTCTAATTACCACTAAACTTGGGTTTTTTTTTGTAAACAAAGCAATGTCATTGGCCAGTACAAAAAATATAATGTGAACGTCATTGTACTGGTCAATGAAAGTTCTTGTTTACGAAAAAAATCACAAGATCAGTAACAGTAGTAAGTATGCATGTTCACATATATACATCAGATACAAGTATCGCACCTACGTTTGTTGCAGTTGCACGTATTATTTTACACTTACATACTATGATTTTAGCATATTAATTTAATTCATCATAAATATTAACAAAACAACTAACCTATCGAGATAATAATAACTTTGCTTTAAAATCTAGTCCACCACAATTCTATTTATCACAGTTTAAAATATTTACATCCTCTTTTAGTTTACACTACTTATATTTTTACAGGAAACAGTTCATTTTCAATTCTAAATATGTATTAACTGTTTCTGAATTCTACCAATTTTAAGTGAGCCATCAAGTGTTTGAGTCCTCTTGCGGTAGAGCTTTAAGCCCTGCATAAATGTTCTATTATTTCCTTTAACGTATGTATGTGTGTACAGTTCGCGTTTATTTGGCTCTGAGCAATCTGTCACCTCTGTCATAGGATATATGTGCCTCTCTGTCTCTCTCACCCTACCTTATACCCTTATGCGAGAAAGATAGGTCACAGCTCACAGCTCGCTCAGAGCCCAAGAAACTTGGCGCGGCCTGTACAGAGCTAAGTATCCGACTAGATATAACACTATTTGTAATGAGAACAATTTAAATGACCTCCAAAATATTTTTTTCCTACCTAAAATTGGTAAATGATCGATCACCAAAAGTTGCAGAAAATATCAGGGCAAAATACTGCGGTATCTTAGGTGAAGGGTAAAGGGGGTGTGCGAAGCGAAGCCCCCTTTATGCTTCGTGTTAGGTTGAACATGTAAGAACAACTAAAAATACTTAAAACATAAACTTAAGTTCACAAAACATAAAAACAAGTTTGGTGATCATTTATCCAAACACAGTTTGGTGATCGTTTACTAATTCTTGCGGTCGTTTCGGATTTATTGGTAGTAGGTAAAATAGGTGCGGTTTTGGTGATCGTTTATACACAAGCCATTTATAATCAAATTGTAGTTTATGTGACTGTTATTTAATGAAAGGCATTACAATAGCGAGCGTGGGTTCATAAACCGTGCTGACAGGCGAGTTGTATAATAACGTCTCACGAGGAGTATGATGTATTCACGAGCCCCATGCTACGACCGCGACCGGCACCATGTTGTGGCATTGACATTTCTAGTCTAGCTATCGACTCGACGCAGACACCTCCAACTGTACGCAAATTGTTACAATTTCCTTGAATAAATGCTTATTATTATAATTATTATTATTTAATATCGAATAGAGCGTCATCTCGACTGATATAAGAATGGAGGTCAAATTAAATAGTTTTTTTTTTCAGAGATGTTCGAAATTTGAATGTAATAAGAACATCGAATTATTATAAAGCAATAATAACATTTTCACAGATAAGAAATGTGTTGTAACAAAATATTTTATCTTTAAGCTGGTCGTAATTTGCGGTTTTGAATTACTTAAAGGTTTTATGGTATTTGTTAAGATGAAGGAGTTTTAGAAATGCGATACAATTTTTTTCATGTCGCAGCCTAATTTATTACATGGCATCATTAAATTTTGCCTCGACAAGGTATAATATAATGTAGGTAGGGAATACTTTTATTTTTGGCATTTTAAATACTAGAATTAGTTTAATATAGTAGATTAGATAGTGTTTCTAAGCAGGATAGAAGAGATGCAAGTGTAATATGTAAGTGGGTGGGTATTCTTTAATTTTAGAGCAGGTAAACCAATTGAGCGACAAAGGTTTGAATAAAGCGGATGAACATGAAGAGCCCCCGGCGTAAATCATATCATTAGGATTTGGTTCGGGTGTCGACTAGGCGCGGCCGTTTTCCCATTAGATTCCTTGCAAACTGATGTAAATATAAAACACCAAATGGCATGTCGTGAATGATCGTATGGAGCATTCGGCGCTATCAAGTTATTCTGCCCAAGATTGTAAGTGACGCTTTAGATTAGGTACTTACGCCAGGTTCCAAAAAAGAAAATTAGCTGCGACAACTTGTTAATTAAACTATGTTTACTCATTTTAGCCAATCTTAGATTAAACGCTTGTTAAATTTGACCACTCTTTCAGAAACTGGGAGCAAAATAAGAGGTCGGGGCACTCAATTGACGAGCGTACCATGATCGCATCCTGAGAACACACACTACACACTATGCACGTTCACTGCGCGTGCGCGTGCGCATACAGCGACGCGTACACGTAGAGACTGGCCCGGCGGGGCGCGTGCGAGTGTGCCAGCACGGGGCGGGCATGCGGTCACGTGTCGTGCAGCAGACGCTGGTAGTGCGGGAACACCTCGCGCGGCGGCACGTGCAGCCCGAACTCCAGCGCCACCAGCACCGCGAACTCCAGCCGCAGCAGCTCTGCGCGCCCCACGCGGAACGTGCTCTCGATGCGCTGCGGGCATACACTCTTCTATATATGGCTATTGGCCGATAATGCGACTCCTTGGACTCGCACAAAAAAACAGACAAAACAGAGAACGGTGTGTAACAGACACATGACTGACCGTCTTTTAGAGGACATTCGTCAAGACTGGGCGTTGATTTTGTGATTTTCTGACGTTTTTCTGTAAGCCTAGTTAGAAAACTGAGGAGCCGATCTGAACAAAGCAAAGCTGTGGGTAAATGTCGTCTATAGCTGCCGACCGGTTTAGCCTAGCGGGTAATGACCCTGCCTACAAAGCTGACGGTCCTGGGTTCGAATCCCGGTTCGATTTGTGTAAGATTGTCCTCTAATATTTATTTATTTAGTTCCATTATCAAAGAGTGTTTATTTACCTCGATCAGCGCCTTCAGATGGTCCCCCTTGACGTCATTGAGCTTGGCAGCGAGCAGTAGACACGCGCCTGCACACAACTTGCGGTTGTCCTTGTTCACCAGCCCGGCCAGGATCAGCTTCTCGAAGTACACGTACGCGTGCGCGACCGCCACTAGATCTACACCGCCACCACCACCGCCACCGCCACCACCACCACCACCACCACCACCGCCTGGCTCGCGGGCGATCTTGCGCATCTCCTTCTTGATGCTGTGGGTAGAGAGAGGCTCCAATAAATAACATTTATTTTCCGACTACTGAGCTAAAACCTTCGCTGCTTGATTTTGGGTTCTCAGGCTGAAAAATTATATCCCTAACTCGTTCGAAAAGGCCTTATATAAGCCTTTGCGAACTCGTGGGAAATGTGCTATTTCACCTCAGCAGCTCGAACAAGAGGCTTTTGCTGCGGGTAAATAGTGTACAAAGTCGCATTTTGCTCACTGAGTGAGACAAAGTTGCTTTCTAATTTTGAATGCCTAGGGCATAAGCAAAATCGCAAACAGCCAACAGGAATGGAGTTGTAATTGACCTAAAATTTAATTAGATGGTAGCTGGCTGAGATCGACGAAATATATCAAACGCACTATAACAGAAGCCTATGCCCAGCGGTGGATCCATGACTCTGGGCTGTACAGATGATGAAGCGAGTGAGTAGTACCTGCGCAACTTGCTCAGCGTGAGCTTGAGGTGCGGGAACTTGTCGCGGAACTTGTCGTTGAGCTCGCGCTTGAGGTCGAGCGGCCGCACGTAGTCGATGACGGAGGTCGTGTATGAGGTGAAGGTGAGCAGCGTGCGGTGCTTGCCAGCGATCAGCTCGGGGTCGTCCAGCACGTTGGGGCAGTACTGCACCTGCGACCAACCACGATATTATATGCGCAAGCAGGCAGGAGCGTAGGATGCAAGTCACGTAGGATGAGGCGCGGGCGGCAACGGACAACTGTAGGATTATTATGTTACTCTGACATCTAAGATTAAGATAAGATTTTATAAGATAAGTTTATTTTTGGTCGATGGGTAAGATAAAGTAAGGAGGAAGTTTGGTTGACTGGACTAGGGAATTTCGGAGGAAGGATATCCTAAAGGGAAGTATGATTAGTATGGCATTCAAAGTACAAATGTGCAGGAGTACCGTAAGCCAGGCCAAATTCGTACAATGATTTATCCCCTATCCTAATTTTCCTTTCGAAACAGAAAGTTGGATTCATAGAATTTTGAGTTTGTAAAAAGTTGAATTTGCAGCATGTTGAATCTAAATATTTTTGCGAAATGTACAGGAGTGCCGGAGTGTCCCAATCGAAGACGACAGACAACAGATGTGACCGATTTATCAAGGCCCCTCAACTTAAAGAACCAAGGATTGTCTCGGAATTGTGGATTGAATGATACCGTAGTGATTACCTTTTAAGGTTTTCCATATTTGCCATTTACGGAGCCAGGAATGGTCCAGTCGTCATTAAGCTACAGCGGCGAGATCCTGAGAGTGGACCTTATAATGGGAGGAATCACCAGTCCCCACAGCATCCTTTGCTAGCGAGTTACCAGAATGATGAGGTACCCAAGCAACGACAATATTGACGCCAAGAACGTGCCATCCGTATAAGGTATCACGTATTTGGAAAATGAAAGAACATTTTGATTTAGTGTTAAATGGAAGTCGCATGAGGATTACATAAGGAGTCAGTTAGAATTAATGATTTATTTAAACTATGGGATTATGAAAAAAGTATAGATCCTAAAATAGTCGTAGTTTCCCCTGTAAACAGGTTGAAAGAGGAGGGCAGAAAGGATAAAATTATAATGAATTTTGGAATCAGATCGCTGCCCCGAGATTACTGTAAAAAGAGTTTAGACGCATCGGTGAAAATTGGAAACCAGTCCGCTATTATTTGTTGGTGAGCAACTCTGTCATAACAACTATTTGATGAAGAGGGTGTTGAGCGATGACCAAAGACTGTTTTACGATAGGATGTTGTTGTGGGAATTTTCACCATGCCGGCATATGTTTCTTTGATGGTGGGATTTTGTTAGAAGCCTCACCATATGATCATGCTCATCACTGTTTTGATAGATTCCTGTCTGTTCAGGGCAAACCCTGTCTGTAGAAAAGTAAAATGCCCTAGCAGAACAGGCAGTTTGCTTCTTGACTTGACACTAAGCAGTTATCCCCGCTAGACATGACCAAACCTCAGACAGTTGTGGCACTGGACGGTAGGAAAGTATGTTTTAACAAGCGAAACCAGTAGATCCTCTCTGGTACGATTTGACCCTTAAAAGTCACTACTACTGACTAAGTCGGAATCTAAGATGGCACCTTCTTACGATTCAGTCGGCGCGGCTTCAGGATCTCGCCACAGCCCAAAGGTGATTCGGCAGACTCAACAAATTCGTCCATGGAAATGTCGACCGGAACACCACCAAGCCCATACGCGAGACAGCGAAAGTTGGTATGAACATTATATTTGTCAATAGTTAGGACGGGGTTGTGGATGTATTTGTTGCGTCATCGAATGTTGTGAATGTCACCGACATTCTGTTTCTCCTAATTTTCTTGACACCATCTTTCCTTATTTGATTTATATTAGTCAAAAATAAGAACTGTCCCAATTTTATTGGGTTAAAAAATGTGTCGGAGGGGGGAGGCAAAGCATTTTAAGTTAATTTTAGACTAAATATTTTATATTATTGCTAAATAGATATCACCAATATTTTATATCAAGACTTACAATTTAGTCATCTTTGCTGAGACAAAAAGCTAATTGTCGATGGTGCAGTTTTTTATTACCAATTATAATATTGCGTACCGCAAACATATGTTATACATAGCCAAATAATACTGCATAGATGACTAAAGTAAGTAATTAAATTAATCAATGGTAGTAAAAATAAAGGGTAGTATTTAATCGCACATGAAAAATACTGATTTGCGCAGAAAAAAAGGATCATCAAAATACTTTTTATATTTTCAATCTTTTATGTGTACTTATGTTTCAGTTTTAAGTATTTTTTGCTGTTCTTACGTGTTTAACCTAACACGAAGCATAAAGGGGGCTTCGCTTCGCTCACCCCTTTTACCCTACACCTAAGCTATCACAGTAATTTGCCCTGATATTTGCTGTGCAAATCAGTATTTTAATGTGCAGTTTAATATTTCCCAAAATATATTTTTATTTGCGGTAATGATGTCACTCTTTTGGTGATCATTTATCCATTTTGGTAAGCAAAAATATTTTTAATAAAAAATGTGTAATTATTCTGATGAGTGTATGTTTATTTTGGAACTTAAAGCATTGTTTTATAGGCACATCGGTATAAAGTGCATTAAGTTTATATGGAGTTCATATATTTTACTTGGTCTTAGGGACAAAAAATAATTTTGGTGATCATTTAAATTGTAGCCTTTAAATTATTATAATAAATTTTTTAAACAAGTATTTTATATACTCTATTTAAAAAACAAAATACAATAATAAAACATTGTAGGTACCTATACATACCTACAAATGCAAAATTTATAGAGTAACCCAATCATTTAGACCTAAGTATTTATTTGTTTAATTTACTTATTAAGTTTATGTTGACATTATATTCAGTTCTCCAATGGCCGCCTACAGAATCTCGTCTCCTCTCATATTAGCTAGGCCATCATAAGACATAAGACGTTTATTCGTAATAGGTTAGTATTATATGTCATTTGGTATTAATATCAATACAAAAATAGCAAAAATAAGTCTTAAGTAATCTTGTACAATATGTCATGGTCATCAAAAATATAAAAAATATGCAGTTCAAATGTCAAGTAAGGCTCCAACCTGTAGAGGGGGCTGTACCTAATTATAAATAAAATTTACCTAGATCGTGAAAGCGTTACGGATTCCTCGTGGCTGTCGGGCGTCAGCTCAATAAGCCACCGCTTTAGTCTGGCTTTAAATGCCCCGGTACTTGGAGCGGATGTGATGTGCTCCGGCAATTTGTTGTAAATCGACGGACCCATCGCATGTGTCGATTTACATGTTTTCGTCAGACGGCGGGAGATAGTGACCAAATTATTGGCGTTGCGTGTTGCGCACCTATGGACATCTTTATGGGCGCGATAGGCGTCTATGTTTTAGTGAGCATACACAGCCACCTGGAATATTACCACCGCCGGTAAAGTCAGGATATGGAGCGATTTGAACAGCGGCCTCGCAGGTGTGTCCAGGGGCACTCGCACGATGGCTCTTACTGCTCTCTTCTGCATCCTGAATGCGCGCTCCCAATCAGTGGCGCGCCCCCAAAGCTCTGCGCCATATTGGAGCAGAGAGTGTACGGTCGCGAAGTAGCAAGACCGAACAACCATTCACGCACACATTCCTACAAATAGCGACCCCGACGTGATTAGAACACGGAACCTCCTGAAATGTTTTGGGGCGTTCTGTGAATCGTCTAGTGACGATGAGCCCCTCTTTCTATTTTCTTCAATGGGAATGGTGTTTGCCGGGAAGCGTCTTCTGAAAAGCCCGTGGGTTACAACGCTAGGCCTCGTTGCGCCCCACGGGCTTTTCAGAATTTCAAACCTCTTGAAAAGCGTACCACGGTGATATCGTACGCTGCGTTGTACGACACGGGGTTTTCAGCGGTCGCATTGATAATTCATCGCCTGAATAGCCCGTGAGGTACAGCGCCTGCTTATCGTGAATTAACTTCTGGTTAAAAAAACAACAACAACGCGCTCATGTATTTCCTAATTTTAGTCATTTAAAATTAGTACTTCTTATAGATAAAATTCGTTCAAGTTACGGCCGATTTTCCAATCCTCAGACAATATTTATATAATTTTATCTATACACGTATCATAAACCCTCTTTGCTACATCTAAAAACCGCACGTTAAGACAAGCATAATATAAAACTATTTGGTTAAAACTCATTTCTTATCTGAAAATTTGTACATTATGACCATAATGTAGATATAAATTATCGACAAATTTTGTCATTCAAATTTCGACGCCGGCCTGCGTGCCACCCCTAGTTTGTCTGTGAGGTTGGTACTTTTGAACAAGCTAAACAACTGCAGAGCAATTATCAATGCACAATACAGGTCGAACATGCGGTTCCTGAACACATCAAAGAGAGCTTATGATATGTGTGTAGATAAACTAATGTATGTCACTGTACATAATTAGGCATTAAAACTCTCGAGTGATATTATTATTGATATTTTATTATATTAACTCACTCTCGAGTTTTAATGAACTCCATCATGTATCAGTCACATAAACTACTATAACGGTGATGGGAAACCTTCATTACCCCATTGCTGCGGCGATGGGCTAGCCTCTTGTCTTACAAAATGGAGTAACGATAAACTGGCTATAAGTGGGCACAATTATGCCTCTGCCACCCCGTAGGGAAAAGGCGTGACGCTATGTTATGTTATGTTAAAGGAAAATAATATCAAGTCTGATCCAATCTTGGATTTGAAACTAGATCTTAAATATTTTAGACGTTTTGATTGGCAGCGTTTGCGATGATAGCTGCAGCGATGGGCTAGCCCCCTGTCACGCAAAATGGAGTATTGAATAACTGGTTAAAAGTGGGCACAATTGTGCCTCTGCCACCCCATATATGGGAAGAGGCGTGACGTTATGTTATGTTGTTAGGTAGGTAGGTATTTGAATAATCGTAATTTGGTAGGGGCTATTAAAATACGTCGCTTTGTTTTGGTCTCCCGCCCTTAAATTTATAAAATCTCGTTTACCTACCTACCTACCTACCTGGTTCACTATTTGGTGCAACCTATAGCGGTAACCGAAATAGGACATTCTGTGAAAATCGTAAATCTCTATCTAGGGATAGATAATTACAAAAATGAACCTTGAGTGATTGTTCGTAAGAGACATTTTTACTGTCATTTACGCGCCAAATTATCGTAGTTTACTTTTAAAACATAGGAAATAGGTACAGGAAATAGGTAGAGCTATATAAACAAGAACAAGTGAAACATACAAATAATAGTAAAATCAGAGGTTGTTGTTGTTGTTGATATATGCATGTTGACACACATATTCTTTTCTGAAAACATATCGCATTGGGTTAGAATATCGTCTCTTCGTAACCTGTTGGGGTGGGTATCGGCAGATAATACTTTGATCACATTATCACACTGTTTTACGCTTTTCAGTTTCCACCGCAACCCGCACGAGAAAATCTGTTCACCACTATTGTCATCGTCAACTAACAATAACTGCTTCAAAACAAAATCACCACAAATCACCGGTGAGAAGTTGAGACCCTGCACCGCATGCGCTTGGTGCGGTAATCCACTTTCTCTTTCACACCTAGTGCATGCATGGGTCACGTCACGGCGTTGTACCCCACGGCCTATTCAGATGGTGAATTGTCAATGTTAGCGCTGGAAAACCCCGTGTGGTACAACGCAGCGTCTGTAGCACTCTGGCTTTTCAGACGCTGCCGGGAACGATAAAGAAATATCCATGTGAGGATGTCCCCCCGGCGGAATAGGTTCATCCAGAGGGGAAGGGGGGGACGGGGGGGGGGACAGGAGGTACTTATCGAGGGATTCATAAAATATATAGAGGGTAAATAACAAAAAAAAAACACTGGTTAAAGTAGGGCAGGAATGTTCCAAATTTGGAAAATATCCTACTTACATGTGGAGCACCCACAGAAGCAGATAGCGGAATCTTGGTTAATTTTAATTTTTTGACAATATTTTTAGAAAATCCTGGGAATTTCTATCAGAATACCTTTCAAATTGACCAAGCAAAAGACAGCTCGTTTATAGACATGCTCTTAGCCCTCACCGCTTCACTAACGCAGGAACCTCGGCCATAAGTTATAAGTGTAGGTAAACAATGCAGTGTTCAAGCTTCTAAACATCAAATAGAGCAGTAAATAACTTGGTTATACCCAAAATCGACCGTTCTGAAAAAACCCTGTGCCATCGACCAATTACCTACTTCTTGACACATCCCTATAGTTGGCATGTCGAGTAGTGACCAACAAACACATTCGCCCCCCAATCGCGATCGACCACGATGGTAGGATGGTAGGGCATGCCTGAAATAGAAGTAGCAACATACGAATGTCTGCGGCAGCATCTTCGCGTCCTCCCAGTCGAGGACGTGCTTGTCGTCGGCGACGGCGGCGGCAGACAGGGGCGGCGGCGGCGACGCGGCGGCGGCCGAGGCGCTGCGCTGGGACGACTCGTACGAGAAACACCTGCCGAGGGACAAACACGCACATGCTGACGGCTTGCTTACCATTTTTACATGCTGGCGTTTTAAGGTAGAATAAGAATAACTGCTTCATGCGTGTTAGTCAGAGAAAATATCAGGCAATCATGCATACCCTAGATAATTCCATCTTATGTTGCTATTTCTAGGAGACTGAAATCTTGTAACATGTTTGTGGCAGTCTTTTATGGCCTGCCAGGCCCACCCACTATCACTCAAAATTGCATGTTTTCTAATCTACAATACTAAACTACAAGCTAATGCAGCTTGAAATGTTAAGTAGCATTACTAGATGAGCTGAAATGTTTAGTACATAATACTGCTAAGTTATCAATTTCATTATTACCACTTCTTGTCCTTTTGCCTTGTCAATAATTTTGTCCTGAAATTAAAATATATGTGAAGAATGAAATGAGAACTGCATGAAATGTGATTGTGAAATGCATTTTCTGAGGCACAATGGATGCAGACATCAGTTAGAAATGACACGAATTTTGCACAATATTACAATGGGGACTACAGAAAATATTTAGCCCCCATCTGGTGCATGCATAGGTGCAGCTAACACATCATTACATAAAAAATATTACCTAGCAATGATGTGCGGATGGCGATTCATTATTTTCCAACTTGCTTTGTCGGTGTAATCTCCTTCAAACATCTTCCTGTAGTGATCCCTGGAGGAGTGTCGTGATGGCACCAGCAGCTTGGAGTAGGATATCTCTTGACCCAGCTCCTCCCGCTCCAAGCCGAGTAAATCAAAAGGATCCAAACCATTGTCCGTGATTAATGACAGAGGTCGAGGCCCCGAAGGATTGCGCCTCTTTATACCATCTTTTCTTAAGTCTGGGCTGGAAACAAAAGTTTTTTTGACACTTAATTAGAATATTACTATGTGAACTATTTGAACTATTTTTATCAGAGTTATTTTGAAATCTTACCGTGCACTCCTAACTGATTTGTAATATGGTATAGTGCTAAACACAAGGCACGGCACACCCTTCGAAGTGGCTAATGCGAACCTCTCATCTTTAAATGAAACACCTTTTATTGGGTGAACAACCCTGAGTTCTTTAGTCAAAATGTGATTCTCCGGTATACAAATGCTGCCTGTACGAAACCGAACTGGAACAGAAAAATATTATCAGTCTTGGTTACAGGCAGATTAAAGTCGCTTATAATATAATGGTAGAATACAACTACAAAAGAAATAAAAAAATCTTACTGTGATTCAAACTTTCTGAGCTACTTCTGTCATCTAAAGCTCCAACTAATGAAGATGTGTGTACTTTTCTGCGTGTAGAATGTTTCTCCCTGATATCTGCATTTCCGGAAAAACATCTGTAAAATAATATAAGAAAAAGATACTGTGAAAATATATGTTCATAGCTGTGGTTCAATTAACAAAGACCTCTCACATTCAATAACAATGACAACATAACTAACTCTTATTCATAATCATAAACAAACTAGAAAAACCTGCAACATAATACATAAATTAAATGATTTTGACACTGTATTTGTAATTATTTGACTTCTCATCATGTATATTATTATTTGTATGGCGCTTTGGGTCACAACCTGTTATGTTTTACACCATATTTGTGTAATAATTAATTAACAAATAAAGTCACTAAGCTACTTTTTAGAACATATTTTTTGGCAAACAAATGTCTTGAATTTTTTAAATATGATATTTACCTTTCCCTATGGGCGTGAGTGAATGCTCCAGCCGTAATTGGCACAACATTAGAAGCCTGTTCAATGTCCGAGTTATCCGAATGAAGTTCCGCGCCTATGCCCCGATGTACCGGACTCGAGTGCCTGTCCAGTTTATTCTTGCTGCTCGCTCCGTCCGGAATATTCTCAGCGTTAGAGACATCAGTACCTTCACGCTGCGAGCTATATTTCTTCGCCTTAGACGACGATAAACGCAGCTCCGTATCTCTAAACGTTCCATCGAGAGAGATGTTAGATAAAAATGTTACCGCAGCTAATCTTCGCCTGGCCTTCTCGTATTTGTGGCGATTGCTAGCCATCATAGCTAGCTTATAATTGTGACTATTACGTAAGTATTTAAAACCGTGTACGAATCTCACAAATAACGCAATCCAGACTATAGAAATAATTTTATTTCGGGATTATCAGTCTATTCTAATAAACTCGCTCGCGAAATTTTGTGATTGTGACAGCAGTTGACAGCTGTGAAATATTTCAACTGTCAGTGTAGTGTCAGTCATGTTCGAGACGAAACACCTGCGGCGCGTTCCGAGTCGCACCATAATTGATTATAGCGTCTACGCGGTCGTTCCGAATGGGTTATAGCGTGGCAACGATGGCACATCATTAACGACGCCATGTAGTGCCATCATCGCCCATGCTTCTGAGCGTCAGCACTGTGAACGAGCCATCAAAAGTTATAGCTGTCACGCTGACAGCTGACCGTTAAACTTAGAACAGCAACCAGCAGCGACTCCTGGTGCACCATGATTGTTTATTTCCTCACTTATTCACCCAAAACAAAGCAAATATAACTACTACGACTCGAAATGACAATAACGTCCATTACTAACAAAAGTTGGGTTATAATAGTGTCATCTGACAGTGTCAACGTCTACCGTCGCGTTCAAAGCGTTCCGAATGGATATATATATATGATGTTCGACATTTCCCACTCGGAACGGGCATTATGGTCGTGACATCACGTGAACGATGATGTCTTTGTCGACGTGACTCGGAACGCAACACGAATCAATCTAATCATCCTTAAGCAATGAGGAGAAACTTCAAACTTATTTTTTTTATTCAAAATAGATTCTCACGAACACTTTTTGAACGTCATTTGAATCTATATAATGCATGAAAAACTACTAATGCTTCAAAAAGAGTTATGGCAGCGGAGAAGAAGCGGCGCAAGAAACTCATACACTGCAACACGGCCTATTTTTCTTTTGTTTTTTTTTCTTTTCTAAAATAGGTCTTATGTTACAATCGTGAGCGTGGTTCTTGTGCTGCGCTGGAAAATCAGAGCTCCGTATCTCTTTGTCATTAATGTAATTATCTAACCTATAATATGCTTTATAACATAATATTTTTTAAAAATGCCTTTAAATTTCTTCTCTGACAAATTTAATATCTCTTCCGGTATTTTGTTATAGTTAGATTGTAACACCCACAAATGAAGTTCTAACTTTAGCTAGGCTATAGTAAGGTTGGTCAATTTTATTTCCGCTTCTTCTATTATTTCGCTTGTGACAACATTTTTAGTGAAGCTATTTATGTTCTTCCTAACGTACAAGATATTTTGATAAATATATTGACACGGTACAGTCATAATATCTTTGAACAGTTCCCCCAGTAAGTCACGACTGCGTAGGTTATAAATTGCTCTAATAGCCCTTTTTTGTAGAACAAAAATTGAGTCAATCAGCAGCGCAGCCCCACAGTAAAATTCCATAGGACATTGTGCTGTGGAAATAACCAAAGTAAACAAGTCTCACCGTAGCTACATCCGTCAGCTGTCTGATTTATCTCACAGCATATGCAGCTGAACTAAGTTTTCCCGATAAAGATGTAATGTGAGGCTCCATTTTTCAAGTGAAGTGTTATTCCCAGGAAAACTGTACTATCAGTAAACTCTCTAAATTATCTATTTCATATAACCTCATTTTTTAAGGAATTAACATGAGGCAAAGTGAATTTTATACATTTAGTGTTTTTCGCATTAAGCACTAGATTGTTAACAGTAACCAATTATGAAGTTGTCCAAGAGCGTAATTTACTTCGTCATAGTTCTGTAAATGTCGATCTACTTTAAATATAAGAGATGTATCATCAGCAAATAACACAATATTTGACAAATTCTGAAGCATGTAGGGCAAAACATTAATATAGACCAAAAATAAGAAAGGACCTAATATGGAACCTTGAGATCTTAATGATTTGGTTCTTTTAATCTAAACCTTCTGTATTCTATTATCTAAATAAGAACTCAAAAGTTCTAGAGCTTTATTTTTAACATCGTAGTGTTTCAGTTTTAACAGTAAAGTTTCATGATCGACGCAAACAAATGCTTTGGAAAGGTCACAGAAGACACTAAAGTCATCTTTTGATTCTTCGCACTAAAAATATATTTTAATATTTCAACAACTGCATCTGTGGTACAATGTCCTTTTGTAAAGCCGAATTGCTGGTTATGTAATATATTCTTGTGATTAAAATGGGAAAGCAACTGATTGAGCATGACTTTTTCAAATACTTTACTAAATACCGGTAAAACTTATACAGGCCTATAAATACTGGGATCTTTAACAGCTTCATATAGAGGAACTACTTTGCTATCATTTAATCGGGAAAGGTACCGTGATCAACACATTCATTAAATATTTAAGCTAAATATGGTGCTAATATATCTACAATTGAGCTACACACTTTGACTGACATACCCCATAAGTCTTCAGTGCTCTTAACTTTAATGTCTTTAAAAGTCTTAATAATATACTGGGGTCTGACATGACTAAATTTAAATTCAGTTCCGCAGGCGTCCACGTGTTCCTTAAACAATGTAGCTGAAAGGGATGGTGAAGATTTTAGTGGTTCAGTAGTTTTCAAGGGTATATTAGTAAAAAAGGTCTCGAATTCCTGAGCTACTTCTGAATTTGCACTAATAATACCGCGATCTGTCTTAAGTGAAAAGTTATACTCGCGTGGCTTTGTACTACCTGTTTCGCTATTTATAACATTCCGTACGGTTTTTATTTTATCGTCGCCAGATTTAATTTTACTACTTATGAAATTAGCTTTGACTTTAAGACACAATATCTTGAAAATGTTGGAGTAATATTTGATATATTCTTTAAACCTGTCACTATTTGTCATGTTTCTTAGTTCATAAAGTTCAAAAAGTCTCTGCTAATCCGCAAACCTGTGGTCGCCCAATCACTGAACTTAAATCTAGTATTAATTTCTTTCATATCAATTTTGAATATTAACTCAAATTCTTCGCTGAGCAAAGAAAAAAGTCTTGATATAAATTTTTGGGGTCGTTAAAATTATAATTGTGAACAGACAATTTATCAAGTAGAACATTTTGGTACTTTTTCAACCGACTAGTAGTGATGGGTCTGGTTTCAATTTAATTTTCTGAATATGACAGATTTTTAGTTAACCGTGCCAGGGCTATGCCCTCACTCACCTTGAGCATGCAAACATTGCCTTAACAAACCTTACAGTGTTACAATCACTTGAGCGACTTAACTGATTATCTAACCTACACTGACGCTAAACCTACCGTGCTTATTGGTGCTGAGCACTGGCATCTGTCAATATCTCGTTATGTCTGTGCTGGTAAGCGTAATGAGCCGGTAGCTTGTCACACTTGGCAAGGTTGGTCATTGTGTGGAGTGGCTTCTGGAATAATCAATCCAGTTGAGTTTGTCAATCACTGTCAACTTGACAACAATCAACTAACTGTACATGAGCGTTTGGAAGTTCTCATAAAGGAGAATTACAAATTGGACTCGCTAGGCATTTCTAAGCGTGAGAACCTTCATAGTAATCTGGGTGCACGAGCTGTTGAGATTTTAAACAATACTACCAAACGTTTGCCAACTGGTAGGTACGAGGTAGGACTTTCATGGCGTGATAACATTATGTACGTTCCCGACAGTTATCCTCAAGCTCTATCACGTTTTTTGAGTCTAGAGAAGCGTATGATTCGAGAGCCCGATTTGCCGAAGCGTACAAAAGGTTCATTGACAATGATTACTAGAGGTTATGCTGAATAGTGTGATCCTGTCACATATTATGCCGTCATAAACTTTACTAAATCTGCCCACAGTGAATACAACTTACCCAATGGTTCAAACAACAATTACATTTCATCAGGTAGTGTACACGATGATAAAGTCAGTGTGAATAAGGTGCAACCAACACGTAATGACCAAATGTCATAATTCAATCAACTAAACACACTAGTAAAATAATCTTAAAAACGACTTCTGATACAACTGAAAGTGGCAACAACTCAAAATTAAAGTATTTTGCCTCATTTTGGCATTTATCACCCCCAAAAACGTAAACTCCGTGTCCCCCATGACGCAGCAGCGTCAAATCAGGGCGTTTCTTTGAATTGGTTGCTTCTTCAAGGACCTGACCTTTTAGAAAACTTACTAGGCGTAGGCTTTTTGGGCAGTCTCGACAATGTATCCGAGGCTAGTCAGCTAGCATCTGACATAGTGAATATCCACCGCAACGCCTGTTTTGAAATATGTGGTTGGATTTCTAACAATCAGGAAGCGTTGCGTCTTGTACTAACCGAATTGCACGCCACACAGCCCGTTGAGGTGTCACTTGGTAGTAAGGCAAGTAATGTGAGAGCCTTAGGTGTGTCATGGGATACTATTTCGGATAATATTGGGGTTAGGACTGGTTTAGAAGAGCTCAAGCTACAAGGTGCCTTCACTAAACACAAAGTATTGTCCCACGTTATGAAAGTATACGACCCACTAGGTTTGCTTGGCCCTATAGTGTTCAAAGGACGTATACTGCTTCAGGAAGCATGGAGATCAAATATTGACGGGGTACGGCTTTCCCACCTTCACAGATTTCGAGGTGGAACGAATGGTTTAAGGAACTGTCAGAGTTATCTAATAGTAGAATCCCGCGTTGGTATGCGAAGTTGAACGGCGAGCCTCTACACAGAGAGCTACATATATTTGCTGATGTACAGTCAAGCTCGTTCTCATAGCCTCTAAAGCAAGAGTTTCACCATTGAAGCCCACTTCAATTCCACGACTAGAATTGCAGGGTATTTTGACAGCTTCACGTCTTGCTGTCACAATTAATAAATTTCACAAAAAAACCCATTCGAACATTCTTTTGGTCAGATTCAAGAACCGCCCTTAGTTGGATAAGAAGCGACGCACGCACGTGCAAGCCTTTTGTGGCCCATAGGGTCGGGGAAATAACTGAGAATTCCTGCGTTCAGGACTGGAGATGGGTCCCAAGTGACTTGAACGTTGCAGACGACGCCACTCGAATCATACCACTCTACCTCAACGCTAACCACCGATGGTTCGCCGGTCCAAGATTTCTTCTAGATCCTCCGGAATAATGGCCCGTGGAACCAGCTGGCCAGCCTCCAGCTCATGAAGAGTGTAAACAAACAAGGACTTGTGGTTGGACATCTGGCGGTCACCGCGGATTTCAGTCGTTTAAGTAGTCACTTAAACGACTGGCAGTGGCACGAAGTAAGCGTAACCAGTCGGTTACGCTTACTTCGTGCCACTGCTAAAGCCGCTTCTAAATTTCGCTCGATTTTGGGCCATGTTAGACACGCTTCCCCTAAGGACGATATTAGCGCTCATCAACATGCAAACGTACCTACGTCCACCACTCTGCTACCCCTGACAGCGGAATTAATAGAAGCTGCAGAAAGGCATGTCCTGCAGAAAGTACAGATTGAAACATTTGGAGAAAAAATTCAGCGGATTGTACGAGGCAAGCTGGTAACCAAGAGTAGTCGCTTAGCAAAGTTATCACCCAAGATGGGAACGGACAATTTGCTACGTTTGGCCAGCAGAATTGAGGCTGAAGAAGATATCGGTATTGAAGTCAAATCGCCCATACTGTTAGATGGTCATCACCTAGTCGTGCGCCTCCTGGTTATTTTTTATCATCGCAAGGCTGGAAATGCAAACAACGACATGGTCGTCAATGAGCTCAGACAAAAATTCTGGCTTCTTTCCTTGCGCAGCACTATACGAAGCGACACCAGCAAATGTTTGTTTTATCGGATCAGAAGGTCAAAACCGATGAATCCAATGACTGGAAATCTTCCCCCGCAGCGGCTTGCTCACCATCGCCGCCCAGTCACGCTCACTGCTTTGGATTATTTTGGCCCAAAAAAAACCACGATCGGTCGCAGGCAGGAGAAACGATACGTAGCCCTATACGTATACCTGCTTGACATCCAGAGTCATACATCTGGAACTAGTGCATTCCCTCTCAGAAGTTTCAGCAATTATGAGTCTGCGTCGATTTATTGCCAGGAGAGGAACTCCCGAAACAATACTTTCTGACAACGCTACTTGTTTCGTTGGCGCTGACCGGATCTTACGAGAGTTTTATCAAACAGAGGTCAACGATTTTGCCGCCAGTAGAGGAATCAAGTGGAGCTTTATTCCCACCGCCGCCCCATTCTTCGGTGGATGCTGGGAACGACTCAAAGTTGCACTGTATGCTACTCTACGTGAAAGGGTGCCTTAACCAGAAGTGCTTGTGACCCCCTTACTTGAAGCCGAGGCCATCGTCGACTCCCGACCCCTAAGTCACGTTTCGGTGAGTCATGACGATCAGGAGACGCTAACACCCTTCCATTTTTTGATCTGCTCCTCCTCTAACCAGGTCAAGGTTGTGTGAAAACCTTAACAGATCGATATCTTCTTCGAAGAGCGGATTGGAGGAAGGCCTTAGGAATAGCCGATCATTTCTGGATTCGTTGGGTGAAGGAGATGCAGCCGACAATGCAGCCTCGACCAACAGGCAAAAATAGAAAACGCAATCTGAACATTGGCGACCTGGTGCTCATCGTGGATGAAAACCTACCAAGAGGGATATAGCCACGAGGCCGGGTAACCTCAACCTTCCCTGGCCGGGACGGAGTGGTCAGGGTGGTGGACGTAGCCACACAGGGTGGACTCCTTCGCCGGCCCTCTAAAAAACTCATCAGGTTAGACGTCCTAACTGAGGCCCTAACTCTTCAGTTAGCCTGGTTAGTTTTTGTGTGCTTTGCCACACAAGGGGTCAAAAGCGCAACTATTGGTTCATATCACTCGATTTAACTAGACTCTACCAATCGTGTCGCTTGGGGAGCGCTCGCTACCGAGGCGAGTGATTCAAAAATAGAGCTCCAGGATGTTGCAGGTGCAACCTTTTTTATACCTTTATGCCATTTATGTCATTTTATATATGTTATTCTATTGTGTTTTATAGTTGTCATTATATTTTCCTTGCTGCTTTGGTACGCGTTTTTCTTGGATATACTATTTTTGCTTCCGAAGTTATCGAAGTCCTTTTCACCCTAATATCTTACTGCTTAATGAATCGTCTTCTAGAATGTCTACATTAAAGTCTTCAACAACTACAATCTTTTACTTTGTTTTAATAACTAATTTTAGAACATCTTCCATCACTAATTCAAAAGTAGAATAGTTTTGAGAATTGGATGGCCTATATGCACATACTATAACATGTCTTTCCAGCTCAACACAAGATAATTTAATATATCTTTCAATCGACAGTTCAACTATGTCTTTTCGTTCTTTGAATTGAATATTGATTCTTATAATTATAAGAGAACCTCCGCGAATAGTGAACTGTCGGTTGAAAGAACTGGCAATAAAATAATTTACATAGTTTAATAACATTTTGTAATCTTTTTGCCCTGTCAAACAAACAACATCATATTTTTGCTTTTCTAAAAATAATTCAACTTGTAGTATTTTGTTGGAAAAGCACTGAATATTTTGGTGCATTATTTTAATATTACCATACTTTTCCTTTATCCTTTGATTTCCAGAAAACCCCTGCTTATTTTGTAAAGTGATCTTATGCTTAGAGAGGACCTGTTTTGTCACAATCTAGTTTAAACCACTACTATTAGTACTAATACTAACTAAAACTGAAGGCGACTGTGTTATAGTATTTGTCTGTGTCGCATATATTATAAGCTAACAATGTAGCTACTCGTTTTTTTGTTTTATTAGACAGGTACATAGAATATATATACTAAGTCGAAGTAAAGTTATGAATTAAATTATTCATGTCGAAATATACTAAAGCATGACACGTTATATTGTATAGAATCATGTTCATTCTATGCACGCATTTATTTTGTCGCTCAGATAAATAAGAATGTGCCGGTCGACTATGTTAGTCATATTTTCACGTAATGTTAAGATAAGTTGACGACCGTCACAGATAAGGTATATTTATATTCATCACGCACTATGTCTTATGTACGTCATTAATAACATGTACCAACCTAGTATATAAGCTAGGATTTCCTATAATAAAATTAGTCTAGTAGAGTCTGGTATTTGCGCGCACCTCAAGCCTTTTACTTTCTCCCGAAGATGTCGCTCTCCTTATAATTGCCCCTGGTAAAGTGGTGACCCGACTTTTGAACATCAGCAACCTTCGGTAATAGCAGCATGGACCCAGCCGCGAAGAAAACTCCGTGTGCAGCCACCTTAGAAGTGCAAGCAAGAAGCACTTCGTCCAAGATCGCCGAGCCCCGACTTCGGCAACCAAGACGACATCAAGCAAGCCATCTTCTTTTCTTTCCGAGTCGACGGTCATCTCAGATACGGGCTGCCCAAAAGGCCGCAACCGCAATAGCTCGCTCGGTAGCCTTATACAGCTCCTCGTCCATGCAGGTTGTCGGGCACGCAGGGCACCCAGTCATGTGCGCAATCGTCTGTCTCGGGTATCCACAGACGCACGCCGTGTCTAGTTCCGAGATGATGCCCCACCTCGCCAGGTTAGCTCTGGACCTCCCCACTCCAGCTTTGAGACGGTTGAGAGATTTCCAGATCGGCCAGCTGAGCTTGTATCCTTCAGCTAGTTTCTCTTTCACGCAGTTGCTCGGGTCTGTAGGGTTCAGTCGTGACTGCCACTTGGCAAGGCGTGTAGTTTGAGCTGGTTGACTAAGCGGCTGCACTGAGTGCAGGAAGCTTTTTCTGGAACGCAGCCTGGGCCTGGCTGGTACATGGTTGAACAGGGGATGCCGTCTGTCATGTGTCTGCTTTGACCTTTGAACCGAGCTAGAGACAGATCTCCGAACCTCCGGGGGGGCTATTCCTGCTAGCTGGTACAGCTTGTCGGTTAGTGTGGGTTTCAGACAGCCCGTTATGAATCGACATGACTCGTTCAATGCCACGTCGACCAGCTTTGCGTGCGTTGAACGTTCCCACACAGGGCAGGCGTACTCAGCCGCAGAGTAGCACAGCGCCAGAGCTGTGGTGCGCAGGACGGTTGGCTTTGCTCCCCAGGATGTCGTGGTCAGCCTCTTGAGCAGGTTGTTGCGTGTGCAAACTTTTTGTTGGGTCTTCGTGCAATGCTGCTTCATTGTCAGGCTTCTGTCTAGGGTTACGCCGAGGTACTTAGGGAAACTGTTGTGGGACAGTTTTACGTCTGTTAAGTTCCCTTTTAGCATCCCTATTGCGGAGATGGTATGCACAGACCTCGGTTTTGGCTGGGTTTGGCTTCAGACCGTTAGCAGCATAGTATTCGCCAAGCTTGTTCAGGGAAGAGGAAATTATTCCCTCCACGCTCTCGAAGGTGTCCGATTGAGCCGCGAGTGCTAGGTCGTCAGCGTATATGAAGCTTCTGGTATCCTGTGTCCTAGGCTGGTCATTTGTATATATGTTGAACAGACTTGGCGCCAGGACACTACCCTGTGGCAATCCATTACGCTGATTTCTCCAACGGCTCTTCTGGGTTTGCAGGTTAACTTGAAACCGGCGGTTACTGAGGAGCTGTCCTACGATCTGGCAGAAGTCATAATCGCCCGTGATCTCATACAGCTTTTTAATCATTACGCTGGTGTTCACAGTGTCATAGGCCGCCGATAAATCCACGAAAGCGACACCCGTGATTTTCCCTTTCTCAAATCCATCTTCAATGTGCTGGGTCAGGTTGAGAACTTGCGATGTGCAAGACTTGCCGGGTCGGAAACCTGCCTGTTCTGGGATCAGTTTATCGTCGATGTATGGAGTAAGACGGCCAAGAAGGATCCTTTCGAACAGCTTGTATAGGTGGCATAGTAGGGAGATTGGACGAAAACTTTTGGGGTCATCAACTGGTTTGCCCGGCTTGAGTAGCGCGATGACACGGGCCTTGCGCCATTCTTTTGGGATCTTCTTGGTTTCCAGACAGTTGTTGAAAAGCCTCTGAACCCAATCCACCGTCACAGGGCCGAAATGCTTAATCTGTTCGACAGTGAGGTCGTCGAGTCCACACGCCTTCCCGCTTTTCAGCCTTCTTATCGCGGCAATCATCTCTTCGCGGCTGAAAGCATTGCTCAGGGTGTCAGTCTCGGTGGCCGGGTTCCTAAGGATCTTCCTAGCTCCTGGGAGGGGTTTAGTCTTGCCATTCAGCAGCAGTTGGTGGGCGACCTGGTTTGCAGTAACATTTGTATATTCTCCAGAAGAGTTCTGGGTACCAGTTAGTTTCTTGATTGTAGACCAGGCTTTCTTACTGTTGTGCGTCATGTCAACCGACTCGACCAGGTCTTGCCATTTTTTCCGTCGGGTTTCACCGATACACTGCATTAGAGCTTCACCGAGGGCGGTAGTGTTTTCGGAAAAAGGGTCTCTTTCAAAGGCAGTCTGGTATTCCTGCAGAAGTCCGGCAGTGTCGCCAGTTAGTCCTGGGACATAAGATGTGGCACAGCCCCTCGGAATAGTCCTGCGCGATATTTCCTTAATCACATCAATGAATGAGCTGTAGTTATTTGGCGTGGCCTCGATGGTGTGAATCCTGCTATCTAAAGTAGTTGCGAACTTCTCCCAATCCGCTTTGTTGAAGTTGAAACGCCTCCGGAACGGGACGATAGTAGGTTCGATTGCAGCGTTTACTTCACAGAAGATGGGTCTGTGTTGGGTGCGTGGGATCGGCCGTGCAACTCGTTTTCGGCATTGGGAGCTAATGTTTGAACTAGCGAAGATTAAGTCTGGGTTGTATCCCCTTTTCCATCTGCCACTGTTGAAGGATGCCGGTAGCTTTGGGTCGTGGATCAGTGCAAGGTTATTGGCCTCGCTCCATTCCTCAACGGCTTCTCCATTTCCGTCCGTTCCCCTGTACCCCTGCGACGCTATGACTATTGAAATCTCCAGTGACAATTCTGGTTATCGTGTTGCCGAAATTGGGTGTCGCTGTGAATTGGAACGGGTTGTTACAGTGGCGTCCGACAACTCCACGGTCAGTATCTCCACATTATTGTCGTCTGTTAGGTGGGCGGACTTCACGTGCGTACCAGGTTTGGTGTAGATCGCGCTGCCGTACTTGAGATGAGGTCGTTCGATGATACGGGTCATATTCATTATATCCGGCCTCGGGTTGTCTGGGCCTCGGTGCGTTTCTTGTACGCACAAAACGTCAGTCTTATTTATATGGCACAGCTCAGCAAGTAAAATTGCTTTGTCCGCTGAGAAGCCCTCTATATTAATAGAGAGAACTGTCAAGGCAGGCCCTGATAAGGGCCGTATATTGCGAGCTTGGATCTTACGGATGGCCATCGTGGTGAAAAGATTAGTCAGCCTACTGCTTGTTGATGCTAGTAGCTGCTTCCAGGGGACGCCGGGTGTTTAAGTAGGTATAAAGCGTGCGCCACACTGGGAGGCTCTTTTCATGTCCCCCTGACCTGACCAGATTTGAAAACGGACCAGAAGCCAAATACTTTCCACTGAAGATTTCCCGCATCGAACTCAAGATACCGCAGGAATAATGAACCGATAGTCAGCCGACTGCTGATTTATCAAAATGGAGCTCGCACCAGCAGAAACGAACGCGTCGGCAAATTCATTCACAGCAAGCAGTTTTTTCAAGTTCAAGACATAGGAAGCCGTTCCAGCCCCAGAAGAGTATCGAAACATCGTCAATATACCTAATTCAACGAATATTGAAATCATCCAGGAAGAACATCGCACGAAGAATAATCAAATCACTGAAAATAGATATATATATATATATATATATATATAAACGATTGGTGTACAAGATGTGCCCTATGTTGCCAAATCCCAAGGTTTTTAGGCACACAAATTTCATCAATCGACAACTTAATATTCACTCAAGAGTGAAGAGCACGCACGTACATATGACGTACGAGATCATTGACTGCCTACAGCCAAGGTTACAGATTTAATGCTGACGCTGATTCAGCTCAATCATCCTTGTGTAGGTACGGTCGCAATTAAACAAACAGTGATTACAACTTCAACGACGTGCGACGTAAATTGACTCATCGATTCCTGAAAAACATGGGCGGCTGCAGCATCAGACGACTCTCCTGCGGATCTTTTCCAGGTTATAGGTTAGGTTAGTTTACTAACCGCGAAGCCCCATTTTCCAAGTGTTTTTCTGTTTTCCAGTTTTTAGTTTATTTCACGTAGTGTGCGGCCAGATACAAGACTCGCCTGTAGGTAAATATTAAGTAATTCTTTAAACTTATGTAGAATTCACATAACCGTAGTTCCTTTATTTTTCTAATTCGTGTAAGATTTACCTTTAAGAGTAAGTGGAAGTATACGCTATTACTATCTGATTTATGTTTATTAAAATACTACTAGTTAATATTGCAGTTGATATAAGTTTGTTACACATTTTTAAAGTTACGTTGATTCATTTAAGGTTGTTGTTTGATTCTAACTTAGATTTTTCCATTGTTATAAGAACATTCATTTATTTTTTTCCCTGAAGGGGGGAGTATCTGTGCCGGTCGACTATGTTAGTCATATTTTCACTTAATGTTAAGATAAGTTGACGACCGTCACAGATAAGGTATATTTATATTCATCACGCACTATGTCTTATGTACGTCATTAATAACAAGTACCAACCTAGTATATAAGCTAGAATTTCCTATAATAAAATTAGTCTAGTAGAGTCTGGTATTTGCGCGTACCTCAAGCCTTTTACTTTACTCCCGAAGATGTCGCTCTCCTTATAATTGCCCCTGGCAAAAATAACAATAGGGAAAATTGCAAAGAATAAAATTGCACTTTGTCTTATTCCCTACAGCTATCTTTTTTATGATTTCCTCAAAGGAACTAATAGGATAACAAAAATTTGTCACTTGTTGCTTAAGGCCATAATGCAAAAGGTGATTATGCGCAGAGGTTGTGGATGATCGCCACCATCCTGAACGCGCAACCAGGTTTCCCAGTTCCCCCAAAAAAACTGTAGTTTATTCAGATAAATTAGATGTAGATTTTGGTACGTTTTAGCATTATGGCCTTAAGCAACAAGTAAAATTATCGTTTTGTAACACTGCAATATTATAAACATAGTTTTGTAGCTGTTTTTTTTTTAACATACCCATGAGCCAACACCTTTCCCCAGCAGCAGTCAGACTCTCGATATGTGCCTTTATAGGGCAGTATATTACTAACGAGTAAGTAAAGAATGAAGCTAAGAAATGCTATGGACTTCTACTGGCACTGATAGTAGGAAATAAATAAATACACTACTTACGAGTAAAGTGTTGAAAGAGTGGTACTCTTTCCTACTGTAGTACGCCTTTTCATGCTCTACGGGGCGGTTTATGGCCATGTAGGTGCTATTAACCGATTGGAGGTCCAGGAACATTGAATTTCTCAGAGGCTATAATGTCCAGGATTTTCGCGGGTAACAATTTGCAATTGACTTGCGTTAGATATTTGTTTTTTCGGTTAGGTTATTATAAATGTTTTCTAACATATTATACACCATCATAATCCTCATGAAATTTCCTATCATATAATGTAAAATACTTACCTATGATAATACAAATGATTAGCTTTTTCTTCGATTATGTTTGCAGAATTTATTATTTTCACAGCAACTTCTAATGATATTTCGTCCATAGAGCCCACTTACACAAAACTGACACTATTTACAGCTTTCCACATGACCACCATTATTTTCCGCGGCGATTACATCTATTATTGTATCACAAAACATAGTAATTACTTCACAGTAAACAAAAATAGACAATCACGAAATATCATGGCTCGTGCCGGTCGCCTTTCATTCAGTAACTGAACAAACCGAGGTAGCGTTCGCAAAGGAAGTTGAAACACGTTCGTAATTTTATATAGAATATTACGAACTTTATGAATAAATGGGTAATTGTTGCTCAATTCATTTTGGACTGGCTTGTTTGTTAATAATTATTATTTTTACTAATTCAGTACCTAGTAACTATCATAATTTTTAGTAGGTATAAAAACTGAGTCATAAGCTGATACAGCAGAATAAAAATGTACAAAGTGAAGTCCTAGGAGCAAACAGGTAGTTTTATTTATTACTACTAATTTACTCCCTCACTACAATAACTCCCCCGTCAAACCACCTGGCCAAATGTAACGGCACAAAGCCAAGGTCGAGCCGCCGCTATCAGTAGCTATGATCGTCTATTCTATCTATCCCAAAATGAGAGGACCCGATTCAGCTGTAAGATTTGTAAGTAAGAATGATAAGTCTGAATTTCTCGTTCGTCGAGAAGTTCGTTAGGCGTACAATAGTCGAACGAAGTTTGGTTCAGTAAGTTACAGTTTCAAGTTAGACAGAGAAAGCATATATGTCCGCGAGCCGGTAATTCGCATCAGTCAGCGGTGTATTGCGCCAAAACGATCGTTGTTATATTTTATGGTTGATGGTACCAATTGGTTTTTGTGTATATGGGCGATTGGAACTTCTTTTTGTTTTAGTGGTCGACCACAGTTTATAATATTTGTTTGTGATATCGTATAGATATCCGTCGTAGTTTTACGACGTGAGTACTCAATGATATTTCATGTGCTCGCTAGTAGCGGCTTGTGGTGGTTCCAATTATATATTTGGTTCACGGCAATAACGATCCGAAAAGACCGGTTTACACAATTGCGATTTGATTTTCCGAAATGGGTTCTGAACTAGCGGTTACCTCAAAAGGTCCGTAACGTTTTGAAACCTTCAACTCTGCGCAATTTGAGCTGGATGTTATCGAAACGCAAGCATTATTGTTTTAGGAGATCTAACCCACACCATAGCGAAGTGCATAGTTCGATAAATACCGAACTATGAATTCCACTAGCCTCAGCACGTCCTGGGCTGAGCCAAATCATATATACCGACTCAGCCTACACATTAGACCTCCAGCGAAATTTACATTTAATTTAAAGATGCAACTTGAATCCAACCTGACCCAAGGCAATGCAAAACACCTACCCGGACCTAAACAATGAACTTTAGACTGTAAATTGATCTCTTCGCGCGTCCCCGACAACACTCAAATGTCAAAATATCAACAGGATATGTTATCTGTGTTGACACCGGTTTAACTTTGTTCTGAATTTGTTATATTTCCATCCGCGGAACCTCATCGATCAAACAGTCTCCCTATGCCCTGCCAACCTAGGTTTAGCCGCAACTAAACTCCTGTCTAGCCTAGTCTAAAACCTAGTGTTATACCACGTCCATTATCGACACCACTCGAAAATGGTTGAGTTTGATTTGAATGTGCTTGAATGTTTAACGACTGTGTGTGTGGGAATTACAAAACTCGCTACTCGAAAGGAGTGAGGAGAGGATTAGCCCGCGAATATCCTAAGAGCCAATCCAGGAACCCTATGGTGAAGGAAAAGGGAATTTAGGGTCGCTCCAAGCCCAGACTCAGACTCAGATATTTGACTTACAAGTTCTTTTCTAACGACCCAAGGATAGTTTTGGAATTTGGGGTTGGTTGATATAAAGGTTAGGAACCGAGGTATATCTCGGCGCTTCAGACACTTACGAAAACCCACTGAAACTTCGCAATCACAATTTCGTATAGTTCTGACGCGTAACACGGCAGACAAAACTGTTTAGAACTCGTGAAAGACGACTGTCACAGTAGCTAGACGCTGAGACTGAATGCTCTCCCCTCCCACGCTCTCGTATTTATATGCGTCCTTTGCGAACACGCTCTGCCCAAGCGAAGCTTCTTATCACTAACTACACAGGGTCTAATTTCAACCATGCCATGCAGATCCGCCGTTCTACAAATTGTGTGTACGCATATTCACTATGATCAACCGTAGGTGATCACTCAAATCATTTGGTACTGCCGATACACAGAATCTGTTGATCGCTGACCAATAAAAGCTTGTTGCGATTAATTAAGCATACCCGACCGCTAGACGCGCGTAGCAAAGACCACTAGAATGCTATCCAAACTAGCGGTGTCAGACTCTCCATATCATACCTCAATCGCAATTGTGTATTTGCAATCAACATAATAGCTTTCTCCGTATCGATCCATAATAACCTTTCATTATTTAGTTATTCATAATTTTATTCAACGCGCAGCCAAATCGGCTCTGATCTCTACACATCTCGCAGGAATGCGACAAAAAAACTGACCTGTAAACTTCTCCGAACCATCCCAAGCGTCGGCTCTGTTTTTTTTTTGCTAACTTGCCACTTAGCTACGCAAAACCCCCAAACGTTATCTGAACCGATTCGTATTCAAAACAGCGCGGCGTTGGGCTAGCCCTCTATCACGCAGAATGAAGTATCAAATGTACCGACTCTCGTGTACCATTACAGCCCCCTCCCAGACCTTGAGACACTGTTTATCTCAGTTAACATGGCGCAAGGATCTCATTACCACTATGCTACCCATGCTTTATCCATATCTACTCTATATGTACGGACATCTCAAATCATGTACACAGACCGATGAATCTTTCAATTATGTATATAATATTTACACAACTCGATTCAGTTCTCTCCTGTCTTATCTTATTTATCTATCTAACTATACAACCTCGCTTACCCGCAACTTATCCTAATTCGTATTACTATATATATACAATTTTTTTTTTTTTTTTTTTTTTTTGTTTCCAAACCATGCGAGATCCTTAAGTCTACAAAATAGTTATTCAAATTTACAGCTTACAGCTTAATTATATAACTTTTATACACTATCTTATTTATCTACGCCCTTATTCGTCCTCACATAATACCTGGCTATATTTATAGTATTGAAGTTACCCAATATCTCATTTGAACCCGGATCTACTAAAGTATAACAGTTAGGATAAACCACTGCCGAAATAACATAAGGCCCTTTATACAACAATGAAAATTTCCGCATGATTTTATGTTCTTTATTTGAACGCACAAAGGTCTTAAGTTTCACATAATCACCTATACGATAGACTTCTAACTTACGCCGTTTGTCCGCCTGTCGCTTACGTCGTTCACTAGAACTTTTGGAGTTTTCTATCGCTACATTCCGCACCTGTTCCGTATCTCGCACACTATGACCTAATAACCATTCATCGCCTAATTCCTTGTCAATAGTTAACGGTTCCCGCCTACCAAACGCTAACTCATTAGGCGCAAAGCCTGTGCTTGTGTGTTCGATATTATTATAGCAATTCTGAATGTCCGGTAACACGTCGACCCAACTACGATTACTTCCGCCGCAATAAGTTCTAATCAGTCGACCTAGCTCGCGATTCACTCTTTCTACGCTATTAGAATTTGGACAATACACCGACGTATGAGTGACCCGAATCCCCAGCTGTTTGAGTCCAAATTCCCAAACTTTCGATATGAACTGTGGTCCTGAGTCCGTAATTATAGTTTCGATAGGTATTTCCCTATGAAATCTCTTTGTACAAGCGAGCACGCCCCTACCTGTCGCTTTTCGCATTGGATATAATTTTATTACTTTACTGTACACGTCTTGAATCACATATATATATTGATATCCGAATTTACCTACGGGCAATGGCCCATAAAGGTCCGAGAAAACTTTCTCACCCAACTTTTCCGCCAACACCGGTGTACAAGGACCAACGGTATTGTTAGTACTTGGTTTGACCTTTTGACATATGTCACAACTTCTTATCACCGCGCTAATCACCCTACTCATATGAAGAAAATAATATCTGTCCTTCATCAGTGCTAATATTTTATATCTGCCGTAGTGACCTATTTCTTCATGTATGTGTAAAATTAGTTCCTCCTGTAGTGATTTCGGTATTACTAGCAACTGTACGTTCCGCTTCGGCACGTGAAAATATAACGTATCACCTACTAGCTTATAATTTTCAAAACCTCTTGTCCCCGTATCTACGACACTACGTCTGATACAACCGCTAATTCGATTTAACCGCTCATCTTCGCTTTGTAATCTCGCAATGTCCCGTAAACTCGAAATAACACTTGCGGTATTCGATGCCTGAAACCAGAATATCCCCGGCTGAACATTTGTACTGTCAATCATACCTCCAGGTCCCGCTATTTGCCTGCTTAGCGTGTCGGCAATTTGATTATCAGTCCCTCGCACAAATTCTATGTCGTAATCGAATTGCTCTAAAAACATAACCCACCTAGTTACGCGTGCACCCAATAAAGTCCACGACTTAATGAACGTCAAACTTTTATGATCAGTTCTAATAATAACTTTTTCTCCCCGCAAATATATCTCAAATCGCTTTAAAGTGTATATAACTGCATACATTTCCTGTTCACTGATAGCCCATCTCGTCTGAGCCCCCTTAAATGCCTGCGAACAGAACCCTATAATTCGTTCCTGGCCCGAATCATCTAATTGATAAACATAGCCCCCAATTCCTATAGCGCTGGCGTCACATTGAACATAATATGTTTTTCCCGCCAATGGCTGACTCAATATTATACTTTCTGAGAAGTGTTTTTTTATCTCGTCAAAAGCACTTTGCATCTGCGCAATCCAGACGAACTTGACTCCAGACCGTAATAAATTGTACAAGGGCTGTGTTAACATTCCAAAATTTTTTATAAACCTCCGACAGTAATTTATGAACCCCAAAAACGCCCTCAATTGCCTGACAGTTCTGGGTGACGGATATAATTTAAGTGTTTCAATTTTGTCCGGGTCCATCTGCAAACCTTGTGTAGACAAAATATGCCCCAATAACTTGACCTTTTTTTGTGCGAACTCGCATTTTTTTAGTTTGCATGTGAAGCCCGCGTTTTTCAATTTACTCAGAACCGTGTCCACTTGAGACAAATGCTGTTCGAAGTCACCCTCAGTTAAAATTGCCAAATCGTCAACAAAATTTAAACAATATGACCTAACCTCTGGCCCTAGAATTAAGTCCATCGCCCTCGAAAATGAACCCACACTGGTTTTCAACCCCTGAGGTAAAACGTTGTAAACATAACTTCTGCCTTGATATACAAAACCCGTGTATCGTTTAGATTCGTCTGATAATGGTATAGAAAAATACGCATCTTTGATATCAATAACCCCTATGTAGTTTATCCGGCGCCCGGATTGCAATATCTCACTCATTAAAGGTGTGGTTTCAACCTCACCAACCATTCCCGTGTTTAATTGTCGTGCATCTAGCAAAATACGGACCTCTCCTGATTTCTTTAATGTACAAGTCAATGGACTGCTGAAATCCGTAGATTGCCTGCTAATAATACCTATCAGTTCCATTTCTTCCAAACGTTTTGTTACTTTATCGCGATATGCGAACGGTATGGCACACGACACGACACACGGCACACGGCACACGGCAGTTTCAAGAACTAAAAGTTTTTAGTAATTACCCACTAGTTTCAAGAACTAAAAGTTTTTAGTAACTACCCACTCGCCGCCCCCGCTCTTCTCTCTTCGGCTCTTCTCCCCGCCCGTCGTGTGCTCACTGCGCCCGCAGTGACGTCATCGCATCGCGGCTGCCTACGTGCTTCTAAAGCTAGAAGCGCAGGACACGTCGCGGTGCCGCCACCACCACCCACGGACCGACCCCAAACGGAGAGGAGGAAGGAGAAGAACACGCCCGTCTCCGGAGTTGACCCTACGCAGCACCTGTGGTGTTGATTGACTGCTCGCCGGCACTTCACTGGGCCTCCTCGGATTTATTCGAGGTCTCACCCGGTGGAGGAAGACCGCGTTAAGTCGGCACCACAGAGCCTGCATAAACCCCGGAGAAGTAAGAGGAAGACCCCGTAACAGATGAAAAGAAGCCGCAAGCCGGAGGACCCTCCCCCCCCGCCCCCCGACGAGCCGGATCCGCCTGATGTGCGGATCCAAATCGACCGACGTCGGCGCCGTGTAATACAAGTCGTGAAGCGCGACATATTTACCGGCGAGACGTTCGACCTCGCCGGCAACCTGCTCACCCGTGGACAACACGGCGCCGCCTCCAGCCCCATCACGGGCACACCGACGCACGAGGGGGGTATGGAAGAGTTCTTCCGCCCCCCCCCCCGACTCACCAACTGAATTCCCGGCCGAGGTGCCGGCGAATGAAGACTCAGCCCGCAGAGCCGCGGCAACCGCCCTGCTCGCCTCCTTATCGCCGCCACCACCGCCGGCGATGAAGAAAAGCCCGGTGCGGCCGACGCTGCCGACAAAGTTCCCCAACCTCAACCTGGGGAACGCACCGGGGGCCGTCCCGAGGCCCCCAAACCCGCTCATACGGGTGCTACAGGGGTCTGCGCAGACAGAGTCACGCGACCCCAGCATAAGCAGCGAGTGGGCGGAGCCAGCGTTGGCCACGCCCCCCGTCGCACCAACCAAACCCACCGCCGACACACCGGACTCGAGAGAGACATCGGAAGTCGAAATGGAAGTGCCGCAAGCCACGCCCCCAAGCGGGGTTTCTTACGCCGCGGCCCTGTCGCAGCCGCCGAAACCCAAATCGCCGCGACCCACCACACCACCAGCGACCACCACAGGAGAGCCCAAGCCGAAGAAAAACCACCCGCCAATCGTCGTGGAGAACCTGCCGGCCTGGGCTACACACTTTGCCCGGCTGAAGGAAGCCCTAGGCCATGCCCCCAACGCGCGACCCTTTGGAAAGGGGGTCCGCTTTACGCCGCAGAGCCCGGAAGAATACCGGCAAATCGTCCGGTATCTGGACGAGGCGGCCCGCGCCAACAAGACCATCTCATGGTTTTGTTACTCTCTGGACGCGGACCGCCCCTTCAAGATTGCTATCCGAGGGCTCCCGGCAACCACCCTGCCCGAAGAGGTCGCCGCAGCGCTGGCCAGCGTAGGCTTCCCGACGCAGCATGTCCGCCAGATTCCCGGCCGGATGGGCCGCACCGGCTGCCTTTTCTTCGCCCTGCTGGCGGAGAAGCAGACCCCCGGCAGCATCGAGAGGCTCTACAGGGTGAAGGAGCTGCTCTGCATGCCGGGCATCACCATCGAGGGATGGCGCGGCCCAAAGGGGCCCTCGCAATGCCATCGTTGCCAGTCGTTCGGCCACTCCTCGACCAACTGTCGCCGCCCTGTACGCTGCGTGCGATGTGGAGAAGGGCACGCAGCTACCGACTGTCAGCGGCCAAAATCTGAGGCCGCCACCTGCGCCAACTGCGGCCAAGGCCACCCGGCCAACAGCCGCCGCTGCAAGGCGCTGAAGGAATAGGCGCGCAAGCGCGGAATCAATATCGCGCCACCACTGCCGCCCCTACAACAGCGCCCCAAGAAGACCGCGCGCCCCACGGCCCGCCCGGCTGCCCAACCCGCGGCCCGCCCGGCTGCTCAACCCACGGCCCGCACGGCTGCCCAACCCGCGGCCCGCACGGCCCCTCAACCTGCGACCCATGCCGCCACCCAACCCGAGGCCCGCCCCGGCCCCTCCACACACCCAGATGTGGAGCCGCTGGGGTCACCAACATCGCCGCCGATAAAGCGCCCCCGCCTTGCCCAGCCGGGCGAGACCAAGGGAACCACTATAAGAACACCAGCCAACCCGGCCACCACCCGAGGCGAAGAGGCGAAGCCCCGAAGGAAGCGGGGCAAGAAGCGCCGGAACAAGAAGAAGGCGCCGGAAGAGCCCGCCGCCGAGCCGACACTTGAGCCCGCCCAACCTCCGAGCCGCCCCCCACTGCCAGCCCGCCCCCGCCCACGGGAGCCGGCAGCACCCGCAGCCCTATCCACGGAACGCCAGGAAGCTCCACTCATGGCCGCGCTGCTCGACGCCATCGACCTTATCAGCGCGGCCATACAGGCGATCGTGGATAGACGCGATCCATTGCTGCCCCTACTGCGGGGGCTATCCAATTTGAAGGCCACAATCTCGTCCGGACACAATGCCTAAAGACCTAAGGCTTGTGTACTGGAACCCGGACGGGATCACCAACAAGACTATAGACCTGAGGCTACTCGTGCAGGAGCATGATGTGCATGTCGTGCTTTTGTGCGAGACGAAGCTGCACCCCAGCCGAGAGCTCCGACTGCCCAACTTCTTCGGGTACCGCCGCGACGAGTTATCTCCGAGAAACGTGCCGTACAGAGGCACGGCGGTCCTCGTGAGACGGGACCTCGTCCACGAAGAGTTGGAGCTGCCCGCCTTCAAGACGACACGGTCCATAGGCGTCCGTCTGAAGACGGCCGCCACGGAGCTCAAAGTCTTCGCAGCCTACAAGCCTCCCGGCGACGTCCACCATTTCCACCCGGAAGACATCCGAACGATGATGGAAGGAGCGACCCCCACACTGGTCGCAGGCGATCTCAACGCCAAGCACCACCAGTGGGGGTCCCACAGCATCAACCCCGCCGGAAGGGCCCTACAGGAAGATGCTGAGAACTCCAACTACGAAGTTCTCAGCCCGGGGGCCCCGACACACTACCCGACGAACCCCATGCATCGCCCGGATGTACTAGACGTCGCCCTGGTCAAGAACGTACAGTTCCCCATCGCCATCGGGGAGCTGTACGACATCGACACCCCCCACCTGCCTATCTTGCTGGTCCTCGGGGTGGAGGCCGATCTCACGTCGGCACCGCGTCCAAGAACGAAGACGGACTGGCACAAATACCAGCTGGAGTTGAACACAACGCAGCTCCCCGGCGGTGTTTCTACCAAGGAAGAGGTAGAAGCCGCGGCAGTGGCTATCACCACAGCCATCACCACCGCTCAAGCCGCAGCCACCACCACCAAGCCATCGCCGGTCTTGCGGAAGGAGAGGCTCCCTCCACACCTCCGCAAGAAGTTGGACCTCAAGCGCCGTCTTCGTCGAACCTGGCACCACACGCGCTGCCCCGTGATCAAGGCGGAGATCAACCGGCTCGGTGAAGAACTGCGCGCGGGCATCATCGAGCTGAGGGGACAGTCCTGGGAACGCACCATTGACCAGGCCTCCCAAGATGACACCGCCCTTCACCGCCTGAACCGCAGCCTGACGTCAACTCCCGAGCCGGTCTGCCCCATGTTTGATCACACGGGCAGGCGCCGCTACGCCGCACGAGATCGAGCCACCATCCTGGCTGACCACTTCGCTGGGCAGTTCCAGCCCAACCCCATCGCCGACTATGAGCACAACGCCGCTGTTGTGGAGCGCGTAGAGCGCTTCCTGGCGGTCCCCGCGCCTCCCCTCGCCGGCGACTACTTCATGTCGCCCCGCGAAATCCGGAAGGTGGCCCTGAAGCTGAACCAGCGGAAGGCCCCGGGCCCGGACGGAGTCGTCGCGGGGGCCCTAGTACAGCTGCCAAGGAAAGCCGTCGTCTCGCTGACGCGGCTGTTCAACGGCATCCTGCGCACCGGACACTTCCCCGCCCTCTGGAAGGAGGGCAAGGTGATCGTCATCCCCAAGCCGGGGAAGGACAGAAGACACCCGGGAGGCTACCGCCCGATCACCCTGCTGCCTAATATCGCCAAGCTGTTTGAGCGCCTGCTGTTACGGAGAATCCTGCCCCACATCCAGCTGAGGGCAGAGCAACATGGCTTCCGTGACAGCCACAGCACGACGCTCCAGCTGGCGAGAGTCCTGCACTACCTGGCGTCGGAGCTGAACAGGGGCCGATACACCGTCGGGGTCTTTCTTGACATCGAGAAGGCCTTTGACCGAGTGTGGCACGAGGGGCTCCTCTACAAGCTCCTGGACGCAGGTGTGCCCCCAATGATCGGGCAGATCGTGGCCTCCTTCCTGGAAGACCGGCGGTTCTTCGTCTCGGTCGAGAATGCACACTCCCAGACGAAGGCCATCAGCGCAGGAGTCCCGCAAGGCAGCTGCCTTTCGCCGGTGCTCTACGCGCTCTACACCAATGACATCCCCACACTCGAGGGCCATCTCGAGGAGGGGGTGGAAGACGTCGTGCTCGCCCTCTACGCGGACGACAGCGCATACTTCGCGTCGTCGCGCAAAATCGAGCTCGCCTGCAGGAAGATGCAGCGACTCCTGGACCTGCTGCCGCCCTGGCTGGACAAGTGGCGGACCGCGGTGAACGTCGGGTAGACAACAGCCCTGTTGACCACCCGCTCCCGCCGTCCGACCCCGCTACAGCTGAGGGGCCGGGACATCGAGTGGCAATCGACGGTGAAATACCTCGGTTGCAACATCGACTGCTCGCTGCGCATGGTCCCGATGGTGCAACACTGCATCAACCGGGCCAAAGCCGCGCGGGCAATGCTCCGGCCTGTCCTGTCGTCCAGCCTGCCTCTGAGAGCCAAGCTGCGGGTGTACAAGGCCTATGTGCGCTCGCGGCTCACCTACGCGGCTCCAGCATGGTACGCCCTGCTGTCGAAGACCCAGAAGGCACGGCTGCAGCGGTTCCAGAACATCTCCCTGCGGGTGATCACAGGAGCCGGGCGGTACGTGCGCAACACCACAATCATGAGGGATACCCGGATGCCCACCGTGGAGAAATTCGTCGCGCGGCTGGCACGGCGCATGTACGACTGCGCCGATAACAGCCGCCACGCACATCTCCACGACATTGCTCCGCATCACGCGCGTCCGCCTGAAGGCAGACCACTCCCAAGAGAGTTGCTGCACATCCCACTGTCGCCAGTGTAAGCCCGCAGAAGAGGGTGAAAGCACGGCACAGTGGAGAAGAAGAAGCTCCCACACTGTTGTCGCCAGTGTATGCCAATAGACGGCGAAAGCACAGCGCAACGAAGACCACGCGAGGCCCCTGACAAGTAGGGGCCACCCAAGACCGGGGGGGACGTTACCCCCCGAGTTGACGCCGCGGGCATGAGGCAACCATAAGTCCTCGACCCCGCAACCGTAGTGGTCCTCGCGCTCCGCGCGAGAACACACTGCGCAGACCACACGGCGAAGATCGACTGAACTTACTAGAAATACAAAAAATAAGATACAGAAAAAAGACAGTTTAAGAAAGAGTTTGTTTTTCAAGATACATGTACGCAAACAATTTCTAAACATTTTTCCTCAATATACATCTGATACATATTTTTTCGTTTCAAATGTTTTTTTTTAATTTATTTATTTAATTATTTACGCTTTTTTTCATCATCGTAAGGAAACCTTCATTACTCCATAGCTGCAGCGATGGGCTAGCCACTCTGTCACGCAAAATGGAGTATTGGATCACTGGCTGAAAGTGGGCACAGTTGTGCCTCTGCCACCCCGTATGGGAAAAAAGGCGTGACGCTATATTATTTATTTATTTAGATTTTAGCTAGACTCAATCAGTCAAATACAAGCATCGAAACAAGTGCTCATACTGAACCAAAAAAAAAATAATGTAGGTATATAAAAAAATCTCCTGTGGTTACTATAATATTTGTGAGTCGATTCCCTTTGACACTATTTGTGAGACAAATACCAAATACCATAACCCAATTTTAGAAAACAAAACATTTTTTTGCCTACGGTACTTACATCGAAGATTTGGACTTATTTGTTTGGAAATGTGATATTACATCTTATACGATAAGTTACGTAAAAACAAACATGGAAAACGTAATCCTGGTTAAATTACGACAAAACTGATATATTTATTTTATCAAACTAACATGGAAATATACCATAAAGCTACAATGGACGCCGGCCGTGCGGAAGCAGTGTTGCCACAACTGCGTTCCCAAATCGTACATATCCGGCGCTAAAATTACACATTTTGAAGCAAAATTACACATACGCATTTTTTTTTAATTCAAATTACTCATACAGCTTCTTGTTCTTTTCGCCATGGCACGAAACATACCTGTATTGATTCATTGATGAAAAAAAATCCTCGCATTTAATTTCATGGAATGAAATTTCTCTTCGTGTCTGGAGAAACAGCACGATAAAATCAAAATTGTGTGCGATTGAAATTCGATGCGGTCTAATCTGAAAAAAAAAACATCTCGATTGCTCATAATTGTTAGTAAAAATTAATATGATGAAATTATTATGTTACTAATTCATCAAGTAATGCATTTATACTTTAGCCATGGCACATACATACCAGTATTGATTCAATGATGATATTTAAAAAATCTTGTGATTGATTCAGTGGTAGGTACTCATTGAAATAGAATTTCTCTTATCGTTATTGTAAAAGTGGTCGAAAATGAAATTCGAAGATCAAATCTGAAAAAGAACACTTTGTTTACTCATTAACAGTTAAAATTAAAATAATACATTTTATTGCAATAATTTATCAAGTCATGTTTATAAATGCCTTCACCAACCTTTTGTTAGCAATTGTTTATATAAAATTGTTAGCTAGAAAAATATTCATTTGTTAAACTTCCAGCTGCTGCTGGTAAGTAATGATTTCGGCGGTTCGTATTTAATCGAGTCTTTTATCGTTTGTTTAGTCATCATTAGAGCTGAGATCGTCTCTGTGTTCAACCTGTTTCTATTATCAGTTTTGATAAGTTTAAGCTGGCTAAATACCCGTTCGACTGAAGCATTTGAAAACGGAAGGACTAGAAGTAGGCAAATAACCTTCTTTAAGTTGGGAAACAGAGGGTCTTGGTTCATGTTTCGTAACTTGAAAACCATATTCCAGTAGTTGGTGGCCGTTAATGTTGGGTCCAGTTTTAATGCTTCATAATCCAGCAGAGCATGATCTCGCCATTCTTTATTTACAGCTGGCACATCTACCACAGTATTCAAAACTGGATATCTCCTTAACATTTCCATTAAATCTTTTCGTTCAAACGATTGTGCTACTTTTGGGTCCAAAATAGATATGATGCCGAATACAGGATCACTAAAATCAAATCTTTCTTTGATTTGTTTTATCACTTCTATGTAGAAAGTAAGGCAGTGTCTCCTGAGAGTTGTCACGTCAGGTAATGATGTAGGTTCGTCTTTTAAGATCTGAATCACAGAATCTTGTGCCAGTACTCCGAGATATATTTTTTCGAGAGACACAAAGTTACCCGGATTGGCGTGATCAATAAGTAACGGTTGAACGTTTTTGACGTGATTTAAATGCATGTAGTTAGATGCAATGGATCGGATTAACTTTTCTATTTCGGGCTTCAAGCAGTGTAGAAGTGGTTTGTCTGTTTGAAATAGTTTGTTGAAGTCGGTTAGGAACTCCAATATGTATGACAGAAATTCGAGGTACACTTTTGTCAGTTTATTGTTCAGGCCTTCATAAATACGAACGTTATCGTTTGTGCCATCTTCGAACATCTCCAGGCGAAAATATTCGGTTAGGACCACGTACTGCTCTAGCGTGCGATCAACACAGGCTTTCAGAGAAAGCCATCGGGTGTTAGCTGGGCTCAATATTTTGTGAATTTCTACTCCGTAGAACTCCTGGCACTCTCGAAGACGGCTTACTCTTTTAGAGCTTTTGCTGAAGTGTGCTCCTATGTGTCTTAAAAGGTCTTCGATCGAGCTTGGAAGTTTAGAGCATGCTTTTGATGCTACTAAATGTATAATGTGGCAGCTGCATTTTACGCAAGTTATGTCCGGTATGTTTTGTTTTAAGTGGCTAAAAACAGAGTTGTGTCGCCCAACCATGCTATTCGTTGTATCCGACGCAAATCCGACAACATTTGATAAAGGCACTGACTGGTTCTTAAGACGGAGTAGCATGGCCTCACATAAATCGTCAGCTTTCCCTGATTCTGCTTCATATAAATCAAAAAACCTCGTTTCAACAGTTTCAGTGTTGGCGTTGAAAAATATTACGGACAGCGCACATTGTTTTTTGGTAGATACATCTGTAGTTTCATCCATTACTAAACTGAAATAATTTCCAGGTGTTTTTAAGTACTCTATAAGTTCGGATCTGCATGCTGGTGCAACCACTTTTGTTAGGACGTGCGTGACTTTTGTACGACCTAAAGTCATTTTTTGGGCAATTGTCGAATCAGGAAATGTATTACGTAGAAAAGGTACAAGAGTATCGGACAAAGATAATGGAAGATTATGTTCGGCCAAATACGCAGCGCATTTTACTTCTGCCCGTCTTGCTTGGTCTGGGCTAGCATCAGCAGATTTTTTAAATAGATCATCAACATGTTTGGTGTCCTGTATAGAATTTGCTATTGTTTTGTGTCTGGTGGATTTCATGTGTCTGTCTATTACCGGTCGGTGATTGGTCAATATGGTTTCACATAATTTGCAAAACGCAACTGGTTCTTTTCCTATTTCTACCTTTTTTTGTAACCATTTACAAAATGCGGGTGAGTTGAGCCAATCATCATTGAATTTATATATCTGATTTCTTTTTTTAGCAGGAGGTTGTTCTAAGTCGATTGTCTCTATGGTAGCAGCAGTAGCACTAGTTTAGGTTCTTGTTCACTAGGTCTTTTGGTTGTGTTCGGTCCGGAAGTAGGGTTAATGTCTGATGATGATGGTGCTGGTGTACACATAGCAGGTGTAGATGAAGTAGAAGGCTGTGTAGTATTATCTTTTGTAATATTGGGTTTCGGAGGTAAGCGGCGGATAAATTTATCCATTTTCTTGAGTTAGTAAGTTAGTTTTGTAGTATTTGTTAATAAGCAACACAAAAGTTTCAAGCGTGTGTCCCATGCACATATGCCCAAGCGTGTGGATATCATGAAATAAAAACAAAAAACAAACAATTTAGAGTTATGTACGAAACAAGGCACACTGTAAGCTTAAAGAGATATAATTTATGCTATAAAGAGACATTAAAAGAGATAGAGAAATATAATTTATGCTAGAGACATATGTATATCATGTGGGCTTTCGCGCATAAAGGTACCAGGTGTGAGGTATTGGGTTAGAGTTAGGCAGAATCTTAATTATATTATAGTCTGATTTGTGTACTGTATTTCACTGAATAAATGAGTTAAATTCGTGTAAAATAATATTCTCATAGGTTCAAAAGGTTTACATCTAAGTATATATTTTGTGATTAATTATGTTTTTAAAAATAAACAACTAAGTAAAGTTTTTTTTAAGAATTTCGTTACACAAAGATATGCTTTAATGCCTGTATATAAAGTTTATTTAACGAGATGCAAGGATTTATCTGAAAAACTAAATGCCGACATTAGGTACCGATAAGAGAGCGGAAGACCACATATATGTACATCATCAACATCAAATGTAATCAGATTGAGATTTAATTTCCCGATCTTGATTAGTTTGCTTTGATTCAGAAACTAAAAACTTGTTTAGCTACCTATGCCACCTATATTTTCTACCCAAAGAATCATATTTTTTAAGGGTGACAACTTTGGTATACAATGCGGAAAAGGTTAGGTCTCGAAACAAGAGCTGAAAATTATCCCGTTTGAAAAATCTACTTTTTAGCTGTGGTGTGGAGTGGAGTCAATGGAAAAAAAAAACCAGCCAAGTGCGAGTCGGACATGCGCACGCAGGGTCCCGTGCTATCTTCTACAGAGTGTAACAGAAAATGGGAAGGGGGTTACAGGCCGAAAGGGGGTTGTTGGGGACATGTCCCATAGTAAAACAGTCGCGTAACGCAACTCCAAAAGGTCTTATCCTAACAGCATTTCAACCGGATAATGCGTAGGTACTTACCTATCAAGTAAACAGACAGCAGGCGTGAAAGATAAGTAGAGGTATACCACCACGATGGATCCAATCGTACACTCGATCAGGATACGGATTATTGGAAAATGGTTCTTCTACAGGTACCTACGCTAATATTATGTGCAGAAATAAATTCACTTTTTATCGCAGAGTTCAGCCAGCACAAGCACAACAAACTTCACTTTGTAAACAAACACAACAAGGTCAACACGTTCCATCCAGTTCAGCCAGCAAGCGCTGCTGTGTATGTATGTTCTGTTCTCTGTCTCTGAGCTCGAAAGTATGCATCTGTTGATGTGTGTGCGTGTGTGTGTGAAAGAGAGGGATGCTTCAATAGGTGTATTGTATTGCTAGATGAAATGAGATGCCTAATGTTTTTGTTAGCTCCGTCGTACCAAAACTGCAATATAAGGTTTACGTTCCGTTACGCGTCCTTATTATTTTCTGAAATTATTTTGGCGATGAGATATAAAATTTTGCACTGATTATCAGTAATTAGGTATATAATAAATAACACAAACACTTACCGTTTCAATCCTCTAGGCATATTTATTCCGTAGCGCACAACACAAAAAACCAATCACAGCAGTATGACAACAATGGCTGAATTTTGGTGCCAACAATTCGTATTTTTTATCATCTGAGTCGTGATTGGCTATCTAATGTCAATTTCGTTCATTCTACAGTATAGCCAACGTAACAACTGATAATATGGGTCCCATTTCCGGCTGCGTTTCAAAATCTAGTTATTAGTTATGGTACCTCGAAGTTTGCAACTCCCGTTAGGCACAACTGTCGTGCGCGGGACATTACCCGCCAAATAAAATTCGGCACAACTGTCGTGCTTAGGACATCGAGGAGGTTAATAGACCCAACCATCCCAGGGGAAAAGAGAATTCCATGAATCTGCAGCTAAAAGTTTACTAGAAGGCCTAAAAGGCATCTTGCATCTGTTGTAGTGGCAGGCATCCATTACAAAAAAATGCAGTAATTTGCTACAATTTCTATTCCCTTCTTGAGACCATGTCTCATTCACTCTGATTCATGGGAAACTTTATGAATTTCCCTAGAATAGAAATAATAGGGTGGTTTAAAGCATATGTGACATCCCTAAGACAACCTGACACTGTAGACTGTACCAGACCGAGAAGCACATAAGCCCCAAAATTCTTCTGGTAGCACCCTGTGGCGAAGAATGCGCAGTGCGAAAATGATTTAAAAGTTTCACATATATATTAATTATTGATTTATTTTCTAAGTAAATCTTCATACCCCTATGTCTGGCGCACATCGCTAGTATGATGTGTTGCTGACAAAAGAGGTAAAATTACCTCGATATCATTCGGAAAGCATCCTTTTTGAGGCGGAAAAGTCCCACAAATTCGCCTCTGGTGGCATCATTGGTTGACTTGCGACCCTGAGCAGCCTCCGTTCCTGGTTATCGAGGTGCTTGAAGCGTTTTTCCTCTGCTTCAGCCAGCAAGATAGCCCACGCCGTCTCAAAAAACTACTATCATAAAAACCAGCATTAAATTTACCTTAGTGGGTCCCCAAACGATGTTTCACTGTTAAACTAAATTCCCTATAATCACTTACCAAAATGTTATGATTTAAAAGTTTATTTGTCATTAGAATCGATAAATCACGGCTGGAAAATGTTGAAACCGGGGACGATGTAGGTCTCGTCTTCATTTCACATTTGGGGATTGGCTTCGATTTCGTTTCAATCGTCTTCAAATATTACATGTTACTAATTTATGTAAAATCATACTGATGAAGTTCATTTTTTCGTCTTCGAATTCGATTTCAACGCAATGGCATTTGCGCGGTAAGAATTTGATAGATGAAGCGAATCCATCGCCTTCAAATATCAGATTGAACATGAAGACGAAGTAAAGAGGCAATAGCGGGTAAGGCTCTAGAAGCCTTAACCTTAGAGATTTAAAACCATCTATTACAAGTTTAAAATCCAAGACTGATTAATTTTTTTTTGTACCATGCCATGGCTACCTTAAGTTCCTATAATTTTTATTTATGTTGATATTCGCTTTTTTCTATATTGTTTATGTCTAATAGTAATAACTTAAGTATGGAACTTTTATAAAAGGTGTATTTGATGTTTCTAAAAGAAAGTTTTTTTTATTTATTTTGTGGGGTTGTCACAAAATTGGCTAATTTTATAAACATTAAAGAAAAGTGTATCCCACCAAAAAATAAACATATGAAATGTTGCCAAAAGACGAGAATATGGCTCGCACTGTCAAAAAGTTATCAGATCTTATGTAGAGCCAAGCTTCTAACTCCAGGCGCCCTAACTCTAGACGCCCTAACTCTACAAGCTCTACACCATAGTCAAAATATGTGGCTAGGCCGTTTCGCTACCGTCACATGGGCGTAAGGTTAAAAATTTATTCACCGTTCATTACTTTTCTGTTATACAATATTTTTGTAGTAATGAGTATAGTTGTTATAGGTACGAATAATTTAATCTTTTTCATTTTTACAACATTAATTTTTACTATAACCTATTCTTTCATTTTCCAATCATTCAATCCGTTCTTGTAGTAACGAGTATAGTTCTTGCAGATACGAATAAACAAATCTATTTCCTATAGACAATATGAATTTTTACCACAAGAGCTATTGTGTAAAATAAAAGTAACGAACAGTGAATAAATTTTTCTCCTTACGCCCATCGCATGTGGCGGTAGGGAAACGGCCAAGCCACATATTTCGACTAAGGTGTAGAGTTTGTAAAGTTAGGGCTTATAGAGTCTAGAGGCGTCTAGAGTTAGAAACTTGGCTCTACATGAGATATGATAACTTTTTGACAGTGCGAGGCCTATGGTCTCGTCTTGGATTTTTTTACACTAAAATGTTTTTGGTGGGATTTCACTTCTTTTTTGTATGTTGCCTAAGACAATTTTTATTTAAAATCTTTTTTTTGGGTGTATTTATTGCACATCAGAGTTGCCTTTTTTCATTGCCCCCTCTCTATCTTTGCCTTTTTCCGATTCGTAATACATGTTTGTGGAATCGGGATTGTCATTTCTGTTTTAGACTTGACTTTTCGATTATGGTTTAAGTTGACATCTAGTCACCTAATTGTCGTCTAGGGATCAGTGGCATACAATAGGATACCTAACAACGTATGGAATACTGGCCTCTAATGCACCGCACTCGCGATTTGACAACATTCTTAGCCCGATGTTCGGGTACTCATTAGGCGATTTGCGTGCGCTTAATTCCATCCCCTAATTTTAAGCGTGGGGGTTGATTTACTAAAAATCCTGATATATGTGTTTTATTATTTATAACAAGGAGTCCTTTTATCAATTTTCAGACCTCTAGCATCAAAATTTATGGAAGTCTCATACAAACTTCCATCCCCTAGTTTAAGGGGTAGGGGTAAAAATTCCAAGTTTTTTTTATTTTTTATTTGTGTACTAATTAACGAAGTACATTACTGTAGTAATATTATTTGTATAATTATTTACCTATATTCTGCAACCTGACGAAAGTCCTATCCTCTACTTTAAGGGGTTGAAAGTTTTTTTTTATAAAGCCTGAAATACGTTTATTCTTATTTGTAATATATTATAATAATAAGTGTGTGTACTTGTACTGCCGTGCCCCCAGCTTTAATGCCCGCCTTAACCACTTCATTGCGTACATAAGCGGCGGTTGCAAACGATTGATATTTCGCGCCCCCGCTCTCAAGTCACCGCTCTAGGCTAGGTCTGCAGAGTGTGGCCTTCGACTATGCCATGGAATCTCTGTGTCAGATGATTTTAGATCAAGACATGAAACTGACACGACCATATATATTTTTTGTAATATTTTCTGACACGACCATTAAACATCAACGTAGTTCAAAAACTAAATTTCTTTGATGATTTCACCTACAAAAAATGGCCGAATGATACATAGGTAGCTAGGTAGGTACCGAGGTCATGTAACTACTCTCTTTAATTGATTTATCATATTTGGTTTGAAAAATCAGCAAGTTTTTTTCGCTCTAACTGTGCGGCCTTTACTTAAACCGAGAGTCCACTCCACTCTGACCTACCTCGCCTTCTACTTCGGGATGTCCTAATGTTGCCAAACACAATTTTGACATTTGTTTGACAGTTCTTCAACAACATTCTTTCTTTTAGTTTTTTTGGTGTGACAGTATATTTCTGTTAATGCTCCAACTTTACTGATTTCGGGATCTTTGTAATTACAAAAAGGCTCCAGGATGGAGTCTAACGTCAATGGATCTGCGAACCCATCTCGAGCGACAAGATTCATGATGGAAGGGGTCGGTGCTCGCGTGATTCGTGGTACCGATTGGAAGTGGGGCAAACAAGTAAGTAAACTAATGTTATTAATTCTTTGCACCTGCATTTTACTCGATCTTGACATACTCGTCGTATGACATGCATCTTTGCATTTACTGGACTAATGTGTATTGCTGCTCTTTTCTCAGGATGGTGGGGAAGGGCACGTGGGTACGGTACGAAACTTCGAGTCTCCTGAAGAGGTGGTTGTGGTCTGGGATAATGGCACTGCGGCTAACTACAGGTGCTCGGGAGCATATGACCTGAGGATACTCGACAGTGCACCAACAGGTGTCAAACATGAGGGGACAATGTGTGATACTTGTAGACAACAGCCTATTTTTGGTAAGTAGCTGACTTAAATTCTGTCTGCTGAGACATTAAATCAGTACTATAAATAGCTAGATAGTTGTCATTGATAAATTGTGTTTTCTTAGAACTAGACCATGAGACAGGCACCTGGGAGTTTATTTAGTTTATTTATTCATTCACAACCTAATTTTATGGAATGTTAAACACAGTTCTGACAGGGCATTACTCTGACAAGACATTACTTCAACAAAAAAGATAATTTCTTATGTACTACAGTCTTCATAAAATAAAAGGCCTGGTGACAGCCTCCGTGTTACTGACATAATAAGGTTGAATTTATTTTGTGAAGACTGTAACTGTTGAATCCCTAATTACTCACGGAAGTCTCCATATTCCCATTTATTATTATTGAAAAAATATTTACATGCATACATGATTTTATTTATTGTTCCAGTTGCCAAAACTTACATAACAAAACAACAGCTCTATTCCTACTTCTAAATTATTTTAGTGCTGCACTTCTTAACCCTTTCGCTTGTCTGCTGGCCGGAATAGAAAAAATAATGACATAACAATTTAGGCAAAATTTATTTTCTTGCCCCACAAATGCCCACAATAGAATCTTCAGTACTCTAGGTGACTTCTGTCAAAAAAGTTCCTTTTTAGGTTCTCTGCGTCTCAGCAGGTTAACATAGCTTTTAGAGATAAAATTTTAACAAGTTAAAAATGTTCTTCACTTGTTGTTAAAAATTTAAACTCCTGATAAGTATGTACCTAATTATGTTAATACTAGGTGTGTAGGTTATGCTCCTAATATCATAAAAGTCATATCACAGAACCATGTCTTGAAATATTATGCATTTCTTCACATAAGCGGGATTCACACTATCACACCATTACGCATAACTACACCACAGAACTATTTAACTAACTTAGTTTGAGCCATGTGGTACATACAGTTCAACCGTAGCGAAGGTTTATCATGCATATTACAGAATAGATCATCACACCAGATAAGTTGAGCTCTGAGTTCTGTACAGTTAGTATTTCATCAAAATCAAGTCTTCATTTAATCAAGTTCGGAACAACGAAATACCTGGGGCCCTGAGAGATACAAAATAGCTCGTGGCTCAATCAAAACCGGTCAGCTGCACTTGGTCGAAATATTGTAGTGGGTGTGTGTGTGTGTGGGTGTGTGTTGCTCTGGCTTGCACAATTTGAGTGGGAATTCAGGAATTGGGGCGAATTTTACTCCTATTGCTAGTAATGTATAGTTTGTTTTAACGGTTGCTTATTTAATATTTGCTTCAAAATAGTAATAATAAATCTTAGCATTTTAGTTCAGTTTCACTATTTGAGTTATTCGGAAGCGGTCTGTGTTTTGTTTCACGGCATAGCAAATAATTCATATGATGATACAGCGGACAGTGTTTGAGATCTCATCACAGGTGATGTTATGAATGATTCAATAGGGATGGGAAAGCCTATACATGGAGTGTGATGTGTGATGTTTGGTGCCATTGAATAATTTGATATCATTCTCTTCAAAATGTGATGCCATATCACATCACTTCTAATTGCGCTATTTGCGGATGTCTAGTTAATACCCATTACCCATCATCATACTATCAACCCACCTAAGTATATAATAAGAACCATTTAATTCAAACTTAGTTTTTGTACAAAATAGTTCTTTCTGCTCTTGATTTCCTTTTTGATAAAATATCTGCTACATTTTCAATTGAACTAACATACTTTACAAGTATTTCTCGTTTACTAATTAAACTTTAATACAATTATATTTTATATTGGTATGCTTTGACCTCTTACTGTTTTAATTTAACTCCATTAATTTAATTGCGCTTTGATTTATCTATTATTTAATGGACAGTTAAAATCTTGCAGCAAACCCTTTAAATATATTAACTTTGCGGGCGCTAGAGCCTTAGCTATATATTCAGCTTCGGTCATTGATAAGGCGACAACATTTTGTTTCTTGCAGAAACAGGCCAACAAAATGTTACCATAGAAAGTCAAAAGTCAAAGTCAAAGTCAAAGTACTTTATTACTGTAGATATTTACATATACTTAGCAAACGTCATTTTTTGCCTCTTCTCTACATTGGACCACTGTGGGAGAAGGAGGGCGTAGAAACTCCCACAGATTGATTTTTAGATCTCTTTTAAAAATAGGTTGTGCTTAACTAATACAATTATGTTTTTTTTTATTTAATAAGCAGGCAATAATAAATAATTACAAAATTATTAACAGCGAGATATGTGTTGAGCTAGATTAACCCCATACAGTCCTGTCATTTAAGTAATCTCGAACATTGTAATATCCCTTTTTCGAAAATTGAATCTAGTAGCAATGTAATGAAAACGACTTGGAAAATTATAAACAGAGAGACTGGAAAGGCCAAAGCTACACATAATAACTTCAAGCTTAAGATAGATAATCAATTGCTAAGTACAGACCTAGAAGTAGCAAAAGCTTTCGAAAATTTCTTTACGGACATTCCAGTTTCAACAACCAAGTCTTTAAATTCATCTCCCGCTGCTGCTGAATCTATACTTAAACAAAACTTTGAGGAATGTAAAACAGATTTTAAATTTAGGCACGTAAATAATGAAGACATTGTAAAAGCGTTTAAATCCCTGGAAATGAAAAAGACAGCTGACGCCCATGGTCTATCAGTAAAAATTATTAGTTCCATTGTAGATTGTATTGCACCTCACCTTTGTTGTATATTTAATCAATGTATAGATAGTGGTGTGTTTCCTGACTTGATGAAACTAAGTAAAGTTATACCTTTATTCAAAGCTGGTAGTACATCAGACCCCACCAATTTTAGACCCATATCGATACTACCAACGCTTAGCAAAATATTTGAAAAACTCATACTTAATCAATTGCAAAGTCATTTTTATCTCAATAATTTAATTCATATTGCTCAGTTTGGTTTCACAAAGGGTCGTTCAACAGCCGATGCTGGTGTTGAACTAATCGACAATATTTTTGATGCCTGGGAAGACGCAATGGATGCAATAGGTGTCTTCTGCGATCTATCCAAGGCTTTTGATTGCGTCCATCATGACACTCTTGTCAGGAAGTTACGCCATTATGGTGTAAAAGATCAGGCACTTGGCCTTCTGGAGTCATATCTAACAGATAGGGTTCAGATGGTCGATGTTAATGGGAAAAGATCACCTGGGTCTTCAATAAGTATGGGCGTACCGCAAGGTTCAATTCTTGGTCCTTTCTTGTTTTTAGTATATATTAATGATTTACCTTACCTTGTTAAAGCAAAACATGGGTTAGTATTGTTTGCCGATGATACTTCTTTGATATTTAAAGTTAAAAGACAGCAATCAAATTATGACGAGGTAAACAATGCTATCTCTAGTATAGTGAACTGGTTTACTGTTAACAATTTATTACTTAATGAAAAGAAAACTAAATGTATTAAATTCGTGTTACCCAATGTGAACCCGGTAACTACAGACATATTTATAAAAGGACAGAGATTGGACCTTGTGCAGTCGACTGTCATTTTGGGCATTACTTTAGACGCCAAACTACAATGGGATCCTCATATAAATAAATTGTCGAACAGACTGAGTTCGGCAGCGTTCGCAGTTAAAAAAATTAGAGCTCTTACCGACGTAGACACCGCTAGACTAGTCTACTTTAGTTACTTTCATAGTCTAATGACCTATGGTATTTTATTGTGGGGTCACGCTGCGAATGCTAATAGTATATTTATTCTGCAGAAACGGGCTGTTCGTGCAATTTATAGATTAGGGCCTAGAGTGTCACTGAGGGAAAAGTTTAAAGAAATCAATATTCTGACATTTGTGTCTCAATATATCTATGACAATCTTGTGTATGTAAAAAGAAATATAACTAATTTTCAGAAGTACAGTGATATACACAATTTTAATACTAGAAATAAAGACAAGTTGGTTGCTTATGTAAGCCGACTACATAAAATTAGTAATTCTTTTAAAGGCAATTGTATACGCTATTACAATAAGGTCCCTACTGATATTAAAAACTTACCTTTAGACAAGTTTAAAATAATAATAAAACAGAAATTGTATAAAAAAGGTTACTACAGGATATCTGATTACTTAGAGGACAGATGTCCATGGGAATAGATTGTTTGAGTAACAGGCTGTTTCGATATATAATTAGCATTCATTTTGTAATTTGACAATATTTTATTTAAAAAAGGAAACGCAAAAGATGCGACGACTGTGGAGTTTCTTCGGTGAGCTCTTCTCCACAGATTCCGCCATTGGGTTAGTGAACTCACCCAAAAAAATGTAATGACGGATCTAAGTGATGTAACAACATCCAATGGAAATAAATGATTTTTGATTTTGATTTTGATTTTTTGATTTTTGATTCGACAACGTCGCTTTAACATGCTTTTTAAATTGCTCAAATGGCAATTTCAAAATCTCCAGAGGTATCTTATTATAGTAGAGAATGCACTGACCCTTGAAAGAATTGCTAACCTTCGCGAGTCTAAATCGGGGCGCACACAGTCTGTGATTATTTCTTAGGTTAACATTGCAGCTATCGCTAAGTTTGGTAAATGTTGTAAGGTTCTTGCGTACATACATTATATTTTCGAAAATAAATTGACTAGCTACAGTTAGTATGTCAATTTCTTTAAAAAGCTCTCTTAAGGAGTCTGTTCGTTTTAAATTATAAATTGCTCGAATAGCTCTTTTCTGTAAAATAAAAATAGATTGAATATCCGCTGCTTTGCCCCACAACAAGATACCATAGGACATGACACTATGAAAGTAACTAAAATATACTAGCCTAGATGTAGCCACATCCGTGCTTTGTCTGATGTTCCTAACAGCGTAAGCCGCAGAACTTAATTTACCAGCTAATTTATCTATGTGGGGTACCCACTGCAATTTGCTATCAATGGTTATTCCAAGAAACTTCGCATCATTTACTAATTCTAACGTGCTGTTGTCTAACACTAAACTCGTCTCAACTTGCCTGACATTTGGAAGTGAGAATTTGATACACTTGGTTTTACCAGCGTTTAACAATAAATTATTAACTGTGAACCAATTCAAGGTTAAAGACAATACATCATTAACATCATCCAAATCTCCTTTTTGTCTTTCAATTTTGAAGACCATTGAAGTATCATCAGCAACAAACACTATGTCAGTTAATTTCTCCACCATGAAAGGCAGATCGTTAATATATACCAGGAATAAGAAAGGGCCTAATATGGAACCTTATGGAACGCCAATTTTTACTCCCGATCCTTCAGATTTAACGCCGTTTACTTCTGCCTTTTGAATTCTATTGCTTAGGTATGATCTTAGTAGATCCAACGCTTTATTTCTAACTCCGTAATGATTTAATTTAATTGTAAGCGTATTATGATCAACACAATCAAACGCCTTCGACAGGTCGCAAAAAACTCCGATAGCATCCTGTGCGGCCTCCCATGCTTTATTTCTAACTCTGTAATGATTTAATTTAATTATAAGCGTATTATGATCAACACAACCAAACGCCTTCGACAGGTCGCAAAAAACTCCGATAGCATCCTGTGCGGCCTCCCATGCAGAATAAATATGAGATATAAGGGTAATACCTGCATCCGTAGTCGATTTACCCATAGTGAAACCGTATTATTTGGCGTGGAGTTGTTTTGTACGGTTGAAGTGTGAGAGCATTTGATTGAGTATAATCTTTTCAAATATTTTACTTAGTGTTGGAAGAACAGATATTGGTCTGAAATTTGAAGGATCACCCTTATCTCCCGACTTGAACAGAGGTATCAGTTTACTGTGTTTCATGAGGTCTGCGAAAGCCCCATCGTCAACACATTTATTGAATATGTAAGCTAAGTGTGGGGCTATAACTGGAATTACTGAACCAATGACTTTGACTGATATACCCCACAGGTCTTCCGTATTTTTTAAGTTAAGTAATTTAAACGTTTTGACAATGTCCTGGGGATATACATGATGAAATTTTAAATATACATTACTGACGCTATTGTTATTTTTTAATAAAGTCTCTGCTTCATATGGAGATGAATTTAGACGGTCTGTTGTGAGTAAGGGTACATTGGTGAATAATGTTTCAAAAGCTCGAGCAACATCAGCGCTGGATTTAACAACATCATCACCTATCTTTAGACAGAAATCAGAAGCCTACAGAACCACTCACGCCTTTCCTGTCCTTCCGTTCCTGTTTTCTCGCCAGCCCAGTCAGCATCTCTATAACCTACTAAGCGACTACTGCTACCCCGTTTATATATGAGAGTTTTGCGATTTCTTTTGTTTTAGATAACGTAATACAAGCTTAGCTGCTTTCCACAATGATATAGTGGGCCTGTCCGAAAATCTCCATTTTGACAGCTGTCAAGTTCACTTCGCGCTCCCCCTAAATCAAGTTTTTGATTAAATACGGAACTATACCAGTGAAAATGCATTCCAAAGAGGAAAGTGACCTCCAGTGATTCTGTGGTAATGTTATCTCGCAGTGCCGCATTGGTTTGGAATCGTTATCAGAGTGAAAAGAAAGACGCTAGGTCATCAAAATCCGGAATTTCGTGCAAATACCCTCATTTTCTGTGATATTGCTGCTTGTCAAATAAACCTTTGCCACCGCATTCAAAAATAGACTTCGACATGGTGGATGCTATAGCTTTATTCTTTAATGTGGTGCCACATCAAACAAAAAACCGGTCAAGTGCGAGTCTAAATCGCGCACGAAGGGTTCCGTACCAACGTTCAATGGAAGCGATGGTTTACACAGCAAAATATTGTTTACAAAGTTATTGGTGCGGTTACTTTCACACTCCATGTACGTAACCAGGTGCATCCATAAGTTTGTATGTGGTATTGAAAGAATTGTTGTATGGGAGCCCCCTTAAATATTTCTTTTATCCTGTTTTTTAGTATTTGTTGTTATAGCGGCAACATAAATACATCATCTGTGAAAATTTCAACTGTCTAACTATCACGGTTAGTGAGATACAGCCTGGTGACAGACGGACGGACGGACAGCGGAGTCTTAGTAATAGGGTCCCGTTTGGAACCCTTCAGGTACGGAACCCTAAAGAACTACCAACAATAAGAAAATGTCAGAAGCTGGTCAGGCTTCCGCACAAGTCAACACAACTGAAAAATCGCCAATCGAAAAAGAAAATTCCAATGCCAAGAAGCTAATGCAACAAATATTTCATCCTGGCCAATAAAAAAAAAACGGCTGATTCTCCAGGAACCAAAACAAACCCCATGACACAAAACAGCCAATTTACCTGCCAAAGAGTCCTACAAGTACGGAATAAACAAGAAGCCCGAAATGAAAAATTACTTCGTTCACCGAACTATAAAGATATCTCGCTGGAAATACTCAAGAAGACTCAGGATGACACAATCGCCATCAACATCTCAAACAGCTTTGAAGGTCTTGCCACGGACGACACGGATGATCAGGGTAACTGTAAAAAATTGGTCTGTCGACAACTAACATGTATCAGTATCGTATCTAACGGAAAAACACCAAAAGAGTAGATAACAGTGTGACCTTAAGAAATGTCACATCTGCTGAAATTACTAAGCTAGTATCAAAATTGAATAATAAAAAAATCATATGGTTATGACGAAATCCCAGTTTGTATTATTAAAGACAATATTGACATTTTAGCGGAACTATTAATGAACTTCTTTAATTTGAGTTTTGATAATTTTATATTCCCAGAGTAGGTAAAAATAGCAAAATTCATTCCTATCTTTAAAAAGGGCACAAAAACAGATCCGAAAATGTAAACGCCTGTATCGCTTTTAACTACCTTAAAAAGAAATAGAAAAACTATGTAAAGCTGATTCATATTTCACCTGGCTAGCAACAATATAGTTAGTAACCGGCAGTTCGAATAGGCGTTGGTACGATGGATGCTATTGACTCACTGATCGATGATGTTGTCAAGAATCTCATTGATTGCACGAAAGTGGCTGGACTTTTCTTTTAGTCCTGATTTTGATACAGTAGACCATAAACTCTTGAAAAACAAAAACAATACGGTGTTAGAGAAAATATCCTAAATTAATTTAAAATCTATCTACAAAATAGAACACAATTTATTGAAATTAAATATGAAAATATGAATCCGATATGTCTAAAATCAAAATGTGAGTGCCACAAGGATCCATTGTGGGACCAATTTTTTACATCATATTCACAAATAACTCAATAGATTACATACGTAATAAAAATCCGGCCATTAAACTTGTTTTGTTTGCTGATGACACGAATGCAATTATATATGCTGATGACATAAACACACTAAATAATAATGTAGTTTTAACTACAGCTTTAGCTCTTTGAGCTTTAATGAGGGGTTCAGCGGAAATAGTCTCCACATAAACCCCAGCGGACAAATATTATGCTTTCTAAAGCACCGCCAGGTATGATGATAGTCTCGAGATTAATTTTAACGACACAGTACAATTGAACAAGTAATTATAGTTAAATTAAAAAATAAAATTATGTAGAATGTTTTCTTAACTGAAAACATGAGTTTGAAGCAATAGAAAGCTCTATTAGTGCATCATGTTATGCCCTGAGAAGTTTAAGAGATGAACCAAGCTTAAACCAACTAAAATCTGTTTACTACACATTAGTCGAATCTAAATTATGGTGCAGCATCATGTTTTGGGGTCATAAATATAATATGAGAAAAGCTTTTTTATGCCAGAAGCGAGCGATACGCACAATGGTCAGAATACCACAGTGGGAAACGTGCAAAGAGTACTTTGTCAAATTAGGTTTACTTACAGTACCGTGTCTCTATATTCTCGTGTTACTTGTGAACCTGGCAAAAAACTTGCCAAAGTACGAGTCATAAGGAGAAAAAAATGTGCGTAACTAATCGCGACGCAAAGATGTAAAAATCGACACATTATTTGCTTGACTGCAAGTTGCAAGTCACTGTGCAAGGTACCAGGCCATTGTCCTGTACAATTTATTATCTATTGACTTGAAACTGATAGACAACATGACCTTTAAGAATGCGGTGCAGAAATACTTGCTGAAGAAGTGCTTCTACACTCTTGAGGAGTTCATAAATATTTATGATCGGCATTAATATCTAAAGCCATAGGAAATGTTAGTTTATTTAGTATGAATCTTATTGAATCAATGACTTTATTTGAAAATTGCCTTAATACTTATTTTTTTTTTATTGTTTATTATTGTATCGTGCTGTATTATTGTTTTTGTGTTTTAGTTTTAAGTATGATTCAAATATGATGTAAATAATCGTGAATGAATAAATGAAATTTAAATAGAGTCAAGGCCATCCTAACTTCTGAAGCTATCCAAACCACCGCAGATCATACTTTACGAGAAACCACATCGAAGGAAAGCTATATCTACAAAGTAATTTCTAAAAACCAGCTGAGAATCACAAGTGGTTCAATAGAAATCTAATAGATTCTTATTGAGCATATAAGAAAAACAGTCCTCATCTGCTACACATTAAATATAAAAGAGGATCGTTGCCACAAAATGTGATAAAAAATATTCACCACTCAACGCCACGCCAAAAGAAGCCATTATTGAAAGCAAAGAATCTACAGGCAACAAAGTAAGAGGAGAGATTGTCTGTGCCCCAACGAGATCCCAAAAAAACCATTAGACACTTTTTTTGTAAATCTGGAACCATCAATAAACAACAAAAACGTAAAGAACCTCGAGTTCATATATAATCAAAAGGTTTCAGTAGAAGGTCCAAAGACGAAAGCAGGCTTAGTTGAATGCACTAGATGTCAACAATATGGACACACCAAAAATAACTGCAGGGAACCACTCCGCTGCGTAAAATGGGCTGGAAATTACAATAGCTCCAACTGTACTAAGAAAGATAGAAATAGCCCAGCCACATGTGCTCTCTACCTTGGAAGTCACCCAGCCAACTACAAAGGTTACCAGGTATACCAAGAAATACCAGCCAGGAAGACTCAACCAAGATTAGCCCAGTGAAACTTCACTAAACTTCAAAGTCAAGGCGGTCAAAACCAAATTGAAAATGAATCAGCAGACACCAAAACCCAAAAGAAAACACAGCATATCCATAAATCGACCAGAACCTTTTCCGACGCTGTGAAGAACACCAGCAGCCCACAAACTTCTCTGCCTATCAACTAACTTGAGCAACTACTTTTCAAGCTGTAGGAGAAAATTGATACATTAGTCCAACAAATAGGCAACCTCTTAGCCTCATAACAGTGCCCGTCAGCAAAACTCAAGGATAAAAAAATAAGAATCGCAATATGGAACATCAATGGTCTGGCAGGCATGAAACTCGAGGTGGAAAAAATTACAAACTTGAGATCTTACTTCTTTCCGAGACTCGCCACACTGATAGTAAAACTATTAAGATCAAAGGGTTTTCATGCTACTTCTGTTATCACCCAGATATGACTGCACATGGTGGAACAGCAATAATAATCAGGGAAGGCATTTGGCATCATCAACTGCCAGTATTCAGGAAAGAGTACCTGCAGGCTGTGTCTGTGGCTGAATGGTGTGGACCACTAACGCTAACATCGGTGTACTGCCCGCCTCCTCGCAGCAAGGGAAAGCATAGACCTGCAATGAATATCATTAAGGTTCACATGTTCACTGAGTTTTTTCACCAACTCGGCCACAGGTTTATATCTGGTGGAGACTGGAACGCTAAGCATCTACATTGGGGATCAAGAATGACGCTAACTCCAGATAGAGAACTCAAAAAATCTATTATTAGCTATGAACTGCAGAGTGTATCAACTGGCGAACCTACATACTGGCCAACGGACCCAAAGAAAAATCAGACCGCCTTGACTTCCATATAAAAAAAGGAATCTCTACCTTGTATATTCACGCAGAGTTTTGATTGGTCGGATCATCGGACCACACTGCGGTTGTTAAGACTCAGCACTACAGTATATATCACAAACCATGTACTCTCCATAACAGATATGCTGATTGGGAGGCCTTTCAACATCATATAGACAGCAATATTAATCTCAGATTACCACTGAAGTTTCCTGAGGATGTGAATGAAGCAGCACATCTAATAACTAGCCTTCTTCAAAATTATGCCTGAAAAGCAAAGCCGGGTATTCCAGAAAAAAATCAACAACACATTTATCCGCTGGAAGTCAGGAAAAGAGTTGAAGAAAAATGCAGAATAAGACGTCAATGGCAACCAAGCATGCACCCTGCAGACAAATCTAAGTTCAATAGAGCCAAACACCAGCTGACAAAGTTTATTGAAGATCTGAAGAACAAAACAATACCAAGACCGACTAGAAAACTGCCACCCAAACAAGAAAGACCACCACTCTTTGTAGAAACTCACTAAATCTAACAATCGACCACAACAGCCAGCATCCCCCTTTAAACGCAATGACCGCAAATGGGCTAGAAGCAGTGATCACGAAGCAGGATTGTTTGCTGAATTTTTGGAAAGCACATTTCAGCCTAACAAAAAATCAGAATTGAGCAACGATCCAGATATTGACATTCTGCTGGAAAGCGACCAACAAATGTCGTTACCGCTAAAGCAAAGTTAGTGTGAAAAAAATATCAAATTAAATTAATAAGTTGGAAAAGAAGGCACCAGGCTATGACCTGATCACAGCAGAAGTACTCAAACTCTTGCCTCGTAAGGGAATAGTATTTCTAGCACTTCTTTTCAATGCGATTCTGAGAATACAACATTTTCCAATGCTGTGGACGATATCACAGATAACACTCATCCACAAAAACGGTAAACCCCCAAATTAAGTATTATCATACCGACCCATAAGCCTCTTTCCCGTTATATAGAAGCTATTTAAAATAATGTTTCTATGGCGACTAAAACCAATGCTAGTGGAAGAAAAGATTATGCCTGACCATTAATTTAACATTCAACGATAAAGCAAGTTCACCGCGTCGTCCGAAAAGTAAGGCAAACACTTCAGAAGAAGGAATTCTGTTCTGCTGTCTTTCTAGACATCCAGCAGGCGTTCGGTAGTGTCCGACACAAGGGATCACTCTTTGAAATCGAAAGTTGGCTCCCAAACACACTACACATGCTCATGAAATTCTACCTGGAAACTCGATTGTTCCAGATAAAGTTCGATGGAAGCTCCTCCTCCTTCAGATAATGCTAAGCAGGAGTCCCCTAGGGATCCGTACTGGGGTCAGTGCTATACACCATCTTTACGGCAGACATACCATGTGTGCATATGTGCCAAATATGCCGATGACACAGCCTGTCTCTCTAGTAGTACAGACCCGGCTAAAGCGTCCAGTCTGCTACAATGCCATGTAAAAAACTGGAACACTGACTAGACAAATGGCGTGTGCAAGCAAGTCCCACGAAATCTGTACACATAACCTTCACCTTAAGAAAAGGAAACTGCCCAGCAATCACAATGAAAGGCGAAACTCTACCCCACAAAACCTGTGTTAAGTACCTTGGTTGTCATCTCGACACACATTCTAACCAAAAAGGAAGAACTAAGAAAAAGATATAGAGATCTACAATGGCTCCTGTGATGATCCTCTAAGCTCTCACTCGAGAACAAACTGCTCATCTATAAAACCATTCTCAAGCCTATCTGGACATACGCCATAGAACTTTGGGGTTCCGCCAGCAACTCCAACATTGAGATTCTCCAACGATTTCAAAATAAAGTGCTTCGCAACATCTCATCTGCACCCTGGTTCACAAGGAACAGTGAAATCCATGAATATCTAGAGATTTCCACCGTTAAGGAAGGAATCGAAAACAGAATGAAAAAATACAAATGTCGTCTTGAAAATCATATAAATCCACTTGCCCAAAATCTACTGAACACATAGGACGAAGTTGTACGGCTGAGGAGAGCAAACATACTGCTATTCGCATAAAACATTGAACGAGGCTGCATCGCTGGATGAAGGCCTCTACATGCCTTAAAAGACACATCATCTGATAAAGGCCAATGAGCTGCTTGCAGATAGTCAACGAAAAGGAGAAAAATAAGCGGCCAAGTGCGAGTCGGACTCGCGCACGAAGGGTTCCGTACCATTATCTATCAAAACGGTAAAAAACACGTTTGTTATATGGGAGCAGCCCCCCTTAAATATGAATTTAATTTAAATTCAATTATTTATTTTTAAAGCGTCAGCGTCTACTGTTGCATGGAGGATCGAACCATATACCTTCATGTCATTATCATCTGCTGCGAAATTCACTTATATAGGCGTGTCCGCTCCTTTACAATCTGCTATCTTAATTTTAATAAGTAGTAGAGTTTTGGAGCATCATGGTTGAAAAAAATGATATGACAACCTGACTGCCCATGATGTTAAAAAGTTTAAAATGTTGTTCAGAAAAAGCAAAAAAAAAAAAACTTCATAAACAAAAAAGTTATTGCTATTTTATCAACGTAGGTGCTAATTAAAAAAAGTACGTTATCAGATTTTTGTGTTGTATTTCATTTTTAAATGATAATAAGACTTTATAACATTCAAGGCTATATTAGTTCTGTTGAAAAATGACAGAACCTAACCCTTCGTTATTCCGCAGTTGGGTAAAAACAATGTCCTTTATTCTTGAAACCGTCCCTCCCTTATTCGTCTTTCATTGTCTTTATTTGTTTGTTCCACTACCTGGAACCATCCCTTTCTCGGCTCGTCTCATGAACAAAGAGAGACGCAAAATGCTATTTTGAAAGGGTGTGAAAAAGACAACAATAATCCTATTGTTTCTTATTCTTTGTCAGCGGGTTCAACCAACCACTTCAGTTCGATTTCCCACCTTGGGTTAGCTGTGTGTTTTGCTTCTTCACTGGACAGATAATTGAACATCGACTTGGCATTCTTGGACTACTGTTTTGTGCTTTGTGTTTGGACTCATGTGAATTGGTGCAACAAACAACGACTTGGCAATTTTACGGACTATGATATCTGTGTTTCGCTGCCTCTGTGAACATGCACTACATACCAGCAGAGTACACCAATATGCACCCTCTGCGTTTATGTGATGGAAATGCGAGGCAAGCTGCTGCACTCTACAGGAATCGTAAATTCTCGGCATCATGACTACCGTGTTATTAACATGTTGAGCTATCAGAGGGAAGATTCCCTGGAACTGGCGTCGGTCGAGGTCATGAAGGAAGACCGCGTTTCGAAAGCGAAGATGAAGTATTGGCAGAGAGAGAAGCTGATCCAACTATTTCGGTACGAGAAATTGAACGACGTACTGGTGTCTCAAAGTCCAGAGCACAAGTAATACTCAAAAATGTTCATAATTTTCATCCGTACCATGTTCAGCGTGTGCAAACCCTGCAGCCGAGAGATAAAAGCAAAGAGTCGCTTTTTTCAGAAGAATGCTACAAAAAATTAGAGGAAATAACGGATATGGTTCAATACCATATTATGGAGTGACGAATCCACATGCCGAAAAAACGGATTTATGAACATGCACAATCTCCATAGCTGGCAGTTGGTGAATCCACACAACAACAAGAAGAAGATCGGTCTCAATACGGTGGGAATGACTACCTGCATTTTTTTCAAAACAACCTTCCTGGCCTATTGGAAGAAGTACCACTTGACATTCGGAGAACAATGTGGCTGCAACACGATGGTTGTCCAGGTCATCATGCCATGAAAGTAAGAACTCACTTGAATGAAACGTACCCAGAAAGATGGATTGGCCGACTCGGAACCATATTGTGGCCACCAAGATCACCCAATTTGAATCCCCTGGATTTCTTCTTTTGGGGATCTTTAAAGGAGTTGGTCTACAAGATCCCAATCGGAAACTTACAAGAGCTAAAAAGAAAAATCCAATAATCCACCACGACAATACGTAAGCGTCGCTACACACGTCACCTTAAGCGATCTTTTATAAAAAGGTGTAGGGCGTGCATAAGGGCTGGCGGTGGTCATTTTGAGCATTTTTTGTAAAAATGTACCGTTTAATTTGATTAAGAAAATCTGTGTCGAATAAAAAACAGTTTACTTAAAAAAAAACGTGTTTTATTTTTTTCATTTTTAATATCTAACACTGCCTTGACTGTTTTAACCCCGGTTTCTCGAACATTTAATCAGTTGTTAATAACTTGTTAACAATCTAGCTGTCAAAACTCCATAAAAGACACCTTGAAATGTTAACAACAGATTAAAAGGAAAATCAGGGGGAAGACAAAAATGTAACTACGTTTTTTTTTTTTCAAATTCAAATTAGCCCCTACGCTCTTAAATTAGCAATAACTTTTTTTTATGGACTTTTGAAAAAAAATACATTTTTTTGCTTATTCTGCACAACATTTTAAACTTTTTAACATCATGGGCATCAGTCAGGTTGTCTTATTATTTTTTTTCAACCATGATGCTCCAAAACTCAAATGATTTTTCGTAGGGTTGAAAATTCCTTATACGATTATTTTATTTATTCTAGTACCACGTAAAGTCAGAAATATTCACAATGTTTTTTTTCAACGAAATCGTTTGTTTGTAAGATTTCAGACGAAAATGTAATACGAAAAGCCTAAAATTGAAACAAAACTCTTTGATCTCAAATATCTCGAAAACCATGACACTTTAACTAAACCTATTTTTGTTTTTCTGATAGAGGATAGTCCGACCCTTCACCGATTACCGTTTGGTCCACTTGTAACGGGACACCCGTTAAATTAAATTATGTTTTTTCTTGAAACCATTTTGCCACTAATCTGGCCTTTTTTGTACCATCTCTCTTGGTAGTGAATTCCCATTTGGTATCTGTGTCGCTCTTATCTTTATACTCTGTTCCATAATTAGCTGCAAAAAAATAAAAAAGCAGTGATACCGTAGTAAAATTTGTAGTTACACTTGGAAGGATATTTTTTAGTCCTGCTGAGTCGTGTGTCATGCTGCACGCTGCCGCGAGGGCCGCGCCGCTCGTTGTTACACGCGTCGCACCGCTTGCTACCGCGAATCACGCGCCGCCCGCTGGCACGTGCATCGCACCGCACTCCAACACGAGTGTCCCGCCACTCACCTCAAATCGTGCTCAGAGAAGAACAATAGCAAACAAAAGAACTGTAGTTTATTCAGATAAGATAGGTGTAGATTTTGGTATGTTTTTGCATTATGGCCTTAAGCAACAAGTGACAAATAATTGTTGTCCTAATATTTCCTTTGAGGATATTATAAAAAAGATAGCTGTAGGGAATTTTGATGAACATACTACCATTGTTATTATGGTAGGAAACCACTCAAACACTAGTCGGAGTGCATTAGATACCGGTATAGATGTACTGCTCAATTTATATAATAAGACGAAGTGCAAGTTTATTCTATGTAACTTTCCTTATTGTTCTAATTTATCGGGGAAACAAAATAAAAGTGTACATAGAATGAACATGCATCTATACAATATAACGTGTCATCATAGTGATGCTATTTTATATTTCGACATGAATAATTTTATTCATAACTTTACTTTGACTCAGGATACTATGTACCTGTCTCATAAAACAAAAAACGTGTAGCTACATTGTTAGCGTATAATATATGCGACACAATTGTAAATACTATAACGCAGTAGCCTTCAGTTTTAGTTAGTATTAGTACTAATAGTAGTGTTTTAAACTAGATAGTTCGACAAAAGAGGACCCCTCAAAACATAAAAAAATATTACAAAATAAGCAGGGGTTTTCTGGCAATCAAATGAAAAATACTAGGACAAAGGGTAATCCCCACTTAAATATTTCCCATCAAAACATGCAGGGGCTACCTGGCAAAGAACTTGTATTAGAATTATTTCTTAATCATTCAGACACCGATGTTATTTGTATTACGGAGCACTGGTTAAAGGAAAATATGATGTCTTTTAACATAAATAATTAAAAATTGTCAGTTGTTACAATAGAAAGACCGTACAAACCGTACAAAACAACTCCACGCTAAACAATATGGTTTCACTAGGGGTAAATCGACTACGGATGCAGGTATTTCCCTTGTATCTCATATTTATTCTGCATGGGAGGCCGCACAGGATGCTATCGGAGTTTTTTGCGACCTGTCGAAGGCGTTTGATTGTGTTGATCATAATACGCTATTAATTAAATTAAATCATTACGGAGTTAGAAATAAAGCGTTGGATCTACTAAGATCATACCTAAGCAATAGAATTCAAAAGGCAGAAGTTAACGGCGTAAAATCTGATGGATCGGGTGTTAAAATTGGCGTTCCACAAGGTTCCATATTAGGCCCTTTCTTATTCCTGGTATATATTAATGATCTGCCTTTCATGGTGGAGAAATTAACTGACATAGTGTTGTTTGCTGATGATACTTCAATGGTCTTCAAAATTGAAAGACAAAAAGGAGATTTTGATGATGTTAATGGTGTATTGTCTTTAACCTTGAATTGGTTCACAGTTAATAATTTATTGTTAAACGCTGGTAAAACCAAGTGTATCAAATTCTCACTTCCAAATGTCAGGCAAGTTGAGACCAGTTTGGTGTTAGACAACAGCACGTTAGAATTGGTAAATGATACGAAGTTTCTTGGAATAACCATTGATAGTAAATTGCAGTGGGGACCCCACATAGATAAATTGGCTGGTAAATTAAGTTCTGCGGCTTACGCTGTTAGGAACATCAGACAAAGCACGGATGTGGCTACATCTAGGCTAGTATATTTTAGTTACTTTCATAGTGTGATGTCCTATGGTATCTTGTTGTGGGGGAAAGCAGCGGATATTCAAACTATTTTTATTTTACAGAAAAGAGCTATTCGAGCAATTTATAATTTAAAACGAACAGACTCCTTAAGAGAGCTTTTTAAAGAAATTGACATACTAACAGTAGCTAGTCAATTTATTTTCGAAAATATAATGTATGTACGCAAGAACCTTACAACATTTTCCAAACTTAGCGACAGCTGTAATGTTAACCTAAGAAATAATCACAGACTATGTGCGCCCCGTTTTAGACTCGCGAAGGTTAGCAATTCTTTCAAGGGTCAGTGCATTCTCTACTACAATAAGATACCTCTGGAGATTTTGAAATTGCCATTTGAGCAATTTAAAAAGCATGTTAAAGCGACTTTGTCGAAAAAGGGATATTACAATGTTCAAGATTACTTAAATGACAGGACTGTATGGGGTTAATCTGGCTCAACACAGACCTTGCTGTTAATAATTTTGTAATTATTTATTCCTGCTTATTAATCATAACAATTAAATTTTTCATATTTGTATTAGTTAAGCACAACCTATTTTTAAAAGAGATCTAAAAATAAATCTGTGGGAGTTTCTACGCCCTTCTTCTCCCACAGTGGTCCAATGTAGAGAAGAGGCAAAAAATGACGTTTGCTAAGTATATGTAAATATCTACAGTAATAAAGTACTTTGACTATTGACTATTGACTGCTGATACAGGTGGTTCTTTAATCTTAGTAAAAAATAATATTAAGGTGAAACAACGGAAAGATATTCTTGCACTTACTGTAGAAAGACAAATAGAGGTATCCTGTGTTGAGTTGGATAGCCATATTATTGTTTGTGTCTACAGACCTCCGAGAGATGAAAACGGCCATGGCAATTTTGAAATTTTCGAGAAAATTATGGAGGAAACCCTCATTAAACTTTGTAATAGCAGAAAAAAGTTAATTATTTGTGGCGATTTTAATGTAGATTTGCTTGTAGATACAACATTGAAACAACGATTAATAACTCTGTTCAAATCATTTAATTTATGTCTTATATTTCTAGAGCCGACTAGAATTACACTTACCAGCCAAACTTGCTTAGATAACGTTTTTTGTGACTGTGCATTCACAAGTAAAAATGTAAGTAACTGCTTACCCTCCGATCACAGTGGTCAAACAGTTTCATTCCCAATTGCCAGTAAAAATAGGACTGATCCATCATTTTATAGGCCTATTACATCCCATAGACTAGAGACGTATATGAAAAAAATAGATATAAATTTGCCAGTACCGGATTTTGATGTACAGAACCTAAACAAAATCTACTCAGACTTCTTCAACATTATTCAGACAGAATTCAATAAAGTTTTTAAATTAAAGAAAGTCAGTGACTACAACGGTAAATCTAAATTTAATGACTGGGCAACGTCTGGAATTCGTTAAAGTAGAGTTATCTTATATGACCTTTATGAACAAAAAACCTATAACTTTGATTGAAAATTTCAGGACTATGTTAAAAAATATTCCAAAACTTTCAAGTTGGTTTGTAGAACTGCAAAAACTTTACATATTAATAGAAAAATTCAAAATTCAAATAATAGAATTAAAACAGTTTGGCAAATAATAAACCGCGAAACTGGCAAAGTTATACCAAGGGACAATGATTTCTGCCTAAAGATAGGTGATGATGTTGTTAAATCCAGCGCTGATGTTGCTTGAGCTTTTGAAACATTCTTCACCAATGTACCCTTACTCACAACAGACCGTCTAACTTCATCTCCATATGAAGCAGAGACTTTATTAAAAAATAACACTAGCGTCAGTAATGTATATTTAAAATTTCATCATGTATATCCCCAGGACATTGCCAAAACGTTTAAATTACTTAACTTAAAAAATACGGAAGACCTGTGGGGTATATCAGTCGAAGTCATTGGTTCAGTAATTCTAGTTATAGCCCAACACTTAGCTTATAAATTCAATAAATGTGTTGACGATGGGGCTTTCCTTTCATGAAACACAGTAAACTGATACCTCTGTTCAAGTCGGGAGATAAGGGTGATCCTTCAAATTTCAGACCAATATCTGTTCTTCCAACACTAAGTAAAATATTTGAAAAGATCATACTCAATCAAATGCTCTCACACTTCAACCGTATAAAACAACTCCACGCCAAACAATACGGTTTCACTAGGGGTAAATCGACTACGGATGCTGGTATTAATAATAAAATTGTTTATTTCAGTCCAAAAAAGGTCCATACATTGACTTAAAACAAATAAAAAATATATTATAGAATTAAAATTACACAAAAATCATAAATAAAATAAAGCCTTATTTCCTATTCCCGTCCCGGTGCACGGAGACCCAGTGTTGCAGTATTTTATTATTATAGATGTTGTTCACTATGATCCCCAGGATACCATTGCTGGACCGTCTAAGGGCTTCCCAAAATACTGCAATCCTGGACCTCAGCAACGCAAAGAAGTCTGGAACCCTGGCATTTGCGAACATGCCCGACGCGCTACAGTGTCTCGGTAGTCTCATGAGACTACGTAGGGCATTATTGTACTGTACTCTGAGGGCGTTATAGGACCGTCTGGAGTATGTGGTCCATAACTGGCAGGTGTAGAAACACTGACAATAAGCCTTAAACAGTGTGATTTTAACGTCCTCAGAGCACTTGCCGAATCTTCGCGCGAGCATGTTACATCGCATAGCCAGGGCTCTGCGCTCCCGCTCGAGGTCCAGGTCATCACTGAGCTTCTCAGTGAGGATGTGCCCCAAGTATCTAAACTGCTGCACAACCCGTACTGGCCCATCATATAGATATACTGGGGGCACCGTCTCCGGACCCCTCCCTGCCCGAAACACCATAACCTCTGTCTTTTTGGTGTTATATCTCATGCCGTGGCTTGCAGAGTATTTTTGACAGACAGAGATCAGATGCCTCAAACCGCTGATTGAGGGGCTGAGGAGCACCATATCATCAGCATAGCTCAGGTTATTTACACAAATCCCATCAATATGGCATCCGATTTTGGTGCCCCTCAACTCCTCAATCAGCCCATTCATGTAGAGATTAAAGAGGTCCGGAGAGGTAAGCCCCCCCTGACGCACGCCACACTCTAGTCTGTATTCACTAGAGTGTGCGTCGCCCCATCGCACGCTGTTAGTCTGGTTCCCGTACCAGTACCTCAACAGATCCGCTACATGCGTGGGTACATTTGACTCATTCAGTTTTTTCCATAAGATCTGGTAGTTGACAAGGTCAAACGCCTTACTCAGATCTAGGAAACACGCGTACACTGACGTGTCCCTATTAATGTAGTAGTTGGCAGTGTACTTTAGTGCAATAATAGCGGAGTCTGTTGAGAGACCGGGACGGAAACCAAACTGCGCCTCGTCAATCTTTAAACTACTGCACAGCTCGGGCTGCAGCAGCCGCTCAAACACCTTACCAACAATGGTCCCTAGGGATATAGGTCTGTAATTGGTTAGGCTGGACAGATCACCGGTTTTGTTTTTAACGATCGGTACTATAACAGACTTCATCATATCTTTAGGTAGGTAAGAGTGAAGCACACAACTGTTAAATAAGCAGGTCAAAACATCATACACGTAATCACTTGCATAGAGAATGTGCTCGATACTGAGGCCGTCATGTCCGGGGGACTTGCCACGTTTCATGTTTCTTATGACCTTAGCCACTTCTTTTTTGTCGAACACTCGTGGTTTGTCTTCGGCCGTACGAACCTCAGCATCGGGCACATCCTCCACGCTCAGAGGTTTGTTTCTAAAGTGCGCTGCAAACATATTTGCTATAGCTGCTGGATCCTGTTGGTTATTTACACTGACTGGTAAACCCTGCTTAGGGGTCATCTTTTTAGTGCTTTTCCAAAAGTTTACAAAATTTTTGCCTTTTCGATGCACAGCCAATATATTCAATTTAATTTCCTCTTGATGGTTTTGACACCATTTTAATTTCTTTTTAAAGATTCGTCTACTTTCATACATTTTATCATATGTTGTCCCTGAGCTAGGTTTACCAGCCACTGTCCAGCAGCTATAATGCAGTCTGGCGATGTCATGGCTTTCCTTGACATGATAGTTCCAGCCGGTGATCTGAGCAGCCTTCCTCCGTGCACCGGCCCGTGCTGTACTACTATGAATGGACGCTGATTGTAAAATATTAATAAAACTGTTATAAAATAATTCAATAGATTCAAAATGACTAGATTCGTTACATTTAAATTCATGGTTACAGACTACAGATTCAGTATGACTAAGCAGATTAGGTAGATTTTTAAAACAATATTCCCCATACATATTAATTTGATTATTATCACGTTGTCCCCCCCATTGCACCTTTCGACTTTTATCACAGGATTTAAGCGTAACATTTTTGCAAGCGACCACCTTCATATTGCACACAACATATAGTGGAAAGTGATCCGACCAATGTACATCATATCCGACACTCACAGTTTGTACAGTACTGAACGCCGCACTCGTGGTCAGGCAATGGTCTAGCCATCTGCGACTACCGTTGATCTCACTTACGTAGGTGTATGTGTCCGAATCAATACCTAAAATATTCATGTCAGCACATACCATAAGCTGTTCTTCACAATAGTCCACCATCTCATTGCCAAACCTGGTATGCGGGTGCGCATTCAGGTCCCCTAGGATGAATACCGCCTCGATGCCACTTTCCTCAATAATCGCGCTTGCACACGCCAGCACGTCCGCGAACTCCGGAAGGTTGTCCTCCTTATCTACCGGCATGTAGACCGAAAACACTAATAATTCACGACCATCAATATTCACTTTGATGGCAGCCAATCTGTCACTTCCGCATTCCACCACCACACAGTTCGGAAACAGGCACTTCCGCCACAGGATGGCCACTCCACCGTAGGGCCGTCCCTGAAGTATTCCGGCCGCGGTATCAACCGCTGACTTGGCAAAGCTTCCAAAATCGTCGTCGATCGTGTGGACAAAGTCAACCTCGTGCGGCATCAGCCAGGTCTCCTGCAGGGCCACTATATCCGCAGAGCGGCAAAGCTCACGCACACTATTTATTGAACGTTTAATTGATTTACAATTAAAACTAGCTAGTGTTATTCCAACAGGGGCCCTATCCATCATTGGGCTTTGTAGTGTTCTTAGCGGCGACTCTGTGAGCGCTATGTTCTCTGAAACGGCGGAACTTTAGGTCTTCCGGCCAAAAATCTATTTCCAAGAATCTTTTAACCTTGTTAGCTGGTATTGTAATTTTGAAAGAATTGAAATTCGTTTTTCTGTACTGCTTAAGAAGCTCCACATTTATAAATTCCTCCCCCATATCACGGATATGCTCCTTTACTTCATTTTCTAGCATATGTGTTTTTGTCCTCGAAAGGTATATAGCCGCTGTAGGTATAGCCGCCTCTAATTTACAGGGAACCTGACGTGCACCACACAGATTCTTTTGCTTCGTATTCCTTCTGCGTTGTACTTTTATAAACCCCTCTGAGTCTATCGTCACATTCGAACTCAATGTTCGTTTTGCTGCGCCACTAAGATTCCCGTCAGTATGTTCATTCGAAGAGTTTTCATTGCGGCTCTGCGTTTGCGGTGTCAATACAATGTCCCGATAGGCGAGTTGACGACCGGGTGAGTCAGTAGAAGCGGTTGACCTTGGAGCGGGCCGGTCGGAAGGCAGATGCGGCCGCGGCAGCGCGTCGGCGGGCAGTGCAGCGGGGGGAGGGGGTGCCGGCCGCGGCGAGATCTGTTTTTGCATTGTTGATTGTGCCACTTCAACATTAGGAATGATGCTACTTATTCCTGGTTGTAGGTTTTTCCTACCACCATGCAACGGAGTACTATGCTCGCAGATAGTGTTTCTTTTCTGATTGCTGTTAAACAGGGAACTTAGCTTGTCTATGTCGGAACAGACTTTGGTCTCAAATAGCGTCATCTCAGTTTTTGAGACGGTGTCAATACGCATGTTATGTAGCTCATTTTTCATAATTGCTATATCTTTGAGCAGTCGAGTCACGTCTACATGGTCAAAGGACACGGGGGGTAATTTGTTAAGATCTTGAGCGACAAAAATTGGCTGCGTGTCCGGCTCGGTCTCTTTGAACATTTTAATAACATCTTTTATGTTCTTCTTCGACTTGTCTTCACCCTTCCTCGTGACTAGTCTGTTACCTTCAGGGAGACACTTGAAGATCTCCGACTTGCCGTGCTCGATCTCGTTATCGCTGAAGTTCGATGCACATATTTGCACAATGCTCAGCTCGTCTAGCACTTGAATTTTATTTTGCACGAATGTCAGGAACTCGTTTATCACTATGTTACGGTTAGCCATTGCTATCCACACATATCGCAAAGCGTAGGTAATAGATCGATTCAAACTAATTTAACTCTCGGCGTATGAGTCAACGCGACCTGTCCGCTACGCGCACGCGCAGCAACTGGTATTACCCTTATATCTCATATTTATTCTGCATGGGAGGCCGCACAGGATGCTATCGGAGTTTTTTTCGACCTGTCGAAGGCGTTTGATTGTATTGATCATAATACGCTTTAATTTAACGCTATTAATTAAATTAAATCATTACGGAGTTAGAAATAAAGCGTTGGATCTACTAAGATCATACCTAAGCAATAGAATTCAAAAGGCAGAAGTAAACGGCGTTAAATCTAATGGATCGGGTGTAAAAATTGGCGTTCCACAAGGTTCCATATTAGGCCCTTTCTTATTCCTGGTATATATTAACGATCTGCCTTTCATGGTGGACGCTATTAATTAAATTAAATCATTACGGAGTTAGAAATAAAGCGTTGGATCTACTAAGATCATACCTAAGCAATAGAATTCAAAAGGCAGAAGTAAACGGCGTTAAATCTGATGGATCGGGTGTAAAAATTGGCGTTCCACAAGGTTCCATATTAGGCCCTTTCGTATTCCTGGTATATATTAACGATCTGCCTTTCATGGTGGAGAAATTAACTGACATAGTGTTGTTTGCTGATGATACTTCAATGGTCAAAATTGAAAGACAAAAAGGAGATTTTGATTATGTTAATGGTGTATTGTCTTTAACTTTGAATTGGTTCACAGTTAATAATTTATTGTTAAACGCTGGTAACACCAAGTGTATCAAATTCTTACTTCCAAATGTCAGGCAAGTTGAGACCAGTTTAGTGTTAGACAACAGCACGTTAGAATTAGTAAATGATGCGAAGTTTCTTGGAATAACCATTGATAGCAAATTGCAGTGGGGACCCCACATAGATAAATTAGCTGGTAAATAAAGTTCTGCGGCTTGCGCTGTTAGGAACATCAGACAAAGCACGGATGTTGCTACATCTAGGCTAGTATATTTTAGTTACTTTCATAGTGTCTTGTCCTATGGTATCTTGTTGTGGGGGAAAGCAGCGGATATTCAAACTATTTTTATTTTACAGAAAAGAGCTATTCGAGCAATTTATAATTTAAAACGAACAGACTCCTTAAGATAGCTTTTTAAAGAAATTGACATACTAACTGTAGCTAGTCAATTTATTTTCGAAAATATAATGTATGTACGCAAAAACCTTACAACATTTACCAAACTTAGCGATAGCTGCAATGTTAACCTAAGAAATAATCACAGACTTTGTGCGCCCCGATTTAGACTCGCGAAGGTTAGCAATTCTTTCAAGGGTCAGTGCATTCTCTACTATAATAAGATACCTCTGGAGATTTTGAAATTGCCATTTGAGCAATTTAAAAAGCATGTTAAAGCGACTTTGTCGAAAAAGGGATATTACAATGTTCGAGATTACTTAAATGACAGGACTGTATGGGGTTAATCTAGTTCAACACAGACCTCGCTGTTAATAATTTTGTAATTATTTATTATTGCCTGCTTATTAAATAAAAAAAAACATAATTGTATTAGTTAAGCACAACCTATTTTTAAAAGAGATCTAAAAATCAATCTGTGGGAGTTTCTACGCCCTCCTTCTCCCACAGTGGTCCAATGTAGAGAAGAGGCAAAAAATGAGGTTTGCTAAGTATATGTAAATATCTACAGTAATAAAGTACTTTGACTTTGACTTTTTACCATTAATAAAAGACTCGTGTCACCAAAAACCATATCTATGCCAAAGATAATAATATTTTATAACTTATACGAGAAAATAATTAAATAAAATACCATCGTTGCAAACACATTTTTGCCCGAAAGTTAAATGGTATGTATTGGTTTTTACGTGTTGACAACACTGAGGTGTTCTGAGGCCGCGTCCAAACTGAACGGTACAGTTGCATGCGATTTTCTCTTTTTGTTTTCGATTTCATAGTACAGTATTCGATAGTACACTGCGACGATTCATGTGGAGTCTTCGCATATGTCCTCTTCATCATCATCATCATTGTCACAGAACATTTTATGATAAATATCATAAAATGTTCTGTTACATCGTCCATAAGATGGTCGAGTTTCATAATTTTGTCCTCTACTTTTATTATGTGTTCTACACAACGTCTCCAATTTTCTAGTGTGACCTGAAAAACAAAATATAAATGTATGATTGAATTGGTCCTCCTTGATTGTTATTTATATTTTTTTTAACTTCATATTTATTACCTCATTCAGGCCTTCATTAAGAAGCCTCTTTACATCGGCCATTTAAAAGGTGCTATTATGTCTTGCAATATATCCTTTTACTTGTGCCCATATAAGCTCTACAGGGTTTAGCTCACAGTGATATATATGGTGGCAATCTCAGCATAGTGATATTAGTGTTGATGAAATACGTGCAATCTACATGTTAAAGTCAGATAAATAAGCATATTAATTACTAGTAGCTCAAAGCTCATTTTGGCGAAATTAATTCTGAATTCAATTGGTACTCTTTTGTAATTGGCACTCCAGTAATGGCAGAGGTTTTGTGACTACACTCTGTTTTCGATAGTTTTCGTTCCTCAGGCCATGGTCTTACAACATGTTTATAAACGTTAACTACCATACATTTTTCATTCGGCGTCAACGCTTTCCGTAGTCTTTTTTTCGTAGGAGACGAAAAGTCACTGTTCCTAACAGGTCGAGCAGCACTATTAGAAGGTCCAGGGTCAGAAGCAGTCGTTCTTGCCAAACTCACAGTTTTCGAACTTACATTAGTGGGTTCTGGATCGGTATCCATTGTGACAAAGCCGAGGTAAACAGGTAAAGAGATATCGAAGTCCAAGAAATCGAAAGCGAAAATCACTTATTATTACGATTAGCAAGAGTCAGTACGAAAAACAAGCCAAAGTCGTCGAAATTCAATTTAATATAATAATGTCATAACAAACCATCTTTTCAGGATTTTTCTAAAAATTAAAATATTTCACGTATAAACCGCTAGTTTGTGACTCAGACTGTAACTGTACAATAAAAAGTTGGTAAAGAGCAGTTTCACATGTGTTCCATACCTACAGACAACAGTGCAATCTAGTGTTTTTGATGACTTATGTCACCTGAATAATAGGATCAGTCGGTGGAAAATACTACGATATAAGCTGTTTAGCTAATTGCTGAGGACTGCAGATTCCAATTGGCAGAGAGATGCCTCTCATCAACTATGAGACGGCACTAGTCAACACCGGGAGCGCGTCATCACGCTGCTGCATCTAGCTCAATTATACGAAACTATTCTACGAGTTCTTCGAGGCTTGTCGTCGCCGTGTGCTGCGACCACGTCGTACAGCGCCACGACCAGTGGTGTGTTGTGGGACTGCACTACGAAAATTGTTTTTAAGTAACTCATTTATTATTTATTTAAATTTTATTGGTCATATATTGTACATGGAGGTAATAATGTATCATTTAATTTAATTTTACAATTTGTATATTAAAAAAAAAGTAATTTAGTTTGTATGAGCATGTCTACAGCTTTGTGTCCCCACTGCCCCGATTCATCGAGGCTATATGTGGTTCCCCGTGGTTTGAGTGTGCATATTAGCCGCATTCATGGAAGTAGTCAGACGCGCTTCGCGCGATTGCTAGTTCAGGATGCCCCGAGTGCGTTCCCTGGGGTGGTGGCATCCACACCTTCTTTGGACCAGTTATCAATTCTGAGGAGGAATGTTAGGGTGCTTAAACACATTCCGAAGGGTGCTAGGTGCATCGCTGCGTCTAAATTGTCACAGGTTATTGAACGCTGCATACAGTCTAATGACCTTTTGGATTGGTATAGTTTGTTGACCTTTTCTTACACTGCGCTCAGGGTTCCCTCATCGGAGGACCGTAGCCGTTCACTCACCGCGAAAGTGAAGGAAAATGTTGCAAATGAAGCTCCGAGTGACTCACTTGCATCAGTTTGCGCCACGATTCCCTTGGGTCAGAGGTCATTTTATAGATTAGTAGAATCGAAGGTGCACGATGGTGATCTGAGTGGAGCGGTTCGGGTGTTATTGTCGGACTGTTCCATCGCACCTGATAATGACGAGACCCTGAAATCCTTAAGAGAAAAGCATCCTTGTCCTCACCGACCTTTGGACTTTCCTCCTGAACCTGATCTTTCTTCGGTGTGTCTATCTGTGGAGGTGGGTGACGTTGCGCAGACAATTGCCTCTTTTAAGAACGGCTCGTCTGGTGGGTTGGATGGTTTGCGCCCTGAGCACCTTAAGGAATTAACGTCTGTAGGGGCTGGTGATGGTGGGGTTGCACTGTTGAGTTCTCTATGTAACTTGACAAACTACATGTTGAAGGGCGTGATTAATAGGGAGGTGTGCCCTTATATCTATGGAGCCTCTCTTTGTGCTTTGGAGAAGAAGGATGGGGGCATTCGGCCAATTGCTGTGGGCAGCGTGATTCGGCGTTTGGTGTTAAAGATGTGCTGTCGTGCGGTGAGAGGTGATCAAGCATCGCAGTTGCAGCCTGAGCAGTTAGGAGTCGGAGTAGCTCTAGGGTGTGAGGCTGCCATTCATGCTACTCGTTCATATGTGATGAGCAGGGTTGCCTCACATGAAATCGTTGTTAAGGTGGACGTTAAGAACGCCTTTAATACTGTTGAGCGGGACGTCGTCTTAAGAAGGGTGAAGTCTTGTTGTCCAAATTTGTACCCATACCTGCACCAGTGTTACAGTGCCACTAGTAATTTGTTTTTCGGTGGGAGCCTGGTGCAGTCAAAGGTAGGGGTTCAGCAGGGTGATCCCTTGGGTCCTTTTCTCTTCAGTATGGCAATCCAAGAAGTTGTGGCTTCTTTGCGTTCACCTTTAAACGTGTGGTATTTAGATGATGGCACAATCGGTGGCAGTCCAGAGGTGGTTCTGGAGGATCTTAGAAGACTGATACTTGGGTTCGGCAAATTAGGGCTTAAGTTGAATACCCAGAAGTGTGAAGTATTTTCTTGTTCAGGACAATTACCTCAAGAGGTGAGCGACGAAATCCAATCAGTCGTTCCCGGAATCATTCTTAGGAATAAGGTGGATTTCACACTTCTGGGTGCTCCTATTTTCCCGGAGGGTATTCCCGGAGTATTGCAATCAAAAATTGATATCCTTAAGGCGTCGAAACCACATTTAAAGCAGCTTTCCGCCCCTGTTGCCTTGACGATTTTAAAAAGTTGTCTTTCTTCACTAAGGCTAACTTATTCCATACGGACTGCCCCGATTTGGTTGCACAGGGAAGATAACTTCTAGATACGATGCAGTTTTGAAGGATTTGTTGGAGTGCATCATCAACGTAGAGATGTCCTCGTCTCAGTGGGTGCAAGCCACGCTGCCCATCAGGTACGGGGGTTTAGGTGTTCGACGCTTGCAGGACACCGAGCTCCCTGGCTTTCTGGCTTCTTCGCATGGTGTTGTGGACCTCGTTACTCACATCTTGGGTATACATGGTGACGGGTTCCGCATTCCTTTTGCGGGGGAGGCGGAGAGCTTATGGCGTGCCCGGTGTCCTAGAAGCGACCTGCCGGAAAGGCTATGTAGTCAGCGCTCCTGGGATGAAGTCCTGTGCGAAGTCATTCGTGATGATCTCCTCGCTCATAGTTCGGGGCCGGAATTGGCGCGCCTGCGTGCCGTTTGTCAGTCCGACTCGGGGTTGTGGCTGCACGCAATGCCTTCTCCCCAGCTGGGAACTTTCCTGGACGACGACACTTTGCGCGTGGCAGTCGCTTTGCGTTTGGGCTGCACTATCTGCCAGCTGCATCGATGCGTTTGTGGGGCATGGGTCAATGAGTTGGGTCGCCATGGCCTACATTGTACCAGGAGCGCTGGCAGGTTTTCGCGGCACCACGCAATAAACGACATCGTTCGTAGGGCTTTGGTATCGGCCAACGTTCCTAGTGTGTTGGAGCCGCCAGGTTTGTGCCGGTCGGATGGGAAGCGTCCGGACGGCTTGACCCTGGTACCTTGGGAGAGAGGACGTTCCCTGCTATGGGATGCGACCTGCGTCTGCACCTTTGCAGCCTCCCATGTCGGGTCAACGGCGGCCCGCGCTGGTGCAGCCGCCGAGTCTGCCGCAAGACAGAAGTGCCTTAAGTATGCCGCACTCACGGGAAGCTACATCTTTGTGCCTCTTGCGCTCGAGACGACTGGGGTTTGGGGGACACAAGGGAAAATATTTATTAAGGATCTGGGGCGCCGTCTAAGGGATAGAGGATTTGAAAACCGCTCTGGGGCATTTCTGATGCAAAGGATCTCCCTGGCGGTGCAGCGGGGAGATGCTGCAAGCGTCATGGGAACCTTAGCCTCGGCAATGTCCCGGGGTGGTTTATTCGCGTAGTTGTTTCTTTTAGTGTTTCTATTTTATTTTTAATTCATATATTTTGGTTACTTTCATTGTTGTGTACTTACATGTACTTAACATGTACTTACGAAAACTTTTTTGAGGGGAATGAAAGAACGAATGAGTATTCAATATCCAGCCAGATATCAAATAGTGAAACTCTTTGTAGGTATAATGAAACTTTTAGTAAGTATGTCTATGTTTGTCTCCTACTTGCTAGTCCAAACAAAAAGAGAAACCCGATGTCAATACTGTGTACAAGACTAACCCCCAGTTTCATAGGCGCTGATCAAAGTTAACAGATTGGTTAAACTTCACGTGCCGCTATTTTTAAGAATAGATAAATCAATTGAAAATTAGAGAATCTCATGACACTGTACCATTCAGTGTGAATGCGGCCTTTGCCAAATGGCAAAGTGACTTCTTTTTTTTGCAGCTAATTATGGAATAGACATTAGGCAATCCTGAGTCTTCCCAAGTTCCCAAGCATTTTAGAGAATTAAATTATTTGTCTATCGCGTCTTGCCCTTTTTTGATCTCTTTCGACAGCTTCTTTGGAAGATCCTGGGTCACCCATACACAAACAGTAGCCTACATATGTTTCATAATCTTCTAATATTTTTGGAGGCCTAACAATTCTGCCGCTTCATGTTTTAACTAAATTTTCATCTTTAACGCCATTTCTCTCAATCATGCCTTCTTCAGCACAGTCCTCAAATCATTCTTCTCATTAAAAAGTTCTTATATCAACATTTGAATTATCACCGACAACCTCTTCTTGTCTTTATTTTATTGATGAGGTTCAGCACCATTCTTATTTTCCCGATACATTTATTGGTAAGGTTAAGTAATCGTTATAATTTTCTTGATTATTTTCAAAAAATAATAATTACTCTTTGCCTATCATGTTCGTTATCGGTTTATTGTAAACAATATCATCTTCATCAAATCTAACGTCTTGTGAGACAATATTTTTATTATTTTTAGTGTCCCATAAGTTCAACCCTGTCCTGCTATATCCCACCATTCTGGACTCAAGTGCTCTTTCCAAAACTTTACTTGGTTTGGGTGCATGCATGCATGAGATGCATGCCCATGCCTTTTGCACCAAGTGAACGAAGTTTGCTAAAGTCTCTTCTCTTCTTCGGTAGCTTAGTTTCAATAAGCATAATCCTTGCTTTGTTATATAAACTGCGATCCTGCGTTCTGCAACGCCATTGCTGGTTGGCGAATATGGTAAACTGTATTCTAAAACTGTGCCTTTATGATTACATCAATAAATCAATCATCAATCAATCTGTGGGAGTTTCTGCGCCCTTACCTCCCACAATGGTCCAATGTAGAGAAGGACAAAAAATTATGTTTGCTAAGTATACGTAAATGTCTAAAGTATAAAGAAATTTGAATACTTGAATTCAAAATGGACGTCGTTTGTTGAACGTACATTCGCCACCATCGTCACACCTTATCCTTTTAACCTTTTTTTCAAATTAATTTTCGTATCGATGTATATAGTTGATAATGTTGTCAGCAGCTTTCGATTTCCGTTTTAATAAGAAAACTATACAAAAGTGAGAAAAATGTTTAATAATAGTTTTAAAATAGATTTCACCCGTATAGTTGGAATTGTGGAGGGAGAGTTCTATGACCTGACTTGACCTAGATCTCTCCAAACTTTGGTAACCTTGCCTTACCTCTCATATACGCATTACATAGATCGTTAGATAAAGATAAAGATAAAGATTTTTAATTGCTAAGATAAGGGTGGGCAGTCGATGGTCAGTTATATATACATTATGAACACTTTATCTGCTATTAATTTTAGCATGCAAATATTAAATAGTCCACATTACACTGAAAAAAATAAATCTTACTGTTAGTATTGCTCTAGCTTATTAAATTATTTTATATGTAAGTTTTATATTTTATAAATTCATCTACTGAATAAAAACATTTCTGTAGAAGCCATTTAAACAGTTCATATTTAAACTTATTAATTGAATATTCTTTTATCTCTTCGGGTATTTTGTTAAATATTTTAACGCACATAGCAGGACAGATCTTAAGATACAGTGATGGACGTGGCGTATGATTATATATTAACCTATTCGGGTTTCTCGTATTTCTTGAATATTGTTCTTGGGCTCTTTTAAATAATTTTGGATTAAGTTTTACAAATTTTCCTATTTCCAGTATATACAAACATGTTAATGGCAAAATATTTAATTTAGTGAAAATTGGTTTGCATGATTCATTTGGGGCCATACCACAAATTGCACGCACACATTTCTTTTGAGCAATAAAAAATTTATTAATATCAGTGCCGTTTCCCCAAACTACAAGACCATATCTCATGACAGATTCTACATATCCATGATAGGCAACTAGAGCAGTCTTTATCTCTGCTGTTTTCCTAAGTCTACGTAATACATAAATAAATCTATTGATTTTCTTACAAACTTTATCAGTGTGATCTTTCCTATTTAAATGTCTATCTATGTTAATACCTAAAAATGTCACACTGTGAGCCTCCTCTATGATTTGTCCGTTGTGATTTATATTTAATGTCATATCTCTATTGAATTTGTCAAAGTTATTAAAATTAATGTACTTTGTTTTGTCTAAATTAATCTGTAAATTATTATTATTCAACCACTCAATTACACTAGTTATTGCATTATTAATGTCTGATTCGTGGAAGGAGATGTCATCACTTATTGCGCGCGTTACATTTATTGAAATATCGTCTGCGAACAAAATACACCATTGATTTGTCACCTCAGGTAAGTCATTTATATAAAGTAAAAATAGAAGCGGTCCAAGGACACTGCCCTGAGGGACGCCGAATTTGTTAGATTTTAAGTCAGATTGAAAACAATTTACTACATTTTTGTCATCTGCTCCACAAATTTCTACGAATTGCAATCGGTTATTCAGATAAGATTGTATCCAGTCCCGTGCAGGGCCCCTGATCCCATTTGCTTCGAGTTTGGATATTAGCAAGTCATGCGAAACAAAGTCGAATGCCTTTGACATATCCAAAAAGAGAACCGTGCTGTAATATTTTGTATCCACATTATGAACAATTCTATCAATAAGTTTGAAGGCTGCCAATGTTGCAGATTTGTTTTTTTGAAACCCATGCTGCTCCGGAGTCAGTATGCTATGTTAATCTATAAAATCTAATATTCTGTTTTGCATTGCTTTTTCAAATATTTTTGATAGCACTGGTGTGAGAGTTACGGGACGATAATTAACTAGATCACATTTTTCACCTTTTTTGAAGAGGGGTTTAACTATAGATATTTTAAGTCTATCAGGGAAGCATCCCGTCTCCAATGACATATTTATGAGATAAGTAAGAACTGGTATAATCAAAACATAGCATTTCTTGATAATTTTTGTAGCAATACCGTCATAGCCCTCTGCGTTAGTGTTATTTAAGGACATTACCAGTTTCCCTACGCAATCATTGTCGTATGGACTAAGGAATATGCTTTTACTAACCCTATTACTACCACCGGTCTGAATAAGGTTATGGTTTATTTTATTTGAAATTTTAATAAAATATTTGTTGAAAGTGTTTACAATGTCTAATGGGTCATTGACAACATTTCCCTCATAGTCAATATGTTGTATGAAATGGGATGTGTGAAAAAAACCTGACTCATTTTTTACCACATTCCATGAAGCTTTACATTTATTTTTACTATTTCTCACATAATTGTTATTCGCTTGTTCTTGAGATTTCATTACACATTTTTTTAACATTTTAGAGTATTTTTCGTATTTGAGTTTGTTAGCTTCTGTTTTATTCTTATAAAAAGCAAATCTAAGATATCTCTTTGACTTACAACTTATTTTAAGTCCCTTAGACATCCACTTTGGTTTACCTTGTGAATTAATTTTTATTCTCATGATCGGGAAGCAAAGTGCGTAAAACAAACAGAACAGGTCGTGAAAAATATCAAAGGCTTTGTTTAGGTCAGTTTCCTCATAGACATCTGAGAATGATAGTGCCTCGAGACAGTCATGAAATTTCAAAACATTTTCTTCTGAATAATCCCTTCTGTATATGAATGACACCTTAGGTACGATTTTTTTATAACTGACTGGAATTGACAGTAATTGTGCAGTTTCATGGTCTGACAATTCCAATGGTATGACCGTTCCTACTGCTTGACTTATATTACTAATTATATGGTCAATGCACGATGCTTGTCTGGTGGGTTCTGTAATATGAAATGTCAAATTGTTATTACTAATAATGTCTGTTAAATTTCTTGCAATAATGTCATTTTTAAGTATATTAATGTTTATGTCACCAGTTATAACAATCTTCCTGTTTTTATATTTTGTAGTGTTATGCTACTTACGTGCTATTTTCCGGTCTGTTCAGCTGGATACTTGGTGAGCTGTACAGTCTGATATTTGGTATCACCTTTATTTTCATAGGACCCTGTAACGTTTTAAACCATAAGAACACATTAACAAATCATTTTCGCTTCGTATTTTCACACTATCAGCACTTCTAAATCGATAGCGAAGGGGTTTACCTTTGGTGACCTTGTATTTGGCTTTCTCCGAAACTCTGCAATCTCGGGCTTCGTGCGCGCTGGTGCGCTACCCTTATATCTATCGCTGTTATGTAATTTTGGCTATGTGAACTTGTTGATTTTTCTATTACGAGCCTGAAACCAAAATCTGACATTTACTTTGTTGTTGTTTATCTGGTTGTCATGGCAATGTCCATTCAAACTCGTTAGCGGTCTGATATGTTTGCTTCAATACTTTTACAAAAATACTTTTTCTCTCTTGGCCACTCACAAAAATTGCTTTTAATTTAAATAATTTTTAGAACTCTCCAAAAAGGGTATAAGAGCGGAACATTTCTGAAATTCTGGAGTCTCACTTCAGCTCTCAAGCGAGAAGCATCACCTAAAGGCCTTATCCCGGGATCGCACTGCCCCGGGATCCAGCGAGCCGCTACTGCAACGCCTCCTGACTTGGCGAGCCTCTACCCTGGACAGCGTTTCGTTGAGTCTCCACTTCACCTGCCCGTTCTCGGCTACACCTGCACCCTGGTCAGCGCTTCGTTGAGTCTCCACTTCACCTGCCCGTTCTCGGCTACACCTGCTCATCAGTGACTTCAGGCCGACACGCTCCCTACTCCTGCTGCCCGTCGGGGTCTGATGACCGATAGGCCGCCGGCCACACTCTCCAACTGCAACTCCTACATCGCACACCAGTGCCTCCACTGACCGGTTCACCAGACGTCTACTGCTTCATCGGCCTCCTACTCTCCGTGTCCTCCGCTTCTTTTTTTTATCTAGACATCTGTATTTTTATAAAAACCTGTCTCATTTCATCCACCCTCATCTTCCTATCATTTTTCTAAAGTCATTATATATAGCCCTGATAAACTGTCATTTCTAAATTTTATCCTGGTTGTTTTCTGTTAGGTTCTGGTTAGGTTAATATCTTTACACGACATTTTGGCGCCCAACGTCAAAGTTCTTCTCCACCCTTCACCTTTTCTGCGCCTTGTCTCTTTCCCTTTGATTTTGAAACATTCTTCACCAATGTACCCGTACTCACAACGGACAGTCTAAATTCATCTCCATTTGAAGCAGAGACTTTATTAAAAAATAACACTAGCGTCAGTAATGTATATTTAAAATTTCATCATGTATATCCCCAGGACATTGTCAAAACGTTTAAATTACTTAACTTAAAAAATACGGAAGACCTGTGGGGTATATCAGTCAAAGTCATTGGTTCAGTAATTCTAGTTATAGCCCCACACTTAGCTTATATATTCAATAAATGTGTTGACGATGGGGCTTTTCCAGACCTCATGAAACACAGTAAACTTATACCGCTGTTCAAATCGGGAGATAAGGGCGATCCTTCAAATTTCAGACCAATATCTGTTCTTCCAACACTAAGTAAAATATTTGAAAAGATTATACTCAATCAAATGCTCTCACACTTCAACCGTACAAAACAACTCCGCGCTAAACAATATGGTTTCACTAGGGGTAAATCGACTACGGATGCAGGTATTACCCTTGTATCTCATATTTATTCTGCATGGGAGGCCGCACAGGATGCTATCGGAGTTTTTTGCGACCTGTCGAAGGCGTTTGATTGTGTTGATCATAATACGCTATTAATAAAATTAAATCATTACGGAGTTAGAAATAAAGCGTTGGATCTACTAAGATCATACCTAAGCAATAGAATTCAAAAGGCAGAAGTTAACGGCGTAAAATCTGATGGATCGGTTGTTAAAATTGGCGTTCCACAAGGTTCCATATTAGGCCCTTTCTTATTCCTGGTATATATTAATGATCTGCCTTTCATGGTGGAGAAATTAACTGACATAGTGTTGTTTGCTGATGATACTTCAATGGTCTTCAAAATTGAAAGACAAAAAGGAGATTTTGATGATGTTAATGGTGTATTGTCTTTAACCTTGAATTGGTTCACAGTTAATAATTTATTGTTAAACGCTGGTAAAACCAAGTGTATCAAATTCTCACTTCCAAATGTCAGGCAAGTTGAGACCAGTTTGGTGTTAGACAACAGCACGTTAGAATTGGTAAATGATACGAAGTTTCTAGGAATAACCATTGATAGCAAATTGCAGTGGGGACCCCACATAGATAAATTGGCTGGTAAATTAAGTTCTGCGGCTTACGCTGTTAGGAACATCAGACAAAGCACGGATGTGGCTATATCTAGGCTAGTATATTTTAGTTACTTTCATAGTGTGATGTCCTATGGTATCTTGTTGTGGGGGAAAGCAGCGGATATTCAAACTATTTTTATTTTACAGAAAAGAGCTATTCGAGCAATTTATAATTTAAAACGAACAGACTCCTTAAGAGAGCTTTTTAAAGAAATTGACATACTAACAGTAGCTAGTCAATTTATTTTCGAAAATATAATGTATGTACGCAAGAACCTTACAATATTTTCCAGACTTAGCGACAGCTGTAATGTTAACCTAAGAAATAATCACAGACTATGTGCGCCCCGTTTTAGACTCGCGAAGGTTAGCAATTCTTTCAAGGGTCAGTGCATTCTTTACTACAATAAGATACCTCTGGAGATTTTGAAATTGCCATTTGAGCAATTTAAAAAGCATGTTAAAGCGACTTTGTCGAAAAAGGGATATTACAATGTTCAAGATTACTTAAATGACAGGACTGTTTGGGGTTAATCTGGCTCAACACAGACCTTGCTGTTAATAATTTTGTAATTATTTATTCCTGCTTATTAATCATAACAATTAAATTTTTCATATTTGTATTAGTTAAGCACAACCTATTTTTAAAAGAGATCTAAAAATAAATCTGTGGGAGTTTCTACGCCCTTCTTCTCCCACAGTGGTCCAATGTAGAGAAGAGGCAAAAAATGACGTTTGCTAAGTATATGTAAATATCTACAGTAATAAAGTACTTTGACTATTGACTATTGACTATTGACTATTTGCTTTCTCTTTCGCTCTTAAATCTTTATCTATTCATCCTTTTCATATTTTCTAAATTCTAAAACAAAACTTCATCTAGTTTTTCAACTCATCTGGATTATATTTAGGCCTACATTTAACTTACATTACTTCACTTCACTTCACTTCTATAACACTTGACTCTACACTTAACTATAACAATGGAAAGGGCGGAAAAAATTAGCCTAAATATTTTCCAAATTCTAAAACAAAACTTCATCTAGTTTTTCAACTCATCTGGATTATATTTAGACCTACATTTAACTTACATTACTTCACTTCACTTCACTTCACTTCACTTCACTTCATCACTTTAATATTTTTAACAATGGAAAGAGGTAAAATTTTCTAAACAATTCGAATCCTTGACTCCACCTTCAACTACAAATGACTCTCCATCACTTGACCTTCCTGCTGATCCGACTGTCATGGAACCCCCTCTTGTTTCTCAAACTTCTGTCCTGAAGTTGATACGAAAGTTTAGCATTAATGATATAAAATTTTTGCATGTAAGTAGCATAAATTTTCTTAACTTCTATTAACTGTTAATTTGTATATATGTATATTCTTTATTTCAGACACATCTCGTTGGCGATGTGGCTGATCTCTGGCTTCGAGCTCTACCGCTCTGGCCGTTCTTAATCTTGTCTTAAGTCGTAGCGACTAAAGCTACCTTAGGATTAATTTGTTTCTCTTTACCTCCACTAATTTTTTTTTCCACGCAGGAGCGGATGACAACTCCTTAAGTAAGCCTGAATGTCCTTTTGAAAACACACTTTTAGAGTGGTAGTCATTGAATGTGAACTCCACCCTTACCTGAATGAAGATGATGAATGTAAGAGATGGTATATCTGATTTTGCCTGGTGATGTCTGTTTCTGCAAAGCTGTGTTATTCTGGTTTATTTTTGTACATATCAAAATTTTTGCTGAGTCAAAAAAATTTCCAGGGTCGGGGGGAAAATGTAGTGTTATGCTACTTACGTACTATTTTCCGGTCTATTCAGCTGGATACTTGGTGAGCTGTACAGTCTGATATTTGGTATCACCTTTATTTTCATAGGACCCTGTAACGTTTAAACCATAAGAACACATTAACAAATCATTTTCGCTTCGTATTTTCACACTATCAGCACTTCTAAATCGATAGCGAAGGGGTTTACCTTTGGTGACCTTGTATTTGGCTTTCTCCGAAACTCTGCAATCTCGGGCTTCGTGCGCGCTGGTGCGCTACCCTTATATCTATCGCTGTTATTTAATTTTGGCTATGTGAACTTGTTGATTTTTCTATTACGAGCCTGAAACCAAAATCTGACATTTACTTTGTTGTTGTTTATCTGGTTGTCATGGCAATGTCCATTCAAACTCGTTAGCGGTCTGATATGTTTGCTTCAATACTTTTACAAAAATACTTTTTCTCTCTTGGCCACTCACAAAAATTGCTTTTAATTTAAATAATTTTTAGTACTCTCCAAAAAGGGTATAAGGGCGGAACATTTCTGAAATTCTGGAGTCTCAATTCAGCTCTCAAGCGAGAAGCATCACCTAAAGGCCTTATCCCGGGGTCGCACTGCCCCGGGATCCTGCGAGCCGCTACTGCAACGCCTCCTGACTTGGCGAGCCTCTACCCTGGACAGCGCTTCGTTGAGTCTCCACTTCACCTGCCCGTTCTCGGCTACACCTGCACCCTGGTCAGCGCTTCGTTGAGTCTCCACTTCACCTGCCCGTTCGCGGCTACACCTGCACCCTGGTCAGCGCTTCGTTGAGTCTCCACTTCACCTGCCCGTTCTCGGCTACACCTGCTCATCAGTGACTTCAGGCCGACACGCTCCCTACTCCTGCTGCCCGTCGGGGTCTGATGACCGATAGGCCGCCGGCCACACTCTCCAACTGCAACTCCTACATCGCACACCAGTGCCTCCACTGACCGGTTCACCAGACGTCTACTGCTTCATCGGCCTCCTACTCTCCGTGTCCTCCGCTTCTTTTTTTTTATCTAGACATCTGTATTTTTATAAAAACCTGTCTCATTTCATCCACCCTCATCTTCCTATCATTTTTCTAAAGTCATTATATATAGCCCTAATAAACTGTCATTTCTAAATTTTATCCTGGTTGTTTTCTGTTAGGTTCTGGTTAGGTTAATATCTTTACACGACAATTTATGTTGTAAAGTGTATATCATTAACTCTAGGCGGTTCATAAAGAGTTCGACTTCTGTTGTTCTGTAAATGCACACAATTATTATGTTATTATCATTTAACTGTATACTACAACATTCAAATATATTGGGTAGAGCCAGATCATCAATAATTTTTATGTTTTTATAAATCATTCCACTTCTTACTAGAATACAAGAACCACCTCTTTTCTTGTTTCTATAAAAATTTGCTGCTAGTTCATAGCCACTTAGTCTAACATTTTTTTCACTACCAGTTTCCACAAATGTTTCCGTTAAACATAGAATGTCGGGCTGCATACCAGACTCCGACAATTCAGACAGGGTTAACTCTAATATTTCTCTTTTAGGCAGAATGCTCTGTATATTTTAGTGCATAATAATTAATTTAGACTTTTTAACGAAAAAAAATGTTTTTAGATGTTGTTGGTACAGTCTCATTTAAGTTTTGAGTCTCTATACTGGCTTGTGTTTTTTGCGGATTATTGGGGGTTTGTGTGAGTTTACAGATGTGGTCAGTTTGTGTCTGCGCATTGCTGTACAGTAGGTTTGTATTACAAGACTCTTTTTGGTTTTTAGCTGCTGTAACAGATTGTACATGTAATGAAGTTTTAGAATCTCCCTTAGTAGGATTCTACATGTGATTTCTTTAGGTAGCTTTCGGCTCTCATTGTCACAAATGTCTAGGTTTGTGGCATGGGAGAAACGAGAGCACACTAACTGAAAGACTCCATTAACTTTTTTCTCCCCTAAGCAACTAGTGATTCCTACATTACATAATATTACATTTGTATGAGCAAATTGACCTATGTTACAATACAATAGAGATTACAGTTTCAAAGGATCTTTATCATTTTCGCCTCCTAATATTATAACATAGTCACCTTTGGTAAAGTTCCTACAATAACTGGATGAATTCATCACCTGATCTAAAGTGGAATATGGTTTTAGTACTGATTGAACACATGATTCACTTCCTACTAGTTTCGTGAATATTTTATTAATTCCTCTACCGCTTTCATCAGATAAGATGAGTATCCTGGGCCTCGCGTAGATGTTTCCGTTCTCCTTTGTTTCCGCTTCCACAGGTTTGTTTGCACCCGATAAATGTGCTTAACGACTGTTTACGCCAGCATCTACCATCGTACTCGGGGACGCGTCGCGCTGTGTAGCAGGGAGGGGACTTGCGGCCTCTGTATGGGAGGGCTGGGTGTAGGTGGCATCAAGACTTAGGTTGAGCTTGGGGATTTTGTCTGTGATCGTATTGTCCAAACTTTCTGCACAATATTGTTCGAAAATTCTCGGGGGGATGTTCTAGGATAGCCCATACGCATCATATTAGGTTTAATGTTTCTATATTGAGGCGAGAAGAATTTTAAAGTTGTCGTTTTTTTTATTAACCGTTTTATCAATCTCTACTCCTACTGCTCTATACAAGCTAATCTTCTTCTCATAGTCCGTAACAGTCTTCTTTAGTTCGTTATTTTCCATATTTAAAACCTCTATTTCCCTATTTGCTGTATTTATTTCCACGCGTAGTTTTTGGTTTTCTTGTTTTATGAAGTTAAATTCTTGGCTATTGTCTTCGCTTAAGTTGGGTAAACTCTGGTACGATAAATCCAGGAGAGACTCGTTTTCTTTTGTACATATCTTTCTCGGAGCTCTGCGAGTGACGTTTGTGTGATGACTATGATTGGAATGTGGAGTACTGTTGCTCGTCTGTGTGTGTAGCGACGGAATACTTTTCAAGTTTGCCTTGCTTACGATAGGGGACAAGACCTCTTCTGAGGATTTTTCTACGTCAGTTTTACACGACTGGCATTTATACGTGTTGCGTAGGTCAGCAAGATTGCCTAAATAGTACGCCGAGGTGATGTTGGCGCAACTATGGTGACAAGTGCCCTTACAACAGATACATCTGAGCAATTCGCTATTGTAGATCACTCCCGCGCAAACATTGCACTTCATCATTGTAACAGTTTTTAATAACCACAAACCTCCCAGAGACAAGTAATGTTATCACTTCTGCTAAGAGCCTATTCTATTGTTTGTCGTCGGGCGCGCAAGTGTGATTCATCACCGCCGCTGCAGCGCACTGCCGTTGACCGTTGGCTTGCACGCGAAGCTGGCCCTTGCGATGCTCGCGGAGCGTTGATAGTCGCCTGACTCCGGGCGGCCAGCTGATCCACGCACTGGTTGAGTGTTCGATGTATTCGATAATTTACACACACTGTTTAACGCACTTGTGCTGTTATTTTTGCTATAATTATATGCACAAATTGTTGTTTTTATCTATGACAATCACGAGTAAAACTTTCACTTCGAAAAGAGTTTGTTTTAGGCTCTTAGTCAATTAAAATTACAGAGACATTTACTACCAATTTTTTAACGGCTAGCGGCGCGTCGCGCGCGCGCGCGCGCATTATTAAGTGGTAGCTGTAGCCTTCGTGAAGTGTTTGAGCTGCTATGTCCTAAACGACTCCATCCTCTTTTATTATTTCACCCTGTAAAATATAAAGTTTCCCATTATTATAAAACCATATTTCTAAATATGATTTTATTTGGTTTTTAAGTTGAATTTGCCTTCAAGCATACATCACACTTCCTCGACGTCAGCTCGTGGTTCTTCTCCCTCTAAAGCTTCCTCTCCTTACAGTTCTCCTTCTAGGTGTTCACCTCCTAAATTCTCTCCTTCTACATTTTCCCCTTCTATATGATCTTATTCTACATTTTCCCTTTCTACCTGTTCTCCTTCGACGAAAACTCCCTGCACGGGTTCCCCTTTCATCTTCACAGTACCTCCAACACAAGGTTCTTCTACATTTTCTCCAACTTCTGAAGGTGCTTCAACTGTTGACCTTCCTTGTGTTCCGCCATTATATTTTGAAAGTTCAGCCTTCCGCTTCAATAACTGACTTTACTTTTTAATGATTATATGAAATGAAATTTTATCCAAAATGTTGAGAATTAGGAATATGGGGTATCCCCATCGATATAAATACTAAGGATAGGCCTTCCCGTACTCAATTTCTTACCATTTTGAGGCTAAGAAAAATAGCGCCCCTGTCGGAATTCGTCGGAACCAAGACAGTACGAAAAATTGTAACGGCGTCACGTTCGGTCACGTTCCGAATTGTGGTGTATAGACACAATATTAGGAAAGTTGATCTACGGATAACTCTCAAATTGGTGACTTTTAATCGGTGATTAGGAGTAGAAATAAAATATATCTAGCTAAAATTTTACTTAAGGGGCGAGGTCTCACGCAATTACCTCATGTTTAATATATATAAAAAGTTGAAACATAATTAAATAGGCATATAAATTTTTGTCTTTGCCGTTAAATTATGAAAGAGGATGTAAGCTCACAGATACACAATAGTAGCGTGACTTGGAATTTAAGATCTTGATTTTGATTTATAAGTAATAAAATACCTAATCATAGAAAAAGTTATGAAAATTGGTACCTGATATCACTGATTAAGTCATCGTGTATAAAATAGAGTATTTAACAATACATTACACGCGTAACATAGCGTCACGCCTTTTCCCATACGGGCTGGCAGAGGCACAACTGTGCCGGTCTGTGCCCACTTAGCTAGTGATTTAATACTCCATCTTGCGTGTCAGGGGGCAAGCCCATCGCCGCAGCTAATGTAATGAAGCGAGCGATAACTCCTTTGTGGAGAGACCGCTATCCGTCGAACTGACGTCTGTCTTTGCGGGCCTGGGGAATATTTTTAATATTGTTCATATTAACGCCCAGAGCATTCACTCCAGTTATCCGGACCTACTCGAGTCGTTCAGTAGCAAACATGTAGATGGTATTCTTGTATCTGAATCCTTTCTCAAGCCAACTTTACCATCCACTATGTTCTCGCTGCCTGGATACCAGCTCTATCGGAACGACAGAGTTGGGAAAGCGGATGGCGGCGTAGCTATTTACCTTCGCTCGGATATCCCTTGCAGAGTTATAAGTGCCTCCCCGAATGAGTACTCCGAATCAGCAGAACATCTCTTCCTCGAAATCTGTCTTCACCATAGTAAAGTTCTGCTCGGAGTCCTCTACAGTCCCTCACTTCGTATTGATTACTTTGACTCTTTTGAGACTTTGCTTAATGAGCTGACTCCTCTTTATAATGATACCCTATTTCTCGGCGATTTCAATACATGTCTTCTTAAAAATGATTCCCGCTCTGCTAAATTACAGTCCATTGTAAATTCTTTCAATATGCATATTCTTCCTCTCAACGCTACTCATTTCCAACCACATTGCACTCCCTCTCTTCTTGATCTCATGATAGTTTCTAATTTGGACAAAGTTGCGGCACATGGACAAATTAACTCTCCTTTTTCCTATCATGACCTGATTTACCTCTCATATAAGATTAAGACTCCCAAGAGCAATGCAAAACTTATTTACATTCGTAACTTCAAGGGTATTGATTCTGCATCTCTTAAATCAGATGCCGCGTCGATTGACTGGACACCTATTATCACTAGTGAGACCGTTGATGATAAGATCCACCACTTCAACGCAATTATTCTGGGACTATTTGACATGCATGCACCGGTCAAGAAGGTTAAGGTGAAACACCTTCCAGCACCCTGGCTCACCGACGTTATCAAACGTTTGATGGCTAAAAGGAACAGAGCCAAATGCCTGAACAAAAAGGAGCCTACAGCCGAGAACCTTGCCACTTTCAAACGCCTCCGAAACCGCTGTAATCGCATGTGTCGTGATGCCAAGCGCCGTCATACATTTGAGTGTATCGAAAGATACACACCTGCTCAAGTATGGAAATTCCTTAGAACGCTTGGTGTCGGTAAGTCTCAGGATCAAGCGGCTGGCATTGTTGATCTCAACGGTCTCAACATTTTTTTCTCAGCTCCCCCTGTCGTCATGGATCCCACCTTAAAAAATGCCACTCTGTGTCACCTGCGCTCGAGGTCTGCTCCCACCTCCACTCCATTTGACTTCAGACTTGTCGGAATTGATGCGGTTAAGAAAGCAGTGCTCTCCATTTCCTCCAAAGCCGTGGGTGACGATAATATCTGCTCCAAAATGATCAGCAACGTACTTGACGAGCTTCTTCCAGCTATCACACATATAATAAACTTCTCTCTCTCCAATAGTTCCTTCCCAAATGTGTGGAAAAAAGCCTTAGTTATCCCATTACCCAAAACATCAAATCCCTCCTCTTTTAAAGAGTTTCGTCCAATTTCCATTCTGCCTATCCTATCCAAAGTCCTTGAATCCATTGTCCATTCTCAGTTATCCTCCTACTTATGCTCAAACAACTTGCTGAATCAACTGCAATCCGGTTTTAGGCCCGGTCATAGCACTGTCACGGCCTTGCTTAAAGTCACCGATAACATTCAGCATGCGATGGACGAGAAACAGCTCACTGTGCTTGCACTGCTGGACTTCAGCAGCGCCTTTAACTGCGTTGATTTCGATATCCTCGTTGAGACCCTGAAGTCCTTGAATGTGTCCTCCGTCTCTGCTTGCTGGTTCGACTCTTATCTGAGAGGTCGCCAGCAACGTATTAGGTCGGAGGTGACTTCAACGGAGTGGTGTGACCTCGTTGCGGGGGTCCCTCAGGGTGGTATTCTCTCTCCTCTTCTTTTCTCCGTCTTCATAAATTCCGTCTCGGATACTCTCTCGTCATCATACCATCTTTACGCAGACGATCTCCAGATTTATCGTCATTTTTCTCCCTGTGATATGGTGTCTGCTGTGGGAATGTTAAATGCCGATCTCGAGCGAATTAGGGACTGGGCCACTTCTTTTGGACTACTTGTCAACCCTAGTAAGTCCCAGGCTTTGATTATTGGTTCCAGGTTTTCCCTTAACTTGTTACAGAATCTGTCCATTGCCCCTATAACCTATGATGGAACTATAATCTCATATAGTACTAAGGCCAAAAATCTAGGAGTTTTCTTCGATAACCAATTTTCCTGGTCAGCGCATGTCAGCGAGGTCAGTAGGCGAGTCTTTGCCACTTTTCACTCCCTCAAACGACTACAATACTTCCTGCCTCGTCAGAAAAAAATAACGCTTGCCCAGTCTCTTCTCCTCCCCCTGATCGATTACGCTGACGTATGCTGGGTGAGCGCGAATGAAGAGCAACTGAACAAACTCGAGCGACTTCAAAACCTCGGGATTCGGTTTGTCTTCGGCCTGCGCAAGTATGACCACGTCTCGGAGTATCGCAAGGAGTTAAAGTGGCTCCCTATCCGTCTTCGTCGGGATTCTCATATCCTCATCTGCCTCTATAACATCTTATTTAATCCTCGCTATCCTGTCTTCTTACGAGATCGTTTTGAATTTTTGTCCTCGGATAGGCCTCGGAGATCTCACGCTCGATCACTGCTTATAACTCCGCAACACAATACAGCCGCATATGAACATGGGTTCAGACTACGAGCTATCAGGCTCTGGAACAAACTTCCTAGCGCCATCAGAGACAGCCCGTCACTTTCTATTTTTAAAACTCGCTTAAAAGAACACTATCTTTCTCTTCCATACTAGATTTATGTAGGTTTATTGCTTTGATATATATGTAGTATAATTATGTCTATTTGTATTGATATTATGTATTTATGTACATATTAGTAATTAGTTTATTATTTTAATATTTTTAACGTTGTGCACATAGGTCTACCTGTTATTTCATGTATTCTGTCCATATTAGGTTTGCTGGAAGAAATCTCTTTTTAGAGATAAGCTCGCCTTTGTACACCTAGTTTCCATTTTTTTGTATCTGTATCTTCTGTTTTTGTGCAATAAAGTATAAAGAAGCCGGAGTAATGAAGATTTCCTCACGATGTTTTCCATCACCGTTAGGACATCCGGTTAGATTATTTATCCTTATATTATTCTGTTGCGTCGCGCGTCGCTACAAAGTTACGTCAGTCGAATGGTTGATTTTCGTTTGAGGATTTTTTCGATAACAATATTTTATAGATAATCAATTTAAAGCCAATAGTAATTGAAAATATAATACTTACTTGTGATACGACACTCCCTGTTTTTGTGTTTTGCGATTTGGGTATGATTTACACCTTTTTACGTCGCAGGTCACCATTTTTGTTTTTGCTGCCGATATGTCAATCGGCTGTCACCGTCCAAGCGCGACTGATTGCAAACAGTAAAATTTTCCCGATTTTGTACTGTTTTTGTAGCGACACTTTCAAGCGCTCCGTGCCCTATCCCTACTATTCAAGTCTGTGGGTATCCCATTACCTGTTGAATCCCTAATTACTCACGGAACCCTCCATATTCATATTTATTATTAGAGAAACAAATATTTACGTTCGTACACTATTTTCTTCATTTTCCAGTTGCCAAAACTGACATAACAAAACAACCGCTCTATTCCTTCTTTATAAACTATAATAGCGTAAAAGTAATAACCTCATTACAAGCATGTCAACCTAAAACGAAGGATAAAGGGAGTTCACTGTGCTCATCCTTCAGCTGCCCTGACCCACCACTTTGCCCTGATATTTCGTGTGCCAGTTCACAATTGAAGTAAATAAACAAATTCAATGGTTTGACCAGGATATATTGTCTAAGTAATTTCTTGTCGGAGTAGTGTTTTCACACAATTTCTATGATCTTCTGTTGTCCAGGTATTCGCTGGAAGTGTGCAGAGTGCAGCAACTACGATCTATGTTCAGTCTGTTACCACGGAGACAAGCACCAGCTTCGCCACCGGTTTTACCGCATCAGTGCACCGGGAGCTCAAAGGTGCCTCGTGGAGCCTCGACGGAAGAGCAAGAAACAAGCAGTCCGGGGCATCTTTCCTGGAGCCCGAGTTGTTAGAGGTGTAAGTAAATTAACCATGCCCAAGTTCAGGCTCACTAAAGACATAACTAGCACGCATCCTGTTACTTTGATTCTTTCTCTTATGATTTGCCACTGTGATTTTGTTAGGTCCTCATTTCACTAAGATTGAGCAGAAATAATTTAAACAAAAAGTAAAATTTTAGAAACAACCGACTTCAATGAAAACCTACCCGTACGTACAACGTACAACGTACAGACACAACACATACCCGTTAGAGTGCTCCTTATTTTTCGACTTTTGAATTATCCCCGGGGTACTTTGTCATTTGATTATATGCATCTAAATATATATATATATATATATATATATATATATATATATATATATATATATATATATTTGTTAAGATTTAGAGGTCGCTACCAGCTCAAGTTTTTGTTTGCCATCCATGGGTGAAGTATTGTGTTTTTTACTACAAAAATGAAGAAAAGAAAAGCATAAAAGCAAAGAAAAGCAAGCGAAGATATAAAATTGTGGGAAAAAGCTAGTATACCAATTCAATTTAAAAAACGTATCATCTGTAAAGTTGAAAAACTATTCAAAGACTGACAGAATCTAAAAAAACAAGAAAAAACATTCACAAGCATTAAAGAAAATGAACAAAACTGTCAACAAAAATAAGAAGATTTATTTGATATTTAATATTTAATTTTGATTACAGAACAAATGTTGATTGTATTTAACTTTGTTCCCAGGTGGATTGGCAGTGGGAGGACCAGGATGGTGGTAACGGGCGCCGCGGCAAGGTTAATGAGGTCCAAGACTGGTCAGCAGCTAGTCCTAGATCTGCGGCATATGTGGTGTGGGATAATGGAGCCAAGAATCTGTACAGAGTCGGCTTTGAGGGAATGGCTGATCTCAAGGTATTCAACTTTTAATGAGCTTATTTTGGTGAGAGTGATTGATTGACGACAAACTCCTAGGCAGTTGCAAGGATAATAATCATGACGTAATGAGATGAAAAGATAAAACGAATAAACAAAAACACTTACATATATTGCCTCTAGCCCCACACTAGGATATGAATCAGTGGGGACCCCCACATAGATAAATTAGCTGGTAAATTAAGTTCTGCGGCTTACGCTGTTAGGAACATCGGATGGGGCTACATCTAGGCTAGTATATTTTAGTTACTTTCACAGTGTCATGTCCTATGGTATCTTGTTTTGGGGGAAAGCAGCGGATATTCAAACTATTTTTATTTTACAGAAACCAGCTATTTGAGCAATTTATAATTTAAAACGCACAGACTCCTTAAGAGAGCTTTTTAAAGAATTTGACGTACTAACTGTAGCTAGTCAATTTATTTTCGAAAACATAATGTATGTACGCAAGAACCTTACAACATTTTCCAAACTTAGCGATAGGTGTAATATTAACCTAAGAAATAATCACAGACTACTTGCGCCCCGGTTTAGACTCGCGAAGGTTAGCAATTCTTTCTAGGGTCAATGCATTCTCTACTAAAACAAGATATCTCTGGAGATCTTGAAATTGTCATTTGAGCAATTTAAAAACCATGTTAAAGCGACTTTGTCGAAAAAGGGGTATTACAATGTTCAAGATTACTTAAATGACGTGACTGTATGGGGTTAATCTGGTTCAACACACCTTGCTGTTAATAATTTTGTAATTATTTATTCCTACTTATTAATTATAATATAATGATATTATAAAATTTGTATTAGTTAAGCACAAGCAATTTTTAAAAGAGATCTAAAAATCAATCTGTGGTAGTTTCTACGCCCTTCTTCTCCCACAGTGGTCCAATGTAGAGAAGTGGCAAAAAATGACGATTGCTAAGTATATGTAAATATCTATAGTAATAAAGACATTTGTAATTTTGGAATCAGAAATAGCAACGGCACATACAAATGAACATCCCAGACCTGGGATATTTTTCTCCCCAGCCAGGATTCGAACCCGCGACCTCTCGCTTGGGAAGCACAGCCTCGGCCACAACACCGCAGGGGTCGTCACAAATAGTCGGGAAGTTCTTTTAGATTCAAGGTTCCTTTCAGATTTCACTATTGTTGAAACTGACTGATATCAGAGCTTAGAACATGAGAACTTGATTGTGAACCCACACCCACACCCACAGAGCTTAAGTAACCCTCGTCTATGGTAATGTTGATAGGTTAACTCGCCTGTTACTCGTTAAATTGTTTTGATTGGATGTCAATTTGTATCTGTCTGGTGTATGTTGTGTTGTGTTGTGTCGTCAGGTGGTGAACGACGTGAAGGGACAGAACGTGTACAAGGAGCACCTGCCGCAGCTCGGGGAGCTCGGCCCGGGCCGCGCCGGACCGCACCCGCTGCACATTGGAGACACCGTACGTAAAGCAAATTTCAGATAACTTGTCCCAACGCCGATAAGTTGGCTGTAGTGCACTACTGTCAACTGTCACCAAAAAAATGGGCAAATGCAATATCCGGTTGCCAGGTTTTCAGTGTAGAGACCAACCTTGTCACAATAGCGATACTTATGAGAAACTGCAACGTAAATGAACATTTATGCTATGAGTAAGTTACGTTTTTTTTTCTCACATTAGACTACCATTCTGATATTTTAAATCTATCCTTTCCATTCTGAGTTTGCTGGAAGAAATCTCTTTACGTAACACAAATAGCCATGCAATCACATGAAATGTTGATCGTGAGGATAGCAGCTATAGAGAAGAGGCCTATGCGCAGCACATTAATGTCCACTGCTACCACCATTTACCACAAAGTAGCGATACAATATCTGTCTCCTTTTTATAGTATCCTGATATTATATGGCCGACCCAAGTGCCTTTGTCAACATAATCAGTCTACGGCAATGATGGAGAGATAGAGTAATATATGCCTTATTCCCAAGCGAAACTCAGTTGTAGCCCGTATTTTGCTCTTTCAATGTGAGAATGAATTTAAGCATTGTATGCCTTTTGTATTCAAGGGTGTCCCAAAAGTCATACGTCACAGCGACACCGAAAGTAGCCCTGCCTCAGATGCATCGATGAAGCCTGACATGACCTCAGTGAAAGTTGCATGTAATTCGAGAAATCGACAGTTTATAAATCAGTTGCAACTCGACACCGGCGCGTACGGACTCCCTGCTCATCTGCAACAATGCCCCGCAATTCAGCGATGACCTAGTTTTCGCAATATCGATACCGCCATGGCTGTATCGATATTGCGAAATCGATACAGCCATCGATCGACCACCCAAGCGCACCGAAACCATTTGGTGAACGAGCTGCTCGCCTTTTTATTTATTTATTTATTTATTAACATAATTTATCTATGCCTTGACAGCCGAGGCCAAATCGACATAAATTACAGATATATACCAATAAAATAAAATATTTACAATCCAAATTAAAATTCACAATATGTCATCAATCATAAATCAATTAAATCAATTAATAAAAAACCAAATTCAATGTTATAATTTGACATTACTGTCATTCCATCATCTCGCAGAACCTGCCACACATTCGCACAATGTCCCTCCATGCATCACCAAACAGATCGTTCAGTGGTGCTACCGCCAACAGAGCATTCAGGCTGTCCCGCGCCCGGACAAGCGGAGACTGCCGGCGCGCCACCGTGCGGTGCGAGCCGCCCGCTAGCAGCTGGTGCCTGCGCCCGCGTACGTAATTGTCAGGCACAAATAACGCGCATACCGCACTGACAAGCGTCGCGCAGTCACTGTCGCCTCGCAACAATCGACACACAGTCAGAAGTTGTTCAGTGCCTTAATACAACAGAAGCTGGACGTGATGGACGAGCTCTCCCTGGAGCAGATCTGTTCAACCAGCTTCAAGGAGGCTGAGATCGCCGCCGCCAAGAAAGTGCTGCATGAGGCCGCCGTCACCACCGTGCGCCTCGTGGCGCGCAGGAACGCGAGCGGGAAGAAGGATCTCCATCTTCCGGGTGTTCAAGGAGACCGAACCCGATGACGTCCCGACCTACGCGACCGCAACAAGCTACCGCCGGTGACATTCGACCACGTCGACGTCACTCGTCTGCTGAAGTAAATCGTACGGCTGCAGGCTGACGTCATCGAAATCCGAAGCAATAATGCCAAAACAGCAACTAACCTAGTTACGCGAGGTGCTAAGTCGGCGTTGACAAATATCGCACCGCCTCGTGACGTCACGAAGCCGAGTCGACCAGCACCAGATGCGGTTTCTTCTGTTACATCCAAAAAACTTGAACCACAGAAGGACACGTATTTGTGTCCCGCCGTGCCCGCCGCCACGCCGCCGCTCGCACCCCGCACCGCCCGCCACCGAACAACAGAAGCTGCAGGCTGCGCCGTGCGTGCCGCCGGCCAGGCCCGCCCGTGGCCCGCCGAACGCGACCATCGATGGGGAAGACTTTATCCTGGTGCAAAACAGGAAGCGCCGTTTCAGACGCAGCCGCAATCAGCGTGGCACCGAGCCTGCCAGTGCCTCAAAGCTGCCGCTCCCACTGCACAGATATACCTTTCCAGGATTGACGTGACAATGACCTGCGAGGACGCTGTGCTTTCTGTGGCCACCGCGGTCCCCAGACTACCTTTTTAGAACCACTTTGTCGTTTTTTGAACCCTCACAATTGAGTTTGGATTATGCTATAAACAAAAGTTTGGGGATATGATCTCAACATTATAGTATTAAACAGCTCTACACCACATGCCTGGAAAAATGCGGTAGTAACAATTATTTACGAGAGGGGAGATAAGAGCTTGCTACAAAACTACTGACCTATAAGCCTTCTATCCCAGGTGTACAAGCTGTTTGCTAAGGTCCTGTGCAATAGACTAACCCGACTACTAGACGAATACCAGCCCGTGGAGCAGGCGGGCTTCCGGAGTGGATATTCTAACTGTTCGGCCATGTTGGATTGTTTTTGGAGAATTGAAACAAGATGCTACCGTTGTGGGTTTTATTTTGCGACTAAAATGGCGAATACAAATTTTGACAACTAAAAAATTGCACAGATTAAATAGGATCTAGGCATAGATTGATCGTTATCGGTTTTCTTAGTGCTGCCAACTTAAAATAATCGGTACTTTCATCTCAAATGATATTAATGCGTGAACATTCCGCCCACCAAGAGCAGTATGATCTTACTACCGCCCACCATGACAGTATAGGATAACAAACAAGATTTATATAATACTAAGGCAGCACTACAAGTAAACTTCTTGTAAAAATACAATTTAAACAAAGGAAGCAATTAGACAATATAACATAACCACTATGTTATATAGACTTTAAAAACAAGACTTAAGGATAGATCATATCACAAAGTTACAAAAAATAAGATCGATAATTGAGATCCAAGGATTAAACTTAAACTAAGCAATTTTAAAGACAACATTGGTCTGAAAATTAAACTTACATTACACATTTCAAAACTAAGTCTTGTATGTTACACATCAGTGCAGATATCACATCTAAGGAATGAATAAACTTTACAGAGACCATAAATTCAAACAAAAAAAATATAACACTTAAGTCATAGCAATAGAGTACACAAACTTAACCTTATCACTACATATTTGGTGAACTTTGGCAATACCTTCTTGCACATAGTTACTTGAGAACAGTAATACTGATATGTTCACACTTACATAAAGAACAAAAAAAATTGGTAACCTTATACCTACACAAATTTTGTAACAGTATACAGAATTACTAATCTGAAACAAACATTATCTATACCTGGACGGATAAATTCACAATATTTAATACTAATTAGCTACAGGCAGTATAATCAGTTTGGATACAGGTCTGACAAGTTTGGCATTTTTACATTTTAATGTCACTACTCTTGTGACATTATCTGGACCAGGGTGTTTCTCCTCTATTAAACCGAATAACCATTTTGAGGGTGGGAGATCATCCTCCTTGATAAGAACAACGTCACCTACCTTTGGTTCAGGAGTGATTTTTGTCCATTTGTACCTCTGATAGAGTGTCGTCAGATACTCATACGACCACTTGTGCCAAAACTGTTGCATCAGTTTTTGAGTCAGCTGCCATCTGTGTAATGGGCTGATTACACAATCTTCATAGCTGCGATCTGGAGCTGTAACCAGGGCCTCGCCAACTAGAAAGTGAGCTGGAGTGAGAGGATTAGCATCGATTTGATTTGAGGGTAACTGGTACATGGGTCGTGAATTAAGACAAGCCTCGATTTGTACTACGACTGTGGACAGTTCTTCGAAAGTGAGAGTGGTGCCATCTAGGACACGTTTCATGTGATATTTTGTCGAAGCAACGCCACGTTCCCACAAGCCTCCAAAATTGGGAGCCCGGGGTGGAATGAAGTGCCACTCGGTACCTTCATTTGCTAAGGCCTCCGCGACTTCTTTTATGACGCATGACTCTCCCTGCTGGAAGAGTACACGTAGCTCTTTTGCAGCTCCAACGAAATTACTCCCGTTGTCACTCCAAATCTCTCTACAAGGTCCGCGTCGCGCAACAAATCGCCTGAATGCAGCTAAGAATCCTTCAGTGGTAAGTGAACTTACAGCTTCAAGGTGGATACAGCGTGTCACCATACAAATAAATAATGCGATATAGCCCTTGTAGCTTTTACACCCCCTACCCTTGGACATTCTCAGATTAATTGGGCCGGCGTAGTCCACCCCACTGCGAGTAAACGCGCGAGCGACTGTAACCCTAGCACTGGGCAAATCTGCCATAAAAGGTTGATTTTTGGTGGATTTGTATGTGATACATTTAACACACTTGGATAAAATCTGTCTTATTAAGCCCTTAGCGTTCACAATCAAATATTTAGACCTCACATAATTAAGGGTTAGCTGGGGACCGCCGTGTAGTGTATTGACGTGGGCATCACTGATTATTAACCTTGAAAGGTGATGGTCACGCGGCATTATAATAGGATGCTTAACGTTATAAGGAAGATCGCTTTGTTCGATTCGTCCTCGAGTTCTCATGATACCTTCGTCGTCCAAGAATGGACATAAAGACAAAATACTGCTTTTCCGCGGTATTGGCTTGGAATTTGTCAGCTGACTTAACTCTCGGGGGAATGCTGACCCTTGAATTGCCTTGATGCCTATCACTAAAGCGTTATCCAACTCCTTTGCAGTTAGATATGGAGGAAGAGACTCGCGTTGTATTTTTCTAACAAATCTGAGACAATATGCTACAACCCTAATCATTCTCGTCAATGATGAATATTTAGTCCAGGCACAGAACTCCTCTGATTGCTCAGGGGTGGGTAAAGCCGTGGACAAATGTACCTTAATGGGCTTAGCTTCGAGTTCAGTGGATTGATGCTCTACTATTGGATGGATATACCCTAGCTCATGTAGCCACGCTGGACCGTGGACCCACAGTTCCAGCTGGTTAAAATCACGGGGACTCACGCCACGTGAAGCCGCGTCGGCTGGATTGTTACTCGATTCCACATAAGCCCATTGGTCGTTGTTGAGTATGGACAATATCTCAGCAACGCGATTAGCAACAAATGTTGTCCATCGGTTTGGCTGGCCTTGAAGCCACGCCAGGACGATAGTTGAATCTGTCCATGCTCGACAACGGGATATTGGGATGGATAAGATTGTGGCTACTTCAGCCATCAATTTAGCTAAGAGCACCGCACCACAGAGCTCTAAGCGTGGTATGGATAGCTGCTTCACCGGTGACACTTTTGTTCGGGCTGCTAGCAAACTGACAGAAATGTTACCTGAATAATCGTAAGTATACGACGGCTGCGAAGGCGTCGTTGGATGCATCGGAAAACCCGTGTATTGAGACGCCTGGAGTATCCTGTCTCACGCCAATCCACCTGGGTATGACGAACTCGTTCAGGGCTGGTAGCTCCTCTCGGAACTGGTTCCACTCCTCTAGCAGACCGGGATGGCTGGATGAAATGTCTTGATCCCAGGTGACACCTGAAAGCCAAAGTTTCTGCATGAATATCTTAGCTCGGATGATGACAGGCGCAATCCATCCGAGTGGATCAAAGAGACGGGAGATGTCGGATAGAATGGTTCGCTTGGTTATAGGTGTTCGCTGTGGAGGCCTGTTTACTCTATAGTGAAATGAGTCGCTTTGATAATTCCAGGATAGACCTAAAATTCGAATGATGTCATCCATCTTAATGACTCTTTCAGTGCTGGCGACGGGATTTGGATAAATAGCTTTCATTAGACTTTGACTATTGCTAGTCCACTTTTGTAATTCGAATCCCGCCTTGCCTAGTAAGCTGACTGTTTGGGAATGGATTTTTAAGGCCTCATCTTCATTCTCACAACCACTCATAAAGTCGTCCATATAAAAATCTGACAGTACCCTATCTGCAGCCAGTGGATAGTCTTTCCCTTCATCTATGGCAACTTGTTGCAAAGTCTTGACTGCAAGGTAGGGAGCTGATGAGACTCCGAACGTTACTCGCAACATCCTGCAGTCCCTTACCCTTTCATTTGAATTTTCGCGCCACAGCAAGCGTTGAAAATCAGTGTGTTCGTGGGCGATCTTGACCTGTCTATACATTTTTATTATGTCTGCTACGAAACAGATTGGATGAACACGCCATTTCAGAATGATGTGACGTAGTTCTGGTTGCAGTCTAGGACCCACCAACAGATCATCATTGAGAGATCTGCCGTTAGTACCTTTGCAAGAAGCGTCGAATACAATGCGAACTTTCGACGTGGTTTTATCTTCACGCACTACTGAGTGGTGAGGCAAGTAGACGCAGCCGGGTTTGTTCACCTCCTGCTGGTCATGGATAAGCTCCATATGATTCATGGATACATACTCGTTCATTACTTTAGAGTACTCCTGCTTCAGGAGTGGATTTTTATCAAGCCTTTTCTCTAAAAGGTGGAATCTCCGCAAAGCCACATTCCGTGAATCACCATATTGACAAGACGGATCCTTTTCACGAAACGGCAGACTGACAACATAGCGACCAGTGCTGTCCCTAGTTGTAGTGGATGCATAGTGACCCTCGCAAGCCTGGTCTTCCTTAGACAGGAAAGTGCGGGGCTGGTCAGTCTCAACTTCCCAAAATTTGCGTAACATATCATTCATAGAGTTTTCTAGAATATGGGTGGTAATAATATTATCAGAGTAGTTATTTACTTGCACTCTTCCTGACAGGATCCAGCCCAGCAAGGTATTCTGAGCCATCAAGGTGCCCAGTGGATGTCGCACAATACCATCTGTCAGGATCTGCCCGTAGACTTCAGCACCCAGCAACATGTCTACATTGCTCGGTGTGCCGTAACCTGGATCTGCTAAAACCAACTCTGACAATTCTGGCCAATCATTTATCTCTATCTTCTGCGAAGGGAGAGTGGAGGTCAGTCGACTCAACACATAGGCCTGGATAAAACAACTATAAGAACTTGAAATGGACTGTAATCGGAATTTGACCATGTATTTTATCGACATAGAGGATTTGTCTCCTCCCAACCCAGAAACGCTACCATTTACTGGTAGTTTATGAAGCTGCAGCAGTTGTACTGCATGCTCGGTGATAAATGAGGCTTGTGATCCCTGGTCCAGTAATGCCTTGAATTTATAACAATTTGTCTTATTTTCTACTTTAACTAAAGCAGTGGCTAACATTACCTCGCTTGATGACATTACTGATCCCTTAGAGAAATGAGTAGCAATAGCTTTTTCTTCTCCCTGCTCCGAGTCGCTGTGGATGCCTTCGCGCCGATCGCCTGCCACTGCATGGCCAGGCTGCGCCGAAGGTGGATGAATGTTGTCTGGATGCAGCAGGGAGTGATGGCGTCGGCCACAACGCCTACATGATGTGTGTCGCTTGCACTGTGTCGCTGAATGATTTGCTCCAAAGCAGTTGAAACATAATCGCTTGTCTTTAACGAAGTCCCGTCGACTCTGTGTACTCTCCTGGTTGAACCGCTTGCATTGATACATCAGGTGGGCTTCAGAACAGAATGGGCAGGATACTGATGCGTTGGTGACACTGAAAACCTTTGTTGAGCGAGCTTCCTTCACTTCTCTGGTTGCTTCTCTTTTAGCCTGCGGCTCCAAGAATTCCAATGCTCGGAATCTCGACTCCAAGAATGAAGAGAATTCCTTGTAACTTGGCAGTGTATCAGAATAGTCGCTTATCTTTTGTTCCCATTGTTTTCTGGATTCTTGGTCAAGCTTCTGGGTGACCAAGTGGATAACAAGAATGTCCCATGATGAGATGTCCACACCCATGTTGGTAAGAGCGTTCAAACAATCACTGGTAGTGTCTAAAATCTGCTTAACTCCATTTGATGATTCAGTTGACAATGCCTTCTGGCTCACTAATCTGCTGAGGATACAGGATGCGATGTAACGTTTGTTGTCGTACCTCTTCTTTAGCTGTGTCCAACACTGTTCATAGTTAGAATCTGTGATAGGTATGTGCCTCAGCAATTGTTCTGCCTCCCCGGACAGATGGCCTTTCAGATAATGTAGCTTTTGAACATTAGCTAAAGATGGATTATTATGGATTAGTGATTCGAACAAGTCGTGAAATGTAGGCCATTCCAAGTAACGTCCCGTAAAGACAGGCAGGATAATCTTGGGGAGTTTGACTGCATTGGATTCACTGTGGTGGTTGAAGTTATCGTTGTTTTGCGTGTTACTTGTTGCCGGTTGATTTTGAGGTTGGATTTGACACAAAGCTTCTTTTAATTCGGTTTTGTAGTCCATATATTTTTCCTCCACGTCGTCATACATATTGTCCTTGAAATAGTCGGAATTTTGGTCTTCGGATAAAAGTAATATGTGTTCATGATTTGACGAAAACTTGTTCCAGTAACGGTCTAACAGCTCCAACCTCGTGGCTAAGTATGTGATCGTAATCCGTACCTTCGGTGTCTTTTTGAAGTTCGACGCCGCTTTATTTATTTTCTCCTGCGCGTCCTTTTGTAACGTAATATAGTCCATTACGTTCATGGTGGCACGGTGGATAAATTATGCACTCGGAACACAACTGTATACCATGTGGTTGCAAGTATAGTGGATTTTCAACGTATTTTATAGAAGTTCGTACTTAATAACACAGTGATTGCACTCGCGAGTCGACGGTGTGATAACGACACTGATTTATATTTGCTAACAATCCGTATTAAATTTCATTTCTTGATTTGTACCCGGTTCGTTTGGACCATGTTCGGCCATGTTGGATTGTTTTTGGAGAATTGAAACAAGATGCTACCGTTGTGGGTTTTATTTTGCGACTAAAATGGCGAATACAAATTTTGACAACTAAAAAATTGCACAGATTAAATAGGATCTAGGCATAGATTGATCGTTATCGGTTTTCTTAGTGCTGCCAACTTAAAATAATCGGTACTTTCATCTCAAATGATATTAATGCGTGAACACTAACGTCGATCATATACACGCTATCAAGCAACTGATGTAGAGATGTAGGGAGTACAACCAGCCCCTGTGTCTGGCTTTTGTAGACTAAGAAAAAGCTTTTGACACAGTCGAGCACTGGGCAGTGTTCCGCTCCCTCCATCGGTGCTACGAGTCGACGATAGGTATGTAAATATCCTCCGGGAGCTCTACTGTTGAGCTACAATGCGGGTGCGTAAATATAGTAATATATAGTTATAACCATACTGTTTATATACATTGGTCTTTAGTGTTCCTGTAAGACGCTACTGATATGGCCGTCGTAGCAATTTGTATGTATATTTTTACCGTCTTACCACATCATTTGAAAAGGTAAGTACCGTCCCGCATCGTGTTAATTGATCCATCCGTCCCGTTTGATCTTACAAATGCTAATGATGAAAAGCAAATATTGTCACATTTTTCTTACTGCGCGAAGCCCCGGTTTGATGAGTAAATGTGGCAATAGTTCCAATTGTATGCCCTTTTATGATACATTTCCTGAATCGGCATGACAATGAGTAAGTTTTTTAAGGTATTGTCTCATTCCTTGTCTAGTATTTTTTTCACGACAGCAGAAATACATCATCTGTGAAAATTTCAAATGTCTAACTATCACGGTTCATGAGATGCAGCCTGGTGACAGACTGACGGACGGATGGATGGACGGACAGCGGAAGCTTAGTAACAGGGTCCCGTTTGGCAACCTTCGGGCACGGGACCCTAAAAATGGCTAGGACTAATAATGAAAAAAAATGGCGATTTCATTAAAAACTTAAAACTGACGATTTCAAGAATTACATGCAACTTTCATTGATGTCATGTTAGGCTTATTCGATGCATCTGTGGCATGGCTACCTTCGGTATCGCTGTGACGTATGACTTGACTACCTTCGGTATCGCTGTGACGTATGACTTTTGGGACACCCTGCATATGATATTATATTGGCCCTACTGTTAGCTGTGTTTTTCTTTGTGTGTGGTCAGGTGAGCGTGGACCTGGAGCTGGAGATCGTGCAGTCGCTGCAGCACGGCCACGGTGGCTGGACGGACGGCATGTTCGAGTGCCTGGCCGGCGCCGGCGCAGTTGTGGGCATCGACGAAGACCACGACGTTGTCGTCGCCTACCCCAGCGGAAACCGGTGGACCTTCAACCCGGCCGTGCTCACCAAGGTACGTCACCACGTTGTCGCCTGCCACAGCGGCAACCGGTGGACCTTCAACCCGGCCGTGCTCACCAAGGTACGTCACCACGATGTCGCCTGCCACAGCGGCAACCGGTGGACCTTCAACCCGGCCGTGCTCACCAAGGTACGTCACCACGATGTCGCCTGCCACAGCGGCAACCGGTGGACCTTCAACCCGGCCGTGCTCACCAAGGTACGTCACCACGATGTCGCCTGCCACAGCGGCAACCGTTGCACCTCCGACCCGGCCGTGCTCACCAAGGTACGTCACCACGATGTCGCCTGCCACAGCGGCAACCGTTGTACCTCCGACCCGGCCGTGCTCACCAAGGTACGTCACCACGATGTCGCCTGCCACAGCGGCAACCGGTGGACCTTCAACCCGGCCGTGCTCACCAAGGTACGTCACCACGATGTCGCCTGCCACAGCGGCAACCGGTGGACCTTCAACCCGGCCGTGCTCACCAAGGTACGTCACCACGATGTCGCCTGCCACAGCGGCAACCGTTGGACCTCCGACCCGGCCGTGCTCACCAAGGTACGTCACCACGATGTCGCCTGCCACAGCGGCAACCGGTGGACCTTCAACCCGGCCGTGCTCACCAAGGTACGTCACCACGATGTCGCCTGCCACAGCGGCAACCGTTGGACCTCCGACCCGGCCGTGCTCACCAACGTACGTCACCACGATGTCGCCTGCCACAGCGGCAACCGGTGGACCTTCAACCCGGCCGTGCTCACCAAGGTACGTCACCACGATGTCGCCTGCCACAGCGGCAACCGGTGGACCTTCAACCCGGCCGTGCTCACCGAGGTACGTCACCACGATGTCGCCTGCCACAGCGGCAACCGTTGGACCTCCGACCCGGCCGTGCTCACCAAGGTACGTCACCACGATGTCGCCTGCCACAGCGGCAACCGTTGGACCTCCGACCCGGCCGTGCTCACCAAGGTACGTCACCACGATGTCGCCTGCCACAGCGGCAACCGGTGGACCTTCAACCCGGCCGTGCTCACCAAGGTACGTCACCACGATGTCGCCTGCCACAGCGGCAACCGGTGGACCTTCAACCAGGCCGTGCTCACCAAGGTACGTCACCACGATGTCGCCTGCCACAGCGGCAACCGTTGGACCTCCGACCCGGCCGTGCTCACCAAGGTACGTCACCACGATGTCGCCTGCCACAGCGGCAACCGGTGGACCTTCAACCCGGCCTAAAGCCGGTATATTCTATATTATAGTCTATTGCCACTCGGCACCCGGCCGTTCTCATATTCCACATGTTTGAGGACATTTTTGTTTCATCTACACTGGTAGATGCAGGGTATAGTCTCGTTCCTCCTTTTTGTGGAGCATTTTATCAGCATTATCTCCCCGCAGGTGTGCAGCGGCACGCCCGCAGCGGGCGCCGCCCCGGGTTCTGGTGCTGCTCCGGGAGCGGGCTTCGCGGTGGGCGACCTGGTGCAGGTGTGCGCGGACCGTGAGCGCGTGCGCACGTTGCAGCGCGGCCACGGCGAATGGGCCGAGGCGATGCAGCCGGTGACTTTCTTCTTTTTTTGCCTTTTCTATTCTCTCAGCTATTGGAGGTTGCCGGTCAGCTGCTCTACGCTTCTGTAGATGAGCTTTCTCCCCTCTACTCATTGCTCGGTACGATGATTTGGAATTGATAGGTAAACAATTTTGGAATATCATAAATAGAGAAGCAGGTAAAACAAAATCAGGAGACCGTAGCTATTTACTTAAGATTGAAGATAAACTAATAACTTCTAACAATGACATCGCGGCCGCATTTGAACAGTTCTTTACAAATGTTCCAATTGTAACTACGGCTTCTTAAGACTCATCTCCGGATCTTGCTGCATCATTTTTAAAAGTCATTGTTCAAAAGTGCAATCAAAATTTCTCATTCGCATATGTTGGGCCCTATGGCATAATTAAAGCACTTAAGTTTATATTGGGTCACTTAATGGCGCACTTCAATGCGCATCAAATTCTCCATAGCAGTTTGGATTTACAAAAGGGCGGTCGACAACAGATGCTGGAGTCATATTAGTTAAACATATTTTTAATGCGTGGGAAGATCGTAGGGACGCTATAGGTGTTTTTTGTGACCTGTCCAAGGCATTGGACTGTGTAGATCAGGAAACATTGCTCTTAAAGCTAAAACACTACGGCATAAAAGGCAATAGATCTCAGCTTATGAGATCGTATTTAGAAGGGAGGGTTTAAAAATCTGACATTAATAGGACAAAATCGTCGCGTTATCAGGTGAAGATGGGAGTCCCACAGGGATCTATTCTGGGTCCGTTCCTTTTCCTCGTGTATTTAAATGATTTGCCATTCATGGTACAAAATATGTCAAATATATTATTATTTGCAGATGACACGTCACTAATTTTTTAAATTAGGAGACAGGAAAATGACTTTCAGGAAACAAATAATGCTCTCCTGCGAGTACTAGACTGGTTTACTGCCAATAACTTGCTTCTGAATTCAAAAAAGACAAAGTGCATAAAATTCACTTTACCTAATGTAAGGCAAGTTGAGAGTAACATTGTATTGGGGAAAGACAAACTAAAACTAGTAGATGAAACTGTATTTCTCGGCGTCACTATTGATGCCAAACTACAGTGGGGTCCCCATATTGTAAAATTAGCACATAGACTTAGCTCCGCAGCATATGCGGTTATAATAATCAGGGAATTGACTGACGTTGCAACTGCTAGGCTTGCATATTTAAGTCATTTCATTAGTCATATATAGTTATAGTTATAGTTATAGTTTGTCGCGGGCCACTTTTCCGCAACCCGACGTCTTAAATTTGCGCCTATTTTGCGTGACGTGGGTTGGGGGCACTACTCCTGCCAACCCAGCTCCTGTAGGAAGCCTAGCAGACCTTTAATGTTGCCGGCGACTTCCTGGAGCGACCTCGGCGTCCCAAGGTGTGTTGCCCGGTAGATGGCCACGTCGGAACATTCCAGCAGGACGTGGGTGGCTGTCTACTCGACTTCCATGCAGGCTCTGCACAGGGGGCTGTCCGTGACACCTAGAGTGTGTAAGTGTTTATTTAGCAAAGCGTGTCCAAGCGAAGTTACCAAGCGAAGTTGTGGCCTTTTGAGCTTCAGAAGCTTACGCGACAATCCGGGTCTGATCATCGGGGGGGGCCTGTCTGGCTTGCTTCCAGGTATCCAAGGTTGACCAATAATGTTGGTGAGTTACCTTTGTGTCATTAGTCATATGTCCTACGGCATACTACTATGGGGACGGGCTGCTGACATTGAAACCATCTTCATTTTGCAGAAGAGAGCGATCCGATTTATTTATAAGCTAGGTAATAGAGAATCTCTGAGAGATTTCTTCAAAGAAACCAACATCCTAACAGTTGCAAGTCAATATATCTATGAAAACATAATGTATGTGAGGAAAAATATCAGTAGCTTTAAAACCATTGATAGCCGCCACAATGTGCAAACTAGAAAGAAACATAAACTTTCTTTTCCAATGTTCAGACTCACAAAAGTTAGCAGTTCTTTTATGGGACACTGTATACGCTTCTACAATAAAATTCCGCAAGAAATACAAAAGTTAACTGAAGCTCGATTAAAAAAATGTATAAAGCACACTTTGTGCACAAAGGCCTGCTACAAAATTAATGACTTTTTACAAGACACCGACATCTGGCATTAAACCAGTTCATTGCACCCTATATATTATGTACTATGTAATAATTAGGCACCTGCTTAATGTTATATTATGCTTGCTTGATTATGTTATGACGTTCATTAAGTCTCAATTTTTGTGCTATTATGAATAAAATCTTTGAACTGAACTCTGCCTACTGATAGCTGTAGGTAGACCCATTCCGACGCCTGATATACTGAATCACAAATTTTTCGCAACCTTATTAATGTCAAATGAGTATCGGGCTGTTCGTCTGCCTCTTTGTTCTATTCTGTTATTACCTTGAATCACCTGTCGTCCTAATACTAGTAGTAACGAGTAGTAACGATACCCTCAGACGCTGGGCCAGATCGGGCGCGTGCAGCAGATCTACCACGACAACGACCTGAAGGTGGAGGTGTGCAACATGTCGTGGACGTACAACCCCCACGCTGTCTACAAGCTCGCCTCCTCAGACGGCACCATGCCGGGGAACTCCTCCGGTACACGACTTACACTTACACTTAGCACTAGTTACAACTCACACTAAACGTCGAGTACGACTTCCCATCAGGGCTTGGTACACCAACATAAACTAAAACAATACCATAAATATGAGCTTGCTCTGACAGAACTCCACCGTCACAGCAGCACTCGAGTGCCCCAGCTGTACCCAGATTTAGAACTTGATGAAGATGTAGAACATTCAACAGCCTCTATTTGGTAAGGCGCAGGCGCAGGCGCAGGCGCAGGCGAGGTCATGCAAATGTCTTTTCACAATATGCCAACAATGACGGCGACGTTCACTAGTAGTACACAATTCATACGCAGATTTTTTTTAAAAACTCACGATTTGAAACAGTTTAGCGCTGGTGTCAGACACACACCGCACGAGGTTATACTAAAACTCGATACAATTTGAACCACACACTAAATATTCCAATGAAAATACTCGCGGCCTCGTGGAGTTTCCTTTTGGCCAACTATTCTTGCGTTTGGGGGGCTGTTAGCTAACAATATTATTCGATTACAATTACAAATGCACCTAAAACAAGCCAGTCCTCTCGTAGGAAAATTTGACGTCTCTTCAAGGTGACAATTATCTGAAAGTGAAACTATTTATACTACCAGCCTCAACCATGACGAAATGTCGACTAGGTACCGTTCGGTTCCAAACAGTGAAATTTTAAACATATTTACATATATAGAATATTACATAGTTTTTTTAATTTATTCTACAAATTTATTTAGTGCTTTGATCTAAGCGTTTTGCCAAAATATTTTCTATTTATTGTGTTTCGGAAGATGGTTGCCTTATCACGGTATCAATCATAGTGTACTGAGTACTTTAAGTTGTACAGTTTGCCAACTCTATGCAAGTATTTACACCCGGTTTCCGAAAGGAAAATTATCTGTGACACATGACAACTTGTACAATTATTATGAAACCCATTTCAACAAAACGTGCCGCTATTTAGAATGTATCTTCGATCAATCTCCTGTTACAATTGACCACTCTTCCATAAACTGGGAGTTAGCCTAGTCACCCTTACTCATACCCGTGTCCAGGCGAGCGTCTCTCCGCCCTGCTGAAGAAGCTGTTCGAGTCGCACGCGCACGGCGACGCGAGCGAGGAGCTGGTGAAGGCAGCCACCAGCGGCGACGCGGCGCGGGTCGCCGAGATCCTGGCGCGGCAGGACGGCGGCGGCGGCGGCGGCGCCCGGGTGGACGTCAACGGCGTCTTCGGGGGACACACCGCACTACAGGTGGGATAAGCTGTTGGTCCCGACCACTATCACCATCCGGTGGTAGTTGTCGTGAAAGACCCCTACATGAACCCGCACTGAGCCCGCGTGGTGAAGTATGGCTCAATTGTACTCGTATTCCGGTAAAGGCATGTGCACCTTGGCGGGGACATTAACGGTCTACATTTATATTGTATACCCTAGTGGGTGTCAAACTGGAAGTACACTAATACTACTTCAATAAGTCGCATCGTCTATGTATGTATGTACACTCGTACGTACAGGATAGTGCAACCTGCCCGTGGCCGACGAGAACGGAACGCGAAGAGCATTGAAATATAAACCTTATTGCTTTAAATTTAATTTAAAAATATAACAACAACAGCATTCCATGCTATTCCGCTCTTACTAACTTCTACACGTCATGGCAAACGGACCCCTTTTTAGAGTTCCGTACCCAAAGGGTAAAAACGGGATCCTATTACTAAGACACCGCTGTCTGTCTGCCTGTCATGAACCGTGATAGTTAGACAGTTGAAATTTTCACATATGATGTATTTCTGTTGCCGCTATAACAACATATACTAAAAAATAAAATAAAACAAATATTTAAGGGGCCTCCCATACAACAATTCTTTCAATACCACATCAAACTTATGAATGCATCTGGTTACGTACATGGATTGTGAAAGTAGCCGCACCAATAACTTTGTAAACAATATTTTGCTATGTAAATCCAAACTATTCACTCCACACCATTACTAGCAGAAACCCTTCGTGCGCGAAAAATCGGCCAAGTCAGACTCGCACTTGGCCGATTTTTTAATACCTGTTTTTATTATTGATATTAGGTAAAATAAAATTTAATCGGATATAAGATGAATATACATCATCGTTATTAGTGTTAAATTTTAATTAATTTCATCATCATGGTGCACGTAATCGGTTTGATCCGAAGACGAAGACGACGTTGATGAAGACGAGTCACCAGTATTACTGATGAGTTGCTCCAGGCGATCATCAACAGCTGCCTCCAGTGTCATAACTTCGTCTTCACATTTTATAGCATGATCAATGCATTTTACATTAATTGAAGATTTTTTTCTTTCAAAAGCTGAATAATTGGGCGATATTCATCTCTACGTTGTGTTTACTCACATGCTCTTTAACTTGTGCCCAAATATTTACAATAGGGTTAAAGAAGTGTGGATGGTAGGGTGGCAACCTCAAAACTATGTGTCCATGTTCCTCCATTGTTTTATCTATGGAATGCTAGATATAGTCCATTTTATTTTTTCATTTAATTACTTTCAAGCCATTTACTTCTTTTTCGAGTTAGAATTTGGCGCCTTATCTTTTAGGTTATTGTGGTTTGAATAAAATAGAATAGAAAATTGTTTATTCACTAAGCCACATTACACAACAAAGAAGAGGAACATACGGAAACAAGTTATAGGAAGGCAAAAATAATAATAAACAAACAAAAGTAGTACAACAGAGAGATTAGTATGCGGTGTGCAACGCGGCAGTGAAACGGTACGGCTCAGCATCTAATGCTTTCATTGCCGAACGAATGAACGTATTTGTAATATTCGCCGTTCTTATCAGCGAGGTGGATGGCCGAGCGGTTCAACTTCAGACTTTCAAGCGGTTGATCGTGGTTCGATCCAACGCGGCAGTGAAACGGTACGGCTCAGCATATGTAACGGTTTGGTGCGTTGTCTATTACAAAAACTGACTGTGGCGGTAGATTGGGGATAAGCTGTTTTTTACACACTTTCGTAATGATCAGTGTTCATTTGATTTTTGTAAAGATAGGTGGTCTAGTTTCTTAGCTCGACAGTGTATGACTAATTATGAGCGCGTGGAGTCCACTTGGCGGGTGGAGAGCGGCTTTGTTAATAACCTCTTCCTTCACTCCGCCGGCCGCTCTATGATCGTATTATCAACACCATCCTTTCAGGGTTGCCTGTAAAAATGGTGTAGGTGGATAAATAAATAATAAGTTAAATAAAAATGATTCGGTAAAAGGTTTTCGTGCCTTGGTAAATTTAAAGCATCTAAGCAGGTGCATCGGTGAAATTTATTAAAGTGGTATTATTGGTCTTAGCTTATTACTAAGCTTCTTCTATCGGTCTGTCCGTCTGTCTGTTCATCCGTCCGTTTGCGGTCTGTATCTCATGACCTGACCCTAACAGGGGGAGAGTTGAAATTTTACCGAATGTGTATTTCTTTTGCTGATATAGCAACAAATAATGAACTATCCCCATACAAGAGACGTTTTTTTAATGTCCCTGCCTTTGTGAATTAATAAATTATCATCATTCAAATATAATCGCAAAAGTGCGATCGTCAACGTCGTCGTCGGTGGCGTACCTTGCTTCTGTAGGGACTGGTATCGTAACTAACTTCGGACATTATGTGCAGGCGGCGGCGCAGAACGGGCACGTGGAAGTGATCCGCGTGCTGGTGGCGGCGGGCGCGGACGCGGACGCGGAGGACCGCGACGACGGCGACCGCGCCGCGCATCACGCCGCCTTCGGTGACGAGCCGGCCGCCCTGCGCGCCCTGCACGTCGCGCGCGCCGACCTCAACGCGCGCAACCGTCGTCGACAGACACCGCTGCACATGGCCGTCAACAAGGGACACCTGGCCGTCGTGCGCACACTGCTGCAGCTGGCCGTGCATCCGAGTCTGCAGGTCAGTGCACTACCAGACCTACCTGGATATAGTTAGCTTTAAGCACTATATGTCTTACTGATATCTCTACTGAAAATCCGTCTTGAATGTGTTTACAAAAATTAATATAGTTTATAAATGAGTGCGAATCTTTAGGTGTCCAAAACCAATTGACTAATACACTAAACTGACAACTTTGAGTCCCACAACTCTTGAGCAACAGCCATAGATTCCAGTTTCAACGACAGTTTTTAATTAATTTAGTTGTGTCGCCTCCAGCATCGGTACCATTGTAGACGGAACTGTGTTATTATTTTCGATCATTTTCAGATTATAGAATAAGTCCATTTTTGAACCTCCAAAAGTTGTCCCCCCTACGATCCTGACTCTCTCTCGCTTCCTCAACATTCGTAAATGACTTCACACAAGCTCGCCGGTGACACGGGTACTTCTTATTTGCTCCTTCTCTAATAAGTCGCCAATTTGGTCTTTCTAGGACATTTTTGGGCGTCCCCGTCCGACAACGACTCCACCCATACCCGCTGTGTATCTCTTTCGTCAATCTCCTTTCATTCATCCTTTCAACGTGACTAAACCATCTAAGCCGACCTTTCTTTATCCGTGTCAATATATCTTCTCTATAGGAATTAATGTGAGCTGAAACCTGAGATGTTGAGATTAAGGCTGGCATAGTTGGCTGGTTTAGTTTCTTAACAAGCCTTATATACCTATTTTGAATATTGCTCGTTTCAAGATTGTAAGTGCAACGACATCTATCGTGTATTTGTGGCGACTGCTGGTTGCGTTCACACGCGACGAGCGTGTAGGGAAATTTTTCGAAAGGAGAGACATGGTTCACGCGTCTGATGATAGATGGCGCAGTATTTTTTAACAAAAGTAATCATCATACGAGACAGGGATACTCTGAACTTCTTTCCATTATGGTATTCCACTGCTGAGCCACATCTCCCAAGAGCATTGACTATAAGCAGAATATGTAATCCGATAGCTTCCCGCGAACTCGCAATAGAAGCTTTCTAGCAAACCATATTCCGTAATTCGGTAAATGCTTACAATATTGACTGCACTCCGGAACTTAGACTACAAATTATCGTTCCGAACTTTCGAACGCGCCTGATTGTGAGGCCTGAATTATAGGTATAGTTTTAACAAAGCTGTAGCATCTAATCTGACGTGACACGTTCAAATAAATAAATAGCTCATGAGTTCGCGGCAGACTGCGCACTGACATGTCTGCACATGACATCCAGTTAAAAGTGTGTTCTCACAGGTCGCGCGCGGTGGGTACACAGGTCGCGCGCGGTGTGTACACAGGTCGCGCGCGGTGTGTACACAGGTCGCGCGCGGTGTGTACACAGGTCGCGCGCGGTGTGTACACAGGTCGCGCGCGGTGGGTACCTACATCGGGTGCTGAACAAGTTTCTTCGAACTTATGCCTCATTACATTTTATGAGTCGACATTTGTATCATCGGCAAAATCCGGCTCAGATTTTGGAAGCTATTGTTTTGAGATACGAGACGATCCTGTAACCTTCGCTGTAATTATCCCTTGAAGATTTGATACCTATGTATGTCTAGCTCTAGGAGTGCCTGGTCTTTATTCACATTCATACAATATTCGTAGGTACGTATTGTGAAAGGTACCCAAAACATAGACCGAAGTTTTCCGCTTGATAAAATCCTGACATAGCTCGTATCCTCAGAATTCTATGTCTCGAGCATGCGGGACGGATATTGAGTGATGCTCCATTGTCCTTATCCTCGTAGAAACGGCTCCCATTTGATTGGTGTGCGGTATACGTCCTCATTGGGCGCTTCGGGCTTCCTTCTGTGAATTGAATCAATAAATTACTTGTCTCCAATACAGATAGCTATAAACCTCCTGGACTCAGTTCGACGTCGCCGCCACTTCAATAACCATTCCGGCGTTCAAATGTAATCAACATTTCCCCGATAGTCCCGACTAGAGGCCGTGTTCGGGCGCAACTGGCTCGGCGACCCGTGTCTCTTGGACTTTTAATCTAGAGGAGTCGAGTTTCGGCGTGTAATGAGTGTTGCGACGCTACCAGACGTGTGGTCGCCCTAATTGCCAAACTTCGGCATCCATTTGCGCCGGGCCCGTTCCCCCCGCTCCCCGCGCCCCGCGCCCCGCTTGTCACACGCATTGTGCCCCTGTCAACATGCATACAAGCATGCAATGCTACTGTGTACTGTGTACTGTGTACTGTACTGTGTATGACATGTATTATAGGCTGGCCCCGAAGCATCCGATGTGATCAGATCCAATTTGATTCTTCAATTTTCTGTAATCGGTGGGCCTCTGAAAATAGGATAAAACCTTTTTCTTCCCACGAATACGCGTTATTTTACTAACGTGTATTAATTACGTACGTTTGTATGGGTATGTTACTTCCCTCCTTGTGCGCTCTGTATAAATCGGAGGACTCACTGACGACCGGCGGCGGCGTCACCCTAATTGCCGAAGTTTAAAGATTCAAGTTGAAAAAGCTTAATTGTTCCCGAAGAGAATGAACTCGTTGTGAAAGATTATGTAAAATCAGCTGGCGACAGTCGCCCACCTACACAACCTGCGAATATTGAGAAAGTTAATTTGATAACGTCTCGTCTACCGGCGCTATGTTAATTTACTAACGTAATTTAATTAAGAAACAGCCATTCAAAGTATAGGGAATTCCCGACGAAGTCCGATGCAGCGGCAGCGCGAGAACACGACGACAAGTCGAGTTCAATGAAAGAACTATGCGGAGCTTGGAGTCTGGAGGCGATGCCGTTACTGGCGGGGCACATTGAAGAGCAATTGGGCGTGAAGCTATTTCAATCTGAATAGGCCATTGTGAGCGGCACCTTGATTCGGCGTAATGAAGTTAGTGCTGCGAAGACACCGCGCCGCTGTCGCACCGCGCCGCACCGCCCCAAGTTAAAATTTCAAGCTTAGAGGTCTGCTAGAGTACATTAGAATGTCAGTCAGTGTCAAAATGACGGTACATTAAATTGTGGCCTATTATTTACAGAAAATTCAGGTGTCTAGCTTTATCTACGACATAGTTACAGTCGACAAAAACCCGAAATGCTTCCCCCTCCACTCCCCCTTTTGGTTTTTATTTCGCAACATCAAATCCCAATATTTTTCCCTCAATCAAAAATCGCGATCGACTAAAATATTGAAATAAATCAAGGAACGTCTGTGTTTATTCCAATTCCAATTTTCGTCAAAATCGGTTGAAAAATGCGACCTAGGCGAGAACAGACAAAGGAATTTATGGGCATTCTCGATACTGGACTCTTCGCTCGCTTCGCTCGCTCAGACACCTAGGTGTACGTTCCAAAAGCAGATACTTCTCAGATACTTACAGGTAGCAACAACATGATGATGATTCCGACCGATTTCGGTCATGGCGACCACTTCTATACCTAGTCGGTTTCGCGCGCGTGCGCCCGCACATGGCTTATGTAGCCGATCTTCGCAGCGAAACTCCTTGCGCATTGGGGGCACGTAAGTACGCCACCCGCGTAGTTGTAGGAAATGGCAGCAGGTGGACGAGCTTTCAACAGGTCGCGTTTCATATCAAGGTCAGCTTTACGCTGATCCTCGAACTCGCGTACTTTCCTCTTCACAATCCTGCGCCATTCTGGCCGTTGTGCTGCCAAACCTTCCCATTGAGAGGGCTCTATGTTGCATCTTCTCATGTGTCGCTTCTGAACATCTTCGTATCGGAGAAGCTGCCCGCCATGTTTTCGCTTGCCCTCCTCTAGTTCAGAATAAAAGATGCGCTTCGTATTACGCATTAAGTAGGCTTGAATGCCACCAACATTGGCTCGTCGCAGAACTTCAGTATAACGCACACGGTCGGACCATTTGATTTTCATAATGGATCGAAGGCATTTAAGGTGGAAACGATCCAGAGTGCGTATGTGGCGGCGATACACACACCACGATTCAGAGGAGTATAGGAGATTTGGCAGCACAATTGCCATGTATACTGATATTTTGGTAGCCAGCTTAAGGTCATGTGAGAAGAAGACCTTGGAACACAGCTTTCCAAATGCCGCAGCTGCAGCACCTATCCTGCTGTTGATCTCGGCGAAATTTGTCCACCTGTTTGAGCATATCCTCACCAATCTTTATCGACAGTGTCTCTTGACAATGGGCGTCCAGGGACATGACTTCTGTCTTTTTGACACTAATCTTTACGCCGAATTAACAGCAAGATTGGTCAAACGCGGAACTAAGCTCTTGCTGGCCATCTGGGGTTTCTGCTAGAAAGCATAGGTCATCAGCATATATGATCTCTGTTATCAACGCATACGAGACTTTAGTGCATGCCTTAAGTCTAGCTAAATTAAAAAGACCACCGTCTGTGCGAAGGCGGATGCGGACTCCTTCGGAAACTGTGTGTAAGACCTCCTTGACTACCATTGCAAAGTATAAGGCGAACAGTGTGGGTGCTAGGACACACCCTTGCTTCACTCCACAGGTAACGGGGAAGACGTCTGACTGTTCACCGTCTACGGCGACGCAGCATTGCATGTCGTCGTGCAGGAGTCTGAGAAGTCTTACAAACTTTTCCGTGCATCCAATCTTTTCTAGCACCAACCAGAGGGCTTCTCGTGGCACACTGTCAAATGCTTTTTCCAGGTCAACAAAGCATAGATACAACTGGCGACCTTGTTCTCTACTTTTCTCTTGTAGTTGACGAACGGAAAAGATAGCTTCGCAGGTGCCACGATCAGGTCGGAAGCTAAACTGGGTTTCAGGCAGAATTTTTTCGGACAACAGCAACTGCAGCAACAACATACTCAGATACTGACAGGTAGCTACAACATATACTTACCACAAAAGAATAAACACCTGTTCAACACTTCTTCAAAGACAAAAATGGATTTGACGTTTGTTTTGAGAAAAATATTACACGTATCGTGTGATCTTTCTTCAGGAGTGCCTCAGGGTGGTATTCTCTCTCCTCTTCTTTTTTCAGTCTTTATCAACTCCATCTCTTCTTCGTATCATCTGTACGCGCAGATGATCTACAAATTAATTGCCACTTTTCTCGATGTAGTTTCATCCGTGGAGGCACTGAATGCTGACCTCGAGAATGTGAAAGATTGGGCCTCATCATACGGGCTGTTAATAAACCCGACTAAATCACAAGCCATGATTTTAGGAATCAGGCACACGCTTTACTTGTTACAAACACCCATTTTTCCCGTATCATAAAATGTCATCACATTAGAGTACAAAGATAAGGCGAAAAACATTGGGGTTTTTTTTTAAACCAGCCGTCTTGGTCCCGACATGTCAGCGAGATCAGCAAACGAGTCTTTGCGTCTTTTCACTTCCTCAGGCGTCTGCAGTACTTCTTGCCGCGGCAGACCAAAATCAGCCTTGATCAGTCCCTTCTTCTACCGCTAATCGACTACGCCGATGTCTGTTGGGCGAGCGCTAACGAAGATCTACTGACTAAACTCGAACGACTTCAGAATCTCGGGATTCGGTTTATCTTCGGGTGGCGCAAATTCGACCATGTTTCTCAATATCGCAAAGAGTTTCCGGTTCGTCGTCGCCGGGACTCTCACATTCTTTCTTGTCTTATCAATATATTAAAAAATCCGCGCTACCCCAGCTACCTTCGAGACCGCTTTGATTATCTCTTTTCATGAGATCGGCAACGGAGAGCTCACACGGTCTCACTCTTAGCCACTCCAAGGCATACCACTTCCGCATATGAGCACTCCTTCAGGTTGCAGGCTCTTTTTTCGCTTTCAAAAACCGGGTAAAAGAGTTCCTCTCTTTTGTGATAGTTTAGTATGTATATTATTAAGTAAGTATGTAAACTATATGTACAGGTTTATGTATGTGTGTGTTGGTACTTATTTAGTAGTTTGGTATGTACGAGCATAGAGTAATAATATAAAGAAGAGTGTCCATTGCCATACAAAGCACCGTGCATCGAAAAATTGTAAATTGGTAACAATCTAGATGTCGCTCATAGTATTTTTCATCACTAAATTGTAATTTCAGTCTTCACCACAATCTAATGCTTTCATTGCCGAACGAATGAACGTATTTGTAATATTCGCCGTTCTTATCAGCGAGGTGGATGGCCGAGCGGTTCATCTTCAGACTTTCAAGCGGTTGATCGTGGTTCGATCCCCAGTGCGGACAAATTACCTTTTGTATGTTGTTTATAAGGTTTTATTTATTGAGCCAAAGTTTTATTTTATTTATTAAATGTAGTTACTGCAAATAGTATTGCGATCAACTTTTGTAATTAACTTTCTAACACGTGTACGGTGCTTCACGCGTATTTTTAGGGTTACCTTAAAAAGGAAAAATTATACAAATACATAACGCAAACAATCCCATTACACTGGCAGTGTTACCGCGCTGCACAGCGAGCGAGATCCTCTGGACCAGGAAAGCCCCAGAGCCATAGTTTAATCAGAATTAGAGCAGTTGTCAAAATCTCGGTCCCTCAAACGACGACTCCCAATGTCCTTGTCCTTTTCATTACTTAAATATTACAGGTAAACTAAATAGAGGGGGCACAATTTCTTACGATACCACATACAAACTTATAAATTGCCTGATTACATACATACACGGAGCATGAAAATAATAATAATAATAATATATCTTTTACATTAGAACACAAAAGGATCCATATTTTGTTAGTAACAAATAAAATTAGGTACTTAATCTATGTTATTTACTTACTACACTTAATTCTAATTCATATAAATTGCCTGTCTGTGGCACGGCTCACTTTTCCACATACTTTCTGAGAGCCAGTTACTACACTCACCCAGTGTTGGAGTTTAGGCCCGTCGAGCCGACCCACAATGACCTCTAGGATGCTGTTGGCGCTGTTACGCGTTCTGCTGAGTAATGAGGCCGATCTCTTACGCATGATGGCATGGAATCCATCAGAGCGCGCCTCGACAAACATTCCTGACGCACTACAACAGCGCGGCAGCCCCAGCAGCATCCTAAAGGCATTGTTATACTGGACACGCTGGGCATTGAGAGTCCTTTGGGTATAGTTGACCCATAGGCTGCACGTGTAGCAGGATTGACAATATGCCTTAAATAATGTGATTTTCACTGGCTTCTTACAACGTGCAAACCTACGAGCGAACATATTCGCCCGGACCGCCAAAGCCCTGCGCTCCCTCTCTATGTCCAGGTCATCCCTCAGGTCCTCTGGTACTATGTGACCTAGGTATTTGAAGCTGGTCACCCTATTCAGTGCATTGCCATATAATTTCAGGGCCGGTACAATACGCGGTAGTTTATTACCGGTCTTGAAGATCATTATCTCACTTTTTTACATTATATTTGAGACCATGTCTATCTGCGTATTGCTCACATGCTTCAAGCAGTCTCTTCAACCCCCCTGGCGATGGACTCAGCAACACCATGTCGTCTGCATAGCTGATGTTGTTGCAGCTTTTCCCATCAACATAGCACCCCGCATGCATGCTGCTGAGTTCACCGACCAGCTCATTCACATAGAGGTTAAATAGTGGTATAGGTGATGTCAACCCCCCCTGCCTGACTCCTGATTCTATCCGGTATTCATCCGAGAATTCACTTCCCCACTTCACTTTGTTGCTTTGATGCTCGTACCAATATTTGAAAAAAATAAAAATAATAACCGGTAGGTTAGATTGCCGGCACTTATCCCACAATATATTATAAGCTACCAGGCCAAAAGCCTTTGAAAGGTCTAGCAAGCAGGCGTACACATTCGTTCTACGATCTGTATAATACTTCACGGTGTGCTTAAGGCCCAGAATTGCACTTTCCGAAAAACCAATAACTTTGTAATTAACATTTTGCTGTATTACATTAAAATAAAGAAAAAAACCTATTCACTCCATACCAGCCCTTCCATTGTGCGGTGGTAAGGAACTCTTTGTTCGCGAGCACGAATTGCACTTGACCTTGTATTTCATTTGATGTATTTTTACTTGTTTGCCTGCGATGTAGCGCCTGTAATAAAATTGATACAAATTTTATTGGAGAAGTCGAAAAGGTTTAAAAAGCCGGTCAAGGGCGGGTCGGATTCACACACGAAGGGTTCCGTACCAATTTACAAGAAAACTTTAGCACTAAAAAAAAACAAGAAAAATACTTGGATTTGAACCCAGAACATTTGCGCAGACTGCGCAACTGATATCGAACCAATTGCGTCATCATATTGTATTGATAAGTCACGAAATTTACGATCATTTTTTGAATTATATTGAGATCTAATATGAGTCTGGTGGCGCTAGTGTAGTCTTATAAATCTCTGACGCCACCTAGGGCATTATAACGTACAAAAAACAGGCAGCCGTCTCTGTCTGGACGGCAATTTTAGCTTTCTTCCGGAGCACGATTTTTGTTCGGGATGGCTAGTCTCTTTGTATTATTAGTCGATGATACGACTATGTATTTTATTTACCTTATTTTCTAGATATTTAATTTACATATATTTATTTTATTATTGTTAGATATTGTGCACTGCCTACACTTTCTTGATATTTTTTCCTGTCATGCCTTAGTTTGCTGGAATAAATCTCTTTTTAGAGATAAGCTCGCCTTTGTACTCTCTTAATGTTTTTTTTTTAATAACTGTGTTCAATAAAAAATTATGAATACTTTTAATTTAGTTCTATTTTCGTTAGTAGGGGTTTTCCTATAGTTCCATAGAAGTTCTCTTTGATTTTTGCTACTTTTTTTATTTCTTTGGATACCCATTTTGGTGTTTTTGACGATTTAATTCTAACATTGACAAGTGGGAAACAAAGACGTTAAACCGTGAGAAAATCGTTGAGGAAATTTTCATACGCTTCATTGCAATCATCCGTGGCGTAAATATTTAAAATTGCATGATATAGATTGCAAGTGGGTAAAGAACATTTCGAGATTTCGGTGCTAAATTTTCATTTCTTAATTGTTCATGATTCTGCATGTTTCTTCAACAGGTACGTGTAGCAGTTGAGCAGATAGTCCGAATTCTATCACTCGACCCTTGCATCCTTTCGATACATTATGGGCAAAGTTGTCAATAGAAGTCTTATCCCTTCTCGTAGGAACATTTATTTTTAGTCTCATGTTGAAGCCTTGGAAAATATAGATACAGACAATTATTACATCTAGATTTATTAGTTCTATCGCACAACACTCTAAAACGTCACTGATTGATTGCTTGCAATATCATTTAGTTTCTCTGAGTCAAGTCAAGTCCTCGTGAGAATACACGCTCCTCCTCGTTTTTTAGATTTTCGTGAAAAATGCGGGGCCAGTCGATAGTTAGGAACATTTAATAGGTCCTCGAATCCAAAGGGCATAATTTTCGATAGAATCTTCGATATAACCTTCAGCCACGGTAGTAAACTTCCATCCGCCATGTCGCTTTAATTCCGTCATATTATCTGCACCAGTGTTCGCTATTAACGTTGCAGAGATCCTTCGGAAATAATGTTCTGTATACATCTCGCGATTTGGTACCTCCAAAAATGATGCCATTTATTTTGACATTGAACCAATTGTATTTATTCTAATCGATATTTTTGTACATTTAATTTTAGAATAGTACAAAAAGAATCTATTGTTGTTTGTACTCAGAGAAGGAAACTTTGATACTCTTACTTATTTTCGTTTTCGTCTCCCTCAAAGTAACCAGTAAAGCGGTATCAGAGATCGTTTGCACATCATCCTCTTTCAGTTAAACAAGCTCATTTGCACGACAGGCTCCACTAATGCCCGGAAACAACAAAACCTGTAAACAAAAAAAATATAAATCTGTTACAAAATTGATGTTGATAGGTTTATAATTAGATAGTTCTCAACGACTTGTATTAAGTAACATTTGTTGAAGATTTGGCCAGAAATTGCGAGTCTGGCGCTTCATAAAAAAAGCGTTCAACATTTTGAGTGGCAAAAACCTGGGAGTTATTCGGTTTGTAGCCTTCTGATAGGCTTTTAAGGTAGGTTTGCAACTTCGAGTAAGTATGTTTTTATGTCAATGTTATGCCTTGTTTTTATAGTACACCGTAGCATAGAATACATACTCCATAATGTCGATGACTTCTTTTTCTTTGACAGCTCATCACTTACTTTAAGTTAGAAAACAGACTGAAAATGTGCCAGAAGCTTGATTTTAATTTTTCCATTTGCAAAACTCAGCGTAGGCTTTGTTGTAAACCAGCCGTGATTTGTTGGGTAGCAAGTTTTATACTATATCGGCCGCCTTCTTTTTCATAAACTCAGGTCACTTCTTCATCACTTGATTAATTTTCAATCGATTTAATAAACTTTGTGTTCGTACACAGTATTCAAAATAGCGCCAATTTATTAATGACAGTAAAGAACACAAAACAGTTTTTATTCTAATGCTAAACTTCTTGTCGAAAGTTGCACAAGGAGTTTGTACATGTCTACTATTCTTTGCACTAGGAATTTGTATCGAGTATTTTTTGTGCAAGAAGGTTGTATAGCATTGAGATATAGGTCGAATATATTGGTGTGTTCTAAATTCAAACACCAAATTAGTGAGTAAAAGCATAGACAATAGTAGCTTATGTGACTGCTACATAATGGAGGGCATTAATACTCGAGAATGGGTTTCATAATAATATCACTCGAGAGTTTTAATGCCTAATTATGTACAGTTACATACACTAGTTTATCAACACACACATCATAAGATCTCTTTAATGTGTTCAGGAACCGCATGTTTGACCGGCATTGTGGCTCTGTAGTTGTTTAGCTTATTCTGTAGTACCAACTTCACGCAGGCGGGCGCCGGCGTTCGAAATTTGAATGTCAGTACCAACTTCACAGACAAACTAGGGGCGGCATGCAGGCGGGCGTCGGCGTTCGAAATTTGAATGTCATAATATGTAGAAAAATTACACTTTAAGGTCATTGTAATTTTTTAGATAAAAAATGAGTTTTTACCAAGTAGTTTAACATTATGCTGATCGTAACGTGCGGTTTTTGTACGCAGTAAAGAGGGTTTATGATACGTGTGCAGAAAAATAAGTAAAAAGGTCTTATATTCACTTTACGCGAATGAAATAATATTTTTAGAGGGAATTAGTATAAACAAATTATTAGACGTTTTGAAAAAAGATTAATTGAGAGATGTTAGCTGAGTCGAATAGACAATGGAAAATGCGTTTTTTCTAAGAACAGTCTCTGTAGTAAGTTTAGTAAGTAAGTATTTCTGTTCCATGTTTTGGCATCTTCCAGAGCTTACCACTCGATTGATACTCATTATCATTAATTATTCATATTACTATTGTCAGCTTGCTGCTTAGATAAGTTTCTTCTCGAACGGAATGAAAGCAGAAAATTCTTTACTCCTTCAACAAAGTATCCGAGCAAAAGAGCTTTTACTTAAAATGTATCGCTTCAATCGTTCACTGATTTGGTTTTGGAACATTTTAATTAAATCGAGTCCAATATTTATTCGTCGTAAATTGATTTATTTACATCAACAGCATAATGAATTACAAAATGATGGAATGTCGGGACAGATCCCCAGTCAATCCCGACTCGCCGACGTCCCGCCGTCCCGCGCCCGCCCCGCGTCCCGCCGTCCCGCGCCCGCCCCGCGTCCCGCGCCCCGCGCCCGCCCCGCTCCCGCCCTGTAACGGTTTACGCTACGGCGCCGAAGACGACCAATATCGCAGACGTTCTTATTGAAATCTAATTTGCGTTAAACTCAAAGCGAGACTGAAACTGCTGGAGCTTTTCCTCTCCATCAGCTAGTCTAGTGCAAGTCTCCCTTGTCGCTAACTGCTCTTGTTTCTTTCCGCTGCACGCCCTCCTCCCCCGCCCCTGTCCCTGTCCCGCGCAATTCAATTTGCAATAAGTGGACAGTTCCTGGCAAATCCCATTTTTAGAAGGCCTTGTCGTCGGCGCGATTCGGCGATCTTTATCAGATACAATTCAATTTGTTTCGTTATAATTAGATCCGGCAACACACCACGTACGCGCGAGGCGACGTAAGCAGCCATTTGTATTTTCGTCATTCTTTTTAAAAGAAAACACCCTCGCCGTGTCGCCGACCGCGAGGCGCGAGGCGCGAGGCGGGGACTCGCAGCAGCCCTTCCGTTTCTGGTTATGCGCCGATTTATATTCCGCGCCCACTCGCCGCCTGAGAAATCTCATGTCGAAGGTGCTCTTTCAATTTGAATCGGAACACTCGGATCGTCGAATAATGTATTTCGCTATCGACCCTCCCCCGTTCGGAACTCGCTCCGGATCCTCTCTGCTGTTTATCGCGCGCTCTCATCTATTCGGGCTTCGCCGGGCCTTTATTTTTCTCAACACAAACTTGTCGCGGTGTATATCCGCGACCGGCGGCGGCGGCGGCGGCGGGATACTATTAGCAGGGTCTTTGTTTGGAGACGTCGAGATTGCGCCGCTCTGAGTAAAGGATAATTGAATTGTCACATAACACACTACTCCACTCCTCCTCACACTGTTCGTGTTTAGAGCGTCTTTCTTTTTGTTCAAACGAAGGGAAACATAATTGAACATATTTATGACAAAGAAGGAAGGAAAGTTATCCTGAAATCAAATTGTGCTGAGGTTATTTAAAAATATCTTTATTTCCACGTGTGTATTAAGATAGCTGCATAGATATTCTCGAGAATATATCAGGTGGGCATCGCAAGGGGATAAAAGGCCGCTTCACAAAAGTCGACGGTTGAAGCGAGCTTTCTGCGATCGTGTACCCTGCAGCTCTCTACACGAACTATTACATTTCCTGCTAGTCGCCTTTGTTGAACAATTGAACGTTGCACCGGCGATTATACTCCACGGACTACGTTCGTACCTAAACGAGTCAATATAGCCTTAACTGTTACATCACGTGGGGAAAAGATATCATTACAATACGCGAGAACCTTACAACATTTTCCAAATTTAGCGATAGCTGTAATGTTAACCTAAGGAATAATCATGATGCGTTCTCTACTACAACAGGATACCTCTGGAGATTTTGAAATTGTCATATGGGCAATTTAAGAAACCATGTAAAAACCGTTTTATCTAAAAAGAGATATACAATATTCATGACAACCGACAACAGTGCATGGTGTTAATCTTACTCAACACAGAACTTGCTTATTAATTTTGTAAAGATTTATTCCTGCGTTTTATTTACATATGTATATGTAATAAACAACACCTATATTTAAAAGATAATCAATATGTGGTAATTTCTTAACCCTCCTTCTCCCACAGTGCTCCAATGTAAAGAAGAGGCAAAAAATGACGTTTGCTAAGTATATGTTAGTATTTACAGCAATATAGATTTTGCTAAGTATATGTTAGTATTTACAGCAATATAGATTTTGCTAAGTATATGTTAGTATTTACAGCAATATAGATTTTGCTAAGTATATGTTAGTATTTACAGCAATATAGATTTTGCTAAGTATATGTTAGTATTTACAGAAATATAGATTTTGCTAAGTATATGTTAGTATTTACAGCAATATAGATTTTGCTAAGTATATGTTAGTATTTACAGCAATATAGATTTTGCTAAGTATATGTTAGTATTTACAGCAATATAGATTTTGCTAAGTATATGTTAGTATTTACAGCAATATAGATTTTGCTAAGTATATGTTAGTATTTACAGCAATATAGATTTTGCTAAGTATATGTTAGTATTTACAGCAATATAGATTTTGCTAAGTATATGTTAGTATTTACAGCAATATAGATTTTGCTAAGTATATGTTAGAATTTACAGCAATATAGATTTTGCTAAGTATATGTTAGTATTTACAGCAATATAGATTTTGCTAAGTATATGTTAGTATTTACAGCAATATAGATTTTGCTAAGTATATGTTAGTATTTACAGCAATATAGATTTTTTGACTTCGACTTTGAATAAAACCAGATGAAATTGAAACAGACAGATAAGGAACTAAATAAATTAATTTTCAATGTGCATACATAAGATTTCCGTTCAAACCAATATGAGGATTACGCCGGGGTTTCCTTCTGCTGACCGAAGAGTTTTTGTGCACCTCCAGATACAATTCCTTTTCGATTTGGGAGATAGGAGCGCCCACTTGTATTCTTTGTTAGTTTCCCGCAGACTCATCTAGCATTCGGGTCTCGCGCGGACAACCCGCGGGCCCTCGAGCGCGGCCGGTCGGAGCCCTATTTACGTCGTTTTGTTTTATAATCGCCTATCGATATCGCTCGAGCCGCCACGCAGCGCGTCCCGGCAAGAATTATGCGCAGTATCTATCGAGTACGTGATGGGCGTCCCGATATGCAATGAATAAATAATAACTGCAAAAAGATTGGCTCTCCGTAGTTGTTGTAACGGTTTTTGTCATCCCGCGTGCATCACTGAATAACGGGTAGAAGTTTTAAATGAGGAAATGTGGCACATTGTATTCGGACATCACACTAACAAAATACGAATTCAGTGTGGCTTAGCTTGGTCCTCTTAAATCTAACAATGTGACTTGCCACACGATTCATGAAGCCATTTCATTTCCGTTTGTATGGCTATTTGTATCCTTTCTTCCGCAGCGGCTAGAGAAACCTCTATAGAGAGATGCTCTCTCGATTTGAATTGAAACGGCCGAATTGGGTATAATTTATTTCGAATGCGACCTTTTTATTTGGAACGGCTTTCTATAGTTAACGTCCTTCGGGTGGTTTCCCTGTTTTTGTTGGCTTTATTTCTTCCCGGCCTTTAACCTTAGCTTATGTGGCTCGTAAAGTAAGTAGGTATGCTCGGCGAAAGTTCGGCGGACGGGTATCCAATGTATAGTTGTAATTCTGGTGATCCTTCGCAGACTAGATAAGTTCGGGAGCATTCCGGGCCGCAGGGAGCGCCGGGGAGGCACTTAGCTGGCCCATATAACTTTGACAATTGGGTGTAAATGAGTAGCGTGGAGTTCGTGCATGCGGTCCCTTTGTCCGCAGAGGCGGCGTAGTGCGGCCGGGGCGTCGTCAGCGGACGTCGCGCTGTGCGGGCGTGCCCGGCCGCGCCCTGACCGGCACTGTTTCAGCTCTCTACTTGCACCGCTTACGCGTCTTATTGAAATGAAATCTTCGTTAATCCCCGCTGCGGGAACAGTCGCAGAACGAAGCCGTTGCCTTTAATATTGTTATTGTTGTTGTCTAGCGTAATACTTTCCATTCCTTTATAGTGCTTTGCAGACTTCATCCTTTGAATTTCTCATTTTCCACTTAGTTTCCAGCTTTGAGAAGTTGGAAACTTTTTATATTTGCTACGAAGATGATGAGTCAGGTATAGCAATGCAATCTCTTTCATTTATAGCTTTTGTTACCTGAAACTTGTATTGGATCGCTCTTCGAGTATAACGATTCTAACTTTGCAAATCTAAGAGATACATACAATTATAGTTGCCGCTATAAACGGCACACCGTCTGGCTTTATGGCAGCTCTATAAACCGTCGAGAATTGTGTAACATATATGGCCGCTTGCATATTCCCTTAATATTCAGCGTCAGCCACTGCAAAGTGCATACATACATACTCCTATACGAGTATCGACCGTGCATTCGCTTTGCTCATCCTTAGTATCACGGACGCCTATTTATACCTATATATACCGACTCACGAATATAAATAAACATATATGTAAACATGACAATAATTTATTTGGTAGAATTTCCTATGTGTACAAATGACAAATGTACATTTAAAACTTTATACAGCTCTACGTCCGAGTTCATAGTTCGCCTGAGTAGTAGGACACTCGAGACTGTTAATTTATCTGCGGCATGCTTCTTCCTCGGTCGCGGGTCGCATGGCCCTCGGTCGGGCGCGGCGGCTCGTGCGAGCTTGCGGCTCGTGCGAGCTTGCGGCGACGGAGACGCGACACTCTGATTTATGTTATTTCCACGTTAAGCGGAATTAACGGCTTTATTAAACGATCCTGTTTGGTGATCCGAACCCGCGCCGCTCCGACCGCCTAGAAGCAATTTCGCGTCAGCGAGCGCGATACACATCACTATCCTCGTTTCGGGTCACGATGCGCGGGTGATAAATCGGAATAACATTCCGTATCCAGCAGACGGTGCGGTACACGAGGCGCCCGTCTCGAGCACCTTTTCTGTTTCGATCATAAACCTCCGCAGTGTCACTTAAAAGGTGTGCGCCGGCAACTTTTCTAAGTTGAAAGTTTCATTATAAAAGTGATATTTCCTCGGCGAGTAATATCTCCTGCGGCACACACATATTTAAGTCTGTCCTGGCCGCCGCCGCCGCCGCCGCCGAGCTGCTCTGCAGGTGAAAAATTCTCGCCCCGCCGCGAGCTTAGTGTTTTATCTCGGCTTAGCGTTACGAGGATTTGTGGCTCGCTAAGTAAGGTTTTATGTCCCCAGGAACGCTTGCAACTTGCCTCTCCTGATAAAAAGTCCTCTAATATTCCAACCCGTATATCATTTACATAGAATTCGTTTCATCAGAGCTCGTATTAACTGCAGGGTTTCCCTGCTACGGCCGAATCGTTACACTCATAAAAATTGCCCTCGTCATATGAGATTTTCTTTTCCTGAAGGATTTTTTATGATGAACATAAAGTTTTTTCCTTTATCCTGTGTATTATCTGAACGATTCAGTCACGAAGGAACTATCGGACTGCGTCTGTGTGGGTGGATAGAGATAGAGGACGTGTAGAGTTCGGGAGAGGAGCCGGGCCGGGCGGGCGGTCGGTGTCGGCGCCATTAAATACTGTTTGTTGAATGATACGGCTCTAGTGCCTCAGTAGCAACAGCGTGCTGAGACAGGTTTCCTGCTCGACCTGCCCCTCGCCCCGCAACCCCGCCGGGGCCCGGAACCAGCAGTCGTAAATAACGCGCACTGCTCCGACTTCCTGTCTTCTGCTTTAGGGAGCGCTCGCTGTTCCTACCTCACTTCAGAGTTGCCCCGCCGCGCCGCCGCGCCGCCGACACTACTATTCATTGTCAAACTTTCTGTCACCGCCATCCCCGAACCAACTGAATAAGGCCCAATTTCATATTTTCATCTCACCGAAACGTTTGCTTTGTCACGCGTGTTTTTACTTCGCTTTACCGAATTCCGACGCCGGATAATGCGAGGGTGCTATCTCACTAAGGAATTCGAACGATAAAATTAAAACGCTTGCCGCTCGAAAAATTCAAGCATTCATCTCATCGATAGCATGTTATAAAGTTACAGCCTTACGCAACAATGGCGCGCATTGTTTCGCTGTTACCTATCGAATGCCCTTTTGGTTAAAGCGAGAATGAAAATAAATGGTCGCTCGCCTTTATTCTTTTGTCACTGCTGAACATGAAAGTAATAAAAATGTCCTTTGAAGTGTTTCAAGCTACGAGTACTAATTGCTCTTCTAGAGAAAAGTGTGGGTAGTTAAATAGAGAGAATTTAGTTTTTACTTAATTAGGGAGGGATCTTGTGTCTTCAATAACAAAACAACCCTTATTCCAAATTTCAACTTTAGGATACTTTCAAACGATAAGGAATAAGAAGCGCTCACGAATCACAATTCCGCAGTTTAAATCATATTTATCTGGTAATACAACACCGAACTCTATATCACAAAGACCCGAACAGACCCAGATCTCTTCTTCAATTTCAGGCCATTTTAACATGGCTGTTCAATAATTGGACCTATTGTATTTGCTGGCTTGGCCTTCAACACGACTTACATGCTAGTCTAAGACAGAGTCAGGGTCATGCTATGCCTTGATTACTCGTTCCACACTGGTTCGTACTCGAAAAGGCTAAAAACCGGTTGCATGCCGCAGTCGCAACATGCGTTCACTCGAATGTGCGGCGGCGGTGTCGGTATGCGATCCGCATCGGCAACATCGCACCGCACCGCAGCAGAACGGAACCGAACCGGAATGCCGAACAGCAAGGAGGTTTTAGAATTGAGACGCTATGTCGCGGTTGCGGTGTCATGGTTTTGTAGTTTCGACGAGTATTTGTTTGCATATATGTATAGTTGTGCTCCATTACCTGGTCTCCCGTAACAAATGACCGACTTGTCTATAAGGGTCATGATTCCGATCCTCATCTAATCCTCATTATTCCGAGCCGACTAGGCACCGCTCGGCCGCAGAACCGCGCGTTGCCTGGATAACGCGCCGAAACCGCCGCCCAGCTCCCATCGAACACGACCTGCAACCTGTAATACCATCCTGAAAGGCCCTTATCCCCTTCAGGTATCGACGCCATTCTGCCGCAGGCCGATGCCGAGCTTTTAGATGTATATCTTGAAAAAGATATGGTATATCTTTTTGACATACATTTGTTACTGTTTCAAGAAATGCGAATTTTAGGTTAAACTTTTTCTGTGCAGAATCAATTTAAATATTGCCAAATGTCTAAAATGAAGATAGTCGCATTATACCAGCAAAGTGACGCGATTTATACAGACATAAGTAAAGCTTTTGACCGGGTTGACCATTGTTTATTAATGCAAAAACTACACAAAGTGGTAATTCACGGACCTATGCTCGACTGGGTCTTTTATTATCTCCACGGACGATTGCAAAAGGTTGTCGTATGTGGTTCAGAGTCTAGTACATTTGTAGTTACGTCTGGAGTACCACAGGGTTCTCACTTGGGTCCAATTTTATTTTTGATATTCATCAACGACCTAGCTACTGAAATACAACATTCGCATTTTACCTTAAATGGTCAGTTGATAACAAGCTGCCTCTCAACAGCAGTAAATGCAAACATAAAAAAAAATTGCAGGAAGAAACATCCCTTTGTCTCATCTTACCATATCGACGGTAAGCAATTGGTGGAGGTGGAGTCTATCAGAGACCTCGGTGTCGTTCTTGATTCGAAACTCAATTTCAACAGTCATATCGAAGCCATTATTAGTAAATCTCTGAAAATGTTGTGTTTTGTATGGCGCAATTGTAAAAAATTTAAAGGTATTACTCCAATGAAAGTGCTTTACTGTGCCTTAGTTCGTAGTAACTTCGAATACTGTGCAAGTGTATGGAACCCTCATTATCAGTGTCAAATAGATAGAGTTGAAAGAGTCCAGAAACGCTTTCTTTATATTCCCTTGAGAGCAGAAGGTGGATTTTTGACCAACTTCTCCTGTTCAAGATCGTTTCTGGACTCATAGATTGCCCAAAATTACTGTCTAGTATTAATTTCACTGTTCCTCGTTGCGGATCTAGACTAAAAATATGTAGACCATTCGCCCTTATTAATAGTAGGAATAATGTCGGATCTTTTAGTGTATTGAATCGCATTTTTAATCAATTTAATATTCTATTTGGTATTGAAGATATTGATTTGTTCAACTGTAGTTTTTATAGTTTTGGTAAACAGTTATTGAGATTTAAGACACCTAAAGTTGCTTAGATGATTTTGTTTCATTTCAAAGTTTTATAAAAAATAATGATAGCTAAAGTTTATTGTAGCAGCATTAATATAGAATTACCTAGTTTAGCGTCCACTAATCATGTTACTTGTACATGCAATGTTTACCTGTAATTGGGTGAACCCATACTTCTATTTAAAACTTTACATGTCTGTAGACTAATGTCTAAGGTGTATCATCTGTTGGTAAACATAATAAATAAATAAATTCCTACACCTAAGTGACCTAACTTAAAGTTCATAGTTTAACCTCTTGAGTACCACCGGCGCTTTTCCGTTATAGGTTTTAAATTGTATTACCATGGCATATAGTTCAAAATCGTGACCCGTCCCAACTACCCTCGGTTTTTGAGAGGTCAATTTTGGGAAAGCTCGTCCTAAATGAATAATTTCCCTTGGTCCCGTATTTGGCCACGAACTCTCACGTGACTCGCGTTTGTTGGAATATGAACCCCCCCCCCCCCCCCCCCCGGCCCGTGTTCCCACAGGGGGGCTCGGGTCACAAAATTGGACTTGTCATTCAAAATAATCGGGAAGCTCCCCGAGGAGGTCCCGCTACGAGACTCCATGTACTAGCCGTAGAAAAAGCTTACGTGGATGCGGGTTCGAATACCGATGCAGCCCATCGTGCCTACGAAATAAATAAAATTTATATTAGGAAAGTTCTAACGCTTTTGGAAAATATCGTGTGGAAACATTCATCTCCAGAAATGCGGCGATGGGCTTCCTCCCTTTCATGAAAAATGGATTATTGTATTACTGGCTAAACGTGGGTGGACGCAACTATATCTCTGCCTTCCTGTTCGGAAAAACAAGAGATGCAAGTTGAGTAGTTAGTTTAACTTAACATAACATAATGATGCTAAAAACACATTTGTCAAATATAAACATTAACGATTTACCGAAAGCCACACATCCATCACCCAATGGTATTATTTGCCGACGACAGTACCGTTACATTTATTGGGCAAAATCTGGACAACTATGAAATTGACATTAATAATATTTTGACATTTATAATTGAATGGCTTCATAAACAAATCTCTTAATTAATCTTGATTTAAACAAGAATTTAAATTCAATATATTTAGATAAACAATTTGAACAAACCGAGACTACTAAGTTTTTAAGCCTACACATCGATCATGTCCTGGAAGATGCATATCGAAAAGCTACAAAAAGATTCAGTTTTCAAAGACTAGACCTGATGCCGTGATTGCCGCGTACCAAGGGTTCGTTGAATCGTCCTTACGACACGGTATCATTTCCTGGGGCAATCTGTGGCATTGCCAATGACAAAAAATTTAAACCCCAGAAGAAGTATATTAGGGCAGTGTGAAAACCTGCCCCAAAGGATAGCTGCAAATCCAATTCTAAGAAACGAAAACTTCCGACTTTGCCGTGTCTGTATATATGTAATGAAACATGTGTATTTGTAAAGAGTGTAGGTACCTATACATACCTACATAACTGACCTTTGTAACTAGGTAGTCAGATGTAAAGCTGGAGCAACCTCGATAAGTGTCAACATGACAGATTCATTAGTATTTATAGTCGGATATTTAATTAAAATAAATAGTCATGAATGGTCCGCATCTGGCATCACTGCTCTCTTCTATATACCTTGGGTACAGGAGAGAACCTTCCGCCTCTTGAAGAGTAATTTAAACCTCTAAAAAGTTAAAAAGAAAACGTTAAACAAATAAACTCTGTGCAGAGCAACATAGGACTGCCTTCTACGGCAAGAGTATATTCAAAATGTCAACCCGAATATATATTAATCTTCCGCCGAATTTTATTGACACCGAGAATTAAAATATATCAAAAAGTCTGAAAGTTAATGAAACTTTTTACTCGCTCACCGAATATTTGACACACACATTTAAATGATAAATATTTTTATTCCTTTATTGACTGTAAAGAAAATAGTATTGTAACTTAGATTGTATTTCACTAATTAGGTGCCAGTTTGCATGTCACTAGGCGATAAATGTTGTGTCACCCACCACCACCTTAGGTAACCATGTCTTCGCAAAATAAACGTATTTGTGTCCGTAAATGTTATAAAGAGGTACATAACCCACAGGCCTTTCGATTTGTCAATGGACATTAGTATTCATACTAGACGTCTGATCATTAGTACGCAACATATTATAGGTGGGTTGTTATCGTAAATCCAGTGTGATAGCACTGAACTGTGCTTATTGCATTCCCATTCAGTATGGCGCGGCATTGTTACGTGTTACGCTATAGGATTATTGTGCGCCTTGCTTGCTTCAGCTCCGTGTGCAGAGAAAACAGCTAAACAAAACAATCGGGTTCATTCGGTGCTTTGTCTTGGGATTGCTGTGTCTGTTTCGATTGTTTACTTCGTTAGCCGACTCGCCTGTTGACCCGCCGCCACCGCCGCCGCCCCTGCCCCTTCAGCACTCACCGTGTTTGATTGCTCCTTTCTTACAATATGATTCACGAATCGTACATTTATGGAGAGCTGCGATGGTTGCTTTGCCTACGGGGAAATGGTGGCATTCAGCCTTCGAGTACTATACTTGCCTGAATAAATGATTGGGAAATGTCGCAAGGAATCCCATCATTTATTTTGGAGTTTAAGGTTAATGTTGTATGTATTCCGAAAATGTATTAAAAAAATCACAAACCGGTTTTAATTTATCTTGAACAGCAATTAACCAATTTAACTGCCGCGGCAGAAATCACGCATGTATTAACGGAGGATAAGATATAGAGCTTATCACATATGCTAGTAAAGAGAACGATGCAAATTGTACTGAATAATTGGCAGAGTAGCCTCTCCTCTCGCTGGCTGCATGCCACCTGCGCTCCACCGGCACGGTCCGGCACGGCACGGCACGGCACACATCGGCCCGTGAATTTATGAACGCTTTCAGCAAGACAGCGTGTGCCACCTGACCCGGCGGCACAGACACTTTCTACCGGACAAATGTTCACCTGTCTTTGTTTAGACCAACACACTTATTTCAACTTTGTTATAGCGCATTTGTAAAGCGAGAGTAGCTTTCGCGGCGGCGACGTCGATCTAATAGTTTATAGTGCAACGTTTGTCTTCCTTAAAGTCATGAATGGGCAAAGTTATCTCCATGATAACACTTTAGTGATGTGATTTATGCTCAGCGGGTATTTTCCGCTCGCCTTTGTCATTATAGTTAGAAACTTAATTGCAACGGAATCCGCGTCGCCTGTGGACTTTCGGATCTTACAGTGAAACTTTTTTAATATCGAGCGTTGCAGGCGTGTCCATTGATCGGAAACAGCTATCGGAGGCTGTTTAAATCATAGAGTTTTTTTATATTAAAGATTCGCTTGTAATGGTGTGTTCTGCTTTGTCCTTGCCGGGCTGCTGGTGAATTTATAGCGATCTGTAATTTCGTCTGGGACACATTCCGGTGTCGGAAGCGCGGACCTCACCGACAGTCCCCGTGCCCGTCCCCTGTCCCCATCGTTACCTCTGCGCGGCGGCGGCGGCGGTGACTGCCACCGCCCCGGGCACCGATTAAATAAATTAACTGAATTGCCTTTTTTCCTTTGCGCCATTTAATTGTAATGGCTGGTAATGTAAATGCCTTCCGCACAGTGTGTTTTACATGAAACGATGTATATTATACATAGCTTATTTACTTATTCATTGCTGTTACTTGCGTAGAGGTGAATAAATTATTTGTACGTAGAGTCTTGTCAACATCTTTTGACCGTCGTGTATTTTATGACATTAAAGGCCACATTAGTATTTGTACGTGGAAATACGTCTTATCTGGCGTATAGGAATTATGCATAACTTGTAAAACAGGCCGTGAGAAAGAGAAAAAATCATATTTTTTCCACAACACATTATCACTTTAAAACATTCAAATCGAGACCGTTCAGTCTGCTTGAATATGCTGACACCTACAACTTTAAATCAATACACTACACATTTTATTGCATAAAATAATGTATTACAAATCAAAATATGCCATGCATATACAAAGAGGACTTTTCTCTAACAAGAGATTTCTAGTACAGAGCTGCTATCTCGTATAGAATTCCCAGTCAGAGCTAATTTTCTTTTGAAACAATAAATAAATGATTAGTGTAGTGCAGCATGCGGCTTTAACAAGCTTAAAATGAACCAGAGACTAGTGCACCGAGCAACAGTTGCTCAGTGCACCGAGCACCATTTGCTCAGTGCGAGTTTCACAAACAACTTGCCGACGGAATTTTCAGTAAACAAAATGTTTCTTCATCTAAGGCTTTGTTCTCGTTACGGTTGACACTGTGCGCCAAGTCGCTAGTTAGCGGCGTCTCATGACTCGGACATGTTTGTTTGTGGTTTAAATTATAAAAATCCGTATAAATTTGAGACGCCGCTAACTAGCCAAGTGTCCAAAGTATACGGAAGCGAAACAGTCGGCGCAGACTATCAGCCGTATTGAGAACAATGCCTTCGTCAACGTAAAATTGAACCCACGTATAAAATTGAACCCACGTAGCCCGTAGCGTCTTAAATTAGTTGGCGCAAACACATTACTAAGCAGTGTATACGTAGAACCACGTCTCGCAGAAAGTTTAGACGAAGAGGAAGGAGTTTTAAAAGCGCTCCAGTAAATAAGGATTCCTTAAATTGTGCCAAGCGGAGTATCCGGCGCCGAGAATGCAAGCGCTTTACGTGAAACAGGAGCCGCTCAGAGAGCGATGGGGCCTTCCTGTCCGACCAGATTTAGTTACAAGAGATACGCCGCACTTTAATGTCCAACCAGTATCTTGTGTGCGAGCACCCCGCGCCGCGCTCGCGCCCGTCGGTCGCACGCTCGCACGCTCGCACGCTGGCACTTATTACAAGTATGCGGCGACTTTAGCAAAATATCCCCGCGTCGGATTTACGAGTGCTGACAGTCGAGTGAACCTGGCAACTTTGCGGCACGAATTTCGTTGCCACACAAAGGGTTGACTACCGCTGGCTTCCCGGACTTTACAAAGCTACTTTGTTCCTGTCGTTTCACTGATATGAGTTGCGCCGCCGGTTGTTTAGTGTTCCTATAAAGGTACGTATAAGTCTAAATTACTTTTTCCAACATCCGGCGCCGGCTCTCAGTCCCACTACAAAGAAGGATATTACCGCACACATTTAATTGAAAATCGGTTTCTTGATCGTAACGCAATAAAATAGAAGCACCGGGAGAGCGAAGCGGTGTCACAAATAGGTAAAGCGATAACTTTCCCCTCCATTAAATTCCGGTAGTTAGTGAAGGTGGCGCGGACATGTGCCGAGCGGCAAGGTCGTCGACTAGTCAGAATAGACGCACCGGGAGAGCGAAGCGGTATCACAAATAGGTAAAGCGATAACTTTCCCCTCCATTAAATTCCGGTAGTTAGTGAAGGTGGCGCGGACATGTGCCGAGCGGCAAGGTCGTCGACTAGTCAGAATAGAAGCACCGGGAGAGCGAAGCGGTATCACAAATAGTTAAAGCGATAACTTTCCCCTCCATCAAATTCCGGTAGTTAGTGAAGGTGGCGCGGACATGTGCCGAGCGGCGAGGTCGTCGACTAGTCAGAATAGAAGCACCGGGAGAGCGAAGCGGTATCACAAATAGTTAAAGCGATAACTTTCCCCTCCATCAAATTCCGGTAGTTAGTGAAGGTGGCGCGGACATGTGCCGAGCGGCGAGGTCGTCGACAAGGTAGTCAGGCAGGACCAAGTTCCGCGCCACCAAAATGGCGATATTAATATAATTACATTCATCTACTTAGTCTAATAACTTTCTCAGAACTATTGCGTTTCCGACCTGTGTGCCGGGATAAATACTCCCCTTTGTTCCCAACGGTTTAGTGGTCCCTTTTGCACGTATTCCATCTAAGTTGATAAAGTTATGGCGCTAAATATTAACTCCGACGCGAAATACAATTCCACATTCACGCTGATTTGCACAGCCGAGCCGCCGCGCCGCTGTGCTGCGACGTGTTGCAATTGTGATTACATGCAGCTTTGACAAATAAAAAAGAGAAAAAAAGAGCCGGGACCGGTGGCCCGCCCCGCCGCCGGCACCTGCCAACCTTTATAATGTTCCTCGGCGGCTGAGCGGCTGAGCGGCTGAGCGGCTGAGGGCGCGGAACTCCGAAGTTAACGGAGCGAGAAGTTGTTTTGAGTATTCCCAATCGAGGATGTTGGCATGGGTCTGAACCGGTCGGCCGAGGCCAGGGCGGGCGGCGGGCGGGCGGGCAGACTGCTGTGGGCGGCTCGCCAGCGCCGGCGGCGTCCGGAGATGCCACAAAAACTTCACCCCCGCTTTATTATTACTACGATGCTAATTAAAATAGCTACGAATAGATTATGGGCAGCTTCTGGCGGCTGCGCTTAATGCGCCGCCTTTACGACGTCACGGTTTATGCCCGCTCATTAGCGCCCTCTACCATCTCACGAGTATTATGTTTTTATGGACACTCATTATTTTTCGGACCGTGCTTAATTTTTGCGAACACTTTTGGTGTTATTACTTATGCTGCTGGAGATTATGAGATTGGGGCCACTTGCGTTCGCACATCTAGCTATACATCGTTGGCTTGGCAATTAAATGTTGGGGAAAAAAGACATAACAATGACAATGAAAACATTTGCGGACTCCTGCGTCCTGCGTGTTTCATGTAATAAAGTATTTGGTTTATTGAATAAAGCACGCCATTCTTAGAGTTCCGTACCTTAAAAGGAAAATAAAACCGGCCAAGTGCGAGTAGGACGTCGGACCCGCACACGAAGGGTTCCATACACGGAACAATGTAAAATGACAGTCCTTTTTACTGTTTAATAATAAAATATTAAAATCTAGGTAGAATTACATTCAAGGCCGTACATCGAAACATTGAAAAAGAGTTTTGTGTATGTAGTATGTAAGTATTGAACTATATACTCAGGTCAATACTAAGTACTCTTTGCTCATTGAAACCGGAAGTGGATAGAAATTGAGTAACTTATTTACAGAAATAAAATCAAATATGATAAAAAACTTAATATTATTTATTATAATTTGAATGAGCAAGTATTAATCGTGTAATGACAAATAAATTGGCACAAAACTCAAAAACCTGCAATTAAAGATCTTTTCCGATAACATCGGGAGAGTACAGCTTTCACCGATAAACGAATAAAACAAAATGGCTATGAAAATGGCCATACCAATAACTTCTTGTATGATTACTTCATGTAATTCTTCCAAATCGGTACTTTCATTATTTGTTGTTATTGCGGCAATTGAGATACACCCTCTGTGAAAAAATCAGTTCTCTACCTATTTCGGTTGATCCGGTAGAGCCCGGTGACGGACGGACGGACGGACTGACGGACAGCGGAGGCTTAGTAATAGGGTCCCGTTTGGCACCCTTCGGTTACGGAACCCTAAGAATGAAACCCTTATGGATCACTTCGTGGTACCTCTATTCGTCCGTCTGTCTGCCCTTTTTCTCAGGAACGCATAGAGGGGATACTTATTAAAGTTGAAATTAAGCTCAATTACTAATGTCTGTGACCCCAGATGGGATAAAATCTTATCTTCTAGTTTAATGCAGTCAAAATCTATACATCCATTTTGCCGAATTTGCTTGATCCTCGCAAGGAAATTATAAAAAAACTATTCTAAGGTACTTCCCGTTGAGCTGGAATCTTGAAAGTTTGCAAGAACAAGGTCTTATACAGTTGTCACTTCAACAATGGATAGTGATAGGCCTCATCATTCTGAACACAATTCACTATGATGCTGATTTGATCAGAGCAACTTTATTTTGGACGTCACCATATATTTTGGGACGGGCGGTCAGCTAATTTGTACGGAGGGGTTATGAAAAAAGTTGCTCTGATCAAATCGGTTTCATAGTGAAAGTTGTTCGAAATTATGAGACTTATCAATAGCTCCGGGGTTATTCACTGTTCATGGGACTGTGTACATGGCACATGACACATGGCACATGCACATGGCACAAGTCAAGGGAAAACACTCAATTTGTATTTTCTTTACAAAAAAAGTCAAGCTTTGTGCGGGACCCTCGGTGCGCGAGTCCGACTTGCACTTGGCCGGTTTCTTTTCTAAATTGAATTGCCAAACCGTAGTTTAATTTTGGCATATGTTTTTATATTTTATTTCATTCGTCTGTTGAAAATCAGCTGCATTTGACGACCTCTGTGGCGCAGCGGTTGTCGCTCCGCCTACCATGCGAGAGGTCGCGGGTTCGAACCCCGGCTGGGGGTAAAGAAAAAAAAACCCCAGGTCTTGGATGTTTATACGTATGTGACGTCGCTATTTCTGGATCCCACGACGCAGGGTATCCTAGTGTGGGGCCAGAAGCAATGTGTGTGCCTGTATGTAAATGTGTATGTTTATGCTCATATCATAACAATCTGGATGATTTTGATTTCATGTTGAACTCATTATTGTGATTACTATAAACTAGTTAAAGCCGAACGTGCAGGTTTCGAAATCCCATTACTGCTAATCTAATGAATCGGAAACAGAAATAATTTTGAAATGATTGGATTGGCTCCCACGGGCACGGGCGGGTTAATAATAATATAATAATACAATTTCATAGGCTGGGGATAATGGCGCGGGACGCTCGTTAGGGCCAAGGCAAAATTACCTATTGTTAATGTTTTAATTTGTATCCGCCCCCTGACCCCTCCGTGCCGCCCCCGATGTCCGCTGCCTGCTGTTCCAGGGGGCGCCGCCGGTCGCCGCCTCAAAGCCTTTGTACTGTTGTGTCCTCTTGTAGGAGAAGTCACCCCGCATGTGCGCGATACTATTCACTGAGGCATCGAGCGTCTTTGAGCGGCGAACGCGCCCGCCGGACGCTGACCGGCGGAAACCAATATTGCGTTCAATGTTTAATTATATTCCTTTCAAGATAGTTTGAGTGACCCTGTTATTCTTTATCATAGCGTTATTGTGCCCACGGTACAACTATACAGGTATAGCCAAGAAGTTTAAGGTGCTACGAAAATAAAATGGGGTTTTTTTCGAATCCATTCACTCCACCATTACGTCATCTACAGATTTGATTTTTGGGTTAACGTTTATTGAGATTTGATTAAGATTTTCACTAAAGGAAAACGCGATCGGATGAAATTTTCTCGATAGAATTTTATTACGAAAACACCTGTAAATTGTTTTATTTTTTCCTGTAATTCTGAAATCCTAACTAATTTCATTGTGGAACTGCGTTTAAAATGTAGATATTATGTATTCGCAAAATCTCCCTAACAAAATAGCATAGTTTATTTTTAAACAATTATTCTGTGGTTTAGCGATACGTTTTTTATTTTTTTCACGATTCCGTCCCTCTCACACTGCGGGTCTTTCCGCCTGGAGTGACGGGAACCTTTGCAAGAACGAGGTATCGCCTTAACGACACATTCACGATGAGTCATCACGCCTGTGTTATCAGTTGAGAGTGTCATTCTCTGGTGCAGGCACAGATATCTTGATGAGAACGAGAACGAAAACTATGTTATATTTTGTAGCGACAGCAAACTCAGCAGAAAATTGCAATCCCACTCATGTTATAAATGCGAATGTTTGTGTGTGTGCGTTTATATGTTTGTTACTCTCTCACGCTGAAACGGGTCGATGGATTTGGATGAAATTTGGAATGTATATAGCTTATGACCTGACTTAACATAGGCTACCTTTTTCACGGCTGGCACATTCCAAAGCATAACGTAAAACCGAATACCACGCGAGCGGAGCCGTGGGCAAAAGCTAGTAAGTAATCAAATTAAACTAAATAATAATGTGAATGTGTTGTGTAATTCCATACTGACCATTACATTAGGCACCTTTAGCTGTCGAATGTCATATATGCAGTCATTAAGGAGTCTGGAATGGTCAGTAATTATTTAGGCTGAATTTTCGAACATTTCGAACAACAACGAAAAAATAACCCCAGGTCTTGGATGTTTATACGCGTGTGACGTCGCTGTTTCTGGTTCCCACGACACCGGGTATCCTAGTGTGAGGCCAGAAGCAATGTATGTGTCTGTATGTAATTTTTTATGTTAAATAAACTATAGTCATAATAATAATAATACCTTGGACACTATTTACACACATTGATCTAGCCCCAAACTAGGACTCCCTGTGTCTTGGGTACTAGACAACGATACACATATTTACATAGATAAATATTATACATAAATAGATAAACAACCATGACTAGGGTACAAACATTCGTTCTCATCAAACAAATATTTGCCCCCGCCGGGACTCGAACCCGGGACCCTTGGCTTCGTAGCCAGTGTCACTGCCGACTCGGTCATTCGGGTCGTCACTACACTACTAAATTACACAATATTTATTTAATTAAAGGGGTCCCTATACAAGAGACGTGTTTTAACAGCCCCAGCGAAATCACAAGCCATTACATGATTCAAATATGATCGGAGATTTCGCGGCTTGTCACGCGGTTGTGGTGGCCGAATTGGTTTGGTATCGGTCTCGCAATATTAGGTTCTGGTTTTGAATTCACGTTCGGACACAATATTATTCTCTTTTTGTTTTTGATTTATTATTTTTAGTGGTTAAGTTTCTTTGTACGGTGGTACGAAACCCTTCGTTTGCGAGTCCGAGTATCTGTTATACAGAGTGCGGTTATGATTCATATAAGGGTTCGTTTCTGAAAGACCTAGTTCTATTTCATACAATACTCCTTGGATTCTCATTCGGCATTCTCCAGAGAACACCAGTTCGCGAAAATTTTAAAATTAGAGTGTGAACAAAAGGTGCTATTGCGAAGACAGCATTAGATAGAGCTAGCATCCTTTATTCTTAATTAAAGGGCGCTGCTTAACCAGTTAAGCAGCGCCTGCTTAACCAGTTAAGCCCTGGAACATTATGAGGCATCGCGATTTTAAACCTCATGCCATTTCAATAAAACTCGAAACCTTCTGGCGCCACCCGGGCTTAAGATGTTAATAACCTGATATACTCGCGTTCGGCCCGTGACCGAAACGGACATTTGCGAGGAAGTTCCCTGCGCCGATGTCGATGTGTATGGTAGTTTTTCAATTCATCTAACTTTGTCTTCTCGTAGTAGCCGCCGCCGCCGCCGCCGCTGACCCTTTTTGACCTCCCACAAAACCTACAGCACACAAAACATAACTCCAATACAACACACCTGCCCCTGACTAGTTGTTTTTCACTCAATTTTTGTCTACGTGCGCTAATTGTGTATTTCGTGCAAGCCCCAGCCAGCTTATTGGCGAACCAACGAGGTTTTTATGCCCTCCCAAGAAAACGTTTCTTATTTTCGTTTCCGAATGGTGAATTGCAGTGTGAGAACACATTTCTCGGGACCCCGGCATTTTGTGTTTACTATCGGTTTGTTTATTTGAGACGCCGGCCTCGTAAACACGCCCACTGCGCTACACAAAATTGAAGTTGTCTTTATTTTTTCACTGGGCTCTTTTTCGCAAGCGTTCGCTATCGGCGGCGGTCCGCTTCGGTTTACGAGCTTATAAGAAAGTTTTTATAAGCCTGTTCTCACATATATCCTCATGCTCGTAAGTCTCCCGTATTGTATTATGAGGTGATATCTTATAAGTAGATACATGTGCTCCGTCCTAAATTTTAAATATATTGCCGCCATCGCCGCCTAGTGAGTACCTGCGGTCCGAAAGTGTATTTACGTCGGAGTGGTCCGTATCCTCTCAACAGTTAATTTATTGCCGCGGCGACGCCACCGCCACGCGCCATATCCGACTCGTTATTGCCAACTTGAAAGCAAGAATGGCGCACCCATTTTCTTCATATTTCTTAAAAAGTAGGTGCCGGCCGTAACGTAACTTGTTTATGGTAACTATACAGACAATGGGGATAATACTCTTGTGTTTCACTGCACTAGTCTCGCACGCTCGCTGCAGCGGAGGAGGACATTTCACAAACGTAGAGAAAATAGACGTTGTTTTAGAATTTCTCTGAATAATTCGAAATAAATGTACAAGGTGTGAGCGTATTACTATTCCGTGTTTGTCGCTTGCCTTTGCATTCACATCAAGTCGGCTCCTTTGCTACGTTTCCTTATGTGCCTAGCCTAAACAACGTGAGGCAGATGGCATCCTGTCTGATCAAATCTCCTAGAAGAAGCGACCACATTTTTAATTCAATGAGATGGCTGCGCGACGTGATTGGTTCTAAGACGTGCGGTTGCTGCGAACAGCAGAAATCTCGTATCCGCATCGTGTGTGAGTGTACGATTGTCGTGTGAAGTGTGGATGTTCGTATGCACAACAGTGTTATTGCGCCGCGACTGTCATGCCGGGGCGGCGGCGGCGGGGTGAGGGGGCGGGGGCGGTCACGACTTCACGAGTGAGCGTTTTGTCACCTCTTCGAGAGGCTTACGCAGCCGTAAAAAGAAAGAGGGTATTTTTCATGACTTTTCCACCTCGCTGCATTTCACCGCTTGAGCTGAAAGGGTTGCGTGGCTCGTCTACTTTTGTAGATATTTCCATTTATCTTACATCTAAATATCAAAGACTGGCTGATGTATCAACGCAGAGCCTAAACCGCTGGCCCTAGAGACATGAAACGTTGAACAGGTGTTCATTATACAGGGTGGGCCATTTGCAAGGGTCTGTAGGGCCAAACTGGAAATTATAAGAGACTAGCCGATGCCCGCAACTTCACCTGCCTGTTCCTAGCAATTAACATTTACCGAGATAACGTCTCCCTCCCTCCTGGTGCAGTCGGATAAAAGTACCTAGATATGTTAATATGTTAATATACTCGTAGCTCATAGACTTTCCGTGTTATGAATTTCATTTAAATACGTTCAGCCGTTTTAGTGTGATTGAGGCACAAACACACAAACATCCAAACATCTTAACATCGCTACTTTCACATTTATAATATTATGATAACCACGACATCAATTTTGATAAAAAGCAAAACTGCATCATTACATTACAGTTTAAGCTAGGAAAATAGATGGAATTGTGTGGAGCTCAAAAACTGTGTAGTTGCATCTCAGGTAGGTGCTGGTGGCTGGTAATCTTGTTATTTCACCTCTCACTCACGCAACAGTATCTAAACTGTGTAGTTGCATCTCAGGTAGGTGCTGGTGGCTGGTAATCTTGTTATTTCACCTCTCACTCACGCAACAGTATCTAAACTGTGTAGTTGCATCTCAGGTAGGTGCTGGTGGCTGGTAATCTTGTTATTTCACCTCTCACTCACGCAACAGTATCTAAACTGTGTAGTTGCATCTCAGGTAGGTGCTGGTGGCTGGTAATCTTGTTATTTCACCTCTCACTCACGCAACAGTATCTAAACTGTGTAGTTGCATCTCAGGTAGGTGCTGGTGGCTGGTAATCTTGTTATTTCACCTCTCACTCACGCAACAGTATCTAAACTGTGTAGTTGCATCTCAGGTAGGTGCTGGTGGCTGGTTATCTTGTTATTTCACCTCTCACTCACGCAACAGTATCTAAACTGTGTAGTTGCATCTCAGGTAGGTGCTGGTGGCTGGTAATCTTGTTATTTCACCTCTCACTCACGCAACAGTATCTAAACTGTGTAGTTGCATCTCAGGTAGGTGCTGGTGGCTGGTAATCTTGTTATTTCACCTCTCACTCACGCAACAGTATCTAAACTGTGTAGTTGCATCTCGGGTAGGTGCTGGTGGCTGGTAATCTTGTTATTTCACCTCTCACTCACGCAACAGTATCTAAACTGTGTAGTTGCATCTCAGGTAGGTGCTGGTGGCTGGTAATCTTGTTATTTCACCTCTCACTCACGCAACAGTATCTAAACTGTGTAGTTGCATCTCAGGTAGGTGCTGGTGGCTGGTAATCTTGTTATTTCACCTCTCACTCACGCAACAGTATCTAAACTGTGTAGTTGCATCTCAGGTAGGTGCTGGTGGCTGGTAATCTTGTTATTTCACCTCTCACTCACGCAACAGTATCTAAACTGTGTAGTTGCATCTCAGGTAGGTGCTGGTGGCTGGTAATCTTGTTATTTCACCTCTCACTCACGCAACAGTATCTAAACTGTGTAGTTGCATCTCAGGTAGGTGCTGGTGGCTGGTAATCTTGTTATTTCACCTCTCACTCACGCAACAGTATCTAAACTGTGTAGTTGCATCTCAGGTAGGTGCTGGTGGCTGGTAATCTTGTTATTTCACCTCTCACTCACGCAACAGTATCTAAACTGTGTAGTTGCATCTCAGGTAGGTGCTGGTGGCTGGTAATCTTGTTATTTCACCTCTCACTCACGCAACAGTATCTAAACTGTGTAGTTGCATCTCAGGTAGGTGCTGGTGGCTGGTAATCTTGTTATTTCACCTCTCACTCACGCAACAGTATCTAAACTGTGTAGTTGCATCTCAGGTAGGTGCTGGTGGCTGGTAATCTTGTTATTTCACCTCTCACTCACGCAACAGTATCTAAACTGTGTAGTTGCATCTCAGGTAGGTGCTGGTGGCTGGTAATCTTGTTATTTCACCTCTCACTCACGCAACAGTATCTAAACTGTGTAGTTGCATCTCAGGTAGGTGCTGGTGGCTGGTAATCTTGTTATTTCACCTCTCACTCACGCAACAGTATCTAAACTGTGTAGTTGCATCTCAGGTAGGTGCTGGTGGCTGGTAATCTTGTTATTTCACCTCTCACTCACGCAACAGTATCTAAACTGTGTAGTTGCATCTCAGGTAGGTGCTGGTGGCTGGTAATCTTGTTATTTCACCTCTCACTCACGCAACAGTATCTAAACTGTGTAGTTGCATCTCAGGTAGGTGCTGGTGGCTGGTAATCTTGTTATTTCACCTCTCACTCACGCAACAGTATCTAAACTGTGTAGTTGCATCTCAGGTAGGTGCTGGTGGCTGGTAATCTTGTTATTTCACCTCTCACTCACGCAACAGTATCTAAACTGTGTAGTTGCATCTCAGGTAGGTGCTGGTGGCTGGTAATCTTGTTATTTCACCTCTCACTCACGCAACAGTATCTAAACTGTGTAGTTGCATCTCAGGTAGGTGCTGGTGGCTGGTAATCTTGTTATTTCACCTCTCACTCACGCAACAGTATCTAAACTGTGTAGTTGCATCTCAGGTAGGTGCTGGTGGCTGGTAATCTTGTTATTTCACCTCTCACTCACGCAACAGTATCTAAACTGTGTAGTTGCATCTCAGGTAGGTGCTGGTGGCTGGTAATCTTGTTATTTCACCTCTCACTCACGCAACAGTATCTAAACTGTGTAGTTGCATCTCAGGTAGGTGCTGGTGGCTGGTAATCTTGTTATTTCACCTCTCACTCACGCAACAGTATCTAAACTGTGTAGTTGCATCTCAGGTAGGTGCTGGTGGCTGGTTATCTTGTTATTTCACCTCTTACTCACGCAACAGTATCTAAACTGTGTAGTTGCATCTCAGGTAGGTGCTGGTGGCTGGTAATCTTGTTATTTCACCTCTCACTCACGCAACAGTATCTAAACTGTGTAGTTGCATCTCAGGTAGGTGCTGGTGGCTGGTAATCTTGTTATTTCACCTCTCACTCACGCAACAGTATCTAAACTGTGTAGTTGCATCTCAGGTAGGTGCTGGTGGCTGGTAATCTTGTTATTTCACCTCTCACTCACGCAACAGTATCTAAACTGTGTAGTTGCATCTCAGGTAGGTGCTGGTGGCTGGTAATCTTGTTATTTCACCTCTCACTCACGCAACAGTATCTAAACTGTGTAGTTGCATCTCAGGTAGGTGCTGGTGGCTGGTAATCTTGTTATTTCACCTCTCACTCACGCAACAGTATCTAAACTGTGTAGTTGCATCTCAGGTAGGTGCTGGTGGCTGGTAATCTTGTTATTTCACCTCTCACTCACGCAACAGTATCTAAACTGTGTAGTTGCATCTCAGGTAGGTGCTGGTGGCTGGTAATCTTGTTATTTCACCTCTCACTCACGCAACAGTATCTAAACTGTGTAGTTGTATCTCAGGTAGGTGCTGGTGGCTGGTAATCTTGTTATTTCACCTCTCACTCACGCAACAGTATCTAAACTGTGTAGTTGCATCTCAGGTAGGTGCTGGTGGCTGGTAATCTTGTTATTTCACCTCTCACTCACGCAACAGTATCTAAACTGTGTAGTTGCATCTCAGGTAGGTGCTGGTGGCTGGTAATCTTGTTATTTCTCCTCTCACTCACGCAACAGTATCTAAACTGTGTAGTTGCATCTCAGGTAGGTGCTGCCCAAGTAACACAAAGCTGCACTATATAATTCCACATAAGGTCCACATCGGTTGTTTGAGCAATTTAAAAGCATTGTTAATGTTCACTCGTAGTCCAATAGCTGCATAATAAATAACATGACCCAATATAATGCATTATGCTCTACTGTGATTCTATTTGGCGCTACACAGACGCCACAGATTCACTGATATGCAGCGTTTAGTATTGTTGTACGCTATCAGCTGCAAAACTGAATTTGTGTGGACACAAATAGTGCAGTTTTCTGAATAAGGGTTCACGTGTGGACACAAATACTGCACTTTTCTGAATTATGGTCCACAGGTGGACTTTTAAAACACTTGCATCTTAAGAGAGAACATGTGAACCTTTGTAATGCAAGCAATCACGATGTGAAGCTTATTAACAAAGATATAATGCTGTATGCTGCTTAAGCGTACATTTTTACGCCATTAGACAGCTGATACAGTATACTCGTATATCAGCATTACTAAAGGCCACAATCGTACCACGTGTGACCTTTTAAGCAGTGACTTAACAGCGCACTGCTATTAATCTGTACACTCGTGCCCGTCAATTCAGACCTGGGCTGAATTATAGTACTTATGTGGGCATTTAGTCAGCTAGTTGAATTTTAATTGACCACGAATTAAATATTCTAAGACGCCGTGGCCTGCATTGATTATTTAGTGAGCTTATTTTAGTATTTTTATTAAAAAAAAAATGTGGAAAGCCAAAGCAAGATCTGGTGGAATACGCCGTAAAATTAATGCAGAGTACTTAAAAATTATAGGAAAAAAAACGTCATTATCAGGAAGTGGTTCGAGCATTGGTGTAAGTCAAGCGTCAACAAGTGCGCAACCAACAGTGAATGAGGAGGGTTCCGTAACCGAAAGCATGTTTGATGAGGAACGTGCTCAAACGTCATTATCAGGAAGTGGTTCGAGCATTGGTGTAAGTCAAGCGTCAACAAGTGCGCAACCAACAGTGAATGAGGAGGGTTCCGTAACCGAAAGCATGTTTGATGAGGAACGTGCTCAAACGTCATTATCAGGAAGTGGTTCGAGCATTGGTGTAAGTCAAGCGTCAACAAGTGCGCAACCAACAGTGGATGAGGAGGGTTCCGTAACAGAAAGCATGTTTGATGATGAACTTTTTTTTAAGATCATAGACTTAGCGATCTTATTTTTTCGAACTATTAATTCCGATCTGAGCCTCAATCACGAACGATTTCGATATCATCAAACGTTTTCGAGAAAGTAGGAAATTATATTTTATGTCATAAAGAATAAGAATCACTGACATTTGACTTTTCGATAGTTTCCTTTCGACTTTTTTGTTATTGTAATTGTAATTTCTTTATTGTACTCACATGACAGTAAAAATAGCTTTCGATAGAAAACACGTATACAAAGGCGAGCTTATCTCTAATAAGAGATTTATTCCAGCAAACCATGTTTTTTCGTGATCGGGCTACTGATAATTTGTTCTATGACAGATATTACCAATACAAACTACATTTCCCCAACGTAATTTTCTCCAAACATTTTTTTACATAACAAAAATATATCTGTGGGGCACAGTGGAACTTATATTAAGTTAATAGACCAAGGGATCTTAATTTTTAAAAGTCGGAATTTCAACCTGGTAATTTGATCTAGTCTAGGACAGATATATATGAAGTATATTAAGATTTTTTATAAATGGCCTAATTTGGCAGCGGTTTGACGCGATCACATGAAAGTACGTTAGCCAAGCATCATACAAACATAACACTACCTCAATATATACATATATAAATTGGTTAGTTACAGAAGACACGCGTTGTAGTAAAAACTAAAAATAGGAATGCCATGCATGGTTTTAGCGTAGTTACAAAGGACCCCTAACAACTCGAATCCTTATCGGATTATCTGGAATACTGGCGTAGATGTGAAACTTTACTGCCCTACATAGCGATCCGTGGCTGCTTTATTTACCACAAGTGCTTCCCTATGCAACTTAATGCTTCATTAGAAGCCACGGGTGGACATATTTAGAGCACTTAGCATTAAATTAAAGTTTAAACTGACCACTCGTTTATCCGCCATTATAAAAGTACTTGAAGCGTATTATTGTAAATGTTTAGCTTTTATCCTTATTGGTTTGTTTTAGAAAACATCGGGTTGGCGTGAATAATATATAAAAAAAAAACAACAGTTTACAACTTAAAATTATCATGTAAAAAATATATTTACTTGTAATTGCATGTTTTATTTCACTTTTTTTCACGTATTTGTGGATATTATGAGGGCCCGTGAAAATTTTGACCCAAATATGTATGATATTTCACAATAAAGTTACATTCCCGATAAAATGTTACACATCATAGCAGTAACTCAAAGTATTACTTACCTTAGAACTTATTATTTATCCTCAAAATGGCAACCGCAATGTAATCTTTTCTTTGTATCACGGAGTAACACTTCACCCTACTACAAATATTGAAAGGTATGCAAAAACATACCACAAATCAGTCCACAATTTCCCTGATAAGTTACTTTTAGCTTCTGTAAAGTATATTTGATGTCCACACTTATCCTTAGAGCTGCATATCAACTATTATAAGTACCACGTGGCTTGTTAGGCAGTCAATATGCAGCCCTTGTAGGACCTGTTACCTTTAATAATGCTAATAAAATGCTATTAAAATGCAATTGTGCAGCTATGTGCTGCCAAATTTGTGCCCAAATCAGAGTTATATCAGCTGCATATTAGGATATAAAGCTGATATGCAGCTACTTTCGGCAGCTAATGAGTCCAAGGTGTACTGTTAAAATGCTGTTAGGCAGAACCTTTGTGTTACTTGGGTGGTGTCTGGTAATCTTGTTATTTCACCTCTCACTCACGCAACAGTATATAAATAGTTAAATACCGACCACCTGTCCACCTGTCCACCTGTCCTTCAAGGCCGGGGAAAATGGGAAAGGTTCCTTCTTAAAAGCGCACCTTCAAAGTTTCTTTACATTTTTCCAGCCTTGACGATACAGAGTCGTTGGCTGCTGGCCTCTGAAGTAGCTACCCAATACTGTTTGTTGGGGGGGAGCGAACAAGCGGCCACTAGAGGCCATGCCCGGCCTGCCTGAAGGGTTATTAATGCTATTTGCTGCAACACACTGCACGACCTGTGGTGATATAACTGGCAGCCAGCAAGTACCCCTGTCCGGTCCGACTACAGCACTCGTGCTATCGGAATGTGCTGTAACTTGCCGACTTCATTACTGGAACAGCGAATATAACTTGTTAATATAAGCAAGTACAACGTTATTTGTGGCTACCCCCCCCTGCTCTACCCCCTTCTCTACCCCCCGCTCTACCCCCGCAGCCCGCACCCTCCGCGACCACGGATCGCCTCTGGCGCAGGACTCGGCTCGCGATAAGCCATTATGTACTTTCGGTTAACTTTTCCATTTAAAAGTCGTCTCTTTCTTACACTTAGAACTTGCAATATTGGATAATTCCCCTGAAAGTATGAATACGACGGCCGCAACTTTAGTAATTTTAGTCGCAGCACGGAAAAATTGTGGCGATTATCCCGTGAGAAATGATCTCCGCTGGCGGTTAGGTCAGATTAAGTCTTTACGAGAATCGGTTTTATTATGGGCCCGGTAAAGAGTATAACGACGCTCGCATGGAATTTATTATTCGGATAAATTCGGGCTGGGAAATGTGATTCCCCTTGATGTAACTGGGAAATGTGATTCCCCTTGATGTAACTGGGAAATGTGATTCCCCTTGCTTGATGTAACTGGCACATTTTTATACGTTAACTGGCGGGAATGTTCAACAGCCTCGCGACTTGTACAAGTTGTCATCCCTGAATAGGATTGCCGGTGCCGGGGTTTCTCCTTGACACTTCGCAGACAGTCATTGAGAAGTTTACATTCTACTCGGAAATTCATAATATGAGTGCTTTATTTATAACAAGCTAATTGCAGACAAGCCAGCTACTTTTGAGGACAACTTACAAAACATAAGCATCTTTCAAAAAAGAAATAACATCGCGCTGGTACCTATCTCAAAGCTAATCAATTTAGCCATTCTCCGCCGCGAGGGAATTGCGTCTCGTACACGCTCTGCCGAGCTTGTTTGCAAAAGAAGTGAGCGGGCGGCGGCGCGGCGGTGTCGGTAAGAAACGCACAGAGTTCCATCCGGTCTACTTGTATTAGCAATTATGCAAAGCATCTTCCGCGTGCTACGGAACTAGGCGGGCGGGCGGGGCGGCGGCGGCGGCGGCGGCGGCGGCGCGGCAGCGGAGGCGCGCTGCTGCCGCGTTCTCTTTCCACAGCCATCGCGGAATAACGACCTCAATTTGCATAACAATGCTCGTCACCCCTTATTCCCTGCTGTGACTTTCGCAGGCAACGCGTAAAAGTCCCACCGGACCACGAAAACCTTTCCACAAAATCCGCCCTGTAAACAGCATTATCGATATTAAACTGTAGGTGATAAACGTTTTTATAATCTCTTCGGCTGTAACCTTCGTCCGAAAAACATTATTAAAATAACAAACGTGTGAAATGGCGGCGGGTCCCGCTCAGCGGCTCCGATGACGCCCGGTGCTTTGCCGGAGCGGGGCCGCGGGGCTTAACTTTTTATTTAGTGGTCGCAGTGCACGCTCGCTGGCCACGCCACGCCACGCCGGCACGGCACCAAGTCGCGTCGCCACACCGAACACTTTCGGACGAGCTCGTAACTTCGTCCAAGTTTCCATTTTAATTGAATCAAAGTTTTCGGCTTTTTGTGGCGAGCGCACGCTCCTCCGACTCCAATAAACTTTCTTTATTAAATTATTGGGAGTTCAGAAACGTTCGCCTTTGAACGCAAATTCTGTAACAGAGTTGGGAATTACAGAATAATTGTGGTTTTTATTATTCCCTCCACGTTTAACACAACATAATATACAAATTATTGTTTTAGCAACAGTTGCATGGTTAAATTTTCTATCAAAAGCTTTTACTTACTAGAAATACCTCGTCTGGCCATAAGTTCTGTCCCAAGTTTTATAGTTCGGAGAAATTAAACAGAGAGACAGTTATTGCTCATTTGTCTAACTGTGATCTATAAAGGGTCCGGTTTTCTAGAAAATTCTTACTTGATCGCATCAATCCTAGCTGGAGAGATGGAGGGGGGTGTGAAAGAGAACTGTGTCGCATGAGGCGCTTCACAAGTGTAACAAAATACCAGTGGACATTTTTAATTTCCTAAAGTACACGACTGTACTATCAAAAGGTTCACTGAGATCGATGACAGACCCAAAAAAGGCCGTAGATGAGTTTCCATGATGCCAGCAGCTAAGTCGATGCCGAGCGAATTTGTCGAAATCCTCTTTTTAAACAGAAAATCATGTCTATAGAGATGAAAACACCTACCAGGACCATGTCCCGCATCATCAGTCAACAACTGAAGGTCGGCGCTTATCGTTGAAGTAAGTAGAAGCGACCAGAGCCAAGCAGTAGTGGCAGCAGCACGCGAAGTTTGGATATCAGCGAATTCTTTTTTGGACGATAAAATTATCACTCTTAACGAAAAGTTGACCCTGCAAAATGTTCGAGGATACTTGCAGATCTCTCAAAAAGCCTCTGAGAAGGTTACCATAGTGGAAAGCGGCCACCACCCGGCCTCAGTGATGGTTTAGTGGAGGTCTCGTACGATGGGGCTTCATTTTTGCAAGCAAGGCTTAAAATCAGAGGCAGTAAGAGAACACACTGTAATTTTGGAGTCTGTTGTCAAGCCACAGATTTGAACTTTAATTTCTAATCAGAATTTGAACAGAACCAGCCAAAGATTCCAACAGATCACAGCCTTGCACATAAAGCGAGAACCACGCCACGCTGGTTTAAGGACAAATTGCCCGATATTATTGCCGCCGAAGATTGGCCCTCAGGCAGCTACAATCTTAACCCATCGCACTACAGACTGTGGGATGTTTTAGAGGGCAAAGCCAGCTCTAGGCTCATCAAAAATCAAGTCGTTAAATCGTGACTTCTATAACTCTGACAACAATGCGTGCTACGACAGAGGTGTCGCCCGACCCATGAAAAGTATTTACAAGCAATTGAGGAGAATTTCGAATATTTTGTATTTTTATCTGATAATAGCTTATGTGACTGTCACATAATGAAAGGCAGTAAAATACGAGGGTGGGTTTATTCATAATAACATCACATTTTTAAATCCTAATTATGCACATTTTTAAATCCTATGTATGTATCCTACAAACACTGTCTTATTTACACACATATTATAAGCTCTCTATGATGTGTTAAGGAACCGCATGTTACGAACAGCATTGCGGCATTGACATTAAATGTCGAATAGAACCCCATCTCGACTGATAATAGAATTGAGGGCAAATCAAATCGCTTTGTTTTTCATATGTGTTCTAAGTTGTAATGTAATAAGAACATCGAATTTGATGTTATTATGAAGCAATAATAACATATTCTCTCGAACACTGCAACACGGCCTACTTTTATTTTCTGTTACGTTTTTTTTTTCAAAAATAGGTCTTTTGTTATAATCGTGTTTTTAATTCTTGTGCTGCGCTAGAAAATCGGAGCTCCATACCTCTTTGTTATTTATTAATGTAATCATCTAACCTATAATATGCTTTATGACATAATGTTTTTTTAACAATGTCTTTATATTGCTTCTCTGACAAATTTAATATCTCTTCCGGTATTTTGTTATAGTAAGTATTGTATACTTAGACCCACTAATGAAGTTCTAACTATAGTAAGGTTGGTCATTTTATTTCCGCTTCTTATATTATTTCCTTGTGCCTGTCAACATTTTTAGTGAAGCTATTTATGTTCTTCCTAACGTACATGATATTTTCATAAATATATTGACACGGTACAGTCATAATGCTAATTTCTTTGAATAGTTCCCCCAGGGAGTCACGACTGCGTAGGTTATAAATTGCTCATATAGCCCTTTTTTGTAGAACAAAAATTGAGTCAATATCAGCAGCTCGTCCCCCAGCAAAATTCCATAGGACATAACGCTGTGGAAATAACTAAAGAACACAAATCTCTCCATAGCTACATCCATCATTTGTCTGATTTGTCTCACAGCACATGCAGCTGGACTTTGTTTTCCCGATAAAGATGTATTGTGAGGGCTCCATTGTAGTTTCGAGTCAAGTGTAATCCCCCAGGATAACTGTACTATCAGTAAACTCTAACTTATCATTATTTAATATAACCTCATTTTTTAAGGAATTAACATTAGGCAAAGTGAATTTTATACATTTAGTTTTTTCGCATTAAGCACTAGATTGTTAACAGTTACCATTTATGAAGTTGTCCAAGAGCGTTATTTACTTCGTCATAGTTTTGTACATATCGATCTACTTTAAAATAAGAGATTAATCATCAGCAAATAATACAATCTTTGACAAATTCTGAACCATGTAGGGCAAATCATTAATATAGACCAGAAATAATTAAGGAATAATATGGATCCTTGAGGCACGCCAATTTTCACGCGAGATCCTAATGATTTGGTTCTGTTATTGTTAACCTTTTGAATTCTTTTATCTAAATAAGAGAAGTTCTAGAGCTTTATTTTTAATACCTTAGTGTTCTAGTTTTAACAGTTAAGTTTCATGATCTACGCAATCAAATGCTTTGGAAAGGTCACAGAAGACACCAATGGCATCTTTTGATTCTTCGCTTCTTCACTGACCTATCATCACAATTCTAATGAGCTTCGAGCAGACCGACAAGCTTAAAATGTCAAACAAGTGAGGTCTACTGTTCTCACAGAAGTACTTGTGATATGTACATTGAAACATTGAAACATTGAAACATATTTATTGGTAAGTGTCAATTACATGTCAGATTATAAATAAAAAATTGATTAATATACATCTGTATAAAAAAATGTCAGACCCATAAAAATGCATTCCATAAATTAAGATACCATTATTTAAAATTAAAATTGCCATAAAGTGTTACATTAAATTTGAATTGTGTTAAATTAAATTAGTTTTTCATTTCATTAAATTGTAATCACATTTTATATTGGTCGCTTCGAACTCAGCGAATGAGTAGAAGGTTTGCTCTACAAGCCAGTGTTTCAGTCGCTTTTTAAAGCATGCGGAATTAGGCGCAGATTTAATATGTTCTGGTATGCGGTTGTATACTGTCGGACCCATGACGTGAGTCAACTTCGATGACTTGGCCAGGGTGTGTGAAACCGTCCTGAGCCTGTTACCGTTGCGGGTCGCGTGTCCGTGGATGTCGTGATGCCTGCGGAAAGAGTGGATGTTCTCGTGCATATACACGGCCACCTGGAGTATGACGATGGACGGGAGCGTCAAGATGTGCAGCGCTTTAAAGTGAGGTTTTACCGACACGTCCCGGCGGACCTGACCTATCGCTCTCACGGCTCGCTTTTGCATCCTGAATGCTCTCTCCCAGTCCGCCGCGCGCCCCCACAGCTCGGCTCCGTACTGCAGCAGCGAGTGTACCGTGGCGAAGTAGCACGCGCGCGCCACACTGCGTGGCACCGTGCGCACCAGCCGCCGCAGCGCAAAGCATGCGCCGCTGAGTCGCGCGCACAGTCGCGCCACGTGAGCGCGCCATGTGAGTCCACGGTCCAGCTCGATGCCCAGGAACGTTGTCGCTTCCACCTGATCGACCCGCATTCCGTCCACTTGGACGTTCAGTGGGACGAGACGGCGACCTAATAGGTCGAAGTGGAGGAAGTGAGTTTTCTTTATGTTGAGAACGAGACCGTTGTTACGGAACCAGTGAGACAGCTCAGTGATAGTATGGTTTAGGTTTTGTTCAAGGCCTCCAATTGTCCTGTCAGTGATGATTCCTGCCACGTCATCTGCGTACATGACTAATTCGCTGGAGGTCATCGCTTGTGGCAGGTCATTCAGAAGTAATGAGAATAGTATGTTGGATACCGAAGAGCCTTGAGCAACCCCCATATGTGTCATCACCGGTTCTGATCTCGTTCTCCCTCCATCACCAACGACGATCTGCGAGCGTTTTCGCAGGAAGTCTGTTAGTAGACATAAAGGCCCCCCGACTATACCGTAGTGACGGAGCTTAGCGGCGAGCACGCCGTGATCGGCAACATCAAATGCTTTCGAGAGGTCACAGCAGAGAACTGCGACCTGGAACTTCCTCTCTCTTGCCTCGAGCACTCGGCGCACCACCTCCCGCGCCAGTGCATAGATAAATAATATTATATATGTGTATAGATAAATAATATTATTGAATATAATTTAGTATTTTTCGAAATATCATTCATATACAAATTTCCTTGGGACAGAATTTATGGGAAAACTGGGTAGAATCTTTTAAGGCTAGCTGATTCCCGCAACTTCATCTGCTTGTTCCTAGGAAGTATCATTTACCGAGATAACGTTACCCTTCTTCTGGTGCAGTCGGATAAAAAGTATCCTATTTGTTAATCTAGCTCATAAACTATCTCTGTGCTAAATGTCATTCAAATCCATTCAGCCGTTTCAGCATAATTGAAGCGCAAACATCCAAACATCGTTACTTTCACATTGATAATATTGGTGGGATACGCCACTATCTATAAAGGGTCCGGTCTTTAGAAAATTCTTACTTGATCGCATCAATCCTAGCTGGAGAGATGGAGTGGGGTGTGAAAGAGAACTGTGTCGCATGAGGCGCTTCACAAGTGTAACAAAATAACAGTGGACATTTTAATTTCCTAAAGTACACGACTGTACTATCAAAAGGTTCACTGAGATCGATGACAGACCCAAAAAAGGCCGTAGATGAGTTTCCATGATGCCAGCAGCTAAGTCGATGCCGAGCGAATTTGTCGAAATCCTCTTTTTAAACAGAAAATCATGTCTATAGAGATGAAAACACCTACCAGGACCATGTCCCGCATCATCAGTCAACAACTGAAGGTCGGCGCTTATCGTTGAAGTAAGTAGAAGCGACCAGAGCCAAGCAGTAGTGGCAGCAGCACGCGAAGTTTGGATATCAGCGAATTCTTTTTTGGACGATAAAATTATCACTCTTAACGAAAAGTTGACCCTGAAAAATGTTCGAGGATACTTGCAGATCTCTCAAGAAGCCTCTGAGAAGGTTACCATAGTGGAAAGCAGCCACCACCTGGCCTCAGTGATGGTTTAGTTGAGGTCTCGTACGATGGGGCTTCATTTTTGCAGGCAAGGCTTAAAATCAGAGGCAGTAAGAGATCACACTGTCATTTTGGAGTCTGTTGTCAAGCCACAGATTTAAACTTTAATTTCTAGCCAGAATTTGAACAAAACCAGCCAAAGATTCCAACAGATCACAGCCTTGCACATAAAGCGAGAACCACGCCACGCTGGTTTAAGGACAAATTGCCCGATATTATTGCCGCCGAAGATTGGCCCTCAGGCAGCTACAATCTTAACCCATCGCACTACAGACTGTGGGATGTATTAGAGAGCAAAGCCAGCTCTAGGCTCATCAAAAATCAAGTCGTTAAATCGTGACTTCTATAACTCTGAAAACAATGCGTGCTACGACAGAGGTGTCGCCCGACCCATGAAAAGTATTTACAAGCAATTGAGGAGAATTTCGAATATTTTGTATTTTTATCTGATAATAGCTTATGTGACTGTCACATAATGAAAGGCAGTAAAATACGAGGGTGGGTTTATTCATAATAACATCACATTTTTAAATCCTAATTATGTACAGTTACAAACACTGTCTTATTTACACACATATTATAAGCTCTCTATGATGTGTTAAGGAACCGCATGTTACGAACAGCATTGCGGCATTGACATTAAATGTCGAATAGAACCCCATCTCGACTGATAATAGAATTGAGGGCAAATCAAATCGCTTTGTTTTTCATATGTGTTCTAAGTTGTAATGTAATAAGAACATCGAATTTGATGTTATTATGAAGCAATAATAACATATTCTCTCGAACACTGCAACACGGCCTACTTTTATTTTCTGTTACGTTTTTTTTTTCAAAAATAGGTCTTTTGTTACAATCGTGTTTTTAATTCTTGTGCTGCGCTAGAAAATCGGAGCTCCATACCTCTTTGTTATTCATTAATGTAATCATCTAACCTATAATATGCTTTATGACATAATGTTTTTTTAACAATGTCTTTATATTGCTTCTCTGACAAATTTAATATCTCTTCCGGTATTTTGTTATAGTAAGTATTGTATACTTAGACCCACTAATGAAGTTCTAACTATAGTAAGGTTGGTCATTTTATTTCCGCTTCTTATATTATTTCCTTGTGCCTGTCAACATTTTTAGTGAAGCTATTTATGTTCTTCCTAACGTACATGATATTTTCATAAATATATTGACACGGTACAGTCATAATGCTAATTTCTTTGAATAGTTCCCCCAGGGAGTCACGACTGGGTAGGTTATAAATTGCTCAAATAGCCCTTTTTTGTAGAACAAAAATTGAGTCAATATCAGCAGCTCGTCCCCCAGCAAAATTCCATAGGACATAACGCTGTGGAAATAACTAAAGAACACAAATCTCTCCATAGCTACATCCATCATTTGTCTGATTTGTCTCACAGCACATGCAGCTGGACTTTGTTTTCCCGATAAAGATGTATTGTGAGGGCTCCATTGTAGTTTCGAGTCAAGTGTAATCCCCAGGATAACTGTACTATCAGTAAACTCTAACTTATCATTATTTCATATAACCTCATTTTTTAAGGAATTAACATTAGGCAAAGTGAATTTTATACATTTAGTTTTTTCGCATTAAGCACTAGATTGCTAACAGTTACCAATTATGAAGTTGTCCAAGAGCGTTATTTACTTCGTCATAGTTTTGTACATATCGATCTACTTTAAAATAAGAGATTAATCATCAGCAAATAATACAATCTTTGACAAATTCTGAACCATGTAGGGCAAATCATTAATATAGACCAGAAATAATTAAGGAATAATATGGAACCTTGAGGCACGCCAATTTTCACGCGAGATCCTAATGATTTGGTTCTGTTATTGTTAACCTTTTGAATTCTTTTATCTAAATAAGAGAAGTTCTAGAGCTTTATTTTTAATACCTTAGTGTTCTAGTTTTAACAGTTAAGTTTCATGATCTACGCAATCAAATGCTTTGGAAAGGTCACAGAAGACACCAATGGCATCTTTTGATTCTTCGCTTCTTCACTGACCTATCATCACAATTCTAATGAGCTTCTAGCAGACCGACAAGCTTAAAATGTCAAACAAGTGAGGTCTACTGTTCTCACAGAAGTACTAGTGATATGTGTATAGATAAATAATATTATTGAATATAATTTAGTATTTTTCGAAATTTCATTCATATACAAATTTCCTTGGGACAGAATTTATGGGAAAACTAGGTAGAATCTTTTAAGGCTAGCTGATTCCCGCAACTTCATCTGCTTGTTCCTAGGAAGTATCATTTACCGAGATAACGTTACCCTTCTTCTGGTGCAGTCGGATAAAAAGTATCCTTTTTGTTAATCTAGCTCATAAACTATCTCTGTGCTAAATGTCATTCAAATCCATTCAGCCGTTTCAGCATAATTGAAGCGCAAACATCCAAACATCGCTACTTTCACATTGATAATATTGGTGGGATTCGCCACTGGACTTTAAAGTTTGTCCTTTGACCTCAAAATTTTCCATAGATGAAGGCCATGCTCCAATCCATACCCCCCACGAAGACACTTAGTCCGTTGCGTCGCGACTTAAACCAAATGAATTTGTCGAGTATTCGAAACACGCGGAGTAAACATTATATAAAGACGTGGGATTCCTTCGCTAACGACTTGAGGCATTCGTCCAGAGCATTGTTTTGCGGCGGAGCTTTATCTGGCGCGGAGCGAGTTGTCGTTCCAGTAATTTATAGATCTTACTCCGCCCCCTCGCCCCGCCGCCGCCGCCGCCCCGCACCCCGCACCCAGCACCCTCCCCCGCGGGCTTCGGGCATGGAGGAGTCACGACTTGCGAGGGGGTCTCGCATAAGATTGCCTAGGAAGCGGTTCTGCTGACACCACGAATCGAAAACAATAACAGAATACTTTGGAAGCCGTTCAGTTTTAGTAACGGCATTACATCCGCACCCCGGCTCGGAACGGCCACTGAAAGCTATTAACGGTCACGTAATAGACTGCCAAGTCTGCACGTTCCGGATTCAAATTTGAGTAAATATGTCGCCGCCGCCGCCGTCGGCCCCGCTATTGTGCGGTGCTATATTTACATATATTTGCTGTGGTATTTCGATTCTGTATGCGGGGGTGGGCTTGTTATCTCGCATTGTTTGTTTGGGTAGCAGAGGTCAATTTAGATTCAAGATCCGGTCGTAAAAATCTATTCTCTGTCTGCAATAAACGGCGCGGTGTTTATCGCCCGCTCCTGTAAAATGAACGGAATAGTTGAGTTACCTTTTGTTACCCTCCTCGTAACGTTGCGTTTAAGTTCTATTCATCCGAGCTCGACTGAAGCCATCCGAGGCGGATATTGGAGATTTACCTTGTATGAGAAGGGATCTGTACAGTTTGTGATGGCATTTTCCTAGTCACATAATCATTATCCTTCTTTCTACGATGAAATATGTAGGTTAAATCTTTTTCTTCACGATGACGCTCTCTGTTCTCAGTCGCTAGTGCAATTTACTTATGTTTTTACGGTGAATTCGCGGTGGCATGTTTTGGGGTTAGTACTAAAGTCATCAGCGGGGTGAGTGTGGAGTGCGGGCAGGTCAGGCGGTGGCGGCGGAGGCGGTGGCGCGGTGACAGCACCGACGGCTCCTCGGGGACTCCGGTGCGATCCTCGTAAATTGCGAATATTAGATTATAAGTGCAGGCGGCGGCGAGGCGCGCCCCGGCCATCAACTGAATATCGAACTCGTTTCCCTGCTTAGCATAACGCCATGATTTGAATCTGCTATTTGCGAATTCCCAGCTCGGTCGTCGCGGTGACCCATTTATCTTTCGCTTTTTTTCGGTCGTTTAATCAGACATTTTACTTCGGCGGAATCGAAAATGACTTCATCCTGCTGATTGGATAAGTTTGGCGCGCAGTACTGGCATAATGGTTATTTATACTGAATTCCTTACAATAGCGTTTTTACGTGGTTCACGAAAACCGAAGCAACATTTACGTCACAGTTACTTTGAAACTGAATAACATAGTCTTGCTAGACACTGATTTCTCCGACAGTTGCAGCTAATTATCGCGCTTGGAAATAAGCTCTTTAAAAGCCGGGATGTAGTTGTAAGTGTACGGCAGCTGTGACATTGCTAGCAGCTGGGCCGTTGCGTTGTGCGACTGCCGCTGCCGCTGCCGCTGCCGTGTCACTCGCTCTATTAAGGCTCCATTAGGCGGAAGTACACTCCCGCTCTCGGCACTCCCGGCACTGTTATGTGCTATCACACCGCTCGCTGGCCCCCATTGTTGGTTGCACGTGGAATTAGAAACAATCGCATTTTAAAGTAATGTAGATTTAAGGTTATCTCAGGAAATTGCTCCGAGTTGTTACTGGAAAATGCGTAGTTTTTTTTTTGTAACTGGCTTTATTTGCACACACCACCTTGATATTAACGAATACAAAATATTACTTTGTGTTTGACGAGGAGAGGTCTGAAGATTAAAGTGATCCGTCTCATAAATAAGTTTTCGTTGCCTACGTGTAGACGTGAGACTGTGAGGCAGGTAAGTAGCTGGAAAGGTACTCCTGACAATACTTGTTGGAGTGGTCTCCGGCCGTCGTCGTCGCTCGTAAAATCTTGAGGCTGTGAACATCGACAACGCATTACCGCGGGGTAGTGAGTGCGCACTAGTGCCGCCGCCCCTGCCGCCCGCGCGCCGCCCGCCCCGCCGCCGCTGCCTTTGTGAGCACCGCCGTGTAATTACTCTGGGACTATGGGAAATAGCTCACCCGGCGCCAAAGCCCTTCAGTACTCTTACCACTAAATTAATGCAGATAAAAATACATTGAATTTTGTTCTAATCAGAAGACACGAGTTTGGGTTTGGGTCGATTCGCAAACATTTCCGTCAAACAACATGTTGTTCTGATCTCCGTTGTACCGAGACATAACCCAGACTCTTTTGGCAAAAGTTTATTGTGAGCTATATTTTCAGCTCGCGGTTAGTTTCAGCGAAAAATGGTAGGTGGTAAATAAAGTTTTATGAGATGCTCGGTTATGGCGAGTGGCGCTGGCGGCGGCGGCTCGGCACGGAGTCGGTTGTGTCTAGGGTTACCCCCTTACACCTGTATTAAGTGCCTCACGTACTGCCTCGTTATCTCTCCTCCCTCGTGTAAATTAAGAGCTTTAACTGTATGTGCATCCCTGCATTCGTGCAGCACTGCAAGTACATGATATAATAAAATATGAAGTATACATAGCACGTGAACATGCTCAACAAATTGCTATTCTCGGCCGCGAGCGACATCAGAAAGCGCTGAAAGGAACTTTTGAGCTAACTTGTCTACTATCAATAAAACACTAACTCATGAACGGGAAGCGCTCCCGAAAGTATCAATATACGTCCGTTACAGAGTTCAGAACGTTGTTTGTAAAGTTGCGATGTGAAGGATCTTTTAAAATTCCTTTTACATGCGAGTACCTGCGCGAAGTTACATTGAGTTCCGTACCGAAGTAGAGCAGAACTGCGGCAGGGCGGAGCGTCCAGAGCTTTTAAGACGTTTCCATAATAAATGTCAGCTGCGGACATCCCGCTGCATCTCGGGATTCACCATATTATAAACTCTTTATGCTGTTCAATTGTTGGAATGTATTTGCCTGTACTTTGTGACACTAAAAGAGCTAAAACTCGTGTAAAATCGCTATAATATCCAGTTTACGCTCGAGGTTGAAATATTTAAGAGATAAAGCGGAGATTAGCACCAGTGCCATTAATTATAATATGCGACCTAAACCGCAATGTTGTCTTAGACGGTTCTCTATTGGAAGGCATAAAGTCATTTATACTAATATTGTTACTCATAATTGCTTTACGCCGAAATAGTCATGTGCATAATCATTACGCATAATTTTTTACGCATAACATTAAAAAGCATAAATACAGAAAGCATAATCATCATGAAGACTAATGTCAAAAAGCATAAGCACAAATACGCATAATAATCAATTAGCATCATATCAAAATGCATAACAGTATTGTCCTACAAAATAGTCAAGTACAAATAGCTCATAGTAATAAAATTGCTATTTAACAGTCACAGGCGTTTCACATGACGGTACGTTGCCGTTGCAAAGAAATATTATAAAAATGAAATTGAGGATGAGTCATAAATATCATGAGCAAACAAGGACAAGTGCTGTTATTTGTGGTGTAGACTTTATTATACTTATAACATGGAAAATCAAGTGCAAATATTTAAAACAAATAGAGGAGGTATCAAAATAAACTACAATGGTTTCATATTCGAAAAAAATATATTTGACTTTTGGTTGGTATGTTTAGTTCCAAAGTAGTGTTTTTTGTAAATTCTACATGTTCTAACCTAACCTAACCTACCTACTGCCCAGATGTTGGTTTCGGTAGCAACACTGACCTAACAGTACCATAATTTGACTTTTGGTTGGTATGTTTGGTATGTTGGTATGGTATGGCGTCACTGACCTAATAGTATCCTATTCTGACTTATAGGTAGGAAGGTTTCGTTCTGGAAACAGGTTTTTTTTGTTGTTTTTACATGTTCTAACCTAACCTAACCTACCTACTGCCCAGATGTCGATTTCGGTAGCGTCACTGACCTAATAGTATCCTATTCTGACTTATATGTAGGAAGGTTTCGTTCTGGAAACAGGGTTTTTTTGTTGTTTTTACATGTTCTAACCTAACCTAACCTAACCTACCTACTGCCCAGATGTCGATTTCGGTAGCGTCACTGACCTAATAGTATCCTATTCTGACTAATAGGTAGGAAGGTTTCGTTCTGGAAACAGGGTTTTTTTGTTGTTTTTACATGTTCTAACCTAACCTAACCTACCTACTGCCCAGATGTCGATTTCGGTAGCGTCACTGACCTAATAGTATCCTATTCTGACTTATATGTAGGAAGGTTTCGTTCTGGAAACAGGGTTTTTTTGTTGTTTTTACATGTTCTAACCTAACCTAACCTACCTACTGCCCAGATGTCGATTTCGGTAGCGACACTGACCTAATTAATTCCTATTATCTTTCATCTGCAAATTTTAGAATAAAAACTATTCTACATAACAAATATGTATATGATTTCGAATACTAGTTTAAAAAACAGTTATTTTGAGAAAATATAGGAAAAAACATAGTAGTACAATAGATGTTTATTGTTACCGACATTATGAAATTGAATGATTCGGAATTAATAACATTAGGAACAGAGTAGTTATTAATAGTCATTGTTAGAATGAAAAATTGTAGTAACAAAATTTTCGGAGTTACAATAATCGAGGTAGAAATCTTAGGTTAACTTTGGCGCACCCGGAAAAAGTTCGTCCATCACGGGTCTCCAGTCTCGGAAATCAAATTGGTTTCAAACATTAGTGTGCGTAATGTGTTTTCAGCCAATACAAATTAGTCCGACTGAAATTATGCGAGTATTATTTATTTTAAAAACTAAAATTATGGATAATGACAAATATACCAAATAATTATTAGCCCAAACAATAGTATGCGTAATGTGTTTTCGGCCAATACAAATTAGTCCGACTGACATTATGCTAATAGCGTACTATGCCAAAAAAGTAGTAGGCCAAAGTATTACTATGCGAAAATACTATTATGCGATAACAAATTATGCCAAATCAATTATGCGAAACAATAATAGTCTAAATAACATTATGCGATCCAAGGCGATACCGTCTTAGACACGGTGGAATTTTTCTCATCCGACCTCACTAAGCGGGGAAAGATACGTTTACCAAAGTATAGCCCTTTGTAATAAACACTGTATTTTAATGTCCTATTCCTGAAACAGAAGTTTCAAACTTAAGTTTACCTATTGTAAATGCATTCACACATCTCTTAGGTTTCGCCTAACCGGCATCTATAAATACACGTTTTATCTTGAATGTTTGGTAATTTATAGTTCTATCCCGTCGTACGCAAGGGTCCTATTTGTCTCCATCCATTATCAGTACAATATTCTCAGACAGCGTCTTTATGCCCACAGATAATGTGCGATAGGCCCTGAATCGATGTCTCCTAGTTCATTCACCCCCACGCCCTGAATATTTGGGCTGCTCGCTATTCCAGCAGATAAGCCGAATGTGTGGATGTTACAGGTCTCGCTCATTAGTTAGGGTATACTTGCGGCAGTTTACATTAGCTAGTGATTGTTACGAGATGATGTTACGAGCTGTGAATTAAGGTTCTATTTAATCACTGCGAGATAGCGAACACAATCTTTATCTTTTGGACTGAAAATCTTCCGAATATTTTTATTCTAAGAGTCTATTTCCAGAAGTCCCGATAAGCCCTATTGAACACATAGAGCTCGACAGGACTTCTTGCTACTTTTGTTTTGTGTTATAATGTAATATAATAAATATAATGTAGCCCATTAATGTCCCCAGCGAGGGGCACAGGCCTTTACCCGGATATGAGTAAGATCAAGCCATACTCCACCACGCTGGCTCAGTGCGGGTCGGTGGAGGGATTTAACGACCACTACCACGTAGCGATAGTAGCCGGGACCTACAGCTTATCGTGTCATCCGAAAAACGACACGTCCGATACTGTACTTAAGATAAATTAATTATCTCATTGGTACATGGTCAGGATTCGAACCTGCATCTCCTGTCTGAGAAGCAAGCGTGAAACCCGTGAGACAACGGAGCTCTTTTGTGTTATTAAAAAAAATAGGGTCACGCCTTTTGTAGTGGGATGAAAGTGGGTGTCGGAGGTACAGTTCATTCATTCAACAAATCAATAGATGCCTCTAGCCACTCAGCTATGGCCATCAACAGAGGATTCATTATTTTTCATAGGTTATTACCAAGCAGTAAGGTTCAAAATAGCGGGCATTTTTTTATCTTCGCACAGACTAGTGGCTAGGACAGTTTTTGAAGTAGAACTTCTTAGGTTGTGTGTTCTTAGATTCGTGAATTTTTGATAGGGGGTAAAATTTATCCCACCAAAAACATTCTGTAAAAACTAGCCAAGTCTTCGATGGAGCTGCATATGGAACCTTAGACTTGGCACGACTTTGTCTAGATTTCATTACTTTTTAAAGATAAACAAGCAGCTCCATCGAGACTTGGCTAGTTTTTTACAGAATGTTTTTGGTGGGATTTCACTTCTTTTTGTAGAAACGTGGGCATATTGATTTATTTTATTAGATTTTCGGGAGATATCTGGGAGATATGAAAACGGTATACACCGAATCTATACCAAGAGACAACCAAGCTCTTGTGTTTTCTAATCAGGGTCACCAGGTACTCCAGATTTTCGATTATCCTAGTTTTTATAGTTTTCACTTGATGTGGCCCTTCAACCCTAACTCTGTACCAAATTTCAGCTCTCTGAGTTTATGGGAAGTACTAGTTCTATTATGATGATCATGAGTGAGTGAGTGAGTGTCATAAATGCGAAACTTTGCTTTCGCTTATCTTCGGAACTAAATGACCTACAGACTTGAAATTTTGGATTTCAAGTATGTGATTGTAGCTTACTAGATGACGAAAATTTCTGCGTTCTGGTCTTATCCAGAGGTTCTCAGATAGAGGCCTGAAAATGCTGCGAAATGGTTCCAGTAAAGGATGGTACGGCAGTGTTTGCTTCGCGCTCGACTTGGCGGGGGCACTGCCGTGCCCCCCGATTTACCCTCTCATCAGTGGGTAATTTGTAGCATTGCTTTTTAATTATTAATAGCGGATTCCGCCTTTACCACAGACGAGAGGTTAAATAGATGTGGGACAACAGTTCAAGGCTTTTTTGAAAGTGCGTTGATTTTAAAACTATTTTCAACAGGGTACATTAATCCTCGCCTTCGGTTCGTTTCATAAATGCAATCTCGAGTTTAAATGCCCTCCATTATGTATCAGTCACATAAACTACTATAATTAGACAGAGTAAAAGATACTTAATCAATTTTAAATAATACAAGCAGTTTTGAAACAAACGCCATTTTATGAGTTTTTTTATTCTTTTTCCATCTGAATGGGCCAAAGTGTTCCGGCCATACAGCCTGGTCTCATTTATTTATTTCTTCGTTTCTTGGATTCGTGGTTCTTTTGTTTGGTCTGGCGTTTTACCCGACTGCGGCGAGGTACAAAAGGAAGTTTATTATTATCTTCTGCCGTACACGTGAAACTTTCTGAGCGAGAGTCCTAACTCGCTGACGCCTACCTGTGCTGCATGACTGTTTTTTGTAATTAAACTAGCCGTGGCCCGCGGCTTCACCCGCGTGGAGTCGTGGCAAAATAGCCAAGCCATGCAAATGCAGACGTTTCTTCTTTAACTGTTAGTTTCTTGTTTGTACCCCACTGAGACTCACGTACCAGAAGCCGTTGGAGACGGAGGTGGCGATGGCTTGGCCACCGGATGAGGAGACCTGACGAACACCTGTCCAAAATAGCCCTTAAGTGGTGCCCAAAAGGGAAACGGATGAAAAGTTGCTCCAAAATAACGTGGCGACGATCAACGGTGAAAGAGGCTGCCGTTGTGAGTTCAGGTCGGGCGAAGCTAGAGCAGATGGCCCAAGATGGAAATCTGTTGAGGGGTGACAGGACGAGATGATGATGACCACCACCCTTTTTCACTCCTCTGGGCAATTTCGGAAATTATACTGTCAATGACGTCTCGCATCTTGAAGCTATCTCCTACATATGGGCCACAGCTTTATAGGTTAAGTAGTTTTGAGCTTCATACAAACTCTCACCCCCCCTTTTCCCCTTTGTGGGGGCAGATTTGGATAAAACCTTTACTGAAGTAAAGTCTTACATATATAAACTACCTAACTTTCACATTCTTGGGTCCAGTTTTCTTTTATTTTCATACAAAGTTCACCCTCCCATCCCCCTCTGACGCCTCGTAAGTCAAAGTAATTTTTGACTTTCATACAAACTATAACCCCCATAGGATGAATCTCGCCAAATCCCTTCTTAACTCTTTATTAATCTGTGACGCTACCCTATGCTACATAAGAAACTCCTGTACCAAGTTACATGAATCTAGGTCCTCCGGGTTAGGCTGCGCGTTGACAAATAGCGATTTATCGAGTAGATGCTAAAAAAATATCGCAAGCTTGTCGCCCGGGGGCAGATTTCCCTGTGAAAGAAGTAACGCGTCCCCGAGTGTAGTAGGTTCGCGTACGTGTCTAAGTAATGGCCGTGCCGCGCCGCCGCCGCCGCCGCCGCCGCCGTCATCAGTTCTCATTGAGCCGACTTAACGAGCTCTTTGTCTGCTTCACATTTTCACACTCCACTCGGTGATAACTTGAATATTAGTACTTAATTGTTGGACCCTTCTGCCGGGGACGAGACGTTTACTTTTATTTGAATTTTATAGTTTTCGGCGGAGGGAGTGTTGGGATAATGTTTAGTTTTGGTGAATTTCTGTGTCTCTATTAAGCAGATTAAGCTGGGTGTGTAATGTGACTCGAATACTTCGAGTGAACGTTGGATGTCGCTGTAAGCGCTTTACGTATAGAACTTGCGCTTCGTGAGCGCGCGTGGGCCATGATTGTGGATATAAATTAGACCTTTGTGAATTTGTATCTAGTGTATGCAGCTGTTTGCGAGCTTCAGTCAGCGTTAACGTCCTTATGGACATAGGCTGTAACTAAGAATAGAAGACTAAGGTACAGATGGTCTGATGACGTCAAAGGCTTAGCCGGTGGAGGTCAATTGGGAAGGCATATGTCCAGCAGTGGACAAGAAAACGCTGAAGGAGAAGAAGAGAGAAACGTGAGACATGAGACAGCGGCACGCCTTGTCCCGTACGGGGTGGCAGAGGCACAATTGTGACAACTTTTAGCCAGTCAATACTTTATTTTACGTGATAGGGGGCTAGCCCATCGCCGCAGCTATAGAAATCGTAGGTTTCCTCACGAGAGTTTATTGTCAGGTTATATGCCTTTGTATCGCGACAAACTCAAGAGGATACTATCTGAGCAGTTTTTTTTCAAAAATCCAATAGGTAACCGGGATGCCGTACCCGAAAGGTGCCGAATGGGTCTCTATTACTAACTCTCCGCTGTCCGTCCGTCCGTCTGTCCGTCTGTCCGTCTGTGACCGCGGGCTCTACCAGATCAACCGAAACAGGTGACAGAAATTTTCACAGGGAGTGTATTTCTATTGCCGCTATAAAACAAATAATGAAACATACAGGTTTTTAAGAACTAAAAGAAGTACCCGTACAAGAAATTGTTTTCATATAATATTCATTTTCTTAGCCATTTTGTTTTATTCGTTTACCGGTGAAAACTGGTCTCTCCCGAACTTATCGGAAAAGAACTTTAATTTTACTATTAATAATTGCTCATTCGAATTATTAAAAATAATATTAAGTATATTATCATATTTGATTTGATTTTTGTTAATAACTTACTGAATCTCTATCCACTTCCGGTTTCAATCAGCCAAGAGTTTTATCCTGAGTACAAGTTCAATACTTACATACATACTACATAGACAGAACTCTTTTTCAATGTTTCAATGTACGGATTTGAACCTATCCAGTATTTAATATTTATTATTAAACAATTAAAAAGGTTCATTCGTACAAAAGACTTTCGTTATACGTTTTCCCGTGTAAAATCATTACAGAGAGAATATGTACAAAGGCAAGATTGGCATGGGCATTCGCACGTCTCGTAATTAGTAACTTCGTAATTTCTTTTATCTACACACGTATCATATACTCCCTCTTTACTGCATACAAAAACCGCACGTTACGATCAGCATAATGTTAAACTCCTAAGTAAAAACTCATTTCTTATCTGAAAAATTACACATTATTACCATTATGTGTAATTTTTCTGCATATATATATGACATACAAATTTCGAACGCCGACGCCCGCCCCCATTTTGTCTGTGAAGCTGGTACTGACATTCAAATTTCGAACGCCGACGAAACAACTGCAGAGCCACAATGCCGGTCAAACATGCGGTTCCTGAACACATCAAAGAGAGCTTATGATATGTGTGTAGATAAACTAGTGTATGTAACTGTACATAATTAGGCATTAAAACTCTCGAGTGATATTATTATGAAACTCGCCTTCAGCTCGTTTCATACACCCACTCTCGAGTGTTAATGCCCTCCATTATGTAGCAGTCACATAAACTACTATATTGTACTACACAAAAAAGTCAGATACCTTATAATAGAAATGAAATGTAGGCTTAAAGGCGAGATTATCTCTACTTTCAGAAAACCATGACGGTAGAAAAGGTGATGGTTGAGCGGGGGAAGACCTGCGCGTACAATACAACTCTACAAGGTGACATTTAATTAGCTGACCAACATTTTGGGGAATGATAGTATCCATTATTATGAACAACTTTCCCCAAGAAACATATGGTCGCAAACGAAATAAATATTTGGTTCTCCCATAGTAACTTGTAATCAGCTGATCGGGTCAATGTACTGAGGGACGAAAAATATTTTTCATTTGCGACCATATGTTTCTTTGGGAAAGTTGTCCATAATGATCGGTGCTATCATTCCACAAAATATGGTCAGTTAATTAAATGTCACCTTGTATAAGTACTACGAGTAATACCGGTTGCCCGAACTAAATTCAACCTTATGACGTCAGTGGCACGGACGCTGTCACCGGGCCTTTTATTTTGTGAAGACTGTAACAATACAAACTGATAACCCTCATTGCTAAAAATAGACTGCATACAAAATGGCTCTGTTATATGGGGACCCCCTTCAATTAACAAAATCTCGTATAGTTCATTATGTGTTGTTATAGCGGCATTAGAAATTCACACACGGTCTGTGATCATTTCAACTTGATCTATCAGGGTTCTATCAGCGGACAGCGGAGGCTTAGTAATAGGGTCGCGTTTGGTATCCTTCGGGTACGGAACCCTAATAAATATCGGTATGCTAAATGTGTAATGTGTGCCCGGAGCCGCTGATGAAGTACCTAGGGCCTGTGAGCTCGCCACCGTCGCCGTCGCCGTCGCCGTCGCCGTCGGACAAGAGAGAGAGCGCGTCGCGTCGCTCGCTTGTGTCGATATGCGATATTGATTGCTCGCACGCAACATGTGCCAGCCACGCGATGATCCTCTTCTACTTTCGTTATCCCGGCACGTGCCGCAGTCCGTTTTCCTTATCTTCCTAATAAAGCCGTAATAAAATGGCTCTGTCCGTTCGCTTCCGAGTATTTCACCCAGAGACGGCATTAATCTGAAAGAACATTTTGGACCTTCCAAATGCGTATTGTTTTCTCAAAACATTTTTCGATTATAAATCGCGTTAAAAGTGTTTCAGGAATATTCAAAGTGCCGGCACGACGACAAGGAAGTTTATGCAACGAGACGTACCGTTTGTTTTACTTTAATCCATTTAGGAACGAAATGAGGATTCATTGTAGCGCCGAAGGCAGGAAGCTTAATTTTTGAATAACGGATATGACGTACCCTTTGTCGAATCTTCATCAAAACTGCGTGAGTTCTTATGAAATGAGCCTCCCTCTGTGTCGGCGGTCGCGGGGGTGCGGGGCGGCGTGCGGGGCGGGCACACTACCCCGCGCCGCACCCCCCTGCGACCGCACCCCCCCGCGCGGAGCCAGCTCCGTGAGCGCGGAGATAAAACGTATGTTCGTTTTATTTTCACATTTGTCAGCGTTCGTTTTGTGCCCACTAACATAAATTGGACGCGGAGGGAAACCTCGCAGGTGAATGTAAAATAGCCGGGTATTCCCAAGATAATAGCGCCGAAATTTTACGGCACCATTAAGGGATTTATCGGCCGTGTCACATACAGAGTGATATTTCCGAAAACATTTCTTTGGAAATTTCATGGCGAGATAAGGCGTCCGATTTCAACATTGGGTAGGGTTGGGGGGAAAATATTCTTCGAAATCCGGTCAGGTGCGAGTAGGACGTCGGACCCGCATACGAAGGGTTCCATCCTATTAGTATATACACGGAAAAAACGTAAAACGATAATGTTATGTACGGGTATACCTTTTTAATATTTAATAATAAAATATTAAATACTAGGTAGGAATACATTCAAGGCCGTACATCCAAACATTGAAAAAGAGTTTTGTATATGTAGTATGTAAGTATTGATCTATGTACTCCAGGAGAGTCCAGTTCAGTTCAAGGTGAGACCAGTTTAGTGTTAGACAACAGCACGTTAGAATTAGTAGATGATACGAAGTTTCTGGGAATAACCATTGATAGCAAATTGCAGTGGAGACCCCACATAGATAAATTGGCTGGTAAATTACGTTCTGCGCTGTTAGGAACATCAGACAAAGCACGGATGTGGCTACATCTAGGCTAGTATATTTTAGTTACTTTCATAGAGTGATGTCCTATGGTATCTTGTTGTGGGGGAAAGCAGCGGATATTCAATCTATTTTTATTTTACAGAAAAGAGCTATTCGAGCAATTTATAATTTAAAACGAACAGACTCCTTAAGAGAGCTTTATAAAGAAATTGACATACTAACAGTAGCTAGTCAATTTATTTTCGAAAATATATGTATGTACGCAAGAACCTTACAACATTTTCCAAACTTAGCGATAGCTGTAATGTTAACCTATGAAATAATCACAGACTATGTGCGCCCCGTTTTAGACTCGCGAAGGTTAGCAATTCTTTCAAGGGTCAGTGCATTCTCTACTATAATAAGATACCTCTGGAGACTTTGAAATTGTCATTTGAGCAATTTAAAAAGCATGTTAAAGCGACTTTGTCGAAAAAGGGATATTACAATGTTCAAGATTACTTAAATGACAGGACTGTGTGGGGTTAATCTAACTCAACACAGACCTTGCTGTTAATAATTTTGTAATTATTTATTCCTGCTTATTAATCATAATAATAAAAAAAATCATATTTGTAAAAGTTAAGCACAACCTATTTTTAAAAGAGATCTAAAAATCTATCTGTGGGAGTTTCTGCGCCCTTCTTCTCCAACAGTGGTCCAATGTAGAGAAGAGGCAAAATTGACGTTTGCTAAGTATATGTAAATATCTACAGTAATAAAGTATCTTGACTTTGACTTTGTTCACCGCTAGAAAAGTAAAACAAAATGGCTAAGAAAATGACCATACAAATAATCTCTTGGATGGGTACTGCTTTGAATGTTTAAAAAGCCGTTTAATTATTTGTTGTTAAAGCGGCAATGGAGAGACACCCTCTGAGAATATTTCAGCTCTCTACCTATTTCGGTTGATCCAGACAGTCGGATAGACAGCGGAGGCTTAGAATTAGGGTCCAGTTTGGCACCCTTCGGTTTTAGGGTACCCTAAAAACCTATCAAATAGTGCAAAAGATCAAACAGACTCGCAGCGTAGCACACATCATGTCTTCACTCCCGACTACTCGAAGTGCTACGAAGGCGTAGCTCGTAGTCGACATGTAGCACACACTGCTACGCGTCTGCGGTACACGTAGCACCGGCTACGAGCGCGCGCTCGGCTCCGTAGCGCGCTACGTACGCCGCCGTAGCTGCCAGTGCCAATAACTGTTGTCCACTACGCTACGCTAATGGCTGAAACAGGCGTTTAATTAAACGTGCCAATTCGGTTAGAGATGGCTCAGTTAAACGCTCCTGCCATGCTAGACCCCTGTACGCAGTGGGCCTTGTACACTGCATCACTAAACTGGATAGGACCAAGCAACGAGCTTTAAAGGATCATGTCCTCTAGGATCGAGCACCGGTTGTACAGATAGAATTTATTACCAATGGATTAAAGTGTAATCAAATGCGACTTTTATGTAGATTAAACTTGTTTAAGGCTTAAAAGCTTTTTCGGGTGAGCACAATAGGAGACGTTGCTTTATCAATGCCGAAAAAGCCATTGCCGCTGCAAAAGTAAGGGCCAGGCCACATCACTGCGTTGTGGCACATCGGCCTGGTGTCGTAAACCTTGAAGTCGAAGTCTCGCAGATTTGTGCGATTCGACACCGTAAGTGTTGCGAGCTGGCCCTAACGCGTGTCTGTGCCGCTCCCTGTCGTGCCACGCTTCTATTAGGCGTCGACCTTAATATAGGATATAACGTATACTTTGATAGGTATACGTTATATCCTATATGTTATATCCTTATGTTATATCCTATATGTTATATCCTATATATATATCTGTTGTATCCTATAAGCTATGTTAGTAGTATTCTCGGTCAGCTCTGAACGGATGGAAGATGAAGAAGCAAGCAAGATTCATTTAGACAAACAGAAGTCGCCGGAACGTTGAGATGCGGCTTTCGTCGTCTGACTCTCTCTGACAATAATTAGCTAATGGATGGAAATCAGCCGCGCGCTTCTCTGCTTAATAAATATTGTCTGTATAGCCTGCTGCCACGACCTGTCGATTAATTTATCGGAGGGCGACGTCACCTGACATTTTACGGTTTATTTGCCCGGCGGGTCGAGCAACATTTATTGCTCATTCAGTCACATTTCTTGAGCGCATTAACTAAGCAGATAACAGCGTCCAAGTTGATTGTATTGCTGGGTTCCTTTTGATAATACCTCGATTTTAGGGCAGGATGAATATTATTATTTGCTCGCATTAAAAGTGCTAGAATCCCTTTTTTGTCCAAGTCAAGTAGCATAAGACGAAAGTGCTTACTTTTATCGGAAAACGAAAAAGTTGATGCGACATCGCAAGTTGTTGACCCCAAGTTCGGTTAGTGTCACATTACTGGCACCTGGCGCGAGTGTCGGGCCGACGCGGGCCGCTCCTGTCTTGTCTCTCGTCACGTGACACGGAGCATACAACGACAGAGTTCGGTAAGTAGTAAGTAAGTTTCAAGTCTGGGAACGCAAGATGACAAATCCTGCTCACGCGCACTACACTGTCTGTTGATTAAACGATTTATATGGACCTCACTGTGAAGGGAGTTGCAATTTCAATTAGCTACCCTATCTCGAAGAGGTTGTTAGGCTATATACATTTCATATATGTATATTAGTGACTTCTTCGCGATGCTTGAACCTCCTCCTCCTTTTGGACTCGATGACATGAATATAAAAGTGAAGTTATGACGATATCGCCAGTGGCCTGAACTGTAAAATGTTTACTTATTGGTCGTCCGTGCGATACAGTGGGAAACTAAAATATGGTTTTAATTTTTACATTTTTAAAAATTTTAGAACTATAGATTATGTTGCCTAAAAATAAACGCTTAGTAATAATAATGACGTGCATTCTTGAAGTGAGTTGAACAGGAGTACACCTATTCGGAAAGGTAGAAAGTCCTGGCTCGTAACCTCGGCAGCATATTCGCATCGGGGCAATATTCAGGTAATAAATACTTCCCGACCCGAACATTCACTGTGGGAGCTGTGAGTTAGCGAACTGTTATTGGAAACGCGGACCCGAATATTTTGCACAATAGTTCCCCGCGCACCGGCCGGCCGCCGCGCCACCGCCATGCCGCCGCCGCGCCACCGCCGCGCCACCGCTGACGTGCTTCACTGAGATTGAAGGCGGCACGGAGATAGCTAATCTCAGTACCTGCTACCGGAAAACTTGGACCATTCTTTGTAACCTAGACTTCTTTTGCGCTATTCGGAGCACTTTGGTTATTAGACGAAGATTATTTCAACTCTACCTTTTACGTAAAAGCTTTTTATCGTTCATTAGAGTAAAAATCCGCACTTTGTGAATCCATGAAGGGCTGGATGGTCCAGCTTAATCTGGATGGATGATAGTTTCAGTTAGCATATTGCGATGAACGCTTATTGCGGGATTTCATCTTGCTTTCCCGTTAATGTCGTGCAGCGTCACGTGATCGCTGAAGTCTAATATCCGCTGCATCCCGTGCAACCGCATCATTGTGTGCAGTAATCCCAAATTTCGTGAATGTAAACTGAAACGAGTAAACCGCTCGCGACCGAATTCAATCAATTGCTGCTTACAACATTTAATTGGTTAATTATTTGTTTTGATTGATATGATCGTGGCCTAGAAGTGGTGGCACCACTACCGCATGTACCATTGTACCAATAGTATATTATATAAGTATAGTGAATTGAACTATTCTAATATAGCACCTGATATGGTGAAATTTATGTTAATATGACCCTGCGAGAATCTTTCGGTCATGTTCGGCTACAAGTTTTATGTGATAGAATTATTATTGTTTGGTTCTTACTTCGGTACTCTAGAGGAGCCGTGCTGTGCCGGATCTGCATACTTCAAGTTTACGCCTTAAATTTCAAAGCCATAAATGTATAGACAAGACAGTTGTCAAGTTAGTAACGTTTGCAAGTTGGCAGCGAAACTTCCGGCCGGCAGTTAGTTGTTTGCGTGCTCGTTGCTCCGCATACACACGATATTTGTCCACAAATACAAGATACACCACTAAATATATAGCTTCTCATTAATCCTTATATACCTCGTTAGTTAATCATCTTAAGAAAATTCAGCAGGGTATGTTGGTCACGAAATTCTACATGGCGTGATATTTATTACCATATATATTGTTGTGGGTGCGGATGCTCCACTCAGATGAATTTTGAGAAGGGCCACAAAATTTGTCTGGGAACGGATGCATTATTTGAGTGGTGTCAAAACTTTGCTCGCTCATCTTGTGGTGTGTCCCTACACATATTCAATTGGAAGTGCCAAAATATCTTGATATATATCCGATCATGTACCTACGGACTAAGTCAGATAACAGCATGTTTAGGGTGGTGGCTACATATGAGCATTGTGTGCTCAGCAAACAAATGTTCGTCCGCAAAACTGTGCTGTACAGTCGGGACGGGATCACGGGAGAGAATAAACTGTGGGCTTACTTGCCGCTGCGGAGAGTGCTCAACACTAGAGAGGAGAGGAGAGAAGAGAGCTGCGCTCAGCACAGCGCTAAATCTCGCAGAGTACATTAAACGTTTTCCGATATCGGAAGCACGCGCGGTCCGACTGAATAGCAAAGAAATGCGTGGCGGTGGCGGCGGCGGCGTTATTCAAACCTTCTAATGGACTGTGCGGGTTGCGCCATCCATTCACTCTGGAAACTCATTAATAAAAGACATATAGTTGACGATACCCTTTAGTTAGAGATTGATACGCACAAATGGGAATCCGTATATTGTATATGTGGGGAGGGGATTACATCCGCGCAATCAATCAAGGCCGGCTGATGAGGGTGCGCGTCACTAGGTACCTCACTAGTGCAGATTTGGCCGCAGCCAGCTCTTGTCTGTATATAGGTTATACATAGTAGATACACACATGTGTGGTGTGGACACATTGGATCAAACATTTACTCAATATCACGCATAACATTTTACATTCCATAAACAATTTCATCTGGTGTCGCATTTCCATAAATTTAAAATCACGCCGGACTTCCTGTGTTGGCAAATTTCCACGCCGTGACGTCACTGCCGGCGGACGTGCAATTCGAATTTGTTTTCAATTTCCATCGCCAACATTATGGCGTTAGCAAAACATTTTGTAGATTACGGGAAAAACGTTGGCATAATCGTTATCCGAACTGCGCATGGCCAAATGGAGAATCCGAATAGCCCGGCAGAATTACGTACGTATTATTTATTGCTGTGCCTTCGTAATATAATAGTTTGTTTTGTATGAACAAAAACATTTTTCGGGCTACACAAAAGTTGATGTTGGCGTAAGGGGTAGCAAACAAATATCGGGGGCTATAAATAGGAGCGGCATTCAACGGGATATTCCCCTCGGCTGCACGTAATGTATCGCGGTGTAACGAGAGTTAGATATAAATGGCGGCAGTGGATGGGGCTTCCCCGTAAGTCAGCATCAGCATCAGCAGTCAGCAGGTGCCTGCACACGGCGAGATTGAACCGAGTCTCAGTCAAGTGCGCCGTTAAGCATAAATGGCTCAGAACGGAGCGACTGCCACATTTATCGTAAAGACGCATTTAGTGACATTCGGATCTTCCAGCCTTGTCGGCATGACGAGCCCATTTGCATGGCTTTGCCGACACTGGGATATGCCGGGACATTTTCGTATTTCCTCTTCCCTTCGATTTGTAACAGAGGCTGAGCTGCTGTGTTTCTTTTCAAATAACCAATGTCTTAAAATTATTGCTCTAGTCTAGATTAAATAATCCACTGCTGTTTCGGTGCTATTCGTTGTCTTATACCATATTAACGATAATTGAGATTAATAAAAAATCGGTTAAGTGCGCGTCGAACTCGCACACGAAGGGTTCCGTACCATCGTAAAAGTTTGCCTTGCCTTCGGGAGATGAGTACGAGGCTTGGAATACGCACAGTTACAATATGTGTAATGGAATGAAATCTTGACTTATAAATAAATTAATACATGACAGCTATCGTGGTCTAAGACACAGTGCGTGATGCGGAATATCTGTGGCGGCCGATACGTGAATACTTGAGACATCAAATCATCCCGGCACAACAAGGAAACTTAAGCACTAAAAATATAATTGCGCGACAAATATGAAACCATTTGCACCACCACGAGCATGTGATCAGCCGCGAAATTTACGATCACATTTAAATAATGAAATTCATAAAAAATTGTGTAGTTCATCAGTATTTGTTGCTGTAGCGGCAACATAAATACACATTATGTGAAAACTTCTACTCTCTACCTATTATGGTTCATTAGATAGAGCCTGGTGACGGACAGACAGACAGACGGACAGCGGAGGCTTGGTAATAGGATCCCGTTTGGAACTCCTCGGATACGGAACCCTAAAAACTACTCGATCTACAGAGACATTGTCACAGATTAAAAGCGTCAGTCTCGTCGCACCTAACTCGCGGTGTGTGGGCGTCGCGCGCGCCGGGCCCGGTGCCTGCCTGGGCGGGGAGCGGGGAGCGGGGAGCGGGGCGCAGGCGGCACGGCAGAGAGCTCCGACGCCGCGTTATATGGCCCGTGAATAATCCTTCCGTAATACCCGACTTAATGGGTTGGAATTTAACAATTAGTTGTTTTCTTTCTGCCTCGTCAATGACGGAGGCTCCCCCCCGGCCGCGCTTCGGCTTCGTCGCTTCTACACGACTGCGGTATCTCGACGCTTCCATTCGGAATGTTCGGACTCGACTGGAGTTGGTAGTTTCACGACACCGCGTCACTTCCGCGGTAGGTACCTGCTTCTTAATTATTCAGTCCCGGAAACGATTAGGAGCAGAAGATATTGTCACATAAAACGAAGAAGGTTTACATCAGTATTAAATTGGAACTGATGTATATTTTGGAGGAGTTATGTTTATGTGTATGATCTTTGGGGACTAAGATTGAATTCACGGCCCGGTTTGACGACCCGAATGGCCGAGTCGGCAGTGTCCCTGCTTACGTAACCAAGGGTCCCGGGTTCGAGTCCCTGTGGGGGCAAATATTTGTTTGACGAGAACGGATGTTTGTAACCTAATCGTGGTTGTTTATCTATCTAAGTATGATATTTATCTATATAACTATGTGTATCGTTGTCTAGTACAAGATACAGGGAGTCCTAGTTTGGGGCTAGATCAATGTGTGTCAATAGTGTCCAAGGTTTGACATATCTCCAGTTAAAGCTCCAATGCGCAGAAATCGGTGAAATCTACCCTCATTGTTGACCGACTTAAAAAAAGGTGGAAGTTATCAATTCGTCAGGATCCTTTGCTTTGTGTAGTTTTTAATGTATATTCAGCGATGTCTCAGAGATGGATCGACCGCTTTGGAAAAATATTTTTTTATATTGCGTAATGGTGAAATGGAATTGATGGTGTGGTAGGTGCCAGGAGACCTTCTCAACATTTTCTCAAAGTCGGTCGGTCGGTCGATGATGGGACCATGGAGAAATAAAGGGAACTCAGGCGTAATTAAAGGCCATATTGGGTTTAAATGATGTCGTTTTTAGGGTTCCTAAACGGGACCCTATTACTAAGCCTCCGCTGTCCGTCCGTCCGGTCGTCTGTCACCAGGCTGTATCACATGAACCGTGATAGTAAGACAGATGAAATTTTCACTGATGCTGTATTTCTCTTGGCGCTATAATTACAAATACTAAAAAACAGAATAAGGCGGCTCCCATACAACAACTCTTTCAATAACACATACCAACTTATGAATGCACCTGGTTACGTATATGGAGTGTGAAAGTAGCCGCACCAATAACTTTGTAAACAACATCCCTACCATTGTAGGGTGGTACGGAACCCTTCGTGCGCGAGTTCGACTCGCACTTTACACTTTTTTCGTAAGCTTTGTTAAAATTATACTATACAGTCACCAGTAGTCACATATGTCGCGGCCCAGATATGCAATACGCTTAGGTGCATCTCTTCCTAGTATCATAGTAGAATAGTGATAGTATACTAACTGTGCGTAACATAGTAGAATAGTGATAGTATACTAACTGTGCGTAACATAGTAGAATAGTGATAGTATACTAACTGTGCGTAACATAGTAGAATAGTGATAGTATACTAACTGTGCGTAACATAGTAGAATAGTGATAGTATACTAACTGTGCGTAACATAGTAGAATAGTGATAGTATACTAACTGTGCGTAACATAGTAGAATAGTGATAGTATACTAACTGTGCGTAACATAGTAGAATAGTGATAGTATACTAACTGTGCGTAACATAGTAGAATAGTGATAGTATACTAACTGTGCGTAACATAGTAGAATAGTGATAGTATACTAACTGTGCGTAACATAGTAGAATAGTGATAGTATACTAACTGTGCGTAACATAGTAGAATAGTGATAGTATACTAACTGTGCGTAACATAGTAGAATAGTGATAGTATACTAACTGTGCGTAACGTATCAAAGACATGTCACGTTTAATCAGCGGACACCGAAACCTGGAGATTCGTTGACTGTAGGTTGGGCGATGTTTTAACAAACAACAAAGAGACGTTGAAATATAACCGTGAAGGTGACTACTGGAGTTAATTATTAAGCCAAGTTACTACATAAATATATGTATCGCGTCCGTTCTGTTATTATAATAATTATACCTTGGACACTATTTACACACATTGATCTAGCCCCAAAATAGGATTCCCTGTATCTTGGGTACTAGACAACGATGCACATACTTATATAGATAAATATTATACATAGATAAACAACCATGACTAAGGTACAAACATCCGTTCCCGTCAAACAAATATTTGCCCTCATCGGGACTCAAACCCGGGACCCTGGGCTTCGTGGGCCGACTTCACTGCCGACTCGGCCATTCGGGTCGTCATTATTAGAACAATACATACATGTTTTAAGATCTGTTCTCATTTGATTAATAATATTATCAATATGTATATTTATCGTTGATAAGTAATTAGGTTAATCTCAGGGCCCCAAGGCATCATATGATGCCAATTCCTCGTTATAGGTTTTGAATTTTATTACCATGGCATAAGGTTCAAAATGGCGAAGCCTCAACAACCTGGGGCTTTCAGATGTTAAAGAAAAGAGTGTTTTATTTTTTTATTTTAACTCCGTCCTCAGCCTGACGAAAAGAGTTTTTATAGGTATTATTTGAGTAAAGTTTCACAGTTTTTATCTGTCTGCAAGTTAAAATAACATTGAATCGTCGATACAAGTCCCGGGAGTATCTCCACAAGTGAGTATAATACTCTACAGAGTAGGTATAATAAGTAGCCGTCGTTCCAGATCAGATCACTCTTCAGCAGCAGACTGTACGTGGGCTTGATATCGAATAAACATAATTAGCATCACCTTGGCTCTGTTGATTAGTGGCGTGCTGTATATTACTCAAGTACCTACTCGAATGTTGGCAATCTGTCTGTATATAGTTGTTTGGCTTAGCTCAGACGGCCGCCACAATGTGGAGTGTACCGATAATTTAGCCATCGCTTGTCTAAACCCAGCAACGCAACGTTACGAGTGTGTACCTATATAACAAGCGACTGTTCACGATGTCACCAAATTGCCTGAGGTCTTCAAGCATTTTATTAATTAATTTACAAATTATAAATTTATATTCGGGTCAAACGGGACAACGGCGTTTGTTCTCGTCGCTCGGCTCGAGTGCGAGCGCTTGCTTTGAGTGCTGCATTAATTCTTGTGATAAACCTGTCGCCCTTTGTTCATCCATAATAATGGTACGCGTTGGCATTTTAATCAAGGTTAACGAATTTTTAACGCTCCTGCCGTGTACCTGCTGGCTGGCTGGCAGTGCGGGAGCGGCGCGGGGGCGGCGGCCCGGCGGCTGCGACAGATGCTCGTATCAGTGCCTACATCTAGGCCCGCGTCCTGCTCGCAAAGAGGGTTACTTTTGTTCGTGCCCCGCGCAATGTTCTTATCTTTGAGTAATTACCCTGTTGTTTTGTTTTGTTCATTGTCAGCCCTCCGAGCTTGTTTCTGTTTTATTATATCGTCTCATTCCATATTGTCCATTTCTTCTTTGCTCCGTGGAATGGCTGCGGCGTTATGCGAACTGTCCGTCATGGCGTCGCGCCCTGTCTTTATCTGAGGTGCAATCACGAGTCCCATGAATATTTTTCATGGCAGTTATATTTGCGGCAGTATTAAAAGGAAATAGTTTTGCGGCTTCATTTCGCGTGCATATTTCAGTGGGTCGTAAAAAGTTGATTGTTGGTTTCACGTGTGGATTTAAAATAGAACTTTTCGTACCTACCTTGCGAATACTAGTGCGGTATGAAATATTCGGAAGGAACGCGCCGCCGCCGCCGCCGCTGCTGACGCGAGGAGCTGACGGAGCTCGAGCGGATATTATCGCTGGAACGAGTTCACTGCAACAGCCAACACCTCGTATTTCTTTGAAACACTAGCTCACCTCTCCGAATGCTCTCCCATTTCTAAGAAAGATTTGTTGAAGTGTTAAAATCGTATATATATAAATACTGATCATTTGAGTAGATCGAACTACGAATTCCAGTGATCCATCAGTATTCCCGTCTTCATATCATATCCCGCGTGGACATGCTGCTGTCTCAGAAGCCAGTGTCGTCGACTGAGCCCACTAAGGGTTCTGGCGATGACTATGCATCGTCACGTTTTTGGCCCCATTCTCCGCTGTTGCGTGCTAAATATTAATCATCTATTTTTAGACATTTGTTCATGTAAGGTTTATGATAATATTGAGGAAACTTGATATGCTTTGTCCCTGTCCATATGCTTAATATATTCGCTGTGTGATTAAGGCACTGTCGATATATAGAGAGTTTATCTCTCTCCGGTTAATCTCTAGAGCTAAACTATATTGGAAGTCTGTTTGACTTTATTATTGAATTTATTCAAACGCGTAACTCATCTTTCAGGGGTTATAACAATAACAGTAAAATCGGGTGTATTTGCTTCACGTATGAATTAGCGCCGGCATGTGTGTGTTGTATTGTTTACAACCGGCGGCGGCGGCGGTGGCGGCGGCGGCTGGCGGAATCCTGAATTACTGCCTGTAATCACTACATACAATACCTTATATGCCTATGCGATTAATATTTAATGCCGCTATTCTGTGCGGAATTACTCCGAGCCTGTGGTTGAGTTTGCACTAAATTACGGCTCTCTGAATGGGTGTCGACCGTGAAGTTGTATTGACATGTATATATAAGCACATTCGTTTATGGTCACGGATGCGCTTTGTGGTGTAGATGCATATAAAAGTGCCTCTTATTAATATAGAAAGCTATGTTTACGAAAACACCTAATACTTGCCGCTTTCGGAAACAAAAGCAAAGTGGATTGTTAAGAGAGAAACATCTTCAGAAATGTTTGGACAATGTGCCTAACAGCTGTCTTATCCATTTGTTATTATTTGGGAGCGAAAATCACTCCTCGAGACGGTCTCTTACAAATTAATTGCGGAATGACAGAGCACAATGCTCAGCTCTCTTAATGCACGCTTACAAAGCGCGACGGCGGCGGCGGCGGCGGCGGCGGAGCGGTGGCGCGGCGGTGCGGCGGTGATTATGATAATGACGCGGTGGGCGCGCTTTTTGTGCCGCTCTCCGTCGTCCTACATTACGGAACTCGACACCATTTCTGATTTGGCCGCTGCCGACACGCCGCCGCGTCGCAGCGCGGATGAGCCTTAACTACTCAGCGATGCTCATAAAATATGCAAGTCGCCCATAACCCACGCCCTAAACGCCTTCTCCGCCGCCTCAATTATTCATTGGCGGTTTGATGCTTTAGAAAATCGTCGCAATAAGCGAGATGGACCACGCTTTATAATGCGACGCCGCAGATGTCAGCGGACCGTGGCCAGGGCGCCGGGCGGGCAGGGCTCTGATCCTACTGTGTTTGTAAAGCGTTATGAAGAGGAAGGGGTAGGCTAATCGTATTAGGTCATGTTGAAGTTAGACCAGAACCAGCTTGGCGAAACCGGAATTCTTCTACACCTAGTTCTGATTCTTCTCTGCGTTTGCCCCTACCCTATAATCGATCGAACAGCTTTTCGATGTTCTGAAACCAAAGTCACAACATCCTCCTGTTGCTTACGAATATTAGTTACTAATCGCGACGGTTCGTACCGAAAGAGACGTGTACTCAACAATAGTTTCGATGACATGACACACTGACCTGGTTGTGATTGATGCCTGCAGGACTCCGAGGGCGACACGCCGCTGCACGACGCGATCTCCAAAAAGCGCGACGACATGGTGGCGCTGCTGCTGGAGCACGGCGGTGACGTCACGCTGACCAACAGCGACGGCTTCAACGCTCTGCACCAGGCCGCGCTCCGGGGGAATGCCAGGTGACGAAACGCACACTGCCACACGCACTCCCCCACACTAGGATACCCCGTGATCTGCGATCGAGAAATAATGACATCACAAGCGTATCATCCAATACCCAACCAACGTGTCCCTTGCTGGCCTGTACATTGTCTTCATGATTTAAATAGTGCTGCTAAACTAAAGACCATAAAATTTATTAGATGTCGCGATTTATCAACTAGGGAGATTTTCTAAATGATACGATTTGCGCACCGCATCCACTCACTGATCAAGACATCTCCAGCTCTCAAATTAGTGAAGCCCGCCGCTCTTCACTCGATGTTGTTCCAAGGTAAAAACAGGGAAAACCATAAACAGTAAATAGCCGCTCATTTAAGGAAAATGAAGTTAGTAAATCTTGTGTTGCGTACGAGAGTCTTTCCCTGTGAGGCAGTAATCACAGCGAGGCCCTTATTCATTTTGTACAATAATTACACCACTTCACCTCGATTGTTGCGGACACGTCCGTTCTTCCGATACACTCCACTCGGACGTAGTTGGTCGAGTGAAACATTCAGAAGCGATTCTGGAGGCGTCACAACCAAACTAACTCAAAGAGTTTGAAAATGGAACCTCTGGCAACCGAACAGGACTGGCAGAACAGGCTTTCGGATGTTAAGTCAGAGGCAAAAGTTTTTATTGCTACATAACATACATAACAGATATTTACAAATTTAACATCCTTTACTCAAACAAAGCAAGTAATTTGCTCATTATTTTAACAACCTTCTTTGAGCAAAGTCGACATTGCCGCGCTACTTGGAGCAGCCAGAAAAGGTGCCGGCGATTTCGTGTGAAAATCCATTACTGTCGTATTTTAGCGAGCCGCAATTTCCTGTGAAAATCTATGATTGTCGAGCTTTGTTTGAAAAATGGTAAAAAAAAGGTAACGCAAAAAGGCTTTAATAAGAATTTGGTTATGTAGGACAAAAAAAAGAGCGGGAGATCTTCTCTTGCCACTCTCAATTTTATAATAAACTGGTTTTGTTTAATTACTCGCATCATTTGAGTAAAGTACTATACAAGCCTTGGTCCGCAATGACTGCACTGCTGGCCACACTATAAAGGCCTCTAGCTTAGCTACGCTCTCGGCCTATAAGCTTGGTCACCATTGCAGCCTTTGATGTCCGCGCTATAAAAGCCTCGACCTTCCGTCTCCGGCTTTTATTCCAGCTGGTCCATCAAAGGCGGCAATGCTGATCGCGCTGTGTAGGCCTTGAGCTGCGCTGTGCTGCGCTTTCGGCCACCAACAGTGCGACCAGCAACGCAGTCATTACAGACCGCGACAGTAATGTACAGCACACAAATAATTATCAAATCTCGCCTTTTCTCTTCTCTACGTCGGTCAGCTGTGGGCGAATTCGGGCGAAACTGTCAGTTTAGTTCCTCATTAAGTTGGTTTTGGCATCTTCAGCACTACACAGAAGGTAAGTCTGTGTGAGAGTAGGTTGCGTTGCGGCCGCTCGGGCTATTTGCAGAAGAATGGGATATTTGCGGGCGCGGCGGCGGGCGCGGCGGCGGGCGCGGCGGCGGGCGCGGCGGCGGGCGCGGCGGCGGGCGCGGCGGCGGGCGCGGCGGCGGGCGCGGCGGCGGGCGCGGCGGCGGGCGCGGCGGCGGGCGCGGCGGGCCAATAAAGCGTCTAATGCATCTACTGCAGCATCCCCGGAGACTCGTTCGCGCTGCGTCGGTATTGGAGCTCTACCACTCGTAAAAACTATTTCACTATATTTCCGGTAACTTCGGAGGTCACTTTTCATGTCTTTTTTTTATAGCTTAGCTTTCTTTTGTTGCTTTTTTATTGGATTGATATGGTTTGGAGAATATCAATTCGTCCTTTGCAAAGGCAATGTTCAGTGAGTTATCTTATTTGAAATAAAGTATCAAACACGAGTCTCATAAAGTATAGTTACCATAAGCGAGGTGGTACGGAGTTTCCACGCCCTTTTCCAAACCTTAAGAAGAGGCAAATTAAACCTCAAGTCATAAAGAGAACTGGGAACTTTTGTAAATAACTAAATATTCATCACGTATTTAGTCTTATCGTCCCCTATCGTTGTAGCAACCTCCAATACTCCCTGTCTTCATTTCCTTACATATCTACAGTGCCGTAAAGTCGGGTAACTTTGACCCAGAAAGTGATATTCGGCATATCACTGTTTGGGTCCTGTTATTATTTTTACACAGTCGTAATTACAATCAAACACATTATTATGAAAAGTACCTAAATCTATTTTACATCTAAACGTCAACAGAAGCAGTAAACTCGTTATAATTAACATGTTATATTTATTTTTGGGCCAAAGTATACTTAATATATATATTATAACGATAATTTACCTCAACAACATATTTCAGTATTAACCAACACTTCCTATGTCTGTGATATGATATACTTAATAAGTATTTTGTAACAGTTAACATACTATCAAAATTCAATAGAAAACATGAACAAAACAGTGAAACTTTCACAAAACAAAAAGTGACCAGTTTTTATATCAGAGATTGTTGGGTAAATGATAATCAACATGTCTTCGACCATCCGGCCTCCTATGGTGAATAGGTTGGTATTTTGGTATTTCTAAGCCTGTAAAATAGGCGAATTAAAACATAATGTTCATAGCTACTTTGTAGCACACAAATATTTTACAAGTTACTTTAAAAAAAAACATGTACAAAGGCGAGCTTATCTCTAAAAAGATTTTTTTCCAGAAAACCAAGGCACTAAGGGAAATATTTATATTAAAAAGTAGGCAGTGCACAATAACAAGCATAAATAAAATGCCTAGGAATAAATTAAATACTTATAAAATGCTGCTACTTTAATCATAAAAATAAAAATAAACACTCAAGGGCCAATGTTACCCTGCATTCAAAATACCCTTTTTATATCAAAGTCATGGAAAATTAGGAAAATCACATAAAACTGTACGAATAAGTAACGACCACATAGAGACATGTCACGGTTTCCTAATTGAATCGATTGACAATACTTACTTAGGAAACTTTTGGGGCTAAGTTACACAAGTTTTCAGTGCATGCAAAGCCATGCCTTTCGTTGCAAGCTGTTTAACCGACCGATGCCATGCGACATGAGTCAAACTCACTTGCCTGCCGCAGTATGTAGCAGCAGCATTGCTGCAATCTATAATCTCAAATGAAAACTGCGTCGAGCGAGACGCGCTGAACAGAAAGCGTGGGAAATTTAAAAATATTTCGGCTTAGGCCAATGTTATACCTTTAGGCACGTTCTAACCCGACTTTGCCGGTACCTACTAAATACATTTGACGGGACTAGATAAAAGTAGTGGCCTACTCATAATATGGAATAGCGAAGGTTTCTGCTGGAGCGGCAGCGGCAGCGGCAGGGGCAGGGGCGGGGGCTGATGTCGGATATAAAAGTCAGGATAAACTCCGTCTAATACAAGGGGGGAGGGGATGGGGGGAGGGGGGGGGGCAGCAGCTGTCGCGGGCTCGACCTCGTTTGTCTGATGACTTTTTTTGTACCAACTCATAACTTGTACATGTACTCGTAAGTGGCTCGTAGAATATATGTAAAGGATAAGGAGCCTCGTAATACGGCGGCCTTTCAACGAAAAACTGAATATCTGCGATTTTGTCAAAGTACTAAACGTGCCAAAAATCATGATACTATGAAAAAAACACATTTAAGAAGTTATTGTTATTCTCACTATAATGCTTCATTGTGTAATAAAATGTTGGATCAGCAAAATATACATACCTATATGTTACTGGTTCTCAAAATACAGGGTATTATATTGTGGGGCCAGAAGCTGTGTATGTGAATGATTCTAAATAAATGTTTGAATGTTTATATACTACTAGAAACTGGATTGGAAAGAACGCGACTACGACGTGTTACGAATCTCGTAGCAGTAAACTACGTACGTCGTAGCACCAAGAGGAAGCTGGTCGTAGCGTATGATTTCTATGGTGTGATTTTGATAGAGTTAATTCATTTCGAGGATGTGATTTGTAACCTGCTTTGATTCATACTATAGCTTCCCTCAGTGTACTATTAAAATGACCCAGTCGTCGAGAGGGTCAACATCGGGATATGAGATAATAAGCTGGAAACTTGCATAAATCCCTTATTTCGGCATCCTTAATGTTGTCACAAAAGACACAATAAATCACGTGCCGACGTCTTCAGGGTCATAAGTGTCAAAAGTTGGTATCCCAAATATACCGCTTCCCTATGGTTTCAGTGATAGCAATTGTTGAGAATAACATTCTCTACAAATTGACATCTAAACATTTTGTATACCCCTAGCCGTTATTGGCACAGAGCGTGGAGAGAGGAGAGCTCTGCTAAATATGGCTTATTGCAACGTCAGTCGTGCGTCACGGGAAAATATATTAACATAACATAACGTCACGCCTTTTCCCATGCGGGGTGGCAGAGGCACAATTGTGCCCACTTTGAGCCATTTATTCAATACTCCATTTTGCGTGACAGGGGGCTAGTCCATCGCCGCAGCTATGAGTTAATGAATGTTTCCTCACGATGTTTTCCATCACCGTTACAAGGTCCGTATGATGTACTTAAGATAAATTATTTATTTAATAGTTACATGGTTAGGAATCGAACCTGCATCTCCTGTGTGAGAAGCAAGCGTGAAACCCATTAGACCACGGAGCTCTTTTTAATATATTATGGAAAATATATTACGTTAATTAATGACTTAAGAATCCATATTCTTTTATTGATTAGCAAGATTTAGTCCGACAACACGCAGCCTATACCGATGGAGCTAGAATTAAGAAGCTCTGTTCGGAGGTTCTACATAGTGTGGGGGGGGGAGGCCTGGGATGGGATTTTGCGAAATGCTTCCGCTAAGGGGGGCAAAAGGGAGTAAAAGTTTGCATGAAAATAAAAAACCACTTGCGTAAGTAAAAAAATATAAATGCCTAAAAATGTAAAAAATGACACGCTTCACAATTGTCATTAAGATGGCATCATCATTGAAACCAAAGTAAGCGAGATATTTGCGAAAAACCGATTTTTGACATCTTGACCTTGAATATCTTAAGACTCGCTGTCTCGTCATTTATTGTGACTTTTGGGACCACATTAAGGATGCTTAAATAAAGGCTTTTTGCAAGTTTCCTGTGTATTATCTCACATTCCGTGGTGAAACTCTAAGTAGTATTACGCCAGTAGAAATCGACGCTAATAGTAGTTTATGTGACTGCTGCATAATGGAGGGCATTAAAACTCGAGAGTTCGGCTCGTTTCATAATAATATCACTCGAGAGTTTTAATGCCTAATTATGTACAGTTATATACAGATGTAGTAAATAATCCTTTCCTTTCGTATTTTCTCGGAAATGTTCGTTTTTGTCTTACTACTTCACTCGCACTCAGTACCCATCGAGACAACGTAGGGAACGGTCGCATTGCAAGAGGAAGTATCTATATAGAGTAGTTAATACCACAGAAATATTTTGTTGATATTTATGTTAGATTTTGTGATAAACTTCATGGACTCGTGTATTAATGCAGGCCACCTATATTTTTTTTTTGACTTTACATTTCACTCTTGTCTGTCATTTTTGTAAATAATAAACATTGATTTTATTCGATCCACATTAACAATTTATAACAGACATGCCGAAAGCACTAAGAAAAGGGAAACGTTTAGATCGGCAAGCCTGCGAAGTTATTTTCAATATTTATTTATATTTCTTAACTGAAAATGATAAATTCAAACATACCAACTATACTGCTTACTTTTGTTAAGTCCAAAAACGAGTTTCGGAGGCCAGTGGAATTTCTCAACGAACAGTAAATAAAATATTGCAAAAAGAATACATAAATCAATCCACCTCCAATAGTCCGAAGTCGGCAAAGTTGGGTAGACCAATAAATTATTTTGTCTAGGTCTTGACGATTTTGACTACAACGTTATACGCCGATTAGTGTATAATTTCCATTTGATATACAAACAAGTACCTACAATTAAAGCCCTGAAGTCCAAGTTATCCGAAGCCATAAATTTTAAGGGATGTGACTTTACGCTAAGAAAAATTCTTAGAAAAATGGGATTTCGGTATAAAAAAGTTGAAAAATTACTTATCGAGAAAGATGATGTTCGTTTAAAAAGAGTAAAGTTTTTAGCCGCGATAAAAAAGTACAGATTGCAAGGGAGAGAGATTGTTTATATGGATGAAACATACATCCATACCTCACATTTGGCAGGTAAAAGCTGGGCTGGCTCGTCAGAAAACGGAGTGAAACAGTTAATTTCTAAAGGACAACGTCTTATAATAGTGCACGCTGGTAGTAGAAAGGGGTTTATACCTGGGGCATTGTTAATGTATCAGTCTACTGATAAATCAGGTGACTATCACAACGCGATGAACAATGAAAACTATGAAAAATGGCTTCGTAATCAACTCATTCCAAACTTAGCTCCACATTCGGTACTAGTAGTAGATAATGCTGCATATCATAATAAGTACGTAGAAAAACCTCCTAATTCAAATACCAGGAAGCAAGACATGATTGATTGGCTATCCAAACATAACGTTCCGATTGATCCGTCATTAACAAAACTTAAAATATATGAAATTATTTGCAAGTACAAACAAGACTTTGTAGAATACTCTATAGATAAACTTATGAACGAATATGGACACAGCGTACTAAGATTGCCACCATATCATCTTGATTTCAATCCGATTGAAAACATATTGTCTCAAATAAAGGGATACGTATCCAAAAGAAACATCAGTATGAATATGACTACTGTGAAACAATTGGTACAGGAAAAGGTTAATATGTTTGGTTCCGATGTTTGGGCCAAAGTATGTAACCACGCCATCAAATGCGAAAACGAGTACCGAAAACACGAACCTGAGTTGGAAAATTATATGGCTAGTTTTGTAATCACCGTTCATGAAAACTCTGACGATGATACACCAGAAAATAGTTCTGATTCTGACTGTGATATGGAAGTTGGAAGTATTGTTTCGCATCACACTGTCCACCCCGCTCCTCCTCCTCTTATCCCGCTGTCATAATCGAAGTCGTTCATCCAATCAGAAAATCATATTTATTTATATTAATTTCTCTGCTGGTTTGTTTTGTTTTATGTTGAGGTATCTTTTTTGTTATGTCATAGTATTTTTAATTATTTACAAAAATTTATTGTTATAAAAAAGGTCTGCAAAATCCTACTGTAGTTTTGACTTATAGTTAGACTTTTGGGGTTCCAATCCTTATAGAATCATTAGCCCCAACCGGAATTTGGTTTTTATCAATGCGTTTTATTGAAATAAAACGTCCTCAGTAACTAGTTATATTTTTGTTTACCTAACGAACTTTATATGATAGAATCGTGGTGGTACTAACATCTCAGTGTAATATACGTCAAACGGGCAATTTGACATTTGACATTGATAAATAAAGTATGCGATTTATTTGATACCTACACGTAATTTAATAATACAGTAATTCATAGACACATCGGCACCATTCGGGTGTTATCGTTGTTCCGAGTTTTGCCGATAGGAAAGGATTATTCACTACATCTGTACACTAGTTTATCTACACACATATCATAAGCTCTCTTTGATGTGTTCAGGAACCGCATGTTTGACCGGCATTGTGGTTCTGCAATTGTTTAGCTTGTTCTTTAGTACCAACTTCACGCGGGTGGGCATCGGCGTTCGAAATTTGAATGTCATTATATGTAGAAAAACTACACATAATGACCATAATGTGTAGTTTTCGAACGAGTTTTTACCAAGTGGTTTAACATAATGCTGATCGTAACGTGCGGTTTTTGAACGCAGTAAAGAGGGTTTATGATACGTGTTTAGATAAAAGTCTAAAATAGCAGAGCATGATGTAGTTTTATTGTTTAGTATATTGCATGGACCAGTTAGGGTAGTGTTAATCCAAATTGGAAACTTCGAAAAACTTGTGCTCGCAGCACACCACGCGAGAAACTTATGCTCGCAGCACACCACGCAAGAAACTTATGCTCGCAGCGCACCACGCAAGAAACTTATGCTCGCAGCGCACCAAGCGAGAAACTTATGCTCGCAGCGCACCACCCGAGAAACGTATGCTTGTAGTGAACCACGCGAGAAACTTTTGCTCGCAAAGCACCACGCGAGAAACTTATGCTCGCAGCGCACCACGCGAGATACTGCGAGATTTTGGGACTGTCTTCACTTTTTTATTATTATTGTAAAAAGAGCTTTTGGTCTAGTGGTTTCACGCTCGCTTCCCACGCAGCAGATGCGGGTTCAAATCAGGGAGTGACCTGTACTAATGAGATAAGTACAGGTAAATACGGACGTCGTGAAAACATCGTGAGAAAACCTTCAATGTCCATAGCAGCGGCAATGGGCTAGCCCCCTGTCACGCACAATGGAGTATTGAATAACTGGCTACACGCGTACATCTGATGTCCCGTATGGTACATGACGCTAAGTTATGTTATATTAAGTTATGATAATAATGATAATTAATATAATAATAATAATAATTTATTCAGATATAAGACATGTAGGTACTATCGAACCATCTGAATCATGACCCACCATAAGCTTATTTTGCTAAACCCCTTAAATGCAAGTAGGTCGAAATTCGCTTGAAGGTTTATTTCCTTGGTAACGAACTTGTTATCATTTGATTAGACACTGACATTTTGATAGATCTTACAAGTTTGAAAGTTTCAAACGAATTATCAGGCAAGTGGGTCATGATTCAGTTGGTTCGATTGTACATAGTTATATGGCTCCCTGTCTCCTGAACTACGTTTATCACCTGTATTTCAGGGGGCAGGGCTCTTCCATTATTTGATCCTTTACCATATTAAACTACTGTATAATTTCCATATTATTTAGGTAATTAATCAATCTCAAAAATAATTTACAAAATGGGTAATAGGATATGTATGTAAAGTGTAAATGTGTGTGTTTAAGGAGGAGGACTGGGAGAGAATGAGGGATGTGGGCTATGTGAGAATGTTTCATTGAGGATTCGTTACCAAGTTAATCTATAGGTATGAGACTATATGAAGTTTTTGTTAGGTACACAAAATAATATAAAAAAAATTTGGGAGTAGCGGATGAAATTTGAGATTTGGGATGTTTAAGAAACTATATGAAGTAGGTAGGGCCTCAGTATCCTCATAGGATATTTTTTCAGCCACGTGGAGGTTGTTAGCTTGCAGGCCACATATTTCATCGAGTAAGTTTTTAGTAGCTTATTAGCTTTATTATATAGAAAAAAACCGAGGAAAGGGAAAAATCTTTGGACAAAAGCTGTTTTAAACGGTGTCTCGTACCGGAAAACATAATCCCTTCTTTTGGAAAGACCTAATGAGGGATCATAATTGAGTTGACTGTTTTTTAAGGATGCACTGTTGTATAAATAACTGTCGTACACTGAGAACGAGATGATGTGAGACAAAGCCCTTTGGATTCCTATTTGAGTGCAGATTACCGTTTCAAACAAAATAAATTTTCAATATTTTTAATGAATTTTGTCATAGGAATTGCCTTTTTGCTAAATTTTGAACCACACGAAAATCGGAAGCGAAACTTAAAATTTACAGATTTCTGGAGAATTTACCATGTTTGAAGGGCCTTAGCTTGATCCCTATAGGGCTTATAGAGCTCCAGTTGGGCGTCAATTGTTCGATGTTGAAAAGTCTGATAAATGTCGACATTTAATTCAGCTTCACAAACCTAAGCAAACAGAAACCTCATAAAACCCCACGAATTTCACTAGATTGGAAATAAAAATCTATTCATCAAAGCGAACCGTTCCTTTTATTATAAGAATCGTTCGGCGAGCGTTAGAATAATGAATCTCCGCTGTTGAGTCATGCGTGAAGCGGTTTATTTGCGGAGGGTCCGAGGAGGCTCGCGGGCTCCACTCTGCGAGCACCCGCGAACATTTATTCCAGGCACGCGGCGCGTCCCACGGAAATAATACGAAATGTGGCTACGTGACCGGTTCATTATGCGGGGGCGCAGAGAGTACCACCGCCGCCGCCACCACCTCCACCACCACCGCCGCCGCCGCGGTCACTCCGCAGCCGCCGCATATTACAAACTGCAGGACGTGACACACACCCACCTTCCAACAATCCCTTTAAAACACTAACTTCACTAACAGTTTTTCCCTAAAGAATAATTTTTCCTCCGCTCTCGAGGATTTGTTACTACCGGAAATTGGTGTTTGGGCCGGGTCGACGACACAGCGCTATGGGCTCCCATTTCCATAAGGAAAACATTGCGTCCTATCCACTCTGAGAGGTTGTTATGTGACATGTATGTATGCTTAGACATGCCCTGTTGTATGCTTAACGAGTGTCTATAGCAACATTCTCTTATCTCACACAAATACATTTAATAACTTACTTTCTCCATAGGCCGCCGTGCCTACTTGTATAAGTGAGTGCTACGTCACGTTGCCTAATATCTGCAAGGGCCGGACGCCGACTGGTATTTGTTGAAGTTCATCATTAGCCGTTTGCAGCAACCCAACCGGGCCACCGGCCTCCTCCAGGCTGCTTGCTATACTTACTGAACATTTACCTGAGTCGTTGCTCCTTTACATAGTCTCTAAAATGGCGAGGATTGCTCCTCACCATATCATTAAGAAGTATACAAAGGACGGTTTTTCATACGTTCCTCAACCGTTGCCTTTCGTGCCTATGTCACGATATGTCACTCGCCGTCACTGAAGGCTTTGTTTGTGAATCCTTGACGATTCATGCCCGGTGACGTCAGACATCATCTCACTCCATCTCACTCATCTTACATTTTGTCCGCATGTTACGAGTATACACTACGAATGTACGACTACAATCATAAATAGGTAGTTTTCCGAGGCTTTTTTGTGCCGACCGCTGCCACTAGGGACCACACTAACCTATCAACTGTCAGTATATTGTTTCACTTTGGTCACATTGCTCCCTCCGCAGATCAATGTGACCAAAGTGTGGCTCAGTATAAAGTGATGATGTCTTAAGCTAACCTTTATATTACTTCCTGTATAACAATATAAACTGTCATTGATATCTTGAACTGATAATCACTCACGAATTAAAATCCTTCTTCTCTTACTATACGAATGGAACTAATTTATTCTTTAAGATTGTTTTTTAAAGGTAATCGATTTGAAGATTGTCGTAAAACGTTCCTGATTTTATCGCAGAATGAGAAGTTGCGATCGGGTCTTCCCTTCGACAAGAACGTTCTTCCCCCTGGAGATGTGAAATCGTTTTATTTTATTACTTCCGACGACAGTGCGTAGGTATACGAGTATCGTCCTAACGGAATCACCATCCTCTTGTAGTGTGTCACCACCTTTAGCCGATACGTCTCTATAATAACCAATGTCTGTATCCATCCTGAGTCAATAAACGCCCGTCTTTGAACCAACAAACACGTCTCTCACTACATCCCATAGGCCCATCCCTACATGGCGACCTAGCCAGGCCAGCCTGCCCTAAAAGGCAGTGCTGCGCCGAATGGCATATTTCGTGTAAAGTGAAATGATATTTTGGACTAAATGTGAAATAAAATGTGAAAAGGACAAAAAGTGCTAAAATTATACCTAAATAACTACTGTAAGAAAATTATACCTTTATACATATAAATAAACTGTTAATAGATTCAATATATCAGGAACTACTTAAATAGATAAAATAATGGACATTTAAATGAAGATTAAAATTACATAAAAATTATATACCTACAAAATTAAGAAGACCGCAAAATAAAACTAGAACCAAAAGCAGAACCAGTGACCAAATTAAAAAACAAAATAACCTAAAAACCCAAATTATAAAGAGGATTCCTGCCGGGTGCCGGGAGATCTGTGCAAGCCTAGATGATGTGTGACGCAGGGCGCAGGGCGAATTGTACGCTGCACAATGTACGGGTCCGATGAGGAGCAGCTGGGAGATGTTGTCCCGGAGTGATGAGCTGCAGCACCACGCAGTAGGAATGATAGGCACCACGTGAAGTCTTCATGAGTGAGTCGTGACCAATTTTTTCCAATTCCATGTCAATGAATTATACATTTTATGCGAGTTAATTTGATTTATTTTATCAGATGTTGTTTTGTGTGTTAAATAATAATGACGGAAATTGTTAATTTGGATATAAAAGAAAAATAATGATGGAATAGAAATTGAATATTTAAGTAAGTATTTTATAAATGATTTGTAGTATTTACTTTACACCCCTGAATATGGTGTACTTAATAAATAATTCAGATTAATTTGTAAAGGGTTGACGACAAGAACTACATTTTTTTAAATAATTTAGTTTGATGATGAATGAGTTAAAGGATGACATTGATTGTGTGGCGTATGTTTGTGTGTATTTTTTCCAGTGAATTTATAATTTTAAATTGTAAAGTATTTACAATAATTGTCTTAGTAACATATCCAGTTAGTACGTATTCAAACCATATTTGCATGTAACGCGATGCAATACAATACAGTTAACAACAGAGTACCAAATTAGGGGACCACCGAGAATTTGTTTTAGTTCTGACAAAAATGGATCGTGACGATACAAAACAATATCAATAGATATACCAATTTTTTTTCCGAGGATGATTGCATAAAGTAAAGAATATTTGGAAGAATACATACAATGAAAAGTTAGTAGGAAGATAAAAGTTTTGTTGTTTTATAATCGTTCTAATATTTTATTAAATATTTGCCTCATAATTCAAATTTACTCCAAATGTACAATCAAGTACATAAATGTTTCATGACTTGGTAACAGTCACAGTTATTCCAAGTAATTCAATATAGTGTTCACAGGCAATCCAAATATGGACATGCAACACTGCAGAAGAATCCAAATTAGGTAGAACACTTGTTTCGATTACAGACGAAAAATAATTGTTATTATAAGTTCATGTTACGACAGTTCGACTTGTATAGAGCGAAAGATTTTAGTTTCAATTGACTAATATGGGAGATACGTAAAAGGCGATGAATGATTGATTGCAAGCTTATGGTACCGCAAAGAGATAAAGTATGGAACCATTTTTTAAATTACAGTAAGAAATGAATTTTAATAGTATGAGTATGTATGAAAATCAGTTGAGTGTGTGTAATAAATATTTAGTACGCTAAATAAGTACGTCTTAGAGAGAAGATAACTAGAGTTAATTTTTTTTGTGTGTTCAGATTTTTATGTTTCATTAGTTTTCTGAATAATTTACAGATAAAGTAGTTTAACCTCAGATTTAAAATACATTACTAACGACGGAACTACTTACGTTAGTTTAATACAAAAGATTGTTTCGAGATTGCATTTACGTTTATTTTATTTTACAGATACAGTGTAATCGAGTCTATTAATAGAATTATAGTCTGACCAGCGGATATGGTCACTTCTTCTTGTTTTATATTGAGAGTTGAAAAGTATGGAAATTGAATGAAATTAAAAGTTAATCGTTGTTATCAAGGTTTATTTCATATTTGATATTTTTGAGTTTTATGATAGTATTACATAGGAAAGTTGATTTTGTTTGGATTTGGGAATGTTGGTTTTTGTTTAGGAATAAAAAGTATGAATTTGAGAGAAGGTGTGGAATGTGCAGGATTGTTACTCTAGGCCACAGAGCAAGTTAGTTGGGAACACTTCGTTTGTTAAGTTTTCGAGAAAAGTTGGAATGATCATCCAATCTTTACAGAATATCTTAAAATTCGAAGGATTCGTATTGATTGAGTATAAGTTATGTTTTTAGTATGGTACGTAACTATTGGCGAGTCCGATATGTTATTGTATTTTCATCAAAGTCTCAAAGGTACAAGGTACAAGGCACGAATCCTTCCTTTTCGATCATGATGTGGACGAGTTTCCTTCGTGAGAAAGTTGGATATCGATGACCTAATAAGCTCGCGAGCAGGCTCAGGCAGGTAGACCTGGAGCCAGGTACTAGTAGTCTATGTATTTAAGTATTATTATAAAAAGTACCTTATAAAGTAAATACCAGTGTGTATAAAAAGTACCTATAAATGTGCACTCACTACATGTGAATATTAAGGGTCCGGATCCCGATAATTAAAGTACCTATATGAAGTGATAAGGAGATTATAATAAAGACTTTGTTTGAAAGAGATTGTTTATGAAAAGAAAAGTACATTTTGATGGGTTTTGAAAAGATGGTTATTATATTATGTTTATGTAGAGTGTTTTTTGGATAAGAAAGTAATAATGAGATTTATGACAAATATAAAAATGGTATTCACTAGATATATGAAAAAAAAAAAAGAAGTTTGAATAAAACATAGACAAAGAGTTATTTGTTAGTGTTGTAGTTAGTAATTTTGAGAGTATGGTAGTAAATTAGAAGTATTGTTTCTGTTATTGAGAGCATGTACTTAAGTAGAGAGGAAAGTCTGTTTTTGTTGTCTGGTATGCAAGTAAGAAAATGAATGAGTTTAAATATTGCTGAATGAGAAAGCAAAAATAAATAAATGTTATTGTCGCCAACCCTACCCTATTCTACCCTACCCTATACTACCTACTACAAATTCTTTTTTACCAACAGTTTGTGTTTAGTATTTGAATCTTTTTTATCGACGTAGGTTTTAATTATTTACCTATCATGTATCTTTACTTTTAGAATGGTGGATTATAACCCACATTATATCCATAGTAATAGTAAACAACCTCTGTATGGTTAATTTTTATATTATTAACAATAAACATGTATCGTTTTCATACCTATATTTTTGCAATGGCGGTGTAGTTTAAAAAAAAAAAAAAAACAATTGAAAATGCAAAGATAATTATTTTAATTAAAATTATATTTGACAAGTTGTCATTGTTTATGTTAAAAAAAAAAAATGAAAATTAAAATAAATATTTATAGTTATACTTCACTACTGTTGATGTTTTGGATATGTTTTTATTTCAGTATTTTTTTTTTTTGTATAAGTAGTTATCAGTGATTAGATGAAGAGTTATCAGATGGTTAAAATGTTAAAATGAAATGTAAGATGTTTTGCAAAGTTTGTTGATGTTGATGATGTTATTCGATTTGGCATAAATAACAGCATATTATTTAAAAGTAGTATTATTTGAAATTAAAAGATAAAAAAGTCACATTGGATTGTATAGGTTATTTATTTTAAGATTTTTAAATAAATTTTGTTTTAATGTTAGAAAAAATAAGATACCAAATTTTTTCTTTCAAAAAAAAAAGGTGGAAGGTGTAGTGTGTCACCACCTTTAGCCGATACGTCTCTATAATAACCAATGTCTGTATCCATCCTGAGTCAATAAACGCCCGTCTTTGAACCAACAAACACGTCTCTCACTACATCCCATAGGCCCATCCCTACACTCTCCGGTTTCCGAAAGTTCCTTATAAAATCGAAACGAAATTTAATTCGACGAGTTTTGCATTTCATCCCCAGCGAGAAGTTTATGGCAGCAAACTTTGTTGGCATATGCCCATATTCCGTGTTGTATGTATGTAGTATGCGAGCGTGTCGTCGAGTCTACTCTGTACGCGTAGGTACCTCGGCGCGGCGACAGGACACAGGACGGGAGATACAATTATGCGGGATGTTGTAACTGCCTTTGCGAGGGAAGAGGTACCTAGTAGGTGTGTTATCTACTTAATGAAATTAGAGGAGCGGGCTGGAGGTCGCTGCAGCTCGCGCGGGGACTGCGGGGACTGCGGGGAGTGAGGAGGCTGCGGGGCTCGGCGGGGGCGGAGGCGCCGTGTCATTACGTCTGATTAGAAACAGTTATCTCGCGCGGTTATCGTTACAGCTCCCCTAACGAGCCCTTGTAAAACTTCTATGGCACTTTCACGATACATTACCGCGACGCGATAAGCTTCCGGCTAATCATTCTCGTAAATTCCGCTCTCGAGTCGCGATCGCGCCGCCCGCTCGCCGCCGCCGCCGCCGCCGCCGGAGTGTTATCAAATCTCGGCACACGAGTACAACCATGCTTGTTTGATTTCACTTCGCCCTAAAAGCGAATTCAGTGACTTTAGATGTCATAATTCAATGAGATAGGTTCGATTCCACCGCTAGTGATCGCTGTTTGAGTATGTAAATGCATTTCGGTGTCAGCTCGTGCTGTTGAATCTACTACTGTAAGTGCAACTCGACAGTTACGTTGCTCGAATAAACGTATTTGATCTAAACAGTGTTGCAAAGCGCTGTATCACTGTAAACTCAAGTGGTTTATAACTTTATTTTATTAAAATTAATGCGATTAAATCCACAACACTATTCGGGACTTTCGGGGCTATAAAATAATGGTGACGTTGCTTTTAACCTGGATGTAATTCAAGATTGTCTCAAAGACTCCTCCTCCGGGTCACAGTTCGGATTTGTTTGTCGCTATTAATTCTCCGGAGCCGATTACCGGCTCAGCCCCGGCGGGTGCCGCCGCCACCACCGCCGCCGCTTTCCTACACTCGGAGCAGCCCGGCGCGGCGCCCCGACTGCCAGCATTCACCACCGGCTTAAATATTTTAACGCGTCGTAACATTGATTTATTCGGAGCGATATCTCAGCGCGCGGCTTGTTTGTCCTTCGGCTCGAGACGTATAGGTGAGATTAAAGCGAGGCGCCTTCGACCCGCTCCTGCCCGAGCATTACTCTTCCCTTTGCCAACATCGACTCCTGTGTTTATTAATAGAAACAATTTCATCCCAGCAGGGAAAAATTGAAGCGCCATTTTTGTTCTTTTGCCAAGGTAACTAACTATCTGCGAGCTGCACATAGAAGCTGCTCCGGCTTAGTCTGCAAATGTCTGGTGGAATAGGATATACGCGGTGCACTGTATTCACGGAAGATTTATATGGTCATTGTGCAGCGTTAATTGCAGCGATAGAGCGAACCTGCGATGGTATCGTGTGCCGTCCGAAAGAGAAATGCAGTGCCTCGCCGACTGCTTCGTGTAGATACAGACGCTGGTACCTATACGACTCTGTACATTATGTTATGTAGCAGTAATAAAATAAACTCATTATTTCAGTTAAAACGCTTTTATATTGTGAGCCTACTCATAAATAACGGCAATAATAGGACGGCGATCCGTTAACATAAAATAAATGGGTCGAAATAAAAGGATCGTGTGGGTTTGATGTGAAAGGTCACTTCTGAGTCGTTGTACCTGTCCGTCCGTGTGGTCGCGCCGCCGGACGGACGGACAGCGAGCAGACTGAGGGTCGGACGGGCGGTGGCGCGGGACTGGGAACCTATTGGCACAGATATCAACGGCGTGCGTCACCTGCTGGCCGAGTGCTGCTCGGGCGCGGGCACTACTCACTGTGGCAGATTTATGAGGGACGACCGCTGGTTATTGGGCCGGCGAGGGTTGGAGCCGCCCGCTCCCGGTGGGGGTCGGGGGGTTCGGGCGGCCGGGGAGGGGGCGGGGTAGGGGGCTGTTATTGTGCGACGTTTGATTTACGCACGTACCGCTATCACCCTTTTGTTAGGCCGGATACCGACTGCTGTGCCCGTCCCGCCGCTCTGCCCTGAATGCACCATTCTCGTCGTGGCGCTCATTGCCTCCGCATGAAAAACTTTTTTTCTCATAACGAAAACCTCCAGACTGACGAGTGCGTCCTCTCTGAGATGTGTTTCCTTCCCGTGCCAGTATAACTTTATATGCATGATACCTACCGTTGACAGCTCGTTATATCACCATATCACATCATATAGAATCCATTTTCCTTGATATGAAGTAAGATAAAAGTTTATTTGACGAAACGTGAATATAAAAAAAACTTTCTTTTATATTTCCCTTCCTTTCATTTCGAAATTGTGAAATGAGATTCATTTTCAATTTAACCAAGTCTGTATCCAGATGCGACGTTGTTATCTTTATTGCAAGTACCTTTTGAGCTCTAGAGGACATTCTGAACTAAGCATAAACTTGGGTATCTGCTCTTCTCGAGATTATTTAACTTTTATGGAGAAATAAATAATAAATAAGATATTTTTTGCCTCACCTATCTGAAAATAATGGTAATAGTAAACTGACATTAATATGATACGCTACTATTAATGCGACCGTCTGCCTTACGAAAAGACGAATATGTCAGAAGAACTCTAATCTTTATTTTGAACATGTACAGAAGAATCCAGTATTTAGTACTGTAACATTTCATCCAGTACATGAATTTATTTAGGAGTGTAGCTTTTATAAAAGGTATTGGTATACTGTACACGGCTGAAAGCGCTACATGAATAGTGATGTACTGCGGAGGGCTGCATAAATAGTGATGTCGTAATGGAACCACAACATCGCACATCGAACATTGCATAGAGAGTATTGATCCTCGCCACAGAATATCGATATAGTGGTGTGTCGGAGTGATTAGTGGCCGGCAGCGGCGCGGCGGCGGGGCGGCGGCGGTGGCGGCGGAGTGGCGGAGTGGCGGAGTGGCGGCAGTGGCGGTGGCGGTGGCGGGGCGATGGCGTAGGCTCCGGCGTTACCCTCAATTAGCGGCTCTACACATGCGGGTAATCCGCCGCGCCCGCGTGCCTCGCCCCTCCCCCCCGGATCCCGCACACGATTGCACTACGGATTCAGCGAATAAATTCATTTGTACGCAAATTGTATCGGCGCTAGCAATTAAAACTTTGTTGGCGCGCGAGCTAAGATAAATAACACTAATACATTCTGCTTATTGTGGGTAACTTGCAGGATACAGGGATACCGGGATGTATTAATGTTGTTCCTAATTTGTTTCGACGGATTTATGTACTTTGTTGTAATTAACATTTGGGTCAGTGTGTGTCCACTGTTCATTTGTAATTAGGATGCGTTAAGTCAACTGACAGGGACAGGTTTAAACCATTATACATTGGTTTAAACCATTATACATTGTGGTACATTGTGGGGGGTGTTGTGGTGTACCAATTCAAATGACAATCAACGATTCAACCCATTATGCCCAATTGTACCGCTAAAGTATTTAAAATCGAAGATGTTCTATTTATTTACTACAAAATGCATTTGAAGAACGTTGCTTATCCTCGTAGCGCAATAGGAAATATCGATGTAGTTTAATTATGCCTGAAATTATATTTTTCTGAATATGTATCATCCTTGCAACCTATCTATGACGTACTTCTATTATTTAGTCTCTATTTAATTGTCTAAAATATTAAATTGAAATTTTAAAATAACGACACGAAATTCTAATTTTGCGGAACGCATCACAATCGGTCGAGTCGGGATGTGACGTCATATGCCACGGCCGCGGCCGGTGTGCGGCCTCGGATGAATCAAACTCTTTGCAGATACTTCTACTTATTCTGAATCTTTACCTAACTCCTTTCTTTAGCCGAAGTGTCACATCAGTGTTTTTAACCGACTTAAAAAAAGACGGGGTATTAATTCGGTTGCATTTTTTAATGTTTGTTACCTCAAAACTGGTACTATGAATCAGCGATTTCCAAAATCCTTTCTTTATTTGAAAGGGAGAACTTCCAGTTTAGTCCCATTTAAAAAAAAAAAACGGTCCAGTTGTTTGTTTTCTAAAGCAAAAAGACTGAACTGAAATGAACTCCTCCTTGAACTGAAATAAATTCAATAATACTTATGTAAATACTATCATCGATGATAATACAGGTTCCGTTTTCCAGTTCTATAAATTGAAAGAATACTGCTACGGACATTTTTAGTCAAATCGAAAGTTTTGTTGTGAAAACTAGGTTTTAAGCCGTTAACAAAGTGAAATCACCCAAATTTATTTGTGAGTAATGCGCCGAATTCGCACCATGCTTACTGTAGAAATGTGACATTAAGATACTTAAGTTAAAGTGATCACAACAATATGAACACGATGATGGCGATACTTCATCTCTCCTATGTGATGCTCGTCATTTTCTGAACTCTTGGAACTTGGAAAAAACTTTATCTGGTGCACTTCTAATTGTGTTATTGCACTTTGGCACTATACAATACCTACCTATAAAAAGGGTTTTTAGCTTCTTCCATTGTCTCACCAAAATAAAACTGATCTGGATAACTATCGGCACCGGTAATAAATAAAACAAACAAGGAGTGTGGCGGGCGGGCGTGGCATGTGACGTCATCCGCCACCGCCGCGACAAATGGTAGCCGCCAAAATTTACTCCTTGATTTTAAATATGGTTTTAAAAGGAAAAAATATGCATCGACATTCTCTATTGTGTCGGCGCCGCGGTCTGTATTTGTTGCAGAAATAGAATCAACAACGCGGCGAATCGACAACGGATTACGGAGTGCACACAGACGCACTCGCAAACAAATGCTAATATAAGTTACAACGAGTTTTGTTTACTTGTAAGGTTATTATATTAATATTGCGATCTGCAAAGAGATGAAAATCGAGTAAGATGTAATCATATCAATACTTACATAACAGTTGTTCCAAGAAATGAAGTATTTAGTAACTGGATAAACTCGAGCCCAACTGTGCCTCTGCCTACCCGTATGGGAAACGCGTGACGCCATGTTTTGTGCTCCAAAAAGGTTACAATGTATACGCTGCTCGACCAATATCAGACCGACAGTTGGAGTTTCGCATTTTACTTTTGAACCGTAAATTTTGTTGTCGATACTGCGTACAGCATAATCTCTGTTGTACAGACTCCTTTTATTTTTATATCAGGCATATTCTACTTGACATGTTCTTTTGTATGTTTGTTCATATATTTGAAATGGTTTTGTCTGTCTCACTTGAATCGTCTATTTACACTATCGGGAGCGAACCGGACACCGACATCAATCACAGGTGATATCCGCACTTGTGCGATCACCAGCTCACTATCACTACCTACAACATACACTTTCCATATCTCTATAAGGAATTTTGAAGCGCGGATGAATAAATATCTGCCAAAGATTCACACTTCCCTTTTCAATGAAGCCGATATCAGTATAGGCATAATAAAAAGGATATAGTTTCATAGGGATAACTCACATTCAATGGCCGGGTCGGCAGAGACCCTGCCTACAAAGCCAAGGGTACCGGGTTCGAGTCCCGGTGGGGGCAAAAATTTGTTTGACGAGAACGGATGTGTGTACCCGTGTGTATCGTTGTCTAGTACCCAAGATACAGGGAATCCTAGTTTGGGGCTAGATCAATGTGTGTAAATAGTGTCCAAGGTATTATTATTATTAATTTAGCGTTATATACAATTATATATAATAACGTCCGTTGTGTTTACCCTGCTACACCAAAATTCTAACAAATTTAACCCTTCTCTACTGTACATGTAGAAATACAGATAACCATCAGACTTCGAAATTCCAGTTGAAATACATACTATTCGCAGCTGTTTCATGAAAAACTTTTGACTATCTCCTGAAGTTGTTTTTTGTTGTAAAACTTGCAGGATGGAAGCGGTGTTTTCTCTGTGTAGTGCCCGCATAGTAGTTTGTATTCCTAAGTAGAGTGTAGGCAGACGTGTCGGTGATGCGCGCAACTGTAAGTTTTTGTCTGAAGTCGCGGCTCAGGCGGGTGCATGCGAGCCGCCCGTAGGTGTGCGCTGCAAATTGCAGCCGCGCTCGGCGGCGCCCGGATCAGGGCTCCTCCGTCTCTTTGTGCGCCTCCCATTGTTCTTCTCACTAATGTTGTTAGTGCACTTTTTCAGCGACTACGCTAATTTAAATACCCCTCCTTCTTCCTTTTGTGAAGGAGACCCGTCTTCCGTTCTCCGCGAGCGCGCTCCCTTTGAGACGACTCGGGACTACTGCATTTAAATGAGATACTTAATCACTCGGGTTGGCCTAGCGTTTCTAAAAACCGTTTGTTCTCCGTTAACGATTCATTAGCCGGGACTCTGGACATTAAAACGTGCCTGTTCATTTGATAAGAAAAAAATATGTCCGGGGATTACGGAGCGCCTGGCACGGCGAAGAAACGTATGTGGAATTTTAAGTCGTTGGAATATCTCGTGAGCAGCTCCGCAGTCGGTCGCTAACACCCACTCGAATTGTGCAAATATGAGTAGGGTAATAAACTCGGGCCGAGCGAGCGCCGTGCTCGGATTTGCCTGTTGGAGTTTCAGCACGTGCTGCCTCCCCCCGCACCGGCCCGCACCGCCCCGCGACAAACTTTTTTCTCGCAGCCAGATAGTGTTAGTTACTTTATGGAGAAGTTTGTTAACTAAACATATGACATGCACAGCTTAGTCCACAAATATAACTGTTTCCTCGACGAAATCATGGAGACAAGTTGCATATATAAAACGTATGTGGAAATTATTGTGGTATCATTATGTTTCTACAAAACTCTGTTCGATATCGAGACTCCCACATGTACCTATTGTATTTCGGAAAATTAATGTGTACTTCCTGTGACTGACTCTTAAGCGGCCTAATTCTGCTAGTAGCAGACTTTTCAGGTCTTTAATGAATTTTCAGGAAGCCGGTGGATACAGGCACCCTTCTAGATTTAGGAGAACATGCAACAATAGTTATATAGAATGAGCTACGAACGTTACAAAGATTTGCTAACATTTGACTATCATCATTAATGGAACTAGAAAGACAGGAGAATATATTATGTGTGGGTAGACAGACAGTTTGTGTTATATGATTTCCAGGAACACAAATGTTATTGATACCTGGAACTCGCAAGGCAAAGTGTCTTACTCTCCAGTGACTCTAAGCATTCCACTTCTAACAACAATATGGAAACTAAAAAACAAACGTCACAGAAGCATTTCTGTTTATTCTAAGATACGAGTACATACAAGACACAGATGGAACAGCGTCTTGTCCGTTAGTCTGTTTGACACCGCCGATGTTATTGGGAAAATTGCTTAGTAGACCAAACATTGCACACATCTGAGCGTCACTTTTTCCATTTAGTTGTTTCATGCGGGTCGTATATCAACAGTTTGGTGACAGTTTAGGTATTAATTTCTTTAGTAAGCTGAGTGGTGGCGGCGGGGTCGCCGAGCGGTGCTCGCGCGGACTTGGCCGATGATGCATGGCCGGCTTTGCTGAGCGCGGCTAATGAAATATTCGCAGCCGGAGCGAACCGGACACCGACATCAATCACAGGTGATACCCGCACTTGGGCGATCACCAGCTCACTATCACTACCTACCACATACACAGCTGTACCCTTGTATTTCTATAAGAAATTTTGAAGCGCGGATGAATAAATATCTGCCAAAGATTCACACTTCCCTTTTCAATCAAGCCGATATCAGTATAGGCATAATAAAACTGATCCTTCAGGATATTGTTTCAAGGGATAACTCATATTCACGCGCAATTTATCGTTTTATACGAGCTTTGAGTGTATAACAGTTACAGGGCGTGTCGGCTCGTTGTAATTGATAAATTGATTGATTCCATCACCGGCCGTGATGGGTTCTGCAGCAGTAAGGCACGGTGCCAGTAAACGCGGCACGTAACTAACATAACTTTGTTGCCAACGTTATTACGTCTGACGTGAAAACAGTAACTGTGCGACGTGACCGCAATAGCAACAATCAATTTCTTCGTATTTTATGACTGGCGGCGCAACATCCTCGCGGTGCTCAGATTTTTTCAATAAACGATTCCGCGGGCGTGGCTGCTTTATCAGATGTTGCCGCACAAACAATTGTCACTATAATAGAGAGGAAGGATACCCTCAACCCCTTAAAGCGTCCCTAGAATACTATTCGAAAATAAGTATCCATAGCACGAAACGAAAAGCGAACATAATTTCAGGCACGTCGATTTCCACTGGATAGCTTCGACATATACGAATGAGCACCTCCAGGTGGATAAGTTAAACGATCACTTAAATAGCGTGAACTTTCAATGAACTGTAGCGATTTAAAGGTATATGGCGTGATTCGTTACCAGTCTAAATTGTATATTCAACTCGTATACCCACGTACACACTCACACCAGAGGGATTTCGTCTAACTCGTTTGCGGCCCGAGCCAACCGTGTTTCTAAGATCCAGTAACTTTCCAATTAGATTATGACCGACCGAACTGAAAGCAGACGCCGAGATGCGACGCTAGTATATTCTAGATATTACTATCATGCGTCCATATCTCTTCGTATTAATTACGGGCGGGAGACAAGGAATACGAAGAATATTTCGTCGCCAAAATACCGTCGTCCTCATTGTACATGGTACTATAACGTCCTTCATTCGTCCGGGTTACCTTACTTACCTGCCCTCGGCGCGCCTATATCTATCTAATAAGGGTAGTATAAAGAGTATTACAAAGGCCCTCGGCATGCAGAGCGGGGCATGACGCGGGTTTTATTTCACCATCAGTCAAGATGACAGTTGTATTTTTCGCGGCAGCTCCCGACGTCCCGGCGCCGCGCCGCGCCGCCTGCCTCCGCGTCATTTATCATCGACTCTCACGCCGCCGTGTCCGAAGCCTTATTTTTTGATTGCCCGGCATAGAAAAACCAGAGAGTCACGCGTAAGACGAGCGATAAAAAGTCTCTGTCACACATTTGACAACAGTGGATGCATTTATGTGTTGGCATCGTTATTGGATTGTAGTGTAACATTGTAGGTGCCTGGGGGTGGGTGCTCAGCCCTGCCTGCCTGCCCGCCCGCCTGTTGTGTTGTGGTGTGGTGCTGGCGCTGGCGCGGGCGCGGTAGACTCAGCAGTACGTGAGACTGTACACTCCAGCCGTTCCGAGCCACGTTTATTATCGAGTGATTGCCCGCCTGCGTGATTCGACTCGCCAACTATCTCTTTGAAGCGACGCTGCAGTCCGTGAGCGCCGCGCCGCGCCGGCTTCAAGATTACTCGTTTTATTTTAGCCGATGTCGACTGTAGAGAAGAGCTCGACCCATTGTTTGTGTGACGAATCACGAATCGTGGCGAAACAGTTCGACAAGTATTCAGCAGTCTACCCGAGACCGTACTTTGAATTGTACAATTTATAAAAGTATATCTGAAGTAAGTGTATGTGTCAGCGCCTGTATCTCGCCCGCGAGCTCGGTACCGACGAGTATGCGAGCGTGGCGGAGAGATCGTCGACACTTTGACAGTTAGTAGGGGCAAGTCTGAAATATCGGCTCGCGCGGCTTAATCGTTCAGCGTGCGATATTGGCGTTACATCATGTTGTCAGCGGAGAGAAAAATTGCCCCCTCCCCGCCCCTCCCCGCCCCCGCCTTCGCGCCCGCCTCGAGTTCCGAGCGAGCCATGTCGACAGCGCGTTTATATTACTTCGGGATTTATTGTAGTTTTACGAACGCACATTTATTCCATGCTAAGACATATTTCATCTCATCCTAATGCTGATGAAATGGATCTCTGACGTTCCTACATAAAAGATGCAATATATTACAACCAAAGCCCTTGATCCCTTGATTGATAATTGCGCTAATTACCCTTAGTCCGTTAGCCGTTACGTTCTCAGAGACGCGCCTTTGTATGCGCGGAAATGAACTAATTTCAGACAAGGGCCCCTTTTATTTGGCCGTAGAGCACACGCTGAGAGCGAGCACAAGGGCACAAGGGCAGCGTCAAATGGGATTCAGAGTTTACAAACTAAGAAACAGGAACGGCAGCCGTCGTCGTAGTGCGAGCCGTAGACTCGCCCGCCCCGGCCGCCGCGCCGCCTGCCTGCCTGCTCGCCCCGCCTGCCTGCCTGCTCGCCCCGCTCCCGGACGGTAATGTAATTACACAGTTCGTTACTTTCCGAAAGAAAGAAAATGAGAGCAAAATACTAGCGATGGGTGACCGCAGGGCGCGACGCAATATCATTGAAATACCGATACAAGTACTCGCTATATAAATACCCCCTTTGAATTTACAATTCGAGATTGCGGCCAGTCTCGACGATATTGTCCAATTAATATTGTTTGTTTTTGTTAAACTCCGGTAAGACAAATCCCCACTAGAAGGCGATCATAAAATAGAGCACGCGAAGTTTATAATTCTACCCTGCTAACGCTCTTTTGTCTACTTATAGTTGTAGTATGGCAAGAGTCAGCGCGTAACTTATTTATGTTTATGCAGGTAACTGTGAGTGTCTCCGACTGAAAAGAAATTTCCTCGTTCCGAGACGGTATTCATTTTGATATAGCTTCTCATGCATCTTGATTCCAGCTTGCGGCCGGATCCAGGCGGTTTTGACAGGTCGTGATTCATAAGGATCCGAGGTGTGATTAATGCGGCGTCGCATTGCTGCGGTCCATTCAATAATGGCGAGCACCTGCCGCTGATCTGCGAGCGCGAGCTGCTCATTGTTTTGCACGTTTTGCGTTTCTGTCTGTGCGTTTTGTTATGAACCCAACGCGGAACAGCGGTTTACACGAAAAACTATAGTCCTTTATTTTGTTAGAATTAAGATAGCACATAATAATATATACCCATAGGTATCAATGTGGACAGTTATCTTATCATAGTCCAATCGAATTACATTCAATTCCATGTATTAACCATACCCGTACACTATTTATTTTTATGCGTATCGTAATGATTGCAACCGAATCCATTTTCCTTAACAATTTGGCATCACATCTACCCGCATACGGCTGCTGTATCACGTAATAGAAGTGTGCCACTAGAGCCGATATTAGGCGGAGTATCTCATTTGAGCCGTTTGTAGTGGATCGGCTTGTGTGTGAGTAGTGGTGTGAGGTAATCGCGGAGTAGATTGTCGTGCTCGAGACATGGTGCTGCACGGTCCACGAGATTGCGGAGCCGATGTTTGCTGTTTGGCGGCGCCCGCAGCGGCTTCCGGCTCAGCGAGCCGCGGCGGCGGCGGCGGCGGCGGCCTCACGGGTCGCGTCTTCGGCTAAATTGAAATATCCCAGCGCCGTGACTCCGTGCCGGCCCCGGACCGCCGCCGCCGCCGCCGCCGACCCACTCACCGAACTTAAATAGAAATGAACACGCTACATACTACACTTAACCATTGTGCCGCAAGCGTGGTGGGTGACTTGGATTATTGTTTTTTTGGCAAGATTTCTTGCGTGAACTTATAGGTACGGAAATTATGATCTAGCTACCAACCCCAGTTTTTATCATCCTCAACCCTCTAAATAAATTGTCTGATAAATCTTGGCAATTGCTTTTGTAATAAGCAGTTTTTGTATTTATACCGTTCATTATAAAGGCAAATACGAACAGATCGTAATTTCTTGTAAATTTATTTTAAAATATTTACGTATTGCGTCATTAAACTTGAATCATCTTTTTACCAAAAAATATGTGATACCATTGAAATAAAGTTGATACCATTCTCAAAAGGCCGTCGGCAGTTTGTTGCCAAAATTATGTATCGGCGAGGTAAGGGTCTCATACTCTCAAACGATTCAATTTCCGTGCGCAGACAGCACCGGAATTTACGTGCACGGATTTACACGCCAACGAAATTATTTGAAAACGGCTCCTACACGAGCGATTCATCTATATTTTATGGCTCTCACCGAGCACGCCGGAGCTTCCATTCTGAATTTATATTGTGTCATATTTATTAAACAGAACAATGAGCATCGCGAGCATCGCCTCGTTGAGAGGCACTCGTAGAGCTCTTAATTTGTCCCAAACATACAACTCCTTACATAACAAGTTATCTTTGCCAAGAAATATCGAGGAATGTAAGACAATGAGCGGTGCAGGCAGAGCACACATGACGTCTCGAGCGGGATCGATATCGCTCACCGAGGCGGTTTACCTATGGAGGGGTCGCGTGTAATCCTGCCCACTTGGAGTTATTGCCGCCGAGGGAAGGAAAGATTACCCGCCGAGAGATAAGGAGCTCGTCGCTCGCCGGCTCGAGGGCGATTGTCCCCGAGTCAGCCGTCGAATTGTGTCAAGTGAACCGGCAAATTGAACGGCCGAGCTTCCCCGCTCCGTTCTCACTAATCGACACATAAACTACACACATTTGAATGCTTAATTACGCGCAACGCAATATTACACTTTTCCCTGTACGACTGCTCGCCAATTCTCATTCCCAACGGCTTAATAATAGCAATGAGTGTTTGATATTGTAACTGCTTAGTTGTAGCGCACCGACTGGGAATTACCTACCGAGTACTCAACACGGTGAACATGGAACTGTGATTAAATCGCTATTGCCACGCGCCGAATGTAGACAGGTAGCTATTAACACGGTAGTAGAGTCGTTATGTGCTTACATTTTCCGTCATTTGCCAATTTCAGGGAATGAAACAAACAGTAATAATAATAGCACAAAATTCCACTTAGAGTACTAAATTACTTTGGTTTCTTTAAAATCTGCCATAAAGTCTGACTAGAATATTAACATGAGTTACAATACACTACGAGCTACGCACATTTAGCTCCGTAGCGCGTAGTTCGTAACGGCCGGCCGTAGCTACTCTCGTAGCACTTCCGACTGAGACGATTCCGAATGATGAGCGGGCCTGCGGTAACCGCTCTAGTGGGTCTGACTTTGAATAGCATCGCGGTACATCATTCTTGCGATGTCCAGCTTAACTAAGGTTTAAGGAAAACTCATGTCCTAAATTGAGAGAGATACAAGGCATCGGCATTATATGCGTGCTTTGTACAGTACAGTGGGGGTGATTTATATCTTTGTAGAGTTGACACCAGTGGGCGAAGTGTGAGTTTTCAATAAGATTGACTTTACTATCGCGTTGCTGTAAAACGCCATTTTGTATAGCAAATTGACGTGACAAACGAGCTTGCGACTCAGTGGTCACGCGATTTTTCTATACAAAACTGTCGTGTTACCGTACCGCGATAGTAAAGTAAGTCTAATTGAAAACGCACACTCCGCCCACTGGCGTTACTCTTGGATGGACATCTGCAGGCTCAGCTCTGGTCTCGTCCTCACACGTGAGCAACAAACATTCGTATTAATGCGATAGCCAGTCAGTTAGTCGTTCTGTGACGTCATCATTCTGTTCCGCTAATGAAATAAACGAGGCGAGCTTTATTATAATTGAATATCAGCAGAGCAGAGCAGCGGAGAGGTGGTATCAAGTGGTGAGTGACGCTAATGATCGCACGCTCAGCAGTCGCGCGCCGCGCCGCGCCGCCCCGGCCGCGCCGGCCCAATTACTGACGCGGAGGCGCTGGCGCCGCCGGGCCGCCGGGCCGCCGGGCCGCCGGGGCAGGCGGAGGGGGGATGGGGGGAGGGGATGGGGAAAGGAGGGAGGGGGGGGAAGTCTTGACTTATATTCAGAGACAATTCTGATCGGATACCAAATTGGATTGAAAGAGATCGCCGTCTTGATCCGACGGACACCCAGTCTCCCCCTACCCCTTTAAACCTCCCGGACTGAGGTTAGAGCCCCCCTAAAATCACCCAAATATCGAGTAGTTTAGGATTAGGATAGTTTTAAACAATGATATATAACCACCTCTTAGTAGCGGGGGCTATCTGCCCCCCTCACATGCCGCTATCATGTCATGCCCGCTGACTATGAGCTGATGTCCGCTCGTAAAATCTGGTAAGCAGGCAAACTCCTCCCATATATACCATATACACATATATATCGCCCAAAAGGGCAAATTGCAGGTAGAAAGCCTTCAGCATATACCGAGGCCATGGCTCACAGTAAAGTCTTAGACAGATAACTGTAAACAAAAAGGCGTTGTTTGTAGTCCGTATAGCACACGAGCTGATGCCCGCTCAATGTGTGGGGACCCGGACATAGCAGGGAGGTCTGACTCCTGGGCATGGGTAATTCCATTTTTTTACCCTCTAACAAAAAAAAAAGAGAATTCTGAGCTAATCTCGAAATAAGGTGAGCTCTAATATAATAAAACAGCGCCCGTAGACCCTATCATCATCAAGCATAACTGCGTCATAATAGACATGGTCAGAGTCACGTGTCCGAACAGAACTTAGTAGACCTAGCCTTGTGCTTGCTATGCGGAGTGATCAAAATGGCGTGGTAATGGCGCCGGATGGTCACGTCGTCCGCTAGAATAATAGATCTAGCAATACTCAAGGAAGGAACTCCTACGTTGTTGACGCCAGATTTACAAATTACAGAATTTATCCGAATGAACTTTCATTGGTATTAATTAATATAAATAGCACTTGTGTCGAGAATTATTGTTGGAACAATGAATAAGCATGGCGTCTGCTTTTTTAATTAATACAGGTGTAAGCCCCGAGCAAGCTTCCTATGGACTGTATGAAAAAATATTCAATAACAATGGTTATTACAAAAAAATCATAATACGTGACTTAATTACATCAGAGATAAAAGTAAGAATAGCCTAAACTAGGAGTAATTCTCTTTTTTAGGCCTAAACGATTAATATAAATATAAAAGAAAGTGTTCGAGAGAGGTAAGTTAGACTTCTAGGCCCACTAAAGATAAATGAAAGCTTCACTCACCTCAGCCCCTGGGCCAGCCTACTCACGCTTGGAGACCTACTTACCCACTTAGCTCAGTTTTGCCTCTGCATGCCTTCGCTCGGCCGCAATCTGGATCTGGGCTTGGCGGCGGCGGCGGCATGAAGTCCGACTGCTTCGCTGCTTCGGGCAGACTTTTCTTGATTTACCTGACCAGGGCCTGAACACTTACTCGATAACGTGAGAAACTTGAACTGCTGCGCGGTACGAGAAACGAGAGAGTCGGTTACGCGTCAGCAGATAAAGGTGTTCTAGTCTAAATTTGAATGAAACTAACGACAATTTGAAACTAATTTAACTCATTCGAATATGAAAAACTAACGATTTTGAAATCAAATTGAAGCCAAAGATTATGACGTTTTTGACAGATGGAACAGCGTCATGTGTTCCATATTATTGCTACGATTTAGTTGGCAGCTTACCTAAACATTCCGCCTACCAAAATATAGTGTATTTTACCACACATTGGTGAAACAGAAGGTAAACCAAACTACAAGATAACAAAAAAGAAACGGCCAAGTGCGAGTCGGACTCGCGCACCAAGCGTTCCGAGTCCGACTCGCTTCCTACACAAATATGGAAAATATGGAAAAAGTTCGTCCATCACGGGAATCCAGTCTTGGAAATGATTTCTGCTCTTTATCCGACTTTAAAACGGGGGGTTTTAGATTCGGTTGTATTGAGTAACACCATAGACACAAACACGCAAATTAAGAAAAAAAAAAGCAATAAAACCAGAAATAAAAACTATCAAATCTGCAAACTGAGAATATGTAGGAAACAAAGCCGAGATAGTATTAGAATCCAAAAAATGTTCTCGATTCAGGCAAAACATTAGAAAAGTTGCAAAGTAAGTGGCGCAAAATAAAAATAAAAGTTTAACCGGGTTACCACAAAAAATATTAAACAGCGTATAACCTCAAAACAAACGTCAAATCCCATACACTTTTGTTTTAAAATAGGTGTTGAACAGTAGTTTATTTTTTTGTGGTGAGACTCTTAGGGCCTTACCACAAAAACATAAACTACTGTTTAACAATTGTTTAAAAATAAAAACGTATGAGATTTGACGTTTATTTTGAGGTTAAACGCTGTTAAATATTTTTTGTGGTAACACGGTTAAAGTTTTAGCGTTTTTCAAAGGCAACAAAAAAGTCTGGACAGTTACACTATCAAAGTTAGCAACACGCAACTGGCATCCCAACCTCTCTGGGCCTTGAACATAAAGGAGGTCTCATATTATACTTTAGCAAGATTTTGTACGGTGTGGTCGGTGTGTAACAGAAATGCTAGTATATTTAAAAGGATTCTAATGTTTGTGTATAGTTATACCTCCGTTACGGCAAAACAACATACAAACATTGCGGCATGGAGTCCCACACCGGGTGGCGGCAGAGGCCCATACTGCCCACGTTTAGCCAATTACCTAATAGGAACTCCATTTTGCGTGAGATGGGGCTAGCCCATCACCACCATTTTGGCAAAAAAAAAATATAATTGCGGCCAGCGATAAAACCGGTAAATTATTTATTACAAACAAAAGTATTTGTGCTGTATAATATGTGCAATTGTGTATAAGTTATAAGTATGAAGTTAATACGTAGGTATTAACTTTCATAATGTATTTTTTTCGCAATTTGAATTTTTCTCAGAAAATAAAACGTTTTCGAAATTCATAAATAAATAAAACTATTCAGCTGCCTGTGCATTAAAACATAAACATGATTATTCGGACATCATTCTGAACAAGTTTCACTATGAAGCCGTGCCCACGGGCAGCTAGTATAAAATAAATAGGTATTAATATAAAAGTTACGTAGTTGTACAGTTAGATAGAGGCTTAGGTACCTGGTCAGCACCGGGTTCGAACCTGCTTCTCCTGTGTGACAGGTGAGGGTGTAATCACTACTCCACGGAAGCTCTTAGAAACGTTTACGATAGGGTCTAATTCGGATTTTGTCCTTTATTTGTGCTATAAGACCTTCCTTTTTGTCAAAATTCACGATTCTAGGTCTACCGGAAGTACCCTGTAGGTTTTGATTCCATTGCGAGTATCAAGCAAATTAGGCAAGTTCAGAAAATTTGGGACATAACGGCCGTATTTTTTAATTGCGTGGACCTAGTAGCTAGAGCTAGAATTCTAAAATCTTCATAGCTCCAAGGGTTCACGGACGTGAGTAATTGACATCAATTTCAATTTGATGCCTCCACGCGTTCCTGAGAAAAATAGTTGTGACAGACGGACAGACGGACAACAAAGTGATCCTATGAGGGTTTATTTTTTCTTTTTAGGCACGGAACCCTAAAAACGACAATTTATTCAAACAATAAATCCGAAACGAACGATGAACTGCATCAAAAGCAAGGAGCTATAAGAGCGGTGACCGCCCACCCTCAATAGACCTCCTTATCGACAAAGGACGATAAATATAATAATATCATATAAATAATAAAAATATAATATAAAAATACAATAGAGAATGTGTCAGTACCAGCAAATGAAGAAACAAAAAATCCATCACCTAACAACGAGAACTCCCAACAACATCCAAAAAACAGGCAAAATAGATACAAAGAAAATACCAACCGAAACAATAATAATATCCCAAGACAACAAGAACAGACATTTCGTTACTGATTTACTTATAAAATTCCAAAATATACAAAGTATAGGAAACAAAGTACATCTAATACAAAATTTACTACATAAGTCTAATATTGCAGTACTCGCATTATGTGAACTCTGGAGAGATGAAAACTTCTGTAATGCACTGTTTTTCCCAGGATACCAAGTGACATCGATTTTCGTAGACAACACCATATAGGCGGAGGAGTAGGTATATAAATTAAAGCTGATATTGAATTTATTAATAGAACAGATATTATTAACTTTTCAATAGAATATATATTCGAGTTATGTGCAATTGAAATACCAAAGTTAAATTGTATAATTATAGGATTACATAGATTAGATCGTCAAATAGAAATATTTTATGAACAAATACGGAGAATTCTCTCCCACTTAAACAATAAGGAAAAAAGCAAACATGTGATAATAGGGGGAGACTTTATAGATATATATAGATATACTAGATATTAAAAACAAACAAAGTCAAGAGCTCTTAAACACAATGCGCTCCTTTAATCTAACATAATTAATAAATTAACCAACACGTGTTACACCTACAAGCTCAACTTGAATTGACCTGCTATTCACAAATTACAAACCGCTCATAAAAAAGTCCTACGTAGAGGATCATGGCCTGTCCGATCATAAATCAGTAAACGTAAATATAAATATTAAAGACCAGAAAAATAAAACCCTATACACTGAAAAGAGAATATTCTCAAATAGTAAAATTCAAGCATTTAAAAAATCCTTACAAGAATTAAACTGGGACACAATTTTCCACAACACCAAAAACGCAAATCTAAGATATGAGCTATTTCATACAATAATATCCAAACATTTAGACAATCATATTCCAAAACAAGTAATAAAAATAAAAAATGTACAGAAAAAAGGATGGTTAACAACAGGTTTAAAAAAAGCGTGCATGCACAAGATAATACTTCGGATTATTTTAAATGAAACCAATAGCAAAGTATAAAAGACATATTACAAAACATATAGTAATATCTTAAAACGCAGTGTGAAGTTGTCAAAAAGATTAGACTATATCAGACAAATGGCAAAATCGGACAATAAAACTGTAACTATATAATAAAAAAGAAAACTGGTAAAACAAACAATACCAAGGTAAAAAATATAAACTTAAATATAAACAATGAAATTGAGAAATGTCCTAATTAAATAGCTAATAAATTTAACGAATATTTTTAAGGGCGTCCAGTAATAAATCCCCCATCTTCCTCAATGTACCTTTGTCCAGTTGACAGTAAAGAAATCCTAAACATAATAAAGACAATTAAGAACAAACACAGTCATGGTATAGATGAGATACCCCCAATTTTGATTAAACAATGCGCAGAAGAACTATGCGCACCACTAGCAACTCTAATAAACCAAAGCTTCGAAGAAGGAATATTTCCAGATCAATTAAAAACTTCCCTAGTTAAACCACTTCATAAAAAAGATGATAAAATGACCTCTAGCAACTACAGACCAATAGCCCTGTTACCTAGTTTTTCCAAAATTTACGAAAAAGCAATGTGCAATAGATTGTATAATTTCTTAGAAAAAATAACATCCTCGATGAGAGCCAACACGGGTTTCGAAAACATAGATCCACAACTCTTGCTGTTTACAAATATATACAAATGGCACTACAACACATAAACGATAAAAAATACGCCCTAGGCCTTCTCCTAGATATGACAAAAGCGTATGACAAGTATTGTACAAAATCTTACTGGAAAAAATCTATAATTCTGGCATACGAGGACAAGCACACCAATGGTTCCAATCTTACCTACAAAACAGAAAACAAATTGTGCAAATAGAATACCTAAATAAAGAAAAAAATAACATAGAACTCATACGATCCGACGAAAAACAGCAAAATAATTCAATACCCCAAGGAAGTGTACTAGGATGTGTGCTCTTCCTTTTCTACATAAATGACTTGACAAAGGTGCTCAATAGTAATATTACTCAACCTGTATTATTTGCAGATGATGTATCAATACTCATGAAGTTAGATAAAAAATCAGACCCAACAAATGAAATGGTAAATACAATTTCGCTAGTATCAAATTGGCTTCGTGATCATAACCTAGAAATCAACTTCAAAAAAACTAAAATAATAGAATTTAGACCACTTAATAAACCACCATTAAAGATTGCAATAAAATTTGAAAATAACATTATAGAACAAGTAAACACATTTAACTTATTAGGCATACAAATCGATGCAAACCTAAATTGGAAAGACCACGTAAACCACGTAAAAGCCAAATTATCCAAATTTATCTACGCTCTATTTCACTTAAAACTAAGCACAAATACTGAAACTGCATTAACAGCATACTATGCCTACGCATACTCCTGGTTGAAGTGTGGAGTAATGCTATGGGGGAACAGTGTGCATGCAAAACTAATATTTATAATTCAAAAGAAAATGGTCAGAATACTTGCAAAAATTAATAACAAACAAAGCTGTAAACCCTACTTCAAAAAATATGAATTAATGACACTTCCTGCCATGTATATATTCGATACATGTTTATTCATATTTAATAACCGCCGAATATTTCCCCAAGTAAAAGACACACATAATTTTAATACAAGACATAAAGAAAGATTAAATCTACCACAATCCCGAATAAAAATGCTCAACTGTAGCCCGTACTATATGGCAATTAGACTCTTTAACAAATTACCTATTGATATAAAAAATATAGAAAACCAGCCACTATTCACTAAAAGGCTTAAACAATACCTTATTAATATGTGTCCATACACAATTGAGGATTACCTTCACTAAATTGTAAACCTAGAAATAGCTATAAGTGCTTAAATAATTGTTATTAGTTAAGATTTAATATATTCCATTTGATAAGTGTTTTTGCATTACCCGAAAAGGGTCCATAATAGAGACTGTTATTAAATTTTAAGACCTTATTTATATATTATGGTGCAATAAAGTTTTGATTTGATTTGATTTATCGACAAATAACAATAAATAGCCCTCATGTAAATTTTTCCTTATTATTTCCAGTTAAATATTTTATGCTACGGCAGTTGATGGTGTCGTCTTAAATAGGTCTTCTGTGTTTAATGATTTCATAAACAAAAACATTTACATACATTGCTCCTGGCCCCACACTAGGATGCCCTGTGTCGTGGGAACTATAAAACAGCGACGTCACACACATAAACATCCAAGACCTGGGGTTTTTCTTCTATACCGCCAGCCGGGGACCGAACCCGGGACCTCTCGCTTGGTAGACAGAGCCACAACCGCTGCGCCTCAGAGGTCGTCACGATGTGTCAGTTTGATGCATCTGTGAAAGTCATTGCCCGCGGGCCGGGGCCGTTTCGCTTTACGTCACCACTCTCTTGGTATCTCCGAACCCATCCATAGACAGACAGTGTTTCTCGTTAAGAGATATAGGTATCTTATATTAGTCATTTTAACACGAAACCTAAGTTTTACACGAACCAAAAAATTATTACAATTAACTATAATAAATACTTATAATAAAAAGTATTTATATTTACCACGATACCTAATTCTCTAGATATACTTTAAATGCTGTGGTGGTCTTCCCAATACACTATTACTTTGGCTTTAACAAAATCTGTTAAAAAATTTGACATAATAACTGGTCGAAACTTTCAAAATCACAACATCCGCAGTAACTTGGGTGATATTGAGACACGAAGTGACCGATATTCTTGTTCTGAAGTTACAGCGCTGCGTCATAGCGCTTCCATATTAAATTTTTATTTAATCTATGATATATTGCAATTATTTTATTTGAATACAATTTATTTTAATTGAATGTAATGTAATTTAATGTGTAATAATTTTAATGTGGAATTTACTTATGGGCCTTGGAAGCCTGATAATAAACGATTATTATTATTATTATTATTATTATAGCAGTAGAAAATATGATATTCATTTTCGCCATGATATACAGATCGCCGCTTGGTGCATTGGGACGAGCGCTTGCTTCATTAATCATAGGGCCATGGTTCGAACCCCGCTCTGTATGGCAATGTTTTTATTTCTTCCTTGTTATTGTTGATGTACTCAAGATGTTGTTTCCTTAAATTTGAAATAGAAATACAAAATCTGCGGCTGCACACTTTGCAGAAACAAGTTTACTAGCAGGTGCCCCTCTATCCAAGAATCATGGTAGGTGACTCTTCTCGGCAAAGTGAGAATGGAATTACGATTTAAATGTTGGCGAGTCAGATGTTTTCTTGGCCGGGTGTACCGGTATATCTTTTTAATTTTTTATAACAATACTATTTTTTTAACAATACAAATATTACAATATTAATTACTATAATTATTAAGCATAATTAAAAAAATAATAACTCCAAGGACTGTGTTGAGCTAGATTAACCCCATAAAGTCCCATCATTTCAGTAGTCTTGAACATTGTAATATCCCTTTTTCGACAAAGTAGCTTTATCATGCTTTTTTAAATTGCTCAACAGGAAATTGCAAAATCTCCAGAGGTATCTTATTGTAGTAGAGAATGCACTGACCCTTGAAAGAATAACTAACCTTCGCTATTCTAAACCGGGGAGCAACTAGTCTGTAATTATTTCTTAGGTTAACATTACAGCCATCGCTAAGTTTGGTAAATATTGTGAGGTGCTTGCGTACATACATTATACTTTCGAAAATAAATTGACTGGCTACAGTTAGTATGTCAATTTCTTTAAAAAGCTCTCTTGAGGAGTCTATGCGTTTTAAATTATAAATTGCTCGAATAGCTCTTTTCTGTAAAATAAAAATAGTTTGAATATCCGCTGCTTTCCCCCACAACAAGATACCATAGGACATCACACTATGAAAGTAACTAAAATATACTAGCCTCGATGTAGCCCCATCCGTATTTTGTCTGATGTTCCTAACAGCGTAATCCGCAGAACTTAATTTACCAGCAAGTTTATCTATGTGGGGTCCCCTCTGCAATTTTCTATCAATGGTTATTCCAAGAAACTTCGTGTCATTTACTAAGTCTAGCGTGCTGCTGTCTAACACTAAACTTGTCTCTACTTGCCTGTCAATTGGAAGTGAGAATTTGTTACACTTGGTTTTACCAGCGTTTAACAATAAATTATTAACTGTCAACCAATTCAAGGTCAAATACAATTCTCCATTAACATCATCAAAATCTTCTTTTAGTCTTTCAATTTTGAATACCACTGAAGTACCATCAGCAAACAACTCTATGTCAGTCAATTTCTCTACTATGAAAGACTGATTTTTAATATATACCAGGAATAAGAAAGGGCCTAATGTGGAACTTAGTGAAACGCAAATTTTTACTCCTGATCCATGAGATTTAACGCCGTTGACTTCTGTCTTTTGAATTATATTGCTTAGGTATGATCTTAGTAGATCCACCGCTTTATTTTTAACCTCGTAATGATTTAATTTCATTAGTGGCGTATCATGATCAACACAATCAAATGACAGATCGCAAAAAACACCGATAGCATCCTGCGCGGCCTCCCATGCAGAATAAATATGAGATACAAGGGTAATACCTGCATCCGTAGTTGATTTACCCCTAGTGAAACCGTATTGTTTGGCGTGGAGTTGTTTTTTACGGTTGAAGTGTGAGAGCATTTGATTGAGTATAATATTTTCAAATATTTTACTTAGTGATGGAAGAACCTCCCTCCCTCCCGACTTGAACAGAGGTATCAGTCTACTGTGTTTCATAAGGTCTGGGAAAGCTCCGTCGTCAACATATTTATTGAATATATATATTATGTACGGGGAAGTATAATCTTAAATGTTTATAGACAATGGTTTTTAGATTAATGCGCCAATATTTAAAATTGTAAGTAAGTAAGCTTGCTACTGGTGATACGTGTTAGAGTATTCTTCTATTACGTCTTTAGACCTATTCATTGATTTACTGCCCGACACAAAAATATTTCAAGTGACGTCAATATAATTTATGTCTTATAGTCTGCATTGACAAAATAATTAATGAAACATGATAACTTACGCCAAAACAGTTTTCGGACCTCATAAAATACCAGATATAGTTACTGTTTTGTATTTCGTATTTATATTAACTACTCTCTCTGGCTTGAAAGTTATTACAAAAGTTTCTTTCGTTCTCGGTTTTCGTCCGCCGAATCTGCTAGTAGGCAGATGAAAGGTTGCTTATTATTTCCAAAGACAGTATACCACCCGATTCTTTGTATTTCAGGAATGTTTTGAGATCTGGGACAGAGCGTAACTAATCTAATAAAGATCAACATCAGTTGTATAGGTGAAAGAATAGATGGCTCATCATTTTATGTTATGGCTTTCTTCTATTCTAAGACACCGTTATATCCTATGTTGTAATAGAAAATCTAACTTAACCTGGCTTAGCTATACAGATGCATATCATGTACACAGCTAAAAATATAAGTTAGAATTTAAGTCTAAGTTGGAGTAATAAATTGAATCTTCATAATCAATTCTCGGTCGGAACCTCCCAAAGATTTATAAAAGTACTTTAGACTTTTACTAGTTTAGGCAATGCATAGTCTGCCATTCAGTCACTTTACCAGGGTGAGAGTTATAGTAAGTAAATTGCACCAAACAACATTAAACAGACCAGTGATAATGGAAAACGCATGTATAATAAATAAGCCGAAGCAACCAAAACCTTTAAACCAAAATTACACAAACTATGAATGAAACTCCGAAGCAAAACCAGAGAACAACACAACAATAATAGAGACATTCAAAATGGCCGTTTGAAAAGAAAGTTACAAATGTCAAATTACGCCATAGATCACACTAGTCTGTCCTTACTCCATCGCTAAACTAGGTACCGACGAGGTGTAACTGTTGGTACGAGAGTTGAGTCGGATTAGTGCTACTCAATCCTAACACCACGTTTATTAATAATGAATTTCCTTAATACTGGCCTAATACTTGGAGTAAAGTTACTACTGTGCTAGTCTATGTTTATTAATAAGACTGTACGAGTATAATGTCTATTGGGATAAACTCTTACTCTTATAAATAACAGATGTGAACGGGAGATTAGTGTTGGTATAGTAGTTTGTATTAGTCTGCGATTTTTTTATTGCTGGTAAAGTCATTCTGCAGTAAAATTTTCTTGAGGATTCGCTCATGTTTTTGCCGTCCAGACGGATCCGAGAGACACCGCCGCAATCCACACATTTAGCAATAATTATTCACGAGGAAATCTTAAATTAAAAGGTTGTTATTTAATCACACATCAAATTTCACATATCAATGTTACTCTGTAGAAAAGGTTCATAAATACAGATAAAATCATTGCAATTAAGTAAGCCCTATTATTTCTTACTATACAATTTATCGATAATAAAAATTTCCCATCACTATCGATATTTCTTGGACAAATTTGTACGCAATCCCAAATTAACGCGACATCTATTTAAGCAAAGAGTTTCATTTATCTGAGGGCCGAAGGAATGACGCAATTTTTTAAGTGTTTTTGAAGAAATTTTCTAATCCGTGCGTACAAGTGCCCTTTCGGATCGGGACTACTTGGTAAATAATCATTATATTTTTGAAGGTAGCGACTCATTACTACGCACTACATTTGCGCAGCGTTTTAGCTCCTTCACTTTCCCCTTCATCTACAATATAGTAGCCAAGAACCCTGACATCAAAAACTCCGACATCCCCGAAGTCAAGACTCAACTAACGAAATGGCTGTCGACACTGGACTATGACGACACCGAAGATCTTCTATCCACATGTATCTAAGCTAATAAAATTATTAAACACCTATATTTTATAAATATATATATATATATAATTACAAACATACTATTACTTATAAGTACATTTATTTTAACTGTTGGTCTCTTATCATTTAATGTTTACTTTTGTCTTTATGTTTAGCTTAGTTAAGAGCGCAATAATTGCTTGATCTTATACCCGGCACACGATTAGCAACTAACTCTAATCTGTCAACTCTAAATTGGTCAGGACTCCACGAGAGAGACCGGTTGTACCTACCTGGTGTGGAGTCTGCAAGCAAGCAACTATGTACAGTGCTTAATGTTATTTGTTAAATATTATATTTGATTTTATTCATATAAAGTGATGGAACTTCAGTTGAGGTAAATTCGTTTGATTATCTATTATAAGGCGGTTATGAACTTTTTATGTTGATTCTGCATTATGTTAGAAACTCCTTCGTCAGGTTACCACTGTATCAGCCCTCTTCGATAGGTACTTACCTAGCGCCGGTTTTGTTTAGCTATCCTACATATACCTATAGGTATATATGTACTAGATATACAACCCAGCTCCCGGAGGATATCCGCATACCTTTTGTCAACATTGAAACGATGCAGTAATGAATCACTTTCATTCATGGCGCCGCGCCCGAAACTGTCCAAAACCGATTCGTAATCGACAAAAGCGGAAACACAGGAATCGTACCCGGAGCTTATCTATTGCTTGCGCATACGACTGTGATGTATTGAATATACAACTGGACTCCAGGGAACAGGCTGTTTGACATTTTTCTATTATTTATTACATTTAAGACCTGATAGAGGACAATACAATTTCAAGACTTAATGAAAATAACCTTTAAATTGATATCACTGCACAATAGAATGTCGTAGAGAGAAGAAAATAATACAGAAAGTACAAAATGCTAGTATTAATCCAATCATATCTTTGGTGTCGGCCGCACTCGTAAATTGTTTATCGCATAATGATTATTGAAGCTCGAAAATATTTATTTTCTTCGGTTGATTTATTAAAAGAATTGTTGATCTTGAATATTTGGTTATCGGCGTACCCGTATCTTTTAGTTTTCGAATCCATAAAAAAAGCGTTTTATTAATGCATAAGGGGTTGATTCAGGATAAGTATTTATGTATTGGTGGAGACAGATCTCAAATGGGAATAAAAGTAGCCTGTCGTGATTGGAGTGTGAGTCAGCGAGCGATAGCTTAGTGGCAGAATCAGGAGACAGGAGTCACGGAGCGAGGACGCCTCACCGCCACGTGCTGCCAGCGACAGCTGAAGCATCCCTTTCTCTCCCGGCCACCAAGAAATAAAGGTCATTTTTCACCAGCACTCGCGCTCTACAAAAATGATGGAACACAATAATAAAACTAGAAAATTAGAGAGTTGCAGTAGATTGCTCTATCTTAAATGTTCTGCCGCTGCAAATATACTTTTATTTTAACAACGACCAAGAACTTCTGTATTCAGTGAATAAAATTAGGAATTCCTACAAAACACTCGACGTGGAAGTCGTGATAAGGTGAAACTTCTCCGCTCGCAAATTACACTCCGAATTTGGGTGATAGAGAAAGTTTGCTCAAATGAGATCACTTCAACGGTCTTCACGGCATTATCCTATTTCACTTTCTGTATAGTCACACCGCCGCCGTCGGTTAGGGGGGAACTTTTTTGTAATATAAGTTACTAAATCGATTTAAATTAAACGGAAAACTTTTTTATTGCCTTGTTTTTAGGCATTCAAAATGGCGCGTGCTTGAGCTGAGAAAATGTGTATGTTTTTGCAATTGCCCTCTTTCAGGGGAGTGGATGCTGAAACTATCGGCGGTTAGTACCGGTTTAGGTGTATGTGATGCTGAACTCACATCCTCGCCTCGCCTCCGCTCGCTGGTGCTCGCCGGCGCTTGTCGCAAGCCGCGCTCCGGTCCATTATGATATTGCCCTCTGAGTGAAATTGGTTTTCATATCTCCATAAAAGTAGGAGATTTTCCGACGCGCTTTACGGACCGTGAACTGTAATGAAAGCAGCACGTGCATACTCAATAGCTGTACCGCTCCGTATTGCAGTGCTCTGGTAATCGTATTCACTAACAATTTCATATTGCCAAAGCGGCACAAAAGTTTCATGTTACTCCATCTCAGAGTTTTACAAAAGTTTATAGGATTATTATGCCAATCCAGCTTTATGGTTACAACAAAAGTTACAAAGGAGTTTTGTGTAGGACTGCTGATTATGTTGTATACAAGTATGCATGTACAATCATTGTTACACTTTATATTAGTAGCGCAAGTATGGGGCGCTCCAGTCGAGCAAAACTACACACACATTGTAGTGGTTACTTCTGAGCAATAACTCCATAAAGGTTTAAAACAACTAAACTACCTACAAGGTACCCTTCGACTACACCATTCGCCACCCGAGAGCAATTCGAGTCCAGGTCTCCGGCACGCCTGCGCCAAAATTATTCAAATTACAAAAGTTGGAAACAAAACAAATAAGTGGACGCGCACAGAGCGCGACAATTATTTTCATATAACATAATCCGGGCGATGCGCGGTGAGGTGTGATCTCACGGGAAGCGTGATTTGGCGAGTCCGGTGGGGACCCGCCCGGACTCTGCCGGACAATGAAGCGGCGGCGGCGGCGATGTTAACCTCATCAGACCTCGCTCCCGGAAAACTCGTAATAATGTAAATTGGAGTAATCTGCCCCTTGCTCTCCCGACGTGCCGACGTGCCGACGACGCACCGCGTTCCACGGCTTTGTCTTTTTATTCGAATGAAATGCTGAAAGCCTGGAAGCAATGTTTTATTATATTTCTTTATGCTAATGTAAGGGCTACTCAAAAATTCTTGTGCCTATATAATCTGTGTATTCTTAAAGTAATGTTCGTGTGTTTGTCTCTTTTCAGGTAAGAGTCGTAAGTTGGAGCCGTCCAGGTAGGGAATCACAAGAGCGTGCCACCAGTCAATCATGTGGGTGCTCCGTGTCAAGCGACCTCGACATAATACAGCAATCAGGCGCATCTCTCGGCCCTGGGCACCCGGAGCATATTGACTGGAAGGCGCGCGGGACACTCAATTTAATGCCTCAGTTGGCGTCAATCAAGAACTCTCCGAGGAGACAATCTCGGCGACGTCACTTTTACATACACAAGTACAAAGTGAGCAGAGGGAGCGAGCAGTAATGAAATAACACTCTTTCCGTAGCCGAGGTATTTGTCAAACGTGGCGGAGGCGCCCTTCCCGTTACAAACTTGGAAAGAAGCTGCTACATTTGATTTTAAGCGTAGCGGACTATGAGTGTTATTTCTGTGAGAGAAGTATTATTCTAGGAGAGCAACGCCGCACAGCGACGTCTCGAATGCTCCATTTAGTTCCAAAGTTTTTCCCGTTTATCACCGCTGGGCTTTCGGAGACGGAGATTTTTCCTTTAGATTTGTTGTCACGCCAGACCTTTTTAATGTACCTTTGTTATCGCGGCGTGATTAAGACTGCACTTACTTTCAGTTTCTCGCGCCTTACTTGATGAGATATTTCCTGTAACTTGGTCGGTATTCTAGTCTATAAACTCATCTAATCCGATCTGATTAAATTAATATCCAAGCGGACAATCGCCACACGGCAGTCTAACGCTGCTCAACATTGCCCTTTAGTCTTATTTAACAAAAACCTCTCTGTTAGCTGTGAAATCTCCCAAATTGAGTGGCTACGATAGAACCTTAACTAGATTGAGTGGCTACGATAGAACCTTAACTAGATTGAGTGGCTACGATAGAACCTTAACTAGATTTTTTCTGACAGGCTTATAAACACAACGGCAGAATTGTCTCCGAGTCATTAAAACCAGCATGTTGTACGTTTATTGGGTCGGTTACAAAAATCGCCAGTAGCCTAAACCAATGTCGATAACATCTATCTAGTTGTGTAAGAAGAATAGCTTAACCTCTCAGGCGATAAAAAAAGCTTAGGCTTAGTGGGTCCCCGGCTCAGTAGCCTTAGTGAGAAGCCTGCCTTCGCCAGGTGGCCGCGTATAACTACCTACCGCACTACCTACTAACTAGGGCCAGAGCGGCCGGCCTCAACCGCGTGCTGCGCTTAGATAAAAGGATTAGCACAAAGACTCCTTCCTTTTCCTTCCTCTCCTTCCAACACCGGGGCACTTACACGTATTTTTGCTTCGTATTTCATTGTTGCTACGTCACGAGTCACGCGCGAGCGCGGTGCTAATCGATAGAAAACACAAGATGTTTGTTCATTAGCTCTCTCTCCTCAAAGTTCCAACTAGCGGAGTAATGAAATGAACAAGTTTAGAGACACTACTTACGGGATACGATTAATGCCAGCCTCGTAACTATGCGAGTATACCAGTAGAGGCATATCTATACGAGCCAACGTACGTGTAGTAGGTATACGGTATGGATTGCTCCGCTCAACTTGTACATTAGTTTCACTTTAGGAACAGCTTCCTGTTTAATTTATTGAGATAGATCTGCTCTCTTCTCAGGTGAATTCCAATTTATTGAACGGTATTTATTTACTTACTTCGGAATCGATCTCGTTACGCATCCTTTGTTTGCCTTTAATTCATTGCGTTTGAAGTGGAGGTGCTAATTAGTTTTCCGTTTACTTTTCGTCTCCTTAATCTTATTCAGCTCGATGTCGGGTCGCGAAGGAACCGCGCGATCCGTCAGCGGATGGGTTTATGGTAAAAAAACTTTGTTTGAGATTTGTGGTAATGTCAGGCTCAGTGCTCGGCGTCCGGCGCCCTCGGCCCCTCGCCCCCTCGGCCCCTCGACCCCTCGCCCTGCGATGGAAAATGTAACACTTCCCCAACTTTTCTACTTAAAGATAAAAGTTAACGTGTAAACTCCGCTAACGCCTCCATAGTTTTATTGTTGTTTTTTGGCTTTTAATTCTGCTGGAGGTTGAACGAAGTGTATAAATTATGCGCCCAGTCGCTTGAACAGCAGTAGCGGTATGGTCAGGGGTTTGAGAACGATACAGCGGGATTGTAACAGCAGTAGCGGTATGGTCAGGGGTTTGAGAACGATACAGCGGGATTGTAAGATAATACGTTAAAGACACTTAATGGTAAAATTATTTTCATTGTATGTCAGAGTCAGAGTCAGAGTAATTTTTTTATTGAATATAAATAAATAAATTATCTTATTCAACGTCAAAATTATACTTACTTATAACTACAAGTCAATTTTTATGGTTAGTATTGTAGCCTAGGAAATGGTCGATTTTCGGTAAGTGCTGTAAAACTGTCGGCCACGCGGCGTCGCGTGGGTGGGGGGGAGGTTTGCGTAAACAGCATAGTAAATCACAAGGAATGCGGCTCGGGCTCGACTTGAGCAATTTTTGTGCCAATAAACCCTCGCCCGACAAAGCTGTTGTTGTCAACGGAATACTGACCTGATTCCAGCCAATCATAGATTTGCTGCCGTGCCATCTCTCCCCTAACAAAAATGTCTCGGCGTCAGCTAGTCTATACTCGTTGTTGAAACGCCCCATAAAAATCCTGCGACACGATAAAGAATCTTAACGCTACTTGCTGTAGTCCCTTGAATCATGTTGCCTTTCCTTGTCAGACTAACACGTTTCGTCACATATTTTGTAAACGGCGGGACATAAACTTTATATTTATAATTTAGGATCATAAATGTCAGATTATCTCTAGTACAAGCCATATTTTCACGTAGTTCACACAAAGTAGTCGTAGATAGGAACTGGCGAGTCCGTAGAGCGTTGAGATATGATTGTTAGATGAGTGTTGCTTGTATGCAGAGTCGTCGTTTCCGCCGCCGCGGGAGAAGCCCCGAGTCCCGACCGTCGCGACCGTCGCGTCGGCGGACGCTCGCGCTAGGTAGTGCATCGCGGATACATTTGCATATATGTTAATAAACTCTCTCATTACTTCCCTTGTTATACACCTTGCACGAATTTCCCTATCACAACCTTTGCAAGCGCGTTCCGTGTTGGATGAGGTGAATTTTCCGAGATGCCCTATTACTCGTACGACATACTTCATAGTATATACCATACTATAGTAACATTCACTAGTAAGTATCGGTGGGTGTTTCTGTATCGCAATCACGACGGGCATGTTTGTCCAGCATACTTGATACGTCGTCGTGGCTTCTCAATAACTTGAAAAACTATCGGCGGCTCTCGTGGATTGGTAACTGATAAAGTAAGTTCGAGGGGAAAAGTAAACTAATATCGGAGCTTGTGGCGACGCCGCCGCTGCCGGTGGCCGGCCCGTACGACTTCAACTGAGCCCCAGATTTATTACTTTTAATATGTGCACTGCATTTGCCACCTTCCCTATTGCATATACAACCAATTGCAACCAATTCGGTTCTAAATTCTAGTTATTACTAGGAAATACTAGTTTTAACAAAGGTTCTAACTAAAAAAAGGGGTTTTACTGTAGCACAGCTAACATTAAAACTAGTTTTACCTATATGTGCGTATATAGTTCTCGTATCAGTAAATTCTAGTTCTTACTAGTTGCCCTTGCAAGCTAATTAGAGTTTCATCTCAGAATGTGAGATAATAAGCTGGAAACCAGCATAAACCCTTTATTTAGGCATTCTGGATGTTGTCCCAAAAGTCACAATAAATCGCGTCGGCGTGTTAAGTTATTCAAGGTCAATAGTGTCCAAAATCGGCTTTTCGAAATATCTTCCTTCCTATATATATGGATTCATTGATGGTGGAATCTTCATAACAATACGGTATTTGAAAAGGTAGTCCAATAAATCTAGAAATGTGTCTCAAGCTGAACCTATTTCAACAAAAACGTTGACAATATCAGAATTGTGTATTTTCAGCAGTTGTATTTTATAAACTCGATTTCGTGTCAAAAATACAGCATTTTACTATGACGTCACATGATAGTACTTCATACAAACAAAACAAAATTACCGTTTTGACAGTTCCTAAAAGTATCTATTTGGACTTGAAGTCAAACCGTATTTCACCTTTGAGCGTTAATAACGTGAGATGCGGTCACGTGATTTATTGTAACGTTTGAGTCAACATTTGGAATTGTATGGGCTACAATTGCTTTAAAGAAACCAAATGAAAAGCGTTATATATTTGCTACAAACTGTTTTTTGTTACTTTTGTACAACCCGAACAGGCTGGTTTTGGACCCGGATTCTCAAAGAAATCATCGAAGAATACACCGAATTTAATAAGCTCTTATAATAATAATAATGATGTTTATTCATAAAACATAAATGTACAGAAAATTATTGTTTTTATTACATAAAATAGTCAGTAACAATAAGTAACTAAGTAACAGTTTTCGTGAAGCAAGCCAACGACCAAGCTAGGCATTTTAAATGCCTGTTTTATGATCACACACTTATATCTTGCCTTTTGATGATTACTCGAAAGCCTTCGACAGTATCACTCATGATAATATATTCAATGCTCTTCAAAACCAAAATATAGAACCCACTTATACTAACATCATCAAAACCATTTACAACAATAGTTCTGCAAACATCAAGTTGCAGTCATCCCAACCAACATTCAGTGTAGACAGAGTGAAACGAGTCGCCTTTATCACCAAAGTTGTTTACCAGCACCCTCGAGGAGGTATTCAAACAGTTAGCGGTCCCATATCAGCATAAGGGCATTGCGTCGGTGGCAGAAGGCTTACAAACAAACCTTCGCTTTGCCGATAAAATTGTCCTATTCGCGTCGACGGCAGTAGAACTAAAACTCATGCTACAACATCTTAGCACGGCAAGCCTTGAGTTTGGACAAAAACGCAGCTGCACGAAACGTAGGGTCGAGGTTGATTGGCAGGAAATACACTATGTCGACGAATGGGCCAGTTAGTATCCATCGAAAACAGGCAGGATAAGGAAATCGAAAGACGTTTATCGAACGCCTGGAGAACTACTGGTCCATGAAAGAGCTGATGAAAGGCCGCCATTAGGATTCCATTATCACTGAAGCTGCAAGCAAACTCGTCGACATGTATTTAAACTTTATAAATTAGTAAACTTGGTCGCTGACGGAGAACCAGAAGTTCAGACTCAAGGTTTGTCAAAGAGTGATGGAGCAAAGCATAACAGGTGTTGGTGTGTCGACACACCATGGCCGAAAACGCGCAGAAGTTCCGCAACTGAATTTTTCTTTCCTGAATTAAACCTTACGTGATAGTGTGTTTTGACCCTTAGAGTGACGGATCACGTTAAAATTCAAAATTCCAAAATTGCAAATGTCTTTATTACTGTAGATATTTACATATGCTTAGCAATCGTCATTTTTTGCCACTTCTCTACATTGGACCACTGTGGAAGATGAAAGGGCGTAGAAACTCCCACAGATTGATTTTTGATCTCTTTTAAAAATTGCTTATGCTTAACTAATACAAAATATAATATTTAGTCATTATCATAATTAATAAGCAGGAATAAATAATGACAAAATTATTAACAGCAAGGTCTGTGTTGAGCTAGATTAACCCCATACAGTCCCATCATTTAAGTAATCTTGAACATTGTAATATCCCTTTTTCGACAAAGTCGCTTTAACATGGTTTTTAAATTGCTCAAATGGCAATTTCAAGATCTCCAGAGGTATCTTGTTGTAGTAGAGAATGCATTAACCCGATTGATTGAAAGAATTGCTAACCTTCGCGAGTCTAAACCGGGGCGCAAGTAGTCTGTGATTATTTCTTAGGTTAACATTACAGCAATCGCTAAGTTTGGGAAATTTTGTAAGGTTCTTGCGTACATACATTATATTTTCGAAAATAAATTGACTAGCTACAGTTAGTATGTCAATTTCTTTAAAAAGCTCTCTTAAGGTGTCTGTGCGTTTTAAATTATAAATTGCTCGAATAGCTCTCTTCTGTAAAATAAAAATAGTTTGAATAACCGCTGCTTTCCCCCACAACAAGATACTAAAAAGTAACTAAAATATACTAGCCTAGATGTATTTAAACAAGCCACATCCGTGTTTTGTCTGATATTCCTAACAGCGTAAGCCGCAGAACATAATTTACCAGTCAATTTTTCTATGTGGGGTCCCCACTGCAATTTGCTATCAATGGTTATTCCAAGAAACTACGTGTCATTTACTAATTCTAACGTATTGCTGTCCAACACTAAACTGGTCCCAACTTGCCTGACATTTGGAAGTGAGAATTTGACACATTCGGTTTTACCAGCATTTAACAATAAATTGTTAACTGTGAACCAATTCAAGGTTAAAGAAAATACTCTATTAACGTCATCAAAATCTTCTTTTTGTCTTTCAATTTTGAAGAACAGTGAAGTATCATCAGCAAACAACACTATGTTAGTCAATTTCTCCACCATAAAAGGCAGATCGTTAACATATACCAGGAATAAGAAAGGGCCTAATATGGAACCTTGTGGAACGCCAATTTTCACCCCCGATCCATCAGATTTAACGCCGTTGACTTCTGCCTTTTGAATTCTATTGCTTAGGTATGATCTTAGTAGATTCAACGCTTTATTTCTAACTCCAGATTGATTTAATTTAATTAGTAGCGTGTCATGATCAACACAATCAAATGCCTTCGACAGATCGCAAAAAACATCAATAGCATCCTGTGCGGCTTCCCATGCAGAATAAATATGAGATATAAGGGTAATACCTGCATCCGTAGTCGATTTACCCCTAGTGAAACCGTATTGCTTGGCGTGGAGTTGTTTTGTACGGTTGAAGTGTGAGAGCATTTGATTGAGTATAATCTTTTCAAAAATTTTACTTAGTGCTGGAAGAACGGATATTCTGAAATTTGACGGATCACCCTTGTCTCCCGACTTGAACAGAGGTATAAGTTTACTGTGTTTCATGAGGTCTGGGAAAGCTCCATCTTCAACACATTTATTAAATATATAAGCTAGGTGTGGGGCTATAACAAGTATTATTGATCCAATGACTTTGACTGATATACCCCACAGGTCTTCAGTATTTTTTAAGTTAAGTAATCTATATGTTTTGACAATATCCTGGGGATATACATGATAAAATTTAAAATCTACATTACTGATGCTAGTGCTGATTTTTAACAAAGCCTCTGCTTCATATGGAGATGAATTTAGACGCTCTGTTGTGAGTAAGGGTGCATTGGTGAAGAATGTTTCAAAATCTCGAGCTACCTCAGCGTTGGATTTAACAACATCATCACCTTTCTTTAAGCAGAAATCATTATCCCTTGGTATAACTTTGCCAGTTTCACGGTTTATGATTTGCCAAACCATTTTCATTCTATTATTTAAATTTTGTATTTTTCTATGAATGTGTAAAGTTTTTGCAGTTCTACAAACCATCTTGAAAGTTTTGGAATATTTTTTAACATAGTCATGAAATTTTAAATCAAAGTTATATGTTTTTTGTTCATATCAACTTTTAAGAATTCTAAATGTTGCCCAGTCATTAAATTTAGATTTACCGTTGTTGGCACTGACTTTCTTTAATTTAAAAATTGTATTGAATTCTGTTTGAATAATGTTGAAGAAGTCAGAATAGATTTCGTTCGAGTTCTGTTCATCAAAATCCGGTACTGGCAAACCTATATCTTAGTTTTTCATATACATCTCTAGTCTATGGGATGTAATAGGCCTATGTAATAGGTAAGTGTAATTCTAGTCGGCTCTAGAAATACATGACATAAATTAAATGATTTGAGCAGAGTTATTAATCGTCACTTCAGTGTTGAATCTGCAAGCAGATCTACATTAAGATCGCCACAAATAATTAACTTTTTTCTGTTATTACAAAGTTTAATGAGGGCTTCCTCCATAATATTCTCGAATATTTCAAAATTGCCATGGCCTTTTTCATCTCTCGAAGGTCTGTAGACACAAACAATAATATGGCTATCCAACTCAACACAGGATACCTCTGTTGAATGATGTATCTTCATGGCATGAAACATATTTATCATTATCTCTCAGAAGCACACTGAGTCCTTCCAATAACTCACTCAAAAATATCAGTTTTCTTTTCAAATATTGATTGCCTTCACTGTGTATTCAAAATCTGTCAGTCTCTTGTCGCTATGCTAAAATTTTATACCTGCTCTTAACCTGCACATCTGGATACCGCGAGCGCGAGTAGTTTGTTTTTGGGCCTGATCTGGGATAACTGTTGGCGACCACCTGCTATTTTTCGTTCTTTATTGTATTGTGTACTTTTGAGATTTAACATGGATATTTTTTAAACATAGATTTTTTATCTCCTTGTACAAACAACACGTTGATTCACAAGGCAATAAGCACATCACCACTCACCCGGTATAACACAACACATCTACTGCATATATTTAGCAACACTTGTTTAGTTTACCATACTTCATTAAGTGATTTACATGAAAATGTACACATCAAGTGTACATTTTCATGCTTGATAGTTAATCAACTCACGCGTTAGTTTATCAACTAACGGTTTTGTTTATCTTACGGATATATATATATGTGGACCCTTGAGATAAATAACACGATATTAAGTTATACACTGTTTTTTGCCCTTTATGGCTTAGAGACCACGGAGCTTCTCGATGAATAGGTAGATATAACAAAAATACACATTAATCCTGTTGTAGATAGATGTAGATGACTTCTTTCCGCTTTCTTGTCTCCCTCTGGTGAAAGTAATACCACCCATCTTGACAAATGTGTAATCGTGGTGGTTTAATTTTTTGGTAATTTAATAAGGCAACAAATATAATGATCACCTAATATTTTTTTTCCTACCCAAAATGGATAAATGAACACCAAAAGTTGCAAAAAATATCAGGGCAAAATACTGCGGTATAGATACTTCAACTCAGTTGTGCGCGCGGCGCTATGTGTGCGTGCGCTTGTAAATATACAGGTTTCATTTGTGTGGCAGTGACCCGGCAGTCGTCGTCCGAGCAAGACGTGTTCTTATCGCTTTTTCTTACGGGTACAGTCGTTAACAAAAATGTCTAGTTCTTCGCGGAGAAAATGTTTAAGGAGTCAGGTAAATATATTTGTTAATTTTAAATTTAGATATAATTAATTTTTATTATGATTCTATTTCCTATAAAAATTAAAAAATTAAATTAAATATTAAAATGAAATGAAATATTATATCCTTGTTTACGTTTATGTATTATTGTTTTAGACTCGAGAAACCATTGCTAAGATATAAGAATTTCTGAAAAAAGATGCGAGAGATATATTGCAACTAGTAAGTGATCCAGTTTGCAGTGCAAGTCCAATTTTAATATCTAAATTAAGTGAACATTTAAACAGCGTACGGAAAAGAACAGCAATGGCAGTGGGGGTATCAGAGAGAACAATAACTAATATATTGGCTGAAGGAAAATAATCTGACTCTAAATTTAAATATCCGCATAAAGACCGCAAAAAACGTTCAAAGAAGTTAGAATTAGACAACTTTAACGTTGATGTTATACGTTCAACTATTCAAAATTACCATTTAGAACATCACGAGTTACCTACCTTGCTAAAGTTGAAAAGAATATTTCAAGAGAAACTTAATTATGATGGAAGTATTTCGACTCTGCGCACAGCTTTGTTAAAGTTGGGATACAAATGGCGAAAAACTGTCGATAACAGACGTGTTATTATAGAGCGGCATGACATCCAAAAACTACGGTTTTCTAACCTAAAAAACTTACTCAGATACCGTCAATAAAATCGGTGTATCGTATATACAGATGAGAGCTATATCTTAACTAGTCATGTGCAAAACAAAGGATGGGGTAATAAAGATGGACCACCTTTAAAGAGAAACATGTCTAAAGGACAAAGAATTATAATTGTGCATGCTGGTTCAGAACAAGGTTTCGTTCCTAACGCACTACTGACATTCAAAGCAAATAGTGTTTCCGGTGATTATCACTCTAACATGAACGCAGAAAACTATGAAAAGTGGCTAAAAGAACGTCTTGTACCGAATCTGCCACCTAACTCTGTAATTGTACTTGATAATGCCTCATACCTTAATGTTCAAAATGACAGAGCTCCAAATTCTAATTCCAAAAAAAACGAAAGGCAGAGATGGCTGTCAGAAAAACATATAGTTTTTAATCTAGATATGAAAAAAATGAACTGTATGATTTGATAAAAAAAAAACAAAGAAAACCATATTTGTTATAAGATTGATGACATACTTCAGCCTTATGGCATAAAAGTTCTTCGACTGCCACCATATCATCCTGATCTAAACCCCATAGAAAATGTGTGGGGAATTAAATTTTTTTTTATTGCGTCGCATAATGTCGACCAAAATGTGACGGGAATAATGGAACGGAATAATAAATGAACGTTTAAGTCAAATTGATGGAGAGATGTGGGGTAATACTTGTCGACATGTACAAAAAAAAAGAAGAAGAATACTATCGACATTTTGACATGGAGTCAGAAATCGTTATCAACCTTGGCGAGAGCAGCAAATCCGACAATTCATCATTTGATTTTTCGAGTAGCGATTCAGAATAAGTAATATGTTCAATACATAAACATTAAATTACAGTGTGCCAATACCAAATTATTGTTTTTCTAAGAACCCGTATATTATCAAACACAACAAGTTAGCGCTCCTGCACACGATAACTGTATTTGTATTTGTACCCGACTGTACCTCTTGTCACGCACACAAAGTCACTGTATATGTACAAGGTTTACCCACACATAGCGCCGCGCGCACAACTGGGTTGAAGTATCTATAGCTTAGGTGAAGGGTAAAGGGGGTGAGCGAAGCGAAGCCCTTTTTATCCTTCGTGTTAGGTTAAACATGCAAGAACAACAAAAATTACTTAAAGCATATACTTAAGTACACAAAACATAAGAAGAAGTTTGGTGATCATTTATCCAAACACAATTTGGTAGACATTTATCCATTCTGGCAGTCATTTCGAATTTATTGGTAGTAAAATAGGTGCGTTTTTGGTAATCGTTTAAACACAAACCATTTAATAATAAAATGGTCTCACCCGCAACTGCGCCAAAGATTTCATCATCTTCATTCTTCTTCGAAGGATGCCGCCCGCGCCCCCGCAGCTCCTGTCAAGGATATCCTCCCATTACAGAGCTTTGCAACTTTGCTCATAGCATATAACTAACTTAGTTTGAAGTAAAGGCACAGAGTACATTATAGTGTAAAACGTTCAATCAAGAATCACGACCCGAATGGCCGAGTCGGTAGTGACCCTGCCTATGAAGCCAAGGGTCCCGGGTTTGAGTCCCGGTGGGGGCAAATATTTTTTTGATGAGATATTTGTACCCTATTGATTATGAGGTGCGACGCCCGCTGAACCACAGGCGGGTGATCGGTCCTCTATCGTGACTATTTCACCCAATGTTTGTACCCTAGTCATGGTTGTTTATCTAAGTATAATATTTATCAATATGAGTAGGTGTATCGTTGTCTAGTACCCAAGAAACAGGGAATCCTAGTTCGGGGCTAGATCAATGTGTGTAAATAGTGTCACAGGTATTATTATTACTTCACATCAGCAAATTAACAGTCACGATGGGTCATTTTGGGCAAAAAGGGGTCATTGTCCTACGGAGAACCCGGGACACGTCCGCTTGTCTCTGCGTCCCCAAGCCAACCTTAATACAAGTGTCATTTAACTAGAACAAATATTACATACTATAAATAATATGCAATATGCAGGAATAAATCATTACAAAATTATTAAGGGAGTTCTGTGTTATATACCTACCAAATCCAAGATTTTTGAAAAATACATGGCGAATCAGTAAAGATCAGTTATTTTGAAATTCAACACCATCTCTTCACATCAGTTTGATTTATTTTATATCTGAGTCATTAAACGAGAAATTTAGTGATCGTTCTATTGGATCTTTCTAAGGCCTTTGATCTTGTAAATCATGGGGTTTTGACTTGTATTCTTGAACGCTATGAAATCAGGGGGTGTGTGCTGGCCTGGTTAAAGTCGAACTTGGCCAATCGTATTGAAAGGGTAATATTGCCATGCAGCGATAATCGGTCAAAAACATTAAATAGTTTTAATCTCGTAATACAGAAATACATACAGGAGTGCCACAGGGTAGCGTGCTGGATCCATTATTATTCATACTATACATAAACCACATGCCGGAACTTATAAGCATCTAAATCACCATGTTTGCTGATGATGTGTCGGTTTTCTCCAAATTTGTTAAGACAAGTAGTGCACAACTATCAGAGGATATATCAGAATCAATCAGCATTTTTATAAAATGAGTAATGACGGTAGGGTTAAGCACAAACTTAAGTAAAACCAAGATGCTACATTTTAGGAACTATAATACGCCGAGAATACATTTCAATATTAATGTAGATGGTGTAGAAATCTAATTGGTTGAGAGCGCAAAGTTTATAGGTATTATTGCAGACGAACACATCAATTGGAAGGGTCTTATAGAAGTCTTGGAAGGCAAATTAAGTTCTTTTACTTACGCGTTGCGATGTTTGGTGAAAGTAACTACCAGACACGCTTTGCCACAAGCTTATTTCGCTTACTTCCAATCACGGGTTCTCTATGTCTTAGCTATATGGAACGCTAGTTTCGATATAAACAAAATATTGGTACTACAGAAGAGATGTGTCCGTAGTCTTAGTGGTATAAAATCTAACAAGGTCTCTTGTAAGGACCTATTCGGTAAACTCAAATTACATACAATTACTGCACTCTATACATTTGAACTTTGTAAATTAATTAGAAGAAATCCTGCTAAATTTCCTCTTATAACCGAAAAAAGGATGCCAGGTTTCAAGAAAAAAAAACATGCTAAATTTGAATGTGGCTTTTTTTCGAACAACCACATATAGTAAAAGTACTAGGCATATGGCTGTTACCATTTTATAATAAACTTCCAGATGAACTAGGTTCAGTAGAGCCCTTAAAAGTACCTGCTAGAAATGTGGGCGTATAATCTCTCCCTTTTTTTAATTTTCTATATAAATAGCATTAAGTGCATTATTTGTTTTAAATGAATGAAATTGAAATTATTTATAATCGTTCTGGAGCTTAATAAACTTTTATTGACTGTTCATAGGTATTTAAATCGAATGTTTTTTTATTGATTTAACGTTTATTCTGCTTAATTAATTGACATTGTAATGTATTGATCCTATTTATTGATTATATATTTTATTCTTTATGTACCTACTAAGTTGCTATGCCGGCCGGTTACCGGTAAAATTACACTGTACTATAAATATCGATTGCAACACTTGATTGAATTGAATGTGTGTATTTGAAAATATTTTATGTCAAGGGAAATTTATATGAAAAAAAAAACAACTAAATATATATATATGTTTTTTTAACCTAAAACTTGCTTTTTCTCGGGATCTAAAAATAATATTTATATGGTTCTTGCGCCACATAAATATCTTTATCTACACACGTATCATAAACCCTCTTTACTGCGTACAAAAACCGCACGTTACGATCAGCATAATGTTAAACTACTTGGTAAAAACTCATTTCTTATCTGAAAAATTACACATTATGACCATAATGTGTAATTTTTCTACATATTATGACATTCGAATTTCGAACGCCGACGGTGGCCTGCGTGCCGTCTCTATTTTGTCTGTGAAGTTGGTATTGACATTCAAATTTCGAACGCCGACGCCCGCCTGCGTGAAGTTGGTACTTCAGAACAAGCTAAACAACTGCAGAGAAACAATGCCGGTCAAACATGCGAACACATCAAAGAGAGCTTATGATATGTGTGTAGATAAACTAGTGTATGTAACTGTACATAATTAGGCATTAAAACTCTCGAGTAATATTATTATGAAACTCGCCTTCGGCTCGTTTCATAAACCCACTCTCGAGTATTAATGCCATCCATTATGTATCAGTCACATAAACTACTATTATCTACACACGTATCATAAACCCTCTTTACTGTGTCCAAAAACCACACGTTACGACCAGCATAATGATGAACTTCTTGGTAAAAACTAATTACTTATCCGAATATTGATTATTATGACCATAATGTACAAAAATTTGTCAAATTATGACATTAAAATTTCGAACGCCGACGCCTTCCTGCGTGCCGCCCCTAGTTTGTCTGTGAAGTTGGTACTACAGAACAAGCTAAACAGTTGTTTAGCAGAGTAATGATCAATGCCACAATGCCGGTCGAACATGCGGTTCCTGAACACATTAAAGAGAGCTTATGATATGTGTGTAGATAAACTAGTGTATGTTACTGTACATAATTAGGCATTAAAACTCTCGAATGATATTATTATGAAACTCACTCTCGAGTATTAATGCCCTTCATCACATAAACTACTATAAAAAGGTATGTTTGAAATTAAGAAATAATCTGTCGTTTTTGAAAAATAAAATGAAAATACACCATTTTCGCTCTACTCTGCCGCTGCGACTGACGTCACAGCCACGTGGCAGTGTGAGATGTAATGAACTTTGTTTTAATTTGGTTTCGTCCAACATTTCAACCTCCACGAATCTAGTTAAGAAATAAGAAACTTTATTTGCTTTACATTTAGTCTTTAATTTGCCATTTCAGATATGCAAATTATTCATTTACGCAGCTTCATTACTAGTTATTTATTAACATATTTACAGCAGAAGTTAGTACATAATTTTAGGAATACTAACCCGTTTCGTAAAGCATAAGCTTTTAGGTCGATAAAGAAACGGCAAGAAAACTCAGGCCGGCCGGGCGGCCCAGTAACTTTTGCGAGTTTATGGAGTAATTAATTCTTTATCATTGAATTATTCATAATTATCATAGTATAGTATGATTCTATTTTTAAGAATGTTAGTGATAGTGAGCTTCGCTTCTGGAGACCTTGACCTGGTTATGAGCTTCGCTTCTGGAGACCTGGACCTGGTTGTGAGGCATCGCGATTTTGAACCTCATACAACAACAACAACATAGTGTCACGCCTTTTCCCATACGGGATGGCAAAAGCACAATCCTGCCCACTTTGAGCCAGTTATTCAATACTCTATTTTGCGTGGCTGGGGGCTAGCCCATCGCCGCAGCTATGGAGTAATGAAGGTTTCCTCACGATGGTTTCCATCTCCGTTAGAACGTCCGTACAATGTACTAAAATAAATTCATTATCTCATTGGTATATGGTCAGAAATCGAACCTGCATTTCCTTCATCTACAAGGAGCTTTCACAGACCTCATAAAACACAAAGTCGAAAGGCAAAGTTCTTTATTAATGTAAATATTTACATATACTAAGCAAACTTAATTTTTTGTCTCCACTCTACATTGCACCACTGAAATAATATAAGAAGCGGAAATAAAATTGACCAACCTACTATAGACTAGCTAATGTTAGAACTTCATTTGTGGGTCTAAGTATACAATACTAATACAAAATGCAGGAAGAGATATTGAATTTGTCAGAGAAGAAATTTAAAGGCATTGTTAAAAAAACCTTATGTTATAAATAAAGCATATTATAGGTAAGATGATTACATTACTGACAAAGAGCCTCTGATTGTCCAGCGCAGCACCAGCACCTCGGCGAGGACACGATTGTAACACAAGACCTTTTTTTGAAAAAACAAAAAGCAGAAAAGAAAAGTAGGCCGTGTTGCAGTGTACGAGTTTCTTGCGCCGCTTCTTCTACGCTGCCATAACAGTTACCGAAGCGATAGTAGTTTTTCTTGCATTATATAGTTTCAAATGATATTCAAAAAGTGTTCATAAGAATATATTTGAATGAAAAAAAATGAAGTTTGAAGAAGAACTAGCTGGTAAATTAAGTTCTGCGGCTTACGCTGTTAGGAACATCAGACAAAACACGGATGTGACTGCATCTAGGCTAGTATATTTTAGTTACTTTCATAGTGTCATGTCCTGTGGTATCTTGTTGTGGGGGAAAGCAGCGGATATTCAAACTGTTTTTATTTTACATAAAAGTGCTATGCGAGCAATTATTAATTTAAAACGAACAAAAGAGAGCTTTCTAAAAAAATTACAGACCAACTGTAGCTAGTCAATTTATTTTCGAAAATATAATGAATGTACGCAAGAACCTTACAACATTTTCTAAACTTAGCGATAGCTGTAATGTTAACCTAAGAAATAATCACAGACTACTTGCGCCCCGGTTTAGACTCGCGAAGGTTAGCAATTCTTTCAAGGGTCAGTGCATTCTCTACTACAACAAGATACCTCTGGAGATCTTGAAATTGCCGTTTGAGCAATTTAAAAAGCATGTTAAAGCGACTTTGTCGAAAAAGGGATATTACAATGATCAAGATTACTTAAATGATGGGTCTGTATGGGGTTAATCTGGCTCAACACAGTCCTTGGGGTTAATAATTTTGTAATTATTTATTCCTGCTTATTAATTACTATACTATATTACTATAATTAATATAGTAATAATAATGATAATAATAATACCTTGGACACTATTTATACACATTGACCTAGCCCCAAACTAAGATTCCCTGCACCTGGGTACAGGGATACACGGATAACAACGATATATATACTTATATAGAGAAATATTATACTTAGATAGATAAACAACAATGATTAGGGTAGGGTAGGGTGGGACTTTCTACGCCCTTCTTCTCCCACCGTGGTCCAATGAAGAGAAGAGGCAAAAAATGACGTTGGCTAAGTATATGTAAATATCTACAGTAATAAAGACATTTGATTTGATTTGTGTGAGAAACAAGCGTGAAACCCAATAAACCACGGAGCTTTTGAAGCTCATGCCATGGTAATATGATTAAAAACGGGAATATGTAGGAATTTAAGTGTTTGAGTTAAATATTATTATAGCATCCGCCCTCGCTACTAACCTAACCTGCTTTCTGTTTTAATACCAAAAAAATAGCGTCCCTGACGGAATTTCTTGGTACTATGCGGGTATTAAAAGTTGTAACGGTGTCACGCTATTATTTCGCTGATTAAAATTTTATAATGACTAAGAAAGAAACTACGGCTTTAATTTTTATCTTTTACTTAAACAAGTATTTATTATAAAACTAAATAAAGCGCCTGCGTTTTCTTTCAAAATTACATACGTACAAACTCAAGAATGCGCCTGGTAACGTGCATTGAGTATGAAAGCAGCCGCACCAATAACATTGTAAACTATATTTTGCGATCTAAAATGCAACGTAACCCCCTGGCCGTGAGGTGTACCGGGAGCTGGACAAAAAATTACAATGAACTTTACTAACAAGCAATAAGGTTCAAAATCGCAGGCCATTTTTTATGATCTATATGATGAATACGATGAATATGGCCACATTCTTATAGCCGCACTGCTGACTAGGTAAGGACTATTTTCATGAGGTCAAGATTAGGTATTCTGGTAGACCCGAGAAACCTTAAATGCTGATGGAAAATTAAAATGTTCATTTGACTCAGTGTTTACTGTAAAACAAAACATCACGCTTATCTGACGAAAGAACGTCGCTACAAGTGACGTCAGTTAGATGTATCTTCGTTTGTAGATGTTTTCGTGAACAATCTCAAACTCCAGCAGATACCGGATACTGCCCGTGATGAGGCATCGCGATTATAAATCTCTTGCCACGGTAATAAAATTCAAAACCAATAACGGGAGAATGTCTTGTCGGCATGACATCGGCTCTACAGAGGTTAAGAAAATAATGATTTGCATCCAATAACAATTGTGAATCATGTATTAACATGTGATACGATATTCCTTGTTTTATTAAAAGTCGACTTACGTATGAAGTAGCTTTTAACCCCTTAATGCATAGCTTGACCTGAAATGGATCATTATTTCCAACCTTATTGCTTGGTAATAAAGTTCAAAACCAATGAAACCATATATGGGTTGGTATGCAGTTAATGGTTAATGCAGCAGGACATCATTTTAGACTCCAATAAACGTGTCATGCGAATGTCGCAGTCTGCGCGCGACTGACTCGAGTTAGTGCCGGTAAACCAGTTTAGGCACTTAAAAAGTTGGTTCATTTTCGAGCGCCTCATGCTGCCGTGTCCTCAATACTCAAGTCTTTGGTGTAAGTAGTCTTTATGTCATTTAATAACGTGTTATACATTTTAATACTAGAATACGCTTTTCCTATAAAGTGCGGATTTAGGAAATGGTAATATTAGGTGGTGTTTATTAAGTAAGATTCTCGAATCAATTGTATTGCATTGGGCTCACTAAAATTATTTAAAATTTTCTGTATAAACATTAGAAATTCAAGTATGAAAATATTGATGGAAATGTTAGGACATCATATCTTTTGAAATAAGTTTTGCAACTTTCCCTTGGTTTATTATCAAAAAAAGCCCTGATGCATTTTTTCTGATGTTTGAAAACTTTATCTCTATCAGTAGAATTACCAAAAAATATAATACCGCAGCTTAGGATAGAGTGCACATAGCCAAAGTATGCAGTAACAGCCGCGCCGCCTCTGTGGACGCACATAGCCAAAGTATGCAGTAACAGCCGCCTCTGTGGACGCACATAGCCAAAGTATGCAGTAACAGCCGCGCCGCCTCTGTGGACGCACATAGCCAAGTATGTAGTAACAGCCGCGCCGCCTCTGTGGACGCACATAGCCAAAGTATGCAGTAACAGCCGCGCCGCCTCTGTGGACGCACATAGCCAAGTATATAGTAACAGCCGCGCCGCCTCTGTGGACGCACATAGCCAAAGTATGCAGTAACAGCCGCGCCGCCTCTGTGGACGCACATAGCCAAGTATGTAGTAACAGCCGCGCCGCCTCTGTGGACGCACATAGCCAAAGTATGCAGTAACAGCCGCGCCGCCTCTGTGGACGCACATAGCCAAAGTATGCAGTAACAGCCGCGCCGCCTTTGTGGACGCAACTCGTGCTAGTCTCCTTAGTGGGTGGGTATACAAAGTGGGTTTAAAAAGCATGTTAAAGCGACTTAATCGAAAATGGTATATTACAATGTTCAAGATTACTTAAATGACGTGACTGTATCGGGTTAATCTAGCTCAACACAGACGTTGCTGTTAATAGTTTTGTAATTATTTATTCCTGCTCATTAATCATAATAATTAATATTGTAATATGTGTGTTAGTTAAGCACAAGCAATTTTTAAAAGAGATTTAAAAATAAATCTGTGGGTGTGCCTGTCTGTGTGTCTGTCCGTGGCACCCTAGCGGTGACACTGGCTGTGTGTCTGTCCGTGGCACCCTAGCGGTGACACTGTCTGTGTGTCTGTCCGTGGCACCCTAGCGGTGACACTGTCTGTGTGTCTGTCCGTGGCACCCTAGCGGTGACACTGGCTGTGTGTCTGTCCGTGGCACCCTAGCGGTGACACTGTCTGTGTGTCTGTCCGTGGCACCCTAGCGGTGACACTGTCTGTGTGTCTGTCCGTGGCACCCTAGCGGTGACACTGTCTGTGTGTCTGTCCGTGGCACCCTAGCGGTGACACTGTCTGTGTGTCTGTCCGTGGCACCCTAGCGGTGACACTGTCTGTGTGTCTGTCCGTGGCACCCTAGCGGTGACACTGGCTGTGTGTCCGTCCGTGGCACCCTAGCGGTGACACTGGCTGTGTGTCCGTCCGTGGCACCCTAGCGGTGACACTGTTCTGTGTGTCTGTCCGTGGCACCCTAGCGGTGACACTGTCTGTGTGTCCGTCCGTGGCACCCTAGCGGTGACACTGTCTGTGTGTCTGTCCGTGGCACCCTAGCGGTGACACTGTCTGTGTGTCTGTCCGTGGCACCCTAGCGGTGACACTGTCTGTGTGTCTGTCCGTGGCACCCTAGCGGTGACACTGGCTGTGTGTCTGTCCGTGGCACCCTAGCGGTGACACTGTCTGTGTGTCTGTCCGTGGCACCCTAGCGGTGACACTGTCTGTGTGTCTGTCCGTGGCACCCTAGCGGTGACACTGGTGGGCGGATTTTTATGGGGTTTTTTGTTAATAGGAATATACTTCCTTACGATGGTTCTTTTCAAGAGCGATTTTATTGGGAGAAGTCCCACAGTGGTCCAATGTAGAGAATAGGCAAATAATGACGTTTGCTAAGTATATATAAATATCTATAGTAATAAACTTTTAAAGGTATTTATTTCACAGTATATTATATTTATATCTAAAATGTTGGTCTAGGTGTAGACCGAGGAATTTGATTGTTTGAACTATTGCCATATGGATATCCATCTCTCCAGCCTCCTGCACCCACTCCTGACTCTTGGCCTGCTGCTCGGGCTATTTCTATAGTTTGCTTGTTACAGTTTATTTGTGAGGCTGATGAAATTGCAAAATTTTAGTTTGGAAGGTGATTTTTAGGGTTCCGTACCCAACGGGTAAGAACGGCACCCTATTACTAAGACTTCGCTGTCCGTCCGTCCGTCCGTCTGTCACCAGGCTGTATCTCAAGAACCTAGCTAGCTAGAGAGTTGAAATTTTCACAGATTATGTATTTCTGTTGCCGCTATAACAACAAATACTAAAAAACAGAATAAAAGAAATATTTAAGGGAGCTCCCATGCAACAATTCTTTCAATACCACATACAAACTTATGGATGCACCTGGTTACGTACATGGAGTGTGAAAGTAACCGCACCAATAACTTTGTAAACAATATTTTGCTGTGTAAAATCCAAACTATTCACTCCACACCATCGCTTCCATTGAACGGTGGTACGGAACCCTTCGTGCGCGATTTAGACTCGCACTTGACCGGTTTTTAATTATTGCCATTTGGGTAGTCCACTCAATGTGTTATTTATCTCTGATTCAAATTTAGTACCTATTTCTGTGCATTTCATGAAAACCGAGCAATCATCCGGAAAGTTGCTAATATTTATTTATTTATTTATTATAACAAAAGTTTAACAAAGGTTATTTATACAATAGATCCGTAAAACTGAATTGCAGTTTGACTGCGGATCATAGTCTCTTGTGGTTTACAGACTGTAAGCCCTTCCAACCAGTGTTAGTTGCAGTTCCATCACATCCAATGCAAATCACGTTATCCAAATTACATCCTTGGTTATCTAACAAAGTCGTGATTGAATTAATAATTCCTTTTGCTGTGCCGTTACTTGGTGTTGTGTGTCCCAAATAAATTGATCCAGGTTCTGCCAAAACAGAGATGTGATCAGAGTCTTATCTTTGCGTCCGTCAAAGTAAATGCTTTTTATAGCAACACCTCCTATATCTTTTGAAGCCTCTGTCCGGGCTTTTGATACAGCTCTGTGGATCTTGTTTTTATCAATAACCAGAGTTAAATCTTTGGTAGAAACTAAGCCGACGTCAGCCAAAACCGCAGAAGCAACGGCAGCAGCAGATCGCGCCGATAAACCGTATCTATCACAGATCTTCGCAACTGTAGGCAACGGTAATGTATTGCGATTTGCATTTGAAGTTGATGGGGTCTCTGTCAAGGGCGTGTTGTTTGGAGATGTCTCGGTAATCTGATAGGTTTCTGGAGAAGATTCACGTACCGAATATTCCTCAAAATCGGATTCTGGAGCAGGATACACCCTTTTTTCTGCCCTTTTTGACTCTTCAATGCACCTAAGCTGACGTTTCATTAATCTGGCCGTTTCTTTCTTATCAACACCGCTTATAACCATTTTCCTGTCTTTTCTTTGATCCAACAAAAACAATCTCTCAGTGACGGGAACTTTCTTCAGTTTTAAACACAAACATGATTCAAATGAAGAGCATTTACAAGCAGCTACGTCGAAGAGCTTCTGAGATTCCTCTACAAAACACTTCAAGTTGTTTTTGAAGCTTCGATTTTGTTTGCTTTTAGGGTATCTTTTCAAACTGAGATACTTTTCAAAATAGGATTTTAGCAGCTGAATGACTCGTTCCTTGGTCACGGTTGGAATAGAAGCCTTGGTCCAAATATTGATGATCTCATTGGAAACAATCGAAAATACATCTGTATTTGACGGATCCCTTCCATTACACTTCAATTTCAGGTCAGTTTTGACAAATAAGACATTTATCATGACATCCTTTATCGTAGGTAATTGCCGATCTTCAAGTTCCTTGTATGGTCCCAATATAGCACAAGTTGTCTCACTACGCCTCAAACTCATGGTTGATAATCACAAAAGCCACCTCAAACGTTGTTGTTGTCGTTGTTTAACCGCAATAATACTTTTATAGCATAGAAATCAGTTTGACACCAAAGAAAACACACGCGGGTCACGACACGACATTTTCCGAAACAAGTTCAAATTTGAGGGTATTTGCAAATTCGCACCTGACAAGTTGGAGTCACCGACAACTTGTTGTTGCATGAATTTCGATACGTATTGCCTTTAAAACACTTTTAATATTAAAATAAGCTAACATTATTTAAATATAACACTAATTACGAATATCGAAATATGAACATAAAAATTATATTTTTTGAAAACTTCGTGGACTGGTAGAGCCCTAAAGATATAGTTTTATTTTAAATTTGAAAGTATTTCAGTAATCTACGACCAATTACACAACTTTTGAGGGGTCTTGCGTTACGGAAATCCAAAAAAAATATTCTCGGGACATCCTAATGCAGGTATCTGAATTATTGAATCTTACGTAAAGACAAGTAGGTGTGGATGTAACAGTAGGTGTTATGTATCTTAATTAAAAATAGTATTCAAGAGATGTTCATGTAGCAGAGCAAAAAGCCTGGTTTTTTTCTTTTCCGTTCTAATATTCACAGGGGGGCTATTTAACAAATAAGGTAGGCGCTTTTTGAGGCACTTGTCACCATAGTACCTAACCCTTGGTACATACAGCAAACCGACAGAGTCGCTCTAACTTAAACCGTGGTACGCAAATAAAGTTTCTTATTTCTAAATAGTGAAACGTGTTTAAACTGAAAACAGGTTTTTACGGTAGCACATACGTCGCTATTATTTATCGATCTGAACTTACCGGATGGAAATACTTGCCATCGAAGCCAGAATCGTTTATGATTGTAACGTTTCTCCACCAAACTAACAAGCAATTTTCTTATCACAGAAACGTCTTGTTACTGTGCGTACCTCTCTACCTATATAGGTGTATATGACCATGGTTTTCTTTACCTTCATTGAATCTTTTGTGAAATTCAGCTTTTCTCATTTTTCTCTCTCATTTGTCGAGGATTTTGGTGAATCTTTTCGGATACAATCATTTAGGCAACGAGGCCGTACAATTTGGAGAACAAACGAAGCAGTAATCATTAGCACTCCTCCCATCTTTCTCACTTCAAATGTCGTTTCGAAACATTTCTTAAAATTCACGAAAAAGTTTCTGTACAAATTAAGAGCGAATTTCACTGCGACCGTTTAACCATTAGTAATCTCAAAGTTTTAATGAAATTTCTTCTCTGACATTGAAAAATGAATTTGGACCCTTACGTCGCCGTGGACCGGTGGGACCTCTCAGGGCAGGATATAATCGATACGCGGTTTCGGCGCTGCTCGCCATCCCAACCACCACTTCTTTTGCATAGTTTATTTTGTTAACGCGCCAATCATCCATTTTTTCATGGAATTTAAATGATAGTTAGTAGCTAAGGATGTGCTTATAGAAGCAAACTCTCCTTTCAAATTCCTTACTGAAGAGCGGGTACCTTGGGAGAACGGTTTGAAGTCGGTGTAGGGGTCCGCGCGGGGTGGTGGGGCGGCGGGGGCGGGGGCGGGGAGCGGTCCCCGTGCCTCTCATTACCCGACGCTGGCTGGCCCATTAGGCGCACGGGCCGGAGAGTGGCCCGGACCGTAGTTAATCCACGTCCTCATTCACTGTTATTTCGAAGCCCTGATCTAATCTAAACAGGGCTTTGGCTCTACAAGGGCAGTGTTTCGCGCGGCGACGGTCCCTTTTATGTATTTATTGACTATTCTGATACTCACTCCCGCCGGTTGACGTTTGCCTACGCTGTGAAAGGAAATAACACTTCCGGAACTTCCGATGTGACGATGCCTTTGTATGAAAATTAATTTGGTTTAGGGGATTAAAGCGCGTCGAAGACGAGGTGGCGAATGTGTTCGGTTGAGAGCGCATGTACTGGTATGTAGGTGTGTACATATGTATGTTAGCCGGTGCCGCAGTGTGTGGGCAGAGTCTCGGCTCCCGACCGCTCCGTATTAGGAGATGCTTACGTCGGCGGAGGCTGGAGCGGAGGGTCAATTTGGAAGCCATTATACGGCGGCGGCGGTTAGAGGCCTGCTTCCGGCGGCTGCACTAAGCTGCCGAGCTACCAGTTCACCCGCTCAATTTCGCCCTTTCTCCGATGCCATTCAACCTTCGCACGCTTAGTGTAACTACGTTGCCGCCATAAAGCTGTTTTACTATCCTCACCTTTCTCAAACGACTACTCTTTATTTTGTCGGGAAAAACGCGCTACTAGTTACAGTCTCGGGTCAACACAACGGTAAAATCAGTTGTGCGTGTTTCCCGGATAAACATTTATGTCTAAGAAAAACGATCAGTTATTGTAACGATAAAAAAGAGCACTTATTTTAATAGATATAAATGGAGGGACTTGTTTTAACGGTCCCCGAAATCGCTCTGGAAGTGAAAATTGTTTTTGAAATACCTCGCTCGTAAGCCGATTGAGGATTACCTATCCCTTTAATTTTTACGACTCACGAAAAAATTCGAATTTAGATTAAGTATTTAGGGGCTTATATCCGCGTTCATTTGGTTATTTTGGGTCATGAAAATAAACTTAAAATGTTATAGATTGAAGGCTATTTGCTGCAAACCAGCAAGTTTAAATGCGCCTGTTGAATATTGAAGTCCCGGTAAGCTCGTTACTGTAACTGCAGAGCTCTCGGCCGCCGCCGCCCCGCCACCGCCCCGCCACCGCCCTCGCTCGGGGCAGAGCGCTAGTGGAGAGCGCAGTACTACTCTGTATCCAGCAAACGAGAAGTTATGACGGCGGCGGAGGATTACGTGAGTGGATGTCGTAATAAAGCTTGCGATGAAGCCGTTTACCCGGAGATAAACGTAAATATTTCCGCCCGGAGCTGTGGGCCGCCCTGCCGCCTGCCGCCCTCCGAGCCTCTCGCGCCGCCCGCCCTAACTGCAAGCCTGATCATTTTCTTTTCTGTTCGTCTTCGCTTAAGCTAGCTTTTCTTAACAGCGCTCGAGATAATTTCTCTATATTTTTCTACCAATTACGTAAGGAAGTATTGATTTGGATTATTAGTCGCTTTGTAGTTTCAAATATACCAAATTTTATTTATCTAAAAGAATTGAAAAAGAATTCGCCGAGTAAAAAACTTAAAAAAACTCAACTTCAAGTCATTTTACTAGATCATAAACCTAGATCATAAAACTAGAGAGCAATTTTTATAGTAAAATTGACAAAATTATTGATAAAAAACCGTTCAAGTGCGAGTCGAACTCGCGTACGCAAGATTGCGTACCACGGTACAATGGTGTCGAGGGTGTGGAGTAAATAGTTTGGATTTAACATAGCAAAATGTTGTTTACAAAGTTATTGGTGCGGCTACTTTCACACTCTGTGTATGTAACCAGGTGCATTCATAAGTTTGTATGTGGTATACAGGTAATTTTTTTTATTTCTTTTTGTATTTGTTGTTATAGCGGCAACAGAAATACATCATCTGTGAAAATTACAACTGTCTTACTATCACAGTAATAGGGTCCCGTTTGGTACCCTTCGGGTACGGAACCCTGAAAATGGTTGATTCTTATTTTGGTAAAACAGGCATTACACAACAGTATCACTAGGAGATCAAAAGACAGTGACTGCAGTTTGGTACGTAGACACTTGCTTGCCCAGATTGATAAAAAAAGTTCCCCAAAAACGTCCTTCACCACGATAACGCACATTCCGCTAAGCTAACGGAGGCGTATTTGAAGGCTGCAAACGTGCAACAGATGACACATCCGCCACGCAGCCCGCAGCCCGCAGCCCGCAGCCCGCAGCCCGCAGCCCGGACCTAGCACCTTGCGATTGCTTTTTATTTCCAAGAATAAAAGATAAGCGCCAAGGCTTACGATTTACGAGCCCGGAAGCGGCGGCGGCGGCGGCGGCGGCGGCGGCGGCGAGTGTGTTCTACAAAGCCATTGAAACGTTACCTAAGGATGAGTGGTCTGACTGTTTTTCCCAATAATAATAATAATAATAATAATAATAATAATAATAATAATAATAATAATAATAATAATACCTTGGACACCATTTACACACATTGATCTAGCCCCAAACTAGGATTCCCTGTATCTTGGGTACTAGACGACGATACACATACTTACAATGGTTCCAGCGAATGCAAAAATGCATTAATTGCAAGGGAATATACTTTGAAAAGCAATTAATGCATCACAAGTATCATAGCGGGTCTCATTTCTTAGAATCCAGAAACTTTCAGTATGCCCTAAGTACATTCACACGAAAATGATACTACGAAACCTGTCTACTTAATACAATACGAATATACGGCACATAAGTGAAAAAAAATGCCAACGTGAACACCACTCATAATTCACCAAGTTGAATACTTTCAAACACCGAGCCCTATTTCTCTCTCCCCGGACGCGATGCGAATGTTGTCAAAAGACGCGAGAACATGGCCACGACATCTGTCTGTCTGACAGTCCAGTCCACACGTATCACACGACATAATAGTATTCCAAGTAGTAAGTATTTTATGTGACTGATACATAATGCCTAATTATATACAGTTACATGCACTAGTTTATCTTCACACATATCAAAAGCTCTCTTTGATGTGCAGGAACATGCTTGTATAGCTTGTTCAGTAGTGCCAACTTCACACACTAGAGGCAGCTAGCACACGGGCGTCGGCGTTCGAAATTTGAATGTCATAATTTGTCGAAAATTGGTACATTATATTCATAATGTATAAATATTCAAATAAGAAATGAGTTTTTACCGAGTAGTATAGTATTATATTGGTCGTAACGTACGGTTTTTGGACGCAGTAAAGAGGGTTTATGATACGTGTATAGATAAACGAATATACGGTACTTATAGACAGAATTTATTTTATGACAATGACCTTAAAGACCACTGATAAGTCACAGTAAAGCAATAATAAGCAATTTCGTTTACCTGGATGATATCATAATTGCAGTCTTTTTGCTGTACAAACGAAATTAATGGGTCGATTTCTAATTTTCAAAAAATTGGAACAAACTGGAAGGTCACTCTTTAAAAAAATAAAAAAAAGATTTTGAAATTGGTTCATAAATAGTACCAGTTTTGAGGTAACAAAAATTAAAAAAAGTGACCAAGTGCGAGTCGAACTCGCCCAGGAAGGGTTCCGTTGTAGCAAGAAATTATATGACTGGATGTTTGTGTTGTAACTTTGTTTTTCATAGTGTTTGTATCAATGATATATTTATCTTTGCGGTTTTTATAACATGTTTTATATCTTAAAAACTGCTTATTTTATTTTGTTCAAACCAATTTTCGTTGAAAGTGTGTGTTGAGATACACAGCATATATTTTTGTAGATTTTTCACTCTCTTACTTTAAATGTTAGGGGGGGGGGGGGCACATTTTTCCACTTTGGAAGGGTCTGTCTCTTTAACGGTTTACTTTGAGGAAAATGGTTTCAGGAACCTCAACGTCATTTTTAAAGACCTACTTATAGACACCCCACAAATATAGGTTTCATGAAAAAAAAAAATTGTTTCAGTTCCATGTACGGGGAGCCTCCTTTAATTATTAAATAATTATTTAACGGTTCACAGAATACATCTACATACGAGGTTTCAACTGTGTAGTCTTAATGGTTTCTGCATAAAGTTGCTGTGACATACAGACGGACGGACGGACGGACAGACAGACTTGACGAAACTATAAGGGTTCCTTGTTTCTCTACGGAACCCTAAAAATGCAATCGTATTGAGTCCTCCCTCCCTCCTTTTTTGAATTCGGTTAATATATCCAATTTACACACAAAAATACATCCACACCATTTTCGTCAGTTTAAATACAACAAAAAATAATTAAAAAAATACCCGAATAAACAACCCCGGGACATTGCGGAGGCAAAGGTTCCCATGACGTTCCCTGGCCGCAGTTCGCCGCTGCAGTGCCGGGGAGATCCCTTGCATCAGGAATGCCCCGGGGCGGATGATTCCGATTGATGTTTTGAAAGCTTTTCGCCAACTTCAAATGGACGTTGACCGCACAGAACGCGATTATTTGACCCGAGCTGTCAATTAGAGTGATTGTTTTTGAATTTGGAAGGATCGGGATTTGTCAAGAGATACAGAATTGAGCATTACCCGACTACAGCGAAGCCAAAAGGAGGGTTATGGTGTTTGACCGGTGTGTAAGTCTGTATTTATGTATGTCTATTTGTGTCACCAGAAAATCTAAACTACTTATCAGAATTTTACGAATGATTTATAATTTGAAGCGTCTTAATCGTCCACTGGTTATAGGCTATTTTACTTCACACGTAATTCAAGAAAGCATAAAGTGATGGGTTTTACATAAACCTCTAGAAAGTGATGGGATTGTTTTGAAAAGTTTTTGAACAGGTTCGTGTTGGGTATCAAATAAAAGGACTTACTTAGCACATTCCAGTCTAAAAGTTAGTAGTGCATTGACCGCCCGATGATAATCAGTTTCATACTCTTTAGAGCGCCGTGTAATAGTAGTTGATTTTTTCGTATGAATCTCTGAGCGATGGAATTATCTAAATATTGTAAGTCAGTGCATTAGTCCCTCGCCGCTGCCGGCAGGAGCTGTATAGTCGGTGCTCGCGCACGAGCGGCTGACATTGTCCTTTGTGCTCGGTGACGTATGTGTATTCTCGCCCGCTCTTATCTCCTAAATTAATTACATAAATCTTGTTTGCATACGTCTTAAGCATATGACACGCCGCCATAATTCAACCAGGCGGGCGGCGGCGGCGGGGCGTACGTTTACACTGCTAATGAACGACGAGTAGTTACAATACGAACGGCGCACACGTGCTCCCTGCCTTCCTCGTGATTTGATTATCCGCAGCAACTAATACCTCCCTGTGGATGTGAACCTGCTCACAGTGCTCATTGTACATTTATGTGCATGTTCCAGCATATAATATAAACAAAGGACCGTTGCGACTGCTTTCTTACAATTATCTATACCTTTCCAGCCGACTACTATGGCAAGTTTGCTATCATTTTCGTATAATTTTAAGATGTAGAAATCATTGCTGGTATTAAGTTTTATAATTTTTATTGCATTATTGCAATAATGTACTTGCTTTGAGAGCTTTTAAAAAGCAGAATCAGATAGCAAACAAAGATACTCTAGTAATGCGTATTTTATGCAGATTCCAATAATATACATTGCAAGAAACTCCTTTTACAAAAAGCTGATAAAAATAATCTGTAACGTGCAATGGCGACTCTACCGCTGCGATGGTATGTTGTCGTCTCAGCCTGGACTTCGCGCGTCATTGCCATATGTTTAGCCTGTTGTACATTGCTTCTTCGGAGCACAGAGCTGGTGGTCTACACCAACTTTTCAGCCATGAAAATCAGACTACTCCACCTCAAACTCAAACTCAAACTCAAAAGTACTTTATTACTGTAGATATTTACATATACATACTTAGCAAACGTCATTTTTTTGCCTCTTCTCTACATTGGACCACTGTGGGAGAAGAAGGGCGAAGAAACTCCCACAGATTTATTTTTAGATCTCTTTTAAAAATAGGTTGTGCTTAACTAATACAATTATGATTTATTTTTATTTAATAAGCTGGAATAAACAATTACAAAATTATTAACAGCAAGGTCTGTGTTGAGCCAGATTAACCCCATACAGTCCTGTCATTTAAGTAATCTTGAACATTGTAATATCCCTTTTTCGACAAAGTCGCTTTAACATGCTTTTTAAATTGCTCAAATGGCAATTTCAAAATCTCCAGAGGTATCTTATTGTAGTAGAGAATGCACTGACCCTTGAAAGAATTGCTAACCTTCGCGAGTCTAAAACGGGGCGCACATAGTCTGTGATTATTTCTTAGGTAAACATTACAGCTATCGCTAAGTTTGGAAAATGTTGTTTAGCGGTGGCCGGGACGATGCGATCAAGACCTACTAAACTGCCTAACAGGTTTCCTAGTGATGACTAATTTCCCGAGCTCTCCAGAAGTAACCGTGAACATTTTAGACAGACCGGCTATAGTGCACCGTAGCGGCTTAACACAAACTTTTTGCGAATTTGCTGACATTATTTGTCCCTTTTATAAAACTTGAATTGGCCACTGTTTCACGTTTGGAACAACTTTGGTCTGCGAACCTAATAGCTTTTAAAATACCACAGGACAAAAACGAGGAACGAGACAGGACAACGACGGACTAAAGTTGATCTTAATACTAGAGTTCCAAAAAGTTGAGAAAATGTCTTTCGCGTGGAATAAATAAAGAAGAGCTTTTTGATCTGATATCGATCCGAAGCCTTACAATTGATTTGGCTGAAGATGTGGAGTTCAATGTGACTCGAAAAGTGTATTTTTTTACTGCGCAAATTCGGCCATTTTTTAATGGGCTTGAGCTCGCAATGATAAGGTGTCGGAAGTTCTGCTTTTATTTTTTTCATCAAACCTTATTTCTATTACGCAGCCAATCTTGCATACTTGTTTTTTCCATGTAGTGGTGGGAATTTTTTCTTGGCGTCTTGAGTGGTGAGGAGCATTGTCCAGTACCACTACCGCATTTTCAACAAGTCTCGGTAAAATTTGCGATATTCTCAAACCGCTGCTCAAAGCGGATCGCGTCCATTGACTCTTGGTCTGTCTTTTTTATTCAAATACATCATCAGCACCGTCTACGAAGCCATTTTCTATTAAAATATGCACCACAATCAGTCGTCTGCCCTTCGAAGTAGGGTAGTAAAATATTGTCGTTTAGAAGTAACTGTAGTGTTAACGTAAGTTTAAGTAAGTCAATAATAATGCTAACCTATTTTGTCAAGGGAATTTGAAAGATTGCAATTGAGCGAAGATACCCCCGGGGAGTCCTATTACAAGACATTCGGAATCATTCTCATCGTGTTCGTGTTCCCGCGACCACGCCGCGCGGTCCTCCAAGCATACTCTGTAAAGGCTATACTTATAGGGATTGTAAATGCCTTTTTTTTACTTTACTATGTAGTGTGCGAACACACCTTTACCCTATCCCTATATAATCAGTATGTATGTATCACTCTAGGATCATTAAACGCCTGTCTATTGAACAAATGACTCGTCTCATTCACCACCTATAGGCCGATCCTTACATGGCGACCTTGCCAGGCCAGCCTACCTCTCGCGGGGTAGCGCTGGGCCGAATGGCCAGTGAAATATAAAATAGTGGAAATGTGAGATGAAAAAGTGGAGAATTAATAAAAAGTGAGAAATAATGAAGAAATGGAAAAAAAGTGAATAAATTAAAGAACTATAAAATGCATAGAATGCAAACATAATTTTAATTAAAATGTTAAAATAATACATAGTTTTCTAAAAATTAAGCAAGAAGAATAAATATAAAATGAAGAGTGAAAACTAAGGGAAGAATTAAAATAAAAATGAGGAATAAAAATAATAATGAAGAATAAAAATTAAATTAATAAAGAAAAGAAGAATAAAAGTAAAATGTGTGCTTAAAAAATAAAATAAAGGAATCCTGCCGGGTGCCGGGCGAATTTCAAGCCTAAGTGATGTGGAAAGCCGGGCGCCGGGCGTAACTGTACGGGTCCGATGAGGAGCAGCTGGGAGATGTTTCCCGGAGCGAGCTGCAGCACTAAGGCAATAGAAACGATAGGTGCCACGCGAAGTCTTCGTGATCGTGAGTCGTAACCCGATTTTTTTTTGTAATTGTTTAGTGATTTTCGTGAGATATTTTATTTGAGACAATTTATTAGTAAACAATTACCGGCATAATTGTTCATTTGTAAATGTAAAAGACATATTGAACGATTAGAAATTGAATATTTAAGAAATTAAAATTGTTTTGTATGTGTATGCTTTACTTCCCCGAATATGGTGTAATAAATAATTCAGATTAATTTGTAAGGGGTTGACGACAAGAACTACATTTTTTTAAATAATTTAGTTTGATGATGAATGAGTTAAAGGATGACATTGATTGTGTGGCGTATGTTTGTGTGTATTTTTTCCAGTGAATTTATAATTTTAAATTGTAAAGTATTTACAATAATTGTCTTAGTAACATATCCAGTTAGTACGTATTCAAACCATATTTGCATGTAACGCGATGCAGTACAATACAGATAACAACAGAAAACCAAATTAGGAGACCACCTAGAAATTGTTTAGCAGTTGCCAAATTAAGATAATACCGATAATTCGCTTAGAAGTTCTGACGAGAATGGATCGTAACAATACCTAGCAGCTCTTATTGCAGCTGCACTACTATAAAAGTAATGATGAAATTTTAATATAATGAATAAATGACTCAGAGAACTTTTTTTAGAAACCGTATTTGGTGATGGATGTTGTTCGAGATTATAGGGTTCAGTGGAGGAATGAAGTATTGCGCCGTATGTTAAAATAGAGCATCCTAGTGAGTGAAAGTAATACGCAGTTGAATAAGTAGAGTTGGTGAAGTATACATTAAATTGACTTTTATTTGTTTTGATTGTGAATAGAGAGATGTATATTATCGGAAAGTAAATTGTGTTGTAGTTACGTTTTGAAAATATGCGTGATTATTATTGTTATATAGAGAAAATAACTGAGTTTGAGGTCAAATTAAAAGAAATATTCACGATTTAGATTAGAAGTTATCACAAAATTGAATAAAAATTTGCTACAGAAAAGTTATCATTTTGAAGGAAGTAGAAAGTGTGTATGTGGTTTTTAATTGTCTTTTTGTTTGTGTATCTTTAATGTGTTTAATGTAATGAGAATATTCAGTGTATGGAAGGTATGTGATATAAAGTGTAAAATGTGAAGAATAAAGTATTAATGCCTCGCAACCGTTCATGTATTCAGTAAAAATACAAAGCTATTTTTATTATAAAATAATAATTATGATTTACACCTATTGTACAAAGCAAGTACCAAAATGTTTCAGTTCACTTGGTAACAGTTCCAGTTAATCCAAAAGGTATAGTAATTCAATACAGTGTTTGCAAATATGTACATGCAAGCAACCTTAGCACATGTTTTGATTGCAGAGTAAAATAATTGTTCTTATGAGAAATAACAGTTCATGTTACTGCTACTTCTAAATAAAGATAAAGATATTAGTTTCTGCTGACTGATATGAGATACATAAATGGTGATGGATTTTTGTGGTCTAATTTAGGGTACCGCAGCGAAGTATATTAGAACCATTATAACAAGTAGTTAATTTGAAAAAAGTATGTATTTATTTCAGTTTTAGTTAATTTTAGACATATAAATACATTAGAGTATTTATTACGTGTATATTGCGATATATATACGAATATATTTGATTTATGAAAAAAAAAGAAAAACAGATTATAAAAATAAGGTATGTATATTTTTTTCAGGTTCTGGCTTAAACTTGCATTCATTTATAAGTTTTTCAGATAAATTTTCAGTTTAGGACATACCGTATATCCTCAAATAACAAAAATATATGAGCAACGGAACCAAGTTAGTTACATGAATTAAAAGTTTGTTTCAGTAATTAACTTTCGTGCAATGCAATGTGCAACTAAGTTTTTTTTATAGAATTATAGTCTGATCAGCGAATATAGTCTCTTCATAGAAGTAAGATAATTTTGTTTTATATGGTTTTAAAAAATTACATGACAAAGAAAACTCATGTTCAGAATAGTATTACTGTAAAATACTTGAAAATTTTATGTTATTTTTTAAACTGTCGTTATGATGATTCAGTAAGATTATAAAATGAAAGGATAACACTTTGGTAATTACTTAGATCTTGTGAAATCTTCAGTTAGTAAATAGATATTACATATAACTTTTAAATTATTTTGTTCGTTTGGGAATAACAATCAGTTTATTTTGTCGAAAGTCGATAGGTTATATATTTTTTTTAGTTACAAGAGTTGTAGTGAAGCCGACATAGTACAATATGTATTGTGGTTGTTACTTAAGTACTTGTCGATGTAATATGTTTAGTATGCTTAATTGCTTATGTTACTTACATCATTATTATTTGCGTGAAGTGTATGATGGAAAGAGTATAAATAAATTATGAAAGGAAGTAAAAGTAATATGTACCTTGTGTTTGAAATGGAAATAAGTTAGTGTTGTGAGAAGTTGAATGACAGAAGATACATGAAGGGATACGTTAGGTTGATGATTGAGATAAAATATGTTTTGTTTATGGCTACGTATACCTAGGTTTGTTTGATCTGATCAGGAAGATTTAAAAGGATAACAATTATGTTGATATGAGATATTTTATTATATGTGTGGTATGAGATGCAAATTGTTTATAAAGAGTGCGGATTAGTAAAGTTTTAAGATCGCTATATATTTTATTTGCCAGTAAAGTTATGTAATTTCGCATTACATAGGAAAGTTATATTTTTGTTTGATTTTAGAATGTTGGTGTTGTGAGTTATATAGAGAGTATAGTGAATTAGGTATGGATTTGTTTCTAGAACGAAACAAAAAGAGAATGTTTAGAATGTTGAGATAGGAACTCATGTGCACTGAGTAAGACAGCTGGGAACACTTCATTTAGTAAGCTTTCGAAAAAATTTGGACTGATCATCCAAGATTTGCAGATTGTCTTAAAATTCGAAGGATTCGTATTGATTGAGTATAAGTTATGTTTTTAGTATGGTACTTAACTATTGGCGAGTCCGATATGTTATTGTATTTTCATCAGTCTCAAAGGTACAAGGTACAAGGCACGAATCCTTCCTCTTCGATCATGACGTGAACGAGTTTCCTTTGTGAGAAGGTGGGATCTCGATGACCTAATAAGCTCGCGAGCAGGAGCAGGCTCAGGCAGGTAGACCTGGAGCCAGGTACTAATAGTCTATGTATTTAAATATTGTTATAATAAAAGTACCATAAGACGTCTATAAATAAATAAAAAATGAAAGTACCTATACAAGTGCACTCACTATAATGTGAAATAATATGGGATCCGGATACCCTTAAAAAGTACCTATATGAAGTTGAAGCGGACTAAAAATAAAAGACTGATTGATTGAGATTGTTTATGAAAAGAAAGTATATTTTGTTGGTTTCAGGAATGAAGGGTTATTATGACATATGATATATTTTATACACAAAGTAAATTTAATGGTTTCGAGAATGTAGGCATGATATGATAAACTCAAATAAAATACGTAAATAAAGTAAGTTTGTGATTGAAGAAATAAGAGTTGAATAAATCAACAAAGGAAGAAATAAAAGGGCGATCCAGAAAATAATGAGAGATTTTAAACATGGCAATTACAAAGTTTTGATTTAGTAATATTTTATTTAATGTGGTTAAACAAAATAATGATTCATATCGTCAACCCTAGGTACATTAACTGATTTTTAGTACAACCCTAGTTACATTTAGTTGTATTTTTTACCCTTTAATTTTATGTTATCGTACAACCGTAAATTTAGTTGATATTGTATTGCTCTACATTCATTTATTGTTATGCAACTCTACATCTTCAAAATTTAATTTTATGTTTTATGTGATAAGATTATATAATCTCATATTAGTTTTAATTTAGTTTAATAAGACTGAGGAGATGATATTTCTATATAATCATGTTTATTGTAATGATGTTAGAAACAATATATCGTTTCCTTTATACATTTTATATCAATGACAGTGTATGCTTTATCGAAATAGAAATTGTTGAAAATTTACATAAAATAAAATAAAAGTGTTTTGTATACATACAACAAATATCTGTATACTCAGGTTTATACTTAAATGAGAAGTGCATATGACATATGTCTATTATTCACTTGCTGAAAATTTTCTAATAGATATTCCGAATGTGTAAAAAATTAGATGATGAAATTTTCTAAACATTAAATTGACAAAAATTTTATAGAGCTGGTGCTAAATTTAAGTGTCTATTTGTAAAATGTTATTTGTTATTACTATGATTTGAGTTACACAGATTTTGAAAGTAAATGTGACTGATATATCATTATTGTGATGTTATCTTATGTCTAATATCAATTGTTTTCATGAAATTTTATTCAAAAAATATGATACTATATATTTTCTTTGAAAAAAGGGGGGAAGGTGTAGTGTGCGAACACACCTTTACCCTATCCCTATATAATCAGTATGTATGTATCACTCTAGGATCATTAAACGCCTGTCTATTGAACAAATGACTCGTCTCATTCACCACCTATAGGCCGATCCTTACAACTAAATAGGAAAGGGACTACCATTCAAACGTCTTCAGCATGTTCTGTTGTTCTTACCTCTACCCAGGAGAACGTGTAGGATGATGGAATCCAAGTGATTCCTACGGAAATGTTGATATCTTCTGAACTGACGGTTTTCCTGTACCACGAATCGAGCAACGACAGCCAACTGACCAACTGACAACATTATTGCGTACGAGAGAAAAGGACAGAGATAATAATTATTCGCTATCGCAATATAACTCGGTAAAGGTAAGATTTTACATTCTTTATCTCGACAAATTGGCATTACTTTAGAAAGTCGGAACCCACGAGGGCAGGTTCTCGATAACTTCATTGACCATCACAACTTGTTTGCTATGCTATGAATACCTTATTCAAGAAACGTCCCTTCCGAAAATGGACTTGGGCCAGCCCAGATGGTCAGACGCAAAACAAAATAAACTGTTACGTCAGTACACAAACGAACAGCATCACCGGTGTCAGCGTATTAAGTCGTTTTAGACAAGCAGTGATCACCGTTTAGTAAGAGCAATATTTCAGTATAGCCTGCAGAAAAAGAGATCAAATATGGATCGAATTCACCATGTGAAATATGACAGTATACACCGTATTTCAATCTTCAGAAAGTTTCGCCTTGATCTAAAAAAACAATTTGATTGCCTAGAAGAAGAGAACCTAGATATAAACTTAATGAATGAGAAACTTTGTAACATCACTGCAGAAACGACAAAGAAACATCTTGGTGGCTCCAAACAAAAGGTGAAAAACTTTCTCCTGAAAATCTTTCCTATTATCTCAAAGACGAGATTAGAAAATAAAAAGTTAAGTAGCCTTGCCGTTATATACTGTGAAAAGGCATTCGACAGTGTCGAGCACTGGGCCGTGTTTCATTCTCCCCATCGGTGCAATGTTGACAAGCGACACGTGGATATCCTCCGGGAGCTCTACCGAGACGCAATTCTTTGAGTACAGATGCATAGGCTCTCTGACTTCGTGCCGATTCGGCGAGTTGTGCGCCAAGGAGACACGACACGATCTCACCAAAGCTGTGATCTCAATGGTGTGCTTATAGACACTCGACTGGAAGGACAAAGGTGTTAATATCTACGGCCGATGTTTTTCACATCTATGCTTTGCCGATGACCTTATCCTTCTTGCCGAAAACGTTGGGGAATTTCAGATAATACTTGAATACCTGCATAAAGCTTCACTTAGGGTAGGCCTGAGGATGAAAGTTTCCAAAGCCACGATTATGACCAACATCATCAATCACCATCAACCTAGCATAATCGTACGTAATTGTCATCACCGTGGACGAATACATTTACTAATTTTTCAAGTGAAAGATCTCCAGGCGCATACAACTGCGTTAAGCCGCCTTTTTAAATTGGAAGACCTCTTAAAGTCCAAAATCCCTCAATGCCTGAAAACCAAGGTGTTTAGCCAATGTGTCCTGTCCTGCCTATACTCACATATGGATCCGCGACAAGACCGCTTACAAAGGAATACATGTATAAAAAACGAGTAGCACAATGGACAATGCAGTATGCTATGCTCGAAGTCTCCCTTCTAGACCACATATAGATACAGGTCGAGATACGACAACGTACCGAGGTCTCGGATGAGAGTATGCGGATCGCAAGGTTAAAGTGGCGATGGGCAAGTCAATTAGCTAGGAGGGACGAAGGCATATGGACCAGGCGGTGACGGAATGGCGGTGGGTGTCGTCAAAACAGCCGGGAAACTAGTGTGTCAGGTTGCCCTAGGAACATAATAAATGGCGTAAAGAAGAGGAGGCCTTTAGTTTATGTTTATTCATTATTTAAACAATTGACATTGTATGAGAAAACAAGTCTTAAAGTAACTTATTACTTTTAAAAAATCGTTTAATATTAATTATTTATTAATGAAAAAATCATCTAGTGAATATAGATATTTCGTAAGCAAGACATTTTTACTCCACAGAGGGTGCAGGAGGATGGATAGATAGATAGATAGATTGTGGACGCTGATAATATAGAGCATTAGATCACTTTCTAGCGTGATTAACCACCACTGAGAGGTAAACCGTTTTTGTTAGACTAATTTATTGTAAAAGGATGATCTTGAAATTGATATCATTAGAATCTGCATAAAATACGCTTTAATAGATTATTTAATTTGTTATTTTTTCTTGCTTTTGAAACATTATTAGCTCTCAAAGCAAAAATATCACTGCAAACTTTTCACTTATTTTTCGAATTATTCAAAAAATTACAATGAAAAGACTTAATACCAGCAATGTTTTCTCCATCTTAAATTTATACGAAAATGATACCAAACTTGCCACAGTTGCCGGCTGGACACGCATAGTTTTTTTTTTTATAGAAGATGGTCGGGCGGGTCTTTTGTAAACCACTCCTCACCCGCCAGCATTTTTTTAATGTAGCCCGCGCTAGAAATGCTTAGAATTACTTTAAGAATAAATGTGATAAAGCTCATAGTGCATAAAATAAACGGTTAAGTGCGAGTCGGACTCGCGCACCAAGGGTTCCGTACACGTCTGTAGAGAACTATTATGTTTGTATATCATGTATATGGAAAAAGTTCGTCCATCACGGGAATCCTGTCTTTGAATGTGTTTCTATTTTTAACCGACTTTAAAAAGGGGGATTCTCAATCAGGTTGTATTGCGTAACACCAGAGAACCAAAACTCCCAGAAAAAAACAATAAAACCAGAAATAAGAACTATCAGATCTGCAAACTGAAAATATGTAGGAAACAAAACCGAAATAGTATTAGAATCTCAAAAACCTTCTCAATTCAGGCAAAACTTTAGAAAAATACGTTTACGATAGGCTCTTTAAGTAGGTATGTATTTTCACCAAAATTTTTTTTTTGTGATCAAACTGCCAAATTACAGTTTTTCGATTTTATCCTTTATTTGTGCTGTAACACCTTGATTTGCCAAATTTCATGATTGCAGGTCAACAGGAAGTACCCTATAGGTTGTGATAGTACCAAGCAAACTCAGAAAAATTGTGATATTAACGGCGGTATTTCTTGATCGCCTTGACCTAATATTTTCACTATTTAAAAGACCACAGAGCCAAAGCCAGAGACCACTTAAAAGACTTGAGCAATTGATATTAGTTTCAACTTTATAACTCCTTCCTTTATAACGCGTTCCTGAGAAATAAGGTCTTATCAGACATATAGGCAGACAGACAGAAATTTACAGTTTTCGTATTTTTCCCTTTACCCGTGCGGTAATACCTTGCTTTTTGCTGAATTTCATGATCCTAGGTAAACCGCAAGTACGCTGTTGGTTTTGATTCCGTTGCGTGTATCGAGCAAGTTTAGCAAGTTCAGCGAATTTGGGATGTCAACGGCCGTATTTTTTGATTGCGTGGACCTAGAAGTTTGAATTTTTCATAGCACCAAGGGTCCATAGTCGTGAGTATTTGATATCATTTTTAATTTGATACCTTCACGCGTTCCTAAGAAAAAGGGTTGTGTCAGACGGACAGACGGACAGACGGTCATCAAAGTGATCCTATAAGGGTTTCTTTTTTTCTTTTAAGGTACGGACCCCTAAAAATAAAGGTTCTATATGGAGGCGATCCAATGACTCGGAGATAGAGCATCGTGTCAGAGGTGAGGTCGTCAGGTGCCATCCGCCAGGCTCACGGGCGGCGGCGGCGGCGGCGGCGGCGCGGGAGGCGTCGTCGGTCATGATTTCCCAGGGCGGGCGCTGTCGGGACTTGGTGCGACGACTTCACTCACCGACTCAAGACGTGAAGGCGACGCCTTATTGCAATCACGTCGCCGCCCTCGCCTGATGGGACCCCTGCACCGCCCGCTGCATCCTCACTTTATACACAATACAATAGACAAAATACCTTGCCACTCGATGGCCCGTCACTCAGCCGATAATTGCGAAGCGCTTTGCGTGCGGCCCGGGCCTCGTTGTTATCCCGGGCGGGAATCCCGCGGCAAAACTAAATTGTCTGTTTCGGCAGAACTGCGGGATTTTATAAAGGTTAGGGTTTTTTTATAAGTTCGTACATGTGATGGGGTTTTACATATCATGCTTTATTCATCAGAGCAGATGTGTACAGCGGTAGAGAGGTTTTTGTCGGGGCTGTGTTCAGGTGTAACTCGGTTGTCAAGGAGTATATCAATAGAGCGGGTAGTTGTAGATAGTTTGGGCGCCGACAAGGAAGGTTTGTGCCAGGTCGGGTGGCGGTGGCAGTGGCGAGGCTCCGGGGCACTCAGGCATGTGTAATCATCTGCTATTGTGCGCGGTAATTGGGTGTCTGAGCTGACATCCCGGGCATTTATTCCCGATAAATTGAAAACTGCTTTGTGCTCGGAAGCGGGGCTGCGGGCTGGCTGCGGGTAGCGTTTTTCTAACTTTATAAACGAAATACGTGATTGGACTCCACGCGCGGTCTTATTCACTGAGACGATGCACGTACGTGCCGTAGAATCAATCTTCACATCTTTATTATAAACTTTACCAATCGTAGTTTCTGCACTGCGAGTCTATACTCACGTGTGAGTGGTTATGAATTTGAAGTAGCAGTTTGCGTTCGCTTTTATCTACTTATTCCTTCAATATAGTCACCTAAACAAAGGGGAGAGGCGCGCCCGGCTCGAGTGTGTGGAATATACGGAATATTAACGTGGAACTTCAGAACCGCAATAGCAATTTTGATGAAACTTGTGCCTGTCGTAGACGGCGTTTACTTTTACGCCGGCTTGTTAAGGAGCGTTGAAAGAAAGTGCTGCCTGCGGTTAGATGCCGCTGGGAGGGATGCGGGGGCGGGGGCGGGGGCGGGCGGAGCGAAGGGGGCGCTTCGAGCCGACTGAACAGTGGCTCAAGCAGGAATAATAACCAGAGCGAAAAAGTGTTCGAGTTCAGAAAACATGAACCTTATGTCATTGTACAAAAGAGTCACTGACATTTCGATTCGCATACTTTTTCGACGCTTAATTATTCCTGCTTCCTACACAGGCTAGTTTTAATAAAACTTCCACCTTCTCCATAGCGGATTGAACCTAAGAGGTTTATATTAGCCGTTAATCTTTATTAGCTTTCGGAATCTAGTAATTGCGTCATTAGCGATACTAGCTCCTCTCACCGGAGCCCGGCGATGCTACAACGGCGTCATTTACATATTTTAATAAAATGATATTGCAACTGAATCGTAACTGAGGACCTGATTTAAGTTCTCACGGCGATGAATGTAGATCGCCGCCGCGGCGCCGCAATTTCACATTTCAATTCTGGAATTAATAGCAGAGCAGAGTCGTGGCGGCGCGGCGCGGCCTCGTCTAATATCTGCGTCACTCCCGAACACTTCTGTTAGGAATGAAATAAATTAGTGGCAATATGCGGCGCTCGTCTACTGCGGATCGAATCTCGGTTATTTTGTAATCGAACTGTCGTTTTTACTCCGTCATGGTCGTCACTGGGTTTCGGCACTAGCGATTCCGAGTCGGTACGTGTTCCTATTTTGGGTGGTTCACGCCGCCGCTTGTCTCTACTAAGCGTGCATTAATATTGTCAATAGTCGGAGTTAGTGGAAGTGATGTACGTGTCCCGCCTGCCGCTATCTGCCGCGCGCGCCGCTCAGAATGCGAATGTGCCCCGCCGCCCCGCCGCCCCGCCGCCCCGCCGCCCCGCAGCCCCGCGGCCCCTCCGCCCACGTAACGCCCCATAAACTCGCGTCTTAATTTTAACTTTATTTCTCACCGCTACCGTGTTCCGAGAAAATTAAGTGTGAACGAACCACCGGAGGATCCGCCGCAGTGTTTTCTTGAGCTTTCTTCTTCTCATATAAATGCATATTACGCGAGTGATTCAAGTTGAGCACACCTTCATATCCAGCTCATAATCGTCAGTGATTTGCTAACCACTTCTGGCAAAATGAATACCCATCAGAAATGCACACTATAACTTAATAAATCGACAACTACACGTGGCTTTTCCATTGGGGTTTGAGAATGACTATGACTAACCGAATACTAGTAACTTCTGTACATACTACGGGAAATTCCTTAAACATCATGTTTTCCTTTACAATGATAAAACAAGATGAATCTCGTTTTTAATTAGCATGCTTTGCAAATATGTTGCATTCAATGTCGACCAATATATTAGGTGGTTGCCAGGTTACAGGCTACGAACGGCAGGTAGCGCTACCAATACATACTCGTAGCAGGATGTCAGAAATGTTTCAGCAAAACTTACCATCCCGTTGACAAAATAATCTTGGATTGTAGATTTGCAGTGCTATAGACATTTACCTATCTGAGAGCTGTTTCGTGTTGCTCAAACCTAACGATGCTTATCTATAATATACTATACTATACTGCAATTTGAAGACGCCAGTCTGCAGACTGCGCTAACTAGAGTAAACTGAAATTCAATTTTACTTATCCAATATGACTATAGTTATGTTCACAACGTTTCGTTCTAAACTAATTAAAATAAGGACGTTTTATATCTTAGCTAAACGTATGTAGAATCAACATCAAACACACATAGCGAAATTTAATTATTGAGTTCCCGGAAAATTGTACATTGACACAGCCTCGACATATTCAGCGAGAGCGCGTGCTTGTACATTACACTATTTCACCAGCGGTAAGCCACCGACACGTTAAGGCACCTATTAAATAAGCAGAATTACCTCCCATTCTATTTTGGCTAGATTAAACACTCAGATACTTTCATAATGATGTTAGAACGTTTCGGCGCGGCCGCGGGCGGAGGTGGTGGTGGTGGTGGTGGTGGCCGCACGGGAACCGCACTCAGCAACAATAATACACGAATCGATTGGCAATTCCGGCGGTTTCGTATCTGGTTATTGCGAGTTTACCTCGAGAGCGCGTCGTCGGAGCGTTCGGAATTTTCTCAAAGGTGGAAGTTTTCTCGGGCGCATGCAATTTGGAAGTTGTGCGAGGGTCGACCGCCGCCGCCGCCGCCGCCGCCGCTTGCTCGGCCTAGCTAGACTTGCCGGCTAGGAAGGGCCGCCGCCGCCGCCGCTGCCGTGAGCCGCACAATACCGGTTATTGGGGCAATGTAAAGCGCTCCGGGCCGCGCCTAAGACGAGCCCCGCGATGCAAATGAAATTCGGAGCAGGCCGCGACCGGACAATGCTGCCCCTCGTTATTATTCAGCTCTCGGTGAATTGCTTTTATCTCCTTAATGGAAAAGTAAGATATTTATTTCGGGTTCGCGAATGGCCTTTTGAGTTTTCCTACTTATAACCTATGTTTACTTAAGCCGCGGCTTATCCCGTTGCGGGTATTTGTCTAGCTAATTAATGAAACGCTATTTGACTGACTGGCAGGCAACGTAAGTACAGTCCAAACCGGCGGTCCTAGAATAATGAAACTTTGTATACCTAAGGGTTCCTTATATAGCATAGGCTAGCACTAAGATGGATTTGGGTAAATGTATTCCCAAATGGGGAGAAATAGAGGGTTACAGTTTGTATGATAATCAAAAACTACTCAAAAACTAATGATGCCGAAATTTTGAGGTAGTTTATAAGTTATCAAGAGTTTTTCTAATTTGAACTTACTAGGGGGGAGGGAAATGGGGGGTGAACTTTTTACTGGCTGGAGCTGGACTGACAGGCGATCCACAAGCCACATGCGAGCACAGCTGGACTGACAGGCGATCCACAAGCCACATGCGAGCACAGCTGGACTGACAGGCAATCCACAAGCCACATGCGAGCACAGCTGGACTGACAGGCAATCCACAAGCCACATGCGAGCACAGCTGGACTGACAGGCGATCCACAAGCCACATGCGAGCACAGCTGGACTGACAGGCGATCCACAAGCCACATGCGAGCACAGCTGGACTGACAGGCGATCCACAAGCCACATGCGAGCACAGCTGGACTGACAGGCGATCCACAAGCCACATACGAGCACAGCTGGACTGACAGGCGATCCACAAGCCACATGCGAGCACAGCTGGACTGACAGGCGATCCACAAGCCACATGCGAGCACAGCTGGACTGACAGGCGATCCACAAGCCACATGCGAGCACAGCTGGACTGACAGGCGATCCACAAGCCACATGCGAGCACAGCTGGACTGACAGGCGATCCACAAGCCACATGCGAGCACAGCTGGACTGACAGGCGATTCACAAGCCACATGCGAGCACAGCTGGACTGACAGGCGATCCACAAGCCACATGCGAGCACAGCTGGACTGACAGGCGATCTACAAGCCACATGCGAGCACAGCTGGACTGACAGGCGATCCACAAGCCACATGCGAGCACAGCTGGACTGACAGGCGATCCACAAGCCACATGCGAGCACAACTGGACTGACAGGCGATCCACAAGCCACATGCGAGCACAGCTGGACTGACAGGCGATCTAAAATTTTTTATCACACCTGCTCTGAAAATACATACTAATTATACCAATTAGAGGGAAGAAACGCCTTTATCCCGCCCTTCAAATCCTTTCATCCCAAGGTATGGAAGTTTGTATGAAAATCCTTCCGACCCAAGGGTGGGAAGTATGTATGAAATTCCATTACATACCCGGTTTTTTTTTTTTATTTGTCAGCAGTCATACTGCAAAGAGACTTTAACTGTCTACTAATTAAATTTCAAGTAAATTGTTACTGGCCACATACAGTTTTTTTTTACCAGTTACCAACCTCCTTGGTGCATACAGAAAATTAAAAACGAAATTATTTTTGTATATAAAACGCGCGGAATCACGGAAGAAGTGGCTGCATGACCTTATGATCTTAGCCTACTCCAGAAACGGGCGAATAAAAAAAGGAAAAGCCCGCGCATTTTCGCAAAAACTTCGATTGATTTAGCATTTATCTTTGTGTTTTTTGTAAAATATGGATGCATTTATGTCTATAATTTTCCTCGTAGGTGTAATAAAAAACACTATACATACCTCAGGATAAAGTACAGTTCCATACCTCAAATGGTTTGCGCCCCTCGCAAGCTCGTGGCGCAAATGCCATAATCTCGGTATGGAACTGTCACTTTCTTCCCTCTGAAGTAATGTACTATTATTTTATTATATATAGTTTATTAATTTGGCAAGTAGTTTATAGATGTGAGACGTCAGTTTCATAAAGGTTTAAAGAATTAAACAGCCCTCACCTCAGCATTTAATTTCATCCCTGTCGGAATCAGCGCAGTAAGGAGGGCAATACTAGCAATCTCAATAGCAAGGAAATTGGCACTTGTGATTCCCCTCCCCAAAACGTCCAATCCCGCCTCCTTTAAAGATTTCCGTCCCATATCTATTCTGCCTATCCTCTTCAAAGTCCTGGAATCGATTGATCACTCCCAACTCTCCTCCTACCTTTCCTCAAAAATGTTACTGAATCCCCACCAATCAGGTTTCAGGCCGGGTCACAGCACTACCACAGCACTGTTCAAAGTCACTGACGACATTCAATTAGCTATGGATCAAAAGCAGCTTACGGTCCTTACACTGCTTGATTTCAGTGGCGCCTTCAACTGCGTCGATTTCGATATACTAGTTGAAATTTTAAAGTCAGTTAATGTCTCCTCGCACTCTACTCTCTTGTTTGACTCCTACCTGAGAGACCGCCAGCAACGCATTAAGTCTGAGGAGATCTCAACGGACTGGTGTGATCTCTCCGCAGATGTTCCGCAGGGAGGCATCCTTTCTCCTCTCCTCTTCTCGGTATTCATTAGCTCCATCTCTGACGTTCTTACCTCTTCTTATCATCTGTACGAGGCGTTGAATACTGATCTCGATAACATCAGGAAATGGGCGACCTCATATGGTCTGCTTGTCAACCCGGGCAAATCGCAGGCCATGATTTTGGGTACTCGTTACTCTCTACCTACCTAGTTCAGAAAATGCCCGTCGACCCTATATTGTATAATGGTAACATAATTTCATACAGCGAGAAAGCCAAGAATCTTGGGGTTGTATTTGATAAATAGTTGTCCTAGTCGCCCCATTTTTGTGAGGTCAGCAGAGGAGTCTTTGCGTCATTTCACTCCCTACGGAGATTGCAGCACTTCCTGCCGCAGCAGACTAAAATCACCCTTGCCCAGTCCCTCCTACTACATTTAATCGACTATGCGGATGTTTGCTGGATCGGTGCGAACGAAGAACAACTGAACAAAATCGAACGACTTCAAAACGTAGGGATTCGGTTTGTCTTCGGGCTGCGCAAGTATGACCATGTCTCACAGTATCGCAAGGAGTTGGGGTGGCTTCCGATCCGCCTTCGTCGTGATATGCAAGTTCTCTCCTATTTGTTCAACATTTTGCGAAATAACCGCTACCCCTCATATCTTCGAGAACGTTTCTAGTTTATTTCCTCCAGGCATAGCAACCGGAGATCCCACACGATGTCTCTTCTTTCTACTCCTCGGCATAACACTGCCGCTTACAAACACTCGTTTAGGTTAACGGTGATCCAACTGTGGAACGCACTTCCCTGCGCTATTAGAGATAGTCCCTCAATTTTCACTTTTAAGCCAAGACTGAAAGAGCATTTCCTTTCTCTTTCCTGATAGGTACTTTTATATATGTATATAGTATATGTTTGATATATATTAAATTTTTTGCTTTTGTATTGTATTTAGTATATATCATTTATTACATTATTATGTTTTAGTTGTAAACAATTGGATGTGTACAGTTTTATTGCGCACTAGGACTCTCCTGTTGCACAATTTTTCCTGTCCTGCCTAGGTTTGCTGGTAGAAATCTCTTAATTACGTTTTATATATATATATCATATAACCAGTCTACTTAGATTTCCACATTGTAACAATAATCTTAACTGTGCTTGATATTGTCGTGCCGCCCACGATACAGGCTTTGCCTAGTGTGGGGTCACTGTTATCAATCAATCAATCAAATGTCTTCATTACTGAAGATATTGACATATACTTAGCAAACGTCATTTTTTGCCTCTTCTCTACATTGGACCACTGTGGGAGAAGAAGGCCGTAGAAACGACCACAGATTGATTTTTAGATCTCTTTTAAAAATTGGTTCTGTTTGAGTAATAAAATTCTTACAATATTAATTAAGCAGTAATAAATAATTACCAAATTATTAACAGTAGGTTCTGTGTTGAGTTAGATTAACCCTAATTAGTACCGTCATTTAAGTAATCTTAAACATTGTATTATTCTTTTTTGACAAAGTCGCTTTTACATGGTTTTTAAATTGCTCAAATGGTAATTTCAAAATCTCCAAAGGTATCTTGTTGTAGTAAAGAATGCACTAACCCTTGAAAGAATTGCTAACCTTCGCGAGTCTAAACCGGGGCGCGACTGTATTTGATTATTTCATATTCATATTCTTTATTGCACAGATAATACAAAGATACAAACAGTTAAAAGAAATGTTATAAGCAAAGGCGAGCTTATCTCTAAAAAGAGATTTCTTCCAGCAAACCTAGGCACATTCCTAAGGTAAACATTACAGCTATCGCTACGTTTGTAAAATGTTGTAAGGTTCTGGCGTATAAACATTATATTTTCGGAAATTGACTAGCTACAGTTAGTAAGTAAATTTATTTAAAAAGCTCTCTTGAGGAGTCTGTGTATTTTAAATTGTAAATCGCTCGAATGGCTCTTCTCTGTAAAATAAAAATAGTTTGAATATCCGCTGCTTTCCCCCACAACAAGATACCATACAACCTAGATGTAGCTACATCCGTGTTTTGTCTGATGTTCCTAACAGCATAAGCCGCAGAACTTTATTTACCTATGTGGGGTCCCCACTGCTTGTCCACCACTTTTGACTTACACAAAGATGGAATATAGTTTAGTACTTATGCTTAATTGTAACTGCTACTCAAGCTAATGTGTATCAACCTTTATACGAAATGAATTTATTATTGTTATTAGAGTTTGTATGAAACTCAAAACCTAGCTGACCTATGAAGTTGCAAGTCAAACAGGTTTGGGAGTGTCAATTAAAATTATATTGGAGACGTCAATATAGATAAGGCATTTTAGTACAGTAACTGGCAATAATTTTTGCACATCGGTCTTTGGAAAGAGACTCGGCTAATTTCGGCTCTGTAGAGCCTTGTCACACACTATATGTGTGACGTGTGTCAGTCGTTGTACAGGTGCAGTAGAGGACGGTCGCATTTAGTTGAAAATATATAATATATGGTTGTTGAGATCCCCAACTTTAAATGGTACGATGGCATGTTTAGAAAAAAAAGGAAAACCTTTAGGTCTGTCACGCGAAATTATTTACAATGCTTATCAATATTTTGTGACCGTAAAAAAAATTGCGGATGACAAGTTAAGGCATTTTTTTAAGAAGGTTCATCCCTTCCGCCTGATTCAGGGAGACAACGATGCTACCGCTCGTTTAAGAATAGAACCTCTGCCCCGAATAGAACCTCTGCAGACCAGGGGGTCCCATCCTTCCAGGGATCAAGTTAACAATGCGCCCCCTGCGCTAACGCAGTGGCGGTAGGTTAGCATCCTTAACCAGCACGAAGTCACCAATACTAGGGGGACACATTTTGTCGGCCCACTTAAGACGCTGTTGTAAGATGTGCAAATACTCGACCAACCAATGCTTCAGAAATCATTGATAAACTGCTGTAGCATCGATACCGTGACTCAAAGGGGTACTCGGGCAGCGCGTTAAGTGGCTGTCCTATCAAGATATGATCGCGAGTTGAGAACGGCTTCGATCTTATAAAACAACGTCACGAAATCTTCAAAAGTCGGCGCGGTCTGACCTATTATACTCTGACCTATTATATATTATAGGCTTTGAAAATCCCACCCCAGTGAGGGCGTCCGGGAGGACTGAAGGTCCACTGTATAATCCGACGGGAGAGTGCGGTTCCAATATCCACCTTATTAACATTCAAAATTAACAACATCTCGTAAATATCGTTCTTCACCTACAAGCTGGAAGTCCCCTTCGGGAAAGAAATTGTCCAAGTAAGCAATAAAGGCCTCAGTCGAGAGGTCAGTAACGAGCCCGAGATGAACCGCTTTGATGGATAGACAACAAACACGCAGAAATGCGATGCTCCGTAAGGCCAGAAAAATTCCAAACTCCCACTGGAGTATGGCCAACAAAGAGTTGCAGCCCATGTGAGCATACCCAATATGCCTATCAGTCACCAGCAACTCAACTAACTGCCCCTCCTTAGGAAGTAGTAGTGGGTGACGAGCCAAATACGGCAATAACCTCAACATATCGCAGATTCTACACGAAACAAATTAGTAGTAGTGAGAACACAACCAAAGCGATGTGGAGTATAGTTAACAGATAGAGGGGTAAAAACTTTTGAATCCTGTGTCGATATACTGACGTAGCCATAGGCTCCGGCGGACAGAAATTTCCATCGAAGGAACACGCTGCTAACGCAATGAACCTCCGTTTTTCGCCGTCAGGAATGCGTTGTCAGCCGCCCTGGCGCGCGCCCGCCCGCCTGAAGACCGCTCGCTGAGGTAGCTTCACCGCTGACCAAATCTACCTGCATCCCGCAAAAACCCACGAAGGATCGACAACACGTCAATGGAGCTACTGAAACTGGCTGCGATCAAGATTTCACCGATCTTAGCTAGATTATATAACGACTGCATAAAGGCCGGAACCTATCCTGTCGCGATGAAGTGCAGCAAAATAGCTTCCATTTATAAGGGTAAGGGTAACAGAAAAGAAATGGATAACTATAGGCCCGTCTCTGTAGTTCCTGGTATCTCGAAGTCTTCGAGAACGGCATCAGCCGTCGGCTGACCGAGTACCTGACGGACACCGATGCGTTCTCAGACCGCCAGTACGCCTACCGCGAGGGTCGGTCGACGACCGCACTAGCGCGCGAGGTTGTACGCCGCGTGCTCAAGAAGCAGGTAGCGGTGTTATGCTGTGACCTGTCTAAAGCTTTTGATGTCGCTGATCATGAAGTACTAGCACTCAAATTAAGGTACTATGGTACTGATGGTAGGGCCCATAGTTTTCTTACTGATTTCCTTCGGAAACGATCCCAAATAGTAGTTGGCGATGGAGGAAGGGTGAAGTCAAGACCACTGACGATGGTAATTGGCGTAGCCCAAGGATCGTCAGTATCGAACATGCTGTTCTCACTCATGCTGAATGATCTGCCGGCTGCCATTGACTCCAGCGAGATATTCATGTACGCTGATGACGTCGCCGGCGTAGTCATAGCCCCAGACATACGTCAATTTCAGCAATGCCTGAAAGTGACCGCTTCTAAAATAGCCAGGTGGTTCCGAATGAATGGCCTCGTCCTGAATGCAAAAAAAAACACATTTCCTTCACATCAATCTCACAGGTCACCCTATGAAACAGTTGGAGGTGCTGGCGAAGGGCGTAAATTAATCAGTTCGAGGCAACAGCTTTCCTGGGTTTCGAGCTCGACAGAACCCTCACCTGGGGCTCGCACACTAGGTGCGTACGGTTCCCCGCGACGTGGTACGCACCTGCTACTTTACCACGTTCCACTTGGTACTGCAATGTGGCGCCGGGCTGTGGGGGCGCGCCGCAGACTGGTAGCGAGCCTTCCAAATGCAAAAGCGGGCCGTACGGGCAATCCTGACGCTGCCGCAAATAGAGTCGGCCAGGCCGCACTTAAAAGCGCTAGGGATTACCTTACCCTCCATTGTGATTCTGCAGGTGGTAAAATTCGTTAGGGAAAACGCCCACATCTTTAGTGAGCTGGGTGATCGTCACAAATACTGCACTAGCAACACGGGAAAACTCGCCGCGATCTCGCGAAGCCTCGCTCGGTCAGATGCGCTCACGCATATTACGGGCCCTGCTATCTCCACAAGAAATCACGCCCGCCATTACAACAATACCAACAAGTAGTTTCAAACATAAACTGAAGAACTCGCTTATCGGGCGGACGTTGCATAGTCTGGATGAATACTTGACTAGTACAATTGCGTAGCCTCATAGTTTAATATTAGGTACTTAACTTACCCAATGTTAATAATTTTATGTTTAATTATTTAATATTTTTATTACTTTCTCTTGTGTGGTCTTATAATGGCTAGACGTGTAATTCTTACTGTCGAATTACCTTACCCTCCATTGTGATTCTGCAGGTGGTAAAATTCGTTAGGGAAAACGCCCACATCTTTAGTGAGCTGGGTGATCGTCACAAATACTGCACTAGCAACACGGGAAAACTCGCCGCGATCTCGCGAAGCCTCGCTCGGTCAGATGCGCTCACGCATATTACGGGCCCTGCTATCTCCACAAGAAATCACGCCCGCCATTACAACAATACCAACAAGTAGTTTCAAACATAAACTGAAGAACTCGCTTATCGGGCGGACGTTGCATAGTCTGGATGAATACTTGACTAGTACAATTGCGTAGCCTCATAGTTTAATATTAGGTACTTAACTTACCCAATGTTAATAATTTTATGTTTAATTATTTAATAATTTTATTTAATATTTTTATTACTTTCTCTTGTGTGGTCTTATAATGGCTAGACGTGTAATTCTTACTGTCGAATAAACCCAGCTAAATCCTGTGCAATGTTAATTATATTTATAACGTATAATTTAATTCAAATGGATTTGTTTGTGTATAATATGACCTGTAATTGACAATTATGAATAAATGAACTTCCTAGCGGGGGCCCCCGCGGCCCCACGCTGCCTGGTCTCTTTTTCTTTTTTTACACATTATGGTCATAATGTTTAATTTTCCGGATAAGAAATGAGTTTTTACCAAGTAGTTTAACATTATGCTGATCGTAACGTGCGGTTTTTGTACGCAGTAAAGAGGGTTTATGATACGTGTGTAGATAATAGTACATTATGATACAAGTGTGGTATGTTGGTCATTACACTCGAGTCGGTTTTTAAGCCTGAGCCGAAGACGAAGGCTTAATGGAGACGAGAAGTGTAATGACCAATGCTCACGTGTTTCATACGACGTTTTTCAACACACTTGCGAGGAAAAGTAAATAAAACTAACGAAATGCAATACTGTGAATAAACTTAACAAACAGAAACCCATTTAAAAGATGGCGGCCGTAATTTTATTTTTTCGCGCGCTCAGCGCTGCATGCGCGCGCAAGTCTGAGATAAGGGCACCGGCAAAGTAGCTAATCAGCCACATATTTATAAATTTTGAAATTGGGTATTTATAGGTAAAAATACACCGTCAAAATATAAATACCAACAAGCTAACAAGTAGTTTCATGATTTTTTTTAATTATTTATCACATTTTGAATTGAATTTTATATTTACGCAAATAACTACTTAGCTGTTTTCGAAACATTAATACTTCTTGCTTATATTTAAAAAGATATGTAATGAAAAGGCACTAGTGCGATAATGTAATGTGTTTAATATTTATGCTTCGGAACGCACCGGTTTTTTGTTGCGCGGATCGACCGCGAGTAATCGGGACATCACTAAGCGGAAACGGACCGCAGATGTCACTCGTACCAACGAGAGGAAAAAATTGGAGGTTACCTTTACTCTTTTCTCATCGGGAGAACAACATGTCTGCTCAGGCGTCGTGCCATTGATGGTATTTCGGTGTACCAATTACTAAATACAGGCGTCGGGCCTGGTCGGAGTGTTAATCATCTACATCGTCGGGAAATAAGTAGATTCGCGTCAGCGGTCAAGTGATCCGTGTTGTTTGGACATCGTCGTATCGGTAGCGGCGACTCCACGTGACGGCAGGCAGCACGCCGGCGGCAGCGTCGGGCAGCGACGGCAAGATTCAATCCATATCCTACCCAAACTTGTGCCCTTTTCCCGCATTCCTGTCTCGAATCGAGCTTTCGATCTCCTGTCTACGGTGACAAAGGTCAGTAACAATCATTCAACTCACTTTTCTCTCACGTGCTGGCAAAGGCCCACCCCTTCAGGATTCCACGCCCTTCGGTAGGCGTGGAAATTAATCATTTTGGTAGCAAGCGCGGTTTTCCTAGTGGGAAATCGCCGATTCACGGAAGGTTGTAGGGTTGTTGCCACATGGTAGTTGGGAGAAAAGAATATCTCAGATTGGCCGGCAAGTCGGCAATGAGTCTGTGGTCGGTACCACAAGTAAAGTTCATTTCGGTTAGTGAAAGTATACGTGTCAATTTGGTAACAGTTATTATAAATGTGTAGTCGGAAACTACTGTTTGTGCGCATAAAAGATTGAACAGTCATTCTGCGAAGTAACTAGATTGTATTACTTGCGGTAGAACGTCGGGTTCTATAGTACTGCAGTGTTATTTCGGTTTACACAGCAGGGTCGGGCTATTTAGGGGGTATTAAGCTGATTTTGCTGACCTCAATAGAAGTGTGGGTCATATCGGAGGGGCCACTGCTAGAAAAATAGTTTTTTTTATAATAACCTTTGTGTGTTATTTGTATTGTACCACATGGTGGCATTCTCTAATTGATTTAGAGTGTATATTATAAGGTGTATGTCCACAGGGCGACCATATTAAATATTGTTTAGGATTTAATTGTTTTAGTAGTTGCCTTGGTTTTTACAACTTAGTTTTAATTTCTGTGCCCAGCGCTGACGGGAAAGTGCTGGTCTCTGGCTGTGCTTAGTTCGGTAGTGAAGCATAGGACCAGAAACAATTGAATTGGTAACCATGGCACCTTCACCCTTAACGGTACTGCGGTATGGCGTCCGTGAGGAGATGAGATGGCTCGCCCATACTCACAAGTATGTGGAGCGACCTGACATGGACGATGTCCTGCTCAAGCGTGTGGAGGACGCAATCACACGCGTCGGGAAGGTGTGTCAGCTGGCCGCGGAGGCTGAGGCCCTCGGGCTTACGGATGAGGCTTCGGTGGCCGCAGTGAAGCAGCTCTGCGCGGATGCTGACCAAGCGATGGAGTGCTTGGGCGACATCGAGCGTCGCGCCGAAAAAATTAAGCGGTCGCGTCGGGATGACCGCGGGGAGGGTAGCGGAGACCCGCCCCCTAAGGGTGTTGTTGGACGGCTGCCACACCTGGAGATTCCGGCCTTCGGTGGGGCAATTGATGAGTGGCCGGCATTCATCAATTTATTCGATAGCCTGGTCCACGGTCGGGACGACCTGGACAACGCCTACAAGTTGGCCCAACTATTGATGGCACTGCGGGGTGAACCGAAGGAGTTGGTCGGTCACCTAACGGTTACGGCGGGCAATTATGAGATTGCCCGGGTCATATTGTTTGACCGCTACCAACACAAACGGCGGTTGGTTGATGCGCAGCTGGGGAAGCTGTTCAGCATCCCAAGAATAACCCGGGATGTTGACATCCGGGTACAGGTGCTGTGCTGGTGGCCACTAAGGCCCTTCAGAACCTTGGTCTGCCGGTAGACCAATGGTCATATATCGTATTATATATGGTTTTGTCACGGTTGCCTGCAGCTGTTCAAAGTCGGTTTGAACAGCTGCATGGGGGCAGTAGCTCGGAACTGCCCACGCTCGTCCAATTAACGGATTTCTTGGAGGGTGAATGCAGGCGATGCGATACCATGGATTCGGAGGCCAGTGTGCAGCGCCAACCCGCGCGGATGCGGGAGGAGCCGCGCTCCCCACCCCCACGGGGGGGTGGGCGGTCAAAACAATTTGGCGTTTTGAGTGCCGCGCCGTCGGGTGACGGCTGTGTGCACTGCGACAGTGCCGGTCATGAGGTGACCAGTTGCGCCAACTTTAAGGCGCTCGGTGTGGCTGCCCGCAGGAAGGTGGTCTTCCGCCACCGATTGTGTTTCGGTTGTTTGGGGCTGCACCAGCTGAGCGAGTGCTCACGCGCGTCCCCCTGTGAGTGCTGCGGTGGCAGGCACCACGTCGTGTTGTGCCTGAACCGGTCAGGCCCATCGGACGGTCACCAGGGCCGGACTCAGGTTGGTCGGTCACAGGGCCCAACCAGGGCCGGACCCAGTCCCCCTCCGGGCAACGGGAGTCACCAACGGGGTGACTGGGGTACCCGCGGACGGGACCCCCCCCCCCGAGGGGAAGGGGGCAGCGCGGGGGTTAACAGGCGGGATAGCCGGGGTTCGGTCACCGCTGTCCAGGGCCAGCGAGGACTTCGGGCCGCTGGCTCACCGCGTGTTACGGGCGGGTGTCAGGTGGCACCTATGAGTGGCGCGAAGGCTGGGAGCCCACCACCTTCTGCGCCACCCTGCCCGTTGCTCTGGGAGGCGAACAGTCGGATGTTGCCCCCGTTCCTAGAGCGCCCCAGGTTGGATCCGCTCTCCCCCCTCCATCCACGGTGGCCACCGGGCACACCGTTCGCAGTCCGGTATGGTCGGGTACCGGGACAGCGAGGGGCCTATTATGCGGGTTGGGACCCCCTGATGTACATGCGGTCTGATATGCTACCGGTGGCATATCAGCAGCCGAGTTACCAGGCTGACGGGGGTCCCAGCGGGTTCGGATCCCGCGGAGGTTCCCGCTAGGGACACGCCGCCCACTTACAGGATGCCGCCACTCCACAGACGGTCATGCTCCCCACCGCCTCGGTGATAGCGTGGAGTTCGGACGGCAAATCTTGTGTGGCACGAGCACTATTGGACTCGGGGGCCCAGGGGTGCTTAGTCTCGTGCAACCTTGTAAGACGGTTGGGCATTTCGGTAAGGGAGTATCCACATTCCATTCGGGGAATTGGGAACACGGAAGTCGGTTCCGTTAAGGGAGTATGTCGGATTACTCTCTCGTCACGGGTGGATTCATCGGTGAATCTGACGGTCACGGCATTAGTCATGCCTAATGTGATGGGCTCACACCCTCACGTACGGTTGTCCCCCTCGGTGCGACAGTTGGTCGCTGGGTTGTCACTGGCTGACCCGGAGTTCGATATTCCGGGCCCAGTAGACATTTTATTGGGTGTCGATGCCTTGGGATACCTGTTAGTGCCAGGTGTCCACGTGTTGCAGGCGACTGGTCTGGTTTCGGTCAACACCAGACTGGGCCATGCGGTAATGGGTCCGGTCATGCCGGCTGCCCCACGCCTAGCGACTCGTAGTCCCTTATTCGGTTCTGTACTCTCGGAGGTGATACAGAAGTTTTGGGAGGTGGAGGAACCACCTAGGGTCCGCCGGTTGGACCCGGTTGAAGAAGGGTGTGAACAGTTTTATCGGAACAATACTGGTCGCCTTCGGATGACTACCAGCAGGATCCCCACATTTTTGAAAATTTGGAAAACCCAAATATGTTGTCGGTATTAGGCGTCCAGTACCAGCCGGTGTCTGACATGTTTTCGTATCGGGTCGAGTTGGACTCCCCGAAGGTCTGGACGAAACGGAACGTCCTTTCAACGGTGGCTAGGACATTTGATCCAAACGGGTGGATCACCCCGGTAACATTTCAGCTCAAGTGTTTTATGCAGCAATTGTGGTCTGCTGAGCTGAACTGGGACGACCCGATCGGCGGGTCATTGAGCTCAGAGTGGGACTCGTTCTTTTCGACCCTCCCTGGCATCAATCGGATTTCACTGCCACGGAGGTTGGTCCCCACCAAACGATACACCGCCACCCTGCATGGGTTTTGCGATGCCTCGGAGAAGGGCTACGGAGCTGCGGTGTATCTGCGTACGGTCGACTCCTCGGGGGAGGTTGATGTGCGGTTGGTCATGGCCAAGAGCAAGGTTGCGCCGTTGCGCACTCGCCTGACCATTCCCAAGTTAGAGCTTTCGGGAGCGGCTCTCCTGACTCGTCTGCTCAACCACACGATGACGGTTCTTCGTGGGTCAATAGCGTTAGAAGATACGGTCTACGCTTGGACGGACAGCCATATCGTGTTATGCTGGCTGAAGGCTTCAGTTCACAAGCTGGAGATTTTTGTGGCGAATCGGGTTTCGCAGATCTTGAATTCGGAGGTTCCCTTAATCTGGAGACATATTCCAGGGGAAATGAACCCAGCAGACTGTGCGTCTCGTGGGTGTCACGCTCCGGAGTTGGTTGGACATCCCTTGTGGTGGGGTCCAAAATGGTTGACTCAAACCGAATCGGATTGGCCAATGAGTCCACGCGTTACCACGGCGAACGGCGTCTTGACAGTCGGTGTCTGTACGACGCAACCAGAGCCGGAAGAGGAGTTCAGCCTGCTGGAACGGTACAGCTCGCTCGACAAGCTGGTCAATGTGACCGCCTGGATCTGCCGATTTGCGCGGAATTGTCGGAATTCTGAGGCGCAACGAGTGCGGACACGGGTCCTGACACCACGGGAACGGAACCATGCGTTGTTCGCATTGGTACGGAACGTGCAGACGGTGCACTTCAAGTCCGAATTGGACATTCTGAGACGCGGACGCGTCCAACTGAAGGGAGCTGTGGCTCGGCTCAACCCGTTTATTGACCCTCAAGGATTGCTGAGGGTAGGAGGTCGGCTGCGGAATGCCAACCTGCCTTATGCGGCTCGCCACCCGTTGTTACTCCCTCGGAAAGGGAAGTTGGTCGAACTGTTGATACAGGATCGACACATTCGGAATGGGCATGTCGGATGCCACGCCTTGATGGCGTTTCTCCAGCGCGAGTTCTGGATTCTATCGGGAAGACGCTTAGTGCGTAGCGTCGTATTTCGGTGCCTGCCTTGTTATCGGGCCAAGGCGGCTACGATGCAGCCCCAGATGGGCGATTTGCCCTCGGATAGGGTTAACGAAATCCGGCCCTTTGCGGGTGTCGGAACGGATTTCGCGGGACCATTCATGGTCAAGTCTTCACAGCTACGGAACGCCAGATTAGTGAAGGCATACCTGTGCGTCTTCGTGTGCTTGGCCACGAAGGCAGTCCACTTGGAGGTGGTCAGTGACCTCACTACAGAGGCATTTATCGCATGTCTAGATCGGTTCGTCTCACGAAGGGGCCTCCCGACATTAATCCGTTCGGACAACGGCACAAATTTTGTCGGAGCCAGGCGATATCTGCAGGAGGTCACTCAATTCCTGAACGGTAACCAGGACGCCATCGGTACGGCTTGCTCCCGACCAGGGGTTGAATGGGTTTTCAGTCCGCCGGGATGTCCTCATTGGGGAGGAATTTTTGAGGCTGCGGTTAAATCGGCTAAGTCGCACCTGACGAGGATCATCGGTGAGACCTCTCTACGCTTTGAAGAGCTTGCGACGCTGTTCTGTAAAATTTAAATGACACTGAACTCGCGTCCGTTGTGCCCGCTCAGTTCGGATCCAAATGATTTGGAAGCGTTGACGCCGGGTCACTTCCTGATAGGTCGCCCTGCCAGAATACCCATTCGGTGATGTTAAGTTAAGTCGGTTAACTAGGTGGCAGATGTTGCAGCAGATGGCTCAAGATTTTTGGAAACGGTGGTCCCTTGAGTACTTGCACATCTTGCAGCAGCGCCTTAAGTGGACTGACCGGACGAGCCCCCCTCAAGTCGGTGATTTGGTGCTGATTAAGGATGCGAACCTGCCATCATTGAGATGGAGACGAGGACGGATCATCAATTTGTACACGGGTCGGGATAGCACGCCTCGATCAGCAGAAGTCAAGGTGGGGGACTCGGTCCTCAAGAGAGCGGTCGCAACACTTTCTCGCCTTCCTATTGATTAGGGACAGGTTCGGGCCTGTCCGGGCGGGTGACTGTTTAATATTTATGCTTCGGAACGCACCGGTTTTTTGTTGCGCGGATCGACCGCGAGTAATCGGGACATCACTAAGCGGAAACGGACCGCAGATGTCACTCGTACCAACGAGAGGAAAAAATTGGAGGTTACCTTTACCCTTTTCTCATCGGGAGAACAACATGTCTGCTCAGGCGTCGTGCCATTGATGGTATTTCGGTGTACCAATTACTAAATACAGGCGTCGGGCCTGGTCGGAGTGTTAATCATCTACATCGTCGGGAAATAAGTAGATTCGCGTCAGCGGTCAAGTGATCCGTGTTGTTTGGACATCGTCGTATCGGTAGCGGCGACTCCACGTGACGGCAGGCAGCACGCCGGCGGCAGCGTCGGGCAGCGACGGCAAGATTCAATCCATATCCTACCCAAACTTGTGCCCTTTTCCCGCATTCCTGTCTCGAATCGAGCTTTCGATCTCCTGTCTACGGTGACAAAGGTCAGTAACAATCATTCAACTCACTTTTCTCTCACGTGCTGGCAAAGGCCCACCCCTTCAGGATTCCACGCCGTTCGGTAGGCGTGGAAATTAATCATAATGTAAAAGGCACGGCATGGGTAATATTCTGCATTATCAGTATAAATACGCTGTAATAAGACCTACTTTACGAGCAGGTGTGTTGAAAAGAGGGTTTATGATACGTGTGTAGATAAAAATATTCAAAAGTTCAATGTTTGATAATAGTTTATGCAGGGAATGAAAAAGGCTTTGTACCTGAAACCTTTTCAACGTCTAAATCCACGGATACTACAGGTGATAATTACAATGAAATGAATAAAGATAACTACGAGAAATGGCTAGTCAATCAATTAATCCCAAATATACCCCCCGGCTCTGTTCTAGTTATCGACAACTCACCTTATCACAATAAATAAGTCAAAAGACCCCTCAGTTCTAAAACCGCTAAACAAGAATTGTTCAACTGGTTAGACAGTCATGGAATTCCAGTTGATCCTAAATTGACAAAACCCCAGATTAACGATATTATATGTCAGCACAAAAAAAGGTTTACAGAGTTTGCCGTGGACAAGTTACTTGCCGACCATGGGCACACTGCGTCGCGATTACCACCATATCATCCGGATTCTAATCCCATTGAGAATATATGGTCCCATCTACAAGGATATGTAGCCGCTAGAAATTTAGATATTAATTTAACTTCAGAAAAATATTGGGTGAAAAGTAAACATGATCGAGGCTCAAGAATGGAAAACAGTGATTATGCAATCAAATGCGGTAATGAATATCGAGAATGAATTCAACCCCATACGAGGGACGATTACACTGATACACTCGTTACAAATACGGCTGATGGTGACGATGACATTGACCTCATTGAGAGCACAGATAGCGAAATGCGAAATGGTAAGGAGTTGAGAATTTTTGAAAATCGAATTTAAAAATACTTATAGGATATCATGGGCGTATTTGTTTACTGTCTATGTTTTTAATTTTATTGATTTACTATATTTTTTGTAGTAGTTGCAACAGCTCTATATACATATGCAAAGTTTACATGTCATCGCTTTGACGTAAACTAATAAAGGCCATAAAATGAAGTATTTATTTGATATCAAATGTCACTGAATAAATAAATAATTTATGGAAATCGTCTGCGTTCGGAAATCGTCGTTATCAGCCAATTGTCTGAACAAAGACCGATGTGCAAACATTATCGCCGGGAAGTGCATGAAGTGGGCCATCTTACACGACTATAAGCGAGCAAAGCCGCGGATACCGGCTAGGGGACTAATAATTGGGAACAGTTATTTTATAAACTCAGTGATGTTTCATTAGGAACATTTTGTTTTATCAGTTACATAGGCTAACTAAAAAAAATTGTTTATAGTAGGTAATAAACAAATGTGTGAGAATTTGTGTATAGTAATAAACAAATTCTCGCATATTTTACTATCGTATTATATTTTATATACGTATTTCATAATAAGTGTGATCTTTATTCGTGCGTAATACTTTTCCTTACTATTTCTTTTCATGTGTAGCGAGAGTACGGGAATATAATATAATATAATATAGCACTAGCGAGGTCATTTAAATGTTATAAGATATACATTGTGCTATTAATAAATTAATGATCCATACTTAAAATCTGTTTTTTTTAATAAATAACTATATGACTAAAATCTCCGGGTCTAAGATTTTTGAAAGGTGGCAGCCCTAATCATAAACCCTCTTTACTGCGTTCAAAAAGCGCACGTTACGATCAGCATTATGTTAAAATACTTGGTAAAAACTCGTTTCGTATCTGGAAAACTACACATAATGGTCATTATGTGTAGTTTTTCTACATATAATGACATTCAAATTTCGAACGCCGACGCCCACCCGCGTGCCGTCCCTAGTTTGTCTGTGAAGTTGGTACTGACATTCAAATTTCGAACGCCGACGCCCGTCTGCATGAAGTTGGTACTAAAGAACAAGCTAAACAATTGCAGAACCACAATGCCGGTCAAACATGCGGTTCCTGAACACATCAAAGAGAGCTTATGATATGTGTGTAGATAAAGTAGTGTATGTAACTGTACATAATTAGGCATTAAAACTCTCGAGTGATATTATTATGAAACTCGCCTTCGGCTCGTTTCATAAACCCACTCTCGAGTTTTAATGCCCTCCATTATGCAGCACTCACATAAACTACTATTATGTGACTGCTACATAATGGAGGGCATTAATACTCGAGAGGCGAGTTTCATAATAATATCACTCGAGAGTTTTAATGCCTAATTATATACAGTTACATACACTAGTTTATCTACACACATATCATAAGCTCTCTTTGATGTGTTCAGGAACCGCATGTTTGACCGGCATTGTGGCATTGATCTTATCTCTGTAGTTGTTTAGCTTGTTCTGTAGTACCAACTTCACAGACAAACTAGGGGCGGCACGCAGGCGGGCGTCGGCGTTCGAAATTTGAATGTCATAATTTCTCGAAAAATAATGTATCGATATTAAGATAAGAAACGAGTTTTTACCAAGTAGTATATTATATAGTATATTATATATATATATATATATATATTATATAGTAGTATATATTATGCTGGTCGTAAAGTGCGGTTTTCGGACGCAGTAAAGAGGGTTTATGGTACGTGTGTAGATAAAAATATTCAAAAGTTCAATGTTTGATAATAGTTTATGCAGGGAATGAAAAAGGCTTTGTACCTGAAACCTTTTCAACGTCTAAATCCACGGATACTACAGGTGATAATTACAATGAAATGAATAAAGATAACTACGAGAAATGGCTAGTCAATCAATTAATCCCAAATATACCCCCCGGCTCTGTTCTAGTTGTCGACAACTCACCTTATCACAATAAATAAGTCAAAACACCCCCCCGTTCTAAAACCGCTAAACAAGAATTGTTCAACTGGTTAGACAGTCATGGAATTCCAGTTGATCCTAAATTGACAAAACCCCAGATTAACGATATTATATGTCAGCACAAAAAAAGGTTTACAGAGTTTGCCGTGGACAAGTTACTTGCCGACCATGGGCACACTGCGTCGCGATTACCACCATATCATCCGGATTCTAATCCCATTGAGAATATATGGTCCCATCTACAAGGCTATGTAGCCGCTAGAAATTTAGATATTAATTTAACTTCAGAAAAATATTGGGTGAAAAGTAAACATGATCGAGGCTCAAGAATGGAAAACAGTGATTATGCAATCAAATGCGGTAATGAATATCGAGAATGAATTCAACCCCATACGAGGGACGATTACACTGATACACTCGTTACAAATACGGCTGATGGTGACGATGACATTGACCTCATTGAGAGCACAGATAGCGAAATGCGAAATGGTAAGGAGTTGAGAATTTTTGAAAATCGAGTTTAAAAATACTTATAAGATATCATGGGCGTATTTGTTTACTGTCTATGTTTTTAATTTTATTGATTTACTATATTTTTTGTAGTAGTTGCAACAGCTCTATATGCATATGCAAAGTTTACATGTCATCGCTTTGACGTAAACTAATAAAGGCCATAAAATGAAGTATTTATTTGATATCAAATTTCACTGAATAAATAAATAATTGATGGAAAATCGTCTGTGTTCGGAAATCGTCGTTATCAGCCAATTGTCTGAACAAAGACCGATGTGCAAACATTATCGCCGGGAAGTGCATGAAGTGGGCCATCTTACACGACTATAAGCGAGCAAAGCCGCGGATACCGGCTAGGGGACTAATAATTGGGAACAGTTATTTTATAAACTCAGTGATGTTTCATTAGGAACATTTTGTTTTATCAGTTACATAGGCTAACTAAAAAAAATTGTTTATAGTAGGAAATAAACAAATGTGTGAGAATTTGTGTATAGTAATAAACAAATTCTCGCATATTTTACTATCGTATTATATTTTATATACGTATTTCATAATAAGTGTGATCTTTATTCGTGCGTAATACTTTTCCTTACTATTTCTTTTCATGTGTAGCGAGAGTACGGGAAGCCGCAAGCGGGCCGGCCGGCCGGCGGCGGCGACGCGTCGTGCGTCACACAAGTAGACGGGCTTCGTTCATATCTTAGGAGGCGTGCTATTGCAGGCTCGCTCTTCTAAGTAATTAATGCAAAGTTGATTTTTGTGGAAGCGGCTGGTGGCAGTCGGTCCGGGCCGCACTAAGAGGATTACGTGCGGGGTGCGGGGCGGCGCGGTGCGGGGCGCGGCGACGACGGCGGTGCCACACCTCACCTCGTTATTTCATTAACGCCACTCGACGCTCAGCGCTCAGCGGCCGCCAGCCACCATTCCCTGCACGATCTTCCTTCACCTGTACCGCATGTTACCCACAACTCTGCCTCACTACAACCGATTTAATTGGAAGGCACATACGCTATTGTACCCTCCTAACAACATTTTCACGGGTTCATTAGTCGGCCCGACTCCTCACCGTTTGTTTTAAATTCGTGACCCGTTTTTACCCTTCTCTTTTAAAGTTTCACCGTGTTGTGTTTCGTTTACTTTAACAAAACATTTCGGATTGTGACTCCTCGTAACGAGATTAGGTCAAACCCAGTTTAGCTTTATTTGTTAGGTGATTCATTACAGTTAGATTTGTTGAGAAGGTTCTACTAAAAGTATCTACTTAATTAAGCGACCCTTCGTGTAACCCTTTTTTGATTCTTTCATCACTCAACTTTGATTTGTTCCGAGAATCTTGGTCGCGTCTCGCGGATTATTCCCGGGTTCCGAGGGAGCCTATTTACATATTTTTGTTATTCCGTCGATCCCGGCCTCAAGTTGTTCGTCATCAGCGATCCTCCTTGATTAATACGGCAATTATTTGCACGTCGCTTATTCGATAAAACTTCTGCAATCTCTTAGATTATTCAGACATGACAGGTCACAGCTTCTTCCGTTGCGGAAAAGTTGGAATTGCTGTAATTACAAGTAGTTGGAGAAGTTTTATTCCAGTGAGTGACTGTAAATAACGTTCAGTAGTTCCGCCAGTTGGTGGCAACTGCCCCTTTAATTATGAAAATGTATGCGAAGCACATGAAAGTTTGTGCAATTATGGCATCGCCGCGTCGTGCGGTGGCCGGGTGCCGCGTTTAGCTGGGTAGCCGGGGGTAGCCGGGTAGTCGGCCGGCTGCTGCTCCTAACTGCGCCGCGGAGCGTCGACTGCGCTATTCAATTACATCGTTATACGAGAACATTTCAAGACAGACTCGTTACAGCATCGCATTAAAAACAATTCTTCTTTAAGATAGCTCGGAGTTTTTCCTCATCGTAGTTGTAGTTGAAATAACTTGTATTTCCAGGAGTAAGACTGCTCATTGAATAGTGCTCAAAGAGTTTATTGTTACGGTTTTCTCTTAGACAATTCGTTCGTCTTTTTCATTAACGGTTCAACAAAATTCTCTTCCTTCGTCCATATAAACGAAGAATACATTATTTAAAAACATGAAGCGACTAACCGCTTCATAAAGTAGAGACCATTGATTATTTAGGAGCGGAGTCAATTATGCCGCAATAAAGTTTTTAGTGTTGCGCAAATTGTCAATTTGGACGCGCTGACGAATGGTCGGGGAGCCGGCGCCGGCAAATGAGCACACGATAAAATTATCGTTAGCGGTAACGACATGAATAAATGCAGGAGGGTGGTCCTCATCCGCGATCCGCAGTAGCAGCCGAGCGGAGCCTCGACTCGTGAAATGCACTCGTTAGGGCTCTTATGCCGGCTGCGGGGCTCCCGTCGTCGCCCGGTGCGCCGCGCCGCGCCGGTGTGCTGACCGGAACTCCAACCGACGACGCAGCGCGTTGCATCCACAACTCGAGAATAGTCTTTTACTTCTTATCCGCTTCGTGCTCCGCGCATTCGTAAGCAGGTTATAAGTATTTATTAATACACTAAACAGCAGTACAGAAATACATTACAACATATAAATAAAAACAATCATATCCGTCTGCAGCGCCAAAGATACGTGTATAGAGCATGACGGACACACGAAACAAAAAAGTGATAAGAAATAAAACACATATAAAAGTAATTAATCTCTTGAATCCACATGCGTGCCTGTGAAACAAACGACGTGAAACAAACTTACTTGTACCAGTAACATATGATTGTAACAATTTGTAAATTTGATATGTTAAGCATGGTAGAGAATCGTGATAGATGTCAGGCTCGTCGGCATCACGATTGGAAGCAGCCATTGCGTTGAAAGAGCGACACATTCGCACCGATGGGCTGTTGGCGCTAACGCTAATTGTGCACGGGGGGATAGAACACGTGCGGGGGATCCTCACTGACCGGCTAGGGACGTGAGAGCCTACCTTTGATAGGAGTGATGTGATTAAGGTGCCTCTCGCTATCTTATGAAGGCAGACAAGATCTTGTAGTTTCCTGCGGTTGACGAGTGGGGCTATATGGTAGTGTTTGCGTCTTGTCTCCTATGAGCTGAGCGTACGCCGATGACCAAAGCGAGCGATATCATTAGATTAGATTAGTTACGCCGTTTGTTGGATATTACATTACATATTATTCTTTTCATTTAGACTCGCGAAAGTCAGCATTTTTTTCAAGGTTCATTGCATTCTCTACTACAACAAATTTAAATGATATATATATGAATAATGAAAAAAACAAACAACATATTTAGTGTTGTTCTTTCACATTTCGTGCTAGGTAGAGCCCCGGCTTGATAAGCAAAATTAGTATAACTTCGTCTTTCATGGCATTATTATACAAGTGTTTTACCATTCCAGGAAAGCTTCTAAAGGTATCACACATTTGTCATACCGCGTCTAGTATTTTTGTTTCACGGCAGCTGATCAAACGCGAAGTCAATGTTTTGGCTGAAGATTTAAGTTAAGGCTGAGTATTCTAGTATTTGACAATGGGCATCGACAATGTAACACTTGTGTATCGACAAAGTACTAAACTAAAAGGGAGGGCTATTTGAGAAATGGCTGGCTCATTAAAATTAAAAAAAATGGGGAATTTGAATAGAACATTTACATAAACCGACGATATTTCGAATTACATGCAACTTTCACTGCGGTCTTGTAAGGCTTATTCGATGCATCTAAGGTAGTGGTCTACCTTTTGTGTCGCTATGGGACACCCTGTATATTTCATCGATTGAATATTTATTTTTGATAACTTTTCGTTACATTTGACAAAAGCTTTAGCCATTTTCGCCAGGATTTCCGGTCCTTAGATATTCTCCACCAGATTTGGTTGAAGGATTTAATTTCGTCTTTCCATCTCTTTAACCACTGGAGCGATGTCCCCGCGCGGATACGGCGCCTTAACCGATGCGGGCTGCAATTTGCCGCCCCACGCACATGTGGAGTTAGAATCTGCAGCTCGCAGATATAATACGTTATTTGTGAGTGTGTATTCACAAGTAACCATCCGATCACAGCGGTCAAACAGTTTCATTCCCAATTGCTAGTAAAAATAAGACTGATATTTATGTCCCATAGACTAGAGACGTACATGAAAAACTTAGATATAAATTTGCCAGTACCGAATTTTAATGGAACCGAACAAAATCTATTCTGACTCCCTCAACATTATTGAAACAGAATACGATAAAGTTTTTAAAATAAAGAAAGTCAGTGCCAACAAAGGTAATGACTGAGCAACATTTGGAATTCGTAAAAGTAGAGCTATCTTGTATGATCTTTATGAATAAAAAACCTATAACTTTGATAGAAAATGTCATGACTATGTTAAAAATATTCCAAAACTTTCAATTAGATTTGTAGAACTGCAAAAACTTTACACATTCATAGAAAAATACAAAATTCAAATAATATAATGAAAACGGTTTAGCAAATAATAAACCGTGAAACTGGCAAAGTTATACCAAGGGAGAATGTTTTCTGCTTAAAGATAGGTGATGATGTTGTTGAATCCAACGCCGAGGTAGCTCGAGCTTTTGAAAAAAATTTCACCAATGTACCCCTTACTCGCAACAGATCGTCTAAATTAATCTACATATGAAGCAGAGACTGTGTAAAAAAACAGCACTATCATCAGTAATATAGATTTTAAATTTCATTATGTATATCCCTAGGATATTGTCAAAACGTATAGATTACTTAAATTAAAAAATACTGAAGACCTGTGGGGTATATCAGTCAAAGTCATTGGTTCAATAATACTTGTTATAGCCCCACACCTAGTTTATATATTTAATAAATGTGTTGACGATGGGGCTTTCCCAAACCTCATGAAACACAGTAAACTTATACCTCTGTTCAAGTCGGGAGATAAGGGTGATCCTTCAAATTTCAGACCAATATCTATTCTTACAGCACTAAGTAATTTTTTTTTGAAAAAATTATACTCAATCAAATGCTCTCACACTTCAACCGTACAAAACAACTCCAAGCCAAACAATACGGTTTCACTAGGGGTAAATCGACTACGGATGCTGGTATTACCCTTATATCTCATATTTATTCTGCGTGGGAGGCCGCACAGGATGCTATCGGTGTTTTTTGCGATCTGTCGAAGACATTGGATTCTGACGATCATGAACGCTACTCATGAAATGAAATCATTACGGAGTTAGAAATAAAGCGTTGTATCTACTAAGATCATACCTAAACAATATAATTCAACAGGCAGAAGTCAACGGCGTTAAATCTGATGGATCGGGAGTAAAAATTGGCGTTCCACAAGGTTCCATATTAGGCCCTTTCTTTTTCCTGGTATATATTAACGATCTGCTTTTCTTGGTCGAAATTGACTGGCATAGTGTTGTTTGCTGATGATACTTCACTGGTGTTCAAAATTTAAAGACAAAAAGACGATTTTGATGATGTTAGTGGAGAATTGTCTAACTTTTGATTGGTTCACAGTTAATAATTTGTTGTTAATAAATCTTGGTAAAACCAAGTATATCAAATTCTCACTTCCAAATTTCAGGCAAGTTGAGACCAGTTTAGTGTTAGACAGCAACATGATGCGAAGTTTCTTGGAATAACCATTGATTCTGAACCATCTTATTCTTATTCTTATTCTATATAATAAATAAACTAAAAAAAAATATTACATTAAATACATTTTTCTCCTTACGTCTATGTGACGGTAGCGAAACGGCCAAAGCCACATATTTTGACTAATGTGTAGAGTTTGTGAAGTTAGGGCTTGTATAGTTAGGGCGTTTACATTAAGAAGCTTGGCTCTACATGAGATCTGATAACGTTTTGACACTGCTAGCCATATGGTCTCGTCTTGGCAACATTTTACATGAAATGTTTTGGTGGGATATGATTGACTTATATGTTGGTGTTGGTAATTTCTACCACTCAGCAGCGGTTGAGGAGCCGGTCATCGCGCCGTCTCCCAGCGATGTGGCACGTGTGCCTCAGGTATAAAATAGCAGCCCGCGTCGCTCCAGCGGGTATCGTCCTTCCAACCCTGCGTTTGCCGTCTCTTGTACTCTTTCGTTTTAATCATAGCATACCGCTATACACGTAAGTGTTGGTTTGCTGTACGCCGAGCACTCAAGAGGTATTTTTAACATGATTAAAAACAACCCGATATCATTTCGCATCGTAAACAAAATTAATATGGAACGTTGTAAACTTCGCACGCGGGCAAACATTGAGTATCATGATAATTTATGTATTAAAAATATTTGTTTGGAATTTCCGTGTAACGGGAGCACCGGTTTTAACGGAATTAATTTACCTAATATTACTTTTAAGGTTACGAAACTCGAGGTATTTTGTTAAATATACTGTCTGTTGATTTTATACATATTTGAGGTATGTGTATATACATATACATGAATTCAGGGACTTTTTGATATTACCCGTCAAACTTTAAGGAAATCTTCAGAGACATTAATGAATCATGTTACCGAAGAAACTACCCTGTACCCCGTGAGGTACACTCACGAGCCCAATTAGTCAGGCCACCAGACAGACATAGTCACACAATGTGTGTCCAATGTGTATTAGTATGAGATTGTGCGTGTGTGTGTGTGTATAAGAAACAAGTATTTTTTGACCAGTATGGACCATTTTTTCTATGAACTAAATAGAATATTCAGTGTTGGCTTGGCAAATGATATCTTATTCAAATTCAAATTTCTTTATTACTACCCTAACTATAATATTAACACATATACTTAGCAAACGTCATTTTTGCCTCTTGTCATTATTGGACCACTGTGGGAGAGAAGGGCTAAGAAACTCCCACAAATTGATTTTTAGATCTCATTTAAGTATTGGTTGTGTTTAACTAATACAATTTTTACTATATCAATTATTATAAATAACAAATTCTTAGTGAAATCTTAAGATTAGGTTGAGTAGTATAATAAAAGGGTCCAAAATCTACTCAGGGAGAAGATTAAGCCACCTATAATGCTTAAAATTTCGGCAGTATTGCTCCAGAGTGTTCTATAGTTTTACAATGAATATTATTTGGGACCTGTGCTAAATACCCGTAAAAACTGTAAGACAATATAATTAGGCTACAATTGTGTAGTGAAGATTGAGATTTGACCGTCGTTTGTTCAATTTTCTGAAATGTTTATGTTGTTATGAATGTTCAATAGTGACATGTGAGTTGATGAGAGTGACATTAATTGTTTTTGTCCAGAAGCAAGCAAGAACAAGCTGCAAGAAATGATGATCAATGGGATTCTTTCAGAGCAGGGTTTCTTCAATATCCAACAGATGGCGCTGTAGACGGCAAGTTTTTGTCATAGAGTAAATTATATGGTATGCAAAGAGTTTCCATGATCTCAGATGGTACAGGTACGCAACCTACTGAAAGAAGGTTCGGCAAAAAGATTGTGTACCGGCTGAACGTAACCTGTCATTGAAAGCTGTCAAGTTCAAGTTCAGTTTGTTCCGTTTCGTTCGCTAGGTTGACTGCTTTTATCTTCGATTCTGGCAACGATCTGCTCTGATGGACAAAGAGGTTACGGTTCTTGGTCCCACTTGCACTGAAAGCAGAATTTGCGAAAGGCAATGCTAAGCGAATAGGGAGGAAAGCAATACTCGTTAAAAGGTGAGTACCTAATTTATCTGAAGTACTCTATATGTCGTAGCCTCGTAGCCATATCATAGAATAGATCATTTCATGAAATGGCCAACCATGGATAGATCATTTCATGAAATGATGGCAAACCGTTTCATGATCTGGCCGACTATTTCATGTAATGGTCAAAAAGAGCGAATTTCATGAAAACATGTAAGTTATTTGAAAACATTTTAATTCAGTACCGGGTCATTTAAAAATAAAGTAAAAATACCGTAAAGTACTTATTTCACCAATTAAATGCGATTCGTGCGAGAGTCCGACTCGCACTTGCTCGACCAGTTTTTCTTGTTATTTCAGGCTTCAAGAATACGACGAAAATTCCAAAATTCCTAATGTCTTTATTAGTGTAGATATTCACATATACTTAGCAATCGTCATTTTTTGCCACTTCTCTACATTGGACCACTGTGGGAGAAGAAGGGCGTAGAAACTCCCACAGATTGATTTTTAGATCTCTTTTAAAAATTGCTTGTGCTTAACTAATACAAAAAATACATACTTATGTCATTATCATAATTAATGAGCAGGAATAAATAATTAAAAAATTATTAACAACAAGGTTTGTGTTGAGCCAGATTAACTCCATACAGTCCCATCATTTAAGTAATCTTGAACATTGTACGAGTAATATCCCTTTTTTGACAAAGTCTCTTTAACATGGTCTAAATTGCTCAAATGGCAATTTCAAGATCTCCGGAGGTATCTTTTTGTAGTAGAGAATGCATTGACCCTAGAAAGAATTGCTGACCTTCGCGAGTCTAAACCGGGGCGCAAGTAGTCTGTGATTATTTCTTAGGTTAACATTACAGCTATCGCTAAGTTTGGGATATTTTGTAAGGTTCTTGCGTACATACATTATATTTTCGAAAATAAATTGACTAGCTACAGTTAGTATGTCAATTTCTTTAAAAAGCTCTCTTAATGAGTCTGTGCGTTTTAAATTATAAATTGCTCGAAAAGCTAATTTACAACGCATAGATTCCTTAAGAGAGCTTTTTAAAGAAATTGACATACTAACTGTAGCTAGTCAATTTTTTCGGTGACGTGTTAACAATCCCGAGTCAACATTTATGATACAAGCTCCTGTGCAAATTTATTGGTTCCTCATTGACTATGATATCCATAGAAGGAATCCACTTACTATTCTGGTAACAGGAATCCATGAAACCTTTTTAAACTTTACTCTGTGACCAAAAAACAGGCCGTCTTGAGAATCATCTGTTGGATTGTGAAGAAAACCATCTAGGAAAGAACCTCATTGATGTCACGAGGGGTTTTATTTTTAAAAAAGAGTTTAATACTAGTGGCCCTGTAGGCAGTAGGCCTCGCTAACAGGGGGGACTATGAACCAATTTATAGGTAACTATTTTAGATTCAATCAAAATCAAGTAGTAAAGTAGCCGCACCAATAACTTTGTAAACTACATTTTGCGATTTAAAATACAATCTATCGACTTTTCACGAAAATAGTTATAGTCTATTTCACTCACTCTCATGGTCTTTATAGAGATCCTCTTTACTAATCCGTCTCCTACTTCGAGGAGTCCAAACTTGGTAAGTTTTGAAAAGATTTCTTGGATTTTTAGAAAACAGGCGGCCGAAAGGTAATGGTGTAGAATTGAAAACTGTGGCCCCTAGACCGGAACTGACAGATATAGACAGACAAAAGCAAAATCGGGCTCCTATCTTGTCGAAATGGAGCCCTTCGCCCGCTCGGTCAATAATTATTATTAAAATTAGTTTCTTGAAGTAGGCTAAAATTTCAAAAAATAAAACAAAGTACGTATATTTATTTAGCATCGTTCTTATATGTACAATCTAGACGTCAAACAGATTGCATTCTCCTCGTATTACCTTGTTAGATATTTAATTAACAATTATCCCATTAGTAACAAGACTCTCTTATGGATGCGTAAATATGTATAGGTCCCGCCAAATTTCCTTTGTCTCGGAGCGAGATGTGGCCTCCCTTTCTCGCACAGCGTAAGGTGGGGCTGGAGAGAGAGAGAGAGAGAGAGAGAGAGAGAGAGAGAGAGAGAGAGAGAGAGGTGATAGCTCGTTCATAGCCAAAGAAACATGGCTTAATGTTTATATATCAGTTAGAAATAAATGTCATTCGCGTATTTTCCACACAACCATTCTGTTAGACATGTTTCACAAGCTCATTGTGGTTTTTGTTACCCATTATAGAAAGTAAGGCATAAAACCCTGTTAGCCATCCCTTAAATATCAATAAACCACACCGCCTAAAGCTAAAATACGATTCACTTGTGAGTGTACATTGTCGGGTATACATTAAATTTAACAAAAAGGATTAAGACTCGATTAACGCTACCGTACCGCAACCTGTGTTTGGGTGGAATATAAAAATAAATAAATCGAAATGTTGGCGATACACAGCTCATAGGGAAGGTGAGGTGAGGAGCTCATAGGGAAGGTGAGGTGAGGAGCTCATAGGGAAGGTGAGGAGAGGAGCTCATAGGGAAGGTGAGGTGAGGAGCTCATAGGGAAGGTGAGGTGAGGAGCTCATAGGGAAGGTGAGGTGAGGAGCTCATAGGGAAGGTGAGGTGAGGAGCTCATAGGGAAGGTGAGGTGAGGAGCTCATAGTGAAGGTGAGGTGAGGAGCTCATAGGGAAGGTGAGGTGAGGAGCTCATAGGGAAGGTGAGGTGAGGAGCTCATAGGGAAGGTGAGGTGAGGAACTCATAGGGAAGGTGAGGTGAGGAGCTCATAGGGAAGGTGAGGTGAGGAACTCATAGGGAAGGTGAGGGGAGGAGCTCATAGGAAAGGTGAGGTGAGGAGCTCATAGGGAAGGTGAGGTGAGGAGCTCATAGGGAAGGTGAGGTGAGGAGCTCATAGGGAAGGTGAGGTGAGGAGCTCATAGTGAAGGTGAGGTGAGGAGCTCATAGGGAAGGTGAGGTGAGGAGCTCATAGGGAAGGTGAGGTGAGGAGCTCATAGGGAAGGTGAGGTGAGAAGCTCATAGGGAAGGTGAGGTGAGGAGCTCATAGGGAAGGTGAGGTGGGGAGCTCATAGTGAAGGTGAGGTGAAGAGCTCATAGGGAAGGTGAGGTGAGGAGCTCATAGGGAAGGTGAGGTGAGGAGCTCATAGGGAAGGTGAGGTGGGGAGCGCGCCGAAACAGCATCGTATTGGGTATGATTTACGCGGGTTCCGCGCGCGCGGCCGGACATTTTAAACGTCACGCATTCATGATGAATACTCGCAATTTTCTCTCGGGAACATGGGAGCCACATCGCCGTATCCATATGTCGCGCTACTAGTTGGTATTATATCAGAAAGGATTGTTAATAAGGCTTTTCAACCGTAGCTTTAATAATACGCAGACAGTTTCAGTTGTTTCAACACGCCCAGCGAAACGTTTGCAGATTGGAAAACTGAATGTTTCGGTAAAAATGTCCCATAAGCGTTTGAACTGAACGGAATCACAGCAATTTTGTCGAAATTGCTGTAAACAGCTTCGTGCGGCTTGCATTACGTCGGAGCTTACGAGCGCGTGCCGCCGCCGCCGCCGCCCGCCCCCTCGATTAGTCAGGCAGGGCCGCGACTGTGACGTGCGCTCGCGGAGACGCTGGCGGCGGAGGCGCTGGCTGTCGCTCGCATGTCGCGCGCCGCCCGCCCGCACGCCCGCCCGCCCTCCGCTCGTGATCGCGTCGTCATCGCGTCGCGGGCGCGGCTAGGGCGGGCGGGGTCGCCTCGCTCCGCCGCTGCCATAAATCAGTCGACACCGTGTGATGGATGATGCGCCGCCGACAAAAAACAGTGTCACCCGCCGACTTTACTTCACATTATCCCTTCTTAGAGCCGGTGATCCGTTTATTCACTAGTTTCGGACTCGTGCCAGCGATATATTCAGAGTTGACTTTATATGAAAGGATATTGTTGTGTGACTTCTGTATGGGTTTATGAACGGCAGGGCAAGTGTTGGTACGAAAGAGCGTAATAATTTTAAAACAAAAGCAACATAAATCGCTCGGGGGTGTCTGTAGGCCGCTCGACTCCGCGGCCCCGCTCGTCTCTCGCCCCGGGTGCGCGGGTAATACCCGAGGCCCGGGCGCGAGTGGCGCCTCGCGGGCGCTCGACAACAACTTTCCTTATTTTTGTAGCGCCGCACTGTTTTTATTATCGCGAACGGCCTCGTCCGCTCCATCCACTTAGATGCCTTTACACTGTAGTAAACTATGTTACAATCGCAGCTATAAGTGCTGAAACAAATAACTGGATTAGTTTCAGTTGCTAATAAGAAAATTTCTTGATAGCAAATGTTCTGATTGCGAATAGCGGCCTGCGCCGCGATTTGGTTTTGTGTTCGTTATGAATAGCTACTAGTATGTGGAGTTCGAACGCAGAGCTTTCAATCAAAGCTAGTGGAGGTTGTAGTGTTTAGGTAGGCTCGGTTAGGAAAGCATTGAAAATGCACTCGTCCTCGTTACGTCGCGCGGCGGGTGGCGGGCCTGCGGTCCGGGGCGTGACGTCACCCCCGCCGCCCGCGCCGCGCCTGCCCCGCCCGCCCCGCTCGCGCCCCTCATTAGCATATATTATATTCGCCATTACGCCGCGCGCCGTTTGTGGCTTTTTGCACTGTTTTTGATGATACACCCACCAATGTGCACGAAAGATAAAAGGCATAAATTGTCTAAAGCATAAATGATAACACGGCAGAGGTACAGCGGGTACAACGACAGAGCAAAGTTAAAGATATTCCCTTAATGTTCCTCATTACGGACGAATGTACCGTTGTATTAAAACCTTCATTTAGCCACCTATTAATTTGAATTTCTTATTTCAATTTCTGACTTTTTACACAGATCACACACATCAACTGTTATATTCAGGCAGTACATAAAACATAAACAAGACGACGTTGCTGTGTAAGCCTTGATGGTGTATCACTTCACTGACTTCATGCACAGAAGGCACCCCGCCGCCTCGCCGCCCCGATGCGTTGATACGACATAAGAAAACATAATATATATCATCATACGCAACGCATCAGCCATAACATAATCACTCCTTCATACCGCACCGCTCTGCACATAGAATAACTGCCTAACGAACGATAGCATAATTTAACGCTGTCAGCTTCGCGCAAATTTGGCAGCAGCAGTAAATGTTTAATAAGCTATCGTAATTGCATAACAGTGCGTCCGCGACGCGCGCTTACCATCGCCGGCCGCCGGCCGCCGGACGACGCAAATATTTGCATATCTCGATTGATTCTGACCAATCACTACTGCAAATATCGAAAGTATCGCGTGTAATCTACAAACAGGACGCGGCAGATGTTGACTTGTCCGCACTAAGCTACGGCGACAATCAACGTGCATATCATTACGGCACTCGTCCCCGGCGGCCGTATTAAAGAGCAGAGAGTGTAGTACTCAATTAATTCAGTCTCATCTCGTGTGCAGATGCGCTCGTGTTTGATTGGACTAGAATCCAGCTCCTTGTTCGCGCTAACGAATCGTCCCCGTGTAATGGTATCATCAAGGACTTCCGAGGCAGTCGCTGCTCATCTCTTGCGTGCACAGTTTAATTTCCGGCAAAGGGATTCTCTCGGAGTCGGCACACGAGCTATCATTCCCCATTGATAGAACACTCGTTAACCTCGCTGCTGTTGTGGTATCTCCGGAACCGTCCCGAATTATGTAAAAATGTTATTGTACTCGTTCCCTGCATCATCCTGAACAAACCTGAGTATCAAATTTTCGCTATCAAAATGATTGTGGTTAGATAAATTATGAAACCCTTTTAGTCGAGCGACGCCCGGAGGACCCGCTAAGGAAGTTATTAAGGCTGTATCAGGGCGATATTCGAGTCTCATCGGCCTCGTAAATGTATTTTATAAGCGCGCAAGAAACGGTCGCACAAAAGCAGCGCTATCTAAACACATCGGTGGTGGAGCGCCGCCTGGCTACCGCCGCCGCCGCCGCCGCCGCCGCCGCCGTCCAAATTGCTGTGTCAGAGTGTTCTCCGCGTGATTGCTCTATTCTGCCCCCCCCCCCCTCCCCAACCCCCGAGCACCGGTTTCACTTCGTTTCCTTTATGTCTGCTTATGACCTTCTTTATTCATCTATATGAAATAGCAACGTCGTGTAATAGCAATAGTGAGTTGACATAATTTCGCCGGCGCACAATGATCTCTAGCGGGGGCTTCACGAGAGCGCCGGCTTACTTACTTACAACTGATGTTAGTTCTGGCAAATAATTTCCATTCTGTAGTTTCCGGACTGGGAGAATGGAATTATGTATAATGTGCGGTGAGGGCTATATTCGTGAACTTGGATTAATTAAATGTGTGGTGCGGAGTGTGCGGGCGTAGTATGATAATGTGCTCGCTGTTCGCTCGCGCTCTCCGTCTCGCTCGCAGTCTCGGTGACTCCGCGGCGGCACTCGGCATTCAACCAGAAAACCTTACTGCTGGCAGTAGACTCGCGGTAACTCATTCAATACCACACTTCTCGTGGCCTCACTAAAAGTCTCATCATTTTGAGCTGTGAACGTTTCGCTACGTTACACCTTTCCTTTTTTATATTCATTTTATTTTGCTTTTCACCAATTAAAACTTCCGAGGCGATTTGCACATTTTATTTTTCTCTTAACATTTTTTCTGTTGTTCCTATAGTTCGTGTTACATACTTTATTTATTTTTATTACTCGTTGTTTGTTCACGTGCAGCCAAGCAAGATGCAGTGTTAATCTTTAAACTGATTTGGTATTCTGAGGCTCTTGTTTTATTTGTTAATTAAGAGTATGCATGTGACGCTGTGTAATGTAAATATTCTGGTTCAGCGGAGCGTGCCTTGCGCATACTAGATGAACGAGCCACGCGGAGGAGGCTCCTCTGAGGGGCGAGGGGGCGAGGGGGCAGGGGCGGCGGGGCGACACAAGTGCGCGCGCGCCTCGCTAAGCCAGCCTCTCGTCTTGGCTCGCTGCTGCGGTGATCTCAGCCCCCGCTCCGTCTAATCCCATTTCCTAACAAGTCCCTTCACCTAAAACGACTCAGTAACTAAGCAGTCATGATGCCGGCTTTACTTTATTACAAGTCGCATTAAGTGAGCAATTAATCCGACTCGGAACTGGCAGAACTAGCGCCGTATAAGCATTCAGACGGCGCGGCCAACTTGCTGCCCTAATCAATTCCCGAAATTAATGCATTTGACGAAACCGCTGCCGTCAGCCCCAGATAAAGAAACCGCTGCCGTCAGCCCCAGATAAAGAAACCGCTGCCGTCAGCCCCAGATAAAGAAACCGCTGCCGTCAGCCCCAGATAAAGAGCGACAGTAAATAAATGTCAGCAAAGTTGCAGCCGACGATTTCTCATGCTGACTGCAGACGGATTAAATCAATCTCTATCAATAAATATGTGGCTATTGATGGAACGGGCACGGTTTGCCAAAACATGTCCGAACGCTAAACTGATATATGCGTGCATGTTCTACTTCCTGGCTCGCGCTGCTAATCCTGAAATATACGCAGATTACAGTAAAGCATATGCTAGCTCTCTGCGTCGCGTCGGCTTGCTCCGTCTAATGTTATAGCAATAAAAGCGGAAACTGGGGCTGCGATCGAACTGGAACGATTTCAGTACCCTCTTAGTTTTTGTTAGCAACAGTTTCATTGCTCGCTCGCGCTCCTCTCAACTCATATGTAACAATGAGTTTAATCCGGTTACAGCGGACGCACATTGTGCCGGAATTGTATCGCGGCGGGTTTGGTCTGTCGCCGGCCTCATACCGCCGTCGCCTTAACTGCGCGGAATTAGACTTTAAACAGAATTAAACACGGTTTAATTTCCCTGTTGAGACAGCGCTGAAAAAGGTTCGCCTATTCGAAATACAAGCATGCGGGGAGGAAATAAAATAGCGAGGGAAACGATGCGGGCGCCGGGCGGCGGACGAAGCGATTATGCAGTCGAAAATAATGGGCGCCGCGCCGGTCCACATGCACGTTTTTGTTTGTGGTCTGTGACGCGATTTATACGCGAATTTCTACCATTGCTGAAGTGAGCACTATTCACAATAATTGCTTTGAACACAATTCCCTCGCTCTAAACTTTTATGTCGAGTCCGGTCGTATTCACTATGCTTGTACGAGTATACGGACTCTATGTAATTGTGCTCTGGGTGACAAATGCGAGTAATTTGAGTAAAATAAGGAAGAATAATAGGCGAATAGGTGGTTCGGATAATGCGTACTTGTTTACCGTATAAAACAAGACCGGAACAAGAAGCGGAAAAGCGAAATGTGGAGTAAGGCATAACAAGCAACAATATTTTCATAATTCATGAGAAACTTTCGGTATCCGGTCGTATCTGAGACGCATTGCAATCGCATGTACTTACATATGTTTCTCGTTGGCGTGTTTCCATGAACTGGTCGGATTTCTTTTAATATCGGCTGGTGGTATCTGTCCAATTCAGCCGTTGACCTGTGAGCGTAACTTTTAATAGCCTTATCAGTGCCCGGGCAGACCGCGCGCTCCGCCCCGCCCCCGCCCCCGCCCCGCTCCTGAACAATGCCGGACCCCGCGCCGCCCTTGCCATTGGCCTTTATTTCCAGACACAAAGATAGAAAAGAAAGGCCAAGTTTCTTCGCGTCCTCTACCTCTCCACGGAACTCGTGTTGCTATTGCAAAAATATCTCTTGTTTTTTTAACCTAGGTTTTACTTTCGCTTAATTATCTGGAAGCTACAATTGTATATTACTACTTGAGATGATGATACTACATCCGGCAAGTGCTGTTGGCTGATTATTGAACACTTGTATATATTCGCTCTTACTCTTCTTACTCGTAACAACTCCCAAACCAAGGAACGGCAGTTGTCTAACATCTATAAACTTTATTGCAAGGCAAATTTTGATGCGAGGTTAATTTGTTTGACTTGCACTGCTAAACTGCTTTACAGCATCAGTAAAAAGAGTTCACTACCGTTAAATCTGCCATAAACAATAAAATTTGCATTTATTGGCCGTCCATAGTATCGTAAATTCTGCGGGAGCGATCTGCGGAGGACGTTATGAGTGAATCTGTGACGGTCTGTTGTCATCGCTGTGACGCACGCGATAGTTTCGTGAACTCACCGACGCGCATTGATTGAAATCACCGGTCAATTAAAAGAGAGATATGAGTGAGTCGCTCGCAGTTCAGCCCTGCCCGATGCCCGCTGCCCGCTCCGCGTCGCCGGTCGCCGCTGTTTGCGAGTCAATTATCATCAAATGCTCGGTCACTGTAGCGATCACAGCACGCCATGTCATGCCGAGATACAAAATGCTCTCGTCCGACACATTCGCTCCGCTGCCGCTTCACTGGGCGGAGTGACAGCCGACACCGCTCGCATCACCCACCCACCTCGCCAAGTGTGCCCGCTCCTCTATTAGCCACATCGCTCTGGAGTAATCCCATGCAAACAAGAAACTAAACTTTACACTCACGTCGGCCCGTAAGTGGGTGCGTAAGTCCAATAATTCACGGGGTGCCGGTGGTCGTAATGTTGAAAATTTCCCGGTACCTCTCGAAGTTGGAGCCGACGGAGGCACTTGCGGGCGGTGCGGCGGATCGCGGAGGGGGGGGCGGGACGAGTGGACGCGTGACGTTCTCTAACTCGCTCTAATGTGCCGTCTCATTTCCATATTTTAACCCACGTGATGGTCTTTCGCAATTTGAATCCCATGTACAATATGATACCTATTCAGATGTCGATCAATGATGGTATTCCCTACGTGTACAGCTAGGTCTGGTTCTCTTTCACCTAATGGTTATTTTTTGGTCGCAGTAAAAAGTGATACGTAATTTGATTACTAGTACTAGGTTTTAACCAAGTTTCTCCATTAATTGTGTATCTTTTCAGTTTCTGTGATTAAAGCTGTTTTTATTCACTAAGAGACTAAGACACCTGCGTTTTGTTGCACGGAAGAGAGACTTGTGACCGCGTCATGTGCATTTCACCGTCTCAACAATGTACTTCAGTAATGTTGCCTTTCATAAGCCTGTAACGATCTAGTCTGACTCAGATTGATCGAGATCGAAAACCCGTATTATTGCTCAAGGATTTGCTTGCATTTTCAAGAGCCAAGATTTTTTCTCATCGGCTTACATTCGAAACCGTAGACTCTGGCTTGTGAGACAAGCTCACTTTTCGCTGTGGGATAAAATGTAGTATACATATATTACATCTCAAGATGTAAGATAAATATCGCTTGTCATAATTTTTCTGTGAGCCCGTTTACACTGCGCTATAATATATATATTGCATCGCAGTATATTACACAGTGTAAACGGGGACGAGAACTCGATCACCCTGCAAAAAGGATCTTTATGCAGGATGGTATAAGGATATTTATAGCAGTCTTAATCGTGCTAGTAGAGCTATCTCATATGTAAGTCAATACAAACGGGCAACGCAACATCTCAATAATATATATTATAAACAATTCCAGAATGCATATCCACATGCCTCGGCCGCGCATCCGAATCGCGAGTTTTAACATTTCGTTAGCCTTTTCGTAGTTATGTCACTTCATCAAGTTTAACTGCGTGTAAAGTGCCGTAAATGTTCTGCAAACTTTTAACATTGAGAATGATTTACAAACTTCCTCAACTCAAAAAAAAAAAAAACTCAAAACGTTTATTCTGTAAATAGGCCACAAGGGCACTTTCACATGTCATTTCATTTCATTTTTTACAGAACATTTGGTATTATTATCATATTATCAGAAAAAAAAAAGTACTTAATTATTGTTTCTGAGGGATGTAAAGAGTCTCATGTCATAATAAAATAATTAAAATATAAATAACAGAGATGTATAGTCTCTTTAGTCAATAATACAATGATAATAGGAGATGTAAATGGTCCCCACAGTCAAGAGTTGTATAATTAAATTAATCTTTGGAGGTGTAAAAGGCCTCCAAGTGTCCAGTAAAAGAAACTCTGGCAGTGAGGATGCTCACAATTAATTAGAACAATTCAGTCCCAAGCATTTTTATCGTCTATGTACTCTTTAATACTGTAGTAAGCTTTAGAAATAAGCCTATGCTTGATGTATTTCTTGAACTTATTAATTGATAGATCTGTCAAAGTGCTTGGGAGTTTATTGTAAAATCTTACACAATTACAACTGTCTCCTTTAGCTGTTCTCTATTACATCGAGGTGGATTTAAAGAACCGCTTTACTTCATATTATTCAGTAATAGTATAAATGCTAGAGAAAGTACCTTGCGAAAACAATTACCATACAACCAATCAAGTTTTGATTCATATCGTGATTAATTGTAATTGAGCAAAGCTCGCGTGGCCGTAAATTTTTGTAAAATTACTGTGTTTGTAGGATGACGATTTGTATGCATGGACGTGTAATAGTGCTTGAGTGGTTGATACGCTTGTAAAAAGGGCCACGGGCCGAGGCAATTGTGATCGCTGAAGAGGGGAAGAAAGGTATCGCAAAACTGGAATAACAAAATGAAGTGTGAGTTGTTGCCGGAGGTGCCGCGGCGGGGCGGGGCGGGGCGCAGGGTGCGGGGGCGGTGCGGGGGCGGTGCGGTTGCGGAGACTGCGGTACAATAGCTCGGAGCCGCGGCGGCGGAACCGGATAGCACCTACTGCCGGCACTCGCCGCCGCCGCCGATAAGTTGCCGCCGCCGCGCCGCCCTGATTTATGTACGACGTGTCTCCTATTTAATGAGTCCGTAAGAAGATATCTTCCTGAACCCTACAATAAATTAAGTAGCGGTGACTCGCCGAAATGCCTCCGCGTCGATATCTGCAAACATACCCTGTCCCGTTCCGTTAATCTGCCGGAGCGGAGAATATATCGCGTATATAAGTCGTGGCTTATATTGCGTAGTGGCCGTCTATCTCGTTGATCTGCCAGTTTTATTTATGGGCATGTTTTCCTTTACGCGCTCCTTCCAATTTGTGGAGAGTGAAAGGGATTGTTATAAGGCTCTGCCATGTTTCATAGCAATAAACATGTGTATCCGCAGAGTAACGACATTAACTGTTTCTGCTCGGGCTTCCTTTTGTTTCACTATCGCCTCCATTTGGCTTTGTTTGGGATGTCGTTCGCTGCATGGGCTTCTTGAAATCTTAAGAGAAGCGTGCTCGCGCGGTGCACATTAAGTAAACGAAGAGACTTCTGAGGGATGCTGCCGGATTCACCGTGGGTAGCATTGTTCTCTTCGAGGGCGTGATATAAAATAGTAAATTAGAGCTAAAAATGTAAAATCGCGTCGCAGCACCCTCGCCGGCCGGCCGGCTGGGGCTGGGGCTGGGGCTGGGGCTGGGGCTGGGGCTGGGGCGGCGGCGGCGGCGGCGGCGGCGGCGGCGGCGGCGGGCAGTGCTCCCGCCCGGTGTAAGTAGTGCGTTCATCCTGTTTAATTTATAGCCGCTTTTATATCAGCCGTCACAGGGCGCTCCCTTCCCGGCCGTATCTGGCGGGCGGGCGGGCGGCGCGCGGCTCCGAGCTTAGTGGAGTCGCAATTACGCTTTACCGGCTTTGAGTCCGACGGACAGCGACTTTTGCCGTCCATCGAATCGTAATGGAATTAGCGTTCCTGTGCTCTTTTAATTTGTCCTCTATCCCTGTCGACCCCTCAAACGAATCAATCGTTTGTGCTCTTACTCTCAGCTCCTTTCAATCGGGCAGCCGAACGTCGAACCTTTAATGCGTTTTAGAGAATTTATGTTCTGTTTAAAAATGCAGGGCTAGCCGGTTTGTTAATGAAATGCTTGTTAATGATATACCTATTGATCACATGGATTGAAAAAAAATTGTACGTTATGTAAGTTAAAATGTAAAGCATTAAGTAATTTAGGCACCATCGGTGATCTAATCTGGCCAGGCGTAGCACCTACTACGAAACGAGCTTCTGCTACGCAACGCGTAGCACAGCGCTACCCCCGTAGCTAGTTACTGGGTCGTAGCAAGAAGCAACGATGCTCGTAGCACAGCGCTACCCCCGTAGCTAGTTACTGGGTCGTAGCAAGAAGCAACGATGCTCGTAGCACAGCGCTACCCCCGTAGCTAGTTACTGGGTTGTAGCAAGAAGCAACGATGCTCGTACCATAGTAAGTCGTATTGTTAAATTTCAATGCACTTGTTTAATAGACTTGACCAACTTTTATAGGTAAAGTTTAATGTAAAATCATAACGTCATTTTACATTAAACTGAATTCAAACTAAAGTAAGTATTAAAGTAAAGGGAGGAGATGATAGTTTCAAATAGGTTGTCTACAGATTAACAATAGTAAAATGCACGACGTACCTATAGTTCAATGCATCAACATTCCGGTGAACGAGACCTGCACAGTATTGGGTGTTGTGGATGTTGAGAAGGCTCTTCTAACATGACGTCCCGGCCCACGACATAAACTGACTCTCAGCCTCGTCATAAACTCACTTCACGTTTTCAACTATTACGAGTACGTTCAAATAAGTAATACGCACATTGAACAGCCTCTGACGGGCGGTCGTGCGGTCGTGCGGCGGATCAGTAACGGGATCCCCCCCAAAACCCTTCCGGTACTGCACCTTGACAACTAAACGCTGCAGTCTTCCGAGCCATTCATTCAGCACAAAATAACCTGTTACGCTGACGTGAATAATTTACGAGCGCGCTATCGAAGGCATGAATATCCGAAGAACATTTTTCATCTCGAGACGAATATCAAGGCTCCTAGGATGGATATTACTTCAAAGTTGAACGGCAATATATTGTTGCCAGCCGAAAATTTAATATTGACGCGTGCATTGTTAGAAGGCAAGGAAGTATCGTGACCTCGCCAGCACCAGGCACGAGGAAATTTTATAGGATTATTGAAAGGTAGTCGCACGGGCCGCACGCGCCTAAGTGATGAGATCCTACCCGGCCCCTAATGTCTGTAATACCATTTTACGAGCAGCTTAGGACGTAACTTATGCAATATTTTGAATAACTTTTGCCGCTTAGAAGTGAGATAGTAGCGCCGGCCTCGCGAGATAAGCTGTAATACTGCAGCTCTGTTACAATAACAGCTTAGACGCTCGCTTCTTGTGTCTGTTTTGTATCTGGAGCTTCGATGGCGGCAGCAACAAATTCGTGCTTTTAGCCGATGTTTATTTAACCCCCGACGACCAAAAGAGGGTGCTATAAGTTTGACGCGTCTGTCTGTGTGACTGTATGTCTGTCCGTGGCATCCTAGCGGGCAAACGGATGGACGAAATATTTTTCGGTAGTAGACTTCCCTGCGAAGGTTCTTAGATATGTTTTAATTCAAATCGGTTCAGTAGTTCGAAAGTTATCAGGTTAACAAAGAGTAACCGTTGAACGGATGGACGGATTTTAATGCCATTTCTTGTAATTGTTGGTCGCCTTCACTGCGATGGTTCTTAGATATTTTTTACTTTATGCTTTATTGCACGGTAAATAATGAGTACAAACAAATGAACACTTATGCACAAAGGCGAGCTTATCTCTAAAAAGAGATTTCTTCTAACAAAACCTGGGCAAAATCTATTGCTAGTAAGAGCAGTCTAGTGCACAATCAATTAAATAACTACCTGCTAACTAATATAATATAATATAAGTATAATAAAAGTCATATAAAACATTATAGTAAATACATATAGCAAGTTATAATATATATATAGGTTTGTGTAAATCCTTGCTGTAGTTCTGTGTCGGTTTTTTTTTTTATTTAATTTTAAATTTGTGTTTATATAACGACTGAGGCATTTTTCGTCAGATCGAACATGACCGCACAGTAAATCATCGCCATTAACAATACCCGTTACTAACAGTGGGTAATAAAATGCGACATTAGCAGCGGTAATAAACAGTTGAAGCAAGATAGCTAAGTATCGCGCCGCTAATTAAATCTCGACAAGCGGCCCCTGCAGGAAGGAGTGTGGTGCGACAACTTAACTCGGACACCTCGCTCGCTTCATATCGCATTATATCAAAAGGGTATCATTTTAAAGTATTCACATAATAAAGACAGTCTATAGCCATTGAGGTGGATTTGTAGGTAACTCGTGCATATTGAGCTGCAACTCTCGGGAAGCATGACATGCTGAAGTGGAGCTGATGGCGGCGACTCAGATGGCTACCAGAGCTGCTCAATTCTAGCGGCCTTACTAATAAAAGAAGTTATTCACTGTGTAACTTATGCAGTGTTTTGTCTTGCTTTGACATTTGACATTTACTCGACATTTGAAAACACTGGATAAGTCAAACAGTGATTTATTTTATTTTATTAGAAGGCCGTAGGTATTTAACGGGTTGGAATACGATTGCTTAAATGGTTGCTAATAAAGTAAAACTTTATAAAAAACCGACATCAATTAAACCATATTTAAATTGGCACTTGTTTGCGCACAAACCTAGTATTCAGGCAATAAAAAAGTGATCAGACAATTTTTTATGATACATGTTTACAATAATTTTGTGATCTCTATTTAGTGACTGTTTTGATTATTTTGATGACCAATATATTACTTAGGAACAGATATAATAATTAAGGTATCGCAGCATAGTGACAAATCTAAATTTAGACAGCAAATATTATCCTTTGTTATTGTTGTGCTATAGGACCGTGCGTGCGTGCACCAACGTGTGTACACACACACACACACACACACACACACACACACACACACACACACACACACACACATTAAATGCGAGCTCGCGTGCCGCGTCCGATCTGCGATGTATAAACTATCCAAGTTTCTGCACGATTGCTGCTGGAACCTGGAACCGCCATCCATCCGCTTACCCCTCTGCAAAGAATAATTTAAGGCAATAAGAAAGGATTTTGCAATCTCACGTAGAAGTATCATCCTATTTCCTGTACTTGTATTTGTCACCGCAAGGTAGTTAAAACCATTAGTTGATGAACTAACGTTTTTTTCTCTCGTTAGTTGGTCAACTATCGACAGATAGTAAACTGTAGCGTACTGCTTACTATATGACGTGTTAGTTGATAAACTAACGGTTAAAACCATTAAATAGTAAACTGGTTTAAACTTGAATCGCAAATGAAATACCAGGGTAAACACTGCGGTAGCTTAGGTGAAGACTAGAGGGGGCGAGCGCAGCGAAGCCCCCGAATAGTCTACGTGTTAGGTTGACAGGTAAGAACAAAATAAACGTAAATTCTAAACCTTATCGGTCTGGTTTACTATCTGTCGATAGTGGATCAACTAACGCGTTAGTTTATCAACTAACGGTTTTGATTATCTGACGGTGACATACTGTATTTTCGGCCATAAGAATTCGATTGAATCTATATAGGTAGCCTGGGCCACCGCAATAAAAGTCTGCCTTTTTGCGGGGTATTCATTTCGTAGGGACATTCCTGTGCTCCTTACTCTCTGGCACGCGGATACTTTTTGCTAGCGAAGGAAACAAGGATCCAGCATGTATCCGCATGCGCACGCGCGTGTCTTGTGAGCGCGAGACGTGGCGCGGGGTGGAGGCGGCTCGCGGCGCGGACCGAACACGGTTTGATTAAACTCATAAAACTGTGCTTCACAGCCGCTCGACTTCGGGGCTCCGATTCTATCAAACTGGCGGATCTTCGTCAGTGGCCTTACACTAGCGGACTTTCCAGATCTTTATACCGATGAATCCTTTTTCGGGAAAATCATTGAGTCACTACCTTTTTTTCGATAGAGGAATCGAGTCCTTGGTCTCTGAAACGCGGATGTGTGTGTTAGCACTTAATCTCTTATTTAGATCTGGAGTCGTAGAATTCCTTTCCCGTCCGCAGCTGATGTATGCTAGTCGGCTCAGTTCCGCTTTTACTCAAGATGTGCCACTTCTCTAAGAGATTCACTTGAGACCTGGATCTAACAATGCTCTAGCTAGGACTACATATTAGATTGTGCTCCAGGTGGATAGATGTTGGGAAAGTGCAAGTTTAGCCTCCTCCCCCCCTCCCGGCCACCCGCACCGCGCCCCTCTCTCGCCCTCCGAGCGTCTCCCATTACCTTCCAATAACACACCCGACTGCCCCCGCGCACTTATACGATTAAGACAACTTTACTGCAAATAACGAAAAAACTTTAAATTGCTTTTATTAATATTACCTTTAAACCAGGGCGTAGTTGGGAGATTCTTCTCTAAATGTTAAAGCGAGAATGCGGTTTCGGTTTTGGTACGCACGACAGGATATTGTGTTGTCGAGCGCGTGTGTTTTATCGTAATGATTTTAATCGTTTTATATAGAGTTAGTAATATTTTTAGGTCTTATAAATCAAAAGATCTCTCATTCGTCACATTTTACATATCAAAAACTGTTAACAGCCCGAGAATTTCAACTCTCGAGAATTTAAATCGTGTTCTCGCTTATTCATATCACATCACTCTCTACATACTAATTAATAAACGTACCGGAAATGAAGCCACTGAAAAAATAACTTTGAACTCGTCAGAACAATTAACTAGATGTTGGCTTCTAGGGTTCCGTACCCGAAGGTTGCCAAATGGGACCCTATTACTAAGCCTCCGTTGTTCGTGTTTCCGTCTGTCTGTCCCTCCGTCAGCGGGCTGTATCTCATGAGCCGTAACAGGTAGAGAGTTGAAAATTTCACAGAATATGTGTTTTTTTTATTTAATAACACCTTGGACACTATTTACATATATTGATCTATATATAGCCCCAAACTAGGATTCCCTGTATCTTGGGTACTAGACAACGATACACATACTTATATAGATAAATATTATATTTAGATAAATATACAACCATGACCAGGGTACAAACATCCGTTCTCATCAAACAAATATTTGGCCCCACCGGGATTCGAACCCGGGACCCTTGGCTTCGTAGGCAGGGTCACTGCCGACTCGGCCATTCGGGTCGTCAATTTCTGTTGCCTCTATAGCAACAAATAATGAACTTCACGAGAAATAACTACTTACAAGAGACGTGTTATATCACCCACGCGATATAACAAGCCATTTCATAATTTAAATACGATCGTAGATTTCGTGGCTTATCATATGGTTGTGGTGACGCAATTGATTTCATATTGGTCGCGCAATCTTAAGCTCCAGGTTCGATTCCACGTTCAGACTTAATTCTACTTTCGTTTTATTTTTGTTTTATTATTTAAAGCACTATCTTAAGATTTATTGCACGATGTACGATAGTACGGAACCCTTCGTGTGCGAGTCCGACCCGCAATTGAACGATTTTTTTGCATTTCGTGAAGCTTAGCGCCGGTAGCGTCGAAGTTGTAGGAGTTATGGCGAATGAGAATAAACAATTATGGTTCGCCACTTTTGCACTTTTTAGTGTTGCTTTTTCATGTAGTGTAATATAATGTAGTACAATAGCATACGCGAGCTTCGAACTTCAATACATTTTATGAAATAGGTACCTCAATACTATATGAAAGTACTCGTAATTCATAATTCATAATGTCTTTATTGCACACAAATGATATAAAAAAGAGTTACATAAAAATAGTGTACAAGGGCGAGCTTATCTCTTATAAGAGATAACTTCCAGCAAACCAGGTTAAAGTGGGAAAGGTTGATTGCTGAGCAGGAGCATTCCTACGTGTACAACAAACAATATGAGGAAATAAACGCTCCTATAATATAACAAAGGTAAAGGTAATTATAATTCCGGAGCAGTGGAGAGAAACTCTTTGGTGTTTGTAATTCCGTGCCATGTATATATATATATACTTACGGTTACCTGTCAATATATATACGAGAATATCATGCATGTAAGAAAAAACATAGCTTTATTGAAAACTGTAGGTGATAGCCATACAAGTAACACTAGAAATAGAAATAGGTTAGCACTACCATTATTTAGACTAAGTAAAGTAGGCACATCATTCATGGGGCACTGTATTCGCTTCTACAATAAAATACCACAGGAATCATTGATCCTTCCTGAAAAGAGGTTCAAAAACTATGTTAAAAATGAGCTGATAAGAAAGTCCTATTATAGTATTAAGGAATACTTAGATGACAAAACTGCATGGTCCATACCATCTCAGCGCACAGAAATTCGACGAGGGGCGATGTATCTATCACTCCTTTTTTGTCCTTAGACCGAAACCAGTACCTGTTGTAAAGAAACTGTTTTAAAAAGAAGGTATGGGGGAGTTTCTTGCCATTTCTGAATCTGCTTAGATATATCTTTAAGGGCTCGTCGAGCGTCAGGGCCCCACGGCCCGAGGGTCTCAAAGCCGAATGGCACGAAAACATGGTCTTCGCCAAGTGACTTCGGTCACTCGCCGGCGAATTTCCTTAGACCAAAACCAGTAGTAGCTGTTGTGAAGTCACTTTTTTAAAAAGAAGGTATGGGGGAGTCTCTTGCCGTTTCTTCTTGACCCCGAGGCCCACCTTCCGAAACGGTGTAGTCTCTTTTTTTATTCAAGAAATTTACTTGTACTTATAAGTAAGTATAATTTTGACGTTTGAATAAGATAATTTATTTATTTATATTCAATAAAAATTAATATAATCTGAATCGTAGTCTCAACGTAGAATATCGCAGTTTTCTTTGATTATATTGCATGCGTTAGAGTTTGTACCTACATATATTATGAGAACAGTCCAAACTTGTGTAACGCGAAACTCTGCAGATGTTAAGATTTACATGGTTTGCATATCACAAACACAAACTTTACCAGGCAAAGTTGAGCTTAACAGCGGCCGCAAGTCCTGAATTAAGGAAAGTTGCAACTATCTTCGCTGAATGTATGATGGGCGGACAATCTTCGGGCGCGCGGCCACTCGCTGCGTGCCTTGCTTTCTCTATTGGATCATGTTCCCAACTCCCAGATCCGGCGGCTTACGGTGCGAGCGCGTGCGACTACAACTTTGCTAACCACCCTTATGAATGTTGGAGAAGTTCGCTCCATTCGGGAGTCGTGTGGCCTCGCCCGCGTCACGTCACGACCCGGTGTGAACCCTAATCCATACAGATGATGCTCGGCTTTAGCAACTTAACTTATCCGAAACTTGTAGCTGTGGAACAACTAACAAACGCCGTTGATGCTCGGTGTGATCCTTTTGTGCGCTCTTTAGAGGAGACCGGGATTAAACTGGCCGTATCCGTCCAATCTCCTGGGTGTCTCTGGTTGTATGCCGCGTCACGGCTCACCCGGTTGCAAGTGAATGGCGGCCGCGTCGTATTATCAGCCGTCACTCCGGCCGACAGGTGTCTCCTTCAGCCAACTTGAGAGTAAATTACTAGGTTCGAACTCGCTGAATCAGCTTCACTCCCTAATCGATTTTCGGACCTCACCCTTAAGAGTCACGCGGGGACTGAAAGTGGAATTAGCTGTTTTCAGTGTGCTGAAGAGAGGCTCACAACTACTCACAAACTGCAGTTAGGTACTTTCAGAGCTTTTAATATGGTCATTGTTGCAGTGCCGAATCAGAAGTCAAGTATAGTAATGTATGTAAATGGAATAAAATGGATCTTGCTTCGCCCACTACACACACATACATAAATATGGAGTAATTACTTAAATCAACTACAATCAATCAATCACTAATCAAGGAGATTTATATGCAGGCGCAGGCATTGCTTCTGGCCCCACACTAGGATACCTTGTGTCGTGGAAAGCAGAAACAACGACGTGTCGTCGTTGTTTCTGCTTTCCATATAAACATCCAAGACCCGGGGTTCTTGTTTTTTCTCCTCCCCAGCCGAGATTCGAACCCGCGACCCACCGCTTGGGAGGCAGAGCCTCGACCGCTGCGCCACAGAGGTCGTCAGATATCGGCTGAGCGAAGCCCCCCCCCCCCCCCCCCCCCGCAGCGCCCTTAGGAAGCCGAGTAACATATAGATGAACGTCTTCCGGAAAATTACTCAGTTGCTTAGTTGCGAACTATTTTAATTAACTCCTACTGTACGAGAAATTAGTTTCTTTCGATGTTGGTATTTCGAAAATACAATATAATTCAAAGAGAGCCGGTACGGTACTCTGTTCGCGAATTGTCTATACCGAGAATAGATTGCTAAGTTAGCGAGATCTTGCACGTAGAGTGTAGAGTCGGAGCGAGGAGCTCGTTGTCGGTAGTTAAGGGCGCGCACCCCGGCACGGCAGCGGAACTTTGCTTCTCACCCTCACCCCTCACCTCCCCGCGGATCGTGTTTGGTTTCCGAAACTCCGAGCAGAGGGCGCCCGTGTCTTGGAAAATACAATATCTTATTATTGTGCTTACCTTTAAAAAGATCGATTTCGAAATGCTGTGCTATATTTATGGCCAAAAACTGTAGCATTATGCAATACACGGAAATAAAATATAATTTTTATCTACACACGTATCATAAACCCTCTTCACTGCGTCCAAAAACCGCACGTTACGACCAGCATAATCTTATACTACTTGGTTAAAACTCATTTCTTATCTGAATATTGATACATGATGACCAAATGTATCAATTTTCGAAAAATTATGACAATCAAATTTCGAACGCCGACGCCCGCCTGCGTGCCGCCACTAGTTTGTCTGTGAAGTTGGTACTACTGAACAAGCTAAACAAGTGCAGAGCAATTATCAATGCCACCATGCCGGTCGAACATGCGGTTCCTGAACACATCAAAGAGAGCTTAATATATGTGTGTAGATAAATTAGTGTATGTAACTGTACATAGTTAGGCATTATGTATCAGTCACATAAACTACTATTATATTCAATCCTGTTTTCAGTCTATATAATCAAGTCAAATTATTTAGTATGGAACTTTAGTTCAAGATTTGAATAATGCAAATAAGAATTGTAAATTGTCTCATCGGATACGTAGAGGATATGTTCCATCTACTGTGGCGAAATAGAAACTAATTTAGGCTGATTATTTATCAGCTTGCAAAAACATCTTGCACAAACTCACTGGAATCGGTTGGAGGGCAAGCGCCGACTTACTCCACACTACTGGCCTCAGCCTTGTGCACTCAGCGACGGAACACTGCTCACCTGTATGGCTTAATAGTGCACACACGAAGTAGATAGATTAGGAGGTCAACAAGACCGTGAGATGCATTTCAGGTAAGATCCAATCAACACCATTACCTGAATAAGGGATTGGACTTGCAACTCATCCCCGAACCTGGACGAATGCGCCCCTGCCAGCTTTGGCCCAACGGAGAAACCTAAGAGCTTCAGCCCTACCCGTACGGCATGATGTCAACTGAACCGCCTCAGAACAGGACATAGCCGCACATGTGAATACCTGCACCGCTGTGGCTGGAGGGAATCATCTGATTGTGATTCCGGGGCGGATGTTCAGAGCATGGACCACATAATTCGAGACTGTACTAAAAGAAAATATGGTGGAGACCCTACAAACCTCTTCATTCTAACTAACGAAGCAGCTGAATGGCTGCAGACCACAAAATTCAAAATTAGGATTGTGGCTCCGCTGGTAAACAAACCCGAACTTCAATCCTTCTTCTACCTAGCCCGATAAACAAACCGCGTAACCGCTTGTGCCAAAGGCCTCGTTCTAGAAACTTCTGAAATTTTTGCATTGACTTGGAACTCTTCACGACGACACAATTTTGATGGATCTTCGATGTCACGTTGTCTCTCCGCTCAGTCTCTCCGCTGTCTCTCGCTCGGGAAATGACAGCGCCAGTTAAACATTTAAGCAGCAGGTTATTTGAGTAGCAGTTTGAGCTATGTATTGGGCTATTTGATTTGTTTTGACAGGTTTTGACCTACGATTTAGGTTAGGAAGTTTGACAACTTGGCACGCATTACGTGGTGAGAACTTACAACAATGTATTCGTAATCTGTATCGGTTTATAATAAAATAAATTCAGGATTTCAGGAAAGCGCGATTTGCAGAATTATGGCTGGTACCGCCATGCGAATCTAGTCTTTGTGTATGTATGACAAGAAGGAAATTGTTTTGACATAATTGAAATAGATATTGATATTAACGGTAACCTTTAACACACAAAGGGAACATTACACAATAATACATTGAAATGGTAAATATCAGGTTCAGAATTGCTGAACAAAGACAATCGAAGCTAGTACATAAAATAGAGCGTCACGCCCTTTCCTACACGGGATGTCAGAGGTACGGTTGTGTACATGTTAAGCCAGAATAAAATATAACAGTATTAAGATTTCACGAGGAGTATGCCGACAATGTGCTTTCGCGTGCATGCGTGGACGAGGTAGTATGTTAGTAATACTAAAGATAGATGCTCCAGCACTGATTGTTTTAAACTTTTAGAGGCACAATAACGACGACAATGACGTCATCCCTAGCCTATGACTAATGCACAATTAAGACGTTTCTAATGATACTTAATTTATCTAATTCTGATAAGTTATTTAGATATTCTAGGGGAACAGAAGAACATACCAACATACATACATAGGTACCTACATGCCGGTCAAAATGACAGATTTTTCTAAACTTCAATTTAACAATAACTGCGTTGGATGGGAATAAAAAATATTGCTCAAAATGTAGGCAATAAGGAAACTTCAAAAGTAAAATAAAGGATCGAACGAAGTATAATAATTTTACAGTTATCATTGATAAACTATTCTCAGGAAACAAAACTCAAAACAAAACTCAGGAAACAAAGGATTACAGGGTACGTCCCTCCCACTATCTATTACAACCTTATGTGAGACACCAAATACATCTAGAAATGTTACTCTGCGACGGCGCCCTATATATAGGGCGAACATTCCAGTACATAATAGTTTTTCGTCTCTATCTTCTGATGAAGAGAAAAGTGATGATGAACTCTACGGTGATACACTAAACCCGGAACAGGACATTAATAGAAGCTGTCCAGATATCGGCTCCAATCCACACGAAAAAATTCACGAAATGGAGAGTACTATATTGGATCTACAAGCAAATCTAGCAGGAGCAAACCTGGAAATTGAGAGACTACTGTCTGAAACCTACGAGCTTCGTAAAAATGTAGAGGAAAAAGATAAAATAATAGTCAGCCTGAAATCATTGTGCACGTCACCGACACAAACTCTACCATCTTCTTGCAAGAAAAGGCAACTGCCAAAATCTTTATTCAGTACAAATAAAAAAGTGGATTTGAGAAAGAACAACAAAAAAATCACACACTGCGATAAAACATGTCAAACTAATTACCAAGTAGAAACTCCAATATCCATAGCCAGCGAGAAAGAATACATAGAGAAAGAAATACTTTTACATTATAACGAAGAGATGGATTTCGAACATTTATACACAAAAATGTATTGCAATATATACATTTCAGAAAGCAAAAGCGAATTAAGCAGCTCTTATTCGACTAAGTTATGTATAATCAGCAGCTGCACAGGTAAGATGACACGTGACATTGCGGAAGAGTTTTTGGAACCAGAAAGCATCATTCACTATAAAATTAATGGTGGAGGACTGAAAGAGTTGTTGGGAAGTATCGAGGTTAAACTGAAAGGATACACGAAAAATGATCACTGTATCATATTTATAGGTGATAGAGACTTTAAGAGTGCCTGTGAATATACTGAACTAATTACATTCATAAGACAAAAATTGGTGTTGGTGCAACACACTAATATTATTTTATGTACACCTACATACAGATATTCATACGATGCAAATATATTCAATGCTCGAGTGGAATTATTTAATAATCGGTTGTATCTGGATAATTTAAAATGTAACTATGCAAATCTGGTGGATTCTAATAGGCTCTTAATGTGTACATTTCGGATGTTCCACGAAAATGGATATATTAATAGGAATGGCATAAAGATTGTTTTTGAGGACATATCTGGGATTGTAAAACGAATTGGAGGTGCGGACAAACAGTTAAATGAAAACAATTCTTTTCAATGGCGTCGCAGGAACCAACGGAAGATCTGACGATCGCCACTGTTGAATGTTCGTATGATGTTAAGACATTAATTAAGCCACATCTTCCAAATATTTTCGACCAAAATTTGTGTGGTATTAATACTAAAAAAGATCAACAAAATCTGAATTTAAAACATACAATAACCCTATTTCATCAAAATATAGCAAGTGTATTATCAAAACGTGATATTCTCGAAGCTGCATTAGCCGAACTTGGTACAGATATTGGAGAAATAAGCATAATCTGTCTATCCGAGACATTTCTTAGGCGCGGTACAGAAGCAAATTTAAGGTTGGTAAACTACACATTGGCTGCATCCTACTGTAGGCAACATCAACGTAGAGGTGGTACATGTATTCTATTGAAAAACGGAATAGAGTATAAAGCTACGTTAAACTTAAAACCCCAGGACTACAGTTTTGAATGCTGTGGAGTAGAGTTTCTAGATTATAATTTGCATGTTATATGCATTTACCGTACCCCAGATTCACCGATTGAAACCTTTTTCAAAGAATTATCTCGCTTATTAAATTCATTAAGACGTAAAAATATTGTATTATGTGGAGATTGGAACATAGATGTGATGACAGAGAGCAGGTTTTCAAAGGAACTGTTAAGTATATTGAGCAATCATAGCATGATTAACCGCATTGACGTGCCCACTAGGAGGAAGTCGTGTATAGATCTTATTGTCACTAACGCTACAATCGAAGTCGAAGCTAAAGTTCATTGCCTGGCCTTGTCGGACCACGAAACGGGCCAGAGTATAAGTTTTCAAAAGGAGTATAGCAACAATGTTCCAAAACTTCCTGCCTTCTGGTTTGAGTATAGGAGAGACGTTTCGGATGACAATCTAAGAAAGTTTACTGAGGTCATGTCATGCCTCTCATTTGATGAAGTAATTTCAGAAACTAGTGTAGAGCGAGCGTTCAACTTATTCCACGATGTAATAGTATTGTTCTTTGAAATGTGTTTTCCGATTGAAAAAAAAAAAACTATTAACAAACCAATAAAGAATAGATGGCTCTCAAAAGGAATAAAACGCTGTTGCATTACAAAGAGAAGTCTGTACATGAAATATATTATGTCACATTCATCAACTAAAAAAGACTATAAAATTACATATAAAAATTATGCCACAATATTAAAAAAATGTATCCATAACTGTCAAAAAATTCAAAATACAAACTATATAAAAAACTCGAAAAATACATGTAAAGCTTCCTGGGATATAATTAAAAATAATATTGCTAAAATTGAAGACAAAAAAGGTATTACTAGTATAAAAATAAAGGACACACTTCATACAAATGCAAGTGATATAAGTGAGCTGTTTAATAACTTCTTTATAGACTTAACAAACACATCAGACAGTAAAGATAAAAATAATCAAGTACTGACTCCGTTAATAAGCCATAGAGCTGAATCAATATACCTGTCGCCAGTTGACGAAAAAGACATATTTAATATAATAATGACATTGAAAAATACCGCCTCCACTGGCTATGATAAAATAAACACGAAAATCCTAAAACTCTGTGCTCGGTACATTGCAAAACCTTTGACACATATAATAAACCTATCATTTACAGAAGGAAAATTCCCGTCACGTCTTAAGCAATCAGTTGTTAAACCTCTCTATAAAAAGGGCGAAAGGAACGATATGAACAATTATAGGCCTGTGACCCTAATACCCGTTCTTTCCAAAATAATAGAAAAGGCTATGTACAACAAAATATACAGTTTTGTCACACAGTTTAAAATACTTAAGGAGCAGCAGTTTGGTTTCAGAAAAAATCGTTCAACAACATTAGCTTGCTTTTCTCTTATTAATAACATTATACAAAGCTTAGATTCTAAAATGGCCGTTGCATCTATCTTCTTAGATATGAGTAAAGCCTTTGATTTCGTGTCACATCCAACTCTACTTGAAAAACTGTACAGGTATGGGATTAGAGGAAACTGTTGGGAATGGATAAATAGCTATTTAAGTCACCGGACTCAGTGTGTAGAAATAGAAATGATAAATAATAAACATAAAAAGTCATTTCACTCAAAATATCGCTCTAATGATTCTGGAGTACCGCAAGGCAGTGTACTGGGCCCCCTTTTATTCCTGCTGTATATTAATGATTTACCTGACATGACTAAGAATGAGTGCGTACTGTTTGCAGATGACACAACTTTAATAGTTAAATGTAAAAATAGAAATGAGTTGCAAACAGAGATAGGTGAAACATTAGAAAGCGTTAGTAAATGGTTAGAATGTAATAATTTAAAAGTAAATATAGAGAAAACACAATTAATTCAATTTCAGACTCATGATAATGCTAATCACAATCAACTAATAATTAATCATAATAATACAATTCTAGCCGAATCTGACTCTACAATATTTTTAGGTGTGACAATAGATAAGTTTTGCAACTGGAAAGCTCATGTTGACAAAGTATGTCTTAAGTTAAACAGATTCGTGTACGCACTGATGCGGATGAGAGACGTAGCCACACGAGAGGCTACTCTGTCAGCATACCACGGGTACGTTGCACCGGTACTTCGTTATGGTCTGATATTGTGGGGCAACTCGGTAGACGTTAAGCGGGCATTTATAACACAAAAGAAATGTATAAGGGCTTTGTGTGGCGCTGGATATATTGATAGTTGTAAGCCTCTGTTCAAAAAATTGGGCATACTGCCATTACCTTGTATGTACATATTTGAAGTCTGTATTTTCGTCAAAAAGTATCCAGACCTATTTAGGAAAAACTGTGAGGTATTCAATTGTAGAGGCCGAAGTAAAAACAAACTTTATTTACCACCACAAAGGCTCAAACTGTTTTCCAATAGCCCACTATGCATGTCAATTAAAATATTTAATACTATTCCGGAAGAGCTAAAAGACCTCAAAATTAATCTATTCAAAATCAAGTTATTTAATTTCTTATTGGAAAATATGTTTTATAATGTTAGTGACTTTTTAAAAAAATTATGTTTATAAATGTGTTCTTGCATTTATTTATTGTAATTATTATTGTTATTGATAATGTTATGATTGCTGTGATTAATTTAATTGAACCAATTTTGACCTTCTATTTCCATTACTTGTATTATAATATTTGCACACCATTCTAAATGGTTAATATGCTAGGACATTAGCTATTTAAGAACTCCTTGTACGCATATTATAAGCAAATAAATGATTTATGATTATGATTATATGATTATGATTATGATAGGCCCACTACTTCGAACGCGAGTGAACACTGTTCTCTGAATAACTTTGAATAAGCTCCATACAAACCTTCGGGACGACTTCTGGGTCGTATCGTATCGATGTGTTCATAGCAGCGCTCAAATTCTTCGGCGTCCATAACTCATGGAAATCCGATGGCCGAATCTTCCTCACCTGCCGAACAAGACTCGCCAGAAGATCGAGTGCTGGGCAGAGTTGCAGCCGCTCATGAACAAGTTCCCTAGTAAGGAGACTCAAAAGTCAGCCGACAAGGAGAAGAAACCTACTGGGCTGGCTGGCTCCGTCACAGGCGTCGTTACGAGGAGAGGTGCGTCTCGAGCTCTGGCTGCTAAGTGATAGGTGGTGATGTGGGGTCGAGCGAAGTGTGGTTTTCACGTTCTCGGTCTAGCCATGTTTTTCAGTGATACGGCCTCATTTTACAACACCTGTGCTGGTAGTACTCTTGTGCATTGCTTTCTGAGGGTCACTAGCTATAAACTATTAATCCCACGATTACGCTAAATCGAGGAGAAATTCTCCGGATTTCTTCAAATTGCCCAGCACCAACATTATTCCACGATTTAGCACGAAATCCATAGATTAATTCATGGAATACTGCTGTCAAAGAAATTCTGGGGAAAATGGCGGTTTAAGTGAGTTATTCGAGGGATTTCCTATAAATGTTACCATTTTACCCAATATTTCGATAAAACTTGAGGTAAAATGAACAAAATTCCCCATTTTTTACTTGTATTATGAACAGTGGCAACAACTGATACAAACATTCGTTGATTTTGAGGTTACTTTATTCTATCTATTGATAATTTATCTTTAGCCATTGGTGCATTTTTTATGTTGTTTTGCGGCTTCTGCTCACATAACTGAAGTATCCAGGACATTCCATTTTCAATGACAAGCAGATTCCATCTACGTACGATTCTGCAATGAGACCGTATGATATGTAACTTCCTGACAGAACACTTGTGTAAACATACGAAGAAGCTCGGTGCCGCTCCCGTACCCTGCGAATACAAGGGTCAGAGTGTCGATGAGGGGGCGGAACCAGCCCCTATCTACAATCCAGCCAATATCAGCACTGCTTGTGCTGCAACATCTCACCGGCTTATCTCAGAAAAGGCAAATCGCACACATCAATGCAGATAAACAGTTGTCTAGGCCCAGACATATCCAACCTTCGTCTCAACTCTCGCAATATACCAGGTCTAAATGATCAACTGCAGAACCTAGCTGCAATCTGCAAGCAATTTGATTACATTCAAGTTGTGGAGCAGATAATTAATAAATATTTAGAATTCCAATTTCATATCTAAATTGTTTATGATTATGACAAAAAGCTTTTAGACTATATCATACAACAGCATCTGGGCAACGTTGAACTCCAGCACAACTCGAAGGAGAATGGAAAGAAGTAACCTGGCTATAAACTGAAAGACAAGATGAAGTAGTATGTAGATATCTACGACAAAACAAAAGCAATGACACCCTAACCATCTCATTACAAATAAAATGGAAATGAGTAGACTACATAGCTGGATATACAGACAATAGATGGACCCAGAGATGGATGGACCTCGGACAAGCAGTAAAAAAGCAAGACACAGGCTATGTGCCAGATGGTCAGACACAATTGTGACAGTGGCTGGTCGAAGATGGTCGGATATGGCCAATGATAGAGAGAGGTGAATATCCTTGGAGGCGGCATTTACCCGTGAGGGCTCCATACAAATGGGCTAGTATTTAATCGCACATCCAAAATACTGATTTGCACAGCAAAAAAGGATTATGTGTACTGAAGTTTATGTTTTAAGTATTTATTGTTGTTCGCTTTGCTCACCCCCTTTTCCCTTCACCTAAGCTACCGCAGCATTTTGCCCTGATATTTGCTGTGTAAATCAGTATTTTTGGTGTGCAGTTTAATATTTTCCATACAAATATAGTTTATATTTTAATATATGAATACAAATTAAAATATTAACATAAATATATAATAATAATAATAATAATACCTTGGACACCTTTTACACACATTGATCTAGCCCCAAACTAGGATTCCCTGTATCTTGGTTACTAGACAACGATATACAGTGGTGGTCATATAATTAAGAACGACTATTTGAAAACAAGCTTTTTTCAAACTTACGAGAATAACACTTATTGCATATCGTTTTGTATCTCTCTCGGTATCGTAAAACTGTTTTACACAATCGTAGCATACAGTTATAATATGATAAATTCAACAATATTATTATATAAGTAAACTTTTTGTATATAATATATCTTAACATGTTATTGCAAACTTACTGGCTGGCCACATAATTAAGAACGCTGGATAGTTTATTTTTTTATTCAAATTTAAATAGAGAACACTCTGTAACTAGGCCACTATTCGAGTAATATTGGCGCCATTTAGTTCTGTAAAAGTCAAAAAGTTGATCGTTTCATAATAAAAAAATGGGAAAAAATAAAAGTTGTGATGCATCTACAAGGGAAGTAATAATAAAACTTCGCGATATGAATTGGTCATATAAAAATATTGCCAATCATTTGCAGTGCTCAAAAACGATGATATTCCACGCTGTGAAGCATTTTAACACACATCAAACAACTTTAAATATTCCTCGTGTACCTAAACAGAGAAAGTCATCTCAGCGAGACGATCGAAATATCGTGCGTTTGGCAAAACAATACCCTTTTAAGGGGTCTAATGAGTTAAAAAAAGAATACTTTGGTGAAAATAACCCTTCAGCGATCTCAGCGCGCACTATCCGAAGGCGATTGGTAGAAGCGAAGTTGAACGGAAGGATAGCAAGAAAGGTGCCCATGTTGAAACAGTGTCATAGGCAAGCCCGGCTTGCATTTGCTAGGAGGTATGAAAGCTGGACAGCAAGACAGTGGAAAAATGTTCTTTTCTCTGACGAAACAAAAATTAACAGAGTATGTTCTGATGGGAAACGATATGTTCGACGCCCTCCGAATACAGCATTCGACCCCAAGTACACAAAAATGACATTAAAGCATGGTGGTGGAAATGTGAAAATTTGGGGATGCTTCTCTGGTCATGGTGTTGGACCTGTTAGACTGATAGAAGGAAACATGGATCAATTCCAGTACAAAAATATACTCGAAGAAACTATGTTACCATATGCTGAAGACGTACTTCCGATTATTTGGACATTCCAACACGACAACGATCCGAAGCACACTGCACGCACCGTTAAAGAATTCCTCACATCTCAATCAGTTTCTGTCTTAGAATGGCCACCGAACAGCCCAGATTTAAATCCCATAGAGCATCTTTGGTGCGAAGTCAAGAAAAAGGTTTCAAATCGACGATGTGGTAACCTAACTGAGTTATATAACGTTTTTTTAGAAGAATGGCGCTCTATTTCTCTTGAAAAATGTCAAAAATTGATAGAATCAATGCCTCGACGGTGTACGGCAGTTATTAAAAGCCATGGTCACGCTACAAACTATTAACTTAGAATAAAATGTATTAAATTATAATTTTTAACATTGTCACTGTCCTATTTAATGTGATTTGTAAAATCTAAGTATCTACGGAAACAACTCTCGAGCAGCTTAAGAATCATTCTTAATTATTTGTTCAGCATTTTTACTACTTGAATTTGTAATTATCGATAATCAATTAAATTTGTAAAAAAAATAGTAAATGTTTTAAATATTTACTCCTAATCCCGTTTACTTTATCGATGTAGCTATTTCATAACACAACTAATTACTTTTAAGAAGGAACTTAAAAGTACACATAGCATAGTTTTGAAAAAAAATATCTGGTACTACAAATCGTTCTTAATTATATGACCACCACTGTATATACTTATATAGAGAAATATTATACTTAGATAGATAAACAACCATGACTAGGGTACAAACATTCGTTTTCATCAAACAAACATTTGCCCCCACCGGGACTCGAACCCGGGACCCTTGGTTTCGTAGGCAGCGTCACTACCGACTCGGCCATTCGGGTCGTCATATACATGCACACAATGAATGAATTGTCAATCTATGTGAAATTGTAGAAATAAAAAAATATAGAAGTGTGTATTGATTGTTTATTTACATAAAATTTAAAACATGTATGTATATTCTGGCGCCACACCAGGTCACTTTGTGGGAACTTGTTTTTACCACACAAAACTGAGGTCCTCTTCGTCATATTCAATGAACAGCGACTTCTGATATCTCCTATTGTGTGCTCTAACGTGGCTGGCGAATCAGAATGTGCTCGTAAATGTCCTGTAGCATTGGACACAGAATAGTTGCCCCGAATCATTGTAGGTGTAAGTGTAGGTGCACTGAGTATGATATTTCCTTTTCTGATGTTTTGCTTCTACTCTTTGCTTTTCCCAAATTCTTCAATGCACAACAGAATGCCAATTTGGCCACGCATGAGCATGTTGCATTTATCAGGTGGTATGCTGCATGCGGTAAGGTGATATTTGAGAACATCCTTGTAGCGCAGGTACTATCCGCCTGGGTTCTGTTTCCAGTTGGTCAGTTCTGAATAGGACACTGCTTTTGGCAGTCTACAGTCATCCATATGCTCTAATAGTCCACTCTATCTCAGCTGGCTTGCCATCAGTAGTGCCTCCATAACACTTCTGTTATGAAAAGAGAACTCACATTTTCTGATAACTGGCTTGTAGTGGCACCAAGTTTCTGCAGCATATAGAAGTAAAGGCAGAACCAATGCTTTGTATACTATAAGTTTTGGTCAGAGTGTCGATAAGAGGGCGGTAGTCACAAAACAGCCTCTTGCTGGTTGTTTGAGGACTTGGGTCTTGGAGATACTTATAACTATGTTGTAGGTTTGGCGAGCGTAAATTCAGGGCCTTTCGATTATCGGCAGACCACCTGCCCGACGATCCTACGATATCATCACGTTGACAGGACCTTGCGGGAGGTCGGCACTGGACCGTGATGATTGGCGCTAAAGAGGAGGCCTATGCCCAGCAATAGGTCGATGTGGGCGGAGTACGATGATGATGAAAGTTTGATTATTTGCGGGATTCTTCCAATATCAAGATGATAATGTTGTTTTCGTAAATAAATAAAGCCAACAATAGAAAGACACCTTTGACATTGGATGGAAACGACAAATCAGATGATCTTTTATATTTTTTAAGAAAGGGACCACAAGTCATCCTTTAACCTTTGTAAGAGTGAGATAGAATAATAATCATTCAAATCATTCGTTCAAATCTCGCTAGTTAAAAACTCGACGCGCCTTTTTCGTGGATTAGTTAATTCGAACTGTTTTTTCGTTTGAGATGGGAGAAATCACCGGGTCGGGGAAAATCATAGGATATTTTTTTTTCGTAGAATAACTATCCTCGAGATTTATTCCGCGTTTCTAGCTAGTGGCCCTGAGTAGTTTTATTTATTCTTCGAACTTTCTTCGAGCATTTGTCAATGTCATGTCACTCGTGCTGACTCTTTATTCTTTGTTGTTGTGCTCCAATTTCTGCCAAAACGCATCGTATTTTAATTATTTTTTCTCTTCTTCACTCGTTTATTTAACATGTTCTATAAAATATAACCTGCATTTAATTTCTTTTCTGATGTGTTTTTTTTCTTTCTATGTTTTTTTTTACCCATGGTGATTTTTCTGTGATCTTGTTGTTACCAGATTCTTTTCAGCACTCCTGTTTGGTTATGGTCTAAGACAATATTTATTTAATAGCAGTTATATTGGTGCCTATTATTATTTTTTGATTAGCTTATACGGTGACCCACTGCTGGGCAAAGGCATCACCGGTTCGGTTTATTATGTTATTAAATTCATATTAATTTTATTTTGTATGGATATTTTATGTAATATTGATAACAGTTTCTCTCTCCCGTTCTGCAAGCGATGAATATATTAGAGCGGAGAGCGATAACTCCCTTGTAGAGCGCCCGCTTTCTGACAAAATTACGTCAATCTTTGCTAGCCTGGGGAATAATTTTAATATTGTTCATATTAAGGCCCAGAGCATTCACTCCAGTTATCCGGATGTACTTGAGGCGGTCAGTAGTCAACATGTGGACGATATTCTTATATCTGAATTCTTTCTCAAGCCGATTTTACTATTTACTCGCTTGATGGCGGCTGAGCTATTTACCTTCGCTCGACTATCCCTTGCAGAGTTATAATATAAGTGCCTCCCCTAATGAATAAGTAAAGTACGAATTCGCAGAATATCTCTTCCTTCAAATCTGTCTCACCATAATAAAGTTCTGCTCTGAGTTCTCTACAGTTCCTCGCTTTATTGATTACTTCCACTCTTTCGCGACTTTCTCGATGAGCTGCCTTCTCTTTATAATAATAATAATATCATATATAACATAATTATAATGATGCATCCCTTAAAACTGATGCCGCGTCGATTGACTGGGCACATTTTATCTCTAGTGAGACTGTTGATGCCAAAATCCACCACTCCAACGCAAATATTCTGGGACTGTTTGACAAGAAAATTAAGATGAAACACATTCGGTACCCCTGGCTGTTTCTTGTTCATCCTAGGTTTGCTGGAAGAAATTTCTTTTTAGAGATAAGCTCGCCTTTGTTCACGTAGTTACCATTTGGATGTATCTGCAGCTTCTGTGTGTTGTGCTATAAAGTACAAAGGGCCTTGACAACCATCCTGGCTGACAATCGACTTTTGCCTTGCCCGCTCTAGACTGGAATGGCGTAGGGGTGCAAATGTGATGTGATGTTTCAAATTTTTATTTCTTTTCCTTTTTATGTTGTAGTTTTTAGAGAAACAAAGTAAAATAAATGTAGTCTTCTCAACTCCTCTCTGTCTGCTATTCCCACTTAGACGGTTCGCCGACGACTCATACAGATTTAGTAGGTGTCACGCTTCTCACGCAGGAGGTGCAGGTACGAATCCCGGTGCTGACCAATGAGGCAAGTAATTTATCTTAAGTACATTATACGGAAGTTCTAATGGTGATAGTATACATCGAGTGAAAGAAGAAGAGCGAAGTTAACCTTAATTACTCCATAGCTGTGGCGATGGGCTAGCCCCTGTCACGCAAAATGGCAGTATTAATGAACTGGTTTAGAGTGAGTACAATTGTGCCTCTGCCACCCCGTATTGTAAAAAGCGTGACGCTGGTTTTTATATTTTCTCAAAGAGGTTTATGCGTGGCCGAGCAAACCATCTGCGCCCGACTAGTCTATGAAAATACCTACGACTTCTATGGCGTAGCAGTCGAGGTTCTGCCTCATCCGGGAGGATCCGGGTTCTCATCCTGTGCGGGGAGGAAGAAATACAATCCCCGGGTCTTAGATGCTTATTTGTTTGTGACGAAGACGCTATTTCTGATTCTCACGACACAGGGTATCCTAGTGTGAGGTCAGACGCACTGTTATGTGTGCCCAAATATAAATTGAGTTTAACTTTAACAGATTGGTACTAAACGGAAACATATATGCATCAAAATTGCACTAGATTTCATGTCACATTTAACTTACGATATGATATTTTACGCATTTTTTTTTAAAGCGGCGACAACGCCGAGCGAGCATAGGTTCTACCGCGAAGCCGCCTCGGGCGGAACTAAGGAGGGGGTGAGGCCAGCCGTGCCAAATTAAGTTTAGTGGGAGCTTCGGGACGGGCCGACTTTCACACTACTTTTAGACGAATAGGAATTCAATGTTAAAAAAGTTTATTCAGCGTTCCATAGTGGTACAACAGAGCAACATAATCCTATATATTTTTTATAACATTGAGTAAAATAAATCACATAATTTAACATTAGTGGAACAGTGAAAACTTTTGATGTTTGTAATAATCAGATTTTTTAGAAACTTCAGCATTATTTTGCGTAACTTGTGATTAACGAAAGGCTGTTTTGCCTACTGCTCCGTCTTAAATAGGGAAGTGTAGAGGCGAGGCGGCGGCGGCGGCGGCGGCTGCGGGCGGAGGTTGGTGAGGCACGGCGCCGTGGGACCGGGTGCCGCACGGCGCCGCGCTATTTTAATTAAAGTAATTGGAGGCGCGCCGGGAGCTCGACTGCCTGATCTGTGCCTTCAACATCTACTCGTGCACCTGTTAGCTCCGAACTCAATGAAGCGTCAATCAATGAAACATGCTTTGCCTTGTCTATGCTGTATCTCGGTCAGAATTTAATTCATGAATAGGCAATTCAAAACTTTCCTTCGTTATCAGCATATATATCAACCCGTATGAGGGAATATCAGATTGCAAGTATCTTATACAACTAACTAGTTCCACTATCATCGCGCAACGTACGGCTCGTAAGGCAAAATCTAATCTAGGAGCAGTTACGAGTAGATATCTTATTTCGCTGTCTCTCCAATGAGTAATCCCGAGAAAATCCATTTCAAGTTTGCGACGTGACTATTCCTGATCCAATCGCAAGTAAGCCGTACGAGCAAATTGATAATGTAAGCTGAAGGATCTCGGTTCATGTGCTGCCGACGTAGAGGCATCTCACTGTCCTCGTGCGCTCATAAGTAGAAAAGCAAGTAGGGCCTTTGTGTGGTGCACAATAGAACACACAAAGTTTTGAGATGTCCGATATCTGTGATCGTAGTTGGCGAGTGTCCGCGGCGCCCCTCCTGCCGCCGCCCCAGCCCCCGCCTCCGCCCCGATGTGCCGAATGCAGCGACGAAATATGAGGAAAGAAACGAACCGAGCTGACTCCACCAAAAAACGACTAAAGATAAAGGAAAACGGACTCGCTCACAGAGAAACTTACCGACCGCTTCTTTATCCTTCAGCTAGGGATCTGTCGCTAGTTACTGTCACCAAGATTTACCGACTTTCATGTTTATTCATTTTGGTTATGGAAAACTTTCAGACTGGATTAAAATTTTGAATAAAACCTTTTGATGTTTGCTCATCTTAGGGCGAAGTCCGATGGGTTGATGATAAAGAAAGTACAACCCTTTTAAGCAAGTCCGAGCCTCCTGTCTTTAATCAAGCAAATGTTCTATTTTCGCAGCAAGGCTCAGATTAACCGTTTTACAGGGAGCGCGTTTGTACAAGTTTTCGTAAAGTAATTAGGGATTCAAACAATTTTAACCGAAATGAAATTTCAAAATTTCTTTATCAGGGAGTACTTGCGCAAAGATCGGATGAAACCGTTGATGAAGGGGATAAATAATGACGATACCTACCTATACTTTAGATACTCTTATTACGAGCAGTATTTATAGGTAGACCCACTGAACAAATACAGAAAGATTGATCTATGTTCAATTTATTTTAGAATTAATATGAGTTTTTAGATCGCGTGCAAAGCAGGCCGACCGAAAGTCACTTGATATGCTTTGAATATTTGGAATCGCCATGTGCCAAGATAACACTGTAACAACGTTGATGCTGCCTGCGGCGTCGGCGTGCGGCGTCGGCGTGCGGCGGCACAGGCAACAACAGTGAATAATACAGAGGCCTTACGAAACAGATCATATTTTTTCGCTGGAAATGTGAAAACGTGAAGTGGCAAAACAGAATTTAATATTCGTAAAAGGGTTGACTCGTAGCCGGTCAGCAGCGGCAGCGTGCGGGCGGTGGACGCGTGCTTCGGCTACAAGTTTTTTTGGCCTCTTTCCAAAATCAATATCTTGGTATACTCGCATCGTACAGAGACCGTCGCGCATTGTGCACTAATCGTGCAGTTTGGAAGTGCTCCATTCCGATACCTATCTCTTTATACCGACATCATTTTCCTGCCAAAAACAGTACAGGCACACTAACGTTCTAACCCCAAATGGTTTTCGGGTTCGCTTTTAAATTTTTGCTATGGAGTGGTATTATCTTTGGTAAAATACATACTCGTAGTGTACTAGAACACAAAAAATTATAAATAAAGTTACATGAATCTCTGCTGTAGTCGTATAAACAAATGTGTAGGGTTATATCTACGATAAAGTTACGTGATTCTCTGTTTTAGTCGTTTAACCTAATGTGTAGGGTTATATCTGAGATAAAGTTACGTGAATCTCTGTTATAGTCGTATAACCGAATGTGTAGCGTTATATCTAAGATAAAATTACGTGAATCTCTGATATAGTCGTATAACCGAATGTGTAGGATTATATCTAAGATACGTGAATCACTGTCATAGTCGTATAACCGAATGTGTAGGGTTATATCTACGATAAAGTTACGTGAATCTCGGTTATAATCGTATAACCGAATGTGTATGGTTATATCTACGATAAAGTTACGTAAATCTCTGTTATAGTCGTATAACCGAATGTATCGGTTCGCCGTCAAATAATAAAATTAAACCGGTCAAGTGCGAGTGGGACGTTGGACCCGCACACGAAGGCTTCCACACTATTGTATACTGGAAAACGTAAAACGACAGTCTTTTGTACAAGTATATTCTAAATAATTTTTAATAAAAATATTAAACACTAGGTAGGACTACATTCAAGGCTGTATATCTATATATGGAAAAAAGGGTTTTATCTACACATCATAAACCCCTTTTTACTGCGTCCAAAAACCACACGTTACGAGCAACATAATGATAAACTTCTTGGTAAAAACTCATTTCTTATCTGAATATTGATCATTATGACCATAGTGTACCAAATTTGTATGACATTCAAATTTCGAACGACGACGCCCGCCTGCGTGCCGCCCCTACTTTGTCTGTGAAGTTGGTACTACAGAACAAGCTAAACAACTCAATGCCACAATGCCGGTCGAACATGCGGTTCCTGAACACATCACAGAGAGCTTGTGATATGTGTGTAGATAAACTAGTGTATGTAACTGTACATAATAAGGCATTAACACTCTTGAGTGATATTATTATGAATCTCGCCTTCGGCTCGTTTCATAAGCCCACGCTCGAGTATAAGTGCCCTCCATTATGTAGCAGTCACATAAACTACTATTATGTATGTAGTAACTAAGTATTGAACTATGTTATTATAGCGGCAATACAACCTACTACCCTCTACTTATTTCGGTTGACCCGGTAGAGCCCGGTGACAGACGGATAGACGGACGGACGGACGAACAGTGAAGGCTTGGTAATAGGGTCCCGTTTGGCAACCCTAAATATATACCGTTAAACGTCAAGAAAAGTTATTTTTTGTAATAAAAATCGCCCATTCCTATGACAAATATCATTATCGTTCTGCCAAAATATCAATTTGAAATGGGAACACGCGAGGACGCGCGAATGAATAATGCATGGAAAATAAATCTTTTTCGGTCGTTTCTCTCACTGAATATAATTCAGTAGGTAAATGTTATTTGGCTAAGATCAACGGTTGTAGCGAGAAGCACTATATACGAAGCATACGAGTTTTGTTTTTGCGCATAGAAGTTTCAGTGGAATAGAAATAGTTGAGACAGCGGAGCTTCGCAAGTGCCAGAGCTTACGCTCGGCTGGACAAGGCAAGCTTCTGTAACCTATGTACATACGTGAAGTTATGTGCTAAGGACGACTTTGAAAGCTATCTCTGTCGCTCCCTGAGTAATGTTGACCGTCTTGTTTGTGTTATCTTATGCAATTAATAAACATGTCTTTAGCTTTCGTGCAATTACGGGGTAGCATGAGATAAGATACTTATGACTGCGTGCCCTAATGGCATGTAGTAATATGTGCAACATATTAAAATTGCATATGAACATATTTTTCAAATCCGGCTAGTGATGAAATCTGCAAACAATACACGCATTACAGAGTTGGCCGGTTCACCAATCAATTGGCATCATAGCCAATGCACACGGATGTTATAGATGGTTTTAGTTTAGAATGAAGGAATAGTTAGTGAATCAATGTAATAGTGAGGACATTAGCATGTCGCCTCCCTGAGACAGGGTGGGCTCAGCTCCGGGCCGGGCTGGGTGCTGGTACGTGACGCCCCGGCGGCGGGGCGGCGTGCTCGAGAGTTCGATTCATTTAAAGACACTTGTCTGTAATTGCAGCGACTCGCCGCCGCCGCCGCCGCCGCCCCTAAGTCTCAGCGCGACCTGAGCGCAGTGCTCAACCCTCAGCCCGTCACCGAACAAAAAGAACTTTTAATGGTTTGCCTTTGACGACCCGGCACGCCCGAGAGCCCTTTCACATGCGTTGTTTTGAACTGGTGCCAATATTGCCGATGATAACTCAAAAGAAATCTAGGACTGCAGTGTGTGAAAAGCGTCAAAGAGGTTGTGCAGAATGCTTCGTGCTGGCTGGTCGCGCTGCTGAAGGGAGGGCTCGGTTGACCTTCGTTTATGAAGTTGTACCATTTAAGGGTATACATGGCTATACATCTTTATGTTTTAATACAACAAGGTGGAATAGGAAAGTATAGTCATATTTCATGGCATAATTCAGTGGTCGGATTCTCATTTATATGGATGGTATTATTTCGATGCTGTCAGATCGCATCTAAATCACTGTCTTACTGAGATATTTTTACAAGTTATTCATAAGTCTTGTGAATAACCTATTCAGGATTGCTTTAATTGGAGTCGCTTAAGTAGAAATCCAAGGCTTAACTTTACTTGAGGCTTCACAAACTGTCTGTATAGAAGTCTTGGCAAGGTCCGTGAAAAAAGGTAGTTGCTGAAAAATGGCGTACCTATAGCGGTTGCACTTCCGGCAGAAACGCAATAAATAGCAGTTGCGGTGGCGCTGACCCACTTGCCGGTACATGCCGAAACGCCTGCGATTTAATCGCTCCCCCCCCCCCCCCACCCCTTCCTACCCTTGCCGCCGTGACCTCACACGCCCCACTACTTTGCCCATAATTATTAAATCCATTCCAAACTTAGAAAGCAGCCCGCCCAGATGAAGTGGTGCGGACCTACATAGCGTGCTAATAAACCTAGACTCGCCCGCCTTCGCCTCGGCTCTTTCTTTTTCCTCGAGGATTTCCGAGACCGTTTGTTATGTTGAACAAACAGAATCCGAGCTCTAATCGAAATGCAGAAGGTTTTTCCATTAGAAAAAGTAATGCAACATTGTATATTTCGCACTCTCGCTCGAGTTCAGTGGGCGGGCGGCGCATCTGATAGCTGGGCGGAAATTGCTTGCGCGTCGCGTGCGCTGGCACCGGGCGGGCGGCGGCGGCGCGGCGGCGCGTGCTCGTGACGTGCACTCACCGCGGGGATATATTATTTCTCCGCTACGCGCCGTGCCTCCGAAATCTTTCAGTGCGCTGCGCTGCCCGCTGCAGGACTGCGACCATCTCTCCTATATTCACTGGGTTTGCCTTGCCTCCATATTTCCTTTTAGTCGAGTACACATTGAGGGTACACTTTTCCTTTTGTACGATGCAATATTTTCTTCTGTTATTTGTTCAGTTTTCCCTGCCGCTGCCCGTGCTTGGCTTTTCGCAGTTGCAATAAAAGTAATCATTATTAATTAACAAGCTTCACTTACACGAGTACAACCGTGTGAGTAACTGCCTTGTCATTTGATGAGTTCACGCCCAAAATATGATTAGCCGGGTCTGGTGTCATGCACCGACACCGTCAATCTTGCGAGTCATGAACATATCACTTATGTAGATAGACGCGTGCGGGGCGGAACCGATGTGAGACCTTCTCATCTGTCTCACAGCTTCATTCTTCATCGTACTGTGTCTCAGCCAGTGCCGACTCCCGAGAACGGCCTCATTCTTATTCGCTGATGTGTGTGTTTTGTATACGCTTCTCATAAACAAAGCGGACGCGAGTGTACGGAGAAATATTTTTGTGAAACTTTCATGAATATATTAGCCATAAATGTGCCTAAAGGAATCTATTCCCTGTGGCAAGCAGTGAAACGCCGCCCCGCCCGCCCCGCCCGCCCCGCGCCCCTCGCCCCTCGCCCCTCGCCCCTCGCCCCTCATGAATAGCTACAACACAAACACTACACATTTGGTTCATGTATCTGTCACCGGTAGTGAACGAAATCCGTCATTATATACAATGCCTAGGCAATGTACCTATATAGAGTGTCTAAATTTGGTAGAAAATGTATGAATTTTTTTTTTATTTCTTACTTAACCTAGGCAATCCATGCAATGCCTAAATCGTAATAGGCAATGTACGAGAATAAAATTCGGGATGTCTGATACTAAGGACTTAATGTTATGACTTGCAAACGAAATATTATCAGGGCGAAGTGGTGGGTCAAGATTTTCGTGTTAGGTTGACATGTAAGAGTAAAAGAACACTAATTGCTGACCAAATCCAGTAAATTTAAGAAAAATCGAGTAATTGAGTTGTTTTGTTGGTATAATACAAGGGTGCTCATACGGTCGATCGCGAAATCTTTTCGAGTTGATCGCCAGCAATATACCTATTATAATATTATTCAGTCCTACATAAAAGGTAACATTCAAAGATATGCGGCGACGATCAACAATCACTTAGACAACGCCACCTATCACCAGAGACATTCTTCTCCAGGCGAGAAAAGGACAAAAAATTACGTTTGCTAAGTATATGTAAATATCTAAAGTAATAAAGAACTTTGACTTTGACAATACTCATTGTTTGCCAATCGAGCCAATTGTTATTACTTATGGGTATGTTATGTAGACAATCATAAAATCACTCATTCTTTTTTACCGTGGGCGATTTCGGCTGTGCAATTTGAAAGCATAGCAAATTGGACAAATTTTACAGGAGAGCATAGAAACGGTTTGGTCACTTTGTCTTGATGCCCTCGTAAAACTATGAGACACAGCTGAACGAGAGTGAACGCAAATGAAGCAGCAGAACCTTGGCGTGCCATACATTATAATATATTTTGTCTATGGCTGATATTGTAGGTGCAATGCACGTAAGAAAGCTCGTATTTGGTAAGAAATGGTTATCTGATTTTAAAACGGCCGTCACTGACCATTTGAAAAGCTAGTAAGAGCTGTTACTAGTTAATAATTTAGTTTTGTTAAGCCACAAACCTTTGCGATTACATTTCTAGCAAAGCACAACCTGATTAGTTATTTTTCTATCAAACAGGGCGTATCAGAAAGGGTAGTTTTATTTTAAGGGGTTGTTACGGACGTCATTCTGAGCTTTCTCTATGAAGCCGATTTTTTCAGAGCAACTTTATTTTTTACTTCTCCATACAATTCAGCTGACCGCCCGGCCCAAAACGTATATAGGAATGAATAATTGTAGCAAAAGTTGTTCAAAACGATGTCCCTTTAAAACATGACTACATTTCTTTTACTATTAATTAGATTATTTATTTATTAAAGAATATTAAATTCCTGTTTACTTACCTAAATTAACAAGACTATCTATTTTATTTATAAAATTAAAATAGTTTAATCATTAAAATTAAGTTTTATTAATAAATGAAAAACATAACATCAATCAGTCACAAATAATATGTAGACCTGTAGAATATCCTGATGCAAAATCTTCAGAATTATTACATATAGATAAACCAATCTAAAACCCTCTCCTATTCATTCGCATCGAAGCACCTAATGTTGTTATGATCCCGTCTTTCTGCCTACTCTTATGCCTCTTGGCGATGTCTTCATGGCAAGCAGGTCACGATGATCAAACTTTTTCATTAAAAAGTCAAGGTTCAAGTCAATTCCAATACGGTTTATCAAAATCTTTTTTGTAAAATATGTTTCGGCTTCCATTGATGATTTTTTCTTCAACAAGCGTATTCAGCAAGGAAGTGTTCAACGGATCTTCGCGGGCGTTGCGAGCGTATTCGTGGCATTCTTCTCGTTTTTTTGGCCCACTCGTAAGATTTTTGAACTTCCGCCGTCTCAACGATATTTCTGCAGCTTAAAATAACCTTTTTATAATCTGTAATGTAAAATCATAAATCGCATCTTGCCGTTTGAGCTACCCAGCTCAAATTCTTTATTTCCATGTACATTATCCGCGGTCATATGCGTGAGCCCCTTGGTGAGGTACTTAAGAGTGACGCTTTCAAGGTTAGAAAATCTGCAATGGACAAAGATCACGACACAGTATCCAGCATTTCTTCAGCCCTGGGCAATGGTCGCTCCAAATGATCAGGTGTAGAATGTCTCTTTCTTTCTCAACAAACGCTGCTGTAGCGTCCACAATATTGTTTCCGTCTCGTCCGGCCCAAGCTTCATGCCATAACCCACAACAACTGCTAAGGTTCGTTTTTTTATCGGTGCAAAAGTCAGATTGAATGCAATAAGTCTTTAAAAAAAAGATATCATTTATTTTGGGCGTGTCTGGCAGCATAATAATGTGTTACAGGCGCTGTATTTTCTTTTCAAGCATTTTCTTGATATGCCTTTAGAGCTGTAGTAGCTTTTTTATGTGGATGTCGTGGGCTGCTTTCATCCTCTCGGCACTTTAGGTCCTATTACTGGGATGTCCAGTCGGTCCATCAAGTCCATTTCCATGAGCGTCCACTCTTCCCTGAATATCCACTTCCTTGAATGTCCACTTCCCTGAAGGCCCACTTCCCTAAATGTCCCATTCCCTGAATGAAATGAAATGAATTTTATTTGCAAGAAATTATCGTACAGGTAATACTGAACATATTCTAATTTTGAGATCTTAATGTACATTAAGATCTTAAAATTAGAATATGTTCAGTGTTTCCGGCTTATGTGTAAATAATAGTTACAGTTTTAATTTATGAGTTAGTGCAGTTAGTCCGGCTTATGTGTAAATAACATCTATTTACATTAATGTTCATTTAATTCTCATTTATATAATTAAAATTTAAAATGTCATAACTTTTATATTTATAAATGGTTAGTATTTAGGGTTCCGTACCCAACGGGTAAGAATGGAACCCTATTACTAAGACTTCGCTGTCCGTCCGTCTGTCACCAGGCTGTATCTCAAGAACCTAGCTAGCTAGAGAGTTGAAATTTTCACAGATTATGTATTTCTGTTGCCGCTATAACAACAAATACTAAAAAACAGGATAAAAGAAATATTTAAGGGGGCTCCCATACAACAATTCTTTCAATACCACATACAAACTTATGGATGCACCTGGTTACGTACATGGAGTGTGAAAGTAACCGCACCAATAAATTTGTAAACAATATTTTGCTGTGTAAAATCAAACTATTAACTCCACACCATCGCTTCCATTGAACGGTGGTACGGAACCCTTCGTGCGCGATTTAGACTCGCACTTGACTGGTTTTTATATACTAAATATTCCTTAATATATTGTTGAAGCAGTGTAAGCACTTTGTGAGATTATTGTTGAAGACTTGCTATTCATGAATTTGAAGTCGTCAGGCATCTTGTTATACAAAATAATACACATATTAAATATATTCTTCCTAAATATGTCCCTCAATCCAGGATGTTGACATAGTAGGTAGGTTCGTGTGTTTTACTCTTCTTTGTCTTTGGTGCCCTTCATTTCTGGTTCTCTAGAATTCACGATGAGAGGCAACAAAATGTCCCATTCACTTCCATTTAGGACCAAGCGCTCAGCCGATTTGTATATCTTCTCAGTCGTAGCACTGTTGACAGAGCGGTCGTGGTCGTCATTTCGGTCGAGTAACCCGCCTCACAATTCGTCGCCATTCGTCTCTGAGGGCTGCTTTTTTGGTGCATTGGTACAGGGGGTCATCCAGTGCTGCCTTGATTTGGTCTGTCCATCTCATTGGTGATCTGCCACGCATTCGGGTGCCATCTACTCTGCCCTGCACCACCAGTCGCTCGATGGACATACGGCCGCGTCGAGATACGTGTTCAAAGAAGGTGAGGATACGAGCCTGGACTAATGAAGATAGGCGCTGCTTGATGCCTAGTTCTTGGAGGATGGAGTCATTGGTACGGAACTCTGTCCACGATATCCCAAGCATTTTTCTCCAGCACCACATCTCAAGAGCATCTATCCTCTTTTTCTCGTTTTCCCGAAGCGTCCATGTCTCTGCAGCGTAAAGGAATATGGGGAACACAAGCGCTCTTACCAGCCGGGTTTTTGTGGCTTTGGTGATATTGCGGTTCTTCCATATTTTCTTAAGCCTGTCCATAGAAGACCTCGCAATCGCCATACGTCGCTTTATTTCGTCCACGCATCCGCCATTGTTGGATATCAGCGCTCCCAGATAGACGTATGATTGGACCACATCACAATTCGCTATTTTCGCGACTTCGGGCAAGTTGTTGTTGGCACGATCCACAATCATCATCTTCGTCTTACTGCGATTGATCTTAAGGCCAAACTCCAAGCTGACGCTTTCCATTTTATGCAACAGGTCTTCCATATCTCGCATACTGCTTGCGAATAGGGTGGGATCATGTGCGTAGCGTAGGTTCGAGATCCTCAGGCCACTAATTGCGACACCGTCCATCCAGTCTTCAAGGGCAATTCTCATTATGAGCTCTGTGTAGGTGTTGAACAGAAGCGGAGAAATAATGCATCCCTGACGGACTCCCGCGCTAGGGTGGAAGTGGCTTGAAAGCGTCTCGTCTGTTCTCACTGACGCAGTCCCATCTTCGTAGAGGCGCCTTTAGAGGTGCACAAGGTGTGTTGGTGTACCCATCTCCAGTAGAGTTTTCCAAAGTTTCGGCCATTTCACAGAGTCAAACGCCTTTGAAAAATCAACACAGCAAATATAAGTGGGCTTGTTGAATTCTCTGGCTTTTTCGATGATCTGGCGCACTGTCAGGATTTGCTCCCGGGTTCCTTTACCTTTCACAAAGCCGGCTTGTTCGGGGGCAATCTCTTTGGATAAGAAGGTCTTAAGGCGTTCGTTGAGAATGTGCATTAAGATCTTGCTCGCGTGTGATATTAGGGCAATGAGGCGGTAGTTACTACACGTTTTCGTCGAACCTTTTTTGTGTAGAGGGATAAATACAGTGTGAGCCCATTCCTGCGGCCATGTCCCTGTCTGCCATATCTTGTTGCAGAGGGTTTTGAAAATCTGAACACCATGTTCACCTGACGCTTTGATGGTTTCTATCGGGATAGCATCTCTGCCGGTGGCTTTCCTGTTCTTCAAGTGTTTAATCGCAGCTCTCACTTCGCTTTCGAGAATGTCTGGCTCTATCTCTTCATCCCTAGGTTCGGTTGATGCGAAACATTGTGAGTTTGGATCCTGATTTGTATATGGGAGTGGAAAATAAAGTTGCTCTGATCAAATTGGTTCCATACGTCATAACATCACTAATCGGGTCTATAACCCTTCCTCCATTTTGGTAACCAGACTTTTGTTTTATTTCCACAGATGTATCTGAGTTAGGAAAAAGTAATATTTTTTTCACATTCGTAACCGAATTATTTTACATTTTTGTAACCATTAAACCTCTTTTAGAAATATAATTTTTCCAGATAGTATGGCGGTGGCACAACTCCACATAGAATTTATACAATTCATTATTTTTTGATGCAAAAGACGGCATCGCCTCGCAATACTCCTGGCCCTTCCACTTGAAATTTTCAAATTTTCTTCAAAAATCGGTTGTTTGGGCCGGAAATCCCGACATACATTTTCTTTGCATTATGGATAGCATCTCATTTCTAATCTCATTTGCCGTTCAGTTATGCTGGCTTTCGCGTATTACTTCTTTTGACTTGCACGCAATTATCGCAGAACATTCAGAACGCATCCTACACCTCCATATTGTTGTCCATATCCTATTCTTCCGGTGAAAATTATACTTGAAGCCATTTCTCAATAGAGAGCTCTTACCCTTCCGGCTTTTCACGAACTGAATATCATTATTCTCGTTAAAAGAGATATATTGTAATGTACGCCCAAATAGGATTTTACTTCTTCGAGCACAAAACAACACAATGACATTCTGATATCTGTCATTATATTATTCATAGTTTCAAGTACGCACTTAGAATATAAAAAGAGGTTCCACTATAGTAGTAAGTAGGCAGGTAACGCAAATAAGACATAGACATCGGAAAATCGGACTCCAACTCTCGACAAATATCAAAATTAATCCAAAAAAGATACCAATCCGATTTTCCGAGTTGAGCGGACCTGCAGGGAAGTGGATAGGTACTGGACATTCAGGGAAGTGGACCTTCAGGGAATGGACGTTCAGGAAAATGGAGTTAATGGACCGACTGGACATTCCGGTAATAGGACCTAAAGTGCCGAAAGGGCTTTTATGTCTTCAGGAACATCGCCTTCATTATATTCGGATACTTCTTGCTCAATTTTTTTTTTACAAATATACACGACAAACGATGCGCAGACGGCGGCCAACAGTGTCATACTAAAATTAGCGCGCGCATTGTGATGTTTGCTAACCATTTACGAACCTAGCAAGTCGCATCGACCATTTACGAACCTAGCAAGTCGCATCGACCATTTACGAACCTAGCAAGTCGCATCGACCATTTACGAACCTAGCAAGTCGCATCGACCATTTACGAACCTAGCAAGTCGCATCGACCATTAACGAACTTAGCAAGTCGCATCGACCATTTACGAACCTAGCAAGTCGCATCGACCATTTACTAACCTAGCAAGTCGCATCGACCATTTACGAACCTAGCAAGTCGCATCGACCATTTACGAACCTAGCAAGTCGCATCGACCATTTAAAAACCTAGTAAGGGAATTTGCCTTGTAAAGTAGTTGATGCGTCTTCTTGGTTTACAAAAGTTTTTTTAGGCATGTTGTCGTAGTAGTGGTTTTCTTGGTAAATGATAATTTAAAGGTACACGCTAGTTATATATATATGGATTGAAAATAATTCGACGGTATAGTGTTAGTTTCAAACATCTCCTGGCCTTGTTTAGGTATTGTATATAATGCCTAGGCATGGTGTATATAGATAGTTTTAAATAGGTATTCATTTACACATTGCCTAGACGTTATTTAGAATACCTGACTTTGCCAGTAACATAACTATGTACTTGTATAAAATAACTATAATAACATTGAAGCTACACATGCATATCGCGAAGAAGATTATATTTATATCTTTTTTGTCAGTAAATAAGATGATGCAGGGCGGCGTTGGGAAAGCCTCGCGAGCCTTATCTAATGCAAACAACTATATGCCTCAGGTCTCGACACTTACAAGATTATTAAGTTCCGAGAACGAATATACAGGTAGATTTGTTATCTGCCCTCTGGGTTCCACGACAATATTCGCCTGGCTTGTTTACTCCTATCATTAACGTACACCATAAACATTGCTCGAACTTTACAACCAGCACCGCAGTACATCTCGAGAAGTGGGTACCGCCGCCGCCGCCGCCGCCGCCGCCGTGACGTCAACTCGGGAGAGTGCTTTGTTCCCTGTAGCAAAGTCATAAATAAAAGTTATACCATTATATTTTTACGACAGCAACAACTGTCAAGTTCGAAGCGCGGCCGCGGGCGCCCGGCGACTTGTTTGTTGTGAATAGAGTCGCGACCGGGGACGAGCGCCCTTCGAGATGTTTCACGGAAACACCGACGTCGCAGACTTGAGGGCTCGGCGGCGGCGCGGCGGCCTGCTCTGTCGAAAGTTACGACTCGGCCGCGGTTCCACGCAGGGAAGTTACGTTCTCGGACCCCGCGCAGCTGTGGAGAACGACTTGCGAAGGACTACTTTCGGGAAACGTAAATAAAATAGTCCAAATTGCAAGTCGGTTTATACAATGCGGGAAAATTCAAAGGGGTGGCTGACATTAGAGACGTCAATGTTTAAAAATGTTAGTTACTTTACTGTAAAAACAGGTAACATACTATCAGGCGGAGGAGTGTCAAACGGTCAGGGCGATGCAAGACCTTGTTCAATAAAACTCTGCATAATTTTGAGCTATTTGCCGATTTTTGCGGGTGCGGGAACATTATAATAATAATAATAATATCTTGGACACTATTTACACACATTGATCTAGCCCCAAACCAGGATTCCCTGTATCTTGGGTACTATACACCGATAGACATCCTTATATAGATAATTTTTATACTTATATAGATAAACAACCATGACTATGGTACAAACATCCATTCTCATCAAACAAATATTTGCCCCCACCGGGACTCGAACCCGGGACCCTTGGCTTCATAGGCAGGGTCACTGCCGACTCGGCCATTCAGGTCGTCGAACATTCAAAATGTGTTACAGTATTGATATGCACTGTCAAGCGTTTAAATCAATTATGTTTTTATGTTTGGTCAGTTCCAATTTTCATTGCGTTACAAGCCTTTAGATTCATTGGTCTACCTATACCTATATATATTTCAGGTCTAGTAAATGAAGTCTACTTAAATGAACGGCATTCCATGAATTCACCTTCAAATTGAATTCGCAACGTACTGATTTTAACTGCAGCTAGGTTTTAAAGTGCAATTCGAGAAAGTAATCGATTAGAGTAGTCGGTAGTTGTGGAGCTGCGAGCTGGCTGGGCGGGCGGCGCGGTCGCGTGTAGGGCGGGCGGCGGCGGCGGCGGCTCTGGCTTCCGGCGAAATGCTCAGAATGTTGCCGATAGATTAACTTCTGATCTCTTTCCCGATATAATAGCACTGTGCTTATGTAAGGAATTCTAAGCGCTCCAATCTCCTTCAGCGCCGAGAATGACTTGCTTGACATTTGTCCGTAATCCTCATTTGTCTCCACATTTGAGGAAACTTAGACGACTTATACGGCTGCAATTACTTACTTTTATTTTATTTTAACAAAACATACCATTTAAATACAGGCACATACATTGCTACTGGCCCCACACTAGGGTACCCTGTGTTGTGGGAACCAGAAACAGTGACGTCACAAACATTTAAAGACCAGGAGATTTGTTTCCCCCCCGGCCGGGACTCTAATCCAGGACCTCGCGCCTCGAAAGCAGTTTATCTGGTTCATTGAAATATTGTATGAGCTCCTGAGTGAGTAGAGGAGAACGCCCTCACTCTTTAGCCTTGCAAGTGAGAGGGTGAACAGATACACTGAAAACTTACTTTTTTATTCAAAGTTATGGATATACTCGAATCAAGTTCGTACACCGTGTCGGCACAGTGTCGGCACAGTGTCGGCACAGTGTCGGCACAGTGTCGGCAGCTGCCGTTCTGGACATTACCGTTCTTTATTCATCCATTGTCAAGAACTACTGCTGTAGTTAGAATAGAATAGAATAGAATAGAATAGAATATGCGTTTATTCAAGCGTCACAATACACAACACATAGCACAACATAGGATTATACAAAAATAGGAATACACATGGACAACAACAAAAGTGGGTATATTATGTGATGTAAATAGCTTCTTAAGAAAACAGCGTAGTGTGCTGGTTGTACACGGCGGCGGTGAAACGGCTCCGGCTCAGCATTATGGTACAGGGCCTGCAGGAGGATATAGTTATAGCTATAGGCCTATAGTTATGATTATGTATGCTACAGCTGCTTGTATCCCTGTTGCTCTCATAATTTCTTTATCGCACACAAATCATACAAAAAACAAGAATGACCCTCCAGCAGAAACTATCCAGGTTAAGATGGGAAAGGTTATTTGCTGAGCAGGAGAAGACCTATGGATATAACATTATAACGAAATAAACGAGTACTTTATACATATTAATAAATAAAATAAATTATATAAATACAAACTTAATACTTATAATATTACTACATCATATACTAATAAATACTACCTATAATTCTAAAGTGAGAAAGCTTCTTCACACAACTTTAAATATATCTCTCTCACAGCGACACCATGAGGTCACCTGCTGGGTGCAATTCTGAAGGCATCAACACTTATCAACGAACTAAACGGATTCAACTCTAACATCTCTTACGTTTCCAATGGTAGGTTAAATGTTCAACTTCAACTCGTGTCACCAAAAACCATATTTATTGCAAAGATAACTCATACAAGAAGAGAATTTATAAAATCATAATAACTTCTCGAAAAAGAAAATATATTATTTGGTTTTTACGATTTGGCAATACTCACGTGTTGATAGCCGCCGTCTGTGACGACCTTTAGAAAATATGTTTTATATGTTTTTGTGTTGATATTCTCTTTTGTGTTGTTTGTCGACAAATGTGATCGTGATGTTTATAGTTTACGACACTTGAACGTCAATAGCAAATAACAAACTGAAGATATTTTTATAAGTCAAGTCAAAGTTCTTTATTACTGTAGATATTTACATATACTTAGCAAACGTAATTTTTGCCTCTTCTCTACGTTGGACAACTGTGGGAGAAGGAGGGCGTAGAAACACCCACAAATTGATTTTAGGATCTCTTTTAAAAATTGGTTGTGCTTAACTAATACAAAAATTACAATATTAATTATTACTATTAATAAGCAGGAATAAATAATTACAAAATTATTAATAACAAGGTCTGTGTTGAGCTAGACTATACAGTCCCCCATACAGTCCCGTCCCTTATTGTAGTAGGGAATGCACTGACCCTTGAAAGAATTGCTAACCTTCGCAAGGGGTTAACCGGGGCGCAACTAGTCTTTGATTATTTCTTAGATTAACATTACAGCTATCGCTAAGTTTGGAAAATTTTGTAAGGTTCTTGCGTACATACATTATAGTTTCGAAAATAAATTGACTACCTACAGTTAGTATGTCATTTTCTTTCTAAAAATAGAATAGCTCTTTTCTGTAAAATAAAAATAGTTTGAATATCCGCTGCTTTCCCCCACAACAAGATACCATAGGACATGACACTATGAAAGTTATTAAATATACTAGCCTAGATGTAGCCACATCCGTGTTTTGTCTGATGTTCATAACTGGGTAAGCCGCAGAATTTAATTTACCAGCTAATTTATCTATGTGGGGTCCCCTCCTGCAATTTGCTATCAAAGTTTATTCCCAGAAACTTCGCATCATTTACTAATTCTAACGTGTTGCTGTCTAATTTCTTTCCATTTTTGATTTATTAATATTATAGAAGGATTATCTTGATTTAATTGTTTTAATTAAACTGGTCTCAACTTGCCTGAAATTTGGAAGTGAGAATTTGATACACTTGGTTTTACCAGCGTTGAACAATAAATGATTAACTTTGACCCAATTCAAGGTTAAGACAATACACCATTAACATCATCAAAATCTTCTTTTTGTCTTTCAATTTTGAAGACCGTTGAAGTATCATCAGCAAACAACACTATGGCAGTCAATTTATCCACCATGAAATTTAATATATAACGTTAATAATATACCAGGAATAAGAAAGGGCCTAATATGGAACCTTGTGGAACGTCTATTTTTACACCCGATCCATCAGATTTACCGCCGTTGACTTCTGCCTTTTGAATTATATTGCTTAGGTATGATCTTAGTAGATCCAACGCTTTATTTACACCGAACTACGAGACAGACCATAGTAAGTTTAGTTGCGATGCTTCCAAAGGTTTTTGCACCGAACTAGGAGATAGACCGTAGTAACTATAGTTGCGATGCTTCCAGAAGTTTTTGCACCGAACTAGGAGATAGAGCGTAGTGAGTTTAATTGTGATGCTTCCAGAAGTGTTGCACCGAACTAGGAGATAGAGCGTAGTAAGTTTAGTTGCGATGCTTCCAGAAGTGTTGCACTGAACTAGGAGATAAAGCTGAAATACTGATATACTGAAATACTCATTTATTCATAAATCATAATAATTTATATGTCAGACAGGAAATGGTACATATGAGTTTTACAAAAAATGTCAAGTTAGTAATAGTACATTATGATACAAGTGTGGTATGTTGGTCATTACACTCGAGTCGGTTTTTAAGCCTGAGCCGAAGACGAAGGCTTAATGGAGACGAGAAGTGTAATGACCAATGCTCACGTGTTTCATACGACGTTTTTCAACACACTTGCGAGGAAAAGTAAATAAAACTAACGAAATGCAATACTGTGAATAAACTTAACAAACAGAAACCCATTTAAAAGATGGCGGCCGTAATTTTATTTTTTCGTGCGCTCAGCGCTGCATGCGCGCGCAAGTCTGAGATAAGGGCACCGGCAAAGTAGCTAATCAGCCACATATTTATAAATTTTGAAATTGGGTATTTATAGGTAAAAATACACCGTCAAAATATAAATACCAACAAGCTAACAAGCAGTTTCATGAAATTTTTTAATTATTTATCACATTTTGAATTGAATTTTATATTTACGCAAATAACTACTTAGCTGTTTTCGAAACATTAATACTTCTTGCTAATATTTAAAAAGATATGTAATGAAAAGGCACTAGTGCGATAATGTAATGTAAAAGGCACGGCATGGGTAATATTCTGCATTATCAGTGTAAATACGCTGTAATAAGACCTACTTTACGAGCAGGTGTGTTGAAAAAGATATTATTCTTTTACAATTATACTACACCTTATTATACAATAGTATAACATTCAAATAGGTATTATATCAATGTCAAGTAAATTAAATTAATATTATTATGTCATGATACTATGATAAATCAATATACAATTTGTATGAAAATCTAGCTTAACGGACAGGGAATTACTTTCATATTCTGAAAGAATTCGTCAGTTGTATAGCATGCCATACCAACCAGTATCTGTTTCAACTTAGAAATGAATATGCTCTCACTAGTCGCGCTTTTGATGTGATCAGGAAGACAGTTATAAATCTTGGGCACAAGAGTAAATAAACACTTGTTGGCTTTGGTGAGTCTCCTGGATGGTACATACAGGTGATCACGACGTCGGGTGTTGATAGTATGCGTGTCACTTTTCTTTGCAAATTGTGACAAGTTCCGTCTCGCGTACTTAGCTATTTCTAATATGTATAGCGAGGGAAGGGTTAGAATTTTATACTTGATAAAGAGCTCTTTTGCAGAAAAGTCCCAAGGCACGCCCGTTATGATTCTTACTGCCCGTTTCTGCATCCTTTCGCAGTCTGAGGCGTCTCCCCATAGGTCCACCCCGTAAACTAGTATGGAGTGAAAGTATCCATAGTATGCTTTCATAATATTGTCAATGGTTAATGTTGGGGCCAGCCTAGACAGAGCGAAGCAAGCTGAGGATAGTCTATTGCACGTGGCATCGATGTGCGGTGCCCACGTGAGGCCGGCGTCGATGGTGAAGCCCAGGTAGCGGACCTGGTCCACCTGCGGTACCGTGACTCCATCACAACTCACGTTCAGCTCATGACCCCTAGTTTTCCTTAACTGAAAGTGCATAACCTTGGTTTTTTCGAGGTTCAGTAGCATTCCATTGACAGAAAACCAATGAGCCAACTTACTCGTTACGCGACTTAACTTTAATTTTAGCATCTCAAAATCGTCAGCAGCTACAATTACGCAAGTGTCATCGGCGAATAGGACGTATTCAGCTTCATCAGAAGCAACAGAGATGTCGTTCATTATGATGAGGAACAAAATGTTGCCCATAATTGAGCCTTGAGGCACAGCACAGTTTCCAACTTGCTGAAGTTCAGACTTAGCACCAAGAACGAAAGTACACTGCTGGCGGTGCGACAAGAAACTGGATATGATTTTGTGAAAGTTATCCTTTACACCGTACCTGTTCAACTTCTCCAGTATGAGCGCATGGTTGACAAGATCGAAGGCGCGCGACAGGTCGCAGAACATGGCCGCGACCTGTCGCCCGTCCTCGAGCCGGCCCATCACTCGCGCTACCACGTCACGAGCGGCGTCCACTGTCGACCGGTTTGATTGATAGGCATATTGTTGTTTGTTCAGTAAGTTATTATGTCTAAAGTGCTCGTCCAATCTGTTGCTAATGATACGTTCAAACGCTTTAGAGAATATCGGTATTTGTGCAATCGGTCTGTAGCTTTTTTCTACGTCCATCTCGCCCTTGCCTTTGTACACTGGTTGAATTTTTTTTTGTTTAAGAGACTGCGGGTAAACGCCACTTTCAACGCATTTATTAAGAAGCATACATAATAACGAAATTACAACTGGGGGTGTATAATCAAATACATGAGTTGGCATGTTATTTATATCAGTCGAGTTTTTACGTTTTATACTTTTTATCACGGATACCAGCTCGGAAAGTGTTATTGGTATAAATTGCAACTTTAGCTCTGCCGTGCCCTCAAGGTATGAGTTGAGGTAGTTCATAGCTATTGAGAGGTCGGGTCGTGCACGGGGGTCATTGTTGGCCTCTACGTAGTAGCGATTGAGGGCGGCGGCGGCTGCACCCGCGCGCTGCACCTGGCTGTTCCCGGCAGACTTGCTCACCAGCAGGTCGAGGGCTCCCCCGCGCCGCGCCTCGCTTCGGCCAGTTTCAGCCTCAATTACTCGCCACACGGTGCGGCGCATGTCCAACTTTGGGTTGTCGATTTGTTTGTTAATGAAGTCACGACGTGAGTTACGTAATTCCATTGAATATTGCATTTCGAGCCGCAACAAGTCACTGGTTGGTAGGCAATTGTCATGTTTATCACTATGGTTCGCTAATGCAAATTTAATTTTGCGAATTTCGCATCGCAGTTTTTTAACCCTATGATTGGCCCAGGAGAAAGGTTTTTTTTTACAGGATATTTTCTAATAGGGAAGTATACTTGATAAAGATGCTTAGTTACATTAAGAATTGCGTTTAATTGGTCACTAGGACAGTGCCACTTATGAAGTATGTTATCCAAGTTATACATAGATAGGGCCTCGTAGAAATTATCAATTTGGAGTTGCGAAAACAATCGTTTACAGGTAACCTCATTATGGTTCAAATGTTGACCTTTTATTTGAGCTACAACAATAAACCCAGAATGATCCGACAAATACATTTCGACAGGGGTCACTTTTAGAATATCATTAATCGGAATGTTAGTGTAGGCATGGTCGAGGCAAGTGCTACTAGATGATGTCACTCTAGTAGGAAAATTAACTAACGTTACAAAACCATGTTGTTTTAAAGAAGAAATTAATCTCTTAGACGGTAACGTTTTACTTAAAATGTCAATGTTGATATCACCAACTAAAATGAGTTTATAATTATTGGATGCATTTAAATCAAGTAAAGAGTTAATTTTAGGAAAAAAGATATCAATGTCACCTCTGTTTTCACCTTGTGGGGGTCTATAAATACAGACAACGATCAGGTCTAGACCGACACACTCGACCGCACACACCTCGAAGTGCATCTCCACGGACAGCGCGGCGAACTCCCTGCGCTCGATGGTGAGGAGGTCTGGCCGCACGTAGATGCAGGCGCCGCCTCCCTCGCGGGTCGTGCGCGCGTAGCTCGCCGCCAGCTTGTAGTTTGCCATTCGGACACAGGACAGCTCGTTGGGACGGAGGAAGTGTTCGGTGATGCACAGAACATCCACGTCTTTATCGAGCAACTGAAGTTCACATTCTAGTTGGAAGCATTTATTCTCCAGTCTATTTATGTTCTGGTGGATTATCGATATGTTACGCGATATTATATTGGTTATCATCGTAGTACCATTTCCAGTATCAGTGGCAGTGTCATTAGAGTCCAGGTAGTTAAGGAGTCTCGGCTGGGGAGGACTCGGCGGCAGCGGCAGGACAGGTTGGGGCTGCGGCGGTGGGGGCACCGGTGACGTCACAGCGCTGAGCGCTCTGTCCCCGCTGTTGGTAGCGGGGCTTGGCGGGAAACCAGTCACAATATTTAACGTGCGGGGGCCACAAAGCAGGCGAGTCAACTTTCTCTAGCAGACTTTCTGGTATACCAATAACGAATGCAGCAAGTTTATCCGTCTTCAGCTTCCGTTTTTCTACCTCATATCGATCTGATGTTACAATTCTGTTGAGAAAATTTAGCACGTTGTGCGTCGTCGTATTCGGTTTGAATGACCAAGCCTGTATATACTTGATTCGTTCAACCGATTGCAGTTCTTCGTCGATTTTACCAGCTCCAATGCGTATGTTGGAATTTCGTTGCCGCTTAATAGGAATCTTTTTTCGTTGAACTGTTGTCCAGCCCTCCTCATCAGACGCTCTGTCAATACCAGTCAGAGGTTCCTGTGTCAGGTTCGAATTTGGAACAGTCGAGTTCGTGGCCACAGCTTTAGGCGTGATCGTTGAAGCAGATGACTCACTGGCGTCGGTCACACGGCGCTCGTCGGAGATCTTCGGAACATTGACGGGGGCAGCAGCGGTTGGCGATGGCGCAAGCGACGTGCGGGCTACCGTCTTTGTGATTTTGTTCTGATATCTAGCGCTCGATGTTTCCTTCGCCTTTAAACGCGCTTGGCGGACCGGGCGCTGTAGCGGCGGAGTAGGTGCGCTCGTTAGCAGAGTGGGCGTGAGGGTAGTCGGCGATTGTTGCTGTGGGTTGTTAGCAATTCTCAGCTTAGTTATCAAGTCGTTTTGAGCACTAACTGTTGATTCTAAGGCACTAACTCTCGTACACAGTGTCTCAATAGTCTTTTGCAGAACTTTCACTAAACTTTCAAGGGCTTTAGAAGCCATTTTACACTTTTAAACAATTAAAATGCACGGAGCACATATGTTCGAGTTGGTGGTACGGCGGTGACTGGGTAGGGAGCGTAGTGAGTTTAGTTGCGATGCTTCCAGAAGTGTTGCACCGATCTAGGAGATAGAGCGTAGTAAGTTTAGTTGCGATGCTTCCAGAAGTGTTGCACCGAACTAGGAGATAGAGCGTAGTGAGTTTAGTTGCGATGCTTCCAGAAGTGTTGCACCGAACTAGGAGATAGAGCGTAGTGAGTTTAGTTGCGATGCTTCCAGAAATGTTGCACCGAACTAGGAGATAGACCGTAGTAAGTTTAGTTGCGATGATTCCAGAAGTGTTGCACCGAACTAGGAGATAGACCGTAGTAAGTTTAGTTGCGATGCTTCCAGAAGAGTTGCACCGAACTAGGAGATAGATCGTAGTAAGTTTAGTTGCGATTATTCCAAAAGTTTCATCGGACTCTGAAGAATAATCTGACTGTTGTTTAAATTCAATGCCACATTCTGTGAATCAACAAAAACGTATCCATATACTAAATGTCATATCTAGATCTGCAGACGTACATACAATTACACTGTCCCATTTGCTTGATGCGTCGCGACGAGGAGGTGCGCTCATGTCACGCTCTCGATCCGGCGCGCCGTGTTTACATAGACGCGAATACATTACCCCAACGTCGTGTTGGCACCGACAGTGGTATGGATCTAAGAACGATTAGCACTGGAACCGACTTACGAAGTAAACACTCTGCTCAAGTTTGTCATTTGTTAAGAACGTATAGGCCGCCATGAATGTTCGGTGATATGGTAGGCCAGCGTGTGATGGAGCGCAGCATCTTGGGTGTGAAGCGAACTGATCGCATTAGGAACACCGTATTACGCTCTACAACTGGCTTAGTCGATGTGGGCACGTAGACCGCCACACTAAAATGGAATTGTGCAAAGATAGCCACTGAATGGGTGCCTACAGATGGACACCGGCGCGGCGTAGAGGAAGGCCCAGACGAAGATGGCGGGGCGATCTGGACACGTTCCAACCAGAGCGGGTCGATCTTGCGGCTACCAGAGATCTGTGGGCTTGTACCGCGGAGGCCTTTGCCCAGCAGTGGGACACTATTATAAGCTATAAAAAATGTATTAACAACATATGTGTCGATATGTTTCGTAACGGGCAGTCCCTGTTTGAAATATTTATTTATAAATGTATCGCAAATACTGTGCAACAACAATATAGTAGTTTATGTGACTGATACATAATGGAGGGCATTAAAACTCGAGAGTGGATTTATGAAACGAGCCGAAGGCGAGTTTCATAATAATATCACTCGAGAGTTTAAATGCCTAATTATGTACAGTTACATACACTAGTTTATCTACACACACATCATAAGCTCTATTTGATGTGTTCAGGAACCGCATGTTTGACCGGCATTGTGGCATTGAGTTGTTTAGCTTGTTCTGTAGGGGCTTCTTCACAGACACCAACTTCACAGGCAAAGTAGGGGCGGCACGCAGGTGGGCGTCGGCGTTCGAAATTTGAATGTCATAATATGTAGAAAATTTACACATTATGGTCAATTGGTCATATAATGTTCAATATTCAGATAAGAAATGAGTTTTAACAAAGTAGTTTAACATTATGCTGATCGTAATGTGCGGTTTTTGGACGCAGTAAAGAGGGTTTATGATGCGTGTGTAGATAAAAACAATAAATAAGTAACCATTTATAATTATAAATACGGGGAAACACAAACTTTAGGCAGACACGCAAAATATTGCATGCTTTAAGATCAGCAGAGGTAAACGGATAGATGGCGCTTCCATTTATAATTATTAAAAGCTCCGATGAAGGGGCATTGATTTGGGTGATATTAAGCGATATGCAAGTGCAATTCTTATTGGTCCCCCCTTCCCCCCGCTTCCAATCAACATCGGTCGCGGCAGTCTGCGTTCGTTGAGTACAGTACAGCACAGTTCTCGAACGTGTAGAATGTGACAGCAAGAACCTTATTGTAGGATACATAATTTCTCGGAGGCTCGGGCAGCAGCAGCCCCAGCTCGTCAAACATCTGGAATACCTTTGATAAAGTTGTAGCGGCAAATACCCATCGCACAGAACACTTATGATATAGCTATTTATGATGAAATAATTATTCGGATTTGCTGCTTGAATTTTATTATACTTATTTGCATATAATAAAATTACGACTTTACATAGCCAAATGTTATTTACAAAGTTATTGGTACGGCTACTTTCACACTCCATGTAAGTAACCAGGTGCATTCATAAGTTTGTATGTGGTATTGAAATAATCGTTGTATGGGAGCCCCCTTAAATATTTATTTTATTCTATTTTTTAGTATTTGTTGTTATAGCGGTTACAGAAATACATCGTCTGTGAAAATTTCAACTATCTTACTATCACGGTCCATGAACGGCGTCTTAGTAATAGGGTCCCGTAGGTACGGCACCCTAAAACGCATTAGAGCGTAATAAGCTCAATTATGAACTTAGATGCGTTGGCATTAAGAGTCACCGAGCTGAGTTGACAATTAACTTGCAAGAGCTCACGTTTAATGTTAAGACTACTTATGTAGTGACAACCGAAATGTGGGTATCTGTTTAGTTTAGTTTGAATCATCAATATCGCCCATAAATATCCCCACCGAGGGACACAAGCCTTTACCCGGGTACAAGTAATATCGAGCCATTGTCCACCACGCTGGCTCAGTGCGGGTTGATGGAGGGGAGGGGTACCGGGCTAGTGGGCAACCCGACTGTCAGAAGTTTTCAAGATGCCCTACTAGGGCATCTGCCTCTGACACAGCATCACGACTACTAGCAGCGCGAGTAGCGATAGTGGCCGGGACCAGCAAGCTGCAAGTTAAGCTTACTTGTGGTCCTAAACTACTAGCAGCGAGTAGCGATAGTGGCCGGGACCAGCAAGCTGCAAGTTAAGCTAACTTGTGGTCCTAAACTACTAGCAGCGAGTAGCGATAGTGGCCGGGACCAGCAAGCTGCAAGTTAAGCTAACTTGTGGTCCTAAACTACTAGCAGCGAGTAGCGATAGTGGCCGGGACCAGCAAGCTGCAAGTTAAGCTAACTTGTGGTCCTAAACTACTAGCAGCGAGTAGCGATAGTGGCCGGGACCAGCAAGCTGCAAGTTAAGCTAACTTGTGGTCCTAAACTACTAGCAGCGAGTAGCGATAGTGGCCGGGACCAGCAAGCTGCAAGTTAAGCTAACTTGTGGTCCTAAACTACTAGCAGCGAGTAGCGATAGTGGCCGGGACCAGCAAGCTGCAAGTTAAGCTAACTTGTGGTCCTAAACTACTAGCAGCGAGTAGCGATAGTGGCCGGGACCAGCAAGCTGCAAGTTAAGCTAACTTGTGGTCCTAAACTACTAGCAGCGAGTAGCGATAGTGGCCGGGACCAGCAAGCTGCAAGTTAAGCTAACTTGTGGTCCTAAACTACTAGCAGCGAGTAGCGATAGTGGCCGGGACCAGCAAGCTGCAAGTTAAGCTAACTTGTGGTCCTAAACTACTAGCAGCGAGTAGCGATAGTGGCCGGGACCAGCAAGCTGCAAGTTAAGCTAACTTGTGGTCCTAAACTACTAGCAGCGAGTAGCGATAGTGGCCGGGACCAGCAAGCTGCAAGTTAAGCTAACTTGTGGTCCTAAACTACTAGCAGCGAGTAGCGATAGTGGCCGGGACCAGCAAGCTGCAAGTTAAGCTAACTTGTGGTCCTAAACTACTAGCAGCGAGTAGCGATAGTGGCCGGGACCAGCAAGCTGCAAGTTAAGCTAACTTGTGGTCCTAAACTACTAGCAGCGAGTAGCGATAGTGGCCGGGACCAGCAAGCTGCAAGTTAAGCTAACTTGTGGTCCTAAACTACTAGCAGCGAGTAGCGATAGTGGCCGGGACCAGCTAGCTGCAAGTTAAGCTAACTTGTGGTCCTAAACTACTAGCAGCGAGTAGCGATAGTGGCCGGGACCAGCAAGCTGCAAGTTAAGCTAACTTGTGGTCCTAAACTACTAGCAGCGAGTAGCGATAGTGGCCGGGACCAGCAAGCTGCAAGTTAAGCTAACTTGTGGTCCTAAACTACTAGCAGCGAGTAGCGATAGTGGCCGGGACCAGCAAGCTGCAAGTTAAGCTAACTTGTGGTCCTAAACTACTAGCAGCGAGTAGCGATAGTGGCCGGGACCAGCAAGCTGCAAGTTAAGCTAACTTGTGGTCCTAAACACGGAGGTTTTATTTTAGAGGCTTGTATCGGCAAAATTAGCTAATCGATCCGTGGTTGTTGAAATTTCGGACACAACCGTATTAAAATAAAGTTCATTACCATTCTCACTGCAACATGTCTGTAACGTCGGTCGCTGCGGCAGAATAGTGCGCAAATTGTGCGTTTTTTATTTATTTTCCTAAACCACTGAAGTTTCAAATGCAAGTTGTACGGTATTTTGAATTTAAAAAAATTGACGCAAGAACCATATTAATATTTCTTTGAGTTCGCAAGCAATAACATGTTTAGGTGAAAACCATCTATTTCGTTTTTTTTCATATAGTTTCAATTGACCATATGACATCACGATTGAAAGAAAGGGACTTCTTCCTAACATATATGCTATGATAACTGCACTATCAGGGACAGTCCATCTCTAAATATATGCAAAAACTGGCTAAAGAAGCACTATCTCTCCCTTTCCAGTTAGGTATATATATATGTATTAGTGTATTATACGGTTTATAATATATATTGTTACGTTGTATTTAAGTAATTGTGTGTGCAGTCTATTTTTAGCATGTAGGGTTATCAGTATAATATTGTTTGTATTACTCGTACTAGTTATAGAGTTTTATTGTACGCACAGGTCTTCCCCCGCTAGCTAGATAAGCTCGCCTTTGTTCATGTTTTTTTTATCATAAGTTACCTGTATGTCTGGTTTGTGTAGAACAATTAAGAAATTACGAAATATATTTCCTTTGTATTTGGAAAGTGTTTCCTTTAGAATGAATAATGCTTCGAAGATGGGCACGTGACAATACCCATCGTATTAATACATAAAAACGAAGATCCGAGCAAATATGAAATGCAAATATCTTAGAACGTAATCGTTTATGATTTCTGTAGATTCACATATAAGTAGGTATAAACGTCGACACTTATATATGTCACCGGAATATTGTGAACACCGTTAGTTTATAAACAAACGCGTGAGTTTCTAAACTATCTACAAATTGTGATTCGCTTTACTCACCACCTTCGCCTTCGCCTTCACCGACCCTCACCCACCAGTTCATAATTTAAAGGTTTGATAATAAACTTACATGTTTTATTGTAAGCAGCACAGCACAGTTTACAATTTATCGACAGTCTATAAACTAACGAGAGGAAAAAACATTACATTATAAACTAATGGTTGTTACAATCTTACAGTGACATATACATGTCGTGGGCGGATTGAATGATTATTGTGTTTACCCCATCACGCAGGAGTGCGTGTTCCTGGGTCGGTTTTTCTGTGAGTTGTATTTACACAAACTACTATAAGAAAATCCGACACATCCCTGCCATTAAAACATATTTATTTCTACGCTAAACCTGTGTTTTGTAGTATAGGTACAAACCATCACATTGTATCTGAGAAAAGTAGACATTTATAAAGATGTATACTATCAGATATATACTATATGTATACTAGATGTATACTATATACTATATATCAGATGTATACTACAAAATACAGGTATAGAATAAATATGCTTTAACGCAAACCCTAAAAGGTAAACCAAAACCTTCCCGCTGTCAAAGAATATATTGTTGTTGACTCCGAGTTCACCGCGGCCATTACCTTCCATAAAATAAACATTACTCCGCAGAAGTATAGTTTAGTATCTACACGCACCCGTTACTTTATAATAACTCCACATCAAAACTCAGTTGACACAGGGCGGGGCGGGCGCGGGGCGGGCAGGGCGGGCGGGGTACGCGAGTGTGATTTAACGCAGTATTTTTAGGTATATGCGCTCGAGTGCTGGAAGTATAATTAAATTAAGTCTCAGTGTGAGACCGGAGCGCAGAAAGCGTTGTTTCAGGACGTCAGGCAGCTAGGGTTCGGCTCGGTTCGGCTCTGCAGCCGAGCTAGACGCGCAGCTACCGCACATACTAGGTACCTGGACTATTTCATTCACAAGCGTTGCGCTTTAATCTAGCGCTAATGAAATTTTATGACACTTTCTATTCTGCGTACGAGTTATAATTTGTAATTCCGACAGTTTGGCGCGGTCGCCTCTACAGAGAGTGTCTCCTCGTATTTTATTACATTTTCGCAAATTATGAATGTGGATGCACCTATGCGTTTACGTTGGCAGATCATGTAATTCTTATTTACTGACGACCCGAATCAGTGACCCTGCCTGCGAAGCCTAGGGTCCCGGGTTCGAGTCCCGGTGGGGCAAATATTTGTTTGATGAGAACGGATGTTTGTACCCTACTCATGGTTGTTTATCTATCTAAGTATAATATTTATCTATGTAAGTATGTGTATCGTTGTCCCAAGATACAGGGAATCCTAGTTTGGGGCTAGATCAATGTGTGTAAATAGTGTCCAAGGTATTATTATTAGTATAGGTATTATTACTTTCATGGGAATGTATTCCCCTCCCTCCTAAATGTATTTTTCATATACAGCATCGTCCTTTACAAATGTAGAAATTAAACGTGGTCTTTTCTTTTTCAGGTAAGCCGTATAAATCACCGCATCCATACAAAGGTACATAAAACGTAAGTAACCGTCATTATTCCGAAGACAGAGGCTTTTAGGAGAAGCGAGCTTAAACAAACATATATATTTATGTATCATGTAGCAATTTAATGTAATATCCGATGTCTTACACAATATTACACAATATCTACGATAGAAAAAACTGAAATGTTAGTTCAACAAAATAGATGATCTGAACAAGCTTTTGAAATGTTTCATCGGGTTAGGTATCTAACGGGGTTTCCCGCACCTAATGGTATGTTTCAATGCACTCGATATATCGGATATATCACACCGTTTATTTTCACGAGATATTCCTTCCATTGATCGCGTAACGTTTACAATGCAATTATTGTTCGCGCAACTGTAAATGTGTAGGGAGCGATGGAACATGAGCCAGCGCAGCCCACGTATTGTACACTATGCCGTGTATTGTGTGGGGGGCTCACAGTGAAGGTGCTCGCACAGAGAGATTTGTCCGGGGAGCTGTAGGTGCACGGTACTTGAATACCAACCAACCCGTCGACTGCCGGCTGATACCGGGTAGAAGGTGAAGCACGGCCTCGGTTTTCCTGCAGTTTGCGAATCAATGAATACGCGGCGAATTTTCTAGGTATGTGGCCGCGTTCGGAGTCCAAATCTGCCTAAAAGTGTGGAGTGGATGTGAAGAGTTAAGTTGGTTTTGGCTCATGAAATCAGGGATCATGGAGAGATTACTTTGGTGTTTCATTTTGTAGAGCTCACAGAGTTCTTGTTCACACGAGAACAGTGTATAGTCGCAGTGTCTTGTCGCCGTGGACGATTGCTATTCGCTTCGTGTGCCGCGTGTGCCGCCGCCGCCGCCGCCGACTGCTGACCGACGGGATGCTTGCGCGAATATTTTATCAGTGGCTGCTCCAATAAGATATAGTTTTAAATATTCACGACTACGTCGCTCTCTAAACTTTCAAAATGGATGACTCCCGCCAGTCCGCAACTCGGACTGCGTCTGAACTGAAACTATGTAAAATGCATTTGCATTTTAAATTCACCTTTCACGTGTGATTTTAAAATTGATAGCTTTTCCAGCTTAACTTAGTTCTTCTTGTAGAGCTTTTAGAGCTTCCTTTAAAAGCTTACTATTAGAGTTTTTCCTAGTATCTATCTGCATGTTATTTCTCAGTTGTGTTGTTAAGTATCCTCCGCATCCCTCCCTAGTAAAATATCAATATCGGAGCATCAGCATATTTATGACTTTAGAGAACAGAAAAAGTCTTGCAAAGCTGTTTACCGTTTTCGTGAATATAAAAGCTTCTGTTGCGGTAAGTCTGAATGGGGAGTGGGTATCGTTATTCTTGAGTTGCGAATGGCAATGATTGGCCGGGTTCCGCGCTGCTGCCTTATTTCCATCTTATTACGGGGCGAGGCGATATTAAAGCCGCTCCGTGCCTCCGCCGCCGCCGCCGCCGCCGCCGCCGCGCCGCTTGTCTCTGCGACTGTGAATTAGGTTAATGGGCTGCCAGGTGACTTCCTCCTGAGCCACGCTTCCCGCTGGATGCCCTCGACACCGACATGCCAGAGTCGCGTCGCGCCGCCGAAACACAAAAATGTCATACTCACGCGACACACTCACAAATACATCCGAATGCCTAAAATACACACGAGTTCGAGTCCTATGCATATTTGCAGCAAAATATGTATATATAGCACACCTATTACTCAGATTTATAAACCCACATAAGGCCATTTTATGCAAGGGGTAGACAGTCGAATAAACATTTGCTTATGCCAACACGGATTGGTGAATAAGAAATACTTTGAGACCACATAATACTCCTCCGTATTGAACAACATAATCAACCACAAACGATTACTTACATATACATAAACTCTGGCGCCACATACACAACGGACCACAATCAGTAAAGTGTTCCGGATTGGAAATAACGAAAATGAATCACCGCTGATGGCTCCGAAGCCGAGTTCGCGAACTTGCATGCCAAATTGCCAACATACATACTTGGCACTAAATCGTCTAATCTAGGCTTGAACCTTATCACGACGGATAGCGTGTGTAAGAGCTCTAAACCGTGTTATAACAGCTCGTTTTCCCATTTAATTAATTGATGCTTCTCTCTCGTGTTCGACCTACAGTTCAAGCATATACAATATCTTCACAATGTCATGACTACAGCATTGTTATATTAATGTTCATTAAAACTGTGTTATAATATTACTGTGTCGTGTGACGGGAGTCAGTACACCAGAGTAAGTGTACAGTAATAAATAAGAATTATTAATCAACATTAGGCATACAAAAGTACCTGTATCTTTGTATGTATATACGAAAGCCCTATAATCGAATACCAACCGCACCATCCACCGACGACCTAGCAACAAATCCGCATAATCAAATGGACCTGACATCGCTCCTTTAAATATTCATCAGGCGGAATTTGAATATTATCTCAGTTGAAATTATGTTTGTATGTAGTTTTTATCCAGTTGTTCCCCCGGGACTGGCATGATTTATGGTGCAAAGTCGCGCCACCCGCCCTCCGCCGCCCGCCCTGGCCGCCGCCCGCCCTGGCCGCCGCTGCGCCGGCTGCACTGCCCAGGGCGGTTCAGTTTCCGCCGCCGACCGCTTGCCACTTACACTCGCGACCGAACTCGCAAAAACTGACACCTACACTCCTGGGTACACGTGAGGAACTTTGTGCCATTCTAAACCGTATCGGTACCTGGGTTAGAACTTAGTTTCCTGCAGGATGTAGTTAGGCGGTATACTTTGTCACTTGTGGGCGTTGTTGCAGGTTTGGGAAGTTACAAAAACAAACGCTGCTTCAGAAGCTTTTAGTTGGAAACGTAGAATTTTTTCTGGGTACCTCTTCTCATCTTCCTAAAGACTAAACAAAATACATGAATATGTCATTAAAAAGGAGATTTTTTTATGAAACAAAATGATGCTTAACGTTTATAATGCCAGAAAGCCTATAAATCAAAGAAAGTCGTATCCGGAATAATCGCTGTTACTGTGCGAGGTATATCGACTACATCATGTGTGTCTGTGTGTGTGTGATGGATGGGGTTGAAGGGAAATGGCGTGTCAAGGAAGGGAAAAAAATCACGGCTTTCTTAACAGCCTCGCAACAGTTGACTGCCAAGTACTCGTAGTAAAGTGTCAGTACAAGACAGTCAATCTCCAGAAACGGTGATTCCAGAAAGCATGAGTGTAGAGGTACTGTGTATTTACGCAAATCTTCCTGATGCTCCTTGATAGGAATATTATCAAAAAAGCCTCTTTGAATATCCCTCGCCTCCGCAGCGTGTTCACACAGCTAGCTTGCTTAGAATTGTAACAGCGTTAAAACTAGCTACTAGCAACGCCCAGAGTTGCCCTGACGACGTGTCGCCGCGCTCCCGAGCCGAGCCGGCTTCCCGCTCAAAGTTTACAAAAATGTTTCTTCATCTTAGAATATTCCTACCAAACTCCTCTGTGATATTACCCATCTCGCCCGCGCACTTACTCCCGCGATTTCTGGAAATTATGTTACCAGAGCTGCCACAAGGCAGCAATAAAACAATTTAAAAGGTTATTATATTCATTGTAAGATATGTCGATTATTTTTATGGAAATAATCGTTGTTGTGCGGAGGTCGGCGGCTGGTCTGTTGCTAGCCGCGGGCAGGCGGCGCGGTGCGATAGAAGTTCCATGGCTAATCTTGTTATAATATCAAAGTAGGCCCTGCGTTATGATCCTTCCCTCGCGTGCAGACTTGAGAAACATTCACTGCCTCAATCGATATTTTGAAAGCACCCGACAAAAACGACTCTACCCACCGCCAACTAAGCTTTCCTTTGGCCAGGGCCTGCCGGAGTGCGCCATCGCTACGAAAATAATACTACAACATGATAACTAAACACGTGATGTCGGCCTGGCCTAGGCGAGCTGCCTGAACATGTAACCAAATGAATGATAGCTGACGTCGTATTTCACGAACACCTCGATTTACTGGAGCTATTCTTAGACTAGCTCTGCAGGTACTTTTGAAAATCGTCAATATGTTCTATCACGCTATTATGACTTGGTTTCGTTCGTTCATTTCCTAAACATGTACCTATATTTCATGATTTAAGAGTTTTTAAACAATAAAACAGGTCAAGATGTCGGCCATTGATTGATTAATTTGGAAGTGTTATTGCATTACATGATTTACAAAGATAAATGATATTTTTACTCTCGTTCCATTTTATATCAGATAAACTTTGCCATTTTGTCCATCACTCTCTCCGCTGGAAATGATAAAACATAATTTCATTTATTTTGATTGACAAACCTCCGACTTTTTACAGCAGATTTATAGAGCCGTAGTTCTGTTATGCATCTTTATGTTTTAGAAGCTACTTACTCCTAATAGGATCTGTCTATATGTAAAACTGCTTAGGAGAGCGCATTTAGCTAAATTATAACAAGGTTCATAATGACAAGTTCCCATTTTGATCACTTCCATATTCGACCATTTTGCATATTGTCAGCTCTTTTCTAACATTCAACCTCGCAACTGGTGGGCAGGCCCTCTCTGTACTTAATAACTCTATGGTAAGCCATGGTTCCTTAGCTGTCGAATAGGCACAGAAATGAAAAGCTGACTAAATGGGTCGTAGTCGTAATGAAGCTAAAGGGGAGAGTCGCCCACTCAGCTGTGATAATGTGTAGTTTGCAATCAGTAAGCATACTTCAATGTCAATCTCTAACGAGCCATTAGTTAGAGCGCGATCATTTTTGTTAAAGCTTGGACGAATACATATTGTTTATTCTAGATAGGTTATTTTAGCACTCTAACAAGGTTTATATGCATAATATAACAGTGACTCGCGATTCTACTACAGCTTAAATCTATGGGTATGACGCTTTTTGCTTGCTTTGCTTTTCACGCCATTACATAATTCCATGACTCCTTCATCATTTTGACGCCTTCGAAAAGCCTTCAACACTTTAAGGATTTTTTTAACGGAAATATAACAAGTATTGCTCAGACAAACGACTGATCTTATAAGGAAATCCAAAAAAAAAATAGTATTTTTCAGGAAATATGTTCCCTGATCTGAGAAAGAACTTTAAAGGTGCACGTTACATTACATGACAATTTTAACTCTGGGATATTTGTTTATTTGTTTATTTGGGAACTGAGTCCACAGCACGATACAATTACAGTGAACTTAAAAGTAATATTTGACATAGGCCAATTAAGGACTCTTGTTATACAGTCTTAGCAAGAAATTGGGTAGGCAAACAAAAAGGTAAGATAAAATAATAACATAGGCAAGCAATGCACAATTAAAAAAAAATAACAAAAAACTAGGTTAAGGGGAGGTTGTCCTTTGAGTGTGAAAATGTGTGTTAGAGAGACTGTGAGGGTGTGTGTGTGTGTGCGTGTGTGTGTGTGTATATGAGTGTAAGAAATAGAGAGATATTAGTGGTTATGTATGACTAAATTAAATGACAGCAGTTGCTTCCGCCACCATTTTTGTCATGAGCCTTTTAAATAGACCCGGCGATTGTTGGAAGATGTCTAACTCAGAAAACATTTTGTTGTAAGTACGTGGTAAGCGGCGGCTGATGGAGTTAGCAGCGTAGTTTGTGCGAGCCAGAGGTACGTTGAAAAGAGGCGTGTGACGCGTACGGGTTGTCGGAGCATTCAGTTTGAGGAGAGCATCGACTAGATCCGGGCAATCAACAGCACCGTGACAAACGTTATACAGCAGCTGCATATCCAACATGACACGACGGGATTCGAGGTTGGGGATGTTATGATGTCGGCATTCTTCTGTATAATCGTGGGTATGAAATACGTCACGGAAACTTAAATGTCTTACGAATTTTCTCTGTAGCCTTTCTATCATGTTTATGTACACTGCATACTGAGGGTTCCAAATTGTACAGCAATATTCGAGTATGCTCCTGACGTATGCAAAATACAGAACACGAACACAGTTAATGTCAGTGAATGGTTTACTGACTCTTAGAATAAAACCAAGATTTCTAAAAGCTTTATTTGTGATATATTCTATGTGTTCCTCAAAAGTAAGCTTGGAGTCCAAGATAACACCTAAATCACGTATGGAGTGTACTCTTAGAATGCATGAGTCATTTAGGCTGTATTCATACGAAATCGGTTTTATTCGTCTGGTAAAGCTGATTATGTTACATTTGGCAACGTTGACGTTTATCCTGTTACGTACATAATAAGACGACAGGCGGTTTAGATCCTCTTGTAAATTAATACAGTCCTGAATCGACCTTATTTTCGAGAATACTTTTTTATCATCAGCGTAAAGTATGAAACTCGCATGATGGAAACAAACACCGATGTCGTACAAATATGCCACATATAGTAGGGGTCCCAAAATTGATCCCTGAGGAACACCAGAAGGAACTGTTATGACCAGATCCGACCGATATCCACCAACGACCACAGCTTGACATCTTTTATTGATGTAAGATTTGGTCCATCGTAAGAGATCGCCCTGTATACCTAATTTCATTAATTTTTGCAGTAAGATGCAATGGTCGACGCGATCAAATGCCTTTTCGAAGTCTGTGTAAATGGCATCGACTTGTCCCCCTCCATCCATACTATTGAGGACCGAGTCCACAAACACCGCCAGATTGGTTGTTGTGGACCTGGACCTCACAAAACCGTGCTGTTCACCAGGAATGTTCAAGGAAATGTTTCCATATATATGCCTGTGAACCACTTGTTCCATCACCTTACTGAAGACATTGAGTATGGATATTGGCCTGTAGTGCTCGACTGGTATCTTAGATCCTTTTTTATGCACTGGTACAATATTTGCGAACTTCCATGAAGTCGGAAACACTCCCTCGTGGAAGGATCTATTAAATATCATTGACAACGGCTTAGCTAGTGAACCCGCGCAACTCACAATCAAACTCGGAGGAATTTTGTCATCACCAGGTCCCTTACTTTTATCGAGCTTTCCTAGGATCTTGAAGATGTCCTCGTATGATACCACAATATTGTTGGTTACTAATTGATGGGGTGGTTCCAAAAGATCCAAGTCAGGGTAAGAGTTAGCGGGCTGACAGAACATTTTACTGAAATACTGATTAAAAGCATTACATATTTCCTGTTTAGAACTTAAGACTTTACTGACATACGTCATGTTCTGAGGATAACCGGAACTAACCTTTCTCCTAGATTTGACGTAGGACCAAAAAAGTTTGGGGTTCTCCTTAATGCCTACCTGAGTCAACTTTATGTAGCCTCTATGGCACTCCTCTTGCATTTGTTTTTGTCTACTACGTAGGAGAGAGAAAGTATCGTAGTCCGAAGGGTTTTTAAATTTTTTCCAAAAAGAGTGATACTTGTCCTTCTCCTTGATAATGTTAATTAAGGCTCGGCTGTACCAAATGGGGTATTGACGTGAGCTACAAGTTATGACTTTCGGTACAAATTTTTCAATGGCATCATTTATTTGGGAATTTAGCAACAAGACCGCGTCGTCAACTGTACCTTCCAAAAGGACACTCCAATCAATCTCCAGAAAGAAATTATTCATGGAACTATAGTCACCCTTCCTAAACTGATATTTTAAAAGTTTCGTAGGGGGTAAGCTTCGAATACCTATATCTGAGGATTCCAACTGGAGAGTCACGTGAAATCTGTCCTCGTCAACGACGGGTGAACAAGACTGGGACACATCAATAGAGAAATTACTGTAAACTAAGTCTAGGATATTATTGCAGCAATTTTTAAGTTTATTATGTTGTTCAAAACCAAGAAAGTTCATTAGATTTATAAAGTTAGTTGCCGAGTTTTGAAATGCAATGGTACCATATTTGGTACAAAAAGGCGATCCTGAGTCCCAGTTAATACACGACAAATTAAAGTCACCCACCAGCAAAAAAAGGTCATCAGAATTATCCTGTGTAATATCACCCAATTTATCTAAGAAATTTTGTGTGCGTCGGGGCAGATTAGTATCGGGCGGTATGTATACTAACGCTATGTGTAAGTTGCGCTTATTACCTAATGACTCACCGGGTACTGTAAGCCAAATGCTCTCATAGTCGTCCTGTTGCCACTCGGGCCGGGGTCGCACGGCGAGCGCGGGCGCACACAGCGCCATTATGCCGCCGCCAGCGGTCTCAGAGGTACGATCACGGCGAATTAAGTCATAGCGGTCTGGATCACATATTTCCGCATTTAAAAATCCCTCACACAACTTTGTCTCAGTGATAAGAATAAGGTCATGGTCAAGTGCCGTAATACCGTTATATAAAGTGAACATCTTCGTACGTAGCCCATTAACATTTTGATAAAATATACGCAGATTAGGGAATTTTAAGCTGACTTTCTACTGACATGTTTGAACTTATGGTGGTGTTAAAGGGAAGATCCAGTTGATAAGGTATTTTACCGAGTACGTTACAACTGCAAAGGTAAACTTTCCTCTCTATTGTTCGTGCGTGTTTGTATGTAATAGTCCTGCTTAGCCCTACGACCATATTGGTCTTGGGATCGGATATTTGGTTGTGAGCCACTAAGCAGGATGTGTAAGGGTATCTGTGTGAGATGGTATGTAAATTGTTTAGTATGGATGTGTGTGTGTGTGTTTGATTGTAACGACAATGACAGGTAGGGGACATTATTATAACTACCAGAACATCAGAACAAAACACAGACAGAGATGCATAGACAGAGTATGATGTCAGGCTACAAGCTTTTTTAAGTCTGTAACTGACGATATCAGTATGTGAGGAGACTGTACATTTTTCCTCACAAATATCCGACAGTTTTTTGTCCATGTGAAGGTGTAACCCTGTTCTGTGGCTTTCTTCTTGGTTTCCTGGAGAAGCTTTTTGTTGGCAATCGTCAGGTGCTCATTGATGTAGATGCGCTTGGCCTCGCCCTGCATTCCGATCGCCGTGGTGTACAGCTGCTCGCGATGCTTGCGCGCGGCGGCGATGAGCTTGTCCTTGGTGTGTCGCTGGCGCAGGCGCACGACGAGCGTGCGCGGGCGGCCGGCGCTGCCGCGCAGCGGCTGCACGCGGTGCGCGTACTCCACCTCTTCGGCACTCAGCTCCACTCCGGCGATCTTGGCGACCTTCTGCACTATGCTGACAGTAGACTCACCCTCGAGTTCGGGGACGCCGGTTAACTCGACGTTCTGCAGCCTCGTCCACTGCTGCTGCTGCTGTCCTTCGCGTTCCAGAGTAACGAGCCGTGATATTTTAGATATCGTCTTAAGTTATCAATTACTACCATCCATATCCATCTAAGATGCAGATAATGGCGTGAGTAGGTACGTGACATTATCGAAACATCTTTAAATAAGGAACATGGACAAATGTTATTGTTGTAACACGGAAAACGTTATGACAATTTACGGGCTTGTTAAATGATGATCTTCGTGTGTTGAAATGCAGCATGAATGAAAGCGAAGCAGATGTCAACTACAGCTGGTTGAAGGGGACCAAATGAATGAAAATACAATTTGACCCGGAGTCAACCAGCTAAAGCGAACAACGCTAGCACTTTCAGTCGTCTAACTCGTCCTTCTGGCACCAGCGAATCTTCTCTACTTCTGCGTTTTCTGCGTAGACTCTATACATAATGAAAATCATGCCATGTCTGCAAGTCCATTTGGACAGAGAGCTTTCATGATTTACTTGAAGCGCCAACGAATCCGTACGGCACGTGTCATCTCCGCATTCCTGATATTTTGGAAGCCGTTAAGTTGAGTTTTATAGATAGATATACTACTCCGAGAATAGCTAGGGCAGGCGGCGGCGGCGGCGCGACGGAGGGCGGGCGGCGTGGTGCGGCGCGAGGCAGGCGCGCGGGCGGCGCCGGCGACGACGCTCGCATGCGGCGCTCCGCCACCACATATAGGGCTCGCGCGGGACTCTGCAAGCAGACGCAGTGTTACCTTACCGCCGAGCGCTGGCCGCGGCCGCCGGCGCCTGACCCCGTCGCCGCCGGCGCCGTCGTCGCTCGTGCCGGCCACATTGACGCACCGTCTGTAACCGTACGCCGCCGCCTCGCTATTTTCGTCTCGTTCACTGCACTAATTCGGGCTGGGTTATCGCGGTGGCCTCCTCCTCCGATACCGATTCACGCCACACGCTTCTTTTTTGTTTCGTCATGTCGACACATAATTCTTCAACTGTCTCTCGTTGGCGTCTAAGAAGTTCACAATTGCACTCGCAGATTCGATTTCGGGTGAGAAAGCGTCATCGGCTTTCGCACCAGACCGGCCGAAGACCATGAAGCTTTCGAAAGCGACGTCATCGACCTGACGTCAGCTACAGGCTAAAGGTTCATTGACACCCGTTTGTGACCTTGCATCTCGGTGTTTTTGACCCATAAATACTTTGGTTCCGTTTCGAGAAAAGCTCTCCGAGAGTAGCAGACAATTAAACGATATTTCCGAAAGAAACCCGAAATCTCGTCCCCGGCTGTAAAAGCGAAGCCGGTCCAGGTGAACAACGCGACGGGACCTCAGGTCACTGCTTTACGTCCGCGAATGCATTCCGACCGACGGCGGCGCGGCGTAGCGAACCTACTAACCCCGCGAGGGGCCCCGCGCCCCCGAACCCACCCCGCTCCCCGCGCTGCCGCCGCCGCCGCCCCCGCCCCGCTGCCCCCGGCCGGCCGAAAGCTTCGAAAATACTTAACATCTATCGGTAGGCGTTCGGCTCGGACCTAGGCGCGGATAAACGGATTAGTAGATACGACGTAAGAGCGCATATCATTACGAAAGTGAATGATTATCTCGCTTGAGGTTGTGTCGCGCGCGGCACGTGCGAGAGCGGGCGCGCGGCAGGGCGGGCGGCGGCCTGGGCGGGCGCGCGGCCGGGGCGGGCGGGCCTCGCGTCTCGACTGAGAGGCGCACAGCATCGCGCACCGCGCCCGCTCCCCGCGCCTTCGCCAGCCGCCGCGCGCGCGCGCGTCTCCACCGCCCGCCGCCGCACTGTCTGCCGCGCCCGCCCGCCGCCACAGCACGGCGCCACAGCACGGCGCCACAGCACGGCGCCACAGCACGGCGCAGCAGCCAGCCACAGCGACAGCGACAGCGGCCCACACTCAGCAGCTGTGTATCTACACAGCCAACAGAGGACGATACTTAGCTCAAATCTGAAATGTGAAGCGCTGTACCCACAGAGGCGACGTGACGCGACAAAGACGAGACATAGGCATATTTGAACGAAATGTCCTTTTGGGTACCCAATCCTTCCAGTCCGATTATGTAGTATGCAAGCGTGGCATTTTCTTTCAAATTTTACAATCTCATCCTATTCTAACCCTTTACTTTCGAGTGATAGGAAATTAGATGATTACTTTGTACCTACTGTATGTCGTTAGATAATGTTTGCTGGATGTAGGACGTATAGAGGTACTGTGTAGAATTTTACTCTACTCAGATATACACAGTCAGGTCATAAGTTCTGTCACACAATAAAAACTTTTGAATTTAGAATGCTGGCCACAAAAAAGTTTATTGAATTCGAATTTCGAATTTTTCATGAAAATAAAAATGTGTACTTTTTAGAATTTTCCTCATTTTTAAATATGGAGTGGACACTTAAAAAAGACCGTGTCGCAGTTATTGCGTTGCATCGTTGCGGTTACGCGCCAATTCAGATTTTCGACTTACTGAAAAATTTGAATATAACCAAAAGATTCGTTTATCGTACCATAAAACGATACAATGAATACTCTAGTGTAGATGACAGGTCAAGAAGTGGTCGCCCTCGCTCTGTTAGGACTCCAGCAGTGATAAAAGCTGTGAAGGCGCGAATTCAAAGAAATCCCATACGTAAGCAGAAACTGTTGGCCCTTCAGATGGGGTTAAGCAGGACCACGGTGAAAAGGGTGTTAAATGAAGACTTAGGGCTTAGGGCATATCGAAGAAAAACAGGACATCGTTTGGACGCTCGTTTAATGGACCTGAGACTGAAGAGATGCCGCGCTTTGTTGAAGCGGTACGCGGGAAAAAAGCATCGGGAAATTCTTTTTTCGGATGAAAAAATTTTCACCGTGGAAGAGAGCTACAACAAACAAAATGATAAGGTGTACGCACACAGCAGTGAAGAAGCGAGCAACCGTATTCCGCGTGTCCAACGAGGTCATTTTCCATCCTCGCTCATGGTTTGGTTGGGAGTCTCTTATTGGGGCTTAACTGAGGTACATTTTTGTGAGAAAGGCGTAAAAACGAATGCAGTTGTGTATCAAAATACAGTCCTCAAGAACCTTGTGGAACCTGTTTCTCATACCATGTTTAATAACAGGCACTGGGTATTCCAACCAGATTCTGCGCCAGCTCATAGAGCGAAAAGCACACAAGACTGGCTGGCGGCGCGTGAAATCGACTTCATTCGGCACAAAGACTGGCCCTCCTCCAGTCCAGATTTGAGTCCGTTAGATTACAAGATATGGCAACACTTGGAGGAAAAGGCCTGCTCAAAACCTCATCCTGATTTGGAGTCACTCAAGGCATCCTTGATTAAGGCAGCCGGCGATATTGACATGGACCTCGTTCGTGCTGCGATAGACGACTGGCCGCGCAGAATAAAGGCCTGTATTCAAAATCGCGGGGGTCATTTTGAATAAACTTTATTACCATAAGAATCTATGTTTTATTAAGTTCATTTTGCTATATAAATGTTTACATAAATAATAAACATGTCTAAATTATTTCATATTGCACATGTGACAGAACTTATGACCTGACTATGTATAATATCACCGTCATCAGCAAATTTCCGTGCGTCCGTTCTGTAAGGCAACGGAATGACTCAAGAGACCTCAAATATAAATAAATGGCGAAATACAAATCAAATAAATAATTTACTCCTTAGCCTTTACGGCTTAGCCGTTGCGCGCGCACTGACATAGCGGGGTCCATGAAACAGCAAGTCATACTTTTTGTTTGACCTAATGAATATCAGGATTATCTATAGATCTTATATCGCTTCCATTTAGATCTTAATTTTTTTGTCGGTGAATTCTCTCGAAGTTGGCTCCCATTTTTATATTATTTTGTTAATTTATCACCTATGCTTGATGAAAGCGATACAACAGTAATAAATAGCATCATTTACATCACAAAAAGCACGGAGGCTTGTGCGTGATGCTGGCATTCATGCGTACAAGGTTAAATTCATATACTCGTCGTAGGACACGAGTATTAGTTGGTATGTTCATTTCATTTTTACAGTCGTGAGACTGTTTTGTTGAGATATCTATTTTTTTACAGACAATTTATGCGCAAAGCTCGACTCAAAAGAGAGATTTCTTCAAGCAAATCTAGGCAGCCGCCTTATTCTACTTAAATCGACGAAATCTGCTGTAATGTGACAGTTGTCCCATACATACACTAAACGTCAACTTGACACTAACTGCGTTGGATTTGACGTGGATTTCAGTTATAAGTATAATAAAGGGGCTTGACAGAAAAGGACAGGTCAATCCTAGAACATAATATAAACTACATATGTACTGCTATTAGCTGCCATAACATAACGTCAAATAAATATAGCCCATTACTACACCCACCGAAGAGCACAGGCCTTTAAACGTAAAATTCTGAGGGGGTCCCCTTACAAGAAACTGGTTAACATTATGCGTTGGTACGGAACCGTTCGCGAGCGAGTCCCACTCACACTTGGTCGAATTTTTATCCGACTGCAATTAAGTAAAATATGCCTATGTGAGCAGAGCCACCGGCAGAAAGATCATAAAGACAGTCAATAGGTCAACAGAGATATATATCAATATTTTCAAATTTTTTCTGATTTGTACTTTATAATTTCCCACCTGGATGCCAAAATCCAAGCTTCTAGGTAATCTGTTAGGTTTTTATGTTTCCGTAGAGAAACAAGATACCCTCATAGTCTGTCTGTCCGTCCGTCCGTGCGTCCGTCCGTATGTCACAGCAACTTTATTCAGAAGCGTTTGTAGATGTATTCTGTGAACTGCTTTACAATATTTATACAAAAATTTAAAAAATTAAATAGTTAAAGGGGTCCCATATTACATGGAACTGAAGACAAAAAATATTTTCATCAAACCTTTATATGTGGGGTCTATAGATAGGTCTTTAAAAATGACCTTGAGGTTCCTGAAATAATTTTTCCTCAAAGTAAATCGTTAAAGAGACGTTCCAAAGTGGAAAATTCTCTTACTTAATTAAATTAAGTAAGAGAGTGAAAAATCTACAAAAAATATATGCTGTGTATCTCTCAATATACATTTTCAACTAAAATTGGTTTGAACAAAATAAAATAAGCAGTATTTAAGATATAAAATATTTATTAAAAACCGCAAAGATAACTTTGTCATTCATACAAACACTATGAAAAACAAAGTTACAACAAACATCCAGTCACGTAATTACTTGCTACAACGAAACCCTTCATGCGAGTTCGACTCGCACTTGGCCACTTTTTGATCTATAAGTCAGTCAGTGAGTCATAAAACCGGCAGTTTTTGAAAGTTAATAATACATGAACGGTTATGGCTACATATCTGAAATTTGGTACCCACCGTATGTAAGCTCAGGGGCATTCATTTACAGTCCTAATTTAATATGTATAGGTGTGTGGGTAATATTGGTTGTAAACTATTAAGGGGTCACAAGAGTAGCTCGAAATGACTTGTGTAATATTTTGTTATAAACAACACATGGCATGGTGCCATGCGTGAGACTGTTTTGTTGAGATATCTATTTTTTTTACAGACAATTTATGCGCAAAGCTCGACTCAAAAGAGAGATTTCTTCAAGCAAATCTAGGCAGCCGCCTTATTCTACTTAAATCGACGAAATCTGCTGTAATGTGACAGTTGTCCCATACATACACTAAACGTCAACTTGACACTAACTGCGTTGGATTTGACGTGGATTTCAGTTATAAGTATAATAAAGGGGCTTGACAGAAAAGGACAGGTCAATCCTAGAACATAATATAAACTACATATGTACTGCTATTAGCTGCCATAACATAACGTCAAATAAATATAGCCCATTACTACACCCACCGAAGAGCACAGGCCTTTAAACGTAAAATTCTGAGGGGGTCCCCTTACAAGAAACTGGTTAACATTATGCGTTGGTACGGAACCGTTCGCGAGCGAGTCCCACTCACACTTGGTCGAATTTTTATCCGACTGCAATTAAGTAAAATATGCCTATGTGAGCAGAGCCACCGGCAGAAAGATCATAAAGACAGTCAATAGGTCAACAGAGATATATATCAATATTTTCAAATTTTTTCTGATTTGTACTTTATAATTTCCCACCTGGATGCCAAAATCCAAGCTTCTAGGTAATCTGTTAGGTTTTTATGTTTCCGTAGAGAAACAAGATACCCTCATAGTCTGTCTGTCCGTCCGTCCGTGCGTCCGTCCGTATGTCACAGCAACTTTATTCAGAAGCGTTTGTAGATGTATTCTGTGAACTGCTTTACAATATTTATACAAAAATTTAAAAAATTAAATAGTTAAAGGGGTCCCATATTACATGGAACTGAAGACAAAAAATATTTTCATCAAACCTTTATATGTGGGGTCTATAGATAGGTCTTTAAAAATGACCTTGAGGTTCCTGAAATAATTTTTCCTCAAAGTAAATCGTTAAAGAGACGTTCCAAAGTGGAAAATTCTCTTACTTAATTAAATTAAGTAAGAGAGTGAAAAATCTACAAAAAATATATGCTGTGTATCTCTCAATATACATTTTCAACTAAAATTGGTTTGAACAAAATAAAATAAGCAGTATTTAAGATATAAAATATTTATTAAAAACCGCAAAGATAACTTTGTCATTCATACAAACACTATGAAAAACAAAGTTACAACAAACATCCAGTCACGTAATTACTTGCTACAACGAAACCCTTCATGCGAGTTCGACTCGCACTTGGCCACTTTTTGATCTATAAGTCAGTCAGTGAGTCATAAAACCGGCAGTTTTTGAAAGTTAATAATACATGAACGGTTATGGCTACATATCTGAAATTTGGTACCCACCGTATGTAAGCTCAGGGGCATTCATTTACAGTCCTAATTTAATATGTATAGGTGTGTGGGTAATATTGGTTGTAAACTATTAAGGGGTCACAAGAGTAGCTCGAAATGACTTGTGTAATATTTTGTTATAAACAACACATGGCATGGTGCCATGCATCGTTAGTAACTACGTAGGTATATGCTTGAACTTGGCTTAACGCGCTGCCGTGTGACTTCATATTTACTGCTAATGAGACCGCTACTCATATCAATAGGATAAGGTATTTTGGTTTCGCGAATCAATGCTACTACTATTTCGGGTAAGCTTCGGAATGCCTGCGGGAGCGAAATTCCTGAACGATTTAATAGTAGGTACTTCGTGAAGGACGAGAAATAACTAAGAAATATTTCAAGTGGACATAGACAAGTCCCTTTTCCTAAGGCCTTATTATTACTCAGATATGTAGGTATGAGTGGAGTCTGTGCTTTGTGGCATCTTAATTAAAACGAAAGAGATGAAGCCCTTTTACATTTGCAAATGATTTCCTCATTACATTTTATCATCGCGGACAAACAACAGAACGAACTAAATAAATGATTCACTTAAAACGCCCAAACTCGTCCGAAAGCCACCCTTCAGCCGGATCGTACGTAACACTCGTGTCGTTTGGATATGCGATAGTCGTCTCTAGCGCCTTTGTAACTATTCCAGTGATTATTTCTGCGCCAACACAATTAGAGAGGAGTGGTCGGTTGCGGGCCTCCTGTTTGTTTTAATTACGCCGAAATACTCGCCGCCGCCGCCGCCGCCGCCGCCGCCGCCTGCGCTATCCGCTTTCATTGCAAATTGCAAGCCCCGCTAGCGATAAAAAGAACCTGCCGATCCCTATCCGAAATCAAAAATCGAATTCACAAACCGCCGCGACTCGCGCCCGCGCCTTCAATAATCGTAAGTACTGCTCAATTAACAGCATGGAACTGCGGGAATGAAACGATACGACTCCACGAGTATTAGTGTGTAAGCCCTGGATTTGCTTTAGTTACCGGTGTTTGATACAGAGAGCAGCACATACTGACCGCTCGCATAATGTCGATGATACTTGTTCCACTCTCTCTCTGTGTGGCATCAACTATACTCGTCGGGTGTACGTGTACGGGCGCGTGGACTATACTCGTCGGGTGTACGTGTACGGGCGCGTGAACTATACTCGTCGGGTGTACGTGTACGGGCGCGTGAACTATACTCGTCGGGTGTACGTGTACGGGCGCGTGAACTATACTCGTCGGGTGTACGTGTACGGGCGCGTGAACTATACTCGTCGGGTGTACGTGTACGGGCGCGTGAACTATACTCGTCGGGTGTACGTGTACGGGCGCGTGAACTATACTCGTCGGGTGTACGTGTACGGGCGCGTGAACTATACTCGTCGGGTGTACGTGTACGGGCGCGTGAACTATACTCGTCGGGTGTACGTGTACGGGCGCGTGAACTATACTCGTCGGGTGTACGTGTACGGGCGCGTGAACTATACTCGTCGGGTGTACGTGTACGGGCGCGTGAACTAGCCACTATGCATTGTACCTATACACTATATACTATTGAAGGGGATCGTCATTAGAAGGTCTTCGAGAGTGCAGTTACTCTAACTGTATTGTACACGAGTAGGCGCTAGTAGCAACATCATTGTAGGAATCTCGAGCGGAGCAGAGATGTCAATTAACAAGAATATATTGAAATCGATACGTACCTAACGTATTTCGAAACTGACCTCAACACCGTGTGGGATCGGAAGTCGCGTCAGATTAATATCCAAATGGATTTCTAATATCTCAAAATTCATATTTGATGGCGTGTCGGGCAATGAGGCGTATCAATTGAATTTTTCTCGTGCAATGCTATCGATCAGGGCAGGAGGCTGCGACACGTAGGTAATAGCTTGCTAAACCGTTCGGCGGAGCCTCTCGTAGATGAGCGCGGCAGCCCTCCTGCGCGCCGCAGCCTGCCGCAGCCTGCCGCTGCCTGCCGCTGCCTGCCGCTGCCGGGGCAGAGAGCGATTATCCGATGCCGGCGGAGAATAAAAAATAACACCACCCGGGCACGGGCACGGGCGCGGGCGCGGGGGCGGGGCTGTGTCACACTTGCACACTCGACAGTGCTGGCTCGACGTTGACTAATATCGCAATTAACTATTGGGTAGGGTAATCAAAATAGATAGATACTTTGTGACTTCATCAGACAACAAACACATCGTAGAGGTACGTTAATACACAAAATTATGTTTATAAAATACATATGTAACTGATGAAAATTTATAATTCTGATATTCGTCGAGACTTTTTGTATACTAGGCTTCAACATCTGTTGGGTAGTCCAATCAATACCCAATTACCTTACCTGTCTATCATACACGTGTAAGCTGTTAGATGAATATACCTCGTGTAGCGTCTCTTGCTCGACACCCCCCGGTGAGATCTCATGACCACATCCTGTAGGCGTTATCCCTGTCACGCCTACAGGTGAGGTGATAACGTCAATAGAGGTTGCTTCTCCCAGATACGTAAATTGACATTTTGTACCCGATCTTATATGCTTCATATCTTCTACCCGTATCATAGCAATTAGGCTACATATCTCATACGAGTTAAACCTGACCTGGTAGTGTGTGATTGTTACACACAGTTAATAATGTATTGTTAAACGCTGGCAAACCCAAGTGTATCGCATTCTCACTTCCGAATGTCAGGCAAGTTGAGACCAGTTTAGTGTTAGACAGCAACACGTTAGAAGTAGTAAATGATACGAAGTTTCTTGGAAATTGACATTAAAAAATCAGCGATAGCTGTAATGAATGACCTAAGAAATAATCATAGACTAGCTGCACCCCGGTTTAGACTCACGAAAGTTAGCAATGCTTTCAAGAGTCAGTGCATTATCTACATACAACAATATACCTCTGGAGATTTTGAAATTGCCATTTGAGCAATTTAAAAACCATGCAACTTTGTGCGACTTTATCTAAAAAGGATGTTACAATGTTCAAAATTACTTAAATGACGGGACTGGGGTTAATCTTACTTAAACAGAACGATGTTGATAATTTTGTAATTATTTTTTCCTGCTTATTATTTACAATAATTAATATTGTAATATTTGTATTAGTTAATAACAACTAAGTTTTAAAAGAACTAAAAATCAATCTGTGGGAGTTTCTTTGCCCTACTTCTCCCAAAGTGATTCAATGTAGAGAATGGCAAAGAATGACGTTTGCTGAGTATATTTAAATATCTACAGCTATAAAGAAATGTTGAGTTTGAGTTTGAGTTTGATTGAGTCAAAAGAGAATAATAATCTCTTTTCGAAAAAGTGTAAGGAAAACTGACTTAATCAATGTAAGTTGTATTGTGTTTGTCCGAGTAGATACTGTGCCAATAGTACATCTATTGAAATCGGAACGTCTACAAAAATCTTTCATCTTATTTCTTTCCTCTAAAAAACCTAAACAAAAAAGAAATCAAAGCCGCGGCACAAAACAACGCATTTCCTTGTCCATGTAGCCGCAGCTCCTCTCGGGCGGCGGGCGGCGGGCGGCGGGCGGCGGGCGACGCGACGCGGTCCTTCCTCTGCAAGGCGTGCAAGGAGGCACTAGGTATGTGGATGTGTGTTTACGTGGCGGTGGCGGCTCCTCTACTCGCCCCGGCTAGTAACTCGTCGACGAAGATGCGGGCAAAGGAAAACACATTTCCTGCTTCATTGTTTCCTAATTTTTCTAAGTTTTCGCCGCCCGCCCCGCCCCGCCCTGCCCCCGTGCTCGTGCCTCGAGCTCCCCTTTTGTTTCGTCTTTACGTTCCGCTTTCATTGTCTTGTTTTATTGCCCTTTTCAGTTGAGCTTTGTTTGTTTAACTTTTTAATAGTTCAAGACAATCAAGAGGGCCTTCTAAATTGTTTCGATAGCTACGTAACTGTTCTAGATATTTAGGTCTAAGGATATTGCAATTATGTTTATTGTTATCAGACGTCCAGGGATGAGACTTCAAGTTTCTGTTTGTTTACTAAACAAATGAGCGAGAGATTGACAACAAAATTCATTTCCATCGAGTTGTGTACTAAACAGAGAGAGTGCTTACTTACTGCTTTAAGTAGGTAACTAAAACCCCTCGAAAAGGTTTCCTTTCCTTACGTTTCCTTTGAGAAAACATCTGACGCTAGGCAACTTGTAGTTCACTTTGTGATAAGTTCAGAAAGCCGGGCTCGCGGGCAGCCCGGCAGGTAGCTCGCAGTATTCGTACCATTGGGAATAAAACTATTTAGTTTCCGCCACATAACATTTTCAAGCGGCCTGTACCTAATAAACAGCTAACATTTGTCGTGCTTATTCCCTTTGGTTTATACAATCTGTATTTTGTTGCTTAGGTATATTTGTTTGCACAAATATCGTATTCACACAGTAAGAGAAGGAGCTGAAGTGTTACGGCAGATGCTTGGCGGTGTTGTGAGAGGCGAGTTTACTAAATGGGTTTTGTTCGTCACTAAATCTAAACTCGAATTGCTAATTAATGACATCCCCGTAGAGTTTCTTGGTGCTATCTGCTCTAACGGGCGTATTTCCGAAGCACTGGTAGAGTAAATGGAGTTTCCTTTTCCTGTGCGAGGTTCAGCCATGAATCACCACTTGAAAGGGAGAATTTATTTTTTAAACTCAAACCATGATCAGTTAGTTACGTCTTAGTTTATTTGATTATAACTCATTTAATTTTTTAAATTTCTCCATGAATTTGAGACTTACGTTTGACTTGTAAAAGTGCATTTTTTTGCCTACTTGCAATAAATGATTTGAGTTTTGAGTTTTTGAATCTCGTAGTAATCTACTAGTTAACTTTTGCTACGAGATTAGTAATTTAAGAATAGGTACTATTTGTTTCTGATACATCATGGGCATTTACGAAAGGCAGTCAAAACAAATCAAATCAAAATGTCTTTATTTTCAGTCAACATCATCATCACCACATCAGCCAGTCAGGGAACGCACTGCTGTGCTGAGTAGAGGCCCCCTCATGTACACGACACCGCCGGCACTAAACTCGGCCCTGTGCCACCCGCGTCCGTCCACACGCACGCGTCCACACGCACGCGTTTTCTGTAGATATTAAATAACATTCTTAGAATACGTAATGTTTTGCCTCTTCAGTACATTGGACCACTGTGGGAGGAGCAGGAAGGCAAAGAAACTCGCACAGATATTGTTTTTAGATCTCTTTTAAAAAAAGATGATGTTGAAATACTTTTTACTATTGATATTTTACACATCAATTATTATAAATAAATATGCAGTGATCTTAACAACGAGTTCTGTGTTAAGTTCATAACTTCATGCGCTCTCGTCATTAATATAATCTTGGATATCACACTATCCATTTTGCGTAAAGCAATTTTTACATGGTTTTTAATTTGCTCAAGAGTAATTTTAAAATATCCAGAGGTATATGTATATATATATATGCAGGTTGTCCGGTAGATCGATGCAAAGACTTAAACCGAAGTTAGTACAGACCATTTAGAACCATTTGAGCCGAACATATAAATGGCGAAGTCTTACCGTTAATTTTTTACTAATGATTTAGTGTTTTTAAAGAAAATTTACAGATTTTCACAGTTACGTGATTATCATTGCAAAACTAAACAATAATTGGATTATTTTTCGATTGATTCTAATAATTCACTTATTATTAAGTTAATAATGCTTATGCATTCTAATAAATCTTGATTTGTGCATTTGCTACGTCTGACTTGGTTTTTACAAACCATTGAAGAGCACGGCAAATTTAAATCATCAATAAAATAAGTTTTTCGGACCTAACTTAAGATATTACTGACGTAGATAGACACATTTTTGAAGTTATGACCTACTAACCAGTTTGAGGGAGAAAAATAGACTTTTTAATTAATTAAATGTATGCTATTCATGCTCGACATGAGATCCTTGGTTCCCTACACAGATACGATCCCATCTTCGGACTTCTGTGGTCGTGATTTTGAGCATCATTTCATCTTTCATGGTGTCGAAAGACATTCTTATTTTTGAAATCAACTCTTCTTTTGTGTTGATGGCTACGTTGGAATAGACCAGTTCTTTGGCTCTGCCCCACACAAAATAGTCCATTGTGGTCAGGCCTGGTGAACGAGCAGGCCAAGGAATAGGCCCGTCTCTGCCGATCCAGCAATTGGGAAAACAGTCGTTAAGATAGCTTCTCACCGCCTAATGCATCTGCTATGCACCAATAAGCCAACGAAATTGAAATTAATTAGATTGATTAGATTATTTTATTATTAGTTTTCTTATGTTTAAATGTCAATTGCTGTTTCACTGGGATAATTTCACACATTGTTTCCTTACGTCTTGGATTTTCTTCAATGTGTTCTGGGCTCTGGGTCGAAAGCTTCCCGTTCTGGCTAGTTTTTCTAATGCAGAATATGCCGACAATGTTTGTTGTTATATAAATAATATATATTGTTGTAGTAGAGAAAGAGAATGCTTTGACCCTGGATAGGATTTTTTTAACTTTCGCGAGTCTAAACCAGCAACTGCTGTGATTATTTCTTAGTTAACATTACAGAGATTGCTAATTTTGGAAAAGTTGAAAGATTCTTTTGTGTAACATACATTATATTTTCGAAAATAAATTGACATGATATTATTAGGCTGTTAATGATCTCTTTTCTGTTATATAAAACTAGTTAAAATATCCGCTATTCTCCGCCACAGCAAGATACCATAGAACATGACACTAATAAAGTAACTAAAGTAGACTATAGCCAAGCTGTAGTCACCGTGTTTTGTCTTATGTTGCTAGCAGCGTAAGCCGCAGAGTTTAGTCAACCAGCAAATTTTTCCCCACTGCAATTTGGTATATATTAACGATCTGCCTTTTATGGTGGAGAAATTGACTAACATAGTGTTGTTTGCTTATGATACTTCACTGGTCTTCAAAATTGAAAGACAAAAAAAAGATTTTGATGATGTCAATAGAGTATTATCTTTAACCTTGAATTGGTTCACAGTTAACAATTTATTGTTAAATGCTGGTAAAACCAAATTTATCAAATTCTCACTTCCAAATGTCAGGCAAGTTGTGACCAGTTTAGTGTTGGACAGCAATACTTTAGAATTAGTAAATGCAACGAAGTTTCTTGGAATAGCCATTGATAACAAATTGTAGTGAGGACCCCACATAGAAAAATTGGCTGGTAAATTAAGTTCTGCGGCTTACGCTGTTAGGAACATCAGACAAAACACGGATGTGGCTACATCTAGGCTAGTATATTTTAGTTACTTTCATAGTGTCATGTCCTATGGTATCTTGTTGTGGGGGAAAGCAGCGGATATTCAAACTATTTTTATTTTACAGAAAAGAGCTATTCGAGCAATTTATAATTTAAAACGCAAAGACTCCTTAAGACAGCTTTTTAAAGAAAATGACATACTAACTGTAGCTAGTCAATTTATTTTCGAAAATATAATGTATGTACGCAAGAACCTTACAAAATTTCCCAAACTTAGTGATAGCTGTAATGTTAACCTAAGAAATAATCACAGACTACTTGCGCCCCGGTTTAGACTCGCGAAGGTAAGCAATTCTTTCAAGGGTCAATGCATTCTCTACTACAACAAGATACCTCTGGAGATCTTGAAATTGCCATTTGAGCAATTTGAAATCCATGTTAAAGCGACTTTGTCGAAAAAGAGATATTACAATGTTCAAGATTACTTAAATGATGGGTCTGTATGGGGTTAATCTGGCTCAACACAGACCTTGCTGTTAATAATTTTGTAATTAATTATTCCTGCTTATTAATCATAATAATCAAATTTTTCATGTTTGTAAAAGTTAAGCACAACCAATTTTAAAAAGAGATCTAAAAATCAATCTAGGGAGTTTCTACGCCCTTCCTCTCCCACAGTGGTCCAATGTAGAGAAGTGGCAAAAAATGACGATTGCTAAGTATATGTAAATATCTACAGTAATAAAGACATTAGGAATTTGGAATTTATCAGTACAAGAAACTTCGAGTCATTTACTAATTCTAACGTGTTGCTGTCGAACACTAAACTGGTAAGAACTTAATAACCCATTACTTCTTCTTAAAATCATGTTAATTTTATTTTAAATGTCGTTAATAAATTTGTAGAATCATGATGAATATCGTGTTGCAGCCTTATAAACTTTATGTCAGAGAAAACGCTTTCATTTCGGTTTCCATGAGGGTCTTAACAAATCGAACATATACCTACAAATGCTGCCTTAGTTGCTGTTTTTATATCTTCGTTAATTAGGACGTCCACAAAGATAATAAAGATATAGATAAGATATAGATAGCTAATGCTGTATAGTATTATAGTATCTGTGCTCATACCAAGTACTGTTCTCACGTACTGCTTTCCACTACATTTCAGGGTATATGGCCCGTGTGTGTTGGCAACTCGCTGTACGAATACATGTTAGTTTGTCTCGTTGGCAACAGATGTCGCCACCCGTACTAGATGTCTCGCAATGAAGGAGCTGAGAGCGCTATCGATATCTGTGTCTGCTTGCCAATGATGACGGCCTTCAGCCCTATCCGTGTAGAAATGTGTGGAGCGTTTCCATACAGATAAGCAAGTTCCCGGCGACTTTCCAGGAAAATTAGGCCGGGTCTCTTCTAAGAAAGTTTATTTTAGTCCGTGCTATTGACAACAGATGGCCAAGTAACTCGCATAGCAAGTACGATGAGTACCACAATGGGCTAAATCGGAGGAAGACCTTATGCAGGAATGTTTAATTATTATATTGAAATATTTGTAGATGATTAAAAATGTAATGATGTGTTACGTATGGCAATCTCATCAATAGGCGCATTCGCATCAGTGCGCATCTGTGCGGACCGGTCGTGGCGGAGTCACTTGCCTTGTATATTGGCAGCATCGTATGAATGCGCCATCGTGTAATAGAATGATTTAACCTCTCAAAAACCGAGAGTAGTTGGGACGGGTCGCGATTTTGAACCTGGCATACCATGGTAATAAAGTTTATAACCTAAACAGAAAAGTGGCGCTAGCTAAGACGCCGGTGGATCAAGAAATTAAAATTTGTATAGGTCGCAGAAGTTCTTTCGGCATACAATCTTCGAAATAGTTAGGAGTCCATACAAATCGTTAGTTAGAAAATTCTTTCAGTTGCACTGTTTCAGACTCTAAGACTACTTGTCTTTTAACAAAGATGCGATGCTTCGTTAGCGCAGTTCTGGGGGTGGTGTTGTTGATTCGTGTCTGAAAATCGTCTGTTTACCGCCATGATTGCCGCCGCCGCCGCCGTTCGCTGCGCTGCGGACTGTGACGGCAGACGGGAACGGCTGAAGTGGCCGCGCCCGCGCCTCCGATGCGGATATTAGGCTATCGGGGATGTGGAAGGCGGCGTTTAACGTGCTAATTATCAAACGGCTAATGAAGTTTGTATTCAGCGGGCGGGCGCGTCGTCGGCGTCGGCGGCGGCGGCGACCTCCGGGCCTCCGGGGGAACGTGCCGCGACTGACAACGCGCCCCCACCCCACCTGATCATCACCCCCCGCATCCCGCACCGCGCGCCGCACAGAAAAATAGCAGAGAAAAGTTTCATCGCAAGGGAAACGTGAATGAAATGAAAAATTGTGTCGGCCGCTTTCGGGATTATTTCTATCTTACAATTTTCTTGAGCTACATTTTTGTTTCGATTCATCAAGGTTGCCTTTTTTCAGCAGAAGACACGGGAGCCGTTTCTGTTTCAACAGCGGATTACATTACTTCTCAGATTCTTGGAGTATTTGTTCAGACACCCACCGCGCGCCATCTTTGCTCTCTTGTTAGGTTAGTTAGACACTTCTTTCCTGTTTTCAATCCTAACAACTCGAGGGCTATATCGGCGACAAGCCTTAATGTTACAGGCTTTTTTCGGGAAAAAACTATAGTGGTGTGAAACATGTTATTGTGAATGTCCCCGACATAAAAATAGTAGCTATGATGTTGAACCGTTCAAACAACATCACTCCTATATCACTCACATCACTCCTATATCACTCACATCACTCACGAGTGCAAGGGGAACTGTAACGTGGTTCTATATTTTAGTGTTGATGTAGGTTTAGGTAGAATCTCGAAAACTCTAGATATTTTGTGAGTCTGAATGAAGATAAATGAATGATCCACTATCGTGAACTCTTTTTGTGTAAAATTATATTAAATAAAAGTGTTTTCCACGTATTTTCATGTCCAACTTCCAAGATAAGATACCTCTGCGATCTCTAACTGTAACATATTACGGCTTGATGTAGATAAAGTCAAACAGAAAAGTTCCTTTAATCCAAAGAACTTTCTTAATAGAGAAGATCTCAAACCCCAAAGGACGTTGATAAAACAAGATCTTTTAAAACCTTCCAGCAAAGTTTTTTTTATCTCGAGCTAGAATTCCAGACTCTAACTAGAGCCGTATTTGCCGATGGGGAGTTTATATGGGTCTATCTATGTACATACACATACATACAAATGTCATCGTTATTGTGTTACATTATATTAAAGGATGCGTTAAGATTTTAACATAAAAATGTATGCTGATTGAATGTTATACTGGAACTTGTGAGGATAAGGGGCCCCGTCAGTGGGTATTAATTGGCTGATGCGAAAGCAACGAGAGAGTTATGTATGACTAACGCGTATCTCGTTATATGGCCCCATTTACATCAAAGCAGAGTCTAGTCTATACATTAGACTAGTCTACTGTATAGACTAGATTTATAGGTTTGTTAAACTGTGCCTAACTACTTGATTCTTTAAAATATTTATAGTTTGTCTCTATTTTTAATCTTTTCTGGTCTTATGAATTCACAATAAAATTACCTGGAACGGTCAGTAATGTTTTCCTGACTCGAATTAGGCCGTAAAAATGTAATAATAATAATTACTTCAGCGAGATGATCCCCACGGCGCGGCCCGGGCTGTTTTTGTTGGTCTCACCAAAGCGTGTATTTAACCGTGAAATATTTCCCCGGTTATTATTTGAGGAGATAATTCCGGCGGTTTATTACCGGGCCGTCCTCTGGCAGTCCCGTGCATGCGGTGCCGTTACTGATGGCCGCCTCGCGCCGCGCGCCGTGTGCTGCCGGCGCCGCGCCGGCGACCGAGGCGCGGTCACACATGCTCCTAATTACTCATTTAAGACTCGGCCGCTCAAAATATCTCGCACACTCCCCGTAAAACCTGACTCCATTATAAAGAAGATATTACGCGACGGTCTTCGCCGTTAAACATGGCATTTGTCAGGAGCCGGTGCCTAGTTATGTTTTATAATGTTTAATTAAATACGCTGAAGAAATATGTTTGTTGTCGCGTCGTAGTAAAAACTAGCACCACGCCCGTTGTTTATTTTTAAATGAATTTTAAAATAATGTTGCCGCGGCGCAGTGTAGGTAATTTATGTAGCTGTAGCAATATTTTCATATTCGCAGGTTTGAAAGTTGACTTCCTGCAATCTGCGCGATGCACCAACTTTGCCGTCGAAGTTTGGCGCGTGTTGCAAATTTCGCGTGTAAACTTTGGTTACGTACGTGATCTTCTGTTTCCGTCGCTTATGGCTGTAGGTGGGCAGGCACACGTAACTCATGAAAAAGTAAGGGATTTCCAGCATTATGATAGCCTAACTTTACTTGAAATCGAGTAAGATCTGAAAAAGACGGCCCCTAAAAAAGCACTACCTTACTCTTCAGGTTTAATATTTATGTATTTAGGTATATATATATATATATACATAGTCAGGTCATAAGTTCTGTCACATGTTCAATATGAAATAATTTAGACATGTTTATTATTTATGTAAACATTTATATAGCAAAATGAACTTAATAAAACATAGATTCTTATGGTAATAAAATTTATTCAAAATGACCCCCGCGATTTTGAATACAGGCCTTTATTCTGCGCGGCCAGTCGTCTATCGCAGCACGAACGAGTTCCATGTCAATATCGGCGGCTGCCTTAATCAAGGATGCCTTGAGTGACTCCAAATCAGGATGAGGCTTTGAGCAGGCCTTTTCCTGCAAGTGTTGCCATATCTTGTAATCTAACGGATTCAAATCTGGACTGGAGGAGGGCCAGTCTTCGTGCCGGATGAAGTCGATTTCACGCGCCGCCAGCCAGTCCTGTGTGCTTTTCGCTCTATGAGCTGGCGCAGAATCTTGTTGGAATACCCAGTGCCTGTTATTAAACATGGTATGAGAAACAGGTTCCACAAGGTTCTTGAGGACTGTATTTTGATACACAACTGCATTCGTTTTTTCGCCTTTCTCACAAAAATGTACCTCAGTTAAGCCCCAATAAGAGACTCCCAACCAAACCATGAGCGAGGATGGAAAATGACCTCGTTGGACACGCGGAATACGGTTGCTCGCTTCTTCACTGCTGTGTGTGTACACCTTATCATTTTGTTTGTTGTAGCGCTCTTCCACGTTAAAAAATTTTTCATCCGAAAAAAGAATTTCCCGATGCTTTTTTCCCGCGTACCGCTTCAACAAAGCGCGGCATCTCTTCAGTCTCAGGTGCAATAAACGAGCGTCCAAACGATGTCCTGTTTTTCTTCATTTAACACCCTTTTCACCGTGGTCCTGCTTAACCCCATCTGAAGGGCCAACAGTTTCTGCTTACGTATGGGATTTCTTTGAATTCGCGCCTTCACAGCTTTTATCACTGCTGGAGTCCTAACAGAGCGAGGGCGACTACTTCTTGACCTGTCATCTACACTAGAGTCTTCATTGTATCGTTTTATGGTACGATAAACGAATCTTTTGGTTATATTCAAATTTTTCAGTAAGTCGAAAATTTGAATTGGCGCTTAACCGCAGCGAATGCAACGCAATAACTGCGACACGGTCTTCTTTAAGTGTCCACTCCATATTTAAAAATGAGGAAAACTCTAAAAAGTACACATTATTATTTTCATGAAAAATTCGAAATTCGAATTCAATAAACTTTTTTGTGGCCAGCGTTCTAAATTCAAAAGTTTGTATTGTGTGACAGAACTTATGACCTGACTATGTATATATATATGTTTAGCATGTATGTATCATTCATTATTACTGACCGAGCGAGCGCGAAGCGTCTCCATTCAGGATTGGGCAAAAATGCTTTCGTATTTCCGGATGTTATCCACTACCGGCCGCATTTCTTAACTGATTCTCGTGATTTTTGTGAGCAGCTTCGGCGGAATGTGGGGGTTTTAAAACTTCAAAAACCGCCACAGTCCACACATCTTGACGGATTTTAAGAAATGAGGTGTCGTTGGATATCTGGAGACCGTGAGAGTAACAGGCTATATTGTAACAGTAACAGGCTATATAGTAACAGTAACAGGCTATATAGTAACAGTAACAGGCTATATAGTAACAGTAACAGGCTATATAGTAACAGGCTATATAGTAACAGTAACAGGCTATATAGTAACAGGCTATATAATAACAGGCTATATAGTAACAGTAACAGGCTATATAGTAACAGTAACAGGCTATATAGTAACAGTAACAAGCTATATAGTAACAGTAACAGGCTATATAGTAACAGTAACAGGCTATATAGTAACATTAACAAGCTATATAGTAACAGGCTATATAGTAACAGTAACAGGCTGTATAGTAACAGTAACAGGCTATATAGTAACAGTACCAAGCTATACAGGCTATATAGTAACAGTAACAGAGTATATAGTAACAGGCTATATAGTAACAGTAACAGTCTATATAGTAACAGTAACAGGCTATATAGTAACAGTAACAGGCTATATAGTAACAGTGACAGGCTATATAGTAACAGTAACAGGCTATATAGTTTAAGTGAAAGTCATAAGGTTGGGTTAAAGACCGCAAAATGTAGTTTACAAAGTTATAGGTACTTTTATAATCCATGTACGTAATCCAGCTGCAGCTGTTATTTAAAAAAAGTGTCATTCGCAAGGTCTCCAGCTCACAGAGCCACTAGTGTAGGTACTCGTGTATGTAGTCTATAATAATAAGGTTTACATATTGTATATAAATATTGTGTAGGTAAATTATGTTTTATGTTGTACACAGGTCTTAACTCATCCTTATTTTACTTATTTGGTTGGTGGAGATAAGCTCGCTCTTTATTTGTTATTAGCCTTTCTATAAGTCGTTTGTGAGCAATAAAGAAATGATGACATTTGAGCCATGCTCCATTACGCTCTCGACTCTATCGGTAGTATTCGCACCTAATCTTGAAGTTTATCAATCATTCAACAATCGGTTTCGTTACGCATATTTTATTTCCGGCCATGATGATATCCGGCTCGAAGAACTAAAAAGATGGTCTTTGGAGGGATCCACACACCCTCACATATAACTTAGGGCTAGCTAAGAGGTCACTTAGAAGTTAAAGAGTCCCTTTGTATAGTTGAAAACACTTTACTTTATAATAATGGAATACACTCTAAAAATAGTCTTTCGTGGCTTAGATTTAGGTGTTACGGCGAATAAGTAAGTTGAACTGCAATATATTAGTAGGTAGAATACAATGATATACAAACTGGAACGTGCTGATAATGTCACGTTTGCATTGTACTTACAAGGCGGACTTGTTCAATCTTTTCAGTGACAACCTTTAATACTTATCCCTGATTTAGTTTCTTTATAATAGTTTCTTTTGAACGAGCATACTTTACAATAAAGACAACATATCTACTACTTATTTATACCGACTTTTCTGTATGAATTACAAGTCATCGTTGAATATTGAGACACGCGGCAGTGTGTCAAGCCAAGTTAAAGTTGATTAACTGGCGACTAGAGTATGCAATCCCGCAATGGCCGAGTCGGCAGTGTCCCTGCCTACGAAGCCAAGGGTCCCGGATTCGAGTCCCGGTGGGGGCAAATATTTGTTTGATGAGAACGGATGCTTGTACCATAGTCATGGTTGTTTATCTATCTAAGTATAATATTTATCTATATAATTATGTGTATCGTTGTCTAGTACCCAAGATACAGGGAATCCTAGTTTGGGGCTAGATCAATGTGTGTAAATAGTGTCCAAGGTATTATTTATTTATTATTTATTTAATGCAGGTTTCGCAAATACCGGATCTCGCACCTTTTTTGCGGGATCAGAAGTGAGGGTTTAATCATGCGAGACCCCGTTTGCGGGACTGAATATTTATTTAGTTTTTGAGAAAAATGGGCTCAGATGACATTCTGAATACTTATTTGACCCAGCATGGCCTAATTAATTAAGTAATTTAACAACTTTAAATAGTTAAAGTGCTACGTTATAATTTCATACGTTAAAATGAAGGTGATAGATGACATGATTTTCTTATTAACAATAATAAAAATAAAGCTCTTGTCTTGTCAAATTCTTCTCTTTATTTTGAGGGTTCCGTAACTAAAATAACTAGATGCTTGAAACATTGAACAAAAACTTAAAATGTAAAATAAAAAACAAAAATATAAAAAAAACAATCCCGCCATCCCCCGGGATCAGCGGGTTTAACCATCTCAATCCTGCAGGCTTGTGGGGTCGCGATTTTGATGTTATTGGATTCCCTACTGGCAAAGCACCAGCCGTGTGTTATTTTCAGAAACAATTTCGAGCTACTTTTGCTTTTGACGTTATTTATTGACAAAATCTTTAAATATCATTAACAATAACACATTATAACTACAAATTAAATACACTAAAATACAATGACAATAATCCGCCAAACGCTTTAACTAAACTAAAGAAAAAAATAAAGTCCTGTAAAAATAAACCGCAACAGGAAACGCCCTCACCAAACGTGCCCACTACACTGCTTTACCGTGCTTCACAGCGCTGCTGTAAGAGGAATGACCCGGAGCGGTGCTCAAATCCTCTGTCCTTCAAATGACGTCAAAGGCACAAACTATATAATAGATAACTTCCCATTAGCTGTGCGTATTGAAGACCTGCTTAGATGAAACTTGGCCTGTACAGATTTGAAAAAGAAATCCATTATTGCTCGAGATCGCAATTATTATTTACCAAATAACTGTAAAATGTTGGGTTTTTTCTTCAAATCAAAAAATACATCGATACAAACGAAACTGAAACCAGAAACATTAGTTGAAAAACTTTTTTTTATCGTAATAATTTACTTTTTTCAGATTGTTTTGATATAGGGCTTGTAGACTTCTGGATTATCTATAGAACTTGGCGCCCATTAAGATCTCAATTCCATTGACAGCTTAGTTTAAATGGCTCCAGTGTGCTACAGAGATCTGATATCTATTAATTCGTCATTACCTTTGGTTAAATATATGAACAATAGAGCTCACATTAGTGCAAAGATCTATATCCGGCTACCTTTCCTAGCTACTACCTCTGATAACAAACAATCACATAACTGTAACTTTAATAATTTTATTGTAACTAAGTATGCTTAAACGTAAAAACAGACAAATCATTCCGAAATTTGGAACGTTATTGCATATTTTAAAATCATTGGCCAGGGTTGTCACCTAACCTACCTATACATATGTATTTCCTTCCGCAACAATTATGTGCCTTACAAGAGATGTGAACTCCTCGATGACTCATGCCTGGCCATGCATGATCAACTATCTCGAACTCTGTGTACTTACTTCTTTATCAGGATCTACTTTGCAAGCAGGAGCGGCTGCTTGTAAAAATGTTTACCAAATTAAGCAGATTTAGTTTGTTTCGTTTGGCTTAAATATCCCACCGAAATATGTTTCTAACCTTAGCGCACTCAGAGAGCCTCCCTAGTGCTTGGAGGTATGCCAGAGATTTATATCTGGCGGCTATTTTCGTGCATCACCCACGGAAATGAACATGCCACACACAGCTACGAGTTTGTAATTTTTATGATAACTCTCCACATTCGCCACGAAACATCCTTTCTCTCAGTCCAGTCCAGTTTTAGTCCAGCCGCGGTACAGTCCGCCGCTCTACTATTATTAAATGTATCACCACGAGTACACAAGCAAAAGCTATTACATCATCTGTAAAAAGAATGCGGGGCAAGTTCCAAGGACAAGTAACTCTACTATAAAAATAGCCTTTGTCTAGTATTCATTACATCCCTGTCGTAGTTTAAAATTCTTTTGTCAGGAATACTCGTTGCATGCAATGCGATGCGATGCACGAATACATTATAATCGTTCTTCTCATAAAGCAGTTTCTAAGAGTTAAACCTTCCGAGCAAACTGGTAGGTCGAGATCCCTTTCTCATAGAGTTCTTTTGTGCGATAGTAAAAGGCGTGTTGCCCTACTGAGGGGCTTGTCTAGGGTCGCGGGCGCTTGCGGTGCGGCCGCGGCGGCACCGGCGGCGGCGGCACCGGCGGCGGCGGCGGCTTGTCCGGCGCTTTGTGCGAGCGCGGGAACTGACCACCAGCTCACCAGCTCACCAGCTCCCCAGCTGACCGGCTCAACACTCGATGACGTCATACCCGGCCGTCAGCGCCGCTCCTGTCCTGCCTGACTCGCCTCATTACACCCGCTGCACATGTGCTCGCGTGTGTGTGCGTGTGTGTGTGTGTGGTTCCTGATTATAATGCGTGCGCGCTGTCATTGCCCCAGTCCCGACTAGCTGTGGACAGTGGCCCCTTGCCACTTGAAACAATAGACCCCGGACGGCGGCTTTCTTACCCTTTCATAGCTGAACAAACCGCTTTATTGTACTCTTGAGTGATTCCCCCTTTTGATTCCGGTTCAGCTTATATTGAATGCTATGAGTATTTGTTATGATATCAGTATTTATTTATTTCACTTTGATATTTAGGTGTGAACTATGTAAGTACTGGCCAAACGCGGTGCATTACACACGTGTGCCTCTGCCGCTGCGCAAGGGAAAGCCATGGCGGTGTTTAGGTCTCAGAATAAATTTAAATTACTACATACTTTGCAAGAATTAAATTTAATACAAGTTACAAGTATAAACGTCGAAAGGAAACGATTTTGCAGCCAGGCTAAAATTAATGTCTTCCTTCCTCGTCGTTCTGGTAGAATAATTAATATGACATGCTCGTGATTGTCGCTACTCACAGATCACACAAGACTTTAGTACAGGAAACATTATTAGTAAGTGCATCGTGATCGAATCGGTGCCCTCCCTAATAAATAAGAGACATTGTGATCGTTCACGTCGATGCCTCCCCTCCCGCTCTCGTGCCCCGTTCCCCTCCTCTCCGCTCAACCGAGGCCGAGACTGGATGCCGTCAGTTTCGAAACCCAATCATACTGAGGGTCCCACCAACTCCTATCGCTAGTAGTCGACAAGACAAAACCTATATCAAACACTAATGCTAATGGAATCATTTGCTTATCAGTCGTGTCTTCAGAGAGGCTGTTTCCGTAGCTAAGGCAAGTTCGTTTAGAGCTAGCTAGATAAAGGATTAAACATAGTAAACGGTAAAATTAGTTTGTCAAAAACTTATTCCATTCCGCAAAAAAAAAACTTAACCCCGCAGTTTATGGTCTTATAACTTCTCCCAGTCTCGCACGCTTGCGGACCTCTGCTAGGTAGCCGAACAAATAGTCTAAACAAATACAATTATGGGTCACTATTGATTGACCAGTACCTACTTCCCACTAGCCATGAGCCAACTATTGGAAGCGTTGAATGGCCCATACCCGCGCGGTGTAATGTGGGAGATGCAGTATGGTATGCTACACAGATGTTGCGCAGGCGCGCCCGACAACCATTCGCGAAGGATTTTTTTGCTATCCTGCCTGTCCCATTGTTGAATGCTCGAAATGACACGTTTTCCATATTCTTTGCTCCTTGTTTTTGGGAATACGAAGGATCGTTTATAGTGTATTATTTATATCTAACATATACATTTTGAATTTTGATATTCACTATCTGGTGTTTGTAAATCGCTAACGATCAGATGCCCAAAGTAGACCGCCATTGCCACACCAATGTTACAACCGCTAGGTATTCATTATAGCATAGTACAATGTTACAACCGCTAGGTATTCATTATAGCATAGTACAATGTTACAACCGCTAGGTATTCATTATAGCATAGTACAATGTTACAACCGCTAGGTATTCATTATAGCATAGTACAATGTTACAACCGCTAGGTATTCATTATAGCATAGTACAATGTTACAACCGCTAGGTATTCATTATAGCATAGTACAATGTTACAACCGCTAGGTATTCATTATAGCATAGTACAATGTTACAACCGCTAGGATTCATTATAGCATAGTACAAGTTGTCCCCAGGCTGTAGGTCCGCCCGGTAGGTAGGTACCTATAACGAAATATGAAAATTGGTTAAGACCTGAGAAACTTCTGACTTTTATTGCTTATGCTAATAATGTTAGCAATACTCAATATTATGTTAACCTTTACCAGGACAGAAGGATCAATCTCGAATTAAGTACAGTTACCATATTATCGAATTAAGTTCCATACACCTTTTTTAAATGGTCTGGAAGAGACTAGTTAGTAGTTTAGTCCCCACGATTGAGGTAATCCTAGTGTGGAATCTAGGGCCTTTTTCAAACTGTTAAAATTTTCTACTTTGAAAGATCAACATTTTATTATAACGTTAATTTTTAATTAATATTTATTAAAAAGTACACGACTCTTGAGTACATTTTTACTGGCTGTGTGACATTAACATCTTATCATACTTAACACACAGCTTTTCACAGATGTTGGGTGCTTCATATTATATATATGAATCATATACCTACCGATATGTGTTTGTACAAAACGATTCAAAAAAATATGAACTGTTTTTGAATATGTTCTGAGCTTACGATTCTCCAGCGGCAGCGCTGCCGACAGCCAGCCAGCCAGCGTCTGCTGACAGCCAGCCAGCCAGCGGCTCCCGGACTAATTGACAACATGATGACGACACACCGAGCACGACTGGAATGTTTCTCGCACAACTTATAATTGTTTTGACTTCAATTAATGTTATTTCCACAATGTGCTGCATCATCGCAGGGCACTAACTAGAAGTAAAACATTTTCCGCTGTAAATTATGAACGTGGTTACTCGAATGATTCAATGATATCAGCGATACTATAGTTTTCAAATCCTATACAAATAAATCATAATAGAACAACACACTTGCTCGAAAAAGAAGATATGTAATTATAATCTAAATTCGATCTGCTTTTGTCTCTGAGTAATAGCGTTCTACTCGTAGTATACTAATATATGTAAGTACATACTCATGGATTTTTCGCGTCAGTAATATGATGTATTTTCCTGCACGTTATTTAGCTACGTTACTCAGCTTTCAATTCAAGTCGAAGAGCAAAGTTAGAATACCTATAAATAACCCGGACGGAGAATATTTGACATGTGCTCGGTTCTGCAAGCACGAGTCAGACGATACCGTCTCCCTCTCACAAACCTACATTATGTACGTAGAGTTATGTTGTTAGCTTTTAGGAATCCACTAGTCGGATACAATTCACGGGGTGTCTGCATGTTAGGTGTATGTATTCGGTGCGGCGCCGGCTGGCTGGCTGGCTGGCTGGGTGGGTCTCACTGCCACCAGACCGCAGCCTCCATCCAGCTCTACACACTCTGCATCTAAATATAATCCTAGTGCGAGCGTCGCTCTCCGCTCTCCGCGAGAGTATCGGCTACAACGCGAACCTTTATTTACGTTGCCCTCGTCACAATTCTTACCTACGCCAGATGTTATTTTACGACAAAAAAAAAGAGTTCTACAGCGGCTGTACGTAATCACACGAACTTTACCACTCGGCCCTTGATTGAACACAATGTTCGTGTATCTATGATATTGATATGAGGCGGGCTTAGGTTCGCTGCCTCGCTCGAGGGTATTTCGGGATCGCGATTTGATTACTGATTTTCTGCGAACGCACAAACCTAGCATGTCTACTTACGAGTCGGTTCAACGGCACAAATGTACAACATAAAAACATAGGGACACAGACATACGAATACACTTTCAAAGATATAAACACAAAATGTGACGAAATATCCGGTCTCTGCAACAACACACGTGTGGTGTGGAGGGTGTGGAGGGAGGCAGGCATCGTTCAGCGTGACTCGCGGACACGCCCGCGCAGCTCCATACTTCTTTACATTCCATACGATCAGAAGCACTATGGGAAGTAAGGAAGCACGGAACTCGCGCTGGGCTGGAGCGGCGCTCTTCACCTTCGTTCTGACTGTGACTCGGGAACTTTCCATGTGATCTTGAGGTCAATATTTCGCCTTGAGTTGGCCACATTTAAAGACGCCATCAGTCGCCTTCGATCACTAGGCCGCCACCGGCGCAGGGCGGGCGGCAGGGCGGCAGGCGGCTGGGCGGGTGCGCGACCGGCCCGGCGACAGCTCGCGCAGCACTGGCGGGCGGCGCGCCCGGTGCGCACGCGCAGATCAGCTCTAAAAATGGCTCGACCGGCAGACTCCGCCCGTGGATCTACCGCGAGTACCATCCATTCCAAATTTGTATTTACCCGAAATAGATCCGGCGGTCCGCGATCATGGGATCGGTTACCCGGCCGCGTGCTGCAGCAGCGCCGCCGACGCCGCGCCGCCGCCGCACTTTACAGACACTCTTATGTAAGGCGCACCGTGAACCGTACTGCGCGGCGACCGCTTTGAAAATAAACAGCGCTGCGCCCGCGCCGGCCGGCCGGGGGCGCCGCACATGTGCACCCCGGGCCGGCGGCGGCGGTGGCGGCGGCGGTGGCGGCGGGCCCGCTGGAGGGGAGGCTAATAATAGTCGCGCACCACTGTCACCTCCCGACTCCCGCGGGGTACTCGAGCTATACATAGTTCCGATCCCGAGTTCTGGCGATCCTCCTCGTTCACTGACCCTCCCGGAACGCTATCCGAATGCCGCTCCCGATTCAACGTGACGCACCTATGCGCCGGCCGAAGCGTCTCCGTTTGAACCCGTAAAGACGCAGCCGTGCGCCAGCCACTTACCCTCACGTGCATAGACGCCGGCGACCAGAACAATTTTACGGCACATTACTTGTTTGTTACTACAACGCATTCGAACCGGCTGCGAGATGACTGCGCGCTGGCGGGGATGTGCTCTGACCCGTGAACCTTCCCGCTACGTTCACTCACTCAATAAAAATATTTTTGGCACAGTTTCGCGGACGAACAAGCGGGACCGCAGCCAACTCATCTTTTGTTCACATGAGAGCGACATGCCTTCGCCATTCTTGTGACACACAACGTTGATACGGAACAATAGTTTTTCATCGATAGAATTGGATTTTTTCAACAATACTCGTAGTCATGTCTCGCGAATCTAAAGCTGGAAATCCTGTGTGTAGCATAGACAAACGAAAACTATTTCGTAGTAGGAATGTGAAGAAGTAAAACTACCGGTACTGACACATCTACTTTGCGATACCGGCCGGTGGCATCAAAATATGTAATGAATAAGCTTGATAAAAATAAAACAACTCAGTGATAGTTGCGAGCTCATCGCCTTACCTCCACACTAGCCAATGCCGTGTGTGCAGTGTAAAAAAACCGGCCAAGTGCGTGTCGGACTTCGCACATTTAGGGTTCCGTAATAAATGTAGAATATAAGCCAAAAAACATAATCTGAAAGGTACTCACTTCACATACACCTGATGCACCTAATAAATATCACTATCATTCTTCACCAGCAAATAATTACTTTGTTTTTCATAGTGTTTGCATGAATGACAAAATTATATTTGCGGTCTTTAATAAATGTTCTATATCTTAAAAACTGCTTATTTTATTTTGTTCAAAACAATGTTTGTGTATGAATGCGAATGTGTTTATTAAGACACAACATATTTTTTTTTAGATTTTTCAGTCTCTTCCTTTAAAAGTTAGAGGGGGGGACAATTCTTTGATCACTTTGGAAGGGTCCTATCTCTTTAACGATTTATTTTGAGGAAAAATGGTTTCACACCCCACTCATATAGGTATGATGAAAAAAATATATTTAGTTTCAATGTTTGTATTAAACTGGTAAAGCGGTTCACAGAATACATCTTCATACCAAGTTTCAACTGTGTGGTCCGTGTAGATAGTTTTGGAATAAATTTGCTGTGACATACGGACGGACGGACGGATGGACGGACAGACAGACTTGACAAAACTGTAATTATTTCTCTACGGAACTCTAAAAAGGGCAGTTTATACAAACTTATTAGAGATAATAACTCTTGTTTTCGTTATACTATTTGTGTGCAAAGAAAGAAGAAGAAATTATGAATTATGAACTTTAACCCCCTCTTAATACGGCCTGTCGCTAAATCTCTATACCTATCAGGTTTGCAACTTGACAGGTCAAGAAATGTTTGCGTTGAAGACAAATTGTAACCAACCCCTCTTTCTCTCTTGTGGGACAGAAGTTAGAAAAAAAAACTGAACCTATGTCCCAGATCCTTAAACTTAAAGCAGCAGCAGATAGGCCAAATATCAGATCGATAACTCCAGTTTTTTTTTTATATTTTCTTACAAAGTTCACCCCCCCACACCACCCCAATTTGAAAAAAAAAACTATGTTAACTGACGTCTCGCACATAGGTGCGAGACGTCAGTTAACATAGTTTCGTCAGTTAACTATAGAGTAATGACGTCTCGCACCTACACTAATGACGTCTCGCACCTACACTAATGACGTCTCGCACCTACACTAATGACGTCTCGCACCTACACTAATGACGTCTCGCACCTACACTAATGACGTCTCGCACCTACACTAATGGCGTCTCGCACCTACACTAATGACGTCTCGCACCTACACTAATGACGTCTCGCACCTACACTAATGACGTCTCGCACCTACACTAATGACGTCTCGCACCTACACTAATGACGTCTCGCACCTACACTAATGACGTCTCGCACCTACACTAATGACGTCTCGCACCTACACTAATGACGTCTCGCACCTACACTAATGACGTCTCGCACCTACACTAATGACGTCTCGCACCTACACTAATGACGTCTCGCACCTACACTAATGACGTCTCTCACCTACACTAATGACGTCTCGCACCTACACTAATGACGTCTCGCACCTACACTAATGACGTCTCGCACCTACACTAATGACGTCTCGCACCTACACTAATGACGTCTCGCACCTACACTAATGACGTCTCGCACCTACACTAATGACGTCTCGCACCTACACTAATGACGTCTCGCACCTACACTAATGACGTCTCGCACCTACACTAATGACGTCTCGCACCTACACTAATGACGTCTCGCACCTACACTAATGACGTCTCGCACCTACACTAATGACGTCTCGCACCTACACTAATGACGTCTCGCACCTACACTAATGACGTCTCGCACCTACACTAATGACGTCTCGCACCTACACTAATGACGTCTCGCACCTACACTAATGACGTCTCGCACCTACACTAATGACGTCTCGCACCTACACTAATGACGTCTCGCACCTACACTAATGACGTCTCGCACCTACACTAATGACGTCTCGCACCTACACTAATGACGTCTCGCACCTACACTACTGACGTCACGCACCTCTACACTACCACTACCTACCTGCAAATTTTCAGCTTCATAAGTCACGTAGTTTGTCATACAAACTGTAACACACAATTTCCCTAAACTAGTTCAAGTCAAACAGCATCATCGTCATTGTATCTAAGTTTACGTTAGAGAACATCTTCAAGCTTTGGAATCCGTTTAAAGTTTATGTTTACATTATTCAAAAAAAATGTATAGTTCATGTCTGCAAGGCACATTACATAGTACATATGTGTAATTATGGACACTAACTTACTAGCAATTAGATTGAGAGCAATCTCTACCCCGCGAGTAATTACGCAGGAACCTAAATACACGCCCTCAATATGTCCTCCATACATAAACTATATGATCACACGTACGTACGTCAGCACATACATTCCACGCCCGAGCAATATCTATTAGCCGCGCCGCACTATTAGCTGACGTAGATTATTCGGCGGAGTAATGAAGACGCTCCAGATATCGATTGAAGAAGTGTGTCGATGGCGGCTGATCGTGACTGTCCAAAGAGCGGCAGCTGTTGAATATTAATGCTACATTGTTATTGGCCACTAGTGCCCGCTGTTGCCCCAATCGTGCATTTCCATAACTTACTATTCGGGATCCGTGGATCCGTGGGGACTCGGCCGCCGACCACCGCTCCACACCGCTCCACACCGCTCCACACCGCTCCACCGCCCCACGAATATGATCAGTTGGACCGCTTATTCTCTGCCCCACTCGGTGAAGTCTGCTTGCTCGTTGCCTCATTACTTATTCATTGGCTTCAACGACTGTAATCAGCGGCTCCTCCATCTTAGCGCTAACTGGTCATCGCTTACTTGAGCATGCCACCCACTGTGATTAGGCTGGCCAATGTATATCTGTCCTTCAACACAAATCAATCTGTTCTTGTCTGTCGTATGTTTTACTTTACGACAAATAACCCGCCGGTTTTTCATCATTTTTCCCTGGCAGCAGTTGCTCGCGCCCCTAAGGAGATGCTTGGGACCCACAGCCCTTCACGTCGTCCCCGGGTAGTGCTAACGAGCAACACATCAACACAACATTTTCCAGTTTCACGAAAGAGAACATTTCCAAATTCAGTGAAATATATGATTTACATCTGACATTGGCTATATTAACCTAAGACCGCCTTTAAAAAAGAAACTAATGATTTTTCCCGGCCTAGAAGTCGAAGCTTATTTCAGTAGATTTTCAGGTCGAATTAAATTCAAAAGTCTATACTACACTATACTACAATACTAGTATGTCAAAATGAAATGCATTAAAATCATTTCAAGTAATGAAAAAAGCAAATTAGATACATATTATGCAAAATCCAGCTTTGAGAGGCATCCGATATTAAATAATTCAAGAAATTTTAATAAAACTCACAGCTCACGCTCAGAGTTATACTAAGAAATGAAAACTGATTTAAGAGTAGCAGTTTTATAAATATGTAGGTTTATCAAAGCTTTGATACTTGTGCATTAATGTCACCCACAAATAACAGTTCCACCTTATTCCAAGTGAAAGTATAAATAGGATGGATCTAGTATGCAGACTATTTTTTTATCAAAGCGGGGACTACGATTGAATGCAAGATGTATCATTTGTCAGCTAGTTTGAGCGCAATCCTTTTACCGAAACAGGTCTTGTCTGGGATTCGACTGGACTAGTCTTTTGGGAGTACTGTTACAGCGGCATTGTCTTCTTTTGTGACTGGTATGTATTCTACTGTACTGTACGTGCACCCCCCGCACCCCGCACCCGGGACCCCGCGCCCCGGTTCACAGCGGAGCGATTCCATAAATTGGTTTAATAGACGGCCGGCCTGCATTCACACTGTGCATTCGAAATCGTTGGCGCCTCGTTCATTGAATTAGACCGTAATTGCAGTCTGACTGTTCAAACACAATATTGTCTTTTTAATGAATTTGCAACAGAACAATTTATATTCCCCGCGGTGGGAGCGCATGCGCGGCGGTATTTTGCTTTTGTCCAATTCGAATTTAGAAACGACGCTGGCTTCATTGAAATGTTGGATGAGAGCTCTCCGAAGAGCCTTTTCTTTATATAGACCGTTCACAAAGCAAACTGGTTAGTAACGCAGTAATTCCGTGTAATCAATATACATTCCCATATATTATAAACAAATTAATAAAGTTTTGAAACTTGTGCCACGTGTGGGTGTGCTAATCAAATCTCACAACCCTTCCCCTTACTAGGCACCTTTCGGTTATGGAATTGAAAAATGCGCCACTTCCTCCTACCACGTGGTGGCGTGGAGATGTCTTTTTTAGCCAAAACGCAAGTTGATGTAGACTTTGCGGCGCTCGTACGCTAAAACTATTGATTTCACAAAAAATAGCTTCATACAAGAAATGTAGAAAATTTACTCTAGTATATTTCATTAAAACACCGTTTTATCGTATCTATAACAATTTTGCCAAAAAAATAAACGTTGACGGGGAAACATTTTACGGTTAGGGAGGGGGAAACGTCAGTTGAAGGGGGGGAGTTGTGAGTTTTTAACATCCCACCTAAAGTTAACATTTGTCAAAACTTTATTATTTTTTTTTGGTATAGTTTCACTAGGTACCTCAATGAGCGTGGGTTTGTTTTCGGAAGAAGTACTTAATGTATGAAAATAAAGGGTTCAGTGACATAAAATATATCGACATCCACAAATATCGCGGATGTTCTACAAATACTCGAGGAACATCAACAGTAATCACTTCTTCAGTCTCGCATCACATCACTTCCATTAATAACCTCTTTCCTGGCCGATAGTCCCAGTTTTATCGACGTCTTAAAATCAGGCTGCAAATATACATATGTAATAGTATCAGCGGGGAGCCATCATTGAGACAAGGACTATAAAGTTGTGGGTCGCCTCCAGATGTTTGTTGTATGTATGTATGTATGTATGTATGCAGAGCGGAGAGGTTTGCAATTATAATGGTCTCGTGTCTCGATGGCGCGGTCGCGAGCATCTCGCCTCGCTGTGTCAATATCATGCTCTCATACAATTTCATCATGTCGATGTTCGATGTGACGCGAGGACTCATACAGACGCGACGCATTTCAAATTCATACACATTTTCATATTACCCGCCCGCTGTTGTGAGGTTGCGGCTACAGATTTCTTTAATATATTTGGCATTTTGCACCCGAGCATCTTGTCTTGCAGCTACACTGCGTGATAGGTTAGGTATTAGAGGCTATATTTGTTCGAAGTATTGGAATATATTTACAGGGTCTTTGGTAAATCGATACAAAGCGTCTAACCGTTTATTTTTTATTGATGATTTATTGTTTTTTTGTGAAAATCCCCAGATTTTCACAGTCAATCGATAATAACTGCAAAATTAAACAATATTTGGATTATTTTAAAATTAATTCTAATAAAACACTTAATAAGCATTCTAGTTAATCTTTATTTGTACATCTGATACTTCAGACTTAGATTTTATAGATCTTTGAAGAGCACGATAAATTTTAATAATAAAAAATAACATGTTTTTCGGGCTCAATTTAAATAAAACCGGTGAAAACTTTTAGATGCAAATCATTTTTAAAACATGGTTGGTTATTGCTCTATCATTAAAAGTATCAGTTACGCAGATACCTTACACATTGTTGAAATTAAGACCTCCAAACCAGATTGAGGTAGAAGAATAGTTTTTTTAGACAGACTGATATGAACGTTTTTAATTAATTTAACTGATTTTATTCTTGCCCAAAATGAGAACCTAGGGGCTCCTCACGCAGCAGGCACGACCCCGCCTTCGTACTTCTGCTCACGCAGGCACGACCCCGCCTTCGTACTTCTGCTCACGCAGGCACGACCCCGCCTTCGTACTTCTGCTCACGCAGGCACGACCCCGCCTTCGTACTTCTGCTCACGCAGGCACGACCCCGCCTTCGTACTTCTGCTCACGCAGGCACGAGCCCGCCTTCGTACTTCTGCTCACGCAGGCACGAGCCCGCCTTCGTACTTCTGCTCACGCAGGCACGAGCCCGCCTTCGTACTTCTGCTCACGCAGGCACGACCCCGCCTTCGTACTTCTGCTCACGCAGGCACGACCCCGCCTTCGTACTTCTGCTCACGCAGGCACGACCCCGCCTTCGTACTTCTGCTCACGCAGGCACGACCCCGCCTTCGTACTTCTGCTCACGCAGGCACGAGCCCGCCTTCGTACTTCTGCTCACGCAGGCACGACCCCGCCTTCGTACTTCTGCTCACGCAGGCACGAGCCCGCCTTCGTACTTCTGCTCACGCAGGCACGACCCCGCCTTCGTACTTCTGCTCACGCAGGCACGACCCCGCCTTCGTACTTCTGTGGTCGTAATTTTCAACATCATATCCTCCCGTATGATATCAAAAGCCAGTCTTATTTTTGAAACCAACTCGTCTTTCGTGTTAATCGCTTGGTTTGAATAAACCAGTTCTTTGGCCCGGCCCCACACAAAAAGTCTATTGGGGTCAGGTCTGGTGAACGAGCAGGCCAAGGAATGGGTCCGTCTCTGTCGATCCAGCAATTGGGAAATCAGTCGCGAAAACATAGCTTCTTACATCAATTGTTTTGACCATTTAAAGTATTTGTTATGAAGTGTGGCCCAATCAACATTCTGCCTATCACACATTGATAGAGAATTTCCTCTGGAACGACACCGCTTTATTCCAATGTGGATTGTGGTGCTTGTCAGCCCTTTCATCCTTATTATGGAAATGTGTGATACCTTCTTTGCCAATTTTGCTTTTATCAGTCCACAATATTGATTTAAAAACTTTAGCAGATGCACAAATAAAGATTTATTAGAATGCTTATTTAGTGATTTATTGGAATTATTTTAGAATAATCCAATTATTGTTTAATTCCGCAGTTATTTATCGATTAACGACTGGGGATTTTCGCCAAAACAATAAATCATCAATAAAAATAAACGGTAAGACTTCGCCATGGGCGTATTTGACTCAAATGGTTCTAAAAGGTCTGTAGGTACTAGCTTCGCGTTAAGTCTTTGCATCGATCTACCAGACATCCTGTATACTGTATACAGAGTGATCAATCCAAATGGGTCGGTATGGAGAAGTCAGAAACTATAAGATATGGCGAAATCTGTTCTTAGGAACAATGGTTTAGATTGAATAATAATGACATTCAAACTTTTTTTTAAACTCCCATACACTACCGGGAATCCCCTGAAAATATATCAGTCAAACACGTAACCCTCCTTTTGGCTTTGCTGTAGTCGGGTAAAAATATAGGGTAAACACAAAAAAAGGCCGTTTTCTGGTTTTTTGCTTACTTCTCGAAAACGACGCGTCATAGGAAATGTCGTTGTACTATTCAATGAAAGCTGATAAAATTCTCTACAACTTTGATTCTATACACTTTTTTCCTATTCCCGATTGTTGTCTAGCATTTTCAGCTCCGTTATAATAATAATTTCCAGCTTCTATTCTTATTTTCTTAAAGTAGACATCGATAAATATTAATTCAAAAACTCGCTGGCGTGTCTGTTATATGGCGATAAATGTTAATGTTTAACTGCGAACAAACAAAACTATGGTAATTCAAAAAATGTCATTTGTAAAGATTTATGGAGGTAAATCCAAGTTCTTTCTACTCATGAGATAGTGTGGTATAGATAGAATAGGCGCGGCGGCGTACGCGTACGACTGAGAAACATATGCTAATGCCGCAGCCGAATAACAACAAGCTACTTGACATCGTCGCTAGATGCAGTTGTAGGTAGGTAGCCGCTTCAAGTTTTGAAGAGTATTTCATACTTTCAAATGAGGGATACATCTTTTCACTGCCACGTTGTACTTCAGAAGTTCCATTCTATTAGTAAGCAGCACATATTGAACACATAATTTTTCAATTCACATTTCACAGAATTGTTTTTATCGGCATCAGTTCTGTTTTGCACGCTCCTTCCCGTGGTCCCGTCATGTTGTGTCGCGCGACGCCCCGGCGGCAGCGCCTGCGCACGCCGGCAGAAGACTGCCCCACGCACGACGCCCGACTGAAGCCGTGACGGTTGACCTTATTTAATTAGTTCGTTCGGTTTCATTCTTACATCGTACTTAACAAGCCATTCCATTATTACAATGTTGAACATCTAATTTATGGTTCCATTTACTCTATTCCCGAGCGGAGTTTTCTGTTGGACAATAATCCCACTCGGCGACGGTTTTTGCCTTTATAGTTGGTTGTTTCACATAAAACAACTGAGACGACTCATTTTGTTGAAGTTAGCGCAAACCTCTTACGCTATTTATGAGTGGAGTTCATCCACCCCGCCCCTCCCTCCCGCCTCGTCTCTGCTCCCGAGGATGTCGGTACACCACGGACACATGCCACGTGGCTTCTGACGTTGAGCCACCAGATGATCATCTATACCAAATATTTGGATACCTGTTTATATCACGGTTAAAATAAACCTAGATGTCAATGTGATTGTTGTCATGAGAGAAGAAGAGTTTTATTGTTAAGACGAGTCTGTAGCTGCTTACATTTGTGCGAGCGTCTCTGCTAATCTTTGCCACTTGATTTAGCTTGAACTTTGTCAAGCCAACCAACCACGAGCACAACTCACCCGCGTCCAACTTAGTCTAAAATTAGCGTATGGCAGGGGGCTTACAAATGACTTTTTACGGACCCAGTGGGTGATGTCGCCCATGGTGAAATAATGCGGGGCTACACATGTGTTGGAATCCCTGTTGCTACTCAGACAACTGGTGTGTGGTGTGGTTTGGTGAATCATGCATGTCACATGCCTCCGTCGAGAAATGTCCATGATTATTCTCTTAATACATTCCTGCAATAGATTTATAATATTCAAATATTATGATGATGCACATCGTTTTGAGTATGAGCGGCTTTTATTGTCGATTCAGGGAACCAGCGCGAGTGGCGATCTACAAAGTCGTATATATTTATAAATCGTAAAAAGGAACAGAAACTCTCGATAAATCTCGGCTTAATCTTGCACCGGCACCATCTCGGGGCGTGTTATCCAACAGTTTTAAACGTCGATTTCCTGATCTTGATTGCCAATTTATTTATTTAGGAAATCAACAGCGTTACAAAAACAGAGATATCGTTAAGATAAACACCACTTGCATTGCCAATAATGGATTACCCCAAAAATATCCTTTTATCCTTTTTTAACTTTTAAACTTATCACATGTGAAATGAGATAAAACGGACGATTAGGTGCAAAATGTTTTTAATTTGTTTCTAAAAGCTTCCACATATACACACACCGGCACAATTAGCGGAAAAGAAAAAAAAGGGAGAAAAAAGAGGGAATTTAGAACAATGAATGTAATTTTTAAACAATATATTATTTAAAATGAAACAACAATTAAATTAACATGTTTTGACATTCATTTGTAAAATACATACATACATACTTAAAGTTTAATTAAAATAAAAATTAAATTAAACAAAATGCATTTTTCTTCGATTTTTTTATTATAGAGAAACAGCAGAAAATTCAAGATTTTCCGAAGGTTAACAACAATTTCAATGACTGTTCAATATCGAGTGTTTCCTCCTCGTGCTCTGATGAGGGTTTCCATCCGTCTGGGCATGCTGCGGATGATGTTATCAATGGTTTCTTGGGGCAACCTCTGCCATTCTTCAAGTAATGCGTTTCGCAACTCGTTGAGATTATTGGGAGGTGGCATTCTTGACTTTACACTCCTCTTTAGCAAGTCCCAGACGTGTTCTATAGGGTTCATATCGGGGGACCGTGCTGGCCACTCCATCACCGTTATACCAACATGGTTTAGGTATGTCTGTACTGTGCGAGCACTGTGAGCCCGAGCATTATCCTGCATTAGAATGAAGTTGTTACCAATAAAGTCAAAGTCAAAGTCAAAGTACTTTATTACTGTAGATATTTACATATACTTAGCAAACGTCATTTTTTGCCTCTTCTCTACATTGGACCACTGTGGACAATGAAGGGGGCAAAGGGCACAACATATTCTTCCAAAATCTCCCTGATATACCGATCAGCATTCAGATTCCCGACATCGACCACTACTAACTCCGTACGAGCTCCTAAACATATTCCTCCCCAGACCATAATTGAACTGCCGCCATATGCCACTGTATTTTCAAAATTAGACTGGATACCGTTCTCCTTTGCGTCTCCATACTCGCTGCCTTCCATCAATTTGATTTAACATAACTCTGCATTCATCAGTAAAAAGAACCTGTCCCCAGTCGTCGAAGTCCCAATCACGATGTTCACGACCAAAGTGTAGACGGTTTGTGCGATGATGTCTCTCATGTTTTGGGGCTTTGGCGGGCACATACGAGCCTATACCCACTTCTTCGAATCTTCTACGAACTGTCCGCTCACTCATCCTTACTGCTCGTACCTCTTCCAGTACATTTCGAGCCTGCACCGCCGTTAGTCTCGTGTTCCGTCGGACATGAAGTTGGAGAAAACGTTCATCCCTCCTTGAAGTTTGTACACCTTTTCCGGCCTTGTCCTCTCCTTCTCACTAGAGTATTCGTCAATCTGTATCGTTGGATGCTACGATGAATCGTTGATAACGATCGACGAAGGCTTCTGGCAATGGATCTGTAGGTTTGATCATTTCTCCTCATTTGATCTGCCCTAATGATTTCTTATGGCGTTAAATCAGTCATACTTAGATGCTCGTAAATTATCAATATGCGAAAAAACTCAAAAGCCTCAAAAAACTGCAATTCAAAGCTTTTCAAATGGAATGCACGAACCTTCTAAAAACGGACAAGCGGTCGAAAAAAAAGAATCAATGAAAATTAAAACAAAAGAATGAAAAAAATGGCAGTCGCTTAGTATTCCATTTTCAAATTAAAACCCAAATTTAAAAAATGCTTGTTTAGCCGGCCAGTAACACGCAAAAATGCGTAAATACTCCCTTATTTCTGTTCCGCTAATTGTGCCGGTGTGTGTATGCGTATATTAGTTAGACGGTATGGTTCTAGCAAATAAGAGCAGTCGTGGATATTGTCCGTACGGCGACAATGGTCCGACGAGTGTCAAATAGTTAGGTATTGTATAGTATAGTAGCTATTATTACTGAAAGATGATGATCAAACTGATGGAGAACTTGACACCGTGGGTCACTTGAGTCCTGTCCAATCCACAATTTATAAATAATTATTTTTTCATCTCATCTATTCGAAAAGAACTTGTTGTTTCCTTGTAAACAGGGAGCACTTTGTTCCCTTGGGATGCAAAGTAACTTTTTAATTTGTGTTGCCAGTAGGTACAGAGGAAAAAATCACTTTCTCTACTTTCTAATCGACACCAATCACCAAACAGATTGGTCTTGAAACGTGAACCAAACTAAAAAATAATTTCATGCTAAAGTTATTTTTTTAAATACCGTTTTCAGTACAGAGTCTATCTTCATCACTACTTTCTATTTGCACGTTCCAACAGTAAGCAGATCGATTTTGAAACACCGACCAATTGTAAGTTGTAAAAAAGTAAAAAAAGCGCGCTGAATGCATTCCGCCTTTGTTTTTTTACGATTTCGTTTGATTTATTTACTTTAAATTACTCGAGATTTGTAACTTAAGTTGTGAATGCATACGACAATTTCAACCTTTGGAAAAATAAACAGAAAAGAGCGAACACATCTGCGGGAAATCTGTGTTTGGTATATTAACTTCTGACTAAATGTGACTGTTACCAATTGTATGTAAATAAATACTATTCATATTCATAGCTTGTCAACAAATATTCTCCTCATAACTTAACTTACTCATTTTCTCATATAGGGTGATAAAAAATAGAGTGTCTACCTCAGGAGTAAAAATTATTTTAACTCGAGTGATGTACACCGTACTTTGAATCCCTCGCTAAGCAGGATTCTACTATAAAATCCTTCGCTCCACTCTGGATTCAAAAAACACTCTCGCCTTTAAAGTAGTTTTTACTCCCTTGGCAAACATCTACTATTAATCATTAAAGAGCCCTGTCTTATGTAGGTATAGAGGAGATGGAAAAAAATATCGCTAAAGAGTTGGTATTTATTCCGCAGCGCAATGAAGATCATCCTTGGCAAACTGCCGCGGCCGTGGATCGTGGACGACGCCAAGGACGACGGCTACACGGCGCTGCACCTCGCCGCACTCAACAACCACGCCGAGGTGGCGGAGCTGCTGCTGCGAGGCGGCGCGCGCGCAGACCTGCAGAACGCGAGCCAGCAGACAGCGCTGCATCTAGCGGTAGAGCGACAGCATGCGCAGCTCGTGAGACTGCTGGTCGCGCACGGAGCCGACCTCAACATCTGCGACAAGGTATACCAACACCACGGTGGCTCGCGTATCAAGCTAATGGCCAACCCGACTGTCGGAAGCTTTCTAACTGCTCTCTAACAGAAGTTTACTAGTATACGAGTACTATATATGACCAGTAGCAGCCGGAACCTACAGAAATGCGTGTCATCCAAATTCCAAAAGCGCCTCTATCGGAATGTTCTATGATGTAGTATGTGCGAGTACCTCTCACCTGCGGCCGCTTACCTATCTAATAATGTCCCTCAGAATTTACATTTGTCCATCCATCGTCCAGCACCCATTGCCCCTCTAGGTGCCCCTAAGCGGTGTCGTTGAGTTAGTTTTTTGCTTGGCTATGGCGTTGTTGGAGTCTTCGAGTCTTCGCTTAAAAAGTGTTCAAACAATTACTCTGAAAGTGGGTTGGCATGCCAACTGATGCCTCCGCCGCCGTGCCTGTACGTGTTTGTGTCCGTGCCCGCAGGACGGCGACACGCCCCTGCACGAGGCGCTCCGCCACCACACGCTGCAGCAGCTGCGGCGGCTTCAGGAGCCGCACGAGCCGCCGCTGCTGGCCGGCCTCGCCGCCCATCACGACAAGAAGTCCTCCGCTTCCATCGCATGCTTCCTGGCAGCGCATGGGGCTGACCTCACGCTGCACAACAAGAAAGGTAACCTAACCCCCCTCCAGATTGATTAATAGATCTCTTTAAAAATTGGATGTGTTTAACTACTTCAATTATTTAAATATTAATTATCATAAAAAAATATCAGGAAGGAATGAACGAGTTCTGTGTTGAGTTAGATTAACCCCATACAGTCCCGTCATTTAAATAATTTTGAACATTTTAATATCCCTTTTTAGACAAAGTCTCTTTTACATGGTTTTTATATTGCTCAAATAATAATTTCAAAAATCTCCTGAGGCATCTTGTTGTACTAGACTAGAGAATGCACTGGCCCTTGAAAGAATACCTAACTTTCGCCAGTCTAAACCGGGCGCAACTAGTTTGTGATTGTTTCTTAGGTTAATTAACATTACCCACAAGAAAACTACATTTATATCGATGGGGATAAACACTGAAATGCTCAATGTCCCCAGTCGCGATGGTCATCAAAATCGAACAGCATGCATCCGTCTGTGTAATATACCTGGACAGATATCGCGAATTGACTCTATTTTGTAGACATACTAAATTTAGTGGAAATTCAGCGTTATTTTATCAACTTAGTAAGTCTAAGGCCCACTTGCGTCAGTGCGTCTACGTAGAGTTAATGAAATAATTATGACTCGGTAATTGTGTCATTTGTGGTACTTCATTCTAGGTTCATCGAATTCTAGTAAGGACTCCGTTCTAATGCCAATTATCTATCCATGCGCCAATTAGGTCTCCATGGAATACCTAATTGGCGCATATTCGATTTTGAGGTTCCGAGGCTCTCTTCAATTAATGCTCAATCATTACTCACACAAATTAGCTAGGCAGGTAACCTGTAGCGGTTTAGGTTAGAGACACGTTGTTTAAAATCATGATTGCTACGCGGGCGAAACATCTGGACACAGCTATTTACGCAGCTATTCCGCTATATTTCCCGGAAAATCTGCGGTTTGACCAAATGCAACTGTCATTTCGGCATCCCGAAGCCCTGAACATTTGGATACAAAATCTAAACAACCCGGTAATTCACTGAACACGTCTCGTTGCCTATTTGGTGAGCCTATTTGCACGTCACATTGCCTATTTTGCGAGGGACATTTTAATTTGTATTCAGTAGCTACTATCGCATTTGCGCTGATAGATAGACAAAATGCACGTTTGGCTATTCATAATGGAGTGTTGAGTCCGACATTCATGTAGGTATGCGAATGAATGTTGGGTATATTATTAGGTGTAAATATTACCATTTACACCCATTAACGGCTATTTTGTTTAGTGGTCCACCAGTAATGTGTTGTTTGTCGGCCATTCGTTTTGTAGTAGAAAATGAACCTTAAGTGGTCCAAATGGGTTACAATTATTAATTTGGTTTAATAAGTAACGAGGCTTTTTATATTTGAAAATATACCAATATAATTAAAATGTCATAATGGCCGTAAACTGTCAAAATTTGTGCTAGTCGGCGGCGTGTCGTAACGTTTGGTCGGAAACAGTTAACAGTCAAACTAGTTTACGGCCAGCTATAAATGCATTTTATATAGGCTGCGACGTATATCGGTGGCCGTAATGTGGTATTAAAATAAAAAAATTGTAATTGTTAATTCGTATTCTGCGAAATTTTATTCATTGCAAAAGCTATTTGAAATAAAAGCCGAATACGAAATATGAAATAAAATCTCGAAAGAAAATATGTTTTCTCAATTTTTATAGGCAAATTCTTCAAAAACAAACATTTATTTCACGTTAAGTCACGTAAATATGGCAATCTTACCGTTGTCTTCATATTTGTAATTTTTTTCGTAAAAAAAACCTCCTTCTCACAGTAAGTAAATAAATAAATATTAGAGGCTAATCTTACACAAATCAAACTAGGGCCCATAGTAAGCTCAATAAGGCTTGTGTTTTGGGTACTAGATGACGATATTAGCACTGGGCCGTCTTCTATTCCCTCCATCGTTACGGAATTGATAAGAGATATGTGGATGCCCTCCGGGAGCTGTACAGGTCCGCCACTCTCCAGGTGCGAATGCACAAACTAACCAATCAAGAACTGGGAGTCCGCCAAGGAGATCCTCTTTCGCCCAAGCTCTTCACCAATGTCCTAGAGGACGCTTTGAAGACTGTAGACTGGAGCGAAAGAGGTCTCAATATCAACGGCATGTATCTTTCGCATCTGAGATTCGCTGACGATCTAGTTCTGGTGGCTGAGAACGTTGCTGATCTCCAGACTATGCTCGCAGAATTGCATGAAGCACCCCTGGGGGTCGGCCTCAAGATGAACTCTGTGCACGTTCAAGGTGAACCCACAAGCAACGGTATCGACATTACTGTGGATAAGCGCCCCCTAGAAGTGGTTTAGGAGTATAACTTTCTTGGACATTGTTTGTCTTTTGGTCGACAGATTCAGGTAAAGGAGATCGCTAGAGGAGTCCAGCTAGGTTGGGCTTCTTTCGCAAAACTAAGGGATGTTCTGACCTCTAACATCCCTCAATGCCTGAAGACTAAGGTATTTAACCAATGTGTACCGCCCACTCTCACATACGGTGCCAAAACATGGACGCTCACGAAGGGGGTTGTGCACAAAGTCACGGTAGCACAAAGAGCCATGGAGCGTGCCATGCGAGGCATCAGGCTGTCAGACCGTATCCGTAATACCAAAATCAGACGCCGAACCAAGGTGGCTGATGTGGGTAAGCGGATAGCACGGCTTAAGTGGAAGTGGGCAGGACACTTGGCAAGGCGAGAAGACGGAAGATGGACCAGGTCGGCGACAGAGTGGTTGGCGGCCAAGAGGAGGCGAAAGATCGGTCGGCAGACCATCTTCCAGATGGTCCGATGGTTTGGCGAGCGTGGCAGGAAAGCAATGAACGCGCGTTGCGCAGGACCGTACTGAATGACGTGTTTATGAAAAGGCCTATACTTAACAGTGGGTCCCCTGAGAGGCTGATGATGAACACTAATGTAAATACACAGAAAACATCCAAGACTAAGAAACAAATATTCATGCTCATCACACAAATATTTGCCCTTACCGGGATTATAACCCAGGACCATCAGCTTCGTAGGCGGAAGATTTTCTGATGGCAACTGAGAATGTTTTATGACAGCTTCGAGGGTAGAATTGAAAGCCAACACTAAGTGAACTTACAACGCTATTTGTAGCACACATGAAAAAAAGTTGGACACATTTCTTATTTTTGAGGATGATTTAATGCACTGATACCTTTGTTCTCCAAAATCATTGAGAAGGCAATTAATGGCAGGCCATACTTATACAGGAACAAAAGGGCAGGAACAAAGGAAAAGTAAAAATATATACGTGGCAATGTGCGACTTTCTTAGTAAGATCATGCATGACGAATATTGATAGGGATAAACCTGTAACGTCCTTAGTCATGGTCCTAAGCAAGGCTTTTTATTATGTGGACCACAATATACTATTAACCTGCTGAGGCGCAGAGAACCTAAAAAGGAACATGTTTGACAGACGTCACCTAGAGTAATGAAGATTCTATTGTGGGCATTTGTGGGGCAATAACATAAAATTTGCCTTAATTGTTATACCGTTATTTTTTATTTTCTGGTCAGCAAAGTAGTAAAAGGATTAAATAACCTATATCGCACATGACCTTATCAAATCATTTTTAAGTAATAGGAAACAATTGACTCAAGTTACAGAAATCTGCACTAAATCAAAAATTGAATTGACATATTTATCTGACACTAATGGCATAAAATGTGGATTACCACAAGGAAGTGTACTGGCCCCATTTCTGTTCCTTGTAGACATTAGCGACATCCCAAAATGTGTGAATCATCCCATGATACTCTACTGATAATCTAAATACATATGAATCTGGCATTAATAATCTCTAATAAATTTAATTGACTGGCTAAATAACAATAATCTTTTAATTAATATTGGCAAAACAAAATTGATGAAATTTAGGAATGGACATAAAATACAACTGTCACTAAACATTAACAATGAGGGTAAAAACATAGAAGAAAGTATAATATAAAAATTCTTAGGCTTCAAATTGACAACACCATGTCATGGAATACAAACATAGACATACTGAGCAATAAGTTGAGCCAATTTTCAAATGCTTTATATATGCTGTCTAAACAGTTCAAATAAGGACGCTGTGCTAACGGCATATCATGGGTTTGTCGAGTCATTTTTGCGTATGTTTTAATGTTTTGAGGAAATGCAAGATAAAAAGATTTCATAATTAAGGCTCAGAAGAAATGTACAAGAGTTTTACGTAACCGTATTAGTGCAGAATCTTGCAAAGGCCAATTTATTAATCTTAAGATATCCACAGTTCCTTTATTAAACATTTTTGAAACAGCAGTGTTTGTCAAGTGTAATCTCCATCTTTACTTTCATGAAAAGTCTACGCAACCAGGACAAGCTGTGCGATTACCCACCCACCCACGTAAATCTGATAATAGCACATTCGGGATGGCCACCGGAATATAGTATAACAAATTCCGGAGACATGAATAAATAGTGCAATGAATACTATAAATATGTTTATCTACACACGTATCATAAACCCTCTTTACTGCGTACAAAAACCGCACGTTACGATCAGCATAATGTTAAACTACTTGGTAAAAACTCATTTCTTATCTGAAAAATTACACATTATGACCATAATGTGTAATTTTTCTACACATTATGACATTCAAATTTCGAACGCCGACGCCCGTCTCGTGCCGCCCCTAGTTTGTCTGTGAAGTTGGTACTGATATTCAAATTTCGAACGCCGGCGCCCGAAGTTGGTGCTACAGAACAAGCTAAACAACTGCAGATCCACAATGCCGGTCAAACATGCGGTTCCTGAACACATCAAAGAGAGCTTATAATATGTGTGTAGATAAACTAGTTTATGTAAACTATACATAATTAGGCATTAAAACTCTCGAGTGATATTATTATGAAACTGGCCTTCGGCTCGTTTCATAAACCCACTCTCGAGTATTAATGCCGTCCATTATGTAGCAGTCACATAAACTACTATTAAATATAAAATTTCTCCTATCTAATGCACATTACTCAATAAATAAATATCTAATAGATGTAATTTTAGGCTCTGACCATTGACTGCATAATGACATTATTGTATGTTGACTGCTTATTATTATTCTAGATATTTATAATAATCGTAAATTATCCGGCTGATGTTAGTGCTGCTCAATAAATATAATATTTGTATGCCATTGCATTGCGCCAAACATAAAGATACTTTGAATGTATTCTTGAGATCTTTGTTATGTACCTAAGTTTTACAAATATAGCTTTAAATTTGAATTTGAAATAATAATACCTTGGACACTATTTACACACATTGATCTAGCCCCAAACTAGGATTCCCTGTATCTTGGGTACTAGACAACGATACACATACTTATATAGATAAATATTATACTTAGATAGATAAACAACCATGACTAGGGTAGAAACATCTGTACTCATCAAACAAATATTTGCCCCCACCGGGACTCGAACCCGGGACCCTTGGCTTCGTAGGCAGGGTCACTGCCGACTCGGCCATTCGGGTCGTCAAATAAGAAGCACTCTTTTCTAAATCAAATATACTGGAACAATCATGTCGTCTATGTACACGAAATTGCCTATTAGTTTTTCTCTTGACTCCTGCGACAGAATCTTGAACACTTTGGTTTATAGATTAGTGTTCGCCTGAGGGACAAAATGCACTTTGTGTTCATTATTGGCAGTACTTGGTCCAACTTCCATATGTAAATAGTCTTATTTTATGTTTGTTTATTTAGGACATCAACAGCAAGTTACAGAGTGGTAACTAACGTTAAAAATAAACAAATGAGTATTGCCAATAACAGATATCCCCATAATCAGTGAGAAATTGAATTTGCGGCGGAAATACAAACCATCTCCTAAATTATAATTATAAGTTAATAAATATAAGTATATCAATACTTACTATATAAACTACGTTTATGAAAAAACATATAAATACCTACAGATCTAAATAAAATAAATATCTATCTAATATATATATACATATATATGTACTACATACAAATAAATACCCATATCAAAAAAAGAGCCTATATTGGAATTAATCAGTTGTCATGAAAATTGTTTTGGAGCGTTGAAATAGATCTACAGATCTAAAGTCTTTGTTGTATGTTTTAGCTATACGAGTTAAAGCTTCGTTATTCGCATAATCTAATTATGCGAATAACGAAGCTTTAACTTTAACGATGACTTGGTGCATATGTAAGTGGAGTATGGCGTGTGTGACGCCTAAGAGTTAAAAAAACTAATAGCGGACAGTAGTTCTGTAGAATCAAGTCTGGTACGAAGAATGTCATAGAGGAGCATCATATCCAATACTGTCCGCCTCTGTTCTAATGATAAGACCTGGTGTTTTTTGCATCTTTCTTCATAACGAAGAATCGTCATCCCGGAGTATGAGAACGTCGTGTTTTATAGTCAAGAAATCTCAAAAATCGTTTTTGAATATTCTCTACTACTAGTACTACAAAATACTACGTACCTACATAGGAAAATAAAACTACTTTGATACATAAAGGGTTGTTGAAGACGGAGTATGTTCGTATAATACAACCAAGATTTAGGCTTTATTGAAAATAATTTAAAATGCCACGTCTGTCATCAAAGATATGGGAGTACTACGAAATGGTAAATACAGATGACAAAAAATGTGCAATGTGTAATTTTTACAGGAAGCATCTTGGAGTGAACGCAACTAGGGTATTTTTTCCAACACTGACTCTTTCGTATGAGGTTGAGGGGGGGAGGGAGGGGAGGGGGGAGGGGGAGGGAGGAAGTAACCCCCCTGTAAAATATCCAGTCTAGGAAATGTATGGTTTTTTTGTTATGAATTTTCAAAAATTTCGTAATTTCTTTATTGTACTAAACAAAACAGACATACAGATAACTTATGATAGAAAAAACATGTACAAAGGCGAGCTTATCTCTAAAAAGAGATTTTTTCCAGCAAACCATGTTGGATAGGAGACGGAGATGATAGGTAAGGGAAAGAATTGCGCGTACAATTAAGACTATATTCTAATATAATACATATTACAGATACATAAAACCCTATTGCTAAGAAATATAGACTACATACACAGTTACATAAATACAGCATATCAATAAATATCTTACAAATATACTAATACTAATACAATAAGTAGCTAAATAGAAAGTGAAAGATAGTGCTTCTTTAGTCGGTTCTTAAAGATATTCAGTGATGGACTGTCCCTGATGGTGCAGGGAAGTTCATTCCACAGCCGTATAGCGCGGATTCTAAACCCGTGCTCGTAGGTAGCAGTGGAGCGTTGTGGGGCTTTAAGCATAGTAGCCATGTGAGTTCTCCGAGGCCTGCACGAAGAAAGAAATTCGAAGCGATCACGCAGGAAGTTAGGGTACCGAGGGTTCCACAAAATGTAGAGCAGGCATAGGATATGAGAGTCCCGTCGAAGACGAATCGGAAGCCAATTCAACTCCCTGCGATGTTGAGAAACGTGATCATATTTTCGCAGTCCGAAGATGAACCGAATCCCGAGGTTTTGAAGTCGTTCGAGTTTGTTCAGTTGCTCTTCATTTGCGCTTACCCAGCAAACATCAGCATAGTCAATGAGGGGAAGTAAAAGAGACTGGGCGAGAATAATTTTGGTCTGACGAGGAAGAAAGTTCTGAAGTCTCCTTAGAGAGTGAAAGGTAGCGTAAACTCGCCTGCTGACCTCGCTGATATGCGTTGACCAGGTTAACTGGTTATCGAAAACAACACCCAGGTTTTTCGCTGTGTCGCTATACATGATTACGGTACCGTTATAAGATACAGGAGGGACAGACTGTTGCTTCAACAAACATAGTGAGTGTCTGGTACCTATAATCATGGCCTGGGACTTGTTTGGGTTAACCAGTAGCCCAAATGACGAGGCCCATCCTCTAATACCCTCTAAGTCAGCGTTTAACGCCTCCACAGCGGAGTTTACATTATCGGGAGAGAAGTGGCGATAGATTTGTAAGTCATCCACGTAAAGATGATAAGAAGATGAGAGGGCATCGGAGAAGGAGTTAATAAATATAGAAAATAGAAGAGGAGAGAGAATGCCACCTTGGGGGACACCGGAGGTGAGGTCACACCAATCCGTGCAAGTCGTCTCCGATTTGATACGCTGTTTACGGTCACGAAGGTATGAGTCGAACCAGCTGACAGAATGGGAAGAGAGATTAAGAGATTTGAGAAGTTCAACGAGAATGTCAAAGTCAACACAGTTAAAGGCACTGCTGAAGTCGAGCAGGGTAAGCACCGAAAGCTGCTTCTGATCCATGGCAACCTGAATATCATCCGTCACTTTAAGTAGAGCCGTAACTGTGCTGTGACCCGGTCTGAAGCCTGATTGAAAAGGATTTAATAGGTTGTTAGAGGATAGATATTGGGAGAGCTGGGTATGGACAATGGATTCGAGGACTTTTGATAGGATCGGCAAGATGGAAATCGGGCGATATTCTTTGAAGCAGGTGGGATTGGATGATTTAGGGAGAGGGATAACTAGTGCATGTTTCCAAGCAGTAGGGAAGGAGCAGTTTGAAAGGGAAAGATTAAAAATGTGTGTTATGGGCGGAAGCAGGTCATCTAGGTTAAGTGAAGATCATTTTTAGGCAGATGTTGTCATGTCCGACTGCTTTTGAGCTAATCGCCAACAATGCCCTTTTAACTGCGTCAACTCCGACATATCTCATGTTGAAGGGAGTGGTTTTGGGAAGTGACCTAGAGCGCAGGCTCCGAAGAGTGGCTTGCTTGACAGTAGAGTCCATCACAACGGGCGGTGCGGAGAGAAATTGATTAAGAGCGTTGAGATCGACATTACCTGAATGCGTGTCCTGGGCCTGGGACTTGCCAATACCAAGTGTCCTGAGAAATTTCCACACCTGAGCAGGAGTGTACCTTTCGATACACTCAAAGATGTGGCGGCGTTTGGCGTCGCGACAGAAACGATTGCAACGATTTCAAAGCGATTTGTAGTTGAGAAAATTGTCATCTGTCGGATCCTTTTTGTACCTGCACTTAGCCCGATCTCTCTTGGTCATAAGTCGCTTGATATCATCGTTTAGCCAGGGAGCAGGCAGGTGCTTCACTCTAACTTTTTTAATGGGAGCATGTTTGTCGTAAAGTCCCAGGACAATTGTATTGAAGCTGTGAATTTTGACATCAACGCTCTCGCTCAAGATGACAGGGGACCAATCGACCAGTGAAACATCAGACTTGAGGGAATCCAGGTTGATGGCTTTGAAGCTGCGAGTTTCAATAAATTTGGTTCTGCACTTAGGGGACCTAATTTTATATGAGACGTAAATGAGGTCGTGAAAAGAAAAAGGTGAGTTAAGTTGACCATGAGTGGCCACCTTATCCAGGTTGGAAATGATTATGATGTCAAGAAGAGAGGGCGAGAAATGTGGCTGGGAATGGGTGGCCGCAAGCGGCAAAATGTGCAGATTGTATGAATCTACTATTGACCTAAGCTTGGCTGAACGAGAATCATTTTTGAGGAGACAAGTGTTGAAATCCCCAAGAATGAGAGTGTCATAGTAAAGTGGGGTCAAATCATTAAGAATAGATTCAAAGGTGTCGAAATAATTAACACGGAGAGAGGGGCTATAAACAACACCAAGAAGCACCTTATTGTGATAAAGAAGAATTTCGAGGAAGAGATATTCGGCAGACTCGGAGTACTGGCTAGGGGATGCGCTGATCACCTTGCACGGAATATCCGCATGCAGGTAAACAGCAACACCTCCATCCGCTTTCCCGACTCTGTCATTCCTGTAGAGCCTGAAGCCTGGAAGAGAGTACATAGATGAGGAGAGTGAAGGCTTCAGGAATGACTCGGAGACAAAGATAGCGTCCACATGTTGGTCACTAAAAGCCTCGATAAGATCGGTGTAGCTCGTGTGAATGCTCTGAGCATTGATGTGCACAATGTTCAGATTCTTCCCAGACCCACCAAAGACAGTTCTGAAAAATCCATTTTGAGGTTATTTTTTACTATAGGATTTTTACAAAAAGTCATTGTTTGTAGTATTAATGTTCGAAATCGCCTTAGCTCCGGCTACTAGGGCTCATAAAAAAGGCAAGTATTTAATTGCACATCAAAAATACTGATTTTCACAGCAAAAAAGGATCAGCAAACACTTATTATGTTTTAAGTATTTTTGTTGTTCTTACATGTTCAACCTAATACGAAGGATAAAGGGGGCTTCGCTTCGCTCACCCCCTTTACCCTTCACCTAAGCTACCGCAGTATTTTGCCCAAAACAAGCAAGAGAGAACATTCACGCAACATTAATTGCACATCAAAAATACTGATTTTCACAGCAAAAAAGGATCAGCAAACACTTATTATGTTTTAAGTATTTTTGTTGTTCTTACATGTTCAACCTTATATGAAGGATAAATGAGGTTTACCCTTCACCTAAGCTACCGCAGTATTTTGCCCAATAGCACAAAACAAGCAAGAGAGAACATTCACGCAACTCGAAAAACGGAATGACTTGACACACACACACTAACCCAGCAACGTTTTTTTTTACGTTCAAACATCGACGTTACGTTCCGTTCCACACATTCTAAGTCTAACTGACATTCATCTTAGCCCAAATTTTACGAGAAACGTTCCGTTTCTCCTGATAATATTCGTAAGTTTAATTAATGCATAATGAAACTCCTAGTATTAAAAACTGGATGAATGGTTCAAGGTAAACCCTATCTACCCCCTAGTAGCCAATTTTACTAAGTATCAAAGAGTCAGTGTTGGAAAACCAACCCCGCAACTAAGCTAAATAGTCATACTGTGATTGCTTGCAAGCAGTGTCCGCGAGATGTAAAAAATGCTTTGCAAGATGATAAATCACGACCATCGACTGCACCAGTTCCATGTTTACCCACGCCTTTGATTCCTTCGTCATGTCCGGTAGCACCAATATCACCTCAAGACTATGTGAGAACCATGCACAGCCACACAAATGAACGTATACCATCGCCGTCGTGCTCTTTCTCACAAGAAACGTCATAGATAGAGCGTTCGACTAGTACAACAACTCCAGAAAAAAAGAACGAATTGGGTCTTAGTTTTGCCCGAGCCATTTATGGCACGGGTGCACCATTTAACCTTTTGGAAAACAGCTTTTGGCAGAAAGCAATCACTATACCGAACTCGCAGTATTCAGCCCCTTCGAGATACATGATCACAAACAACTTGTTAGATTCCGAATACGAACGTGTACGAAAATAACTTCTGATATTATTGTTCAAGCAGAAGCTATTGCGCTGGTGATAGACAGGTGGAGCGATATAAATGGCAGAGTACTATCGATTTCATAATCACAACCCCTAAACCGTTTTTTTTAATGTATCCATCCTGGTACACATCGCGAGGCCTCGAATTATTTGTTTACACAAGTGAAAGCTGTCATCGATGGAATCAGTCAGTGGAGCATTAATGGTCATTTCTTTATTACAGTCTTTATGAACTTTATGATAACGGCTCCTCAAATGTGAAAACTCTTGTTTATGAGCTCTGTCTTTCTGGCGAATTATTTGGATAAATATTATTTGTATGTGTCATTGCTATTGGAATAGATAAATGTATTGGTAAAGTAATGATGCAGAGTCTTCGGTGTCTAACTGGTTGAAGTCAGAAGTCCAGTCAAAACCCATGAGACTTTGGTTTATTTTCTCGTAATCTCCTTTGTAGAATTTAAATTTTCGAACCGGAATGTGAACGAGGTGTAAAAGAAATATCTTTATTAATGAGGCAAGTCAGATGAAAAATATCTTCCTTTGATAGTGGTGGTGAGCATCTATTTGATTCAAGGTGGAAATTACTAAAAACTAATTTTTCCACATGAGTTTTTAAGAAAAAAACAGACACTGTCATTAAGTCCATAAAATCCCTGGCTAATAATTGTAGTTCTACTGAGCTTGCACTATGAAAGATAGGGCCTCCGACGTCCGTTCGATGAGAGGTATGTAGGTTAAACTGCGAGATTGATTAAAACAAAAAAAAAACAGGACAGATCCGCTATTTGGTGTTCCTTGTCAGGTATGTAAGTAGAAATGTTGTGAAGGTCTTTGTCAGAGTTGAGTGATTTGGATGGAAATATAACACGCAGAATATCCGTGGGGGAATATGAATAACTGATCTGAGATGTGGAATTAAGTTCCCTACGCACGCAAGTCAGAACACCTCCACCAGTCTTTTTATTTGTCGCAATAAAATGTGTGCTTTCTTATTCAAAATAAAAATAAATGCAATCAAGGTATAATTAATAAATAACCAATAATAATAAATATCTAAGAACATTAAGAACTAACTTCTCATGTAAATATGAGAACCTTGACGACCTCTGTGGCGCAGAGGTTGTGGCTCTGCCTACCATGCGAGAGGTCTCGGGTCCGATCCCCGGCTGGGGGTAAAGAAAATAAAATCCCCAGGTTTTGGATGTTTATATGTATGTGACGTCGCTGTTTCTGGTTCGCACGACACAGGGTGGTATCCTAGTGTCGGGCCAGAAGTAATGTCTGAGCCTGTAATATAATAAATATTTATGGTTACATCGTGTTTAACTGAAATTACATAAACCGCAATAGGTATTATTGCTTTGTAATAAAGTTCAAAACCTATGAAACCGATATATGGGTTAGTATGTGATAAACGGTTAAGACCAAATATAAATTTTTAGGCAAATAAAGTTCCTTGTTGACACATATACACAGCGTCACGCTTTGGGTGCTATAATTCCCCAAAATATGGCCAGCTAATTAAAAGTCACCCTAACACATATCCACTTCCTTAATAATCCGAAGTTATAAGTTGGCATATTTCCAGACAGCAGATCAAATATATCAATAGTAAAACCAATCCATAAGAAAGATAATAAAACTTCTCAAAAATATTAAAAAAATGATTATCTAACTACGTGTAATAATTTTTTGAAATGTACGATTTTTTTGATGAAAGTCAAAACGGCTTCAGACTATCGAGATCAACAACTCTTGCTATATTTAAATATATTCAGACAGCTCTCTCCCACCTTGACTATAAAAAAATGCTGTAGGACAATAGTCCTACAGCATCTAATAATAACTAGATATGACCAAGGCTTTAGACAAAGTAAAGTACCAAATATTATTATCTAAAGTGTCAGTCAGCTCAGGAATCAGAGGACCGGAATCAGAAAACGCATACATGGTTTTAGTCATACTAGTAAAATACGAAATAGTTTGTCCAAGTCGAACACTGCAATGACTCATCAAACAAAATTGAATTATCGCGCTCGCGAGAAAGATCGCTGACTTGTTCTATTCCACAAGGAAGTGTCTTAGCAAGTGTTTTATTTTTTAATTTATATCAACGATTCAGTTCTTTTTTGCAGATGGCTTTTTTATTTTAATGAAGCATGAATGTGAACGAATTACTAAAACCTACATTCAGTGACAAATAGCTCGAAAGTATGCTCGAATGGATGATCTTTCGAGCCAGTTTGAATCAAATTATAAGAAAATAAAATACTGCAATTCCATCCATACCAGAAACTCCCGCTAGGTTTTAAACTGGATATAATGACAAAACGAATTGATTATAACGTTACATAACACAATATAGCTTTATATTTTATAACGTTGTGAAGGTAGGCAGAGCCACAAATTATAATTTATGAGATTATTTATTTTGCAATACTTCTTAAAAAGTCCTAAGTTCCTACAAACATGTAACACCTTGCATACATAAGTTGCACTAAACATTTCTAGTTTGATTTTTAGTTATCCTAACCGTATTCCTATCGATTCCAGGACAAACCCCGCTGGACCTCTGCCCCGACTCGAACCTCTACAAATCCATCACGACTTGCCGCAAGGAGGGCGCCACTCTTCTAGAACCTTCTATTGAAGCCGAGCCAGTAGCCAGCGGCTCTGGCCTCCCGCCGCCCTCTGTCGCGGCGGTGGCGGCGGCGGCGACGGCGGCGGCGCCAGCCCCGCAGCCGGTGGCGGGCGGCAGCAGGGACTGCGAGGGGCCGGCGGGGGACGCGGCGGCCGACGAGTGCCTCGTGTGCTCCGATGCGAAGAGAGACACGCTGTTCCGGCCGTGCGGACATGTCTGCTGCTGTAACGTGTGTGCTGCAAGGGTGAGATATCTAATATTGCTGAAACCAATGACTCTATTAACTCGTTTTCCGATTTTAATTCCATCCTTTAGTTGTTTCCACAGATATCGAGAGATAGGTTGAGGGGCGTGGCATGTGCGAACAAATGTAGCTCCGACAGGTTCGATATTAAAAATTCTCGGTAGTCACCGGGCGACCGCAGTGATGAATTCATTTCCGTTGTTTTTCTAAAATGCCGACCTGTGCAATACTCACGTGCAAAAATAGAAGCGAGATTGTGAACTCCAAGAACGCCGGTGTCACATATCACTTGTAAGTCTCATTCTAACTATTATTTCTTCTTAAAACACAAGAAATAAACATTATTACGAAAATAAATCATTCGCGGAAAATTCGTCACGAATTGACATTAAAGTGACAATGTCATGTTGTTCTAGCTAAGTTTGTTGCTACATTGCTTGTTTTGTATCTTAATTTCACTTCGTATTGCCAAGCTAACACGCAATGAATATTTCACACTTATCTAAGTACGAAAGCAAAGATGCATCGTGATACGGAGGCGAACTGTCACACGCAAACAGAGACGACATATAGTGATGGGGATACTGATAGGAGAATTATGTTTTTGAATCGATAGATTTTATCATTCCGCAATTACTAATATAGTTAATGTAATAATATAGTTATTTTATTACTCATAATACGTAAGTTTATTGTTAGTTATTCCAATGATTGCCAAACAGGCAGTTTAGATTTTAAGTTTGTTTAAAACCTCGCCCGACGAAGGATAATGGGGTGTTATAAGTATTGATCGGAAATTCCGATGCTTTCAGTCAGGTCCGAAGAGAATTTCTCGGCTAAGTCCGAATCAGAATGAACTCCGTTCACAGTTATTCTACCTTCATAAACCTCTTTGCCTCTCTTTCTAGCTGTAAGGATTCTGTTGAAAAAAAGAAGAGAGGCAAAGGGGTCTCTGGAGGCAGAACAACTGTGAACGGAGAATACACGGGTAATTTCGACGCAAAAAAGTCGGGATAAGGGGGTTGTATAGTTATTAGTCCGATTTGACTCAAAATCTATATCTGGGGATCCGGTTGAGGTCCAATCATGATTCTGTCATATTTTGAAAAAGTTGCCGACATTTCGAACTTCGTAGTTACTGGTCCGATTTACTTCAAAATCGATATCTGGGGACCCGGTTAGAATACAATTATGATATAGATGTCAGATTTTGAATATTGGACGCCATTTTGATTTTTGTATTTACTGTTCCGATTTGCTTCAATGATAAAGTTATGTATTTTATTACGCTAATCAATGTTTCAGTTTTCCTAGTGAACCAAAAATAAAAGAAAAATGGATCGAAGCGGTAATGAGAGGGCCTCGCTGGTTTCCACAAAAACAATGTAAAATATGCTCAATTCATTTCGAGGAGAAATGTTTTCAAAAATTAAAGAAATACAGGCGAATGTGGCCATGGGCAGTACCGACGATGAAAATACCAGTTATGATGTCTCATGTTAGTAATTTATATTTAATTTCATACAATGGATAGGTTTAAAATATTTCTTACACCATACCACTATAAAAAGACTGTTTCTAGATTATTAATTGAATATCTACTTGAAATTATAAATTCCTTTACTAACTACATTGTCGCGTGAAGATACGACCTAACAGAACCTAACAGCAAACAACCAAGATAGAATTTAGTAGTATCAGTTTATTAGAAGTATAGTATTTACAGTGAAGTCTATAAAAAAAAATGATGCGAAGATGAGGATGGATGAGATGTGAAACAGGTTTTATAAAATACAGGTGTCTGGATAGAAAGAAGGAAGCGGAGACCTGGGTGCAGGTGTATTTGTTGTTGTAGATGTTGTTGAAATCGTCGTTATAGGAACAGTAGCGGGCGTACTTGTAGTTACGCCTCGCAGGATCCCGTTGTAGAAATCGTCGTTGTAGGAACAGTAGCGGCGTTGGCACGGCTCGCAGAATCCCGTTGTAGAAATCTTCGTTGTAGGAATGGTAGCGGCGTAGGCGCGGCTCGCAGAATCCCGTTGTTTGAAGATTGATTTGAAGGTTTTGAGGGAGTTTGAAGGTTCGCAGGATCCCGTTGTAGATGAAGAATTTGGAGATTTGAAGGAGTTTGAAGGCTTCGCAGGATCCCGTTGTAGATGGAGAATTTGGAGATTTGAAGGAGTTTGAAGGCTTCGCAGGATCCCGGGGTTGAGCGACCCCGGGATAAGGCCTTTACTGGTACTTCCAGTTCAGAAACTGACGTGAGACTGACCAGAATTGAAGAAATGTTCCGCTTTTATACCATTTTTGGAGAGTTCTAAAAATTATTTAAATTAAACGTAATTTTCGTGAGTGGCCAAGAGAGAAAGAGTATTCTTATAAAAGTATTAAAACAAACATATCAGACCGCTAACGAGTTTGAAAGGACATTGCCATGACAACCAGATAAACAATCAATATATCAAATGTCAAATGTTGATTTCAGACTCGTAATATAAAATCTAACAGTAACCCCAGGAAATAAATTACCTAAAAACGAAAGGAAAAAAGGTAGCGCACCAGCGCGCACAAACCCCGAGATTGCAGAGTTTCGGAGAAAGCCAAAACAAGGTCACCAAAGGTAAACCGTTTCGCTATCGATTTAAAAGTGCTGATAGCATGAAAATGCAGAGCGAACATGATTTATTAATGTGTTCTAATGGTTTAAAACGTTACAGGGTCCTGTGGAAGTAAAGGTGATACCAGATAATAAGCCATCAGCTCACCAAGTATCCAGCGTAATAGAGCAAGGTACCCTGAAGGACAAACAAAAAAAGACTGATGGTGGAGCTGGAGCTAAGGGATAGGAGACCAGAATAGCATGTACGTACAGGAGCAGTTACCAAAGCTTCTTTAAGTTTCTCGAAAGCAGCTGGAGCCTTGGAATTTTTAAGACATTCAAGAAAATAGCACGTAAGTAGTATAACATAACACTACATCATATAACTTTAAGTAATGCATCTTATTTTATTAGGGTACCAGAGATCCAGAGAAAAACCATATCAATGAATGCGTCTCTGTAGGAGATAGCAGCGATCAGGTGTATTTTATTGAAATTTTAACATGAAAAACTGCGTGATACGTATTTGAATACTGATTGCTTGCACCTTTTTGTCTCAGGATACCATAAAACCAGAGAAAACACATTTGAATGAATGCGTGTCTGAAGGAGATGACGGCAATGATGTAAATCGGGTCAAATAAAAACAATTTATAAAAATCTTCGGGTTACTTATTTACATCTTTATTTTTAGACATCAAAACAAGCTGAGTCTGAAGAACCGTCTTTGCTGATCACGGACAGAGTAGGTTATGAAAATGTAAGAAATGTATTTGAATTATTATTTGAATTGTAATTTTATTTAATTTTATAAACGTAAACATACAGACAGTGTCACGCCTTTTTCCATGCGGGGTGGCAAAGGCACATTTGATCCCAATTTATCTTAATTTAAAGGTACCTTTCTTTCTTTATCATACTTTTATCGCCCATTCATATTCCTGTGATAAGAAGACTAACAGCAACTAAATTAAACATACAAATTACAGGACAAGGACCAAGAAAATCACAGCATTTTCGAGACCCCACGCAAGAGGAAGCTGCGCCATCGAATAGACCAATTGGAAATCGTACTCGAGCAAAAAAATAAGAAAATTAAAACTCTTCAAAAACAAAACAGCCGCTACCGCAAAAAAATTTTAAACATGAAGGATGTTCTGAGAGATCTTAAAGATCAAAAATTAGTTAATTCTGATCAAGTCACACAATTAGAAGGTTTAGGTGTAGGAGTGGCTGATCTCATTGAACGATGTGAGAAAAAACAATCTGTCGACAAAAAATCCACTGAAAAATACTCAGCAGAATTGAGAACTTTTGCCTGTACACTTCATTTTTATTCGCCTAAGGCCTACGAATATGTGCGGCAAAAGTTTCAATCTTGCCTTCCCCACGTTCGCACCATAAGGAAATGGTACGAGGCGATTGACTCTGACCCCGGGTTTACAAAGGAGTCATTTGAAGCTATCAAGCTGAAAGTTGAAAATACAGATTATACACTGGTGTGTAATGTTGTACTCGATGAAATGGCCATTCGCCGTCGTGTAGAGTGGGACGGTGAGTATATGCATGGATATGTAGATATATGCAATTTCAAAATGGCCGATACAGATTCTTTGCCCGAGGCAAAGGAAGCTCTAGTTTTTCTAGTAACCGCAATTAATGCCCCTTGGAAGATACCTGTCGGGTATTTTCTAGTCGCTGGTGTTACTGGAGAACAACGAGCGAATCTAATTACACAATGTCTTGAACTGTTACAAGAAACGGGAATCGAAATAACATCACTTACTTTTGACGGCTGCCCTGCAAATATGACAATGACTAAAGAACTTGGGTGCTCACTGAACATAGAAGACTTAAAAACAAATTTCGAACATCCCGTTACAAAGAAACCGATCTTCATCTTTCCCGATCCATGTCATATGTTGAAGTTATTGAGGAATGCTTTTGAAGCCAAAGGAAGCTTTGTTGATGAAACCCAAAAAGAAGTGGAATGGGCACATTTAAAAAAATTTAACGATGTCCAAGAAGAAGAAAAGATGCACTTAGCTAACAAATTGCGTCGAGGCCACATATTCTTTAAAAACCAGAAAATGAAAGTGAGATTGGCATCCCAATTGTTCAGCACCAGTGTGGCAGCCGCATTAACATTTTGCTCAGAACTAAATTTACCAGGTTTTCAAAATGTCGATGGCACAGTCAACTTTCTGAAAATAGTCAACAATCTATTTGATATATTGAACTCCAGACATGTAGCCCAGTTACATTACAAAAAGCCAATCTGTGAACAAAATAAGGTTGAAATCTTTGATGTTATGGAAAAAGCCGAAAATTACCTGAAAAAATTGAAGCTTGTGGATGGTACGGCAGTAATTGACTCATCGAGGAAAACTGGTTTTGTCGGATTTTTGATCTGTATAAAGAGCCTCAAAGATTTGTATGTTCGGCTAGTTGAAAAAGAACGAAAACTAAGCTACTTCCCTGTTTACAAGATTAGTCAGGACCATCTTGAGCTGCTTTTTGGCCAAATCCGAAGCCACGGGGGTTGTAATACAAACCCAACAGCACGACAATTCAAATCAATATACAAAAAATTGATGGTCAAGTCAGAACTCCGAGACGTGGACAGTGGGAACTGCCGAGCACTCGAAAAGATGTCCCTTCTGACATGTTCATCGGCTGTTCGCGTCAACCACACTATCGATCCCCGATTACGAGATGAAGAGTGTGACGACATAAATATATTACATGAAATGGCAGTATTCGACGAAGAAGTAGAAATGATGGTTGATGTTCTAACACAATACAGCTCACAAACCATAACTTACGTAGCTGGCTTCGTCGTTCATGCTCTGATTAAAACTGTGAAATGCGACGTATGCACAAGCGCGCTACTGTCAAGCGGCCCGGACGATACACATAAGTTTATAAAACTCAAGGATAAAGGCGGCTTAATATATCCTTCCCATGACGTTATAACAATTTGCAAAAACATGGAAGTGATCATAAAATCAACTGTGCTTACCAAAGACAAAATAAAGGTTAGGGTTAAAAATTTAAAACAATCATTAATGTCTAAAGCACTACCCCGATTCATTGGCATGAATCTGTTCAACGAAATAGATTTTCACCAATTCGAACAAAACCCAATGGATAATCATCTAATATTACTGATAAAAGCTGTAGTGGAAAGATATACCAATATAAGACTGCATTACTTGGCAAAAAACGCTACGCCTCAATTGTCAAAACGGCAAGTTCTTAATAAATATTTACATTTTTCTGGTCAATAGATAGTATTTAACTGTACAGGATTTTACAGAAAGGGTATATATGCCGAAAGACGGTTGTTAAGGCCATCATTCTGAACATCTTTCTTGATTAAACTGATTTGATCAGCATTGTTTTTCACTTTTCAGTACATTTTGGGCCGAGCTGCAGGTCAGCTGATTTGTATGGGGAAGTAAAAAATAAAGTTGCTCTGATCAAATCAGATTCATAGAGAAAATCGTTCAAAATATGTCGCAAACAACTCTTTTCGGCTTGTCACCCCGCATCTGTTACACCCTGTATACACAGTAATAGGTATTTCTTGTAAAATAAATATGTCGTATTTACAAACAATTTACTATTTTATTTATAGAACCCGGCATTGTATACGACTGTCTATACCAGTGTCTATAAATTATAATCGATCGATGATACACGCTGTCCTTGCATTGTCCCAACACTAGCTCGACTAGCTAGTATACCTGCGGTAGTGTGGGTGTGTTCGGACGATAGGTGCATGACATTGCACTGACCAATAAAAGCGGAGGGATTGATGTACGAGTGGTGTAAATGTATGCGTGTTCTTAGTTTTCGGCGACACTGGTTCCGATACAAGCTTAGCGCCAAGGGCCTATCTCTCGATATCTGTGGTTGTTTCCTATCCATCCTATAATTGCTGGCGGTCAGCTATTGCACTGACGCGTGTTTTACTATCTAACACTTTTTCAGAGTTTTTGCTTTTTGTAGCATGTTAGTTAAGCTAAGTCTCGTTTGTTACCCCAGCTCTTGCATAATTATTTTCTTGGTTATAACTTCTGTCCATGGGATGTACAGAAGAGGACGTCAACATCATCTACTACTAGGTAGGTGATGTTGACGTACAGTCGTACTCAGAAGGTTTGGTGATGACTGCATAGAGGTAGGTCATACCTCGTCATCGACAAAGCTTCTTACGCGCGACTTATTGTTTTCACGCTATGCCGTCGCGCGACTAACGGCTGATTTCTTTTCAAGCGCAACTAAACTCCTATTCCTTATTTAACAAATTATAGACAACTATTAAAAGCAAGAGTAACAAACAATGTTATTCCTCGTTGGAATCCATTTTTTTTATTAAACGCGGCATCCCATATCCCGCCCTGAAGCGTAGTGCATCATGTGCGGCTTTCGCGCGCGGAAATAGCATTTGATGGCTCTTGTAACCTTTTAGGTTAGAAGAAAGCTGCATAAAACTTTAAATTAAAAGTTAATTCTCAGCCCGCCTTTATTTTCGCTTCATCATCGAGATTAGATAATTTAAGCGAATATTTACAATACTCTGAATATTTTGAAAAAATCTAGAATTTTTACAAAACTCAAAAAATCTTTATGTATCCAATATAAGTTAGTTATAAGGAAGAGGTCCATGGTAGGAGAGTCCATGAGAGGAAGAGGTAATGGGATTCACGCTTTCTTCTCACCCAGGAGATGCAGGTTCGAAACGTGACCATGTACGAACAAGATAATTAATTGATCTGAAGCTACATTTATTATTATATTTATTATAATAAGGTTAAGAATAATTATTAAACCTCAGGGGTGGTTCTTTATCTAACTTACAAGTCAAATCCATTTATAACTGACTATCGCGATAGATAATACACTCGTGACTCCCCTCGTTCAGATTGAATCTCGGAGCACGTCGAGTAGGTTGTGGGGACGGGTAGGAGACGTGCTGGGTAGCTGGGCAGGCAGCACGACGTAAAGGTGGCAAAATGGTGATGCGTGGTAAAACCCTGGAACGTCAAGGGATCCAGTTATATATAATGTCTGGTATCGACTTTGACCGCCACATGACGTTCCGTCCAACCAATGTTGGGAGTGAGCGTGCAAGCGATGTATAAGCACTAATTAGCCATCAAGGATGTGGCGGTCAAAGCTTAGCATACTTACACAGCATAGATTTACATAATGTGAACAATATACGTAAGTAATTACATTATTTACAATTACCGTTATGGATATGGATATGACACTTGAAGGGCATGACGGGGTCATGCACAAGCTATGATTGGGAAGACGGAGTAGCGACCTAAAGGTGAGTGCGATGATGATGATGATGGACCACAGGCGGGCGATCGGTCCTCTATTGTGACTATTTCACCCAATTCCCAGAAGGTAATAGCGATAGTACACAACTTACCCGTTTTCACAATCACAATAGATAGGTAGCTAAATGGTGTGAATTGTGCCGGCTATCGTAACATTTGCAGATGGCCGCAGCGAAGACCGCGCCTAGAACGGAATACGTGGTATCCACAGAGTCTCTGGCCGGTCTGAGGCGCTGACGCTGACGAGTCAATATAATTAATTTGATTCTAATTTTATAATAAACTTATACGATTAGTAGTAATGGCAAGGTTAGGAATTCAGAACGTGACACACTCTTATAATAACCTAAAACGTCTTGCCCTTTCTTTCAGGTGAAGAAGTGCCTGCTCTGCCGCTCAGTAGTCACCTCCCGCGCGCGACTCGGCGCCGGCGCCGGCGCCGGCGCGGGGGGTGCGGGGTGTGCGTGCGCGGGGTGCGCGGCGCTGCGACGCTGCGGGGAGAGCCGCGCGCCGCCGCCGCCGGCCTGTATGACGAGTGCGCTGAACATCGACCGTGAGTACTTACACAATAATAATAATTATTATTGTGACCAAACAATCAATAACCTTATGCCTCACCCGTCCGCATAACACTTTCAGTGGAGAAGGAAGCCGGCAGCAACCTCGCGCAGCTGACCGTGAACAAGGGGCAGCCGGCGCCCACGCAGGCCGCGCCGCACCACATGAACAACGGCAGCCGACCCGCGCCGCCCGCCGCTCCTCCTGCCGCGGCTGCTGCGGCCGCTCCTGCTGCTGCCGCCCCTGCTGCCGCCGCGTCTGCTGCTACTGCCCCCGCGCCAGCAGACGTGCAGAAACTGCAGCAGCAGTTGCAGGACATCAAAGAACAGGTCGGCGGTTGCAAGATATTATACCTGATATTGCTATCTCGCTGTGAACTTCGCATTCGCGTCACCACACGTCACGTGACACCCTGCGCCGCTTCTGTAGATGTCTCCATTTCTTTCATTTGGTTGTATCAGTAGCCTTAACCGTGTAATTTTAACATCTAGGATTTACTAATCAAAACATACATTAACAAAGTCGCAATAAAAACCAACTTGTGTTGTAACTGTACAATTTACTAATCAAACCATCACATTAACAAAGTCGCAATAAAAACCAACTTGTGTTGTAACTGTACAATTTACTAATCAAACCATCACATTAACAAAGTCGCAATAAAAACCAACTTGTGTTGTAACTGTACAATTTACTAATCAAACCATCACATTAACAAAGATGTCGCAATAAAAACATATTATGTTGTAACTGGACAATTTACTAATCAAACCATCACATTAACAAAGAAGTCGCAATAAAAAACATATTGTGTTGTAACTGGACAATTTACTAATCAAACCATCACATTAACAAAGATGTCGCAATAAAAACATATTGTGTTGTAACTGGACAATTTACTAATCAAACCATCACATTAACAAAGAAGTCGCAATAAAAAACATATCGTGTTGTAACTGGACAATTTACTAATCAAACCATCACATTAACAAAGATGTCGCAATAAAAACATATTGTGTTGTAACTGGACAATTTACTAATCAAACCATCACATTAACAAAGAAGTCGCAATAAAAAACATATCGTGTTGTAACTGGACAATTTACTAATCAAACCATCACATTAACAAAGAAGTCGCAATAAAAAACATATCGTGTTGTAACTGGACAATTTACTAATCAAACCATCACATTAACAAAGATGTCGCAATAAAAACATATTGTTTTGTAACTGGACAATTTACTAATCAAACCATCACATTAACAAAGAAGTCGCAATAAAAAACATATCGTGTTGTAACTGGACAATTTACTAATCAAACCATCACATTAACAAAGATGTCGCAATAAAAAACATATCGTGTTGTAACTGGACAATTTAGTAATCAAACCATCACATTAACAAAGATGTCGCAATAAAAAACATATCGTGTTGTAACTGGACAATTTACTAATCAAACCATCACATTAACAAAGATGTCGCAATAAAAAACATATTGTGTTGTAACTGGACAATTTACTAATCAAACCATCACATTAACAAAGATGTCGCAATAAAAAACATATCGTGTTGTAACTGGACAATTTACTAATCAAACCATCACATTAACAAAGATGTCGCAATAAAAAACATATTGTGTTGTAACTGGACAATTTACTAATCAAACCATCACATTAACAAAGATGTCGCAATAAAAAACATATCGTGTTGTAACTGGACAATTTACTAATCAAACCATCACATTAACAAAGATGTCGCAATAAAAAACATATTGTGTTGTAACTGGACAATTTACTAATAAAACCATCACATTAACAAAGAAGTCGCAATAAAAAACATATCGTGTTGTAACTGGACAATTTACTAATCAAACCATCACATTAACAAAGATGTCGCAATAAAAAACATATTGTGTTGTAACTGGACAATTTACTAATCAAACCATCACATTAACAAAGATGTCGCAATAAAAAACATATCGTGTTGTAACTGGACAATTTACTAATCAAACCATCACATTAACAAAGATGTCGCAATAAAAAACATATCGTGTTGTAACTGGACAATTTACTAATCAAACCATCACATTAACAAAGATGTCGCAATAAAAAACATATCGTGTTGTAACTGGACAATTTACTAATCAAAACATCACCTTGAAAAGCCGCAATAATAAATATATTTAAAAAAAACTAAAAAACACGCTTGTGAAATTGTGAGAATAAAAGCGTCGGGCGCTTTGTTCCATATCTTTCGTACATCGAGCGCCTAATAATTGTATTTTTTATTCATTATTGTTTTAAGGTTATATTAAAAATTATTTTTAACTTTTTAGTTCGCGTGTTTTTTAGTTTTTTTAAACTATATTTTTCATTTTTAGTTCGAGTTTAGTTCGATTCACTTGCTCTCACACAGAGGTTGTGTGTGAAATTAGTTAATCATGGCGATCCTAATCAGGATAATGAGATAAACTTATGAAATTATTATATTGTCGCTGATTCTTGATAACTGTACAAAGTTTGAATTGAATCTGTCCGTTTAAAGTGGGTCAAAATCGAGTCCAAAGGAGTCGGTTACATACAAACAAACAAACAAACAAACATACAGGTGAAGCTAATAAAAGCGTGGTAAAAAGCAACTTGTGTTGTAACTGGACAATTTCTCAAAAGCGATTGAAATTCCTAAATGCCAAAATTACATGATGAGGCTACTGTCGCATCCAACTGAAGGTAACGCTGATCTAACGACTGCTGAACACTCTCGCACGAGTCTACCTATCTACTGGTGAGATATTCTACTGGTGATATATTCTATCGGTGAGAACCTATTAGTGGTTTTTATGTGTAATACGTTGTGTAATCCTACTAAGATTTTGTTAAACTTGGTTTTCCTAAGACAATAAGCATGAAATTCTCTACGAATTGGCCATGTAATTAAACTCAAACGTACCAAATTGAGAAAACCATTTCGAGATAATTGAGTTCTAAATACAGTACCTATGTATGTATGTAGTAATGTATAAATTACAGGATTACTGAAACATCTGTAAAAACATAATTTACTTAATTTGTTCTCTATTGCGTAGTTTGTTCAAATTCCCTTCGCCGTTAAGTTGTCTGTTCTGTAAAACTGTCAAGTATCACCTCCAACAGTTTTCCTGACAGTCGATAACGTAGATGTCAGTCGAAATGTAAACAAATATTGATATTATCGTTCTTAGGAATAATACCTTGGACATAATATAATAATATCTTGGACACTAGACAACGATACACATACTTATATAGATAGATAAACAACCATGACTAGGGTACAAACATCCATTCTCATCAAACAAATATTTTCCCCCACCGGGACTCGAACCCGGGACCATTGGCTTCGTAGGCAGCGTCACTGCCGACTCGGCCATTCGGTTCGTCAATATATGTCGTTATATATTCGAAAACAACCAACCTCAAGTACAACCGTTCCAAAACTATGAGCAAGTGATGTCACGAGGAGTGTTATTTTAAAAATTATTTAAAGAATAATTAGTCATTCAAATTAGTTTCTTAAAGCAGGCTAAAATTTCATTAAATAAAATAAAAAGTAGTTCGCATTTTTTAGAGCATGGCCCATCGGTGTTTACTTCCTATTTCCACCTTAGGGGAGGAATTTCGCAAAATCTGGTTCTAGGGTTCCCATACACTATCTAAGGCGCCATCGTACAGAGCTTGGTGATTCTAGTTTTACCGGTTTAGGCTGTGCGTTGTCTGCGGTTCCGTACCATCTTACAAGAAAACTTAACCGCTATAAAAATGAGAACAATATAATGACCGAACGAGGATTCTAACCCAGAACCCTAAGATTGTGAAACCGATGTCGAACCAATTGCGCCACCACAACCATGTGATAAGCTGCGAAATCTACGATAATTTGATCACGGTGGTTGGTTGGTTTGATATATCACGGGGGTGTTGAAACACGTCGCTTGTCGCTTGTATGGGGATCCCCTTTAAATTATAATATCTCGTGTAGTTAATTATTTGTTGCTGTAGCGGTAGCTTAGTAATAGGGTCCCCTTTGGGACCCTTCAAGTACGGTACCCTAAAAATATGGACTGTATAGTGATAGATGTATGTATGTATGTATCATCATTGAAACAACAGAAAGACGCGAACAAAGATCACATGTCCGCGTCTTTACATCTATCACTATACACTCCATATTTTTAGGCCATACTTTTGGGAAAATATTAAGGATGCCAAAATAATGGTTTTATGAAAGTTTCCAGCTTATTATCTCACATTCCGAAGTTGACCCTCTTGCAAATCTTTATTTTATTCATAATTTCTTTATTGCACACAAATAATTATATTGACAAGATATATATTAAAATAGTGTACAAAGGCGAGCTTATCTCTAACAAGAGATCTCTTCCAGCAGACTATGTCAGGATGAGATAGGTTAATCACAGAGCACGGGTAGACCAATGTGTACAACATACCTTAAATTACAACTCAATAAACTACATACATAAAATATACATCCTAAATATAAATAAATATTAAATATATATACATATATAAATTATAAATACATAAATACTACCTATATTTCTAAAGAGGTAGGAAGTGCTTCTTCACACGACTTTTAAAGATATTGAGAGTAGGACTATCCCTGGTGGGACTTTATTCATTGTGTTGTGTAGCATATCAATATAAGTAGAGTATCCAATACGCAATTAGGTACATGTACCAGACAGCGCGCGAGCTCATTCAACGCGAGAGTTTTCCTAAGCCATTACACTACAGATGGAATAAGTAAGTCACCTCACTGACGTATACTTATATCTGTTCTCCTTCAGACGATGTGCCCCATCTGCCTGGACCGGCTCAAGAACATGATCTTCCTGTGCGGACACGGCATGTGTCAGATGTGCGGCGACCAGATCACCGTCTGCCCCATCTGCAGGAAGCAGGTCGAGAAGCGGATCCTGCTCTACTGAGCGTTCAGCTCCCGTTAGTACAGCTCCCGTCGCGTCAAAAGAACGCTGGATCCCATATAAAATGTTGAAGCAGCATTCGTTTTAGTTGACGGGAACTGTACTAACGGTATACTATTACTGCTGCTTCTGTTAATACTCTACCTAGGTGTGTGTGTGATACTCCTCTGTGTGAGTATCGATCAGTGTAGGAAGCAGGAATAATTACGTGTCGCGAATCGAACTGTCAGTGACTCAAATAATGTTCATTTTATCTGAATATTAAGTATTTTTCAGTCTGGTAATTATTACTGCTTGAGCCACGTATCACCCTCTGCGAGTACTACTTCTGCGTGTGTGTGGGTGATAGTATCTCATTACACATGTGTGGGTACACCGTCCGTACGTCCGTACTGAGCAATCTATTGTGTGTATATTATAGGAATGACGAGATTAGTGAAGTCGCAGAGAGCTCGTAAACTCGTTTCTTAGCTACGCATATATCAATGCGTATATGGTATCCCATATTCGATATCAAGAGACGGGGCGCATAACGCAGGGCGCAGCTGGTATGTTGAGATTGTCGTGCTGTCGGCACCCGTTCCCGACTATGATCAATAACATATTGTTTAAGAGTAATTTTGTCATGCATTACGTCTTAATTTATTATCTATTAGAAAGTTTAGGTATGTTGACTGAAAATCTGTACGCGATACGTATTAGGATATCAATACATCTGATTGCATTTATAAATCTCGTACTTTATATAATTTTATCGATAAGTTATGAAATTTCGTATTTTTATTATTTAATCGTTTAATTTAGTTGCCCGTTAGTTAAAACATATAAAATAAGTGCCTTCTTATATTATTTTTAATCTACTTTTATATGATATTTGATTAATTGATTTGTTAAACAATTGTACAGACAAGTGTTTAAAACAGGTTAAACTTAATATTTTTTTCATGAAATCGATGAAAACCTTGTTGTGTCAAAATAGTCGAATTCTATAAATAATACAGATAGAGAACACTGAGTGTGTAATATGATATTACCTCACCTATTTACTCAATAGCCTTTTGTATTTGGCTTACATAATAGCAGTATATTTTGTTAGATTTTGAAATGATGGTTATGTTATTATATTATGTTTATGTAATACATGTAGTTTACAAAGTCCGCAAAGTGCGTCGTCAATAAGCATAGTAATAGCATAGATTAAAACAAATTTAAATAAACAATTTAGAAACATCACCGTTTTTATTTTGTTACAAACTAACCGACCACAAAATATTGTGTAGGTAGGTATACCTACCTACCATAAAGTTATACAATTTACCTTATTCACTTTTTTTTACCAAAACTATGTAAGTAATTCACATCAAGCATCCCGCCGACGTAGCGTTCAACACGATATTGATATCCGCCTCGTCAGCCTCTCGGTAGCAGAGCCCCTCGAGCGGCTCCGTGCAGGCCGCGGTCCGGTTGTGCAGGATCATCTTGCTGAGCTCCACCACGCGGTAGGCGAGGCGCAGGTTGCTGCCGAGCTCGCTTGCGGCGCAACGCCGACGTCCGCGCACGTACAGGCCCGACAGCCCGGACAGCTCTGGCGAGCTCGCGCAGTACAGTGGCGCGGCGGCGGCTTGTTGCTGCCGAGCGAATGATAACGTTCGTTATTCTGCTATATTCAACATGGGTTCCCTGACGGGCGGACGATGATGCGTTTGTGAGCTTCCGATTTCAGGGCGCATGCCGACTGCCGAGCCGATGAGAGAGTGTTTGGGACTAGGATAGGAAAATAAAGTAAGTAAGCAATACTAACAATACTTTTAGGGATCGGATTCATGATCTTAGACAACCTCTCGTAATTCCTCCAGTTCTGGTAGAGGTTGGTGTTCGCATACGTGCAGGGATGCGTGCAGAACACGCTCCTGTTGGTCCCGAGCCAGCGGTTTCCGAGGCAGTGCATCGCGAATATAGAGCACAGCTTCGAAGTGTTGTACGCTTTGATGGCGGTGTAACGATGTTTTGGCAGAGAGAGGAGATTTGCTGAGGGTGTGAGCTGCTCTTGTTTATTCCAAGATACGTATCTGAAAGGGTACAGATATTGATATAAGTTGTTGGGTCTAGGCACCTTTTATCTTACTCCTGACATAAGGAGTAAGGATTTGAAATCAGAAGACCCAGCATGTTTGGGATAAAGAAATAGTTTCCAAAAAGTGCTCGTCACCTGTGTGCTTCAGACGTGACGAAGACGACCCTCGCGTCGGGAGCCAGCAGCTGCTCCAGGTTCATGAGCAGGTGGAACTGCGCCAGGAAGTTGACCTGAAACGTGCACTCCAGACCGTCCTCCGTGAGCGTCCAGGGCAGACCGAACACGCCCGCGTTCAGTATCACAATGTCTAGCTTTCTGAAATGCATAGATCTTTTAGATCACAGGATGTAGCTGGATAATGCATGGGGACTTCAAGACCTGGCCGTCTTCGTGGCTAGCGAGAGGCACTTCGGATTGGACCATTGCCTCGGAACCGAGTCCCCACTTTCTGCAAGGGAGATGTGCATCACCGGACTAGAGAATGTGGCGCACTAACTATATATGGGTGAGACCTACACTCTACGTTGAGCAGGGAATTATTAATGTTGATATGATGACGTCTTAGTTACCCTAAAAACCTTAAAGGTTAGATGATGGGTGGACTGGATAGCTGTTACTCTATTGAAAGATGATTTTGTCACAGAAAATAATATATGATAAATACAGAAGATGTGGTTAACGACATGACATCAGAAATCTTACTTGACATGATTGATGATAGTTTCAGAGCATTTATTCACAGACGAGAGAGACGCCAGATTGAGCTGATACACGCGTCTCCGGTGCTCGTATCTGTCTACAATACTTCTGGTAGTTGCCTTGGCGGCGTAGATGTTGCGGCAGGCCATCATGACGTCACATTCCCGGGCTGAGAGTTGGCGCGTCATCTCCAGGCCGAGGCCGCTGTTCGCGCCCGTGATCAGGCACGTCTTGCCGCGTAAGTCCACGTCTTGGACCAGCTGGAAATATAAGCTACGGATTATGGCTCCTGCGGTGCCATCCAAAGCATGAGTGCACACCCATAATATATCTCTAACGACTCTCGTCTATATTAGAAGGTCGGGGGCGGGCCAATGATGTTGAAGCTGCCGCTGTTGTGACTAAGATAAAACATTCTTATTATAACATGTAAATAATACTTGCCTCTTTTGCAGTAGGTCCATGCAGCCGGAATGTTTCTGTAAATTTCTGCTTCCATTTGATGGAAGGTATCCCTTTTTTTATCGCCGCAGTAATAATGTTGGAGTAGGTTTTAATACCCATCTAAAAATAAGTAATTGTTTTGTCACTAAGTCAGTCCCTAGCCCCTACCCACGCTGTCCCGGTCTGAAGCACGTCTCCCCTCCACGCGATAGAGTAAAAAAGTGAAAGAGCATAGTTTTTCTTAACCATGGTCAAATAAATTGATAAACAGATCAAGACAGTATACAGATAGATAGTTATATTACAGGTTTTTATACAAGCGCAAATCCATAGGGGGTCATGGGGATCATGCCGATTGGTATTATGGGACCCTAAAAAGTCACGTTTGTTCCAATTTACTCGCTAACGCGACACTTTAGGTTACCATCACGTGCTTGCTTAGAGTATCCCATTCAACTATTGTTGAGTCACTCACGCCGCCCTCCTGTAACCGATCTAGGCGCACGCTACTCGACTTACTAGCCATGTGACCGGGGCGGGTGCTAGCTTATATCGGATCTTTCTTTTTTATCTTTATTTATAGAGATTAGTATATTTTATTAGTACTTATGACTATGTCGCTCTATGGGACAAAACTTAACACAAAATAAATAGAGAGCAATGACAATAAATCCTGTCTATTTTTAATGCAAATTCGTGCTAATTTATTCAGCATTCTGCCTTTTCCAGAGGACGGAAAAGCAATAATGCTGTTACATCAGCCTACACGTAAGAATATATTATAATTGTATGCGTATCTGCATCCTAAAGGCTTCGTTCCGGACACACTACATCGGCACGTGAACGACGTCCTCGTCCGAGGTGCCGCACTCGTCGCAATTTGGGGATCCTACCTTCAAAAAGCCAAAATTATTCAGAGGAATGTGTCCGGAACGAAGCCTTAGAGCAAGTACAACTTCACCCCTTTCAGTCTCGAACTGAACCATGTACAACGAGGAGGCTCAGGCTGGACAGTTTTATACCAGATGCCCATACCGGATCATATAGTAGCTTCATTCTCGATTTGAGACTTGTCAAATTTCCGGGGTGGTTTGCGCTGGCCCTTTAACAGGATATGTTAAGAGTTAATTTCTCGACTTTCTAGCCATGTATTATTTCCGTTCTATGAAGGTTCTTGTCAGGTACTTACTACCTGCTCAATTTGCTAACTGGCCTGGCCGAGCTAACCCTCAGGCCCTCAGGCTGAAGGAAGAGGTTCGTCGCTTAGTAAGAAGACTGCTTGCTGCTTGCAGATCACGAGGGCGCACGGTGACAATCTACTACTACTATTCATTTGTCCAGTCCAGCGCACATTGTCCAGTCGCCTTCGTGAAGAAAACGACAGCGAAACCAAATAGAGAAGACGGACAGTGTCTTTACCTACTCATTGTATATTACCTTGGTACCGTGTTCTTGACTAACTTCTGTTGTGAATGCAACAATGTGTTGTAACCTACCCTAACTTAGAAAGCCTTTTATTCTAAGTGGAAGGGTAGGTGTTTTTTTGAAAAAAACTTTACGTACAGTTCAAACAGTAATTTACTTATTTTTTATTATTTTTCTATGGTAGGTAATATCGGTAATATCGGCCGGCAAAAATGACAGAAACAGAAATGTTGACTTTAGTATGACAGAGATGCTGTGAGCTAAAAAAAGGTAAGGTTGTATTGCGTCGGTGGTTGATGGTTGGTGTGATGAGTTGATGAGTCAGATAAACGAAACTCTTTGCTCCCACCATTGGAGATGTTGATCGACAATGCTAAGTTTGCTGAAATTAAATGAAATTAATAAAGAAATTAAATGTATTTACAAGAAAACAGTAGATTAGAAGATCTTAACATTCAAATACGTGCAATGTGCCTATGTAAAAGCATGCAAAATTATAACAGTTATTAGATTTAAATTGATACAAAAGCAGCGCTATATTAATGTAAATATTTTTCAAAAGTAATTACCCTTTATATAATTTAAAAAAATGTCGTAATTTTTGTATATATATTATTTCCCGACCGGAGTGGATGGCGTGGTAAAGAAAAGGCCTATACCCAGTAGTGGCTGAATGTGGTGATGATGATGATGATGATGATTATATTTCAATCTAAATATTATTAAATGCTTTAAAAAGGGCCCGAATCACGTTCAGTTATTAGGTATTAATTAGTCCAGAAACAGAAAGAGAACTCACAAAAAGCCCGGAAAATATAAATAAATCGACAACAACATCGGTCCCAAATAAAATGGTGACTATAAATTTTCAAAATTGTGCTAGTGTGTCGAATATAAATATGTATAAGTTTGTCATTGGTGTTGGTATTTTGGGATTTTTTTAATGAATTAAACTTGTACATTTGTTACTGTAAAGCGTCTCCTACTTATTTTCTCATAACAGAACATGATAAGTTGAGTGTATCACTCGGGAGCAAAATTATTTTTTCCTCGGCTCTTTTTTTTTATCTATATTTAAAGAGCTTTGTACATTATCTACATTACATGACAATGTCGCTATATAGTACAAAAAATAGCGAACAAAATAAATACATGTCATTACCAATGATAAAAAACCTACCAACCTATTCCTAATGCAAATCATTGCAATTTATACAGAATTCTAGCGTCCCCAGAGGTTGGGAAAGCTAGAATGCTGTTACATCCACCCACACCCAAGAAAAACTTATAGTTGTGACTAATTAACTGCATCCTAAAGGCCTCGTTCCGGACACACTCCGTCAGCGCATGAACGACGTCCTCAGACGTCCCACACTCATCGCAATTTGGAGATCCTACTTGCCCCGTTAAATATCAAAATTTGTTCAGAGGAATGTGTCCGGAGCAAAGCCTTAGGGCAAGTACGATGTCACTTCTTTTCAATCTCGCACTAGAAGCGACCCAAGGGGTACCGAGGAGGTTCAGGCTGGGCAGTTTTATACCAAATGCCTGCGGTCAGTGATCTTTCGTTGAAGTATTCTTTCCATAATGTGGCACATTGCAATTTTGCTGAGGGAATCGGGTCAGTAAAAAATGGCTTTAGAAAGTATGCGTCTCCAACCGAACTCGCGGACTTAGCGAGCCTGTCCACCTCCTCGTTACCTGCAACACCTACATGGGACGGTATCCACTGCAAAATAATTGTCTTGCCGGACTTCTTCAGATGCATAAACATACCAAGAATGGTATAGGCAATGGTAGCCCCTCGAAATTTGGAGCAGCATTTGTTAATGTATTGCAGGGCACTCTCTGAATCAGTTAATGTTACGAATGTGTGGCCACGGAGAGTATTAACATATGATAAAGCTTCTGCAATTACGATTAGCTCTACAAACATGATAGACAAGCTGTCAGCAATTTTGAAAAGTTTGTAGAGGCCGGTTTGTTCTACAGAGAATGCAGCTCCTGTCCCAGTACCATCCTTCGAGCCGTCGGTGTATATTTTATAGAGGTCTTTGTACTCCCAATCTACCCGTCACAGCATTCTTTTAGTATAATAATGTCCATCTCACTCTTTGCTTTTTTACACCACCCATATTACAGCATATAATGTCGGATATATCTATGTTGCTCACCCAGGAATCTAAATAGAACATTCCCGTATTATTAGACGAATGCAAAAGGTTTTTAACTGACTCTTGTGCCATAGAGAGGAGTTGTTTCCTCTTATTAATCCAGTATCTGCCCTTGGTCAATGCAGAAAGTTCATCTATTATGTCAATATTGATACTATTCATTGAATTGGACCGTAGCCTAAATTTGTTAGCTAAACAGCGTCTTAAGAGGTTCAAGACAAAGCTCGGTTTCCATGGAATGGATGGAAGTTGATTTGATAAATCCACCAATGACACGCAATATGCGTTTTGAATTTTTTAAGTTTAAAGATATGACATTTAGCAGAATTATTGTATAGAAAGCTACAATAGTCTAGTCTACTACGTATGATTGAAATCTACAGTTGCCTTAAATGTTTGGGGTGGATACCCCAATTCGACCCTGCAAATACCTTCAAAGGGTTAAAACTTTGGCTGTCTTTTGACAGATCTCATTGATATGCTTGCCCCACCTAAGGGAACGGTCTGGCCATAAACCTAGATACTTGAAACTATCGACTATCACCCAACTCTGGTCCAGAAAATGGCAATTTTAAGTTCGATACCTTATACTACGTTCAGCGTTTCACTTTTTAAGATGGTACCGCTTGTAACTACTACTATGTTTATCTGAGCTTAGGATGCAAAAACGGTATTAGGAAATTCTTATTGTATGTAGTTTTTTATTATTTTTTGGTGGACTATAGTTGCCTCCTATGTTTCCAACTATGATCCAACAGAAAAATCACCACATAATTGTATGATTCTTGGACTTTAGGACATATCTAAACGTTCGAGGTTCAACTATGATCCATAGAGATGACAATTAAATCAAAATCACAGAAAAATATGACGTTTTGTAATAAAAAAACTACCTAGATACAAATTGCTAATTTTTCGACATTTTATGTTGGGAAATTGCTACCAATAAATAAAACAAAATCTTACGAAAATAAGAAAAACCTTTTATTGCTTTCTAAACTAAAACAATATCTTCTCAATCAACAAAGTAGGTACCATAAGTATCTATAATAAAATAAATTCCATCAAAACAAATTATAATGAGATCAAAAATCACGATTTTTTTTCACTTAGAAAAGGAACTTTTTTAATCAACACATAAAATAATAAAAAATCAAATAGATCAGCTAGGTTTTCATTTTTTGGTTTTTCCCCACCCACCTATATTCCAGCTCCGGGACTTGATAAAGCTCTCTCATAGAGCTGAGTTTTTTTGGAGCGTTTATTTTATATCTCTGTCTACTGGCTGATATTCTCTGAAAATGGATTGATAGTACAGACGAACAACAAGGGACCTTCTTTCTACAACCAAGGGCCCATTGTAACACCGAAGTCGGAGAGATATTCATTTCGACACCCGCAAACACCTCAACGAGTAACATGCAGCTACTGTTCGTACAACTACCAGAGCTACGACATCCCATTAGACAAGAAGAAAAGCTCCTGGACCTGCAAAACGTGGACTTCAGCGACCAAGGATGTGCAGTGCTAAGTTTGTCAGCGTCGGTGAAACTATTTCGAACGATTTTATCTATGTTGTGAAAAATATCAGTGTTTGGACTATTTTATTGTATGTTTTTATGATTTCATTTATTGTTTTTGTATTGTTTAAATTCAGGTTATATACAAATTGTATAGGACAAAATTCTCCGAAACCAACTCTGTCAGCTTCAGATAATTTCTCTCTTAAGGGAGGAGGAGTTAAGGTAGACCAATCACTACAATTGTCATTTGTCAGCGCTACCCCAAATTAGGTCATAACGTCAATGCTTAGTTTTAATTATTTTATTATAAATTCGAATATTAACTTAGAATAAGGTAATATTCTATTAGTTATCATCTTAGACGTTACTCTGTTCGTTTAACAAATCATTTTTATAAACATATTCAGTCTTCACATCTTGATTCGTGCGTGATGATTCAGTGCTCTGTGCCCGATAGTAACAAAGTGGATATGTGTTTGTAAAAATACAAATAAATGAAGCTTTTATTTATTGTTGGGTTTTATTTTATATTCAGTCACGTGTTTGTTAAGCAACGCAGCTACATAAATTAGTTGAATATTACTACGGTATTATTTTATTTCACTTTAAAAAAAGTTACAATAAAGTGAAGATTTTTTGGGATTTCATTTTGTAATCGGGATAAATTTCTACATAAATGCCCATATCTTTCAATATGAAACCGATTCATACTCAGCAACTCTTTTTCTCAATGTCCAAACATTCGGTACGATTTACAGAACCCTTCTAGGACCTACCTATACGGAACCCTAACCAGTGACCACCACACACAATAATACCACTTATTAGCTATTTTCGGTTGAATGTAGGGAAATCTCGAAATTAGTATTGGCAACTCTAAGCATATAAGCAACCTGTATGAAGATAGTGCCTAGCAGCAGGTGTCCTCACTGTGATTCCGAAAAAGCGAAACATTATATAGAAGAATGTAATACCTTTTCGATACAAAGACTTATTTTGATAAATGAAATTATGAAAGAATTAGAATAATTAGAAACGCCATCAACGGATAAGTCAAACTCAAATGACATTAGTAGAGATGTACCCCGCCGCACTGAAGATACACACATCAACACTGTCTAGGGATATTTTGTATTTCTTATTTTTTTTGATAAACTATAAATATTTTGTTTAGAGAAGTATATATGGAATTAAACCTCAGTTAATGCCCAACTTAATTATATAAATAAAAAACATTTAGGATCTTCAAATATTTTTTTTAAATAAAATAACAAAGAGACTAAAAATGGTGCTAAGTCTACGAATGAAATTCAATAATAAAATGGATAATTTTATTTAAAAAAAGAACTTAAAGTGAGACATTTTAACTCTTAATAATCAGTGTTGCCACCCCTCACGTTAATAAGAGTTTGGCATCGGTTATTCATACTGTGAATTAAGGTGTCGATGTCTTGCTGTGGTATGCGTTCCCAGGTTCGTTGCAGGTGCAAGAAAAGTTGCTCTTCTGTGGCCAGATTTGGAGGGAGGGCATGCATAGCCCTTCGCTGCAACATGTCCCACGCATGTTCGATGGGATTCATATCGGGCGACTGCGCAGGCCATCTCATTACCGTGACGTCGTTGTCTTGAAGTGCGGCTGATACCAGCCTCGCAGTGTGTGGACGAGCATTATCATGCATGAGTACGAATTACTGGCTGATTTGCACCCTATGCGGAATAATAACAGATTCCACCACCTCATCACGGTATTTCTGAGCATTCATGTTGCCTCTTACAAAAACGAGGTCGGATCGCGCGCCTATACGAATTCCTGCCCATACCATGATTGTTCCTGCTTGGTACGAATAAACCTCTTGTGAATGTTGGAGCCGGCTTTCCCTGCCTGGAACTCTCCAAACTCGTGTTCTTCGCGAATCTGGATGAAATCCAAACCGAGACTCATCCGTAAAGAGCACTGTCGACCACTGTTCATTATCCCATAACACGTGTTCTTGAGCCCACAATAGTCACCTTCCGCGATTGCCTCTCGCAAAGCAGGAACACGAATTGCCCTGCGACAATGAAGATTAGCTTCATGTAGCCTTCTTCTGACAGTTTGGTCGCTAACCAACAGCTGATGCTCCTGTTGGAGCCTCTGTACCATTTCCATGGCCGTCAGAGTAGGTTCTCTCCTGGCGGTATTTTGGAGAAAACGGTCCTCTCTAGGGGTGGTCACCCGAACTCTGCCAGCATGCCGTTCCGCCACTTCCCCAGTATCACGATAACGTGACCAGAGCCTTGATATCACATTCTGGCTGGTGCCTAGGGTCTCCGCAACAACGTTTTGGATAGCACCAGCTTCCAACATTCCTACCGCTCTTATCATCTCGTCTCTCGTCAGATGTCGACGTTGCATGGCACCAACAAGATGACACAAACAGTAAAAATCACCAAAACAATTGATAGAGTTAGTTAATTAATGTTTTTCTAAATAAATCTCCACACAAAACTAGCACTGTAAACTGAATCAAATGCGTGTTCCCGCGCTTTCTTTATTTTCATAAGTTTTTTTTTTTTTTTTTCAATGTCAGTTTGAAAATGGAACAAGGAGGTTTAATTCCACATATAAACTTTTTCCTAATTCTGAGTAGTTTTTCTGAAAAACTAAGAAATGCAAACAAAAATCTAATATCCCTAGACAGTGTTGATGTGTGTATATTGGCAAGTCCAAAGTGTTTTATGCCTGTGTACAAATACATTTTAAATACAGTCAAGGAATTATAATAAATATAAGTGAACAGTGGACATGAAATAAAATCTGGTGAAAGACTATTTAAATATAGACTGGCTGTAAGGACTAGCATCCAAAGCCGTAAAACTTTAAAAAAAAAAAACCGTAGTGTGACCATATGTGGCAGTTTTCTGACTTTTTGGCAGTATTGGTCCAGTAATTTAACCTCTGGCAGATTATGGTGACCATTAATGAAAGTGGCAGTTTTTGGCAGTATGTCATGAAATTAAAAGGAGAGGAGGGGGCGAGGGGAATTTCCCTCCCTAAGTCTCAATTGTCGGAAACCAGGGGTTTTTTGTTATGAATTTTCAAAAATCGCATTTTGAAGTAATTTTTTACTATTGGATTTTATCAAAAAGTCGTTGTTTGTAGTAATGATGTTCGAAATCACCTTAGCTCCGGCTACTACGGGGTACGGCGGTGACCCCGCACTGCAGAACACCCATGCTCGCCTCCGCAGCCCCAGCTTGCTGGTCGATTTCGCCGACCAGGCTCGGCCGCTCCGTCTCGCTTGGTGCGCGGCCGCCTTCGCCCCTCCGTGCCTCCGGCTCTTAAAAAACACTCTAGGGAGTAGCCACAAGACTGCCCAGGAAGGACTGCCCAGATGTCGGTTTGGTACCAACACTAACCTAATAGTAGCCACAAGACTGCCTAGTAAGTGGGGTGCCTGACTCAGATTTCAAAATCAGTCAAATAAAACATCCTAGTTTGCTATACTAGGTACAATACTTTATTCCATGTTCCATTTCACTCAACTTTACAATAAGTTATTGACATCTATCATGAAATACGCTTGGAAAGAGTAAAAAGAGTTGAGTTCCATTTCAGGCATACAAAATAATATTTTGTTTTAGGTATTATAAATACAAAACAAGTTTCCGACAGTTAAGACTAGGATAAAAGGTTCAAGAATATAGTCAACTATCCTCCTAAATAACTCTAGTAATTAAAATCGGGTGTCCGTGATCAAAACGCAACCCTATTTTTGTCAATAAAAACTGGATTTATGGTCATAGTAAGTAAGTAAGTAAGTAAGTAAGTAAGTCTTTATTGCCTTAAATTACAGTATTGAGGTGTTCACAACAAATTATGTACAAGTGTAATTTTACCTTATAAAGGCATAGCAAAATATTAAATAGGTATATATTATTTACAATTTCATATTTTAAATAAGTTAAATTAAATTAAAAGTAACATAATATTTGCAGATTATATAATTAAGGGCAGTTGTGAAATTAATTTATTGAGAAATTTGTCCATCATAATCAAATCAATCAAATTAAACAGGTAACAACATGACAACAACAACAATAACATAAAGATAGCATTAATAGTTCGACAAACTAATGGTTGAATTACGATTCGCACATAAATGAAATAAATCACACATATATTATATTCATAATTTAAATTATAGGTTATCATTATTATCACATTTCTCATAAAATTCATTTAAACTATATGGACACATTAATAAAAGATAATTCTTCAAACTGTTTATAAATTGATTACCAGAGAGGGATTTTATTTCAGTTGGTAGTTTATTGTAAGTCCTAATTGCCGTTTGTCTTGTACTTTTACTGTGGGACGCAGTTCTGGAAGTCTTTTCTTCAAGGTGTAGCCTAAAGCGATCTCTTAGTCGACTGCACTTCCATTCAGTGCTGATTGGGAACTCTTTTGGATAACGCCGTGTTAACTTGCACAGTTCAATAATATACATAGCTGTAACTGTGTGTATTTTTAATTTCAGAAAAAGATCGCGACAGCTTTCCCTGTTATCCTTAATTCCACTCAGAATACGGACGCACCTTTTTTGCAGAACAAAGATTTTATTTATATCCACACTACCTCCCCACAATGCCAATCCATACAGTATCCTAGAATGAAAGAAAGCATAGTATGCCTGCAGGGACGCCTGAGTGGTCGTAACTTTCTTGAGACATCTAAGGGCATAAGTGAAGCTACTTAGTTTTCCCTCCAGTACTTCAATGTGTTTTTTCCAATTCATGAATTCATCTGCCCAAATACCCAAGAATTTAGCGTCCTCTACTAATCCAATTTCAGTGTTATCTATTCTAATATCTAAATGGATTCTGGGTGTATTATAGTTTCGAAAATGTATTAATTTGGTTTTTTTCGCGTTGGTTTTTAGCCCTACTGTTAACAACCATTCTACGACAGTCGTTATAGATCTCGTTATCTCATCGGATAAGGTAGCATCCTTCCTTTCAAATTTAAAAAACACTGAGATGTCATCAGCAAACATGGTAATCTTGTTTTCTATGAGTTCAGGCAAGTGATTTATGTATAAGATAAATAGAAGAGGACCCAGAACACTACCTTGAGGTACACCACGTGTGGTTCCCGCTATGGAGGATTCAGTGCTCCTAAGAATATTTGTTTTAGCGTCAACAAAAGGAGCCACTACTCTTTGTGTACGGTTTGTGAGGTATGATTTTAGCCAGCTTAAGCTGTTTCCTCTGACACCATATCGCTCAAGTATACAGGCTAAGACATCATGATCAACGTGGTCGAAAGCTTTGGACAGATCCAGTAGCACTGTTACTACATTAGACTTTTTGTTTAAAGAATCTGCCACAAAGTCCATCATCGTGAATATTGCGTCCACTGTTGATTTACCCTGTTGAAAACCAAATTGAGTTTGAGATATGATGTTGTATTTTATCAAGAAATCTGCTAGACGATTAACGTAGAATCTTTCAAAAATCTTTGATAGACTCGGCAACAGTGCAATAGGGCGATAGTTACAAATTTCCAGTCGACTTTCACCTTTGTGTAATGGAATTATATGGGCTTTCTTCAGTCGATCTGGGAAAGTTCCTGTGGTGATTGACAAATTTATAAGATGTGCAATAATGTCATAGGTATCTTATTATATGTCTGTGGTCATAGCACGTCATAGGTACGTTTATTTAGGACCCTTTAAAAAGTCGGCATCTTTTCGGCATTTTAATCGAAGCGTGTTGGACTTTTTGGCAATTTTTCATCTTGAGCATGGCAGATTTCCAATGTCTGGTCAGGCCACCTGTCAGCTGTCATAAGTTGTCAATGTTGAAGAATTTCAAAACCAAAACAAATAATAAAATAATTTAGCTTCGGCTTTTTAATCGAATTGAAGAGGAAGTTTTAATTATTTTTTGTTATGCTTAGGTTTTGCTCGATCACCTGTGAATTCGCAGGTATGTATCTGTCGTAACCATATCGTAGATTGGTATCATGGTTGAATTAGAACTTTCATTGGACGAAGGAAATATTTTAGGGCAAAACACCGCGGTAGCTTAGGTGAAGACAAAATGGGGCGAGCGCAGCGAAGCCCCCGAATAGTCTTCGTGTTTGTTCGACATGTATATCGCAAAGAACACCCGGTAGTACTGAATACAAATGCTTTAAAAAAATACATGGTTTCGTTGAAAATAAACCCTTTGTGACCATTTCATGAAATGACCAAACCATGGTTGACCATATCATGATACAGGCAATTCTACGATATAGCTACTACATATGAACTGTCAAATCTGACATCTAACTTGAATCAGGTATCCTTCCTGATGTTCTAAATACAAAACTATCTCTCTAGGACGCAGGTTTGTCTCACCGCTTGTTTCGGCGTGCAGACATCATGAGACAATTGCGAAGTCTGTACCAACACCACCGGGCTCTAAGAAAGACTCAAACAGGTTGTCCGAGTTTAGAAAGAAATTGAGAGAAACAACTTCTATCACTGACCTTGGGGATCAGGAGGCTGTGAACCCTGCTCAGAGTGCGGACCCCTTGCCGGCGTGGCCAGACAATACCAACCCCCACACGGGTGAGATTGGGGGCCCGCGGGGCCCGGAGCCCACCCGGTATGGGGACTGGGAGAGGAAGGGACGGGTTACTGACTTCTAAATATTCTTTATAACTTACCTACTCAAAAATATTGATAACACTAGAATTTGAGAAAGTGTAATAGAGTTATCTATATTTAATATGATTTTAGCGTAATTGAATATGAACTTAATTTATGTACTCACAAGGTGTAGATATTTTATTTGTCTCAAGTCCAGCGAGATATCTTATTTGATTGCTACAGCTGCATCATAAAATATTGATTATGGCACTTACTCCTCATAGGTATAACCTATATGAGTTAATTTAAATACTAGAAAAATACTCCCTTTAACCATCCCCAGCTACAGCTACCTGCGACTTGCGAAATACGGCGCGGCAAGCGGCGAAAATTAATTTAGGAAATTCATAAATACATACAATTTCTTACATTTTTGTTCGCCGCTCGCCGTTCTCCGCTCAGCAATACGCTGGTAGTTGTGGCCGGGTGGTTAAGCCTAGTTTTACATATTGAATAAACCTTTCCAATATGATTTTGATGCTAGATTGCATAACAATAACAACTTGCAAACATGCCCTATGTAGTGATCTCATATTTTCATATATTATTTTATTTTGTATATGTTAACTTAATGTATTTCTGTAAATTATACAGCTTGTGTAGAGACAAAATGAAAGAAGCCTGAAATAAAATAATAAAGTTATTTTTTTACAAGAATCTTTTATTGACTATTTGAAGACTTCCCAATCGTTTTAGGCATCTTCTTATTGGTAGAATCCTCCAGCTCCCGCGACTTGTAGTAATGGGGTGCCACTTCTAGGAGCCACTTGCTCTCGATCTCGGTGACTTGTCTCATGAACTCCTTGGAAGTGAATACAAGCTCGTGGTAGATCGCCCAGCGAGGCAGCTCCTCGAACAGAGCGCTGTTGGGATGGATCATGACCGTCTGAAAATAACAAACACAGTAATGTATGTATTACAGCGCAGTTACACTTTCACTTCTCTGCTGGAAATGAAAAAATTATGACCACAATTAAGGCAAATCTCATGTTGTAGGTAACGTTTGACAAAAAAGTTTTTTAATAGGTGCTGTGCGTCTCTACAGGGATTTAACACGTTGAGTGCCCATGCATGACGCGAATGTGCGTTTGTTACACTTTCATTGAGTGCTGGGTGCTCAAGTGCATTCGGGCACTTGGTTACAGTTTTTTGCCCTCCGTAAACTTAATTCAGGTACGTCGATGGTCATACGCGAGTTTCTATGGACGCCCTAACGCGTTCAGGGCACTTGAATACAGTTTTTTGCCCCCCGTAAACTTAATTCATCTCAATCGATTCACCTAGGTGCATTACGGTATACTTTTAGTAAACTTTAAACACATGGGTGCATTAAAATTATTTTAGAAAACTATTCACTATATACACCGGTGCATTAAATAAACGTTTAAGTAAACTTCACCCACCAAAAACATTTTCATGTAAAATGTTGCCAAGACGAGACCATATGGCTCGCACTGTCAAAAAGGATTAAAAAGTTCAAAAGAAACCTCCTAGATCAGACCACAGCTTTTAAAAAAGACGCAGACTCCAAACGCACACCAAAACAAAGCAGATTTAGCAAATATATGATAAAATTATATGTGAGGCCCAGTTACAATAATTGTCACATGGACATATTAACGTAGGCTATTTTCTAGAAATGATGCATTAGAAAGTCTTCGTTTTTAGGGATCGTACTTTTTTTGTTTTTTCTAGAAATGATGCATGCGTTACAAAGATTTTCAGTTTTTAGTTTAACCTTACAATCCCCCAAGCCTCATATGACGCTCGCCTCGAGTACCGTCCGTCCCCCAAGCGTCATATGACGCTCTCGCTCCCGCGCTTTTTTAAACCGGTATATTTTGGCCAATTTTTGTCATGTTGGTACTGTTAAAGATTTTCCAGACGCTCAATAAGACAAAGTCTATAATCCGATACAGTTGTCTATGGTCATTCATAGAAAAAAATATTCCAAACGTGCCTCAAAAAAAACACTTTTTCGATTTCCGTATTTTTGGAAAATTTCAAACGCTGAAATATTGAACAGTTTATATAAGAACACACTAATGTTTTTATTGTTTTGAAAGGGTAATGTTATTTAGATTACGTAGGTATCAAATAACATGTATATGTTGTTGATGTTTTTCTCAGGTCTGCTAGATTTGTCGAGAAGGACCATTTTCATAGATGTCTGTGATTCTCATGTCGGTACAATAATAAAGGAAGGTCACTGTGACATTAGTTTTGCATTGACTAAGAGAGGGTTTCATTAGCTACTCATATTTAGCACTCTCATAGTTCTAAGAGTTACCATTTCAACATAATCACTTGATACGTCAGTCAAGTGTCGCGCGCCGCGCGGGCTTAAGTGTGCCTGGGGGACGAGCTGTGTCGGCGCCAAGTGGCTGGGGGAGCGAGGGGTTAAGTAAAGTTTAATTTTAATTATCACTGTGTGTGTTAAACACAACTAATTGCTAAGAGATCTATAAAACAATCTAGCGGAGTTTCTTCGCCCTACCTCTCCTACAGTGGTCCAATGTAGAGAAGAGATGAAAAACTGCGTTGGCTTCGCCCTTCTTCTCCTACAGAAATCCAATGTAGAGAAGTGGCAAAAATTTTTGTTTGCTAAGAATACGTAAATATCTACAGTACCTGATAAAGAAATGTTGAGTTTGAGTTACTACTTTCATCTAATGCATTAGGCCGATTGTATGACCACAGGCTTAGCGTTATTCGTCTAAAGACCATAGTTATTGTAATAATGAGTTGACTTCACAAACACGCTGTTTGTCATACACATGGCGTCACGCCATATTCCATACGGGCTGGCAGACGTACAGTTGCGCCCACTTTGGCTCTTAAATACTCCATTGTATTCGTAATTTCTTTATTGTACTACACAAAACAATTATCTCGAAAGAGGATAATAGCACAGAAAACACTGCCACCAATAATTTACAAATAGCCCGAGAATCACGATAAACGCTTGCGAACAAAACACCATTACTGATAAGGCAACTTCTACCATAGACACATCAACGGAAACAAACCACGAAGTCAATTAGGTATATCTAAGACAAACAGAACCAGCGAAAAAAGAAAGCATCTTTCCCACAATACACATATTTGGCAGATTTGCGTTAACTTAGCAGCAGAACTCGTAGACACAAGATCCTGAATCAAATGAATAGTAACTATAACATAAATTCCAGCACAAAATATATTGATGAAAATCAACCGTGACAATATTGGTGATAGAAAATGATATCTTTATACTCTCAATCGGGGAACATGACAGTAACCCCACCAAATTATCGGTGGAACTAAGTGATATTCTTTAAGAATATTACCGTATTACTAGTAGTGATTATCTAAACGATACTAAATTTAATGAAACGATTAAAATCCTGGTTAAAGTATTAAAAATGTAATTTCATCAAAGTAGATAAGGACCTATCTAAAATGATCTATTCGCAAAAACTATGTGCTGTAACTAACTCAATATAATACCATCTAAATGGCAACCAGGGTCCTGTTAAAAAGTGGACAATCCCGTATTCATTTAACAAAAGTGGTATAGTTCGTGTGCTTGAGTCACACTTTAGAATCGTCTAAGGGTGACTTAAGAACACGAATGATTACGCAAAAAAATATTAAAAATCTTCTCAGGTCAACAAAAGTTTTTTCTCATCCGATAACAAAATTTTCATAATGTACCAAAACACACAATGTTTGAAGAGTAAACAAGATATGATCGCAACTGTCATTACAGTAAACAAATTTAGGGAAAATAATAATGATATTGATTTTATTTATCTGACGGAAACACTTGTAAAGTCAGGATTTTGAAAAAATATCACAACTCAAAAACTTTAAACTTGCCGCCAGTTAACAAACAAAACAAAAAAACGAAATAACAACAAAAATATCAGAAGCCATTAAAAGTAATTAAATTAGATTCAGCAAAAAACTGTCAAAATGTATATGTATATGAATAGAATATTCATAAAAACTCAAAATAACAGTTATATAAAAAAAATGCAAGGCCTCATAGAAATTTATTTAAAATGAAAACGAAATTGATAATTCGGATACTGAAATAAAGTCTATAAAAACCCGGGGTTTCAACAACTACTTTATATATATTTGACCAATAATCAATTAAGTAACAATTCAGACAGTAACGCAATTAATAAAGTATCTCAGTCAAATTCTAGCATCTTCCTAACGCCAATAATAACTGAGATGAAACTGTAAAAACAATCAAACAGTTAAACAACACTAAACTGCGGGTTATGACGAAATTTAAACAAATATAGATATTAAAAAGAGGCTTCAAAGAATTATCAACAGTGTTGCCATTGACACAGCCAATAAATTACTCAAGGAAGAAATATTCCCAAAATAAATTTTTATTTCTTTTGGGAATATTTCTGTGTCGGCGGTAAAGCCATTTACAGTACAGGCCAGTCACTTGCTCACATCATGTTCCTCTATATCATTTTAAATTATGCATTAGAATCATATATTTTTTATCAAAATTCAATGTAATCAAACCAAAACAAAACGGATTCCAGAAGAGAGAATCATCAACTCCCGCATGCTTTAATTTAAAAAAAAATTATTGGTAACAGTATTTTTTAACATGTCAGAGGCCTTCGACTTCGTCAGTCATAATATTCTGCTAGGAAAATGTAAAAGATACGATATCCGCGGACCAGCATACATACATTAAAACCTACCTGAGCGATCGTACCCAATATGTCGCAATAAAAAAATCGAACAGAAAACCTAGAACTAACGGAAAACAAAGCAGAACTACGTCAAACTAGATTTGGAGTTCCACGAGGTAGTATACTTGGTCCATTGTTGTTTATTATATACATTAATGACATACCGGGAGCTACAGAACACCGTTGTACCCAATTTGCGGATGAAATTTCTATTATGATAAAAAGTGCAGACAAAATGTATTATTTAACTGTGACATAAATGGTATGGACCAAGTGATTAATCGGGCATTATAAACAATGCCCGCGCAGTTTGAATAATGCCCAAAATTAAATCTTTCCTTTCATTGATACTCTGCCCTATCATGCCCATAACTGGAGTTTACCTCATCAATAATCAGACTCATAATTTATACTTGTAAAGGAAGAGATTTTAGTTCTTTGCGAAATAATGTTAAGTACCTATTTTGTTACAATTAATTAAAATATTTTTTTTTACTAATACACTGTCGGCTACAGAACCGATCTTTAATTGCGAGATCAAGCACTAAAGTCTGTCTATCGTGACACTAAAGTCGCATTACGTGCTTAAAAAGAAAGATTCTTTCTGCAACTAACAGACAGATGTATAATCTCTGATAGTAGTTGATTGACACACGTATCATAAAGACTCTTTACTGAGTCCAAAAACCGCACATCAGTCACATAAACTACTATTATGTGACTGATACATAATGGAGGGCATTTGTATCAGGGCAACTGTACATAATTAGGCATTAAAACTCTCGAGTGATATTATTATGATACTCGCCTTCGGCTCGTTTCATAAACCCACTCTCGAGTTTTAATGCCTAATTATGTATAGTTATATACACAAGTTTATCTACACACATATCATAAGCCCTCTTTGATGTGTTCAAGAACCGCATGTTCGACCAGCATGATGGCATTGATAATAGCTCTGCACTTATTTAGCTTGTTCAGTAGTACCAACTTCACAGACAAACCAGGGGCGGCACGCAGGCGGGCGTCGGCGTTCGAAATTTGAATGTCATAATTTTTCAAAACTTGATACAATATGGTCATAATGTATCAATATTCAGATAAGAAATGAGTTTTCTTCTAGCTAACCATGGATGGATAGGAAAGGTGATGGTTGAGCATGTTTGTCATCCAGTAATTGGATCGTCATACTGTGTAGAGCAGAGAGTGTTCAGTACAGTACAGTGAATGACAGGCAATGATGCACTCACCTGATTGTGCTTCACAGTTTTGTAATGTCCGCCTTTTGAGAACTTGGCTATGTGGTAGAAGTAGCCAGCCGTGATGGCTTTCCGGACATTGGAGTCGTCATCGAGGCCGGAGACCAGCTCTATCTCCACCCGATCCATCAGTCCGGCCAGCTGCTCGCGGACGTCTCGCGCCCGCTTCATGGACCTACACACAGCACCAGCTCGTTAACTAATCAAAAAGCGAGGATAGTTGGGTCGCGTCGCGATATTAAACCCTATGCGATGGTAATAAAATTTAAAACCTATAGTGGAAAAGTGGCTTCAGCTAAGCCGGTGGTAACTGAGGGGTAATAGTACACATTACCACACCTTGTTTCTAAACCACAGGGAGGCGCTCTTTCGGATATACATTTTGTATGTCCATGTATCATGAGCTTCGACAAAATCGTTTGGAGTGGGTCGTTTCGCTTCGGCCCTTTGCGTCTCAAGCTCGGCAAAAGAGTCCGCAGGAAATACAGCATCCCACAGCTCTGCGCGGTACCCCTGGCTAGCGTTAGCAAGCAAGAAATCAACACAAAAAAATCGGGTACAGTGAAATCTACAATAATTAATTAAGAAATTGGGGTGTATGTTGCGAAAGTACATAATAGGTCTGTAAATACGTTAAGACCTGAAACTCCTAAAGCTGGTATTCCGTCACACATATTTGAAGGAATATAGATATTAGTCACCTATACTGTATGAAGTTCTCATAGCACCACTGCACGGAGTAGTCGCACTCCGCCCACTGGTTGTAGACGTTGAGGAGGGTCATGTGGTCGCCGGCTCGATGGAAGAAGTTCTTGCGCGCCGTGTCCGCGTGGATTATCTTGTCCTTGGGTCGGTAGAACACTGAGCTGTTGACGGACAGCATGGCGGCTATCGTGACCACTTCTTCGGAACATTTGTATCTGAAATTAAAAAAATACATTAATTACATAGATTAGTATACTTTAATTAACTCTTTACCATTTCCTAAACCCATTAAGGCGGGGCACCCCGACAGCGGAACATAGTATTTCACCTTCAGCTTACTTTTATAGGGATAGGCATCCAAGTTCAAATGATAGTTGATGTATAGAGGACTAACCGAGCAACATAAGTTTATATGTATAGAGGACTAACCGAGCAACATAAGTTTATATGTATAGAGGACTAACCGAGCAACATAAGTTTATATTTTTCAACACACTTGCTCTTAAGGTGACTTTTTATGGCAACATGTTTAGGTTCATAATGGACCCTATTATGAAGTAGTGATTTTTAATTTACATTACCGCACTAGTGAGGTAATGTACCTTACATATTTTTTTCAGTCTCCGTTAAGATGTATTAAGCCCACAAACAATAAATATGTTTTAAATAAACTATTTTAGGTTACATATTAGATGATTAATCATCAATTTTTCATCATTATTACATCAGATTATATAATTTTCACTACATATTAACCTTAAATTGCTAATTCAAAACATTGTTTTTATTGGCGATTTAGCTGTTTTAGCTATTGGCTTTATTTCCAATAGTTACTAGTTATTAACAAGTCTGTTTTTTTCCTCACAAGTATATTGATAAAAACGTATAAAACCCATGTTCATTGGTCATTCATTAGTCACTCGGCTAACTTCTCGCGGACTCGCGCGAATAATACCGCCCCATGTGAAATGACCAACTAACAAGTAAGTAAATTAAAATTTGTTGTCGCAAAAAAACAATTGTCTTGATAATGTGATAATTTCGGGAGACTTTTCTATCGAGAAAATATAATCAAATAACGATTTTACGTTGGCGAATGCATGCTGACACTCATCATGATGATAGTCATTATTAACAAGCTAGGTTAAGATACCAAACTTTGATTATTACCTTCTCATAATTTTGCGTAACTCGACGTTTACAAGAGGCCGTTATGCCTAATTCGCCGCCTTAATGGTTTGGTGCAAGAGATCCTAAAAGCGCACTCGTGCGTATCACTCACTTCTCACTCGCCAGCAACATCTTGGCCAGCATGGGGTCCGTGGGGAACTCGGCCATGCGCCGGCCCGCCTTCGTGAGCTCGCCGTGGTGGTTGAGGGCGCCCAGCGCGTACAGCTGCTCCAGCGCCAGCAGCAGCGCCTCGTGCGGCGGCGCGTCCAGGAACTCGAAGTGCAGCAGGTCGTTGATGCCGAGCGCCTTCAGTGTGAGCACCGCGTTGCCGAGGTTGATGCGCTGGATCTCGGGCACGGTGTTGGCCTCGAGCTCGTGCTGGTAGGCCCAGGCCGTGTACAGACGGAAGCACTTGCCCGGCGCCACACGGCCCGCACGGCCGGCGCGCTGGTTCGCCGACGCCTTCGAGATCGGCACCACCATGAGGCTCTCCATGCCGGTGCGCGAGTTGAAGTTGTTCTGCTTCGCGAAGCCGGGGTCTATCACGTATATGATGTTGTCGATGGTCAGCGAGGTTTCTGCTATGTTCGTCGCGAGAACGACTTTTCTGGCTCCCTCGGGGGTCGGCTCGAATATTTTGGCTTGCATCTCGCTCGGCAGGTTCGCGTAGACGGGCAGGACGAGCAGCTCCTTGACCTTCTTGCCGAGTCTCTTCGTGCGCTCCTGCAGCATCTCGACGCAGGTCTCGATCTCCTCCTGCCCCGTGAGGAACACGAGGATGTCTCCGAGCGGCTGCGTGGCGTGGATCTGCAGGATAGACACGACGCACGCGTCCACGTAGTCGGCCTCCGGCGCTTTCGTGTAGTAGATGTGCACGGGAAACCTCCGGCCAGGGATTCTGAAGATAGGAGCCTCGTCGAAGAACGTCGAGAACTTCTCGGCATCCAAGGTGGCGCTCGAGATGAGCAGCTTCAACTCGGGCCGGAACCTGGTGATGTCCTTCACGAGCCCGAACAGTATGTCGGTGTGCAGCGTGCGCTCGTGCGCCTCGTCGATGATCATGACACTGTAGGACGCCAGGTCGGGTTCGGACAGGAATTCTCTGTGAAGAGTTCCGTCGGTCATGTACTTGATGATGGTTCTGTCTGATGTGCAGTCCTCGAAGCGGATGCTGTAGCCGACTTCGTTGCCGAGCTTGACGTTCATCTCCTGCGCGACACGCGCCGCTACAGACATGGCCGCCACTCGGCGCGGTTGTGTGCAGCCAATCTTTTTACCATTGTCGGTGAAGCCGGCTTCGTGCAAGTACTGGGGTATTTGAGTTGTCTTTCCGGATCCAGTTTCGCCTTCGACAATCAGTATCTGATAGTTCTTTATCGCCTCAATGAGTGCTTGCTTGAAAGGGTAAACTGGAAGAGACTTCTTTGTCTCTTCTATGGTCATGCGAATTTTTTGATATTCAGATTTCTCCTTGTCTTCTTTTTTCTCTTTATTCCCTTCGAGCTGAAGAGCTTGAATGAAGTCGATCTGCTCATCAAGTAGCAGCTCATATTCATTTTCTGCTTTGGCATCTTTCGCACCAAATGAGAAGAAAGCAGATTTGATTTGTTCTTGCTCCCACTTCCTTTGTTCTGAATGGGGCAGCCTCTCATTGTCATCTACTTCAACATAATCTCCTGGAGTTGAAAGAACAGATGAAATTAATAATGTTGTATAAAATATGCTACATTAATCATTTAAAGAGCTTACACATTTTCTGCTAGATAGTGGAAAAAGCCAGACATATAAATATGAAAAGAGACAAAAGCCATAGTCAGATTGCTATACTCCAAGGATGAAAGCAATACAACAATACCAATGATGACATTGCTGATAATGGGTAACATAAAAAGTATTGCAATGAATAATAATGGTTCTTGAAATTTTGTTTAGAGGGTAAGCGTTTTATATATTGTATACCTACATATATTGTTAGAAAGATCTTGCAAAGAAAGAATCTTGCAAAGATTTGAAAATAAATGTTGAAACATATATAACATTTTATTAAAGAAAATCAAATAGCTGTTATGCATACCTTATCACAATAGCTTGTACAATGCATTTGTCATTAATATTGAGATCGTAATAGAGTTATTGTTGCATCTCTAATTTTTTATCATTAACTTTATTTTATTACATAATATATATTTGAACTGCAATTATTTTTTAAACTTAACCTTTAATTACTTTTACCCCTGCCTTCTAGTACCTATAAATAAACTGTCTTGTTTCATACAACCAATAGGATAGCTAATTAATTGTAGTATCTAAATATATATTTCTTTATATTGTCCCACACTGTTACTTTGAAGGCAAATACAAAACAGAAGTACCTTTTTCTCCTTTTCCCAAGTCTTGTGGCATGTGGTACCGCTGCACATTTTCTAGCTCTCTTGCTTTTTCATGCTCTTTGGCAAGTTGAAGCAGAGTTTTTTTGTGTTCTCTCTCCTTCTTCTCTCTTTCTGTAAGGCTGTAACAGAAATGATATAAGAACTAACCTAGATGAGAATACTGTTTAATATATATTACCTAATATATAAATTAATTTACAAATATAAGGGCTGCTAAACTGAAACCTAGGTAGGAAGATCGGCCTTGAAGGTCATGCAAGTCAGTCAAGTAGCAAGTCTGAAAGGTTGAGTAGGGGGATCATTGTTGTATATACATATGTTTAAGCATACAACTGTAGTAATATTTATACAATAAATAAATAGTACACAAAACTTACATGCTTTCATCAAAAAGGTACTCATCGTCAGCTAGGTCTGCTTCCAACTCTATCACTTTATCATCTTTTCTTTTCTCTAAGTACTTGCGTCGAGATTGTATCCTTAATTTGGGCAGAATCTTGTCTCTGTCATCTGCTTCTAACTTGAGCCGCTTGGCTGCCTCTTCGTACGACCGTTTGCTGGTACTTTCAGTAACTTTTTTTACTTTCGATTCATCTCGAGATTTCAACCGCTTGGTGAACTCGTCCCGTTCTTTTAAGTCTTTCTTCCTGGATTCCTCAACACCGTCAGAGCTTGAGGATGAATACCTCCTTTTACTTGATTTATCCATTATTTCAAGTAAGGTATGGGAAGTTGTCGATTACTGTAAAGTTAAGCTAGGTTAGAAATTATCATGAAAGCACAATGTTTTGTAAATTGTAATAGATTTCCTACGACACTACTAAGAATACGTACATACCAAGTGAACACTGAACATTCTCAATTCAACAGTCCTAGTCGTGTCCACCCTGAGCCATGAAACTTCATAGAATAAAACAAGAAAATACAAAAAACAAACCAAGCACGATACAAAACACAAAGAAAAATAAATACACAAAATCAGTGTCCCCGATAGAGATTTTGTAATTTCCCCAAATGTGGAAAAAAAACCCAAAAATATACTATTTCTGCATTTTTTCCCCAAGAATCTTGAATCTATCCATTAATTTTAATAACCTATTTAAAACGTTTACATTGTATATCTACACACGTATCATAAACCCTATTTACTGCGTCCAAAAACCACATGTTATGACCAGCATAATGATAAACTTCTTGGTAAAAACTCATTTCTTATCCGAATATGTACCAACATTTGTCAAATTATGACATTCAAATTTCGAACGCCGACGCCCGCCTGCGTGCCGCCCCTAGTTTGTCTGTGAAGTTGGTACTACAGAACAAGCTAAACAACTGCAGAGCAATGATCAATGCCACAATGCCGGTCGAACATGCGGTTCCTGTACACGTCAAAGAGAGCTTATGATATGTGTGTAGATAAACTAGTGTATGTAACTGTACGTAATTAGGCATTCAAACTCTCGAGTGATATTATTATGAAACCCACTCTCGAGTATTAATGCCCTCCATTATGTAGCAGTCACATAAATTACTATTAAAATGAAACATCATCATATTATTGAGCCACATTTATTCATTACAATCATATATAGGTATAAGTGCTAAATCTTCATAATTTTGTTTGGCGCTATAAACTACCGCACTCTACTATAATGATCACCTAAAATCGTCGAAGCCAAGCGAGAGAGATGCATGCATCTCTCTCGCTGGGCTTGGTCGGGTTAGTTGCGTGCGCGATACCCGACACCAATACTAATTAATATTCACCTGATTACAATAAGTGATTTAGTATCTGAGCTACGTTAGCTTAACAGTTCAATATCAACAAAAAAAAACCTCCTTTTCCCCCGGTATCAAAATTGTCTTTCCCAAAATTTTCCCCAATTTTTCCCCAAAAGTTCCCCAAAGCTTTAAAATTTCCCCAAAATTGCGAAAAAAAAACCCAATCTGGAAACCCTGCACAAAATAAACCAACCACAAACGTCAAATATCATGACGTCACCTATTTATACTATCGTCTGCCTTCTGTACAGATACCCATATTCAAAAATATTGACAAAACTACGAGAAAGAGCTATGTACAAAGTGTACCTACCTCATTGATAATTAGCGGTACCAGCCAAGTTGCTAATATATCACTCGATACGACGACCTTAAGAAAATGTACCTATGCAATTTGACGTTTGCCGATGCAAAGTAGGTACGTGACTAAGCGCCAAATCGCATACGTAAGTACATTTTCTTAGCGTCGAAGCGAGTGATTAGCGAATGCAACTTGGCTTAACTGTCAAATTCACGCTACGTCATATTCACTTATAACAACCACCAATAACCAGCACAATAATGCATGACGCCGCCGCCACCGCAGTTTGATTGGTTAACTGAATGTCAGTTGATTGTGGAAGGTTTAGTAAACTGTCAACCATTAGATAGGTATGTGTTTGCAAGTACCAGCGGAATGTGGTTTACCCTTGTTTGTGTGTGCGTGTTTTCAAATATTTATCGCCGGTTGCACCAAAGACAACGTTCTATATGCACGTTGCCTATACTACCCATATAAAGAAACATCAACCACACAAATGAGAGGCAATGTACTTACATATGTATCAAAATATAACTCGATTAAGTATTTAGACCTCACTAACAGCAGTTTAACAAGAATGCCATAATGCCATCACATAAGTCTCACAATGACGAATGAGAGAGTTATAATATAACCTACATGATATATTTTAATTTTTCATGATCACGTTACCTACTTGATATTATAATTTTACAAATATGAAGACTTAACGTGCGTTGCTAACTTGTTCTTGTCTTTATTTTTTGTTACAGCGTTTGTGTTAGTGGATTTTCATAGTACGAGTTTCAAAGACCTAAGTGTACTTACCCAACGCCTGTGCCCAGCAGTCTGACGGTGCGGGCTTAGTTTATTATAATGACCTATACAATGTGTAGTATACCTATGTAATTATAAAGAATCAGATAATGCCTGCCTATCAATTATTGAGTGATTATGACATTATTTTGATGCAAGACTGATGAAAGCATCATTTACAGCTCCTAATTTTAATGGTAGTGTACTTATCCGTTTCTTAGGTTGACAGTTTTGTTATGAATGAGAGGTGGTGATCTTTTGTACTATAGTATATTTAGACTTTTAGTGTGTATAACTAATTTTTTATCGTTCTTCATTGTTGTGGTTTATCTTGGGTGTGTGCGTGTGTTGGAATTTTTGAACACTTATCGCCGGTTGCACCAAACAACGTGTATGTATACTTCCCACACAAAGAAAAGAAATGTCATCCACAATCGTGAGTTGCAACCCCTTTATAGTTGTTAATTTAAATGCCTGTTATATAGAAAACGGCAACATACGTCTAAAAATGTGACGTTTAGTGTTTATGTACTTGTAACTGTAGGTACGAGTATATACAAAAAAATTGAACTTATAATTTCACACTGCATAATGTAGTAGTATTCGTTACTTTATACATTGTTCTTGTGTTGATTGGTGTATGAATTATTACTAGACCTTAAATTATTATTTTTATTATAAGAAAATAAGGGCCACTTACATATTTCTGTTTTTGAGTAAATTTTTAGATGTAAACTAATTAATAAGTGACTAATTAATGATGTCCGGCCTCCTTCAGTATCCAACCTCTTTAATGCTGGTGTTTAAGTCTTACAGCTGGCCAGAAATTGAAGCAAATAAAAAAACGAGTTTCAGGTCAAATTCCTTTCAGATGGAATCACAATTTTATTCTGTTAAAAAACTATTTCTGTCCATCTTTTGCTTCTTTTAACATCTTTTGTTAATAATGCCACGTCAACGAAGGCATATGGATACCATTACTGCCACCAGAGCCGTTACATTGATTGCTGAAGGTCATTCACAGCGGTCTGTAGCTTTTCCGTTGGGTTTCTCTCGCCGAGCCATCCACAATGTGTGGGATCGATTCCAAGAGACTGGCAGTGTTGCAAGAAGGCCTGGATCGGGCAGGGTGCGAGCGACTACGGCACAAGAGGATCGCTACATCCGATTGAGTGCCCGTCGAGAGCGCTCTGTGACGGCACGTAAGTTACAAAATCGCCTACGGTTGACAACGGGGACTCGTGTTAGTGACCTAACGATACGTAATCGACCGCATGAAGACCAGCAAAGGTCCAGACGCCGAGTAGTATGAATTCCTTTATCTAGGGTTCAACGTGGAAATCGTTTAAGTTTTTGCCGCGAACATTCAGATTGGAGCATGAATCAATGGGGTATGGTGCTCTTCACAGATGAGTGTAAAGTGAAGCTTTGTAGTGATGATCGGCGGATTAGAGTATGGAGACGACAGGGTGAGAGATTTTCCGAAGTCTGCATCAAGGAAATTGACCGCTTTGGAGGTCCTAGTGTGATGGTTTGGGCTGGGATTAGCTTACAAGGCAAAACTGAGCTGGTTTTCTTAAATCAAGGCACAGTAACTGCACAACGGTACATCGATGAAGTCATCAGGCCTCATGTGATTCCATTCTCACAGAGAGTGGGGCCAGGGTTCTGGTTAATGCATGACAATGCCCGCCCACACACAGCTCGGGCCACTCAGACTGTACTGGATGACTCCCATATTCGTGTCCTACCATGGCCAGCGTATAGTCCGGATTTAAATCCAATAAAGCATATGTGGGACCAATTAAAACGAAGGGTTAGGGAGCATGAGCAAGAGGTTCACAACCAGCAACAGCTTATGGATGCTCTGAAACGTGCGTGGGAAGAGATACCTGATGAAAACATCAGCAACTTAATCGAGAGTATGCATTCAAGGCTCCAGGAGTGTGAAAACAGGAGAGGAGGACACACCCGTTACTAAACCATTAAAAAAAACAGCTTGTGTCAGTTTTTGTTTTGTTTTGCAAAGAGTTTCTGTTTAGTTTTTGCTGTTGACAATGGACTAATTTCATGTTAATTGAAATAAGTGAAACAATTGACTACACAATTAAATGGTTATTAGCATAAGTTAAAACAAAAGCCTTGTTACATGTTATTTTAATAAATATACATTACTGTTTACTATATTTTTCACGTAGCAATCAAAATACTTAGTGGCCCCTATTTTCTTTTGAGTAGTATATATTATTATTATTCATAATAAATGAATCTGATTTATAGCCAACTATTTATTTGCATAGCATACCTACTCCTACCTCTATTCTGAATTATAATTCTTCAAATTCAAATGCATATTCTTTATTGCACATAAATCTTAATACTGTTAGTAATAACAGAATTAAATCTCATTAAACAAGGCACTGGTGGAAAATACCATGTTTCTTGAAATGCAAAATGCATGACAAAATTTATTGAAATGCAAAATAGACCCTAAATTCGTCACAGGAAACCAAAATAACTTGAAAATCTTACCCATATTGCAAAATTGAAAATTGGCGCGGCGCCATCTTGAAATGCAAAATGGCCTCCTTAATTCGTCACAAGAACACTAAAATAACTCGAAAATCATACCCATATTACAAAATGTCAGATGTAACATTGTCCTTTGCTACCTCTAAATACACTACCTAATTAAAGAAAACACTTGATTTTTAAAAATCCTATAAATTACGTATTACATAATTGGACCAACAAAATTCGTTATCAGTTACGTAATTAACATATCCGTAATTTTGCGAGCCCCAGTAACTATGGTATGATTAGGATAGGTCTTCTCTGGCGGACACTTATGTGCCCGGACAACATCTAGTAGGAAGAGAAGGTAATACGGACCACTTAAGGAAAAATCAATATAACACAAAAAATAGTATCTTTATTCTTCTTTCTTTGTTATTATAAGTTTGAGCATTTATTAATCTTACTTGGTATTAAGGAACACTTGAATCAAATCACAGTTAAAGAAGATATTGGATGATTTCCAAAACCTTCGGTTTGGTCCATTCTGCCTACATGTTAAGGTAAAACGGACCAGGCATGAAGGCAAAATGGACCTATGGCAAAATAAGAATAAAAAAAACTTGTAGTAGTTAACTAGTCAACGGCACACTTTTCGCAAACAAATCTAACATCTTCATCATCATCTTCGACACCGGCACAACTACAGTGTGCCCATAAAGAACATGCGGGGCACTGAACCCAGCCCTCTGTCGATTCAGAAAATAAATGATTGCAATAGAAACATCGTACGTCTTCTTCATCTTCGCTTGATGAGTATGTGCTTTTCTTTTTTGTACTCTTCTTTGTAGATTTTCCCTTTCCTTTTCCTTTTTGTACGTTTGTTTGTTTCCCTTTTCCCTTCTTATCATTGAAAAGATTCTGTTTTACCTTCTTTGCATTTTCTTTCATTTCCTGTGCTTTTTTAGTGGCTTCTAATTCTTCGCGATAAGGTGAGGATGTTATTTCGACTGTCTTTCCACGCTTAATATTAAGTCTAGTCCGTTTAGAAGTTCTATTTAAATATCAAATTATATAAATATAATCATAAATGAAATGTACTGAAGGCAAAACGGACCACGTGGTCCGTTGTGCCCGTTCCGTTTTGCCTTTTGTGTAGATGTAAACAATAAATTATTTTGAGGTTAAGATTGAGGACAACCTTGCATATTTATCGTTAAATCTAAGTAAAATAAACAATATCTTTAACAATAGCAACAAAACCCTGTTATCTTTACCGTATTAAAACTGAAGGCAGATCAAAATTTGCTGTTTTTACATCGAAATAAGCAAAAATTAACTTACCTTGATAAAAACGTGTGCCGCTGCACGGCCGCTCCAAGGACACTAACCGATGCCGAGTGAGAGGTGACTGTCAAGTTGACGCAAGTCGATAATAGATGGCGTTACACGTTTGAAAGTTATTAGTCCGGTCCGTTCTACCTACAGGGTCCGTTATACCTTCCATTCCCCTATGATATATTATACTTGTCGCAAGATTTAGTACCTATATACAACAGTAGTTTATGTGACTGATATATGTACATAATTATGTACAGTTACGTACACTAGTTTATTTACACACATATCATAAGCTCATTTTGATGTGTTCAGGAACCGCATGTTCGAGCGGCATTGTGGCATTGATCATTGCTCTGCACTTGTTTAGCTTGTTCAGTAGTACCAACTTCACAAACAAACGAGGAGCGGTACGCAGGTGGGAGTCGGCTTTCGAAATTTGAATGTCATAATATTGCGAAATATTGATACATTATGGTCATAATGTATCAATATTCAGATAAGAAATTAGTTTTTACCATGTAGTATATCATTATGCTGGTCGTAACGTGCGGTTTTTGGACGCAGTAAAGAAGGTTTATGATACGCGTGTAGATAAAAAAAAATAGTTTTACATATTTGTATAAGCTTAATGTTTGTACGGAATATTGTCTTCCTGCAAATTCTGCTCGAAAGTCAGGAGTTTTGCAAATAATATCTGATCTGCGCTGCGGTAAGATATGTTGGTGGGGTCATAGATTTACATCGTGTGTTTTCTAAATACTATTAGGTACACGGGTGTCCCCCGGCTACACCACATGGAGGTAAATACTTTAAATATTGTACAGATAGATACATTTCACTGAAAGAAGACTTCATTTTTATTTTAAAAACATTTCAAAGATTTTTAAATAGTCACCTGTCTTAACCGAGAATCAAACCCGCAAAATGTGAAAAAAATAACCCTGTAATTTTATGATAGCGATCGATCGGCTTAATCGTAAGGAAACATAACATCTAAAATAAAAGGCAGATCAGGAAATTTTACATTTAATTTAAATTTGGCTCAGAAAAAGAAGTATCCTTTTCTCTAATACATTTCAGTACTTACTAGGCTGTAGGTATGCAAACTCTTTGTGTGCTCACAATCACTTCGGCTGGTTTATTTTGTTTTTTAGTGAATTTCATTTTCGTTTGTTTGCTATTGTTCTGATGGGAGACAGGAATGCACGGCCCAGTAATGCCCGGCCCCGGAATGCCCGACCCCGAAATTGTGGGTTTTGGGACGCCAATTCCGGGGCCGGACATTCCAAGCCGCACATTACTGGGCCGTGCATTCCGAAGCCGTGCACTGCCTGTTCGACCCCGAAATGTCCGGCCCCGGAATTGTGAGACGTCTCTCATTGGCTGGAAATACTGGCTTCTGATTGGTGGAATATTTTCGATTTAACTTAGACGAATCTAAGGCTATGGTCATAGTAGTGAGGTTTTTTTGTAAGCAAGTTTAACATTCACTTGACACATAGCATAACCTAATATTATTCATATTTGTTTAGTTTAAAATAAAAACAAACTCAATTCTGCTATTTGTTAAAAAAAATAACACTATGAAGACTGAGTTCAAGTGCATTATATTTATTGAGTCAAATTTGGCTAGAGTAGGTTATTGTGGCTAAATTTCAATTGGATTATAGGTTAGGTTGGAACTTAGAAGAAGCAAAACCGAAGCGTAGCGGAGCGAAGCGTATGCAAATTAAAAAAAACATTTAATGATGTTAATAGATTTTTTGAGATAGAGACACTTTGAAAATACCCTAATCTCTGATGTAGCAGTTGTCTATGGTACTCGGGACGCAAATTCTGGGGCCGGGCATTCCGGGGTCGAGCACTATTTTGTACGGCCACGGAATGCTCGGCCCAGGAATGCCCGACCGCGGATCACGAAATTTTTTTGTACCACAAAAAAATTTCAGCAGCTTTGCAGTGGTATCGCGAAAGATATCCCGATAGAGAAACGCTATCTCGATTTGTGATAGAAAGATGATGGGTAATTTGAAAAATGTCACAAGTTTTGATTGCCATTCACGGCAACCACAACATCAAATGATGAAGAACTGGACATTCTGATGTACTTTGAGGCGAACCCAAAGAGTTCACTGAAGGAAGGTGAAGAGGAACTTGGAATTTCAAAAAGTAAGATACAACGTGAGTTGAAGAAACACAAACATAAAAGTTATGTTGAAGGGCGATTAGTTCAAAAATTACCCTCGGGTACCTAAAGACGACTTGATTTCTGCCGCCAAATCGAGAGACTCGTTCTTGATGATCGAAATGATCTGAATAACATTTTTTGGTCAGACGAGTCAAATTTCAGTAACAATGGTATGTACAACCGGCGTAAAGATAGTTATTGGTCCAGTCAGAATCCCTTACGAATCCGTGAGACTAATGATCAAGTGCGTTTAGCTTTCAACTGTTGGTGTGGGATTTTGAAAAACCGGGTTCTCTTAATTCATTTTTACGGAGGGCATATATTTTGAAATACTTGCGATTTTAAGAAGCGAGTTTAATAATCAAATCGCATATTTATTCTGCAGAAACGGGCTGTACGTGCCATTTACGAACTCGGCCCGAGGAAGTCGCTAAGAGACAAGTTTAAGGAGATCAACATTCTGACTCTGCATTCCCAGTACATTCTTGTGAATATATTATGTCAAGAAAAATATCCAAATCTTTAAGAAAAAATGCGATAACCATAATTTTAATACAACAAATAAGAATGCTCTCAAGAGCAGGGCAAAATTTCGTAATATTCGTAACTTTAGGGACATTAACCTAGAGTCTCTTAGGTCGGATGCCTTGTCGATCGACTGGTCCCCTGTAATATCCAGCGAGAACATGGATGAGAAAATCAACAAGTTCAATATCATAGTCCTAGGTCTCTACGACAAGCATGCACCTATAAAAAAAGTGAGAGTGAAACACCTACCCGCCCCTTGGCTAACAGATACTATTAAGCGTCTAATGGCCAAGAGGAACAGAGCCAAGTGTAAATACCGTAAGAATCCGACAGATGATAATTTTCTTTCTTACAAATGTCTTCGCAACCGCTGCAACCGTCTCTGTCGTGATTCTAAGCGTCGGCACATCCACGAGAGTATTGAAAGTTACACAACAGCTCAGGTGTGGAAGTTTCTAAAAAAACTTGGCATAGGTAAGACTCAGGACTTTCATGCTGGTAATGTAGATCTCAACGGTCTCAACCAGTTCCTTTCTGCCCCACCTGTTGTGATGGATCCCATTGTCAAACAAGCCACTCTTCAGAGCCTGCGCTCTAAGTCCTTACCCGACACCACACCATTCAACTTGAGCAATGTTGGAATCTATGCGGTCAAGAAGGCGGTACTAGCAGTGAGCTCGAAAGCCGTAGGTGATGATAAAATCTGCCTTAAAATGCTTTTAACAATCCTGGATGAACTACTGCCAGCTATTACACATGTTATAAATTTTTCCCTATCGAATGGCATCTTCCCCACCATGTGGAAAAAAGCATTAGTCATCCCGCTCCCTAAAACTTCCAGTGCCACCTCTTTTAAAGAGTATCGACCTATTTCAATCCTACCCATCCTCTCTAAAGTCCTTGAATCCATTGTCCATACCCAGCTCTCTTCTTACCTTCTCTCAAACAATCTGCTGAACATGTACCAGTCAGGATTCAGACCGGGTCATAGCACCGTCACGGCTCTCATGAAAGTCACAGATGATATCCAGGTAGCCATGGACCGCAAACAGCTTTCCGTGCTTGCTTTACTTGAATTCAGTAGTGCCTTCAACTGCGTAGATTTTGACATTCTCGTTGAGCTTCTCAGATCTCTGAACGTCTCCTCCTTCTCTGCTAGCTGGTTCGACTCTTATTTGAGGGATCGGCAACAGCGTATCAGGTCGGAAGAGATATCCACTGAATGGTGTGACCTCTCTACAGGCGTCCCTCAAGGTGGTATTCTTTCTCCTCTTCTATTCTCGATCTTTATCAACACCATCTCGGACGTCCTGTCCTCCTCATATCATCTTTACGCTGATGATCTCCAGATTTATCGCCACTTCTCTCTCAACGATGCACACTCTGCTGTGGAGGCACTCAACGCTGATCTTGAGGGAATAAGAAGTTGGGCTTCATCCTTCGGACTCCTGGTCAACCCGAGCAAGTCCCAGGCCATGATAATAGGTACTAGACATTCTCTTAACTTGTTGCAGCAACATCCCATTCCATCTGTCACTTTTAATGGTACCACAATCGTATATAGCGATAAAGTTAAAAACCTGGGTCTAATCTTCGACAACCAGTTGTCCTGGTCATCGCATGTCAATGAGGTAAGTCGCCGAGTATTTTCTACCTTTCACTCTCTCAGGAGACTTCAGTACTTTTTGCCTCGACATACCAAAATCACTCTTGCTCAATCTCTCATTCTACCCCTCATCGATTACGCTGATGTCTGCTGGGTCAGTGCTAACGAAGAACTACTGAACAAACTCGAACGACTTCAAAATCTCGGAATTCGGTTCATCTTCGGGCTGCGCAAATACGACCATGTGTCACAACATCGCAGTGAGTTGTAATGGCTGCCGATTCGTCTTCGTCGGGATTCACACATCCTCAATTTCCTCTACAACATTTTACGTAATCCACGCTACCCAACTTTCTTACGAGACAGTTTTCAATCTCTTTCTTCCAGCAGACCTCGGAGAACTCACGCAGTTTCCATGCTCACAACTCCACAACATAACACCGCTTACTATGAGAACGGGTTTAGAGCCCGGGCCATTCGGTTGTGGAATGCACTCCCCTGCACCATCAGGGACAGTCCTAATCTGAATATCTTTAAAAGTCGTGTGAAGAAACATTACCTCTCCCTTTAGAGTTATAGGTAGTATGCATGTAAGTATGTATTAGTATAGTGTATAAAATAGTATTTGTATTATATAATAAGTATTTAGTATATTATTATAGTTATTATTTAATTTATTTTATTTATTATTTTATATATTGTACACATAGGTCTACCCCTGCTCAACCATCAACTTTTCCCTTGTTTGCTGGAAGAGATCTCTTATAAGAGATAAGCTCGCCTTTGTACACTTTTTTTATGTAACTCTTGTTTTTGTATGATTTGTGTGCAATAAATAAATTATGAATGAACTGTCCAGCTAGTCAAGTAGACTCCACAAATTTGCAATTCCTTCATCGGCCAATATATACGCTTTTAAAATAAAGGTCCTCGATACTATTCAAAGCGTTGACACATAAATTGAAAACGATTAATGAAAGTAAATTATGATTGAAGAAATATCAGGAAGGGTATTCTTTCTCCTCTCTTATTCTCTGTCTTCATCAACTCTATCTCCGATGTTATCTCCTGTTCATATCATCTCTATGATGATGATCTTCAGATTTATCGTCATTTTCTCTTCAGTGATGTGAACCTGGCTATAGACACACTGAACGCTGACCTGAAGAACAATAGAACCTGGGCTTAGTCATACGGATTGCTGGTGAACCCTAGTAAGTCCCAGGCAATTATTATAGGTACCAGGCATTCTTTAAACGTATTGCAACGATTGTCCATACCGCCCCTTACCTATGATGGTACTTTAATCGCCTACAGTGACAAGACCAAAAATCTGGGTATCATGTTTGATAGACAACTCTCCTGGACTAACCATGTCAGCGAGGTCAGTAGGCTCCAGAACTTTCTGCCCCATCAAACAAAAGTTACTCTTGATCAATCTCTTCTTCTCCCCTTGATTGATTATGCCGATGTTTGTTGGGTTAGCACCAACAAAGAGCAACTGACAGACTTGAGCGACTGCAAATTCTCGAGATTCGGTTTATCTTCGGACTGCGCAAGTTAGACCACGTCTCGCAGTATCGTAAGGAGTTAAAATGGCTGCCGATCCGACTTCGTCGGGACACACACATCCTCACTTTTCTATACTACCCTAGCTTTCTCCGTGAGCTTTTTCAATTTCTCCCTTCGGCTCGTCCACTTAGAACTCATACGGCTTTCCTGCTCTATCCCTCATCACAATACCGTCGCATATAAGCAGTGTTTTCGATTGCGAGCGATCACTCTTTGGAACTCGCTTCCCTGCACTATCAGACATAGTCCGTCTCTCCCCGTCTTCAGGAATCGTTTGAAGAAGCATTATCTTTCTCTATCCTAGATTTGAGCTTTGTATATATTAGTTTATTTATGAGTATTTATATTTTATCTTACATTTATTACTTGTGTATGTAGTGTATTATTATTAGTTCAATGGTTCAGTAATATATGTATGTATCTTTATTAGAGCACATGGGTCTATCCTGTCCACTAAATTATTCTGATCAACCTTGGGTTTGCTGGAAGAGATCTCTATTTAGAGATAAGCACGCCTTTGTAGATGGTCTTTCCGTTTTATTGTATCTTATGTTGTTTTATGTGCAATAAATATAAACGAAATAAATACTTACGAAATATTACTCAGTGTCAAATTATTTAGAAGACGTAAATCATTGGGGATAATCTGCCTTCTTCTTCTTCCATTGGCTATCTTAAAAATCAACATTGGTGAAATCAATGTATGACAATGTAGTGGTTCTGTGAGAAGATTAGACCTCCCGAGCTCTTCGACAAACATACATACTTAAACATATTGACGCGACTGGCGGACAAAAGGCTTTATCATAATGTGATACAAATTTATTTTATGCAACAATTAAACGAAGAAAGTGCAATTTTAATTTGCATTTCAGGTGCTTGAATTTTCCAATTACTATGCAGACTTTTGAGAAAAATAGGTGCATAAGTTTTGGTGATTACTCGCGTTTTTTTGGTCATAGGAGCTCAAATCTGGTGTCTATGGGTTTGTCTCGTAGAAGCGGAGAGAACTGCTTAGTCTGATAGGTATACATTTTCCGAAATAAAATCAAAAACTGAAATCCGATATAACAAATACGTTTGCTACAGCAAACTTCCCCCCCCCGCCCCCCTTTTATTTTTCCCTCCACTCACCCCATCAAACCCCCGACTCCTTGAAGTTTATGGAATGAACAACTGCAACAATTATAAATAAAATAACCCGACTGCATTTTCTTTCACAAACTTATGAATGCACCTGGTTGCGTACATGGAGAATGAAAGTAGTCGCACTAATAACTTTGTAACGCCATTACTCCGCCATATAATTATCGAACCTGCTCACATTTCACGAGAATTGGTTGAGAAATGCGACATGTAGGCGAAAAAAAGACAGACAGAAGGACAAATGCATTTTTGGTCAATCTCGAAACTGGACGTTTCACTCGCTTGGTCAATTAGTTATAAGTATTTCCTTTGAAAAAGAGAGTTATTTGGGACATAAACCTTGTATTAAATGAATAGCGTGCTCTATGAGATATGTAATTATCCAACAGAAAAAATAATATTTTGATTGATTGGAATAAGATCTGCGCAGCAATGTTGACTCTCTCACATACACATGGATGTTGGCTGGAAAACCGAACCAAGGCACGCTATTTGATGAACGAACACGGCTTCGAAAAATCTTTAAACATCATCTAAAAAACTGCATGGATGCAGAGGAGCAGATCAAAATGTACGTAATCGTGAAGGTGTCTTTCCCCAAAGGCTCAAAAAGGCCCAAGTTAGACCGATCCACAAAAAAGGCGATAAGTTAGACATTAACAACTATAGGCCCATATCTCTCCTTCTGACACTATCAAAAATATTTGAAAAGGTAATGGGACACAGACTCCGAGCTTTCCTGTCATTGAATAATATCTTATCACCTGAGCAATTTGGTTTTAGGGAGGGTGTCTCCACAGCAGATGCAATTTTTGATATGTGTGACTTTGTGGCAGAAAGTTTGGATCATAAGGAAAATGTTATATCTGTCTTACTAGATCTGTCAAAGGCCTTCGGCCATGTAATTCACAACATCCTACTTGATATAATGGATGGGTATGGAATCAGGGGAGAAACAAATAAATGGTTCAGATCGTACCTGGAAAGGACAGCAAAGCGTAGTTTATCCTATCTTGGATAAATCCAAAACCATGTTGAATATTGAATCTGAGAAATTAAACATAGGCAGAGGAGTACCACAGGGTAGCATACTAGGCCCTATACTTTTTCTCTTGTATGTAAACCACCTACCTAAAATCGTAAACGATAAAGTTGTTATGTTTGCTGACGATGTATCTGTTTTTTAGGGTTCCGTACCCGAAGGGTTCCAAACGGGACCCTATTACTAAGACTTCGCTGTCCGTCCGTCCGTCCGTCCGTCCGTCTGTCACCAGGCTGTATCTCAAGAACCTAGCTAGCTAGAGAGTTGAAATTTTCACAGATTATGTATTTCTGTTGCCGCTATAACAACAAATACTAAAAAACAGGATAAAATAAATATTTAAGGGGGCTCCCATACAACAATACCACATACAAACTTATGGATGCACCTGGTTACGTACATGGAGTGTGAAAGTAACCGCACCAATAACTTTGTAAACAATATTTTAGTGTGTAAAATCCAAACTATTCACTCCACACCATCGCTTCCATTGAACGGTGGTACGGAACCCTTCGTGCGCGATTTAGACTCCCACTTGACCGGTTTTTTTAAATTCCAAAGAGACCAAAATGAAAACCTTTCGAATGTGATTTCAGAATCAGTCACCAAAATAGTAAACTGGTTTAAGACACTTAACCTTAACACAAATGCTAACAAAACACAGTTGATTCATTTCAGAAATTACAACACTAAACCTATAAACTTAAACTTAAAGCTAGACCAAAAAAATATTGAATTAGTTCCAAATGCCAGGTTCCTAGGAATATATACTGACGAAAATCTAAACTGGAAAAAACACATTGAGATCCTAGAGAACAAACTCAGTAGCTTCTGCTACGCATTACGATGGCTTTACAAAATAGCTACAAAAAAAGCCGCCTTGCAGGCATACTTCGCCTTCTTCCCATCTAGAACCCTCTATGGACTAGCAATGTGGGGAAATAGTGTAGACGTAAATAAAATTTTCATCCTACCGAAGAGATGCGTCCGTATTTTGGATAACCTTGGTAGTAACAGAGATTCGTGCAGGGATTCTTTTAAAAAACTTAAGCTACTCACTATAACAGGGTTATATATAATTGCGTTGTGTAAATTGGTCAGACGTCACCCTGAAAAATTCCCTCAAAGACCACCTGGTGTCAGCAATCGTCTGAACGAAAGAAATCATAAAAAACTAGAAGTTTCTCAATGTAGAACTACTACCTTCTCTCGGGGAATAAAAATGATAGCCATAAAGGTTTACAATAAGTTACCAGAAGCCTTAGCAGTCTTAGAATATCGTAAATTTTTTATAACACTAAAAACTATTGGTGTTTATATGTCCTTACAGCTTAAGTGAATTTTGTAATTTTTTCATTGAATCCTGTGTATATGACATTTTGAAATTATCTCCTTATTCAGACTGATTATTATGACCTATAACTTAATATTAAATGCAATTAACTGTAGCACTAGGGAAACTTCTGGTGATCATGTGTGTCCTCATAGCCTAAGTGAACTTTATAATTTTGACATGGAATCCTGTGTGTGTATGTACATTTTGAAATTATCTCCTAATTATTATGACCTATAAATTAGTATCAAATGACCACAGTTTTCTATTTTACTATTAATTAATTATAGGCGTGTTACTTTAATTTTAAATGAGGATGAATGTTGTTGTGTACATATTTTTTCATGTAAATACTTATTTTATACTAATTGCTACACCTTAAGGGTAAAATTATATTGTACCTATGTAAGTGATGCGAACTGTAACACCTCCATCTAACGTGTAATTTATTGCAATAAACAAATTGAATTGAATTGAATTAATCGCTGAGGAACTAAGCGATAAGAAGTTTGGCTCGTTCTGGCCAAAAACTGGTGCCATGATAAGCACAAGACCTGCGGTACACACACATTGACGGTTGCACCGAGAGCATCAACATTGCGGAACACTTAAGAACAGTATTTTTGGAACTTGCACCGGAAAGCTATGAAAATTCGATGCCTTTTATAGCTGATCAAGACCACAGTTTAACAGAAATATCAAGAGATGACATCATTCAGGCAATCAAGTCTATCCCGAGTGGGAAATCACCAGGCCACGATGGGCTCTCAGCCGAACACATAAAGTGTGCCTGAAGTATCCTGCCGGATCTTCTAGCACTGCAATTTAGACTTGGGTAACTCGAGAGTAAGATATAATATGACACACATATCGCTTGACGTCCATTATATCATAGTTACATCCCAGCGATATGAATCATATCTTACTCCCCAAACAAATCTCGCTCTCTCTGCCCAGGCTACACTAAACACAGTTGTGTGAGAACAAACCAACAAAACCAGACGTCGTCCAGTTTTAAAATGTCACTATTAGGCAAACAGCAACCTTATCACCTTAACATTTGGTCTACATTTGGTCCACATCTTGTTGGCAAATACACAATTGACCAAACCAACCACACATATTTCAGTCTTAAATGTCACTTTTAGGCGAATAACAACCTTATCACCATAATCCTTGGTCTAAATTTGAGCCGGATATCTAGTAGTAGCGATAGCGAAGGCGAACACACACTAACCGCACCGAACGGATCGACGGCGCCGAAGGAATCTACCACGCTGCTCTCGCGCGTTGCTCTGTCGCACTCGCACGCCACGCATGACCGGATAAGCATGGATAGGTGTGCGTTCATCTGTACACCAGAGCGAGATTCGCGGAAACGAACACGTGGGTTTTTTCGGCTATCATCGGTTGGATTAAGATGAGCGAGAAAGAGTATGTGTTTGTCATACTATAATAGGCATAATGTTTCCAAAAGTTTGCTTATTGATTTGAATCTTATCGCATTGCAATAAGCTAGAAAAGCAATAAAAAATCTATGGGATATAACGTTCATAATAATGTATGAAGAAGCTATGGAGGCCTCAGTTCGCTGCCAAGGCAAAAGTGATCAAGGGATCAAAGCGGGCAATAAAAAGTGGTCTCTAGGTAAGTTGGTTAAGGCATAGTTCAAATGGTGAAATTAAAATGCAACTCGTTTGTTATATATTTCGTTGCAATTCGTTTGTTATATATTTTGTATTGAGTAGGTTATTTTTCGAGACTCTTCCAACTCATCAACTCATTAAACAAATATAAGAGCCTTGTAAATAAATAAATAATACCTTTGACACTATTTACACACATTGATCTAGCCCCAAACTAGGATTCCCTGTATCTTGGGTACTAGACAACGATACACGTACTTATATAGATAAATATTATACTTAGATAGATAAACAACCATGACTAGGGTACAAACATCCGTTCTCATCAAACAAATATTTGCCCCCGCCGGGACTCGAACCCGGGACCCTTGGCTTCTTAGGCAGGGTCACTGCCGACTCGGCCATTCGGGTCGTCAAGTAAGTAAAAGAGTAAGAAAAAATAAGTGGGAGTTGGAGCGTTATGAGAAGCCATAGATTTGAATGAGTGAGATATGATAGAGATTAATGTGTCACCGAATCAATAGATATGAGATATGATTACTCCTGATAAAGACACACTTTGCGCAAGTCTACTGCAATTTAAGAACATGATGGAAGTGAACTACACAAAAACAGTCGTTGTTCCGATATTGAAAAACCGACAGCTAGATTTATCGTCTTCTGCCAGCTACAGACCAATATCACTGTCTACAATATGTGCCAGAATAATGGAGTGATTAATATTGCATAAAATATTCGCAAAGCTGCACCATAAGCAGACAATAGAGCAGTATGTGAAAAAAAACACCAGCGCATATGCGTGTGGAATAAAATACGGAATAAAATACAATAATTATTATTATTATTACATACACAAGCCGTAAACGAACACTGCCTTTATGATAGCAGAGACGGAAATTATCTTCTCGAAGTTTTTTTTTCTCAGTATCAAGGACACGACACTATGACAAATAATTTTAAAACAAAACTAAATCTCTTCGTCGTGAAAGAGCTGGGAACACTAAAATATTGCTTGGGTATGACAGTGACCTGTGAAAACGGAGGAATAACTCTCGACCAAACAAACTACATCGAGTTCATTATTTATTTATTTTTTAGAAGTTTAGCATAGCTGTGTTGCCACACCAATGGAGATTGGTGTGTAAGTCTCACTGTGGTCCAATGTAGAGAAGAGGCAAAAAATTACGTTTGCTAAGTATATGTAAATATCTACAGTAATAAAGTACTTTTGAGTTTGAGTCTCACTACCAACCTGACAATGAGACCAGCAGCCTTATGGCGTAACTCTATGAAGTTCATAGCGTGTGTCTATGGTTCATCTCATGCTCATACAATTTCATCGATTGCGGGGTATCACCGAAGGCTTCTAGGCTTCATTCAATGATATTGGGTTTGGCCTCCATTATGATGCTACTTGCCTGATACCAATTTGACAGATGAAGCTGGTGCAAGGTGTCAAACGTAAAAGTCTATATGAAGTTCATAGCTCAGACGACTTACGCCATAAGGCTGCAGAAGCCAGAAGCTGATTGGATCTCTGATGTATGTTGCTATAAGCATCAGATCAGTAATCTCGTACCTGCGCCAATTCACATTGGCACATTGGAAAGCTGCAAAGAGGGTATGGGGTACCTCGCATTCTACGTTTATTTTTGTGTAGGGTAGCCATGACTTCTGTTGTAAAATAAACTAAATTGTATGGTAAAAACGTATTCATGATTATAATAGAGATGTTTGTTATTTTTTTTTGTCCTAGAATGACCATGTACTTTTATGTTCCTGTATCACCCTAAATATCATAGGTGGAACCACACCCTAATCTTACAGATATATTTGCTAGATAACTTTTCGCACCTGGCAGTTAATATTTAAAGATACATGCCAGATTTCTAAAACTCAAATCAAAATATATTTTTATATTATTCTTTTCGACCCCTAAAACATAACTTTTCGTTGAAAAAATATCAAAAAAAAATGTCCTGCCAAGTATAGTAAGTGAAATGTCACTCGAGTGCTATCGACACCGCCCAAACAAACTCGCCCAAAACATACCATATATTATGGACAATATTATTATGAGTGTAGTTAGCATAAGCAAAAAAATATTACAGTCAAACTTCTACAAATCTATGGTCAAATCATATGATCAATGAGTGATCGAATCGTCTTTTTGCTTCTGTCTTTGGTGATTTGAGCCCTCGGGATTACATTTTGTGCATCTAAATAAAATCGGAGAGAGGCAGAAGTCCAAAATGAAAGGTGCAATCTTCAATATCGACGGTGGTTACCTGGAAGGCTTGTGCCGTGGTTTCAAGTGTGGCGTACTTCGCCAATCGGACTACCTAAACTTGGTCCAATGCGAGACATTGGAAGGTAAGGATACTCCCACTTGTCCTTGTACATCTCTTTCATTGAGTGAAGCAAGACTCATATTGACCTGTAGGGTAACGTTTCAGACTTGAAGCTGCACCTGCAGGGCACGGACTACGGAACGTTCCTGGCCAATGAGCCCAGCCCTCTCTCCGTCGCCACCATCGACGACAAGCTGCGCGAGAAGCTCGTCATCGAGTTCCAGCACCTGCGTAACCACTCCGTCGAGCCGCTCTCTACCTTTCTCGACTTCATCACCTACAGCTACATGATCGACAATATCATCTTGTTGATCACCGGGACTCTTCACCAAAGACCCATCTCGGAACTTATCCCCAAATGCCACCCACTGGGATCCTTCGAGCAGATGGAAGCCATCCATGTGGCGGCCACCCCGGCTGAGCTGTACAATGCTGTGCTTGTGGACACACCGCTGGCTCCATTCTTTGTTGACTGTATCAGCGAGCAAGACTTGGATGAGATGAACATTGAGATTATTCGTAACACTTTGTACAAGGCGTACTTGGAGGCTTTCTATGAGTTCTGCAAACAAATTGGGGGAACCACTGCTGATGTTATGTGTGAAATCCTGGCAGTAAATATCATTCTTTAACACTGAAGCTATAAATTAGTGTGCAATTTAGACACAAATGTCAACAGTGCATTTTTTTGCAGTTTGAAGCAGACCGTCGCGCCATCATTATCACAATCAACTCCTTTGGCACTGAACTATCCAAGGATGACCGAGCCAAGCTTTACCCTCGCTGTGGCAAGCTGAACCCTGATGGTTTGGCAGCGTTGGCCCGTGCTGATGATTATGAACAAGTAAAGGCAGTGGCTGAATATTATGCAGAGTATTCTGCTCTGTTTGAGGGGGCTGGCAACAATGTGGGAGACAAGACCCTTGAAGACAAATTCTTTGAACATGAGGTAAATAAACATTCTGTCTGGTAAGTAGGTACTATCGAACCAACTGAATCATGACCCTTTTGCCTGATAATTCGTTTGAAACTTTCAAACTTGTAAGATCTATCAAAATGTCAGTGTCTAATCAAATGATAACAAGTTCGTTACCAAGGAAATAAACCTTCAAGCGAATTTCGACCTACTTGCATTTAAGGGGTTTAGCAAAATAAGCTTATGGTGGGTCATGATTCAGATGGTTCGATAGTACATTGAATTCAGTTTTTATTTAGTATCTGTCACAACTAGTGACAAATATTTATTAATCAATCAATCAGCCCACTATCAGCAACTCACTGCTGGGTGTAGGCCTTTTATTTATGTGTACATTCTGAGCCTTAATTAGTAATTTTTAAATAAAATTTTGTTTCTAGGTGAGCCTAAATGTGTACGCGTTCCTTCAACAATTCCACTTTGGCGTGTTCTACTCATACCTGAAGCTGAAGGAGCAGGAATGCCGGAACATTGTCTGGATCAGCGAGTGTGTTGCCCAGAAACACCGCACCAAGATCGACAACTACATTCCCATATTCTAAAAAGTATGTTGAGGCCATGAACGGTTTTCATATAAATGTTAATATAATCAGTAATATCAATATGTTCTATAGACCACTGCATGAAAGCAAAAATTTATTTGGTCTAGCTCACAAACTTGCTTCTTTGTACAGTTTAGGTGGTCAATGATATTTAAGAAATATTAAGCCTAGCTATAGCAATCTTCATAGGAATTGTTCCAGACTCAGCTGAGTTATATTTGTGTTAAATTTACATTTGTCAATAAAGTTCTTCTGTACTAAAATAAATAGAGATGAATGTTAAATTCCAAATTATAAGACATAGTTAAATATAAATTTTATTTATTTGAATTATGGTGTCACATAATAAATCTATGTAATCAGTATTATATGCCGGGCTTTTTATATTCATATCATTTTAGTTGCTTTTGATGTCTTGTTATGTATGCGCCACAGATTTAGTAATAATTCTACAATGGTGTAAAATAGATAATCTTATTTGATAGGCAAATACATATAAATATCCTGTTAATGTCTGTATTATTTGAGCAACTTATACATTTTCTCTTAGAATATGGTGCCTATCTATCTACATAGGAACAAGACTGAGAATATGGTGATTTTATTTTCTGTGACAGCAAGCAGATGAACAAGAAAAACTTGCTCTTGCTCCTTTAGCTTAGCAGATTGGGAAGACCTTATTAATTTACAAAATAAGCATAATCTCGGGTGGCATTATAATTAATTTCAAACACACTTTCCATTTGTTGATTTTTCTTTACTCCTATTTGATAGTTGTTCTTCAATCAATTCAGTTCTTGGTCCATTGTAACTCAGGACTTGTATTGGCTTCTCCATCAGCAGATATGAGTGCTCTTTCCAGAAATTATCCTTCAGCATGTCTTGATGAGTGTCAACAACAACAGCAGCAGCTATATTGCTAGTTTCAGGGTCTTGAATCCTATTTCTAAGCAACAATGTGCCTCTTTTGAAGATCTCTGGTTCATTGTTGTAATTTATATTAAATTCTTTGAACAGTATTTCATTTTTATCTGCAGACACTGTTCCACACAGACGTTTTTCAGCCTAAAAAGAAGAGATATTGCAATTAAATAGAAATAATAAATTTATTGCACACAACAAAACATGCTGATACCAACCTGTGCTGGAGTTAAGTGACCTAGAAGCACAAGCTTCCAGAATGTAGTGTTGTAAAGATTGTTGATGTGAACATCAGCTTGTCGCCACTTCATGTAATCAATCAAGTTAAGTTCAGAAGGATACACTATCACTCGGCCATCAAATATGGGAGGATACTGTAATTTCTCTTCTCCAAAGAATTTGCTCCAGTAATAAACATAGGAACTAGAAAATTTACTGTTTATTGTAGTAAGAAGTTTTGCAGCTCTGCGTTTGTATAAACTGGTTTGTTTTTTGAACACAAATGAATATTCATCACTTTGGCCAAACGCCATTAGCACATCATGTAATTCACTAAGAACAGAATAAGCTGCATAGTTCATTAGTCTTAATGCTCTGATATCATTAGGCTTTTCAAACTGATGATCTTCAGCAAACTTGTGGAAGCATTTTCCATCCAATCTGACCACTATCCAAGAATTTGGTAAAAGTTTATCATCACATTCGAAATTCTTTACATATTCGAAAGAACTTTTTGCCATTTTACTGTATACCAAAGTATTCACTGATTTCGTGAAACTTAATACTCGCAGCATGAATTATTTGGTCCTCAATCCACCGATAGAAATCAATAAAATTATCAACTAAGACTTGATTTCTAGGTTATGTATTTGGCATTTTCAATGACATGATTTGATTGATTGATTGACGCCATCGTGGAGCCCGGTCCGTTATTTCTGTCATAACGGCATGTTCCGAATCGCACCATAATCGATTATAGCGTCTACGAGGTCGTTCCGAATGAGTTTTAGCGTGGCAGCGATAGTTCAAAATTGTTGATAAGACGTCAAGAATGACATCATTAATGCCGCTATGTTGTGCTATCATCGCCAAGACGCCCATGCTTCTGAGCGTAGCGTCAGCACTGTAAGCGAGCCATCAAAAGTGACAGCTGTCACGCTGACAGCTGACAATCAAACTTAGAACAGCAATCAGCAGCGACTCCTGGCGCTCCTTAATTGTTTATTTCCTCACTTATTTACTCAAAACAAAGCTAATATAACAACTACGACTCGAAATGTCCATTACGTCAATAACTAACAAAAGGTGGGTTGTAATAGTGTCATCTGTCAGTATCAACTTCTACCGTCGCGTTCAAAGCGTTCCGAATGGATATCTATGATGGTCGCCATTTCCCACTCGGAACGGCCATGATAGTCGTGACGTCACGTGAGCGATGATGTCTTTGTTGACGTGACTTGGAACGCGACAAAAGCCTGACAAAATGACATCTATGTACAGATGTAATGAATAATCCTTTCCTATCGGCAAAACTCGGAACAACGATAACACCCGAATGGTGCCGATGTGTCTATGAATTACTGTATTATTAAATTACGTGTAGGGTGTAGGTATCAAATAAATCGCATACTTTATTTATCAATGTCAAATTTCAAATTGCCCGTTTGACGTATATTACACTGAGATGTTAAAACCACAACGATTCTATCATATAAAGAATTCGTTAGGTAAACAAAAATATAACTAGTTACTGAGGACGTTTTATTTCAATAAAACGCACTGATAAAAACCAAATTCCGGTTGGGATGATCTAATGATTCTATAAGGATTGGAACCCCAAAAGTCTAACTATAAGTCAAAACTACAGTAGGATTTTGCAGACCTTTTTTATAACAATAAATTTTTGTAATTAATATAAATAAATATGATTTTCTGATTGGATGAACGACTTCGATTATGACACCGGGATAAGAGGAGGAGGAGCGGGGTGGACAGTGTGATGCGAAACAATACTTCCAACTTCCATATCACAATCAGAATCAGAACTATTTTCTGGTGTATCATCGTCAGAGTTTTCATGAACGGTGATTACAAAACTAGCCATATAATTTTCAAACTCAGGTTCGTGTTTTCGGTACTCGTTTTCGCATTTGATGGCGTGGTCACATACTTTGGCCCAAACATCGGAACCAATCATATTAACCTTTTCCTGTACCAATTGTTTCACAGTAGTCATATTCATACTGATGTTTCTTTTGGATACGTATCCCTTTATTTGAGACCATATGTTTTCAATCGGGTTGAACTCAGGATGATATGGTGGCAATCTTAGTACGCTGTGTCCATATTCGTTCATAAGTTTATCTATAGAGTATTCTACAAAGTCTTGTTTGTACTTGCAAATAATTTCATATATTTCAAGTTTTGTTAATGACGGATCAATCGGAACGTTATGTTTGGATAGCCAATCAATCATGTCTTGCTTCCTGGTATTTGAATTAGGAGGTTTTTCTACCTACTTATTATGATATGCAGCATTATCTACTACTAGTACCGAATGTGGAGCTAAGTTTGGAATGAGTTGATTACGAAGCCATTTTTCATAGTTTTCATTGTTCATCGCGTTGTGATAGTCACCTGTTTTATCAGTAGACTGATACATTAACAATGCCCCAGGTATAAACCCCTTTCTACTACCAGCGTGCACTATTATAAGACGTTGTCCTTTAGAAATTAACTGTTTCACTCCGTTTTCTGACGAGTCAGCCCAGCTTTTACCTGCCAAATGTGAGGTATGGATGTATGTTTCATCCATATAAACAATCTCTCTCCCTTGCAATCTGTACTTTTTTATCGCGGCTAAAAACTTTACTCTTTTTAAACGAACATCATCTTTCTCGATAAGTAATTTTCTGTTGTTTTCAACTTTTTTATACCGAAATCCCATTTTTCTAAGAATTTTTCTTAGCGTAAAGTCACATCCCTTAAAATTTATGACTTCGGATAACTTGGACTTCAGGGCTTTAATTGTAGGTACTTGTTTGTATATCAAATGGAAATTATACACTGTGCCGGCACGTACGCCCGCCACAGATATGCGGAAATATCTCATCACGTACTATGTCTTATGCACGTCATCAATAACATGTACCAACCTAGTATATAAGCTAGGATTTCCTATAATAAAATAGTCTAGTATAGTCTAGTATTTGCGCGCATCTCAAGCCTTTTACTTTACTCCCGAAGATGTTACCCCCCTGATAATTGCCTCTGGCAAAGTGGTGACCCGACTTTTGAACATCAGCAACCTTCGGTAATAGCAGCATGGACCCAGCCGCGAAGAAAACTCCGTGTGCTGCCAGCTTAGAAGTGCAAGCAAGAAGCACTTCGTCCAAGATCGCCGAGCCCCGAATTCTGCATACCTATTTCAAACCACGCTGCAGAAATCCATAATCAAGACCCCACCCAAACCAAGACGACATCAAGCAAGCCATGACGGACCAGAAGCCAAAAGATTTCAACTGAAGATTTCCCGCATCGAACTCAAGATACCGCAAGAATATTGAACCGATAGTCAGCCGACTGCTGATTTATCAAAATGGAGCTCGCACCAGCAGAAACGAACGCGTCGGCAAATTCATTCACAGCAAGCAGTTTTTTTTTCAAGTTCAAGACATACGAAGCCGTTCCAGCCCCCAGAAGAGTATTGAAACATCATCGATATACCCAATTCAACGAATATTGAAATCATCCAGGAAGAACATCGCACGAAGAATAATCAAATCACTGAAGAGAGAGAGATATATATTTATATATAAACGATTGGTGTACAAGATGTGCCCTATGTTGCCAAATCCCAAGGTTTTTAGGCACACAAATTTCATCAATCGACAACTTAATATTCACTCAAGAGTGAAGAGCACGCACGTACATATGACGTACGAGATCATTGACTGCCTACAGCCAAGGTTACAGATTTAATGCTGACGCTGATTCAGCACAATCGTCCTTGTGTAGGTACGGTCGCAATTATAAACAAACAGTGATTACAACTTCAACGACGTGCGATGTAAATTGACACATCGATTCCTGAAAAACATGGACGGCTGCAGCATCAGACGACTCTCCTGCGGATCTTTTCCAGTTATAGGTTAGGTTAGTTTACTAACCGCGAAGCCCCATTTTCCTAGTGTTTTTATGTTTTCCAGTTTTTAGTTTATTTTATGTAGTGTGCGGCCAGACACAAGACTCGCCTGTAGGTAAATATTACGTTATTCTTTAAACTTATGTAGAATTCACATAACCGTAGTTCCTTTATTTTCCTAATTCGTGTAAGAGTTACCTTTAGATTAAGTTGAAATATGCTCTATTACTGTCTAGTTTTATTTAACAATAACTTTCCTTATATATAAAAATAGATTAAGTTAAAGTATGCACAATTAAGATCTGGTTTTATGTTTATTAAAATACTACTAGTTATTATTGCAGTTGATATAAGTTTGTTATTCGATTCATTTAAGGTTATTGTTTGATTCTAACTTAGATTTTTGTTCATTGTTATAAGTACATTCATTTATTTATTTTCCCTAAAGGGGGGAGTATCTGTGCCGGCACGTACGCCCGCCACAGATATCAATAACATGTACCAACCTAGTATATAAGCTAGGATTTCCTATAATAAAATAGTCTAGTATAGTCTAGTATTTGCGCGCATCTCAGGCCTTTTACTTTACTCCCGAAGATGTTACCCCCCTGATAATTGCCTCTGGCAAATACACTAATCGGCGTATAACGTTGTAGTCAAAATCGTCAAGACAAAATAATTTATTTGGTCTACCCAACTTTGCCGACTTCGGACTATTGGAGGTGGATTGATTTATGTATTATTTTTGCAATATTTTATTTACTGTTCGTTGAGAAATTCCACTGGCCTCCGAAACTAGTTTTTGGACTTTACAAAAGTAAGCACTATAGTTGGTATGTTTGAATTTATCATTTTCAGTTAAGAAATATAAATAAATATTGAAAATAACTTCGCAGGCTTGCCGATCTAAACGTTTCCCTTTTCTTAGTGCTTTCGGCATGTCTGTTATAAATTTTTAATGTGGATCGAATAAAATCAATGTTTATTATTTACAAAAAAGGACAGACAAGAGTGAAATGTAAAGTCAAAAAAAATAAATATGGGTGGCCTGCATTAATACACGAGTCCATGAAGTTTATCACAAAATCTAACATAAATATCAACAAAATATTTCTGTGGTATTAACTACTCTATATAGATACTTCCTCTTGCAATGCGACCGTTCCCTACGTTGTCTCGATGGGTACTGAGTGCGATTGAAGTAGTAAGACAAAAACGAACATTTCCGAGAAAATACGAAAGGAAAGGATTATTCACTACATCTGTACTAGTGAGTGACGGCCATTTCTTATTATATGTCTGTGGTGACGGCCGACAGCGGCAATCGTGGTATATCCGCGATAATTTAACAATTGGCGTTTGTTCAGTGTGCATTGCCATCGCAGTGGCGGCCGCTGCATTCTGCGGTGGCCAATCGGTCTACCGTTGTTTTCTGCGGCGGGCGGCTGATCCAGCGGCCGTTGCGTTGGCTGCGGCTTACAGGGACCTAGACCTTTTACTGTACGAAATTCCTTCTACGGTGTACGCTTGTATTTTCTTTGGCTAAACCTGTATGGTTAAAATATGGGAAGGACTTTAAGAAAGCGAGTGGTTTCAAATGCTTTTGCCGGTCAGAGTATCGATAAGGGGGCGGAAGCTTGGAAGCTCTAAATGCACCTATAATGCATTTTTCCTATGCATTATAGGTGCATTTAGAGACGATATCAGAAAACGCGAAGTGTCGGAAATCATAAATTTTCGAGGATTTTTTTAAAAACGCCTATTGCTAACATTGCGGACCGTGAGAATGAGGTAGCATAAGGGTGAGGAATAGGTGGGGAGCAACGAATTTTGCCTATGAACCTAATCTACCCAAAGGCTTTTATTTGCATATGCTCCGCTCCGCTACGCTCCGGAGTTGCTTCTTCTAAGTTCCAAATTAACTTATAATCCAATTGAAATTTAGCCACAATAACCTACTCTAGCCAAAGTAGGTGTTCAAAGCGACTCAAAAGAAAGGAAACTATGCTCACTGACGCGAATGCAAATGCAAACAATAATGGCCTAAAACTACCAGAGTCCAATAGTCTTGTGTTGGTCATGTACGAAGACGATTAGGAAACGTTACTGTGCAATGAACGAAAGGAAACGTTTCCTTACGCTAATCGAACATTCGGTCTATTCGGACATTGCTCCGAGATAGTGGCGGGCGGAAGCAATGCCTAGAGAGCAGGTGTGCGGTGCGACCCATAAAAGAAAGCAACCTTATCAACCATTCCAGATGGTCTATTGTTCTCCGAACTCGCTCTTTCCGTCAACTGACTGGCGTAGGTATTGCAATAGAGATCAGTTTTTGCATATTTCGTAATGAGACAAAATACAATTCATTCCCTTCCATCCATTCTGGGTTTTTTGTGCGTAAGTGTTAGTTATTTGTTTACAAACTTTTTTTAATCTGTTTTAGTCACTTAGCAACCGAGAGAAGTATCGCACGCCTGTTATAGTCAATAGTTAATGTATTTAAGCCTGCCTGTTTAAGTATGAAGGCAAACCAAATATTATTTATTTTTTTATTTCTGCAATGCAAACTGACACATACATTGCATAAATTTGTTAATGTTATGATGACAATGTAATATTGCTCAAGTTTTTGCTCTGCACGAAAGGAAAGGTTAACATAAAGCTCCATTTTTTTTTCTTAAGATCCAACGTCCTAATAGTACTAATTTACTAATAAAGCCTTTAGAGCTTATTGGTACACTGACTGAAATGTCCTAGGACGGAGCGCTCTCTGGTGACTGAGCAAGCATATTTTTTTATTCTTAAGATCCAACGTCCTAATAGTACTAATAGAGCTGTTATAGCGTACTAGTACACTGACTGAAATGTACTAGTACGGAGCGCTCTCTCTGATGACCGAGCAGGCACAAGACTAGAGTCCAGGGCCGTAAAACAATAAAAAAATAAAAAAGCTAGCAATGATTGAATGAATATGGATTTCTGCATTCCGTTACTAAAAACTAAATGTCAGTAAATCTAAAAGAACACATCGAAACAAGCACAAGTTCAAAAACGCAAAGAAACAAACTTTGTCATGCAAAAATATAAATAAAAATAGCTTAAAATAGTATAATCGGTTTAATTGTTCAAAACATAATTTACAATTCTGTTTAATGCACACTTTCATCTATGTATTCTCATCTTACAATAAGCGTCAACGAAACGTAACACATATTGAGGTTATTATTGCGTTATATTATTGTGTGTGCCATAAAGCAAAATATATCCATTTTCAAAAAATCATATCTGAAAAACGGTTGTGTTCCGACACCTGAAACTTTTAGACCGTGTTTTAAATGACCCAAACCAACTACCGAAAAATCAAGAAAGCCCTAGCAAACCGCCCGTTTTCTAAAGTCTAGCCGGGAGTTAGTTAAGTGTCTGATTTAACCAACCAACTGCGACATATGTATGATGAAAAACTTATCTCGTATTGAGTATAGGGTAATACAATTAAAATATAATAATTCACTTTATAAGCAAGCCAAAGTCATAGCCTTTGTTCTGGCTAATGACACTACTTTGTTTTTCTTTATACCTACCATGTTTAATTGAGCAAAATGTATTTGTATTTGTGATTACAAATCACACAGGTGAATTGGCAAATACCGCTACAAAAATAAACAACAACGTGGTTAAAGTAAGGTACATAAGTATTAAGTATTGCAAACGAACATTCATCAGAAAATGACACTAACTTAGGCCCGAAATAATAAAACTACATATAAATATCGTTCACCTTAATGGGAGGTAGGGGAGACCTCCCCCGGTTACCTACAATAGTTTTTTTTTGCGAGGAAATATATAGTTTTTGAGAAATAAATGTAATAATTTTCATATTTCAGGTAATATTTACATAATTTTTGCTACGACAGTGACATAAAGCCACCCGAAATTGCCCTAGCTCCGGCTACTACACTAGGTACTCTGCAGCGCATCCACCCAATATATATACACAGTTAGGTCATAAGTTCTGTCACACAATAAAAACTTTTGAATTTAGAACGCTGGCCACAAAAAAGTTTATTGAATTCGAATTTCGAATTTTTCATGAAAATAAAAATTTGTACTTTTTAGAATTTTCCTCATTTTTAAATATGGAGTGGACACTTAAAGAAGGCCGTGTCGCAGTTATTGCGTTGCATCGTTGCGGTTACGCGCCAATTCAGATTTTCGACTTACTGAAAAATTTGAATATAACCAAAAGATTCGTTTATCGTACCATAAAACGATACAATGAAGACTCTAGTGTAGATGACAGGTCAAGAAGTGGTCGCCCTCGCTCTGTTAGGACTCCAGCCGAAGCGCGAATTCAAAGAAATCCCATTCGTAAGCAGAAACTGTTGGCCCTTCAGATGGGGTTAAGCAGGACCACGGTGAAAAGGGTGTTAAATGAAGACTTAGGGAAGAAATACAGGACATCGTTTGTACGCTCGTTTAATGGACCTGAGACGAAGAGATGCCGCGCTTTGTTGAAGCGGTACGCGGGAAAAAAGCATCGGGAAATTCTTTTTTCGGATGAAAAAATTTTCACCGTGGAAGAGAGCTACAACAAACAAAATGATAGTGTGTACGCACACAGCAGTGAAGAAGCGAGCAACCGTATTCCGCGTGTCCAGCGAGGTCATTTTCCATCCTCGCTCATGGTTTGGTTGGGAGTCTCTTAATGGGACTTAACTGAGGTAAATTTTTGTGAGAAAGGCGTAAAAACGAATGCAGTTGTGTATCAAAATACAGTCCTCAAGAACCTTGTGGAACCTGTTTCTCATACCATGTTTAATAACAGGTACTGGGTATTCCAACAAGATTCTGCGCCAGCTCATAGAGCGAAAAGCACACAAGACTGGCTGGCGGCGCGTGAAATCGACTTCATCCGGCACGAAGACTGGCCCTCCTCCAGTCCAGATTTGAGTCCGTTAGATTACAAGATATGGCAACACTTGGAGAAAAAGGCCTGCTCAAAGCCTCATCCTGATTTGGAGTCACTCAAGGCATCCTTGATTAAGGCAGCCGCCGATATTGACATGGACCTCGTTCGTGCTGCGATAGACGACTGGCCGCGCAGAATAAAGGCCTGTATTCAAAATCGCGGGGGTTATTTTGAATAAACTTTATTACCTTAAGAATCTATGTTTTATTAAGTTCATTTTGCTATATAAATGTTTACATAAATAATAAACATGTCTAAATTATTTCATATTGCACATGTGACAGAACGTATGACCTGACTATGTATATATATCATTAAATGTTGTTTTTGTTTGCAACGTTTTGCTTCTTCGATGTTGTGACCCAATTGAAATTCAGTCACAATAACCTACTATAGCCAAATTTGACTCAAGAAAAATAATGCTACAACTCAGTCTTAACAGTGTTTTTTTGTATAAATGGCAGAATTGAGTTTAATTTCGCGTAATCCTTTGAATTTTAATTTAATCGTAATTTAATAAAACCATTCTCAGGCCGTAAACAAATACGGTCAAATACCACAAGACCGCAAGGAAGCTCTCCCCCAACCCTCTACGGCAGGGTTCGGCAACCTTATCAAGCCCAAGGGCTCATTCTAAAATAATTTACTCCTGAAGGGCGCATGTATGGTTGATGCAAATAAAATGTTCAACATGGACAAAACAAGATGTTTGTGACATGAGGCATAGGTACAACAATAAATATTAGTGTGATCCTAAGCCTTACATTTCCTCCGACAACTTGATGAAATCTGGCTCATTTCGCCTAAGTTAAGCTTTTTAATAAGCAACTTGCTAGTTGGTCGTAAAATTAACCTCAGGCTTGCAACCAGACTGTCACCTCCAGGGACGTCCACAGAGGCCTGCCTCAGGGATCAGTCTTCAGCCCCATTATTTTTAATATATATATACCAACGACATTAATTTCAACTTGCAACTGCGACACCGGTACGTACGGACGCTTCCTAGCAGCGTTGGCAACAATGTCCCATAACTCAGTGTCGACCTAGTTTTCGCAATATTGATACCGCCATGGTTGTACCATACAAGCGCGCGGACACCATCTTGGTGAACGAGATGTTCGCCTTCGTACAACAGAAGCTGGACGTGATGGACGAGCTCTCCCTGGAGCAGATCTGCTCGACCAGCTTCAAGGAGGTTGAGATCGCCGCCGCCAAGAAAGTGCTGCATGACACCGCCGTCACCACGGTGCGCCTTGTGGCGCGGAGGAACGCCAGAGGAAAGAAGGATCTCCAGGACATCTTCCGGGTGTTCAAGAAGACCGAACCCGATGACGTCCCAACCTACGTGGCCCGCGACCTCAACAAGTTGCCGCTGGTGACATTTGACCACGTCGATGTCACCCGGCTGCTGAAGGACATCGTGCGGCTGCAGGCTGACGTCACCGAAATCCGGAGCAAGTTGGAGGCTTCCGAAGGCATCTGCGCAGACCTGAAACGTGAGTTGTCGGTATTGCGTCAGGCTGATACCTCTTTGCCGACGCAGCGAATAACTGACACGCGCGACAACATTACGCCGGTAAGCAAAAATGCGGTTACTACAGCTGACCCAGTTCCAAGAGCCCACGTTGATAAATATCGCACCGCCTCGTGACGTCACGAAGTTGAGTCGACCGGCACCAGATGTGGTTTCTTCTGGAACATCCAAATACTGGAACCCCAGAAGGACACGTAGCTGCTGTGTCCCGCTGTGTCCACCGCCTCCGCCCGCGCCCCGCACCGCCCGCCGCCGAACAACAGAAGCTGCAGGCTGCGCCGCGCGCGACATGGTCTAGGCCCGCCCGTGGCCCGCCGAACGCGACAGTTGATGGGGAAGGCTTTATTTATCCTGGCCCAAAACAGGAAGCGCCGCTCCAGACGGAGCCGCAATCTGCGTGGCACAGCCCCCGCCGGTGAGAGCAGCCTGAAAGCTGCTGCTCCCACCGTACAGTTATACATTTCCAGGATTGACGTGAAAATGACCTGCCAGGACGTTGAACGTCATATCCTGGTAAAGCTGAAGACAAACCCGCCGTCTGGTATTAAAGAGGCGAATGTACAGATCGAAGTTTTGGAGTCAGAAAGACCCAAGGAGTTCCTTTCCTTCAAACTTCGTGTGCCGGCGGACCTCAAGACGATGTTCCTGGCCAAAGATTACTGGCCGGAGGGCATCGTTTACCGACGCTACTGGGAAGCGAGAACGAAGAAGAAAATCCCTAGCTAGGTTAGATTATATTTAGTGTGTTTTTTATATTACATTATGTATCTCTAGTTGTAAGGTATTTATAGATATGGGTTTTTTTGTAAGTCTGAAATAAAGATTATTATTATTATTATTAATTTAACAATGGAGGAAGATTGTCAGATGTTGCAGTACGCGGATGATATATGTATCTATAACTCTAACTGCGACATAGAGGAGGCCGAGACTATCGTAAACTCGTCTTTAAACTCTCTCGGTAATTGGTTGAGTCAACATGATTTAGACGTGGATCCTACTAAAAGTACCGCTGTGGTCTTTTCGAGACGCAGAAATATACCGGAGATTTATATAAGTTACAATGATCAATCGATTCCTGTTCGCGACAAAGTATTTTTTAGGTTTAACATTAGATTCAAAATTATCTTGCAAATATCACATAGATAATATCGTTAAGTGCGAAAAAAATTATCAAAATCCTTAGGGCTCTGTCGGGCGTCTGGTGGGGAGCACACCCATATTCTCAAAAATTTCTTCATAATGCTCTTATCAGAAGTCATTTGGACTTCGCTACATTCATTTTATCTCCTTGCAATAATACCTCTCTCCTCAACCTCGATAAAGAGCAATCAAAGGCTCTCCGTATTGTCCTGGGTGCCAAGAAGTCGTCCCCCACCCGAGTGCCTGGATCCTCTCCTTCATCTTAGGAGACAATACTTTTCTGATAGATATTTAACTCGCGTCGCGTAAATGATAAGGTATTAATTATTTTAATTGTTTTATTATTTTCGCCCATTCACCCGCACTGAGCCAGCTCGATGAGGTATGGCTCACTCTTACGCATATCCATAGTAAAAAGCGTGTGCCTCTCAGTGGAGGCATTAATGTGGGCTACATTGATTTATTTACTACCTTATGACTTCACGGTACATCACTAATATCTAGGTCTTATGATTATGCTTAGCTCCGACAAATTAAAAAAGGTATCAACGATTTAAAAAAAATAAGTTTATTATTTAGAAACACAATTTTGGTGTCGTCTGAAAGCTAACAAAGTAAAGAATAATAAAATTTAGCTGTTCTTCAACATAGATCTTTATGTGTACTTTATGAAAATTCACATTCACACTGTATAGAACCTCATTTACGTGTTCTGGAGGCCTATTACCAACTTTTAAGAAACCATCCGTATTACGTGCAGTTGAAAAGCAGGTCTTAAAAAGGACTGCTTAAAATCTTAATATGACGGTCTTATAGGTGAGCCTCCGTTGCCCTGCTAATCAGCCAAGGTTAACGTTTAGCTTGTAGCGCACACACGGGACACACCGACACACGCGTACGTGTGACGTAACTCAAAGTTATCATTCTCGGGTTTGTTTGTGCGTTTACTTTACACATACGAACCCCCCCCCCCCCGCTTCTTTCCTCGGTATAACCATCGCGCTGCCACTGCCGCCCCAACAACAGCGCCCCAAGACCCAGCCCGCGGCCCGCCCCACGGCCCGCCCGGCTGCCCAACCTGCAGCCAGCCCGGCTGCCCAACTTCCGGCCCGACCGGCTGCCCGACCCACGGCCCGCACGGCCTCTGAACCTGCGGCCCGCCCTGCGACCCGCGCTGCTGCCAAACCCGAGGCCCGCCCTGGCCTCTCTACACACCCAGATGTGGAGCCGCTGGGGTCACCAACGTCGCCGCCAATAAAGCGCCCCTGCCTTACGAAACCGGGCGAGACGAAGGGCGCAACCATCAGGACGCCAGCCAAGCCGCCCACCACCCGAGGCAAAGAGGCGAAGCCCCGAAGTAAGTGAAGCAAACGCAACCGAAGGAGGAAGAAGCCGTCGGGAGAGCCCACCGATGAGCCACCACCATGGGAGCCTGGGGCAGTGGGGAGCGGCCAGCCGCCCCCCACTGCCAACCCGCCCCCGCCCACGAGAGCCGATGGCACCCGCATCCCTATCCACTGAGCGCCAGAACGCTCCACTCATGGCCGCGCTGTTCGATGCCATCGACCTTATCAGCGCGGCCATACAGGCGATCGTGGATAGACGCGATACGTTGCTGCCCCTGCTGCGGGGGCTCTCCAACTTGAAGGCTACAATCGCGTCCGGACACAATGCCTAAGGACCTGAGGCTTGTGTTCTGGAACCCGGACGGGATCGCCTTCAAGATGTCTGAGCTGAGGCTACTCGTGCAGGAGCATGACGTGCATGTCGTACTTCTGTGCGAGACGAAGCTGCACCCCGACCGAGAGCTCCGTATGCCCAACTTCTTCGTGTACAGCCGCGACGAGTTACCTCCGAGGAAAGTGCCATACAGAGGCACGGCGTTCCTCGTCCACGAAGAGTTGGAACTGCCCGCCTCGAAAGACGACGCGGTCTATAGGCGTCCGTCTGAAGACGGCAGACACTGAGCTCAATGTCTACTCAGCCTACAAGCCTCCCGGCGACGTCTACAGACTCCACCCAGAAGACACCCGAGCGATGATGGAAGGAGCGAACCCCACACTGGTCGCGGGCGATCTCAACGCCAAGCACCACTAGTGGGAGTCCCACAGCATCAACTCTGCCGGAACGGCCCTTCAGGAAGATGCTGAGGACTCCAAGTACGAAGTTCATCGGGGAGTCCTGGGAGCGCACCATTGACCAGGCCTCCCGGGATGACACCGCCTGAACCACAGCCTTACTTCGATCCCCGAGCCGGTCTGCCCCATGCTTGATCACACGGGCAGGCGCCGCTACGCCGCACGAGATCGCGCCGTCATCCTGGCGGACCACTTCGCTGCGCAGTTCCGGCCCAATCCCATCATCGACCAAGAGCACAACGCTGCTGTGGTAGAGCGCGTAGAGCGCTTTTTGGCGGCCCCTGCGCCTCCGCTCGCCGGCGACTACTTCATGTCGCCCCACGAAGTCCGGAAGGTGGCCCTGTAGCTGAACCAGCTGAAGGCCCCGGGTCCAGACGGAGTTGTCGCGGGGGCCGTAGTACAGCTGCCAAGGAGCCGTCGTTTCGCTGACGCGGCTGTTCAACGGAATCCTGCGCACCGGTCACTTCCCCGCCCTCTAGAAGGAGGGCAAGGTGATCGTCATCCTCAAGCCGGGGAAGGACAGACGACACCCGGGAGGCTACCGCCCGATCACCCTGCTGCCTCATCTCGCCAAGCTGTTTGAGCGTCTGCTGTTACGGAAAATCCTGCCCCACATCCAGCTGAGGGCAGAGCCACACGGCTTCCGTAACAACCACAGCACGACGCTCCAGTTGGCGAGAGTCCTGCACTATCTGGCGTCGGAGTTGAACAGGGGCCGTTACACCGTCGGGGTCTTCCTCGACATCGAGAAGGCTTTTGACCGAGTGTGGCACGAGGGGCTTTTCAAGCTCCTGGACGCAGGTGTGCCACCAATGATCGGGCAGATCGTGGCCTCCTTCCTGGAAGACCGGCGGTTCTTCGTCTCGGTCGAGAATGCACACTCCCAGACGAAGGCCATCAGCGCAGGAGTTCCGCAAGGCAGTTGCCTTTTGCCGGTGCTCTACGTGCTCTACACCAACGACATCCCCACACCCGAGGGCCATCTCGAGGAGGGGATGGAAGACGTTGTGCTCGCCCTCTATGCGGACGACAGCACGTACTTCGCGTCGTCGCGCCGCATTGAACTCGCCTGCAGGAAGATGCAGTGACTTCTGGACCTACTGCCGCCCTGGCTGGACAAGTGGCGGACCGCGGCGAACGTCGGGAAGACAACAGCCCTGTTGACTACCCGCCGTCCGACCGCGCTACAGTTGAGGGGCCAGGAAATCGAGTGGCAATCGACGGTGAAATACCTCGGTTGCAACATCGACTGCTCGCTGCGCATGGTCCCGATGGTGCAACATTGAATGAACCGGGCCAAAGCCGCGCGGGTAGTGCTCCGGCCTGTTCTGTCATCCAGCCTGCCTCTGAGAGCCAAGCTGCGGGTGTACAAGTCATATGTGGCTCACCTACGTGGCTCCAGCATGGTACGCCCTGCTGTCGAAGACCCAGAAGGCACGGCTGCAGCGGTTCCAGAACTTCTCCCTGCGGGTGATCGCGGGAGCCGGGCGGTACGTGCGAAACACCACCATCATGAGGGATACCCAGACGCCCACCGTGGATAAATTCGTCGCGCGGCTGGCCCGGCGCCTGTACGATTGCGCCGACAACAGCCGCCACGCACATCTCCACCACTTTGCTCCGCATCACGCACGACCGCCCGAAGGCAGACCACTTCCAAGAGAGTTGCTGCTCATCCCACTGTCGCCAGTGTAAGCCCGCAGAAGAGGGCGAAAGCACGGCACAGTGAAGAAGAAGACGCTCCCGCACCGATGTCGCCAGTGTATGCCAATAGACGGCGAAAGCACGGCACAGTGACAAGTAGGGGCCACCCAAGACCGGGGGGGACGTTACCCCCCGAGTTGACGCCGCGGGCATGAGGCAACCATAAGTCCTCGACCCCTCAACCGAAGTGATCCTCGCGCTTCGCGCGAGAACACACTCCCCAAACCATATGGGTTAGCTTGTCTAGTCTGCTAACTGCAAACAAAAAAGAATGAAATAGCGCTATACAGACCACGGCTCTACCTCGACCATTTTTGTACCTTCGCATTTCTTGACTTCTTTCTGAATTATTTCCTTGTTTCGCACTTTTTAAACCTCTTAACTCACGTAGTCGGGTTATAGTTTTTTTTTACTTATATTTTATTTAATATTTTTACGTTAGTGAAAATGAAAAATTAGTTTTAGATAAGATTTTACAATCGCTTAATGAATGTCGGGTAACCTAGGGTAAGAAGTGGCGGCGTAAGAAACCCAACGGTACAGGGCCCTAACTTTATAATGAAATGAAATGAAATGAAATTGTTTATTTCATCAAAGTTAGATGTATACATAATTTTTTGATAGTCATTTGGCGATGGCGATTGGAAACCTTATGTATCAAATATGTTACATTGCTCAATATATTATGGAGAACTAACAGGATACTGATGACATAAACGTCATAAGGCTGATGAGCTCGTAGATGCATCACCTCGCGTAGGAATTAATGCCAGGATCTTCTTGGTTATCTCCCATTGTAGCCCATACCATATACCATATAATATATGATCAAACGAACTTCACAAGCGAAGTTCGATCATTATTATATGAACAGCTCCATTCGAAGATATAGGAAGATGAGTTTAGTTTTCCAGACAGTTTACTGCATTCATTAGGTAGATTCGCACGCTTTTAAACACAATTCGATAAAAAAACGAATACAAATCGATTGAAAATCGCGTAACAAATCGACACATTTATTCCCTGCCCTACCGCCGGAGTTTTTTTTTATCAAAAACTTTTGTCATCTTCATGGGTTGCGGAGGGTGGGTTCCTATATCTTCGATTGGAGCTGTTCATATAATAATGATCTAACTTCGCTGGTGAAGTTCGTTTGATCATATATTATAATTCACAGCTCCATTTTTCAGATATAGGAAGATGAGTTTAGTTTACCAGGTAGATGTTCAGAGAACCTACAGTTTACAAAAGTTTTTGTGTAATAATTTTAAGCGGGATACATATCCTATCGTATTAATATTAAATCCATGTTTTAATCAAATTATATAGTTTTATTAAACATAATACAACCTTGTTTTAACAAATTATGGCAAAATCATAAAGCATCTTAATCTTAATTAGATACATATATCTTTTCAATCATCATTTTGATTAGGCGCAAATAAATATCAGATATCATATTTATTTTAGACTATCTTTTTCTAAGATTTATCAACATACATCGGACAACTGCGCAGAACGTTTGTAGATCGTTTCATTCGGCTAATACCATCGATTTCGCTAATACCTACATATAAAGTTACTCATCTTTTTTTTTGATAGTTTTTTTTTTACTTTGATGAAATAAAAAACTTTGACTTTGACAAAGTTACTCAGCAGAGTTGAGACTTCGGAGTCTCTCCAATTCAGTTAAAGATGCAGCATCATGGGGGTGGGATAATAGTTTACGTGGATCTAAGTCACTGATGTATAAACCCTCAAGTGACTTTACTCTGCTTAATGCCACGTAAACCTGCCCTTTCGAAAAAATACGTTTGCCAACGTCCACTACAGCCTTTTCTAAGGTACAACCTTGTAACTTGTGTACGGTTACGCCCCAACATAAAATCAGTGGTAGCATTTTACGCAAAATTTTGCAACTTCCTCTCAACCCGTCATATTCAGCCGTGGAAGGGGTTATTCGGACTGTTTTATTTTCCAAGTTGTCAGGTGTTATTGTGCTGTCATCAAACTTAATGTTCACGGCCGCTGGCAGTTCACCGGGCTCCAATTGATCTCGGCGTAAGGCTGGCCACTCAATACTCATCACGGTGCCCATAGCACCATTCACGAGACCGCGACTTATGTTTAAGTTCTGTCTGAGCATTACTTTTGAGCCAACACCTATATCAATTTTATTCAGTAACTCTCCAGTCTTATTGGGGTCACTTGGAACATGTTCGCTTTGAGGTTGTCGACCGTATGTTTTAGTTTCGGTAGATGTGTCTGCTGCTTTAACCTCATAAATCTTTGTGACCTTCGAAAGACTTTCACTCATTTCGCTATTATACCGATCTACTTGTTTGATGGTTGGGTAGATTCTGATAACATTTTCGTGATCGTTTGCATTGAGTAACCTGCGACTGTCTAAAATAGATAGTTGTTCGACAGTTAACTGACCAACTCTGATGTTGTTCAAAATATCCACAAACGTAGTATCATTTTCTTGGCGCATATTTTCTCTTAACTCAGTGAAACTAAAAAGTCTCCATAGATGAGGCTCCGCTGCAAATTGATCGGGTTGTCTGAAACAATACGACCCTCCTGACATCTTCGCTACGGGAGGCAATTGCATAATGTCTCCAAACAACATTATGTTGACACCACCAAAGAAATCAGAACTTTGTTTTATTTCTTGGAGCCGAATGTGTATGTTTCTAAGTGATTGATACGGCACCATAGATATCTCGTCTATAATAAGCCAGTTGATGCTCCTCCATTTCGCTCGCTCTTTTTGGAGTCGATCCCCGGATAAAGGCCTCATTGGTGTTACTCGACCCTTTTCAATGGGCAATGAAAAAGTCGAGTGTAACGTGCACCCACCAACAAGGCGCGCAGCAACGCCAGTTGGTGCTGTTATCACTACACTTTGGCGATCTGTACAGAGTCTACGAATTTGTTGCACTATAAGCTTCAGTGTGAAACTTTTACCGCTTCCTGCGCCACCAGTGACAAACATGCGAAGAAGTGTGACAATAGCATTGTCCTGTAAGATTTTCTCACTGATTAGCGCAAATAGCCGTTTTTGGTCCACATTTAAACAACGAACTTGTCGTAAGAACTCTTCGTCAGTCATTACAAGATTAGCGGGTTCTGTAACTTCTTCATCAACATCAGGCATGTCTAGATGAATGTGAGTATCCGGATCTAAAACGTATGGTTGCTGTAGATTAGCATCAACATCATTTGCACATAATTGAGCAGCATTTTCAGCTGTAACACGGCGAATTGCATCTTGAATCACTTCTTCCCAGTGATTCATCAGGTCGATATTAGCACCCGGCTGAAGGGGGCGCAATCTAGCGCGTTTGGCTAAAAATGCTTCTCTAGCGCTATTATAGTCCATCAATAACTCGTCTTCGACACGAAACGGACAATGAGCTACCAATAAGCTATAATAGTACGCTTCAGGATCGGAAGCGGCGGTATAGTATCTGGTTCTTAAGATAGCACTCTTCCTACGCCGTTTCATCCGTCCCATCCGATTTAACAAAGTTATGGTTGGAGCTGATTCTTCTTCTAGGGTCTCGTAGGCGTCGTCATCGCCATTTTCGTCATCACCGAAGGAAGCCGAAGATACAGGTTCATAAGTAACAGCAAACTCCCCTAAACTTAGACTTTCTAGATTTCTCGGACGGTTTTCGTACCGCTCGAAAATATTTTAATACGGTTCAGGGCAGTCTGTATCAAACCGTAGCATTCGGTACCTTTCTTGAGGTTTACACGTGTTGACGAAAATGCATTTTCGTGAACCTTCTCTAAGCCTTAGATGGCATAGCCTGAACGCGCATTCTGAGGCCGACACTTGTCGATGACTTAGTAGAGCACTTTGTACGGCGAATATTTGTTGTTGAAAGCTCCCTCCCCGTTTCTGAAGTCTGTTAAGTGCGCCCGTTATTGCAGCCTGAATTTGCGTAGGCTCTGATTTTGCTATGTACTTGGCAATATACATTGCTACACCTATTGCTGACACAACAGGCTGTATGTCGATATTGGCGCGCCAAAGCATTAACAGCCGCAAGTTGTAGTTGTTAATCATATGCTCATCAGGACCACGTTTCAATTCATAGAACCAACCACTATTCCTTGTGGCCTGCTGATCGCCGAGAATCTTGGTCGTTTCCGAGACTGGTCTCGGAAACCCAAATCTACACGCATTGGTGTCATTCCGCTTGTAACAGGTTGCAGTATGGTGGTGGGTTTGCAGTCGACGTACCAATTCTTTTCCTTCATCTTCATCAGGGAGCTCACATGAAATGACATTTGTCGTGTAACGATATGAACCTAACCAGAACCTAACAAGAAACAACAACCAGGATAAAATTTAGAAATGACAGTTTATTAGGTGTATATACAATGACTATTTCGAAAAATGATAGGAAGATGAGGGTGGATGAAGTGAGACAGGTTTTATAAAAAATACAGGTATCAGATAAAAAAAGGAAGCGGAGGACACGGAGAGTAGGAGCAGAAGGAGCAGCACACGTCTGGCGAACCGGTCAGTGGAGGCACTGGTGGGCGATGTAGCAGTTGCAGTTGGAGAGCGTGGCCGGCGGCCAATCAGTCATCAGTGTCCTGGAGATACCGACGGGCAGCAGAAGTAGTGGCCCTGGTAGCGATGCGCCGGCCAGGGTAGAGGCCCGCAACGTGTCGGCCTGAAGTCACCAACGGGCAGGTGAAGTAGAGAACGGGCAGGTGAAGTGGAGACCCACGAAGCGCCGGCCAGGGTAGAGGCCCACCAAGACAGGAGGCGCAGCAGCAGAGGCTCGCAGGATCCCGGGGCAGTGCGGCCCCGGGATAAGGCCTTTAGGTGATGCTTCTTGCTCAAAAGCTGAAGTGAGACTCCGAATTTCAGAAATGTTCCGCTCTTATACCCTTTTTGGAGAGTTCTAAAAATTATTTAAATTAAAAGCAATTTTTGTGAATGGCCAAGAGGGAAAAAGTATTTTTGTAAAAGTATAGAAGCAAACATATCAGACCGCTAACGAGTTTGAATGGACATTGCCATGACAACCAGATAAACAACAACATAGCAATATGTCAGATTTTGGTTTCAGGCTCGTAATAAAGAAATCAACAAGATCACATAGCCAAAATTACATAACAGCGATAGATAAAAAGGTAGCGCACCAGCGCGCACGAAGCCCGAGATTGCAGAGTTTCGGAGAAAGCCAAATACAAGGTCACCAAAGGTAAACCCCTTCGCTATCGATTTAGAAGTGCTGATAGTGTGAAAATACGAAGTGAAAATGATTTGCTATTGTGTTCTTATGGTTTAAAACGTTACAGGGTCCTATGAAAATAAAGGTGATACAAAATATACAGCTATACAGCTCAGCAAGTATCCAGCTGAACAGACTGGAAAATGGCATGTAAGTAGCATAACACTACACATTTTCTATCAAAGCTATTCCTGTTGGAGAATTGAAGTCAGGCATGTCTTTGCACCACACTAACATATGGACATGGAAGCTACCTCGGAGCTGAAATTCAATTCTCCACCAGTAGTCCTCAACATTGCGCCCTAACAATGGATGGGTGGACTCTGCTTTTAAGAGTCTTAGCAGAGCATTCAGCCGGAACATGAATTGTCGAGACATGGTTACCGGATATGTCTCCACTAATCTGACCTTTTCCTCATAAGTGAGGTTCTCAACGTTGGCGTTCGGCCTGCCGTCAGCGACCAGTAATGCATGCAACATATCGGGCCAATTAAGATCATTGCATGATAGTGTAAGATACCAGTGAGCTGGGCCAAGGTTACGCACCATAGCCATCAGCTCACTGTAGGCTCTATGCCAGTACGAGGATGTTCCTCTGATGTTTCTTATACAAAGATGTATATTTTGAAAAAGATCAGAAGGCTGGGCTCCATCTTGTCTCAATCGTCCGCAAACTGAAACGTTTTGTCTGGCTCTCAGTAATTCTTCTACTGAGAGTGCATAAAATAGGTATTCTGTGGTTTGGAAACGTTGGTCATTACCCATAACTCGCGCTTGAAAGTAATCAAGCAGTGTAATTTTTAGGGGCCTTTCCTCGTTTAGTCCGTTCTTCCCATCTGGAAATAATTTAACCCAAGCAAGCTCTTCTGCCCTACGCTCTAGAAGAACGCTGACTGGGGGTGCTGTTTTACGGGTTATTTCTCGTATTGGTATGGCGCCATCATCACTATCATTTTGACTTATTACATCGGCAATGTCTGGTACTGGAACATCAATAGGCATTAAAAGAGTTGTGCTTATGCCAAAGTCATCAGATCCTGGGAAATTAGCCATATTAAATTGTTCTTCCAGTCTTTCCGAATTCACATGTGATGAATCTAACTCACGATCTAGCAATTCATTACTTTGTCCTACCAATTCTGACTTTACGGTGGTGAGAGAGAATTGAATATCTCTTCTCGGTCTTACACCAAGTACGAAATGCAAGTGCTTAGAAAGTGCATCTATTGTCGGCAAAATCATAGCCATTGCTCGACCAGCACTGGGAGCAATGTGGCCTTTTGGACCACGGGAGTGTGAGTCAAAAAGGTAGAATTTACCCATTTGCGCTATCACTGCCACTGAAATTTCATTGCAAGTAACAATGCAGGATGTCACTTCTGGCCTCTGCAACAAATTTTCAAGTCCAGCCTTGATACTTCCGAAATATCCACTGAGTACGTTTCCAGAACTATTAACTAAACCTACTGCAGCATCTACTCCGATATCTAAGGTGTATCTTTTTTCGGCAATTGTTACTATAGGCAACAACTCATCAGTGGCTAGGTATTCCGGCTGAATATCTAGATTTTCAAGGCAAATTTTATAATATTTGTCCCCAAACATCAGCACCCGGTCAATATCGGAGGATTTCCAGCCTTGCAATGGATTTGATGAGGCATAGGCGATTGCTGCTGTTGCATTGGCCGTGCACTGCTTGCCTCTACTTGTAGAACTAAAAATATCACTACCTTGATGGAACGACCCTCTGAGTATAAACAGAAGCGGAGATGAGTTCGGTATTTCCTGGTAATGATTTTCGTTCTCAATAGTTGCAGGCACTTCCGTTGGTACTTCCACAATATTTTGATTGATTTCGTAATTCAAATGATTTAAATTTATTATGACATTGGCATATAAATGATTGTTGGTTTTCAACCAATTCAAAGCATCTCTTATGTTTTTCATGTTGACTTCATACTGCTTTGTTGAGTCAACGTTATCCAGTTTTTCCACTACAATTGTTAAAACTGCTTGCTGATAAGACAACGGCAACTGCTCAGCTAGTTCTTCAACCTGTTGCGCAAATAAAATGGCCTGACCCTTGAACCCTTTCTGCCCAAAACGACCGCCCAATTTCACAACTTTTAAGAAAGGTCTTATCCGTGAAATTAATCGAAGCTCCATTTCACTGAGAGTTTTCAGTTCATCTGGAATTGGCGCCACATTCATATTGTTCCAGTATGCGGTAGTTGGCACCTTGTTTTTTATAAGACTGGAATGACATCTATTGCATACCACAAAACTTTCTGGGCAATCATCTGGCAGTACATGGCATTGCGCTTTATACATTTGCTTTGTCTGGTTTTTAAACTTTATTTGAGTACAAATGTGGCACTGTTGATCCGCCACCTTTGATATTGCATGAAGAAACTGACTAGAATCAATAGTAAACAATTCTCTTTGACGACCATATGCACGTCTAGATACAGATTGCATATTATGCAATCTTACCTCCCGCGATGTAGGAGATTCGGCATCTCTGATCTGGGAGGCATGTTCACTCATAACTGCTAGTCGCAACTCATGAGATTGTGGGGATTCTAAGTCCCTAGCCTCAGCAGCATGATCTCTCATCATGGAGAGTCGCATGTCCCGTGAATGCGGGGATTCTAGGTCTCTGACCGCAGCAGCATGAGCTCTCTTTATGGCGAGCCGCATCTCACGGGAATGCGGGGATTCAAGGTCCCTGACTTCAGCAGCATGAGCTCTCTTCATGGCGAGCCGCATCTCACGGGAATGCGGGGTTTCTAGGTCCCTCACCTCTGCAGCATGATCTCTCATCATGGAGAGTCGCATGTCCCGTGAATGCGGGGATTCTAGGTCTCTGACCGCAGCAGCATGAGCTCTCTTTATGGCGAGCCGCATCTCACGGGAATGCGGGGATTCAAGGTCCCTGACCTCAGCAGCATGAGCTCTCTTCATGGCGAGCCGCATCTCACGGGAATGCGGGGTTTCTAGGTCCCTCACCTCTGCAGCATGACCTCTCATCATGGAGAGTCGCATCTCACGTGATTCCGGTGACTCTGCTGATCTTATTCTTCTGGCACGTTCACGCATTGATGTTAGCCTTTTTTCTCTGGATAAAGATTCTTCACGTGCACGTGCGTTAGAAGCATGCTCTTTCATATTCTTCAGTCTAGAGACTCGTGCCTCTGACGACTCTTGTTTACGTAGCGCAGCTTTTTTTGTAGCTTGCTTACTTTTCTTTGAAAGTGGCATTTTTAATGTAATTACGTATAGGTATGTATACTTTTGTATTTATATACTATTGTTTTGAGAAAATTGTGAGTGTATTTTTAAGGAAGGTAGTATAAGGAAGAAGTATAACTATTTAGGCAAATTATCCGCTTGCGCGTTTTAACTTGATCTGAACTCCATCTATCGGTATTAATTGGAACTTAACAATGTATAGGACCAGTTTATAAGTTAAGATCGATTGATATTTCTTAATATACTTACGTTAGTGCAATACTGTCTGAGAACTAAGTGGGGTACATTAAATTTCGCGTTGTATGACAACTTCAAAGCAAGAATCTGTCAAGCCGGCTAGGCTGCTAAACGTGCTAAACATTTGAATTTGTCAAAAAAAATGCGTTTCTTGTATGGGAGCCACCCTTGTATATTAAATTTATTCTAAAACAATTATCAATTTTTTTAGCATATGTCCAACGAAATAATCTGTGAATATTTCAAGCGTATACCTGTTGTCGTCAATAATTTAGAGAAAATAATAAAAACGTACAAATAACATTTTTTGTGTGGGAGACCCTTTTATTATTATTTTTTATTTATTGTTTTTAGTATTTGTTGTTATAGCGGCAACAGAAACACATCATCTGTGAAAATTTCAACTCTCTAGCTATCATAGTTCATGAGTACCAAACATTTACCTAACTAAACAGAGTTTTTCATGGCCGCTAGAGGGCGCCACATCAGATCTACATAGCCTATGTCACCCGCAGAATTATTACAAATCTATTGACACCTCATTTACTAAAATCGGTTCAGTAGTTTAGGCGCTACGAGTGGACATACATACATACCCAACCACATACATACATAGACTGCCAAAATCATTATCACCCTTCCTTTTGGCGGTCGCCGTAGTCGGGTAAAAAAAACATTCGGACGGGAATCAATAAAATTTTTGAAGGTGGTTTGGACTGCCCCATCGGAGTTGAATGTTTTCCCTTTCAAGAAGTTATCCAAATTTCGAAAAAAATGGTAATCTGTTGGAACAAGGTCCGGAGAGTACGGTGGATGTCTTAGACATTCCAATTGAAGCTCCTCTAATATGGTAGCCGTCTGTTGTGCAGTGTGTTGTCTAGCTTTATCATGAAGCAGCAGTGGCCTAGAGCGATTGACCAGCCTCGGTTGTTTAGCAGCTAGCTTTTCCATCATGATTTGCAGTTGCTGACAATAGACATCTGCCGTAATCGTCTGGCCAGATTTAAGAAAGCTGTAGTGAACGACACTAGCTCTAGTCCACCAAACGCTCACAAGTAACTTTTTTGGAGTCAATTTTCGCTTGGGGCATGGTTTGGCTGGTTCGGCAGGGTTCAGACATTGCGATGAGCGCTTCCGATTATCGTACAGGATCCATTTTTCATCACAGGTAATGATTCGATTTAAAATCCTTTCATTATTGTGCAGGGTGAGTAATGCAACGCAGCAGTCAACGCGCGTTTGTTGATTTGCTTCACTCAGTTCGTGAGGTACTCACCTTTCAAGCTTTTTCACCTTCCCAATTTGCTTCAAGTGGATTAAAAACAGTTTTATCACTAACACCGCAGCCTGCAGCTAACTCGGACGTGGTTTGCGATGGATCCGCTTCCACAATAGCCTTCAATTCTTCATTATCAACTTTGGTCTCCGGCCGTCCACGGGGCTTGTTCTGCAGGTCGAAATTTCAAGAACGAAAACTTTGGAACCAAAAACGCACTGTGTTTTCTATTGCGGCACCGTCGCCATACACATCATTAATCCTTCGAGCCGTTTCTGCAGCACTGGTGCCACGGTAGAACTCATTTTTCCATTTTGTAAGCTGAGTGACGCAAGAAAAAAACAATTGAGGAAAAAACAAATGAATTATAATTTTAGAAACACAAATACTTGAGTAAATAGCTGTAAAAATTTTAATTTGGAATTCCTAACCATAGAGTAGATATTTGAGATCAAAGTGGCCAGTACGGCGAAACGCCAATTTCATATGTAAGGACGTAATATATGTTCGAAATTCGAAAATTGTTTAATTCAGAAATCGAGTTCCATACACAATTAACTACATACAAAACCAGAACTAGACTACAATTAAAATAAAATGTGATAGTACCAATAAGATCTTACTTTTTATGTTAGTGTTTAGATAGGTAGGAGAGGTTATTTTATTTTATTTTTCAACATGGCCCGCTGGTCCCGGGCGCTCACCAAATGCCTAGTGTCTGATAAGCACCCGAACCCAGTGACCCACAATAGGACAGTCGTAGCTGTCTGCTATCATCCTCAGAATACTGTTGGTGCTAGTCCGCGTCCTGCAGAGCAATGAGGCAGTTTTCAAGCGTATGATGGCATGGAAGCCATCACAGCGTGCCTCTGCAAACATACCTGACGCACTGCAGCAGCGGGGCAACCCCAACAGCTGTCGTGTGACGACAAGAACCTACCAGAACCTAACAAGAAACAACAACCAGGATAAAATTTAGAGTGACAGTTTATAGGTTATTTAAAGTGAAGTCTATAAAAAAAAATGATGCGAAGATGAGGATGGATGAGATGTGACAGGTTTTATAAAATACAGATGTCTGGATAGAAAGAAGGAAGCGGAGAACACGGAGAGAAGTAGACCGGTGGGGTGATGACCAGGATGCAGGTGTATTTGTTGTTGTAGATATTGTTGATATCGTCGTTGTAGGAACGGTAGCGGCGTACTTGTAGCTACGGCACGCAGGATCCCGTTGTAGTAATCGTCGTTGTAGGAACGGTAGCGGCGTACTTGTAGCTACGGCTCGCTGGATCCCGTTGTAGGAAGGATTGTTTGAAGGATAGAGATAGTTTGACGGCTCGCAGGATCCCGGGGTAGTGCGACCCCGGGATAAGGCCTTTAAGTGGTACTTCCAGTTCAGAAGCTGACGTGAGACTCCAGAATTTCAGAAATGTTCCGCTTTTATACCCTTTTTGGAGAGTTCTAAAAATTATTTAAATTAATCGTAATTTTTGTGAGTGGCCAAGAGAGAATGAGTATTTTTGTAAAACTATTGAAACAAACATATCAGACCGCTAACGAGTTTGAATGGACATTGCCTAGACAACCAGATAAACAACGGCATCAACAGATGTCAAAGTTTCGTTTCAGGCTCGTAATACGGTAAACAATACGAAAACCATGCAGTAAATTACATAACAGCGAAAGGAAAAAAAGTAGCGCACCAGCGCGCACGAAGCCCGAGATTGCAGAGTTTCGGAGAAAGCCAAAAACAAGTTCACCAAAGGTAAACCCCTTCCCTATCGATTTACAAGAGCTGATAGTATTAAAATGCAGAGCGAAAATGATTTGATAATGTGTTCTTATGGTTTAAAACGTTACAGGGTCCTGTGAAAATAAAGGTGATACGAAATATCAGAACGTACAGCTCACCAAGTATCCAGCGTAATAGGGCAAGCAAGGACAGGAGCAGTTACCAAAGCTTCTTTAAGTTTCTCGAAAGCAGCTGCAGCCTTGGAATTTTTAGGACATTCAAGAAAATAGCACGTAAGTAGCATAACACTACATTTTCCCCCCGACCCTGGAAAAATTTTTGACTCAGCAAAAATTTTGATATGTACAAAAATAAACCAGAAAAACACACCTTTGCAGAAACAGACATCACCAGGCAAAATCAGATATACCATCTCTTACATTCATCATCTTCATTCAGGTAAGGGTGGAGTTCACATTCAATGACTACCACTCTAAAAGTGTGTTTTCAAAACGACATTCAGGCTTACTTAAGGAGTTGTCATCCGCTCCTGCGTGGAAAAAAATAATTAAGTAGAGGTAAAGAGAAACCAATTAATCCTAAGGTAGCTTTAGTCACTTTGCCTTAAGATTAAAACGGCCAGAGCGGTAGAGTTCGAAGCCAGAGATCAGCCACATCGCCAACGAGATGTGTCTGAAATGAAGAATATACATATATACAACAGAGCGGTAGAGCTCGAAGCCAGAGATCAGCCACATCGCAAACGAGATGTGTCTGAAATGAAGAATATACATATATACAACAGAGCGGTAGAGCTCGAAGCCAGAGATCACCCACATCACCAACGAGATGTGTCTGAAATGAAGAATATACATATATACAAATTAGAAGTTAAGAAAATGTATGCTACTTACATGCAAAAATTCTATATAAAGATTCGTATCACCTTCAGGACAGAAGTTTGAGAAACAAGAGGAGGTTCCATGACAGTCGGATCAGCAGGAAGGTCAAGTGATGGAGAGTCATTTGCAGTTGAAGGTGGAGTCATTGTTATAGTTAAGTGTTGAGTCAAGTGTTATAGAAGTGAAGTGAAGTGAAGTGAAGTGAAGTAATGTAAGTTAAATGTAGGTGTCGTGGTCATCCAGTTGTGATTGTGCCAGAGTTTCCATAATTGGTGGTTGTGAAATTGCCTCGATGCGCGAAAGAGTATTAGCAGTAATGTTATCCTTCCCGGAAATATGCCTGATATCTGTGGTGAATTGCGATATAAAATCCAGGTGGTTAAACTGTCTCGGCGAGCAATTGCGGTCCTTCTGCTGGTAAGCGAATGTTAAAGGCTTATGATCCGTGTATATTATGGAATGTCTACCTTCGACCATATACCGGAAGTGTTTGACGCTTTCATAGACTGCGAGTCGCTCCCTGCCGTACGCGCTATATAACTGCTGAGTTCTGTTCATCTTCTTCCAAAAGAAAGCCAATGGTTGCCATGCTCCATCTATCCATTGTTGAATAACCGCGCCCAAGGCTGAGCTTGATGCGTCAGTCACGAGGGCGAGAGGTGCGTTGTTAACAGGATGTGCTAGAAGTGTAGATCGGGCCATGCTGGACTTACATTTCTCAAAAGATTGCAGCTGCTCCGGCGTCCAGGTGAGTGGCTGTGTGCCTTTGATCTTGGGACCTGACAACATGTCGTGTAGTGCGGCCTGATCTTCAGCGGCGTGAGGAACGAAACGCCTGTAGAAATTGATCATTACCAAAAATCTACGTAAGCCATTCACCGTCTTTGGTGGGGGAAAATCCTGGATAGCACTGACCTTGTCTGGAATAGGTCTCGTTCCATCTCTTGAAATGTGAAATCCAAGGAAAGTCACCTCGTACCAGCAAGCCGTAATTTTGGAGTCGTGGAGTCGCTCAAAAACTTTTTGTAGGTGTTCCAGGTGTTCGCTGTGGCTCCTGGAATACACGAGAATGTCATCGATATAAGAATAGTAATCCAGGCCTCTAAGTACCTCATCGAGAAACCACTGGAAGGTCTGTGCTGCATTTCGGAGTCCGAATGACATAAATGGAAATTCGAACATTCCCATGGGCGTAGTAATCGCAGTTTTTAGTATAACCATGGGAAAACCGGGATCTGATTATATGCTTTTACCAGGTCTATTTTCGAATAGATAGTGCTGCCAGCCAGTCTGTGAGAATAGTCTTCAATATGCCTGATTGGGTACCTGTCCGGTATCATGCGAGCATTCAGCGCGCGGTAGTCACCGCACGGTCTCCAGCCATCGTTCTTCGGAGCCAGGTGGAGGGCAGAGGTGAGTCTGAAGGCCGAGCTATGCCATTCCGAACCATATCTTCAAATTGTGCCTTCGCTATTTTCAGACGGTCAGCGGCGAGCCGACGAGGTCTGCAAAATACAGTGGTCCGGGAGTGGTGCGTATGTAGTGCATTGTAGAATGCTTTATCTCTCAGAACACTCCAGAAGGTTTGATCAAAGATGGGTACTGAGCCAGTAATGAATGGTACTCACTTCTGCCGGATATAACCTTGATGCTTGGCTGCAGGCAATCTGTGACTGATGCTGGTGAAGGCAATGTGGTTATTCTGTCTAACAATCGTCTGTTCCTGCGATCAACCAAGAGGGCATAGTGAAAAATAAAATCAGCTCCAATGATTGGCTTGTCCACATTCGCTACCACGAAATTCCATACGAAGTCGCGCCGTAATCCCAAGTCCAGGTGCATACTCATGGTTCCGTATGTATTTATCACCGTGCCGTTAGCGGCGGTGAGTTTGTAGTTTGTCGGGTTTCTAAATTCACGTAGAAATCGTCGCGGCAGAACACAGAGGTCGGAACCAGTATCTATCAAATATTCTACCTTTGTTTTCTGGTCGGTTACGAATAGGCGGCTTGTGGTAGTAAGACAGTCATTCGCCGCATCTATTGACTGCCGTGGCTGTTTTCCGATTTAAAATTGCAAGGTGGAGTGCATTTATTCGCCTTTTCACGGAAAATATTATGATACCAACAAATACCTGGTGTCCGACCTCTGCTCCGTGACCTTGACCTGTTGCGAAACGGTAAGCGTCCCCGGCCATCCTTCGTAGATAACTGTGCTACCTGTTTTGACAACTCTGTCTGGATGCGATGAGTAATGATGCTATCCAAACGCTGCAACAAACCGTCGAAGTTTTCCGTTGACGCGCTGGCCATCGCCACGTTGCGCGATGACGGTGACGTCATCTCGAAGATTTTGTCTGCGAGCTCGGCTAAGTCATCCAAGCTGGTCGTCGTCTGCGACGCAATAATCGCCTGCAGGTTGGATGGAAGTCGGCTTGACCACAAACTACGAAGAAAGTCGTCGGTAACGCCTTCAAATGCCAAAGTACGTAGACTACGCAAGAATTGAGATGGTTTTCTATCTCCGAGCTCCTCGTGAGTCAGTAACTGTCGCATCCTTTGTTCGCGCGAACTCTAAAGACGCTTGATAAGTTTTTCCTTCAACCTCGCGTACTTGTTTTCTTCCGGCGGATGGGCGATCAAATCTTTCACCTCTTTCGCGTACTTGTGATCCAATTGCGCTATGACATGGTAGAACTTTGTAGAATCTTCCTTGATGCCAGTGATTTTAAATTGCGCCTCAGCTTGTGCAAACCAAACCTCCGGTTCTTCCGCCCAAAATGGCGGCAACTTGACCGTTACGCGGGCCACGGTCGGCGTGCTGCAATCTTGAAAAATGGCGTCGTCGGTGTCATTTTTCGCTCCGCTGTTATTGCCAGCCTCGGATTCTTGATTCACTAGCAACATCGTGTAGAAATCAACGGAACGCGGCACACAAATGTTCAAAAGTCAATCGGCGTGGTCACCAATATTTGGGTTTGCTACGCTTCAGGAGATGAGGGAAACGCAGCATCCACATTAAATGTCTATTAAAGCAAAGCAAATATTACAGCATAGCGGTAATCGAGTAAGCGCGGTAAAGTATTGGATTTGTAACAAGATCGCGAATAGGTATGCATGAGCGCAAACGGCGTGGGTCCGGCGTTGATCGAGATCTGTGTGGCACTGCGCGTGCCGTCGGCCGACTGAGCTGAGCGTGGTTGCCCCCGCCCGCGCGTCACCTCTCGCCCCGCTGCTGCCTGGACCAGTTTCGCGCCGCGGCAGCGCGCCCGTCCAGGCCGCGCGGTTTGCTGGTTGGGGTGGCAGAGGTTCAGCCACCACAAAACCATTGATAGCCGCCACAATGTGCTAACTAGAAATAAACATAAACTTTCTTTTCCAATGTTCAGACTCAGTCAGCAGTTCTTTTATGGGACACTGTATACGCTTCTACAATACAATTCCGCAAGAAATACAAAACTTAATTTTTTTTAATTATTTTTATTTTCATAGGCTTAACTTAATTACATACATGCAACAATCACAAAAACCCCCAGGATTTATCAGTGATTGGGAGTTCGGAACTTATATAATTTTTATTTGTAAATTAAAAATAATAGGTAATCATTCCATGCAAGTAAGCTGCCCATATCCATAACTATTCCTAACATTAGGTGGTGTACGTGGTCGGTCCGCACACACAACACGCTCCCGCCTGCCCGCATGTGAGGGCCGCCCGCGATCCACATATACAAGAAAAGGAGTAAAATTGAGTGCCTACTTACTTAATAGGTTGATATATTTAATTAACAATAATTGATAATTCATAGCAACAGAGACAAAAACAATGACAAGCTTGCATCAAGGTAGTAGTGGTATCTATGAGCACATACAAGGAAAAACAAATACCTCATAAACTTATAATATATACTTACTCACAGTCACCACTATTAGCAAAATGTTTTTTGAGATATGACATGAAGTTTTTTTCTTTTAGGTATGTTTGTGTGATATCATCATCCATATCATTTAGTATATTTGGGAGAAGATACTCACTAGTTCTTCTTCCATACACATTATTAACTGAAGCTCGATTAAAAAAAATTATAAAGCACTTTGTCCAGAAAGGCCTACTACAAAATTAATGACTTTACAAGACACCGACATCTGGCATTAAACCAGTTCATTGCAACCTATATTTTATGTACTATGTAATAATTAGGCACCTACTTAATGTTATATTATGCCTCAATGTTTGTGCTCTTATGAATAAAAATCTTTGAACTGAATTAAACTGAACTGAACGTGAGTCGCGAAATACGGGCTGTGCGATGCGGGTACATGGATTTCAGGGTCGTGCATTCCTGGGTTGTTTGACCTTTGTAGGAAGTGTGCGGGGCGTATTTCACGACCCAGGAATACTCGGCCCTTACTACGCGACCTAGTATTTGCCAATCCGATGTTCACGGTTATTGGGGTCGTGATTTCCGGGCCGTGTATATCATGGCCGTGCATTACGGCCCCCAGAAAAAAAAATGACATGACAGCTGGCTGAGTGAGGCAACAAAAATTGATTATAGATAGATTGTTTTGGTTGGGGTTGAGATAGAGTTTTTCTAGGAAACTTTGTGTTGGCTCGTTTCTATTTAATAAAATATACAGAATGGAATCAATTTACGCCAATGATCCTATCCGGAAGAAAATAAATAAGATATTTGACAGCCATATCGTGACTGACAACAGCGAAGCCCTTAACACCATCTCAGGGCTTTTTATTTCAGAAGCAAATAACACTAAGAGAGTGTTAATAAATGAGATCGAGAAGAGAGACATGCTTGTGAACAAAGCCGTTCTTCTGGAATTTAGGAAGGTTAAGGATAAGCTGAGTTTGCTGGTCGGCACTCTCACAAGCCTCGACGCGGCCGTGAGCGACATGTCGCAACGACTCAACGACTCGCAGGTGAAGACCAGACACCTCATCACTCAGACTAATCAGCTCAAGGAAGAAAGCAAGAGGTGTGACAAAAAAAGTGCATGGGCAAAGGCATTTGTTAACAATTTCCAACTATCCCAAGAACAAACAGAATACCTTTACAATGTTTCTGTTAAAACACCACTGACGTCAGACTATCTGGTCACACTCTCACATATTGAAGGACTGTCTGAAAAGAGCAAGGTTCTTGTCAAATGCTGGTATCAAACTTCAGCATTTGATATCATGGAAGTTATTGGCATTCAGCAAGAAGCTGCAATGGAGAAGCTGTACCACTGGACTGTGGGAGCTTGCCGAAGTATTGATTCTCCTAATAATGTTCTCATTCCAAAAGCACTGTCCAAATTTCAGAACAGACAGGTTCTCTTCTCCAACATTATAGAAGAATATTCTACAGCGAGAAAAACTGCAATCATCCAGCTGTTTATTGATGCCTTGACAAAAGGCAATATAGGATCTAAACCAATTGAGTTTTTTGCTAATGATCCAAAAAGATATATCGGAGACATTCTAGCTTGGGTGTATCAGATAATTCCAGTTGAGAATGAGAACCTAAATATCCTGTTCAAATACTGTGATGTATCTGACAAGAGTCAACAAATGACTGCTGTGTTAACCAACATTATGGAAGCCATTTGTCCACTTTTGAAAGTACGAGCAGAACTGATACTGAAGCCGGACCGAGACCCTCTTGTATTGTGGTCCATCACCAACTTGTTTCTGTACTACAAGGATGTCATACAAGCTACTGTACCAAAAGGTAACTTGAATGAAACTTTAGAAGAACTTGTCAAGAAAAGTGAAGAGGTATTTGTAGCTGCATTGGACGCTAAAATACAAAGAGAACTCAGTCACGGTGTGAAGGCTCCACCATCAGACTTAAGTCCAGCTATTGTGGTGGCAGATTTGGTCAGTTTCCTCCGAGATTTGTTAGCACCAATGACCATACCCACTAATGTGAATACTGCTGACAAGAAGATAATTATCATACATTTGCTAGACCCATTACTACACGCCATCAATGAAACTGCATGCCATTTAAGTTCCACTGACATGTCAGTTTACATGTTGAATTGTATTTATCATATTCAGTGCACTTTATCTCTGTATACAATGATGGATGAATACAATGAGCGTCTGCAGGCACAGTCTGAAGCACAGTTGGACACTCTTACATCAGAACAGGCAAGTTTCCTTGTTGCAAACTTAAACTTGGGCCCCATCTACACAATCTTGCAAGAGAAAACTAGTGGCCCTTTATCTGCTATACCAGGCATGGACACCATGACTTTGAAGGTGTTCCTAAATAAATTTGACATGTTTCTTGTCTCTCCTGACCATTACATATTGCCACAACTGGGTCTGCTTTTGAGTCATACTCACAAGTCACATGTCAAAAAGAGAGCATTTGATGTTATACTGGCAATTTACGATCAGCTTCATTCAGCAGTTAGTGACCCTGGCAATGGATATGCAGAACCGCATGTAGTAGTTCGCAGGTCACCAGAGGAAGTCAAGAAATTGTTAATGTAGGTAGTTTAAAATAATATAAAACAGTTTATAATTATTTAAAATTAGGAATAAGAATACATCATGTTTATTTTGCTTAACTTAAAAACATTGTAAATTATGAAATAGGAAATAAAATAAAATATTATTAAATAATCTGCAGTTTAATTTTTTATCACAATGAGCTAAGAATTTTCACTTCTCTGTACTATGCGTATATGGGCCACACTGAGGATAGTTGGCTCGTACACCCGAAATAGTTCTGCGATTTCTTTATTATCATAGTTAATGTTGTGTGACTTGGCCGTTGAACATTATTTATACCTTAGTGGGTACAAGTCAATTTTGTTTACACGTAATATTATATCTGTTGTAACTCTCAATGTCAATAAAAAATAAGTCATGGCAGTTATTTTTATTTTACATAATAATTTGCTTAAAATAGAATTCCTTTGTATACCCTTAACGAGAAGCATATAACGATCACGGAAGGCGCCTGCAGTCATTTTCTAATATTTCATAACGTGTCCCTATCAGGAAACTTGCAGCTTGTAATATATTGTAATTAAATACGACGCAGTTCAAAATTGACTTGTACCCACTAATGATAAAGAATGTTCAACGGCCAAGTCACACAACATTAACTATGATAATAAAGAAATCGCAATAAGGAACCTTAGACTTGGCACGACTTTGTCTAAATTTCATTACTTTTTAGAGATAAACAAGCAGCTCCATCGAGACTTGGCTAGTTTTTTACAGAATGTTTCTGGTGGGATTTCACTTCTTTTTGTTGAAACGTAGGCATATTGATTTATTTTATTAATTTTCGGGAGATATGAAAACGGTGTATACCGAATCTATACCGAGAGAAAACCAGGCTCTTGTGTTTTCAAATCAGGGTCACCAGATCTTCGATTATCCTAGTTTTTATAGTTTTCCCTTTATGTGGCCATTAAACCCTAACTCTGTACCAAATTTCAGCTCTCTGAGTTTATGGGAAGTACTAGTTCTATTCTGATGATCATGAGTGAGAGTGTCATAAATGCGAAACTTTGCTTTCGCTTAACTTCGGAACTAAATGACCTACAGACTTGAAATTTTGGATTTTTAGCTTACTGGATGACGACAATTTCTGCGTTCTGGTCTTATCCAGAGGTTCTCAAATAGGGGCCTGAAAATGCGGCGAAATGGTTCCAGTAAAGGATGGTACGGCAGTGTTAGCTTCGCGCTCGACTTGGCGGGGGCACTGCCGTGCCCTCCGATAATTATAAAAGGTTTTAGCCGTCGGAGTTAATTAGTTAACGAGATATTAGTTATTAAAGGTTCAATTTTTTTTATGAACGCTGCCATAACTAATTTTACGCGGTATGAACGCATCTTATTTTGTATGGCAGAGTTGTCGAGATCGAGGAAAGCAACTATGCAAGGAGGAAATATAACCGTGGCAGACCAGTGGAAGGCTATTGGGTGCTGGTAATGATTGACGAAACAACAAATGAACTCAGATTTAAAGTGCGTATTATTAAAAAACATGTGAATCCAGGCACAACAATCCATACAGATTACTGGAGCGCCTGTGATGCCCTGCCAGCCCATGGCTACATATACAGGAAATTAAACCATTCTGAAAAATGTGTGGCATAAGATGGGACACACCCAGCGCATTGAAAGCTAATGGTGCCACTTAAAGAAGCGTTTCAATAAATTCAACTACAAAGGAAACTTTGAGGATTATCTAATAGACCACTAATGGCGGCACCATTGCGGAAAAAATCACATTGATCCTTTTGTAAATTTCATTAGGGCTATAAAGCAAGTTTATAATAAATAGACAATAGTATATTGTATCATTTAATGAACAAAAAATATGTAAATTAATAGTTTTTGACCAATTCTTAAAAGTTGTGTGTGTGGAGCGAGCTAGGCTAACCCATGTAGTGTCACAGAACCAAGGTTGCTATAGGTCACTTCTGTTTGAATACTTAAGGTATGTTTGTTAGGTCATAACGTTGAGAACCACCGGGAGCCGAGCAAAGCGGAGCGGAATAAGGCGACCCCATGTAGTTACACAGAACTAATGTTGCTATAGGTCACTTCTGTTCGATTACAAAAGGTAGATTTGTTAGTTTATAAAGTTGAGATCCACCGGGAGCCGATCAAAGCGGAGCGGAATAAGGCGACCCCACGTAGTTTCACAGAACTAATGTTGCTATAGGGCACTTCTGTTCGAATACAAAAGGTAGATTTGTTACGTCATAATGTTGAGATCCACCGCACTCAGAGAAAAATAAGGCTAACAAAGCGACAGTAAAAGCTTTGTTAGAATGTTATTGTTACCGCACGTAAGTGCATCGTCGCTGCAGCTATAGGCCCATAGTGGCTGTGACCATTCAGCTATACGCTAGTATAGCAATTCAATCGCTGTGACAACTTTTTTATTGTATTTGTTTGTATGTTAAAAATATTTAAACGGGGTAACAACATCACGTTGTCAATTTATCAACGTTATGAAGTGATATTGTAGCAAAATTTAATCTATCAAAATAGCCGTTGTTACTACGAGCTACCGGTCGACTAATCAATCTTGCATGCGCTATGCTATTTTTAACGTAATGCCATAAAGTCCGCAGGCGCTAGTAGAAGCGCGTATGGCGTCGTTCCGTTTCGTTATAACATAGCTCTATCTGATTCGACTTATAGCACGCGCTATTCGTTACAAGTAAATAGCGTGCTATTTTTAACGGCTATACGTTATATTAACCACCACTAGTTCCGATCACGTCCATTAGTCAGGAAAAATGTCGAAAATTACTCCGAGAATTGTGTTTTGCCGCGTATACACTGGCCCAACGAAAGCCAATATGGTTCTGTGGTGCTATTTGTGGTGCATTTGTAGCCACATTTGTAAATTTTACCACCTAAATGTAAGGAAGTTAAGTCCTTCATAAACGATATGAAAAGAAAAGAAAATGAGAGTGTTTAAAGCAAAAACGAATGTCGTTTATGAATATAATAAACATTAAAGGGCTCAAAAGAGAACCCTGAGGGACGCCTGAGGGCACATCTTTCCAAGCAGAAGTACATAATAACATTTATGACGACAGCTTGTGATCGATTCTGTATATAAGAAGTAAACCACCTAAATAAATTACCATGAATCCCGGCATAAAGTAATTATTTTAAATAATTTTGTGATCTATTCTATCAAATGCCTTGCTATAATTGTCAGTGAAAATAGCATCAAGCTGTCCTCCAGAGTCAATTGAAGATCTTCATCTTATCTCATATGGTTAATATAGGATAATAAATTGATGAAGTTGACTTCCTCTTAAGGAATCCATGCTGCTCAGGAATAAAACTGGAAGACAGAGTTGAGTAAACCTGATAATAAACTACTCGTTCAAATTCTTTGGCAAAAATACATAATTTGGATACTGCTCTGTAGTTTTTTCGCGTCCTTTCTGCTACCATTTTTGTGAACGGTGGTTATAAATGATGATTTCCAGATACTAGGAACATGACCCTCACTTATTGATCTTTTAAATATAATTGCTAGGGTAGTAGTTAAACTATCGGCGCATTTAGAAATGAAAATCGATACTGATCAGGCCCAGGACCCTTACTTAAGTCTGACGATACCAGAAGCTTATGAATTAAATCAGCATTGATCTCAATATCACCCAAACAATTGGTGTCATTTGGATAACTATATAGGTATACCTACTTTATGACTAGAGGAAGGCAAAGAAGAAAGAAACATTGACTGAAAATATGTAGAGAAAACATTAGAAATGTCTTCACCAGTATCCACAGACTGACCCTCATGGGTCATGGTTGAGGGAAGTGAGCTAGTCGCTTTGGAAGAGGATTTAACATTGTTGGGAAAAGATTGAAGGAGATGAAACTCACGCGTGCTCCTCTTCGCTGGTTCAATGATGAGTCTGAGGCTTCTGGTGTTCTTGCCTGATTTGAGTGGGCTTCAATCACTTTCCGTTCATCGGGTGAGGTTGCTGATTCTCCTTATCGCGACGGTTGTAGGGCGACGCGAGGACTCGAGCCCATAGAAAAGCAGTTGACGGGACAAAACGGTAATGTCGACCGAACCGATCCGTGGCGCACTCGGAAGTCGTGGCAAAAGTGTGGTGTCTATGACAGCTGTCATCCTCTTCTTTTCTTCTACCCACGCGTGAGTGTATAAAGGGAATGGAAGGTAAAGGATAAATTGGCATAGGCGCGAAATTTGAATCCTACTCCCATTCTACACCTAACATAACCGCCTCCCGAAAGAGCTATTGAGCTCTTTCAGATAATATTCCTTAAGATGAGTTTCCTTAAGATGGTTTTCCTTATAAAATTATTTTAAATCTTATCTAAATTTAAAACTAGTTGATTTTCCTTACCTAAGTACAAAATAAAACATATAAAGCTCATGTCACTAACCTAATTGTCAAACGTTGGTAGTGGACAAATCTTTGACAACGATCTGAGACAAGACCCAGAGCTCGTTTTCAGTTCGACCACACGAATGACACCGTCTGAGCCGGGATGTAGAGCGGTGACTCTCCCTTTACGCCACTGGAGAGGCGGTAAATTGTCCGATTTTATGAGAACTAGATCTCCCAATTGAAGATTGGGGATAGGCTTACACCACTTCATGCGTTGTTGTAAATTGTGCAAATACTCTAGCTGCCATCTACGCCAGAAATGTTGTGTTATTTGTTGTATGAGTTGCCAACGGTTGAGGCGAGAGATGGGTGTGTCATTGAAATCATACTCTGGTAGAGCATTTAGCGGTTGACCTATGATGAAATGACCGGGTGTTAGCGCATCGAGAGTGTTTGGATCACTTGACAAGGGACATAGAGGTCTAGAATTAAGCACAGCCTCGATCTTTGCGAAGACGGTACTCAACTCTTCGAATGTGAGAATACTCTCTCCTATTGTACGTTTTAGTAAGCCTTTAGCAGACTTGATAGCTGATTCCCAAAGTCCGCCCATATGAGGACTATACGGAGGATTCATATGCCAGTTGACGCTAACCTTCACAAATTCACAATTGATGTCTTTCTGATTTCGATCCCAGAAAGACTCTACCTCGCTTAGGTAGCGTTTAGCGCCTTGGAAATTCTTTCCGCAGTCAGTAAAGCAGTCCGTCACCATTCCCCTTCTCGACACGAAGCGATGAAAGCAAGCTAGAAAAGCGTTCGTCGAAAGTTCTGTCACGACTTCAAGGTGGACTGCCTTGACAGCGAGACAGACGAATAAGCAGAGATACACTTTCGTTGTCTTAGCATTGCGCAATGTAGAGACTTTCACAAGGAAAGGTCCCCCGAGATCGATGCCGGCCTTGATGAATGGGCGTGCTTCACGGACTCTACTTGGAGGTAGATCGCCCATGAAGGGCTCCAGAGGTTTGGCCTTAAGCCGATGACAGCGGTGGCATTTGAAAATTACATGTCGAACCAGACTTCGAGCCGATAATATCCAGAACCTCTGGTGAAGAATGTTTATCAGACACGCAGGTCCCGCATGTAAATTGACCTGGTGATAATGCTCGATGATAATGTTTGTCAGGTGGTGTGCCTTGGGCAACAAAAGCGGATGCTTGACTGCATAAGGTAAGTTGGAGTGCTTAAGTCTCCCGCCGACGCGTAGGAGACCTTCTGAATCTAGGAATGGGTGGAGACGAGCGATTGGACCCTTCAACGAACCGTTTCCTTGAAGTGCTTTGAGCTGATCAGCAAAGACTTCCCCTTGCACCAACTTGATGGCCTTATGTAAAGCATCTCGCAGCTGCAAGTGAACCTGATACCTTGATTTTGGGATTGCGAGTGTTGTGGATGAAGCGCAACACCCACGCGAACACACGCTGCAATACAATCAGAGAATTGAAACGAGTAATCAGTGGAAATGAAACAGTTCCTTCACCTTTATCTTCCTTTGACGACGTTAAATGTAGAGACGGCCATCTCTGAAACCTCGTCGACTGGCTGGATGTCGGCAGGCCATGATTCTGTATCTTCTTTCAGCCATGGTGGGGACCACCACAGCTCATGAGAGACGACGTCCTTTGGCAACAATCCCCTACTCGCACAATCGGCTGGATTGAGTGCGGAGGGCACATAGCGCCACTTCACCAACGGGACGAGGCCTTGGATCTGAGTAACTCTATTCCCCTCATAAGTCTGGAGCTTATGAGGAGGAGTTCGAAGCCAGGCCAGAACAATGCTGGAATCACACCAGGCGACGGTGTCAGAAATGTCAATCCTACTACCTAAAACTCCTTTGACATGACATACCAGCCGAGCGAGGATTACGGCTCCTGAAAGCTCGAGGCGTGGTATGGTCAGCTTTTGTTTGATTGGAGCGACTCTAGATTTCGCTAGAAGCAAATGCACTCCTACCTCACCAGTCGAATCGACCACCCTTAAATACACGACGGCGGCAAACCCCTTTTCCGACGCGTCTCAGAAACCTAGAAGCGCACAACACAAGGGTTGTCTACTTAGGATGAACCTTGGTATTTGAGGAATTTTCAGGGAGCTGAAACCACCCACGAAGGAATCCCAGACGTTGGCGATTTCTTCGGGCAGTTGATCATCCCATGATAGATCATGAGCCCACAAACGCTGCATGATCGCCTTTGCGTGAAATGTAACCGGTGCCAAATATCCACAAGGGTCGTAAATCCTAGCGATATTTGAAAGTATTTGCCTTTTAGTATTACACGGACCCAAATGTCCGACATGATAAACGAAACTATCAGTCCTAGAGTTCCATTCAATCCCGAGAATTTTAAAAATGTTGTCCCCTGATTCTTCGAATCGAAGGGGCGCTTCAAGATGATCAGACGGATAGCCTTCCAACACCTCGGCGCTGTTACTCGACCACTTCCTCACTGAAAAGCCTCCTTGAGCCAACACATCGACCACCTGTTGCTGCAAAACTCTGGCTGACTCTACATCCTGACTACCTGTGATGACATCATCGAAGAAGGTGTCTTCCTGCAGAACTCTAGCAGCCTCGGGATGCGTGGCTTCGTTGAGTGTGGCGAGCTCGTGTACGACTCGAATCGCTAAGTAGGCGGCGCTAGAGACCCCGTAAGTCACAGTCGTGAGCTCAAACTGTTGTAAAGGACGATGCGGTGATTCGCACCAAGATATAGTCTGGAACCTGCAGTCGTCATCGTGCATCCGGATCTGCCGATACATTTGTTTTATATCGCAGGTGAACACGATGGGATGCGTCCTGAAACGTAAAATGATGTCCTCTATATTTTGTTGCAACTTGGGACCCGGCATCAAAACCTGATTGTGCGACACGCCTGAGCTACTAGCCGCTGATGCGTCGAACACAGCCCTCAGTTTGGTTGTACTACTACACTCCTTTAAGATTCCATGGTGGGGAATGAAGTACCCTTCCTTTGTAGAGACATCATATATTGGGCGCATGTGACCTGTCTCTATATAGTCGGCCATGAAAGCTACATACATTTCCTTGAGTTTGACGTCTCTGAGAAGCTTTCGCTCCAAATTGTGGAAGCGCCTCAGAGCGTTATTGCGAGTTTCCCCTAGAGGTTTTTGAATTGGCTTGAACGGTAAACGAACCATAAACCTTCCTGTGACATCTCGTGTATGAGTCTCTACAAAATGTTTTTCAAACAGCAGATTCTCTGGATCCTGTAAAACCTTGGAAGGTACCTCCTCGACCTCCCAGAACCTGGTTAACACCGAGTCCAAGTCGACTGTGCAGGACAAAGACACTACTTGATGACACGACGAACTCTCCACGGGAGCTCTACCCATCAAAACCCAGCCAAATATAGAACCATGGGCGACTGACATTCCCTCACCCAGCTGCAGTCTCCTTCCATCGAATATTTGATTAAAAAGATCCATTCCTATCAATAAATCTATGGGACTAAGAACCGAGAAGAGTTTGTCTGCGAGAGAGACATCCTTGCAAGTCTCTATCACCTCAGCAGACACCTTAACAGTGGGGAGTGACCCCGAAATTCGTCTAATGACGATCGCTGACGTTACCAGTGAAGACCCTTTACCTTGTAGAGAATGAATAGAACATTGAATGCTTCCACCGGTACGCTGTTGTTCCTTACCGCCTAAACCATACAGTATACCAGAAGTTGAGCGAGGTAGTCGCAACTTCTGTGCCAAACACTCTGTCACAATAGAGACTTGAGAACCACTGTCTATAAGGGCCCTTGCAGTGTGAAGGTTACCGCTGATGTCTTGGACACCCACCAGAGCTGTACCTAGTAGCATGGTAGATTCACCCTGAATACCATGAATACCTTGAGGTTGGACTGTGGAGTTTAAAGTCGACACAGCAGCCTCGTTTGCCGATGACTCTAGAGTGGGTTCCACCTTAGATTGGTTGTTTCCTATGTGGAGCTTAGAATGATGGCGACCTTGGCATGTAGAGCAGCTGCTCTTGGACATGCATGATGTAACCTTATGATTTCGTAGACAATTAAAACAAAGTCTGTTTGCCATGACAAACTCCGTACGTTGAGTTGGTGTCATAGAATTGAATTTCTCACATGCATACAGAACATGTTCCCCTTGACACATGATACAAGCAGGTGCGCTAACAGTGAATGAAGATTTGGGTGGGTTAGTGTGTGTGACACTAGAACCGCTAGTGTGTGTTCCCTTGGCCCCGGTGGCAGTGACAGATTCCAAAACTCTGAGCTGAGTTTCCAAAAAGTTTAGTAAAGTGTCATATTCTGGAATGTCATTCGGTGAACCGCCATGAGCAAGTTCGAACCGTCTGCGTAGATCGACGGGAAGCTTCCTTAGTGTTGTGAAGTAGTACAAAACTCCATGATTGGACGTTGAACCCTAGTGCGGATAATGCCTGTAGTCCTTCCTTGAGAGTATTCACTAATTTGAGCAAACCAACATTGTGATTTGATTTATCGTTAAGTGAAGACATTGTGAGAATGTTCTCCAAATGTTTGTCAGCAATAAGCCTTTTATTTTGATACCGGTCAACAAGAATTTGATATGCCACTATGTAATTTGCATCAGAAAGCTCCAAGTGTTTGATAAGATTTAACGGCTCCTTATCCAAAACGCTAATTAAGTAGTGCATTTTCTGGACACTACCCAGCTCAGAGTTTCGGTGTATCAAACTGTCAAAGAGAGCAATGAAGTTTTGCCATTCAGTGTAATTGCCGGAGAAACGAGTCAAACTTATCTTCGGTAAACAAAATTGTTTTGTCTTTATAACCCCTTGATTTGATGTGTTTGTGTGTGTCTGTGTTTCGTCTATCAGAGATTGTTGTAATACTTGTATAGAGTAATATACTCGGCGCCACGACTAAAGAGCTTTGTCCTTGAATGCGCAGTAGTCACTTTTCACAAGTGTTTGGCGCGGGGAAGTGAGGAGCGACGGGGGCGGTAGTCAGCGCCGGCACCTGATTCGTTGATCAGTCGCTTCCCGATGCCCGCACCGAAAGCACGTCTCGAAGCTTCTTGAGTACAGTCGCATACAATATTACCCAACGTTATCTTTCGCCCCGGTCGAAAATGTCGAAAAATAAAGTACTGACTAGGCAAGCTAGAAAAATGGTTTACGATGTAAACTGTTATATCAAAAAAGAGTCTGATGAAATCGTTGCTGATTTAAAACTGGCGACTTACTGTGGTTACAACTTAATTGTGGTTTAATTGTTACAAATTATTAGTCAGCGGGAAGAAAAGAGTGTGCAGGACTATTACTACAAGTATCTATATTCACTAGGCCCTAGTGACTAGGGGCATTCTATGCTAGGGGGTTATTTATATATAGGTTTCAACCTTGACGTTAACAAATGTTGTCAATAGAGAGTACCTATAGTTTATTTGACACAAAGTCCATTATTTACATCGGCTAATATCCCAATCAACAAAATATCAAACAGAGAAAAAATAGAAGTGAAGAAAGTCCTGAACACTCATTCCTTCACACTAACCCTAAAAACGCACTTCGGAATTATGCCGCGACTGTACACATGCGCAGTAATCCCCGCCAGTTTCTCCGAGAGCTCTTTATTCGTGGCGCCGAGTTGTACATGTCATTGAATTTGCTAAACCTCTGCTCTCTTTCATTCTGCAAAGCCTCATCATTACACATTGTCATGATGTCGGTGTAAGCCTTTTGATAACGTTCGCGAAACGTATCTAAATCCTTGTATCGTGCTTTGAATTGAGAAAAGAGCGCTGAATCTAGCGGCTTTTGAACACTTAGTTTGTACGCAATGTTATAAAGGTTTGACATGAACTTCTCATAAGTACTCATTGTTAAAGCATTCGCCCGTAAAGTTGGATCCAATGCAAGGCTAGGCTTGATAGGATTCATTTCAATATCTGACGACGGTCTATCTTCCGAATTCATGACGAAATCTATCGAAATGTAACACAGAAACTCGAAAACCTATCGTTTGTTTACTTTTCTTTAATAAATAAATAAACCATTGTTGTAGAAAGTACAGAATAAGGGCTTCGTCAGGAAGTCCGCCACCTGGGCGACCCCTTTCACTTTGAGAGTTGACAAAATTCCTGTCGTGACACATTCTCTCACAAAGAAGTGCCTCAATCTTATATGCTTTGTCCTTTGATGGCATTCCACTGGAGGATCATGTGCAAGTCGAATAGCTGACTCACTGTCTAGGTATAACAGTGTTCTGATATCTTTGAGTGGCAACATGAACTGCAGAATTCTTTTTAGCCATATTAATTCTCGGGCTGCTTCGCTAGCGGCCACTATTTCCGCTTCGGTAGAGGATATGGCTACTGAAGTTTGCTTCTTACTCTGCCATGCAATAGCTCCTCCTGAGTAGAGACAAATCATTCCAGAAGTTGAATGTCCACTTGTGTTATCCCCCCCATGATCTGCATCGCTGAAGCCTTTCAGGCATTTCGATTTGTCAGATGAATGGTAGGTAATACCAAAATGTTGTGTGCCTTTAATATAGCGCAGTATTCTTTTGACTTTGGCTATATCTCCTGGCAAAGGGTTATCTAAAGTTCTGGAGACTACGCTCACTGCGAATGTGATATCAGGGCGTGTCCCAACTGCTAGATAAGAGAGTGCGCCAACTGCTTGTCTATATGGAAATGGATCACTTTCCATCTCTTTTTCTGTAGTAACAGAGTCTTTCACAATAGGTGTTACGGCAGCTTTGCAGTCGTGCATGCCGAATCGCTCCAACAGTTTCTTTGCATATCCTTTCTGGTCTATGGTAATCGATCCATCATCGTTTCTGGCAATCTCGATGCCTAAGAAATATGAACCAGGTTTTGTCGTGATCTTGAAGTGCTGACGCAGCTCATCAAGAAAGACTTGCGTTTCAGACTCCGATGCTGATGCCAACAATCCGTCATCAACATATAATGCTAGGATTAACTTTTTGTTACTATCCTTGTTTCTTATAAAGAGACATGGATCACTATGGCTTTGCTTGAATCCGATTTTTAGTATGTACTCAGTTATACAGTAGTTCCAGCATCTTGGTGCTTGCTTTAGACCGTATAAACTCTTTATGAGTTTACGTACTTTTCCTGAATCATCACTAAACCCTTCAGGTGGCTTCATATATGTCTCTTCATTTAATGTACCATACAGAAAAGCCGTTGAAACGTCAAATTGGGACAACGTCAGATTTTCTTGAGCAGAAACACTCAGAAGTGCTCTTAGTGCTCTTAGTGCTGGTCTTTGCTACAGGACTAAATGTCTCGTAGTAATCCACTCCTTCTTTCTGCGAGTAACCCTTCACTACGAGTCGAGCCTTATATTTATCAACCGTACCATCAGGATTGGTTTTAACTTTGTAAATCCATTTGCAAGGGATTGCTTTCCTTCCCTCAGGCAAAGCTACCATTTCCCACGTATGGTTCTCGTTGAGAGAGTTGATTTCGTTTTCCATAGCTTTTATCCATTTTTCAGATTCAGAACTTTGTATAGCTTGCTTAAATGTAGTCGGTTCTATTAGATCAGTAGTAGTCTGGGCATGACAAATATTGCAAACATAGTCCCTGTATCGACTTGGCTGTCTAAGGTTCGCACGGCTACGAAGTGTTAGCCCTCTCTCATTTTCTACCTCAATAGCGTTCAGTTGATCAGGTTCAGATTCCATTACAATGTCATCTTCCCTTTCAAGCTCAATGTTCTGTTCCATCTGCTCATCTGTTTGTTCTACACTACTGTCAACTATGTTCTCTCCAACTTCATTATTGTTAGCAACTTCTTCTGATCGCTCATTCTCTGTTTCAGGCTTCTCATCATTTTCAACGGCAGGTGATTCTTCCACACTTGGATCCGATTGGGTTTGAGGATTCAACGTAAAACCCCGAAATTTAAGTTCAATCTGGCGATATGGCTCTAACTTCTGACTTGAACTATCTTCCTCAGTTCTGGTCTTGCTTTCAAGCTCTTGATCAGTTCTGGTCAGATTTTTGACATCTTCCAATATGAGAGTTTCATCAAAAACTACGTCTCGAGACCTTATCAGATTGAAATTTTCGCAGTCCCAAATTCGATATCCCTCTTCAGAATCGTACCCAATGAGAATACCTTTCTGAGCCTTTTTGTCCAATTTCTTACGTTTTTCTTTTGGAACGTGCGGGTAACAAATGGTTCCAATAATCCGCATGTGACTAATCCTTGGCTTCTTGCCATGCCATGCTTCATATGGTGTTTTTCCTTCAGGACCTGGGCCTGTCCTGTTAAGAATGTACACGCTCGTCATAATCAGCTCAGCCCACAAGCCATTTGGAATTTTCACATGGGCGTGCATCATGGCTCTCGCCATCTCCACAACAGTTCTATTCTAACTCTCAGTGGGATTTTGTTGTGGGGTATAAGGCATCGTGAACCTCTGTTTGATACCTTCTTTCGCTAGTGTAGCACGAACCCTTTCATTATCGAACTCGCCACCATTGTCACTTAAAACTTCTTTTATTTTTATACACGCTGTCTTAGCTTCAGCTATAAAATGTAGTAATTTTTCGTGGACATCAGATTTTTGACGCATTACGTATACCCAGCGGTACTTCGTGTATAGGTCCTTGAATAAAACAAAGTATTTATTCTTGCCGATCGAGCAGGGGAATGGTCCACACACATCACTGCAAATCAATTCTCCAGGTTGAGTGGCTTTTTCCCTAGTCCCGAACTTCAATCTATGAGATTTCCCATAAACACAGCCTTCACAGAGTTCTGTCTTTGCTTCAGTCTTTATGTTTAAGTCTCTCTCCAATACCTTTTTCACGTGTGTTTTATTTTGATGACCGAACCGCTCATGGTATAATTGTAATAGATTTACTTCAACAGTTTTATCTGGGGTAGCTGGCTTCACGCATTTCAGTTTCAGACGGTAAAGCCCACCCTCTTTCTCTCTGTTGCCAATTAGCTTGGTCTCGCCATTAATCTTCATTATGCACGTAGTGGGATCCGATTCAAAGGTGCTATTATTAGCGATGTCGTGTGCGGCAAGGACAGAAAAAAGGTTCCTGCTAATGCTAGGCACGTACCAAACATCCTTCAAAAGGATTTGCTCTCTTCGACCATCTACTTCAGCTTCTGCACGAATAGAACCCATCCCTACTGCTGGGATTGTCTGTCCGTTAGCTCCAGTAACCGTGTGTGAACCCTTGAAATAATTAAAGTCCTCAAAGAGATCGTCTCTGTTTGTTATGTGGCTGGTTGCCCCATTGTCCACATACCAGTTCGTCGTGTCTCTGACTTTAACGTCAAGGTTTTCGACTGAGAAAATAGCTAGGTTCATATCTACGGTAGTCGACTTCTTTGGTGGTCTGCCATCTGCGATCCATTTCTGACATTTTCTTACAAAATGTCCAGATTCTCCGCAATAGTTGCATTTGTGACTTTGAACGTCTTTCTTCTTTGTCTTATCCTTATTGCCTTTATTTCTTGCTTTCGCATATAATGCCTCTGCACTACTATTGCCTTCTGCGCTGCTTTCCGCCTTAATATCTGCTTGTTGCTTTGTTAGGATCTTCTCATGTGCGCATAACTGTGTTGTAAGGTTCTCTATCGTGCGCTCAGTCTTCGTCATTAGATTCCAGCTTGACTTGAATCCCAAATACTCATTCGGTAAAGTGTCCAATATCTTATAGATCAATATTGCTGCTGGCAACTCATTTGTCTCTTCTAATGCTACATTGAGTTCGTGCCAGTGACTCTTTAACGTTGAAATATGTGTAGCCATGTCATGCTTGGTATCCCTCTCGTATCCGAAGAATGTTTGACACATTTCGTAGGATTTGTCTACGATACAACCTCCATACAGCCGATTTAGTTCATCCCACATATCCTTAGCGTTATCGAAGCGCATCATCATTGTTACTATGTCGTTTGGCAAATTCGTAGTTATCAAGACAGAAACTATGCTATCTAGTTTATCAAATTCTTGTACTTCCTTTCCATGTTTCGCAATTTGCTCCAATGTTGGCGTACCTTGTAAACTTGCTGGTCTGGATTTTCTACCTTCCAACAAATCTTTAGCACCTGGTACACCCTTCAGCACCATGAAAACTTTGAATTTCCACATCTTGAAGTCATCGGTCCCTGATAAGTTTCCGATTCGAACCTTGGCAGCTTCTACGATGGAATTGTCCATTTTGACGTTTCCCTTGTAGACTAAGTTTTACACGAATCTTGTGTCCTGCTGACACAGTCTTGGTTTCTTCACCAAAATAACTTATTGGGATGACTTTGCGATTGGTTTAAATACTTTTTAAATCTCTGCTACCACTTTAATAAATAAATAAACCATTGTTGTAGAAAGTACACATTGAATTTTATTGACAGGTAAATCTCAAAGTTGACAAGCATAGAAACTCTTTCACAAAGTAGGTCAGTAACTAACAGACCAATAAGATTGAATACATGCTTCACTTAACACTTTTGTTTGACGTTTGATTGAAGTGATCGAATGAATGACAATTACCGATTCAGTGTTGCTAGTAAAAATAATATTATGGGTGCGTTCCAGTAGTGCAGGTTGGTTCCGATTTTCCTAACCTTTACTAAGTCGGATCCTACAACAATATTGTGGAACAAGCACAACTATGCATATCTAACCCCGAACTATGAATAAAAGCAAAATTACCTTGAAATACGAAAAATGATGATTCACGATTAGAATTTGATGATTTAGAATGCCAAAAAGGGAAAATAACAGGGATATCCGGCTCGAAGGACCACGAAGGATGTTGGGAAAAGATTGAAGGAGATGAAACTCACGCGTGCTCCTCTTCGCTGGTTCAATGATGAGTCTGAGGCTTCTGGTGTTCTTGCCTGATTTGAGTGGGCTTCAATCACTTTCCGTTCATCCGGTGAGGTTGCTGATTCTCCTTATCGCGACGGTTGTAGGGCGACGCGAGGACTCGAGCCCATAGAAAAGCAGTTGACGGGACAAAACGGTAATGTCGACCGAACCGATCCGTGGCGCACTCGGAAGTCGTGGCAAAAGTGTGGTGTCTATGACAGCTGTCATCCTCTTCTTTTCTTCTACCCACGCGTGAGTGGATAAAGGGAATGGAAGGTAAAGGATAAATTGGCATAGGCGCGAAATTTGAATCCTACTCCCATTCTACACCTAACAAACATGAGACCAAAACAGTTTCGGATTTTTATGATAGACTTCTCCACGCGTTTCATATGTCCATCATACCATTCACTCTTAAGATACTTTGCTCGATTTCTAAGAAGCGAAAAAGAATCATAATCATCGGCATTATTATAAACATGATATTTACTTATGAATTTAAAAAAATCTTTTCGTAGTTTTTTGAGTGGAGAACTATACCAGGGGGGAAAATCAGAGGTATACATTAATTTTTGACGTACATGTTTATCACAAATATCGTACAGCACACTATAGAAGTATTCAAGAGCTTGATCTAAGCTATTATTATATAAATAATTATTCTAGTAAATTTCTGATAGATCTGTATTAATTTTATCATAATCCCCAGATTGGATATCGTTGAAGTTGAGAGAAATAAAAACGCTTATAAACTTATGTGAACATCTTCAGGTACTAAAGGTTCGTCGCATGGAATAACTTTTACATAATCTAAAATTGTATTATTAAAATTCTTACATAAATTATATTGGCTTAAATTACACTGAGAGAGTATCAAAAAAGGAAACTTGACTGTCCCCTGAAATACCTGACGGTTAGATCAAGTTACTGTTAACAAGAACCCTGCAGTACCACTAAGGTTGAAAACTCCTAAAATCATAAACATGTCGATTGGATACGAATTAACCAACAAAGATTTCCCTATAGAGAGGATATTTCCCTTTAAACTATTTTAAACATCCGGAGGTACTCATTATATTTTGACTTTGGAGGGATATACACGACACAACACATAAATATAAACTTATTTTTAAATGGACTGTCGCACAGACTTTTTCAAATGGCGCCTCATCCAGGTTAGGCTCCTCGTCTCGGAGCTCAATTCTTCGTAGTTCCCATGTTGGTTTAGCTACTAGAAAGGCTCCCTCGTGTTTTCGCCCATCCTACTGTCGCTTCGTACTATTGTATATACGGCTGGAACAAGCTCCCCGTCATGTGTGTAGTAACCCTCACTCCTGTCTCCGTTACAGCAATAAGGTCTGCGGTAGTGGCTAGCACACTTGTGTTAAAACTTTTCAGTGTAGAAAAACTAGCGACTTAGTAAAACGGCACACTCAGGCCGATAAGGTCTCAGGCCCTGATAAGGCTGGAGAAAGCTGGCCGATAAACAAATATGAGGCCGAAAAATGTGCCAGGTCACATTGGAGCCACAGAAAATCACTCGAGCATGTGGAGAGAGTTATTTCAAAGACAACCTGGTATTGACACCCGCAAGCCTCCGAGCGGAGACGCTGACGCGAGTGCACGATGGGCATCTCGGTATTGAAGGTGCAAGCGGCGCACGCGTGACGTCATTGTACTCGCCGGGCATGTCGCGAGACGTAGAGCTGGTAGTGCGACGCTGCCGCACTTGCGCGGAGCATGCCGCGAAGCCGCAGAGGGAGTCGATGATGCATCATCAGATAACAAGTCTACGTCTAAGTTGTTAAGAGGTGCATACCGTTTGTAGACCTTAAAGGCAAGGGTGTCTTTTATTTGACGTGACAGCTTGCGCAATTTTAGGTCACTGGCTTTGACTACCGCAACGCTTTCACCTCGCCTACCATGCTGTCGCAGGAGGTCTCGGTGTTTGTCGAGTGCTGCCCTGAGAATCTCATCATTTTCATCAAACCAATCTTCATTACGCCGGTCATTTCTACCTACAGTAACAGAAGCGGTGTCCATAATGTGAGAAGATAAAGTCCCCCAGGCAACATCAACATCACCTGTCTCGCTACTAGGCAACGGCTTCTCGGTCAAGGCTTTAGCATATTTCTCCCTCACCTCGGGATCTTTCAGCTTCTTCACGTTCAGAGACGCAAGCTTTTTAGTAGTCGATCTACGAGGGTGATGGAGGCGAAGTCGCAGTTTTGTGACAATAAGTCGGTGGTCCGTCCAACAATGCGCGCCACGCATGATACGGGTGACTTGCACTTTACGGATATCTTTTTGCCTTACAATAGCATAATCGATCAAATGCCAGTGTTTGGATCTAGGGTGCATCCATGTCGTCTTGTACTTGGCGGCGAGTCTAAACATAGTGTTCGATATTGCCAAACCGTATTGAGCACAGAGACTGAGTAGCAACTGACCATTGCTGTTCATGTTGCCGACTCCATGTCTACCCAGAACTCCAGGCCAAGCCTCATAGTCTCGTCCAACTCTAGCATTGAAATCACCCAGCAATAGAATCTGCTCTTTGGTGTTTATGCTGTCTAGGCAATGGGTCAATTCTTCGTAGAACTTGTACTTGATGTCATCAGATTTGTCTAGCGTTGGAGCATAGACACTGATGACATTAAGGTAGTTATCTTTGTCCAGGTGAAGGACAATGTGGTCACGCGGTCGGAGATGTGTACAGGGTACTCCTCCAGTCGCTATACCAAGTTATTCTTGATGGCAAATCCTACACCTGATCGCCGAGGTTCGGACGCAGCGGTACATTTCCAGAAGAAAGTATAACCACCACTATCTTCCACCAGCTCTCCTTCATCCGCCAGATGTGTCTCGCTGAGAGCAGCCACATCCACGTTATAGCGATGAAGTTCTCGAGCTACAATGGCGGTTTTGCGTTAAGGACAGGCGTTGCCAGCTCGATCAAGAAGCGTTCTCACGTTCCACGCACCGAATGTCATGATAGGTGTTTTCATGTTAACATTTTTTTTGCATTTTCGACCACGCTTAAAGTGATGCGGTGGCAGCCGCGGTTACTACCACCCTCCGAGTAGGAGCAAGCAATTTTTAGGACACCTTTTCTAATCCCCTCCCCGGCTGAGCGAGGAAAGCAGTGCCTCTCTAAATAGAGCTGCTTTGTCATCCCGGGTGCTGCCTCAACCGCACTGTTGCCCCAAAGTTGCAGTGCGAAAGCGACCACGGCGTGTACTCACACCCCCAGGACCGCCTATGTGCAGGATTCAGACAAAGCCTGGCTTGCATCAAACCTGACCTCTCTATCTTATCCCATCGCCACAGGACTTAAGTGAAATCGGATTCCAATTAACGGAAGCGGTCAAATTCGCAGGAAATTTTAGGGTGCGAGAACGTCCGCGTAAACGCAAGCGCACACACTCGTCTTCCCTCTTCTTTGTTCAGTGGAACGGGAAACCGCTACGACTGAAGAAGAGGTCAGATGTTGTGTCTGGCCGCCGGTAACTGTAAGCCAGAGGGCCTAGGGCGCCGGTAGAGACCGGCGCCCTAGGCCATCCACCTTGCCTTACTGAATCGCCGAGTCCACCAAATAACTTTGCATATCTGCTTTGTGTTGCCTTCCTCGCCGAGTCCGCGTATAACTTGTCCACCGAAATGGCAAGCCTCTCATCCAGGTTTAGCCCGTGAGCCGACACGGTTGCCCGGGGTGTGGCCGCTGCGCGCATTACAGCTACTAGGAGCCACTGGTGAGAGTTTATGAGCTACCAGCGAACTTTAGAACTATCTATGCTACTTACAAAGAAGTCGGCTGGCAGAGATAGACGCTAATAACCCACGACACCCCATCTTTAGGTATCATGCTGCCGTGTTGTATTATTGTGTATATTGTCATAAAAATAAGCAATATTTTATAGGTTTTCAAAAATTATATCTGAATAGATATTGAGTTCCGACACCTGAAACTTTTAGACCGTGTTTAACATGACCCAAACTATCTACCAAAAAATCACGAAAGACCTAGCAAACCACCCGTTTTCTAAAGTCTAGCCCTTTTTTCTTGTAAGGGAAAGATGTAGTGTTATTTGTTATGTGTGGGTACACAAATAATAAAGCAGTCTCTGTACACAAATAATATACTAGTAGTCTCTGTCCAACCATCTGTTGTGTCACTACTGTTTCAGTCATACAAAGTACCTAATACGGGCGTATGAGTAAAGAGTGTCATTATTTACTTGCTGTGTGTCTCTCGTGCTGGTTCTTACTGAGAAAAAAGCTCAGATAAACGACACTCTACTCTGTGGAAGAAAGCGAAGAAGTGAATTGATAGTAAGCCTCCAGATCGCTCTTACAGCCCAGCACATAGTCTGTGCTCAGCACTGTTCAAAAGGGACCGCAGGTCGTTGGCGAAAAAAAATAATGTCAAAAACTAATAAAACTTTTTTTAGAGTGCTCCTACGTCCATCTATAACCTAAAGATACGATAAAGTATAGTGCGGTTTATTTTTTATTGATTGTCTCTAGAGCTTAATTCATTGCTCGCCAAAGTATGATATAAACTTATTTATCCTGCTAAAGGAACGAGCTATAAAAATAAGCATGGCTTCTCGCCAAATCATTGATAAATCCCTGCTTATGCTGAGGTCCTTGCCAAGAATCGCCCTCAGTAACATTCGAGACAATCCTGGCTCCAGAATATGTGTAAGTATCGCAACAAACATTCTTTGCTATTTAAGATCCAGACAAGCTTCAGATAAGATCCAGACGCGAAATTTTGGTCAGTGTCGATAAGGGAGCGGAGGCCCCAGGCTATCTAAACGCAAAAAAAATTCTAAGTTTTTTTTTCCTTGGCGCCCCCTTATCTACACTCCAACCGAAATGTTGTAAGATTTTTTTTCAGCCCCTCTAGCGACACTGACCATCTATGTAAAATTCTATATATTTGAGTTTTTTTTTTGTGTTCAGTTTTTATGCGTGTGTAGTTTTAAATGATTTGATAGTTAGGTTATTTTAATTGACGATGCACTTTGCGGTATCTTTATTATATTTCGATTAAAGGTATCAAAAAAATATAATATGTAAACAACCTTTATTCTTACAGCAAAAGCGTGGTCGTGGACAGCATGGTGGTGATAAACATGGTGCTGGTAACAAGGGCTCAGGTCAGCGGCAAAATTACATGAGACTTGGTTATGAAACCGGGAACAACCCCTTTTATTTACGAGTGCCCCAGGAGCATTATTACAGAGGTCATCAGTGAGTAAAATGTTAAAAATCCCTTATATTTCCATTCATGAGCTTGACCTCCCTCACATTGAGCAACCCAAAAACTACGATATTCTTGCAAAATTATTGTAGTTGGTTTGGGTTGCTTCAAAATACTTGTTACATTTTACAGAACAAGTATTCAGTATGCTGACGAAATGTAACTCAAACATTTTATATTTCTTTCAGTCTCCGAAGACAATATCCACCACTCTCCTTAAAGCGGTTGCAAAAAATGATTGATTATGATCGAGTTGACACCACTAAACTTATCGACATTGCCACTATCATCAAGTCTGGCTTATACACAATCAACCCTGAACAAAAACACTTTGGTATAAACTTAACTGATGAAGGTTTGGATACATTTTGTGCTAAAATCAACATTGAAGTACAATGGGCTAGCGAACAGGTAATTGCAGCGATTGAGAGAAATGGTGGGGTCATTACGACTGCATACTATGACCCCCATAGCCTTTTCCTGTTGAAAAACCCTAAGAAGTTCTTTGAAAGTGGACAAGCTATCCCTCGTAGGATGGTTCCACCACCGGATGCAATTGAATATTATACTAGTGCAGAGTCAAGAGGATATTTGGCTGATCCGCAGAAGATTTCAGAGGAGAGGTTAAAGTTGGCTCAAAAGTATGGTTATCAACTGGCTGAGATTGAGAAAGATCTGATGTATGAAATACTGAGTGCAAGAAAAGATCCTCGTCAAATATTCTATGGTCTGGAACCGGGCTGGGTGGTGAACTTGAGAGATCAAGCTATACTCAAGCCAAAGGAGGAGGAACTGCTGAAGTTCTATGCATCTTAGAATTATGGTTATTTTAGAGTTACTAATATTAAACGCTAGATGGAATTAAACCAGATTGTTTCACTTAATGACTTGATCATTCATTGACCAATTGATTATTAAGCTGCATTGGGACAGATAATAATACAACATAAAAATTCAGTTGGAAAAATTGATTTATTGTATTCACACAGTGGCAGTCACCACTTAGAAGTATTCTTAACAAATTTCTTTAGTTTACTTTTAGTTCTTTGTCACAAGTTTTCATAGCTACCATTGTTTAGATTTAATTTGTTTGGCATTGTTTAGATTTTATTTGTTTGGTAATATCTATTAACTCCTTAGTTTAGTACCGGTAGTGATCAGGCTTGTATGGACCCTCTGAAGGGACTCCGATGTATTTGGCCTGCTTGGGCGTGAGCTTTGTGAGTTTAACTCCCAGGTGGTCCAAGTGCAGGGCGGCCACCTCCTCATCCAACTTCTTGGGCAGGGTGTGGACTCCGACAGGGTAGGCCTTGTGTTTGGTCCACAACTCAATTTGACCCATAACCTGATTAGTGAAAGAGTTGGACATAACAAATGAGGAATGACCGGTTGCGCATCCCAAGTTAACGAGCCGTCCAGCAGCAAGCACAATGATATGGTTTCCATTCTCGAGTTCATAACGGTCTACTTGAGGCTTGATGTTGACTTTCTTGGCATTGTTCTCCAACCAGGCTACATCCACTTCACAGTCAAAGTGGCCAATGTTGCACACAATAACGTCATCCCTCATTCTCAGGAAATGATCCTTGACAATAATATCAATGTTACCAGTGGTGGTGACGAAGATTTGACCAACTTCTGCTGCCTCTTCCATCGTGGTTACTTGGAATCCCTCCATCGCTGCCTGAAGAGCATTGATGGGGTCAATTTCTGTGACGATGACTCTGCCTCCGAATCCCTTGAAGGCTTGAGCGCAGCCCTTACCGACATCTCCGTATCCCGCGACAACACACACTTTCCCTGCGACCATGATGTCTGTGGCACGCTTGATGCCGTCAAGGAGTGACTCCCTGCAACCATACAAGTTATCGAACTTGCTTTTTGTGACCGAGTCATTCACATTAATAGCTGGGACCTTCAATGTCCCTTCACGGACCATTTTGTACAGGTTGTGGACGCCAGTAGTGGTTTCTTCAGAGATTCCTCTGACGTTTTCCAACAGGTGTGGGTATTTTTCGTGCACTAGTTTTGTCAGATCACCGCCGTCATCCAAGATCATGTTCATAGGCTGAAAACAAAAATACAATTAGAACCTTTTTTAGCTTGTTGACCTTCTGCCTCTCCGACAAGTAAAGCAAAATAATAAAGAGTTCAGACAGTTTGATTTCAAAAACAAAGCTTCCAAATAGGTCACTAGAGGGAGTGAGAGAATTTGAGGGTTTATCTGCGGTCCTAAATGATGACAATGTGTAAGCCCGACCTAGGGACCTAACACAATTTGGACCTCAGTATAAATATGAAATGACTCAGGTCACAATAATATAAGTATGTTTCTCTCTTGCTTCTTATTAATCTGTGGTTTGTATTACACAACCATACACATGTATAGCACTCGGATCTGGCAAAATTCACGCTAAGTCTTATCCAGTTGCCTGACACCTACAACGATGGATGAGGGAGGCAGTTGCTCATCTGGTTCCTACATCCCTTCACGTCCTCCTGGGTAGTGCTGAGGAGCAACAAATCACCCTCAAAACGTAAATTTGCGACCTGACCATATACCTCATTAGGGGTTAAGCACGGCATTCATATAAAGCGGGAGAAGGAGAACGATGGACGTAGTAAAGGGTATTTATTGATGAATTTTCGTTCCAAATACTCCTTTTACGACAGACACTATAAAATTATACCAATACAGACCATGAAGAACACAATATGTCACCGGCATAATCAGAGATGCTACGAAAGCATCTTTAGTTTGAGGCCTATATCGCTTGCTATTACAATATTGCAAATATGTATCACGAGATGGCGCTAGACGATTAAAAATTAAAACAACCGCTCTATTCCTTTGATACTTCATTTTAAATTTTAATACATTAATATATTTATTAATAATCCGTCAAGTGCGGTTCGGCCTCGCACACGAAGGTTTCGGTACCATCGTAGAAGAAAACATAACCACTAAAAATAAGAAAACAAAAAGAGAAAAATGCCAAGTCCGAACGTGGATTAAAACCCAGAACCCTAAGATTGCGAAACCAATATCAAACCAATTGCGCCACCACAAGTAACAATGTGATAAGCCGCGAAATCATATTTTTATCATGATATGGTTTGTCAAATCATCTAGAAGACGTAAATCCTTGTGGCAAAATTGCTTGTTCTTCCATTGGCTATCTTAGAAATAATCATAAGTGAAATCCTCTATCTAATCTAATTCCTTTGAAAAAGAGCTACCTCAGAGTTTCTTGCGCGTTCTTTCTGAGAAGTATCTGCTTTTGGAATGTACACCTAGTATTGACGTGCTCTAAGAGATCTATAATTATCCAACAGAATAATAGTACATTACTACAGACGCCGGGAAAGAAGGGCTTGCCGGCTGAGTAGGTATAGACCGCCGACGGCAGGGAGGCCGGATAGTAATACGAAGCTGGCAAGCTTTTTTCACGGCCAGAGGCATGTATAGTATAGTGCTCAAACATATGCAATGAGAAAAAAAAATACGCCACTCAAAAAACAAATTCAAGTTTAAAAATACTACATAAAAATAGTAATTTCGGTGCCCCCGTGATGTTTTTTGCTTTGTCTCGCCCTAGGCCTGCAATGTTGTATGGAATTCCATCACAGTTCCCTCGAGTTGTGCGGCCTGCAACGTGATACTTGCAAGCCTGTTATAGCTACGTAATGACGACATTTCATAGCGTGTTTGAGAAAAGAATATAATGATTGATTTGGTTATATCGCTGGGGGTTAAAACACCTCTATTGTATGGGGGGCCCCTTTAATTTAATAAATCTCGTGTAGTTCATTATTTGTTGCTGTAGCGGTAATAGAAATACACATTCTGTGAAAATTTCAACCCTCTACCTATAACAGTTTTAGCTAAAATTTCCGCCCAGGCACAGATGGCGATAGCCCTATTTGCTGCCTGCGTAGAAAGAGACAGCTGCCTATTTGTTGTACGTTATAGTGCCCTAGGTGGCGTCAGAGATTTATAAGACTACACAAGCGCCGCCAGACTCAGATTAGACCTAAATATCATTCAAAACATGATCGTAAATTTCGAGACTTATGGAAACAATGTGATGGCGCAATTGGTTTGATATCAGTTGCGCAATCTGTATGGTCTGGGTTGAATACAAGTTTTTTTTTTGTGCTGTTGTTTTCTTGAAAAATGGTACGGAACCCTTCGTGTGCGAGTCTGACCCTCACTTGAGCAGTTTTTTAAACATTTTCGAAAAAACTTCTCCAATAAAATTTGTATCAATTTTATAAATATATAAAAATACATCAAATAAATTACACGGTGAAGTGCGAGTCGTACTCGCGCACGAAGAGTTCCTGACCACCGCACAATGGAAGGGATGATATGGAGTGAATAGCTTGGATTTAATATAGTAAATTGTTAATTAAAAGTTTATTAGTGCAGCCTACTTTCGTATATACTACGTATGTATGCAATCAGGTAATTTATAAGTTTGTATGTGGTATTGATAGAAATTGTGCCCCCTCTATTAAGACCATACATTTCTCTAGTATACCTGTAACATTTAATTATGACAAGGACAACGACATTGGGAGTCCTCGTTTGAGGGTCTGAAGTTTTGACAACTCCTCTAATTCTGATTAAACTGGCTCTGGGGCTTTCTTGGTCCAGAGGATCTGTCAGGATCTCGCTCGCTGTGCAGCGCGGTAACGCTGCCAGTTTAATAGGATTGTTTGCGTTATTTACTTGTATATTTTTTCTTTTTATGGTAACCCTAAAAATACGCGTGAAGCACCGTACACGTGTTAGAAAGTTTATTACAAAAGTTGATTGCAATACTATTTACTCATATACTAGTACCTACATTAAATAAATAAAAAATAAGCTTTGTATCAATAAATAAAGCCTTATAAAAAACATAACCAAAAGGTAATTTTTCCGAACTGGGGATCGAACCACTTGAAAGTCTGACGATAAACCGCTCCGCCATCCACTTTGCTGATGAGAACGGCGAATATTACAAATACATTCATTCATTGGGCTTTGAAAGCATTGAGATTGTGGTGAAGACTGAAATTATAATTGAGTGATGAAAAAATACTACGAGCGACATCTAGGTTATTACCAATGAACTGTTTTTCGATGTAGGGTGCTTTGTATGGCGATGGACACTCTTTTTTATATTATTACTCTACGGCGCAAGTATGTTGACTGAAACCATGGCCTTTACATTACAATCGTTACTACCAACGCCCTCTCTGGATTACGAAGGGTCCTGTATGGAATGAACACCGTGTGCTTTTACCCAACAATTGTCACTCTACTTGTGTCAATAATAAATAAAGGCTTATGTTTAAACGATCACCAAAAAGGCAGCTATTTTACTACCAATAAATTCGAAACGACCGCCAGAATTAGTAAACGACCACCAAATTGTATTTGGATAAATTATCACCGAACTTCTTTTTTGTTTTGTGTACTTAAGTGTATGTTTTAAGTATTTTTTGTTGTTTTTACATGTTCAACCTAACACGAAAGATAAAGGGGGCTTCGCTTCGCTCACTCCCTTTACATTCCACCTAAGCTACTGCAGTATTTTGCCCTGATATTTTCTGCAACTTTTGGTGGTCATTTGCCCATTTTGGGTAGCATTTACCCATTGTGGGTAGGAAAAAAATATTTTGGTGGTCATTCAAATTGTTCTCATAAAGAAACAACGTAACTTCGATTTGCATTTTTACTCAGACTACACCACTGGTAACAAAGGTTTGGTGACTGGAGGTACTCTGGCCAATATTTACTGTGTCTTGTATTCGAAAATACCGCTACAAATCGAAGTTAAAATTGTTTAATTACTAGTATGATAGTTGGTTTGCTGGAAGAGATCTCTTATTTAGAGATAAGTACGCCGTTGTGCACTGTTTTGTCTTCAATGTAATTTTTCTTTAAATTTTGTGTGCAATAAATAAATTATGAAATTATGATACAAGTAGAATAATAATTGTAGGTTAAAAATAAATATTTCGAACAAACATTCATCAGAATTACTCAAAACTCAGTCCATTGTTGTACTGAGTTTTGAGTAACTCAACTGGACTATAACAAGGCCTGAATTTTGACAGGTCCGATTGCTTACTTATATGGTTTTATTATGCTCTAAGGTCGAACCGCAAATATAACTACGCCATCTGGCGAGATCTTTTGATAACTGGACTGAGTTAATTTATAGAAAATCGACTTAAAGCCTTACCTGTCCATCTTGGAAGATGAGTGTCTGTTCAATGCACCACATATATTCCTCTTCTGTTTCTCCTTTCCACGCATAGATAGGGATGCCCACAGCCACCAGAGCGGCAGCTGCTTCATCTTGAGTACTGTAAATGTTACTGCTGGACCATTGTACCTGGAAGGGAAACAGTGAAATGAATTAACAACTGAAATAATTAAGATGCAGTAATCTTTACTATTTGGTTGGTTAAGTTCCAGCATCAATATTTCCATACAATTCTGAAGTGTGATATTGGTACAATGATCGGTAACGGTCATTTCTTAGAAGACTGAAACTAATTTGTTGATAAGAGAATTTATGACTATGAAGCTGCCTTCATTACCTATGCGTAGTGGCACAATTGTTAAATCTACTTGTTAATATTCTTTTATTTAATGATAACTTGCCATATTAACATAAGCTTGTCTATTCATGGCTTAAATGTGAGATAAGGATAATATTATGTTGATTTTATCTCAATACGTCAGGGTCAGAGGTGCTAAAGACTCACATTTTTATCATGTTATTCACTGACGCAACAGAATACAATTTTTTTAAAGCTTCGCAGAATAGTAATGCGCATAACGTCTATCTAGGTGTGTGAAAGTGTTATGAAAATTTGTATTCAGAAATAAGAGCCATGTTCAATCAAACATAACATAACATATATGCATATGGCATGCCCGAGGCACAATTGTACCCCCTCCTAGCCAGATATTCGATACCCTATTTTGTGTGACAGGGGGCTAGCCCATCGCCACAGCTACAGAGTAATGAAGCTTTCCTCACCATGTTTTCGTTCACATACTTGATAAATTACTTATCTCATTGGTACAAATATCTAGGTATCAAATGTAGGGTACTAACTGTCCAGTAAATTAATTCTGTGGGGCTTATATTGATTTCAATCTATTGGGTAACATGGAATCATAATGATTTATTTCATCATCTTGATGTCATTCTGTAACCCCAGGCTGGCTGTGTATGCCTAGGGCTCACTTGCAATTGTGTCATGTTGAATGAAAACACTCTCTAGTATTGTTAAAGCAGCCTAGACATTATAATTAAAAAATGTAGCCCATTCATATGCCCACCGAGGGGCAAGGGCCTTTACCCAAATACGAGTAAGATAGAGCCGTACTCTACCACGTTAGCTCAGTGAGGTAGGAGGGTGTCAGGCTAGTTAGTTATGAATCTTATAAAAAGCATCTTTAATGGTATCCTATGTTTAAATCGTTACATATGTATTGTACCATTGTGCATGTTACTTGAATCTTGCCTGACAAGAACAAAACTTAAAAGACATGAATAACAAGCCACTTATAATGCAGGCAACTTGAGTGACTTACCGTTGCTCCAAGCTCCACCAGAGTTTCAATGAGAACAGCAGTTTGCACAGTCATGTGAAGACTACCGGCGATGCGCGCCCCTTTGAGAATCTTGCCCGAGGCGTATTTGCGGCGGCACGCCATGAGGCCCGGCATTTCCTTCTCGGCCAACATGATCTCCTTGCGGCCTAACTCGGCCAGGGAAGGATCGGCTGGAATAGATAATGATCAATATTTATAAATCTGTGGAAACCCATGGAAAATTAAATCTTTGCATTACCTCTATTAATGAAGGTTGCCTCTTCTGAATCAAATCACAAATCAAGGCAATATTAACATCAAAGTAATTATCTGAATTTGTAACAAATTATTTAAATAACTTGGCCAAGTGCGGCATTGCTGCCGTAACAGCAAAAGGCCCCAAACTCAGAGTAATGCCACAGGAAATCCGGTGACGCTGGTATTCTGCCTAAACCCAGGACTGATGTCCTCCTCGTAGTATCGGACAACAGTGACCTCTGCTATCTCCTTTCATATGGCTGGCGAATCCGCATTTGCTCTTAAATGCCCTGTTGCATTGGACACAGTATAGTTGCACCAAATCATTGGTTCATTCGCATTAGTTCCATTGCTCAGTTCCATGATGGAACTACTGCAAATTTATTTTCGCACTCGTTCCATTCATCCGACGCCCCACTGATGATGGAACTACAGCGAATACAAAAATTCCTACATTCGCTTTTCATTCAATGCGAATATTTTCGCACTAGTTCCCTGTTGCCCTGGTACTTTATGGAAAGGGACAACCACGGGTATATATTTTTTTACCTGTGGAGCTATTGGACTGCTTGGTTGTCCCACGGGACAGTGTGTACAGTCAAGGGCAAAGATATAATATAGACCACAGAATCTCAAAAAACGACGTCATCTGTAAGATCATATATGAGGAAACATGAAAAAGTGTATAAATATGTATACGTTGTTGGCAAGATAAGTATATAATCAAAAAGTGTATAAATATGTATATGTTGTTGGCATGATAAGTATATAAGCAGCAGGTGCAATATCATGTCCTCATCAATCAACGCATACATTTAGAATCAAATAAAATTCATTAATATGTATACAACACACATATCCATTAATATGTACACAGACCTTAATGTTTCAGCAATAAAGTCGGTGTGTTACATATGTTTGTGACCGCAGGTGAATATTTATTTTTGACATTGACTTCATACGGCAATGCTTCATTTCCAAGTGGCCAGCCACTTATGTAAAGAGTCATGTTTCACGTAGGTAAGACAATAAAAAAACGAATAAATAAATTTTATCTACACACGTATCATAAACCCTCTTTACTGCGTACAAAAACCGCACGTTACGATCAGCATAATGTTAAACTACTTGGTAAAAACTCATTTCTTATCTGAAAAAATTACACATTATGACCATAATGTGTAATTTTTCTGCATATTATCACATTCAAATTTCGAACGCCAACAACTAGTTTGTCTGTGAAGTTGGTACTGACATTCAAATTTCGAACGCCGACGCCCGCCTGCGGCACGTTGGTACTAAAGAACAAGCACATAGTTCACATTAATGCCCAGAGTATACACTCGAGTTATTCTGACCTTGTAGACACTTTTAATCAGCAATGTATAGACGGCATTCTTGTGTCGGAATCATTCCTTAAGCCTAGCCTGCCCTCTTCTATGTACTGTCTTCCAGGATACAGGCTGTATAGGAATGACAGAGTTGGGACGGCTGACAGAGGGGTTGCTGTCTACCTGCGCTCGGATATCCCGTGCAAAGTAGTCAGTGCTTCTCCGAGTCAATACTCCGAATCTGCGGAGTATCTTTTCTTGGAAATCTGTCTTCACCATAATAAGGTTCTTCTAGGTGTTTTCTACAGCCCTTCTCTTCGTATAGACTACTTTGAGTCGTTCGAAACACTTTTGAATGAATTAACCCCACTGTATAGTGATACTCTTATTTTTGGTGATTTTAACACCTGTCTTCTCAAAATTAACTGCCGCTCTGATAAACTCCAGTCGATTGTTGACTCCTTGAATATGCATATTCTTCCCCTCGGCCTCGATGCTACTCACTTTCAACCTCATTGTACACCCTCCCTCCTTGATCTGATTATAACATCCGATCCTGACAAGGTAGGCTGCTCACGGTCAAATCAATACCCCTTTCTCTTACCATGATCTGATATTTCTATCATACAAGATAAGGTCTCCCAAGAGTAGAGCTAAATTCTTAGATATTCGCAACTTTAAAAAATTGGATCTTGACTCTCTTAAAGCTGATGCCTCCTCTATTGATTGGTCCCCCGTCATCTCTAGCGAGACCGTTGATGACAAAGTCAACAACTTCAACACAATTATCTTGGGGCTGTTTGACAGACACGCTCCGATCAAGAGCGTTAGGGTGAAGCACCTGCCCGCACCTTGGCTAAACGACGTTATCAAACGCCTAATGACCAAGAGGAACCGAGCTAAATGCCGCTACAAGAAAGTCCCAACTAACGAGAACTTTCACACATTCAAATATCTCCGTAATCGATGCAACCGTATGTGTCGTGACGCTAAGCGCCGCCACATATACGAGTGCATCGAGAACTACACTCCTGCTCAGGTGTGGAAGTTTCTACGTACTCTTGGCGTCGGTAAGTCCCGGGATCTGCCAGTCGGTAATGTCGATCTCAACGGTCTCAATATATTCTTCTCTGCCCCCCCTGTCGTGATGGACTTTATCGTCAAGGAAGCCACCCTGCGTAGCCTCCGGTTAAGACCTGCTGCTACTACTACTCCTTTCGAGTTCAGCCCGGTTGGAGTCGATGCTGTTAGGAAGGCAGTGCTGGCAATTTCTTCTAAAGCTGTTGGAGATGACAACATTTGTCCTCGAATGATCAGGAGCGTGCTCGACGAGCTGCTTCCTGCAATCACTCATTTAATTAACTATTCTTTATCAGAGTGTTCCTTTCCCAAAGTATGGAAGAAGGCACATGTCATCCCTTTGCCTAAAACATCCAATCCTTCCTCCTTCAAAGAGTTTCGTCCCATCTCCATCCTACCGCTCCTTTCCAAAGTTCTTGAATCCGTTGTCCATACCCAGTTCTCTTCCTATCTATCCAGAAATAATTTGATCAACCGCTTCCAATCCGGCTTCAGGTCAGGTCACAGCACCGCAACGGCTTTGTTAAAGGTCACGGATGATATCCAGTTCACTATGGATAACAAACAGCTTTCTGTGCTAGCACTGCTTGACTTCAGTAGCGCCTTCAACTGTGTTGATTTTGACATTCTCACTCAAATATTAAGGTCCCTTAATGTCTCGTCTCGCTCGGCCTGCTGGTTTGACTCTTATCTTAGAGATCGCCAGCAGCGCATAAGGTCTGAGGAGACCTTTACTGAGTGGTGCGATCTTTTGGTGGGAGTTCCTCAGGGTGGTATTCTTTCCCCTCTCTTATTCTCTGTCTTCATCAACTCCATCTCCGATGTTATCTCCTCCCCATATCATCTCTATGCTGATGATCTTCAGATTTATCGTCATTTCCTCTTTAGTGATGTGAACCTGGCTATAGACACACTGAACGCTGACCTTGAGAACATCAGAACCTGGGCTTTGTCATACGGATTGCTGGTAAACCTCAGTAAGTCCCAGGCGATTATTATAGGTACTAAACGTATTACAACAATTGCCCATACCGCCGGTTACCTATGACGGTACTCTAATCGCCTACAGTGACAAGGCCAAAAACCTGGGTGTCATGTTTGATAGACAACTATCCTGGATTAACCATGTTAGCGAGGTCAGTAGGCGCGTCTTTGCCACCTTTCACTCACTAAGACGGCTTCAGAACTTTCTGCCCCATCAAACAAAAATTACTCTTGCTCAATCTCTTCTTCTCCCCTTGATCGATTATGCCGATGTTTGTTGGGCTAGCGCCAACGAAGAGCAACTGAACAGACTCGAGCGACTTCAAAATCTCGGGATTCGGTTTATCTTCGGACTGCGCAAGTTCGACCACGTCTCGCAGTATCGCAAGGAGTTAAAATGGCTGCCGATCCGTCTTCGTCGGGACACACACATCCTCACTCTTCTATTCAACATCTTAACCAACCCTCGATACCCTAGCTTTCTCCGTGAGCTTTTTCAATTCCTCCCTTCGGCTCGTCCACGTAGAACTCACACGGCTTCCCTGCTCTCTATACCTCATCACAACACCGTCGCATACAAGCACTGTTCTCGATTGCGGGCGATCACTCTCTGGAACTCGCTTCCCTGCACTATCAGAGATAGTCCATCTCTGCCCGTCTTTAAGAATCGTTTGAAGGAGCATTATCTTTCTCTATCCTAGATTTGAGCTTTGTATATTTTAGTTTATTTAGGTGTATTTATATTTTTATATAATATTTATGTACTTGCGTATGTAGTGTATCTAGCAGTTAGTTCAATAGTTCAGTAATATATGTATGTATCTTATCAGAGCACATAGGTCTATCCTTTATATTAAATTATTCTTATCAACCTTGGGTTTGCTGGAAGAGATCTCTATTTAAAGATAAGCATGCCTTTGTAGATGTCCTTTCTGTTTATTATATCTTGTGTTGTTTTATGTGCAATAAATATATACGAAATATACGAAGCTAAACAACTGCAGAGCCACAATGCCGGTCAAACATGCGGTTCCTGAACACATCAGAGACTGTACATAACTGTACATAATTGGGCATTAAAACTATCGAGTGATATTATTATGAAACTGGCCTGCACTCGATTCATAAACCCACTCTCGAGTATTAATGCCCTCCATTATGTAGCAGTCACATAAACTACTATTAAAACGTCATTAACGGCATTATTACAACCACAACGGTAGCATAGTGATGAAAAATGGATAATCTCTTTTATTTTCATTATGTTTTAATAAAATTGTAGCTAAGCTAAGCGATAACAAAGTAATTTCGTGGAACATGTTAGAAATAAAAAATAAAAATAAAAACAGCTTCCTCTACCTACTACTATATTACGTGACATTTTTCTGGATATGCTCCTACAATTGCCAATGAAGGTCAACCTTGATGATGAAGACATAACCTTTACGGCGGCATGCACTGACTGTGGCCAGAATGTTACTTTTGACAACAACGATGGTTATGACGACGATCAAATAAAAGTAACGTATATATTTTGTGAGCGATGTACCGGTCCCTGTTTTATTGAATGCCGTCATTCACCATGTCAATGTAATTGCGTTTAAGAGTATACCCGCAGATTCCACGATTAAAATAATTTCATTGTCTTATTATTTTGTTTCATTATCTTGGTTGTACGTATACCAGCCCGATGGCTGAGTTACAAATATACCCTTAGTCGCAAAGAGCGTATAACATGGCGTTTACGCCCAATATTCAATGTATGTACTCTATGTCTACGCCCTTTAAGGCTAACGGTATAGATATGTATTAATATCAAGGCAATAAAGTTGTGTATACATATTTTTGGTAGTTTATTCGTATCTATATTTTTACCTTGACGTAAAAATTTAATTACCTACTATATGGCAGCTTCAATGTTGTAAAATATGTTAAACACGTAATTCCAACAACGAAGTGACAGGTCAAAACATTAAACAAACGTATACAATGACAAGTCTGCACTGTTTTCGTGAATTATCAAAATATTATATTCAAAGTTTCGTGTCACAAGACGGTAAAGTAGATTTTCGCATGTTTATATTTTGTATACATATTTCTGTACTAGTTACTGAATCTATATTTAATGACATAAATACATACAATACATATTTATGTGGCCATTGAAGTTATGTATATTTATTACTATTTGTATGAGTATATATCTTTTAAAATTATTATGATTACATGTTTTTTTCACATAACTTGCATATATATCTTTGACCTTAACTGTACCATTCATATTCGACTGTGACCCTGCCTATGAAGCCAAGGGTCCCGGGTTCGAGTCCCGGTAGGGGCAAATATTTGTTTGATGAGAACGGATGTTTGTACCTCATGCAGTCATGGTTGTTTATCTATCTAAGTATAAAATTTATCTATATAAGTATGTGTATCGTTGTCTAGTACCCAAGATACAGGGAATCCTAGTTTGGGGCTAGATCAATGTGTGTAAATAGTGTCCAAGGTATTATTATTATTATTATTATATTATTTGAAAATGATACTCTAAATGACAGTATCTGTCTCTGCTACCATCAATGGATCAATGGATCTAGCGATACACAAGTGTGTCACTGGTTCCACTGATGGTACTACAGCATATATGCCTGTTATGTCAGAATCAACATTAAGAAAAGTCTGAAGCATTTACATTTTAAATACGCAAGTCGCAATCGTCGAAGTGCGCTAACAGATCTAACAGATCACAAGGAGATAGTAATATGGCGTCAAAAATACTTGCACCAATTAAAAAATATAGAAGAGAAGGCAGGTTTATATATTAGCATGATGAAACATGGGACTTGGTAAACAATTTTCTGTTGCCAAAATTAATAAATAAATAAAGAAATCCATATTTATAGGTAATATTTTTTAATTTATATGCATATATAACTGACCTCATGTTTAAGTGAAATATTAAATATATTTTATTTACAGGACATAGCGTCAATAGTGTGGTGTGATACCAACATTCAATCTTCACCACAAGCTTTCCTCAATGGCTTGACAACAGGGCTTAAGGCACCCACAGAAAAAGGGAAACGACTTATAGTTAGCCATGTAAGGAGCAAAGAAGATTTAGGAAGATGTTATTGGTTTTTGAAGCAAAAAAAGGCTTGGAAGATTACCACAAGGAGGAGGACTGGGGAACTATTTGAGATTTGGTTCACAAAAATACTTCCAAAATGAAAAGCAGACTCGATAGTAGTAATGGATAAAGCTCCCTATTATTCGAGGAAGGTTGAAAAAGTAACAACAAGTGCATGGCGAAAAGGCGATATCAAACATGGTTGACATTAAAAAAAAATTTTGAAAAAAAAATTCTAATAAGTTAATTTATTGGAAATAGTGGGTCAGGAGAAATACAAATACCATTTCACTTAATGGTACTAGTGAAAATCTGCATATTTTAGTATTCCCAGTAGTTCCATCATTGGGTTTCTACGCATGTATTAAACTATACTGCGATTTTTAATTTGAGGCCAGAAATGTAAACAAAAACATTTGCCAGTACAAAAAGTATAATATGAATGTCAAAGTCAACAGTTTTGTTCAAGAAAATGACAGTTGTTTGTTTACATTTCTGGTCTCAAATTGAAAATTACAGTATAGTGCAAAAATATAATTCACATTAGTTCCATCAGAACTAGGCAATGGAACTACAGCGAATGAAGGAATTTAGTAAATGCAGTAGTTCCATCATCAGGGCGTACAGTACAGTACATCAGCGAACTAGTGTGAAATAAATTTGCTGTAGTTCCATCATGGAACTGAGCAATGGAACTACTAGGAACCCAGGAAATCATCGTAGTTGTAAGTGTAGGTACGCTTGGGGTGAGATGTCCTAGTCTGACGTTTAGCTGCTAGGAAAAAAGTATGAGTCTATATTTTGGTCCCTGTGAAGTAAATTTGTGTGTATCATTACCTACTATATAATATCATAATATGATATTAACCAAAATTCAAATCTCTGATTAATTCTTTAACTCCAAATATCTACCTAATCAATCAGACACAATCTAATATTAGGTAGTACCTATTCAACACTCAGTACAACACCAGACAAGTACCTATGTAATCAATATGATAACAGGATGTCTTCCAAACAGAGCATGTTAGTTATCATATCAGTGACTATACAAATGATTGACATTCTATGATCTCTCTTACTGATAATGGCTTGAGACGGCGCCAAATAAAATTGCCGGAAACGATTCGGTAGGTACCATTGTAACCAAATTCTAGAAAATGAGAACGCATGGTAATCTAACCTAAATGTAAGATAATATTTATGTTGCTTTTCATTTTGCGTTTGCAGCATATCGATTTATAACTATCAGATCAAAGAGATCTCGGAAATTGTATGAGTACTTCTTTGGTTCAATCAAATACACATAGAATTATATTTAAGCATAAACAACTTACCAATTTTGTTAGTAGGCTTCATTGTCCTTTTATAGTACTGCTGGTACAAATGTATGTATGCAGAAACAGTATTTCACTAAGCAGCTGGGGCTCCGCCTGATTGCCGGCCGGTTTGATCGCAATCTAGCGAATAAATGAGAGATGAACTCAAAACTCAGAAGAAACTTGAGCAAACCGCGAATGATGCTGGGTCGCGGTTGCGGTCCAAAATTTGTTCTGTCTGTCGTCTGTCATGCACGTCATTTCGTAATTACAATACAAGACCGTGCCCGTGCCATGGACTGCCACGCACGCACATCAATACTTTTGATTCAGGGGCAGCCTCCATATTCAGGTACCTCAAAACCACCTTTAAAAGCCCGCGTACGGACTATCCAGGCACAGACTTATTATAGATCAAGGTACCTAATTAACAGACGTCACCTAGAGTATTGAAGATTCTATACTCTAACATTAGCATCTCAGTAGAATGAATTATCTAGTAAATGTCTGTGGAATGAATCTCTTTGTTGGGCATTTTTTATATTTTAGTTCGGAGCACAAGAGGATCCATATTTTGTTAGTAACCGATAAAATTATTTAATCTAAGTGAGATCCTTAATATTTGAGCAATATAAAAGGCATGTAAAGCGATTTTGTCGAAATAGGGATATTACAATGTTCAAGATAACTTAAATGACGGGATTGTATGGGGGTAATCTGGCTCTACACATACTCCTACAGATTGATTTTTAGATCTCTTTTAAAAATTGGTCGTGCATAACTGATACAAATATTACAATTAGAATTAAGTATTATAATTAATAAACAGCAATATTTTTTTATAAAATTGTTGTTAATAATTTTGTAATGATTTATTGCTGCTTATTAGTTATAACATTGTAATACATATTTTATTAGTCAAGCATAAACCATTTTTAAAAGAGATCTAAAAATCAATCTGGGGGAGTTTCTACGCACTTCTCTCCCATAGTGGTCCAATGTAGAGAAGAGGCAAAAAATTACGTTTGCCAATGTCTACAGTAATAAACAAAGGCAACGAATATAATGATCACCAAAATATTTTTTTCCTATCCAAAATGGATAAATGAACACCAAAACGTGCAAAAAATATTAGAACAAAATACTGCGGTAGCTTAGGTGAAGAGTAAAGGGGGTGAGCGAAGAGAAGCCCCCTTTATCCTTCGTGTTAGGTTGAACATGTAAGAACAACAAAATATACTTAAAATATAAACTTAAGTACACAAAAAATAAAAAGAAGTTTGGTGATCATTTATCCAAACACAATTTGGTGGACATTTCTCCATTCTGGCAGTCATTTCGATTTTATTGGTAGTAGAATAGGTGCATTTTTGGTAATCGTTTAAACACAAGCCATAAAGAAATTTGACTATTGACTATTGTTGACACGTAATTAATATCGAATTCATATAAATAGGCATGTTTGTGCGAAGGCCTAGTTTTCCACACAATGTACAGAATCTTTTCTCAAAAGGACAGAAAGGATTAGAAAACAAACATGGCCTATTATAACTTTCTTTCAAAAATAATTTCAAACATAGACTAGAGAAACCCAATTGCGACCCTGTATATGGATATGACAATGACATTCGATTTAGTTAATCATGATATTTTATTTCATAAACTATATTACTACGGAATTAGGGGACAATCAATAAAATTCATAGAATCATACTTAGAAAATAGGAAACAAATCACACAAATAGATAGAAGGTGTACAAAAACTCTAAAGGAACGATAACTTATCCGGTCAAACGCTTAGATGCGCGCGCAAAAAAATACTTGAGTGAGTCATAAAAAACACGTCGCGGCCGACCCACCCACCGCGCGTGGTTCGAGTTACACTGTTTGAAGTGTTGTTTTGTTATAGCTCGTAAACAAAACATCATATTGGTATAAGCATTTATTGTATTAAAGACTCTTGTACTGTGACACAGCAAATATAGACTTCAAGCCTAAAATGGAGTGGGTCAATATAAAATATCATATCTAAAAAAAAAACGATAACCTCCTTGTTTTATGTATTTAAAAGATTTCTGTTTTAATATTACACATGAATAAAATATAAACTTATATTAAAAAGATAAAAAAAGATTTAATTAAAAGGATTTAAACTGTCGCTAATATTTGGAAAAATGGCCGCTAGAATTTAAACCTTGGAAACAATGTCTCTTACAACTTTAATCGAGTGTATTTCTGTAATGTTTTTACAAAAAACTAGTGCTGAATGGTTCTTCAACATATTGCCTTCTTATTAGCGTACAACACGACACTTTTAAAAAAAAACTTGTGTTCGAAAATGGGGTTGGCAACTGTCAAAGTGGAGCTAGTATCGGTTGGATCCCCTAACGTCAATGTCCAGCTTCTGTGTTACCAGTACGGTGTGTTCAATCGCCAGTCAAATGGTGTGTGTTATAAAAAACCGCTGCCAGAAAATACAAAATGAAGTTGTTTAGTCGTTTCATTACATAACATTATATCACACACACGAAAAATTACATTTGTTGTTTAGTAAATAAATTCCGATAGCGAATTATCACAGAAAAAGTCCCAGAAATTAGTCAATCATTGAAAGTGGCAACTGGATGAAGGAACCAAATGTATGTGGCGCCATCTATGATTAGCTTTCACCGGCCAACCCCATTGTGACGAAACTTCTCAAATATGGCACAAAATCAGATTGTAAGTTAATTTTTCCGTATTTTTCCAAATATTCTTATTATTCTATAGGAAAATGAACACTTACCAGCCAAATACGCACAATATCCATTTATAAATCGCAAAACAAAACATCGGCCGGCCACAAGCACAGAACACAACTCGATACGTGAATTGAATAGTTGTATCATTATATTTTAACGTTAAGATTGTTTGCATCAATTGTTGTATTTAATTTCATTGAGCCTAGTTCAGTAGGAACGAGATAGCATTCATTCCTTAAGTACAAATGCATTGTTTATTTTTTTTATTGTATTATAAATATAATTAATATGTAATATAAAAGAAATAAAAAGTTTTCGTCAATGTGTCGTCACGCAAAAGCCAAAGTGCGCTCTAGGATACTCTAGTATCCCAGCGTCATTCTACGGGTAAAAAATGCTAGGATAGCGCACTATTCCAAACTCACTCTAGCGGATATATCAAAAGAAACGAAAACTACGCGAGGTGTACCTCAAGGAAGCGTAATGGAGCCATTAATCTTTCTTACTAACATAAATGAACTTCCGAGTACGGTACAACACCCAATGGTTCAGTCTGCTGATGATAGCTGTTATTGACAGTTATTATTGCTTGTAACTATTTGAAAGCATGCTAAAGCGACTTTGTCGAAAAAGGGATATTACAATGTTCAAGATTACTTAAATGATGGGACTGTATGGGTTGATCTGGCTCAACACAGACGTTGCTGTTAATAATTTTGTATTTATATATTCCAGCTTATTAATTATGATAATGATATTTTAATATTTGTATTAGTTAAGCACAAGCAATTTAAAAAAAAAAAAAAAAACAACCTGTGGTAGTTTCTACGCCCTCCTTCTCCCACAGTGGTCCAATGTAGTGGCAAAAAATGACGATTGCTAAGTATATGTAAATATCTACAGTAATAAAGACATTTGGAATTTGGACAAAAAAAGTGCTTCAAAACCATATGTGGACTTCGTCGCACAGATAGCTGCAAGTCCCATTTTAAAAGACTAAACATTCTAAAATTTCCGGCATTATATATTTATGAAGTTGTGGTATTTGTAAAAGTGAATCTAGAGCTATTTGACAAATCCACAAGTACGCGCTTCCAAAATAAATAATTGCTCTTCACAACAAAAAACAGCACTATTTCAAAACAGTTTCTTTGGGATGGCATCCATATTGTATAATAAACAGCCCGAAAATATCCGCGGAATGGAGAGCATAAACCAATTCAAAGCAAAAGTGAGGAAATTACTAACATGTTTCATTTTCATTTTCATTTTCAACTGATAAGGCGTATGCTATAGTATAGTAAGTATTACAGCACCATAGAATACTTAAATGATAAACTGTGATCATCAAATAATTATTTGGTTATTTATAAATTTAACAGTTTTCATTCCATTCTTTGCATGTAGTTTGTATGCCAAATGGCTAAAAAAAGCGTTCTATGAAACATCAATCTCAAGCTACACCAACTAATGTAAAACCTTACATAAATGAATTATATTTTTTTTAATTTGATTTGACTATAATGCAAGTGTCCCAGTCACTGCACTCAACGAGTATTTGAGTATAGGCCCATCGCACCGACCCGCAATGACCTCCAGGATGTTGTTGGTGCTGTTACGCGTTAAGAGTAATGCTAAGTAAGAAAGCCGTTCTATTACGTACGTGTCTCAACAAACATCCCCGACGCACTACAGTAGCGCGGCAGCCCCAGCAACATCCTAAAAATATTCTTGTACTGGACGCGCAGGGCATTGAAAGACTTTTGGGTATAGTTGACCCATAGGCTGCACGTGTAGAAAGATTAACAATAGGCCTTGAAGAGTGTGATTTTTACTGGCTTTGTACAATCGAACCAACTGAATCATGACCCACTTGCCTGATAATTCGTTTGAAACTTTCAAACTTGTAAGATCTATCAAAATGTCAGTGTCTAATCAAATGATAACAAGTTCGTTACCAAGGAAATAAACCTTCAAGCGAATTTCGACCTACTTGCATTTAAGGGGTTTAGCAAAATAAGCTTATGGTGGGTCATGATTCAGATGGTTCGATAGTACTATCGAACCAACTGAATCATGACCCTTTTGCCTGATAATTCGTTTGAAACTTTCAAACTTGTAAGATCTATCAAAATGTCAATGTCTAATCAAATGATAACAAGTTCGTTACCAAGGAAATAACCCTTCAAGCGAATTTCGACCTACTTGCATTTAAGGGTGTTCGATTCCAAATCGATATTCGATCGATGGTTTCTGAACGGCCATTTTGAATTTGACGTTGCTGCCAACCTTGCAGTTTTTGACAACCGACGGACGAAAGCCCTCGCAATGTAACGCGTATCGGTTAGGGTATTGAAATTAAATCGCAAGCCATCTGGAATGTATTCGGGTTTCCCTCAGGATTGTCTATATAGCTGAGTGTGTTGTGGTTCCCCGAACCAGATAAAGTTCGCATTTACGTGGCCGATTGGTTTTTTACCACGTAACATAACCTGTGTTGGAACACTGTGCTGATCGAGGCTGGCCCGCCAGTCACACAGGAGGTTGGCTGAAGAACCTGTCTACCAAGAAGAGCCTAGGGTGCACCCGAGCCTTGCAGAGAGACAGGAGGTTGACGGGACCGAAGCACAGACCAGGTTAGATCGAATCCAATCATTTTAGCTCGGTGAATCGCCGACGTTCACACTTCTTGGCAACTGATCGCTACGCTACCTCGTAGCTGATGGGCCCCTACGAGGTCATTAGGTGCCGAGAAGCCTGATCATTTTGGTAGCTAGAGCGTGGTTTCCTGAGATTTGCAGCCGTCAAGGGCTCCAGGAACGCACGATTTGGGACTATCAATCTGTAGGTATAGGCGGTTATTAGGTAACTGTTGTTCCTATATCCACATAGATTGGTAGTATTGTAAGCTATAGGTCTATTGCTGGTAGTAGATAGACAGATATTGAATTGAAAATTGCATTGAATTACCAGTTAGTCAATCTACTAGTGGTCTAGTAATGCTATTGAAGAATGTTTTGGTTAACATAGGTAGTTACATCTATTGATAGCAGGCTATTGCATTGTTTTCAGTTTATAGCAATTTATAACTTGAACTAATATTGACTATCTGTGTGTGTTATAATGATAAAGGGAAACTAAATTGTATTTACAGAATTTATATAGATATAAAACTCGGTTCCTATTGTTTAAGGAAAACAGCATTGTTTAAGTTGTGGTTTAGGGTTCCCTCGTTTGGGTTATAGACTGGAGGGTCCAATAAAATTGAGTTACTGCAAATTGTGAGTAAGTATCGTTCCGATCATGTCGTTATCTGAAATCCAGAAGGGTGTTTCTAAGGAACTCAGATGGTTTTCCTCTGCACACGGTCTGATAGACCGTTTAGATAGGCATGATGTGGTATTGGAGCGGTCTATGGACGTTAAGGAACGTTACAACAGGGTGCTCGAATTGTCCGCGCAGGCGGAATCAGTTGATGATTGCGCACCTGACAGGCTGTCACGGTTGCTAGGGGATGTCGACCAATGTATGGAGATGGCAGCTGCTATCACGCAGAAGGCTGCGGACATACGTAGACAGCGCGAGTCCAGCCATGGTGGTGACATTGAAGCACCCCTGCCGCTTCAGGGTTCGGGGTCCAGGTTACCTGCCATAACTATGCCTACTTTTGACGGAGTGTCCGGTGAATGGATGAGCTTCATCAATCTGTTCGACAGTTTGGTGCACATGCGATCGGACATTACCAAGTCTGTCAAGATGGCTCAGCTGGTGGCAGCATTGAGGGGTGAGCCTAGGGAGCTGGTCGCTCATTTGACAGTTACGGAGGGTAACTATGAAACGGCCAGGCAATTGTTGGTCAGACGTTACCATAACAAACGGAGGTTGGCCGATGCCCAACTGAACCGTTTGTTTAGTATCCCGGTTGTGAACAAGGTCGGGGCCATACAGACGGAGGTTTTGAACCCCTTGTTGTCCGTCACCAAGGCTCTAGAGAATCTTGGACTTCCGGTTGGTGAATGGTCGTACCTACTGTTGTACATTGTACTTTCCCGCCTACCCGCTGACGTGCAGACTCGTTTCGAACAGTCTCACGGGAGGTCGGCCGAGGACCTGCCCGCCTTCTCCGACTTGGTCGGATTCTTGGAAGAGGAGGCTCGACGGGCAGAGAATTTGGGGTTGACGGTCACCCATCCTTCGGAGCCACAGAGAGCTGCCGGGAGCGCTGTGAGTAGGGGCCCTCCGACGAGGAAGGACCGCACCAACCGGCAGTCATATGGGACTGTGAGTGCATTGACCCCACATAGTGAGACCTGCCCATGTTGTAGGCAGATTGGCCATGCTGTGGCCAATTGCAATAAGTTCGGGGAACTTAGGGTTCAGGGACGGCGCCGGATGGCCAAGCAGCGGAGCTGGTGTTTCCTGTGCCTCGGGCCACACATGGCTAGGTACTGCACGCGCACAAAAATGTGCGGATATTGTGGTGGGGCGCACAACAATCTGTTGTGCATGAACCGGTCCGGCCAACAGCCACCACAGGGCCGTACCCAGGGTGACACGGCATGGGGACCTGAGAATTCGTTTGCGACTCGGAGCGCAACTCAGGGGCCAATGTCCCCACGTGCACAGGGCGGTACTAGGGTGCAGGGCCGCACTCAGGGTCATCACATGGGGGGCCCTGAGTTTTCGGTTGCGACTCAGCATCCGACTCAGCGGGCAATGGGGCCACAAGCACGCAGCCACCCAGGGGTGCAGGGCCGCACTCAGGGTCATCACATGGGGGGCCCTGAGTTTTCGGTTGCGACTCAGCATCCGACTCAGCGGGACATTGGGTGTGTTCAGCGGGCCGTAACGGGCGGGTGGCATGGGACACCTTCGAGCTATGCGGATGCGGTTCGGACGCCGCCTCAGTTGTCGCCCCGCTCGTCGCCTCGTCCTCGTCGGTCGCATGTGATGTCCCCCCCGCTCATGGAGCGGCCACGGTTGAATTCACGCCCACCCCCCTTCGGGGGGCGTCGTAGGGTGGCAATGGAACCGGCGCGTGGGCCATTTGTACAATGGGACCCTCTGGCGTATAGCTGCCTACCTGATCGGTTACAGGCACAGTGGGGCCCCGGGGGTCCTCGCTAGGAATTTGCGGCCCAACCATTGGTTGCCCCCCAACCGGAGACGGTGGTGTTACCGATCGCCTCTGTGCTTGTTTGGGATTTGGCGGGCAACCCAACATACGTTCGCGCCCTATTAGATTCTGGAGCTCAGGGCTGCATTGTATCGAACGATTTAGCAAAATGGTTGGGCCTCAAGGTAAATAGGTATAATAAATCAATACGGGGCGTGGGGAATGTTACGGTTACGAATGTAGTTGGTCAATCGGTGATCACGTTCTCTCCACGTTATGACATTTTGACAAAAACATCCGTGCAAGCTTTAGTAATGACGCATGTCATGGGCAGACACCCCTTGGTGAAGTTGAATCCGGCCGTTCGATTCCTGACATCAGGACTCAAGTTGGCGGATCCCGATTTTGACACTCCAGCCCCGGTCGACCTGCTACTGGGAGCAGACGTTTTGGGTAGGTTTCTGTTGTCGGATCGGCGAGTTCTTCAGCCGGACGGGTTGATTGCTGTGGATACTAAGTTTGGTCACGTGATCATGGGTCCGGCATTGCCAATGGTTAGGCCTGCCGAGTCAGATGGCATACTTATTGGCTCAGCGTTGTCAGACGCTATCCAACGTTTCTGGGAGATAGAGGAACCTCCCACCGTTCGTCGAGTCGACGCAGACGAAGAAGAGTGCGAGTTGTTTTACCAGAATAGTACTGGTCGCCTTCGTTCTGGTCGTTTTGTAACCCGACTGCCTTTCAGGGCCGATCGACCGCCACTAGGAGAATCTAGGAAGATGGCTGAGACGAGATTGATGTCGATGGAGCGTAGGATGACAAGGGACGCCGTATTTAAACAAAAATATGTTGATTTCATGAGGGAGTATGAGTCGTTAGGACACATGTCGGTATCGGGTGTGGACTGGAGATCTGAGGATCATTGTTTCCTTCCACACCATGCCGTCCTACGAACCCCTACCGGCAAGATTCGAGTTGTTTTTGATGGGTCAGCACCTACCTCGAACGGGATGTCCCTGAATCAGTGTCTACATTCGGGACCCAAGTTGAGTCGTGATATTTCGGATATTCTCACGAGCTTTCGGAGGCACCAGATTGTATTTGTCGCAGACATTCGGATGATGTTTAGGCAAACGGTAATTCATCCGGCTGACAGAAGGTATCAGTTGATACTGTGGCGTGAGTCCACGGCCGAGCCAGTCAAGGTCTATGAGTTAAACACGAACACGTATGGGTTACGGTCTAGCCCGTATTTGGCGATGCGTACCCTGCGGGAGTTGGCGTCGCGTGACCGTGTGAGCTATCCTAGAGCCGCCGCTATCCTGGAGCAAGATTTGTACGTCGATGACGTCTGCACAGGGGCAGCCAGTGTAGAGGAAGCTCTGGACCGACGTGACGAGCTCATTCAATTGCTGGAACGAGGCGGCTATGAACTACGCAAGTGGATGTCCAACTCCCCTGAGTTGATGGCTGGTCTCCCAGATGAGTTTCAACAAGACCCGCACGTTTTTGAGAATCCTGACAACCCTAACATGTTGTCCGTGCTTGGAATTCAGTACCGGCCCGTCCATGATGAGTTTACCTATCGGGTGGTTTTAGAAACACCGAAGGCCTGGACGAAGCGGTCAGTACTGTCAACGATTGCGAGAACGTTCGACCCGAATGGATGGATTTCTCCAGTCACCTTTGCTCTCAAATGTTTTATGCAAAGGCTATGGGCGGCTCAGTTGACCTGGGACACCCACCTCTCAGGTGATTTGTTGACTGATTGGACGCGAATGTTCACCTCGCTATCGGACATAAATAATGTATCGCTGCCGAGGAAATTGGTCCCTGCTGGGGATTACAGGGCAACCCTTCACGGGTTTTGTGATGCCTCTGAACGAGGGTTTGCGGCAGCGGTTTATTTGCGAACCGTCACCTCCACCGGGGAGGTCGACGTGCGTTTGGTTTTGGCAAAAAGCAAGGTAGCGCCTATTCGGACAAGGATGACGATTCCAAAACTGGAACTGTCCGGGGCTGCTCTTTTGACCAAACTTTTGAATCACACTCTAACAGTGTTGCGTGGGTCAGTGGTTTTGGAGGATACGGTGTACGCGTGGACGGACAGCCAGATTGTTTTGTGCTGGCTGAAGGCTTCGGTCCATAACTTAGAGGTTTTTGTTGCGAACCGTGTCTCCCAGATTGTGTCGTCTGAGGTCCCACTGACCTGGAGACATGTACCAGGAGAATTGAACCCGTCTGATTGTGCATCCAGGGGATGTCGGGCTCCTGAACTCGTTAGACACCATTTGTGGTGGGGACCACCCTGGCTTGCCAGGAGAGAATCGGACTGGCCCCACAGCCATGTAGTAGTATCTTCGGATCATGGCCCCAGAGCGGCCGTGCATGTTACCCAGAAGGCTGAGGACCCTGACGCCGGGTTTCTGCTGGACCGGTATAGCTCACTTGACAAGTTGATAAACGTGTCCACTTGGATTAGGAGATTCGCTCGAAATTGTCGTACTCCTCGCGATCAGCGAACGTTGAATCCTATTCTGACTCCGGCAGAGCGAAACGAGTCGCTATTGAATTTGGTCCGGTTGGTACAGTCCTCGAAGTTTGGGGCAGAATTGGAGATTATACGAAGTGGACGTTCGAAATTGAAGGGAGCCGTCGCGCGTCTCAACCCCTTTGTTGATTCGACCGGGTTACTTCGGGTAGGAGGAAGATTGCGCAATGCGAATCTGTCGTATTCGGCTCGTCACCCACTTCTGCTCCCCAAGGGGGGACAGTTAGTTGAATTGCTGGTGACTGATCGTCATATTAAAAACGCGCATGCCGGCTGTAACGCGTTGTTGGCCACGCTCCAGCGGGAGTTTTGGATCTTATCTGCCCGCCGTGTCATACGGAACATCGTGTTTCGGTGCATGCCTTGTTATCGACTTAAGGCTGCCACGATACAACCTCTCATGGGGGACTTGCCCCCTGATCGTGTGAATGAGGTCAGACCGTTTTCAGGTGTTGGTACGGATTTTGCAGGACCGTTTATGGTGAAGAGTTCACGATTGCGTACCGCTAGGCAATACAAGGCGTACCTATGTGTGTTTGTTTGTTTATCCACCAAGGCGGTACATCTCGAGCTCGTTGCTGATCTCTCGACAGAGGCTTTCATTGCTTGTTTGGATAGGTTTGTTTCTCGAAGGGGACTTCCAACTTTGATCCGCTCTGATAACGGCACTAACTACATCGGTGCGGAACGATACTTACGAGAGATAGTCAACTTTTTGAATGTAAATAAAGTGGATATTGGAACGGCCCTCTCCCGTCGGGGTATACAGTGGACCTTCAGCCCACCGATTTGCCCCCACTGGGGTGGGATTTTTGAGGCCGTAGTTAAGTCAGCTAAGACGCACTTGGGGCGTATAGTAGGTCAGACCGCGCTGACTTTTGAGGAGCTCGCGACATTGTTTTGTAAGATCGAGGCCGTTCTCAATTCGCGACCGTTGTGTCCGCTCAGCTCGGATCCAAATGACCTGGAGGCTCTGACCCCAGGCCATTTCTTGATAGGACAGCCACTTAACGCGTTGCCCGAGCACCCCTTCGAGGGAGTGAAATTGTATCGGTTGTCAAGGTATCAGATATTGCAGCAGTTTACTCAGAATTTCTGGAAGCGTTGGTCGCTCGAGTATCTGCATATCTTACAACAGCGCCTTAAGTGGACTGACAAAACCAGCCCCCCTAGTGTTGGTGACCTCGTTCTGGTTAAGGATGCTTACCTACCGCCACTACGTTGGCGCAGGGGGCGCATTGTTAACTTGTTCCCTGGCAAGGACGGGACCCCCCGGTCTGCAGAGGTTCTAGTAGGAGGCTCGGTTCTAAAACGAGCGGTAGCAACGTTGTCTCGGCTGCCCGTAGATTAGGGGACAGGTGGGTGCCTGTCCGGGCGGGTGATTGTTCGATTCCAAATCGATATTCGATCGATGGTTTCTGAACGGCCATTTTGAATTTGACGTTGCTGCCAACCTTGCAGTTTTTGACAACCGACGGACGAAAGCCCTCGCAATGTAACGCGTATCGGTTAGGGTATTGAAATTAAATCGCAAGCCATCTGGAATGTATTCGGGTTTCCCTCAGGATTGTCTATATAGCTGAGTGTGTTGTGGTTCCCCGAACCAGATAAAGTTCGCATTTACGTGGCCGATTGGTTTTTTACCACGTAACATAACCTGTGTTGGAACACTGTGCTGATCGAGGCTGGCCCGCCAGTCACACAGGAGGTTGGCTGAAGAACCTGTCTACCAAGAAGAGCCTAGGGTGCACCCGAGCCTTGCAGAGAGACAGGAGGTTGACGGGACCGAAGCACAGACCAGGTTAGATCGAATCCAATCATTTTAGCTCGGTGAATCGCCGACTTTCACACTTCTTGGCAACTGATCGCTACGCTACCTCGTAGCTGATGGGCCCCTACGAGGTCATTAGGTGCCGAGAAGCCTGATCAAAGGGGTTTAGCAAAATAAGCTTATGGTGGGTCATGATTCAGATGGTTCGATAGTACATCGTGCAAACCTACGAACCAACATATTCGCCCGATCTGCCAATGCCCAGCGCTCCCGCTCAATGTCTAGGTCATCCCTCAGATTCTCTGTTACTATATGACCACGGTATTTAAAAATATTTACTATATTGAGTGTGTTACTATTTAATCCCAGGGCCGACACTACACTCGATAGTTAATTACCGGCCTTAACCTCACTGACCACGGAAATTTTGAGGCATCGCGATTTTGAAACTCATGGCCAGGTAATAAAATTCTAAAAAAGCACCTTATTTTGCCGTGGGACGTTGAGAGGTTATAGATCATAATCTTACTTTTCGTACCACTTGCTCAAAAAAGTGACATTCTATGCCACAAAAAGCGAACATAACAATAGTCATTTTTAATCTGTTAAAAACAGGGAAAGAAAATTGTACTGAATTTCATTCATCCTCTAGTGGGAGAATGTGATTTAAATTCGGAATACTGACCGAAATTTTTACTGAACTACATCTGTGTTTACACCATTGAGTTTGTATATAATAGTAGTTTTTATGACTGCTACATGATGGAGGGCATTAATACTCGAGTGGGTTTATGAAACGAGCCGAAGGCGAGTTTCATAATAATATCACTCGAGAGTTTTAATGCCTAATTATGTACAGTGACATACACTAGTTTATCTACACACATATCATAAGCTCTCTTTGATGTGTTCAGGAACCGCATGTTTGACCGGCATTGTGGCTCTGCAGTTGTTTAGCTTGTTCTTTAGTACCTACCAACTTCACGCAGGCGGGCGTCGTCGGCGTTCGAAATTTGAATGTCAGTACCAACTTCACAGACAAACTAGGGGCAGCATGCAGGCGGGCGTCGGCGTTCGAAATTTGAATGTCATAATATGTAGAAAAATTACACATTATGGTCATAATGTGTAATTTTTCAGATAAGAAATTAGTTTTTACCAAGTAGTTTAACATTATGCTGATCGTAACGTGCGGTTTTTGTACGCAGTAAAGAGGGTTTATGATACGTGTGTAGATAAAGCATTATACATCTTTTTGAAAAAGGAATACGCATTTATTATGCAGTTATGATTATTAAATAAAATTACGAAAACCGACGAGGCCGTATGAGCTTGATGCCTTTGCTTTTCCGACAAAAAAATATTAGTCTAGGAATTTGCCGCGTTTTTGTTTTCTTCAAATACATAAACGTTAAGTTTATTTTAATTTATTTTTATAATTAAGTTAATGTTCTAAAAAATACGTTACGATGTTAAATCAAACCGACAGTGACAGTGAATTGTCGGATTCCATCAGTGCAAATGCTGCCGCAATTATAAATAATTTGCTTCCAACAAAATCCAAGGAAAATTATTTAAAAACTTATGAAGAATTTTCAACGTGGAGAAGTGCGAAAGGCCTATCAATTTCAGAATCAGTACTTCTTATCTATTTTGATTATTTATCCAAGACAAAGAATCCGAATACACTTTGGTGCATCTACTCAAAACTGAAAGCTACAATAAGCATCAAACATAGCATTGAAATAAATAGATTCACGAAATTACTGGCTTTTTTAAAAAGAAAATCAGAAGGGCATTTCGCAAAGAAGTCTAAAATTTTTACGACTCAAAATGTGGAAAAATTTCTTAATGAAGCTCCTGACGAAATTTTTCTGGCCAAAAAAGGAAGTATACATGATTTAACTATGAATATTTCGTATCTTAGTAGTGGTAATTATTCTATATATTTACCTGTTTTTTACCTTTGTTATAGGTGGCCATAATTTTTGGACTCAATGTTGCTTGCCGCGGATGTGAACTTGTAAACTTAAAGGTGGAGGACGTTGAAAATCATTCCAATGAGTTGCTGCTGATTAATGTAAAGGAAACTAAGACAAAGAAAAATCGGTCATTCATTGTACAAGGACAATATACTAAAATCATTCATAAATACCAAGCATTACTACGTCCCACCAACATGGAAAACAATAGATTTTTTTATAAACTATCGGAATGGGAAATGTACTCGACAAGCCATCGGCAAAAGTAAAATTAGCAATATGCCAAAGGAAATTTCTAAATATTTAAAACTTAGAGATGTTGAACTCTACACCGGTCACTGCTTTAGAAGAACTTCGGCGACTTTCTTGGCGGATTCAGGGGCGGATAACACGGTGGTTGGAGCTCTGATAGAGTAGCTGAGGGTTATATCGAAAGCTCAATGGCGAATAAAACCATATTAAGCAGTCAAATTAACAAAAATATAAAACTTAATCCATCAGAGCCTCAACCATCAACTTCCGGCATCTTATCTTCGTCCGTAACTCACGATGCACCACCACCACTATCTCTGACGTATACTATCTACAATTCAAAAAAAAAAACAATTCAAAAAGAGTTTATTTCCATAAGAAACACATAGGTAACATTTGGAGAATGTCAAATCTTAAACTAACACTTGTATAAGGTACAGGGAAATATAGAACTCAATTTGAATTCCGTCACCTCATTGTTTTAGATGCTGGAGGCAAAGAGGCGACTAGAAACCTCCAGCTTTATACGTTATTTTTTACAGAATTGGAGCAAACACCTTCCCAAGCTTTCTTGTCTTCTACATAATCTGATATTTTGTAGTAACCTTTTTTACATAAGTGATTTTTAACAACATTTTAAAATTTATTTACAGAATATTCTTGTAACTCAGTCGGTATTTTGTTGTAAAAGCGAATACATTGCCCTTTAAAAGATACATTAACCTTATGGAGCCTAGTAGTAGGTATAGCTAGTTTATTCCTATTTCTAGTGTTGACATTGTGCCTGTCGCTATTCTTAGGAAATTTATCAAAATTTTTGTGGACGTACATTAGGTTTTCATAAATTTACTGACAAGGCACTGTCATAATGTTAATTTCCTTAAATTTACGCAGTGACTCTCTGGGACCCACATTGTAGATTGCACGAACAACCCTCTTTTGCAGCACAAATATTATGTTAATGTCTGCAGCGTTCCCCCACAGCAGTATGCCGTAAGACATAATGCTATGGAAGTAGCTGAAGTAAACTAGTCTAGCTATTTCCACGTCCGTAAAAAGACGGATTTTTTTAACTGCATAAACTGCGGAACTGAGTTTTTTTGATAGCTTATCTATGTGTGGGCCCGACTGAAGCTTATTATCTAAGGTGATTCCTAGGAATACCGTGCTGTCTACAATTTCTAAATTTTCACCTTTAACATTAACATTAGCCGAGACTTGTTTAACATTGGGGAGTATAAACCGAATACATTTAGTTTTGTTATTGTTCAGTAAAAGATTATTAGCACTAAACCAATTGACTACCTTTGAGATTGCATTATTCACACCGTCAAAGTTCAAACTGCGTCGTTTCATTTTAAACAAAAGTGAAGTGTCATCTGCAAACAGTACAATCTCATGATTATCTCTGACAAGATGTAGCAGGTCACTAATATAAACCAAAAACAGGAATGGCCCGAGTATGGAACCCTGCGGTACACCCATAGTAACAACAGACCCTGGAGATCGTTTTCCATTAATGTCAACTCTCTGTATCCTGTTATTTAGATAAGAAGAGAGAAGATCTAAAGAGTTATCCCTAATTCCATAGTGATGTAATTTCCTGATCAATGTCCCATGGTCAACGCAATCAAAAGCCTTAGACAAATCGCAAAATACTCCTAGAGCATCATGCGACTCCTCCCAAGCATCATATATATGTGATATTAACTCAATACCGGCATCAGTAGTTGATTTGCCTTATGTAAAACCAAATTGTTTACAGTGGAGCATGTTGTTGGTGTTGAAATGTGTAAGCAGTTGATTTAAAATTACTTTTTCAAATACTTTACTAAATGTAGGCAATACCGATATCGGTCTGAAGTTAGAAGGGTCAGATGTACTACCCGATTTAAACAAAGGTACTATTTTACTGTGTTTCATTAAATCAGGAAACACGCCAGATTCAATAGATGCATTAAATATGAAAGCTAAATCAAGTGCAATAACATTTATTGGGGGCTTCACAACATGAACAGAAATATCCCAGAGGTCTGCAGTTTTCTTAACATTTATTGATTTAAAGGCTTTAATAATATCTTTATCATCTACATAATTAAACGAGAATTGATTTTCCTAGGTACATAGTCTTTTAGCAAAGATTCAGCGACTACTTTGGAAGAGTCTAAAGACTTTGTAGTAGAGATTGGGATGTCAGTAAAAAAAAATCAAACGCTTTAGCTACATCAATATCATTTTTGAAAGTAATATCATTTTAAATTCATATTCATTGTTTTTAATACTGACCTTTCCAGTCTCACTTTTAATTATATCCCAAGTTGATTTAATTTTGTTATCACTTTTTCTTATTTTAGATCTGATATAATTTAATTTTGCAATTTGACAAACTTTTTTAAAGATTTTTGAGTACTTTATTACTTTATCCATGAACTCTTCACTATGATTCCATTGTTTTTCACTATATAATTCATATAAATTTTGTCTACATTTAAGTATACCTACTGTGGCCCACTTACTAAAGTTAAGTTTGTCTGAGACCACAATCGATCTGGTAGTAAATACTGCATTGAATACATTGCTAAATTTGTAAAACAAAATACAATATGACTCATTAGGGTTATTATTAGAGTAATTGATAGGTAGTTTGCTATCCCAATTCAATTTAAACCTTTCAAACCGATGTGCAGTCACAGGTATGTATTGTATCTTTCTTGTAGAACTTTTTTTAAGTTGAATTTCTAGTCTAATATATTGACCTAAATGGTCTGACTTTGAATTACTTATAATTTTTTTAAGTACAATTTTTTCATTTGGATAAGCAAATATATTGTCTATACAATTTGCTGAGGTTTTAGTTATTCGAGTTCCATGAAAAGTGGCTTTAAGTTGTGAGAATTAAATAAGTTAGTTAGTCTCGTACTAAGGGAGTAAGTTTCTAATAAATTTACATTGAAGTCTCCACATATCATAAGGGTTTTATTAGATTTTGATACTTTAAATAATATGTCATACATGACTTTTTAAAAAAACATCAAATGAACCTGATGGTGGGCTGTAAACTCTTATTACAATTATGCGCTCCAATTCAACACATGCTACTTCAATGTGGCTTTCAACTGATAAACATACTATGACATTACGATTTTTGAACTTTATGTGTTTATTTAGAAATATTAGAGAGCCTCCACGAACAGCATGTACAACATGCTGTTTGTACAATGTAACAAAAATAGAAAACAAATTTGTTATCATTTTCTATTTTTTTTTTATTAAAACAATGAAACGCAAGTTCCTCAGACGCAAGAACAGAGAAATACTCAAATCAACTCATCAACAATAAATGTACCAAACAAAAATGTAACTCTCTCTATCAATAATTGGACCAATGTTTCGAATGTTAACTTTTACTTTTAATTGTCATTATTTTTAATAAAGGCTTATCTCATATTATTATTGTGTTAATTTTTTCGCAAATGGTACGAAAAGTAGAATATTTTCCTCGGTGATAAAGGTGTCTTAGTCTTGGGTGAACTTAAATCCCTCGCTACACTCAGGACTCGTCTTAAATCCCTCGCTTCGCTCGTGATTTAAGTTTTTAACACCCTCGCTATGCTCGGGAGTAAACCTCGAGTCCTTCGTTACGCTCGCGATTTAAATCGTCACCCGCGGCAGAAGACACTGCTTTATCCCCTTGGTTAATAATCTACTATTTTTACATTCAACAGGTGACTTTAAAACCCCTAGCTGTAATCACATTTCGGAATCACTTGTAGGAAATAAATATGCATTTTTTTCATATTTGTTTAATAGGATATTTCTCACATAGTATTCGAATTTTAAGAAAACCTACGGCACGCAAATGCTCCGGGTGGCGGGGCGGGGCGGTGACTCGGTGAGTAATCCGCCCCCGCGCCTCGCGCCCGCCCGGCTCACCCCAGCAATGCTTTCGTCGCCTGCGCAACATAAGCGGTTTAACGTGCGCACGCACGCTACAAATTCCCCTCGCCGTCCCGCCGCCGCACGGGTTCCTTTTCACCTTTACCTTTGAGTCCGTGTCCATCCGATACGCTCGAGCACGATGTAATCTAATCGTGAGTACTACGAGATGGCGCATGTGTACATCCAAAGTGGAGAAAGGCTGTACGAAGCCAGAAGATTGTACGAGACGCAGCGCATCCCTCGGCTCCGAGCTCAAGGACTACCTAAAGCCACTGTCCTCCAAAGTCAAACCATCTTAGCGGCAAACCATCGGCTTCTGGATTATGGCCAGTTCACAGTGCCGAGCCATGCTCATGGTGGAGGCGCGCCGCGTCTGGCTGTGGAGGTAGTATACGCTATCTTGGACTACTTTCAGCGCAACCCACGAAACATTACGCGAGACGCAGCTAAGCGTTTCAGCATCAGCCAGTATTCTGCGTGGAAGTTGCTGAACTCTACTGTACAGCATCCATAAATAAAATAAAATAAAAAATTGCCTTTAATCTACCACAATCATTGCATGTAATTATTTATAATTTATTGAATTGCAATTTAGTTTTTTTTGCATGGCTTATTGTTAGTATTAATAAATTATTGTTAATAATTAATATTATTTATATAGTTGTGGAAGTCGCTATTTTAGCGTAGGCCTCTTTTCTCTCCATTTGTTTCTGTCTCTAGCTTGTCTTCCCCAGTCTGCTCCACTCATCTCCTTTAAAACATCCTCCCACCGTTTTCTTGATCTTCCTCTCTGTCTCTGGCCATCCCTGGGTACCCATTCCAGTATTTTCCGTGCCCATATATCTTCTGACATTCTGTAGACATGCCCGGCCCAGTTCCACTTAAGGTTTCTTATTCTTTGTCTTATATCTGTTATTCTCGTTTTCTTTCTTACAGTGTCGTTCCATTTTTTTATTGAACAGCAAGCTTGTCGTCATCTTTTGCCGGAGAGCCCATATTTGGCAACCACATGTTACTAGGAAGGATCACTATTTCATACAAATTACTTTTAATTTTAATATCAATGTTGCTCTTTTTCATTATCTCTTTCAAGCTCCAGTATCTTTTCCAAGCGATTGCAATGCTCCTCTTAATTTCGTTTTCTGTCGGGTCTGTGAATGAGATGGCTTGGCCTAGGTAAATATATTAATTGACGTTGACAAGAGAACTAAATGTTAAATATGAACAAGAGAGAGCTGACAGTGAACTGGAGATTGAGAAAATTCTTATCTCAAATAAGAATCTTAAAAGCCAGCTAAGCCAGCTGCATGGTGATTGTGTGTCATGCTGCATGCTGCCGCGAGGGCCGCGCCGCTCGCCGTTACACGCGTTGCACCGCTTGCTACCGCGAATGCCGCGCCGCCCGCTGGCACGTGCATCGCACCGCACTCCAACACGAGTGTCCCGCCACTCACCTCAAATCGTGCTCAGAGAAGAACAATAGCAAACAAAAGAACTGTAGTTTATTCATATAAGATAGGTGTAGATTTTGGTATGTTTTTGCATTATGGCCTTAAGCAACAAGTGACAAATAATTGTTGTCCTAATAGTTCTTTTGAGGATATTATAAAAAAGATAGCTGTAGGGAATTTTGATGAACATACTACCATTGTTATTATGGTACCAAACCACTCAAACACTAGTCGGAGTGCATTAGATACCGGTATAGATGTACTGCTCAATTTATATAATAAGACGAAGTGCAAGTTTATTCTATGTAACTTTCCTTATTGTTCTAATTTATCGGGGAAACAAAATAAAAGTGTACATAGAATGAACATGCATCTATACAATATAACGTGTCATCATAGTGATGCTATTTTATATTTCGACATGAATAATTTTATTCATAACTTTACTTCGACTCAGGATACTATGTACCTGTCTCATAAAACAAAAAAACGAGTAGCTGCATTTTTAGCGTATAATATATGCGACACAGTTGTAAATACTATTACGCAGTCGCCTTCAGTTTTAGTTAGTATTAGTACTAATAGTAGTGTTTTAAACTATAGTTCGACAAAAGAGGACCCCTCAAAACATAAGAAAATTTTACAAAATAAGCAGGGGTTTTCTGGCAATCAAATGAAAAATACTAGGACAAGCCCCACTTAAATATTTCCCATCAAAACATGCAGGGGCTACCTGGCAAAGAACTTGTATTATATTTATTTCTTAATCATTCAGACACCGATGTTATTTGTATTACAGAACACTGGTTAAAGGAAAATATGATGTCTTTTAACATAAATAATTACAAAATTGTCAGTTGTTACAATAGAAAGACTGCTGATAGAGGTGGTTCTTTAATCTTAGTAAAAAATAATATTAAGGTGAAACAACGGAAAAAAATCCTTCACATTCTGTAGAAAGACAAATAGAGGTATCCTGTGTTGAGTTGGGTAGCCATATTATTGTTTGTGTCTACAGACCTCCGAGAGATGAAAACGGCCATGGCAATTTTGGAATGTTCGAGAAAATTATGGAGGATACCCTTATTAAACTTTGTAATAGCAGAAAAAAGTTAATTATTTGTGGCGATTTTAATGTAGATTTGCTTGTAGATACAACATTGAAACAACGATTAATAACTCTGTTCAAATCATTTAATTTATGTCATATATTTCTAGAGTCGACTAGAATTACACTCACCAGCCAAACTTGCTTAGATAACGTTTTTTGTGACTGTGCATTCACAAGTAAAAAAGTAATCAACTGCTTACCCTCCGATCACAGTGGTCAAACAGTTTCATTCCCAATTGCCAGTAAAAATAGGACTGATCCATCATTTTATAGGCCTATTACATCCTAGAGACTAGAGACGTATATGAAAAGTTACATATAAATTTGCCAGTACCGGATTTTGATGAACAGAACCCAAACAAAATCTACTCAGACTTCTACAACATTATTCAGATAGAATTCAATAAAGTTTTTAAATTAAAGAAAGTCAGTGACTACAACGGTAAATCTAAATTTAATGACTGGGCAAGGTTTGGAATTCGTAAAAGTAGAGTTATCTTATAAGACCTTTATGAACAAAAAACCTATAACTTTGATCGAAAATTTCATGACTATGTTAAAAAATATTCCAAAACTTTCAAGTTGGTTTGTAGAACTGCAAAAACTTTACACATTGATAGAAAAATTCAAAATTCAAATAATAGAATGAAAACAGTTTGGCAAATAATAAACCGCGAAACTGGCAAAGTTATACCAAGGGACAAAGATTTCTGCCTAAAGATAGGTGATGATGTTGTTAAATCCAGCGCTGATGTTGCTGGAGCTTTTGAAACATTCTTCACCAATGTACCCTTACTCACAACAGACCGTCTAAATTCATCTCCATATGAAGCAGAGACTTTATTAAAAAAAAACCTAGCGTCAGTAATGTATATTTAAAATTTCATCATGTATATCCCCAGGACATTGTCAAAACGTTTAAATTACTTAACTTAAAAAATACGGAAGACCTGTGGGGTATATTAGTCAAAGTTGACTGACATTATTATTATGACCTATAAATTAATATCAAATGACCACAGTTTTCTATTTTACTATTAATTAATTATAGGCGTGTTATTATACTTTCAATGAGGATGAATGTTGTTGTGTACATATTTTTTCATGTAAATACTTATTTTTATACTAATTGCTACACCTTAAGGGTAAAATTACATTGTATCTAAGTGATGCGAACTGTAACACCTCCATCTAACGTGTAATTTATTGCAATAAACAAATTGAATTGAATTGAATTGAAAAAAGTCATTGGTTCAGTAATTCTAGTTATAGCCCCACACTTAGCTTATATATTCAATAAATGTGTTGACGATGGGGCTTTCCCAGACCTCATGAAACACAGTAAACTGATACCTTTATTCAAGTCGGGAGATAAGGGTGATGCTTCAAATTTCAGACCAATATCTGTTCTTCCAACACTAAGTAAAATATTTGAAAAGATTATACTCAATCAAATGCTCTCACACTTCAACCGTACAAAACAACTCCACGCCAAACAATACGGTTTCACTAGGGGTAAATCGACTACGGTTGCAGGTACCCTTATATCTCATATTTATTCTGCATGGGAGGCCGCACAGGATGCTATCGTAGTTTTTTGCGACCTGTCGAAGGCGTTTGATTGTGTTGATCATAATACGCTATTAATTAAATTAAATCATTACGGAGTTGGAAATAAAGCGTTGGATCTGCTAAGATCATACCTAAGCAATAGAATTCAAAAGGCAGAAGTAAACGGTGTTAAATCTGATGGATCGGGTGTAAAAATTGGCGTTCCACAAGGTTCCATATTAGGCCCTTTCTTATTCCTGGTATATATTAACGATCTGTCTTTCATAGTGGAGAAATTAACTGACATAGTGTTGTTTGCTGATTATACTTCAATGGTCTTCAAAATTGAAAGACAAAAAGGAGATTTTGATGATGTTAATGGTGTATTGTCTTTAACCTTGAATTGGTTCACAGTTAATAATTTATTGTTAAACTCTGGTAAAACCAAGTGTATCAAATTCTCACTTCTAAATGTCAGGCAAGTTGAGACCAGTTTAGTGTTAGACAACAGCACGTTAGAATTAGTAAATGATGATGAAGTTTCTTGGAATAACCATTGATAGCAAATTGCAGTGGGGACCCCACATAGATAAATTAGCTGGTAAATTAAGTTCTGCGGCTTACGCTGTTAGGAACATCAGACAAAGCACGGATGTGGCTACATCTAGGCTAGTATACTTTAGTTACTTTCATAGTGTCATGTCCTATGGTATCTTGTTGTGGGGGAAAGCAGCGGATATTCAAACTATTTTTATTTTACAGAAAAGAGCTATTCGAGCAATTTATAATTTAAAACGAACAGACTCCTTAAGAGAGCTTTTAAAAGAAATTGATATACTAACAGTAGCTACTCAATTTATTTTCGAAAATATACATAATGTATGTACGCAAGAACCTTACAACATTTACCAAACTTAGCGATAGCTGCAATGTTAACCTAAGGAATAATCACAGACTGTGTGCGCCCCGATTTAGACTCGCGAAGGTTAGCAATTCTTTCAAGGGTCAGTGCATTCTCTACTATAATAATATACCTCTGGAGATTTTGAAATTGCCATTTGAGCAATTTAAAAAGCATGTTAAAGCGACTTTGTCGAAAAAGGGATATTACAATGTTCAAGATTACTTAAATGACAAGACTGTATGGGGTTAATTTAGTTCAACACAGACCTCGCTGTTAATAATTTTGTAATTATTTATTATTGCCTGCTTATTAAATAAAAAAGAAGCATAATTGTATTGTGCTTAACTAAGCACAACCTATTTTTAAAAGAGATCTAAAAATCAATCTGTGGGTGTTTCTACGCCCTACTTCTCCCACAGTGGTCCAATGTAGAGAAGAAGCAAAAAATGACTTTTGCTAATTATATGTAAATATCTACAGTAATAAAGTACTTTGACTTTGACTTTCGTTTGAATATAGTGTAAGTTTGAAGCTAATGCTTGCTTATTGTTAGATAATTAAGTACATATAACTTTCATTAGTTCAGGATATTTATAATTGTTAACCTATTCTTACTTAAGTAAGAAGTTAATTGAAACTTGACCGACTTTGACTTAGAAAAGCTAAATAGGGAATTAGGAACTATCATATCAGTGCTACAGGTACTAACTGCAAGTCTTTATTCCTTTCTGTTTTATTTCATTCTCCAAAAAAAAAAATCTCCAAGAAATTAAAAACTGCAGCAACCACTAAGCGAGGCAGAAGAATGCAACCACAGGCTACTGGAAAAGCCCAATGACAATGCTTTTGAAATAAAAAGCTAGAAAGCCAAGATCTCACAGCTAAGAGATAGTGTGAAACACACATGGAGTCACAAGATGAGATTCAACGATTAGAAAAACTAGTGGAATCTTTTAACACCCTGCGAACTAACCTTGCTTCTGCTTGTAACCGCAGTAAATTCCTCCAATACCAACTAAATGAGTAAAACTTGAAGTTGACTGATATGTGCATAGAAAAATTATACAGCAAATCTCGCCACATTACCTCTATCCAACAAGAACTAGAAGTAGTCAACCTAAGCATTACTTATCCTTTAAACCATGCAGACAAGCAGCAGAAAAAGAAAATGTAATCTTCCTTCTACTTTAAGTGGATACACTGACCAACTTGTCAAAGAGCTACACCATTCCAGGAATACCCGCGTCAGTTTCCTGATACTTCTAAATCACATACACGGCTGCTCAATTGCCATTGCCGAAGAAAATAACTACTACATGGCTGTGGGGACAGTCCGATCCCTCTTGGCAAGCCAAGAGGCAGACCCAACCACAAATATTGCTCAAAAATTCAGGAGCCATCCCATGCATGCACATTCAGACGGGTTCAACTCTCATGGAGCATGTCCCCAATTCAGTGGGACTTCCGAATACCAAATATGTGAGATACGGTTTGCATCAAAAACCTCTAAGGTAAGGACCAATCACTTCAGTCAGTTCCAAAACAATCTGGCTGCAGTACATGCGTACACCGTATCCTCCAACCATTTCACTAAATCGTTGGACCTAAAGCTGCCCTGGATACCCGAGTCGAAAAGGCATATTGTATTGCCTGCCGGACCCCAAGCAAGCTTGGAGGCGATGTGCAATACCATTGTCTATGGTTTGGAGGGCCATAAACTCCTAGCGAGGGGCCTCGTGGTCCCGTGGAATTATTATTATTAGCCTACATCATCCCACTGCTGGGCAAGGGCCTATCTTTTCCCCCTCCACTCTTCACGCCCCTGGGCTAGCTCCCACCAGTTGTTGTCTTGGTACCTTAATTCGTGAAGACTAGAGGGGGCAAGCGCAGCGAAGCCCCCGAATAGTCTTCGTGTAAGGTTGACATGTAAGAACAAAAGAAACGTAAATTCTAAACCCTGTCGGTCTGGTTTACAATTTCTCGAAGTGTTACAAACTAAAGCGTTAGTTTAAAAACTAACGGTCACATAAACAACACACGCGACGGACGAGTCAGCAAGCCCTTTCCTCACAATGACGCGCTCAGCGTGTGTGAGCGAGGCAACCAACGATAGCGGCCAGCGGTCGCGCTGATCAGAGTATACAGATCCCACACACGAGGATACTACATAACCAGTTCGAAAAGTCGGTGACACACAGCGGAGCGTTGCACTGCACATGCACTGCATTTCCATTTTCCCTTTTTTTCTGCATTGCCTGCATAGTATGCATTGTATAACTTCTCTGGTAATGTAGTACATGTATGTTACATGAGATGGTGCTCTACAATTGGCGAAGCAGAATTCGCCTATCTGTAATGTCTCTATCACATTTTCTGCATCGCAACGCCATCTTGCGGTGATCGATCGATGATCGTTCCAATATCAATATCAGTCGATATAAATCGTTCCTTCTGCTGTACTGTACACAGCAATATCTTTACAGTTTATCTACTATCTGGTAGATGTTGCTAGTCAATATGTTTCTTCCGCTCATTAGTAGTGGTGGTGGTGTAGTGCAATATTTAGTTGTGGCAATGTTTTGATCAATCAGCGAATTGGTTATGGTATGGAATTTAAAAGTGTTAACGGTACCGGCGTTTAAAAACCTGTGATTTTAGTGAAGATCGCTGCTGTTGTCCACTTCCATTGGCTGCACATCGTAGTCTTTTACTTGCAAGTGTTTACCTATATATTACATTTCGTCCTCAACTTCTTATTCAGCACTTTATCACTCAACACAGTTCACTAAGAGAATCGTCATTTACTCAATTAATCCATGTTCGCTAACTGCACCATCACTTCTACGCGATTTCCCGTACGTGATAAACACACTATAACGTTTATTTACTTGACAAACGCATATTTAATCTTTATCTCAAATATTAATACCGAGAGAATATTTACGTTGATACAGTGAACATGCTCCGATATCTCGCGTAAGCGGCGCGTTAGTGCGCGCGCGGCCTCAACAGCAGCGGCGGCTGCCGGCGGCGTCCCACGTACCAGTCCGGCACACACAGGCACACCTCGCCCAACAAATTGGGATTGGATATTTTACCTATCAACACGAGTAGGATATTTCAGGGAGACTAACCATAGTATTTTAAATATACCCAAAACGTATAAGACGTGATTAAGAAGGAGTACGTATAAGCGCGAATAATAGTTTTTCTGGTGCCGGGCGGGAGAGGCGAGACTGCGGCGTCAAAAGGCCTTCGCCGAGTGGTGAGTAGAGGGATTGCGCTCGCGCTTGTTGGCTTAGCAACGCGCGGCTGTACCTGGCCATCAGCTGATAGGGCGAGAATTGTCCTACTTTTGCGCGGCATCTCAGCGCGCCTGGAATTCCTGTCTGGTTTGATGCACAGTTTACTTAACCTAATTTATTGATTGCTCTGCACTTTAAATACCGGTACCGTGTATTGTCAATATTGTCATTTAATTTTAAATCATGTCATCAACACCACAAAGGCGGTGTCGCTATAACTGAGGTTTCGGTCTAAGTAGGGGCGTATATAATTTCTACTGAAACTTTAAGTTAATTATCTCGACTCGGACTCCTCATTATACTTATCTGAATATCAAATGGTCGTGTCGTTTCAAAACGTAAATCTTTCCCTTTTACCTCAGAACTCAGGGTGTTCTGAGCGACTACCTCCTAGTGTGGGGGTGCTGAAGTGATGCAGAAGGATACGTCCGACTGCATAACTTCTGCTTCCTCCTGGTGCACCCTGGTAACAGCGGCTAGTGACTGGTCCCCGGACCTCTTACTAGCCGATGGCTAAAAGTCGCTCCGGTTCTGTCGGTTAAGGTGGGTGTACCCGGCAGACTATCTACACTCACCTGCGTCTTGTGGTCTGCGCAGTTGACCACCGTAGGCCAGGATGAAGGGGTCCTGGGGGGTTGAGCCGAGCGTTGCTGTGGATTTAGCTTCGTAAGGCAACACGCCCTCTTTGGCCTGGATTTCAGGCAAAACGGTAGCCTCGCCCGTAGCCGCGGGTTGGGGTAACGGCCAAGTGTCCCGTCAGAGGGCCACGGCTAGGGGTGTCGGGTCCGCTAAGGAGTCAGTCATAGCGGTGGGATGGGTCATGCTGACGGGGTAAGCTTCGGTGACTACGGCGGTGGGACCATGTCGCTGACACCTTGGTTCCCATCGTCCACAGAAGCGAGCTCCCGATGTCGCGCCAAGTACCAGCCCTATGCTACTATATCTACTCGGTACTCCTAGCGACTGAAAGCTGTTCCAAGCGAGTAGGCGCTCCCAATTGTGCGGGCTCCGTGGAGGGTGGGAAATCGAGTAGACGAATCTCTATACATTTGACCATGGATCGTGTCAGGTCAAAAAACCCATCTGGAACGCTTCCAGCGGTGAAAACCGCAAGCGTCTCCAAACAGGTGCGAGAATCTGCCTCGGCAGATCCTCAAGCCTCAACTGGGCGCACTGCCACCATCAGTGACCTACCGGTGCAAACCGGTAGTGATTCCACTGTGGAGGTTAGCTGCAAAAAGCCCGAAAGTGAGTCGAGAGGCAGGGCCACGGGGCAACCCGGTGCGCGGAGCCATTCGACAAACATCGCCGAGCAATTCGCCAGCGCCTGGACGACGGTTGGTCGAAAGGGTAAACCACCCAAGCAATCTTTGCAATGGAAGGGCCCATCGACTAAACGTCCAGATACGGTGCAAACCGGACCAGGGCGTAAGGCGAATCGTCGGTGGAAGAAAAAACAGCGTTTGGCTGCCACATCGGCCGCTGCCGGCGTAGATGGGGTTCCATCTGCCAAGGTGGCGACCGATGGCGGTCCCGCTGTTAATACAGCCGGAGCTGCGGGTAAGGTGACCGGCTCCCGTGGTGTCAAAGGGGCAACCCTAGACTCAAACGGGGCTAAACCTACCGTAGCGTTCTCTGGTGGTCCAACTTCTAACAAGAAGTTGAAATCTGCCAAGAGATCCGGCAAAAACGAGCGCGCGGCTGCTAAGAGGGCTCGACTAGAGGATAGTATTTCTCCTCGAGTGGAGCCTAAAAAGCAGTGCACGGAAGCGCGCAGAGCTGGGGTCACCTATGCTCAGAAGGTGAAATCTGACCAGTACATCGCCGTAACTGACGTCGCTACTGGTCATATTTCACAGGATCTGTCAACGCTCATCCTCAACGAGATTGATGACAAAATCTTGAGGGAAGCGTTGGCGGATCCGAGCAAGGAAAACCCCAAATTCGGTGGCAAGCCTCGTTACGAGGACGGCCACCTTAAACTGTTCGTGGAGGACGAGTACTCCCTGAACTGGCTGCGGGAGTGTGTCTCCAGTGTGTCTACACCATCCAACGTACAGTTGGTGGTGAAACGCCAATCGGAGATTGTCCGCAGGGTTCGATGTGGGGTGCTCATACCCAACGAACGAGGCAAGTGGAAGTCTGCGCCCGACTTCGGCGTAGTCCTCCACTTTATGAACAAGTGGGCACAGGTTGACCGATGGCTCCTCCAGAAAGTGGATGAGCAGCAGGATAACCTGTTTCTCATCACAGACGTCCCTGAAGATGTGGTGCCGACCCTGCTGGGAAGGGGCAGACAGCTCCTTTTTGGTAGTGGTTCGGTCTACCTTAAATTTCAGGGACCCGGTGGGAAATTTGTGAAGGAACCACCGGTGGTAGCGCAGACCAGCTCTAAGCTGGTCATCACTGGGGTTTCATCAAGAACAGCTAAGCCCCAGAGTTCTACTCCAGAGCGGCAGCAAACAGGCCCCGATGCAGTCGGGGAAAGTTCTGCTGCTCAACCGCAGGACGAGCACGCGCACTGGGAGGCCATGCCGCTTGGTGAAGGCGATGAGCCAGAACCAGCAGTGGTGCCCTCTGAGGGCGAGAAGCTGTCCATGCGGCTGGAGGAGGAACTCGTCTTGGAGGTGGAGGAGGGGTTGACCAAAAATGGCGTCCCTCTCCCGCGATTGTAAAATCCTCCAAGCCAACCTCCAACACAGCCAAACTGCAACGGCCCAGTTAAGACGCTGGTTGGGGGCAAACAGCACTGCCGTGGCTCTGATCCAGGAGCCGTGGATCAACCGCGGTAGCATTCGAGGGCTCGCCAATTTGAGAGGTAAGCTTTTCGGTACAACTGATCACGATAACCCTAGAACGTGCATCATAACTACTAACAACATCCCAGCACAGCCATTAACAGAGTTCTGTTCCAGGGACCTGTGTGCCATGAGGCTGCAACTGCCCGACACAGCTAGGTGCCGCGAGCTCGTGGTGGCCTCCGCCTACATGCCTGCGGAGGACAACCCGCCTCCACACGACCTGTGCCGGCTGGTGGACCACTGCGAGAAGTCGGGCCTCCAGCTCATCGTTGGGGCCGACTCGAACGCGCATCACCCACTGTGGGGCATGCCAGATATGAACAACAGAGGTAAGACACTTGTTGAATACCTATTTACTACAAACCTCAATGTGCTTAACATAGGTTCTGAACCAACTTTTGTTACCAAGCGGAGCAGAACTATCGTTGATATTACCCTGGCAACGGCGGACATATCCGACGACGTCGGGGGCTGGCATATGTCCAACGAGGCGTCATGCTCTGATCATCGATGGATACGCTTCGAGATCAACGCAGCGTTCTCCCCAACTGTCCCTAAGAGAAACCCACGCAAGACTGACAGAACCAGGTACAGAGCTATCCTAGGTGAAAGACTTGCTTGGGCTGAGACTCTACCAGATCCGGAGGGACCCGAACAAATCGAACAACAGGTAACAGATTTTACAAATACTTCAATAGACTGCTACCATTCAACTTGCCCGCTTAGCACACCAGCGCCTACCAACATCAAGGGGCAGCCTTGGTGGGGTCCTGATCTAGATAGGATGCGTGCTAAGATCAGAAGACTGCTAAACAGGGCGATGAACACCAGTGCTGATGAGGATTGGGACAACTATAAAGATGCCAAATCCAAGTACAAGAAACGACTACGGTTCAAAACCAGCAACTCATGGAGGAAATTCTGCAGCGACATTGAAACCGTTGATCAAGCAAATCGGGTAAGGCAAATACTAGCTCAACAAGGCAACTCCAGGCTAGGGTCGCTTAAAAAACCCGATGGAACATATACCTCTTCCACCACAGAAACACACAGTCTCTTGTTGGAAACTCACTTTCCCGGAAGTAGAACTATTCAAGAGATTGTGTGGCCGGAAGAGGTTCACCATGAAGCTGTCGACAACTTAGACATAACTAATAATATTATCACTGCTGACAAGGTGAGATGGGCCATTAATAGCTTTAAACCTTTTAAATCAGCAGGACCAGATGGAATCTTCCCAGCACTTCTACAGTGGGGTGGGGAACCCGTCATCAATATAATGGTCCGAATCATGAAAGCATGTCTTAGATTCGGATACGTTCCCAAAAGGTGGAGAGTAGTAAACGTAATTTTCATACCGAAGCCAGGAAGGAGCGACTACACTAACGCTAAATCTTTCAGGCCGATTAGTCTCACCTCGTTCTTGCTTAAAACTCTCGAACGTTTGTGCGAGAGACACCTGAGAGATGGAGCGTTAAAACATATACCCTTACACAAGAATCAGCATGCATATAGTTTGGGTAAGTCTACTGAATCGGCTCTCCATGCAGTTGTATCCACAATTGAAGAGGCGATTCAAAACAAATGCATCTGTCTTGGAACTTTTATTGATATAGAAGGTGCCTTTGACAAAACGCAGCATAGCAGTATATGTGCATCTCTAACAAGGCATGGGGTGTCAACAGCTGTAAACAACTGGGTCACAAACATGCTTAACAAACGTATCGTGCGTCTAGCTGGAGAGTCCCTGTCGGCGGAGGTAGTGCGGGGATGCCCGCAGGGAGGAGTGCTCTCCCCGCTTCTGTGGAATCTGGTCATTAACGACCTGATTACCAAGCTTAACGCTAATGGATACTACACCGTAGGATACGCCGACGATTTGGTAATCCTCATCACAGATAAATTTGCGAGCACAGTATGCAACCTTAAACAAACAGCTCTTCGCATCGTGGAGCGCTGGTGTTTAGAATATGACCTGGCGGTTAACCCAACAAAAACGGAAATGGTCATGTTCACTAACAATAGGGCTCTTGGTAGGTATACCCTACCTAAGCTCTTTGGAACGGAACTCCAGCTAGCAACTGAGGTGAAGTACCTGGGCATAACCTTGGACAGCAAGCTCAACTGGAGTAGCCACATCGACAACAAACTAAAGAAGGCGAGTATTGCTTTCTGGCAGTGTCGGAGAATGGTGGGGAAAAAGTGGGGACTTTCTCCCAACATCATTCTTTGGCTGTACGTAACGGTGATCCGTCCTCTTGTCTGCTACGGAGCTGTGGTGTGGTGGACCAGGACCAAACTAACCACAATGGTAAGCAAACTCCAAAGCTTCCAAAGGCTGGCCTGCATGGCTATCACAGGTAGTATGAGAACTACTCCAACAACAGCAATGGAGGCCATGCTGTGTCTTCCACCACTCCAGCTGTATATTAAGCAGGAGGCCGCGTCATCTGCGGTGAGACTCAACACCTTAGGACTTTGGAGGAAAAACAGGACCTCACACACCGCCATCCTAGGGGAAGTTTACAAAAAATTTCCCATCTCTATGGCTTGCAGTGACAGAATCCCTAAACAATTTGTTTTTGACAAAAAATACAATATACAGTTACATGAAGACCATCGGGTTGAGGGGCTCGACGTTAAAGAGCTCAGAATTTTTACCGATGGTTCAAAAACTGAAGCAGGCACTGGTTCATGCATGCATGGCCGTCTTACAAGCCCTAAATAGCAACACTATTAACTCAGGGCTAATCTACGAGTGTCACAAACGACTAATGGAGGTATGTCAGCATAACCGCGTAATCCTTTAATGGATAAAAGGACACAGCGGATCAAGAGGTAACGATGCAGCGGATGAGTTGGCGCGTAAATGATCTAGCTTGACAGCGTATGGTCCCGAACCTATCATCCCTCTTCCCTTCAAGATGGTACGCTCATTTCTGAGAGAGTCGACCAGGAATGATCATGCCACTCTCTGGACAAACCATGAGGAGTGCAGGCAGGCTAAGCTGGCCTTGCCGTCCCCTAGCGCTAGGCTGGCTAAGACCTTGCTTCGACTTAGTAGGCCGCGCATGCGACTGGTAACTGCAGCACTTACTGGCCATGGTTTCTTTAATAAACATCTATATGTCCTAGGTGTTACCGACAGCCCCCTTTGCAGAGCCTGCTTGGAGGCAGAAGAAACGGCTGCTCACGTCCTCATGGAGTGCACAGGATAGCGGACTACAGGGCTAAACACCTCGGTCAATCGAGGGACCTTCCAGGGATAGTCGGTAACGTAAAGGGCCTACTGGCGTTCCTGGAGGAGTTGGGTTGGCTCGAATGATGTCGCATTCCCACCCACACGCAAAATAGGCGCTTTCGTCGTCGAGTTGCGGAAACCAGCCCGTCTTACAATTGACAATTGACAATACCTCAGAACTCGGATACCTGGTTATCTTCCTAGTGACTATCTGCCGCTCATCTTCCTGTCTGACAGTGGCAGATGGAAAAGGGGATACAACCCAGACTTAATCTTCGCTAGCTCAAACATTAGCTCCCAATGCCGAAAACGAGTTGCAAGGCCGATCCCACGCACCAAATACAGACCCATCTGTGAAGTAAACGCCACAATCGAACCTACTACAGTCCCGTTCCGGAGGCGTCAACTTCAACAAAGCGGATTGGGAGAAGTTCGCAACTACTTTAGATAGCAGGATTCACATCATCGAGGCCACGCCAAATAACTACAGCTCATTCATTGACGTGATTAAGGAAATATCGCGCAGAACTCTTCCGAGGGGCTGTGCCACATCTTATGTTCCAGGAATAACTAGCGACACTGCCGGACTTCTGCAGGAATACCAGACTGCCTTTGAAAGAGACCCTTTTTCCGAAAGCACTACCGCCTTCGGTGAAGCTTTAATGCAGTGTATCGGTGAAACCCGACGGAAAAAATGGCAAGACCTGCTCGAGTCGGTTGACATGACGCACAACAGTAAGAAAACCTGGTCTACAATCAAGAAACTAACTGGTACCCAGAACTCTTCTGGAGAATATACAAATGTTACTGCAAACCAGGTCGCCCACCAACTGCTACTGAATGGCAAGACCAAACCCCTCCCAGGAGCTAGGAAGATCCTTAGGAACCCGGCCACCGAGACTGACACCCTGAGTAATGCTTTCAGCCGCGAAGAGATGATCGCCGCGATTATAAGGCTGAAAAGCGGGAAGGCGTGTGGACTCGACGACCTCACTGTCGAACAGATAAAGCATTTCGGCCCTGTGACGGTGGATTGGGTTCTGAGGCTTTTCAACAACTGTCTGGAAACCAAGAAGATCCCAAAAGAATGGCGCAAGGCCCGTGTCATCGCGCTACTCAAGCCGGGCAAACCAGTTGATGACCCCAAAAGTTTTCGCCCAATCTCCCTACTATGCCACCTATACAAGCTGTTCGAAAGGATCCTTCTTGGCCGTCTTACTCCATACATCGACGATAAACTGATCCCAGAACAGGCAGGTTTCCAACCCGGCAAGTTTTGCACATCGCAAGTTCTCAACCTGACCCAGCACATTGAAGATGGATTTGAGAAAGGGAAAATCACGGGTGTCGCTTTCGTGGATTTCTCGGCGGCCTATGACACTGTGAACACCAGCGTAATGATTAAAAAGCTGTATGAGATCACGGGCGATTATGACTTCTGCCAGATCGTGGGACAGCTCCTCAGTAACCGCCGGTTTCAAGTTAACCTGCAAACCCAGAAGAGCCGTTGGAGAAATCAGCGTAATGGATTGCCCTGGTAGTGTCCTGGCGCCAAGTTTGTTCAACATATATACAAATGACCAGCCTAGGATACAGGATACCAGAAGCTTCATATACGCTGACGACCTAGCACTCGCGGCTCAACCGGACACCTTCGAGAGCGTGGAGGGAATAATTACCTCTTCCCTGAAAAAGCTTGGCGAATACTATGCTGCTAACGGTCTGAAGCCAAACCCAGCCAAAACCGAGGTCTGTGCATACCATCTCCGCCATAGGGATGCTAAAAGGGAACTTAACATCATATGGAGAGACGTAAAACTGTCCCACAACAGTTTCCCTAAGTACCTCGGCGTAACCCTAGACAGAAGCCTGACAATGAAGCAGCATTGCGCGAAGACCCTACAAAAAGTTTGCACACGCAACAACCTGCTCAAGAGGCTGAACGAGTCATGTCGATTAATAACGGGCTGTTTGAAACCCACACTAACCGACAAGCTGTACCAGCTAGCAGGAATAGCCCCCCTCCCCCCCCCCCCCCCCGAGTTTCGGAGATCTGTCTCTAGCTCGGTTGAAAGGTCAAAGCAGACACATGACAGACGGTATCCCCTGTTCAACCATGTACCAGCCAGGCCCAGAAAAAGCTTCCTGCACTCAGTGCAGCCGCTATGTCAACCAGCTCAAACTACACGCCTCGCCAAATGGCAGTCGCGACTGAACCCTTCAGACCCAAGAAAATGCGTGAAAGAGAAACTAGCTGAAGGATACAAGCTCAGCTGGCCGATCTGGAAATCTCTCAACCGTCTCAGAGCTGGAGTGAGGAGGTCCAGAGCTAACCTGGCGAGGTGGGGCATCATCTCGGAACTAGACACGGCGTGCGTCTGTGGATACCCGAGACAGACGATTGCGCACATGACTGGGTGCCCTGCGTGCCCGACAACCTGCACGGACGAGGAGCTGTATAAGGCTACCGAGCGAGCTATTGCGGTTGCGGCCTTTTGGGCCGCCCGTATCTGAGATGAACGTCGACTCGAAAAGAATAAGATCTTCCTGTGACTTTTCTATAATATCTTCCTTGTCAGCTTGCTCTTCTTTGGAGGTTTCCACCAGTAGTTGGCGTTTTTCATGGCCCGACTTTTTGCATAAGTCGCAGTCTTATCTGGAACCTGCAAAATTACCTCTGCCAATCTTTTTTCCTGCATTTCTGTACAGACCTTCTGTTTTAAGAGATTTTCTATTTCATCCAGTTTCTTCATATTTTCTGCAACTACCCCCATATTTTTGCGGAGGTCCTGCATTTCAAATGGAATATGATTTAGCTGTTCTTGAAGTATCTTAAAGTTCTTTATCTGCTCATCCTGTTGAGACCTTATTTCAAGTCCAAGCTCCTTAATAATGTTCACTATTTTCATCTCACTATCAGGGTCAAAAGCTGTTTATCTCTGAGAGAGTAAAAACCAAGATAATAGACGCACGTGAATAAGCCTTGAAGCTGAAGTGGAAATGGGCTGGGCATATTTCAAGAATCACAGACCAAAGATGGACGTTAGAAATAACCAAATGGCAAGGACCGCCAGGAACTCGGAGAGTAGGAAGACCCTATAAACGATGGGAAGACGAAATAAAAGACACAGCTGGAAAAGAGTGGATGCACACGGCTAAAAACCGGGAAAGGTGTCTCTCTCTGGAGGAGGCCTATACCCTTAAAGGGTTTTAATAATTAATAATTTAAAATTCATGCTTGCAATTATACTTACTACATTCCTAATTAATGTTCATAAATACTTATTTTTATAATTTACAATTGTCAATATTCTTATGTATGAGAAATAAACGGCTTTTTTATTTTTATTTTATTTATATCAGGGTCAACCAGCTCATCCTTATTATTTCGAGACACTCGGGGCTGCATGTTCACGAAGCTCTTTGGGGTATATGTCTTGTTCATCATATTTTCCCGTATTGGAGTATCCAAATTACCCATCTTCGGCTTATTGCATTTGCATGGAGGACATACCCAGGATTGTTTGAATTCTTCACGCAGCTCCACAAGTTGACCACTTGTCAATCCAAGACACCTACCGTGGTACAACTTCATCTTCTTCTTCTACTTCTGCTTCTTCTTCATCATCATCATCATCATCAATGGAATATTCCATGCATGGCCTTCTATCACATATGGCCTTTTCACAGCCATTGCACTTCTTACACATTACCATTAAGAATAAATAAATATCGCAGTTGCAACCAAAAACACAACCGTTTCCATGCATGGCCTTGTATCACATATGGCCTTTTCACAGCCATTGCACTTCTTACTCATTACCATTAAGAATAAATAAATATCGCAGTTGCAACCAAAAACACAACCGTTCGTCAGTAGCGCGCGCGAGTTAATATGTAGTTTATGCATTTTAATAAACCAAACCTTTAACTTACCTCAGTAAATTATGTGTTATAAAGAGGAAATATGTTTTTGCTTCGTTACTCGGCGCATGTTCTAACACGAATGATGCAAATACAGAGGCTTGAAGCTAACTTTAGAGTGGTAGAATCGCTAGAAAATGTAGCCAGAAAAATAAAATGTGCACTATTTGGTAATTTATTTCTTCAAATTGTCGAAATATCGGCATTAAAAAGTAGGAATTCCGCGTATGCTTAAAAACGTGATACACGATGAAAATTAAAAATACTGATACTAAATAATAATAATGATAAAAATAATTAAAACCCGTATAATTATGGATGTTTTTATAATTTACGTTATGTAAATGACCGGAAAAACAAATTTTCTATACTTATTAAGTATATTTTTTTTAAATAAATCGCAGTCGAATGTTGGTTAGTCGTAGTGCAACGTGAAATGAGATGGTTTCGTAATTTCATTTTTTATTTAATTAATTAAAATGTTATATTTTATTACATCCATTTATAAATCCAATCTACATTAAAAATATTGTGGTGTTTTACTTGTGGATTATAATTAATTACATATGAAGTCATATAACAGCTCAAAAAGTTGGTAGGACTATTTTACTCAATCAAATGCTCTTACACTTCAACCGTACAAAACAACTCCACGCTGAACAATAGGGTTTCACTAGGGGTAAATCGACTACGGATGCAGGTATTACCCTTATATCTCATATTTATTCTGCATGGGAGGACGCACAGGATGCTATCGGAGTTTTTTGCGACCTGTCGAAGGCGTTTGATTGTGTTGATCATAATACGCTATTAATTAAATTAAATCATTACGGAGTTAGAAATAAAGCGTTGGATCTACTAAGATCATACCTAAGCAAGAATTCCAAAGGCAGAAGTTAACGGCGTAAAATCTGATGGATCGGGTGTTAAAATTGGCGTTCCACAATGTTCCATATTAGGCCCTTTCTTATTCCTGGTATATATTAATGATCTGTGTGCCGGTCGACTATGTTAGTCATGTTTTCACGTAATGTTAAGATAAGTTGACGACGTCACAGATAAGGTATATTTATATTCATCACGCACTATGTCTTATGTACGTCATTAATAACATACACCAACCTAGTATATAAGCTAGGATTTCCTATGGTAAATTAGTCTAGTATAGTCTGGTATTTGCGCGCATCTCAAGCCTTTTACTTTACTCCCGAAGATGTCGCTCTCCTTATAATTGCCTCTGGCAAAGTGGTGACCCGGCGTTTGAACATCAGCAATCTTCGGTAATAGCAGCATGGACCCAGCCGCGAAGAAAACTCCGTGTGCTGCCACCTTAGAAGTGCAAGCAAGAAGCACTTCGTTCAAGATCGCCGAGCCCCGACTTCTGCATACCTATTTCAAACCACGCTGCAGAAATCCATGATCAAGACCCCACCCAAACCAAGACGACATCAAGCAAGCCATGACGGACCAGAAGCCAAAAGACTTCAACTGAAGATTTCCCGCATCGAACTCAAGATACCGCAAGAATAATGAACCGATAGTCAGCCGACTGCTGATTTATCAAAATGGAGCTCGCACCAGCAGAAACGAACGCGTCGGCAAATTCATTCACAGCAAGCAGCTTTTTCAAGTTCAAGACATAGGAAGCCGTTCCAGCCCCCAGAAGAGTATTGAAACATCATCGATATACCAAATTCAACGAATATTGAAATCATCCAGGAAGAACATCGCACGAAGAATAATCAAACCACTGAAGAGATATATATATATATATATATATATATATATAAACGATTGGTGTACAAGATGTGTCCTATGTTGCCAAATATCAAGGTTTTTAGGCACATAAATTTCACCAAGCGAAAACTTAATATTCACTCAAGAGTGAAGAGCACGCACGTACATATGACGTACGAGATCATTGACTGCCTACAGCCAAGGTTACAAATTTAATGCTGACGCTGATTCAGCACAATAATCCTTGTGTAGGTACGGTCGCAATTATAAACAAACAGTGATTACAACTTCAACGACGTGCGATGCAAATTGACTCATCGATTCCTGAAAACATGGGCGGCTGCAGCATCAGACGATTCTCCTGCGGATCTTTTTCAGGTTATAGGTTAGGTTAGTTTACTAACCGCGAAACCCCATTTTCCTAGTGTTTTTCTGTTTTCCAGTTTTTAGTTTATTTTATGTAGTGTGCGGCCAGGTGCAAGACTTGCCTGTAGGTAAATATTAAGTAATTCTTTAAACTTATGTAGAATTCACATAACCGTAGTTCCTTTATATTCCTGATTATGTTGAAGTATGCGCTATTACTATCTAGTTTTATTTAACAATGGCTTTCCTTATATATAAAAATAGATTAAGTTAAAGTATGCACAATTAAGATCTGGTTTTATGTTTGTTAAAATACTACTAGTTATTATTGCAGTTGATAAGTTTCTTATGGTACCTAACTTAGATTTTTTTCCATTGTTATAAGTACATTCATTTATTTTTTCCCCTAAAGGGGGGAGTATCTGTGCCGGCCGACTATGTTATTCATATTTTCACGTAATGTTAAGATAAGTTGACGACCGTCACAGATAAGGTATATTTATATTCATCACGCACTATGTCTTATGTACGTCATTAATAACATGCACCAACCTAGTATATAAGCTAGGATTTCCTATAATAATTGAGTCTAGTATAGTCTGGTATTTGCGCGCATCTCAAGCCTTTTACTTTACTCCCGAAGATGTCGCTCTCCTTATAATTGCCTCTGGCAAAATCTGCCTTTCATGGTGGAGAAATTAACTGACATAGTGTTGTTTGCTGATTATTCTTCAATGGTCTTCAAAATTGAAAGACAAAAAGGAGAATTTGATGATGTTAATGGTGTATTGTCTTTAACCTTGAATTGGATCACAGGTAATAATTTTGTTAAACGCTGGTAAAACCAAGTGTATCAAATTCTCACTTCCAAATGTCAAGCAAGTTGAGACCAGTTTAGTGTTAGACAACAGCACGTTAGAATTAGTAAATGATACGAAGTTTCTTGTAATAACCATTGATAGCAAATTGCAGTGGGGACCCCACATAGATAAATTGGCTGGTAAATTAAGTTCTGCGGCTTATGCTGTTAGGAACATAAAACAAAGCACGGATGTGGCTACATCTAGGCTAGTATATTTTAGTTACTTTCATAGTGTGATGTCCTATGGTATCTTGTTGTGGGGGAAAGCAGCGGATATTCAAACTATTTTTATTTTACAGAAAAGAGCTATTCGAGCAATTTATAATTTAAAACGAACAGACTCCTTAAGAGAGCTTTTTAAAGAAATTGACATAACAGTAGCTAGTCAATTTATTTTCGAAAATATAATGTATGTACGCAAGAACCTTTCAACATTTTCCAACTTAGCGATAGCTGTAATGTTAACCTAAGAAATAATCACAGACTATGTGTGCCCCGTTTTAGACTCGCGAAGGTTAGCAATTCTTTCAAGGGTCAGTGCATTCTCTACTACAATAAGATATTGAAATTGCCATTTGAGCAATTTAAAAAGCATATTAAAGCGACTTTGTCGAAAAAGGGATATTACAATGTTCAAGATTACTTAAATGACAGGACTGTATGGGGTTAATCTGGCTCAACACAGACCTTGCTGTTAATAATTTTGTAATTATTTATTCCTGCTTATTAATCATAACAATAAAATTTTTCGTAATTGTATTAGTTAAGCACAACCTATTTTTAAAAGAGATCTAAAAATCAATCTGTGGGAGTTTCGACGCCCTCCTTCTTCCACAGTGGTCCAATGTAGAGAAGAGGCAAAAAATGACGTTTGCTAAGTATATGTAAATATCTACAGTAATAAAGTACTTTTGATTTTGACCTTGACTTTTGACTGTTTTAGTATAATTACGCAGATAGGTGATTCCCAGAATTAATTGGAATCCATAAAAAAAACCAGGTAAGATAGCTGACCTGTCGAAGTCTTTCTGTTTCTTACGACGTGTGATGTCGTGTTACATCGTTTCCGTAAAAAATACAGGTGGAAATAACCAAATATGATTGGCGACCGCATGGCCGGAACGCCTGGGCCAATGACGCAATGACTCCTGGCCAGCGAAATTTGGAATGTTACCTAGTAGTTATCTTGATTCATTGTTTTAAGATCCGACCTCATCGTTGTCGATGCAGTCATATAACGCACCGCACTTTTTATCCACAGAGATCGACATTTTAATTACGTACATCATAAAATTTGGTTTCTTTTCTTCCGTCTCGACAATCTTCCTGGACCCCGTGGGCAGAGTCAGAAGTACAGTGATATACACAATTTTAATACTAGAAATAAAGACAAGTTGGTTGCTTATGTAAGCCGACTACATAAAATTAGTAATTCTTTTAAAGGCAATTGTATACGCTATTACAATAAGGTCCCTACTGATATTAAAAACTTACCTTTAGACAAGTTTAAAATAATAATAAAACAGAAATTGTATAAAAAAGGTTACTATAGGATATCTGATTACTTAGAGGACAGATGTCCATGGGAATAGATTGTTTGAGTAACAGGCTGTTTCGATATATAATTAGCATTCATTTTGTAATTTGACAATATTTTATTTAAAAAAGGAAACGCAAAAGATGCGACGACTGTGGAGTTTCTTCGGTGAGCTCTTCTCCACAGATTCCGCCATTGTGTTAGTGAACTCACCCAAAAAAATGTAATGACGGATCTAAGTGATGTAACAACATCCTATGGAAATAAATGATTTTTGATTTGATTTGATTTGATTAGAGTGGTGTTTAAATGATGTCAATTATACTAAGTGTTTAGTTTTAAACCACACCACTAGATGGCGTTGGTAGTACTTTGCCTCGCGGTATCGTAAGGTTTTCATCTCAGCTTATATTTCTAACATGTAATTTGAATTGTTGAGTTTTAATTAAGAGTTTAACAAGTACTTAAATACAGTGCAGTGAGTAAAGTAAAGTGAAGTGTTTTAGTTCTCCATAGTGGTCCTTCGAGCCGGATTTGTATTTGGGACAGTGCGAGTGCGAAATTTGACCTTGAGAATTTTACAGTTGTGTTCTAAAGACTTAGAAAAATCACGATCAATAAAAAGACTTGTAAAATTTCAAGAGTGTAATCTGGACTTAGAAAAATCACGATCAAAAAAAAAGACTTGTAAAATTTCAAGAGTGTATTCTGAACTTAGAAAAATTACGATTAAAAAAAAGACTTGTAAAATTTCACACTTCGAAAAAAAAAAAAAAAAAAAATTTTTTTTTGAAGAATTTAACTACGTCTACAAATCAGTTATATCAAGATGGCTGAACTTTGCATGTCTCAGATTGATCTTAAAGAAAGAATTGATAAGATTTTAACGAATACTAAAAAGACAAGTAAGAGTTTACGTACACTCGGATTTTATGAGACACGCTTAGAATTAGCGGAAGGTTATTGGAAAGAGTATAATACACAGAAGACACATATTCTAAGTACCGTTTCTGACAAGGTCGTTAAAGAAATTACAAAAAAAAAACTCCAAATACCTGGACAACGTTTGTTGCGAACCGTACCACAGAAGTGTTGAATGTCACTAACAGTAGCCAGTGGAATCATGTAAGTTCCTCTGAAAATCCAGCCGATTGTGCTACACGAGGTGTTAATCCAGAGGAGCTCCCAAACAAAGAACTATGGTGGCATGGCGCACCTTTTTTGAAACAGAAAGATATTTGTTACCAACAATTTGTAGCTATTGCCGAAGACGAGTTACCTGAAAGAAAGAAACTTACAAAATTTACTTATCATTGTGTAGATGATGATACTGAAGAACATCTTAATAGGTACTCTACACTGTTAAAATTGGTTCGAGTCACTGCGTACTGCATTCGATTTGTAAACAAATGTAAATCTCACAAAAACCAAGACAATATACAACCGCTGCCTTCCTATTTGACAGTGAGTGAAATTCGAAATGCCTCCAATATATGTATACGACTTTCACAAGCTAAACATTTCACAGCGGAAATTGAACTGTTAACACATGGTAAATCTGTAACCAAATGCAGTAAGATATATGCATTAAATCCATTTCTAGATGATTCGAGAATTCTGAGAGTGGGTGGACGTCTAACCAATGCTGATATAGCGTTTGATTTGAAATTTCCAATTGTTCTGATGAATAAAAGTAAGCTTGCGGAGCTTATAGCTACTGAAGCTCATCACAAAACTTTGCATGGTGGCCATCAACTCACACTCAATTATGTTAGACGTAAGTACTGGATAGTTGGAGCTAAACAACTTATAAAGAAAACTGTAAGAAAATGTATACCATGTTTTAAGCAGTATGCAACACCAATCACTCCATTCATGGGCAATTTACCCCAGTGCAGAGTCACACCAACCCGACCATTTCGCAGTAGCGGTGTAGATTATGCTGGTCCTTTTACTCTAATGCTGTACACAGGTAGATGTGCGAGAACTTGTAAAGCATATATTTGTTTGTTTGTTTGTACTGTGACAAAAGCTATTCACCTTGAACTGGTGAGTGATCTCACAAGCTCAGCCTTTTTAGCAGCATTTAAAAGATTCACGTCGCGTCGTGGCCATTGTAGCGACTTGTGGAGCGATTGTGGAACCAACTTCATAGGAGCCTCACGCGAGTTAGATCTTGCTTTAAAAAATAGAAAATCACAAGTAGTTGCGGAAATTGCTGAATTGTTATCCAATGATGCCACAAATTGGCACTTCAATCCCCCTAGTAGTCCCCACTTTGGCGGATTGTGGGAAAGCGGTGTAAAATCCGTAAAAGGTCATTTGAAACGTGTTATCGGACAAACTTGTCTCACTTTCGAAGAATTTGCAACCTTTTTGACCCAAGTTGAAGCTTGTGTTAATTCTCGTCCTTTAACTTTAATATGTTCCTCTCTCGATGAACCTCCACTTACCCCTGGACATTTTCTCATAGGAGAACCTCCAATTACAATACCGGAAGAAGATTATACGAATGCCAAATTGAATTCCTTAAAACGTTGGCAAACTGTTCAGCGCTTGGTGCAATGTTTATGGCAGCGATGGCAAATTGAATATCTGACTAATCTGCAGCATCGTTACAAATGGAACAAAAATGTTCCAGACATTGACATAGGTACTATCGTTTTAGTAAAAGATGAACATTTACCTCCGGGAAAATGGCTTTTGGGTAGAGTTGTTACAAAACACCCGGGAACAGATGGTATAACTCGAGTTGTTTCACTACGGTACAAAAATTGTATATTTAAAAGACCTCTTACTAAGTTATGTCCTCTGCCCCTGGATGATTAATAGGGTAGATATTTCTATAATTTGTTGTTATGTGCGATTTGTTTAAGGACCGTATTGTCCTTAGGCGGCGATGATGTTTAAATGATGTCAATTATACTAAGTGTTTAGTTTTAAACCACACCACTAGATGGCGTTGGTAGTACTTTGCCTCGCGGTATCGTAAGGTTTTCATCTCAGCTTATATTTCTAACATGTAATTTGAATTGTTGAGTTTTAATTAAGAGTTTAACAAGTACTTAAATACAGTGCAGTGAGTAAAGTAAAGTGAAGTGTTTTAGTTCTCCAAGTGGCTACTCGTCGAGAAACTACGTACGACTTACACAGAGTCTCCGCGACTCTGTGTAAGTCGTACGTAGTTTGCCATAAGTTAGCAATTTTACATATTCTTCGGGGAAATCACCAAACCTTGTGATACGTCTGGCGTAATCCTCACAGTAGTAGGAGTGCGTAGAGGTGATGTTTTCCCTGACTGGCATTGGAATCTATATAGTGTAAGATTAGCTTGCTCTGGGGAAGGCCTTCTCCAATAGGTACCCGCATAGCCATTCTGTTTACTCGGGGCTATATCCCAACGCATCCCGTGGCCGTGTAGGCAGTCGGGAACCTAAGCCCCGTCTCCTTATATCATCCAGCATGTGTTTGGGCATGCTTCAGGTCCACATGTGTGAATCCATTGTACTTTAAGTTAAACAAGAGGGCAGACGTTTAATGCGTGGCCCAGGAAATACATTTATGTAACAGACCATTAGTACATACGTGGGGACGTGCTGAACGTATATAATAAGAACTAGGAGACGGATTTGTCTGTCAAGAATTAGAGTGCAATCTTTCAAGAAACGTTCAGAACCTCCTCCATTGTAAATCTTAGCGTTCATTCATGGAACATCAATGCCTTTGTACAATCCAACTTAGAATATTCACCTAGCTTAATACCAACCCTTTGGACGGTATAGAACAGATTGCCTTCACAACTTAAGTTTAGTTACAAAATATCCGAGTTTTGGTTACATAGTGTCCGAGTCATAAAACTTTTTAAGTCATAACATCCCAGGTTAAAATCAATAAAAAAGATAGAAATTGTCGAGAAATTGTTGTTTAAATTGTCTATTTTTAAGTACTTCCTGGTAACTAGATTTACCAGTGGGGCCCTCTTTTAGGAAAGAACACTTATTTAACTAGAATAATCAACCTGTAAACCCGTCGGCACGTGTACCCCACCCCAACTACTCTTAGCCGGTCAGAAAAAAAATAATTAACGCTTTATCTCGTGTCATTGAATTGAAAAATATTAATTACCAAAATATCTCGTTACATTAAATTACCAAAATATCTCGTTACATTAAATTGGCTTCAAACGTTAACGTTAGGTCGATTCTGGTTAAAAATTAACTTTACTGGTTATTTGTTCTTTTTTATATCACGGTTATACTGTTAATCCCTTTTCTTGGATGGTATTTAGGATCGGTCAGAAAAGAATTTTCGCTGACTAATTAGCCTTTTCGGCAGATAATTCCCAGGATTCCCACGAGCTCTCCATAAGCCGTCCACCTCCTCCGTAAATGAGATACGAAACCAGTCACCGTGAATACCCAAGCTATGAGTAACGAGATCCACAACTGCATCTATAACGAGAGCCAAAAAGCCGCCGCACACCTAAACCCAAACGGGCAGCGCAGCCTGCATCCGCTGAGACGAGGACGTTTCCACATTGATCGATTCAAGTATCTTCCTTTATCGATTTTTTAAAACTGCACCATAACTCAAAGTTGCCTGCCCACCGGAGCAGTCAGAATTTAATAAGTTAGTCTAGGCAAAAAGAGACATCTTTAAAAACATATAAGGCAACATGTGCGGAGAGCCGCTTTAGGTGCTGTTTGGATGGCCCGAGGATATCAATCTAAGACTGAATAACTCCAGGAATTCCCTCCGGCAAAATCTGGGCCCCAAGAAGTGTGAAATCCACCCTGCTCACATGGACAATTCCCGGTACAACCGAATGTATATCGGCGCACAACTCCTGCGCCAATAGCCCATAGCAAGAGTATACCTCACACTTACGAAAATTCAGAGTAAGTCCCAAGTTGCCGAACCCCTGACTAAGCCTTCCCAAATCCTCCAAAACCAACACTGGACCGCCCCTGATTGTGCCATCGTCTAGATAGCACACATTAAACGGGGAGCGCAGAGAGGCCCCAAATTCCTGAATTGCCAAGCTGAATAGCATAGGACCCAAAGCATCACCCTGCTGTACACCAAGCTGAGACTGCACGAAGTTCCTACCAAAAAGGGTACAAGAAAGGGTACAAACTAGGGCATCAAGATAACACCCTCCTCAAGATGACATCCCGCTCAACCGAATTAAAGGCGTTTTTAAGTCCACTTTACCAGTAATTTCATCCGAGGTGTCCCTACTCATGGCAAAAGACCGGGTGGCATGAATAGCATCCTCGCAACCAAGAGCCTACTACCTACACCAAACTTAACTGCACAGGTTGAAGCTTCGAAGCCATATCATCCCTCGCCGCGCCACAGCACATTTTCGCCACCAAACGGCGAATTAAGCTCCCCACGGCAATGGGACGAATGCCCCCATCCTTCTTCATTAATGCACATAAAGCGGCTCCGTAAAGAAAAGGTCACACCTCCCTATTAATCATGCCCTTTAACATGAAGTTTGCCAGGTTGCGTAATGGGGCAGTGTCACCCCACCATCACCTTCCCCCAAAGAAGTCAAGTCCTTAAGGTGCTCTGGACGCAGTCCATCAAAACCTCCAGCGGAACCATTCTTAAAAGAGGTTACACTCTCAAAAAAATATTGCCATTGCAACAAAAAAACTTTGATGCTGGACAGCCGTCAAAGGTGCATAGTTATGACGGCAACGTTTTTATTGGTACTAAGTAAATTTACGAATTTTGATGTAATAGCAATTAAAAATTGTTGAAATTGCAATGCTAAAATTTTTCGTGTCACTATATGATTTCTTGATCTTTTGTTCCCATGACAAATGCCTTTAGCTATCATATCAAAGTTATATTGTCCCGATGACAAGGGGTTTTGCTAAAAAGACAAAGATTTACTGTCCGTGGATCTAACTTTGTTTTGTTGAATTAGCTATCTTCCTTTGTGCTTTTATCAATTCACCGTTGCTTCTCCGACAAAGTTAATTTTCTCGTATATATTTTGCTGCTCTAGCAATACTTTGCTAGCTGGCTGCACTTTGTTAATGGTACACCATGAAAAAATATGATATACTCCCCGAAGCTTCTGACTATTATTCCAGAAGTATGCGTACCCTAAACCCATGTTTATTGTACACCATACATCTGTATGGTGCATACACAGAGCACTCCAGTCAAGGTACGTATACCCGTAACAATATATAGGCAGAAGCTTCGAGGAATATAGATTTTTTTCAGTGTACCATTTGCAAAGTGAAGGGATTGAAATCTACATTGTAGTACATTGCTTGGGTAGCACAAGATACGATAAGAGGATAGAGGTATTTGAGAATCCTAAAAGAAAATAAGAAAATATTTATATCAAAAATATGTAATAATCTTTACTTTACTTATTTATTCCTATGGCATTAGTAAACAGTTCATACCAAATTACAAGTTAATATTAAGGGATTTAAGCCACTCGGTGGCTTCGTCAGTAAGCTTGATCAGGTCCTCGAGAGGTCCCCCGGTATATCGCGTTTCTGGGCATTCAGAGATAAAATGTTGGATGTCTTGTACTTCAATTCCGCAGGTACAAGCAGCGGAGTCTATCCAGCCGCAGCGATGTTTATATTAGGCACAGCGTCCATGCGTAGTCCCGTGCGTAGTCGGTTGAAGTTACAACAGTCGCGCCTCGGCAGCTGGGACCCCTTTATTTTGGAGGAACAAGATCTGAGCCCAATTTTCCGGCCATTGTTGAGTTCCATTGTTGCGACCATTGTTGCATGAGGTTGGAGTCTTCTTGCAGCAGATTTATTGCGATTTTGTTTGGTGGGTTTCTGGATTCAAGACGGTGCTTAGTGGTATCCATAAATTCTGGGCGTATGAGAAGGCATTGGTGGTCACGAATCTTGCGGGGCTCTCTTAGGAGAGCGTGCTTTATTCTCAAGTCAGGGGGAGGAATGCTGCAAAGCACTGGTAGCCAGTGACATGGGGTGGAGTTCAAGGTACCGGAGATGCATCGCATGGCCTTGTTGAGTTCCACGTCTACCTTGCTGGTGTGGGAGTTGCCCAACCAAACCGGTGCGCAGTATTCTGCCGTCAAGTACACCAGCGATAAGGAAGAGCTATGCTGACTGTTCACCGGGCCAACGAAGGCCAACGAACGGCCGGTGTTGCCATCTTAACTACTTTGTAGCTAGATCTAGCAACTTTATGGGGTCATTTAGTTAAGCAATAAATAAATAAATTTTTGAAAGTTTCATACATTTGTCTACTTTTTGAGGACTGAACTTCCCTACATTTAGTTACTTTAGGTGGTAAAATTTACTAATCTGGCTACTTTTTGAGCGGCCGGTTTACTGGGCGCTGATTATATTAACAAATACGCAGTTACCCCCGGCCCAAGGCGCCAGTTTTTGCTCAGCGCTCAAAACTCGTGAGGTGAGGTATACCTACTTATATTATTGCAATGAAAGTAAGTAACCCTGAGGAAAAAAAGGATACTTTTATCCTGCAAAAATGAATGGAGCCAGCTACCTAACCTAAAATCCTGGCAGAAAGGAAATTCGCCCGGCTAGCAGCTGCAGTCAAAGGTCCGAAAACATTTCGAAGGTATTTCTTTGAATTGTGATGGGAAACAAAGCACAGGTTACAGCCAATATCGCAAAACAACGACATGAACCTCATAATTGTATTAGGGCACTGTTACTTACCGAGCAGACTGCAGCAGATGTCGCAGTTTAATTTGTGTTAAAAAAGTCTCCAATGCCATATTTCATATCACTCTTGAGCACAAACACTACTTCTGTGCACGACATCCACGTTGAAACTGGCAGAATAGGAGAAACGGTTTGCGCTTGCGAGAACAAGTATAAGACGTCACTATGTAATTTTATCTAAGAATACCTTGTCAAAACATCTACTTCGTATTTTGTTAGTATATAACGTTGCCGTATCAACAACATCATTTAGCCGTAGTAACTTCATAATTTCATAATTTCTTTATTGCACACAAATCATACAAAAAACAAAAGTTACATAAAAAATGTGTACAAAGGCGAGCTTATCTCTAATAGGAAATCTCTTCCAGCAAACCAGGTAAACAAGGGAAAAGTTGATGGTTGAGCAGGGGTCGACCTATGTGTACAATATATAAAATAATAAATTAAATAACAACTATAATAATATACTAAATACTTATAATATACTACAACTACTATTTTATACACTATACTAATACATACTTACATGCATACTACCTATAACTCTAAAGGGAGAGGTAATGCTTTTTCACACGACTTTTAAAGATATTCAGAGTAGGACTGTCCCTGATGGTGCGGGGGAGTGCATTCCATAACCGAATGGCCCGGTCTCTAAGCCCGTTCTCATAGAAAGCGGTGTTATGCTGTGAAGTTGTGAGCATGGAAACTGCGTGAGTTCTCCGAGGTCTGCTGTAAGAAAGAAATTGAAAACTGTCTCGTAAGAAAGTTGGGTAGCGTGGATTACGTAAAATGTTGTAGAGGAAATTGAGGATGTGTGAATCCCGACGAAGACGAATCGGCAGCCACTTCAACTCCCTGCGATGTTGTGACACATGGTCGTATTTGCGCAGCCCGAAGATAAACCGAATCCCGAAATTTTGAAGTCGTTCGAGTTTGTTCAGTAGTTCTTCGTTAGCACTGACCCAGCAGACATCAGCGTAATCGATGAGGGGTAGAATGAGAGATTGAGCAAGAGTGATTTTGGTATGTCGAGGCAAAAAGTACTGATGTCTCCTGAGAGAGTGAAAGGTAGAAAATACTCGGCGACTTACCTCATTGACATGCGATGACCAGGACAACTGGTTGTCGAAGATTAGACCCAGGTTTTTAACTTTATCGCTATATACGATTGTGGTACCATTAAAAGTGACAGGTGGAATCGGATGTTGCTGCAACAAGTTAAGAGAATGTCTGGTACCTATTATCATGGCCTGGGACTTGCTCGGGTTGACCAGGAGTCCGAAGGATGAAGCCCAAGTTCTTATACCCTCAAGATCAGCGTTGTATCACAGCAGAGTATGCATCGTTAAGAGAGAAGTGGCGATAAATCTGGAGATCATCAGCGTAAAGATGATATGAGGAGGACAGGACGTCCGAGATGGAGTTAATAAAGATCGAGAATAGAAGAGGAGAAAGAATACCACCTTGAGGGACGCCTGTAAAGAGGTCACACCATTCAGTGGATGTCTCTTCCGAACTGATACGCTGTTGCCGATCCCTAAAATAAGAGTCGAACCAGCTGGCAGAGAAGGAGGAGACGTTCAGAGATCTGAGAAGCTCAACGAGAATGTCAAAATCTACGCAGTTGAAGGCACTACTGAAGTCAAGTAAAGCCAGCATGGAAAGCTGTTTGCGATCCATGGCTACCTGTATGTCATCTGTAACTTTCATGAGAGCCGTGACGGTGCTATGACCCGGTCTGAATCCTGACTGGTACATGTTCAGCAGATTGTTTGAGAGAAGGTAAGAAGAGAGCTGGGTATGGACAATGGATTCAAGGACTTTGGAGAGGATGGGTAGGATTGAAATAGGTCGATACTCTTTAAAAGAGGTGGGACTGGAAGTTTTTGGGAGCGGGATGACTAATGCTTTTTTCTACATGGTGGAGAAGATGCCATTCGATAGGGATAAATTTATACCATGTGTATGCTGGCAGTAGTTCATCCAGGATTGTTAAAAGCATTTTAAGGCAGATTTTATCATCACCTACGGCTTTCGAGCTGACTGCTAGTACCGCCTTCTTGACCGCATAGATTCCAACATTGCTCAAGTTGAATGGTGTGGTGTCGGGTAAGGACTTAGAGCGCAGGCTCTGAAGAGTGGCTTGTTTAACAATGGGATCCATCACAACAGGTGGGGCAGATAGGAACTGGTTGAGACCGTTGAGATCTACATTACCAGCATGTAAGTCTTCAGTCTTACCAATGCCAAGTGTTTTTAGAAACTTCCACACCTGAGCTGGTGTGTAATTTTCAATACTCTCGTGGATGTGCCGACGCTTAGCATCACGACAGAGACGGTTGCAGCGGTTGCGAAGACATTTGTAAGAAAGAAAATTGTCATCTGTCGGATTCTTACGGTACTTACAATTGGCTCTGTTCCTCTTGGCCATTAGACGCTTAATAGTATCTGTTAGCCAAGGGGCGGGTAGGTGTTTCACTATCACTTTTTTTATAGGTGCATGCTTGTCGTATAGACCTAGGACTATGATATTGAACTTGTTAATTTTCTCGTCCATGGTCTCGCTGGATATTACAGGGGACCAGTCGATCGACAAGGCATCCGACCTAAGAGACTCTAGGTATATCCCTAAAGTTACGAATATTAAGAAAATTTGCTCTGCTTTTGAGAGGTCTGATCTTATACGAAAGATAGATAAGGCCGTGGAACGAGAAAGGAGAGTTGAGTAGACCATGTACAGCGACCTTATCCAAGTTAGAGACGATCATAATATCGAGGAGAGAGGGAGAGCAGTGAGGTTGGAAATGCGTGGCATCAAGAGGCAGAATATGCAGATTGAAAGAGTCGACTATAAACTTGAGTTTGGTAGAACGGGAGTCGTTTTTGAGGAGACAGGTGTTGAAATCACCTAGAATAAGGGTATCGTTATACAGAGGTGAGAGTTCATTAAGGAGGGATCCTAATGTGTCGAAGTAGTCGATGCGAAGAGAGGGGCTATAAAGAACACCGAGGAGGACCTTACTATGGTGAAGAGTTATTTCGAGAAAGAGATGTTCAGCAGACTCGGAGTACTGGCTAGGGGACGCGCTGATCACCTTGCACGGGATTTCCACTGGCAGATAGATAGTGACGCCCCCATCGGCTTTCCCGACTCTGTCGTTCCTGTAAAGCCTGTATTCTGGAATGGAGTACGAAGAAGATGACAGCGATGGCTTTAGGAACGACTCAGAGACAAGAATGCCGTCCACGCATTGGTCACTAAAAGCCTCGAGCAGGTCCGGATAGCTGGAGTGAATACTTTGAGCATTGATATGCACGATGTATAGGTTTTCCTCCACACCACCGAAAACAGTCCTAATGATAGCAGAAAGGGGTTCCTCCGAAGCGGAGATGTTGCTTTCTGCACTCAGAAAATCGTCAACATCGTCGTTTGATGAGCAGGAAAAGAAACTTTGATTGATAATATCAGGTAAATAATTCATATATATATATATATATATATTTATAACTAATTATAATACACTCTAAATATATATTTATATATAAATATTTATTCAATTAATATCTAGTTATCTAGCGTTATTAACTGGTTTGAATAAGCGCCTTACTTACACCTAGACCAACCATAAATGGAATGGTGATAGTGATATTTATCTTACAAAATTAACTCAATACTACATATATTACATGAAAAGAACAAGCACAAACTAAAGACAATAGCGCAAACATACGAATTCAAAGTGGTAAGGTGTGTGCTTGACACAAGTAGAATTTTTTAAACAGATTCTATAAGCTAAATTCGGAACGGACACATTTTACACAAATTAATACTTAACATGAACACAACAAAGTGACAGCTGTCAAAGAGAAGGAAGGAAAAAAAGGAATGATTTGGGAAAAAAGCGCGGGAAAACAATAACCAGGCGGGATTTTCGAAGTTTTTATTAATTTCATCGATTACTCGTGTATCAATCGGGGTTTTTAGAAATAAAAGGCGTCTGGAGACAAATAAAAAGAAACCAATCATGGGGAAGGTGCGAACAAGAAAGAGAAAAAAAGATGAGGCTGAAGAGAAAAGTGAAGGAGACTCCACGTCGTCGTCCGAGTCAGAGGTCGAAAGCGCAGATAAGTACAAACATTATCTGGTAACAGATTATAAGAGACGATACCCTGAGGATTCCGGTGCTACAGAATTTGTAGTATTCGTAGAGTCTTCCAATGCGGATATACCTATAGGAACCCGAGACCTAATGTCCATATCTAGCTGTATCAAAAGGTTTAATAAAGGAATCAAATACCTTAGGTTAATGAACAAGTCCAAAATTGCCATATACTTCGAAAAAGCCAGCCTTGCTAATGCCTTCTTGAACAATGCTACATTTTTAAAAGACTACCAATTTAAGGCCTTTATGCCAGCTTCAAGCACTGAAATTACTGGTATAATTAAAAATGTACCTACCAACTTGACAAACAAAAAGATATTCACAATGCTATCAAGTTACAAGAAAATAATATCTATTCGAAGATTCACGAAAAGGACCAAAGTTAATGATAACTTCATTCAACAGCCGCTACAGACAGTAGCCATCACCTTCGCGATGTCAGTTCTTCCAGACTACGTAGATTTGGACGGTTGGCGGCATGACATCTCAGCGTATGTTCCACCAGTCAAACAATGTTTCCGGTGTCTCAGGTATGGCCATTTAGCAAAGTTTTGCAAGAACTCCGAGCGCTGCTCCATCTGTAAAGAAGATCACTCATATAAAGTTTGTAAAACTCTGATCGAACAGGCCAAATGCTTCCATTGCGATGGCAATCACTTTAGCATTTCAGCTCAGTGTCCAATTAAGCAAAAGAAAATACAAGAAAACAGACAAAAAGTTCAGACACCATCATTCGCTGACATATTCAAAAATGGAAATTTCCTACCTCTCGGCCCTAAGAAGCCTCTTGATCTCTTGACATTATTAAAATCAAATGACAAGGCACTGAATCTCTTAGTGCAAAGCATTATAAAAATTATAACATTAAATAAGACACAAGATACCCCAATATCCTCTAAAAATGTGTTAGATGTTTTAAGCGATTTTTTCAACTCCAGTGATACCAAAACATTAGTACAAATTCACAGACAAATTAAAGATAGTACAGTGGAATGCTCAAAGTCTGTTATGTAATCGTCATATTTTTACTCAATTTTTGTATGAAAATAATATTGACAAAGCTTTAGTTTGCGAAACTTGGCTCAAGCCTACACAATGTTTAAATATTAAAGGAGTATCCTTTAATATTTAAACATTGTGCAGGCTAAACAATAGAACGCAATGATTGTGGCAATAAACACAATGGTGTTGCCATAGTCATTCGTAACAACATACAAAACAGTAGATTAAAAACATTTTTGATGATTTACTTCAGAATATTGCTATCAAAATTAACTTTAATAACAGTTCATTATCAATGGCCAGTCTTTACATCCCGACAAATTGTAGTCCTACTTTTAGAAAAACAAAATTTGTTAATTTTATTAATACCTTACCACAACCATGCTTAGTATAGCAGGTGATTTCAATGCACATCACACCATGTGGGGTTGCCAATCTGTCAGTCCTCGTGGAAGAGATGTCCTCGACGCTGTAAATGAATGCAATTTAGTGTTATTAAATGACACACAACCAACAACTGTAGGTACAAATAACTGGAGACCAAATGGTTTGGATTTAACAAAAGTCAGTCCCTCTATAGCCCTTAATTGCAATTGGACAGTATATGATGATCCCCTGGGAAGTTATCATCTACCCACAATAACTGAGATTTTGTTCAACACTATCACTGATTCTTCTACAAACAACTTTATTTCTTAAAATAACACAGCTGCACTCATAAGACCTAATCTACGGCTAGTAAATTGGAATAAGTTTTCAAAGCTCGCCAACACTATGCTTAAAGAATTTATTATTAACCATAACGATCCTCTACAGTCTTACTATGACTATTGTGATATCATTCATAAAGCTATTAATCAATCGATGATGTTTAGAAGTCAGGCCCAAAATTCAAATATGAATAATAATAGCTCGAAACAGACAGGAAGCAATTTTAAATACCGGCATCCTCCTCTGCCATGGTGGAATGAAAAGTGTGCTAATGCAGTTCAAAAAAGTAAGGAAGCTTTTATTATATTTAAACAAGCTCCTAGTGATTTAAACTATATTAATTTAAAAAAATGCAGGCTGAGAAAAAATGTATTATTAAATTAGAAAGATTAAATAGTTGGAAGGAATACTGTACTGAAATAAATAAATCCACTCAAATTTTTAAAATTTGGCAAACTATGCGTAAATTTAATAAATCCCAAACTCAAACTCAAACTCAAAAGTACTTTATTACTGTAGATATTTACATATTCTTAGCAAACGTCATTTTTTGCCTCTTCTCTACATTGGACCACTGTGGGAGAAGAAGGGCGTAGAAACTCCCACAGATTTATTTTTAGATCTCTTTTAAAAATAGGTTGTGCTTAACTAATACAATTATGATTTATTTTTATTTAATAAGCTGGAAAAAATAATTACAAAATTATTAACAGCAAGGTCTGTGTTGAGCCAGATTAACCCCATACAGTCCTGTCAATTAAGTAATCTTGAACATTGTAATATCCCTTTTTCGACAAAGTCGCTTTAACATGCCTTTTAAATTGCTCAAATGGCAATTTCAAAATCTCCAGAGGTATCTTATTGTAGTAGAGAATGCACTGACCCTTAAAAGAATTGCTAACCTTCGCGAGTCTAAAACGGGGCGCACATAGTCTGTGATTATTTCTTAGGTAAACATTACAGCTATCGCTAAGTTTGGAAAATGTTGTAAGGTTCTAGCGTACATACATTATATTTTCGAAAATAAATTGACTAGCTACTGTTAGTATGTCAATTTCTTTAAAAAGCTCTCTTAAGGAGTCTGTTCGTTTTAAATTATAAATTGCTCGAATAGCTCTTTTCTGTAAAATAAAAATAGTTTGAATATCCGCTGCTTTCCCCCACAACAAGATACCATAGGACATCACACTATGAAAGTAACTAAAATATACTAGCCTAGATGTAGCCACATCCGTACTTTGTCTGATGTTCCTAACAGCGTAAGCCGCAGAACTTAATTTACCAGCCAATTTATCTATGTGGGGTCCCCACTGCAATTTGCTATCAATGGTTATTCCAAGAAACTTCGTATCATTTACTAATTCTAACGTGCTGTTGTCTAACACTAAACTGGTCTCAACTTGCCTGACATTTGGAAGTGAGAATTTGATACACTTGGTTTTACCAGCGTTTAACAATAAATTATTAACTGTGAACCAATTCAAGGTTAAAGACAACACACCATTAACATCATCAAATTCTCCTTTTTGTCTTTCAATTTTGAAGACCAGTGAAGTATCATCAGCAAACAACACTATGTCAGTTAATTTCTCCACCATGAAAGGCAGATTATTAATATATACCAGGAATAAGAAAGGGCCTAATATGGAACCTTGTGGAACGCCCATTTTAACACCCGATCCATCAGATTTTACGCCGTTAACTTCTGCCTTTTGAATTCTATTGCTTAGGTATGATCTTAGTAGATCCAACGCTTTATTTCTAACTCCGTAATGATTTAATTTAATTAATAGCGTATTATGATCAACACAATCAAACGCCTTCGACAGGTCGCAAAAAACTCCGATAGCATCCTGTGCGGCCTCCCATGCAGAATAAATATGAGATATAAGGGTAATACCTGCATCCGTAGTCGATTTATCCCTAGTGAAACCGTATTGTTTGGCATGGAGTTGTTTTGTACGGTTGAAGTGTGAGAGCATTTGATTGAGTATAATCTTTTCAAATATTTTACTTAGTGTTGGAAGAACAGATATTGGTCTAAAATTTGAAGGATCACCCTTATCTCCCGACTTGAACAGAGGTATCAGTTTACTGTGTTTCATGAGGTCTGGGAAAGCCCCATCGTCAACACATTTATTGAATATATAAGCTAAGTGTGGGGCTATAACTAGAATTACTGAATCAATGACTTTGACTGATATACCCCACAGGTCTTCCGTATTTTTTAAGTTAAGTAATTTAAACGTTTTGACAATGTCCTGGGGATATACATGATGAAATTTTAAATATACATTACTGGCGCTAGTGTTATTTTTTAATAAAGTCTCTGCTTCATATGGAGATGAATTTAGACGGTCTGTTGTGAGTAAGGGTACATTGGTGAAGAATGTTTCAAAAGCTCGAGCAACATCAGCGCTGGATTTAACAAAATCATCACCTATCTTTAGGCAGAAATCATTGTCCCTTGGTATAACTTTGCCAGTTTCGCGGTTTATTATTTGCCAAACTGTTTTCATTCTATTATTTGAATTTTGAATTTTCTATTAATGTGTAAAGTTTTTGCAGTTCTACAAACCAACTTGAAAGTTTTGGAATATTTTTTAACGTAGTCATGAAATTTTCGATCAAAGTTATAGGTTTTTTGTTCATAAAGGTCATATAAGATAACTCTACTTTTACGAATTCCAAACGTTGCCCAGTCATTAAATTTAGATTTACCGTTGTAGTCACTGACTTTCTTTAATTTAAAAACTTTATTGAATTCTGTCTGAATAATGCTGAAGAAGTCTGAGTAGATCCTACAGTAAAAGTACGAAACTAAATAATAATAATTAAATATTTTGGATAAATAACTTTTTAAGTAAATATGCACCTGACTTTGTTTCACAACCAATGCAAATAAATAATACTTCTTCCGTAAATCCCACCAATAGTTACATTATCAATCCATTCACCATAGATGAGTTAAAAGCAGCTATCAAGTCACGTAAAGACACAACCTTTGGTTTAGATTGCATTTCTTACAAAATGTTTCAAAAACTGGAAACAGATTGCCTTGTGAAATTTTTAAATATTTTAAATTTACTCTGGGAACAATCAATAATTCCAAAAGAGTGGAAACAAGATTGCTTGGTTCCAATTCTAAAAGCAGGAAAAGATCCAAATGATGCAGGCTCTTACCGTCCCATTGCATTAACATCTTGTGCAGGTAAACTTTTTGAGCAACTTATGAAACAACGTCTTGAGTTTTATATTGAATCCAACCATATTCTTCCAAGAAATCAGTTGGGTTTCGTCGCGGTCGGTCAGCAAGAGAAAGTATAGGGCATCTCTTCCATGATACTGACGCTGCGGTTAACAGTGATAAACATCTTGTCTGTATTTTTTTCGATATTGTAGGAGCATTCAATAACATTATTCAATAACATTTCTTCTTTGGGAATACCTGAAAGATGTGTTAGGTGGATTTATGAGTTTATCAGTGGAAGAGAAGTTAATGTTAAGATGAGTTGCAATAATATTTTTGGGCCTAGATTGTCAACTAAAGGCGTCTGTCAAGGTGGTATTTTGAGCCCTTTATTGTATATTCTCTACATCCACAGGCTCAATGAAATGTTAGGAACAGAAGTCAGCAACTTACAGTTTGCCGATGATTTGGCTATTTATTGCAGTGGTAATAACATCACATACACAACTCAAAAATTAAATTTAGCACTGGAAAAATTACATAGTTACTTTCAATATTTAAATCTAGAAATTAGTCCAGCTAAAAGTAAAGTAGTCATATTCTCAAAGAAAAAAGTCATCCCAGTTAAGCTACAATATGACAATAACTTATTACCAATTCAATCTCAAATAAAAAATTTGGGTGTAGTTTTTACACAGAATCTCTCATGGTGTAGATATGTTGATTGCATAACGGAACGAGCTTTAAGAGCTACCAACACTTTAAGATCTTTGGTTGGCAGCCATTGGGGTGCCGATCCTAAGATTATTTTAACTCTATACAAATCCCTTGTAAGAAGTCACTTTGACTATGGTTTTTTCTGTTATTGTATAGATCCAAAATTAGTAGATAAACTTGAAAAGATCCAAAATATAAATTTAAGATTAATCTTAGGAGCCTTTAAGTCATCTTCAATTAATTCAATGCAGGTTGAGTGTAACTTGTGTCCATTAATGATCGGATTCAATAATTTAAAACTTAATGTCATTATCAAGTTGTTGTCTGAAGATGGCAATCTCCTTCTTTCTAAACTACTAATGCTTAACTCTAATAACTTTTAACTTGTAACATTCAAGAAACTTATAAGAGTAAATATAATATCTACAATAGTAGTACTTTGCCTTGTTATGAAGGATCATATGAGAGCAAATTCTGTGGGTTAAAGATTCACATAGATAGGACACTGAGTGATAAATATGCAGTTAACAATAAATTGGATGAACAAAGAGAGTTTAGACAAATTTATACAGATGGCTCGAAATGTAACGAAAACGTCTTCATGGCTTACTATGATCCTGTCACTAAATTGGGATGTGGGTTCAGATTGCCATCAAATGCAAGTATATACACAGCAGAAGCTCAAGCCATTTATGCATCTTTAGAATATATAGAATCAACTAACCTCAGTTTCAAGAAATGGTTGATAATTTCGGACAGCATGAGCGTTTTAATGGCACTGTCAAATCCCACGTACAATGGTAGCACAAACTATATTATTTATAACATAAGGCAGAAAATTAGTAGGCTTTGGCTCAATCAAGATAGAGAAATAAGTTTGTGTTGGACACCATCTCACATTGGCGTCTCTGGCAACGAACTCGCTGATAAATATTAACTCGCTTTATAATAAAAAACCCCAATATTCACCAAATACCTGTCAAGAACATTAAGTTGCCAGCTTCAGATTGCAAAACCGACATTAGAACGAATATTAAACATCAATGGATGCTTCATTGGAGAGAAACGACACAAATAAAAGGAAAATGGTACAGCTATATTAACTCGGACATTAACAGACCATGGTTTATCGTCGGAAAATGTCTACATAGAAACTTTTACACAACAATTTGTCGTTTGAGAATTGGACATGGCAGATTTAATGAACATTTACATAGATTGAAAATGATTCCTTCCCCAAATTGTACATTTTGTAATTCTGAAAACCAATCTCTAAATCATCTATTTTTTGATTGCCCTCAATTCAATATACAAAGACTAGTATTCATTGACATCTTATTGAACATTTACAAAGATGATGGATGTCCCGCGCTCTATTCAGGATCTCCTTAAGAATATAGAACCATTTTACCCTATTTATAATTTTATCAAGAGTACCATTGGAGTTATTTGAAAAATAATAATACACCGGAATAGACCTATACTACCTGATTTGACAACTCGGATGTGACCTATAAATACTGGAGGAAAATTGATACCTGATTTCACAACACGGATTGACCTAAACATACTGGATTATGAAGTTAAAGAATAAATACCTACGTTAGACAAGGCTATGTGCCTCGAATATATAATAAAGACTGAAGAAAATACCTACGGAAAGACAAGGCTTTTAGCCTCAATCAATATGAAGAGAAGAAAATAAATTAAAATAAGACCAGGCGGTATGGGTTTAAGCTCTTAGCCTTTTCCATAAAGGAAAAAACATTACAAAAAAAAAACACTGAACTTTGGACTGTAAATATTGTCGACTACCTCACAGTTCACAGTGGGAAACAAATGTTGGAACACATTCAGCTCAACCTTTGTTGAGATTGGAGTGGAGTGGAGATTGGTGATATTTGTGAATGAGCGATGGCCCAACCTCACTTCTTCTGAGCACCCTTCCTAGTCGTAACGCCCTTTTTCGAAACAGCAGCTGCGCCCGCAGCTGGCTTCATACATTGTTCTGCTGGCATCGCAGGGCTGTCCTTACTCGGGTGCTTTGAGGTCAACGGCTGCAGGTCACCCCAGCACTCCACCCTGTGACTAGACTTGTCTGGCAGCAGCACAATTATTTTGCCTTCGGATGTCCATGCGTTGCTCATTCCGAAGTGTTTGCTCGCTGCTGTGAAAACTTCCTGGCGTGACTTAGTCAGGAATTCGGTGACTGTGATGCTTGAACTCTTCAGCGCCTTCTTGAGTCTCCAAACCTCACTGCGGGCCGCCAACGTCGTGAAGCGAACTAGCAGAGGCCGGCATTTCGCCCCCTTAGCACCCAAACGATGTGTGACGTTGATGGCACCAATGCAGTCGACGGATGCCTTGAGGCGGTCAGCCAGCACTTTCTTCAGGACAGTTTCCGGTTGCTCATCAGTTACCTCTGGCACTCCATGCACCAGCAGTACCTTCCGCCGTGATGCAGTCTCGTGCCGGTCCAGCCCAATGTCAGTAGCTGCATCTGCGACTGAAGCAACCCGAGGCACTTCCATATGAGAGGCCTGAAGTCGGAAAACTCACTCGCCAAGCTGCTGATGTTCTTAGGAGCGGGAGCAGGTGTGGATGCTTGCAGCTCCTGCTCATACCTCTTCATCCGTTCCCCAAAGGACTTCACAATAGCATCCATGTTCTTAGAGAGCTCTGCATATAGGTCCATTGTTGCACTTGTTCTTTGATGATTATTTATGTAAGATATCAATTGATTGTGTGATTTGGAGAGTCTAGGTAAGTTTAATTATAATTAATTGTGCATTTGTTGTTTGTTTTCATTATTAAATTAATTTAAAATCGGGAGCTACAAAATTTTACAGTTGTCACATAGAACTACCCTGTTATTTTGATAGATTAAACTTTGCTGTAACATCACTTCATAACGTTGCCGTGTCAACAACACCATTTAGCCATAGTAACAACGCCTATTTTGATAGATTAAACTTTGCTACAATATCACTTCATAACGTTGATAAGTTGACAACGTGCCGTTGTTATCCCGTTTAAATATTTTTAACATAGTTACCGTATCTACGTGTCTTTAGCTAAAATAACAAAATAATTTCAACATTAAAAAAGTTGTCACAGCCACTATGGGCCTATAGCTGCAGCGACGATTCACTTACGTGCGGTAACAATAAAATTCTAAAAAAGCTTTTATTGTCGCTTTGTTGGCCGATTTTTCTCGGAGTGTAGCCTGCGCTACATCTCCCACCTCTAATGACAGGCACTTCAATGAAAAATCTAGCTCCGGAGGAGAGTTTAAAGGACGGCCAGGAGAAGGATGTTTATCTCGCAAGGCGCACAAAGTCTCAACATTATCGTCCGCACTTATTAAACTTATAGGTTTAATAAGTGCGGACGTACCTACCTATTTATAACCAATAGTTTTTAACAGAAACCTCGCCATTTTTAGGGTTCCGTACCCGGAGGGTGTCAAACCGGGACCCAATTAGTAAACCTCCGCTGTCCGTCCGTCCGGTCCGTCCGTCTGTATCTGCCACCAGGCTGTATCTCATGAAACGTGATAGATAGACAGATTAAATTTTCACAGATGATATATTTCTGTTCCCGCTATAACAACGCTAAAAACAGAATAAAATAAATATTTAAGGGCTCTCTAACTAAGGATCCCTACCATTGTACGGTGGTATGGAACCCTTCGTGCGCGAGTCAGACTCGCACTTGCCCGTTTTTTTTTCTAATGGGATGGTTTATCATTTCGTAAATATTATTAATAAGAGCCTGTTATCGGTATATGGCTAAACCACAGGCTAAAAATGGGCCTAGAAATGTGGGAGTGTTCCGTACAGAATTGAGCGAAAATTGAATTTATTTGAGAGACCTGATTACAAACATATTTTTAAGAGAAGACAATCATACATGTCATGGCATATCAATTAGATCAGAGAAAGTGAAAATTACAAGTATGGAACGAGCAGCTTCTGAGACAACACCCATTCTACAAATGTATCAGGAAACAGTCAAGAAATTTATTGAGGAGCGTTACATTTGGATGATAAATTGATAACATACCTACCAGACTTTTCGACATTGATTACTCAAATGTCTAGAGTTAGAAATGCTAGTCTAAAAATTTTCTATAACAAGATATAACAATGTGCAGGAAGTAGAACTGCCTGGAACGCTTCTAGAAAACTTTATATTATCTCTATTTTGTATCTCCCCTTTGCACACATCTTAAATGTATACAGAGGCGAGATTGGCATATTCCATACAAGCTACAATTTTTGAAGCAAACCCTCTTTACTGCGTCCAAAAACCACACGTTACGACCAGCATAATGATAAACTTCTTGGTAAAAACTCATTTCTTATCTGAATACATTATACATTATGACCATAATGTACCAAAATTTGTCAAATTATGACATTCAAATTTCGAACGCCGACGAACACCTGCCTGCCCCTAGTTTGTCTGTGAAGTTGGTACTGCTGAACGAGCTAAACAACTGCAGAGCAATGATCAATGCTACAATGCCGGTCGAACATGCGGTTCCTGAACACATCAAAGAGAACTTATGATATGTGTGTAGATAAACTAGTGTATGTAACTTTACATAATTAGGCATTATGTAGCAGTCACATAAACTACTATTAAGGTTGAATATTGTAACATTATTGAACGTACATACAAGCTGTAATTTTCAAAGATAAATAGTTTTGTTTTAAGGTTGATTATTGTGATTTGTTGAATCTGTATAGTTTATAGATTTAAGTTTGATTACTGTATTATTATTAAAAATACAAACTGTGTATATCAAACTAACGACGACCTCTATGGCGCAACGGTTGTGGCTCTACCTACCTGTGTACCTGGATGTATACATGTGTGTGACGTCGCTATTTCTAGTACCCACGACCCAGGATATCCTGTTGTGGGGCCAGAAGCAACGTATGTGCCTGTATGTTGTTGTTAACAGTCAGTGTTTAATTACAATTTTCCTGACCTAATTACATGCAGACTGCACCTCCAACACCCCCTTAATTCTTCCCTTACACTACATTTTTCCCTAGAACAACCTGTATACATTCCTGACTCACCTTCCTGGATAAGTCCCTATCACGTCCTCTATATATTTTGAAAACATCTTAAACACATAGCATAAGTTATAAATAATAGGCACATAGAGAAAATATATTTTTGAAGTTTAATTTCAACTAGGTACACTTAGTTACTTACTTACTGATTTTATTTTATTCTAACAATTTTGACGCGGCCTTACTAGGATTTTGTCAACTATGAACTTAAATCATTTTGGGAAATTTGGAACTTGGGGAGAAAGGGCATGACTCCTTTTGACGCCTTCATAATTACAGACACATTTTCATTACATTGCAAATTGCATCCTACAAAACTTAACCTATCCTCAACTAATCTTATCCAATCTATATACCCTCCTAAACAAACCATACAATGAGTTACATCACCTTTGTAAGCCATTAATGAAAATGTGTGTGTAATTCCGAATGCGTCAAAACTATCTAACCAGCGGACATAACTAACAGGATGAAATCCGACTTTTTTATGTGTTATCCTATATCTAAGGTTATGATAAGCTTATTCGATACAGGTCTAGGTACCTTCGGTGTCGCTGTAGACATATGACTTCGGAGACACCTGTATACAATAAGATTAGGGCCTATTTCACGATGTCCGGATAAGCCCTGTGTCAGATAAATCATTACGTAAAATCACGAGCATAGGACTATCCCGATTATTACGGATATTTAACAGGCCACTATACTTATGTGACAGACTATTGCCACAGTAGAACGAAATATATCTTTGTGTTGCTTCCTATCAGATTGCCAAATTATTGGCATACAATATTTATGACCCTGTAATTGTTGAGAAAATAACGAGGGTGCCAGTAGGAAATGACGAGTGTAGAAATAATTTTACTAAACCTTTGTATGTTAAGAGTAATGTGACATGCACCCCTATTGGGAATTCACCTGTTAATCATATTTTGCATGCAATGTTGGAATCTGTTCCAAGTAATTTAAATTAGTTCATAAGACAATAGAGGAAATCTCTAGCATACAAGAGCCACTAAATATGTCAAAATGTATGCCCCAGTTAAATATTACACATCAAAACATCCAGGGGCTACCTGGCAAAGAACTTGTATTAGAATTATTTCAAAAAAAATCTGACATTGATATTATTTGTGTTACAGAACACTGCTTGAAGGAAAATATGATGTCTTTTAACATAAATAATTACAAAATTGTCAGTTGTTACAATAGAAAGACTGCTGATAGAGGTGGTTCTTTAATCTTAGTGAAAAATAATATTAAGGGAAACAACGCAAAGATATTCTTGCACTTACTGTTGAAAGACAAATAGAGGTATCCTGTGTTGAGTTGGATAGCCATATTATTGTTTGTGTCTACAGGCCACCGAGGGATGAAAAAGGCCATGGCAATTTCGAAATATTTGAGAAAATTATGAAGGAAGCCCTCACTAACCTATCTAATAGCAGAAAAAAGTTAATTATTTGCTTATAGGAACAACAATGAAACAACGATTAATCAAACGACAATTTTATTCAAATCGTTTAACTTATGTCATGTATTTTTAGAGCCGACTAGATTTACACTTACCAGCCAAACTTGCTTAGATAACGTTTTTTGTGACTGTGCATTCACAAGTAAAAGTACAATTAACTGCTTACCTTCCGATCACAGTGGTCAAACAGTTTCATTCCCAATTGCTATTATAAGACTGGTCCATCATTTTATAGGCCTATTACATCCCATACTAGAGACTTATACGAAAAACTTAGATATAAATTTGCCAGTACCGGATTTTAATGAACAAAACCCAACAAAATCTACTCAGACTTCTTCAACATTATTCAGACAGAATTCAATAAAAAAATTAAATTAAAGAAAGTCAGTGACTACAACGGTAAATCTAAATTTAATGACTGGGCAACGTTTGGAATTCATAAAAGTAGAGTTATCTTGTATGACCTTTATGATCAAAAAACCTATAACTTTGATCGAAAATTTCATGACTATGTTAAAAAATATTCCAAAACTTTCAAGTTGGTTTGTAGAGTTCTACAAACCAAAAAAACAAAAACTTTACACATTAATAGAAAAATTCAAAATTCAAATAATAGAATGAAAACAGTTTGGCAAATAATATACCGTGAAACTGGCAAAGTTATACCAAGGGACAATGATTTCTGCCTATAGATAGATGGCGATGATGTTGTTAAATCCAGCGATGATGTTGCTCGAGCTTCTGAAACATTCTTCACCAATGTACCCCTACCCACAACAGATCGTCTAAATTCATCTCCATATGAAGCAGAGACTTAATTAAAAAATAACACTAGCGTCAGTAAGGTATATTTAAAATTTCATCATGTATATCCCCAGGACATTGTCATCTGTTCAAGTCGGGAGATAAGGGCGATCCTTCAAATTTCAGACCAATATCTGTTCTTCCGACACTAAGTAAAATATTTGAAAAGATTATTCTCAATCAAATGCTCTCACACTTCAACCGTACAAAACAACTCCACGCCAAACAATACGGTTTCACTAGGGGTAAATCGACTACGGATGCAGGTATTACCCTTATATCTCATATTTATTCCGCATGGGAGGCCGCACAGGATGCTATCGGAGTTTTTTGCGACCTGTCGAAGGCGTTTGATTGTGTTGATCATAATACGCAAATGAAATCATTACGGAGTTCGAAATAAAGCGTTGGATCTACTAAGCTCATACCTAAGCAATAGAATTCAAAAGGCAGAAGTTAACTGCGTTAAATCTGATGGATCGGGTGTAAAAATTGGGGTTCCACAAGGTTCCATATTGGGTCCTTTCTTATTCCTGGTATATACATAGTCAGGTCATTAGTTCTGTCACATGTGCAATATGAAATAATTTAGACATGTTTATTATTTATGTAAACATTTATATAGCAAAATGAACTTAATAAAACATAGATTCTTATGGTAATAAAGTTTATTCAAAATGACCCCCGCGATTTTGAATACAGGCCTTTATTCTGCGCGGCCAGTCATCTATCGCAGCACAAACGAGGTCCATGTCAATATCGGCGGCTGCCTTAATCAAGGATGCCTTGAGTGACTCCAAATCAGGATGAGGCTTTGAGCAGGCCTTTTCCTCCAAGTGTTGCCATATCTTGTAATCTAACGGACTCAAATCTGGACTGGAGGAGGGCCAGTCTTCGTGCCGGATGAAGTCGATTTCACGCGCCGCCAGCCAGTCTTGTGTGCTTTTCGCTCTATGAGCTGGCGCAGAATCCTGTTGGAATACCCAGTGCCTGTTATTAAACATGGTATGAGAAACAGGTTCCACAAGTGAGTACTGTATTTTGATACACAACTGCATTCGTTTTTACGCCTTTCTCACAAAAATGTACCTCAGTTAAGCCCCAATAAGAGACTCCCAACCAAACCATGAGCGAGGATGGAAAATGACCTCGTTGGACACGCGTAATATGGTTGCTCGCTTCTTCACTGCTGTGTACGTACACCTTATCATTTTGTTTGTTGTAGCTCTCTTCCACGGTGAAAATTTTTTCATCCGAAAAAAGAATTTCCCGATTTTTTTTCCCGCGTACCGCTTCAACAAAGCACGGCATCTCTTCAGTCTCAGGTCCATTAAACGAGCGTCCAAACGATGTCCTGTTTTTCTTCGATATGCCCTAAGCCCTAAGTCTTCATTTAACACCCTTTTCACCGTGGTCCTGCTTAACCCCATCTGAAGGGCCAACAGTTTCTGCTTACGTATGGGATTTCTTTGAATTCGCGCCTTCACAGTTTTTATCACTGCTGGAGTCCTAACAGAGCGAGGGCGACCACTTCTTGACCTGTCATCTACACTAGAGTCTTAATTGTATTGTTTTATGGTACGATAAACGAATCTTTTGGTTATATTCAAATTTTTCAGTAAGTCGAAAATCTGAATTGGCGCGTAACCGCAACGATGCAACGCAATAACTGCGACACGGTCTTCTTTAAGTGTCCACTCCATATTTAAAAATGAGGAAAATTCTAAAAAGTACACATTTTTATTTTCATGAAAAATTCGAAATTCGAATTCAATAAACTTTTTTGTGGCCAGCGTTCTAAATTCAAAAGTTTTTATTGTGTGACAGAACTTATGACCTGACTGTGTATTGACGATCTGCCTTTCATGGTGGAGAAATTAACTGACATAGTGTTGTTTGCTGATGATACTTCAATGGTCTTCAAAATTGGAAGACAAAAAGGAGATTTTGATGATGTTAATGGTGTATTGTCTTTAACCTTGAATTGGTTCACAGTTAATAATTTATTGTTAAACGCTGGTAAAACCAAGTGTATCAAATTCTCATTTCCAAATGTCAGGCAAGTTGAAACCAGTTTAGTCTTAGACAACAGCACGTTAGAATTAGTAAATGATACGAAGTTTCTTGGAATAACCATTGATATCAAATTGCAGTGGGGACCCCACATAGATAAATTAGCTGGTAAATTAAGTTCTGCGGCTTATGTTGTTAGGAACATCAGACAAAGCACGGATGTGGCTACATCTAGGCTAGTATATTTTAGTTAGGTACTTTCATAGTGTCATGTCCTATAGTATCTTGTTGTGGGGGAAAGCAGCGGATATTCAAACTATTTTTATTTTACAGAAAAGAGCTATTCGAGCAATTTATAATTTAAAACGAACAGCCTCCTTAAGAAAGCTTTTTAAAGAAATTGACATACTAACAGTAGCTAGTAGCGTACATACATTATATTTTCGAAAATATAATGTATGTACGCTAGAACCTTACAACATTTTCCAAACTTAGCGATAGCTGTAATGTTAACCTAAGAAATAATCACAGACTATGTGCGCCCCGATTTAGACTCGCGAAGGTTAGCAATTCTTACAAGGGTCAGTGTGTTCTCTACTATACTGGAGATTTTGAAATTACCATTTGAGCAATTTAAAAAGCATGTTAAAGCGACTTTGTCGAAAAAGGGATATTACAATGTTCAAGATTACTTAAATGACAGGACTGTATGGGGTTAATCTGGCTCCACACAGACCTTGTTGTTAATAATTTTGTAATTATTTATTCATTCATTTATATTTTCATATGTGTATTAGTTAAGCACAACCAATTTTTAAAAGAAATCTAAAAATCAATCTGTGGGAGTTTCTACGCCCTACTTCTCCCACAGTGGTCCAATGTAGAGAAGAGGCAAAAAATGACGTTTACTAAGTATATGTTAATATCTACAGTAGGTAATAATGTAATAAAGTACTTCTTTGACTTTATCCTTTTCCTAAACTTCCTAAACATGGGCGCAAATTTGCTTTTGCCATCACTTAAGGAAAACGGCAATAAAATATGTTTGTGTATTTTGTGTACTACGGTCCATATAATTGTGTGCACAATACCTATGTTAATTCCTTCCTACTGAAACATAAAACTCAAATAATGTATTGAAAATAAGCAAAAATAATGGACTTTTTCAAGTACTTAAGTCTCATATAGATGGATAAAAGTGAATAATAATAAAATATTAATAATAAAATATTATCAACTAAATAAATGAGAACATGACTGATTATGGTTTGAGTTTGAAAAAGGAAATCTCCCTTTCTAGTGGTGATTCATGGCAGAAAGGAAACTCCGTTAACCCTACCAGTGCTTCGCAAATACGCCATTCAGAGAAGATAGCACCAAGAAACTCAATGGGAATGTTATTTTTAAAATTTTCGTCATGTTTTTTTTTGTTAATACATAATGTACAAAATACAAATAATCTAATAGATAGATACCTACCTTGTTCGCTATCAGCAAACACCACAAGATCTGTGCCACCCCGCGCCTTACCCCGCTAAATCTTGACGTAGATGTTTGCTTAACATTTTAACACAATTTATTAAAGCATAGGTCGTTACTAAAAATCATTAACACGGCTACCAAGCAAGGCTACGACGATATTATTTTGAACTCTTTTGCTTCTAGATTATGGTTGGAGTAAGATAAAGAGGGAACCTTTTGTGATAGTACATACCTAGGTGTACTTTAACATCAAATTTTGTTGGCCTCTGAATGCCACCTGGTGGGAGTAGCGGCGCATGGGAACAAGAGAGTTTATGCATGGGCGAGAGAGAGAGAGGTAAAATCTGGCTCGAAGACCAACAAACCTGGCGAGGGCACCTGCAGGTTGTTGTAGGTATGTAGGAAGGTAGTACGTTGATCATGTGTTCAGTCATAATAGTCATAAAACGCGTCATGACTTTGGGTTGTGTAGGTACGATTAGAACAAAACTATAGCGCGGTGAGGTTAAGAATTTATATCTTACTAATACTAAATAGATACTCGTATTTGTGTTCTGGTAGACGGTGGTGTGACTGGTGTGTGTGCCTGATAGATAATGAAACGATAAGCTTATCAACTCGTCGTTTTGTGAGCTACCATCTTCGTAACCTATCTGTTGACAAGTATTCCTGCTGCTTTTATATAAAGTGATATCAAATAAAACTGCATTTCAATTAATCCGTGAAATCAGTGAAATCACGATGGTAAACCACGTGGAACACTCATCAACAACATATTATACAACAAATTACGAATATACGTTTGTAAATAACAACGATGGTAAGTATTGCCTTGTGAGATTTTATAAAATAAACTGAGTGACAATTTGGTATTGGATATCACATCTATAGTTTACCCCACTACTTTATGGTAATCTGGGTCTATTGGATTATTTATTACATAATTATTACTCAGGTATACCTCGCGCCACGAATTAAGAGCGCTGGGAGACGTTAGCGGGAATCACTGCGCATATGTACAGGTATTGAAAATTGACTATTGCCCATTCAAGGCCACCGCTCATAAGTCGTAGTGCGAGGTATACGTACCTAGATCTGTCTGTACTAAAATACTAATAAATCAACAATAACCATTTAGCCATAAGTCTATTATATATAATTATGATTTGGTCAGTGAGGTCTATTTTTATAGGAAATTTTACTTAAACCATACCTACTTTGGTAGAACTTCCATTGCAGGTAGGTACATTTACACTATTTATATTCAGGCTGATTGGTTATTCGATGTGAGAGGTTAATGTAGAGTCTATTTCCAGCAAACTTTACCATATTATAAGAATACCTCCGTGAATTTATATATAGCTGCCGAAAACTTGTTATTTACCAGATACTTCTAAGTTATAATATAAGTTATAATTATAATTTATAATATTCATATGCCCTCCCATGGCAGAACATAGAGACCTATCAATGTCATTGATTAAGATCTGCATATTACCTATGTATGTTCCTGAATAAATGATTCTTTATCTTTATCTTTATCTATATACCATGTACGACAAATAATGGGTTTCGATTTCGAGACATTTAAGTTTCTATTTGCTCATCATCATAAGTGAAATCATAAGTGATTAATAAATATTATAAGTATTTAGTATATTATTATATTGGCCTTTGCCCAGCAGCGGGAAGCATTATCGGCTATTTAAAAAAAAAGTTATTATTCTATTTATTTTATTTATTATTTTATATATTGTACACATAGGTCTACCCTTCCCTGCTCAACCATCAACTTTTCCCATGTTAAGCCGGTTTGCTGGAAGAGATCTCTTATTAGAGATAAGCTCGCCTTTGTACACTCTTTTTATGTAACTCTTGTTTTTTGTATGAATTGTGTGCAATAAAAAAATTATGAATTATGAAGTGACAATATGCCGACATACAAACTATCAAATGCGTAGTTTTTCTGTATTTAAGATTTGAAACAAATTTTGCAGTACATATCTGGACTATCTATATATCTCTATTCTCTCTCTCTCTATCAATCTGAAAAACGGCCCTCTCTGTCTGTTATGCTTTTTCTTCTTTTTTAATTCTAGTTTTACGAAAATGTTAATATTTCTAATAGAACTGCTCAAAATTCACATCTAACTAATTCTTAACTGAAACTACTATCCTTTATTTTAGTATCGAATAAAATGCAATGTCTGCAATCGCAGATTGATTGTATTCTTTGATTGATAAAACGGTAGTGATAATATTCTCTTTGGATACAACTTGATGGGTGACACCCACATGTTTATTTGTCATACATAATATATATCATAAATCACTCCAGATCAAGTGTCAATAAATAATCACAAATAAGTTTGCAAACTTAGGTTTAGGCAAAACGCGATTTAGGGTGACGTAACTTTAGGCAGATTAAAATGTAGCTTGAATACGAAGAGGACATACCTACTGCGGAATAGGCCTGCACGATCATTGGCATTAAGCTGGTTTTGTATGACGTTTAGGCATAATGCGACTTAGTCTCTCTACGAATTAGGTACAACCTCCTAGAAGGGATCATATGATAACCGTGGTCGTTGTGAGGTTAAAGTTAAAATACAAAAATATTGTTACAGCGTTTTTGTAAAAAAAAATGTACGGAACTCAACGTAGGTAAGGGTTAGGTTAGCCTTTAGAAAGTCGGCTGATTTAGATGCTTTTTCATTTTTTTTTATAGATGTCAAAATACGCGAACCGTCGGAAAAAAATAGTTTTCGAGTTATATTTTTTATAATCGCCTTTCAAGCATTCGGGACCATGGGGATGTGGGAGTATTAGAACGGGGGAACGACCAATTTGCCGTTTTTTTACATTAGATGTCTTTCAATGTTCATTGACCTCGAGGCCATTTACCTAGACCTTGAAGTCGACCTTTCGTGCATATTTCGCAGAAAATACTCAGTTTCGCCTTTTCGGAATAGAAAATCCGAATCAGGGCACCCCACTCCCTAGGCAGTCCTAGAAGTTCTTGTGGCTAGACTCTATTTTGTATGAACCGGAGGTTGGCGTGGGTGCGCTGCAGTGCGGGGGCAGCCCCGTAGTAGCCGGAGCTAAGGCGATTTCGAAATAATGATGCGATATATATGTCACTTTGCCTCAAAAATGAGGTTATAAAAAGTAATTTTTCTCAAGAACAAGTGTTGTCAGGGGGGAAGGGGTACTCCCCAAATTTTTACCGAGATATGCACAAAAGGTAAATTTCAAAGTCAAGGTCAATGACCTCGAGATCGATGAACTGTGAACAATATCAAGCGTCAAATAACGGCAAAACTGAGAAAGGTCAAGGTCAAGGTCAAGGTCAATGGCGACGAATCAATGAACTTTTAACGAAATCATTTGTTGTTTCCCCACCCTAATACTCCCACATCCTCACGGTCCCAAATGCTTGAAATGGCGATTAAAAAAAAAATCGAAAACTATTTTTCTGATGGTTCGCGTATTTTGAAATCGTCTATAAATCCACTAATAATGCATAGAAAAATCATCAAAAGCATCTGAAACGGCCGGCCTTCTAACTAAAGTCCTTCCCGGGGTTAATTTGACTCAACACAGAACTCGCTTTTGATCATTATTATTCCTGCATATGATTAAGGCTCCATTTCGACAAGATAGGAGGCTGATTTTGCTTTCGTCTGTCTCTATGTGTGTCTGTCAGTTCCTGTCTAGGGGCCACAGCTGTGGGCCACAGTTTTCAAGCAATCCTCACAAAACTTGGCACACGTGTTCCTTGAATTAAAACTTTTTTTTTGTCGTCGTTTGTCGAGAGTTATGACGTCATTAATTTTTTGAATGTTTTTTTTTTTTTTTTTGAAACCTATCGTGTGGGAAATCAAATTAAAGGGTTACATGAGCCGGTTCTAAAAATATATATTTCGGCCGCCTGTTTTCTAAAAATCCAATAAATATTTTCAAAACATACCAAGGTTGGACTCCTCGAAGTAGGAGACGGATTAGTAAAGAGGATCTATAAAGACCATGAGAGTGAGTGAAATAGACTATAACTATTTTCGTAAAAAGTGAATAGATTGTATTTTAAATCGCAAAATGTAGTTTACAAAGTTATTGATTATTGGGCGGCTACTTTACTACTTCATTTTGATTGATTCTAAAATACTTACCTATAAATTTGGTCACAGTCCCTCTGGTAGCGTGGTCTACTGCCCACAGGTCCATTAGTAAAAATTATTGTTGTAATATTTGTATTTACTAATACAAATATTACAACATTGGTTGTGTTTTACTAAACACAACCAATTTTTAAAAGAGATCCAAAAAATCAAGCCTTGGGAGTTTCTTCGTCCTACTTCTTCTAAAGTTGTCCAATGTAGAGAAGATGCAAAAAATACCGTCTACTTATATGTAAATATCTACAGTACCAAACAAATTGTGACTTTGACTTTGAGCAAATTTATTCAAACTACCTTACCTGGTGAACGTAACCGCACAGGGTGACGAATTAGTTCGATCGAATAGCGTTGTTTCATAATTTTATATAATAAGTCTTGTGTTTCAAAAATAGGTCTTGTGTTACAATCGGGTGCGTGGTTCTTGCGCCGCGCTGGAAAATCAGAACTCCATTCCTCTTTGTCATTTGCCGTCCGTCACCATTCTGCAAGTGGCCGTCTACGTGCGCGAAAACCTGGACTCATTCCGCACGCTCCGCAAAACACACCGCCACGGTCACAAACTCGCGACGGTCCCCCACACATTGGGGAAGTCATCGAAGATGACTCACGTCATGGGTCCGGCGGTATATAATCGTCTTCCCGCCAACGTAACCGATGCTCCCAATCCAAGCACTTTCAAACTGCGCCTGAAGCGCTGGCTTGTCGAGCAAACCTTCTATTCTTTTTCGGAATTCCTAGACCTACCCAACTAGGTAGACAACATTTGTGTTAATTAAGTAAATTATTCTTTTTTTATATTTTTATATAATTCAATATAATTTATTATTATTATTTTAATTTAATTTGACACAATTTAATTTTAATGTAAGTAATTTTTATTTGACATTCATCTGAACTAACTATATTTACAAAATGACTTGTAACTGACGTTATCAATAAATAAATATGAAAAATAGATATGAAAAAAAACATTAATGTAATCATCTAACCCTTAATATGGTTTATAACATCATGTTTTTTAACAATGCCTTTAAAATTATTCTCTGACAAATTTAATATCTCGTCCGGTATTTTGTTATAGTATTGTATACTTAGACCCACAAATGAAGTTCTACAAGCTAAACAAGCGCAGAGCAGCTCGAACATGAGGTTCCTGAACACATCAAAGAGACCTTATGATATGTGTGTAGATAAACTAGTGTATGTAACTGTAAATAATTAGGCATTAAAACACTCGAGTGATATTATTATGAAACTTACTCTCGAGTTTTGATGCCCTGCATTATGTATCAGTCACATAAACTAGTAGACACAACATTTTTATAAATCTCTTATACTTATCTTAATGTATGCATTGTACGTCAGCCATTATTTTTATAAAGTGATCGTATTTTTGGAATGTAATAAGAAATAAGAAATTTATTTGCAGACAAGGGTAAAAATGGCTCTTATGTCATTACACAAATAGAACGCATTAGTCAGCTATTAAATTGTAGCATGCGCAAATTTTTGAGGTTTGTAGTCATTAAAACATAAAGAACAACACAAGCAAAGGCCGGTTTCATCTACTTTTAAAGTTAAGAAATTCGTCAACAGAGTAATAACAGTTTTTCAGAAGCCAATGGAATAATTTACGTTTAAAAGTATTGAACTGCAATGTTTTTATGTCTTCCGGTATTTTGTTATAAACAGTTACACACATTGCTGAACAGTTGTTTAAATACAGTGATGTTCTTGGCGTGTGATTAAATACGAGCCTGTTCGGGTTTCTAGTGTTCCTCGAGTAATAGTATTTACAAAAAGCTCAGGATTTGATTTAACGAATTTACCGATTTCAGGTACCGATATCAGTTAGAGACAGGGTACTGGTAATATGTTTAATCTTTTAAATGTTTGTTTACATGACTCATGCGGTGCCATACCACAAATAGTACGCACACATTTTTGTGGGCAATAAATACTCTGTTAATTTCTGTTCCCAAATTATCAGACCATATAATAATAATAATAATAATACCTTGGACACTATTTACACACAAAGATCTAGCCCTAAACTAGGATTCCCTGTGTCTTGGGTACTAGACAACGATACACATACTTTTAGAGATAAATATTATACATAGATAGATAAACAACCATGACTAGGGTACAAAAATCTGTTCTCATCAAACAAGTATTTGCCCCCACCGGGACTCGTACCCGGGACCCTTGGCTTCGTAGGCAGGGTCACTGCCGACACGGCCATTCGGGTCGTCAAATCTTATGACGTATTCTACATAGTCATGATAGGCAATCAGTGCGGTTTTTTTCTCGGCTGTTTTTTGCAAACGTCTTAGCACAAAAACAAATCTGTTTATCTTATGACAAACTTTATTAATGTGTTCGTTCCAATTCAAATGTCGATCAATTATAATACCTAAATATATCACACTATTAGCCTCCTCTAGAGTTTGTCCATTATGATTTATATTTAATGTGATATTCCTATTATATTTATCAAAGTTATTAAAATTTAAAAAAATGTGGGATGTGCGTATTGAAATGGTCGTGATTAACTCGTAAAAACTTTAATTTTAATTAACAAAGGAACCATCGTGGTTAACACTTATCTGTCTCTCTCTGACGTCTATCTGTCACCTTCCAACAGTGTTGCTAGTAAGAAACTAAGTAACGTTATTTAATAACGACAAAAAAAACTTAAACACGTTAAACTATTATCCACACGGCTGTCCTGACTATTCATCTGTCCCAGATGAAATATCTTCATCTTCAGTGGAGCAGGAGACCCATGGCTTCATAAAATCAGCGGAACTGGTTGTGTTGATAAGGCCTTCTGAATTACCAATTTTTCGTACAGCGTATCTGTCATTACGCTTCTTCATCGTGACCTCATACGGTCCTAGATATTTTGGGTATAGTTTACTGCCTTGAGAAAACTGAGTCTTTTTGATCGCCACAAGATGACCAACTTCATAGGATATTGCTTGTTTTCTCTTTCTATTAAAACTCTTTTTGTTTTCTTCTTGAATTTTCCTTATAGATTCTTTAGCTTTTTCTCTTAGTTCAAGTCTATTCTCATTCATTCTTTCAATGTTTTCTTCTTCTATTATCTTCATAAGTTCATCATCTTTGTCTTTTATCTTCACTCCGAACATCAATTCAAATGGCGTCATGCCTATGCTTCTTTGGTAGGTTCCATTTAAACAGCGTTGGACGTTGGATACTTTGCGATACCATTTTGTGGGGTCATCAGCACTTAGCTTACTTAAAACGCTGATAATGATCTGATGGATACGCTCGACCTGTCCGTTTCCTCTTGGTTGTCCAGTCGTAATCAAATATTGTGTAATACTCTCATTCTGACAGTAATCTTTAAAGTCATTGGACGTAAACGCAGCGTTTCGATCTGTGATTATCCTTTCTGGTGAACCAAAAGATTGTTGTTGCAGTTCTAGTTTGCTTATTGTTTCTTCAGTCGTCAATGTCTTCACGGGATAAATCCAGGTAAATTTGGTAAATGCATCCACAACAGTGAGGATGTATTTGTAATTTTTATTTGTAGAGGTAAGTGGTCCTAAATGATCAATATGATACGTTGCTAAAGGTACATCTCCTTTGGGAATCGGGTTTAGCAGTCCTTCTTTTTTGCCTCTTTTGTGTGACACAAGTATGCATTCAACACAGTTGTCTATTACTTTTTTAATTTTAGTCTGTAAATTCTCAATAAAATATTCTCTGTTGATCAACTCTTCAGTTTTTACTATTCCAAAATGTCCTTTTTCGTGATTCTTTCTAATAATTTCAGTCTGCATTTTCTTTGGAACAACAATCATTTTATTTCCATTTTTTTCTTTGTAAAGTATATCATTTTGTAAAACGTAATTCTGATAGGGTTCTTTCAGTAATATTCGTTTAATTAATTGAATGTTCTCATCTCCATCTTGGGCCCTCTTTAGGCGTGCCGTAGTCTCAGTAAGTATCCAAACAGGGTAACGGCTTAAAGCGTCGGCATGTTTCATGCTAGTTCCTGGGCGGTGTTCAATTTTATAATCATATTCTTCCAGAAGCAGCGCCCATCTGGCAACTCTCGGTGGTAAATCTTTCTTCTGCAGAGTCATCGTTAGTGCAGAACAATCTGTAATAATTTTGAAGTGTATTCCTTGTAAGTAAACACGAAACTTCTTTATCGCTTCGACAATTGCTAATATCTCCAAATAATAGCTGTGGTATTTTCTTTCTGATGGCGTCGTCTTCTTGCTCATATAATGCACAGGGTGCAGTTGATTATCTTTCGGGCATCGTTGCAGTAGAACAGCTCCATACCCATCTGCACTTGCGTCAGTATGGACTTCTGTTTCCATATCAGGGTTGTAAATCCGTAAAACAGGTGAGCTGGTAAGTATCTCTTTCAATTTCAGAAAAGCTTCTTCACATCTTTCGTCAAAGTTAAAAACAGCGTCTTTCTTCAACATGTCAGTCATTGGTTTAGCGATCAACGAGTAATTTCGAATAAACTTTCTAAAGTAGCCGGTCAATCCAAGGAATGATTGCATGGATTTAATGTTGTTGGGCTTCTTGAAATTGGAGACCGCTTTGATCTTCTCTTTAGATGGACGAACTTTATTGTCTTTTACAATGTAACCAAGATACTCTATCTCTTTTTTAAAGAAATGACATTTCTTCCAGTTAAATTGTAGTCCAAATTCTTCAGCTCTTTTCATTATTTCCTTTAACTTAGTCAGTGCTTCTTCTTCTGTTCTTGCTGGTATAATCAGATCGTCAAGGTAGGCTAAAACGGTACCATCGTTGATATAATCGTGGAAAATATCATTGATAAATCGTTGAAAGACGGACGGTGCAGTACACAATCCGAAGGGCATCTTTATAAATTCAAATTGAGCTTTTGGCGTTACAAAGGATGTGTACTTCTGACTATCTTTGTTGACATCAACGTGTAAAAATCCGTTTTTCAAGTCAAGTGATGTAAAAATCTGTGCCTCTTTCAGCTTATCGATTTGGTCTTCGATCAGTGGCAGCGGGAATCTTTCTTTAATTATCTTCTTGTTTATGCGGCGGTAGTCAATACAAACTCTGTAATTACCATCTTTCTTATGTGCTAAGACAGTCGGACACGCAAAATCAGATTTGCTAGGTTTGATTATTCCTGTTTTCAGCCAGTCTTCAATCTGTTTATTAAGAACATCTGCTTCCAATGGAGATAAACGTCTTGGACTTTGGTAAATCGGTGCTTCGTCAGTAAGTATAATTCTCAATTCTACATTACTCTTCTTTGTTTCATCAGTAGGTTTGTAGTCGTCTATCATCTTTTTTATTTCTGCTGTATATTGAGAATTTTCTACGTCGTATTCTTCTGTCTTATCGTCTTCCTCTATAAGTAGCGTCAGGTGTTGTATCTTCTCCATAAATATTCCGTCTTTAGTAAATTTCACTTCAAATTCCTTCAAGATGGGGTTTCCAATTATTGTGTCAACTGGAATGGTGTCGTCATCTACAATGTGAAACGTTACATCCGAGTAGTAATCATCAATCTGAACTTTGGCAGTGAAAACTCCATCAGTAAATATTTCTTTTCCAGCTATGCCAGTCAAGCGAATCTTTGAGTCTTTGTACATCTTTACGTCGTCTTTTATTTTTCCAAATTCAGTCTTAGTCATCAGGTTAGCGTCACTTCCGGTATCAAACAGTGTAAGTATTTCTGTTCCTTCTATCTTCACTTTCTTATATGGTACTTCTTCCTTCTCTTCTTTCAGAATATTCAGCGTCTTCTTCGTTTTATTGGGGCAGTCAGGTGATTTGTGCCCAAATTCGTTACATTTGAAACACTTGATACCTTTGGAGCATGCAGACGATTGATGATCCATTTCACCACAGTTGAAGCACCTCTTCTTTGGCATTTCAGGATTAGTTGGTTTTCGGTTACCGTGGTGCGACGTCGAAGGAGTTGGTTTTGTTTGCACTTTCTTCCTAAACTCACTATAGACATCCAATTTTTTTCTGAAGTCTTTGATGTCTGTAGCGCCGTAAAGTATTGTCTTGTTCGTCTCCAGGTCTCTGATTCCATCGATAACGTATTCCATCAGTGCTGCGTCTTCAACTTTTCCGTGTAAAGCTATTTCTTTCATCACCAAAAAGTACTGTTGGTATGTTTCATCATTCTTCATTTTTCGTGCTGTCAATTTCTTATGAATCATGGCGCTATTCAATTTCGGACCAAATTCTTCTTTGAGAGCCTTCTTTAAATTAGTGTAGTCCTTGACTCTTCCAATGGATCTCAAAAATAACTTGGCGGTACCTCCCAGTAATCTTTTTGCGTAAACTAACTTTTCGACACTTGTCCATTTCATTAATTCTGCAACGTCTTCAAATTCTTCCAAAAATTCAGTTATAGGGTACGTGTCATCTCCGGTAAAAATATTCATCGACTTCTCCAAGTCTCGAAACGATATGTGAACTTCAACATCTTCAATCTCTTCTTCTTCATTTGCATCTTTCTTCTTAGGTGGCATCTTAGTCTTCAAAGAATGTCGTCGTTTCGGACAGCAAAAGGTTCCTCTTGAAGTTCTTGCACGCATTCAAAACAATATTCGCAACGATTTTCTAAAATCGCATCTCTAGTCATTTATAACGATAACGGTTTTTCTTTTGCAAGCACTATCCATGCGTCGGTAAAACAGTCTTGCGTAGCGGCATCATGGCGGACGCGTGCGAACGTCATGCGAATATGCGCGTCGGTAAAGCAGTGCTGACGCCGTAGATGACTTGCCTTTCGTCGTATTTCACGTCTTGATAAATCGGCTTCCGTCGTCTTGATTCACTACATTCCAATATGTATCGCTATCCCGGACGAGCCCCCAAAAAGTTGTGGGATGTGCGTATTGAAATGGTCGTGATTAACTCGTAAAAACTTTAATTTTAATTAACAAAGGAACCATCGTGGTTAACACTTATCTGTCTCTCTCTGACGTCTATCTGTCACCTTCCAACAGTGTTGCTAGTAAGAAACTAAGTAACGTTATTTAATAACGACAAAAAAAACTTAAACACGTTAAACTATTATCCACATATACATAGTTTTATTTAAATTTACTTGCAGATTATTATTATTTAACCAGTTCATCATAGAGGTAATAGTTGCATTAATGTCTGATTCATGAAGTGAAATGTCATCACTGATGACATGACTCATCAGTAATCACGCGAGATACATTTATCGATATATCATCAGCGAATAGAATGCAGTTTTGATTAGTAACTTCAGGCAGGTCGATGCTGACGAACGACCCATGTTATCGAGGTCAGCATTCAACAACATTCTTGCACATCGCAAGTTCTCAACCTGACCCAGCACATTGAAGATGGATTTGAGAAAGGGAAAATCACGGGTGTCGCTTTCGTGGATTTATCGGCGGCCTATGACACTGTGAACACCAGCGTAATGATTAAAAAGCTGTATGAGATCACGGGCGATTATGACTTCTGCCAGATCGTAGGACAGCTCCTCAGTAACCGCCGGTTTCAAGTTAACCTGCAAACCCAGAAGAGCCGTTGGAGAAATCAGCGTAATGGATTGCCACAGGGTAGTGTCCTGGCGCCAAGTCTGTTCAACATATATACAAATGACCAGCCTAGGACACAGGATACCAGAAGCTTCATATACGCTGACGACCTAGCACTCGCGGCTCAATCGGACACCTTCGAGAGCGTGGAGGGAATAATTTCCTCTTCCCTGAACAAGCTTGGCGAATACTAGGCTGCTAACCGTCTGAAGCCAAACCCAGCCAAAACCGAGGTCTGTGCATACCATCTCCGCAATAGGGATGCTAAAAGGGAACTTAACATCACATGGAGAGACGTAAAACTGTCCCACAACAGTTTCCCTAAGTACCTCGGCGTAACCCTAGACAGAAGCCTGACAATGAAGCAGCATTGCACGAAGACCCAACAAAAAGTTTGCACACGCAACAACCTGCTCAAGAGGCTGACCACGACATCCTGGGGAGCAAAGCCAACCGTCCTGCGCACCACAGCTCTGGCGCTGTGCTACTCTGCGGCTGAGTACGCCTGCCCTGTGTGGGAACGTTCAACGCGCGCAAAGCTGGTCGACGTGGCATTGAACGAGTCATGTCGATTCATAACGGGCTGTCTGAAACCCACACTAACCGACAAGCTGTACCAGCTAGCAGGAATACCCCCCCCGGAGGTTCGGAGATCTGTCTCTAGCTCGGTTGAAAGGTCAAAGCAGACACATGACAGACGGCATCCCCTGTTCAACCATGTACCAGCCAGGCCCAGACTGCGTTCCAGAAAAAGCTTCCTGCACTCAGTGCAGCCGCTAAGTCAACCAGCTCAAACTACACGCCTCGCCAAGTGGCAGTCACGACTGAACCCTACAGACCCGAGCAACTGCGTGAAAGAGAAACTAGCTGAAGGATACAAGCTCAGCTGGCCGATCTGGAAATCTCTCAACCGTCTCAGAGCTGGAGTGGGGAGGTCCAGAGCTAACCTGGCGAGGTGGGGCATCGTCTCGGAACTAGACACGGCGTGCGTCTGTGGATACCCGAGACAGACGATTGCGCACATGACTGGGTGCCCTGCGTGCCCGACAACCTGCACGGACGAGGAGCTGTATAAGGCTACCGAGCGAGCTATTGCGGTTGCGGCCTTTTGGGCCGCCCGTATCTGAGATGACCGTCGACTCGAAAAGAAGAAGCATTCAACACCTCTACAGTCAGTTTTGCATCACACGGAGATAAGTGCCGATATATTTGGAGGTCATCTGCGTAGAGATGATAAGAAGAAGTAAGAACGTCAGAGATGGAGTTCATGAATACTGAGAAGGGGAGAGGAGAAAGGATACCACCCTCCGGAACACACGGGGAGAGCTCACACCAGTCCGTGGAGATCTCCTCAGACAGAATGCACTGCTGGCAATCTCTCAGGTAGGAGTCAAACCAGCGAGCCGAGTGCGAGGAGACCCAGTCATCATCAACCCAGTTGAAGACGCTACTGAAATCAAGCAGTGTAAGGACCGTAAGCTGCTTCTGATCCATAGCCAATAGAACGTCGTCAGTGACTTTAAGCAGAGACGTGGTGATACTGTGACCCGGCCTGAAACCTGATTGATAGGGATTTAATAAGTTTTTTGAGGAAAGGTTGGCAGAGAGCTGGGTGTGAACAATTCATTCTAGGACTTTGGAGAGGATAGGCAGGATAGATATGAGTTGAAATTCTTTAAGGGAGAAAAGGATTGGACGTTTTAGGTAGGGGAATCACAAGTGCCTTATTCCATTTATTAATTATGTGGGTGATGAAAGGTAAAATCTCAATAATGATGCTGGTTATCATCTGATCCTGGTATCATCTAAGGCCTTCGAAGACATCGCTAATATTTCCCTCCTTACTGCCCCGATTCCGACATGGTTGAAGTTTAAGGGTGAGTTGTGGGCAGCGGTATTGGACCGTACGTTATGAGGGGTAGCTTCCTTGACGAGGGGGTCCATGACCACAGGGGGGATAGCAAAGAAATTGTTAAGACCGTTAAGGTCGACACTTGCAGCAGCCCAGTCCTGGGACTTACCAACACCAAGAGTATTCAGGAATTTCCAAACCTGTACTGGAGTATAGCTCTCAATATACTCGTAGATATGACGACGTTTGGCATCACGACAAAAACGAGTGCAACGATTACGGAGGCATTTGAAAATTAAAGATTCTCGTCAGTCGGATCCAACTTATATCTACTCTTGGCACGGTTTACTTGGCCATCAGACTCTTGATGGTGTCAGTAAGCCACGGCGCAGGTAAGTGCTTAACCTTAACTCTCTTGGCCGGAGCGTGTTTATTACACAACCTTAGGACAAAAGAGTTAAAGTTCCGGACTTTGTCTTCAACCGCCTCGCTACCAACGACAGGGGACCAGTCAACAGAGGCGGCATCTGATTTAAGGGAGTTAAGATCCATGCCCTTGAAGCTACGTATATCAAGGAATTTATCTGCGCGCTTCGGAGGCCTTAACTCGACGTGAAAGGAGAAGGGGGCGTTAAGTTGGACATGCACAGCAACCTTGAATATGTTAGAAGCAATCATTTAACTCGAATGAAACGTAAATACAAACGTGAAAGGAGAAGGGGGCGTTAAGTTGGACATGCACAGCAACCTTGAATATGTTAGAAGCAATCATCAGATCTAGAAGAGAGGGGGCGAAGTATGTTTGAAAGTGGGTGGCCCTAAGGGGAAGGATATGTAAGTTTAAAGAACTTACAAGAGATTTCAAATTTGCTGAGCGACGGTTATTTTTGAGGAGGAAAGTGTTAAAGTCGCCGAGAATAAGGGTGTCGCTAAAAGAGGAGTCAGATCATTGAGGAGGGTTTCAAATGAGTTAAAATCCTAAATGCGAAGAGAGGGGCTATAATATACACCCAGGAGGACTTTATTGTGACGTTAAGTCATTGTCCAATTTATTTGTTACTGTAGATATTTACATATACTTTTTATTCATTCAAAAAAAGTACAAGTATCATGCACTATTACAAATTAATAATAATATTCTATCAACAATAAAATAATATATCTATATGCCAAAAACTAACTAAACAATCCGCCCCAGGACATCTCCCTGCCAAAGGTTCCCAAGACACTGGCAGCGTTACCCCGCTGCACAGCCAAGGAAATCCTCTGCATGAGAAATGCCCCGGAGCGGTGGTCAAAACCTCTGTCTCTGAGGCGTCGGCCCAACTCTTTCACAAATAGTCTGCCTTGTATCCCCCACACCCCAGTCGTCTCGACAGCAAGCGGCACGAAAATGTAACTGTTAGCTAGAGCGGCATACTTTTGATACTTCAGCCTAGCGGCTGATTCAGCCGCAGCACCTGCAGTGGCTGTTGTGGAAACCACATGGGAGGCTGCGAACGTGCAGACACAAGTTGCATCCCACAAAAGAGACCGCCCTCTCTCCCATGGCACCAATGTCAGTCCGTCAGGACGCTTCCCATCCGAACGGCACAGACCAGGCGGCTCCAGCACACTGGGAACGTTGGCCGAAACCAAAGCCCTACGGACAATGTCATTAATTGCGTGGTGCCGAGAAAACCTGCCAGCGCTCCTGACGCAGTGAAGGCCATGGCGACCCAAACCATCCACCCATGCCCCACAAACGCAATGATGCGGCTGACAGATTGTGCATCCCAAACGCAAGGCAACTGCCACACGCAATGAATCATTGTCCAAGAGAGTGCCTAGCTGTGGAGAAGGTAATGCGTGCAGCCACATGCCCGAGTCGGGCTGAGAAACCGCGCGCAACCGCGCCAACTCAGGTCCCACAGACTGAGCAAGCAGCTCGTCCCGAGTCACCTCACACATGGCCTCGTCCCACGCGCGCTGACTATCCAACCTCTCCGGCAGATCCCTTCCAGGACAACGAGCCTTCCATAAGCCCTCCGCCTCCTCCGCAAAAGGGATGCAAAACCCGTCACCATTAATACCCAAGATATGAGTTACGAGTTCCACAACACCATGCGAAGAAGCCAAAAAGGCTGGAAGCTCGGTGTCCTGTAAGCGTCGCACACCTAAACCCCCATGCCGGATCGGCAGCGCAGCCTGCGCCCACTGAGTCGAGGACATTTCCACATTAATGATGCACTCCAGTAAATCCTTTAATACCGCATCATAACTTAGAGTTGCCTGTCTATGCAACCAAACCGGAGCAGTCCTAACGGAATAAGTTAGTCTCGGAAAAGAGAGACAACTTTTTAAAATAGTCAGGGCAACATGGGCGGAGAGCTGCTTGAGGTGCTTTTTGGAAGCCGCGAAAATATCTATCTTTGTCTTAATAACCCGCGGTATACCCTCCGGGAAAATAGGGGCTCCCAGAAGTGTAAAATCCTCCCTGGCTACATGGACAACACCCGGCACAACCGCATGGATGTCAGCGCTCAACTCCTGCGTGAATTGCCCAGAACAGGAGTACACCTCACACTTCTGAGTATTAAGACTAAGTCCCAGGTTAGAAAATCCCTGTATTAGCCTTCCCAAATCCTCCATGACCACGTCCGGACTTCCACCAATCGTGCCGTCGTCCAGGTACCACACGTTCAGCGAAGAACGCAACGAGGCCACAACCTCCTGAATTGCCAGGCTAAAAAGCATGGGACCCAAAGGATCACCCTGTTGTACACCAACCCGCGATTGGATCATATACTTAGCAATCATATCTCCAAGAACATGTGTTCAGCGGTACCAGAGTACAGGCTTGGCGACTGGCTGATGACTTTGCATGGAATGTCGGCACATTGGTATATAGCTACACCGCCATCAGCCTTACCTGTCCTGTCGTTCCGATAGAGACTGAACCCTGGCAGAGCATACATGGCAGAACGAAGTGACGGTTTACGAAAAGATTCCGACACAAGAATACCTTGTATGTTCTGATCGCTAAAAGTTACAAAGAGGTCAGCATAGCTGGTGTGAATGCTTTGTGCATTAATATGAACAACGTTGAAGTTTGTACCAAGGTTAGAAAACACCAGCTTCAAGTTGTAAGGCAGCGAGTCATCCACTGATGAACTAAGACTTCCCGCACTAACGGAAACATCAGTATCAGAACAAGAGAAGAAGCTGTCACCAAATTTGTAGGTATATAAACTAGATATAATATAATAAATATAAAAACAAAAATAAATAAAATAAAATAAACCTAAAACTCGATATAATGTACTGACTAAAAAAAAGAAGAAAAATTTGCCTGAACCCAGTCGTACAGCTTACTGGGAAATAAATTGGACAAACTAATACAAACTTACAAACATTTAATTGAAAAACATAAGCTGGATTTACAATAAATAGTTAAATAGACGAAACACAGAAGTCATAAAACACAAAAAAAAATAACAAAAGAACAAACACGCCCAGCATTCCAAATTTACACTATCGCTGCTACTACGGGTTTCTACGCAAACATTAGGCCATGGCAGCTCAACGTTGGACAGACGATGGGACAATGTTGGGAACTTGCTTGCTTGACTGACTAACATGTGGTTGACTAAAGTGTTATATATGCCTGAGTATACAGTTGTGATTCTTCATAAACTGGATCTTACTCGTATCCGGTTAAAGGCCTGTGCTCCTCGGTGGGGACATTGATGGGCTAGATTTAATTATCTCACCTCATTGATCCACTGGAAATTCAATCATTAAGCTAGGATTAATCTTAGTTCGAAAAGTGACAAAGGGGTATCACGGTCTTATTAAAAAAAAAGTAATTAACTTAGAAACATAAGTGTAGGTGTTATTTGAAAGCTAATGAGATGGAGAATAATATTTTGTCATACCATAGTTCTTTTTTAGGGACCAAATTTTGAATTAATCTGCAATTACTAAAAAAAAGTAGTCAAAAAATCACAATTGTTCAAAAACAAAGCGTAATTTTTTTGGAACTGGCAGTACTGCCTGCTCTTCATCACTGCAATCCAGTTGATTCGACCGGGACAAACCCTTTCAGTCCGAAGTTATATTTTTTTTGCAATTGGTGCAAGATTCACGAAAATTTATAATCCTGTAAAAAAAATAGAGAAGGTGGGATTTTTTTTAAACATTTTTGTCGATAAAATAGGGTCCTCTTTAACCCTATTTAATATGTCCAGCTTATGAAGAATCACACTGTTATTGTTCTGTGGTGTTGTACAAAATCTCAGACTTGATTGACGAGTCAAACGCCCGGTTTCCGGCAAACCGTTAATGTTACGAATCAGTCAAAAGTTTGTCAAAATTAACAATCTGTTAACAAGCTTTGAGTTTCTAGAATGCAAATCTTAGGCAAATTAGAAGTATATGTCCGTTAATTTATTAAGTGTTAATAAGCAGACCAACAATCCCCACCAATTCTTCAAAGAAACAGGGAAACATTCAGTAGTATTAGCTAGCCATCCCTATATTTAGTCTCTCACAAGTCTTCCTGTATTATTATTTCGACCGTTGATTAAACGTGTGTACACAGCCAATACAGTACAGGCAGGGTCGGCAGGGTCACCGGAGCGATCGGCGGACATTGGCCCTTTTATTCTCCTCACGAAAACTGACGTGCCGCAGGGTTGCTTTATTCCTCACTTTCCTACAATATTTCTGTTCAAGTTAGGATAATAAATACAGCCAATCTAATCGGTCCGTAATATTCTAGTCTTTGCCTCCATTAGGTTCGTTCTGAGACCCTCAGACTGAGGGTCTTTGCGTCTTTATCAGAAGAAATCAAATGTCAAATGACTTTGACAGCTCGCATTTTAAAATGACGTTTGTTTATACTTTGTATTGCAATGAAATTGTTTGGTATAATAATGTTGATTTGATATCATTAGTTTACTTCTAAAAGTGTTTGTAAAGTGTCTTTCATTCCCAAGATAAAGTAGCGGTTGTGGACGTGATGTGTCGCCCCATGGAGAATATCGTAATAATCTTAAATCTGTAATATTTTTCCGCAGGTAGGTACATACCTAGCGCACTTTACAATTAGATAAATAAATCCTATTTTGTTTCAACTGTTATATATTGTGTTTTACAGATGGAAGTAAAATGCATGGATCCCGACGTGTAATAATATTTTGCTTACTCACCACGGTGCTTCCAACAATACTCATTGTGCTGCCTGTATATCTTCGAAACACACGATATGCCGACGTTATGTACAAAATATCAGACTCCGATGTCATCCAAATCCACAAGGGTCAGTCGTCAATATTTTGTCAAAAGCATTCCCTCAGAATGAACTCAACATTCAATGCTTTTCAAATGAAAGGTACACCTGTATTGTCCGGCAAAAGAAAGCACATTCGGCTGAAGAAATCCATGACATTACCTGACGATACACTGGAGTTCTGGGGCTTCTATCTCTTCAAAGGTGCTAAAGTTCAGTTAACAGCATGCTCCCGATATGAAGGTTCAAAAATATTGGTTGTCAAAGGTGAGAGGATACTTGACACTTGCGGAATTCTCGATGACAAATACAGGAAGAATCCTCAACTGGTTGAAAACATTGGTCATGTTTCAGTGACTGTTGAGACTCCTGGTGTAAAAAGAAATAAAACTAAGGCCCAAGATAGTGAAAAGGAAGCAAAAGTTGTTCTAAGAGGAAGCAATCTCATTGATGAAGAGAGGGTGTTATTAGAAACCAGAGGCATAATGCAATCCAGCATAAATAAACATTCCAAATTGAATTCCAGTCATGTACAAAATTATTCTGTCAATGAAATACAACAGATGAAAGAGAATACGAGACAGAGAAGAGATATCCGTAAAGTTCACAATCCCAACACTATGTTGGATGCCGGGGTACATCACGGAGGGAATGCATTTAACTTCACTGCAGCAGAGAAGGATGCTTCCGTGTCCAGTTTTGAAAATAGTCTCCACGAGTGCTATAATGGTAATATAGTAATAAATGAGTATATTCCATATCACAAGTGTTACAGTCCTAATTACACAGAAGGCACTACTATTATGAACCTCACTCATGAAGTTCTTTTGGATGGCTATTATTACTACATATTCTATAGTGACAATGATATTGTGCAAAATGATATTCATGTTATATTTGATATTTATAAACCTACATTCCAATACACAAATGTGTCTGATTCAAAAGTTTGTTTGAATCAGACTAAGTGTGAATTTGACGTTGGATTTTTCAGTGATGAGTTAGTTATTGTTGAAATCCCTACCAAGGATGGTATAAGCTATGATAAAGATGATTCCTCGATTTTGGTATCAGTGTGTCATCCAAGAGTGTCTGTATACATATTCTTCCCAGTTACAGTGCTGTTACTAATACTGCTATTTGCATTTTTATGATATTTGATAAAAGTCTGGTTATATTACTTTATAATTAAATTAAGCTTTACTAGATGTGTGATACTAGTGTAATTTTTATTCTGGTAATTATGTTAAATAATTGTAAGATATACTATAAAATTACCTTGTGTTATATATTTAATATGTATAAAATTGTTGTCCTGAACGTGTGAACGTGATTCTAGCAAGAAAGTATTATTTAGAAAGATTCTGATTATGCACTTATTTAGTGTGTTGTTAGATATAAATGTGACCGAAATTCCAGAATTTGTTTGTACAAGGGGCTGAAATATTTCACGAAAACACTTCCTGCTAGAACAGTCTTTCTCTAAGTGGGCGATAACGCCCCCTTGTGGGCGCTGGAGGTCTAGGGTGGGCGTTAAGGGATCCAGAAAAAAATAGGAGGCATTGGCGTGGTTTAGAGGGGCGATGGTTGATTTGTAATTTCATATAAGTAAAGTCATTAAAATAAAAACCTGAAGAGTACTAACTACACAATATTGATTATTTAGTTTATTGCTGTATTATTATATAAAAACTAAAAATAACTAAGCTTTTGTAGGATAGCCCAAAAGCAATCAAGTTGTAAAAAGTTTTTGTTAAATAACGCGATTTGTGCAAATCTGTAGCAATCGGCTGGTTCATCGATACTTAGTCTTGTCCTAACTTGCTCATTACGATCGAGCGTCGAAAGGGATAAACGAGTTTGTGTATGTTTGTCTTATTGCTATCTGGGCGTGCTGTATTTCAATTAATTTTAAGCATGTCACATTTCTTTCATTTCATTAGATGTTTCGCGCGCAATATTTTTACAAGTATTTTTTTTTTATTTCAACACTATACTTTCATATTTGCAAAAACAAAACCATGTCGAGGGCAAAAAAAGAGACGGCAATACAATGCAGAGTACATTAAATATGGTTTTAAAAAAATCTTACAAATCCATCGTTGCCTTTGTGCCTTCTTTTTTCAAAAACATTTTCAAACGAAGCGATGAAGCCTTCAGACTTCAAGAGCATCTGAATAAAATATATCCAGATAAAAAGGACAAAAATATGGCCTTCTTTCAAGACCTGGAGAAGAAGCATAATGCTCAGCCAAGTGTATCAAAACTTTTTTCGGTGGCTGCTAAGCAAGACGATGACGGACTTCAAACTTCATACAATATCTCTTTGTGAATTGCTCAAACAGGTTAAACACGCCATCGGAGAAACGTAAATGTTTCCGCCAATAAAAGAAGTTATAACTACTGTGCTCCATAAACCAGCGGCAGATATTATTCGAAAAAATTTTTTGAACAATATTTCTGTTCAAAGACGAATTGATGAAATGGCTGAAAACATTGAAGAATCATTGTGCAATCATCAGAAGACAAGATTTTTTTTAATTCAGTTGTATGAGTCCACTTTTAACTAATGAAGCATTATTGCTGTCCTACGGTCTTACGTGAGTTTTATTAAAGATGAAAAAATATGTCAAGAACTATTATTTGCTAGAGATTTAGAGACAGACAAAAAGAGAAACCATATTTAATACACTGGAAAAGTTTTGTGATAGGAAAGGAATTCCCTTGAATAATATTATATCAGCTGCTACAGATGGCGCTCCAGCTATGACAGGACGTCAAAAAGGCTTCATAGCGTATTTAAAAAACAAAATTCCAGATGTCCTCGCTATACGTTGCGTCATTCATCGACAACATTTGGTTGCTAGACATGTAAGTGAACGACTGCTTCCATCACTGCAACATATCATCAAAGCAGTCAATAAAATCCGAAACAACGCTTTCAATGACAGATTATTCAATCAGCTTTGTGTTGCTAATGACGAAGATTTCAACCGATTTATCTTTCACACAGAAGAAGTTTACAGGCTTTTATAAATTGTTAAATGGTATGAATCTCCAACTTCAAGGAGATGATTTAAACTTAATAAAGACAAAAAATGTCGTTGCTGCTTTCGTAGATTGATTTCAATGAAAGATTCCAGGCCTTTTTAAAATTGAAAATACTAGACTGGGTGTTGGATCCTTTTTCAATATCACCCCTGCTGGAAGAAGAACTTATAGAACTGGCAACGATCGAGGAAATAAAAATCAAATTCAAAAATGGATACCAAGAATATTGGCCACAAAAGCCAATCGCGCAATTGAACCCTGGATTACGATCGAATGTTCAACGATTTTTGATGGTATTCCCATCTGGATTTAGCGCTGTGGCAATGTTGCTTACTAAACAGAGAAATCGTCTGCGTGTTTGTTGTTGTTATAAGTCATCAGATTTATCCCTCTCATTAGATTAATTTTAAAATTAAAGGTACCTATCTATTTTGTTTCTTTTAATTTGAATAGACATATTTTTAATGTTATAAAGTTGCGTTTTAATTGCTCTCAGTGGTAAAACTGTCCCGTTTAGAATGTCAGTTTAAGACCAGCCTTATACAGCATACTGTAATTAAATTAATTAAAGTATTTATGTAATTAATGTCATTATGGTATTTAAGCTTTAGGAATGTAAAGGGGGCGCTGAAAAATAATTTATTTTCAAAGTAGACGATATAAGTTTGAGAAGTTTGTGCTAGAATGACGTTTCGAAACGTAATCCTAGCAAGAAAGTGTGAGATTGAAAGATATCACTTATATGGCCATTTAGTGAGTCGTGAATGGTAAATGTGACCGAAAAGCCAATTTTGTGTGTCTACGGGTTTCAGAGATATTCCCTTTCCTGCTAGGATCACGTTTGACCAAATGCTGGTTTGAGAAAACTACTGAACACACAAATTAAGCCGGCTACAATTCAAAATAAATATTAGTGGTACATAATTTGTTTGTTATTTGTGTGGAATTACTTTTTGCAATTATCACACGTTTGGGAGTTTTTGGTAAATCTTCAAAATACCTAAATGGCTTAAGACGCTATGAGAAAAAAATCCGCTGCCGAGTGGGCGGGGACTAGCTTGATCGGGGAGCGCACCCCCTCTTCACTACATAGGGTTTCGCTCTGACTGACCACGTCGCTCGGAGTGTGTGGGAACATAGCGTACATGGAGACACGAATATTTTTTTAGGTTGTGAATTTTATCAGAGTAATTCATAAAAGCTTGTGTTTAAACGATTACCAAAAAATTCGAAAATTTACTACCAATAAATTCGAAATGACTGCCAAAATGGATGTATGTCCACCAAATTGTGTTTAGATAAATGATCACCAAATTTCTTTTTATGTTTTGTGTACTTAAGTTTATGTTTTAAGTATTTTTTGTTTTTCTTACATGTTCAACCTAACACGAAGGATAAAGGGGGCTTCGCTTCGCTCACCCCCTTTAACCTTCACCTAAGCTGCCGCAGTATTTTGCCCTGATATTTTCTGCAACTTTTGGTGGACATTTAGCCATTTTGGGTAGGACAAAAATATTTTGGTGGTCATTATATTTGTTGCCATTCATAATGGAGGCTTGGTAAGTGATTGATCAGTATCATACCTATAGATCAATAACAATTTTAAAGTTTTTTTTTTCATATTCCATTCTAATGGAACCCAGTCCCGAGTAAATCAATTTGGAAAGTCAAAATTACATTTAAAAAAATCACAAACATTAATAGATGGTACTCATTATTTACCAAGCCTCCAGTATTAATTCCTATGAATTTGGACGGTGACCAAAAAGGTGAGACATTTATACAGGTTGACATTTAATTAGCTGACCATATATTGGGGAATAGCACCCATAGTACCCATAATTATGAATAACTTTCCCCAAAAAATCAAATGGTCGGAAACAAAAAAAAACAATTGGGGTCTCCCATAGTAACTTTTTATCAGCTGATCGGGTCAATATACTGACCCAAAAACATTTTCCATTTGCGACCATATGTTTCTTAGGGAAAGTTGTGTATAATGATGGGTACTATCATTTCCCAAAATATGGTCAGCTAATTAAATGTCAGCTTTTATACACCGTGACATTTTAGTGGTTTTAAGGTGCTACGAAAATAAAATGGGGTTTTTTTCGAATCCATTTACTCCACCATGAAGTCATCTACAGATTTGATTTTTGGGTAAACGTTTATTGAGTATTTGATTAAGATTTTCACCAAAACAAAAACGCGATTGGATGAAATTTTCTCGATAGAATTTAATTACAAAAACACCTCTAAATTATATTATTTTTTCCTGTAATTCTGAAATCCTAACTAATTTCATGGTGGAACTGCGTTCAAAATGTAGATATTATGTATTCGCAAAATCTCCTGAAAAAACTTTTTAACAAAATAGAGTAGTTTATTTTTAAACAATTATTCTGTTGTTTAGCGCTACGGTTTTTCATTTTTTTCCGATTCCGTCCCTCTCACACTGCGGGTCTTTCCGCCTGGAGTAACGGGGACCTTTGCACGGACGAGGTATCACCTTAAAGCGGAGGCTAGGTGAATCGCCTTGAGCAGTAGTTATCATATTGTAATTTATTTTTTTGAAATCAAGGCATATATTTTTTATTTACGAAAAATATCTCGACACAGTGAGAAACATTAGTAGGTACTCTTTTACAACGCACGGGGCGGGTCGGCAACGTCAAAGGAGCTAGCCGCCTAGTGCAAGCGCATGCCATTAGCCAATCATCGCACTTGCACGCCGCAACCCATGCTATCTGCCCCCGCCCCCAACCCTTTGATTTTCGGCGCGCGCGTCTTTAGTTACCCACAGCACGTCACTCGTGCGACACGTGACGCTGCTTAACAAACGCGCGAAAATGGATCGGCATTACGCATACTCAAATTTGGAGTATCTTAGTATGGTGCAACAATATACACACTGGTCCTTGATTAGATTTTTAGTCAACTCCATAAATACTAAAAACTAAAAATAAATCACAGATAAAAAAATATTTATTTTAAAAAGCTTTAATTTAAATGCTCTAAAAAGAAGAAAATAAATATTAAGCTGAATTAAACCCACAGATATCGACAGATAGGTTGAGGGGCGTGGCACGTGCGAACAAATCTAGCCCCGTTTGTCTAGTAATTAAACATTCTCACAGCGTTCCCGAATCTCCCGATTAATCGGGAGATCTACCGATTTCTAAACAAATCTCCCGATCTACCGAAAAGCGATCACATTCTCCCGTTTTTGAACTTTAACTACAAAAAAATGTATGGAGAGAAATCAGGAATTTAAATTGTGTGGATTCTAATGACACGCTTGAGTTTTGGGGAGCCGTACGACAACTAAAGACTGGTGACGGCTCTCCGAAATTCCCTAATGTGACAAAATTTGTCTTCGATATATTTAGTCTGCCTCACTCGTCGGCTAAGTCGAAAGGATTTTTTCCAGCATTAACTTGATGAAAACAATGCAAAGGAACCGGCTATCATTTTCATCAATAGTAAGCCTTCTGCATACAAAACGATATATGGGTAGTGGTAGTTGCTTTGAATTTAATATAGATAAAAACATGTATGTCGCTATGGCAAAAGAGCGTTGGTATGACAAAACTGATTGATTGTCATACCAACGCTCTTTTGAGTCTCTATTGACTGATATTAATAAAATGTGTACCTATAAAAATGCTTCGTTTTTATTTTATTTACAACTTTAATGACTTGCCGATGCGAAACTAAACTGCGTTTAAGCTAAACAGACTTATATTTGACATTTGGTCCATAGCGTATCAAATCGGACACGACTTGCACGGATTGGTGTGACCTCACCTCCGGTGTCCCCCAAGGTGGCATTCTCTCTCCTCTTCTATTTTCTATATTTATTAACTCCATTTCCGATGCCCTCTCATCTTCTTATCATCTTTACGCGGATGACTTACAAATCTATCGCCACTTCTCTCCCGATAATGTAAACTCCGCTGTGGAGGCGTTAAACGCTGACTTAGAGGGTATTAGAGGATGGGCCTCGTCATTTGGGCTACTGGTTAACCCAAACAAGTCCCAGGCCATGATTATAGGTACCAGACACTCACTATGTTTGTTGAAGCAACAGTCTGTCCCTCCCACAGATATCGAGAGATAGGCCCTTGGTGCTAAGCTTGTATCGGAACCAGTGTCGCCGAAAACTAAGAACACGCATACATTTACACCACTCGTACATCAATCCCTCCGCTTTTATTGGTCAGTGCAATGTCATGCACCTATCGTCCAAACACACCCACACTACCGCAGGTATACTAGCTAGTCGAGCTAGTGTTGGGACAATGCAAGGACAGTGTGTATCATCGATCGATTATAATTTATAAACACTGGTATAGACAGTCGTATACAATGCCGGGTTCTATAAATAAAATAGTAAATTGTTTGTAAATACGACATATTTATTTTACAAGAAACACCTATTACTGTGTATACAGGGTGTAACAGATACGGGGTGACAAGCCGAAAAGAGTTGTTTGCGACATAATTTTGAACGATTTTCTCTATGAATCTGATTTGATCAGAGCAACTTTATTTTTTACTTCCCCATACAAATCAGCTGACCTGCAGCTCGGCCTAAAATGTACTGAAAAGTGAAAAACAATGCTGATCAAATCAGTTTAATCAAGAAAGATGTTCAGAATGATGGCCTTAACAACCGTCTTTCGGCATATATACCCTTTCTGTAAAATCCTGTACAGTTAAATACTACCTATTGACCAGCAAAATGTAAATATTTATTAAGAACTTGCCGTTTTGACAATTGAGGCGTAGCGTTTTTTGCCAAGTAATGCAGTCTTATATTGGTATATCTTTCCATTACAGCTTTTATCAGTAATATTAGATGATTATCCATTGGGTTTTGTTCGAATTGGTGAAAATCTATTTCGTTGAACAGATTCATGCCAATGAATCGGGGTAGTGCTTTAGACATTAATGATTGTTTTAGATTTTTAACCCTAACCTTTATTTTGTCTTTGGTAAGCACAGTTGATTTTATGATCACTTCCATGTTTTATAAACTTATGTGTATCGTCCGGGCCGCTTGACAGTAGCGCGTTTGTGCATACGTCGCATTTCACAGTTTTAATCAGAGTATGAACGACGAAGCCAGCTACGTAAGTTATGGTTTGCGAGCTGTATTCTGTTAGATCATCAACCATCATTTCTACTTCTTCGTCGAATACTGCCATTTCATGTAATATATTTATGTCGAACAGCCGATGAACATGTCAGAAGGGACATCTTTTCGAGAGCTCGGCAGTTCCCACTGTCCACGTCTCGGAGTTCTGACTTGACCATAATTTTTTTGTATATTGATTTGAATTGTCGTGCTGTTGGGTTTGTATTACAACCCCCGTGGCTTCGGATTTGGCTAAAAAGCAGCTCAAGATGGTCCTGACTAATCTTGTAAACAGGGAAGTAGCTTAGTTTTCGTTCTTTTTCAACTAGCCGAACATACAAATCTTTGAGGCTCTTTATACAGATCAAAAATCCGACAAAATCAGTTTTCCTCGATGAGTCAATTACTGCCGTACCATCCACAAGCTTCAATTTTTTCAGGTAATTTTCGGCTTTTTCCAGAAAATTAAAGATTTCAACCTTATTGTGTTCACAGATTGGCTTTTTGTAATGTAACTGGGCTACATGTCTGGAGTTCAATATATCAAATAGATTGTTGACTATTTTCAGAAAGTTGACTGTGCCATCGACATTTTGAAAACCTGGTAAATTTAGTTCTGAGCAAAATGTTAATGCGACTGCCACACTGGTGCTGAACAATTGGGATACCAACCTCACTTTCATTTTCTGGTTTTTAAAGGATATGTGGCCTCGACGCAATTTGTTAGCTAAGTGCATCTTTTCTTCTTCTTGGCCATCGTTCAATTTTTTTAAATGTGCCCATTCCACTTCTTTTTGTGTTTCATCAACAAAGCTTCCTTTGGCTTCAAAAGCATTCCACAATAACTTCAACATATGACATGGATCGGGAAATATGAAGATCGGTTTCTTTGTAACGGGATGTTCGAAATTTGTTTTAAAGTCTTCTATGTTCAGTGAGCACCCAAGTTATTTAGTCATTGTCATATTTGCAGGGCAGCCGTCAAAAGTAAGTGATGTTATTTCGATTCCCGTTTCTTGTAATAGTTCAAGACATTGTGTAACTAGATTCGCTCGTTGTTCTCCTGTAACACCAGCGACTAGAAAATACCCGACAGGTATCTTCCAAGGGGCATTAATTGCGGTAACTAGAAAAACTAGAGCTTCCTTTGCCTCGGGCAAAGAATCTGTATCGGCAATTTTGAAATTGCATATATCTACATATCCATGCATATACTCACCGTCCCACTCTGCACGACGGCGAATGACCATTTCATCGAGTACAACATTACACACCAGTGTATAATCTGTATTTTCAACTTTCAGCTTGATAGCTTCAAATGACTCCTTTGTAAACCCGGGGTCGGAGTCAATCGCCTCGTACCATTTCCTTATGGTGCGAACGTGGGGAAGGCAAGATTGAAACTTTGGCCGCACATATTCGTAGGCCTTTGGCGAATAAAAATGAAGTGTACAGGCAAAAATTCTCAATTCTGCTGAGTATTTTTCAGTGGATTTTTTGTCGACAGATTGTTTTTTCTCACATCGTTCAATGAGATCAGCCACTCCTACACCTAAACCTTCTAATTGTGTGACTTGATCAGAATTAACTAATTTTTGATCTTTAAAATGTCTCAGAACATCCTTCATGTTTAAAAAAATTTTGCGGTAGCGGCTGTTTTGTTTTTGAAGAGTTTTAATTTTCTTATTTTTTTGCTCGAGTACGATTTCCAATTGGTCTTCCCGATGGCGCAGCTTCCTCTTGCGTGGGGTCTCGAAATGCTGTGATTTTCTTGGTCCTTGTCCTGTGATTTGTATGTTTAATTTCGTTGCTGTGTTAGTCTTCTTATCACAGGAATATGAATGGGCGATAGAAGTATGATAAAGAAAGAAAGGTACCTTTAAATTAAGATAAATTGGGATCAAATGTGCCTTTGCCACCCCGCATGGAAAAAGGCGTGACACTGTCTGTATGTTTACTATTATAAAATTAAATAAAATTACAATTAAAATAATAATTCAAATACATTTCTTACATTTTCATTACCTACTCTGTCCGTGGTCAGCAAAGACGGTTCTTCAGACTCAGCTTGTTTTGATGTCTAAAAATAAAGATGTAAATAAGTAACCCGAAGATTTTTATAAATTGTTTTAATTTGGCCCGATTTACATCATTGCTGCCATCTCCTTCAGACACGCATTCATTCAAATGTGTTTTCTCTGGTTTTATGGTATCCTGAGACAAAAAGGTGCATGCAATCAGTATTTAAATACGTATCACGCAGTTTTTCATGTTAAAATTTCAAAAAATACACCTGATCGCTGCTATCTCCTACAGAGACGCATTCATTGATATGGTTTTTCTCTGGATCTCTGGTACCCTAATAAAATAAGATGCATTACTAAAAGTTATATGTAGTTAGTAAAGGAATTTATAATTTCAAGTAGATATTCAATTAATAATCTAGAAACAGTCTTTTTATAGTGGTATGGTGTAAGAAATATTTTAAACCTTACCATTGTATGAAATTAAATAAAAATTACTAACATGAGACATCATAACTGGTATTTTAATCGTCGGCACTGCCCATGGCCACATTCACCTGTATTTCTTTAATTTTTGAAAACATTTCTCCTCGAAATGAATTGAGCATATTTTACATTGTTTTTGTGGAAACCAGCGAGGCCCTCTCATTACCGCTTCGATCCATTTTTCTTTTATTTTTGGTTCACTAGGAAAACTGAAACTGAAACATTGATTAGCGTAATAAAATACATAACTTTATCATTGAAGCAAATCGGAACAGTAACTATAAAAATCAAAATGGCGGCTAATATTCAAAATCTGAATACTATATCATAATTGTATTCTAACCGGGTCCCCAGATATCGATTTTGAAGCAAATTGGACCAGTAACTACGAAGTTCGAAATGTCGGCAACTTTTTCAAAATATGACAGAATCATGATTGGACCTCAACCGGATCCCCAGATATAGATTTTGAGTCAAATCGGACTAATAACTATACAACCCCTTTTTCCCGACTCTCTTCTTTTTTTCAACAGAATCCTTACAGCTAGAAAGAGAGGCAAAGAGGTTTCTGAAGGTAGAATAACTGTGAACGGAGTTCATTCTGATTCGGACTTAGCCGAGAAATTCTCTTAGGACCTGACTGAAACCATCGGAATTTCCGATCAATACTTGTAACACCCCGTTATCCTTCGTAGGGGCGAGGTTTTAAACAAACTTAAAATCTAAACTGCCTGTTTGGCAATCATTGGAATAACTAACAATAAACTTACGTATTATGAGTAATAAAATAACTATATTATTACATTAACTATATTAGTAAGTGCGGAATGATAAAATCTATCGATTCAAAAACATAATTCTCCTATCAGTATCCCCATCACTATATGTCGTCTCTGTGTGCGTGTAACAGTTCGCCTCCGTATCACGATGCATCTTTGCTTTCGTACTTAGATAAGTGTGAAATATTCATTGCGTGTTAGCTTGGCAATACGTAGTGAAATTAAGATACAAAACAAGCAATGTATATTAAACTTAGCTAGATCAACATGACATTGTCACTTTAATGTCAATTCGTGACGAATTTTCCGCGAATGATTTATTTTCGTAATAATGTTTATTTCTTGTGTTTTAAGAAGAAATAATAGTTGGAATGAGACTTACAAGTGATATGTGACACCGGCGTTCTTGGAGTTCCCAATCTCGCTTCTATTTTTGCACGTGAGTATTGCACAGGTCGGCATTTTCGAAAAACAACGGAAATGAATTCGTCACTGCGGTCGCCCAGTGACTACCGAGAATTTTTAATATCGAACCTGCCGGAGCTACATTTGTTCGCACGTGCCACGCCCCTCAACCTATCTCTCGATATCTGTGGTCCCTCCTGTATCTTATAACGGTACCGTAATCATGTATAGCCACACAGCGAAAAACCTGGGTGTTGTTTTCGATAACCAGTTAACCTGGTCAACGCATATCAGCGAGGTCAGCAGGCGAGTTTACGCTACCTTTCACTCTCTCAGGAGACTTCAGAACTTTCTTCCTCGTCAGACCAAAATTATTCTCGCGCAGTCTCTTTTACTTCCCCTCATTGACTATGCTGATGTTTGCTGGGTAAGCGCAAATGAAGAGCAACTGAACAAACTCGAACGACTTCAAAACCTCGGGATTCGGTTCATCTTCGGACTGCGAAAATATGATCACGTTTCTCAACATCGCAGGGAGTTGAATTGGCTTCCGATTCGTCTTCGACGGGACTCTCATATCCTATGCCTGCTCTACAATATTTTGTGGAACCCTCGGTACCCTAACTTCCTGCGTGATCGCTTCGAATTTCTTTCTTCATGCAGGCCTCGGAGAACTCACATGGCTACTATGCTTAAAGCCTCACAACGCTCCACTGCAACCTACGAGCACGGGTTTAGAATCCGCGCTATACGGCTGTGGAATGAACTTCCCTGCACCATCAGGGACAGTCCATCACTGAATATATTTAAGAACCGACTAAAGAAGCACTATCTTTCACTTTCTATTTAGCTACTTATTGTATTAGTATTAGTATATTTGTAAGATATTTATTGATATGCTGTATTTATGTAACTGTGTATGTAGTCTATATTTCTTAGCAATAGGGTTTTATGTATGTGCAATATGTATTATATTAGAATATAGTCTTAATTGTACGCGAAATTCTTTCCCTTACCTATCATCTCCGTCTCCTATCCAACATGGTTTGCTGGAAGAAATCTCTTATTTAGAGATAAGCTCGCCTTTGTACACTTCTTTTATATCATAAGCTATTTTTACAGTCATGTGAGTGCAATAAAGAATTACGAATTAGGAAACGTCAAAAACAATTAGATTTAGCTTAAACGCAGTTTAGTCCGGCATCAGCAAGTCGCCCTACAAACCCCGTTGTCTACCGATATTTCGATCATTATCATTCACGAAAAATTCGCCACGAGTTGATCATTAAAGTGACAATATCATGTTTAAATGGCTAGGTTTATTATCCATTGCTTGTTTTGTATCTTGATTTCACTACATATTGCCAAGCTAACACGCAATGAATATTTCACACTTATCTAAATATGAAAGTAACTGTTACACGCACGCAGAGATGACGCATAGTGATGGGGATAGTTGAAGTGAAGTTATGTTTTTTTAATCTATAGAAAGAAATAGATTTTTTACCAACTCGAACAAAACCCATTGGGTAATAAATAATACCTATAATAATACCTTGGACACCATTTACACACATTGATCTAGCCCCAAACTAGGATTCCCTGTATCTTGGGTACTAGACAACGATACACATACTTATATAGATAAATATTAATACTTAGATAGATAAACAACCATGACTAGGGTACAAACATCCGTTCTCATCAAACAAATATTTGCCCCCACCGGGACTCGAACCCGGGACCCTTGGTTTCGTAGGCAGCGTCACTGCCGACTCGGCCATTCGGGTCGTCATCTAATATTACTAATCAAAGCTTAAAACGTGATTTATTTTAATTATAATTTATATTGTATATCTAGTAATAAAGTGTATAATTAATTATTTTATTACTGTAAACGTGATTCTAGCAGGAAGTGTTTTTGTGAAATATTTCATCCCCCGTGTAAAAACAAATTCTGACGGTTACATTTATATCTAACCACACACTAAATGTGTGCATAATTAGAATCTATCTTAATCGTACTTTCTTGCTAGGATCACGGTCAGCATGAACGTCTCTTCTAAGAACACAAGTACCTATATCACGCATGGTTTGCTTGAAACCCCTGCTGGGACCTATACCTATGTATTGTAGCCATAAAAACAGTATGATAGTCCATTTGTGTTTTGATGTTGAAATTCGTCAAGCCCATGAACATGTGAACTAATAAAAGTGAAGCAAAAGAAAATCTGTCATTTTCCCTTACAATTGTGACCGTGATTCGAGCAAGAAAGTACGAATAAGACAGATTCTGAGTATGCACATATTTAGTGTGTTGTTAGATATAAATGTGACCGAAATTTCAGAATTTGTTTGTACACGGGGGCTGAAATATTTCATAAAAACACTTCCTGCTAGAATCACGTTTCGAAATGTGATCCTAGCAAGAAAAGTGTGAAATCGAAAGATTTCACTTATATGGGCATTTAGTGTGTCGTGAGTGGTAAATGTGACCGAAAAGCCAATTTTGTGTGTCCACGGGTTTCAGAGATATTCCATTTCCTGCTAGGATCACGTTTGACCAAATGCTGGTTTGAGAAAACTACTGAACACACAAATCTTGCCAGCTACATAAATATTCCTGGTAATCTAATTACTTTTTTCAATTATCACACCGTTTGGGAGTTTTTGGTAAATCTTTAAAATACCTAAATGGCTTAATATCTCCGTAACAAAGCAACTCAAAGTCAAACGAGAGATACCTAACGATACATCTTACTCAATACTATCACTATAACGAATTGCAAAAGCCTATGATAAGCCGTTTAACAAAAACCACAACTTTTGTAAAGAATTGGGACGAAAATATTTGGACCCCAAAATAAGCAGGATGTAGTTAGTTTACAGCAACATTTTTACTTCTAGCATTTAGTGTGTAATTATTAACTTTTAAAACCATAAAGTCGCATAAATACAGTTAATTTTTGAAAATTGAAATTTCGAAAATAATTCGACCAAATTAAAGCCATGGTCCAAAAGCGTCCGTGCAGTACTTGAGACATACCATCATCATTTTGGAGAGTTATGTTACTACGTAATGATGTAAAATTTACAGTGATGTGAAAAAGTGCGAAGATTATTTTCAGTGTCGGACAGTGGGTACATTAATCTTACTAAGCTAACCTAAGTAGCTAAGTGCAGCCTACCCAATAGAATAGTGTTTAGCTTACCCGGTTGTTGGACACTGAAATAGCATTCTGCCCGTAGTTCAACTTAACACTTTCACCACCACCCATAAATCGAAACATTATCCAGAAACCACGAAACTTGTCGGAAGCACTATATAAGACCCGCCTAATTGTTTGTCGTTTTCAATCCAATTCCAAATATAGCCAAAGATGACTATTACCCACGCCGCAGTGTTTTTTTATTTTCAGACAGGCTACTCGGAAACCTACCGACTAAGTGTGCGTCCATACTGCGAGCCTAGCGCGGTTGCGTCGACGGGCGCTTAATATCAAACATATGAAACGCGTCTTTGCGTCCATACTGTAGTGACGAGCGAGACGGCGCGCATAGTTTTCAAACCTTCCTATAGCCTCACTACGGGCCTAAGCAACAAGCGAGCTAATGCGCGGATGGCGGGGGTATCAAACAAACCAGACTAAACCAGTTCGGTCTTGTAGCTCGGCGTATGCGCGTCTGCATAATTGTTGGTTTAAAATGGCGGTAAATACTGAACTTATTATAAGTGCAATTCAATCTAAACCACCTATATGGCAAAGTAAACATCCAAACCACAATAACCGAAGTATTACAAGAAAGTTATGGAATGAAATAAAAGAACTATACATGGTCAACTCAACTCTCCTTTCTCGTTTCACGACCTTATCTATCTTTCGTATAAGATCAGGCCTCTCAAGAGCAGGGCAAAATTTCTTAATATTCGTAACTTTAGGGATATTAACCTAGAGTCTCTTAGGTCGGATGCCTTGTCGATCGACTGGTCCCCTGTAATATCCAGCGAGACCATGGACGAGAAAATCAACAAGTTCAATATCATAGTCCTAGGTCTCTACGACAAGCATGCACCTATAAAAAAAGTGAGAGTGAAACACCTACCCGCCCCTTGGCTAACAGATACTATTAAGCGTCTAATGGCCAAGAGGAACAGAGCCAAGTGTAAATACCGTAAGAATCCGACAGATGACAATTTCCTTTCTTACAAATGTCTTCGCAACCGCTGCAACCGTCTCTGTCGTGATGCTAAGCGTCGGCACATCCACGAGAGTATTGAAAGTTATACACCAGCTCAGGTGTGGAAGTTTCTAAAAACACTTGGCATAGGTAAGACTCAGGACTTTCATGCTGGTAATGTAGATCTCAACGGTCTCAACCAGTTCCTTTCTACCCCACCTGTTGTGATGGATCCCATTGTCAAACAAGCCACTCTTCAGAGCCTGCGCTCTAAGTCCTTACCCGACACCACACCATTCAACTTGAGCAATGTTGAAATCTATGCGGTCAAGAAGGCGGTACTAGCAGTGAGCTCTAAAGCCGTAGGTGATGATAAAATCTGCCTTAAAATGCTTTTAACAATCCTGGATGAACTACTGCCAGCTATTACACATGTTATAAATTTTTCCCTATCGAATGGCATCTTCCCCACCATGTGGAAAAAAGCATTAGTCATCCCGCTCCCTAAAACTTCCAGTCCCACCTCTTTTAAAGAGTATCGACCTATTTCAATCCTACCCATCCTCTCCAAAGTCCTTGAATCCATTGTCCATACCCAGCTCTCTTCTTACCTTCTCTCAAACAATCTGCTGAACATGTACCAGTCAGGATTCAGACCGGGTCATAGCACCGTCACGGCTCTCATGAAAGTCACAGATGATATCCAGGTAGCCATGGACCGCAAACAGCTTTCCGTGCTTGCTTTACTTGACTTCAGTAGTGCCTTCAACTGCGTAGATTTTGACATTCTCGTTGAGCTTCTCAGATCTCTGAACGTCTCCTCCTTCTCTGCTAGCTGGTTCGACTCTTATTTGAGGGATCGGCAACAGCGTATCAGGTCGGAAGAGATATCCACTGAATGGTGTGACCTCTCTACAGGCGTCCCTCAAGGTGGTATTCTTTCTCCTCTTCTATTCTCGATCTTTATCAACACCATCTCGGACGTCCTGTCCTCCTCATATCATCTTTACGCTGATGATCTCCAGATTTATCGCCACTTCTCTCTCAACGATGCACACTCTGCTGTGGAGGCACTCAACGCTGATCTTGAGGGAATAAGAAGTTGGGCTTCATCCTTCGGACTCCTGGTCAACCCGAGCAAGTCCCAGGCCATGATAATAGGTACTAGACATTCTCTTAACTTGTTGCAGCAACATCCCATTCCATCTGTCACTTTTAATGGTACCACAATCGTATATAGCGATAAAGTTAAAAACCTGGGTCTAATCTTCGACAACCAGTTGTCCTGGTCATCGCATGTCAATGAGGTAAGTCGCCGAGTATTTTCTACCTTTCACTCTCTCAGGAGACTTCAGTACTTTTTGCCTCGACATACCAAAATCACTCTTGCTCAATCTCTCATTCTACCCCTCATCGATTACGCTGATGTCTGCTGGGTCAGTGCTAACGAAGAACTACTGAACAAACTCGAACGACTTCAAAATCTCGGGATTCGGTTTATCTTCGGGCTGCGCAAATACGACCATGTGTCACAACATCGCAGGGAGTTGAAGTGGCTGCCGATTCGTCTTCGTCGGGATTCACACATCCTCAATTTCCTCTACAACATTTTACGTAATCCACGCTACCCAACTTTCTTACGAGACAGTTTTCAATTTCTTTCTTCCAGCAGACCTCGGAGAACTCACGCAGTTTCCATGCTCACAACTCCACAGCATAACACCGCTTACTATGAGAACGGGTTTAGAGCCCGGGCCATTCGGTTGTGGAATGCACTCCCCTGCACCATCAGGGACAGTCCTAATCTGAATATCTTTAAAAGTCGTGTGAAGAGACATTACCTCTCCCTTTAGAGTTATAGGTAGTATGCATGTAAGTATGTATTAGTATAGTGTATAAAATAGTATTTGTAGTATATAATAAGTATTTAGTATATTATTATAGTTATTATTTAATTTATTTAATTTAATATTTTATATATTGTACACATAGGTCTACCCCTGCTCAACCATCAACTTTTCCCTTGTTTGCCTGGTTTGCTGGAAGAGATCTCTTATTAGAGATAAGCTCGCCTTTGTACACTTTTTTATGTAACTCTTGTTTTTTTGTTTGATTTGTGTGCAATAAAGAAATTATGAATTATGAACTATTACCTGGTAATGAAGGTAAGTTTAATTTAATACTCGTATGTTTGTTTCGAAACGGTTCCCAGAAATAATTTGTGAATTGTACCCGAACATTTTTTGCTCTTCGTAATGGATTATTATTTACTTTTTATATTTTAATTCTTCATAAAAATTCACCACATCTTTCTCCGTTTTTATTTATTTCGTGCACACCATCTCTCATGTTTAACACCTCCCATCGCAGGATCGCCGAACTGTCTAGTAAATACAACCAATCGTCGTCCATAGTGTGCAACACCTGACACTGCGTCTAGCCGCTAAGGTCGAGCGTCACTGTGGCCACCTCACGCCTCCGCTTGCCGCGCCCGCCTCAGCTCTAAGTCGGTCGCGCTAAGTATGGACGCACACTAAGTCGGAATTTCGATCTTTATTTTTATTTTTCGTAGGACAGATATTGAATAAACTAACAACATTTGTGATTATAAAAAAGTATGTGGGTTGCATGGTTATCGCTAAAAAAATAAATATTTCAAAAATGTATGGAGAAAATAACGATATTTTTTTTAAAATTGGTGAAATTTGGCAGTAGTTTGGTAGTTTCATGTGAAAGTTAAGTACTACACTACCTAAAAAAATAGTACTCTTGCAGCCACTTGCAGCCTTGGGAGAAATCATTTGTCAAAGTATGCTTAATTTAAAGTATTTTTTTTCGAAAATTTAGCTTTTTTGTTTCGAAAGTTTAGCTTTCTGTGTAACTTCTTTTTTAAGACAGATATTTACTAAACAAACAACATTTGCTGTGAGAAAAAAGTCTGTGGGTGCATACTTTTCGAGGAAATAAATGAAAAAAGCAATGTTTGAAGAAAATTACGTTTTATTTCTTTTCTGCTATTATAACCTTGGCAGCAGTTTTTTATATATCATAATCATAAGTGAAAAAAAAAGAACCTCGTGCAGCCACTTGCAGCCTTAGGAGAAATAAGATGTCAAAGTTGAAACAGCAAGATATTTCGTTTTACTTTACTCTGGAACTATTTGATATCGTTCATACACCTTCTCGTGTTATAATGAATCAAGCAGATACATAGCGACACTCTCGTGCATCCAGCTACGTTGATTCTGGAAATGGACAGTTTTATTTTAATCTTTCTGTGGCAACGTGACCTTCAGCCACGGCAAAAACTAGCAAACATCTGCGGGATTTTAAGTCCCACAGAGGCTTCATGGTAAATATATTATTAGTAATAATAAATCTATTATCCTAGCACCGAACTCGAGGTTTTTGGAAAAAAATCGCCTGTATTATAATTATAACGGAAAGTCAAAAAGGTTATCTACGTACCGTTGTTGCGAACAGTGTGACTTTCTAAATCTTTCACTTACACTTACACATATGGAGCAACAGATAAAAGTAATACTCGTAACTTAATACAAATTAATTCAAATATAACACTACTCTTTGTACAAATTCTGCCAAAAAATCGCAAAAAAAAGATTTTGTAACATTTAAGAGCAACAACGCGGGAAAAACAAAAAAGCACGGAAAATAAAGATAGCCTAAAAGTAAATAAATATCAATATCTTCATTTAATGGCCTGGCTTGGGTCTAGAATCGTTTGGCAGGACGAGAGGGGTAAAAGGGGGTTAATCTGGTAGGAGCAAGGTAATGCAAATTTATCGAGTTATTAATAAAAATAGTTTCTAACCTCAAATCAGATAAAAAGCGATAAAGAAACATACAAATGGGCAATTGAAGACTAAAATGGTAGTGTAAAAACAATCAGACATCTAAAATGTCACGCAAAATCGATGAAACAGAATGTTAAAAAAAAACTACGCCATTTGCGCCATGTGTCATCAACATCATTCGTTTTCGTTCATTCCGTTTCTTCTAGAGTTTCGTTAATGTTTTTGTTGCGTTTCGTTTTGGAATAGAAAATCCAGATCAGGGCATCACACTTCCTAGGCAGTCTTGTGGCTAGACTCTACAGTGTTTTTCATTTGCCGGAGGCGCGGAGGGATGCAGGGGACCGAGCACTGCTGCGCACCGAGTGAGACGGAGCGGCCGAGGCTGGTCGGACCGACCAGACCAGCAAGCCGAGGCAGCGGAGGCGTAAGTGAGCCGATTTCTAAATATTAATGCAAAATAGGTCACTTTCGTGGCGAAAATTATGTAAACATAACCTGAAAATGAGGTTAAAAAGTTATTGACATCATAAGTCATTGATATGATATGCATCTAGGGATCTTATATTAGCTCTCTTTGTATAGGTACCTATAGTAAGTCATTGAAAATTTGCTGAACGATTTATGTACCTACTTGTATTTCAAGAGTTGTCTTGAGTAGGTAATTTAAGATTAAGACGAAATAATTAAAAAATAAGTAGAAATATAATGGCTCCGTGGTGCAGGAGATGCAGGTTCGATTCCTGACCAAGTACATACCAATGAGATATTTTATTAATCTTAAGTAAAGTATACGGACGGACGTTCTAACGGTGATGGAAAACTTCCGTTCTAACGCTGATGGAAACCTTCATCACTCCATAGCTGCGGCGATGGGCTAGCCCCTGTCACGCAAAATCGAGTATTGAATAACTGGCTAAACGTGGGCATAATTGTGCCGCTGCCACCCTGTCTGGGAAGGGCGTGACGCTTTGTATGTGTATAAGTGCTAATAAATGCCCGCTGGTATTTTGCAAGTTGCAAGACAAACAATCAATTTGGGCTGCGGGCAGAATACTTTTTCAGTTTTCATTCCAACAGGCGGTTAAATTAAACAATACACTGTTATTATTAAATAATGGTAACCAAAATGGTAATACATTTTATTACCATTTTGGTTAGGTAGGAATGTACTTAGCTACTTAGGTGAGTTTCATCTTGGGAAGTTCAATCAATCAAATTCTTATACGGTATCTTCCATCGGTTTGATGATTCTGCCAATGTCAAGTTTCAGAAATGAAACGTTATTAATTTATTTCATGAACTATGTTTCAGTCATCTTGGGAAGTTATTTGCGGATCTTCTTATCATTTACCCACTAAAAAGTTTTCCACGTCATTGTACCGCATATAACGCTACACAATGAGGATGGTATCAAGTACTGCACGGACGCTTTTGGATCATGACTTTAATTTGGTCGTATTATTACCGGAATTTCAATTTTCTAAAAATAACTGTATTTCTACTTTTTTTGTTTTCAAAGTTAATAATTACACACTAAATGCTAGAAGTAAAAAAAATGCTGTAAACAAAGTACATCCTGCTTATTTTTGGGTCCAAATATTTTCTTCCAAATTCTTTACAAAAGTTTTGGTTAAACGGCTTATCCTAGGTTTTTGCAATTCGGTACCTACAGTGATAGTATTGAGTATATCATTTACCCATTAAAAAGTTTTCCACGTCATTGTACCGCATATAACGCTACACAATGAGGATGGTATGTCTCAAGTACTGCACGGACGCTTTTGGATCATGACTTTAATTTGGTCGTTTATTGTCGAAATTTCAATTTTCTAAAAATAACTGTATTTCTACGACTTTTTTGTTTTCAAAGTTAATAATTACACACTAAATGCTAGAAGTAAAAAATTGCTGTAAACAAAGTACATCCTGCTTATTTTGGGGTCCAAATATTTTCTTCCAAATTCTTTACAAAAGTTGTTTTGGTTAAACGGCTTATCCTAGGTTTTTGCAATTCGGTACCTACAGTGACAGTATTGAGTAAGATGTATCGTTAGGTGTCTCTCGTTTGACTTTGAGTTGCTTTGTTAGGGAGATATTTAGCCATTTAGGTATTTTAAAGATTTACCAAAAACTCCCAACCGGTGTGATAATTGAAAAAAAGTAATTCCACACAAATTACCAGGAATATTTATGTAGCTGGCAAGATTTGTGTTTTCATTAGTTTTCTCAATCCAGCATTTGGTCAAACGTGATCCTAGCAGGAAATGGAATATCTCTGAAACGCGTGGTTTCTAAATCGATCTTTCGATTTCACTCTTTCTTGCTAGGACACGTTTAGAAACGTGATTCTAGCAGGAAGTGTTTTTGTGAAATATTTCAGCCCCCGTGTACAAATTCTGAAATTTCGGTCACATTTATATCTAACAACACACTAAATATGTGCATACTCAGAATCTCGTACTTTCTTGCTAGAATCTCGGTCACCTTACAATTTATGTATTGGTAGTTTGTGTTCGCTTTCTTTGTGCACTCGCTTAAACAAGTCTAGGATGCTGATTGTTGTTTCTCTTGAGGCAGCCACCACTGGTTGGTGCTGTCCAATGATACTACAGCAATAACAGGCTGGTTTCGTCGCGAGTGTGTGACTGAGTGTCGTGTTATATCTGCGAGATTCACTGGCCCACTACTGCTAAGCAAGTACATAAATGGTGGAGGCGCATCCAAACTACATTTACTTCGCGTGAAGAAAGAGAGGAACCTTAATTACTTCCTCAAAACTCATGAATATTCAGAGTAAAATTTATTTGCAAAAATAATAAAAATTCGAAATGAACATAGTTAAAAATCATGTAGAAAATATAACTATCAAAATATAATGCAAAAGCATCAGGGAATACAGGATACAATGAGGGCCTGTCAAAGGAAAGTAAAGAATATTGAGGAAATTTTGATTTATTATTTCCACATAGTTGTGTCCATATTGCGTTTCAACAGCTCAGTAGGTAGTGTTTTCTGTAAACAAAATTATCAAGTTCAGTTCTATATTCCGCGCCAAATTAAGGTTCCGATCGGGAGTGGAGTGCTACGGTTTGACTTTATCAATAACAATGCAAAAAGTAAGATATTTCATTTATTTATTCACCGTATTACAAAAACAGTTTACCATATGTACAACTGGAAAGAGTTACAATACAATGTTTCCTTCTCGTACTTTTGTGATTGAAATAGCCTCTCCAGAGCCCGATGAGGCCCCTCCGTCTCTGCCGAGAGAGCGTGCGGTGAGAGCGGAGCGACCGTGGCGGAACCGGGGCGGCGGCCATGTGGCCAGGCTTATCTCTACGTTAATATTAAACTTATATTGATACGTCTATTATAGTATAAGGTGTATTTCATTAATTAAACTAAAACGAAAATACCGGTCCAAATAAAGAGTTCCAATAAAAATCGGCACAGAGCGGTACTTAGGAGGCTCCTCCTAATACTCACACCATATAAATATCGCAATAGAACGCAGGACAAAGTATCAGAACAGCGCAGCCTTAGATGAGGTTGGCCACGTCATTGGGCATTTCCGTGATAGTTGTGTGGTAGAAGTCCTCAATGTCCTTCAGGGCTCTCTTGTCTGTCTCCGTGACGAAATTAATCGCAATTCCTTTACGACCGAACCGACCGCCGCGACCGATCCTGCAAACAAACACCACACATTTGTACAAAACCAAAAGCACAAACAAACAAGCCGGTACATGGCACCTATTCAGAAAAACTCCTAGGAGTATGAAAGGAAATTTAAAATAAAATAGTTTTGCTAATCATCATTAACCATGCCAGCAAGCTTATTAGATAACCACGTCATTAGCACTTCGGCGAACGTGTCGTGCATGTAGCACTATATCATATCGTCCAAATAGTTTAAAAAACGGCAATTTGAAAACAAGAACTCGTCATCTTATGATGACGTCATATCTATCCATATATTCCGTGAGCAAATTAACGCGCTTGCGCGAAATCCCCAGTGCCGCTTGAGGAAGACTCATTCTTTCAGATGCATTATATGCACATAATTACTGCTTTACGCTGACCGTAATATCAGATTCCTTCATTCAATAATCAGGGTCTCAACAAAATGTGCAAAATATTTTGAGCAATGTACAGTGCGTACAGTTATGTAATGGATATAACTAATCGAAATTCAAATAGGTAATCGATATTAGGTTTAGGTTCTAGGCCTTGTCTATCAGTCTATCAGTCAGTTTAGCGTTTTTTATTAACCCCTTGGCAGCTTTCATAGGTTTTGAACTTTTTTACCAAGCATTGAGGTTCAAAATCGCAGGACATTCATTATGGCCGCCCAATTAACGCCGGCTATATAAACTGACGGATTCGCAGACAATGCACAACCTAAACCTGATATCAATTGTACCTATATGAATTTCGATTTAGTAATGTATTACTGTACTATACACAATCTACTTTGCACAAACGTCATTAGAGCCAGGTGCCTTCTCAGCTCGCCCGGATACTAAGCATATGAAAAAGCTTCATGAAAGGCAAGTACGTTTAGACTTGGTCGGCCCTACGGAGCCTCAACCTGTGCCCTACCAGTGCCATCCCATTCGGGAACAGGCGTCACACTTGTCAGCTCAAATGTTTAACTAAACAGATAATCTAACTAGATCTCAGTCAGTTGTTTAGTGTACCTGTGTATGTAGTTCTCGCGGTTGGTGGGCAAGTCGTAGTTGATGACACAGGAAACCTGCTGCACATCGATGCCACGCGCCAGCAGGTCCGTGGTGATGAGCACGCGCGACGAGCCGGTGCGGAACTGGCGCATGATGACCTCGCGCTCGCGCTGGTCCATGTCGCCGTGCATGGCCGAAACAGTGAAGTCGCGCTCGTGCATCGACTCCGTCAGCCAGTCCACCTGCACAACAAACTTATTAGACTAAAGATATACATACAGCGTCAGGCCTAGGTTTCGCTTGACTCGGCTTCCTCATAATAACTATTCTATAATTGATTATTTTAGATTGCTTTTGGTTTTCAAGCCTTCGCTTCTTATAACTATCTAGTGTAGTTCCCACAACATAGGGGTGATAGTGCAGGGCCAGAAGCAACAAACACATGTATGTGCGTGTATACAAATGTTTATGTTGTATACAAGGTGACATTTAATTAGCTGACCATATTTTGGGGAATGATGGCACCGATCATTATGAACAACTTTCCCAAAGTAACATATGGTCGCAAATGAAAATAATTTTTTGGCCCTCAGTGCATTGACCCGATCAGCTGACTACTACAAGTTACTATGGGAGACCCAATATTTCTTTTTGTTTACGACCATATGAAAGTTGTTCATAATCATCGGTGCTATCATTCCCCAAAATATGGTCAGCTAATTAAATGTCACCTTGTACATTGTGCATAAGATATGTTAACAAACACAGACCATACATAAAAGTAGACACCATAAGCACCCCAATATGTATGCGAGCGAACCAACTGTGTCAATTATTTGATAAAAAAATACGTCTTGTCAGTTAGAAGTCCTACCAAATAAACTTTCTGAGTCATCAGAACGACTGAGAGGTGGTGCAATGCATCAACATATGACACGAGAAGTAGGTGCATTTGCGAGAAGTAGGTGCATTTGCAGCGTCTACCCGAGAGTAATGGTCTTCTTTGTCTACATACAAAGTTATGTTAATTTAAAAATAAACATTTATGTACAAGCACATACATAGCTTTTGTCCCCTACAATAGGATACCCTGTGTCGTGGGAATCAAAAACAGCGACTTCATACACATATAAACATTCAAGACCTGCGGATTGTTTTCTTCCTGCCGGGATTCGAACCTGGGCCCTCACGCTTGGTGGGCAGTGCCTCAGATTGCAACGCCACAGAGGTTGTCACCCAACCTATTCCATAACAAAGCACAATAGTCGAGAAGTAGTAATTAGCATAGTGGGTGCATACCTTGCGGCGGGTGTTGCAGAAGATGACGGCCTGAGCGATGGAGAGTGTGTCGTACAAGTCGCACAAGGTCTCCAGCTTCCACTCCTCCATTTCAATTGAGATAAAGAATTGTTTAATACCTTCCAGGGTGAGCTGAAATAGGGAAAGCACTTTTGTCATTATCTTTGGCTTTTTGGGGAATCATACAGAAGTGACATTATGTATGAAGAAACAGACAGTGTCATGCCTGTTCCCATAAGGGGAGGTAGACACACAATTTTGTTGATGGTTAGCCAGTTATTCAATACGCCATAATGCATGACAGGGGGCTAGCCCATTGACGCAGCTAAAATATTAATAAATTTTTCTTTAAATGTGCTGATTAATTTGAATTAAGGAATGATTGGATTCAATTAATTCAATGCTCTTGGCTCCAGAGAGGTGGCTGACCCACTGTCACAGAAGAACACTGCCTCAAGAGATGACTTAGCTACATGTGGATTTAAACCTGTGGCCTCCCTCCTGCCTGCACCCAATATGGTAAAATGTGTGACAGTATACATATGAATTAATGTGACAAAAAAAGTATTTGTGGTGTGATATATTCACACAAGACAGTGGGTTCATATTCTTGAGAGCATTGGCTCAGGTGTCCCGCTATGCACAATATGCTTTTAGGAGCCACTGGTGTCCCATCTGTGAACCTCACTGAGTTTCTTTATTTTAATACCTTTTAGAAAACAATGATGACACTAACCAAGAATCCCTGAAATAATTAAGATTCCTAATATATACATTTTAATAGGTATAGATAGTCGATAGAACTCACTCACCTCCTCTTTCTGGACGAGAATACGAATAGGTTCCCTCATAAAGCACTGGGAAACTTCCAATACATCATCGGGCATTGTAGCAGAGAGTAAAATGACTTGCACATCAGCAGACAACATCTTGAATACATCATGGATCTGATCCTTGAATCTGTAATGTAAAAATGCAAATTATAAACAGAGAAGGGATATTTAATAATCAGGATAGCACAATCTGAGGAAAGGGCATTTCTATGATAAGGTCACATTAATAAATGATTAATGTTTTCCTAACCTATCAATGCTCAATCTGAAATCTATTGTATTGAATAAAAATTAAATATCTAATTTGTTTGCAAAACCAGTTCACTAATTAGTGCACCCATTTAGGGGACACAGTCCTCAACTTAGGTTGAGCTATATTGCCTTGACAACTCAATATCAAAGAGAATCATCACAAAATCTCAAAACCATCACAATTTACACTACTAGCCAAACCACATGTTTAATTAGTTTTTACTGGAACACTTTTATTTTCCCAGTTGTTAATTAAATACTGGGATGGATAAATACATGTTTCATGACTCATTCATGAAGACCTGGGGGGATACCACATCTTACGCCGATTCAGATTATGAACCTAATTAGATCCGCAAACTTACTGTGACCATCTTAAAACAAGTTTTGGTATCAGGTAAATAAAGCATTATGGTGAATTGGAATGGAAATGGTTGCCATGGGATGTTCTTTATTTTGAACTTAATTAGAATGGGTAAAAGATTGTGGTAACCCCTCTGTAGTCATGAAACACCAATTAGGTTTTATTGTTAGTAATTTTTCAACACAGTCTGCACTCACCCTCTAGACAACATCTCGTCAGCTTCGTCAAGAACAAACAGCTTGATCATGTTAGCACGCAGAGCACGGCGAGAGATCATGTCGAGGACACGGCCCGGAGTGCCCACCACCACATGGACTCCACTCTCCAGCTGGCGCATGTCCTCACGGACATTGGTTCCACCAATACAAGCATGGCATTTAGCATTCAAATGATCGCCAAGAGCTATCACCACCTACAATCAATCACAATTTCACTGTAAGTTTACAAGCTTCACCAGGCATGTGAGATTATAATAAGCATACCAATCACACAGATTTTATCTGCAGATCTCAGTAAAAACAGATGGTTTACCTTCACAAACAACAAAACCGTAGCAAATCAATAACAAAATAAAGTTACCTTCTGAATCTGCTGAGCCAGCTCACGGGTGGGGGCCAGGATGAGTGCCTGGCACTCACGCACATTGCAGTCAATTTGTTGCAAAATTGAAATTGAAAATGTAGCAGTCTTGCCAGTTCCAGACTGGGCTTGGGCTATGACGTCACGTCCTTGGATGCAGGGCATGATAGCGCGCTGCTGGATCGCGGATGGCTTCTCGAAACCATACGCGTAGATTCCTCTCAGGAGTTCCTCCTTCAGATTCATGTCATCAAAGCTTTCCACGACCTGATGCCAGTTAGTATCGAGCGGACCCTCCGGCTCCATGCCGGGAGGTCCATCGTAAGTCGGCTGCTCCTTAGAAGGACCATTCTTGGAATCCTCCGGCCAATCGTCAGTAGTACTGTGAATGAGAACGTTGTTTTGTTATGTACAGGAATACAAACAAGTCACGGATATGTATGTATTAACCCCTGCCTGTATTTACAAGGAAATATATCAAAGAATTTTCTATTCGTTCATGATAAATCAGAAAAAATCTCGGCATGAGAACTGTCAAATCGTTAGGAGTGTACTGTATCGGCAGCACTGGAGCAAAGAGATAGCGAGCAAAATTAATGCAAATATACTCAAATCGCTAGGGGCTTTCTACAAAAAGTATACAGCGAAAAAACACGTGCGCGATGCAGAAATAAGATGAAGTTCTTGAACCAGCGCCATGTTGGCAATTGGCGACCATGAAAGGGAATTGAAATACAGCGAATATCGGAAAAATGGTTCAATAAAAAACTACTTCATGAAATAGGACAGTTGCTACGAAATGCTTTTATGTAATATTACCTAAATTCAGTGAGAATTAACAGAGAAACAGAACTTACCTTCTTTCAGGTGAATAAGACATGTTCCAATCGCGGTTGCTGAACGGAAAAGAACTAGCAAGGTCAAGTTGGGTTTGAATAGCAAATATTTATGTCGAATATCCAGAAAATGATCAGAATTTGTAAAAGTTTATCGATTAAATTTTAAGATAAAATAATAAGATTTTTAAGCGTACTAGGTAATTTAAAAAACTGCTATATCACTGAAAGACAATGAATAAAAATTATTGGAAGGTAAAACAACGGAAATACGTCATATACATGATTATGTTGTTCACACTGTTTAGGCAGCGTTTACATTAGTTAAAAATCATACAGACAATGATATGACAACCAAAACCGGTAAATTTGGATTTTAATGAGAAATTTTCTGACCGAGTGACAAAAATGTCATTTACGTTTCGTCAATTTAAGGCTTCGCCACACCAAACAAAGAGCGTGCATACGGCGGCAACAACGAATTTGTAATACAGGGAATACCATGTAACCCGTCACATCGAAAGCAGCGCGGGAGCCGCGCGCAAAGCCGCAAATCCCGCGGGTCGATGTCAGATCAGCGGCGGGGCGTTAGAGACACGACGCGGAAGCGCAACGGAAGTCACGCGCGCCGTTGCTGTTTTGTTAGCACCACTAACCACCTATCGATCGCACCGCCTATATAGAGTTTAGCTCGGCATTTACGGGGAGTTTGACGGGATGAAAATGATGGGTAGGTGAGGGATAGAGCAATTTACATCGCACAGCTCTATCCCTCAACTACCATTTAGTTCACCCCAACAAACTCACCATTCATGACGAGCTTTTGTTCTCTTAAAATTCTTACCATGTACCTTCTACGTATTTGTGTGTAATCCTAAAAACAAACTTGAAATGAAAAATAAAAGTATTGCTACTCAGCCATACAATGAATTGTTTTTATTTAAACATTTAATCATTATAAACAAAAAAGAATAATTCATTAAATGGTTTTAAAATCGCGGGCAATTAGTGTTGGTAAAAGTGTAGGTAGTTGTATATTTTTTTGAATAGTAAAACAAGAATAACACATTGTATATTTCGTTTTTTTTTTTAAATAAGATACAGAAGATAAGGCACAGAATACAATAACATGTTATATACGATATAGGCTAAATATAAGGATACTGATTATAAGACACAGAATACAACATTTTAACAAAATAAAAGCAAAAGAATTCATGGCGTGATAGAAAAAAAGTATAAAATAAAACAATTTTCCCCCAACTGTGTCATCAACCTTACTTGCATAGAGGCTAATTGCATGCGGTTAAGAAAGTTCCCCTATCCATGTCATTTTCACCGGCTCGTTGAAATTTTATTAAATCCGTGCCTAATACAGCTAATTTTACATACATACAACAAGGCAGTAAACCTGAGCAATATTCTATTAGTAATCGGGTATCGAATACCTTCAACACTGTACACCAATTTCGATGCGTAGGTATTTTCGTTGTAACCTGAAATTCAAACACATATTACGACTTTGTTTTAGAAAAATAAGTACTACTTTCACCAAAATACTATCCTGTAACAACACTAGCACAAGTCACTAGCCTTGATTTCATTAATTTGTATTAAAAAATACATAAAATCAAAGCAGAGAAGAAATCAACCGCGAACTAAATTCACTCACCACGTCGCAACTGGCTTCCACGTTGCTCTTAGAGCGAGGAGGATGGAAAAGAGAAAGAAACATGAATGCTAGCTGTAGGCATATGACCAGTGCAACTACATTTTTGTCAACGAGTCTTTGCGGTAGAGTTTTCATTCCAGGCGCAGTATCCGTCCAAAAATTGTTGGTATGGATTATATATACGCGTGCAAGCGGTTAAGTAATTACATACAAACAGATCTATCTGCTAGGTAGTAGTAGATAAAAGAAGGTACATGGTAGTCCATTTCAAGAAAAACAAATCTTGTAGGTAAATCTCTTTATTTGTTGGTAATAAGCTGTTCGGTTATGGCATCGTCGTAGCGGTACCTAATATTAAAAACCTACCTAAACATCATATCTCCTGTAAAGCTAGATATTCATGGGCAGTTTGAGGTTTTGAACATATGAAATTGATCGTAGGCTCATAAAAACGGTGTGAAATGCGGCGATGAAATATTTGTCTGACGATAACCACAAATTTTCCGGACGCATCGGCCGTTTACCGCCCGAGGGCATCATATGATGTCCTCGGGTGTTCATAAGATTTGGTCATAAGATTTAGGGCGGCTCCCTCCCGCGAGACTGCAGCGTGGCTCCAGCGAGACAGCAGAGCGGCTCCCGCGAAACTGCAGCGCGGCCGTATGGACTGCGGAGCGGGGTCAAGGAATTATTTGTTGCCTTATGCCCGCGGCGTCAGCTCGGGGGGTCACGTCCCCCCCCCCCGTCTAAACGTCTAAACGTTTATTGTTGGTTTATCTGGGGTCTAAATCCTATCAGTTAGGGTGCATTAAACTATGGTTTAAATCCTGTCTGTTATGGTGAATTAAACTTATTATTTATTAATTTTATTGTAGAAGCGTATACATTGTCCCATAAAAGAACTGCTAACTTTTGTGAGTCAGATAATTGGAAAAGAAAGTTTATGTTTATTTCTAGTTTGCACATTGTGGCGGCTATCAATGGTTTTGAAGCTACTAATATTTTTCCTCACATACATTATGTTTTCATAGATATATTGACTTGCAACTGTTAGGATGTTGATTTCTTCTAAGAAATCTCTCAGAGATTCTCTATTACATAGCTTATAAATAAATCGGATCGCTCTCTTCTGCAAAATGAAGATGGTCTCAATGTCAGCAGCCCGTCTCCATAGTAGTATGCCGTAGGACATAATGCTATGGAAATAACTAAAATATACAAGCCTAGCAGTTGCAACGTCAGTCAATTCCCTGATTCTTTTAACCGCATATGCTGCGGAGCTAAGTCTTTGTGCTAATTTTACAATAAGGGGACCCCACTGTAATTTGACATCAACAGTGATGCCGAGAAATACAGTTTCATCTACTAGTTTTAGTTTTTCTTTCCCCAATACAATGTTACTCTCACCTTGCCTTACATTAGGTAAAGTGAATGTTATGCACTGTGTCTTTTTTGAATTCAGAAGCAAGTTATTGGCAGTAAACCAGTCTAGTACTCGCAAGAGAGCATTATTTGTTTCCTGTAAGTCATTTTCCTGTGTCCTAATTTTAAAAATTAGTGACATGTCATCTGCAAATAATACTATCTCTGGCATGTTTTGTACCATGAATGGTAAATCATTTACGTATACGAGGAAAAGGAATGGACCCAGAATAGATCCCTGTGGGACTCCCATCTTCACCTGAGAACACGACGATTTTGTCCTATTAATATCAGCTTTTCGAACCCTCCCTTCTAAATACGATCATAAGCTTAGAGCTATTGCCTTTTATGCCGTAGTGTTTTAGCTTTAAGAGCAATGTTTCGTGGTCTACACAGTCAAATGCCTTGGACAGGTCCCTACGATCTTCCCACACATTAAAAAAACGTTTAACTAACATTACTCCAGCATCTTTTGTCGACCGCCCTTTAGGAAATCCAAACTGCTGGCTATGGAGAATTTGATGCGCATTAAAGTGCGCCAGTAACTGACCCAATATGATCTTCTCAAATATTTTACTCAATTCGGGTAGAACCGAAAGGGGTCTGAAATTTGTAGGGCCATCCCTATTGCCGTTTTTAAATAAAGGAACTAGCCTGCTGTGTTTCATGAGATCAGGGAAAGTACTCTCATCTACACATTTATTGAAGATTTTAGCTAAATGAGGAGCAAGTTCGTCGATCACCGAGCTGATAATTTTTACTGACATGCCCCAGAGATCCTCGGATTTTTTCAAATTTAACAACTTAAACGCTTTAATTATGCCACAGGGCACAATATATGCGAATTAGAAATATTGATTGCACTTTTGAACATAGACTTTTAAAAATGATACAGCAAGATCCGGAGACGAGTCTAAAGAAGCCGAAGTAACAATTGAACATTTTTAAAGAACTGTTCAAATGCGGCCGCGATGTCATCGTAAGAAGTTATTAGTTTATCTTCAATCTTAAGTAAATAGCTACGGTCTCCTGATTTTGTTTTACCTTCTTCTCTATTTATGATATTCCAAATTGTTTTACTTTTTTGAATATAATTTTACATGTTGAATAAAAATTGGGTCATGTGTAGATGTTTTTTTGCAATAAATTGCATAAAGTGAATCCCTACTTTTACGAATTCCTTTTGTTGCCCATTCATTAAACCCTACTTTACTATTGCTATTTGTAAGTTTATGTAATTTAATATTTTTTTCAAAACTATTTGAAAGTTTGTTGATTAAGTCCGTATAGTGATCATTCGCTTTTTGAGTATTATTTTGGGTAGGTAAGCTACTTTGTAAATCTTGTTTAAATGAATCTTTTTTTTTTGTTGTGATTGGCCTACACAAGACTAGTTCCAGTGATTTCGAATCTACTTCTAAGTTATTTGCCCACTGTGATCAGACTTTAAACAATTTATACATTTCTTAAAAATTTCGCAACTATTATTGTTTCGCATTATTAATTTAGTATGCAACGGGGAGTCCACCAGCAAGTCTATATTGAAGTCACCGCAAATTACCACTTCTTTGTTACTACTAGAAGCTATTCTCAAGACATCCTCCAATACTGATTCAAATATACTATAATAACTGGTAGGGGGTCTGTATATGCTGACTACAATGTGTCTACCAAGTTCATCACACGATATTTCTGTTACTTTCTCAACAGAAAGTCTGCAAATATCCTTGCGCTCCTTAAATTTTTGGCCATTTTTAACCAGTACTAAGGATCCTCCGTGTATTGCAGACTTTCTATTGAAGCAGCTGGCTACTTGATAGTTGTTTACCAATAAATTCATTTTAGACTCAAGTAGCCAGTGTTCTTCTAGGAATAGTATGTCTACGCTGTATTGCTCAAAGAATAGTTCTAGCTCTAGTAATTTGCCAGAAAAGCCACCTTGTAAGTTCTGATCGACTAAAACCAATTGCTTTATAGTGAACTTTTCTGTTGTCTGCCCTGACAGTTTAAATGGAGGGTCAAAGTTAATTTACTTACATTTGTCTTGGCTGTTTTTAAAACCTCAGCGTACAAAGGCTTAGTATAATTATTTCTACATTCGTCATTTCCTACTGGCACCCTAATTATTTTCTCAACAATAACAGGGTCATAAATATTGTATGCCAATAATTTGGCAATCTGTCGCTTAGATAACACAGGTACATACATTGTATCCCTAGTCAGTATAAAATTTCGAATAAACTTATTCGTATCAAAATATAATACTCGTTAATATAGTACCAAAGGTCAAGTTATACATAAGCTGGTTGAGTCTAGAAATCCGGTCATTTTGTGCCTCTGTTAGAGCTTTGGAATAGAGAAAACCACACAGAATAATTTTCCTTGCCCGGAGAGATACTATAGATTCAAAGCAATTAATAAAAAAACTTGTTGAACTCCTGTGCTGTTCCCCATTTGTAATACAATAATTGTATTACTGTCATACTCCCTATTAAGCATGCAGTTTACTATCTGCATGTAAGATGCATCAGGCATGTAGAAAACATGTGTATACATGTTTTCTACATGCTGCCGTAAGTTATTCTGTAGCTTGATACCTAAACCTACACCTAATTTATCTGGGTACACTATTGACTTGAAGGCACCATTTTCAACTGAATTGCTGGTGGTTGTTGATCGCCAATCTAAGGCATCACAGGTTGACGTGTTGCTATGGCCTGTGGTTCCATTTGATGCTACCGATGGACCGCATGCCTTGACTACATGTGGCTGTGCTGGATCCCGCAGTATAGAGGGTCATTTTTCTGCCTCGACACCTTTCTCCTCCACGCTCCATGCTCCATAACGCTATCTTCAAAATTGACATGAAAAGTAGCCACAATAACCTACTCTAGCCAGTCGTTTTTGTTTGCATACGCTTCGCTCCGCTCCGCTCCGGTTTAGCTTCTTCAACGTTCTAACCTAACCTATAACCCGATTTAAAAGTAGCCACAATAATCTACTCTAGCCAGTTGTTTTTGCTTGTAAATATCGAGAGAACAAGAAAATAGAACATTCGCGAAACTACTAGAAAACGGAATGGCGTCATGAACGCGGCCATTTTGGTTGGCCGCCCAACCAATAACGTGGACAACGCCCCAATACGAAAAAAATACTAAATTAACTTTGATTGACGTAATAGTAGTTTATGTGACAGCTACATAATGGAGGGCATTAAAACTCGAGAGTGGGTTTATGAAACGAGCCGAAGGCGAGTGTTCGATCCATACATTACGGAAATTGAGGGTAGTGAATGATTTGCCGCTGCCCGATATGTTTGAACCACCTACCCTCGATTTGGCGTGAAAAAACGGTGGAAGGAACGGTCGTTCAGTTCGCTTCAAGCAGCCCCGTGGTGCACTTGAATTTTGAGCCTCAAAGGACGTTCCTTACATTACTTGCTCCGTGAGCTTTTGTTATTTCCTACATCTATCTGCCGTGCAGTTTATCTATTTGTGTGTGTTATTGTACGGACTTTACACCAGCACTCAGCAGCTCCGATCTACCAGCGCCAACTTGGATTTGGTTGGTGAAGGCATTGAAGGTAAGTGGTAGATTAATTTGCTTCCTCTTTTCTGTGTGTTTGGATCGTTCGTAACTTTACATCGCATCATCCTACCTAATTAGTATATTTTATTCTATTATACAGTCCACAACGCTCCTCTTGAAGTGTTTGGTGAAACACCGAACATTTTTTGGTCCATCTTCGCTGGATATTTATTATACATCTTATATATTTAATATTAATAATTATATATTTTACCCCTCTATCCTTATACAAGCCGTGCTTGTTTAGAATTTGGTAAATTCTAATTCTAATTTAACGTATTTTTCTAACGTATTCAATTCAAAATGGCTACCGACAAAGCCCCATCAAAAAAGGAGTTAGAAAATATAAAAAGCCTTAACAGAAATATTGCCATGAAGCAGAGATTATTCTCGCAAATACAATTTCTATATGATCTATCCACTAAATTAGATTCTCAACCTGGTGATATAGAAATGTTCCTTTTGCGTGCCTCAGAGATTGAGTTGTTGCGTGAAAACTTTGAAAAAACTTGCATGGAGATTTATGTGATACAATTGGACTTAGATCCTGATACGCAATTTAATCATAATGAGCTAAAGAGTTTTGATAAATTGTATTTCAATGTAAAATTGTGTTCATCTAAGTTTGCACCCAAAATGGCGGCTGTTCCGCCAAGTGGTCAAGCGATGACCAGTCAATCAAGACCGCGCCTTCCGAAAATTGATCTTTTTCAATTTGACGGCGATATTGAAAACTTTACCACTTTCTATGAGACATTTTGCTCTTTGGTGCACAATCAGACGGAAATCTCAAATATTGATAAGTTTCATTATTTATTGTCTTGCACTTAAGGTTCTGCACTTAATATTGTAAGAAGTATGCCAATTACGTCTAGTAATTACGAGGTGGTGTGGCAGTCGCTACTCGATAAATATCAGGACAACAGAATGCTCCTAGGTAAATACCTAGACAAAATACTAAGTTTCCCGGCTTTAAAAACAGAATCTCCAGCAAATTTAAATAGTTTTATTGAAACTTTCGATCACTCATATAGGGCAATTAACGCCTTAAATATTGATAACTTGTTAAGCTATTTATTTTGCCATATTGCTTTGCGGTCACTCGATCCTAATACAAAAAAGTCATTCGAGATGAGCAACGACCAAAAGACGATACCTACTTACGAACAACTAATGAACCATATACAAAAACAAGTAAAAGTGTTGGAACATTCGCAATTTACCAACATCAATTATTCTAACTCACTAAACAAAAATACTGTTTCGCATAATGGAAACAAACGGTCGAGCGCCTCAAACAATCGACGCGCCTATTCACAATCGACATCGCAAAATGCCGACAGTCAAGATTGTGTGCATTGCGGCCAAAACCACATGATATTCCGATGTGTTCAATTCCGTGAATTGTCACCCACTCTAAGAGTCAGCCGTGCTGATCATCTCAACCTGTGTCACAATTGCCTAAAGCCTAATCATGTATCAGCCGAGTGTAACAGCAAATTTAAATGTTTTATGTGCAATCGGCGACATCATACGCTGCTACACATCGAGCCTAGTAGCAAACCGGTTCCGCAGTCAGCCTTCCCGAGAACGACTGATAACGCTAGTGTAGGTATGCATTCTAACCTGACGCACTCGTCGAACGGAAACAATAAAAATTATGTTGTGCTATTAGGGACAGCTGTAGTCAATGTCGTGGATGCATTCGGAAGCGAGCAACCGTGCAGAGTACTTATAGATTCAGGTGCTCAGTCGAATTTTATAACAAACAATTGTTTAGAACGGCTAGGGCTGTCACGACAAAAATGTCCTTATAATATTTATGGTTTAACCGGAAATAATGTAAAAAACTTCGGGATGGCGTCATGCACTGTTAAGCCACGACATTGTGGCAATCCTAAATTTGATATCGATGCAATAGTTTTATCTGAATTAACTGCAAATTTGCCTACGGTAGAAATCCCAGAGGAAGTATCCTATAAATTTAAAAATTTACTTTTGGCGGATCCTTTCTTTTACAAAAAAAAACCCATCGATATTATTTTAGCGGGCGATATATTTCCGCACATTTACGATGGCAATAAAATCATTTTTCACAATTCATTGCCCACTGCACTCAGCAGTATTTTCGGGTACGTTTTATGCGGAAAAATAGAAGTACTGTGTACTTCTGATGATGGTGTCACTAACATTGCAACTTCTTGCAACCTGGTGTCGTACACCGCCGACAGTGATACCATCAATACTCAACTTCGGGCGTTCTGGGAAATAGAGGAGTCACCGTGTGACAACCCTATCGACCCACTCGATAAACTCGCAGAAGAAATCTATTCGGAGCAACACCACCGCGACGCTAGCGGTAGGTACGTAGCCCCTCTTATGTTAGATCCGAACCGCGCACCCCTAGGCGAATCACGTAACCTCGCCATGCGTAGGTTTCTTAATCTCGAGCGACGTCTCGCTCAAACTCCTAGCTTGCATGCAGCTTACGGTGAGTTCATGCGCGAGTATGAACAGCTGGGCCACATGCGTCCGTACAACGGCACTGAACCCAGTAGATATATGATACCACATCACTGTGTTGTACGAACTTCCAGTTCTACGACGCCCGTCAGAGTGGTATTTGACGGCTCGGCAGGTACTTCCAACGGTATATCGTTAAATGACACTCTTCTTACGGGTCCAAAACTACAACAAGACATTTTAAAAATAATTTTCAACTTTCGGCTTTTTGAAAAATGCTTTACGGCCGACATAGCCAAAATGTACAGACAGGTACTCATCAAGCCCGCCGATCGTAGCTACCAACATATTTTCTGGAGGGAGTCGCCATCGGAACCGGTTCAAACGTTTCGTACGTTTGACGACAAATACGTACGGGTTACGCAGCGCACCGTTCATAGCTGTCCGCACGTTGCAGCAGCTGGCGCACGATGAACGCGCCCGGTACCCGCGAGCTGCCGACGTTCTCGTCAACGGTTTCTATGTCGACGATCTTCTCTGGTCTACTCGAAACGTTTCCGAAGCCAGCATGTTGCAGGACGAGCTCGTAGCTCTCCTAAAATTGGGCGGTTTCGATCTTCGAAAATGGGCCAGTAACTCGCCTGAGTTTCTGGACAGGGTTGAAACCGATCGGGCCGTCGCTATAAACTTTAGTGACGACAGCCTATGTTCTCCTATTAAAGTGTTAGGATTAAAGTGGTCGCCTACTCATGACTGCTTTTCTTTCGAGTATAACATGAAAGACAATACTTTCACAAAACGCTCAGTCTTGAAATTGTTAGCGAGCATATTTGACCCTGTTGGGTTTATATCTCCGTGTACCTTTCTCGCGAAATGCATAATGCAGGACTTGTGGAAGTTAGATCTCGGCTGGGACGAGCAACTGCCTTCTGAGCTGCGCGACAAGTGGTCTTGCTTCATAAACTCACTGTCCAGTCTCTCCGAGCTACGAAGAGAGAGACACATGCTGACACCCGGGTTCGACAAGGTGCACATAATTGCATTTTGTGATGCATCGAGTCGTGGGTTCGCGTCGAATCTATATGTTCGTAGTGTCGGGCAAGACGGTGAGGTTAAGACTAGACTACTTCTTAGTAAAAGCAAAGTCGCGCCGATCAAACCTATGTCCATTCCGAGACTCGAGCTCATGGCTGCCGTGCTCTTATCTAAGCTTGTCTTGTTTGTGAAACAAAGCATTCAAAATATTCAGTTCGAATTGACCGCGTTGACCGACTCGAGTGTCGCCCTGGCATGGTTGCAAACGGCACCATATAAATTAAAAACATTTGTGTCTATTCGGGTGGCGCAGGTGATCGACGTAGTCCCGCCGAACTGTTGGTATCACGTGAGAAATGAGAACAACGCAGCTGACATGTGTTCCCGCGGCACCATGCCGGCCCAGCTCGTAGCTGACGCCGAGCGATGGTTGCACGGTCCGACTTGGCTATCTGATGACGTTCATCAGTGGCCAATCAGTACATTTTACGTTACTGATAAAACAGACATCCCTGAATTAAAATCTAACGTTGATACCTATTCAATGCCGACACAAAACGTCTGTAACGAAGAAGACGATATTAATAAAACGTTCGAAACGTTTTCAACGTTCCGTCGCCTACAGCGTGTTATCGCATGATGCTTGCGATTCGTAAACAATGCCCGACGGTCGAAACAAACTCGAACGCTCGGTCCTCTTTCAACTCTCGAATTAAATGCGTCCCATGACGTAATAATAAAATCTACACAAGAAAAACATTTTGGTAGCGAATTAATAAAACTACAAAATAATAAATTTGTACCGTCGCTACGAAAATTGTCACCCTTCGTGGATCCCCGTGGGTTCCTCAGGGTGGGGGGTAGAGTCTCTCAGGCCGATCTACCTTACAACACTAAACATCCTCTTCTATTACCTAAAAATTGTCATACTACAACTTTATTGATAGAACATTTTCATAAAATGTACCTACATGCAGGCCCGCGAACCCTACAAGGCATTCTGTGCAAACGATATTGGATCGTATCTGCGCGTAGCAAGATCCGAAGTGCGTTATCGAAGTGCATTAAATGCTTCAAGTGCAGTCCGTGTACTATACAACCTAGTATGGGTACGTTACCCATTGAGAGATTAAAACCTAACAAGGTCTTTTTTCACGTAGGTTGCGACATAGGAGGTCCATATTACATAAAAGAAAGCTTACGTCGAAACGCTAAAATTCACAAATGCTATATGGCGCTCTTTGTATGTTTCTCAACAAAATGTGTTCACATTGAAGTGTTGAGTGATCTATCAGCAGACTGTTTTCTCGCGACTTTAGATAGATTCGTCGCTCGTCACGGGTTATGTTCGTCTCTGCATTCCGATTGTGGCACTAACTTTATCGCGGCGGCTAAACATCTGCAGGACGTTTGCAAGTTCTACCGCGAAAACAGCGAATCGATCGCTGACGGATGCGCGTCACGACAAATAGACTGGAACTTCAACCCACCTAGTGCCCCCAACATGGGAGGTCTTTGGGAGAGTGGAATCAAATCGTCTAAGCGATTACTTCAGCGTGTGGTGGGTGATAGGTCGCTTACGTTTGAAGAATTAACTACAGTGTTTTGCAAAATTGAGGCCATTCTAAATTCACGTCCATTGTGTCCTCTCTCTGACAATCCAAATGAATTTGAAGCATTAACAGCTGGTCATTTTTTAATCGGACAAAGCTTACTGGCCGTGCCAGAATACAGTTGTGATGAAGTAGCCATAAACCGCCTGTCACGTTGGCAGTGCTTGCAGAAAATCTCCCAAACGTTTTGGAAAAAATGGTCTGATGACTACTTACACACACTGCAACAAAGAGCAAAGTGGTTCACATCTGTTCCCAATATTCAAATCGGCGACTTAGTCTTAATAAAGTCAGAACTGAATCGTCCACTTCAATGGCCGCTAGGCAGGGTGGAGCATCTCCATCCCGGTCCTGATGGCACAGTGCGAGTTGTCACTCTGAGGACGCAAAAGGGCATTTTTAAAAGACCAGTTAACAAACTGTGCCCTTTGCCTTACGCTAATCAAGCACACTAATCAATACTTTTATATATATATATATATATATATATATATAAATCTAATTCACTGACAGACCATATTTAATTTCAATTATTTGTATTCTTTTCATAAACCATCTGTTAAAATACGATAGTTAGGGACGTTCCCTTATAATTTTTATTTTTTTTATATATATATTTTTTGTATCCTCCTTTCACTTTGTACTTGAAATCATCACGATGATTTCGGTGGGGGGTATGTTCGATCCATACATTACGGAAATTGAGGGTATTTGGATTTGGCGTGAAAAAACGGTGGAAGGACCGGTACAACGGTCGTTCAGTTCGCTTCAAGCAGCCCCGTGGTGCACTTGAATTTTGAGCCTCAAAGGACGTTCCTTACATTTTACTTGCTCCGTGAGCTTTTGTTATTTCCTACATCTATCTGACGTGCAGTTTATCTATTTGTGTGTGTTATTGTACGGACTTTAAACCAGCACTCAGCAGCTCCGATCTACCAGCGCCAACTTGGATTTGGTTGGTGAAGGCATTGAAGGTAAGTGGTAGATTAAGCTTCCTCTTTTCTGTGTGTTTGGATCGTTCGTAACTTTACATCGCATCATCCTACCTAATTAGTATATTTTATTCTATTATACAGTCCACAACGCTCCTCTTGAAGTGTTTGGTGAAATACCGAACAGCGAGTTTCATAATAATATCACTCGAGAGTTTTAATGCCTAATTATGTACAGTTACATACACATATGGTCATAATGTGTTATTTTTCAGATAAGGAATGAGTTTTTAACATTATGCTGATAGTAACGTGCGGTTTTTGTACGCAGTAAAGAGGGTTTATGATACGTGTATAGATAAAATAAATAAACAAACATAAGTTGCATGTTAAATGAACGTTTTTATTAAAATAGGTATTATTAAAAAACGATTCTACATTTCCTCCTTCTTTTAGAGAATTCTTATCTTTTCAAATATGCATACAGCGAAACGTAGGTAATGTATTTTCACCACAGACCAGATTTAAACATATTATTTGCGTTTCGTTACATAACTTAACAAAGTATTTTCAGATTTTCAAAAAATCATATCTTAAAAACTATTGAGTTCCGCAACCTGAAACTTTCAGGATTATGATAGAATGACCCCAACTTTACGCTAAAAACGTTTGGATGCCCTAGCGAGTAGGTCATCTGCTAAAGGTGAGCCTTTTCCTTTATCCTACAATATTGTATGACATATTCACACCATCTATTAAATAGATTTAACAATTTATTATCACCTTCGAATTTAGGGATAACATTTTAAATCTCCTTTTGTACTTGCACCAAATTGTCCATGATTATGTACTTCTTTATGTAATTTTGTAATTAACACTCTTAAATTTAATTGTAATGAGAATTACGTCAAAACTTCAATGTTTGCAATAATTTGCACAATTATCTCTACCTATGACTAGACACTTTTACAATAAAGATAGGTGTGGATTAGGATTGGGAAAAACACTTGTGAAGTAACGATTTGTAACTGCTCACTTCAGTTGTCTCTGCATTATCCCTCCTTGAGCAATAGACGATATCTCCTTGCTGCCCGTCCTTGTAGACTGTCATATTAATTTAGTTCGTGGATTACTCGTTGTACTTTTCGGTAAAAACAACGCGGCGGGCGGTGGGCTTTTTAAAAAAGATACGCAAGATTTACTAAGAAAGTGTACTTCTCTCAAAGAGGACTCGTCTAGAACTGACAAATAAAATGGTTATTACTAATAGGTGGACAAGCCATGTCAATCGTCTCTTTGATGATGTAGAGCTTCTATACTAGGAAATCAGAATATTGCATCAGCTTGTGACGTCCCTACTTGGAGAGGAATAAAAAGATTCCAAATAGGTAGCCAACAAGAAATTTTATTTAACGTGGGTTCTCCAAATGTAGTCTGACCCTGGTTACGCAGCAACGAATCTTCCCTGCGGGTTTTGCCGTAGTCGGAGTGCCGCTGACGTCGGAGAAGTAACGGTCCGAATGCAGCCGGAGCAGGGAAGCAGGTTAGCCCGAAGCGGTGTCAGGAACCGGGAAACCGTAGGGTAGCGAGGAAAAGCGGTGATCCCGAAGAGGTGCCAGGAACCCCGAACTGGAATTCGAAACCGTTCCTCCTTTAACATCTGTTACTGCACTCCGTCCGAATGCTCCACCCGCCAAGAAAAGAATAGTGTTGTCGTGGTGGTAACAATCAGAACGGAGTTACATATACAAAGGAAAATACAGTGCTAGGAATAAAAACAAGCAAGCATTCATATTTGTTATCGGCAGACCCCACTTGGGACATTTTACAAATAATCGGACATTCTACAAAATGTCCAAATGTGCAATCTGCCGGTAACATTAATTATTTCTATATATGAAAAAAGGATATTTATTTGTTTATCGGCAGACCTCACTTGGGACATTATGCAAACAATCCGGACATTTTATGAAATGCCCAAATATGAAATCTGCCGGTAACAATCAACAATTTCCACACAAAAAGGTAGCTAGTATAATTTAGTAAGCTGAACATATTTTCCAGACATTCTATAAGAAGCCAAGACACACTAACGCGTGTCTAAAAGCGGGTAGCAATTTGCGTTACAATGCGATGTGAATATCGCGAAATAATAATTAGCGAGTCTAAAAGGAATAAAACGCAACAAGCAATAAATGAAATGAGATGATTCTGGACACAAATGAGTAAGCCCGAAAGTACCTAACGGTAAGATGATTTTAAAACAGTATCTTTCACCACTCACCTCAATCGGGGTTAATATGAAGCACAGACAAAACTAAAACGTAACTACTAGTAGTACGTTATGATTAAACGTAAGTAATAACTGTTTAGAGTCGTTCGTCGGCGTACGGTAAAAAGGGACCGTTACAGAGCGCCAGTAGGACGGACGTGCGTATAGTGCTGAGTGAGTTTTCGGAATGACGCCGGCGCCGCAAAGTCAAGTTGCGGTCACGGCTAGTTAGTTTAAAACGGGCCAATCATAGCAGAGCGAGTGAGTTGTCAACAGTGGAATGTTGCTAGTACAGCGCGTGAAAATTAATACTGTGATTACTAGCCTCATTTGGTAGTTTTATTAAGAGAATTACTACTTAAATTTAAAATAAGACCAGTTAATGATAGAGTGAAGACAACGGTAACTTACAACGTTACAAGCTCTACTATGTGCTGAGACAAGGACTTCACTGTTCTGGATTGACATAACTATGTATTAACTACTTATTTATTGAACATTCCTAAAGTTTATTTTATTTTCAATTTTAGGTAATACTAATACTTGTAATACTAAATTAGAAATACTAGTAATGAATAAAAATCAATATATTAACACCCACCCATTAATTAATTTTCACTCATCTTTGACTAGGTGCTGATATAATACCAGCGTTGCAGGATCTCTTATAGGTCCTATAACACATGCTGAGTCGCAACCTATTCGCTACCGCGATACACACAGCGTGACGTCTCTGTGGCTGCAACATTTTTTAACGTCTTGCTTGCTTGTTATCTCATTTTTTTTCTTTGTTGTATATGTCAATATTTTTGTTCTTGTGTTTTTATTGTTACTGTAGGTCTACCGGATTCTTATGACAAATGGGGAAATAAAAATTTGTTGCGTGCAATACTGGGGAATTTGGATTAAACGATCTTGATACTGTTTAATTTTTATCATGTCTTTAGTATTAATCTTTATTAATCTTCTAAGTCTTAAGTATATTAGGTATATGTATGAATAATGTTGTTATACATCGGGTTCTTAATAGGAAAGCATAGGAAAATATGTCATGAAAAATAAATAAATCGTATATTACTTTATGAATTACTTCATTTGAATCATACTAATAACATTACATCTCATTCAGAAGTAGAAAATGATCCAAAGCACTCCATTTACATTTTTTGTTCTTCATCAGATGATGAAGTTAAAGAGGTATGTATTATAAATCGCTATTCCAGTATTTCAATTACTCAATCTTGCTTGATGAAATCGTTTTCAATTTTCTTTAGATGTTTACAACATTTTCGCTATTCCTTTGCACCAATTTGGGAGAAGGCATCTTCTGTTAATAATTTGATGTCACTGGCAGGCCTGTTTACATTTTTATCAGCAACTTTTTGCTTCATTGTGCCCCTAATCATTTCTATGGGATTCAATGTGCAATGATAAGGTGGGAGTCTTAAAACTTCCTGACCGTGCGACTTTAATACTTGATCTAACTCATATAAGGGCGCAGACATGTTTTGTTACACGCCTTCAAGTAGTTGAAAGATTTCATGATGTAAATCATTTGCGCGAAGCTATTCTTTTTTATCAGAGATACGATTGGCTTGTGTGAGCGGTTTGTTCATCCTTACGGAATGATAACTAGTATTATCCATAACAATTAGTGAGAGTCCTTTCAGATTTGGAATTTGGAAAATCATTCATGTCAGCAGATATACTTGTTGACAACATTTTTGTGCAAAGGCATTTTTTCCACCATCGTTTACAATGATCTACCTCGCTCCAATACTTTTAGATGGACCTGCAATATCTTTGCTTTGCCAGCACTTGTTCACAGAATATGTGCTGTGAATGGAGGACTCATCTAAATAAATCACATCCAATTTATTATACTCTTTAGCTTCGTGGTTTTCATTTATACGCTTCAAAAACTAGTATATTTGTAGTTTTATGTCATCGGTCTCCATCAAAACGGTCCTTTTTGATTGGCTTTTAACATATTAATAACCATTATCCTTAAGCATAAGTCTCTAAAAAATAATAACATTTATCATGTTACTTAAACGATAGCTTAGATCTTACATTAAATAACAAAAAGCCAACAACATGTTCCCTTATGTAGAACCTGTTTAATACACACACCGGCACAATTAGCGGAACAGACAAAAAAGGGAGAAAAACCGGCCAAGTGCGAGTGGGACTCGCGCACGAAGGGTTCCGTACCACCGTTCATTGGAAGCGATGGTGTGGAGTGAATAGTTTGGATTTAACACAGCAAAAAATTGTTTACAAAGTTATTGGTGCGGTTACTTTCACACTCCATGTACGTAACCAGGTGCATCCATAAGTTTGTATGTGGTATTGAAAGAATTGTTGTATGGGAGCCCCCTTAAATATTTCTTTTATCCTGTTTTTTAGTATTTGTTGTTATAGCGGCAACAGAAATACATAATCTGTGAAAATTTCAACTCTCTAGCTAGCTAGGTTCTTGAGATACAGCCTGGTGACAGACGGACGGACGGACGGATGGACAGCGAAGTCTTAGTAATAGGGTCAAGTTTGGAACCCTTCGGGTACGGAACCCTAAAAAAGAGGGAATTTAGAACAATGAGTGTAATTTTGAAACAATATATTATTTAAAATGAAACAACAATTAAATTAACATTTTTTGACATTCCTTTGTAACACCATACTTAAAGTTTGATTAAAATAAAAATTAAATTAAACAAAATGCATTTTTCTTCGATTTTTTAATTATAGAGAAACAGCAGAAAATTCAAGATTTTCCAAAGGTTAACAACAATTTCAATGACTATTCAATATCGAGTGTTTCCTCCTCGTGCTCTGATGAGAGTTTCCATCCGTCTGGGCATGCTGCGGATGATGTTATCAATGGTTTCTTGGGGAAACCTCTGCCATTCTTCAAGTAATGCGTTTTGCAACTCGTTGAGATTATTGGGAGGTGGCATTCTTGGCTTTACACTCCTCTTTAGCAAGTCCCAGACGTGTTCTATAGGGTTCATATCGGGGGACCGTGCTGGCCACTCCATCACCGTTATACCAACATGGTTTAGGTATGTCTGTACTGTGCGAGCACTGTGAGCCCGAGCATTATCCTGCATTAAATTCGTGTTACCCAATGTGAACCCGGTAACTACAGACATATTTATAAAAGGACAGAGATTGGACCTTGTGCAGTCGACTGTCTTTTTGGGCATTACTTTAGACGCCAAACTACAATGGGATCCTCATATAAATAAATTGTCGAACAGACTGAGTTCGGCAGCGTTCGTAGTTAAAAAAATTAGAGCTCTTACCGACGTAGACACCGCTAGACTAGTCTACTTTAGTTACTTTCATAGTCTAATGACCTATGGTATTTTATTGTGGGGTCACGCTGCGAATGCTAATAGTATATTTATTCTGCAGAAACGGGCTGTTCATGCAATTTATAGATTAGAGCCTAGAGTGTCACTGAGGGAAAAGTTTAAAGAAATCAACATTCTGACATTTGTGTCTCAATATATCTATGACAATCTTGTGTAAGTATGTAAAAAGAAATATAACTAATTTTCAGAAGTACAGTGATATACACAATTTTAATACTAGAAATAAAGACAAGTTGGTTGCTTATGTAAGCCGACTACATAAAATTAGTAATTCTTTTAAAGGCAATTGTATACGCTATTACAATAAGGTCCCTACTGATATTAAAAACTTACCTTTAGACAAGTTTAAAATAATAATAAAACAGAAATTGTATAAAAAAGGTTACTATAGGATATCTGATTACTTAGAGGACAGATGTCCATGGGAATAGATTGTTTGAGTAACAGGCTGTTTCGATATATAATTAGCATTCATTTTGTAATTTGACAATATTTTATTTAAAAAAGGAAACGCAAAAGATGCGACGACTGTGGAGTTTCTTCGGTGAGCTCTTCTCCACAGATTCCGCCATTGTGTTAGTGAACTCACCCAAAAAAATGTAATGACGGATCTAAGTGATGTAACAACATCCTATGGAAATTAATGGATTTTTGATTTGATTTGATTTGATTAGAATGAAGTTGTTACCAATAAAGGGGGCAAATGGCACAACATGTTCTTCTAAAATCTCCCTGATATACCGATCAACATTCAGATTCCCGCCATCGACCACTACTAACTCCGTACGAGCTCCTAGACATATTCCTCCCCAGACTATAATTGAACCGCCGCCATATGCCACAGTATTTTCAAAATTAGACTGGATATACCGTTCTCCTTTGCGTCTCCATACTCGCTGCCTTCCATCAATTTGATTTAACATAACTCTGCATTCATTAGTAAAAAGAATCTGTCCCCAGTCGTCGAAGTCCCAATCACGATGTTCACGACCAAAGTGTAGACGGTTTGTGCGATGATGTCTCTCAAGTTTTGGGGCTTTGGCGGGCACATACGAGCCTATACCCACTTCTTCGAATCTTCTATGAACTGTCCGCTCACTCATCCTTACTGCTCGTACCTCTTCCATTACATTTCGAGCCTACACCGCCGTTAGTCTCGTGTTCCCTCGGACTTGAAGTTGGAGAAAACGGTCATCCCTCCTTGAAGTACACCTTTTCCGGCCTTGTCCTCTCCTTCTCACTAGAGTATTCGTCAATCTGTATCGTTGGATGCTACGATGAATCGTTGATAACGATCGACGAAGGCTTCTGACAATCGATCTGTAGGTTTGACCATTTCTCCTCATTTGATCTGCTAAAATGACAAAACGAAAAAAAAACACCGTAATCTAATAAGTCATGTAGGGAATCGCTGAAAAGGGTTCTTTATAAACTTTTCAGTAATATTTCTTTTTAAATTTTAGTTTTGATAACTTCAGAAGTTATGATCAAAAAAATACAAGTAATGACCATTCGGGGGGACTCCTTATCTCCGAAACTACAGTCTAAATTTATGAAAAAATACAGTATATCGCCTTTGCGCATAAGTGTTCATATGTTGTAGATACTCATTATTTACCGTGCAATAAGGAATATTATATATAGGACTTAAGCCAAAGATTTCAAGAAAACCTATCCGGAATTGCCAAGGTTTTTTTATTTACATGTAAAACAAGAGTACATGGAGCATGAATGTGCCGCACCAATAACTTTGTACACAACATTCTGTTATGTAAAACCCAAACTATTCACTCCACACCATTGTACGGTGGTACGGAACCCTTCGTGCGGAGTCCGACTCGCACTTGTTGTTACGTAGGGCATTTGACGATCAAACAGGCCCCGAGCGAGGCGCGCGGGAAACGCGGCGGCAGCAGCGCGGCTCCAGCGCGGCCCCGCCGTGGTCCCACGGCGGCTCTTGAGTGGGAGCCGCGCTGCTACCGCCGCCGCGCTCGCCCCGCTTTCGTTGTAACGGGGTCGCTGCTTGCGGGAGCCGCACGGCAGTCGCGCTGGAGCCGCCCCGTGCCCGACCCGCGCCTGCCCTACGTTTGATGTGGCGAAGCCTTAAATATTTGCGAACATTGTTTCTATAATTCCAATGAGGAATTTTCTGAAAGTTGATTAAAAATAAAAAAAGAATTCTCCAAAAAGCTCGCTAGACGTGCGTAAGAGAATTCTTGCCTGGATCCTGCGGTCAAAAATCATTAAAATATGTTAGCAGCTTAACGCGAGCTTGGGACTTTACACAATTCGGACCACAGTTTTTGAAATGCCAAAGACTCCGGTCACATACCACAATAATTTATTCTCTCTATTATACAGGGCAGTGTCCTCCCTATCATCTCGTAAATGTCACACGTTAGGGTACCATTATTATCAATAGGTTTTTGTTCCTTCTACCCTCCTACCCAATAACATAATCATCATGCGCCAAAGGAAAAAAAACATCATTCAAAAAAGTAACAAAACCTGCTCAGAAAGTATCTCATTATATTACCGGTTCCTTCATTATTCATGAAATAACAACTTGTCTATGGCCAATATGTTATTGTCAAGTTGTCATGCATGTTACCACTATTTCCGGTTGTCTTGTCTATGAGCACGCTGCCATTTTGATTTTGAAATCGCAGCAGTGCTTTTTGTTCGTGTGGAGCGTTTGCTCGTTGCGTAAATAATTTGTTACTATTAGCCAAGTGTAGTTTTAAATAAATCGAACTCTATCAAAATGAGCTGGCAGGATTACGTCGACAAACAGTTAATGGCATCTCGATGTGTAACAAAAGCAGCAATTGCCGGTCACGATGGCAATGTCTGGGCAAAGTCGGAAGGTTTCGAAGTAAGTTGCTACGTGTTCAGTGGTTGAAGAACAATACTCGTATCTAATGCGTGCTAATGTGATATAATATGTGTTCAGTTCAATTAGTAACACAGTGAAAGTGCATATTCCGAAAGGATGTTGGATGAGGATTTCGCAGCGACTTGACAAGATGGCGACATGTGGTGGGAGCTGACGAATCAAATTGGATCCGTGTACCTTTTCCTTTTCTGCACAAATTCGTCTAATCTGCACATTTGATTCCTTAGCAAACTTCGATAAATAATATTTTTTGTAATATCAATCCCTGTCATTGCACTGTTCTAAGCGAAACTGATGAAAGGTAGCCGTCACCGCGCCGGCCGGTCCTTTTTTTCCTGTAGGTACTATAGCGAGTATTTTTCGTTATCATACAAATAGCGATATTTATTTTGGTTATACCATTTTTGAAATATCAAATCTAAACTAGAATGGAAGGGACCAAACTTGACATTGACACACCAACCGACATTTCAGGAACAAGGGTCGTGTATGTTCCTCTTAATCTGAACTAGAATGGAAGGTACATTTTAGGAACAAGGGACATGTATGTTCCTCTTCTGAAGTAGAATATGGTAGAATGAAAAGTATAAATAATTTACCCAAATAGCGTAACATGTTGCTATATAGATTGAAGAAAAAATTGTCCAATTATCAGAGATCAGTGTCAAAAAATTGAAAGTGTACAGGAGGCAAAAACACTATTGCAAAATTATAGCAGCTGCAAGAAGCAAGGCAGAGCAGAGGCATTGTCGTCGGTGATAGAAGGTTGCATTAACTTCCGCTTTGCTGATGATATTGTACTGTTTGCACTATCCTTGTCTGAACTGCAGACAGTGCTTCAAGATCTGAGCACCGCAAGCCTTGGGGTTAGACTGAAGATGAAGTGGTCAAAACCCAGCTCTTGTTCAATGGAGCAATAAGTAGGGTTGATTGATGGGCAGGATATACAACATGTAGACGAGTACATCTACTTTGGCCAGACAATCCTAACATGACATCCTAACCTAAGGTGCACAAACTTGGACACTGACTGAATATCAGAAGTCCATAGTCCAGGTTTGCAAGCAAGCAATGGAGCGCAGTATTGTAGGTGTTAAATGTATAGACTGCATAAGGAACACTACTAAAGTCCATAACTGGCATAGTTGACATAGGCATAAAGACTGCCTAACACAAAGGCACTGGGCTGGACATGTCTGTAGAATGCATCAGGTCAAATGGGGAAAATCAGCTACTGTATGGATGCCCACAGACGGACACTGGCATAGGGCAAGTCCCAGAAGAAGATGGAGGGACTACCTGGATAAGTTTATGCCGGTTGGATAGATAAATAAAGCTTCAGATAGAGTGCGGGCTTGAACCGGTGAAGCCTCTGCCAAACAGTCGGACACCATCCAGGCAGAAAGTTAAAAAATAAAGAGATACTCAGATCTTATCCAAAACTGGGCTGCTAACAAAGCTTTCACTCTCAACAAGTTATCAGATCTCTTGAAGAGCCAAGCCCCTATGTGCCACCAGTACAAAGGCAAGTACAACACTATTCTCTGAAGAACTTTGTCAACTCCATGTAACTTATGTTCTGGAATGTTCTACAGGTTACCATTTCTACCTGAAGGGCATGCTCTTTGAGAGTTAGGGTAAAAACGGGAACCTTCACAACATTACATATATGGAGTTGTCAAAGATATTCAGATAATAGTGTTGACTTGTTAAGACACTGGTGGTGGCACTAAATTAATAAGGCCTTTCTCTAGAACTTGTTACTCTAAAAGCTTTACTCTAGAACTGGGTCAAAAATATTGATTGGCAGTCTTATTATCAATATTTGACTTCCAAGATGTGATGATGTCGTTTTGCTGGGAAATACCTACCTAGATGCAGAACATCTACTTAAAAATCCTGACTGACAACAATGCATGGCTTAAATCAGTGGACGTAGGTACTTACGTCTCAAAGTTCTGTTGCTGGCAAAATTTTACGATTTTTAATTGCTTGACAGGGAAAGTGAAATTGCATTCGATTAGCTTTTTTGGCATTGCATTAGACTAGATTGACAATTAATAAAACAATTGAATAAATATTTATAATAATATAAATAAATAAATAATAATATTGCCTATGCTATAAATATTTGTTAAACTTATCTGAAATTGTAAGTGCTGTGGACTTTTTAAAAGCAAATAAATTAATTTTCGCGACGTTATAAACAGTCAAAGAGGACCAAATAGAAGTTTTGTTCATTCTCTAAACACAATGTTCAATCTGCTCTAAAACATAGAAATCAAGATTAGGTATATTTATTCTACCAACAAGGGACATTGAAGTGTCAAGTTCGGATGACAAGAAAATATACCTGTCTGTACCCATTTGTTAGGAGCAGCAGTTATCAAAGCAGTCAAGGCACACGTTGAAAAACACGCGCACACGCGAATTTAGTTGCAATGGCACGTGCCGAAACTACTGCCAAAGTGTACCAAGTCACTGTTTAGATACTATCTTGTTAGATCTACCCCAAACGCGTTTTCGAAGGCGGTATTGAGTCTTTTAGCTGGACTCTGCATCGGCGCACAAGGCCAAAACCTCTTAGGCCTGTTTTGAGCGCCAGAAAATCGACTCTGTAAGACATGGAGATTGACCCTCCTCTAGCCCAATCCTTAACCTTTTGGACTAAAATGTATTTTGGAGTCGAAACTTTGTGCTAAACATTATTAACATTTTGAAAGCCAGAACTAATTTTTATATGCAGTGGCTGAAATCGATACGAAAATGTTTCGTGCAACAATCAATGTTTGGCCAAAGAGACTAAGGCCCCGGCCCCGTATGAAAAATTGCAATGGTCATTTCAAATTAATTATATAGCGTTGTAGGCGTCTGTCCAAAGGAAACCAGATCTAAATAAACAGCCTACATGTCAACCCTTAAATATCTAGAAATGAGTAGTTCTGGTGGTCACCTGTAGTTTTCATCATCAGTTTCACTTTGCGTCACCAAGTCTTTCTTCCCGAGAGCAAATGCACGACTTAGTATAAAAAAATACTCAAATCGTCTTTATCATTTGAAGAGTTCCCTACAGTTTTCCATTGTTGAGAAGCTCTCCTGGTATGTCTCCGTCACTTCCACCTCACCATAAGCATTATGTCGAACACACATCATATAGTATACAGCAACCGTAATAATGTAATAATATCGCAATCTCTGGGATATCTAATGTTGGGCAGTTCCAGTGGTCGTCTTTGGTCTTCATCATCAGTTCTAATTCACAAAATGATGCTTCCCGAGATTGAATGCACGAGTACCTATATAAACACAAAAATCTGTGTATCTGTCAGTCTTCCTTTAATATTCGAAGAGTTCCTTCGTTTTCTTCAGCATACCTTCATGAAATCTTGACCTGATGTCAATAAGACCAATTGAATGGTAAACATTTGAAAACAAATCGGTCCATCCGTCTTTTAGAAATTGGGGCACATTTATACAAAAACAAGTTAAAATATTCCTTTCTGTCTGTTAAAAATACGACTCTTTGACTTTTGTCTTAGAGTCGCAATATCTCATTAATGATGATTAACAGGAAAAGGTGTAAAAATATATTTTTGTACATAATATTATGATTGATAACTTTTGTTAAACTGTTATTTTACTAAACATACCGTTTACCAGAAAAATGGAAAAAACCGATGTTTTCACCTTTGACTTGTTTTTTTTTTTACCAGTAGTGAAAACTTTGGTGAAGGCTTGGTGAAGACTTTTGATATGTGTATTTTCAGCTCAATGACTATTTCATGCAACCTTTAATGACCATTTTGACTGGAATATTGTATTATAGTGTTATAGATATGATACATAATGACGGACGCAAAATCACTTATCTCTATTCAGTTGTCGACCCCCTCCTATTGACAACCAGTTAGATTGTGACCATATGGACATTTTTCACAGCATTAAATAATGTACTGGCCGCCGTAAACTAACAGTGAAGGAATATCAAATACCCAAATGTTAAAACAAGTCAGCAATCATGAATCTTAAACTCCAAAGCAAAAATAAAGAAGAAAAATATATTTGATTCATCAAGTCAGTTATCCGACCTTCCGGCCGGAAACGAAAGTTATTGCGTTTTCATATGTCAGTTCGCGGCCACTTAATGTTTCACTGTTTTCTTCACATTTTCCACCAAATAAGTAAGAAATTGTATTGAAAATATACCTCAGATACTAAATCAGCAAGTAAAATCATAATGAGTAAAAATATATTGGATCCATCATGTCAGTTATCCGACCTTCTGGCCGGATACTAAAATTATTGCGTTTTTCAGTTCGCGGCCAGTAATGTTTCAGTGTTTTCTTCACATTTTCCACCAAATATCGATCGAGTAAGAAATGATATTGATTCTATACCTCAGATATAGGTAAAATCATCAAATCATAATAAGTAAAGAGCACAGAAAATTATTCAGTTCTAAAGCGGCACGTGCTCGCAATGTTTTCGTACTTTTGCGAACATATTGACTCGGGCAGTATATGTGTCCAAATTAATGACATCGTATGGTTAACTGATTAATTTATTCCAGTCAAATAAAATAGTCCCGAATTCTAGCATTAACCTACTTTCCAAAAATGAGTTGTATCTTGGTAAGAAGACATGAGAATTCTTATTATGATAATATTTATGCAGTAGGTCCCTCAAATGGCCGCCAACTAGCCCCTGGCCGCCAACTGGCACAATGACCTTACTAATACTTTGTAAATATTGATTTACTAAGCTTTTATCCTCTCATTCCTTTAATCTTCTTGACCTTTAAAGCTGAAAGGCAGGTAGTGGGATACGTGTAAACGACTGTGAACGTATTTACCGGCAGGTCCGTATCAAAGGGTTTGTACCTACCCACAAACACGAAATTAAAAATAAAGTAAACGTAGAAACTTATTTTTTTCGACGTTTTCTGAGATCAGATAAAATCATCAAAACAGTTATGTAACCCATTTTGTTGAAATGCACACAATGGCTATTTTTACACGACTTCAGGCGGGTGAAGTCGCGTGCTAATTCTGTTAATGTTTGTTTGTTTTTATTGGATACTCAGAACAGATGAATCCTTCGTAGGTGTAGGCAATATTTTGGGACAACAATGTCAAAAGAATAGTAAAGTTATCACCAGGAGTACTAACCTGCTGTGCTTATCAATATGATGTGTAAATACAGACATAAACTGCCCTGGGCCTTGGTTCTTCAATTTGATGTTTGACCAAATCAGACCCGATTGTTTAACACAAGCTGCCAGATTTAAATCTATTGTGATTGGTGAATCTTCCATTTAAAATGGATCGGTATTATTCGCGATACCTATTTCAAGAGATTCATAATCGAGCTACAGGCCAAAGTATCCTAAATGTAATGTTTTCATAATCCACTCCCTGTAGCGAATAACTCATTCATATTATTAGAAATTGCCCTTTTTCTACCATTAATATAATTGTCCAATAAAATATTTCTCCAAGGCAGTATAATGAATACCTAGTACTAAGTTAACCGTTTTTGTCGTGTCATTGTCACTGAGCCGCCAGTAGGTATAGGTACTAGCTAGAGAATCGGAAATTCACATTGTGGTAACGAATTGTGAGCTTTTGATCTCAAGGGATGATTACTAGATTTTTTATACCAGAGCATGCTTGACAGTATTTTGCCTAATGTTTAAAAATACCTTTAAGGTACATATTTGTTACAACATAGCGTCACGCCTTTTCCTAAAGTATGTGTTGCTTTCATAATAGAAGCTTCGAAAAACATTTCTATTGTAGGTAATGCGGAAAATGAAATCCTGTGTTGTTTTGAGATTTTGCAGATCTTACCCATTTTAGGCTGTCTCATAGATCGCCCCAAGTAGTGTTTGCACATTTAACTTAACCAGGCGGTCGGGCATCTTTAATTTGTAAAACTTAAAAATCAAGTACGGTTACTGGTACCTAACTAGGTATCTAAAACCTGCATTTTAGATCAAATTGGGTAAACCAAAATTTTTAATGGAATCTGATCGATTTTGGTTTAACGACGCGCTTCACATGAGCTAAAAGCCAAATGTAGGTTAGTGGCAATAGGTAACCTTGGCCATGCCCTTGTCGAGACTGCAGTGCTTCCCTCGGCCCGAAGGTCAAAGTTCTTGTATTGCTTATCTACCTATGCTTAGGTACAAGCGCACCGTCAACTGTTTTTACTACGTGGTACAAGTTGTGGGCGAGAAGTGTTTGACCTCGTATGATACGAAGGGGCCCTGTAGGAAGTCCGGGGTACTGCATTGCTAGCGGGGAACGAAAGTCAATGAGGAAGCCTTATTAGACTAGACAGCACCCATCAGAATATGAACCCTTGGATCTGGTGGGTTGATGGCCTTATTTATTGACGACCCGAATGGCCGAGTCGGCAGTGACGCTGCCTACGAAACCAAGGGTCCCGGGTTCGAGTCCCGATGGGGGCAAATATTTGTTTGATGAGAACGAATGTTTGTACCCTAGTCATGGTTGTTTATCTATCTAAGTATAATATTTATCTATATAAGTATGTGTATCGTTGTCTAGTACCCAAGATACAGGGAATCCTAGTTTGGGGCTATATCAATGTTTGTAAATGGTGTCCAAGGTATTATTATTATTATTATTATATTTAATCATTTAATGGAAACAATATTTGTATTGAAGTTGGGTCTCGCAAAATCGACGAAGCTTTACGAGTTTTCGCTACGAAACTTGAACCTTATTCGGAATTATACAGCGCACTAAATGCACATTAATGCACATGTTACATATAACGTTTTATTATTGAGGCCGTTCTGCTCTTCTTTGTTTACTTACCCTTTGTTGGGACTCCGCTCAGTTGAAGAATTGAGGAAGGTTCGACGAACATGTATTGACGTCGCACCAAGCAATTTTCAAAAACTACGTAGGTTGGAACAAATCAAAAATTGTGGCGTGCAAAATATCCCGGTAGATTTGATTGCACCAGCTAAACCGGTAATAGAATTTCCCACTGTGACACCGAGATAAAGATAGGTATGAAATGATTGTGCTAAACATTAAAACAAGATTAAAATTAATCATTGTGTTTAGCAAAATTAGTGCTTAATGTATCCTAACTCCGCACACCTATTTGAGAATTATACGTACTTAGAATATACGTACTTATTTCGTGTCAATGACCGTACTGAGAACTATTCAATCCAGGTCAGTCGGTTCCGTACCAAGGTCGATAGCTTTATTGGATTCAAGGTAGCTCGAACCTTACATCACACACCTACGCGCTTTCGCTCCCCCCCTAATGCGAGGCAAAGAGGGTGGCAATATTCTTGATCATGGTTTTTGTTTTGGTGTTCGAATTGTTGATTATGTGTGGTATCTTGGGGAGATCAATTAAAAGATGGTCTATCAAAGTGCATTTTACATGACACGGAAATATACAGATGAGTAAGTCCATTTTGAACTATATCTGCAAAAATAATTATAAGAAACTGTTAAGCGCATTGTGTCCAATTGTTAAGCGCATTGTGTCCAATTGTTAAGCGCATTGTGTCCAATTTGTAAAAGGTCCAATTTTCAATAAGACATATTGAGAATTGGACACAATGCGCCTAAACATATGTGGCAAAATCAGACGTTTGTAGATTATCTGATAATAAATAATCAAAAGTTTCTCCTGGCTAAACTCTTAGATTAATAATATGAAATGTTCAAACCTTCATATTTGTAATAATAACCCTTCTCCGGAATAGTGAATACAAATACAAAATTTATTTACGTCTCCCAAAAAATCAGTTTTAACAATTTGTAGGTAAATCCATTTTAGTAATCAGTTTAAGGGGAAGTGGGAGACGGGAGTCCAAAATAGGTTAAACCCGTGCCATGGATCTCCTGGCCTCCACCTTTCTAGGGACAGAGATGTGTGAAAACAATGGGTACACATTAAAAAGAGAATAGGTAGGTTACTTTGTAATTTTAACTACGACTATTTTTATTTTAGTTAACATGGATATTAGCGGATAAGAGTGCGTGTAGGTGTGATTGCATATGGGAATTTGTGTGTGTAGTATGAATGACTAGTTGTTTGAGTATGTATGAATGAATGTGTGTGTGTGTGTCCGTATAAAATCACATTTATATTAAAACACGGTAATGTGAAAATATAATGTAGGTATTAACATTCATAACAAAAACTCCACAGTTTACTCATAGTGGAGGCAGCCAATCCGTTATTATTTTTCTACATTCAAATTTTGATTTGTCATATATATATTTATGTTATGCCTTATTGTACAGCCTAGTTGATAAATACGGAGAGAATCTTTGTGTTAGGGCTGTTCTTATGGAAGTTGTTTGACTCCCCACGTAATCTCTCCTAGTGTTAGCATTGATATGATCTTTTTTGTACTCGAAGGCGGAATGTTGTCGCAGTAGTAGGTTTAGTACGAATAGTTGTCGAACTGTCAAAATCTGGGTATCCTTGTAAAGTTTTTCTGTAGAATACAGTCGTGGTTTCTGAAACTTATTTTTAAAATTAATCTTTGTGGTCTCTAGCAGAATCATTTGTCTTGGATGCTCCTCCCCACGATTATATGAAGTAAGACAATACAGATTGGCAGTATACACATTTGGTGGGTGGGTGATTTACTTAAAATCCTGAAATATGTATTTCATTATTTATAACAAGGAGTCCCTGTATAATTTTTCAGACCTCTAGCATCAAAAATTGCGGAAGTCTCGTACAAACTTCCATCCCCTAGTTTAATGGGTTGGAGGTAAAAAATTCCAAGTTTTAGTTTTTTGTTGTTTGTGTACTAATACTAGCTTATATACCGAATTTTAGCTTTTGTAGGACTTGATGAAGCACGAATTTTGATGATCACCTGTGAGTGAGTCTGACGAAATCGGGGTATTTTAGACATCAATAAAATCTACATTATAAGAGCTATGCTATTGAAACTTTCTATGTATACTAAGCCCACTACTGACATCATATCCCGAGTTTTATTCAACTGTTATAGAACAAATCCAAGTTGTGAGGCTTTAAAAAATTCTTAATACAATAAATTAGCTACAACAGTAGCTAAAACCACCATCTCTAAATTTACTTTTGCAGGTGGGCAGCGTTAGTGGACTTGTTATCATTGTGATATGATAACAATAAAAATGTAAAGGCTCATTCACACAGAAGTTTTACCTCGGCATGGGTTTACACTACTCTTACCCGGCGGCCATTCCGGCAGCCGCTGCGTTCTGCGGCGGCAGTTCCGGCAGCCCGTTGCGTTTTAGGGCGGCTGATCCGGCGGCCGTTGCGTTAGCTGCGGTCCTAGTCCTTCTACTAACCACATAAGCGAAAGAGGCTAGTCAACACGACACAGGGAATCCTAGTGTAGGGTCTAGAGATACCATAAAAATAAAAGTTGTAAGCTTAATTCACAATAGTTTTTATTATTTACTTTTATACTATTTTCTTATTAAGCAGGATAAAAATAGAAAGGCAGACATTACATTGGAACCACATTTTAATAACATAATTATTTCACCTATATACTGATAAAAATAAACAATGAAACTAAAAACTATGATATGATTAGGCGCATTTACCCTATGAGTAAGTCAACGAGTAAGCATCCGGCCGCCCTTAGAACGCAACGACGACTGATCCGGCCGCCGCGCTAGGCAACGGCGGCTGATCAGGCGGCCGTTACTTGTTGACTGTTTACACCATGCGTTGGCTTGCGAAAGATATGATAGAACTGATCGTGTCAACCCCCGTTAAGATCGGGGGATTTACACGATCAGTTCTATCGTATCTGTCGTAAATTATTTGCTTGATGATGGACTTTTACGGCAAAGTATTGTTGTGTAGGGAGGAATGTAAACAAATCTGATATTATTTAGCCTGAGTAGGCCTCACATATAAGAAATCTTACAGAAATCATTAATCAAGTGGTGATTTCAACGAAAATTACGTAACATGCTCATCTATTGCCATTTTAGAGACTAATGATGAGGCGCATAGGCTCTTAAACTCAAAATCACAAATCTTACCCTCATCGATCACCGTATTTCCGCTCTTATACGCCAGCTTTCCGTCATGCCAACTTATCCGGTCCTGTGCTAATCAAATCGTCATACGTCGTCCCCGCGATTTTTGTGATATCCTCGACCAATCTGCTCTCGGTCGTGCCACGCCCCTTTTATCTCTCTGACACCACTCGTGTAGCCAGGGTGGCAGCTACAAGAGGTCCACTCCACACGCCGTCCTCTCGCCTCGCCATGTGACCTGCCCACTCCCATTTGAGTAGTGATACTCTACCCGACATCTTGCACCAGTCTTTCGAAGTATTTCTTCACTGTAGATACATCTCGAATGCGGATTAAACATAACTGTACTTTCTCTTCGCCTGCAGATATCAAAAGATGAGGTCGCGAAAATTGTGGCCGGTTTTGAGAATGAATCACTGCTAACAAGCGGCGGGGTGACGATAGCGGGCGCCCGGTACATCTACCTCAGTGGCTCAGACCGCATCATACGTGCCAAGCTCGCCAAGGTCGGCGTCCACTGCATGAAAACACAAAAAGGTGAGACATTTTGTACTGAAACTTCTCCTACTGTGTTGTGAGAGGGGCTACAGCCCGGACCTATTGATTTGGCGCCGCTTATTAACATCTACATATGGTACGATCCTGCAGCGGCAATTGTGTTAAAAGTAAGTTTTCTGGGTAGATTTTTTCACTGCCATTAATAACACAACTGTCAATTTTACTGTTAAAAACTACATGATCTAACATTGTAAAGTTTGCTGAATGCAATCGGTGTCACTATTTTGATTGTTAATCGTCGTCTCATTTGTTGCAGCGGTCGTTATTTCTCTGTACGAAGAACCCATCCAACCTCAGCAAGCAGCATCCGTAGTGGAGAAGTTAGGGGACTATTTAATTACCTGTGGATACTAGAGGTGAGTCATCTTCTGTTTACTTACTCACTCACTCACTACTCATGTCCTATTGCGAAGGCGGCTGAAGCGCGTAATTCATGCGATGTTTTGTGCGTGTACGCACTTGTATAATCTTACGTAATAATCAATCTGCCTCTCGTCGGCTCGGTATCGTAAACAGCAACGATTATCATGTGGTTCTTTTTTTCCAGATCGAAGCGCGCCGTGATCTATGAAATACTAAGATAATATTTTTTCCACAGGGAAATAAGTAACTGCATTTTGTATATTCTATAAAGTGATAAGGACCGTTCATTTGTTTTTGATATTTGATAAATTATGGCATCATCGGTGTTTGATGCGGTTCGCGACCGTATGCAGACACAATTACGCCGCGGATACTGGACCCCCTTTTTATACGCTCACCGCTTCCACAGTGTGATTGTTTCTGCAAAATGGTTTTAAATTGTATTTTTAAATTAGCTTTTGTTGACCGGCAAACAGTGAGGTAAATAAATACAGCTTTGCAAGAAGGTCTCCAAGGCATTGTGTATAGAGAATCCTTTTTTAAGTTTCTTTTCAAGCATCCTGATACTAAACATAAAAAAATTGCAACCAGCCAAAATGTCAGGCATTGTTCCAGTACCTCTTTCAAGTCAACAGTATCAGTTGACAGCCGTTTCGGCTTGCGACCCGCCTCACTATACTTAACTTACCACATACATGTATTGTATACCCTCAAGTTGCAGTTCAGATGCTTGATGAGAAATTATTTATACCACGTAATGAAATTACTGTAACGATATACAAAATATATATAACTATGCATTCGTGTAAGGGCTTGTTACGAATTGAAAGACACTGTAACCCAAGGAAAGTATTACGATTTTAATTAAAAATGTCTCTAGTCCCCCACTGGAACCATCGTGTGAATAATCTGAAGCGTAGCTCGCGCCTGCGCATCGCTCGGTGTTTACTGTCGCCGTCTGACTAACACTCCGGCTTCGGCAGCGTCTGAAGGAGCGTTTAGTAATGTTTGCACTTGTGAATTTTGTACCACTATTGTATGACTTCTCTCACTTGTCCATTTCGGGATACATGATCCTCCTCTCAGCGATGCGAGACGCCGTCAATAATACTACATACTTTGCTATGCTTCCTCTTAACGCTGCATTTACGTCTTGTGTAGTAACTTAAAAATCATCATTTAGCGTTTCGTTCGTTTATCTTAGCTGCCGAAAAACTTAGAGCGCTCAATGTCCCTGTGTCCGTATACAAAGCTTTCAGTAAGCAAGGGGTGCATATTGTTTAATATTTGATATTACTACTATAGCTTTGTACATTGTTTCTGATAAGCGATGGGAACTGTGTCTATCTAATAATAAAATGATTTGTATTATAAACTAAATTGTTTCTTTTACTTTACCTTCATTCCAACCTGAAGAAGGGCTTTCTTCAGGGCAAGTTAAAACAGATGTTATACATGAAAGAATGAAAGAAATAAACGAAGATTGCTAATGAACATAATTTATTTCTTTAGACAAAATCTACATTATTTAGAGTTAAGTACAGTTGAATACAAGGATTGGTATAAAAGTTTCAACTAGTAGCAATAGCTTATCAAGGGATTTTGGTTCTTTATTACAACACATTAGGAGCATTCTCTTCATTTGCGTAACTATTATAATAACAGAGAATGATATACAAAGTATATACTTTCACCTAGAAATAGCAATACTCGCTTAGATAATAAAAACAATAGCTATGCAGGTTTTGTTAATTAGCTTCACATAATTTTATAAGCACAAGTAGTGACGTAAATCATATTTAAATATATTTTACATGTAATACCTATTATTGTTACGCCTAATAACTAGGTGGTTATCTACATTTCTACAATTTTACCTAAACTCATTGTTCGTAAAAATGTTTACAGATTTTCATTTAAGTTTTTGTTGCTAATGTGGTGACATTAATTTGGAGAAGTATCCATAATTATGAACAATTTTCCCTAAGAAACACCTGGTCACAAATGAAAAAAATATTTTGGTTCCTCAGTACATTGGCCCGATCAGCTGATTACAAGTTATAATAGAGATTAGAAAAATAATCGTTTGCGACCATATGTTTCCAGGAGAAAGTTGTTCATAATGATGGATGGGTACAGTATCATTCCTCAAAATATAGTCGGCTCATTAAATGTCACCTTTATAACTCGATAATTAATTTCTTGTAAAGAAATTAATTTCTACAGGCATACAGATGACTATCTGTTAACTGCTACATCACAAGAGGTAGTGATACTAATTTGACTTAATTATGGTTGTTGGGGTATCTACCTCATGCAACGATAGCAACCTAAGGAGTTCAAACAAAAAGGAATTACAATCTTAATCACATTTACTGGTATCTCGAGCTATTGCGATTCTTTAGAAGTTAAGCAGCCCTGTATTTATTTTTGAAATCCTAAACGACTCATTTAGTTTAATCGGTAAATGAATAAATATATGATAATTATCTTACTCATGATGAGTTTACAATGTCCTCGCTGCTGCTGAATTTTAACAATACAATTTAATGATTGCGTGCTTAGCTGCTTCGATATTTTAATTACGACAGAATCAAGGGAGTAATATTATAACTGTAATGTCAAAATAACATATAACTACAAATTCATTAGTAATTTTTATTACGTACTTATTGTGGCGGTCTTATTTCTGGATTCGTTATTAAAAACAAAATAACAATCAGATATAACAGCCTACAGCCATGTTTGAATGTACCTAATAGTTTGAACAGCGCATGTTGGTGGCATATATCCAAATATTAAAAAAGTACACAGTGGTTTCCGTTTTATGCATGTATACATAGCATATAGTCAGGCCTTTTTCCCATACGGGGAGGCAGAGGGCCCGTTTAGTCAATAAATTCTGCCACGTTGGTTTTTGTATTTATTAATAAAACGTAGAACAGTGGCGTCTTCCTAGTTTATTCAATGATATTATCGAAAGGATTATTGGCACCTGATCGAGGCCACCATCTCTCTCTTGCCCATGCATAACCTCTCTTGTCCCCATGCGCCGCTACCACTTTCATGCGGCACTCGGGTGCCAACTAACTTGGCGTCAGGTATAGCTCCCGTTAGCTCATCACGGGTGCTCCAGAGAGTAATGCCGCGATTTCTTCCAGAGACTTCTAAAAAAACCCTTCCGCTGCTTCTGTCCCGGATGGTCCTCTCCTGTTGAACAATAATTCGATATTAAATTAATGTTTGAAGAGAAATTGTATTTCTGGTTAACACTATCGTAATGTATGTAGATAAGGCTTCCGGTGTCATCGCCCACGCTGGCAGCTCTTCGACGTCATTCTGAAGTTTAGTTACGATCTTCCATCGTAACATTAACGTTATGAAAACATATTTGAAATGACAGACCAACAAAATATTGGTGGCGGAAAGTGCGGTGGGGTCATGAACCCATAGCCGGAAGTCTGCGCGGTTGGGAGCGGGGGGTTCGAATGTCAAGTGTACGCGGGCGGGGGCGGGGGCGGGGGGACGGCGCACCCTGGACCGCGCACCGAGCGCCTATCCGAGGTCGATAGAGGAACTCCGCTGAGGTAGGTACCCTACTTGACGACTTCTACATATTGGTCCGATTAAACAGGTGATTGGTTATCTTTCGTCAGTGACGTCACAAAAGATGATCTATTGTTAAATGATCGATACATACTATTGTAAAGGGTTAAACTAGAGCCATTTTCCAGAAAATTCAACCCTACCCTACCCCTAATTATTAAGTAGTTTAGTTCAGTTCTTATTTTTTTCCAAATTACGAAAAAACTAAAGGCAACAAATATAATGATCACCAAAATATTTTTTTCCTACCCAAAATGGATAAATGAACACCAAAAGTTGCAAAAATATCGGGGCAAAATACTGCGGCAGCTTAGGTGAAGGGTGAAGGGGGTGAGCGAAGCGAAGCCCCCTTTATCCTTCGTGTTAGGTTGAACATGTAAGAACAACAAAAAATACTTAAAACAAACTTAAGTACACAAAACATAAAAAGATGTTTGGTGGACATTTATCCATTCTGGCAGTCATTTCGAATTTATTGGTAATAAAATAGGTGCGTTTTTGGTAATCGTTTAAGCACAAGCCAAAACTACATACATACTTGCGTACATAGGTGACTATTTGATTTTCGTTTGATAGCAAATTTATCAAGGTTTCTATGGAACAGCTTAGTAAGGGAAAAAGAAATCAGCTCACGTGATGGGAAAACCTAAACTAATTTCAACTTATAACACTGATATGGAACAGCGTACAAATTGATTGAATAACTTCCTTGTTTTATCAGATCTTCACCATGGTAAATTGTTGCTAGTAGTGGAGCTCACCCCAGAAGAACTAGAGTCACTTTTGTATAGTGGCAACTAAAGTCTTCACAAAATAAAAGGCCCGGTGACAGCGTCCGTGTCACTGACGTAATAAGGTTGAATTTAGTTTTTGCCAACGAGCCTTTTATTTTGTGAAGACTAGTGAGGCATACACGGAGAACTTTCTCAACGTCGCTTTGAAATTGTAATATTTTATCGTATGGTGAAAACTTTGTAGCGACTGGAAGGAAAAACGTATTCCATTTTAAATTATCTCCAGTTTCCATCTCCACCTACTTGGTGATATACTGATAAGCAAGGAATTTTATAAATCCTTTTGTACGCTCAGTTCCATAATATTTATTTAAAGAAATAAAAAGAATTTATTTGTTTTTGTTTGTATTTAATAACTTTCTCAATAATTTTGGATACATTAAAAAGTTAAAAACCAAATTTACTCACAATCCATTAACTTTCGCAAATTTAACCCTATAGGGTATTACAGGGTTAAATACTTTAACCCCTTCAATAAATGTATCGAATAACTATATCGTATTTATGAGGAAATTGGAGAATATGAAAATTTATTTAAACACTGACGTAACACAACGCTTCCTAATTTAAAAGAAACGTCTGAAACTACTTATACATAATCCCAAGTCGATACAGAGATAGGAGCCCTGCGACCAACTACAAGATTTAAGAGAAAACTGCCAGACGCATCGCAAGTAGTTAATTCATCTGTACAAACAATTCGTATGATCTGTTTCGTTGGCGGAAATAAGTGCGAGTCAGTCATTCGCGAGCACATGAGTGCACAAAACTGCTTAAATTTGTCAAATGTTCACTCCGTAAGGTATTGTGTGATGTATTAAGATCATGGAACAGTTTGTAGGATTATACTGTTATGAGATCTAGAGCTAGCTCTATCAATCACGTACGCCTGAGATGCGTAGGCACAAGATTGTTTGCACTGGAGGTGTCTTAATTATCATCTCACGTTCATACGAACACTTCGTCAACATTCAAGAAAAGCCGAGAACGCTAAACAACTGCAATCAACTAAAAGTGTGTCAATTTTAATGTATAGGTACAGACGATAACTTAAACAGATGTGAAAACCAGTTAAACTGCTTTACCGTTACCAGACATAGCTTTCAGGTGAAACATTAATGTCTACCTTCTACACAGCCGTTCCTCAGAGCTCAACTGTTCACTACTCTTAACTTAATTAACTGCACTTTTTGCTTAGCTTAGAGATAATACGAATTCGTTTTGAGTCCATGAGACCGTGAATAATGGGTTTTGATTCAGTGCCCCGTTTCATATTTACTGTTTAGATATGTATTTGCAGAAGCATGGTCTTTTATATCCGGAGATTCTTATTTATCTAGATAAAAGATAAAGATGGCATACCATCATACACATCTGTTGAAATACGGAAATAGTACCAAGTCAGATAAAACCAATGTCACAGTAGTAGACCGACCAGTCCATACCTGGCTCAGCAGGCGTCCTGGAGCTCTATTTTTTTAATCGCTCGATCGAGCGCTATTTTTTACTGATTTTCCTTCGACATCCGAAATTTCGTATTCTTCAGTTATTCGCCTGCGTAGTGGTGGTGCGTAGAATAAACGTCAAAATACGTCAAAGCTAATTTCAACAGTGTCAACACAATGTGAAGTGTCAGAGTTAGCAGTTTCTCGCGTTTTTTCAAATTGGAATCCAAAACGTCAAATATGTGACATTTTCAACAGATTGATCAGCCCGATTGGTTCCTTAATATTGGTACGATTTAGCAGGCAGCTTAATTGAACAGACACTGTCATACATCCTATAATATGACAGCATTTAACGTTCCGTTTCCTATGCGACATTCACCGGTTTTTACTCTTTCTGCGTGCAACGGATAAAAATCAACATTTCCAAATTTATTGGCAACACCGATGACGAACCATTCAAAAATGCAGAAAATCAACGTCATGCGACTTGTAAGTCGAACGTGACATATGTCTCATGCGACATATTATGTCACGCGAGTGGTTCAAAAATAGAGCTCCTGTAATGTAACTTAATTAACTACGGGACGTTGTGCAGTGGATTAAATAACAGATCAGATTTAAGGGAACCCAGAATAGCGTGGTATATTGGGTATTTTCCAGCGACCGCCGCCGTATGCCGCTTGATGCCAAAAATAGTCCCCGACATGCGACTCCGTCTGGACTCTGGGATTTGAGGAATCCATGTTTATAGGATTAGCTGAATTCTCTTACATCCACATTTCAGAAGCTACTAACCCCAATAACAAGTTTATGGCTAAAGACTTGATTCTCGATATATAAGTAATTGAGATTTCAGCAATGCCCACTTCAAGATTAACAGTAGATTTCAATCGTAATCATAAGAGAAATTAGAGAAATTAATTGAAGAGCTCTCATAGATACAACTCCACGGTAAGAGCAAACATTACAATAATAGCAAACTAGTGGAGGTCGAAACTATACAAGTTCAACCAGTGATTCCCCGCAAAGATATAATCTTACAAATCCTGCCATATGGTTGGGTTGTGACCGGTATTTATTTATAAAGTGATATTTCTACAAAACGGCAAGTAAAAACGAAGGATTTCCTTCGTCTTCATTAGGTACTAAGTATTTAATGAAAGCTATTGTTCATGGCTAGGCTATAAACGGTTTTTTGTTTATGGGCATGTTTACTCAACTGCCTTGTACCGTCGTGACGTGGTTTGCTGAGTCACAACAGTTTCGAGGTTACGACCCTGGCCATGACTAGCAATATCGGTAGTAAAGACTAAGGAAAGGTGCACCTGCGAGGGTAGCTTTAACACTATAAGGGCGATTGCCATTCATGGCCAAGAATAGAAGTTTCATTGTATGCGCTGGTCTTCCCCCGCTCAACCGTCACCTTTCCTACACATCATGGTGTGCTGGAAGAAATTTCTTGTTAGAGATAAGTTCGCCTTTGTACATGTTTTTTCTATTATATATAAGTTTATAAGTATGTCTGTTTTGTGTGGTATCTATCTACGATGAAGAGATTACGAAGTTTAATTTTAGATCACATGACATGGTGCCTACTCTCTCACTGTCATGGCTTTGTGTGTTTGTTTGATATGTGATACAATGATACTGAAGGAGGAGTAGAACAGCGGCAGCTATAAATGATTATCAAGTTTCAGGTTACAATCGAAAGATAAATCCATGTGTCGGAAGTTGGTTCCATAATACGCCATGTTTACGTACGACTTATTTTAACATAACGGTCGCTGACCGATGAAGAAAAAATATATGATGGTTATTTATCTCAATTAGTGATGTTTTCAGTTTTATCTTCAATTCGATTATTCTATTGAGAGATACCTAGTGGTTTGTGGCTGAAACATTTTAAAGTCTTATTCCATAGAAGATCATCTTATCACACACAACAATCTCCTATCGTCCAATGCAACTTCCAGATTCCGATAAAGATCAGCTCAGGGCAGACCCACGCGCTCAGCGATAAATCTCTGAATAGATAATAATTGAGCATCATTTATGGCATTGGCATCCGAATGATGGTGACAATGGCATTACTAATCGGGTCACGAAGATCGGGTTGGGGGGTCCGGGGGGCCAGGAGGGAACCCTCAGCGTAGGGTCGTCGACACGCCCGTGAAGGGCAGCGGGGTCGCTCGGTGCGTTCGCTTTCGCCGGCGCGCGTTGGCGGCGGCGGCGGCAAAGCGCGGCGGCGGCGTCTGCGGGCGGCGGCGGCGCGGCGTATTGATCCGGAGCCCGACACAGCCTCCCAACCCCACGAGGCACAAATACTTATCGCATTTCGAATTGGCGAAGTGATTTCACTTCATTCAGGGCGGTAGAAGATTATCTCCTGAATCTTTTAGTATCAATAAAATGGAGTCTTGTTCGAGAACTTTCGATCTAACCTAGTAGAGTAATGTGGGCGGATGTTATATAGACAAGTATCTCTCTGGTAGCGCTTTACATAGAAGGTAGGTTAGGTAGTTTTAGCGCAAGGTCCTTGCCCTCGCGTTTGCCTGCCCAAGCTTGGAATGGGAAGGTCGCAATGACGCAAGCATTGACCACGTGGAGGGAGGGTCTAGGCGTCAGAAGGAAACCACAGACTTGAAATTGGATCGGACTGATGTAGGTAATGAAATGATTACAGTCTATACCTGTTATTTCGACCTCCGTACAGTCCCGAATTGGTATTCCGGTATTATATATATATTATTACGGTAGGTACTGGTAGCTAGCAGCTTATGATAGCAGTTATCATTCGACTGAGTCACGCTTGCTCAAGGAAGGTCAGCCAGTGCCTGACGACCGATAGGTTATCATGAACTTGTTCTGTACATGGACCAATGTATAGTATATTAGACTGAACATTAAATTACTACTTGTTATGACTTAGAGAAGGATAGACATCAGGCATCGGCCGCAGATGTACAAACGACAACATCGCTTAGCAAAGACAGTCCGAAAACTATGCACCAGAGTATGTTAAAGAATTCAATTTCTCCAGCGACAAAGGCTGGATTTATCGAAGGTATTGCTGTGAATTTAAGATATACTGATAGCGAAATGATCAAAATGCTCCCATAACAAATATTGGTTGTCATGTGGCTGGTTATAGTTACTGACATATATGGCGCAGTGACGGGACCGCAGCGCCTGCCTCGCATGTCCATTGTCGGTAAGCAACTCAAAAGTGTACCGAACTCATGCGCCGTACTTAGCACGCCAAACAGATCTAGGCTGAGAAGCAGCTCGCTAGAGGAGCCAGATATTTGCTAACTGCGCAGAGGGTACCGTTGTGACCCAGAAATTAATCTTCAGGTACAGCGGGTGACGGCTTGAAGGAAGCATGTTTAGTTTACGGCTAAAGAAGATATATACCACTATGGTATATATCTTCTTTATCGACACTAGTCCACCTAGCAGCTACCTTTTGACTCGCGTCTCAGCGTGTCCAGTCTGGCATAACATTATAATTCTAAAGTAAAATCAAGGTAGGTATTTAAAGTAAACAAATGAAGCAACACCAACAAATTCGAAAATGATTACTGCAATTGTGGTTACCCTGAAATTGGTGATATTCAATTTGCCGGGAAATATGACAAACAAGTCAAGGCAAGTTTCTTTATTGACTGTATTACCAAGTCATAAGGTTGAAAATAATGTGGTACCATTTGAAACTGTAACAACTGTATTAACTGTACTTCGCCAGTAAAACTGTACTCAACCTAAAATGTTTCAGGAATCTGGTAAATAATTCCACAAAACAACAGATTTATAAACAGCTTACGCACCGGATGCCGTGATTAATTCCTCGCCGGTATATCTTTACGGAAAATGAGCTAGCGACTCATTTATAGCCCGATGACGAGAGTCAGTGAGACCAAATGAATTTATTTTCGAGTGTGGCGCTTCAGACTTTCATTGAAATTATAAACGTGTTTTCTGCCCCGCGCTTATTCTAGCGAATTGTTTATAAATCAACAGAGTAGCAGCTGAATGGCCGTTGTTGTGACTTGTGACCCCTTCGCAAGTCAACAGACGCCTCATGCGGTCATTAAATTGTTTTATTATACCTAGTTGCACTGGTGCTTGTATTGGATTTGTCGATACCGCATCGCATTGTGCATGTGATGTACAAACGTTAAGTGTATCGTTAAGTAACTATGTTGAGGCAAATTCTTCCATTTTCAGACAGGCGTCGTCAACTTCCAAAATGCTAAGTACTGCTTTTTATGCCAAAGTGCGCAACATCATATCCATTGTTACCGGGCAACCAAGCAATGATTCATTTCATACAGGATTAGGGAATACGGATCTTTCTTACAGTTCGAGGTTCGTCCCAAATACATGCAACGTAAGAACCGCTATGAATTCCTTTAAGTGTTGCTCGCGCTGTCGTATCGTCGTCGGGCAACTTTCCCAGGGTAACGGAACGTACTTTGTCCATGCGTCGTCGAAGAGTTTCGTTCATCTGAGCGTGTGACCTACCCGAGGCTCAGTGTGGCCTATGATTTATTAATAGTCATCGTTTTAATGCACGCTAAAACATTAATTCCTAATAATATATTCTGGGCTCTCCAACTATGCGATAACAATAAAAACGAAGTTGGTTTGGACTATGCAGGGCCACAGATCAACAACCTACTTGAGGATAGGACTAAAGAGCTGAAACACATTTCGTAGAACCAGCCTGAAAGCATGTAGACTATATATTGACTATAAAACTTGTCTGTAAACACAATGTGCAATGTTTCTTAATCTAGTACTATTTATGTAGTATTCTCAAATGATTTTGGCATATTTTTTGCTGGACAATCAATAGGTATGCATTTATCGCGGTCGATATTGGCTTAGCTTTTCCAACACGATGCAGAAGTGCCGTCTTGATAATCCCGAGGATCAAGATAAGCCTCGGGGATCGCTGACTACTTAGGTAGTACAACCAACACGTACATAAGCGGCAGAACAGATGATCTTGCCATTTCTTAATCCTCTGCCAGTTAGATGTTAGGTGCGTTAGAGTGACTTTGAAGTAGGTCTACGTGGGATGTACATAAATTAAAACGCTCAGTCAAGTTAACTGGACAACATTTAAACAAATTCAATGGAAATAAATTTAAATAAGTCTTCTTCTTCTCAATAAAATTTCTGCCTGCTAGCTCTCTTGGACGATTTTGGTATAAGAATGTACTCCCACGCCCGTGGGGTAGGCATACCGAGAGTGGTAAAGGAAGTGTTTCCGCTAACTGCATGGACTGAACAAGAACTCTTCAGCTTGGAACCGGCAAGGAAGTAAAAGGAATGTTACCTAGGTATAACAGGGGTAGGAAGAGTGACCACTGACCAGCTAGCGAAACGGTGAAATAATTGTTAGAGGCAATCAGCGTGTAACGAGTCACTTTCCACGGGCTTAGTGCTAATGAGAAGTAACAAATGAGGGTGCTAACACAGAATTGTGCAACGCCTAAACGTTTTAGAATACACAAACAACACTAGTGTTTAGCTCGTTGATTGTCCCATGGAAATTTTCTGCCTCTAAATAACAAAAGAACTTTAAAAATTGAGAGAATTTATGAAAATAAATATATTAATTTTGTATCAGTCAGCAACACGTTCTGAATAAAACACTGTACCTTTGATAAATCATGGACCTGGGCTCACAAATAAATGCTCCACAAGTAGGTACCTATTCGTTATTATCACACTACAGGCGTCTTAAAAAATGTGCTAAGAAGCTGGGTAAACCGCAGGCCGCGGGCGATACATCATGAATTATTAATTGCGGACAAACTGATGAGTACATTGAACTCATTGCGGAGCTATCATCCCAAATTAACGCTGTAAATTATATTAATATTTGTGCGAGCAAGCAACCTCCCGTAGAGCACACTCTCAAATACTAAGGATGAGCTTAGTGATTCGTTAATTGATTCATCACAGCATTAAATATTTTTATAGCCATAGCTGATTAATTGAGAGAAAGCAAAATTTCACCAACAACAGGTCCAGTCACTTTTGAGACAAGGCATTTTACGATTTCTACAATAGTAGTTTATGTGACTGCTACATATATTGCCTAATTATGTACAGTTACACACACTAGTTTAACTACACACATATCAAGCTCTCTTTGATGTGTTTCGGAACCGCTTGTTCGACCGGCATTGTGGCATTGATCATTGCTCTGCAGTTGTTTAGCTTGTTCAGAAGTACCAACTTCACAACCAAACTAGGGGCGGCACGCAGGCGGGCGTCGGCGTTCGAAATTTGAATATCAAAATTTGATAAATTTTGGTACATTATGATCATAATGATCAATATTCAGATAAGAAATGAGTTTTACCAAGAAGTTTATCATTATGCTGGTCGTCACGTGTGGTTTTTGGACGCAATAAAGAGGGTTTATGATACGTGTGTAGATAAAAATATAAAACGTCTTTTCCCAGACGGGGTGGCAGAGGCACAGTTGTGCCGATGATTATAAACATAAACATTTATTTACAGGCACATACATCGCTTCTGTCTGACCCCACACTAGGATATCCTGTGTCGTGGGAACCAAAAACAGCGACATCACACTCATATAATCATCCAAGACCTGGTTTTTTTTTTCCTTTATCCCCAGCCGGGGATCGAACCCGGGACCTCTCGATGTTAGGCTGAGCCACAACTGCAGCGCCACAGAGGTCAGCGCGTGACGTCACTGTTTCTGGGTCTCACGTCACAGGGTGTTTCGTATATTTTTATTGCACATGAATTCACATAACAAGCATAAAGAAAAGACATTTACAAAGGCAAGCTAATCTCCAAAAAGAGATTTATTCCAGCAAACCCAAGATGAAAATGATAAATTTGATAGCATGGACAGGTAGGCCTTTGCGCAGAAATACCTTGTGTAGGGTATCCTAGTGTGGGCCAGAAGCAATTTTGTGCCAATATATAAATGATTGTTTATAATTTTTAGCCAGTTATTCGATACTCCATTGAGTGAGAGAGGTTGCCAGCCAAGGCGTGGACGTGGGAACAATGCTCCTTGCCAGCCAGCCCGGTGGGATAAGCCGTGACGCAATGTTATATTGTGCTTTTCAAAACTCCATTTTGCGTGCCGGGAGGCTAACTCATCGCCCCATCTACGGAGATTTGAAGAGGTTTTCTCGGATGATTTCTACAAAGACTTTAAAATAATAACGTCAAATGTTTGGCACGGGCGCCGAAACTGATTATCAGATTCTTGCTTGTGGTCCCAGTTTAATGGTGGAGTATTAAAATTCTGGAAGACATCCAACTCTTGCAACGTGCGATGCGAGATGTTTACAGTATCCAGGAATAACTTGGAACTGGGTAAGCGAAGGGCGTTGAAGGACAAAACAGCGGTAATATTCAAATCTTTCTTCAGATGATTATGGACGATAATGAAGGTTTTTAGTTTGGGTATAAGATAGGTAATGGTGGTAGTTTCTAATAAACACCAAATCATAAATTCTGATGCCTACAAAATTGTAATTGGAGAAATCTAGATCTAGCTAGAATATTCTAGACTGCTCAAATACTACGTGAATTTTTTTAAATTATATTTAATCACACGGAAATTTTATGCCTCTACGGAGTCGGTAGCAGAACGCTAGTTACTAGTTATTATTCTGTGGTAGCAGTAAATGGTATGTTATAGGTATATAACCTACCTCAATTTAGACTTATACGTTTTCCACAATGTCAGTGATATGAAGTCCGATACTAATTCTTCTTCTTAAGCATGTTTCTCTTTACTAATGGACTACCCTAGTACTGTCCAAGTCAAGTTGGGATGGCACTATTCTAGTGAATGAATATAATCCCTATTCTATTTAAACTAATATATTATTTAGCTAGAAAACTTTTTTGACCTATGCTATTATCGCTAAGGGAATATTCGCTGGTTTCTCCGACTTCTATGATAAAATCTCCCATCTCTTTGTCTAATATTATATCCCTCACCCAGTATTCATTTTCTAGTTTATAAACAAAAACTTTCAGTGTATAAATTTTCAGTTAGACCTACATTTTTGACGACTTCTAGTCTTGAGTTTTTCCTTTTCATAAATGATGAAGAGGCAACTGATGCCATGTGAATACACCAGTATAAGTACAACCATCAACATGAGCAATATCGAAATTGATAAACGAGGTCGATGCGTACTGCGCAGTGCTGTGGTGACGCAGGGGCTCTGCAGGGACGACAGCCCCTCCGCAATTTCATCTTTCCCGTATCGCCATCCCGACCTGACGTAAACTACACATATGCCTCTTTCTTTGTACCCTTTCTTACCCTGTGTCATTTGGTTTAAGGGGTACTAATTTGTTTTGTATAAAAACAGGTAAGTATCTATATAATTGACCGAGCGAGCGAAGGGCTCCATTTCGACAAGATAGGAGGCCGATTTTGTTTTCGTCTGTCTCTATCTGTGTCTGTCAGTTCCGGTCTAGGGGCCATAGTTTTCAAGCGATCCTCACAAAACTTGGCACACGTGTTCCTTGAATTAAAAGTTTTTTTTTACTGAGAGCTTTTCTCGATTTTCCCCTTGGGGGGAGGGGAGGGGGGAGTTATAACGTCATCAATTTTTTGTATGGGATTTGTTTTTATTTTTTCTGAAACCTATGAAAAATCTAAGATATATTTTCAAAACATACTAAGTTTGGACTCCTCGAAGTAGGAGACGGATTAGTAAAGAGGATCTATACAGACCATGAGAGTGAGTGAAATAGACTATAACTATTTTCGTGTAAAGTCAATAGATTTTATTTTAAATCGCAAAATGTAGTTTACAAAGTTATTGGTGCGGCTACTTTACTACTTGATTTTGATTAAATCTAAAGTATTTATTTACCTATGCATTGGTTTTACAGTTAGCGAGGTCTACTGCCTACAGGGCCACTAGTAATATATGTTTTCTAGGCTATATTTAATCAAGCTGCCCAAATGCGCCATTTAACAAATTGATACTAAACAAAAGTGCATCCTTAATATTGTTTGACTTTGACTAGGATGTGTTAACATTAGTCAACCAAAGATAGTGAAGTGAAACTACGACTCGTGCGACAAATTCCAAGATGGTTTCATCATCGTCACCCAGGACGCCATACCCTTGATAATGCACGTAATGGACCTGAACAAACTGCTGTGTGACTCAAACCAATTAGGTACAACACTTTGATAAAGACTTAGGAAGGTATATGTAGGTATGGTCATTCAGAACATTATGCTTCACATCGTGGACTTTTAAAACTCTCGTATCAGTGGTCTATAATGATGAATAGAACATATTCTTGTTATTAAATTTGTAAATAAATTTTGATTTCATATTATCATGAACACACGAGTTATTTCATCTAGCCACGAGCCTTTGATTTACAATACGTATCGCCTCTAGACCCTGTTCTGTTAATTGCGTACATTACATGTAAATAAAAGCGTACATTACGAACTCATCACAAGAAAAATATGATATTTTTTGTGGCCTGCTAATCAATAAATAATAACCACTACTAAGAACAAGTCGTATTAACTCCAAAAACAGATTTTCGTTGAGTAAATCAGCAATCACCGATCGAGTGTTTATAATTTCCGCGATAATGTAAGGAAATAGAATAGGGGTTCGCTACCCCTGCAGGGAGGGGTGCGGGGGCGCTGTGCGGCTGCGGCGGGGCGGTCGTCCGCGCATGCGCGCTGCAGGCCGGAGTCCCGGGGACCGCGCCCCCTCCCGCGCCGCACCCCGCACCCCGCACGCGAGAGGGGATGCCTCCACGATAGACGGCGAGCCCCATTCAAGCCTTCATGCACAATCATCGCCATGGCAACGATAGGCACTTGCCTATACACATGGCAACGAAAACTATGGACCGTGGAGTCCAGACCAACAGCTGATTAGGGATTACCAATAAGTAAAGTTTTCCTAAATCAGAGAAGGATCACCTACCGTTTGCGGAGCGGGCAGCGGGCGAGGTGGCTTCCTTGCTTCGAACAGTTTCCTTCTCTTTCCCGTTATTACCTGAAACAATAAACAATACGAACACATTTACAATCTTGACTCGTTCTTTGAATGAAGCCTGAGCTTTTGTCCACTGCTGACTGAACGACGTTACCGAAAACAAGATAAGTGAGATAGATACAGACCGCTTCAAATATGTCGGGCTCTGAATGAAATGCTCTCTCTCTCACCTCACCTTACCCTATTTTTGTTGACATCTCACCTTCTTATTCGCACCTTTCGTTCAGAGAATGATATTTGGCACAGTCTGTACATAACTCGGAGTAACCATTAGCTAAAGCCTGCTGGATTACCTGACTTGGCAAAAGGCAACAAAATACGAAGTTATTCGTTAGGTTTATGTACCAGCATCCAGCGGGTATGTATGAGGTACATCTCCATACTTGTGACCGTTTCATTTTGCCAGTGGAGTTCGATACCACCATCTCACATCCATATCCACAAAAACTTCACACCTACAGCCATTACATAGCAGATTTTAAGTTGCTTGTTTGTTGTTTGATAATTTCAGAATGATTAGGTAAGCGTTATCCTCAGTTAAACCGCGTTTTCTCATAATTAAACGAAACATACCTTATTAACTTGTGGTTGGCTGGTTTATATTAACACATAGGTATAGAAAACCCTATCTAGCTACTCATTAGCTAAGGATTTTCGTGTCGTTTTTGTCACAGATGTGCCATCGACTTTGCTTCTAGTTAGACGGCATACCGACGTAATGATGGAATATAGAATGGAACTGATTCAGTAATTCTCACTTATGAGAGAAGTATCCATGCCTGCTAGAGACCAGGATACCAAGATTGGACTGATTTCCCATTCTAGTATCCCTATCCTGACTTGACAATGCCATGTTCCTGCGTGTAGCTCATTTCACCCGGTCATCTTTACCAGGAATATGAAAACCTCATGAAGCTTGGAGATCCATTTGAATAGCAGAGAGCCACTGAAGCAACATGCGGTCCCACTTCGGGTCCTCATTCAGCTCTAGTTCACCTATCGTCGTCTCCCATCCACCCTTCGAGAATCAGGACGATCGATGCCGCGGCGGAGCGATGGCGGCGGAATCCGAGCCCGCTGGGACGGGTCTCGTCTAACCGGTTCCGGTTCATGTCTCGGACGTTCACCCAACACCCACTGTACGGTCCGAGTGATGCTGACAACTCGCTAAACACCCGAACGAATTAGAGCCAAAGTTGACACATGTAACAGGTGATAACTCGGCCCAAAATGCATGGAAGTGTCAAAAGTATACTTCATACCTAGAGCTGATGCTGCACAAACAGTTGCACCCCTGATCCAATCGGTTTCTTAGTGGACGATATTAGAATGATGACCCTAACAATCCCTTAAATGACGACAACTTTCCATTACACACTATTTAGCTTAGGGCTCTAATCCCGTGCAATGGATAGAGAGCTAAAAGATCCGATAGCGTCATATGGACCGCACACCCAGCCTCCTGGTTTTGATCAACAGCCACCACTTATGTGGTGCGACAAATCTGACATTTCCTTATCACAATTAATGTCATACGATGACTGTATTTAGCGATATTTAGAGTTGTAGATAACGATGGATGTGTTCGCGGAAATATCGAAAAATATCTTATCTCTGCTGACAAATGCGGAGACCACAAATATATATTACAGTACTGTAAATGTATTATATCACTGTAGCTACATTACAAAGCATCGCGCCGACGCCGTGCAGTCAGTACTAAAGACAGTGATATAAATTCACACGGACTGTAAGTTATGACTTGTTCGTATGTTTATGACGGTTGACGTCGATTTCCCCTCAGGATTTCCCATTCCCATGACAAAGAGATTTGTCTCTGACGGTCCAAGTGTGGGGGCAGTTATATCCCATTGAGCTGCTTAATATTGAGCTGATCTACAGTACAGAGATAGAGCATAATGCACACAGAGTTATAGGAACACGGATATTTATGGATTGACGTTGATTGCCTACAAGTAAATAGGTAGGAATATGGGGGACTTTAGTACACGACGCACTCACATCACACATGTGGTTACAAAGTTGAAAAACAAGAAACAAAGTCTGTCTGGGATTTATTCGTTGTCGCGGTGAGCTTAGCGGCATTTTATAAAGTAAACAGTTACAATCTTACAAGTCTAATCTGGCTACACGGCTTCGACATGGGGTACGAAATTGTATGGGACTCATACCAATGTTGCTAATTGTAAAATTGTAACTTATTGCTGTATGAATAGAGCAATAGAGCGGCCTTGGCAGTGGCGATGACTTTAAAGGTACACGCATACTTATCCGAGCCGAAGGAAAGGAATTTTTGAATTTTATATGAAATCCTCTGAAATCTCCCACACCTACCCGCGTCGATTCGTCCGAATCTGGAGAATCTAAGAAATACGAAACGAATTCGGATGACGTCATCAGATTCTGCGCGGGCTATGCGGTGAATCGACCGATGCGCTCACACTCAGCGTTGCGTTGCGTGTTTGCGACAGAGCAACCTGATCGAAAAGCGTGCCAGAGTAGCTCGCTCGGTCGCTTCCTTCGGCGCGGTCGTTTCGTTCGGCGTGTTCGGCACGGATAAGTCTGCGTTCACCTTAAGACGGCCTCAAAGGAATCTCAATCCTCAGTGAACTGGGCGGGGCGGCGGCGTCGCGCCATACATTACGAATTAATAGCCTCAAATGACAAGCTGATAAAACTGATAGTTCACTGTAACCGCTAATACCGATTGACGGTCAAGTGCGAATCATTTTTCAAAACCTTAGTTGTTCATTTTCTAGATACTTCGGTTCATGTATCTCATGATACATGAACCGAAGCCCGCTGACGGACAGAGGGACAGACAGACAACAGAGTCTTTGATAGAGTCCCGTTGGAACCCTATAAACAGATAAGTACGAGGCGAGCCGTAATGCGACAAAATAAGGATATTTTTGTTTTGCTGAGATTGAAAAAAACTGGAAGAACTACCCTCAGATTATTATTGCATAGAGATAGATTGAGTATGACTACTGAGATTGTGACTGCTTTAAGCCGGTTTTTCATTATAAGTAACTGAACGAGCAAGCGCGAAGCGCGACGAAGCACCTCAGTTTCAGCTTCCATAGGGCAAAAATGCTTTCTTGTGTCTGTCCGGATTTCCAGCTGTTCTCCTCTACAGGTCGCATTTCTCAAGCGATTCTTGTGAAATTTTTGTGAGCAGGCTCGATAATTATAACTTTTTTGTTGTCTATTAATTTTTTAGATTTTTGCGAATGGCAGAGATACGGCTTGATGGATTTTAACAATTGAGGTGTCGTTGGATTCGTAGGGACCGTGAGAGTGACTCGCGATTTTAAACCCTATGCCATGGTAATAAATTTTAAAACCTATAATAAGTGGCGTTAGCTAAGCGCCGGCGGTAACTGAGGGGTTACGGCATTTTGAAGAAAAGTTAACAGGTTGGATTTTAAATCGCAAAATGAAGTTTACAAAGTTATTAGTGCTGCTACTTTCATCTCCACGTAAGATCCAGGTGCAACATACGTTTGTATGTTAGAAGTTCTGCTCTCCACCAACAGGCTCGCGAGTGTTATTTATATAAGGCAACAAATATAATGATCACCAAAATATTTTTTTCCTACCCAAAATGGATAAATGAACACCAAAAGTTGCAAAAAATATCAGGGCAAAATGCTGCGGTAGCTTAGGTGAAGGGTAAAGGGGGTGAGCGAAGCCCCCTTTATCCTTCGTGTTAGGATGAACATGTAAGAACAACAAAAAATACTTAAAACATAAACTTAAGTACACAAAACATAAAAAGAAGTTTGGTGATCATTTATCCAAACACAATTTGGTGGACATTTATCCATTCTGGCAGTCATTTCGAATTTATTGGTAGTAAAATAGGTGCGTTTTTGGTAATCGTTGAAACACAAGCATTTATATAAATATCATTATATCCCACAGTGTAAAGCCGGCTTTACAATGGACTTGATCATTATGATATAACTTTTCTTCAGGATTTCTGCCATAGATAAACGTAGGCTTTAAGCATCTCCATTTTATCAAATTAATTTACGAGACAAAAGGCCAATGAAGCCAGTTTGGTCGTGGAAATAAATTTGTTGGACTTTAAGGAAGGAAAGTCGTGATACCTACCTGTAAAGTTTTGTGTTGGAGTTATGTAGGTAGCAGTAGATGAATAGCTGACAATTACATTTACATTGCATAACAAGTTGGGGATAATTAAATCAATGACTGAAGCTAAATAATAAATTATATCTAAAACTCTGTTGAGCATTGTCCATGCTGCGTTTTCGCTTCCACATAAACTGCAAATAGAAATGGATTGGATACTACAACTACTTTCGGAACTTTAATAACGAAACGGACATGACGTAGAGTTTGCCCACGGGACCCTAATACTCACCGCCCTAGCGACCTCATTATTGTTCAGTGAAGGATTTTGTTTAATGAAGCTGAGCTGTAAGCTTTAAATAAAACATGTTTTAAAAAATAATAATGGTCCGTTTCACAATGTCCGGATTGGATATGCTCTATATGACAGAATATGATTTTACGTATGATTTATCTGCTACACTGGGCTTCAACAGGGATAAGAAAACTTAAAAACTCAAATCATTTATTGCAAGTAGGCAAAATAATGCACTTTTACAAGTCAAACACTTACTTAATTCTCATATACATAGAAAAAAAATATGGTCAGCTTTATTTCAATGAGTAAGGTTAGTCAAACATAAGAGAAGACTGAAAAATTTTATGATTGCAATGCCTATTGAATATATTTATGAATAACAATATATTTATATTTTTCTTGTATAAAATGTAGTAATAAACCTGCTATGTCTATGAAAATGTAAATAATAACCAGTATTTCGATTCTGTAACTCTTGACGTAATATCTTAGAATACTTAATAGTACAAGGTAGTTTTGAAGAATATCCACCCATCAACTGATACTGATGATATTAAACAAGCACTAGGCGAGCTTGGTCACACCGCCACTAATATCTGGAACATCAAGGCAAGGTCCACCAACAAACCACTGCCCATATTCTTTATTGAACTACAACCATGCAGCAATAACAAGGACATTTATAACCTAAAATACCTGCTACACTGCCAAGTCAAGATAGAAGAGCAAATTCCAAAAAGGGTGATCCCGCAGTGCGCCAACTGCCAACAATACGGCCACACAAAGACATACTGCAGAAGACAACCAAAATGCATAAAATGTGCTGGTGAGCACATGTCAGTAGATTGTCCCAGGAAGACTAGATCAAATGATGTCAAATGTATTCTATGTGAGGGGAACCACCCAGCTAACTACAAGGGATGTACAGTCTACAAAGAGCTCCAAAAAATAAAATACCCATCACTAAGACCGAAAACCATACCAGGAAATAAGGCAATTAAAGCACCTGGTAACCTTCTACCAAAGCCCCAAATATACTCTAACCTTCTACCAAAGCCCCAAACATACTCCTATAGTGACGCTGCTAAAGCAACTCAAAAGTCTGATGAAATATACCAGGACAGTCTAAACCTCAATACACCACCCAACCCTACAAAACCAGACGAGATGAAGATGCTCATGTCAATGATGCAGCAAATGATGCAGCAACTTACTACTGTAACAAATCTACTATTGTCCATAACGTCCAGACTGCCAAATTCGATTCAATTAAATTAGTCCTATGGAATGCCAACGGCCTACCAAACCACAAGCTAGAAGTAAAAGCTTTTCTTGAAGAAAATAATATTGACATCATGTTAATAACTGAGACACACTTCACTGATAAGAACAACTTCAGTATCCCTAAGTACAAAGTTTATCACACTATGCATCCATCCGGGGCAGCACATGGAGGAAGCGCTATCCTAGTAAAACAAAACATACGCCACTATGAAATGGAGCCATACTGCACAGAAATGTTTCAAGCTACAAATCTTTTTATAGAAGATTGGCAAGGCCGACTAACGCTGTGTGCTGTCTACTGCCCACCAAAACACAAACTTAAAAAGGAAGACTACATCAAGTTTCTTGACCATCTTGGCAGAAGATTTGTTGCTGGAGGTGATTATAATGCTAAGCACACATCTTGGGGGGCCAGAACAACTACTACGAAGGGACGGCAGCTACTGCAAGCCATAAACTTGCTTAACTTAAGCGTGGTCTCATCTGGAAAACCGACTTACTGGCCTACTGACAAAAACAAGATACCAGATCTTCTAGATTTTTACATAATCAAAGGACTAAGCAAGGATAAAATAGAATGCAAGGGAAGCTATGAACTCTCATCTGATCATTCCCCAGTATTTGCTACAGTCGACATGAATGTCATTATCACACCCAGAACCTGCAAGTTACACAATCGACAAACAGACTGGGAACACTTTCAACAACTAGCATCCGAAAGAATCTGCACATCTGCACCGCTAAAAAGTGACAATGATATTGAAAAAGCTGTGGAACACTTCAATCAATGCATACAAGTGTCAGCATGGGAATCAACCCCAGAGCCGAAAGCAAAAGATCAAACACAAATTCCCAAAAACAAAAGAGATATACTTGCAGAGAAACGCAGAGCAAGGAAAGCGTGGCAAACTCACAGGTGTCCCAGCAATAAAAAGACACTGAACTATATCACCAATAAACTTAAAACACTACTCGAAGATGTAAGGAATGAAGGAGTTCAGAAATACCTAAGAAGTCTTGATGGAACAGCAGGAACTGACTACTCGCTGTGGAAAGCCACTAAAAAGCTAAACCAGCCTCAGAAGCATCACCCCCATATGCAAATCTGACCAAACATGGGCGAAAAGTGACACAGAGAAGGCTGACACTTTCGCGTACCACCTAGAAAGGGTATTCGTCCCAAACACAGACAACGGCTCTACTAAAACCAATGAAGTAAATGAGCTACTTACTAAGACTTACCAGCTTGATCTTCCAGTTGAAAATTTTTCTAAGAACGAAGTTGTTGCAGCAATAAAGAATCTAGCTAACCACAAATCTCCAGGGTTTGATCTTATAACTGCAACCATCCTTAAACATTTGCCAGTGGAAGCTGTGGAACTCCTAACATATATATTTAATGCCATTCTACAGCGCAACTTCATCCCAAGGCAATGGAAAGTGGCACAAATAATAATGATTGTTAAACCGGGAAAACCAGCAACGGATGTAAAATCATATCGTCCAATAAGCCTGCTGCCAATCACATCAAAATTACTGGAAAAATTGTTCCTAAGGAGACTCATGCCTATAATCCACCAGAAAAACATCATTCCAGAGAACCAGTTTGGCTTCAGACAGAGGCATAGTACAATAGAACAGGTCCACAGATTGATAGAAAAAATAAACACCACATTCGAAAAAAAGGAGTACTGCTCTGCAATATTTCTGGACATCTCTCAGGCATTTGACCGAGTATGGCACGAAGGACTACTCTACAAAATTAGATTGTACTTTCCCATTAATTACTACTTATTCCTCAAATCATATCTGAGTGAGAGATACTTCTTTGTCAAGCTGGGAGAGGACTCAACTACTTTACACCCAATACAAGCAGGAGTGCCACAGAGAAGTGTCCTTGGACCTATACTATATATCCTTTACACCGCAGACTTACCAGTCAGCACTGATGTTGTTACTGGAACCTTTGCTGACGACACGGCAGTCCTAGCCTCAGACCAGAGCCCAACAGCAGCTTCAGCCAAACTTCAATCGAGCATAAATTCCATAACAGACTGGCTCAGGGACTGGAGAATAAAAGCAAATGAAACCAAATCTGTTCAAGTTACCTTCACCACCAGAAGAGACACATGTCCTCCAGTTATGATGAATGGGAATCAAATACCTCAAGAAGATGAAACCAGATATCTCGGTATCTTTCTAGACCGACGCTTAACCTGGAGAAAGCACATATTCACGAAGCGTAAAGCCTTAGGCCTGAAGCTCCACAACTTATACTGGCTCCTAAACAAAAAGTCCCAAATGTCACTGGAGAGCAAGTTGCTAATCTACAAATGCATCATAAAACCTATATGGACCTACGGCATACAACTTTGGGGAACGGCTGCCAAATCAAATATCGCGATCCTTCAAAGGTTCCAATCAAAAACTCTACGACTAATCACAAATGCACCATGGTACATTACTAATGAACGCATTCATCGAGATTTGAAAGTCCCAATGGTACAGGAGGAGATTGTAACTAACCTCAAGAGATATAAAGCAAGACTAGAAAGGCATCCTAACTCACTGGCCCTGAACCTGATGATGGAACCGATAACCTTCAAAAGACTAAAAAGAAGAGCACCACAAGATCTGCTAAACTTAAAGGAATATTATAATTAGAATAAATTTAAAGGATGGTACACTGGTCCCATACCTAAAAGCCTGTCTACACATCAAATCTATAGCTGAATGTCCTAGATGACAGATTGCTGTATAAAAGGAAGACATAAAAAAAAAAAACTTTCATAAAGGATATGGGATATCATCCCATAGCGGTGCCAGATGGCGTTGATTCGAGATGGTAGTAATAAACCTGCTATGACTATGAAAATGTAAATAATAACCAGTATTTCGATTCTGTAATTCTTGACGTAATATCACAGAATACTTAATAGTATAATATGTCTACTTTCATAAAGGATATGGGATATTATCCCATAGCGGTGCCAGATGGCGTTGATTCGTGATGGCTTTGATTTATTATGCGATAATTTATTTATTTAAATATAATAACTTACTTGCTCACTAGAGGGAAAAAAAGAAGTCTTCTTCACTTCATGGCTCTGTAAACATAACTGACTGTAACAAGAATGATGGTGTTTTGCTATAATCGGTTAGCTTGAAGAGATCGGAGCATTTTCTGGTATGCTTTTTTATAGTCAATCCAGGCTTTACATGTTCAACTGCTTGAACCCAGTAATCTTCGACGTTCATCACCAATTTTTTTACAGAATTAAACGACGCAAGGTTGATGAAACTTTTCCCCGTGCTATCCGTAGATCTTCGTTTTGAAAACCAAAGTCCACAAAACCGGCAGAGCCCAATTTTACTATAACGGCAACAGAACATTGTGTAGAAATTTCAACTCTACATAGTACGGTTCATCATACAGAGCCTGTTGACGGCCAGATAGATAGACGGACAGTGGTGGCTCAGTGATAGGGTCCCTTTTGGCACCCTTCGGGTACGAAATCCTAAAAAAGGCTAAGACCCACTTGCATCGACCGGTAGCAAGACTAACTCGAACTCTAACAACATATATCTTCCAGCTATCCGTCGTGCTTGGAGGAGAGGTAGATTGCTGAGCGAGAAAAGACCTCGCGTCTAAAAATATAACTAAAACCTAATAAATAAGACGAATAAAACTGATATTTATTACAATAAATATCAGTTTTATTCGACTTTCTCATTCCATAGTCGATATCACAATGTCAATATTTTTCTGTCTTGTCTGTCTGTCTGTCTGTCCAAGTCAAGTACGTATGTATCGCTTTGTGTTACCGTCTTGGTGCAACTGCGCTTCCGAGTTATGTGGCCATGCGCAGGCGCACAGCAAGTCGACGACAAGTGGGTGAGGGTCGCGCACGCGGCGTGAGAAGATGGCTAGAGACAGGTGCTGGACTACACAGTCAGGTCATAAGTTCTGTCACACAATAAAAACTTTTGATTTTAGAACGCTGGCCACAATTTTTTTTATTGAATTCGAATTTAGAATTTTTCATGAAAATAAAAATGTGTACTTTTTAGAATTTTCCTCATTTTTAAATATGGAGTGGACACTTAAAGAAGACCGTGTCGCAGTTATTGCGTTGCATAGTTGCGGTTACGCGCCAATTCAGATTTTCGACTTACTGAAAAATTTGAAAATAACCAAAAGATTCGTTTATCGTACCATAAAACGATACAATGAAGACTCTAGTGTAGATGACAGGTCAATAAGTGCTCGCCCTCGCTCTGTTAGGACTCCAGCAGTGATAAAAGCTGTGAAGGCGCGAATTCAAAGAAATCCCATACGTAAGCAGTAACTGTTGGCCCTTCAGATGGGGTTAAGCAAGACCACGGTGAAAAGGGTGTTAAATGAAGACTTAGGGCTTAGGGCATATCGAAGAAAAACAGGACATCGTTTGGACGCTCGTTTAATGGACCTGAGACTGAAGAGATGCCACGCTTTGTTCGGCATCTCTTCAGTCTCAGTCTCAAAAAAGCATCGGGAAATCCTTTTTTCGGATGAAAAAATTTTCACCGTGGAAGAGAGCTACAACAAACAAAATGATAAGGTGTATGCACACAGCAGTCAAGAAGCGAGCAACCGTATTCCGCGTGTCCAACGAGGTCATTTTCCATCCTCGCTCATGGTTTGGTTGGGAGTCTCTTATTGGGGCTTAACTGAGGTACTTTTTTGTGAGAAAGGCGTAAAAACGAATGCAGTTGTGTATCAAAATACAGTCCTCAAGAACCTTGTGGAACCTGTTTCTCATACCATGTTTAATAACAGGCACTGGGTATTCCAACAAGATTCTGCGCCAGCTCATAGAGCGAAAAGCACACAAGACTGGCTGGCGGCGCGTGAAATCGACTTCATCCGGCACGAAGACTGGCCCTCCTCCAGTCCAGATTTGAGTCCGTTAGATTACAAGATATGGCTACACTTGGAGGAAAAGGCCTGCTCAAAGCCTCATCCCGATTTGGAGTCACTCAAGGCATTCTTGATTAAGGCAGCCGCCGATATTGACATGGACCTCGTTCGTGCTGCGATAGACGACTGGCCGCGCAGAATAAAGGCCTGTATTCACAATCGCGGGGGTCATTTTGAATAAACTTCATTACCATAAGAATCTATGTTTTATTAAGTTCATTTTGCTATATAAATGTTTACATAAATAATAAACATGTCTAAATTATTTCATATTGCACATGTGACAGAACTTATGACCTGACTATGTATAAATACATGTTGGCCACCACCGCACCATTACCTTCTTTGATTTGTTTCATTAAGATTTATCTGCGGAGAAGGCCGTGTATACCTTATTGGAACATCAGATCAATCAATTGTACAAACTGTTCAAGAATGAGAACAGTCGGTTGAGCGCGTGCTACACGAACAAAGTTGTGCATCACAAGTATTCGAGAGTTACTTTTTGGTGAATTCTATGGAACAAATAAATAAATGTCATTTCATCCCGATTAATACAAGGTAACGTTTAATTAGCTGACAATTTAGGGATTGGTAGTACCCATCATTGTGAACAACTTTCCCCATGAAACATATAATCGCAAACGAAAACAAATGGTTCCTCCATAGTAACTTGTAATCAGCTGATCGGGTCAATGTACTGAGGGACAATATTTTTTTTCCATTTGCGACCATATGTTTCTTGGGGAAAGTTGTTCATAATATAATGTTGGGTACTATCCTTCTCCAAAATATCGTCAGCTAATGAAATGTCACCTTATGAACGGTTCCGCTACATCAAATGTACGTGCTCAGCTCAGCCTCATCCACCTCACTTAAACTAACGAAGCATTAAATTAGACAGAACATTTCTGTTGGTTTACCCGATATGATTGTTATGTTTATGACCGCGGGGAATCGCTGACGTCGTATTAAGGGAAAGATGAGTCACCATCAGTCATCGCCAGTCATCATTAGGCACCAGTGGAGGTACGCAGATGTTCGGCAGACTGGCTCGTTACATGCGAGCAAGCCAAGTGTAGCTGAGCCATATCGGATTACGAGGCCAGGCCACAAGACGCGAAAAGGTACTACAAATATCTACTTATCTCAAGTAACTAGAATATTCTGGACAAATGCTTCATCCATCTTGATTTTCCGGAGAAAAACAATTTTTAAATAGTTTTTTGTACGCAATATGTCATTGTGAAATAGCAACGATTGTGCTGCCAGGTTTTTATTAAATTAAAGAGTTGTGTTTTCAAGCTGATGATTTATGATGGCAGCTGTTTATCATCGCGTTGTCTAATTTAACAAATCATCATATCAAGTGTTAAATAATGCTAAACTTCGTTGCTCTTCATCACCTCATGGTTTTCCCTTGTCCTTAGAGGTACCTTTGTCCTTAGAGAACGGGTATATTTAATAGTTGCTGGACTGCATCTGTTAGCAAAGTATTTTAATTTAAAGTCATGCCGATGGTAGACATGTTAAAAAGCTTCATTGTCAGTAAGTAACTCACGTGGGCTTTGAAGGCCAGGCTCGGCATGCTTATTATAACAATTCATATTCAACATTCAAGAGACAATTCATGCCTTCAGAATACGAAGATTCAAGGTATGTGAGTATGTCGCCTTTTGTTAAACTGTGCCTAGCAGTTGTGATATTTGATCACACTTAACTTGAATAATAGATATAGCTTCATTTGATAGTAGGTAGGTATATCTCCACCCAAAATACTGTAGTTAGAAGTTATAACTATTCATATAGGCAGCTTCCACAGTTTTTCGGAAGGTCTATAACTTTTATCTCTGATAACTATCATACTGGACGGACATGTAAGTATATCAATTTCCGTCTCAATTTTGGCAGTAAGTACGTTAGAAACGAAACGTCGAGTCCGAAACGTCGAGATACGTCGACGGACGAAAGTCCAAGATGTCGTAAAACGTATCACTAGACTCAAGTTTAAGTGGGCAGTGCACTTGGCTAGGCGAGGTGATGGAGGTGGAGTAGATCCCTGACCGAGTGGTGGCCAAAAGAAGGAAGAAGGAGCGTGGGTCGGCCGGCAACCAAATGGGTCGACGATATTACTAACATCGCGGGGAATACCTGGATTCGTCTGGCACAGAACCGGAGAGGTTGGCACAAATTGGAGGAGGCTTACACCCAGCAGTGGGTGGAAAAAAGCTGCCAATGATGATGATGACGTTAGAAACACGGTACGGTACGCACGAAAAATCTACCATAGTAGTTAGTAATAAATAGGTACTAGAAAGTATGCTATATTAAACTATGTGTTGCGTTGGATGCCGTACTATAAAAGTTCGGGCCGGGCCATGACACCACCGGATATGCCATATCTGAAGCCGAGTGGTGCAGGCGCAGACGGATGTACCCAACATTTGCATTCAGAGGGTAACACGAGCCTCGCCACACAATAGACCAACAAAAAATCACGACTCTTGAGTTCTCAAGCGGGGCTGTAGCCAAAAACGAGTCAACAAATTCGTATAGACAATCTATTCACAGTTCAATGACAGAGTTAAATGGTGAACCTGTTTCTTCTCTTACATCGATCCTCTATTTACCAAAAATACATTTAATTCGATAAAAGGTTACTGTTTTGGTAAAGTATTGTCACCAAATTTTCTATATGATTCTGATAACTATTGTGCAGTGAAACACAAGAACGGACTTTAGGAAGATTAGATAACAATGGATGTTTGTAAAACACTGCTGATTACGACTGGTTAATCGTGTCGAAACGTATTATCTGACTGAACGGCCGAAGCGGATTTGATAACAGAGTCCAACGAAATGTGTTCTCCTCTAACCCTCTCCCTTCTTCTAACCAACAATAGTCAAAATTTCCGGGTACTAAGCGTATTTATAAATATCAAAGTGTTAGCTCTTGTTAGTTACACCTTGTATATTTCACTATACTTACATCTAACGCCATCTAGTGGAGCCGGCTTGTACTAACGTAAAGCAACTTTCCATTTCCGTTTAGATTATTTGAAGGATTATGATGATAGTTAAAATCCTTTTATGTTTGACATTAATTGTAATTAATCATCATTTCTTTAGTTTATATTTGTCTTTGGTTTAAATCATGAATCTATCCTCGTTTCTTCAAATTTAACTTTGTCGAACCTATAGCCGGATGTAGTAATACTTCCGTTATAGACGTACCCTGTTCTGGTTATATCCTTTTTTGAAAATTGAACTCTAAAATCATAATAAAGTCTATTCTGATTTTAGAGCCATTTATGAAGGTCCTATCGTTATTATGTTTAATTCATATTTAAATCTTTTAGACTTGTAACAGGAAGTGACATGATTAAAAATGGTAACTAGCGATGTATTAGACATTTCCGTTCGATGCTAATATTAATCTGATGGTTTATTGAAATGTTTTATAATTTGTTAAATCTTGATAATGTTAAAGCCAATTTTAGAACTATCCAGAATATTTGTAGTAATTATAGAATTCGTGTTAGAAATAATACGTGTAAATTGCATTTCCGGTTTTGGATAGTCTGAAGAAGGGTGTGTTTAACCGCGAAAACGAACGCGGGAGATGGAGGGAATAGATGTTATAAATAGGACTGCTTGGATTTTGAGAACACTTTTGTCACTGCCACGAAAAGAAATACACCATTTAAAAATCTGTCAGCGAGTATTTATTATCAGAAGTGGTTCTACGAAAGAAGCAAATTCTTCAACTGCCCCACGATGGACCGCTCTAAATCCAGAAGATCACGTTCAAGATCTAGAAGCTATCGGCGTGGTAAACGTCGAGATCGTGATAGAAGCCGCAGGACACCTAGAACGAGCCGATCGCGGGAACGAAATATTAGTCCATCAAAAAAGAGATTTCGTGAATCGGCCAGGGATACTTCATCACAACGACGTCGTATCCACAATGAGGACGTCAGGCGTTCAAAGGAGAATTCCATACGATCTTCAAGCATTCAAACCCCAGGTACTTCTTCAGCAATACGAGTACATGATCCAGAAAATTCTGCGACCGGACGAGATGGCCCAGTCGCCATGACCTCAAGCAATACTGCGACCGGACGAGATGGCCCAGTCGCCATGACGTCAAGCAATGCTGCGACCGGACGAGATGGCCCAGTCACCATGACGTCAAGCAATGCTGCGACCGGACGAGATGCCCCAGTCGCCATGACGTCGAGCAATTCTGCAATCGGAGTTGACGACCCAGCTGCTATGATGTCAAGTAGTTCTACGACCGGACGAGACGAAGAAAACGTGAACCCGAGTGCTACAGCGACGAGTAATACGGTGCTGGACGTACAGGTTAGAAATAAAACTGACTCGTCTAATTCAGGCATGTTAGTAACTTTCGATGAATTTTATAAACTCCTACAGTCACTAAAACCAGGTTTATCCACTAGAGGCAATGAAAACATGATCCCAGAGTTTGACCCATCTATCAAAAATAGCCGAATTGAAATATGGTTAGCAAAAGTTAACGAGTGTGCACAAATCTATACTTGGGATGAGAAACAAATCAGACACTATGCTTTGCCCAAACTGGTAGGTAATGCTAAAAAATGGTACCAAACCCAAACATCCGTGTTACATAGTTGGGACGAATGGCAAACCCTTTTATGCAAAGCGTTTCCGTCTGAAGTCAACTATGGTACTCTCTTGTCAGATATGCTAGAAAAACGATTAAAATTTGGGGATAACTTGGACGAATACTACTTTGAGAAAACGGCATTATTGAATGCTTGCGAAATATCGGGCAAACGAGCAGCTGATTGCATCATACATGGTTTAGATGATCGCACTATACGAGCAGGTGCATCATCAGCTCGATTCTCTAAGCCTGAGGATTTATTCAAATATTTGAAGGATGTTTGTAAAGATCAAAAAGATGCAGCGAGATCATTCAATAGGAACAAAAGGGGAAGTAACATTTTTTGTAATAAATGTAATGAAACAGGTCATAAAACATTTCAATGTCACGCAAACGGTTCCCAGAACACATATACACCTATAGTAACTAATGCTTGCTTCAACTGTAACGAAAAAGGTCACAGGGTTCAGCAATGCCCCAAAACTATTCTCAAATGTGATGAGTGTAAGTTATACGGTCATAAAACCAATGATTGTCCGCGTAAAAAGAAAAATACTGAAAAACAGGTTCTTGTTATAAACAGCATAGCCGATCCTAGCCATAAATAATGTAAAAGAAACTCAGTGCTTTGTTGATATGGGAAGCGATTGCACACTAATTACGCAGATTGGCCAACCAAATAGGTCTAGCAATTGCGACTGATAGTATACCGACAGTTCATGGATTGGCGAATGTACGTGTTCAGCCTTTAGGTAGAGTGCAATTAACTTTACTTATTGATACAGTTGAAGCTACGATAACAGCGCTAGTTGTAAGAGACGAACAATTGCACGTACCCTTACTTGTAGGACAGGATTTCACCGAATTACCTAATGTGATTATCACAAAAACAGATAGCTCCCTTAATATCATGACCAGAGATTTTAATCCTGAGTTACCGTCATTTGATAATGACCAAATTTATAACAAACACATGTTATACGTACACTCCGACACTAAAATTGAAACTGTAGGTTTAATTAAATGCTACTGTAAGGATGTACGCGATGCAAATATATACCTAAAAGGTAATTATCGAAACATAAATGGTGTTGAGTATTGTATTCAGGAAGGGTTGTATAAATTAAAAGACGGGAAGTGTGCTATTATTATAATGAATATCTTCAACAGTCCAATTTACTTTACAAAAGACTTCGGTGTTGCTCGGGGTATTACCTTGAGTGAAAGTGAAGATTCTCTAGACAGTTCAGAAATGTTCGGACAGCCAAGATGCTTCTTTGCTCTACAGCATTTAGAACCTTTCAGTAAGGAGGAAATTAATGTTAACCCTGATCTTACAACCGAGCAGAAAAGTAGAACTTATGAAGTAATCAACAAAAATCGTGACTGTTTTGCGCAAAACTTAGCCGAACTTGGTTGTACAGACATAACAGAACTAGAAATTAAACTACACGATGAAATCCCCGTTGTTTACAGACCTTACCGTTTGAGTCATACTGAAAAAGAGGTAGTTAGAAATATGGTCAATGAGCTGCTGGAAAATAATATTGTTGAAGAGTCAGAATCACAGTATGCTAGTCCTGTATTGTTAGTTTCAAAGAAGACAGGAGGATATAGATTGTGGTCGACTATCGGGCACTGAACCGAAAGACATTCGAAGAATGTTTAGCAAAATTAGAACAAACCTTTGTTCTCATAAGGGAAGCTGGACTGACGTTAAATATAAATAAATGTAACTTTTTTCAAACTGAAATAGAATATTTGGGGTTCGAAATATCTGTCGAGGGCATTAGACCTGGTAAAGCCAAAATTTCTGCTGTAGAACAATTCCCAACTCCCAAATCAGTGCATGAGATTCGACAATTTATTGGCCTGGCTAGCTACTTTAGGAAATTTATCAAGGGGTTTTCTAGCATCGCTAAGCCTTTGACTGACCTAACGAAACAAGATATTGCTTGGCAGTGGGAGAAAGAACAGCAAGAGTCTTTTACAACATTAAAAGAGAAACTAATCATCAGACCTATTTTGAGTTTGTATAATCCTGAATTCATCACGGAATTACATTGTGATGCATCAAAAAAAGGCTTTGGAGGAATATTATTACAAAGGGAAAATATGAAATCTGACTTAAGACCTATCGCTTTCTTTAGTAGAAAAACGACGCGAGATGAAGAGAAATTTCATGCATATGAATTAGAGACTCTTGCCGTTATAACTTCTCTCAATAGGTTTAGAGTTTATTTGTTAGGTAAACCCTTTACAATACACACAGACTGTAACGCTTTAAGATCAACTTTCTCCAAGAGAGATTTAATACCAAGGATAGCTCGTTGGTGGATCGCTCTGCAAGAATACGATTGTACCATTGAATATAGACCCGGTTGTACAATGAAACATGTCGATGCGCTCAGTCGAAATCCTCTTGAAGATGGACAGGATAATGACAAGTATGAACATTTGTCTCGGGTAATGCATATATCTCAAGAAGATTGGGTACTGAGTCTTCAATTGACAGATCCTAAAATTCAACATATTCGATCCATTCTTGAAGACTCGCAATACAAGGAATTGACTGATATAAGACAAAACTTTGTCGTACAAAACAATCGCATATACCGAAAAATAGGAGATCAACTAAAATGGGTAGTCCCGAAGAGCGCTAGGTGGCAAATATGCCAACGAAATCATGATGATGTAGGACATTTTTCGGTAGAAAAAACTTTGGACAAGATCAGGAAAGATTTTTGGTTCCCCAAAATGAAGAAATTTATAACTAAATATGTACGATCTTGCTTACACTGTGCTTTCGGTAAAGAACCCTCAGGACCAAAAGAAGGTTATTTACACAATATTCCTAAATATGATATTCCATTCCACACAGTACACATAGACCATTTAGGACCATTTATCAAGAGTTCCAGGGGTAATCAATATCTATTTGTGCTTGTGGATGGATTTACTAAATTTAGTATACTCAAACCACTACGCAATACTAAATCAAACTCTGCTATCAGATGTTTGATAGAGTTGTTTTCAATCTTCGGTCATCCAGTTAGGTTGATCTCAGATCGAGGTACGAGTTTTACTTCAAACGAATTCAAAAGATTCTGTACAGAATATGAAATTCGCCACATTCTTAATGCTGTCTCTACTCCTAGGGCTAACGGACAAGTGGAGAGGTATAACCGTACTATTTTAGATGGACTTAGGACCTATACAGATAGTTTAGGTGAAAACAAATGGGATCAAGAACTAGGGAAGATACAATGGGGACTTAATAATACACTCAATAAAGGGATAGGCAAGACGCCCTCAGAAGCGTTATTTGGGAAAAGATTGTTAGGAAAAGGAGACGGTATACTAGGAGATACAGTGGTAGATACACGACAAAACGGGAAAGCTAGTGAACAAATTATACAAGAGATTAATGAACACGTTGAGAAGAATCAGGCTCAACAAAAAGAGAGATTTGACAAAACTAGAAAAGACGCTACGCTATACAAGATAGGTGACTTAGTGAAAATTTTAAAACCTACTCCTTCTAATGATGGGAAGAGTAAAAAACTTTTGCCCAAGTATACGGGCCCGTTCAAGATATCAAGGGTTTTAGAAAATGATAGATACGAGGTATCAAGTATTCCTGGTTCCAACATAACTAAAGGAAAATATAGTAATATTTGGTCAACAGATCGCATACGTCCTTGGATTACAGTGACTGTAGAGAGTGATACTGATAGTGACAACACAGATGATGAACATATAAGTTGTAGTTAATTTGGATAATAATGTATCATATTGTGTTTAGATGATTTACGAGCATAATTTAAATAAAATGTGTAATTTACATAGAATTTATAAATTGCACAGAAAGTATGATTTGAGAAGAATGCTTAAAATTTATAGAAAAGAAAGAATAGTATAGATAGATACTGAAGATCTGGAAGTCTGATACGATTAATGAATCTGTGGTCATTATACTATAGATTCAGGAATGAGGGATCAGGTGCAGATATTGAAACTGAAGATCTGGAAGTCTGATACGATTAATGGATCTATGGTCATTATACTATAGATTCAGGAATGAGGGATCAGGTGCAGATATTAAAACTGAAGATCTGGAAGTCTGATACGATTAATGAATCTGTGGTTATTATACTATAGATTCAGGAATGAGGGATCAGGTGCAGATATTGAAACTGAAGATCTGGAAGTCTGATACGATTAATGGATCTATGGTCATTATACTATAGATTCAGGAATGAGGGATCAGGTGCAGATAATAAAACTGAAGATCTGGAAGTCTGATACGATTAATGAATCTGTGGTTATTATACTATAGCTTCAGGAATGAGGGATCAGGTGCGGATATTAAAACTGAAGATCTGGAAGTCTGATACGATTAATGAATCTGTAGTTATTATACTATAGATTCAGGAATGAGGGATCAGGTGCAGATAACGAAGCCTATCTTGAATAAGAGGCATGCTTACAAAGTCTTGATATTATTATTTCCCTGTTTTATAATGAGATAGTATACCTAGTTTGCAGAAATAATGTTTTGTAGAAGTAATTGTATAAGTTTAGAGACAAACTTTAGAGTCAGGACGGTCGAATGTTAGCTCTTGTTAGTTACACCTTGTATATTTCACTATACTTACATCTAACGCCATCTAGTGGAGCCGGCTTGTACTAACGTAAAGCAACTTTCCATTTCCGTTTAGATTATTTGAAGGATTATGATGATAGTTAAAATCCTTTTATGTTTGACATTAATTGTAATTAATCATCATTTCTTTAGTTTATATTTGTCTTTGGTTTAAATCATGAATCTATCCTCGTTTCTTCAAATTTAACTTTGTCGAACCTATAGCCGGATGTAGTAATACTTCCGTTATAGACGTACCCTGTTCTGGTTATATCCTTTTTTGAAAATTGAACTCTAAAATCATAATAAAGTCTATTCTGATTTTAGAGCCATTTATGAAGGTCCTATCGTTATTATGTTTAATTCATATTTAAATCTTTTAGACTTGTAACAGGAAGTGACATGATTAAAAATGGTAACTAGCGATGTATTAGACATTTCCGTTCGATGCTAATATTAATCTGATGGTTTATTGAAATGTTTTATAATTTGTTAAATCTTGATAATGTTAAAGCCAATTTTAGAACTATCCAGAATATTTGTAGTAATTATAGAATTCGTGTTAGAAATAATACGTGTAAATTGCATTTCCGGTTTTGGATAGTCTGAAGAAGGGTGTGTTTAACCGCGAAAACGAACGCGGGAGATGGAGGGAATAGATGTTATAAATAGGACTGCTTTGATTTTGAGAACACTTTTGTTACTGCCACGAAAAGAAATACACCATTTAAAAATCTGTCAGCGAGTATTTATTAAAAGTAATAAACACATTTTGAATTTGAACTCAAAGTCAAGCTCAAATATTTTATTGAACGTAGGCAAAAATAATGCCATTTTTATAATTCAAACATTATACATGGAGAATAATAAAAAAAGGCCAAGTGCAAGTCGCACTCGCGCACGAAGGCTTCCGTACCATTATCTATAAAAACGACAAAAAAATGATGTATGTTGTATGGGAGCCCCTTAAATATTTGTTTTAACTTAATGTTATTATTTATTTTTAAAGTGAATATATAACTAGATATTCTGTGAATATTTTAAGCATTCCACCTGTTGCCGTTATCAATATCGAGCAAAAACGAGCAAAAAAATCACGTTTGTTGTATGGGAGCCCCCTTAAATATTTATGTTTGTCTGTTCATCATCTGTGAAAATTTCAACTGTCTTAACTATCACGTTCATGAGATACAGTCTGGTGTGAGACGGACAGACAGACAGACAGATGGAAAGAGTAGTCTTAGTAATAGGGTCCCGTTTGGCACCGTTCGGGTACGGAACCCTTAAAAACTAAATATGATCAACTAAGCTAATGAGTACCTACCTAACTGATTATGATTTGAGTTTGAAAAAGTAAATTTCCCTTTCAAGCGGCGATTCATGGCTGAACCTCGCACAGGAAAAGGAAACCAGTGCTTGGGATATACGCCCGTCAGAGAACATATCACCAACAAACCCTACGGGGTTTTTTTTTCGTCATGTTTTATGCCACAATGTACATACAAAAATAATCTAATCTAATGACAATATCATAACGTCGTATCTATAAGTGTCAATAAGATGACTCATAATAACAATTTTACAAAATAAATAAATAAGAACAAACAAAAGCTGTAATGAACATAACTTATGAGAAACCAGACTGGACCAGTCCCCCCAAGCAGCACCCGTTCACGAGTATGACGTGTGCACCAGCCATCATCCCCCTCGCCATATTTGCGTTTGTATTGGTATGGAAAGACGTGCTGGGACAATCAAACGCATCATTCACCGCAGTTTGTCACTCACGAATGCTTTTATTGGGTGTAGTTACCATTAAAAACAAGTAGGAATGGGCACAAGAGTGCCTCTGCCACCTCGTATAAGAAAACGCGTGACACTATGTAATGTTTGAAAATAATACCGCTATTTCATTCTTCATCAAACTTTATACGTTATTTAAATAATAATTATAAGTTTATTTTCTAATAAGTAATACTTATTAGAAAATAAACTTAATGAAAAATTTAATCTTCGTAGCTGCGGGCAGATGGGATGACTGCATTATTTTTTGCCTGTCCGATGGATTTACAAACATTGAATCGTATATTAGTTTTTCTATGTACCTACACGTAAGTACAGTTCGCGTTGTTTCTTTGGCTGTGAGCAAGCTGTCGCCTGTCTCTCTGTCACCCCATCTTACCCTTAGCAAAAAAGAGAGGTCATAGTTCGCTCAAAGCCAAAGATTCTTGCCGCAGCCTATCTGCATGCACTGAAGGGATTCTCAACTTGGGCGATCTCCAGTGTATTAGCATAGCAATGCGCAAGAATATTGAAATTCTGTAGAAACATGTGCTGGGGAATAGAAAACCAATGACGTACGAATGTAACTGTCTCAGATTTACGCTGAAACAAGCTTGGCAGGAAATGCTAGAAAATAAATTATGGCAAGTTAATTGACATATAAGCGAACTACTGCGTGTTCTAACTCTTTCCCTTGTGTTACAGAGCCTAACCGATATGGCGATAATCGCGAATTTCAACCTTATGCCATGATAATAGCGGGCAAGGGTATGAAAAATCCATTGTACTGAGGGTGTCCATGCACGAGTGAGAGCTTTTTTTTATTTATCTCGCAAACAATCAAGTGCGATACACCATAGAGAAGGTAGATTATTTCTCTATTCTGGTAGGTAAGACCAGCGACAAATAATAGTACGGGGTTCGTAAAGGATCAATATTTCCAGAGGTGGTGGCGGCTTCCGGAAAGCGCGGTCTTATGTAGGAGTGCTATATAGCGAAGTTTTATATGATCTGTCATCGGTCGTACGGAGGGAGTGCTTACGCGAGTGGGAAGGCTAATACATAAACAAAAATGTATTCCCGACTCATTAGTGAAACTCTCAAAGTCTAATATTAACTTGCTTCCTTGTTAGGCTGCCAACTTTCCGCTGTTCACGACCCATTTCAGTGAAGCCTACTGTCTGTCTACCTGGTCAACTACCAGTGATAAAATAAAACACCGGATTAAAATCTGTCCACCCTTTTCACCGCTATAGTGCCACAGACAGACACTCAAACAGACAGATGCATCAAACTAACAACTTTAAAAAACACGCAGTAGTCTGCATATAATAATAATAATAATAATAATAATAATACCTTGGACACTATTTACACACATTGATCTAGCCCCAAACTAGGATTCCCTGTATCTTGGGTACTAGACAACGATACATATATTTATATAGATAAATATTATACTTAGATAGATAAACAACCATGACTAGGGTATAAACATCCGTTCTCATCAAACAAATATTTGCCCCCACCGGGACTCGAACCCGGGACATTTGGCTTCGTCGGCAGGGACACTGTCGACTCGGCCATTCAGGTCGTCGCATATGTTGCCATTATATTTAATTTTCCAGCAATACCTGCCGACGTATATCTGTTAGGTATTGTGCATGTTAGATTAGATCCTTATATCAGTATATGACTGATGGCTGAGGGGACGGGCTAGCCCTCTGACTGAACATTGAGGATTGTAAAACTGGCTAAATGTGGGCACAACTATGCTTCTGCCAACACCTATCGGAAAAGGCGTGACGCTATATTTGATTTTATATGAACTAGATTCTCGATTCTCTAACTCTGACAGTTACTGCGGTTGAACTCGGAATTCGATTGCAATTTTGAAGTTCATTCAAATCCATAAAAAAAAGAAACGACAGCCGCAATCGCATTCAAAATGTGCTCTGAAGGCGTCTACCATCCGCCAAAATCTCAATTTGATTGCGATCCGATGCCATCAATCGCAAATGAAGCGAATTGATGTAGTGTCTTTATCAAGATTGAATGCGACTGCACAACACCATTGACCCAGAATCCGACACGGAGCAAACGGCGCCATACAAAACCAGCGCCTTTGAAGGAAGACGGCTATATCAGGCTGTATGGCTGGCGATAAGATGCCTATATCGGGCGGTACTGCTGGCTGAGATGGCTACATCGGCTACGGCTAGATCAGGCGCAAGTAGGGCGCCTCACTATGTCTGCTCTTGGCCTCAAACTGACCGGTTGCCCGCTTCGGAGGACCGGTTTATGCAAGCCTGTGCCCCAGCCAGAGTGATCTGGGTCTGCTCTCGATTCCTTTACTACGCATACAGATTATAGCAAAAATTTTGTCTCCCTGTGGCCCTGTCACGCATAATGGAGTATTGTATTGTTGGATTCATTGGGTACTGTGCCTCACCACCACAGACGGGAGGGGGGTGTTGTGCTACGTTGTTGTTGTATTTAGGGAACTTCCTGCTAATATTCTAAGCTAAATAATTTAGCATTTGCAGAAATGGAGGTCTAATCGTATGTGGTTTTGATTTATTGTGGAAAGTTATTTAAAATGTTGTTTCTTGTCACATCGTATCGTACACGCTAGTAGGATTTTAATCGGAATTCTTATCTCGATATATTAATAAGGTAAACAGAAACAAAATCTAACCTTTGCACCGAAAGTTTGCTTACAAATTGCTGATCAACGATAAATAATTTATAAAGCTTCCAGCAAACGTTCACATAATTTATGGGGAAAAGTCGCAAATAAAATATGACACAAGTCCGGCTTGGCCACTTCTGAGTAGAAGATTGATTGAGTCACATGACAGTACAGCAGAACCTACATCTATCTTCGAGCTTTCGCAGCTCTATTAATCACAGATATGATTGCAAAGACCACGCCAACTGTCTGTGAACGAAAGTTGCGGATGAGAAGGTGAGATGTCAAAAATACGTTAAGGTGGGGTGAGAGAGTGAGAGGACGTAGTTCATTCAGAGCCAGAGATATTTGGCGCGATCTGTACCAGTTGTACCACCCACCCCTTCTGGCGAAACATATGCCACGAGTCGTCGTGAGTCACACTGCACAAAGTCGACTGGCACAATACTCGGTGAATCATTGCAGCTAAAATACTATTATGCACATACTAATGATGGCCCAGACATATCAGAATAGCTATTGTATGCTATACGCTATTGTGTCAACAGATTTTAGGTTCGTAATCTAACTTGAACCCATTGTACTGTAACTGGTACCTTTAATTCTGATGTATGTTATTGTTTGTAGTGCATTACATAACGACAATATTCATTAGAATACATTAACGTTGACGCAGGCAATTAGGTACCCATTTAAGAATACAAATAACATTATTTATAGGTATTTACAATTGAATGTCGCCTCGAGGCATTGACATCAGACGAACCAATAACACGTCCAATCTGAGTAAGGTTATCGGTATGAAACAAAGAAAATAAATACTGTGAAATGTGTGTTCTCCACCCCAACAAAAGATACTAGAATGCGATAGGAAGGGAAGAATAATAATCGCAATAGGAATTACCACCCCATAAATTCGAGCGCACATGGCTAAATAAAACCAGCCCCTTTTTGCTTCTATGATACCTATAGCGCCATCTAGTTGTTGCGCTCGAAACTAAACGTAGCAATGACGTAATTTTTAACGGAAATATAGAATGAGTCATTCTTGCATGTTGTCATCACCACACCACTATGATGTGAATTTAATTCGGTTTATTGATCAACGCTGGAATTAACTAGAAATGGAGTCACAGAACTTTGGACAATTTAATAGCACGGTCCAGGCTACTCTGTAAAATATTGTATTATAGCATTTCAGATAACTTGTCCCTTCGCCGTTAAATTCTCTATAATAGCGCACAACTGTCTAGAATGGGGTAAAGCAATATCTGGTTGCCAGACTCAGATCATAACTCGCTTCTTCAAAAATAAGATGGCGAGTATGTACCTATTTAGTGGTCAACTCATCTTAAAGGGACGATTTTCCGTCCCTTTTGACATGGAGTCGTCCCTACTCCACCCCTCAATCACCTTTTTTATTAAGTTTAATTTGAAGAAACTTGCAAAGTTATACCTTTGCAGGAAATGCTAGAAAATAAATGATGGCAACATAAGTGATATATTAGAGGACTACTGCGTGTAATTTTTTTTTGTAGATAAACCAAAAACCTATTTAATTTAAAAAATACGCAACATTTGCAGACGTTGCATTGCAAATGTTGCCATCATTTATTTTCTAGCATTTCCTGTTAAGATAGCTGGCTGTCAATATTGGTTAAATTCTTTAAATAGATAGATAGTTTTGAAGCCTTGATAATTTGGGGACCTAGGTATTGTATTTCAGTCACTGATATGATATTTTTTCCAAATTTTTCTGTATTTAAAGCTAGCAACACTGGTTTCATTGCTACCTGTTGAACAGAACGTTTTAAGTTATCTAAAATGTACTCTATCACTTGTGCTTCAGGTAGTCAACTATGGCACAAGTAATAGAGTGTTGTGCCTAACGGTGGGTCCAGACATGTTCTTTTGTCCGTAACGTACCTCCGTATCGTAACAGCGTCACGATCCAAGAACCCTAGCTTGGACGCCCGGATCGGCTGCGATCCAAGAACGCTACTCTGGACGCCCGATCGGTACGGTACGGTGCTGGGTGGTACGGGGTGGTACGGCGCGTCTCGATCGCAGCCGATCCGGGCGTCCAAACTAGCCTTCTTAGGTCGCGACGCTGATACGCTACGGAGGTACGTTACGGACAAAAGAATATACACATATATATCGCCTAAATGTGCAGCTTGCTGGTGCTCAGCATATACCGAGGCCATGGTCATGTAGTAAAATCTAACGATAACTACTCAAACACACATACACAGGGGTTGTTTTAAGTCCGTGTAGTAACGCGAGCTGATGCCCGCTCAATGTGTAGGGAGCGCGACGTAGCAGTCATGGGCAATTCCATGTTTTCTTCCCCAAAAAAACAACATACATTTTGCATCCCTATTGTGTCGCCGACCAGTAATTATCGATGAGCAGTTAAACGTCGCCGAGCAGTCAAAGTCAAAGTACTTTATTACTGTAGATATTTACATATACTTAGCAAACGGTATTTTTTGCCTCTTCTATACATTGGACCACTGTGGAAGAGTTAAGTTGGCATATGAAAGCAGCCAGGCTGCTCCGGCTGCGGCCTTTGTGATTTGTGACGTGATATAGACGCTTGCGACCAAACGCTAAGTATCTGATATAATGGGATCTCAATCGAGATGTAAGCACTGCCAGCTTTGTAGCGTAGTTGGATTCAAAGAGTTTCAATCATCTGAGGTTAGGGTCAAAAACTCGTCACGTGATCTTTCAAATGCACTTGATACAAGCAACATCAACCAATAAGCATTAGCACGCCATATATTAAAGGAAAAAGTAAATAGAATTTTGACAGATAGACAACCTCCAACTACACCGGCGCCATCTGCAATGAGCTTTTGGTATTAAGTGCCCATCTTGGTGGGCTAGACTAACATTTATGTTGGTATCGTCAACTCACCCTTCCGTATGAGCAGGCTCGTCACCCTCCTCAGAGCCTCCCTTGGCGACTTGTGGAAGAACTTTGGCGTCAGGTTGGGGGGCAGCGTCAGCGGCTTCCGCGAAGCTGTGCTGTCCCACGCGGCTGCTGGGTCGACCACCTTGGCTGATGCTGTGAGCCGGTCCAGATGCTCGGTGGAGGCGGGCCTGGGGACGAGGAGGACTGGTTATCAACTGCTTTGCAAATTAAACATTTATACATATACACAGGCACATTGCTTCTGGCCCCACACTAGGATATCCTGTGTCGTGGTAGCCAGAATCAGCAATGTCACAAACATCCATAAACGTAACTTTCTGGTCTTTTCGACCTGATTTGATCTTCTGTTAGCGGGAAAGTATAATTAAGAGAAGAAAGAGACGTATATCATGGTGGTTGATTTAATCCAAAACGCTCTTGATCTGGATAAAGAGGTATCGCTCCACATCTTAAAGTTACATGCAGATTTATTGTAATACCTGCCTCTTTGCTTATGGTCACGTATGCTAACGTTTCGTTTGTTATGTTATCATTTAGAAGATGTTATGTTAGCAGGCTTTATTGTCTTTATAGCTTATTGTTAATGTTCAGTTAAACAATCTTAGTACAATTTCATAATGCTGAACGCGACAAAATTAAATTACTGAATGGTTTATACGTTTTGTATTTCATGTTAGGAGGTTTTGAATCTGATCTTCAAGTTGCTGTTTTTCAGATTTCTAGCCGCGCAATTCATTAATTCCGACAAAACCAGTTTTTCTAGTCGCGCTCAGTTTGACGTGCAATTCACTTATTCAATTATGTCTGGAAAAATCAGTGTTTTTGACAATCTAAAACTGGGATTTGGTGTTTTTTATTTTCAATAAATGACAGATAGAGTAACTGCAGGAAGTGAGTTGACTCTGGTAGCCTATTCCGGTAGAGCAGCGACGCTTCAGTGACAATGACGCAAGGGCGACAGTCAACTTTAGGTATTCATTATTTGACGTTTTGATAACCCTTTGTAAAGCAATTGATGGTAGAAATAAGCTTATATTTAAGTTAGTTATTAACCAAAGAGAAACACACTACAAAAAGTCAGATAATGGATACCTAAAGTTAATCCTCGTCTTCGCGTCATTGTCAATGAACCGTCATTGTCTACTGGAATAAGGCCACTGCAGTATACAAGGTGACATTTAATTAGCTGACCATATTTTGGGGATTGATAGCACCGATTATTGTGAACAACTTTCCCAAAGAAACATATGGTCGCAAATGAAAAATATTTTTCGTCCAAATGAAAAATATCATTGACCCGATCAGCTGATAACAAGTTACTATGGGAGACCCAAAAAATTATTTCGTTTACGACCATAAGTTTCTTGGGGAAAGTTGTTCATAATAATGGGTACTATCATTCCCCAAAATATGGTCAGCTAATTAAATGTCACCTTCTAAATACCCACCGGGCAGACGGCGCCAGCTTATATGTCAGAAATACGGGACTGGAACAAACAGCGTATTTCGGGAAAGGCATATACTAAAAATGGGCCGGATCCCGATTTTGCCGGGCATTGGGTAACGGGTACCCGGTAGATTTTTGTCGGATCTGCCGGGTAGCCGGCAAAATTACCCCGCATTAACCTCTTGAATACCACCGGCTTAGCTAACGCCACGTTTCCGTTATCGGTTTTAAATTTTACTACCATGTCATAGGGTTCAAAATCGCGACCCGTCCCAACTACCCGCGGTTGTTGAGAGGTGAAAATGCCTTTAAAAACCTACCGCACGAAAGGGCTAAGTGGTGCGAGGTGAGTGGCCATTTTGCATGAGAAGATGTTTTCTTAATTATTTGTAATACCGGCATTACCCGATACCCGGCCTCACTATCCGGTATCCGGCCGGATCCTGAAAAAGTGTCGAAAGTGCCGGGTATACCCAGCACTTTCGACACATACCGGATCTTAGCTGCATTGTGCATCATGACCCAGTGCATCTCTAGCATATACCCAGGGTCGTCACGTAAGGTCGTACATCACACGACAGGGCTTGGTTTGATGCACTGGCTGCTAAAAGGGCAAAACAGCGTGTTCCATTACCCAGTCCCACTCTCTACCAGCAGCAACACAACGCGAGTGCCGCGCTCCAGCCTGGACCGGAGGCTGCTTAAATCATCTGATACAGATGATGTATGCGTTGATGACGATGATGGGATACATACCGGTGGCGCTGTCTCGGGTACCAGCCCCTGGCTGGGCCACCCATCCTCAGCAGGTCGGCGCCAGTGCAGACTCCCGGGCCCAGCACGGAGCCGCCCAGGGTCGACACGCGCCCGTAGCCGCCCAGGGTCGCGCTGCTGCCTGCGTGGACGAAGTATGGCTTTATTATTGAAGTCGTTGTGAGTTCTGAAATTGCGTCATTCATTTCTCAAGGGAAATTTGCACTATTAGTTCTACCCAATCCGTTCGCACCTATGTAGTGTAACAGTCAACGAGAAAGGTCAAAGTCAGGCTCAGGAACGGCCGGCGGCGCTGGATCGGCCACGACTGTCGCCCATCCGATTGCAAGAAAGACATACTTAGCTTATTAGAAATGTCGGAGGTAAGAGGGAGGCCGTGTTCAGGAACATAGCAAGGCAATTTGGGGAGAGAGCTTACTAGAAGTGTCGGAGGTAGCAGGGAAACTAACGGACCGGCAGCGGCCGCATTTAATGGAACGGCCACCGCGGCTGTGACATGAGTAGTGTAAAGACCCATCCGGCGGCATATTGCATATTGTAAGAACCTCTGTGTGTTTCACTGATATCTCTTTCAATCATTTGACACATGGCTGGCTGTGCACTGGTTCTGATCGGTTCACCGACTTGTTTTTGCTACCCTCTAACCTCCAGACTTTGACTTACCTATAGACTGTATCGAACTCATAGTGTTATTCCTGGTGGAGGTGGCAGCGGTGCGGGGCGGGGTGCGGGGCACGTCGCATCCTCGCGCGAACACCGGCGTCTCAGGCAGGCTGGCGGAGGTCTGCAGGGTGCCTCGCGCGGCGCCGTCGCGGCTGCTGCGCTGGAGCGTGCGACGCCGTGCGCCTGACGCATTCGTGTCTGTGGGTCAAGGAGAAACATTCACTTATACCCGGAAGACAAAAGGCTTTTCAAGCTGTGGTAGTAAGCTGAGCAAGCTATAAACTAGATTTACATCTACGAGAAGTATTTGCTAATAATTGCAGATAACAAACGTCTTAGATTTGTGGCTGAAGTAACAAGACAATACGTTCAAAAAATAAACCCCACTACTACAACATCACGCTCTTAAGAATATTCAAACCTATAACGACGGGGCAGTCAATATGCTTCTAACGATTAGACTAAATGCAAGCAAAGCAGCGAGCACGAGCTGGTGATATAAATATATATGTATATTTTTGGAGTGTCCTACTTATGCCCTTTAATTTAATAAACAACATATTTTTTAATACATGACATATTGCCTTCTAGAGGTCGCCATATTGAATTAAGTGACGTCACATGTATAGCCTTTAAGCAGTGGACGATCAAGATTAGAGATATTCTACTCGAGTATTTACCCGTTCCACTCGATTAATATCCAAAAGTGAGTGTAGTTACTTCTATTTTTTATTAATTAGAATAAAACACTCGTTTCTACCCGATACCTAAATATACAATCATCACCATCATCCTCTCAGCAGGGGACCCACTGTTGGGTATAGGCCTCCTCATAAACACGACATTCAGAACGGTCCTGCGCAAATATACAAAAGTGAGAGTATTTACTTCTTTTACACTTTTTGCAAAACAATTTATTTTGCATCATTGAACTATATTTTAACTCCCTATGAATGTTTGCACCTACTATGCGGATTCTTAAAATATATTTAGTCCTGGTATCGAGTGAACACTCGGTAAACACACAGTTTTTTCTCAGTATTTATAATTTTGAGTATTCACTCATACTGCCTATCTCTAAATGAAATGCTTCTAACGATGAGTTAATTGCCACATTATGATAAGTAGTTTAGATGTTCTGAGGGAACAGATGAATATACAAACATACATACGCCCCGGTCAAAATCATTACCCTTCTTGGCTTCGCTGTAGTCGGGTACTAAAATCTATGTTCCTTTATTTATTTCGACGGACTTGTTTGACAACTTAAAATGCACAAATGTTGCTAGAACTTGCTGTACATATCGATGACAAATACATACTCAGATTCTAAAGCAAACCTCAAACTCTTTGCACAAGTTGATGGTTGCTCTACCAAATTATGTAATACTCGCCATAGGTTTAGTATGTCAGACAAAAATTCAATTAAATCGCACATCTATTCTGTCATGGGTTATGTATGTCACAAACAAGATGACGATTTTCTTTTTGTAATTTCATGTTAGTCAATTTATTTTCGAAAATATAATGTATGTACGCAAGAATCTTACATTTTCCAAACTTAAAATGACGGGACTATATGGGGTTAATTTAACTCAACACAGAACTTTCTGTGAAAAAAATTAATTATTTATTCCTGCTTATTAATTAAAATAATTAATATTTGGCATTAATTTACAATCAATTTGAAGAGAAATCTAAAAATCAATCTGTGGGAGTTTCTTCGCCCTGCCTCTCCTCAGTGGTCCTGTGTAGAGCAGAGGCAAAAAATGACGTTAACTTAGTTTACGTAAATATCTAAAGTAATAAAGACATTTGAATTTTGAACTTTGAATAAATCCAATAAAATTCAAGAAAATCTATGAATAACATCAATTAATATTAGCCTGTAGTAGCTGATGAATTTCCCGGAGTTTTTATGATTTATCATGTAAATTTTACTTTTTATGATAGCACACGACATGGCAAATGACTTTCTGATGCAATTTTATTATTTTTTCTCACTGATAGATAATTTTACAGTTCCGTACCTTAAAAGGAAAAAAAGGATAAAGGAAACCTTGTAGGATCACTTTGTTCTCCGTTGGTCCTTCTATCACAACCATTTTTCCCAGGGACGGTGGAGGTCACTCTCTCTCAACCTCTCTTGAAGTTGATATCAATAACTCACGTCTGTGAATCCTAGCGACGGTGGAGGTCACTCTCTCTCAACCTCTCTTGAAGTTGATATCAATAACTCACGTCTGTGAATCCTAGCGACGGCGGAGGTCACTCTCTCTCAACCTCTCTTGAAGTTGATATTAATAACTCACGTCTGTGAATCCTAGCGACGGTGGAGGTCACTCTCTCTCAACCTCTCTTGAAGTTGATATCAATAACTCACGTCTGTGAATCCTAGCGGCGGTGGAGGTCACTCTCTCTCAACCTCTCTTGAAGTTGATATCAATAACTCACTGTAGGGATGGGCCTATGGGATGTAGTGAGAGACGTGTTTGTTGGTTGAAAGACGGGCGTTTATTCACTCAGGATGGATACAGACATTGGTTATTATAGAGACGTATCGGCTAAAGGTGGTGACACACTACACCTTCCACCTTTTTTTTTGAAAGAAAAAATTTGGTATCTTATTTTTTCTAACATTAAAACAAAATTTATTTAAAAATCTTAAAATAAATAACCTATACAATCCAATGTGACTTTTTTATCTTTTAATTTCAAATAATACTACTTTTAAATAATATGCTGTTATTTATGCCAAATCGAATAACATCATCAACATCAACAAACTTTGCAAAACATCTTACATTTCATTTTAACATTTTAACTCTTCATCTGATAACTGATAACTACTTATACAAAAAAAATACTGAAATAAAAAACAAATCCAAAACATCAACAGTAGTGAAGTATAACTAAAAATATTTATTTTAATTTTCAAATTTATTAATTATTTTTTTTTTAACATAAACAATGACAAATTGTCAAATATAATTTTAATTAATATAATTATCTTTGCATTTTCAATTGTTTTTTTTTTTTAAACTACACCGCCATTGAAAAAATATAGGTATGAAAACGATACATGTTTATTGTTAATAATATAAAAATTAACCATACAGAGGTTGTTTACTATTACTATGGATATAATGTGGTTTATAATCCACCATTCTAAAAGTAAAGATACATGATAGGTAAATAATTAAAACCTACGTCGATAAAAAAGATTCAAATACTAAACGCAAACTGTTGGTAAAAAAGAATTTGTAGTAGGTAGTATAGGGTAGGGTAGAATAGGGTAGGGTTGGCGACAATAACATTTATTTATTTTTGCTTTCTCATTCAGCAATATTTAAACTCATTCATTTTCTTACTTGCATACCAGACAACAAAAACAGACTTTCCTCTCTACTTAAGTACATGCTCTCAATAACAGAAACAATACTTCTAATTTACTACCATACTCTCAAAATTACTAACTACAACACTAACAAATAACTCTTTGTCTATGTTTTATTCAAACTTCTTTTTTTTTTTCATATATCTAGTGAATACCATTTTTATATTTGTCATAAATCTCATTATTACTTTCTTATCCAAAAAACACTCTACATAAACATAATATAATAACCATCTTTTCAAAACCCATCAAAATGTACTTTTCTTTTCATAAACAATCTCTTTCAAACAAAGTCTTTATTATAATCTCCTTATCACTTCATATAGGTACTTTAATTATCGGGATCCGGACCCTTAATATTCACATGTAGTGAGTGCACATTTATAGGTACTTTTTATACACACTGGTATTTACTTTATAAGGTACTTTTTATAATAATACTTAAATACATAGACTAATAGTACCTGGCTCGCGAGCTTATTAGGTCATCGATATCCAACTTTCTCACAAAGGAAACTCGTCCACATCATGATCGAAGAGGAAGGATTCGTGCCTTGTACCTTGTACCTTTGAGACTTTGATGAAAATACAATAACATATCGGACTCGCCAATAGTTACGTACCATACTAAAAACATAACTTATACTCAATCAATACGAATCCTTCGAATTTTAAGATATTCTGTAAAGATTGGATGATCATTCCAACTTTTCTCGAAAACTTAACAAACGAAGTGTTCCCAACTAACTTGCTCTGTGGCCTAGAGTAACAATCCTGCACATTCCACACCTTCTCTCAAATTCATACTTTTTATTCCCAAACAAAAACCAACATTCCCAAATCCAAACAAAATCAACTTTCCCCTTGTAATACTATCATAAAACTCAAAAATATCAAATATGAAATAAACCTTCATAACAACGATTAACTTTTAATTTCATTAAATTTCCATACTTTTCAACTCTCAATATAAAACAAGAAGAAGTGACCATATCCGCTGGTCAGACTATAATTCTATTAATAGACTCGATTGCACTGTATCTGTAAAATAAAATAAACGTAAATGCAATCTCGAAACAATCTTTTGTATTAAACTAACGTAAGTGGTTCCGTCGTTAGTAATGTATTTTAAATCTGAGGTTAAACTACTTTATCTGTAAATTATTCTGAAAAACTAATGAAACATAAAAATCTGAACACACAAAAAAAAAATACTCCCGTTATCTTCTCTCTAAGACGTACTTATTTAGCGTACTAAATATTTATTTCACACACTCAACTGATTTTCATACATACCTACTCATACTATTAATATTAATTTGATACTGTAATTTAAAAATGGTTGCAAAATTTATTTCTTTGTGGTACCCTAAGCTTGCTATCTATCATTCATCTCCTTTTACGTATCTCCCATATTAGTCAACTGAAACTAAAATCTTTCGTTCTGTACAAGTCGAACTGTAGTAACATGAACTTATAATAACAATTCTGTTTCTCTGTAATCAAAACATGTGTTATGTTCTAATCTAATTTGGTTTCTTCTGCAGTGTAGCATGTCCATATTTGGTTCGCCTGCGAACACTGGATTGAATTTCTATACTTAACTTTTGGATAACTTTGACTGTTACCAAGTCAAATGAACAACTGAATCATTTATGTACTTGATTGTACATTTGGAGTAAATCAGAATTATGATGCAATATAAAAAAAATACTAGCGTTTATAAAACAAAAAAAAATAACAATACTTTCAACTTCTTACTTCACACTTTTTATCACATTATTCCCATATTTTTCAAAATCTCCTCAAAAAAAAAAACTACTGTCAAATCATCTCATCCCAAATAACTCGTGTCTAACTTATTTACTTTTCGGCTTTCAAAAATATCTCCATTCCTAAAAAATAATATCAATCGTTCATTCACACTTCTCTTGCTAACTGTACTGTACTACCTACTAACTTTTCATTGTATGTATTCTTCCAAATATTCTTTACTTTATGCAATCATCCTCGGAAAAAAATGGTATATCTATTGATAGTGTTTTGTATCGTCAACCCTATGTCAAAAATACAAAAATCTGCCTAGCGTGATTTTAAATCGACAATTAATAAAAATTACTTACATATTACACCTATAAAGAAACCCATTGTCCAAAAATCACATCGTATATCGAGTCACCACGACGTCGCCGATCGCCGCAGCTCGCTCGGAGTCAGCTCACCTTGGGACCCGTACCATCTCCCGGCTGCTCCTCACTTGACCCGTACGGTTACGCCCGGCGCCCTGCTTTCCACATCACTTAGGCTTGAAATTCGCCCGGTACCCGGCAGCAAAAATCTTCTGTACTTATTTTATTTTCTCTTCTTGTGTAAATATATTCTTTCTTCTATAATTATCTTCTTTCTTCTTTTTATCCGTCTTCTTCTGGCTGCAATCCGCTAATGTCGTGGTCTCTTCATAGGTCATCCCGTTCTTTTTCTCTATATATTTATCTTCGTTATATTTCTCTTTTCCAAGTTCTTCAAGTATTATTTAAATATTATTTGAATTTATTTAATCGCCATTCGGCACAGCACTACCTCGCGAGAGGTAGGCTGGCCTGGCACGGTCGCCATGTAGGGATGGGCCTATGGGATGTAGTGAGAGACGTGTTTGTTGGTTGAAAGACGGGCGTTTATTCACTCAGGATGGATACAGACATTGGTTATTATAGAGACGTATCGGCTAAAGGTGGTGACACACTACATCACGTCTGTGAATCCTAGCGACGGTGGAGGTCACTCTCTCTCAACCTCTCTTGAAGTTGATATCAATAACTCACGTCTGTGAATCCTAGCGACGGTGGAGGTCACTCTCTCTCAACCTCTCTTGAAGTTGATATCAATAACTCACGTCTGTGAATCCTAGCGACGGTGGAGGTCACTCTCTCTCAACCTCTCTTGAAGTTGATATCAATAACTCACGTCTGTGAATCCTAGCGACGGTGGAGGTCACTCTCTCTCAACCTCTCTTGAAGTTGATATCAATAACTCGCGTCTGTGAATCCTAGCGACGGTGGAGGTCACTCTCTCTCAACCTCTCTTGAAGTTGATATCAATAACTCACGTCTGTGAATCCTAGCGACAGTGGAGGTCACTCTCTCTCAACCTCTCTTGAAGTTGATATCAATAACTCACGTCTGTGAATCCTAGCGACGGTGGAGGTCACTCTCTCTCAACCTCTCTTGAAGTTGATATCAATAACTCACGTCTGTGAATCCTAGCGACGGTGGAGGTCACTCTCTCTCAACCTCTCTTGAAGTTGAATCAATAACTCACGTCTGTGAATCCTAGTGACGGTGGAGGTCACTCTCTCTCAACCTCTCTTGAAGTTGATATCAATAACTCGCATCTGTGAATCCTAGCGACGGTGGAGGTCACTCTCTCTGAACCTCTCTTGAAGTTGATATCAATAACTCGCGTCTGTGAATCCTAGCGACGGTGGAGGTCACTCTCTCTCAACCTCTCTTGAAGTTGATATCAATAACTCGCGTCTGTGAATCCTTTGAGCTATGAAAAATACGGCCGTTAATGTCCCAAATCTGCTGAACTTGCTAAATGTGCTTGTTACTCGCAAGGAAATCAAAACCTATAGGGTACTTCCGGTTGACCTAGGATCATGAAATTTGGCAAAAAGCAACGTATTAGAATATAATAGTAAATAAATGTGTTTATTCAGGCGTCACAATATACAGAACACAACAAAGTCAGGTACAGATGTAGTGAATAATCCTTTCCTTTCGTATTTTCTCGGAAATGTTCGTTTTTGTCTTACTAAACGTCGTCGTCTTTGTCAGTTGACATTGATAAATAAAGTATGCGATTTATTTGATACCTACTCGTAATTTAATGATACAGTAATTCATAGACACATCGGCACCATTCGGGTGTTATCGTTGTTCCGAGTTTTGCCGATAGGAAAGGATTATTCACTACATCTGTATACACTTATACCTGTCTATGTTGTGTTGTTCTTATATCACTATAAGCAAATAAACATAAACAAAACAACGAAGATTGAAATAGAATGATATGAGCTTAGAACAGACAATTGGAGGGGCAAGGTATTACACAGGTACAGGTAAAGGGAAAAATCCGAAAACTGTAAATTTCTGTCTCTCTGCTATAGGCAATACTCATATAATACATATATGTCTGTCAATACTCTTTTTCTCAGGAACGCGTGGAGGTATCAAGTTGAAACTAATGTCAATAGCTCAGGTTTGTGGTCTTTTGAAGTAGTGAAAAAATCAAACATATAGGTCAAGGCGATCAAAAAATACTTCGTTTGTTACATTTTTGTTGAGTTTGCTTGATACTCGCAAGTGAATCAAAGGGTACTTCCCGTTGACCCAGAATCATGAAATTTGGCAAAAGCAAGGTAGCAAGCACAAATAAAGTATAAAATCTGAAAACTGTAAATTTGTAGTTTGATCACAAAAAAATATGTTTTTGGTGAAAAACATACCTACTTATAAACCCTATCATAAACGTATCTAAGAGGTTCCATGGTCTAGTGATTACACCCTCACCTGTCACACAGCAGATGCAGGTTCGAATCCCGGTGACCACGTACCTACGCCTCTGCCACCTCTTGTGGTAAAAGGGTTCGCGCAATATAGGTAATATTAATACGTACTTAATTTATACTAGCTGCCTTTGGGCACGGCTTCGCATACGCGTTTTTAGGCTTCTCATTGTTTACGACCAGAAAATTGTACGTCCCTTTAAGGTTCCTAAGCATCATCATCACCTTCAACTCAGTTCATATCGATATAATTTTGTTGGGCATGGGCTTTTCCAGATAGACTCCAAAACAGATTCGCGTCACAGTTCAGACAAATGGCTACTTCAGCAGATAGACAAATGAGATATAATCCAAACAAAACACCTCTACAAGCAAGCACACTTTTTTGGTTACGTGATTTAGGCACAGATATTCAATCATTCAGCCTACACGTCAGTAAACAGCCTATGATTAATGTGCAGTCTGCTGATGATTTAATTATTCATTGGCTGGGGACGAAGAACAACAAAATCCCAGTCTTGGATGTTTATGTTTGTGACGGCGCTTTTTCTAGTTCCCCCGACATCGACACAGACTATCCTAGTGTGGGGCCAGAAGCAAGGAATGTGCATGTATACTGGGTGTAACAGAGAGGTGCATTCATATTTTAGGAGGTTATTAGGGACATCATTCTGAACAACTTTTACTATGAAACCAATCTGATCAGAGTAACTTTATTTTTTGAATGACGACCCGAATGGCCCAGGCGGCAGTGACCCTGCCTACGAAACCAAGGGTCCCGGGTTCGAGCCCCGGTGGGGGCAAATATTTGTTTGATGAGAACGGATGTTTGTACCCTAGTCATGGTTGTTTATCTATCTAAGTATCATATTTATCTATATAAGTATGAGTATCGTTGTCTAGTACCCAAAATACAGGGAATCCTAGTTTGGGGCTAGATCAATGTGTGTAAATAGTGTCCAAGGTATTTTTACTTCTCTATACACTTTCGGCCGAGCGATCAGATGATTGGTATGGAGAAGTGAAAAATTAAGTTGCTTTGCACAAATCGGTTTCATAGTGGAAGTTGTTCAGAATGATGTCCCTAACAACCCCCTAAAATATAACTACACCTTGCTGTTACCCCCTGTTTAAATGTTTATGTTTATAATGCACGGGCAGCTGAATAGCAGCATTTATTTAGGAGTTCCGTAAACTATATATTTTGCGAGAAATCTGAGTTCAAATTGCGAAAAATAATAACTATGAAAGGTAACACCTACACATAACTACATCCTTATTATTACTTAAACACAGTTACACATACATAGGATAGATAATACATACTTTTGTTTGTAATTAATCATTTACTCTATCTATTTACACCGGTTTCATCGCTGGCCGCAATTATAGTTTTTTCCCAAAATGGCGGCGATGGGCTAGACACGCAAAATGGAGTTACTATTGAAAAACTGGCTAAACGTGGGCAGTGTGGGCCTCTGCCGCCTCCCAGTGTGGGACTCCATGCCACAATGTTTATATGTTGTTTTGGATTAACGTTGGTATACGAAAGGCACCTTGATAGGTTTCTGAAATCCGACATTATCGACATTATCGGCCCGTTGTTGAGCATAATACGCATCAGACCTTAAAATAACGATACTCTTTGCTTACAAACTTTATGCATCGCACTTTCAAACATAAGTTCCGCTACCAACAAAGAGGTTGAATATAGTAAATAAATTATTCAACAACAAAGGAGTTTGAATGATTTTAGTTCTATGGAAACCAACTCCATCTAGCGAAAGAAGTTGAACTTTTTCTTAATTTTATTTTTATCTAAAGCTCTTCTGGATTCAGGAGAATAAAACCAAATAAGATTTATACAAACCGATTGGGCCATTTTAGAGATTTAGTAAGACTAACGTACAGGGATTCATTTTTATAAGTTTAGAAGATAGGTAGATGTACGCATATTTACATGACCACACCGTAGAAACTCTTGTTTAAATATAATATGAAACCTCCTTTATGTTCAACGCCCGTCAGAAAGGGGTCGCCAGGTGGCGCTTTAAGTAAACAAACAGCTCCGTAATAAATTTAATTTTAATTAGTATTTTTACGTGTATTTACTACTAGACATAATAATTCAATCAATAACAATACGATAACAGTGTGATAGTGTTATCTAGTGAAATAATACAATAGAAACAGTGATAAATCAAGCTATATAACTGTGGACTAAACGCACCTAAATAAGACTAAAGTGTAAAAAACCCATACAACAAGTGATAGAAAATAAAAGTGAAATAACTGTAATCGCAAAATAAACCAGTGACAAAACATATAAGCTCGGATATCAACAATTTCACATAAAAGATAACAACCAGCTAACGGGACTTTAACGGAATTCGACCAACAGCGACATCTACCGCGATACCTACAATACTACTTAATCTACTTACATCCTAAATCTCCAACCGATAGTTAATCCTAGGAGATCAATAGAGAAAGTAGTTCATCAAGCGGCCACGTCTAACTCGTGTCGCCCTTGCAGCGTGAACTGAACAGAACCAGTATCAAAGATTCGTAATTTCTGTATCAGCTCCAATAGCACGTCTCTGAACACCGCCGCCTCTCAAACCGAGGGTCACGGGTTCAAATCCCAAGATAAACTTCGGAAAGAATTTTTTCTTTTTTCCGAGTTTGGATCGCTTTTAATCACATAGCAACGATGGCAGAATATGTAACCCTGCGTAAACACGCATTTTCAAGCACGACTAACGATATTTCAAACACGTCGATATTCGAATCTACCACGCGAAGTCTTCCAAACACCTCATTGGACGAAGAAAATGGGGATGTCATAGCTTTAAGCAAACGAGTGGAGGAACTAACAAATGAATTGTTAGGAGCACACCAAGAAATAGACGATCTAATGCTAGAAAACCAGAACTTAAAAACTGATCTAGAAAAGTCTAATAAATTGATAAGTACTTATAAAAAGATCGCCACTGAGTGCGCGACACCAATAGAAGGAAAAAAACGCAGAAACCACACAGCCCAAAGTACTTTACAAAAACTAAGATTAGTAATGAATAATCACCCGTCTCCAACCAAATCACAGATAGACACAGATAAAATCCCAATTTCAGTTGCGCATAGTGATACACTCCAGAATGACTCTACTGACGACTCGGCCGCCCCAACAATAATAACACTGGACTGTGCAGATTCGCAATCTGCCGCCCCCATGCCTGAAACTTCTAATACCCTCAGGAAGAATTTATGCATTATCAGCAGCAATAAGACCAACCGCATATTGCAAACAGCACAGGACACATTCAGTGCTGACTACGACTTGTGCCATTACTTGATTACTGGCGCTGGAATCACACAGCTCGTAGAGCGATTGCCCCAAAAATTGCAACATTTTGGCTCAAATGACGTCTGCGTAATAATGGTAGGAGAAGAAGATTTCATAGTGACCAAAAACTATGTTACGTCAGTGATGGCGATAAGAGAAGCTACGAAAAGTTTACAACAACACACGAACGTTGTCATATGCGTTCCAACCTTCAGATGTGGCAGATATACTGAAATGTACAATCGTAGAGTCGAATCCTTCAATAATTTACTCTACCTGGACGCACTGACTCACGAACACGTTTATGTGTTCGACTCTAATTTAAACCTATCCTACGACTATGGCAATATGTTCTCTGGAATACAAGGAAAATTAAATAGAAAAGGAATGCAAACTCTGTTTTATAATCTGAAAGCAGACATTCAAGAATTGAATCTCTATCTGACGTCAAAAAAACCCTCTACGATAAGTGTGACAGAAAATAATTCACCAAGCACACCGAGTGAAGAAAATGATGATCTTTTTCGTGTATGACAACATTAAAATATTGCATCAAAATATAGCTGGTCTACTAAGCAAATCTTCAAACCTGACTGTCTGTCTAGAGGAACTGGCATCAGAAAAGACTTTGATCGATATTATTTGTATCACAGAACATTTTATGCAATCTGGACATGAAGATCTAATATCAATTCCCAACTTCCGACTGGCAGCACATTTCTCACGGAATCTGAAAAAACGAGGAGGAGCCTGTATCTTAACAAGAACTGGACTGGACTTTAAAGAACTATGTCACGTTGCTAAACAATCAATAAGTGGCGTTTTAGAATGTTGTGCAATAGAACTAATCAATCTTCATGTAATTATTGTCTGTATATATAGAGTACCACAGAAAAATGACGCCAGTAAATATTTCAATTTATTTTTTGACAGAATGCATTCTATTCTTAATAAACTGTGCAACAAACGTAACAAAAAAATTATTGTCTGTGGAGACTTCAACATCGATTTATTAAAAAAAGGAAACAACTGGTCAAAAGAATTAATATCATTCTTTCAGGGATTCAACATGAAGCTAGAACTAAACACTCCTACTAGGAAAGAGAAAACCTGCATTGACAATTTTGCCCATAATATACTGAGAGGATGCAAGGGTAGAGTTATAGAATTTGGCCTTTCAGATCACACTTCTCAGTTATTACAAGTGCCTGTAAAAAAAACTTGTAGAATCAAAGCATGGACTGTCAAAAAAAGAAAATTTAGCCCTGAAAATCTGAATAGATTAGCCACTCACATGCAATGTTTGACATTTTCGGAAATGTATGCTATGGATGACTGCAATGAAGCGTACAATACATTTCTAAATGATTTCCTCATGATCTACAATCTTTGTTTCCCATTAGAAGACGTTAAAGTGAAGTCGACCAAAACTCCAAAGTGGGTATCAAAGGGTATTAAGCAATGTAGCAAAAATCAAAGGGAACTCTTATGGCACTATAGAAGAAACCCTTCAGAGATAAATAAAACTAAATTAAAAACTTATACAAGTACCTTTAGAAAGATAATTAAATTGACACAAAAAGCCCAGAATAATTATTTTATAAATAATTCTGATTGTAAATCTAAAGCAGGTTGGAAAATTATTAATGACGCTAAAAGTAATTTACCGAAGGAAACCATTCTTAAAATAAAAACAGAATCCGCGACTATAACTGATCCCCAACAAATAGCGAATGCCTTCAATGACTATTTTATAGATCAAACGAGTAACCGCAATGATAGCCACAACCAGAACCCTTCGACTAACAATAATCTTTTAAATTCCATGTTTTTGGCGCCAACTGTACCTGAAGATATTATCAAAATAATACGATTATTGAAAAATAAAAATAGTGTGGGCTACGATGAAATACACACTAAAGCAATTAAGCAAGTAGCAGAAATCATAGCACCACATTTAAGTTTTCTGATAAACATGTGCATACATAAAGGCCAGTACCCTGACAAATTAAAATCAGTTGTAGTAAAGCCATTATTTAAGAAAGATGACAGGTGCTCCATGAAATTCTATAGACCAATAGCATTAGTCACAATATTTTCAAAGATCTTTGAAAAAGTAATCTACAATGCATTGGAGTCTCATCTAAATAAGTACAATATTTTAACTGACGAACAAATGGGATTTAGGAAACACAAATCAATTGACATGGCTATATACAATTTTTTAAATACAGTTTTACCAAACATTGACTCTAGAATACCAATTTGCGCAATATACATGGATTTAACGAAGGCGTTCGACTACGTAAACCATAATTTATTGCTCAGTAAATTAAACACATATGGCGTGAGAGGTAATGTACTAAAACTGATAGAGTCATACTTAAGTAAAAGGCCTCAATGCACAGAAATTAGTAGAATTTGCCTCAAAACAAAATCTGAACAAAAATATTTATCAAATACTAGGGAAATATCTTGTGGTGTTCCACAAGGTAGCGTTTTAGGACCGTTATTATTTATTATATACATAAATGATTTACCGAGACACGTTCCAAATCCAATGATTTTATTCGCTGATGACAGCACAGTGACTATTAAATTCAATAATAATTATGACGAATACTTAGAAAATACTAATGACACTTTAAAATATATAATGACATGGCTTAATAATAACAAATTAATGGCAAATCTTAGTAAAACTAAAATAATGCACTTTTTTCAGCGCACAAATGCAGTGCCTAACTTTAGTACTGAGTTTGAAGGCGAATACCTTGAGGAAGTGAAACAAACAAAATTTTTAGGAGTGCAGATTGACCATCAGCTAACGTGGAAGGCTCAAACCTCTCAAGTGTGTCAAAGATTGCATAAAGCTTCATATCTTCTTTTTAAATTATCGAAAATTGTAAGCAGAGAAACCGTTCTCACTGCATACCATGGTCTTGTAGCCTCTATACTTCGCTATGGTATTATATTTTGGGGCAACTCTACTGACAAAGACACCGTGTTTAAAGCCCAAAAACGCTGCGTAAGAGCTATATGTGGATTAAAGCCACATGAAAGCTGTGCTCCAGTGTTCAAAGCACTAAAATTGCTCACCCTGCCATCCCACTATATTTATGAAGTAGCGGTGTTTGTAAAAAATAATCTAAATCTCTTTGTTAAGGTTTCTCACGGAAAATATAAATCTGTGCGTGTACAAAATAAGCACAATCTCTGTGTAAGACAAGCCAAAACGGCACTTATGCAGAAAAATATCTTGTGTATGGCACCAAAAATATATAATAAATTGCCAAATTCTATAAAAGATATGACATTATTGACATTTAAACGTACCCTATTTAAGCTGCTAGTTACTAAGTGCTATTATGATGTGCAAGATTTTATTAATGACAAAAGCATATGACATCTTAAATTACTCTATTTTAATATAATTTGTGACAACTTAATGACTTAAACTGAATTGAATTTAACTACCTATTATTGAATTAATTGAATCTTTAAATTATTATTATTGCGATATTGATTATTTTATCTGAATTGAATTGAATTATTATTGAATGTTTGCTATTATTATTTTATATTTTAAATACCATGTAATATTTGTACGCCCTTCTTGGGCAAAACACTGAGGTCTGAATTAATTAGTTACCAACCATCTGTAACATAATGTATACCGTGTTTGACAAATAAAATTTCTGATTTCTGATTTCTGATTTCTGATTTCCCAGCCCAAAGAAGTTTGGATGCGAGTTGAGTGTTGCAAACTTTTTGTCAGTGTAACTGGCCAGTTTTTTGTTATTTTTGAAAAACGCTTATCATTTTTTTTTGGCGGCTCTCACTTTGCAACTTTTCTAATGTTGTGCCTGACTGAATCGAGAAGGTTTTTTTGAGATTCTAATACTATTTCAGTTTTGTTTCCTACATATTCTCTGTTTGCAGATTTGATAGTTCTTATTTCTGGTTTAGGTGCTTCTTTTTCTTAATTTGGGTGTTTGTTTCTCTGGTGTTACGCAATACAACCGAATTGAGGAACCCCCATTTTAAAGTCGGTTAAAAAGCAGAAATAATTTCCAAGACTGGATTCCCGTGATGGGCGAACTTTTTCCATATACAAGACATACATACATAATAGCTCTCTACAAGTGTTAACGGAACCCTTGGTGCGCGAGTACGACTCGCACTTGACCGTTTATAATATTTAAAATACGTTTTCCGAGATTTACAATTTAAAATATTCAGTCTTTGTTAAAAATACCAAACCAATGAAGAAAGTGTACGCAAATCCAAAATTGACGCTATATATATAATTAAGAGTTTCGTTCATCTGAGGTCAAAATAAATATCAGATCATAGCCTTGGGGATTTTCGTAGGGTCTATTTGATACTCATGGATCTTTTGGCTTGCTAACAATTAGAACTAACCCGTATGCATTAGAGGCTTATATGAATAGAGTTCTGATGACACCGAGATATGCCACCTTGACAAAGTTTGTACAGAAGATCTCTGGGTAGACTCAACTATTAAGAGATTGCTTTTGGTATGATAAGATAACCTCACTTTCAGACTCATTTTAAGTAACGCCTGTAGGCAAGATATTCCTACAGACTACGGTTGATTGTTGTGATACCTGTAGGCAGCGTTCTCCGGTCCGTAGATCCGTTCTTGAAGTTGCTACTGCGTCTGTTCTTGCTGTAGCCACCAGCCTCCATGGACCTCGTCTTCAGACTGTTGCTGGTGTCACGGTGCGGTGGCACGGCGGGGGGTTCTGACGGCCTGCAACATAATAACAGCTTTGAATATAAAACATTATTACGGTTGTATACCTGACACCAAATTTTTTGGCGCCTGAATGTCTGGAGGGGATAGCGGCGCATGGGAACAAGAGAGATGCATTAATGGGCGAGAGAGAGATGGTGCCCTGGCTCAGACCTTGCGCATTATTGTACAATTTAAGAAGACTTTGTCTTACTCGAGAATCAGTGTTCTCGTTCTTAAAAATGTGATGAACGGAAGTGATTTAATCCAGGTTTCAGAGAATAAACCTGATGTAATAAAATTGTTTCATAATAAGGTAATTATGGTCAAAACAGTGATGATAAGCTTAGTAAAATCTGTAAGTACCTCCGTCTCAGTTCCATCGTGGGTGTCGGTAGAGTGTCAGTCTTCTTCTGGTGTCTCATCTGAGCAGGTTGCATGATCTCCGTGTACTCGTCCTCCACCTCCTGCACGGGCGAGGGTGGGAGAGGTGGGAACTTGGGTGACTCCGGCGTCTGCGGCAGCGGGCCCAGGTCTAAAGCCATGCTAGGCGACGGCGGCAGCGCGTGGTGGCGGCACGGGTGCTCCACCACCTGCACTACCAGCGGGAAGTCGCCGCTACTCGATACTGCAGAGTCGGAGGACGAGGGCTGCCGCAACAGACTGACTGGCACGTCCTTTGCACTCGCGGACTTGTGCATGCTATTCGACCGTCTCCCGGAAGACCGGTCACGGCGCTCGATGGACCGAGGCGTCTGGATCTCGTTGTGGCTCGACGACTTCTGGATGTCATGCCTCCTCTGCCTCTCTTTGGAGCTGTAGCGAAAGTTGTTCTCTAAAATGTTCTTCGACACGTCGTCGCAGTACTCGTCCTTATGAATATTCCAGTCTTTTGGTATGTAGGGTGTAAAGTGTTTTTGGTCCCATCCTTGGCTCAGAATGGCGCTTATATTATTTTCTATCTTGCGGAGGGGTGAGGTCTCACCGCCGGACTCCGGCTGGGTCTCGTGGTCCTCCTCCTCGGTGACGGTGGTGATGAGTGGCGGCGCGGTGCGAGCGGCGGTGCCCTCAGGCTCCGACGCCAGGCTCGGCAGCGCCAGGCTCGGCGGCACCAGGCTCGGCGATGTCAGGCTCGGCGGTGCCAGGTTCGGCGGTGGCAGGCTCGGCGGCGCCAGGCTTGGTGGCACCAGGCTCGGCAGCGACACCACACGCACCACGGCGGGCGGCACCGGTGGCGGAGGGCGCGCCACCGCAGCTTCTGGCGGTGGTGGCTCCTCCACCGTGCCCTCCTTTATCAGCGACTGGATGTTGTCGAACGTCGAGGAGTACTTCTTGTAGTCGGCGTACCGGTTCTGCGGCGAGAGCTTGCTCGGCACTATGCTGCTCTTGGAGGAGTGAAAGCTCCTGTCGCTCGCCGGAGTCTTCCTGCTCTTAGGGCTGTGCCCGAAGAATTCCGCGGCCGCGTACCTGTCCTGACCGTTGTTGAGATCGAGGCTGAGTCTCGACTTTGGCGAAGTGAGCTCCTTGCTCAGCCGAGAGTTCTGCGTGCAGAGATCTACGCTATATCTAGAGTTGGGCGTGTTGAGCTCGCGACTGAGCCGCGAGTTGAGGTCGACGCTATAGCGCGAGTGTGGCAGGCTCAGGTCGGAGCTGCGCCGCGAGTGGTACGAGCCGACGGAGCCGGAGCCGCTGATCGAACCGCTCGAGGCGTCGATCGACTTTTCGGCGTCGAGGCTCCGATTCAGGCTGTGGTTTTGGAGCATGCTGTTTGCCGGTTTGTTATCTGTGGTCTTGTTGAAGCTCGCAGGCAGCTGCTTCCTGTTCTTGCCCTTCCTGATGACGTAGGTCCCGCAGGCGTCGCTGGCCCGGCGCCCCTCGGAATCTGTATCGAGGGGTGAGACAGGCGGCTCGGTGTGTGCGGGTGGCGGGGGCGGCCAGTACTCTTCGTCGTGCGCGGGGGAGCCGCTGCTGGAGTGCGAGTTGTCGCCAGACTTGCGCCGCCGTCGGCCGACCACCTGGAAATAACGCACGGATACCATAAATGAACAAGAATCAAAATTGGAATATTGGAAATTTTTGCAGGATACTTTGGAATATTCACCTTGGTGCTTCCAGGAGTGAGTAGAGGATCGTCCTCATCGAGAGACACTTCCCAGGCTATGGAGTTCCTCTTCGACGGCGTGACGACCGCGGGCGGCGGTGGCGGAAATGACTCCTCCAGGGAGTCGTCCGAGAAATGCTCCTCGTCGTCGCCCACGCCGTGAGATCTGATCTTCGTCCCTTCCGAGTCCTCCGTGGAATCTCTACATACTTCTCTATGCCGCTCCATAGAGCCAGCGAGAGTTCGCGGGGGTAATTTAGATTTCGGCGACACCGCTTCTTCACTTCTGCCGTCCATCGCATTCTTCGGGCTCAACTTCTGGACGCCGTACGTCGGCGAAACAGCCTGCCTGTTGAACTGGAGGTTCGGGCCGGGGTATATCGTCACCGGGTGCTCGTTGTAGGGCTTGTCGTCTCTCTCGCTGGAGAAGCCCATGAAGGGGAAGACGGGGGCATGTTCCCTGGCGACGGGTGTGGCGGAGGGGCGGGGGGGCAGCCAGGCCGGGGGCGTGTCCTGCGGCGGCAGGCGGGCGTGCTGCAGCGACGCGAACCGGTGTGGCGGCGCGGGCGGCTGCTGCAAGTGGAAGCCGTTGCTGTTGTCCTTCTCCCACCCGTAGGGACGCTGGTGTCTCGTTTTTGGCTGGAATTTAGGACGAAACTAGTTATACACCTGGTAAGTAAAGATCAGTCGGGCTATGATCCGTAGGAGACATAGAATAGAATAGAATAGAATGAACGTTTATTCGCTGTATCAGACATAGTGAAATTATCAGGATTTTCAGGATCAATGGAAGTTGGCTGCACAGGACCGACTTGAGTGGCGTGTACAATAATGGACAGTGGGATCCCTGGCCTGCTAATGATGATGAAAGGTGGGGTGAGGTAATTTAGTGAGCTAATGGCTATGTTATCGACCATTGAGAGCCTGCGTAGAACTTGAGCAGCTTATTATATTAAGCGTACACAGGCATCTCGGCTCTTCATTTGATTTATTTGAAAAAATAACGATGCTTTATGTAAGATTGCTAAAAATCGTAATAAAAGCATTGTGGTATGTGGAGATTAATTTGTTGATCTACTTGTGAACTGTAATCCTATTATTAAAATAAAGTCCTTATTTCAGTGCTATAATCTGGTAAATCTTTACATTGAGCCGACTAGAATGACTGCAACCACCGCCACGTATCTTGATATTTACACGAGCTTGACTCCAAGTAATAAATCCGTTATCAATTAACTGTGTGCAGATCACTGTGGTCAGTCCATTTCACTTGCCTTAAATATGGTAAAGCCTCAAAGGAAAGAAACCTACTTTGTTCCTATTAATGAGGGTCTCCTTCAGCTATTTCGAACTAATATAATAACTAAATTTCCCGACTTGAAATACTCTGATGAATTATGTACCTCATTACTTAGATAACTAAAAGATTAACATGACGATGTATTTCAATCTTCACTATAAAAAACCTAAAGATAGATTGAAGTTTAGCAATTGGGCGACAGTGGAACTTTATACACGAAGGCAGCATTTGTATGAACTTCATGAAGAGAAATCTTATAATCATAGTAAAGAGTTCGGTGACTATGTCAGAAATTATTCCAAAACATTCAAAATTTATTCTGCGGAAGCTAAGTCAGAACACACTCGCAAGAGGAGCAATAGTACTAATGCCATCAAGACTACATCGCAGGTGGTTAACGAGGAGATCTCAGCGTTGCCGAAAACTTTCAAAGATTTATTTTCGGATATCCCAGTTTCTGTCACTAAGTCACTAAACTCGTATCCCACTGCCGAATCCTTATTTAAAGATAGTAAAACTGAATGCAATGTTTATTTCCGATTCGTTCATGTCATTCAGTCCTTCTAATATTCACAAAGATTTTAAATCACTGGATTTGGAAACAACCGCTGATCTTGATGGCCTCTCTGTAAAAACTGTTAATGCCATAATAAATTGCATTGACCCTCATTTAGCTTGTATTTTTAACCAGTGTGTTGATATTGGCACGTTTCCTGACTTGATGCAACTAAGTTAAGTCATTCCTCTTTTCAATGCTGTACTACCAGCTCGATCCGATCCCAATAATTTTAGACCTATCGCGAGTTTACCCACCCTTAGCAAAATTTTCGAAAAAATGGTGCATTTGGCACACATGGCCTGCCCAATTTCACTTAAGCGTGGCGGTCTGCACACCCACATCAGCAACGCCAGTTAAGGAACGCATTATGGTATTTTTAACGCAGTCTATTCGTTTTACACCTAAAATACTGCGCTCCGTCGCTCACTGGCAAACCTTGACTTTTGATGTTCGGTCAACGACCAAGTTTGAGCGCCCTAGGTTTGGATGGGCAGGACGCTGGAGCCGAACTAAATTAAACATATATTCAGTGCTTAAGAACATTCACATGACGCAATCGGCTTTTTTGTGATCTTTCCAAAGCTTTCCATTGTGTAAATCACGATATTCTTGTCAGAATCCTAGATCATTATGGTGTAAAAGAGAAAGCATTGGCCTTCTGAGTTCATACCTCAGTAACAGAATACATAATTAACGAAGTTAAAAACTTTCAAAAACCGACTTTAAGTTCAAGCCCTATTTTTTCCTCCCCGGTCGGGATGCGAATGAAAGTCCTCATCATAACGTTTGCTGCACGGAACCACAAACCAAAAAGTCATCTGTGTATATATTTTTTGTATTTGTAGGTTTAAAACAAAAGCGTTGATTTATTTTTTGATAATATTTATATGGGACTACCTCTGAAGTATGACCTACCAATCAAAATAAGAATCAAAATCAAAATCGGTACATAGTTGACGGAGTAATCGCGTAACAAAAAAAATCTGACGAATTGAGAACCTTTTCCTTTTTGAAATCAGTTGAAAAAGGTTGTAGTCAATGGCAAGAGGTGGTCGGGATCGTCGGTGCGCATGGGCGTTCCACAGGGCTCAATATTAGGTCCGTTCCTACACGATTATGTTAATATTAAGCACGAAAGAGTATTTTTGCGGATGATATTTCCTAACACTTCAAATTTCAAAGACAACGACAATTTAATGACGATGTGAACAATGAAAATCTTGTACTTAATGAAAAGAAACCCAAATGTGTAAAGTTTTCTCTACCCAATGTAAAACAGACACCCACTAATATAATTGTAAAAATAGAAAAACTGAGCCCTGTGGATAAAACAGTGTTTCTTTATATCAATCTCGATTCAAAGCCTCAATGGGCACCTCTTCTGGATGCACTAGCGGGTAGACTCAGTTCTGCAGCATACGCCATAAAAAGAATCCGACGTATTTTGGACGTAGACACCGCAAGATTAGTTTACTTCGGGTACTTCCATAGCTTGATGTCTTATGTCATCCAGCTGTGGGGTAGTGCCTCGGATATGAATCGCATATTTATACTGCAAAAACGAACTCACGAATTAATAATTGAATTTACGAACTCGCTGCGAGGGATTCGCTAAGAGACAAGTTTAGGGATATCAACATTCACCCTGCCTTCTCAGTACATTCTAGTGAATATATTATTTGTCAAGAAAAATATCCACCTGTTTAAAAAAATGCGATAACTTTAATTGTAATACTTAAATAAGAAGAAACTGTCGAGCTACTCTAGCAGACTCCACATTTTCAATTCCTTCATCGGCCAATGTATACGCTTTTACAACAAGGCCCCGATACGATTCAAAGCTTACCAACACATAAATTAAAAACGTTTATTGAAACTAAATTATATTAGAAGGGATATTACTCAGTGTCAAGTTATCTAGAAGACGAAAATCCTTGTGGATAAACTGCTTGTCCTTCCATTGGCTATCTCAAAAATAAACATAAGTGAAATTAATGTAGTATTACATTATTAGTTTAAGTATTTCCTTTGAAAAAGAGCTATCATTTTTTTTTGTGCGTTCTTCTCTGAGAAGTATCTGCTTTTATAATGAACACCTAGTATTAAATTAATGTCGTGCTGTAATATATATGTAATTATCCAACAGAATAAATATAATATTTTGATTGATTGATTGATTTCTCAGAAACTTTACTGGTGTGTTTTCTTATTATCTTCGTTTGTTTATGGTCAAAGGAGAAACAGCCAGAAAAGTATAGACAGCCGCCACTTGTCTATATTGTTCTAGCACAACAGCCCCCTAGACAAATTGTATTCGCTAACTTATCACTTTCAGTTTCACGGTAGTAACGATTTTACCGTAGGGGGGCTGAAGTCAGTTGGATACTTACAAACGTGGTCTGCGTGGCTGTGGTGATTCCATTGAGGCTGATGATAGAGTCAAGCTTTTCTTCCGCTTCTGTCCTTGCACATCTTTTTGCAGAGTTTGAGGGCGAAACCCTGAAAAGGAATGAAGCAAAGCATTTTAGTTACGTTATGAAATACCCGATGATATGAAGAGTTGATCACAAATTTTGTGAAGATATTATTTATTATTGTGAAGATGAAGAAGAATACACAGGTCTGCCCCCGCTCTGCAATTGACTTTCGACAGCCATCAATGGTTATGCCCGCCAGGCTATAGGCAAAGCCTGCCATCGCTTGCGGGTAGAGTCGGACATCGCACATGTTTTTGATTTTAAAGACGTTGAAAACCATAAATTTTAGTGTAGTCATAGTTCGCACCAACTGTTTAAGTCTCTTTGTCCTTAGGACTAGTCTATGTAATTATTTGTATGTAAAAACCCCGCAAGCTAATATTAGTAAAGTCATAAACAGCTCAGCACACAAATCCAGCAACTTGGTGTTAATATGTAACTCTACTTATATACCCAATGGTTAAAATTCGAAAAACTTGTTTGAGGTTAGGTTTTCTGAACATTCGCTCCTTCTACACGGGCCACGATGAACTCTGCGCTCTACTAATGACAAGAGAGCCTGACATTATTGCTCTTAACGAGACAAATATGAGAGACGGCGAGAAACGCTATACACTTTCAGTACCTGGTTACCAATTGAAGCATATTCCGCGAGCTAATAGAACAGGTGGTGGTGTGGGATTTTTAATACGAAACGGAATACGAACGAAAATTAAACAACATCCAGCATCATCGTTAGAACAGATGTGGTTGGAGATATCGTTGTCAGGCGCACGCGTGGTGCTTGGGGCGGTGTACAGACCGGGCACTAAGGGTGGACCAAATGTTAAGGAGGCTATAGAGGCTCTGAATGAGTCACTAGACTGTGTTGACTACTGTAACTATGTGTTTGTTCGAACTTACTTCAATGTTGACATTTTGGGTGCCACTGATGACAATGCCTCGGGAGCCGCACGGGAGTTGTTACAATTCCTGTCATTTCGTAATCTTACCCAGGTAGTTGCTGAACCAACACGAGTCACCGAAACCAGTGCTACGCTCCTAGACCTTCTTATTACGAACATATCAGACCGTTGTCGCAGTGTCAAAGTAAATCATAATCCCTCCCTTAGTGACCATGGAGCAGTCATAGCAGAGTTTAATATACAAAAACCAAACATAAAACCAAAATATATAACTACGCGTGGGCTTCATACGATAAATGAAAATCGATTCTCTGAAGACCTTAAAACTATAAATTGGGATAATATTTATGGATCACAGGACGTGGACGCGATTGGTGGAGTCTTTTGAAAAGTGCGTCATTGACCTGTTTGACAAACACGCCCCTAAATTCACAAAACGTGTCAAGGGCAAGCATAGCCCCTGGATAACCAGTAATGTTCGATTGATGATGAGACTCAGGGATAGAGCCCTCATTAAAGCTCACAAAAGTAAATCAGATTCCCACTGGAACTACTATAAGAGTCTGAGGAACTTAGTTACGTCGTCATTAGAACGGGAAAAGACCGCGTACCTGAACTACTATTTTAATAGACACACAAAGGACCCAAACAAAATGTGGAAGCACTTAAAGAAGATTTTACCATTTTCAAATAACACTACTCAAGAAATTCCTGAGTCTCTCAATGACCCGAATAAAATAAACGATTCCTTTCTGACGCCTAGTGATCGCGTTGTTAATGATGAGGCCCTAGAGCATTTTAAATCAACGAAGTTTGGAACTTGTTGTTTTGAACTTAATACATGTTCAGAGGCTCAGGTTATCAAAACAATTAACTCTATCAAAACCCATGCGTATGGACATGATAGAATCTCCATGGATATGATTCGTTTCACATTACCAGTAACCTTGCCAATTATAACACTTATTATCAACACCTCGATTTTGACTTACACCTTCCCAAGTAGCTGGAAACTAGCTAAAGTGGTCCCCTTACCCAAAAACAACGATGTAAGAGCACACAAAGATCTAAGACCTATAAGCATTCTTCCAGTGCTGTCAAAAATTCTGGAAAAGGTTGTGAGCAGGCAACTCACCATGTACGTCGAGTATAAAGGTATATTACCAGTCAAGCAATCTGGATTCCGCAGCAGTCACGGTACGGAATGCACTGTTAAGTGTCACTGACGACATAATCGCAGCTTCAGATGAAAACATGGCAAGCGCTCTAGTTTTACTTGATTTCTCGAGGGCGTTTGATTGTATGAATGTGGATTTATTAATCGCCAAACTATCTCACTACGGGGCTTCATATAATACCTGTAACTGGTTCCGCTCTTTTCTTTCTGATAGACGACAATATGTGGTCACAACAGAACGTGGTGTTGAAGAAAGATCGGATGTGAAAAACATATCCAGAGGAGCCCCGCAGGGATGTATCATTAGCCCAATTTTGTTTATTATATTCACTGCTGACATTGGAACTAGTATAAAGAGCTGCCGATTCCACCTTTATGCAGATGACACACAATTATATCCCAGCTTCTAGCCAGGATCGACCCTGGACGCTGTAGAGACTATAAACCATGATCTTGATAATGTTAATAGGTAGTCGGAAAATAACAATTTAGTTCTGAACCCAACTAAATCTCAATATCTGATTCTAGGAACGAAATGTCAGCGTAACCGTGTCTTATCAAATAATCCTAAAATCAAAATAAACGAGGAACGGGTTACACGTGTAGCCAAAGCAAGAAATTTGGGTTTAATCATGGACGAAGACCTACGTTTTGAGGACCATATAAACTCAAAAGTCAGAACAGCCTTCTACAGACTGAAGATTTTGTATGGTCTACGTAAAAACCTTAGTATCAAGGTCCGGGAAACTCTAACAGAGTCTCTGGTTCTATCTTTGTTTAATTTTTGCGATGCTGTCTATGGGCCGCGAATATATAAAAAGACTGAAACGGCAATTCAGAGAGTGTAAAATGCTTGTGCAAGGTTTTGCTACAATATTAAGAGCAGAGCCCATGTCACCCCTTATCTGAACAAGAATGGCGTTTTGAAGATGTCAGCTCGTCGGAGAACACATTATGCATGTCTAATACACAAAGTAATCCACTCCAAAAGACCCGACTATCTGTTCAAAAAGCTGACATTCTCCAAAAACCTCCACAGTAGAGGAACACGCTCGAAGGCGGAGAATAAGCTGTCGATCCCCAGGCACAAATCCAGCGGGTTCATGGGGAGCTTTCGTTTTGCTGCAGCTAAAATTTGGAAATATACCACCGCCCTTAAGACTGCCTATGTTTAAAGATACATTCAAATTATCTGTTAAGAAATATCTTTTAAGTGAGCAAATAACTGCAGTTTAACTTTAACCTAACCTAACCAAGTATTTTTATTATCTTTGTCCTAACCGTTATGGCCTGCATAGTCACCTGATGAAACTGGATTTTGTGTGCTGCTGCCTGCTCCATAGCTAAATGGTGCTTTGTTAATTATTGCTATTATTATTATTATTTTTTTTAATTGTGTTTTGGGTATTTTCTTTTTGTAAAGAAAATATTTGTAGTTTTTCCCCTTTTTGTTTAAATATTTGTTACAATTTTTACAAGTACCTACCTAATATCGACCCTTGAGTAAATTGTACCTTTTGATGTTCTGGAGGGCCGGCTGAAAACCAGCGCTGAAACTGAGACTTGTCTCAGTTCAGCATTGCTGAGCCGGTTCTTATTGACACTGTGTCTACCTATCTGATTTATTTGTAATGACTGTTGTTTAATTGTGTTAATAAAGAAATATCATATCATATCAAGTAAGTTACAAAATAAATAATATGGCCTTTTCCCCTCGAAATTTACGACTTATATTATTCTGTTCCGATGACTGATCATCAGATGACCGGATGTGTCTTCTGCTCCAAAATAAGACTGTGCAAGCGCAAATCTCTATCGGACGCTGATCATATCACCTGATCCAGATGCTATAGGTGCCGCCGCCGTTTCGTTTAAAAGCCTAGGCCGTTAGCTAAGTGTCATTATGATTAAATAAAGCATCGATAACGTTTAATAACCTGCCTAACCGAAAGTCAGCCTTTTAACTAAATGATGATTTGTTTGCTAAGATCGCTTTCTGTCCGAATACTAATATGAGGTTGTGTTTATATATATATATTTTATTGACACAGCCAACAGGTATTAAGCACAAAAATACAGAGTTCTTATGCTATGTGGTTCTTGTCTAGCCTAATACCCAATAACAGGCGTGCAACAGCATTCAATACATTTTTGAATTATAACTTATTGTAAATAATTGACAGAGCAGATTATTAGACAAATTACATTAAAGTGAACAGTTACAATTATTATTTTACTTATATTATATATTATAAATTTTATTTATTATCGGCGGGACTTGGTTGCAGCATTTTTGTTTTCCACTGACCAATGCGATCAGCAAATATATCCAGTTCCATTGGCCTCTCGAGAGAATTGTAAAGAGTTTGAAGTCTATGAAGAGGTGCCGATTTACCTAGATTTGTGCGTACAGCGCTGGGTTGGAATGTGGAAGCCCTGGACAATCGGGTGTTGGGGCGAGGTACAAAAAAGTTTAATTTTGCCAGTAGATGTGGCTCGTTGATTGAGTTATTAAGCAGCTTGTGAAGAAATGTGAGATCAAGATAATCCCGGCGATGCTTTAGTGAGTGTATATTAAAGTGTTCTAGTCTCTCTTCGTAGCTCGCGCGCCTACCCTCACCACGGAAGCAATCCTTAAACGCCAGGTACCTTGTAAATGATCGTTGGATTTTCTCTAGCCTTTCACTGTGAATCTTATATGAGGGGTTCCACACCTGGCTACAATATTCGAGTTGCGACCGAACCAGTGAATTGTATACAGTTATTAGGCTGTCTATTTGCTTAAAGTGCTTCCCCATTCGCTTTATGAAACCCAACATCTTGTTACATACCTCCGCTAAGTGGCTCACATGAGCATTGAAGCTTAATTTACCATCAAGGATCACACCCAAGTCTCTCACTGTATCTACTTCTTGCAATATTTCCTGGTTTAGAGTATATTGTGTAGGTTTAGGACATTTTTTTTTCCCGAATTTTATGTGACTACATTTTTTTACGTTTAATATCATTCTATTTGTTCTACACCACTCATTAACGCTTGTTAAGTCTTCTTGAAGCAACATTGAATCTAAGTCACTTAAAATTTCTTTATATAACTTTAAATCATCGGCAAACAATAAACAATTTGAATTTTTTATTACTGTAACTATGTCGTTTATAAAGATATTGAATAAGAGCGGGCCTAGGTGTGATCCCTGTGGGACGCCAGATAATACTTCGTAGGCCACAGAAAAGTGCCCGTCCTTGACAACTCTTTGTGTGCGTCCTATTAAGTACGATTCCAACCATTTTAGTAATTTCCCTGACACTCCGCAGAAGTTTTCTAATTTATATAGTAGTAAATGGTGATCAACTTTGTCAAATGCCCCTTGTAAATCCGTATATATTGCATCTACTTGATGCCCCGCATCGATACTGTGAGAGATATCTACAATGTAGTGCATAAGAGCCGTGGTCGTTGACTTCTTAGGGACAAACCCGTGTTGCAAAGGTGTGATTTGCTCCTTAACATGGGAAAACAAGACCGGGTACACAACACATTCGAACAATTTGGCAATTATTGATAGAAGAGATATAGGCCTATAATTATTAATTTGTATATTGTCACCTTTTTTGAATACGGGAACCACATTAGCCTCTTTCCAGTATGATGGAAATAATGATGAATGTTAGGTCACACAGATCGTGTTGAAAGTTGAAATCCGCCTAGATACGTTTAGCCAACTCGTAAAACATATCGTTCAATCACTTGCCCAACGAAGACTGAGAACCATATCGACCACATCATGATAAGTCGAAAATGGAGACACTCTCTACTTGATGTCAGAAATAGAAGAGGCGCCGAAGTAAACAGTGAACATCACCTAGTAATCGGCAAAATACGTTTAAAGATAGTAAAAGTACAAACGGGGACAACAACCTCTGCAAAAACTATGAAGTTTTTAAATTGCAAAGCCAGGAAGCCAGACACCAACGTCACAATACACAACAAATACCACCTGCTAAATGTCGATGAAATTCCCGTAGACGACTACTGGACACAGCTACAGGAAGTTCTTCAAAAGAGTTGCGAAGAAGTATGAGGATTCAGAGAATATTCCAGAAAAGTGTGGATGTCAGAAGAAACATTGAGTCTGATTAACCGCAGAGGAGCCAACAAAGAAAAACTAAACTGCGCTGTAGACTACCACACGACAGAGTCTCTGGCCTACGAATACTCCCTTTGTGAAAGTTCCATCAAACGCAATCTGAAAAAAGAAAAGTGATACTATGCTAATGCCATATCCAGAAGGGCCCAAGCCGCTGCATCGAGAGGCAATATGAAAGAACTTTACCGTACATCAAAATAAATTTGCAACAGGCCAGTTTCTACACGCCCCATCAAGAACCCAACCGGTGAACTCTTGTTGACAATAGAAGACCAACTGGGAAGATGGTATCAACATTCACCGATGTCTTCAAAGCACCGCAAAAGGAAGAAGTGAATGATCTGGAAGACTACACTCAGGAACTATTGGATATTAATAACAACGCACCTTCTAAGCCCGAAACCGTTAAAGCCATCAGATCGCTTAAGAGTGGGAAAGCGCCTGGGAACGATGGAATACCAGTGGAAACTTTCTAAGCTAATCCGCAGGTATCTGCCGAGGTACTGAATTCGCTTATTGGTAAGATTTGGGAGTCCGGACAAGTATCGAGATGCTGGAAAGAGGGTATAGTCACCAAACTGCTAAAGAAAGGCATACTTTATATCATAATGCGGTTACTGGAGAAGTATCAACTTGTTTTTATAATAATAATACCTTGAACTCTATTTACACACATTGATCTAGCCCCAAACTAGGATTCCCTGTATCTTGGGTGCTAGACAACGATACACATACTTATATAGATAAATATTATACTTAGATAGATAAACAACTATGACTAGGGTACAAGTATCCGTTATCATCAAACAAATATTTGCCCCCACCGGGACTCGAACCCGGGACCCTTGGTTTCGTAGGCAGGGTCACTGCCGACTCGGCCATTCGGGTCGTCAACTTGTTACCACCTTGTTCCAAAATACTCTGCAAAATTTTCCTGGAGCGAATGGCTGGGGTTGACTCAAAGCTCAGGAACGGACAAGCCGGATTCAGACCAGAGCACTCATATACGGACTAGATACACCTGCTTCTTAGAATGACCCTCAAGCAATGCAATAAAATGCAATGCGAGGTTTTTGCCCTCTTGTTGCTTGTTATCGCCACGGCTCTTCTTATCAATCTTATCTATCAACACAATCGTGTTGGATGACGTGATGTGTAGAGTGACACGCAATAGTCACAGAGGTATACCGTGGACGGAACAAAACGGCCTGGAAGATATATTCTTTGCCATAGATCTTTGTCTACTTGGCACAACGCGTGAATATCTCCAATCTAAAGTAGACGACCTACCACTTGAAGCTGCTAAAGGCAGGACTACGCATCAACAGTGGGAAAACAAAAGAAATGCGTTTGAATTCCACCGATGTAGCTTCAATCTATGTAAACGGGGAGGCAGTGGAGGAAGGGCAGAGTTTTATGTACCTTGGCAGCGTGGTGGACCCACAAGGGGGAGGCAAGGCCGACGTGGAAGCAATTCTCATTCAAGCAATTAACAAGGCTCGAGCAGCGTTTGCCTAACTTAGACCACAGTGGAACTCCTCTACCATTACACGTCGCACCCAGTTGAGAATCTTCAAATCCAATGTGAAGTCTGTTCTCCTATATGGATGCGAAACGTGGTTCGTTCGAAAGGACATCTCAGGCAGGCTCCAAGTATTTGTCAAATAATGCTTGAGAAAAATTTCGAGAATATTCTGGCCAAACACTATCACAAACGCAGAATTGTGGATACTCATGTACCAGTAGCCGTTGGAGACGGAGGTGATCACCAGGAAGTGGTGGCGACGTGAAAGAGGCCGCCATTGTGAGCTCAGATTGGGCGGAGCTATCGCGTGGTGTAAGTTGAAATCCGCCTAGACATGTTTAGCCAACACGTAAAACATTTCGTTCAATCACTTGCCCGGCGGACCTTTAGCCATTTGATTAAACACCAGCACTTAGTTAACGGCATAGGGGTTGATTGAGTGCCAAAATTAACCACATGGCGGTGACATAGGCATGATGATGATCATACAACTTTTATGCAACAAATACTAACTTCGGCAGCAGCGTAGATATGATCCGCTGCGCCTCCTCGGGCGGCGGCGGGGAGTGCGGGGAGTGAGGGGAGGGCGGCGCGGGCGGCGATGGCTCTTCGCGCTCCTCCGTCGGACGGAAACCCAGCGCGAACTTCGCCCTGGAAAGAAGAAATGTAATTGGTCATATATGTGTTGAAGAATTTCCTGCTAGAGACCATGATACAACATCATAAAGAGCCCACATTCACCCAGCCCCGGATCTACGGCTTTTTGGAACCGGGGCAAAACTTGATAGTGAAACGTTTGAGATATTATTAAAGGCAAAACAAAAAGATCAATGTCTGCAACGCGCTCTGACAAGAACCGATATGGGTTGCCTACGACAGCTCGAAAAAAGTTTATGGATAAAAAATTACACATGGCTAGCAAATTGAGAAACTAAGATCTTCACTTTTAGCACGTTTACATCACTTTTTTTAATGTATCTAAATAAGTTTATTATTATTTAAAACAGTTAATCGCTGTGCCGCTGCCAGCCCGTGGAAAATCACATGCTGTGATTTTCCTCATCAAATCCAATTCCTCTCACACAACTAAAATTAGTAGTAACGGCATAGATAAAACCACACCCACCTCCTCCCGTTCATGCTCATATAGCCATCGTCCTCCGACGTATGCCCGGCCTGCGGCGAGTCGTCGTCCGTGGCCGGAGTGGCCGGGGTGGCCGGAGTGGCCGGGGTGGCCGGGGCCGGCCGGGGCTCCAGTGACCGGGGCTCCCCCTCGTCGTACTCGCTGAGCACCTGGTCCAGCAGCTCGAGGGAGCGCTGGACGTCGTCGCAGCCGCTGGAATAGAAAAGGTTGTTGGTTAAGTGAATGCACAGACTTTTGCTGAAAGTCAGTTCCCGAGTTGGATACAGCGGGTTCAAGACTGAGTAGTCGAACTTTGAGTTGTTGATTGTGTAATTTTTAAATGTCAGAAGTTAAATGATGTTATAATATTGTCATAAATTATTAACACTAAGTATATAATTATTATATATTATAAACTGAAACTAAACTATAACTACACTAAACTAAATTAAAAATTTCCCTGAGTTCGCTGCCGGGCGGGAGGGTGCCCAAGACGCTGGCACTGTTACCTCGCTGTATCGCAATACTGATGCGTTGAGCGAGGTAGGTTCCCTGACACTTCGACGAGCCTCTTAGAGATGTCTTTGAGGACTCTTCGAGCGTCAGGGCCCCACGGCCCGAGGGTCTTAAAGCCGAACGGCATAAACAAATAGTCGTCACCGAGTGCGACGTATTTGCGGCTTTTGAGACACTCTGCTGCTGCCGCCGCAGCGGCGGCTGTGGCTGAGGTTGCCGAAAGGTGACACGGTGCCAGCGTATCTACGCAGGTCGCGTCCCATACTAGCGACCTCCCGCTCTGCCAGGGAATGAGCGTCATTCCGTCTGGCCTCCTGCCATCGTCGCGTGCCAGCCCATTGGGTTCAAGAATTGCTGGCACGCCACAGCTGGCAAGGGCCCGACGGATGACGTCATTAAGATTGGCATGACGGGACCACCGACCGGCGTTGCGTTGGCAGGAGAGGCCGTGGTGTCAGAAGTTATATTTTTATTTTAAATTTCACATTGTTTATACACCTTGTAGTATTTAAATCTGAGGCATTTATTCTTGTGGGAAGTAACAGCAACTTATGCTAAAACACAGGCTCAACACAGACCTTGCTGTTAATAATTTTGTAATTATTTATTCCTGCTTATTAATCATAACAATTAAAATTTTCATATTTGTATTAGTTAAGCACAACATATTTTTAAAAGAGATCTAAAAATCAATCTGTGGGAGTTTCTACGCCCTTCTTCTCCCACAGTGGTCCAATGTAGAGAAGAGGCAAAAAATGATGTTTGCTAAGTATATGTAAATATCTACAGTAATAAAGTACTTTGACTATTGACTATTTTGACAGGGTTCGCCCTATTTTAGGGAGTAGCGATACATCCCTTGTTTACCCTGCTAAACAAGCTTGTAATGTACATTTATTTCTTTAAATAAACGGTTATTTTATATATGATTATTATAGCTTATGTATGAGACACCAATAATATACCAGAAATCGTTTTCTTCTTCCTCTCCATTTACCTCCAATTTGTGGGATCTGCGTCCATTCTGGTTCAAGTCGGGCCGGCTATACATTTAATGTCATGTGACAACCATGTAAATTTATTGATCTACTTCATTTACCTCTCAATCGCTGGCCCTACTATAAACGAAACACTGCTTTCCATTTTATTTCTAAGTAAGATTTCTAGTCGGCAACACTCTAGGCAGTGTAGTGACTGTGAGTGAGTCAGTACAGCGGGTTACCGCAGCCTCCGAGCCAATTCCCCGAGATAATGCTAAATTGGACTCATTTCCTCCACGAGGGCTCTCGACCCGAGCACACTTCCTTAACTACACCATTACAACTGAATTATACCGTAACGATTCAGTTAAAGTAATTCGCAAGCAAGCTGATCCTATTTACTATATCTTATCTCCAAAAACATGGACTCCGATTCTTGAGGCGTTAATGTCAATCGAATTAACGAATATACTTAACTTGGATTTGATCTTTTTTGCCTTGTAGCCCTGATGCTATTTTCAAACTAAGTGTTGATTATAGAAAGAGCGTTTGAAGCGTATCCGTTTCTGCTTCCGCAAAAATGCTTTCGTATGTCCGTCTGTCCCACTGGTCTGTCCGGATTTCCGGGTGTTCTTCTCTACAAGTCACATGAAATTATGTAAGCAGGTTCGGCAATTGTATGGATTTTTTATGTCGGGTCAGTTTTTAGAATTTTTTCAAAATGACGGAGATATGTGTTTTGGAAATGTAAAAAAAAACACATTGCTAAACGGCTTGACGGAGTTTAACAATTAAGGAGTTTAACAATTAAGGTTCACTATCGTTGGATTCGTGGAGATAGTGAAAGTGACTCAGGCTATATAATGTTGGTGAACAATCAATAGGTTGGATTTTAGGTCGCAAAATATAGTTTATTGGTTCGGATACTTTCATACTCCATAAAGGTAATCAGGTGCATTCATAACTTTGTTTGTTAGAAGTTTTGACCCCCACCAACGACTCGCGAGGTGTATAGCTTACAGAGCCACCAATTAGGTTGACACCTAGAACCGGTCCAAAGAGTCTTTTATTGACCGAGCGAGCGAAGGGCTCCATTTCGACAAGATAGGAGGCCGATTTTGCTTTCGTCTGTCTCTATGTTTCTATGTATGTCTGTTAGACTAGCGGTTATTTCTCAAATTGCTTCTGCTTTTAACTGTTAACGGCATTTAGTGAAACTTTTTGACACCGGGTCTTTTTAGACTAATTAGACCCCGCTGAACACGATGCTGCCCGGTGTCGACCCCTCCCCCCCTCCCCCCTCCCTTCCCCCCCTTTCCCCACAAAACGTGTCCCAATCTGCGGTTTTTCCAATGTTTTTCCGAATTTATTGGAGATAAAAGAAAACTGTCTATGACAAAAATAAACAAACAACATTAAATTCTCTACAACATTTGCATATAAATTATTAGTCAGGCTTAGTAATTCAGTAACGTCTGACCAAACTGATGTTTTTTTTTAGAAATTTTTCCATTCGCAGTTAAATAATCCAAAAACGGCCGAAGCTATGCTAAAATATCCAAGAAGCGAATTGATGTTCATACATTTACCTACAAAACAAGGCCTAATTTACTATCCTACGATTATTCGTTCACGACTTTCAGGTCGCAGCGCAAACGCCGCCGCCGCGCCGCCCGAAGCCGCCCGCGAATCTCAAGTACCTATGCTCGATTCGCATGTACCTAGTTAAAATAACTACTTTTTAGGGTTCCGTACACCCAAGGGTGTCAAACGGGACCCTATTTCTAAGTCTCCGGTGTCCATCAGTCTGCCCGTCTGTCTAAAATTTTCACAGAATGTGTATTGCTGTTGCCGCCACAGCAACAATTAATGTATTTTTAAAATTAAAGGATTAGTTTTTTTGCCATTTTTCATGGAACCCTTCATTTGTGTGACCGGATTTATAAACATTAAATTTATCCCTATCCACGCGGTTGCAAACAATGTTATTGAACGGGAAAAATCAAATATCCCCGCACTGCACGCTTTGACAGGTTCGGACGTAACATCCTATATAACCGGAATAAGTAAACAAGAGGCTCTAAAGGTATCACTCTACTCTCTTTTAGGAGTATCCCCACAGAGCATTGATTATTATAGTATGTTGAGATATCTGTGAGTATCCCCCTCGACCGAAGAATCGCTCGCGGACGTAGAGAGTTTCATGGTTAGATTGTAGAAAATAAAATCTCCTGTAAACACAACAGATGAAGCAAAGCACGTCATCTTCTCCAGAGTTACCACTCTGAAGCTCTGCCACCAACTTCGGATGCAGCACGACTACATATTCGCAGAGCACATTACCAAACTTTCATCTGGAGAAACGCAAACATTGGAGATATGGAGCGGCTTTCTCCAACAGAACTACACAGCAGTCTACGGTGATAAAGCCGCATATGGTTTAGAGTTTCCTTTGCTAAATCCAGATCTGAGTCTTCTTCCTATTTTGGTCGTGCGTAATGGGGTTATGGGTCGAGAGCAGAGCGTCACCTTGCCTCTACCGGGCTGTTGTCTGCATTCTATCCCCGTTTGGACAAATTTGTTTTATCTCCAATAGTTTCGGAAAAATAAAATAAAAACCGCAGACCGGGACTCCTTTTGGGGGGAAAGGGGGGGAAGGGAGGGGAGGAGGGGTTGACACCGGGTAGAATCGTGTTCAGTGGGGTCTAATTAGTCTAAAAAAACCCGGTGTCAAAAAGTTTCACTAAATGCCGTTCTAAAAATATACTACACCATTACTTTTGGCCGCCTTTTTTCTAATAATCCAAGAAATATTTTCAAAACATACCAAGTTGGACTCCTCGCAGTAGGAGACGGATTAGTAAAGACCATGACAGTGAGTGAAATAGACTATAAATATTTTCGAGATTTTCGTCAATAGATTTTATTTTAAATCGCAAAATGTAGTCTACAAAGTTATTGGTGCGGCTACTTTACTACTTGATTTTGATTGAATCTAAAATATTTACCTTTAAATTGGTTCACAGTCCCCCATGTTAGCGAGGTCTACTGCCCACAGGGCCACAAGTTTTATTTCATTGCCGCAACACCTCTAATCCTGTTTTCGGGAACGATAAATACGAACAAAACAATTTATACATCCTCTAGTATTTTCTCCGAGTCCTAGGGATGTTGCTGCTCCGTCGAATATTTTATACTCCAACAGCATTAAGTTAATTTTTTGATGGCGTCGCTCCATAAATATTAATAGAAGCTCAAAGCCGATGGAATATAATACTATGTAAGACAGGAGCTACCTACTTCTCTAATATTCGGAGGGCTTGTCAGTCACAATAATAATAAATAAATAACAAACCATGTCTCGTCTTCTTACACGCAAACACCATCAAGTACCCTAAAGGTACATGCAACATTTAGTACCAACACCAACTTAAAAACACATACATACGAACGACATTATGTTGTGGCGTCACCTATCAGGCGATCCACATACTAACATACAAGATGGATGTCAAGCAAATAAACGCAGCAATTGACAGAAGTTGTCGACAGATGTCACCACGGATAGCAGAAACGCAAGAGAGGTTTCTTTGGTTAATACCAACTTATAGAACGTCCGAGCATAAGCTGTTGGACCAGTGGTTCCCAGGCGTAGCAACCTGGAGCGGAGATATCCCTTTTACGGACCTAATATCCAAAGCGGACGCCGCCACCATACCACTTCTATTTATACCCGCCCTCATCACTTCAATGTAACTGAAATATGTACACACACACACACAAACACAATGTCTATGGGAATTCCAATAAATATCTTTTAAATATTTAAGAAAATACCTGGCGATATTTTAAGGTAGAAGAAGACTCTATGTCCACCTTCCAAAGGCTTCTAGACATTTGAATTGATATAGGTTCATTTCAATGTTCTAAATCTACCTTATTAGAAGGTAAGCAGAATATTTTCTAGGCTAGAAAAGATTTTATAGATGATTTGATTTTAGAGAGTGCATTATGAAAATATATAAATATACCTTCTGAATAAATAAACTAAACACGTAATAGCTATGCTTAACGCTTTCTATTGTAGGTACATATTAGTAGTTGTTACGATTTGCGTTTTGAGATTTAATTATGAAAATATGTAAAGATACCATCTAAATGAACTGCTAAACTAAACGTCTAATAGAAGGTATGCTGAACGATCTACATGTAGGTACATTATTAGAGTAGTTGTACACTACTAACGTTTTGCTAACACTTCGCGTGATCCCAGTCATCACAAAACATTTACGCATCGAGTTAGTAAGCGTATAAGCCTACTTAGAAACGTTGAGTACAGTTCTAAACATGTAATGATGTTCTGGATTGTTCCAGCCTAAATACATAGTCAGGTCATAAGTTCTGTCACATGTGCAATATGAAATAATTTAGACATGTTTATTATTTATGTAAACATTTATATAGCAAAATGAACTTAATAAAACATAGATTCTTATGGTAATAAAGTTTATTCAAAATGACCCCCGCGATTTTGAATACAGGCCTTTATTCTGCGCGGCCAGTCGTCTATCGCAGCACGAACGAGGTCCATGTCAATATCGGCGGCTGCCTTAATCAAGGATGCCTTGAGTGACTCCAAATCAGGATGAGGCTTTGAGCAGACCTTTTCCTCCAAGTGTTGCCAAATCTTGTAATCTAACGGACTCAAATCTGGACTGGAGGAGGGCCAGTCTTCGTGCCGGATGAAGTCGATTTCACGCGCCGCCAGCCAGTCTTGTGTGCTTTTAGCTCTATGAGCTGGCGCAGAATCTTGTTGGAATACCCAGTGCCTGTTATTAAACATGGTATGAGAAACAGGTTCCACAAGGTTCTTGAGGACTGTATTTTGATACACAACTGCATTCGTTTTTACGCCTTTCTCACAAAAATGTACCTCAGTTAAGCCCCAATAAGAGACTCCCAACCAAACCATGAGCGAGGATGGAAAATGACCTCGTATTCCAACCGTATTCCGCGTGTCCAAACACGCGGAATACGGTTGCTCGCTTCTTCACTGCTGTGTGCGTACACCTTATCATTTTGTTTGTTGTAGCTCTCTTCCACGGTGAAAAATTTTTCATCCGAAAAAATAATTTTCCGATGCTTTTTTCCCGCGTACCGCTTCAACAAAGCGCGGCATCTCTTCAGTCTCAGGTCCATTAAACGGGCGTCCAAACGATGTCCTGTTTTTCTTCGATATGCCCTAAGCCCTAAGTCTTCATTTAACACCCTTTTCACCGTGGTCCTGCTTAACCCCATCTGAAGGGCCAACAGTTTCTGCTTACGTATGGGATTTCTTTGAATGAATTTGCCTTCACAGCTTTTATCACTGCTGGAGTCCTAACAGAGCGAGGGCGACCACTTCTTGACCTGTCATCTACACTAGAGTCTTCATTGTATCGTTTTATGGTACGATAAACGAATCTTTTGGTTATATTCAAATTTTTCAGTAAGTCGAAAATCTGAATTGGCGCGTAACCGCAACGATGCAACGCAATAACTGCGACACGGTATTCTTTAAGTGTCCACTCCATATTTAAAAATGAGGAAAATTCTAAAAAGTATACATTTTTATTTTCATGAAAAATTCGAAATTTGAATTCAATAAACTTTTTTGTGGCCAGCGTTCTAAATTCAAAAGTTTTTATTGTGTGACAGAACTTATGACCTGACTGTGTATGTCTATTAGATAAAAATCTAATATATTTTTAATATGACTATTGTAAGTCCAACCGCAGATATCTATAAGATAGAAGTAATAACTTCTCTAAGAGATGATTTTAAGACCAATCTGCAGATATCCACTAGATATTAACTAGGTATAGGTCTTTGATATCTTAGATCTATGCAGTCCAACATTCAACATTTACTAGATATTCTAAGCTGCGTGGGATTTTTCGTCTTGTTTCCAAACTGGTAAAAATGTTTACCCTTCGAGAAATTACGCCAAAAACGAGAAGAAACCGCCTCCGACACGAGCTTCAGGGTAAATGGACTGCGGCGTTGAGGCCACTCAGGAAGAGTTCATTATTATTTTAAAGTCGAACGTACTCGATGTCGCAAAGTGGTGGCGGCCTATAAAAGAGGGACAAAGCAGCCTTTCCTCGCGAGAGAACTCTCCGTCACCACTCGATATCCTCTTGAGTAGCGAGGCGTGTTGTTCACTATATTTGCTCTAGAGGTGTACTTTACCGACCAATGAAGGCTGCCTCAATAAATCAATACGGCACCAGCGAAATATGAACTTTAAAAATGTTGCGGCGAAACGGAGCAGCGTTTTCTCCTTGGGTTGCAGTGGCAATGAATCAGCAATCAATGGACGGACAGGTACACAAAAAGGTTCAATACTTCCGAAGGCAAGATCACTGTGTTACCGGGGCTGCGTTCATTAAAAAGAAACAAGGCGTGGGTTTGTTATCGTGATCTCACTGAGCAGGCTGCGGAACCCTCCGCAATCTCAGCTCTGGTGCCGCACTATCGAGAGCTCCTTCATTCTCACACCACTAATGATCTCGGATATTTAGGGTTCCGTACCTAAAAATTAAAAAGGGAACCCTTCGGTGGGATCACTTTGTTGTCCGTCTGTCAAGCCCCTTTTCTCAGGAATTCGTAAAGATATATCAAATTAAAATTAATATCGATTACTCAGTCTAAAGTCTGTTAAAGTTGTGAAAAATCAAACTTATAGGATAAAGATTTATCTCAATTTTGCTAAATTTTATTTAAGCCTAGGTCTTATAGCACAAGTTTAGTAAAAATTCTCGATAGGCTAGCGCCTTTGTACACTTTTATTTATAAGTGCTCTAAATGTTTTAATTGCAGTACAATGAAAACTGTACAAAATCTGAAAACCGTAAAATTGTAGTGCCTTCACAAATAAGTTCGATTTCTGCGGAACCCTCCGGGCGCAAGTCCAATTCGCACTTGGCCGTTTTTTTTTCCACTAGATTCAACCAATCGCCTGCAATAATTTAAGAATAAATCCAATCCGCTCAATCTTTCTTATACGAGCACTCTAGACTCTGGGAACATTTGTAGTCGCAATTGAAATTGTACTTTTAGTTGGTGTGAAATTTCCAATTACTTATTAATATACAGCTGTCGACCGGCATTGTTCGTACTCGGAAATGGATGTTTGAAACAATGCACAACATTTGGAAGGGAGGTCGAGTGTTCGATGGAAAACACAATACAAAATGCGAGTACGTTTCGTACCCCTAGTTGATGGGGCGCGTCGTCGCGGGGTAGCGAGCGGCGGAGTGAGAAGTACGCTGAGCTGGGAGCGTGTAGGCATTGTAATCGCATCGTCAAAGCAGTACTCAGCAAGAGTGCTGCAGCGGACGCGTGCCTTTGTTTTATTTCCCCACGTACGGCTACATTTCAAGCTTGCGAGTGAAAAATCATTAGATGGCGTAATTAGGTTTATTCCTGTCGGGCCCCCAGCAATCTAACCTAACCCCTGCGTGTAGAAAATTGAGATCTTTTACGTCTTAGATAGGCACCAAATGAAACGTCTAGACAATAATAACGATTGCACGTCTCAGAAAGCACATGAAATTCTGCGCCATGAAATCGAATCAAGAAGCGGGAATTTCGCTGATGGGAAATCTCACGCGATTCGCGGGGGTACTATTGATGCGGAAATTAGCGTAGCGAGGTGGAAGTGTAGAGTGGGTAGCGGGACTCGCGGGGCGCGTGCCCCAGCGGGTCAGTGACCCCGCGCGACGAGCCTTCGCATACAGGAGCGAACGCCGACAACACATCCCTACAAGCGAACAGAGCTACAAGATACATATCAATCACTAATACCGAATAAGGAATGCTGACAGCACTATAGGTACCAGCATGTAAAGCAGTGGGAATACAAGGGTGGTTCCTATAAATGGAAGTGGAATTTTATTCAAGTTCAGTGGGAGCGAAGTTAGGAATAGTTGAGCGAGTTAGGCCACCGCTCGGTCGGAATTCAGTTAGTTTTAAAAGTGCACAGAACTTGCCCAATTAGTTGATGGGGCAACTTTGGTGTTTTCAGCGCTGTCGAGTGTCGACGACATGTGGGAAAGCGTTTAAAGATTTTGCCCACTCGGAAAAGTAAGAAGCATTACCGAGTTTTCTGTCCAAATTAGAGTCGATTTAACCAATAGCCAAGCGTGACATTAGATTAGTAAGGAAGGTGTAATCTTCCGAACGATTTCTTGGCGATTCCAGAAGTTTATGCACTAATGATACCTATAATTGCCTACAGACAAACCTACCTACACTAATCCACACATATTAAGGGACCTTATAATGCTAGGTACTTTTCAAATACAGACTAGTCCTGTGGAGGGTCTTTAAGAATTCTTTAAGAATATTCAATTTAGATGACAAAGCAAGATAAATTTCGCATTAAACTCCAAGGGATCCCATTACAAAATGACGTGATACGTGACTATAATATTACTCGCCTTCTTTTCAGGTTAATCCCCGGTAAAGTGGTGAATGCAAAGCGGAAACTACCGCGCACTTCCTTAGTGGCTGCTCCACCCGTAACAATGTCTATAGGAAATTGGAATATGGCTGTTCTGGGACATTTATTGGACGGTACGGGGTTAGGGGTACCCTTATTTACTTTACTAAGAAATGTCGGTAATATTGGTGGCCATTGAATTCTACAACCTAAAGTTTCTAAATTTACCAATCTAGTGTACAAAATAAGTAGCTATAGGGTATGCGGGTTGCGTATTTCCTTCTCCGTATTGAGTTCATCCCGTCGTCGTGACGAAATTCATGCCCTGCCCTGCTGTGCCCTAGCAGGGCGTCACAATGTACTAACTTTTATCCTACCACCTTGTCAAATTTTGTGACTTTGCAATAAACTATTATGAATTATGAATTCATTAAAGCTCCGTGAGAGTATCGATTTCGTCTCCTCGTGTTAACGAAATCAATACGGTTATCGTGTAAATATTGACATACATAATAATCTCCGTAATGACATTGGCCACGTCAGATATTTTAAAAGTTACATTAAGGGAAAACAAATGTATAGGCTCTATCGCTAAAAAGAGATTTCTTCCAGCAAACCAAGGCATGATAGGAAAATGTATCAGGAAAAGGGAGGCAGTGCACAATATCTGATCACAATAATAAGATACCTAAGAGTAAACTAAATCTCTTTACGGAAAAAAAACCTATAGACCAAATTACTAAATAAGTACCAATACATACATAAACCTGTACATATAGTTGACATATAATAATATTATGCATACTAAAACTGTCACGAAAGAGAGAGTGCTCTTTTACCTAGTTTTAGAAGGAGACAAGGGTGGGACTGTCTCTTATAGTGCAAGGAAGTGCGTTCCACAGTCGGACCGCATGCAACCTGAAGGAGTGCTCATATGCCGAGGTGTTATGCTTTGGAGTGGCTAAGAGTTCAATATGTTGGAAAGAATATGAGAGTCTCGGAGACGATGAATCGGAAGCCACCCTAACTCAAGATGGACAAATTTGTGCAGCCCGAAGATAAACCGAATCCCAAAATACTGAAGTCGTTCGAGTTTGTTCAGTAGATCTTCATTCGCGCTCGCCCAACAGAGATCGGCGTAGTCGATTAACGGCAGGAGAAGAGACTTAGCAAGGGTGATTTTGGTCCAGGAATAATGGGTTTTATAACAAGGAAAGGGTGTGCCTGGTTCCTAAAATCATGGTTTGTGATTTGGTCGGATTTACCAACAGCCTATATGATGAGGCCCAGTCAATGAATGAAACTACGTCGCAGGGGGAAAAGTAGCGTTTAATTTGTTGATTATCTACGTACATATGATACGAAGAAGAGAAGATGTTGGAGTTGATAAAGACTGAAAAAGAAGAGGAGAGAGAATACCACCTTGAGGCGCTCCTGGGGAAAGATCACACCATTGAATTTCAGGTTCTTCAGACTTAAGGCGTTGCTGACGACCTGTCCGGTACGACTCGAACCAGCCAGCAGCGTGGGAGGAGACATACAGATAATTTAACATCCAAAATTGAATATTCTTTATTTTCTGTACATATTAACATATGTTTAGAAAGAGTCACTTTAGCCTCAAAACAAAATAAAGACAGCTACTAAATAAGTACCGAAATATACTACATACACTTAATATATGAATACATAAAATAACTTTTACGAAAGAGAGAGGTAGTGCTCTTTAATACGATTCTTAAAAAAGAAAAGAGTGGGACTGTCTCTTATAGTGCGTTCCAAAGTCGGACCGCCCGTAACCTGAAAGAGTGTTTATACGCAGCATTGTTATGCCGCGAAGTGCCTAAAAGTGAGACAGTGTGAGATCTCCGGTGCCGATCTCCCGAAAAGAGATACTCAAAACGGTCTCGAAGGTAGTTGGGGTAGCTCGGATTTTTCAAGATATTGAACAGATAATAAAGAATGTGAAAGTCTCGGCGACGACGAATCGCTAGCCGCCTCAACTCTATGCGATATTTAGAAACATGGTCAAATTTGCGAAGTCCCAAGATAAACCGAATCCCGAGGTTCTGAAGTCGCTCGAGTTTATTCAGTTTCTCTTTGGTCGCAATCGCCCTGGCAACATCGGCATAGTCGATTAGCGGCAAAATAAGAGATTGTACAAGGGTAATTTTGGTCTGCCATGGCAAGAAGTTCTGCAGACGCCTGAGGGAATGGATAGACGCAAAGACCCGTCTGCTGCGTCTGGTTCCAATAATCATTGCTTGCGATTGCGAGAGGCGTCAAGTCACTGAGCAGGGATTACAGTAATCATTACGAAGTGAGGAGCTGTAATATACACCCAGAAGAATGTTGTTGTGGTGCAAGCTGATCTGAAGGAAGAGATACTCAGCCGATCCGGAGTACATGCTTGGCGAGTGGTTGATACCTTGGCAAGGAATGTCAATAAATAAGTAGAAAGCAACCACGCCATAAGCTTGTTATTGTTGCGATAGAGCCTGCACCCAGGCAGAAAATACATGGAGGAAAGAAGAGCGGGTTTCAGAAATGATTCGGATACCATAACACCATGATCAATCTTCCAGGAGATCAGCGTAACTAGCAGAAATGCTTTGGGCATTAATATGAACGACATTGAAATTGTACTCCGACTGTTTGAACAAGTGTTTCAGGTTGCTGGACAATGACGCATCCGCAAGGGAGTCCACACCTCCCGCACCAAGAGAAATATAAACGTTAGAAGAGCACGAGAAAAAACTATGTGTGTTTCTTGTATGACATCCATTTAAAATAAATACAAAACTAAACTATGAGGATATATAGTTTAGTTTACCTTACAAGGTATTACACTGAATTGATAATCACAATACTCAAAGCCTAAATACAGCCACACTGGGCTTGCTGGGAAAAATCTATTACCTACAAAGTTTAAAACAACACACGTAAAATTAACAAGCCAGACATTATGAACAAAACGCAGAAAATTATTACTTTATTTGAATGGAACGTGACCTACATTACGTTCCTTCACGCAGGCAGGGAAAACATGAAACAAAATAACAGAAAGTTGTTATAAGACCAAATGCTATTATAAACAGAAAACATGTCGAAAATCCTCAGAGTAAGTAAGTAAATAGAGGGAGTGCTATTTTTCATGAACAAAAGTTAAAATACCGACACTCTTTTCTCATACGATCGTTTTACTTTGTATGACTGAACCCAATATAGTTTTGACAAGACAGGTAGGATACTTTACGCGTACAATTTTAGTGACAACCAGCGATGGGGTTAGTATCGACATAAGTACGCCTATCGACAAAAAATATAGATATTTCCCCTTCTTATCGATAAAATATTTAAGAAGACTGGTATTTAACTATGACTAGTATTTAATCGCACATCAAAAAACTGATTTGCACAGCAAAAGGATCAACAAAAACACTTTTTATGTTTTAGATATTTTATGTGTACTTAAGTTTATGTTGTAAGTATTTTTTGTTGTTCTTACATGTTACACCTTACACGAAAAAGGGGGCTTCGCTTTGCTTACCCCCTTTACCCTTCACCTAAGCTACCGCAGCGTTTTGCCCTGATATTTGCTGTGCAAATCAGTATTTTTGATGTGCAGTTCAATATTGCCCTTTAACTATGAGCTAATGATCACTTTTAAATTAATATCTGAGCGAAAATCGAACGAACAGGAACGACGGACGATAAACATACAGGAACACTTCATGAGTGGAACACGCCCCGCACGTTCCGTTCTTCCGTAAAGGTATAAGGAAATATGAATGACACTTTACATATATGTATAATATTTATAGAGTTGTTTTGATATTTTTGATTTGGAGTTAATTTAGGTTTTTTAATAAATGAGCCACCTAAATCAAAAAAACTTGTATAATCCGCATAATTATGGAGAACACTTCAGTCGCTGAACTGGTCAACGATATATGATGATGTTTCGGCCTACTTTTTGGCTCCCGGGGCGGCGGCGGCACTCCTTTGCGCCTGATGTTCGAGGGGCTTTTGCTCAGGCCCTCGGCTGCCGCAGCCGTGGACGCAGCCGTGGACGCAGCAGCCGAGGGCGAAGCAGCAGCGGTCGGCTCCTTGGCAGGAGTCTCATTTCCCTCAGATTGCGTGGTGGAAGGAGGGGACATGCTGGTACACCAGCAGCTCCGCCATACATCCCACCTAGTATTGTCTGGGAGTAATAGGACGATCCCGCCCTCAATCGTCCAACAGTTCTGTACACCAAAGTGCTTCCTGGCGGCCATGAATACGATGTGTCTAGACTTCGCGAGGAACTCTGTCACAGTTATCCCCGTCCCTTTTAAGGAAGTCTTGCCCTACCACGCCTCGGTCTGCGCTATGAAAGACGAGAACCGGACTAAGATTTGCGCAGCGGCCAGCAATTTCTTTATGCGATTTCTTGTCGTTCTAAAAAGAACGCCAATTTAATCACTTTGGTCACTCAGTTATGTCACTTTTGACCTCTCAACGACCCACGGCATCATATGAAGCCCATTTCCCGTCATAGGTTTTGAATTTGATTACCATGGCATGATCGTGGTGAAGCCTCTGTCCGGGGTCTAGTCCCAACAAATAAAGAAAGGAGCCTCGTCCGATTCTCAAATTTACTTGCCTCCCTAGGGCGCGTACGTCGCATTTACCTCCCGCATATCGAGTTAAATACAATTTGTCTACAGAGCATTGATGAAAAAGTTTTTTCGGTTGTGTGTGCACCACACTAACTCAAAACGAGTGTAGTGCACAGCTTGTTATCCCAGCAAGCGGATAGAAAATTTTGTCGCGTGCACATAAAACGCAAGTGTTGCGCTTGCATTCGCTTCAAACGGCGCGGTGTGAAGAGAAAATCTTTTGACGAAAAATTCAAGCTAGCACACAAGTACGACAGCCGGAAGGAAGCTTAGAGGACACGCCAATAAGCGCAAAATGCTGCACTCCCTCCGACAAGCAGGAAGTAGGAAGCAATTCCCTTCAACACACACTGGTGGGGGGATTCTTCAGGGTTTCTGACTAGCTATCTAATTGATTGACAAACTGACAAAGACGACAGCACTTGCCCGATAGCCATAGATTACTTTTTAAACTCACATTTTAATGATAGTTGTTTGCGATAGGAAAATAGTGAAACATCTCGCCTCACTCACTCGCAATTGCTTGATTGCTATCGGTCAATTGGTCAATGTCAACTTGAAATTATATTTCCAGCCACCTGATTCTCTAGACTAGACCAAGAAGACTTCCGCAATGACTTATAATTTTAATATGGCTAGTATTTAATCGGACATCAAAAATACTGATTTGCACAACAAAAAATGATCAGCAAAAACATTTTTTATGTGTCAATTTTTTTATGTGTATTCAAGTTTATGTTATAAGTATTTTTTGTTATTCTTGCATGTTCAACCTAACACGCTAAACTTCCGCAGCATTTTTGATGTGCAGTTTAATATTTCCCTTTTAATATCGCGAATGAATAGTACATATAGTTTACTTTTTTAGCTCTGCCGTCTAAAGAATCAGTGCCACTTTGTACAGTCACCGTCGTCGTCGGTTGACACACCAAATAAGCTCGCCATTATCGGCTGCACCGACCCTACAGCAATTTTCTAAGTCAATATTGAACTTGAAAACTTGGGAGTTCCGCTGTAATACGTAAATAAGCTTAGACGTGACAAGTAAGGGACCGAGTCAATACCTAAAGTTTGTTTGAAATTTAATTTGGATTTAGGGAATAACGACGGCGGCGGCGCGAGGAGCTGCAACATTGTTTGAATTCACCGGTTCACAGTTGCCGAGCAGCCGGTTGACAGATAGCACACAAAATGGCAATTTGAAATGTTATTATTTAACATTTACATACAGGCACATACACATTGCATCTGGCCCCACACTTGGATACCTCTGTGCTGTGGGAACCAGAAACAGCGACGCTATAATCATGCTGTTGACTGGGGAATATTTTTTCTCAAACTGTTGCAATATTCTCTAATTTTAGGTCCCGTAATAATAAACCGCTCTCAGCTCTGAAAGTTATCGCCAGCGCGTGAAAATTTCAGATTTCATACGGCGAAACCGTCATTGTGACATAGCTGAGATAACTCTCACAGCTGAGAGCGGTTTATTACTATGGGCCTAGAAACTATAAGCCTGAACGTAGATGCTAGGTAGGATGTATGATAGACTCATAAGTGTACTAGCATTGCAAAATGTACTAAAGTGACTATAGAGATTATATATAGTAAGTATACCTATACTCACATTATTACAAACTGTTCAGGCTTCTCAGCACCTAATGACCTCGCAGGGGCCCATCAGCTACGAGGTAGCGTAACTATCAGGTGTCAAGAAGCAAGAACGTCGGCGATTCACCGAGCTAAGTAAATAGATTCTATCTGACCTGGTCTGTGCTTCGTTCCCGTCAAACTCCTGTCTCTCTGCAAGGCCTGGGTGCACCCTAGGCTCTTCTTGGTAGACAGGTTCTTCAGCCAACCAGGTATGGCTGGCAGGTCAGCTTCGACCGCACAATTACCGTAAATACGTACAGTATCTGGTTCGGAGAACCACAACACACTCAGCTATAAGACAATCCTGAGGGGAGCCCGAATACAACTCCAGATGGCTTACGATTTAATTTTAATTGCCCAAAATCAATACACGTACATTACGGGGGCTTTTCGTCAGTCAGTTGTCAAAACTGCTCTGCTCTGTGGCAGCTCCGTCAAATTCAAAATGGCCGTTCCGGAACCATAGATCGAGTATCGATTCTGAATCGAACAATCACCCGCCCGGACAGGCACCCACCTGTCCCTTAATCTACGGGCAGCCGAGACAACGTTGCTACCGCTCGTTTTAGTACCGAGCCTCCTACTAGAACCTCTGCAGACCGGGGGGTCCCGTCCCTGCCAGGGAACAAGTTAACAATGCGCCCCCTGCGCCAACGCAGTGGCGGTAGGTTAGCATCCTTAACCAGAACGAGGTCACCAACACTAGAGGGGCTGGTTTTGTCAGTCCACTTAAGGCGCTGTTGTAAGATATGCAGATACTCGAGCGACCAACGCTTCCAGAAATTCTGAGTAAACTGCTGCAACATCTGATACCCTGACAACCGATACAATTTCACTCCCTCGAAGGGGTGCTCGGGCAACGCGTTAAGTGGCTGTCCTATCAAGAAATGGCCTGGGTTCAGAGCCTCCAGGTCATCTGGATCCGAGCTGAGCGGACACAACGGTCGCGAATTGAGATCGGCCTCGATCTTACAAAACAATGTCGCGAGCTCCTCAAAAGTCAGCGCGGTCTGACCTACTATACGCCCTAAGTGCGTCTTCGCTGACTTAACTACGGCCTCAAAAATCCCACCCCAGTGGGGGCAACTCGGTGGGCTGAAGGTCCACTGTATACCCCGACGGGAGAGGGCCGTTCCAATATCCACTTTATTTACATTCAAAAAGTTGACTGTCTCTCGTAAGCATCGTTCCGCACCGATGTAGTTAGTGCCGTCATCAGAGCGGATCAAAGTTGGAAGTCCCCTTCGAGAAACAAACCTATCCAAACAAGCAAGGAAAGCCTCTGTCGAGAGATCAGCAACAAGCTCGAGTTCAGGAGCCCGACATCCCCTGGATGTACAATCAGACGGGTTCAATTCTCCTGGTACATGTCTCCAGGTCAGTGGGACCTCAGACGACACAATCTGGGAGACACGGTTCGCGACAAAAACCTCTAAGTTATGGACCGAAGCCTTCAGCCAGCACAAAACAATCTGGCTGTCCGTCCACGCGTACACCGTATCCTCCAAAACCACTGACCCACGCAACACTGTTAGAGTGTGATTCAAAAGTTTGGTCAAAAGAGCAGCCCCGGACAGTTCCAGTTTTGGAATCGTCATCCTTGTCCGAATAGGCGCTACCTTGCTCTTTGCCAAAACCAAACGCACGTCGACCTCCCCGGTGGAGGTGACGGTTCGCAAATAAACCGCTGCCGCAAACCCTCGTTCAGAGGCATCACAAAACCCGTGAAGGGTTGCCCTGTAATCCCCAGCAGGGACCAATTTCCTCGGCAGCGATACATTATTTATATTGAGGCCCAACCATTTCGCTAAATCGTTCGATACAATGCAGCCCTGAGCTCCAGAATCTAATAGGGCGCGAACGTATGTTGGGTTGCCCGCCAAATCCCAAACAAGCACAGAGGCGATCGGTAACACCACCGTCTCCGGTTGGGGGGCAACAAATTGTTGGGCCGCAAATTCCTAGTGAGGGCCCCCGGGGCCCCACTGCGCCTGTAACCGATCAGGTAGGCAGCTATACGCCAGAGGGTCCCATTGGACAAATGGCCCACGCGCCGGTTCCATTGCCACCCTACGACGCCCCCCGAAGGGTTGTGGGCGTGAATTCAACCTTGGCCGCTCCATGAGCGGGGGGGACATCACATGCGACCGACGAGGACGAGGCGACGAGCGGGGCGACAACTGAGGCGGCGTCCGAGCCGCATCCGCATAGCTCGAAGGTGTCCCATGCCACCCGCCCGTTACGGCCTGCTCAACATACCCAATGTCCCGCTGGGTCGGATGCTGAGTCGCAACCGAAAACTCAGGGCCCCCCATGTGATGACCCTGAGTGCGGCCCTGCACCCCTGGGTGGCTGCGTGCTTGTGGCCCCATTGCCCGCTGAGTCGGATGCTGAGTCGCAACCGAAAACTCAGGGCCCCCCATGTGATGACCCTGAGTGCGGCCCTGCACCCTAGTACTACCCTGTGCACGTGGGGACGCTGGCCCCTGAGTTGCGCTCCAAGTCGCAAACGAATTCTCAGGGCCCCATTCCGTATCACCCTGGGTACGGCCCTGTGGACATGGGGACGTTGGCTCCTGAGTTGCGCTCCGAGTCGCAAACGAATTCTCAGGGCCCCATGCCGTGTCACCCTGGGTACGGCCCTGTGGTGGCTGTTGGCCGGACCGGTTCATGCACAACAAATTGTGGTGGGCCCCACCACAGTATCCGCACAATTTTGTGCGCGTGCAGTCCCTAGCCATGTGTGGCCCGAGGCACAGGAAGCACCAGCTCCGCTGCTTGGCCATCCGGCGCCGTCCCTCAACCCTAAGTTCCCCGAACTTATTGCAATCGGCCACAGCATGGCCAATCTGCCTACAACATGGGCAGGTCTCACCTGCACCCCTGGGTGGGGTCAATGCACTCACAGTCCCATACGACTGCCGGTTGGTGCGGTCCTTCCTCGTCGGAGGGCCCCTACTCACAGCGCTCCCGGCAGCTCTCTGTGGCTCCGAAGGATGGGTGACCGTCAACCCCAAGTTCTCTGCCCGTCGAGCCTCCTCTTCCAAAAATCCGACCAAGTCGGAGAAGGCGGGCAGGTCCTCGGCCGACCTCCCGTGAGACTGTTCGAAACGAGTCTGCACGTCAGCGGGTAGTCGGGAAAGTACAATGTACAGCAATAGGTAGGACCATTCACCAACCGGAAGTCCAAGATTCTCTAGGGCCTTGGTGACGGACAACAACGGGTTCAAAACCTCCGTCTGTATGGCCCCGACCTTGTTCACAACCGGGATGCTAAACAAACGGTTCAGTTGGGCATCGGCCAACCTCCGTTTGTTGTGGTAACGTCTTACCAACAATTGCCTGGCCGTCTCATAGTTACCCTCCGTAACTGTCAAATGAGCGACCAGCTCCCTAGGCTCACCCCTCAATGCTGCCACCAGCTGAGCCATTTTGACCGACTTGGTAATGTCCGATCGCATGTGCACCAAACTGTCGAACAGATTGATGAAGCTCATCCATTCACCGGACACTCCGTCAAAAGTAGGCATAGTTATGGCCGGTAACCTGGACCCTGAACCCTGAAGCGGCAGAGGTGCTTCAATTTCACCACCATGGCTGGACTCGCGCTGCCTACGTATGTCCGCAGCCTTCTGCGTGATAGCAGCTGCCATCTCCATACACTGGTCGACATCCCCTAGCAGCCGTGACAGCCTGTCAGATGCGCAACCATCAACTGATTCCGCCTGCGCGGACAATTCGAGCACCCTGTTGTAGCGTTCCTTAACGTCCATAGACCGCTCCAATACCACATCATGCCTATCTAAACGGTCTATCAGACCGTGTGCGGAGGAAAACCATCTGAGCTCCTTAGAAACACCCTTCTGTATTTCAGACAACGACATGATCGGAACGATACTTACTCACAATTTGCAGTAACTCAATTATATTGGACCCTCCAGTCTACAACACAAACGAGGGAACCCTAATCTATAACTTAAACAATGCTGGTTTCCCCAAACAATAGAAACCGAGTTTTATATCTACACAAATTCTGTAAACAACAATTTAGTTTCCCTATATCATATAAAACACACAGATAGTCAATATTAGTTCAAGTTACAAATTGCTATAAACTGAAAACAATGTCCAAACATTCATTAGCATTACTAGACCACTAATAGATTGACTATGCAAACTTCAAACTGCAAACATGATATGACTTCAATGCAAATTTCAATTCACCTACAATGCACCTGAATGTAATTACTATTCTGAGTCACATCTCAGTACAACTGGTCATTTAGGGAAAACTGTTATATCTGTCTGTCTACTACCAGCAGTAGACTTATAACTTATAATACTACCAATCTATGTGGATACAGGAACAAAACCAAGTTAGCTAATAACCGCCTATACCTACTGATTGATAGTCCCAAATCGTTCCTTCCTGGAGCCCTCGACGGCTGCAAATCTCAGGAAACCACGCTCTGCTACCAAAATGTTCAGGCTTCTCAGCACCTAATGACCTCGCAGGGGCCCATCAGCTACGAGGTAGCGTAACTATCAGGTGTCAAGAAGCAAGAACGTCGGCGATTCACCGAGCTAAGTAAATAGATTCTATCTGACCTGGTCTGTGCTTCGTTCCCGTCAAACTCCTGTCTCTCTGCAAGGCCTGGGTGCACCCTAGGCTCTTCTTGGTAGACAGGTTCTTCAGCCAACCAGGTATGGCTGGCAGGTCAGCTTCGACCGCACAATTACCGTAAATACGTACAGTATCTGGTTCGGAGAACCACAACACACTCAGCTATAAGACAATCCTGAGGGGAGCCCGAATACAACTCCAGATGGCTTACGATTTAATTTTAATTGCCCAAAATCAATACACGTACATTACGGGGGCTTTTCGTCAGTCAGTTGTCAAAACTGCTCTGCTCTGTGGCAGCTCCGTCAAATTCAAAATGGCCGTTCCGGAACCATAGATCGAGTATCGATTCTGAATCGAACACAAACAATATAAAATGCACGTCAAAGTCAAAGGTTTGTACAGGCGAATGAAATTTCTTTGTTCACCTTTAATAAACAAGATTAGTAATGCTAGTTAAGAAGTACAAGAAATCTTTAGCTTCAAAACTAACTAAGCGAATCGCCTGCATCCCTTCGCCAGCGATCAAACATACAAAGCTAAGTTAGACGCGTCTGCTTCGACTTGGCAATTACCAGCGCGTCGTCGCAGGTCCCGGAGGATCCTGGTGCGGAATTAATTGCAGAGCAAGCAAGACGGCAGCTATGAGCCAACCCTTAGAGCTCATTAGCATTGCTGCACTAGTGTTTACTGCCTAGCATGATACTTTTATTCAAACTAACCACGGACCTAATGTAGCAGTCGCCCCGTAGCGTGAGCCTTAGCACAGCAAAAACTGCGCGATTTTATCGCGACTGATAGTGTCCTATGTCTATTGTGCCTCTGTGGCCTTCTCCCACAGTGGTCCAGTGAAGTGAAGTGGCAAAAAATTACGTTTACTAAGTGTACATATATATTTACAGTAATAAAGAAATTTTGACTGTGGCTTTGATTTTGCCTTGCGTTTTCTTAAAGTACGAATCGCTAAAGTCGCGCGTCGTTCGCGCAACGTCCGCGCAGTCAAAATCCGCCGTGTGCAAAGGCTCGGCTGGAAAGTGCCAGAAAGAAAGATCTTTGATTTTGTTCTAATTCGTTTCTCGCGCCTAGTCCCGCCAATAGCGACTCGCCTCTATGACGTACCTACACATATAGATACTCTCTCGAGTTCTGTCGCGGACGTTCCTGCCCGATAGCGAAACTGTTTTCTTCTATTGATGACGTCGACCTCGAGAGAGGGAGTTTTGGAGATTATGCTAGCCATGCTGGTTGCCACTGCCCCCTGTGGCTAGGTTGAGAGTTTTGCTCGGAAGAGCGGAAAGTTTTGCGTCGCGCCGTATCTGTTTAAACTGAGATTACGGTATTAGGGAGTTAAAGTAGTCGAGGATTTTTAATTTTAAGCAAAAATAAATTAGGCAAAATACTAAATTTAGTTATTCTGTTAGCCGATATCTATTTAAGTTTTGGGCTCTACAAACTAATCTAATTTTGTACACCTGTAAAATATTAACCATAAATATTGGGGTACGCAGCGTTTCCGCATCTTTTATCAAAGCTTTTATGCGATTTAGAGCTTGAATGGCCGCGGTCATTGGCATCGGGGGAGAGCTTAATTTTCGCCCTAAATCATTTTGGGGTGACATCGAATTTACAACGCACCATCAGTGCAAGGACGTGCGGTGTTTGCGTAATTTGTGAATTTGTTACGTCGGCCGATCAATTTACAAGACATTAGTTTGCAATTTGTAAAATACAAGTTGCTGGTCGCGCCACACATGTAGGTATATGTATGTAACAAGTATTAGGTGATTAAGTGCACAAATCGGTCGGCAATTTTGCGGATCAGTTTAGGTTCCTAAACTGAATAATGATAAAAATAATTATAATAAATATTAGACAATCATACACAAATCGAATTAGGCCCATAGTAAGCTCAATAAGGCTTGAGTTATGGGTACTAGACGACGATATACTTAATAGAGATAAATACTTATGTTAATGTATATAAAATATCCAAGACTAAGAAACAAATATTCATGCTCATCACACAAATACTTGTCCTTACCAGGATTTGAACCCAGGACCGTCAGCTTCGTAGGCAGGGTCACTTCTCGCTAAATTTAACCGGTCGTCCATATGAATATGAAAATATCACTCGACATAAGACGTTGTTTGTAGTAACCCCTCTGACGCATGTACGAGTATCTCAATGGCTTATACTCTAATAATATTTATAAGCAGTACATGCATAAAACCTTATTATTTATTATCGATTATTCGGTTCGTTTGCAAACACTTTTCTATTTTATGTAAATGCCTGTGTATATTAACGTAACGAAAGTATTTGTTACATTACTCTGCACTACACGCCACGGAAAGTGCAAGTCAGCGTAAACCGATTAATTGCCAAAAAGAGCGGAAAGAGCGGCGCGGCTAGGGTTGCGATGAACATATTTGGATATTTTCAGAATATTAGGTTTTAGTCGTATTAGGTTTGCTATCCTGTTAGATTTTCTGTAATAAAATCTCGAAAGTTCAACATTTTTGTTAAGTAACATACGTAGGTGTGAGTTATATTTCAGGTTATATTTTTAGTGACTGATCGGGCTTTTTAAATTTTCCATAGTTTTGAAAATTTCCCGTGAAGTGTTGAATTAGTGACTCGATAGTGACTGGGTACAAACGTGCCTCTAACGTCCCTGGGACCCTCGTGATGTTAGTAACATCATGCCATGTTGTAGCAACCCTACGGCCCGCAGCAGCGTTGCAGCCGCAAGCCGCAACGCGATCGATCTCGCGCGGCTAGACGACGCGACGCGACGCGCCGCGATAAACTAACTATACTCGCGCTCGCGCTAGGTATCCCCGCAGTCTCTGCTACACCATCAACAACACTATCATTAATTAAGAATAACATGAAATTTGAAATTTGTAAAATTATTGACCTTCTGTACAATTTTATTACGTATTCACCGCATTATTACTTAGTTGTTAAAAGACACTTTGTGCAATCAAGTCTCTGTCCATCAGAATTTTCTTAACCGTAGGTATTTATTTACGTGAAAAAGACAGATTTGCACAGGAAATATCAGGGCACAATGCTGCGGTAGCTTAGGCGAAGGTAAAGTGGGTGAGCGAAGCGAAGCCCCCTTTATCCTTCGTGTTAGGTTGAACATGCAAGAACAACAAAAAATACTTAAAACATAAACTTGAGTACATATAAAATATTTAAAACATAAAAAGTGTTTTTGCTGATCCTTTTTTGTTGTGCAAATCAGTATTTTTGATGTGCGATTAAATACTAGCCTTTAGCTATCTATGGCTTACTTATTGATCATGATGAAGATAGAATATGATTGAGTTGAATACATCATTGTGGAACATCATTGCCGTATAGCCTAGATTATCCATAGTAATGGAGTTAAAAGTTAACGAGATGCAACAAACAGTAATTGGTTTCATTTGATTCAAACCTGGTATGGTTACATACGTTCATCGATATAAAGGTACCGTCGTCGTGCCGTGCGAATTCACAAAGTTAAAATACCGTGAAACATAATAAAGCTAAACCAAAGTAATTTTCAGTACTTCCAGAGCTTTGCGGCAAAGCTACATCGAGAGTATACGGAAACATAAATACTTATGTAATTTTAAGTGAGAAATAGGATGTCGGAAATTATAATTATAATTTTAATGAATACTTTGTGTTGCGAACCAAGCAGATTATTCATTCAAAAAGCTCCAGCATATTTTGAACTGTAAGCTACACAGATTGAAAAGGGATGTACGTACAATTGAATCATGAATTCACAGCATTGTATGCAGTTGTTAGGCAAATGTTGGCCGTCTCGACAATGAGACCCACCGGATGGTGCAGCATTAGCCTCGTGATTTATACGTCTGGCGGCGACGGCGACACAGCGGAGCACCCCAGCGGCGGCCGGAGCCCGAGGGTGCTCCGCTAATACCCCCAACAATGCACGACCCGCGGTAAAAGCGACAACACCAATCTTCCCATTCCACTCCCGATTTTTATAAACATATCACCCTCAATCCTCATAAATATGCAGTATTATGCAGATTAAATAGGGCAACATATCAAAAGGGATACAGATTTATGATCTGAATGCAAACTGATAATCACAGCATACTGTGACGAGCGCTTTTGTCTAGACTCTTTCACATTTCAAAGTGTAATGGGTGCTCCCATTTTACCTTATTGGACGTAGCTTGCAGTTTCAGTGCAAACTCACCAAATTGTTCGAGGCAAATTTTGTTTTAATACAACTGATAAGTTAATCTTGAAATATCACGAGTCACTGCCGCCGCGAATTGTTGAAGGGGGGACGGAGAAACGAGAAGGGGCTGGTAAAAAGAGATGTCGTTTTAAAAATCAATATAATCACGGTCGTTTACCCATCTCCACCCCAACAAATTGTTCCCTACCAGCGACTGTAGGGCCAGCGGCATACGATAAGGCTAAAAACTGACCATGTTACTACAAAAATGTTACACATAGTTTAACCTCAAAACAAACGTCAAATCCTATATTATTGTCTTCAAAAAAGTGTTGAACAGGAGTTTATTTTTGGTGGTATGACCCTAAATGTCTTTTTCACAACTTTCATTCGGAAAAGTAAGTTTTGCTCCACGACGAGAGGGAGCAAAATGCTACTTTTCTGATCAAGCTACTTTTTTTTCTTTATTAATTAGGGTGTAGCATTTACGCAATGTGCCAATTGAACATAGATCTTAATAAAATAATCGATTGTATTTTCATCGTAGTCGATAAAAAACGAACATGTTTCAAGTTTTAACTTTAACAACGTTATATGAAAATTTATGAATATTTCGTAGTATTTAAAAAAATGTCACAATAAATTATATGTTTTACTGAAATCAAAACTATCGATGACTGTTATTGTGATAAAATGAATATTGATATCCGAAACCATTGTAAAATTCGATTCGATTATTTTTACACATTGGTAAAAGTACATAGGAATATTTTATCTGTGTTGACCTTGCCCTAATCCTTCACAATCCGCCATTATAAAAATAAAGTTTTGTTTACGTTGTTCGATTACTGTAAAAGCGGTGAAAGTATAATTAATTCAAAGTATAGTTATTTAATTTTTTTAAGAGCATTTAATTTAAATTTTACTCATAGTCGGTGTGAAAAGTTGTATGTGTCTATCAGAAGCAAAATTATTTTCGGCATGGGCGTTAACGCTTGAATCCTTCGTTACGCTCAGGATTCTAACTTAGAATCCCCTCGCTACGCTCAGGATTCTATCGTAGAATCCTTCCCTTCACTCTGGATTCAATGTACCGCCCTCGCCGTAAATACATCATTTTGCTCCCTTGTGACACAAATAACTATTTCACACCTTTCATTCGGAAAAGTAAGTTTTGCTCCACGACGAGAGGGAGCAAAATGCTACTTTTCTGTTCAAGCTACTTTTTTAATTTATTCATTGCTATGTAGCATTTACGCAATGAGCACAGATTAAAATAATCGAATGTTATTTTGAAATTACATTACAATCGACTACGATGGCGTAGTCGATTAAAAACGAACATGTTTGAAGTTTTAACTTTAACAACGTTATATGCAAATTTATGAATTTTTCGTAATATTTTAAAAATAATGTCACAATAAATTATTTGTTTTACTGAAATCTAAACTATTGATGTCTGTTATTATGATATAACGAATATTGATATCCGAAACCATTGTAATATTCGATTCGATTATTTTTACACATTAGTAAAAGTACACAGGAATATTTTATCTGTGGTGATCCTAATCCTTCACAATCCGCCATTATAAAAAAAAGTTTTGTTTACGTTATTCGGTTACTGTAAAAGTGGTGAAAGTATAGTTTTTTTTTAGAGCAATAATTTAAATTTTCCTCATAGTCGGTGTGAAAAGTTGTATGTGTCACACAAGAGCAAAAATATTTTCGTCATGGGCGTAAATACATCATTTTGCTCCCTTGTGACACAAATAACTATTTTTGGCCTTTCCTCTGCCGCCCTAAGGGGACCTATCTGCAGTTAATTATCTCCGTGAAAGGGAAAAAAGGGGGAACACTGGCGAATGCCGAAGCAAAGAGCTAACAGAATGGCTGGCCTTCGTAATTAGTTTTAATTAAAAGCTAAACGGAATAAATGGGAATCAATATTTCAGATTGCTTATTTAAATTGGACGAATTCAGAGAAACATTATTCAAGTTGGCCGCCGGACTCTCGCAAGTTATTTCCCTCGGTGCCCTTTGCAAAACGATAACAGTAATTTAGGTTAGTACTATAGGTATACCCAAAAGCCACTAAAATCTTTGTCTTATGAGCCTTGTCACCATAAGACCTACAATAACCAATAATACTTATCTCACATCTTCCGTTTCAGCGATCAAAGCCTTGAGCATGTTATTTCTTCACAGAAATAATACGTAGACATCGCGTGTGAAAAGAAAAGCCAACGACGGTAATGTGCGTACATTTAGGAACGGGGAATGTATGAAAGCAAGTCGCAACATACATTCGTTGTAGCTACCTAGCACTCATTGAGGCTTTATTATTTATTCATTAGGCTTTAGTATTTTCTACGAAGAGACTTTGTAGTTGTATAGTCTGTAAGCATTTCAGAAATGATGATATCAGACGCAAACTTTCATTATATTTCATAACCGGGACTCCGGGATCATTATTAGCAGTGACAGGCAGTTAAAATGTCACGCTGTCAAATGGCATACACCAGAGGAATTTCCGTAAAAGTCGTGCTAACGTAGATACTAAATCGGTTTGACTGACCCTACGGCTGAAATAATTCAAGTTAAGTCATCTTCTTGCTTCTTCAAACCGATAAATTGGATTAATCACACTCGCTACGGCACAGACGGAAGACGTAATAGCAGCCGTCTTTCTGAGACTATTCGGACTTTGCGCCGTTCATAAGTTTTAGGGCATAAGGACTACAGTCCAATGGTGCAGTTTTCCTGAAACTGCACTAATGTAAGCTCACTTTACGACCTCTAAAATGTTAAGTGTTTATGTGCTGATCCCTGACGAACAATAGAGGCGACATGGTGCTCGCTTTTTGAGGCTTTGTGAGATTGTTAATGTTAAGTTAATAAATAAATACAAACAAGGTTGTGAAGTCGAACTCGATTTATATTCGAAATTTCCTAAGCAATAATATTCTTACTGATCAGAGCTGTTCCTTTGACAGCATGATGGCTGATAATTGGCTTCGGGTATCAACATTTTGATAATGATAAAATCTAAACATAAACTGCGGAACAAAGGCCGACATAAAATAACCCACTTTATATTATCAACGAGTACCGTGTTTTAATATCAAATATCTATTTTCGTCAATATACCGCCAACAGTTTTTAGCGGAAATTATACATTGCTAGCAATTGGAGTATCAATCAATGAACATGTAAGCGTTATGTGGGCGGCGCAAGCCACCCCGGAAATTTAACATGGATAGAAAATTGGGTAATGATCGTTTACCACACGCTGTTAAAAGTAACTCAGGTCGAGGTTTGCTACCCAAGCTAGTAGATAGGTGGCCGAGGGCCCCCCTGCCAGGGAGGCCTGGAGTCCTAAGGTAGCTACGCCCCTAATTAATCTACGAGAAAGAATTTTGCCGATGTAACTTATAAACGTGGCTCTACAGTCGTAGCAGGTGTGGCGCCGCACAATTCACTCAGCCTGTCGCAGAGGACGACGTCTCGAACGGCCTCAACGCTTACCCCCGGCGCTGACGCACTCATTCACTCACTCACTCACTAATTAGCTCCACGTCAGGGCTTCCGCGCCGTCACCTGGCGGCTGTGATATCGTGCCCCTCTGCTTTGTTTACTTGAGTAGTTTGTGTCGCTCTAGGTATTTAGTAAAAACACGCTTTTAAGTTATAGGTACATCATATCTTCATCAGACTCTCAGGCCCACTACTTCAAACACTATTCTCTGAGTCGCATTGGAAGTAGTGGGCCACAGGGAAACAACGACGACCCGAATGGCCGAGTCGGCAGTGACCCTGCCTACGAAACCAAGGGTCCCGGGTTCGAGTCCCGGTGGGGGCAAATATTTGTTTGATGATAACGGATACTTGTACCCTAGTCATGGTTGTTTATCTATCTAAGTATAATATTTATCTATATAAGTATGTGTATCGTTGTCTAGCACCCAAGATACAGGAAATCCTAGTTTGGGGCTAGATCAATGTGTGTAAATAGTGTCCAAGGTATTATTATATTATTATTAACTACAATTTCAGTAATAGGCTACCCTCCTAACATACACCCCATTCTACTCGGTCTTATGTTACAATTACAAAATAGATTAACTTAAAGTGGTATCTAGTACGTTTTGCATTAATCCTAAAATATGACCGGTTATAATAGTGAGACTTCAAATTGCTCTTATTGTGAGTTAGGTGCCTGGGCACTCGGCATGTTAGTTAACCAACAAAGAAACCGTAACCGCAGATGATTCCTAGATGACCAAAGGACAACTAACTAATTAATGTACAATGTTCAGTATCATATGATAAAATTACTAACAATAACAGTACGGGTTGTATACAAACAAACGAACCTTATCTCTATATTCCTATGTATAGTTAGTTAACCTTGTCTGAAAACACTGCTATTTGTAAAATTGTGATGAGTGATGAGTGTCTCTCACCGCAAGTACGTGCTCGTTAGTAAGAGAGGCTAAATTATAGTGCAATATTTACGGAAATGTTTCCCCTAAGCTGCTCAGTTCATAATAAACGTATGTTTTACAAACTGCATTCACAGCACAAGTTTTAATGACCTGAAGTGTAGACAGCGCAGCGTCTTCAAATTGCCTGTCCTTTGTAGCTGTCACAAATCCTGATCTTTGTTAAAAGTTGCAAGAAACGGTCCGCCTGTTTGCTTTGTTTGGCTGTTGTAGGAAAATCACTCGATTTTCTTCTGAATTATGTATCTGCCCACCTCTCTGATCCTTGAGACTAGGATATAATATCGATTATGTATTGTAGCAATTTTGCGAAAAGGGCGAACTGTTGAGAGATGTTGGTACCTACTTATGTCAAGAGTAATAGGTACTCAAGGTTTTTTGATAAAGTTCAAATCATCTAGTATATTCGCATCATTGGTATTTTCACAAGCTGAAAAATTCCTTCTAGGAGAGTTTATCTTATCCATCCAGAGACTAAGTCGCGTTATTTCTAAACAGCATACTAAACTAGCTTAATGTCAATGATCGTATAGGCCCATTCTGCGGTATGTTCTCCTCGTATTAAAGCTTAATTTTAATCTGCCTTAAGTTTCATCAGCTTAAATCGCGTTTTGCCTAAAGCTACATTTGCAAACTTATTTGTAATTATTTATTGACTTTTGATCTGAAGTGCTCTATGATATAAATTATGATAAATAAACATGTGGGTATCATCCATCAAGTTGTATCAAGGAGGAATCAAACAATAGAACCAGACAGAGATTGCAGACATTGAATTTTATTGTTTTAAAATGAACTCCGATGATGTTTTTTTTATCAAAAATAAAAAGGGAACTCAAAATTTTACTAAAAGGCGGATAGTCTTCTAGTAAAATTTGTCTATACTAAGAACAAACTCAATAATGATGAATCTTCACTTTTATTTATTGCGTTGTGTCCTCATTTGGGCGCATCATACATTTCTAAATAGGTTGAATAGAAAAGATGTTACCTCACAAAACAAATAATAACTCTTTACTCTTATATTTGCCTTCATCGTTATTTGACAAAAGATCAACATGTCTATGATTCTCTTTGTCTTCGTCTCTTCTAACCTAAATCGTGTTAGTTCTAACTAGCTACATCCCTACCTCGACTTATGACTAGTCATAACCCGATGTAGTTAATCTAAGCTTTAGGACTACCCTTTCAGAATGGAAAAATTCAATTTCAACAAGAGGTTTACGATATATGTATGTAATTGATCAAAACGTTACGAAACTATTTCTGCCAACCCCTCCAACTACCCCGACGGTACAGAACAAATATTAGCAAAACCAGCTGAGCTCACTATAAAAGAAGCCTATTACGTGTTTCACAGGAATCTGTTTGACTAGATTCTGCAAGAGGGTTGGTACTGTAAGCTGAAAATGCTATATTTTAAGTGCAAGTCCCGAAAGTCCATGACATTATGGACTATAAAGTGTAATGCTGACTTGTTTGGTGGTACACTGCTTCAGCAAATAGCGGCTTGAGGATGCTTTTGTGAAACGGCGCACATTTGGACGGTTAGTTTCCCAGCGATGAGCAAATTCAAATAAATAGTGAGACTTCAAATTGCTCTTATTGTGAGTTCATTTGTGGAGGCGGAGTAGGAAACTTACATGGATGTCTTCGGTAATCGCGTTCCACTTGTAGAAATCTTCATAGAATATGTTATACTTTTTTATATGCCTTTATTTCCATTCCTAATATGAAAACTAGGCTACGAGTAAAATTCAGTAGCAAATTAGGTTAGTAATATTTTTAAATAAGCCAACATATCTTGTCTGTTATTACTTATTACCCACATTATTATTATATAGACTCACGGATGAATGAGGCACGTGTAGAGAAAAATAGACTTGCTGTTATGGATCCGTTATAAAAACAGGTTTTACCTATGGTCCTAATAAAATGATCTCCGACGTAGGCGTGTACGTGCAAGGGAGGAAAGGTTTGTGGAACCTTCACTTTCGTCTGCACCCCCCACCACATTTAACCTCCCCCCCTTCTATACCCCTACAGACGGGGGGGCCTGTCTAACTTCGCCGGTCCATACAATTTATTAATACCACATAACTTTTATTAGATAAATAAGTCTATGAACATAGGCAGGACCTTATATTTTCGTATCTGCTTAGAAATTTATGCTATACGGATAATTTTCGCGTGTATGCAAATGTTCATCAAATGGTTTTCATTTAATTTGATTCAAAGAGCTTTCATGCAATAATTGATCTGAAGACTTACTTGATGATTCAGTAGGTAATTTGATTTTAATATTATTCAATATTGACTTCTCACAGTCAAGTCAAGTCAAGTCATGTCAAATTTATTTATTACTGTAGATATTTACAGATACTTAGCAAACGTCATTGTTTGCCTCTTCTCTACATTGGACCACTGTGGGAGAAGAGGGCGTAGAAACTCCCACAGATTGATTTTTAGATCTCTATTAAAAAATGCTTGATGTTCTTTCGAAAAAAAAACTTATACAAATGTTACAATATTAATAATTATAATTAATAAGCAGGAATAATAAATACTTACAAAATTAATAACAGCGACTGTGTTGGACTAGATTAACCCCATACAGTCCCGTCATTTAAGTAATCTTGAATACTGTGTAATATCCCTTTTTCGACAAACTCGCTTTAGCATGCTTTCTAAATTGCTCAAATGGCAATTTCAAGATCTCCAGAGGGATCTCATTGTAATGCACTGACCCTTGAAAGAATTGCTAAACTTCGTGAGTCTAAACCGGGGGCTTAACTAGTCTGTGATTATTTCTTAGGTTAACATTATCGCTAAGTTTGGAAATCGTTGTAAGGTTCTTGTACATTATATTTCAAAAAATAAATTGACTAGCTACAGTTAGTATGTCAATTTTCTTTAAAAAGCTCTCTTAAGGAGTCTGTTCGTTTTAAATTATGAATATTTCGAATAACTCTTTTCTGTAAAATAAAAATATTTTGAATATCCGCTGCTTTCCCCCACAACAAGATACCATAGGACATGATACTATGAAAGTAACTAAAATATACTAGCCTAGATGTAGCCACATCCGTGTTTTGTCTGATGTTCCTAACAGCGTGAGCTGCAGAACTTAATTTACCTGCTAATTTATCTATACATTTACGGGAATAAGGGACGACCCGAACGGCTGAGACAGCATTGACCCTGCCTACGAAGCCAAGGGTCCCAGGTTCGATTCCCGGTGGGGAAAAATATTTGTTTGATGAGAACGGTTGTTTGTACCCTAGTCATTATTGTTTATCTATCTAAATATAATATCTATCTAAGTATGTGTATCGTTGTCTAGTACCCAAGATACAGGAAATCCTAGTTTGGGGCTCCAATGTATTATTATTTGTATATGTATATCTTAATCTTTAATACATGTTTATAGGGAGAAGTAATTGTGTCAGACATAATTTTCAGAGCCATAATCACTGCGTTGTTACGTCTTCAGAAACAAACACGTTGCTCTAGATAATTTGCCGCGGAAACCTGGTTAACCACGTGGCATGGTTATTCATATACATTACATACAGCATTACAACACTTTACTTGATTAAGGAAGTGGGTACTAAATCATAGCACGCCCCTAAACTAGAGGGTGCGCCGGTTCTTATCAAATTGCATGCCGTGAAAGAGCAGAATAGGAGTTTACATCATTACATGGACGCACCTAAACATATTCAAACGTATCCAAAAAGTGGCACAACTCAGTAAGCTTTCACTTTCACACTCAGTTAGGAATATTAACATTTTGATTAGAATGTTAAGCGGCAAATTTTCCTCATTTTTTTCTTTTTTTAACTTTGCTATTGTCATTCAATCTATTTTATCATATGGATGCTAATGGATGATTTTGTTAGCCTTTTAGTCCTGAATTATTTGAACACAACAGAATTATAAGAACGTTAAAAAAATAGAAATCTCGTACGATCTGGTCTTAAGATCAAGTATCCTCAAAACTCAAAACTCAAAACGTTTATTCTGTAAATAGGCCACAAGGGCACTTTCACATGTCATTTCATTTCATTTTTTACAGAACATTTGGTATTATTATTTGTATCATATTATCAGAAAAAAAAGTACTTAATTATTGTTTCTGAGAGATGTAAAGAGTCTCAAATGTCATAATAAAATAATTAAAATATAAATAACAGAGATGTATAGTCTCTTTAGTGAATAATACAATGATGATAGGAGATGTAAATGGTCCCCACAGTCAAGAGTTGTATAATTAAATTAATCTTTGGAGGTGTAAAAGGCCTCCAAGTGTCCAGTAAAAGAAACTCTGGCAGTGAGGATGCTCACAATTAATTAGAACAATTCAGTCCCAAGCATTTTTATCGTCTATGTACTCTTGAATACTGTAGTAAGCTTTAGAAATAAGCCTTTGCTTGATGTATTTCTTGAATTTATTAATTGATAGATCTGTCAAAGTGCTTGGGAGTTTATTGTAAAATCTTACACAATTACCCTTGAACGAGTTTTTTATTTTATGGAGCCGAGTAGTGGGCACTGCAAGTTTGTCCTTGTTTCTAGTATTAAAGTTATGTATATCACAGTTTCTTCGAAAGTTAACAATGTTCTTATGGACATACATAATATTCTCGTAAATATATTGACTATGGACTGTCAATATATTTACTTCTTTAAACTTATTTCTAAGAGAATCTCTATTATTCATTTTATAAATCGCACGAACAGCCCGCTTCTGCAGCACAAAAATAGTATTTATGTCAGCAGCACTGCCCCAGAGCAGAATACCGTAGGACATAATACTATGAAAATAACTAAAATAAACTAATCTGGCTGTTTTTAAATCTGTCAAGTGACGGATTTTCCTGCATGCAAAAGCTGCAGAGCTCAGTCTGTTCGATAGCTTATCAATATGTGGACCCCATTGGAGTTTGGAATCCAACGTTATACCTAGAAACACTGTGCTGGTTACCAATTCCAATTCCTCATTTTTAATTGTTATACATGTCTGATTATTTTTAACGTTAGTAGTAAGAAACTTAACACATTTAGTCTTTTTCTCATTTAATAGAAAATTATTAACATTAAACCAATTTACCACTCTTGATATGGTATTGTTCACGTGATCATCATTAGCGTGTTGGTTTCGCTTTGTTTTAAAAATAAGTGAGGTGTCATCAGCAAACAGTACCATATCATGACAGTCCCTTCCTAGATAGGGTAAGTCGTTTATATAGATGAGGATTAGGAAGGGTCCCAATATTGAGCCCTGTGGCACGCCCAAAGAAACCAATGATCCTGGTGATCGTTCTCCGTTTACGTCTACCCTTTGTATTCTTCCGTTCAGATAAGATTTTAACAAATTCAATGACGTGTCTCTAACTCCATAATGATGTAATTTCCTGATCAATGTTTCATGACAAACGCAATCAAAAGCCTTAGATAAGTCACAAAAAATGCCTAGGGCATCTTGTGACTCTTCCCAGGCATCAAAAATACTTTCAATGAACTGAATTCCGGCATCTGTTGTTGAACGACCGATCCTTACGTCGAATACGAATTAATAGATTAATTTCGATTTCAAATGCACAAGTTATAAATAAACTTAAGTTCAAGTGGGCATTCGAGTTGTAGGTTTTGTTTGTACTGGGCCTGTTTGTTTGACAATGTAAATCCTCCAGTATCAAAGCGTACATTAGCATATAGTACATTATAATGTTTGGCTGAAATAGTCGTAATACTGGAGATTTGTGGCAAATATTTGTTGGCAAATGAAGATAATCTGTGAATTATCAAACTTAATTCATGTTGATTCATTAAAATTTCCATATTTTTACTCGACGTTTGCAAATTGTAATAAGAACAGTACGTGGCACTATACATATTAACATAACCGCCGACCACTTTTCCTCCGAATGTCAGCAATTCAATTGCAACAGATTTGCTTGCAGAATAGTAATTTTAGAAATATATCGCAGAGATATAGTAATTCGAGTAATCATAGCGAAATTGCGATCGACGACGTCGGAAATCACGAGTTCCTGCGCGGAATCGACTCGATTCGAAACGGTCGGAAATGTCCAATGTCTGACTATGATTTTATAAGAACTTGACTTGAACGTTGAAAGAAATTTACAAGTTAACAAAATAACATAATAGAGAGATATTTTTTATTTAATTTAATATTTGTACATAAGTTAGGTTATTTTGTGTTTATTACTGTATACTGTTCCCACTTTTAATAATAATTATGCAATTTAATTGTTCACAGAAATATATATATATATATATATATTTCTGTGAACAATTAAGTTACTATTATGTTATATATAACATAATAGTACATTTCTCACGAGTTCGCAAAGGCTTATATTTACAAATCGAGATGTTTACGGCACGAGCTGAAGGCGCGAGTCGTAGCGAGGTTCGTAAAAAGCCTTTTCGAACGAGTTAGGAATATAATTTTTCCGTCTGAGAACCCAAAATCAAGAGGCGACGGTGCTATTTTTGACTCAGAAGTCGGAAAATTTAATTCCGGCACTAATAATAAACGCTATAATCTTTTTGGCCCTAACATCTACATACTATATACTTAATAAAATGTGTAAAAATAAAACAATGATAGTTATAACAACGAAATCGATAACGATGAGCATAATTAAACAGTTTCACAAAATGATGATGTCGTTCATTGCTTTTTTTATATTGCGTATAAAATTGTGGCCATTTTGTTTCCAACTAATTAACAGACTTGTGTCTATGTGTGTTGATTCTCTCGAGATTTCGGGTCTGAAGTCCTAAGCAAATCACTCGAATGAACCAGACATCGGGCGTCTGCATTCATTTACCCATTTTTATTGCCGAATAGCAAATATTGCCTGGAACTTATGTATTCATAAGTTCTTAGCTAGTAGAAAATAAAATATTTTGCTTCGCGACGTAGTTTTTCAATAAAATATCCACTTTTTGATCACCTCCGTCGGTTTTTTAAAGCAACGTTTAAATAAACACTATAAATAATCACTATTATTGTAAAATGTCTAGTAAATATTACAATCTTAATAAGGCGACATGATGTAGAAAACTGGGGGACAAAGGAATATAAATTCGGCAGTCATGCCAATCTCCAGCAGTGGAATAGGCACTATTTAGGAAGAAGATGGACTAAAAATATTAATCGATTTCCGATCGAAAATAATCGAAGAAAAGCAATCAATCGAATGTATGCATCACTGCCCCAGCTGGATAAGATTATGAATGAAGAGGAATCCATTCGCATCCTATCTGATCTTGAAGTGGATTATACGAAGCGATATCGTGTTTGCAAATATCCGTTTTCTGCTTAGAATCTATGATCACAGTTGCGATGCGATGCTCGGTGTATTGTGATGTGTGATGTGATGTCTCCGAGGAGTCAACACTATTTCTGCTTAGAATCTATGATCACAGTTGCGATGCTTGGTGTATTGTGATGTGATGTCTCCGAGGAGTCAACACTATTCTTCGAGATAATGCAGCGAGCGTTTGGGGAATACAAGACGTGTTGGCCCTACACGTTCTTCATAGATGTTGATATAATAAGTAGGAAAGATGGGCTTCTAAATGGCAGCGGCCGATTGTGGAATTGGGCACATCATAATGTGCCTCGGCATATCATGATGTGGCGGCGTTTCATGATCCGCTATGTAAAATAAGCCTTATTGTTTCAAGCCCAACGTTCGACGATTTGCCAGCCTGCCTGAACGACATAACGAAAAGTAGGGTGGCAGACAATAGATATGGCTCGGTAGGTTGGGTTAGGTTAGAACTTGTGTGCGAACTTGTAGAACGTGTTCAGTTGTGTTATAGATTAGGTTGGAACCTAGAAGAAACAAAACCGGAGCGTAGCTAAGCGTTGCGAATAAAAACAACATTTAATAATATTGATAATAAAACTCTAAAAATCATACGCGGATACCCAACAGTAGTCCACCGACTCCCGTGTGATGGCCATCCTCCTTTTCTTGTTTTGTTCGTTTGATTGTTTTTATTCGTAACATTTGAACTATTTTACGATGTGACGTTTTATCTTTGGGCCATATCGTGACGTGGCCAAGCATTTAACTGGGAATATCGACAAACGTTTGTTTCCCATCGATCTGCCCGATTTTGGTTTGGGCACATCATGATGTGCCCTATAGACAACGATGTATTTCAAGAAACGCCGCCATATCTTAATATGGCGCGTAACATCATGAAATGTCCAATCTACAATCAGCCGCCGACATAATTGTAGATGGTGCAATTTTATGCAAAATCTACTCGATGCGATAAGGTCACTTTCGACAACTTCCTATTTCGACAGCTTTTTAATTTTGTGCCATTCAGCATTTTTCGTTTCAGTTGAGGTTCACGAATTTGATGTATTTTAAAGCCCTTTCACAATTGCTGCGTTTAATCGCTCGTGGATTTTGAAGTGCTACGCCATTTCTCGTATTTAACAAATTTTCTATTTATGCACTACAACAGTTTGAACTTAGTACAGGATTACGAAAGCTTTAGCGGATTTGATAAAGCTTTGCCGAGGTCTTCTGAGGTTAATGGCGAGCAAACGCCGTAATAATTATATGCAGCACCGAAGCTTACAGACTTAGTCAGCTCTCACTTCATCCAGACCAGACTTTGCGAAGAGAAAATACTTGTATTACATTCACCACGGAGTAAATTGTTTGAATTTATTTTGTAATGATAAATACTGCTATTGATTGCTATGGTATTGACATATATATTTTAGATAAAGAGCTGCTAGGTATTTCTTTAGAATTCTATGATGTGAATATCAGAAGCACATATATTTATGCACATATATTATGCACATTTGTCACCCGTCGGTTACAACGGAAGACCAGCGCTGATTGTTCGCACTCAGCATATGCTGAGTTGAGGCCGGCTTGGGACAGGAAATATTCTCAGTAACTAGTTATTCAATATTGACTCCTATTCTTGTTTCCTGTTACAAATAAACTTCTTATCTTTCTTTCTTTCAAACATATCAAATCCATGATCCAAGATACATGGAATCAACTACCGCGCGAATTTGCTCACCGTTTGTGTTGTGTGGCAAGCATTGCAGGTTGCAGTCCGCATCGGTCTGTTCGTTCAAAAATATGTGGCTCTCAGTATATGAAATGAAATGAAATGAAAATGAAAATGAAATTTATTCACCATACGGTACAGTGGAGAAAAAATACAGTGGTACCTTAAACTAAGTTATAAAACCTGTGTTTTAAGGCCCATAGTGGCTTCTCCCATTTTTAATTACGATAAATGGGTGAATAATTAAATCAAATACATATATTAAAATAAATTAGATTTGGAATTAAATAAGCTTATGAACTAAACTTAAACTAAGTCAACTCCATATCACTTAGAAATATGGGTTCGTAAGTAATATGATAAGATGATGATGATTCGATGGAAGCAATCGGCGAACCGCTCGTCGATAATGATACCTATCGCACCACCGAATGTGAAGAAGAAACAAACTCAACATGTTGCCAAGGGTCCTCCACGTTTCGGCCTGAAGGCGGTCACCTGGGGTGCGGTCCTCTTTGATCGACCTCGGTAATAGGGCCCGCAAGAGGGCCTTCACGGGACACTGATCCGCTTCTAAACAGGTCGTGGAAGAAAAATTATAATACTTGACGGCACGGACTGTCCCTTTCTTAGAATATTCACGGGACGCAGAATGATTGAGACTGTTTCAACAAAGATCCTCTTTGATTCGGGTTGGTTCCAACATGTACTACGCTATGCCGTTGTTGCTAGACCTTAGCAAGGTTCCAACATGTACTACGCTATGCCGTTGTTGCTAGACCTTAGCAAGGTTCCAACATGTACTACGCTATGCCGTTGTTGCTAGACCTTAGCAAGGTTCCAACATGTACTACGCTATGCCGTTGTTGCTAGACCTTAGCAAGGTTCCAACATGTACTACGCTATGCCGTTGTTGCTAGACCTTAGCAAGGTTCCAACATGTACTACGCTATGCCGTTGTTGCTAGACCTTAGCAAGGAATCATAGAAAACATACGACGCCAATATAAGTGACACATTAGAGGACTACAGATCGGTGGCTGAAGCAGGAATAAATACCATAGTGAAAAAGTGTTCGAGTTCAAATAAAATGAACCATATGTCATAGTATATACGAGTCACTGATAGTGCGATTCGCATACTTTTTCCGCGCTTAATTATTCCTGCTACCTACACAGTTAGCTAAAGCTGGCAAGTTCAACATATTTACGCGTTGCGTTATAATTAAATGTTTTAGCGAATTATAACATTATATTTGTTTGCCCGGCACATTCAGATTTAGCCCAAAAATGTATGAACGCTGAATGCTGTCATTTCACATGGTAATCATTCCAACAAAAAGTACCTTCTTATAAAGTTCATTATAAGAATTTTGCGCGGCGTGATATTATTAATTCCACGCCGTAATTCCAGTACTGGAGCCGCCCGCCGCGCCCCCTCTGGTCCCCCGGTTGGGAACCCGTTTTCTAGACAAATATTTCATATAAGACGCAGGAGTCTGTAATGTTGCCATCATTTATTTTCTATAATTTCTTGCCAAGGTTACCTAGTTTAAGGATTCAGAGGTGGTATGGTTTAGAAGTAGGTATGTGTGCATTTTATTACTGTCACAATATCTGTGCACCCGGGGATTCGCCACCGCTCTGAAGTTGCATTCCAGCGAGTTGGCCAGATCACGTGACCATGTTGTAAATAGAGAGTCCATTACATTATGCACTTATAGTCTTTGCTATCAGCACCTAGAATAGAATCCGGACGATGGCTATAAGCCGACAATAAGCGTCGAACTGAATAGCAATTCCGCGCTGGATACTGAAAGATTCGAAACGAGAGAAGGATTACAGAGACAATCTCGGTATCGCAGCTTTGTGGATAAGTATGATGTCGGTCGTTGTACGATTATAGCATTTCTCTTCAATAGACTTATTTACAGTACAGATTGGTGTTAAACTAGATTAATTAGTAAACAAAATCAATCTAAGGTCGAACTAAACGCGTTACCGTGATACCACAAAAAATATTAGACAGCGTAAAACCTCAAAACAAACGTCAAATCCCATAAGTTTTTGTTTTTAAACAAATATTGAGCAGTGGTTTATTTTTTGTGGTAAGGTCGATAGTGACTTACCACAACACAATAAACTCCTGTTCAACACTTGTTGAAAGTAAAAAATGTATAGGATTTGACGTTAGTTTTGAGGTTAGACTATGTTTAACATTTTTTGTAGTAGCATGGTTAGTGTAGAAGCATATATAGGTATAGAAATAAAACTTTTAGTATAACATGCCATCACTTTTAGTATAACATCCTTGAATTGTGAATATTTCTTAACCAATGAGAAAACAACAATAAACTCAAATATTAAATGGCAATAAAGCCAGACGAAATAAATACTCCAAATACGTTCTTACGTTTAAAACCGGTTATGGTTGTTGATATACAATATATCCGTACATTGCGGGTACCGTATTGTATAGGTTACATTGCACGTTGACCCACAAACAAGCCGAGCGAAGGTGAGACCTCGTGAAGAGGCCAATCAAATTTATGGGCTATTTCCTCACTCCGCGTAAGGGCAAAGCACTGATTTACGAACGATCGCTCGGTCCATAAATAATATCGATACTATACCGAAACTATTCATTCGCGATTTATGAATATTGTTCTGTTATGATATTCCCGAGTGTGTAAACTACACTACGACTTATACTGCGGCGAGTCCAGTGTCATTTATATAAAGATATTAATTTAGGTACGTATGGAGTGCTCTACTAGACTACCGTTGAAAGTGGCATAACAACATGTGAATATGTAATGCGTTAACATGTGAATAAGTTACAGACTTCGAGATCCCGTGAAGTATAACCGAGTAAGCCGAGACCAGGGGGCGATTCTCGCGCATTCGCTAGACGGATAGCGACACCATACATCGAGTGATATTGTATAGGAATCACTCGATAGCCGCCATTCTAACGAGTGCTGATATTGTACGAGAATAGGCCTTCAAATAGCAAAGCAGCCTCCCAGCGGACCGCCGCCGCCGCCGCCACCGCCGCCGCCGCCCGCGCTCTCACGAGCCGCACTCAAGAACTACGGCCTAAGGCACATTTACACACAGCCATCTCATTCCGTATTAAAATATTTCCCCCACAAATCCCCTGTCGATTGACGCCATGATATCCTGCATACCCTGCTTAGCATTTCATGAGATTGCGATGAAACGCTCGCGATGTGGATGGCGACAAACAGTGGCGCAACTTTTAAACGTAAACAACGGACTATGAAAACTCAGTCCACATTATGGCAAGAATCATAACAATATGCTGTAAGTTTAAAGTTATTCCGGAAAACTGTCAGCGGGAGTTGCAAACGTAAAGAACAAATAAAGTTCACTCGAGGGGCAAGAGAGAAGTTGCGGCTAACAATTTAAAGTTTGTCCGGTAGAGGTGGGGCGAGACGAAAGGTGAGATAATGTAGCGGTTCCAGGGTCGGCGGCAGGAGGCAGGGGCGGCGGCGCCCCCGGGGACTCTGCCAGTCCGCAGCAGGAAACATCGGCGACTAACTAGCCAGCGACTGCACCGCTCCCCCGTGCCAACTTACTGTCATTCGGACAACCTAATAGCGGAATATAAAAACTTTCTGAACATTGCATTCTATTTCCTACCAAGTTTCACGATATCGGGAAAGTTTGTTATTGGGTAGAGTCCGTTTCAAATTCACGGTTGGATTAAAACGTCCGTTTGACCAATCTCTGACGTTGATTGGCTGAAACTTCAACTATAGGTATAATAAAGATTTAGACAGACAGGTGTTTACAATTGGAAACATCGTTCTTAGTCCACCGGCAGTTTACCCATTTCGGACAGTAATATAAAGCGGGCACACAAATCTCGGCAGCGCTTAACTGTAAATGGGCCCTATCTGTCGACAAAGTTGCCGCCGCGACAGAGCTGTGGGCGAACAGGTGCAGGTCCAGCCAGACAGACACAGCACTGCAGTCTGTAGCTACCTACTTCAATAAGTAGGCACCTAACTTTGCGCCACAGACTCATAAGATTGAGTTGGCACCTAACCTGAATTGAGCTGTTCACCTAACTTTATGTTAAGTCTGCGTTGGATTTCCGCTTCCCTTGGTCATACCATAAATTATGTTAAAACGTCATCCAGGGACCGCCACATTAGCGCCCCGAAAATATATTTTTAACAGTATATGTCACTATCATCATAGGCCCTTTTGGCGGCATGACGTTTATTTCTCCAGAAATAAGACTCAAAATCATACCATTTTTCTACCCATAAAGATACGACTCTTGTAATTTAATTGGACAGAGCTGGCTCAGGGGCTGGCATTAAAAATATTAAAATAAGTAATTGCTCTATCAGACCCGCACCTGCCGCCCGCCCCGCCCTGCACACCCCGCCCGCCCAGGCCGTAGGTGTGTAACTGTTTGTCCAAATTGTTGAATTAGACGATTTATTTATAGCTATTTTACAACGAAAAGTTTTGTTACTTGTTTTTCCCTTTATAATTGGCAAAAAAATATAATCTGGTTTATAGTAATGTTGTTAGTAAAAAATTGCGTAGTTTTTTAACTTTAACGTTGTTAAAATTTATTGAAGCCTTCGTAACCGCTGCTCTGATCAGCATTGGCTTGTTTTTGTAGTAAACGACAATTATCGTGGGGCAAAAAAGATAACAAGTGAACGAACGTAAGAAAACAGAGTGGTCACTCCATCGCCCGAGCGACGTCGTTCGAATTTGTTCAGCAGAAAGTAAAATGCTGTAGCGAAAGTGTTACACGGACACCATTGTTTTTGCCAATATTGCTAAGTGCTGAATCGTGTCCTATAACTAGTCAGTAGTAACACAATACATGAAACGAACATGTCATTCATTACCCGTGGTTACGCTTCAGAGGTTGTTAGCAAAATTCATCTCGTGCATTATGCCCGTGAGACTTGCGGTATTAGCTAATGTTGCCCTGAAACACGACCCGTGACGCCAAATTTAATATCGCGTACGTGGTACATATTTCATGTTCCTGCCAACAATCCTACAAGGAATACCCTGTACTTAAGGAATATCCAATATGGAATGTGGGTTAAGGACACTTTATGTTGGAGTATTGAAGAAACTTGGGAATTCTAAAAATTACGAGGTTAGTGCTATGATATGAAGGGCCTGGTACTATTTAATATTAAAATATCTGTGCTTTTTATGGATTGATTTATTATCCCCATTGACTCTACATCTTCTGAACTATGTACCGTCTCCTTTGGTTTACATTACTATTCCTAACATACACGCTAGTCGCTATTGCTATTAGAATTGGTTAGTAATTGCATTGATCCAAAATAAAGGATCCTCCACCACAACAGTCTAATGAAGCTCCAACATGGTCATTAGCTTATATGAATTTGCTGGCAATTAGAAGCCGATCTCTGAGCCCATAAGCCTCGGCTGTATCAGATAGAGACCATTAACTGGGTCAGGATGCGTGCGGCGGCGGCGGCTTCAATTGACCCCAGAACAGTTACGTAGGAACAAAGACCAAGTTCGAGTCAGTATTGTACACGAAGGTATAGAAATGCACAATCTGTGAAAATTAACACTTTCTACCTTTTACGATTTATCAGATACAGCCGGCTGTCAGACAGACGGACGGACGGACAGTGGAGACTTATAGGAGTCCCGTTGGCACCCTTCGGGTACTGAACCCTGAAAAGAAGTTTATTGGCGATTACTCACTCAGCTCCGTTTTTCCCTCCCCTGTGCAGCATGCCCGCGCGAGCCATCTCACACCACCAAACTGAAAAAACACACAAACCATCAATTCACTCTCACTCCGCATCTTTGCCTCCACTACTCTGAATTACGCTGAAGGGCCGTTACACCAAATTATCCCTTCGGGCATCACGTGATGTATCGCCTTTTTGGAACATTTCTTGTCGCATGACTCGCCAGTTCGTTATTATTAAAACCTGCCAATCGCAATCCGGAAGGGAATACACAATATGGTACAGAACAGTCCTCTGAATATTTGACGGAGCCGGCCCTTTATTTCCATAAGAAAAGCGAAATTAATTGAGATACGAAGAAGAACGGCGAGGGTCACAGTCGTTTGGGAAATTATTCAAATGGGATGAATTCCAGCTACGGAAGTGTACCGTGTGTTTCTGATCAAACGAAAATCATTATTGTTTCATTTTGATACATTTTCCATATAGTCAAATAGGCTTGGTTTGGTAGTTCGGTACATGATTTGAGAGATACCAGAAAACATTAACACTTGTTTGCGTAACATTCTTCTGAAAATTAAAAAACTCTTCTTCGTTTCACGCGTTCGACCAATGACTTTCCTATATCTGGAGATTTTTGCTCCAACCAACAATAGTTACGGGGCGCTGTTACAGCCACGATAACCATGGCATGCCTCTATTGGTAATGTCTACGTTTACTCGTAGTTGCACAATGACAATACTGAGCAGAGCAGCGGTGCGTGACAACCAGAAACAATGTAACAATGTGTGAGAATTATAAAATGGAATGTCTCAGAAAAAGCGTTTGGAATGTATCGTCCGTAATACATCGTTAGTTCCGCTACAACTCAAACATTTAACATTTTCATCAACTTAGAAACGGATATTTTCATTTGAGCAAGACTTCATGGGTCGTTTTCTAACAGGCAGGGGTGGGCGGCATGTCGTACATGGGTATTGTGCGATTCGCGAATAGAATTTATCGCTGCAGGGCCCCACGGCATCTGGTACAATAGCTAAGACAATGAGTCGAGGGGGAATTTATGTGATTCGTTTCAGAGGTAATCACTCCTGAAACGGGTGCAAGAGAGAGAGAGGGAGAGAGAATGTAGTTCCCGAATCAATATATTTTCTAGTAGCTAATGTGCTGTAGACCTGCCTCGGCAAAATCAGCGCAGTTAAACACGAATTAGCGCAGGCAAACAGTAGCCCGCACAAAAATTATAATATGAAAGTGAAATGTTGTGTATTGGCCATTGTTTACGTTCGTGATACGCGATTAGTTATCCGAGTTTAGTGTCACATTGACGATTAGTCTGTGGTAAAACTGTCACTCTAGAGGTGAATTTACTCTTTTGTTACGCTTTGTGTGAGCATGCTCACTACGCCTGACTGTCTAGTTTCCATAAACTATTTGACACGCCCGCTAACTAGCTATGTATCCAATTGTTATAGAAGCGAAACAGTCGGCCAGACCTTACTTGATTACCCACAAAACAAACAAACAAACATGTACCCACATTGCTTCTGGCCCTACATTAGGACACCCTGACTTTTGGACAACCAGAAACAGCGACATCACACTCGTCGATTCAATATTTACAGTTATGTTAGTTGCTATCTCACTTCGGTGCGTTGTAGGTAATTAAATTGTCATTAATTACACGACCTAACATAGTGTAACATTTACATACAGGCACATATATTGCTTCTAGCCCCACACTAGGACACCCTGTCTTGTGGGAACCAGAAATATCGACAACACACACGCATATACTATAAGCATCTAAGAACAGATTTGTGTGAACAGTTGCAGTGCGTTAATAACCGACGCTGTTATGTCCTTTGTGCACTATGTCGGCGGCGGCATTATTAGTGTTATGATGACAAGTGTAATAAAGTACACAAGCATGTGTCGCTTGAATTACTGTCTACTCGTATATCGGAGGGAAATATTTACAGTTATTGTTAGTTGCCATTTCACTTCGGCGCTTTGTAGCTAAAGAGTTGCCATCATGAGTTATGGAAGCTAAACAATATAACTTCCACAACATTTTTAATATAATTTTAAACCTTACATACCCCAAATAGAGCAATGAGAGTAAACATGAAAATTACAATATGGTTTGTTAACGTAGATGTCTAACTAAACATATATTCGTTCTTAGCTACCTATGACTAACCCTTATTCCCGAGCAGGAGATGCCAAAACCGCCTGCTTCAGCAGCAAGCCCAACACGCAATACCGTAACTGCTGCGTTTTGAGATTGCCCCCGTAGCCATGACAACGGTACCTGAGATCTTCCCCCATCCACATTGATCGACTTTTATATGAAAACCTTTGAAAGTCTCATAAAAAATTCCAAGCTTCAATAAACATACAAATTTGATGGGAAATGATTGACCTATTGAAAAAGAGACCAATATTGCTATTGACTGAATAGAACAGTGAACGATTTGGGTGCATTAATAGTAGTTTATGTGACTGATACATAATGGCTAATTATGTACAGTTAGATACACTAGTTTATTTACACACATATCATAAGCTTTCTTTGATGTGTTCAGGAACCGCATGTTCGACCGGCATTGTGGCATTGATAATTGCTGTGCACTTGTTTAGCTTGATCGGTAGTACCAGCTTGACAGACTAACTAGGGGCGGCACTCAGGAGGGCGTCGGCGTTAGAATTTTGAATGTCATAATTTGTCGAAAATTGATAAATGAAATGAGTTTTTACCAAGTAGTATAATATTATGCTGGTCGTACCGTGCGGTTTTTGGACGCAGTGAAGAGGGTATATGATACGTGTGTAGATAAAGTTAATGAAGTTATCGAGTTTGTGGAAGATTGTGATTACAAATCACTGTGATGACAGGATGACAGGCACAGTGAAGGCTGGATAGGGCCTAAAATAGCGGACCTAGAACCGGATGCGAATCGTCAATAAATTGTTCATCAGCGGGTGCCACGTAGAACAACATCCCTTGGATCCTTCGACTCGCTCAGATAGTTCCGACTTCAGACGCCCGGCATAGTTAGTGCCAATTAATTTTGAAAGTGCTTCTTGTCGTGTGCCAAGGAGACATATTGTATATATTAACGATATTACTGGAGACGACTACTGTTGCGCAGATTTTGGTACAATCATTGTTTTGTCTAAATACTGTAAAAAAAGGTGGGTTTGTTTATGCCCCTGCCATGCAAAAATAGTGATGCTATTTTGTCTTTGTCTATTCACATCTGCATACACGAGAAGGGAGGCTGCTGCAAATGCTGCAGAAGATTTGTCAATTTTAGATTCTTCTAGATGTGGGATTATTTGAAAACTTTGTAGATTTATTTACCTTGACATGTGGTCCGGAGGTCTGTTGTGTTGACTTTTTGTTTGGATCATTCCAGACACCTGTAACAAAACAAAAGACATGATAAGTAAAGTACCTAAACCCATCGACATACAGTCCAATCTGGTTAAGTGTACCCTGGACTGTTCAGTTTAATAACCTTTGTAACTGAGGCATATTTTTCATTTTTTTTCATCGTGAACGTGTTAAAACTTTTATTCTAATTATACACCTCTTCAACTCTTCAACTCGGAGCGCTCAGAATATTGAACCTGTCTGACAAGATTTTACCTCTTTCAATGATAAATAAGTTCATACTTACCTCTATTAGTGGGGGGGCCCTCTGTAAAAGGGATAATTATACATTTAAACCTGATTATTTGGGATACTGGGTAAACGGTATACAACCTCTGTATGGCAAAAATATGAATAGGGCCCTTGGGAGCTCAGTTACCCGGTTCGATGCATTAATTTATTACTTTTAGTTAGTCGGAGCCAAAGATTGTAGAACGTAGACCGTTTTAAGACGTGAAAGATTGGCAATTGGAAATTATGCAAATTCTGTTTTAAAAGTTTATACAACTTCACATAATATACTTAACCTTCCTACCTTCATGAAATGTTTGACAACTGTCTGTCTGTCAAAAATTCCATGAAAAACAACATATATATATCTTGGCCTTTGATCTTGAGCATTGTTTTCGAAGAAGAATATGGTCGAAAACTTGTTATTTCGAACTAAAGTATTGTCGAAATTAAAACATTTCGGAGCTCCTTAGTGTCGAAGAAAAATCACGTCGAAGACGAGTCTGTCAGAGCTCCGTTACGGACTCAGTATTGAATATTGAAAATAAATTTAGTTCAGTTAAATGTGTTTTTGAACAAACTGATACTGAAACGAGAATTCATTAATTTCCCTTCCGGCTGAACGAACACACAGGCTCATGTTGGCCTACCTTACAAAACGTTCCCGTAATATTTATTATGCCGACATTAAAGCAAAATAAAATGCATTAGTGGCGGCAAGCCCGATCGTGATTCACGCTCTTTGAAGTGGAAACGATGTATCTGAACGGTTCTCTGTTGAACCAATATCGAGGACGAGTGGTCAGCCCGACCGCATGTGGCGGCCCGCTAGCACAGATCCCGATGACCCATATGAAATATCAACTGGTCAACCGACCAGTACGAGTAAAAATCCGGGAGTTTGAAAACTCCACTCTCAGTTTCGAGACTAGTCGACAGATTCTGCGATTCTTCAGGTGCCGTGACCAGGAATCGGCGACAAAAGGATCTTTTACGACCTCATACGATCAATCGTGTGGGTTTCACGGCACATCTGTATTGGCTGTAAAATGAAGCATAAACCCTTCGATGAAACGTATTTCAGGTTATATTCAGCTTTCCACTCGACATTTTCTTCACCGGTACCAAAGGCATTGCTTGCGTGCCTCCTAGGTTTATAAGAACAATATTTGGGGTAAGTAGATAAAGGTTACCGAAGTAAATGCAAGTGTACGAGTCGTTTATAGTAGTTTATGTGACTGATACATAATGCCTAATTATGTACAGTTACATACACTAGTTTATCTACACACATATCATAAGCTCTCTTTGATGTGTTCAGGAACCGCATGTTTGACCGGCATTGTAGCTCTGCAGTTGTTTAGCTTGTTCTGTAGTACCAACTTCACAGACAAAGTAGGGGCGGCACGCAGGCGGGCGTCGGCGTTCGAAATTTGAATGTCATAATATGTAGAAAATTTACACATTATGGTCATAATGTTCAATATTCAGATAAGAAATGAGTTTTTACAAAGTAGTTTAACATTATGCTGATCGTAACGTGCGGTTTTTGGACGCAGTAAAAAGGGTTTATGATACGTGTGTAGATTATCATTATAATGTGACCCACTGTTTCTGTGTATTTTCATTTTGCATAGGTTTTGTTTTGGCAAATAAAAACTGGGAATGAACTGTCCGATCGGATAGATGCAACAACTTTGTGATGACTTAGGCCTTATTTTGCTCAAGTCGTGAAGCGGCGACAGCTCGGATAATTAACTTTCTTAACTCAGAAAGAGGGAATCTTCAAGGCTTGAACGCATGCGCACAATGCTCTACTTTTACATCTCCGTGTGGGCGATGAAGCAATGCAGCTGTTAGGAAAAAAGTTTTATTTCTCTCCATTCTGTCCGAACAATGGCAGCGAGGCTGATTCAGAGTTATGAAATAGAACAGGAATGTAGATAGGAAACATCCAGCGAACTGGCTCAATGATACGAACACACGCGACCTATATCCTTCACAGTTTGATGAATAGAATAAACAGGATTTGAACATGAAGCGTTTTTATGCGAATTGGAGTGAAAATCTCGACGAAAAGGTCAACGACCCGAATGGCCGAGTCGTCAGTGACCCTGCCTACGAAGCCAAGGGTCCCGGATTCAAGTCCCGGTGAGGGCAAATATTTGTTTGATGAGAACGGATGTTTGTACCCTTGTCATGGTTGTTTATCTATCTAACTGTAATATTTATCTAGATAAGTATGTGTATCGTTGTCTAGAACTCAAGATACAGGGAATCCTAGTTTTGGCTAGATCGATTTGTATAAGTAGTGTCCAAGTTATTAATCTTATCAATATATCTGCAATATCCCGATTTTCATTATGCTAAAATACATATATCTGACTAAAAATCCGAGTAAAGAACAACCTAATCATAAGCTTCCGATAGCTATGATCGTAAACAGGTTAGTAACGTTGATAATGCTATTGAGACGAACGTGGACGGCTATGGTAGCTTTGGTCCGAAGCTGCGAAAGCTACCCAAAATCCGAATTGCTTTGTAAGTTCCTAATTATCCTCGAATTAGGCTGCACCTCGTTGATAAACTCGTCATGCATGCTGTTCCCAATAAAGCCTTCAGGGTTCACGTCCTACATACCGGTGCGCACTGGCCCAGTTGCTGCTCACAATACTGGCTGCTATTAGAGGCGACGATGTGTGCTAACCCGTTTAGTTCCTAGTTGCCAGACATACAATGGGAGGATGAAATAAAACAGCAAGAGTGGTAATGGAGTATCAATATAGCCACGCGAATGGAACTGTTGGACTCCACGTCGGCTCTGCGTCCGGAGATAGGTCATTTGCGTTTGTCACTGCCAGGGGTGGCGATTACACTTAGACGACTTCTGTGGTGCAGCGGTTGTGGCTCTGCCTACCATGCACGAGGTCCCGGGTTCGACCCCGGTAAAAAAAAACTTCAGGTCTTGGATTTTTATATGTGTGTGACGTCGCTGTTTCTGGTTCCCACGACACAGGGTATCCTAGTGTGGGGCCAGAAGCAATGTATGTGCCTGCATGTAAATGTTTCTGTTGAGTTTTATGTTATGTAATGGCTGTCAAGTTTGATAATGAAACCGTTCATTGCGTAGGTATAAAATATATAGCAAAGCGTCACGCCTTTTCCTATATGAGGTGGCAGAGGAACAGTTGGGCCCACTTTCAGCCAGTTACTCAATACTCCAGGGGGCTAGCCCATCGCCGAACTATGGAGTAATAAAGGTATCCTCACGATGTTTTCCAATACCGTTAGAACGTCCGTATTGTACATAAGATAAATTACTTACCTCATTGGTGCAGGGTCAGCACCGGGATTCGAACTTGCAGCTACTGCGTGAGAAGCCAACTAGGCCACGGAGCTCCTTGCGTAGGGTATGCTTATACAATAAATAATAGTTTCTCAAAAGTGGGTCAACTATTAGGATACTGAGGCGACTGCGGAAGGAATCGAGACTCAGTTTGATGGCTGTTGGGTTGGCTGGTCGCTGTTCAACGCATACCTATTCCGTTGACGCTGAAAGTAGGTGAGCGTTTCCTGTTTGAGGAACTCTTGCATAGCAAATGAGTTGAGCACTATAGTGCGACTACCTAACTCTGACACCCCGTGTCATATATCGGTGTTTGGGCACAGGTATCTGAGTAAGGTTGTTGGACTATAGAAGTGTAAGGACATGACACGAGCGATTGAAAGCTATGTTGACGACTTAGGCATAGTGATTACGCTATACTTACAGGATTCATAGGTCTTAGTCGTAGCATAATATTAGCAAAGGCATATTGAGGTTAATCCTTGCCCCAAAGTCATGAAACTAGAAAGAGTTTGTATCGTGGCCTTCTTAGCGGCATCTTTACCAAAGAGGTCGTATTCTATTTTCATGCACTATGAATCGACTCTTTCGTTTTTTTTCACGGCCCGCGATTTTTTCTGGATTTTGCATGATTTCGGATACTGACGACCTGCTGAAATTTGGTTTGTCTATTTTATTACTTTAATAATTGAGTAATACTTAAACACCGATTCATTAAACGCGATTGCGTACTATTAAATATGTAGGTAATTCAGAATTCTTTCAAAATTCTTTATTGCACACAGATATATAAAAAGTTACGTTAGTGGAAAACATATGTAAAATGGCGAGCTTATCTCTAAAAAGAGATTTCTTCCAGCAAACCAAGGCATGACAGGAAAATTTACCAGGTATGTACATATAGTATCATAGTTAGCCTGTAAGTGGAGTCTGGTCCTCGACCAGGCGTCGGATGTGGATGGTCACTAGAAGAGTGCACACCTTGTTGCAGCCTCAAGACCTAGAATTTGTTCATGCTCCGTCAGTGTAAAGTGCTTCCTTCTGGCCTTTCCTGAATACTTGATCTGAACCTCTCTTCCTGCCTGCCTGCCCTTCCTGACTGTACTGTGCTCCCCCATCTGTGTGGCCTCCTCGTCCCTACAACAACGGTTAAGGCCAGTACATTTATCCTCACTAACTTTACAGCTAACGTGAACCAGCTCTGTTTGTATATAGGTTATCTTTATTAACACGTTCTTCTCTATTAACAAATCTCCGGTTTCCAATTGAACATCCAAAAACCGCACGTTATGACCTGCATAATGATATACTACTTGGTAAAAACTCATTTCTTATCTGAATATTGATACATTATGACTATAAATAATTTATCAATATTTCGATATATTATGACATTCAAATTTCGAACGCCGCCGCCCACTCGCGTGCCAACCCTAGTTTGTCTTGTAAGTACTACTGAACAAGTTAAACAAGTGCAGAGCAATGATCAATGCCACAATGCCGGTCGAACATGCGGTTCTTGAACACATCAAAGAGAGCTTATGATATGTGTGTAGATAAACTATTGCACATAATTAGGCATTAAAACTCTTGCGTGATATTATTAAGAAACTCGCCGTCGGCTCGTTTCATAAATCCACATTCGAGTTATAATTTCCTTCATTATGTAACATAAACTACTATTATTGCACGGTAAATAATGAGTAAAAATACATTAACTCTTAAGCGCAATGGCGAGCTTATCTCTAAAAAGAGATTTCTTCCAGCAAACCTAGGCAGGATATGTCAGTCTATTGCTAGTAAGGGCATCCCGGTGAACAATAAATTGAGGACCCTACTAACATATAAAATATAATGTGAGTAATATAACACATTGTAATTACATATATCAACGTATAACATATATGTATATTAACAAAATACTTACATACTTAAACTTAATGCGGAAGAGAAAGGAGATGCAGTTTCAATCTTTTCTTGAAAATGAAAATGGATAATAGCTTTCCCTAATAGCGTAGGGAAGTGCGTACCACAGTCGGATAGCCCGATATGATATCATCGAGCTGATCTGATGATGGAGCCGGATGGTAGTCACAGAAACTCTGTAATAAAATAACGCAATCCTACCGAGTTTGCGCTCTTTAGAGTAGTCTCGGTGAGTAGTTGATGGATCAGTGAGTTTATCCAGCTGATCTTACGATGGGACCTGAAGGTGGATAGTGGAACTCTTCAACGGTTACTAAACCTCTGTAGTTTGGACTCGTTTGATTTATTTTAACGTGACAAATACATTGCTCTTATTAGTGAGGGTATCGAGCTGTTCTGATGATGGAGCTGGATAGTGGTCACAGGAACACTGTGATAAAGTAACTCAATCCTACCGATAGTGGGCTCTTTAGAATGTCGTGTTGTGTGTTGTGTAAGCGTGTTTTTTAGTTTTTCACTTGATGATTTTAAACTTCATCTTACCACAGCCTTTTTCACGTATTGTAAATAGTCTAATAGTTTCACTCTCCGGCACAACGTTGCAAGTTTAAAATTTGACATTTTCAGCAAAAATATCACTGTTGATGGTTTAGACCACAGATATCGAGAGATAGGTTGAGGGGCGTGGCATGTGCGAATAAATGTAGCTCCGACAGGTTCGATATTAAAAATTCTCGGTAGTCACGGGGCGACCGCAGTGATGAATTCATTTCCGTTGTTTTTATAAAATGCCGACCTGTGCAATACTCACGTGCAAAAATAGAAGCGAGATTGTGAACTCCAAGAACGCCGGTGTCACATATCACTTGTAAGTCTCATTCTAACTATTATTTCTTCTTAAAACACAAGAAATAAACATTATTACGAAAATAAATCATTCGCGGAAAATTCGTCACGAATTGACATTAAAGTGACAATGTCATGTTGTTCTAGCTAAGTTTGTTGCTACATTGCTTGTTTTGTATCTTAATTTCACTTCGTATTGCCAAGCTAACACGCAATGAATATTTCACACTTATCTAAGTACGAAAGCAAAGATGCATCGTGATACGGAGGCGAACTGTCACACGCAAACAGAGACGACATATAGTGATGGGGATACTGATAGGAGAATTATGTTTTTGAATCGATAGATTTTATCATTCCGCAATTACTAATATAGTTAATGTAATAATATAGTTATTTTATTACTCATAATACGTAAGTTTATTGTTAGTTATTCCAATGATTGCCAAACAGGCAGTTTAGATTTTAAGTTTGTTTAAAACCTCGCCCGACGAAGGATAATGGGGTGTTATAAGTATTGATCGGAAATTCCGATGCTTTCAGTCAGGTCCGAAGAGAATTTCTCGGCTAAGTCCGAATCAGAATGAACTCCGTTCACAGTTATTCTACCTTCATAAACCTCTTTGCCTCTCTTTCTAGCTGTAAGGATTCTGTTGAAAAAAAGAAGAGAGGCAAAGGGGTCTCTGGAGGCAGAACAACTGTGAACGGAGAATACACGGGTAATTTCGACGCAAAAAAGTCGGGATAAGGGGGTTGTATAGTTATTAGTCCGATTTGACTCAAAATCTATATCTGGGGATCCGGTTGAGGTCCAATCATGATTCTGTCATATTTTGAAAAAGTTGCCGACATTTCGAACTTCGTAGTTACTGGTCCGATTTACTTCAAAATCGATATCTGGGGACCCGGTTAGAATACAATTATGATATAGATGTCAGATTTTGAATATTGGACGCCATTTTGATTTTTATATTTACTGTTCCGATTTGCTTCAATGATAAAGTTATGTATTTTATTACGCTAATCAATGTTTCAGTTTTCCTAGTGAACCAAAAATAAAAGAAAAATGGATCGAAGCGGTAATGAGAGGGCCTCGCTGGTTTCCACAAAAACAATGTAAAATATGCTCAATTCATTTCGAGGAGAAATGTTTTCAAAAATTAAAGAAATACAGGCGAATGTGGCCATGGGCAGTGCCGACGATGAAAATACCAGTTATGATGTCTCATGTTAGTAATTTATATTTAATTTCATACAATGGATAGGTTTAAAATATTTCTTACACCATACCACTATAAAAAGACTGTTTCTAGATTATTAATTGAATATCTACTTGAAATTATAAATTCCTTTACTAACTACATATAACTTTAAGTAATGCATCTTATTTTATTAGGGTACCAGAGATCCAGAGAAAAACCATATCAATGAATGCGTCTCTGTAGGAGATAGCAGCGATCAGGTGTATTTTTTTGAAATTTTAACATGAAAAACTGCGTGATACGTAAATACGTATTCAAATGAATACTGATTGCTTGCACCTTTTTGTCTCAGGATACCATAAAACCAGAGAAAACACATTTGAATGAATGCGTGTCTGAAGGAGATGACGGCAATGATGTAAATCGGGTCAAATTAAAACAATTTATAAAAATCTTCGGGTTACTTATTTACATCTTTATTTTTAGACATCAAAACAAGCTGAGTCTGAAGAACCGTCTTTGCTGACCACGGACAGAGTAGGTAATGAAAATGTAAGAAATGTATTTGAATTATTATTTGAATTGTAATTTTATTTAATTTTATAAAAGTAAACATATAGACAGTGTCACGCCTTTTTCCATGCGGGGTGGCAAAGGCACATTTGATCCCAATTTATCTTAATTTAAAGGTACCTTTCTTTCTTTATCATACTTCTATCGCCCATTCATATTCCTGTGATAAGAAGACTAACAGCAACTAAATTAAACATACAAATTACAGGACAAGGACCAAGAAAATCACAGCATTTTCGAGACCCCACGCAAGAGGAAGCTGCGCCATCGGATAGACCAATTGGAAATCGTACTCGAGCAAAAAAATAAGAAAATTAAAACTCTTCAAAAACAAAACAGCCGCTACCGCAAAAAAATTTTAAACATGAAGGATGTTCTGAGAGTTCTTAAAGATCAAAAATTAGTTAATTCTGATCAAGTCACACAATTAGAAGGTTTAGGTGTAGGAGTGGCTGATCTCATTGAACGATGTGAGAAAAAACAATTTGTCGACAAAAAGTCCACTGAAAAATACTCAGCAGAATTGAGAACTTTTGCCTGTACACTTCATTTTTATTCGCCTAAGGCCTACGAATATGTGCGGCAAAAGTTTCAATCTTGCCTTCCCCACGTTCGCACCATAAGGAAATGGTACGAGGCGATTGACTCCGACCCCGGGTTTACAAAGGAGTCATTTGAAGCTATCAAGCTGAAAGTTGAAAATACAGATTATACACTGGTGTGTAATGTTGTACTCGATGAAATGGCCATTCGCCGTCGTGTAGAGTGGGACGGTGAGTATATGCATGGATATGTAGATATATGCAATTTCAAAATGGCCGATACAGATTCTTTGCCCGAGGCAAAGGAAGCTCTAGTTTTTCTAGTAACCGCAATTAATGCCCCTTGGAAGATACCTGTCGGGTATTTTCTAGTCGCTGGTGTTACTGGAGAACAACGAGCGAATCTAGTTACACAATGTCTTGAACTGTTACAAGAAACGGGAATCGAAATAACATCACTTACTTTTGACGGCTGCCCTGCAAATATGACAATGACTAAAGAACTTGGGTGCTCACTGAACATAGAAGACTTAAAAACAAATTTCGAACATCCCGTTACAAAGAAACCGATCTTCATCTTTCCCGATCCATGTCATATGTTGAAGTTATTGAGGAATGCTTTTGAAGCCAAAGGAAGCTTTGTTGATGAAACCCAAAAAGAAGTGGAATGGGCACATTTAAAAAAATTGAACGATGTCCAAGAAGAAGAAAAGATGCACTTAGCTAACAAATTGCGTCGAGGCCACATATTCTTTAAAAACCAGAAAATGAAAGTGAGATTGGTATCCCAATTGTTCAGCACCAGTGTGGCAGTCGCATTAACATTTTGCTCAGAACTAAATTTACCAGGTTTTCAAAATGTCGATGGCACAGTCAACTTTCTGAAAATAGTCAACAATCTATTTGATATATTGAACTCCAGATATGTAGCCCAGTTACATTACAAAAAGCCAATCTGTGAACAAAATAAGGTTGAAATCTTTGATTTTCTGGAAAAAGCCGAAAATTACCTGAAAAAATTGAAGCTTGTGGATGGTACGGCAGTAATTGACTCATCGAGGAAAACTGGTTTTGTCGGATTTTTGATCTGTATAAAGAGCCTCAAAGATTTGTATGTTCGGCTAGTTGAAAAAGAACGAAAACTAAGCTACTTACCTGTTTACAAGATTAGTCAGGACCATCTTGAGCTGCTTTTTGGCCAAATCCGAAGCCACGGGGGTTGTAATACAAACCCAACAGCACGACAATTCAAATCAATATACAAAAAATTGATGGTCAAGTCAGAACTCCGAGACGTGGACAGTGGGAAGTGCCGAGCACTCGAAAAGATGTCCCTTCTGACATGTTCATCGGCTGTTCGCATCAACCACACTGTCGATCCCCGATTACAAGATGAAGAGTGTGACGACATAAATATATTACATGAAATGGCAGTATTCGACGAAGAAGTAGAAATGATGGTTGATGTTCTAACACAATACAGCTCACAAACCATAACTTACGTAGCTGGCTTCGTCGTTCATGCTCTGATTAAAACTGTGAAATGCGACGTATGCACAAGCGCGCTACTGTCAAGCGGCCCGGACGATACACATAAGTTTATAAAACTCAAGGATAAAGGCGGCTTAATATATCCTTCCCATGACGTTATAACAATTTGCAAAAACATGGAAGTGATCATAAAATCAACTGTGCTTACCAAAGACAAAATAAAGGTTAGGGTTAAAAATTTAAAACAATCATTAATGTCTAAAGAACTACCCCGATTCATTGGCATGAATCTGTTCAACGAAATAGATTTTCACCAATTCGAACAAAACCCAATGGATAATCATCTAATATTACTGATAAAAGCTGTAATGGAAAGATATACCAATATAAGACTGCATTACTTGGCAAAAAACGCTACGCCTCAATTGTCAAAACGGCAAGTTCTTAATAAATATTTACATTTTTCTGGTCAATAGATAGTATTTAACTGTACAGGATTTTACAGAAAGGGTATAAATGCCGAAAGACGGTTGTTAAGGCCATCATTCTGAACATCTTTCTTGATTAAACTGATTTGATCAGCATTGTTTTTCACTTTTCAGTACATTTTGGGCCGAGCTGCAGGTCAGCTGATTTGTATGGGGAATTAAAAAATAAAGTCGCTCTGATCAAATCAGATTCATAGAGAAAATCGTTCAAAATATGTCGCAAACAACTCTTTTCGGCTTGTCACCCCGCATCTGTTACAACCTGTATACACAGTAATAGGTATTTCTTGTAAAATAAATATGTCGTATTTACAAACAATTTACTATTTTATTTATAGAACCCGGCATTGTATACGACTGTCTATACCAGTGTCTATAAATTATAATCGATCGATGATACACGCTGTCCTTGCATTGTCCCAACACTAGCTCGACTAGCTAGTATACCTGCGGTAGTGTGGGTGTGTTCGGACGATAGGTGCATGACATTGCACTGACCAATAAAAGCGGAGGGATTGATGTACGAGTGGTGTAAATGTATGCGTGTTCTTAGTTTTCGGCGACACTGGTTCCGATACAAGCTTAGCGCCAAGGGCCTATCTCTCGATATCTGTGGTTTAGACAAAGTTTATGACCATTTGACGGGTTGACAAAACTTTAATTAACCCCTCGGGCACACTTGGGTACTGTAGTACCCAAAAACCCGTTATGGGTTTTAAATTTTACTACCATGGCATAAGGTTCAAAATTACGACCTCCTTTCATTTTCATCATTTTATTTCGAACCGAAATGTCAGTTTATTTCAACATTTCAGACATCACATCGTCCTGTTTTCAGACAACACATCGTCCTGTTTTCAGACATCACATCGTCCTGTTTTCTTGCATACAATTTAACAGAGAATTTCGCGCAAATGAGGTTGCCTGGTTGCAATGCTATCTGGGTGTAGCAAGCTTCGGCGCGTGGCTTCGCCTGACCACAATCTGGGTGTAGCAAGCTTCGGCGCGTGGCTTCGCCTGACCACAATCTCATTGCAATGCTATCTGGGTGTAGCAAGCTTCGGCGCGTGGCTTCGCCTGACCACAATCTGATTTTGGGACACCGACATTGCTCCTGTCTCGACTCTTCGCCAAATACTAGTTATACAGATCCTACTAAATATGTATTTAATTAAATTCAGTTTGCTGTCAGTGCGATGTTGCAGTTCATATTTCTCACACAATTCAAGGAATAATTGAATTGAATCTTTTTAAAAAAGTAGGTTCGTTAATTATTGTCGATTCAGGTTTTTTATATGTTTGAAAATGTAAAAAACCCGCCACAGCCCAAACGGCTCGAAAGATTTAAAAAAATGAGCGTGAGAGTGACATATGCTGTATAATATTAGTGAAAAGTGAATAGGTTAGATTTCAGATCGCAAAATGTAGTTCACAAAGTTATTGGTGCGGCTACTTTCATACTCCATATACGTATGCAGCTGTATTCATAAGTTTGTATGAAGTATTGAAAGAAAATGCAGTCGTACTATTTTTTTTATTGGTTTTTATAATAATTCCACTTGTTCATCCGTTAAACTTCAAGGGGTCGGGGGTGTGAGGGGTTGGATTAATGTGAAAAAAAAACCCGCAGATTTCCCGTATCGCGAGGTCTAATGCTCACAGGTCACAGAGCCACTAAGTAGAATTGCACATTCCGTCCAGGGGTGGATAAAACATAATTATCATTAGAAGATAGATGTATTTTTTCCGTTCCGCCAAACATTTCTGGTTGGCAAATCCTTCTCCTCTACCAGTAGGAGAACCGAGTAGGAGCAAACGGAAACACTCAATCCTAAGTCTCTATCTAGCAGTCTAGAAAATAATCTGCCTTCATGTGAAATTTAACTAAAACTTAAAGTGAATAGGTACTAAAGGCAAAATCAAAGTTCTTTATTACTGTAGATATTTACATATACAAACGGCATTTATATACTAAGCAAACGTCATTTATATACTTAGCAACGTCATTTACTACGTTCATATTTACTATGCGTATTTAATTGCAATGAAAATATAAAGAAATATTATAAAAGCAAAGTCTTGCTTATCGTCTACCGGACAGAACACAATCTGCCTACATGTGATGTTTGGCTAAAGCAAGTGACTACTACATAATAGGACTAAAAGCGTGATTGCAAAAGCCTGTTGATTTCAGCCAGGTACTTGGCCCCTCCACTCAGGCTTTTAATGTAGACACGCTCACTTGAATTCCCAGAGCGTTTGGGACAACATTAAGGCCCAAACCAAGAGGCTATTAGAGTAGATCAATCGGTTTATTCCAACTACAAAAGCTCCAGTGACTCCGCCAGCGTGGGTGTGTCTCTAACAGGGAATCGTAGTGCAGGTATGTTTACTCTGAAACCCCGAGCGTTACGCAAAAGCACTCAGCAAGAGTCGATTTGCAGATGTTTAAACGAGTTAGTAGACTCTTAAACAGTCGCGATAAGTATATTATTGCGGATATGAAATACCATAAGCGTGACAGAGATAGCGCGCTATTTATTACTTTCTTCTTAAATGTTTTTATTACACGTGTTGGATGGATCGTTTTTTGTTTTGTTTGACCAGTAATTGCTATTATTTGGCAAGATCAAGGTTTGTTTTGATTGTAACTAACGTGACATTTGTGCCTATCTGATAAAATTTGTGACGAAAACGTGAAGCTATTGTTATCGAAATGCGAATACGATTAGCGCATTATTTCAAGTAAAGGTATAATGTGTAACTATTATTTTTTAATTCCTAATTTGTATACTTTTGAGTTGATGTTTTACATGTTTTTATTATCTGTAGCTTTTTTTTATAAAATCTCCCCACTCTACCATCTAAAGATGCCTCTCAGGGTTTTGCAGTAATCACCCGGTCTAGAACGCAAATTATTAGAGCCGAAGCGAACTACAGTGGATTTTAACTACTATTGTGTTTTGTTCTTGAATGTACAGTCACTATTGTTAACAAAATATATTTTTTATTAATGAAGAAAACCAAAATTAACAAATACATCTATTTTACCCATTAAGTGGCGTTTAAGTTTTAGTCAAATATCACACGTAGGCTGATTGTGTTGTAGACGGTTAGAGACCGACCCAAATATTTAATATGGTCTATGTTTTGTGACGTTTATTTTCTGTATCAATGTAAACCTACAACGTGATGTGTAAAATAATGAAAATAAATGAACGTATATTTGAAGCGGTCTTCCTTATTATTTCCTCTGCTATAAAATGTGCATTCCAAATTAAATAATTTCAGCGGCATTTAGCTCAAACTGAGGGAGAAAATTGCAAAATGTCTTTGCCGAGGCTGCATGTCTTATCTGATGTCTAGAGCCCTGCCGACTGGGCAAACTTATTTACTTCGCCAACTGAAGGAATTCGCTTATTTTGCTACTTCCAATGCCAACGAATGAAAGGAAATGAATTCTCAGCTGAGATAAAAATAATAAAAGAGATTTTGCCTATATTATCTGTACGATATCTATATCTGCAAAAAAAAAAAACAAAATCGATAAACGTTGAGGAAATTAGACAGATTTCCTATAAGTACTTAAAAAGTTAATTGAACGATAAGAGTTGCAGATTTCGGATTGCAGTTAAAGCGAAGATCACAATGAAGATGGAAACATTAAATCATAATTAAAAGTCTTCTATTGATCGTTATCCACCTGTATCTTCTAAAACATCCTCGTTAATCGGCCGTGACTATAAATGGATGTTTATTTCAAATACGACGTGTAAAATGTGTTAATAAAGTTTTAACGCCATCATCCAGCAGGACCGTTACGATAGGATGTCTCATCTAGACATTCCTTTTTTGGATGGACCGACTTCAGAATTTATGGCTGACGGATCTGCAAATAATGAGGAAGATATTCTTATATTTTTAGTTCAATATGTATGTAGACAGAACTGTGTGTATGCCACCTCATATGAGAAAAGGACTGACGTTTTGTTTGTTTTGTTTTATACGCGTTTAAAATATGATGAAACAACACGATGTCAGTCAATTTCTCCACCATGAAAGGCAGATCGTTAATATATACCAGGAATAAGAAAGGGCCTAATATAGAACCTTGTGGAGCGCCGATTTTTACACCCAATCCATCAGATTTAACGCCATTGACTTCTGCCGTTTGAATTGCCAACCCTTCATTTCTAACTGCGTAATTATTTAATTTAATTAGCGTATCATGATCAACACAATCAAATGCCTTCGACAGATCCCAAAAAACGCCAATAGCATCTTTTGCGATCTTTCGTGTAGAGAAAATATGAGATATAAGGGTAATGCCTACATCCGTAGTCGATTAACCCCCAGTGAAACCGTGTTGTTTGGCGTTGCATTGTTTTGTTCCGTTGAAGTGTGAGAGCATTTGATTGAGTATAATCTTTCAAATATTTTACTTAGTGCTGGAAGAACAGATATTGGTCTGAAATTTGAAGGTAAACTCTTTTTCATGAGGTCTGGGAAAGCTCTGTCGTCAACTCATGCATTGAATACATAGTGAACCAAAGACTTTGACTGATGCACCCCGCATGTCAACAGTATTTAAGTTAAGTAATATTGAAGTATTGACCATGTCCTGGAGACATAGACGTGATTAAATTTCAAATCTGAATTACTGACGCAAGGGCCGTATGTTAACAAACGCTCTGCTTTATATGGAAATGAATTCAGACGCTCGGTTGTAAGTAAGGGTAAAGTGGTGAAGGATGTTTCGAAAACACGAGCTACCTTAGCGTCGAATTTAATAACATTTAAGAAGAAATTATTGTCCCCCGGTATCTGTGCCAGTTTCACGGTTTGTTCGATTCCAAATCGATATTCGATCGATGGTTTCTGAACGGCCATTTTGAATTTGACGTTAGCTGCCAACCTAGCAGTTTTTTGACAACTGACAGACGAAAAGCCCCCGCAATGTGACGCGTATTGATTTGGGTATTGAAATTAAATCGTAAGCCATCTGGAATTGTATTCGGGTTCCCCTCAGGATTGTCTATATAGCTGAGTGTATTGTGGTTCCCCGAACCAGATAAAGTTCGCATTTACGTAACATAACCTGTGTTGGAACACTGTGCTCGTCGAAGCTGGCCTGCCAGCCATACCTGGTTGGCTGAAGAACCTGTCTACCAAGAAGAGCCTAGGGTGCACCCAGGCCTTGCAGAGAGACAGGAGTTTGACGGGAACGAAGCACAGACCAGGTCAGATAGAATCTATTTACTTTAGCTCGGTGAATCGCCGACGTTCTTACTTCTTGGCATCCGATCGCTACGCTACCTCGTAGCTATGGGCCCCTGCGAGGTCATTGGGTGCCGAGAGGCCTGAACATTTTGGTAGCAAGAGCGTGGTTTCCTGAGATTTGCAGCCGTCAAGGGCTCCAGGAACCCACGATTTGGGACTATCAATCTGTAGGTATAGGCGGTTATTAGCTAACTTGGTGTTGTTCCTGTATCCACATAGATTGGTAGTATTGTAAGCTATAAGTCTATTGCTGGTAGTAGACAGACAGATATAACAGTTTTCCCTAAATGACCAGTTGTACTGAGATGTGACTCAGAATAGTCGGTACTCAACTTAGGTACATTGTAGGTGAATGAAATTTGCATTGAAGTACCAGTTACCAGTTAGTCAATCTATTAGTGGTCTAGTAATGCTAATGAATGTTTGGTTAACATAGGTAGTTACATCTATTGATAGCAGGCTATGACATTGTTTTCAGTTTATAGCAATTTATAACTTGAACTAATATTGACTATCTGTGTGTGTTATATGATATAGGGAAACTAAATTGTATTACAGAATTTATATAGATATAAAACTCGGTTTCTATTGTTTAAGGAAATCAACATTGTTTAAGTTATAGTTTAGGGTTCCCTCGTTTGGGTTATAGACTGGAGGGTCCAATAAAATTGAGTTATTGCAAATTGTGAGTAAGTATCGTTCCGATCATGTCGTTATCTGAAATACAGAAGGGTGTTTCTAAGGAACTCAGATGGTTTTCCTCCGCACACGGTCTGATAGACCGTTTAGATAGGCATGATGTGGTATTGGAGCGGTCTATGGACGTTAAGGAACGCTACAACAGGGTGCTCGAATTGTCCGCGCAGGCGGAATCAGTTGATGGTTGCGCACCTGACAGGCTGTCACGGTTGCTAGGGGATGTCGACCAGTGTATGGAGATGGCAGCTTCTATCACGCAGAAGGCTGCGGACATACGTAGACAGCGCGAGTCCAGCCATGGTGGTGACATCGAAGCACCTCTGCCGCTTCAGGGATCGGGGACCAGGTTACCCGTTATAACTATGCCTACTTTTGACGGAGTGTCCGGTGAATGGATGAGCTTCATCAATCTGTTCGACAGTTTGGTGCACATGCGATCGGACATTACCAAGTCTGTCAAGATGGCTCAGCTGGTGGCAGCATTGAGGGGTGAGCCTAGGGAGCTGGTCGCTCATTTGACAGTTACGGAGGGTAACTATGAAACGGCCAGGCAATTGTTGGTCAGACGTTACCACAACAAACGGAGGTTGGCCGATGCCCAACTGAACCGTTTGTTTAGCATCCCGGTTGTGAACAAGGTCGGGGCCATACAGACGGAGGTTTTGAACCCGTTGTTGTCCGTCACCAAGGCCCTAGAGAATCTTGGACTTCCGGTTGGTGAATGGTCGTACCTATTGCTGTACATTGTACTTTCCCGCCTACCCGCTGACGTGCAGACTCGTTTCGAACAGTCTCACGGGAGGTCGGCCGAGGACCTGCCCGCCTTCTCCGACTTGGTCGGATTCTTGGAAGAGGAGGCTCGACGGGCAGAGAATTTGGGGTTGACGGTCACCCATCCTTCGGAGCCACAGAGAGCTGCCGGGAGCGCTGTGAGTAGGGGCCCTCCGACGAGGAAGGACCGCACCAACCGGCAGTCATATGGGACTGTGAGTGCATTGACCCCACATAGTGAGACCTGCCCATGTTGTAGGCAGATTGGCCATGGTGTGGCCAATTGCAATAAGTTCGGGGAACTTAGGGTTGAGGGACGGCGCCGGATGGCCAAGCAGCGGGGCTGGTGTTTCCTGTGCCTCGGGCCACACATGGCTAGGGACTGCACGCGCACAAAATTGTGCGGATATTGTGGTGGGGCCCACAACAATCTGTTGTGCATGAACCGGTCCGGCCAACAGCCACCACAGGGCCGTATCCAGGGTGACACGGCATGGGGCCCTGAGAATTCGTTTGCGACTCGGAGCGCAACTCAGGGGCCAATGTCCCCACGTGCACAGGGCGGTACTAGGGTGCAGGGCCGCACTCAGGGTCATCACATGGGGGGCCCTGAGTTTTCGGTTGCGACTCAGCATCCGACTCAGCGGGCAATGGGGCCACAAGCGCGCAGCCACCCAGGGGTGCAGGGCCGCACTCAGGGTCATCACATGGGGGGCCCTGAGTTTTCGGTTGCGACTCAGCATCCGACTCAGCGGGACATTGGGTATGTTGAGCAGGCCGTAACGGGCGGGTGGCATGGGACACCTTCGAGCTATGCGGATGCGGTTCGGACGCCGCCTCAGTTGTCGCCCCGCTCGTCGCCTCGTCCTCGTCGGTCGCATGTGATGTCCCCCCCGCTCATGGAGCGGCCACGGTTGAATTCACGCCCACCCCCCTTCGGGGGGCGTCGTAGGGTGGCAATGGAACCGGCGCGTGGGCCATTTGTACAATGGGACCCTCTGGCGTATAGCTGCCTACCTGATCGGTTACAGGCACAGTGGGGCCCCGGGGGCCCTCGCTAGGAATTTGCGGCCCAACAATTTGTTGCCCCCCAACCGGAGACGGTGGTGTTACCGATCGCCTCTGTGCTTGTTTGGGATTTGGCGGGCAACCCAACATACGTTCGCGCCCTATTAGATTCTGGAGCTCAGGGCTGCATTGTATCGAACGATTTAGCGAAATGGTTGGGCCTCAATATAAATAATGTATCGCTGCCGAGGAAATTGGTCCCTGCTGGGGATTACAGGGCAACCCTTCACGGGTTTTGTGATGCCTCTGAACGAGGGTTTGCGGCAGCGGTTTATTTGCGAACCGTCACCTCCACCGGGGAGGTCGACGTGCGTTTGGTTTTGGCAAAAAGCAAGGTAGCGCCTATTCGGACAAGGATGACGATTCCAAAACTGGAACTGTCCGGGGCTGCTCTTTTGACCAAACTTTTGAATCACACTCTAACAGTGTTGCGTGGGTCAGTGGTTTTGGAGGATACGGTGTACGCGTGGACGGACAGCCAGATTGTTTTGTGCTGGCTGAAGGCTTCGGTCCATAACTTAGAGGTTTTTGTTGCGAACCGTGTCTCCCAGATTGTGTCGTCTGAGGTCCCACTGACCTGGAGACATGTACCAGGAGAATTGAACCCGTCTGATTGTGCATCCAGGGGATGTCGGGCTCCTGAACTCGTTAGACACCATTTGTGGTGGGGACCACCCTGGCTTGCCAGGAGAGAATCGGACTGGCCCCACAGCCATGTAGTAGTATCTTCGGATCATGGCCCCAGAGCGGCCGTGCATGTTACCCAGAAGGCTGAGGACCCTGACGCCGGGTTTCTGCTGGACCGGTATAGCTCATGTGTGTTTGTTTGTTTATCCACCAAGGCGGTACATCTCGAGCTCGTTGCTGATCTCTCGACAGAGGCTTTCATTGCTTGTTTGGATAGGTTTGTTTCTCGAAGGGGACTTCCAACTTTGATCCGCTCTGATAACGGCACTAACTACGTCGGTGCGGAACGATACTTACGAGAGATAGTCAACTTTTTGAATGTAAATAAAGTGGATATTGGAACGGCCCTCTCCCGTCGGGGTATACAGTGGACCTTCAGCCCACCGAGTTGCCCCCACTGGGGTGGGATTTTTGAGGCCGTAGTTAAGTCAGCTAAGACGCACTTGGGGCGTATAGTAGGTCAGACCGCGCTGACTTTTGAGGAGCTCGCGACATTGTTTTGTAAGATCGAGGCCGTTCTCAATTCGCGACCGTTGTGTCCGCTCAGCTCGGATCCAAATGACCTGGAGGCTCTGACCCCAGGCCATTTCTTGATAGGACAGCCACTTAACGCGTTGCCCGAGCACCCCTTCGAGGGAGTGAAATTGTATCGGTTGTCAAGGTACCAGATGTTGCAGCAGTTTACTCAGAATTTCTGGAAGCGTTGGTCGCTCGAGTATCTGCATATCTTACAACAGCGCCTTAAGTGGACTGACAAAACCAGCCCCCCTAGTGTTGGTGACCTCGTTCTGGTTAAGGATGCTAACCTACCGCCACTACGTTGGCGCAGGGGGCGCATTGTTGACTTGTTCCCTGGCAAGGACGGGACCCCCCGGTCTGCAGGGGTTCTAGTGGGAGGCTCGGTTCTAAAACGAGCGGTAGCAACGTTGTCTCGGCTGCCCGTAGATTAGGGGACAGGTGGGTGCCTGTCCGGGCGGGTGATTGTTCGATTCCAAATCGATATTCGATCGATGGTTTCTGAACGGCCATTTTGAATTTGACGTTAGCTGCCAACCTAGCAGTTTTTTGACAACTGACAGACGAAAAGCCCCCGCAATGTGACGCGTATTGATTTGGGTATTGAAATTAAATCGTAAGCCATCTGGAATTGTATTCGGGTTCCCCTCAGGATTGTCTATATAGCTGAGTGTATTGTGGTTCCCCGAACCAGATAAAGTTCGCATTTACGTAACATAACCTGTGTTGGAACACTGTGCTCGTCGAAGCTGGCCTGCCAGCCATACCTGGTTGGCTGAAGAACCTGTCTACCAAGAAGAGCCTAGGGTGCACCCAGGCCTTGCAGAGAGACAGGAGTTTGACGGGAACGAAGCACAGACCAGGTCAGATAGAATCTATTTACTTTAGCTCGGTGAATCGCCGACGTTCTTACTTCTTGGCATCCGATCGCTACACTACCTCGTAGCTATGGCCCCCTGCGAGGTCATTGGGTGCCGAGAGGCCTGAACACGGTTTATTATTTGCCAAACCGTTTTTATTCTGTTATTTAGATTTGTATTGATGTATTAATGTGTAAAATTTTTGCAGTTCTACAAACCAACTTGAAAGTTTTGGAATATTTTTAACATAGCATGAAGTTTTTTATCAAAGTTATAGGTTTTTGTTCATAAAGATAGATACTTTACTTTAACGAAAGTTGCACAGTCATTCAATTTTGATTTACCATTGTTGTCGCTGATTTTCTTAAATTTAAAAGCTATTGAATTCTGTTTGAATAATGTTGAAGAAATCTGAATTTTGTTGGGGTTCTGTTCATTAAACTCCGGTACTAGCAAATTTATATCTAAGTTATTCGTTTACGTTTTTAGTCTTTGGGATGTAATTGGTCTACAAAATGATGGATCAGTCTTATCCTTACTAGCAGTTGGGAATGAAATTAAATCTTTGACCGCTGTGATCGGATGGTAAGCAGTTAATTACATTTTTACTTGTGAATGCACGTCACAAAAACGTTATCTAAGCAAGTTTGCCTGTTAAGTGTAATTATAGTCACCTCTAGAAATACATGACATGAATAAAATTATTTGAATAAAGGTATTAATCGTTGCGTCCTAGTTGCATCTACAAGCAAATCTTCAGTAACATCGCCATAAATAATTAACTTCTTTCTGTTATTGCTTAGTTTAGCAGAGCAGAGAGGCTTCCTCCAAAATTTTCTCAAATATTTCGAAATTGCCGTGGCTTTTTTCATCCTTCAGAGGTATGTAGGCACAAACATTTATATGACTATATAACTCAACACAGTATAGCTATATTTGTCGTTTTACGGTATGTACGGTACGATATTCTTACATCCTTCAGTTGTTTCACCTTAATATTTTTTTTTACTAAGATTATAGAACCACCTCTATCAGCAGCACCTTTAATTAATTGTTACTTAATTTATCTTAAGTAAATTATAACGACGTTTCAACGGTGATGGAAAAAATCGAGAGCAAATCTTCATTACTCTATAGCTGCGGCGATGTGCTAGCCCCCTGTCACGCAAAAGGGAATATTGAATAACTGGCTCAAAGTGGGCACAATTGTGCCTCTGCCACCACGCATGGGTGAAGGCGTAACGCTATGTATGTATGTAATTGTTACTTAAAAGCGTTAATCATCATTATTGTAGATCGGTGTACCCGTATTATCTTGCAGACTTCAGCCGCCGAGTGAGGGTACGCTTCTCGTAGGTTCCCCAATGAATTATACTGAAACGTGTACAACACATTAAATGACGGGTTAATAGGTACCTACCTAAAGACAAACTCCTTAAGGAGGCATTTTGTCTGAATAAATGAAAAGGCTCCTTAGCTGTGGCAAGAAAGTACTGAAATAATTCACTGTGAATTGCTTACTTGAGGATTATACCGGACTGATCTTCACTCCCCCTGAGCTACAATTGTTCCTCAGAAACCGGCAGTTTCAAGTATATCGTTAAAAAGTCCATTTCCAGCAAACACTCTGCTGTTTCATGCGCGTTGGCAAACATTCGCATTGTGCTGTTGAAGACCGAGATCAAAAGGCGAGTATCAAAGACGAGTGTGTACCACATATATGTGTGAGGAAATACCCCGTATCGCGGGGAGAGGGGCGAGGGGGCAAAGCGAGGAAGGGGGGGTTCCCATCGCTGACTCCGAAAATGTAAATGTTTACTTGAGGAGCTTATCTTTATGTATTACCTGCCTAGAACTAGCAGGGCCGTGATTCCGCTAAAAACATTGGGGCTCAGTGGCAGCGACAGATGACAATGCCAGTAGGTATAATGTGATGTTGCTGTATTCAGTGAAACTGCGTGGTCCAAATAACGTATCCCATGCTGTAGTAGCATATGTACCTACCTATACAAACGAACTACCTAAAAAACCATAGCGACATTTTCCCATAAAAAAGTAAAGTAAGAGACGACCGCTCTGGTGTAGCGGTCGAGGGTGTGCTTCCCAAGCAAGGGGTCCCGGGTTCGAATCCCGGCGGGGGAGGAGGAAAGAATACCCCAGGTCTTGGATGTTTAACATGTTTGTGACGTCGCTGTTTCTGGTTCCTAGTGTGGGGCCGAAAGCAATGTATGTGCCTGTATGTAAATGTTATGTTATGTTTTGGTTATGTTTATAAGGTTTATTATTACTTACAACAGTTAATCACTATCCCTCAGTTTCTACCAACACATAAACTAGCTTTAGCTTAAAAAAAGTTGTTGAACTTAAAACTGCAGCCAAGTTACAGCTAACGCTCAGAAAAATAATAAGCAGCCGTAAATTTCTACGAGAAACTACAACAACTTCGAAATAAATCAGCCGTTAGCCACCAACGCAAACGAAAGTTCTCCTATCTGCCTTGCGAAAGTGTACTTGTCTAAATAAATCGAAAACAATGTCTGCATTGTTCACTTGCAAATTGTTAGTAATAACTTACCCGCTCCCATGAGAGATAAAAATAATATGATCTTCCGTTTTACTTTCTTTTTGAATTGCATTGCCCGGTCTCACGAGTGTGGAAGGACAGCATATGCTTGCTTGTGCATTCAATGTGTTTGTGCAGTGCACCACCCGCCCGCCCGCCGGACTTGCTATGTCCTCGAATCTAGAAACTGAGCTGGGGAATGTTTCCCGTTGCTCATGAGTTCCTACGTCCGTGATTATTTTGAGGAGGGTCTATCATCATAAGTCTTAATTAATTCCTAGTTTTTTTTGTGGGTTATGCCTACATAAGAATAAGAATTGATTATTTAGATAAATTAATTATGCTAGAATTAACAATAATAGTAGTTTATGTGACTGCTGCATAATGCCTAATTATGTACAGTTACATACACTAGTTTATCTACACACATATCATAAGCTCTCTTTGATGTGTTCAGGAACCGCATGTTTGACCGGCATTGTGGTTCTGCAATTGTTTAGCTTGTTCTTTAGTACCAACTTCACGCAGACGGGCGTCGGCGTTCGAAATTTGAATGTCAGTACCAACTTCACAGACAAACTAGGGACGGCACGCGGGTGGGCGTCGGCGTTCGAAATTTGAATGTCATTATATGTAGAAAAACTACACATAATGACCATAATGTGTAGTTTTCCAGATACGAAACGAGTTTTTACCAAGTAGTTTACCATAATGCTGATCGTAACGTGCGGTTTTTGAACGCAGTAAAGAGGGTTTATGTGTGTAGATAAAACATTTTAAACCTAGAAATCAACATCAACAACCCCACACTAGGCAGAGTCTGAATCGTGGGAACCATGTTATGGTTAACAGATGGGAGTACTGTACAGTCCAGTGTTTCATTCATATATAATAAGTTTATTAGTGACACAACTACACCAAGGAAAGTGGATAGAGTAACCAAAAGCAAGCACAAAACGATAAAATATGTACAAAGTAATTTTATATTTAAATATAAAGTACTACAACATATGGTGTAGATTTTATGCCTTTGTATTGCTCAAACTGACGCCATAAAATATCTAGGCATTACTCTTGATAAACATTGCAATTTCAAAACTCCAGGCTATGTAAACTCCAGGCTATGTAAACTCCAGGCTATGTAAACTCCAGGCTATGTAAACTTATGTATGTTTTAAATCCAACAGAAATATTGCTCCACACATAATTGAAATGACATATCACGCCCTAGTACTATTCTCACATACAGCTGGGGTGCAGCAACAAAAACATTCCTGAAATCCCTTGAAAATGCAAAACGAGGGGTTCTTAAAGAAGCCACAAAACGCCCAAATCACTTATCCACATCCGAATTGTATAAACTATGTGGCCTCCTCACCGTCAGGCAACTTATTATATTACACACAAACCTTCTACAACCAGATCACACAATATACGACCCAATCTTCAAACGTCGTGAAGATCTAATCTGTGATATCCTCTTTCCTAAGCTTACCTTCACTAAACGTCACAATACCTTCATAGGTCCCTATTTTACAATAAACTAAATAAAATTATGCCCTTTTACTACTTAAAAACCCATGAATGCAATATAAAATTGATTGATTATTTGAAATCCCTTTCTTATGACGATACCGAAGATCTTCTCACATCTCACATACTGAATCCAAATTATGTAAATTCCCCTATACCTGCGTATTTTTCAATAATCTCAAATTACCCTTTCAGACGCACTTTCTCTCGACACTCCTCGACCAATAACCCTATTTTTATTGCAAGTTCGTCTTAGTCTTAGAAATCTCCATTTCTTTGCCACACCTCCTTTCCTTACTCGCCTCGGAAGAGGCACGGGTCTGCACGCCATGAATACGGGCTTATTGCGCTATGGACGCAGATACCTAACTCTACGGAAATGTAACCATTTCTTTGAATTAATGTTTTTATTATTTTTATCTACACACGTATCATAAACCCTCTTTACTGCGTACAAAAACCGCACGTTACGATCAGCATAATGTTAAACTACTTGGTAAAAACTCATTTCTTATCTGAAAAATTACACATTTTGACCATAATGTGTAATTTTTCTACATATTATGACATTCAAATTTCGAACGCCGACGGTCGCCTGCGTGCCGCCCCTACTTCGTTTGTGAAGTTGGTACTGCTGAACAAGCTAAATAAGTGCAAAGGAATTATCAATGCCACCATGCCGGTCGAACATGCGGTTCCTGAACACATTAAAGAGAGCTTATGATATGCGTTTAGATTAACTAGTGTATGTAACTGTACATAATTAGGCATTAAAACTCTCGTGTGATATTATTATGAAACTCGCCAGTATTAATGCTCTCCATTATGTAGCAGTCACATATACTACTATTATATTATTATTATTACCGACACATAAGGAATACTACTGCAGCACACCTACAACCAACTCAGAGGCATCTAAGGGAGGAACTGGAGCCATTTTTGACACTTACCTTTAACTTAGAAAGTGCTGCAATTCCTAAAATCACAAAACTATGGGCCTTATTATTTAGGTACATGTAAATATAATAAAATCTGGTAACTGCGCAAAGGTAGTGTTGACAGCGTCAATAAATAAATGATAACAAAACAATAAATGTAGCCCATTATTGTCCCCACCTAGAGGCACAGGCCTTTACCCGAATACGAGTACGATTAAGCCATACTCCACAACGCTAAAGTTTGTTATAGACAGGAGAATTTGAAATATTTTTGTGTAAATAGCGGTCTCGGACGCCGAGTAAAATACAACAGCTATAAGTACAGCGGTTGTATTTTGTAGACTGCACACAGTTTCGTCAATGTAACCACTATGTAGGGTATTTTTTCGATGAAACAGTCAAATGAACAACCTACGCAAATACTAACTGCACGGAAACAAGCTAAGCCAAAGTTTTTACATGAAGAAAACCGGATTGCACAAATTAACTTAACCGATGCTAATCAGAGGATTGCGCAAGTAACTAGTTGTTAATCCACTTTAGCTCCCCAATCCTAGTTGGGAGTTGCTTGGGTAGGATCGATCGAAAGCAATCTTTAGAACGTAGAGGCGGCAGCCGACAAACGGCATGACAGTGGCCGCCGCATATTGTACACAGATACTACATAGAAAGGCGTGAGGTACATTCGGAAACGACATTAGCTGGGCCGGCTACGTACTTAAGGCGATACCTCGTCCCAGTCCAAGGTCGTCGATATTCCAGGCTGAAAGACCCGCAGTGTGAGAGGGACAACGTCATAACGTAGCGCTAAGCCACAGAAAAATTGTTTAAAAATAAACTACGCTATTTTGTTGAAAAGTTTTTTAAGGAGATTTTACGAATACATTATATCTACATTTTGAATGCAGTTCCACAATGAAATTAGTTAGGATTTCAGAATTACAGGAAAAAATAAAACAATTTAGAGGTATTTTCGTAATTAAATTGTATCGAGAAAATTTCATCAAATCGCATTTTCCTTTAGTGATAATCTTAATAAAATACTCAATAAACTTTAACCAAAAAATCAAATCTGTAGATGATTTCATGATAAAGTAAATGGATTCGAAAAAAACCCCATTTTTTTTTCGTATCACCTTAATTAAGAGTAGTAGCAGCCCTTCACACTAGCAAGTCTCTCATTTGTGTAGGCGACGCACTCTCGCCTTTTTACGCGTTACAGTATCTCCCTCAACCGGGTTAGAAACGACCGAATCATTTTGAATCATTGCCTCATCTCAGGATGTAATTTAGCTGCAAATTAATGGGTGTCATTTCTCAACGTATACCGGAAATCGGGGGATTAGGTCTACCTCCTGTTTCTGCATGATGATCTTGTCACTTGAGTCATGTCCTGATCTCCTTGGACATTAGGTCTACTGCCACTTGAGTCATGTCCTGATCTCCTTGGACATCAGGTCTACTGCCAACGAAAGGAAACACATTCGATATTGTTCGTTTGTTGACTAGTTATGTAACTTAATACTTTCCTAAGAAACCACTTACGCTATAAAATATATAAATTTGTCGGGGCTCTATAAAATGTCCCCTTCATCGACGTAACAAGAAAAAAATGGCAAAAAATAAATAATCGCACATCAAAAATATCTACTGATTTGCGCAGCAAAAATGGATCAGCAAAAACACTTTTTATGTTTTAAATATTTAATGAGTACTTAAGTTTATGTTTTAAGTATTTTTTGTTGTTCTTACACGTTGAACCTAACACGAAGGATAAAGGGGGCTTCGCTTCGCTCACCCCCTTAACCCTTCACCTAAGCTACCGCAGCAAATATAAGGGATATTTGCTGTGCAAATCAGTATTTTTGATGTGCAGTTTAATATTACCCGAAAAAAATTACGCATCAAGTCAACACTCTTCTAAGTGCAATGTCCAATAAAGAAAATAATAATTAATTATTTTAGTTACTGAGCTTGTGATATATCTGTGCACATGTTACCGGCAAATAATGAAAATAATGAAATCCAGGTATTGAATACAATGCCTAGGCAATGTATAGAATGTGCCGCCGGGCCCCCTTAGACAATGTGTGAAATAATATCTCAAACGATTGAATTGAATTGAATTTCAAATAAAGGGTAATATTTAATCACACGTTGAAGATTACTTTACTTATATGTATAAATTAAGAGATTTCTCTGAGCAATCTTAGGATGGACAGGATACAGATTACCTATTTGTCCAAGAAAAAACCATAATTACTTACACATTTTTTTCTATAATTTATTGATATTGGTCAGCGACATAACTAATTAGGGTTCCTTACCCGAAGGGTGCCAAACGGGGCAATAAAACTGAGCCTCTGCTGTCCGTTCCGTCTGTCTGTCTGTCTGTCTGTCAGCGGGCTCTATCTCATGAACCGCGTAATATGTCGCGTATGAAACTACACAAGATTTTATAGACGTAATCATTTATTGATAACATCATGTCCATTATTGTCCATTAGTCGATTACTTTAAAATAATAATATAATATAATTACAAATAATAATAATAATACCTTGGACACCATTTACACACATTGATCTAGCCCCAAACTAGGATTCCCTGTATCTTGGGTACTAGACAACGATACACATACTTAAATAGATAAATATTAATACTTAGATAGATAAACAACCATGACTAGGGTACAAACATCCGTTCTCATCAAACAAATATTTGCCCCCACCGGGACTCGAACCCGGGACCCTTGGTTTCGTAGGCAGCGTCACTGCCGACTCGGCCATTCGGGTCGTCAAATTCTTATAAAATTCTTATAAAATTACGATAACATGATGATAAATGATATGTACCCTAATGTGTTATTCTGGTAGAGCCTAGTTCTCACGATGCAAGGAAACATAATGATATGTACCCTAATGTGTTATTCTGGTAGAGCCTAGTTCTCACGATGCAAGGAAACATAATGATATGTACCCTAATGTGTTATTCTGGTAGAGCCTAGTTCTCACGATGCAAGGAAACATAATGATATGTACCCTAATGTGTTATTCTGGTAGAGCCTAGTTCTCACGATGCAAGGAAACATAATGATATGTACCCTAATGTGTTATTCTGGTAGAGCCTAGTTCTCACGATGCAAGGAAACATAATGATATGTACCCTAATGTGTTATTCTGGTAGAGCCTAGTTCTCACGATGCAAGGAAACATAATGATATGTACCCTAATGTGTTATTCTGGTAGAGCCTAGTTCTCACGATGCAAGGAAACATAATGATATGTACCCTAATGTGTTATTCTGGTAGAGCCTAGTTCTCACGATGCAAGGAAACATAATGATATGTACCCTAATGTGTTATTCTGGTAGAGCCTAGTTCTCACGATGCAAGGAAACATAATGTGGGACTAGTGTCGTTTTTGTCCTATGTACGAGGATGGTCCCAGAAGTAAGCGGCCTAAAAAGATAACATAAAATAATTCGAACAAAACTTATTTATTTCGCAATATAGTCTCCTTTTAACGCAATACACTTTTCCAAGCGATGATCAATAGCTTCGATACCCTGTTTGTAGTGGTCTGTGTCAAGCTCCTCAAAACAGCCATCAACAGCAGATTCAACCTCTTCATTATTGGCAAATATTTTCCCGCCGAGCCACTTTTTCAAGTTTGGGAACGGAAAAAAATCCGACGGAGCTAGATCTGGCGAATAAGGTGCATTTCCCCGTTTGACTTCTAATCATTAATATTTGCCATTGCAATAGTGAACTTGTAAACCAGTGCATTGTCCTGATGAAACAACACTTTCTTTTTCGCTGAAGGCGGCCTTTTTTTCTTTATTTCTCAAACGCTGCTTTTGTACAATTGTTAGTAATCGTGGTACCCATCTTGCGCACAGCTTTTTCATGACCAAATTTCACATTAAATATGCTTGTATAGTACTTTTTGAAATCCCTACAATGTCTGCTAACTCACGCACTTTTAGTCTACGGTGTAGTCACTTCATTTGGTCGACTGCTGCGATGTTTGTCGTGGCAGCTCGTTCGACCTCTTTTGAATTCAGCTACCTATTGCTGTGAATGAAGAAGGAGCAGACTCTCCCAGAGTAGAATCCAGCTCAACTTTAATATGGGTTGGACTTAAACTTTTATAATGAAAGTATTGTGTGAAATATCGATGACCAATTTTGAAAATGTTTGTACGTAGATTCTCCTTTTTTCAAATTTACGCGCCAAAAGATTCGAACTTTCGAATAAAAAAATAAAGATTAGCCAGTATTGCTATCGGTATGCCAGGTCGGCTACTTTTGGGACCACCTACGTATTTTTCATTTATAAATAATGTATTTTTTTTATAATAAAATATTTATTTTTGGCCGGATAAATATTGTAGGTAAACAAAAATGATGTACTCATTAGATTCCATACGTAGGTACCAAAGCAGCAGGTACATTAAATTATAATTCCTTTATTTATTGACAGTAAAATATGATTTCATATGATTTCATTTCATATCAGCCAAATTATATTTAGGGAATTATCATTAAGCCACATTTGACTCAAAAACGAATCCATTCACATTCCATTCTTAATAAGAAAGCTTTTTAACTGTGCTAGAACCATTGATACGAATTAGTGTAAATATTTTATATCTTGAGGTAATCCAACTAATCCAACTTCCAACTAATATTATAAATGTGAAAGTAGCGATGTTAAGATGTTTGGATGTTTGTGTGTTTGTGCCTCAATCACGCTAAAACGGCGAAACGGATTTAAATTAAATTTAGCTCAGAGCTAGATTAACATGTAGGATACCTTTTATTCGACTGCACCAAAAGGACGGTGACGTTATCTCGGTAAATGAAATTGCCTTTTGAGCAATTTAAAAAGCATGTTAAAGCGACTTTGTCGAAAAAGGGATAATGGGACAATGGGACGGAACTGTATGGGGTTAATCTAGCTCAACACAGTCCTTGCTGTTAATATTTTTTTAATTATTGATTCCTGCTTATTAATTTTGTAATATTAATAACGACCCGAATGGCCGAATCGGCAGTGACCCTGCCTCCGAAGCCAAGGGTTCGAGTCCCGGTGTGGGCAAATATTTGTTTGATGAGAACGGATGTTTGTACCCTAGTCATGGTTGTTTATCTATCTAAGTATAATATTTATCTATATAAGTATGTGTATCGTTGTCTAGTTCCCAAGATACAGGGAATCCTAGTTTGGGGCTAGATCAATGTGTGTAAATGGTGACCAAGGTTATATATTATTATTATTATTATTATTATTATTATTATTATTATTATGACTATTTGTATTATTTATAGTCAAAGTCAAAGTCAAAGTACTTTATTACTGTAGATATTTACATATACTTAGCAAACGTCATTTTTTGCCTCTACTCTACATTTGACTACTGTGAGAGAAGAAGGGCGTAGAAACTCCCACAGAAAATTAAGCACAACCAATTTTAAAAGAGGTCTAAAAAACAATCTGTGGGAGTTTCTACGCCCTTCTTCTCCCACAGTGGTCCACAGTGGTCCAATGTAGAGATGTAAATATCTACAGTAATAAAGAACGTTGACTTTGAATCATAATTGCTAGGAACACGTTGAAGTCACAGGCAGCAGCTAGTTTATTATATATACATTAGATCCCATTCTATGAATAATGCTCCTTGACTGAACCAGGCGACGCGACGTCTGGCTTGTGCGAGGGAATGTGATTCCTTCTCCTTGCGCTGTTCTTGTACCCGCCCCGCTTGAAGCAATATCGAGGAATGCATATTTGTGCTGTATAACGTTTTTTGCTAACTTAAATATGTATAACGACGGAGTGGTTAATATACCTAACTCTATAAATAATGGTTTCGCAGGAGTTTTCCATGGTACTTTAAGAATGCGGCAAATTACTTTTGACATGAATCCCACCGGAAACATAAATGTGAAAATGGGAGCCAAGTTCAATATTAACAATATCGTGGCTGTCGATTTCGCAATTGAAGAACACAAATTGAAGTTAAAGATTTAACTTGGCTAGTTTTTAAAGGCAAATCAAATTTTAGAAGGGAGGATACGTTGAACACACCTATATAAAATGACGTAAGAAGCATAAAACCATTATAACACTATAACATGGGCGTACCTAGGTAGGGGCAGGGAGGGCTGCTGGCCCCCTCTAGAAGATAAAATAAATTCATGTTTTTTTTTGTTTCAATATACCTGACCGACCATCTTCTCGAAACAGGTACGAGCTGCCCCCCCCAGCTGAAATCCTGGGTACGCCCTTGCACTATAACATAACAACACTATAACACTATATGTATGTAAAAACTAGCAGTTACGACATACTCTACTATGAACTAGCAGTTACGACATACTCTACTATGAACTAGCAGTTACGACATACTCTACTATGAACTAGCAGTTACGACATACTCTACTATGAACTAGCAGTTACGACATACTCTACTATGAACTCACGCAGCCTATTGGTTTGTTGTATATTTTTATTTATCAATTTATTTCAGATATAAATAATCCATATTTTTACACAACATATACAAAATAAAATTTTTAATTTTAGCATAATTAAATTAATAGGCATACACACATACAAACATACCCTCACACAGATGTCTCTACCCTCACACACAACCACTTTACACACACGTATTACACATCATTATTTACATGAAGCAATCAGGAAAAACACAGTTATATGTATAGCAACGGAGATAAATAAAGAAAACGCAATAGAATGACATAAACATCTTGCATCGGGATGTATTGGAATAATTCAGTGTAGTAATAAGTGTGTCATCCACCCTTTGTTCTACAGTACGACTCACTGTGTAACGTAAAAATAATAATGTGACAACAGCAAATGATGCAATCGGAAGACAGCCGGACAGCATGCGCGCGCTCGCGCTAGCTAATGAGCGCGGCTACCACTCGCTGCGGAGCGTCCGTTTCGACGCGATGTACTCCCCGGCACTTGCCTTGCCTGCCCCGCACCGCGAACCTCGTGACTCGGGACATCAGATAGATTACATTATTTATTTATATATTTAATGATAATATCCACGTATTATGAATAAGTATAATTAGTAGCAGTCAAGGTGGCCAAATATATCATAATACGCATTTATCATAACTGGAGTAAGGATGTGTTACGATCTTTTTTAATCTTTACTTAGACTTTGACTGTACTGTTATACTATGCTGTTCAAATAACATTAGAACTTTTAAAATTAAATTTAAAAGATATTGTGATAGCTCTATATCTAGTTGTGCCGGTCAACTATGTAAGTCATATTTCCACGTAATGTTAAGATATGTTGACGACCGTCACAGATAAGGTATATTTATATTCATCACGTAGTTTTGTAGTAAGTTGTATATAAGCTTAGTATTGACTATGATAAATTAGTCTAGTATTTGCGCGCATCCCAAGCCTTTTACTTTACTCCCGAAGATGTCGCTCTCCTTACAATAGCCTCTGGCAAAGTGGTGACCCGACTTCTGAACATCAGCAACCTTCGGTAATAGCAGCATGGACCCAGCCGCGAAGAGAACTCCGTGTGCTGCCACCGTAGAAGTGCAAGCAAGAAGCACTTCGTCCAAGATCGCCGAGTCCCGACTTCGGTTTGCATACCATTTATTTCAAACCACGCTGCAGAACTCCATAATCAAGACCCCACCCAAACCAAGACGACATCAAGCAAGCCATGACCGGACCAGATTTGAAAACGGACCAGAAGCCAAAAGATAAATAATTTCAACTGAAGATTTCCCGCATCGAACTCAAGATACCGCAAGAACAATGAACCGATAGTCAGCTGACTGCTGATTTATCAAAATGGAGCTCGCACCAGCAGAAACGAACGCGTCGGCAAATTCATTCACAGCAAGCAGCTTTTCAAGTTCAAGATATAGGAAGGCGTAACAGCCCCCAGAAGAGTATTGAAAAACATCATCGATGTATCTAATTAAACGAATATTGAAATCATCCAGGAAGAACATCGCACGAAGAATAATCAAATCACTGAAGAGATTTATATATATATAAACGATTGGTGTACAAGATGTGCCCTATGTTGCCAAATCCCAAGGTTTTTAGGCACACAAATTTCATCAATCGACAACTTAATATTCACTCAAGAGTGAAGAGCACGCACGTACATATGACGTATGAGATCATTGACTGCCTACAGCCAAGGTTACAGATTTAATGCTGACGCTGATTCAGCACAATCATCCTTGTGTAGGTACGGTCGCAATTATAAACAAACAGTGATTACAACTTCAACGACGTGCGATGTAAATTGACTCATCGATTCCTGAAAAACATGGGCGGCTGCAGCATCAGACGACTCTCCTGCGGATCTTTTCCAGGTTATAGGTTAGGTTAGTTTACTAACCGCGAAGCTCCATTTTCCTAGTGTTTTTTTGTTTTCCAGTTTTTAGTTAATTTTATGTAGTGTGCGGCCAGATACAAGACTTGTCTGTAGGTAAATATTAAGTAATTCTTTAAACTTATGTAGAATTCATATAACCGTAGTTCCTTTATTTTTCTAATTCTTGTAAGATTTACCTTTAGATTAAGTTGAAGTATGCACAATTACTATCTAATTTATGTTTATTAAAAATCCTACTAGTTATTGTTGCAGTTGATATAAGTTTGTTATGGTATACACATTTTTAAAGTTATTTCGATTCATTTAAGGTTATTGTTTGATTCTAACTTAGATTTTTCTTCATTGTTATAAGTAAATTCATTTATTTTTTTAAAAGGGGGAGTATCTGTGCCGGTCGACTATGTTAGTCATATTTCCACGGAATCTTAAGATAAGTTGACGACCGTCACAGATAAGGTATATTTATATTCATCACGTAGTTTTGTCGTAAGTTGTATATAAGCTTAGTATTAACTATAATAAATTACTCTAGTATTTGCGCGCATCTCAAGCCTTTTATTTACTCCCGAAGATGTCGCTCTCCTTATAATTGCCTCTGGCAAACTAGTTGATTTCGAAGCTGAAGTTCATTTTTGTTATAAAAAATTGGAAAGGTAGGTAGTGTAAATAAAAATATAATTAGCAAATGTTATTTTTCGCCTCTTCTTTACATTGGACCACTATTGGAAAAGTAGGGCGAAGAAACTCGCTCAGATTAATTATCAGATCGCTTTTACAAATTGTTTGTGCATAACAAATACAAATATTACAATATTATATATTATAATTAATCTGCAGGAATAAATAATTACAAATTGTTTAACAGCAAGTTCTGTGTTGAGTTAGATTTACCCCATACAGTCCCTTCATTTAAGTAACATTGAACACTATAATATCCCTTTTTTGACAAAGTCGATTTTGATTAAATTTCAAAATCTCCAGAGGTATCTTGTTGCAGTACAGAATGCACTGACCCTTGAAATAATTGTTAACCTTCGCGAGTCTAAACCGGGGTGCAACTAGTCTGTAAGTATTTCTTAGATTAACATTTTAGCTATTGCTAAGTTTGGAAAATGTTTTAAGGTTCTTGCGTAAATACATTATATTTTCGAAAATCAATTGACTAGCTAAAGTTACTATAAAAATATATTTAAAAAGCTCTCTTAAAGAGTTTGTGCGTTTTAAATTATAAATTGCTCGAATGGCTCTTTAATAAAAATAGTTTGAATATCCGCTGCTTTCCCCCACAACAAGAGATACCATAGGAAATGACACTATAAAAGTAACTAAAATATACTATATATATACCTAGATGTAGCCAAATCCGTGTTTTATCTTATGTTTTTCACAGCGTAAGCCGCATAACTTTATTTACCAGCTAATTTAACTATGGGGTCCCCAGTGCAATTTGGTTTTAATGGTTATTCCTAGGAACTTCGTATCATTTACTTATTCTAACGTGTTACTGTCTAGCAATAAACTGGTCTCAAGTTTGCCTGACATTTGACTTTACTTGATTTTACCAGCGTTTATCAATAAATCATGAACTGTGAACTAATTCAAGGTTAAAGATAATATTTCATTAACATCATCAAAATCTACTTTTTGTCTTTCAATTTTAAAGATCAGTGAAGTATCATCAGCAAACAACACTATGTCAGTAAAATTCTCCACCATGAAAGGCATATCGTTAATATAAAGCTTAGGTTCATAACCATACAATTACCTAGCTGGATGCCAAATTTCAACTTGCTAGTTCATCGGCAATTGGGTTAGGTTTTTTATGTTAGGATTGAGCTATATTCATGAAACATGTGGTTCTAGTTAGCCGCAAGAGTTTTAATAAATTAACCAAATTTCATATGTTTTTGTTAAATAGATTTTGAGTTACGTACGGTTCAAAAGTGGCTCCAAATGGTTCGTGTAATAGAACACATGGCCGCTGCGTCGCCAGTTCTCTTTTTTTGAACTTGGCTTTGACCGCAGACGCGCGTCTAGATCATCTATCTCTGTCTGCGGATAGGCCCCACAGATAAATTCTTTAGCTAAAATGGGAGTGAAAATAGCCATATTAGGCTTTTGATGTTTTCTCCCCGGTGAAAGTCGAAGTAAGTCTGCAGATGGCCAAGAATGTTTTATTTAGCTTTTTACAGAGTTTGTCTATGAGAGTTTGTGCCACTGTAGACTTGAGTCTAATGTCAAGCCAACGAACCGGCACAAGATAACAGTCAATCTCAACTCACACTTAGGGGTGCCAATTGGCCAGGACTCACTGAAAATTTCATCACATGTATATAGCATGTGATGAAATGTAACGTAAATTGATCCCTAGCTACTGAACTAGGGATTAATTTACGAGTGACCTGTTCCAGCTTATACTTTAATTCAGCATGGGTTTCTCCAGTTACAGTCTCCAGTTACAGTTGTAATTATGTCATCTAAGGAAATCTGCCAATTCTGTGATGACAGGTAGGTCATTCATCAGAACCAAAATAAGGCTATTGCCCACATTTGCTCCTTAAGGTACTGATCTATCCGCAATTAAAATTGGACGGGATTTTTGTGTGCCTACTACAGTTATCTGAGTTCGTCCGAAATAATAACTGAAACATCCCTATAGCTGGGCCTCGTACTCCGTACAGTAGTATTCCAGTTTGCTAAGTATCAGGTTGTGATCTACGAGGTCAAAAGCCCTTGAAAGGTCACAAAAGATGGTTGTGACTTGTCTACCTGGCTCCACGCCACGCCGTACCAACTGTGGACCGGCAGGCTTGGTATGCATACTGTTGTGTACAGAGTATAGCATTTCTTGCTAAAAATGCAATTAAAGTCCTATATCTGTATTTATTCGTCTCTCATGTCACCCTTTTACACATTTTTATGATTTTGGATAGATTGGTTCAGAGATACACTTATTGAATTGACTGCAGAGAATATTTATTAGTTCTGTAGGTATTTGGTGTAATAGGCTGGACGGGAATCATGGATATGTTTGCTTTTTAGTTTAGTTAATTACATGGGTGTGAAGGGACCAATAAACATTGATGACCGTGTTAGGCTTGTTTCACGGAGGAGGGCTATCGTCTTGTTTTGGTCAGGGCTCAGTTGAGTATCGCGGATTATTGAAATATAGGTCATTGAACTAGCGCTGCGTCACACGCGTTTTTATCAGGTAATAGCATTTTGATTAGCATGATGTCTATTGAATTGCTCGCCGCTCTATAAAAAATATTTCCTACATTTTCTACCAATTATAGGGATTCTAAACATTAATAAATAACATGTACATAACTATTTACATACAGGCACATACAGTACTTCTCACCCCATACTAGGATAATCTGTGTCGTGGGAACCAGAAACAGCGCCATCACACACATATAAACATCCAAGACCTTTTTTTTTAATCCCAAGACCAAGGAGTTTTCTTTTCTTTATTCCCACATTGACCTTTAGGGGTCAACGATTGCCTAGAAATTGTATAGAAGCCCTAAATAAATGAGAATACAATGATGGATTTCATACATACAAAAATAACATTAGTTTTTAACGTGCATATACCGAGACTCACCAAAACGATCCCGAAATATTCGAGTAATCCAACCGATATACTCCCATCGGCGAGTTAACATAAACCGTCTCGCTCTGTTCATCTCGCTACATCTAGCCTAGCCACAGCCACCACGGTGCCTCAACTAATTACAAAATACCTATCATTGTTCGCTAAAAAGTTTCACTCTCCATCCTACCACCCATATGCGAAGCGAGTGATCCTTGCCTCCAGCATAGACAGATTTTAATTCGTCCGAGGGGGGTAACACACCGTCTTTTGCTGCTTCAGTTTAGGAACCTGAAGTGATCCGCAAAATTACCATGACCATCTTAAAACAAGTCTTTGTTCTAGATAAACAAATCCCCATGTGGCGTTTTGGAATGGAAATGGTTCCCATGTTGGTGTTCTTGTTGCTAATCTGAATCGCTATAAAGTGGTAACCCCCGGTCTCGACGAAGCATCGAGTGGTGTTACTTTTTTTTCTTCGTCGTCTCGACAAATTAAGTTTCACAGCTATGTTTCGATGAGCTATATAGCACTATAGCATATAACGTAAACGTGTCTGTCTACTCTATCCTCTATAGATATTTTAATAATTTATTTACGTGGTTTCAAACAGGGCCAGTTACGTAACAGAACGAACATTACATGCCAGGTTCTGGAGTCCTACGAATATTAATGAGGCCACAGTTCAGTCACAAATGTTTTAATGCATGATTAATTTCGGGCACTTTATTGTACTGTTAAACAAACATGACATGTCATACATTATTGATTGTGCTGCAGTAGCATTAGCCCGGAGCTGCGGCATGACCTAGAACACAGGTGACCTGCTATGAAAGACCCCGTTGTGCTGCAAGTTTCAAGTTAAATTAGCTTACCCGAAACTAGTGGCTTCAATAGATAAGGTATTTGTTGATAGTTCCGCTCAAGACAATAGAGGGCGGTAGGGCGGGTGTCACGACATCGACAGAAACCAAGCATGAGATAGTATTTTTTATATTTAAAGCAAATAGATGGTATTATATTTCTAGCAAAAAACGGTCTGCACCCATGATTTATACTCGTTTTTTCCCCCCCTGAAGGTAATGTATGTGAAGTGATGGTGTTGATTTGCATAAGGGATACCCAGCGAATATAAATGCGAAACGGTGACATAACCTCGCCAAAACTATCGTGGTAAAAATGTTACCCCCAATTGACGAGCATATAAAAGCATTTACGGCAATTTTATGAGATGCCGTAACAAAATAGGCCCAACTCTGTGACATTGTAATTATTATACACATGTTATTAAATGTTAAACGTACGAGACGTAATTACGGCTTTATGAGAAGCATCTGGATTCAACAGTTTTCAGCCGCGTTACACAACTAGTGCAATAGAAGAATCTATATAGGACAACCTCTGTGGCCTGGTGGTTGAAGCTCTGCTTCTCAAGCGAGTGGTCCCGGGTTCAAATCCAGGCTGGGGAGGAAGATAAAAACACCCTATGTTTTGGATCTGTGTGACGTCACTTTTTCTGGTTCCCACGACACAGGGTATCCTAGTGTGGGGCTAGAAGCAATGCATGTGCCTGCATATAATTGTTAATGTTTATAAATATTATACAATGTTTGTTCACGGAGTAATTTTGCTGAAAACCAAAACGCTTTGTGCCTAAATATAATGCACCAGGGTCCCCGCTTCAATTGCAACCATGTATCACCCGCCCCTCCCAAAAACAGTTTAGCTATTTCAAAATATCGTCACAGGACGCTACGAATACTCTAAAACGAACTCTGTAAAAGCTTTCTCAAACGGATCAACATACACAAACAAACAGTAGATCAGCCGAGAAACTCACGACACTAAAAAGGCCTCCAGCCAAAGGGTACGCGGGAGTGGAACACGGCTTTATTGAGTGCGCCGAAACAAATTAGCATATCAGAGACGTGAGACAAAATCCGGAACCGTCTACTTAATTAAGTACCTAGTAACATCGTGATTAAACAGCTTAAGCTTCCTGTGTGATCGTGGAGGATGTAGGCCGATTAAATGAAGCAATCAAGGAGCTGCTCTCTATTGATTAGTCTGTGACAGTCGAAGACGGCTCTACGGCATGTGACACGCTTGGGGTGATGAAGATCATCTTCATTAAAATGTAGTTAAATACCAACTCGTAAGACCTTGACAAGGATGGTGTAATTTGATTCCATTTGCGCTACTTTCTTGTAAGTTTTTATATATGAGTTATAATATTATGTGATTGCTCAGTGTCTGGTATTAATGTTGATAATATAATATACGAAAAACAAGAGCCGGATTGCTGACTATACGAGTATCATCAAAATATTTTCCTCCTGAAAACTTTCCCACAACAGAGTATATAGGTAAGCAAAAGTGGATTAACACAAGTTATAACATAACGGTCCTCATCGTTTTAGTCATGTTCAATTTGCTCCATCATTGCTTTGATTATACTTATCTTCCCCTAAGGAAGTACAAGATGTAATTTAGGAGTTCCGATCCCAATATACAAAGGATGTCAAAGGATTAGTTGGGTGTGAAGTAAAATGGAAGAACAAAACAAGATGAACATCTTGATTAAAGATTTTTTGCTATGCATTTTGTAAGTATCCATTCCTCTGCTATTACACAACGAATTAGGGCTCTGACTCGTTTCCAGGTCTTGGTGGCGACATTAATGGGCCAATTGATTTTGCTTGACGTATTCCTTAGGCGTCTCTTGTTCCTGTATGCACGTCGTCGGTGGCCCGACTGTATCCGAATTTTAAGCAAGAGTTATGGTTTATAAACGCGGAATTGCCGGCGGAGGATATAAAAATTCACGTCGAATTCCTCAAAGACGTCGGCGCCGTATTATTTCTGGCTTGTCTATACTCTATCTCCCCTACATTGTGTCGCAAGTCTGGCAACTCGAGGCGCCACTAACTTCGACTCCATAAAAAGTAATGGCCGCTCATTTAAGCGATGCTCCGTCAAGTGGATTAGGGCACCACCGTTCCCCGGAGATGTTATTTTTGAGCCATTTCTGCGATCGGCTGAGCACCATGCAATAATACCTCTTGTAGTTATTTTATGTATCTTAGTTAGGTTGCGAGCCGTTGCTCTGACAAGCGGTGGAGAGTTTGTAAAGCTTATGCACTTTTTTGCTTTTAAATGAAAACACATGATTAAGTTATGAAAATAGCAACACGAACGAAGCGAATCTGAGTCATGAATTCAAAATTCTAATTCAGAACTCAGTTTATCATCCAAATGGGACATCCGAAGAATTATCCCACATGAAGAAGTAGATTAAAGCACTTCGTACTTGAAGTAATTGGCAAAATAATAGAAATACGAAGCCACAGTGCTACAGCAATCGAATATCGTCGCCAAAAGCGCGATCTTAATTAAGATTTCTATCGTTTTGTATGCGAACGGACCTCGCCGGGCCGGCGACGGAACAGCCAGTTTAAACCAATACGAACAGTGAAAACTAGTGTTCATTTTGTATGCACCCGTTAGATATAACTGTTTACTTATCTATAAGTTGGTGTTTACGGGTCCGTACCCGAAGGGTGCCCAACTGGATCCTATTAGTAAGCCTCCACTGTCTGTCTCTCCGTCCGTCCGTCCGTCATCTGGCTTTACCTGATGAACCGAACTAGGTGCAGTTGAAATTTCTACAGAGTGGGTATTTCTATTGCCGTTTTAACAACAAATAATGAACTACATGAGATTTCATAAATCAAAGGGTGTCCCTATACAAGACACGTGTTTTTAATAACACTGCGCCTGCGAATTAAAAAACATCATCATTCAAATGTCATTCAAATTTCGTGGCTCCACCATTTCGTTGGTCGTCGGTGGCGCTTTTGGTTTGACGTCGGTTTTCTAAGCTTTAGGGATTGGTATCGAAACCAAGTTCGGACAAATTATTGTGGTTTTATTATTTTTAAGTCCTCAGGCGTTCTTGTACGATGGTACGAAACTCTTCGTGCACCCGTCGGACCCGCACTTGGCCGATTTTTCTATTTTGTGAAAAGTTTTGATTGGATAACTTACAAAATATTAACTGTAATAGAATATTACGTACGTTACGTACGTTTTTTTACTATACATATTCTGTAAGGTATCGAATTAATTAGCTGGGCCGGCACTACTTACTAATACCTCAGCTCTTAAACATAAAGGTTTACATACGGGCACATACATTGTTTCTAGCCCCACACTAGGATATCCTGTGTCGTAGCTATCAGAAAAAGTGACGTTACACACATATAAACATCCAAGACCTGGGTTTTTTCTCTTTATCCCCAGCCGGGGATCGAACCCGGGACCTCTCGCATGTTTGGCAGAGCTACAACCCCAGCGCCACAGAGGTCGTCAGAGCTCATGCAGGACATATACCATCATCTACGTTCTTATATCTGTTATTAATGAGATTGTGCAGTATTATTTTTGTATTTGATTCCAATTACCTAAAAACAATCAATAACAAATATCATGTATAAATTATTATGCAAACTGAATGACAAATATGCACCAGTAAAACAAAACACAATGTGCATGTTGCGATAAGCTTTAGAGTAGGAGCAGTTGTCACACCACCGTGGGATTTAAGACATCTCAGACTGCCTAGACAGCATCAGAGCGGTGGGGCCGTCACTCCAGCGTCCTATTAGCTCTGTTACAGCCTAGAAATGGCGAAATATTCTCTTATCTTACTTAGTACACATACACAGACTGTTGGTTTGTATTGTGGAATTTGAAATCACTCGGTGGGTTTTCAATTTCAGATGTTGCATTTTGGTCAAACTATGATGTTAGAAGACACTTACCGGAAAATGTCAATGTAACGATTTTTGTAGGTTTATTATGTCCTTACCTGAAACAAACAAAAACACAACCATAAATTATTATGCTACAAATATGATATTATAGAAAAATGCAGCTATTAGAAATTTCGTGTGGTTATTTTCCACGACCGACTGACTCCGTCCCTATGTAGACCCTCCAAAAGTATCCCCTATCCGAAGTAAATTTATAGAATCCCATCGTAACTCCGTGCAAAGTTAGTGTACGGTTGGCGCATAAAGCAGTCTGCAATGCTATCAAAGTGCCCTGACGCGGAGCCAGGACCGGGCCCCCTGGCGACCAGCCAAGACCCTCAAGTGGTCACGTGACGCCATAAGTAGCCATCGGCGGAGAAATATCGAGCAGCCAAAACTGATAGTATTGTTACATAATATGAGTTTGGATGTATTGAGAATTATGCTCCCACTAGTTGTTGTTGTTCGATTTTCGGTAAATTTTCAATGATTACCGGGTTTTCATAGAAATTGGAATCTAATCGCTTTAGGAAATCTTATTGTTACAGCTTTTCGCCTCATTTCTGTAGCAAAAGCTGATGATTTTAGAGTACTCACTCAACACTTGGATGTGTCAGTGATTGATAAGTCTCTATTTTCAAGTAATTGTAACTGGATAAGAATGCCCTTCACTATAATACTGTCTAAGAAAATTCTCCAATTTATATTCCAGCTCCAGCAGAGATTCAAAATTTTGAACGATCTTCACTTCAAGAAGATTTCGATCCAGCCCACTCAGCAGGTCCTCGAAGTATGCGACGGCGCGATGTTGATATTTCGAGTAAACTCCGGCACTCTCCAGCACCCTTCAGGAGTCCTCCAGCCACTTGAAACAGCTCAAGATTCCTCAGAGACTGCACGGTTGCAGTCGAATACAGCCTGACAGAGATTGCTCGAAAGACAACCGACGTTCAAAGGCTACAGGCAGCTGAGTTAACAGCAAATTCGGTTTATGCAGAACAGTTACAGAAACAGCAGTGTCAGAAACATAAATTACTTCCAAGCTTCGGGATCTCATCCATATGTCAAAATGCACGTTCAGAACTTAAGATGTCATCAAAATTGAGGCACTACTACCATGAGAATTTATTCAGTTTTTCCTCCAAAGATCGCAGAAGCCGTTGCGTTTCTATTCGGATTTCGGTCACGCACGCAACGCGTATAATGTAAACAAAGGAAAATTGAATTATTTGATGCCCCGACTCGATCGCGTGAGAACTGCACGGACTTTCTTGTGACCCCGATCTATAGGATAATAATCCGGGGTCAAGAGTCCGATGAGTTTCTCTCACAACAAAAAGTAAAGCTAAATCGATAGTGTTAAAGAAACCGATGCAATTACGTCCGTGCAAACGGGATATTTAATTAGCTTCCATGTTAGCGTCTGCATCACAAAGCGGGTAACTACTGTGTACTTAGTTTGTGCTTGTAGTTTGTTTTACGAAAGTCCTGTAACACAATGAAATAGTAAGATTAAATAGAACTAGCGGAAAAGAGAGGGGTAATTTAGTATGATTTGTACCTTGAATACACCATTTGATCGACCTTTACATGTTGTGATATGCCATTAATAGGTGCAGGTCGTATATTAATTTTATTATTTGGTTTTAGCAAATATTATAAAAACATATAGGTACAGGCACATACCTTGCTTCTGGCCGCGCACTAGGATACCCTGGATCTGGGTCTTTTTTACCCCCAGCCGGGGATCGAACCAGGGACCAAATAATATATGTTGAACAAACATTTATCTTACGACAGTCTACGAGTTGCATGACTAATGCCAGTCACGATTCCTTTCACTTATTTCTTTGCTTTGCACGTTTGCTTTGCAATCTGGAATCCATACGTGTGGATTAAAGTCAGTCGGCTGTCAATTTATCATCATTATGTATCGTCATTAATAATATTGCATGATTCGCAATTCACTGAATCCACAAAAAGTCTCAATTCTTGGAACAGTTGGGTAATCTAAACCTGATGTTCTAGCTATTCTCTTCATAAACTAAACTCAAACCAATATCCCTGTCCTGATTGCTTTCCAATTATCAATGTGTACGTCTAGACGCGCCTACTTATCTATAATGTACAAACAAATCTGTTTCTGTTAGTCGTTTTCGTTTAGTCTGATATTGATATTGGCCAGGCGGTTAAAATCTGAAGCCATATAGTATCTCCACTCCATAGAGCAAGAAGTTACATTATAATAGAACTTAGTTGCTTCCATAGACAATAGAAACGTAACTCTAGAAGTATGTACGCACATTCAACATGTTTAAAAGGGAAATGTGTCGCACATCCCGTGCAATCCCGGTGCAGGCATAGTGATAAGTTGATGACGTCACATGACCCCCGGACGCAGCTGCTACGGAGGGGAAGCGAGGGGGGGGGGGAGCCTGGGAAGCTAAGGCCGTCTAATCTCACTGACGTCGGCGCTTCGATGATATTGGCGGCTTTTGTATCGTCCACGATGAACAAGAGTAAACCTTAGGCTATGTTCTGCTTGCTTAGCCAGTGAGCGGCCGACTGTTTGGTTTCCATAATAGACGACACATCGCTAGTTAGCGGGTTTTCTATTCCTCTTTGCTCAGTCTGTCGCACAGAGATCAAAGTCTTAAAAGCGGCATTGGTAGTTTGACAGTACTTTTGGAATAAGTATCCCGTGGGATACATGGAAAACCTTGTTATCCGCGGTGCTCAGAGTCTACAGAGTACGTGACATATCAAAGGTGAGAGATATTGGTAACGGATCAAACCAGAGCGATGAGGATTGCTTCACTCTGCGGGGAAATCAAACCCTTTCTTTGCTTTTATCAAAACGGATAAACGTACCTTCTCACTGGTATCTCACACTTGATTGGTCGACAGAGTGAGTAAATGACAAAAATAAAATAATCGGCAATGTGGCTGGCCGCCATGACAATTTGACTTTTTATAGCCATTTTTTTATGGCTATTGAGAGGGTTAATTCTCGATAGCGCCGCAATATACGTAACTGAATGTCAGTCATTCAAGTGATTGTAGTGGAGATATAAGGTTAAACAAAAGATATGGCTACACCTAGGCTAGTATATTTTACTTACTTTCATAGTGTCATGTCCTATGGTATCTTGTTGTGTGGGAAAGCATGTTAAATGGGCATGCACAGCACAAAGCTTTTCAATGAGTTGCTCTGAATGAAGAGTTGTGTACGGAGCAAACTAAAAAATCATTATACGAGACAATTTCAGTCCATGATGGTAAATTGGTTAGTGATATTTGTATCCTCCAGCCTCAGGTGGAATCGTGGCAAATCTACGCTGAGCCGCTTGCACGCAAACGAACAAGTTGGATGCCTACTAGGAGCATACTCGTAAAGCTGCTCAAAAGCTGCCGACAACTTTAGAAACGCTTAGTGCCGTGAACCAAAAGAACTTTGGTTGTGGATGTGAGCGATATGGAAGTTTATTTCCAGTGCGATTCGGGTTCTCCTGGCTGAGCCTGAATAGTGCAGGGAAAAAAAATCGGTCAAGTACGAGTCGGATTCGCACACGAAGGGTTCTGTGAGATCCTACAAGAAACAACGCAATAAAAACAAGTGTATTCTATAGCGACCTTGTTATTTTTTTAAATATCTTGTAGTTCATACCGCGGCAAAAGAAACGCACATTCTGTAATTACCATACCATGGTGTCCATGGCTCACAGTAAAATCGAATATCGATAACTGTAAAACACAAGGGGTTATTTTTAGTCCGTATACCACACGAGCTGATGCCCGTTCAATATGTGGGGACCCGGACATAGCAGGGAGGTCCGACTCCTGGGCATGGGTATTTCCATTTTTACCCCTCCAAAAAAAAAACACATGTAAAAATGTCGAGTTTCCTATTACGGTTACGGTTATTACGGTTCATGAGTTACAACACGCTGACGGACAGGCGGACAGACGGACTGGCGGACGGACATCGGAGGCTTAGTAAAAAGGTCCCGTTTGGCACCCTTGCCAAGAAATATTGGTGGCAACGCAATTGTATCTAGAATGTAGAATGTACATGGATATCGTGATATCCACTGTAGACTACATCAGAAAAAAATTATTGACACATTCGTTCAGGTTAGGTTAGGTTAGGTTAGAAAAAAGGTACTGAAAAGGTTTTTGGTCTCCGAAAATAAATAACACTTCCAGAGCTTACAGATCCATAATATTCAATTCAAATTTAATTCAAATAAGTTATTTCGCAAAGCTTACATACTAATTACAGTAGTTGATGGGGTATCCTTTAAAGTATAAAGTACCTGTGCCAGGATACCCCGCTCTTCCATATAATACATTTAAAATAGTTTGCGACAATTTTAGACTATGTAGGTTATTTACATTTAGACTAGAAAAGAAAATACAATTTCTTAAATTAATAACAGATTCGTTACAGGTACGTTACATTTAATCTAGGAACTTTATTATAAAACCTAACATAACATTTTTAAATTATACTAAATTAAACTTTACTAGCTAGCTATAAGACGTAGATTAGGTATATAAATAAATAAATAAATAAATAATAATGGTAATAATCATGAGTTAAATATGCTTAATGTAGGGCTAAAATATTAATGTCTGATATGCACACAGACGTAAAGGAATTGCAAACAAAAAATATATCATCGAAAAAAATATTGATAATATCCCGAAATGCAAAAGGCTGCCGAGGAAGCTGGAATACATTAACATCTGAAAACTGGTAAAATAAAAGACATTTTAATTCGTCTACAAAATCAGTTCGGTGACAGATTAGGTGACATCGAAACTTTCAGCAAATTGAAGATTTTTGCAAGCCCCTTTTCTGAATCACTATATTGAGGATGTACAAATGAACAATACAAATGAATGAGATTGATCTGCAATACTCTTAAAAACTCTTTCCTTGAAATGAATGATCTGCTAATGTTTTATCGCAGCTTGCTACTTAATTTTGAGAATAAACTTTTTCAATCCTCAATTACAGAAAAATAAACATGTTCTCGTCTCACTGATGAGCATTTGATAGCCATTCTATGAAATGAATTATATGAAAATTATATGAAGCCATCCACAAACATTAAAGCTAACGTACGACAAATAGCCGCCCAAGTACTTCGAAAGTTCTAATTTTATAAAATTTTGCTATCCTCATTTTCCATCGCCTTTCATTGCGCCTTTGTACCTATACATATATAGTTCTACTTACCTATTTTGGATAGATTGTTTTTTTATTATCACCTAAAAATACCTATATAGATAGACCACCTCTCATCAAAGTTATGTACAAGTGCGGCTAGCCTCTGCCTTAGTTCGCCTCCATTATGTGCCCTTGCCCAATAGGAAACCGGGAAGTGGGTCAAATTTGACCCGAAAGATTTGACTCGAACACACAACATACATGCATACGTACATTACAAGTTAGATAAAAGCTTTTAAAAAGGGGTGCATTCCGAATTCACTTAACTATCATGACGAAAACGCGATTGGGTACGCTAGGTTCTAAACAACTGGTGAAGATGATGAGGTACCCTGACTGTGAGGTAGGTTGTTCGATGTCCAGTTAAATTAGAATCTTCATGTCCACATTTTGATTACACAAAACTTTTGATTCCATTAAATCATCATCATTATCACAGCCTGTCGAGGAAGCTACTGTTGAGGACAGGCCTCCTCCCGTAGACGCCAGTCAACGCAGCCCGTGCAACCTGCGTCCATATTTTCTGCTACCTACCCTATACGATAAAACCCTTTATCTCAATTAAAAACTAAGCGAAAATAAAAGTGCTTTCTATCGCCATTGTATGAGCACTTGTTTCTTTTATACCCGTATTTATTCGCGAAAGTAAATCTTTATCTTGCACCGGAAAGTATGTACGTGTATGTAATGGTAATGGTTCATTGTTTTTGCGGTAAGTGGTTAGTGGGTGATTGTTTCAAATTGTTAGCTACTTAAGTGGTTGGAGTGAAAGGTAGTGCAGCCTGGATTACGAATAGGTACACACTAGTTTTGTTCTATAACAATGAAACCATTTCTGATACTGGATATGCATCTCTATCGGTAGCGCTAAAGCTGGTGCTAATAGAGTAGTGGTATTATCTCTGGATTGCTGTTTTGAAACCTGAAATTACTTAATTAAGATGAGATTTTAGTAGTGCATGCAGTCATCATGATTTCGACGTTATACATAATTGGTCGATCTAATGTTTACCCAGCTAGACAATTCTGTTTAACTAAGCATGGTGTGAAATCAGTGAAAAAAGGTAGGTGTCGCATCAAGGTTGCCCGTTGTGGTGATCACGGGCACTAATGGATTCAATTAACTTCAATGCGACTTTATTAGTCAACTGATATTTTTAGACACTTACTGCTAACTGCTGCTAATGTTGATAACAAACCATTTGCATGCACAATAGGTGCCTCAGTTTATCATGGATATGTGAGCATTGCGTCAGTGGCGCGTTGAAGAGATGAATGAGTATAAAGCATTCGCTGAAAGCGATCATATTTTGCTTTCACGACCTTTGAATAGAAACCGTTGAGGTGCAATCTGCGACCGCTTCCGACCGTGAGCGCTTCAATCGAGGAACCGAATCCCCAATCTGGATGCGGGTGGACCAGTCGGCCGATCAATCCGGTGCACCTCCGAACTGTTCCTTACTACTGGTGCACTAATCTTACGTCTAGTTTGGTACGTTTGTCGCGTCTAGACGCCGTCGCAGCAAACATCTATCGGACGTCGTAAATTGTGCGACGGCGGGGCGCCTGCATCTTTATAGGGTTTCAGCTGATTCTAGTACCTATCCAGCTAATTCTGATTTCCGGCTGATTACTTCCAACGAATTCCTGCTAATAACCCTATACACAAAGGTTTAATAATGCGAACAGTGGCGTAATGTTTAAATTCTCTGTCCGTGCTATGCCAATTAAGTTTCTCGAAATATTGTGACGCAATTGGTCTGTGATTTCTAAGCTGTAGTCCTCGCGGTCAATTAATTTAATAGGTCGGCCCAATACAGCCTAATTCAACATTATAAACGCTTACAACACAACGTTCTCGTAATTTTCCTCGCGCGTTCCTTAAACAGTAAAATAGTACTCGCAAGCACCAAACGTTGATACATTTTTGGTATAATCTTTTGTGCACCAATACTGTCTGAGATGGGGGGGTCTATTCTGTGGGGTGGTGGGAAGACTACTATGATGCCATTGCCAGTCTCATCACGTCCCCCTCTGATACGTTCAGGTAAAGCATATATACAATACTTAAGATAGCCTACGAGCTTTTATTCACTTAAGATTGCCAACCGTTAAGGAGCATTTATAGTTTAAGGATTTTTGTGAGAATTTTCAGAGATAATATAGACGTTGTACATAGAGTTGTAACTAGAGGTTGTACGTTATATCACAAATTGATACAACCGCTGCATCAACGAATCGAAAACGCGAACTCCAAAACAAGAAAGAGCCAAATCTGCGACACAATATTAAATAGCATTTACTGACCTTGCATTTGACAGTGTTCTCCTCAGAGGCAATGCCAAATGTGGTTGCATTATGAGCCTTATTGCCTATTTGGTGCACGTTCATAGAGCACTCAATATGCAAATACCGACAGCATGGCTCTAGCCACTAGGATAGGATACGAGTATTCACTGAAATACTGTAGCTAGACTGCCCGAGTATTGTGCACGATTTTATTTTACTGAGGAGCCGTTTGATTTACGGAAACATAAACATAACGTACACAAACATATCGTTAAGCATTTTCCCATGCGGTGTGGCAGAGACACTTCTGTGTCCACGTTTAACCAGTTATCCAATAATTTAATTACTATAGGTACTTAATATAAGTTTTACTCCTACATTATTCGATTATTGATTTCAGTACTTTGATCGAAGTCGTCTTAATTTTAACTATTTTATAATATTACCAAATATGTATGAGAATTACGATGAGTAATCCTTAACCACAAAGGCTTCAACAAAAGTTTTAGTTTAGCACCGCCATGTTGTTTTGTTTGGTGAGTTTCCACTTCCCGGGTGGAGTTCTAATGAGTGTGGAGTACATGAGTATATGAGTATGTAGCATGCATGGCGCGAATTAACATTTCACATTTCAGCAGGAGATCTTACCTTTACAAACCACCAACGTTTGAAATAAAAATTAACCAGTGTGAATAGTTGCCATATAATAAACGTTGTATGATGGTTGTGCTGTTGGAAACTGAACCGATCCTAAAAAAATATAATTAATTTCATAGGTACGCCATAAAATCTGTAATTTATCAAGGTACATACAAAGGGTATCGCTTAAAGATTTGGCCGCAAATCCACGCAACCTACTTAATTTTCATTCATCCGTTTTAAGTCGACTTTAAAGAGAAAGTAACTCAAACTTAAGAAATAATGTTTAACAGATACGCCAAACCGATTCAAACGTAGGTACAAAATAAAAAAGAGTGTGCTTTAGACCACACAACTGAAGTAAAACTTCTTTAACTCTAATGCTTCAAAAATACATAACCTGCACTGTGTCTGGCTATGAGAGGAAGAGAGAAAGAAAATATGCACGCGCACCTCTCGTTCGCCTCGCCCGATCACACTTTTCGTAACGCTCTCGTTACGCATTGCCAGCTTACTCCCCAAGTCAAGCGTGCGTATAGAAGTTTTACTTCAAAAAATTATGTGTAGATTTTTCTGTAAGGTCGGTGCCAGTACTTGAGAAAGTACTATATAGAAAGTACCTATATGTAGTATTTGTAATATAATTTTCTATTGCATAGGCACCTGCCTGTTTAGGCAGATTTCCCGTCACAGCTCAACTTTAGACCATATTAAATATTAAATGTAATTTACTATATTTAGCCCGCAGACTTCAACAAAACTTATCTAGATAGTATATATACTGGCACTTTTGTTCATTTAGTTGGTGTTTAGATCTTGTCTATATCCAGTATACTTTCTCTTCCCTTGACAAAGAGTTACAGATGTATGCAAGAAAGCAATCTAGATCAGACGGACCATGGACGCATCTTTTCGCAACTCGTTAGTAACTTTTAAAACTTTTCCAATAAATGTTTGTGCCGTAATTGATACACATTTTGAATGTTATTTCGTCGAAAAGAAATACACTTCACGATAGATGGTTTTAGATTTAGTTTAAGAAAACGGAAGTATCATCCCGTTCTCTACAACCTCTTACTGAAGTAGCTTAGTGGTCAAAGCGGTTAATATCAATTGGGGCAGAACCACGGCAGTCGAATCATGGACTCACTCTAAGGATCGACACGACAAGTAGAACAGTTAAAAGGTGTGAATACTTATCTTAAGGTAGCGATGGGATGACATACGGACAAAAAGAGCGTCGAAAAGGAAATTGTTTTATACCTAGTACCACGGAGTACCCGGAAACGTAGTTTACGTCGAATCACATTGCAGTTAGACGTACCGTGAGTTAGCATGATTAGCATCTTTCTGAACCGGAGAGAGTGGTGCTAACTGCTGCCGACAATGGCCGGCTACCGACGTTCTACATCTCAGGTCATCGCTGCAACCTTTCACCACTTAGCTAACCCACCTGAACTATGCCCCTCACTATCAATCTGATGACTAGAAGCCAAGAAGATATTTACGATCATGTAAACAAACTTGACAGACAGCCGCTTGCGCAGGGTTCAAAACAACTTCGGACTTCCACGAAGGGTTTTTATAGAAAAAGCAAAAAATAACCTAGTATTTTGTATGTGGACCCCCTTTAATTTTTAGTGTTCCTTACCTCAATAGGATTAAAATAAACCCTTTAAGATCACTCGCGCGTCCGTCCGTCCATCTGTCACAGGCACTTTTTTCAGGAACTATAAGAGACAATCTTGAAATGCAAAAATACTTATCCTGTTAACCGCAAAATAATTCAAGTCTATTACGAAAAAAAATTGCCTACAAAAAAGTGGAGGGGGTAGAATGACAAAAGGAAAAAAAAATATTCACCGCAATAAGTTATATATCGTTAAAAAAGATTTTTTGCAATATCCCGTTTAGCATCTTTCGGGTACGGAACCCAAAAAAAGCGAGTTTTGCAAATGGAATTTATGGCTAGACTGAGGCAGAGCAGAGTTTCGTCCCATTTATATTTTCCCTATCCTCTCCAAAGTTCTCGAATCCGCTCACCCAGCTCTCTTGCAACCTCTCCAGAAACCTTTTGATCAATCCATATCAATCCAGATTCCAGCCTGGTCACAACACCGTGGCCGCCTAACTTAAAGTCACGGATGGCAAACAGGTTGCCATTGATAATTAACAGCTTTCTGTGCAAGCACTGCTCGACTTCAGTAGCGCCTTCAACTTAAACGATTTTTTATTTCTTTTTGAGATACTGCAGTCCTTAACCGTCTCATCCCACACGGCTAGATGGTTCAACTCTTACCTAAGAGATCGGCAACAGCGCACAAGGTCCGAGGAGACATTAACCGAGTGGTGCGATCTTACTGCGGGGGTTCCTCAGGGTGGTATTCTTTCCCCTCTTTTGTACTCAGTCTTCATCAACTCCATTGCTGATGTTATCTCGTTTATTAATTATTCATATCATCTCTATGCTGATGATCTTCAGATCTACCGTCATTTTCTCTTAAGTAACGTGACTTCGGCAATAGATGCGCTAAACGCTGACCTCGAGAACATCAGAATATAGGCACTGTCCTTTGGACTGGTCCGTAACCCCAGCAAGTCCCAGAGCATGATTCTGGGTTCCAGGTACTTGTTAAATCAACTACAGCAATTGCCCATGCACCTGTTGTATATAACGGTACTATTATCGCTTACAGTGACGAGGCCAAAAGCCTGGGGGTCATGTTCAATAGCCACCTGTCCAGGTCAAAACATGCCAGTAAGTAAGCGTGTCTTCCCCACTTTTCACTCACTAAGAAGACCCCAACAGACTCCAGCCATGTCAAACAAAATTACCCTCGCTCAATCCCTTATCTTCCGCTGATTCAAAATATCGATACTCAGTTCATCTTCGGAATGCAAAAGTTCAACCACGTCTCACAGTATCGCAGGGAGTTAAAATGACCACCCATTCGTCTTCGTTGGGATACTCACATCCTCATTATCCTGTACGTACAGCATCTTAACCCCTAGGTGCCTAGCGGCGTCCAGAGGAACGTCATTTTGCCGTTATAGGTTTTGAATTTTATTACCATGGCATTCAATTTAAAACCTATAACGGCAAGGTTCAAATCACGATGCCTCATAACCAGGCCCAGGTCTCCAGCGGTTAACAAACCCCCGAGAAGTAGGGATAATTTCTGGATGAACGCTTCGACTTCCTTCCCTTGACTAGACCTCGTAGATCCAACATGGCCTCCATGGACTCTACTCCACGCCACAATACCATCGCTTACGAACATGGTTCCGAATGAAGGAAATAACCCTGCGCCATCAGGGATAGTCCATCTCTCTTTATCTTCCACAATTATCTAAAGGAGCAATATGTTTCTCTTTCGAAAACTTAGGGATTTAATATGTATTATTGTTTATTTATAAAAGGTATACTTATCACGATATAATTGTAATTCTATTATCTGTTATTCAGTTTAGAAAAAAAGACGTATTTTTTAATATTTACTCGTGAAACTGCACATTGGAATATCTGCATTGCTATTAAAATTATGCTTAGTTAGAGATAAGGTTGCCTTTGTAAAGGTCTTTTCTATAAGCTTGTAACGTGAAATAAATAAATACAAATATACGAAAACAAATTCCATGCAAATTGGGATGGTTCTCATGGAATCTTTTTATATCTCCTAACCTAACGTATCTTGTGGGCAAATTAAGGTTTAATATGAAAGGCTGTAACGCGTGGACGGCCTATTAAGAAAATTGGGTGATTCAGCTTAAAACGTTTAAGCACAAAAGATTGTCACCAACCCACCCACGTGGGGACGAGCCTTTACAAAGGACAAACCTGCTGAGGGTTAATACAACGAATAATAACACCACAGGTGCGCAAATTTCACGATCTACTGAAACGTCGGCGAAATTCAATTAACCTAAAATGGCGTTTATGTAAATGAGCCGCCTTAAATAGGATTGAAAACAAAGGCTTCCTTGTTTGACTCTGCGACTTCACTTTAATTATGTGGCTTCATAGTAAATATCTTTAATCAATGCTTTTGTACATGTAAATGGTTAAAGCAAAGCGCGAAAGAAAAATAATGGTGCTACGTACTATTCAAACCACACTGTCGCCTATTGCCTTAGTAAAGGTAAATGATAGATAGTGGTTATGAAGCAAGTCAATTATGGGAAATATCACTAGGGAAACCTTCATATATCTGTAGGCGCAGCGATAAATTGCTAAGGTTGGGCACAACTTTGCTTCTGCCGAACTGTATTCAAATTCAAATTCATGTTTTTATTATTTTCTGTGATTACTAACATATGTTTAGAAAACGTAATTTTTCGGTCTACTCTAAATTTGACCACTGTGGGAGAGATGTATGGGAAAAGGGGTGACCGACTTGTCTTGGATCAAATATCTCACTGAAAACTACTTTTTCACGCCGATTGCTCGGAAATGTGGCGAAAGATGGTATGTTATGAATGAATTGTCAAACAGGACAACAATAACATTTCTAGCCTGTTCACAGGAGTGAAATAGTTATTTGTCTCTCAAGGGAGCAAAATGATGTATTTACGGCGAGGGGGCTATTTTGAATCCAGAGTGAAGCGAAGGATTCTACGATAGAATCCTGAGCGTAGCGAGTGGTTCCAAGTTAGAATCCTAAGCGTAACGAAGGATCCAAGCGTCAAAATTCATGACGAAACTAATTTTGCAATAAAATGCTCTAAAAATAATGAAATAACTATACTTTTAATTATACTTTCACCACTTTTACAGTAATCGAACAACGAAAACAAAACTTTTTTTATAATGGCGGATTGTGAAGGATTAGGGAAAGGTCACCACAGATAAAATATTCCTGTGCTACTTTTACCAATGTATAAAAATAATCGAATCGAATATTACAATGGTATCGGATATCAATATTCATTATATCACAATAACAGTCATCGATAGTTTTGATTTCAGTAAAACGTATAATTTATTATGTTTTTTTTTTTATTTACAAAAAAAAACATAAAACGTTAAAGATCATCTGGCAGATGTTCTGCCGACCGATCTTTGGCCTCCTCTTGGCCACCACTCTGTCGCCTATCTGGTCCATCTTACGTCTTCTCACCTTGCCAAGTGTCCTGCCCACTTCCTTGGTTCGGCGTCTGATTTCGGTATTACGGATACGGTCTGACAGCCTGATGCCTAGCATGGCACGCTCCACGGCTCTTTGTGCTACCGTGACTTTGTGCACAATCTCCTTCGTGAGCGTCCATATTTCGGCACCGTTTGTGAGAGTGGGCAGTTTACATTGGTTAAATACCGTTGTCTTCAGGCATTGAGGGATGTTAGAGGTCGGAACATCCCTTAGTTTTGCGAAAGCAGCCTATCCTTGCTGGACTCGTCTAGCGATCTCCTTAACCTGGCTCTGTCGACCAAAAGACAAACAATGTCCAAGATACTCCTCAACCACTTCTAGGGGACGGTTATCCAAAGTAATGTCGATACCGTTGCTTGTGGGAGTGTTTGTCATAATCTTTGTCTTGGACATGTTCATCTTGAGGCCGACCCTCAAGGATGCTTCATGCAATTCTGCGAGCATAGTCTGGAGAACAGCAACGTTCTCAGCCACCAGGACCAGATCGTCAGCGAATCTCAGGTGCGAAAGATATAGGCCGTTGATATTGAGGCTTCTTTCGCTCCAGTCTACAGTCTTCAACGCGCCCTCTAGGACATTGGTGAAGAGCTTGGGCGAAAGAGTATCTCCTTGGCGGACTCCGGAACGGGTTTGGTTATTTTGTGCATTTTCACCTGGAGAGTGGCGGACCTGTATAGCTCCCGGAGGTAACGATGGGGGGGAGTTTTATACGGTTCATATTAACTGATACGGTGTGTTAAAGTGCTTGCAGATGCAATTGCAAACATTAAATTTCAAGGGACTTTATGGGACTACATTTTAAACACTATGTATGAAATCGATGAACTTAATCAGAGTAACTATATTGTCTCTGCCAATACTGTCGGTTGGCTTTTGTTGGAGGGGAAAAAAATGGAATTACCCATGCCCAGGAGTCAGACCTCTCTGCTATGTCCATTGAGCGGGCATCAGCTCTTGTAGGGACCGGACTAAAAACAACCCCTGTGTTTTGTAAGTAGCAGTTATCTTTCGAAGTTACTGTGAGCCATAGTGATGTTACTGTGAGCCATGGTGTTACTGTGAGCCATTGGGTTACTGTAAGCCATGGTATTATCGGTACCCGATACTATATCGGTACCCGCTGTATCGGTCATGGTACTGTCGGTTGGCTTCCTGGAGGAAAAGTATGGAGAAGTGAAAAATACAGTTGTAATATAAAGCAAAGGCATCTCTCCGCTTCTTCTATTCTATTCTCTTCTCTCTTCTAAATGAGCAGTCCATCCTAGGCCAGTCGCTTGCAGTGTGTCTGCCAAGTTGCCATCTAGTCAATCCTTGCTAACAGCAGTCCTGCTTGTGATTTGATGACCAGGCATAAGCTGACAGTTGTGCTTGAGTAATTGTATTGCATATTAGTAGGTGCATGCATATTTATGGTACACAATATACAATAATTCAACTAATATTATAAATGTGAAAGTAGCGATGTTAAGATGTTTGGATGTTGTGTGTTTGTGCCTCAATCACGCTAAATCGGCTGAACGGATTTAAATGAAATTTGGCACAGAGTTTATGAGCTATTAACATATAGGATACTTTTCATCAGAATGCACTAGAAGGAGGGTAATGTTTCTCGTTTTAAAATAGACATCAACGCCCTGCCCAAACCCTTAAACCTAGAAAGCTGAAATTTTGCATAGAGGTTCCGTTTATTATAAACGTGGCAAGATAACCAAGATAAAATGGGGGCGCCACTTTCTACCACATGGCAACATAAAGATCACAATTTAAATTAATATGATATTTTTATAATAATAATAATAATACCTTAGACACTATTTAAACACATTGATCTAGCCCCAAACTGGGATTCCCTGTATCTTGGGTACTATATAAGGATGCATAGACTTATATAGATAAATAATATATCTAGATAGATAAACAATCAAATATTTTCCCCCACCGGGACTCGAACCCGGGACCCTTGGCTTCGTAGGCTTGGCTTCGACTCGGCCATTCAGATCGTGCTTTTTTACTTATGTTGGTGTGAAATGGCCATGAATTTTAATGATCCGGACAAAATCAATGACCATATCCTTAACTTGCCCTCCCGACGATATGTCACCATATCGGACTTGACATTTAACGAGTTTCATAGGTTCAGCTCTTCTACTTTTGAATTAAAACCCGTTGATGAACTGACTGTTTTAAAGATTATTAAGTATTTTTCCACTAATGCAGTTGGTACCGATGGCATCTCTTTGGACATGGTTGAGCTGACGATACCGAGTACCCTATGTTGTATTGCAGCGATAATCAATCAATCTATCTGCACCTGCACATTCCCTGACATCTGTATAATCCGCTATTGTTAAACCTATACCTAAAAAGACAGTACTGTAAGGTAGGTTGTATATTGTATACGGGCCTCTTTAGAGTGGGTGTTCACTTGGACACTGTCACGTTATATGTAGTTGTAAAAAGAAAGAGGATTGGATGTGGAAGTCAATATGACACACTTCACCGTAGGCTTCGGCCAGTGACTGAGCTAAATTATAGTGAGGATTAGATTAGTGGCTATCGAGCCAGTTGTGGATCCCTTTTGTAAAAGTGTATATAACTAGAAACCAAATAAAAAAATACAAGCCCATAAATACTTCATCCTTATATTTATCAATTAGGCAGTGACGTCTAGTGCTAGGAGCATCGCATTAGCACCAGGAGCGTTACATTGGTGGAGGCGCCGAACGGGCCGGAGAAATAAGAAGTTTGCTTCAGATGGAAGGTAACGTCATAAGAAGTGACGTAATTGAAGAGGAGAGGAGATCGTCGATCCAGACCTTGCTGAATTGAGGAAGGATCGAATGTGCCTTGGGGAGTATATTTCTGTACTCAAGTTTTTTATTTAGGAATCACCTCGACCTGCCAAACGAGTGAAGAATCAAATAGAAAAATGTTGTGGGAAGATTGTTTTATAGCGGCGGACATTTTGTGAAAAATTTTATGAAATTATTTCATGATGGAGGAGTTGTCAACTTGTTTTTCGGGGGGTCCGCAGGAGTCTTTTGAAGATTTTCTAGAAGACTTAGAGATGCTGCATCGAGGAAGAGATTTATATCGTCGGAGGAATTGAAATCATTATTTACTTCGTATTTGAAAGGTGGAGCCTTGTATTTTTTTAGGGAAATTAGGGGCAGTGCCCAGACATTTGAAGAGGTGGTGAATAAGTTTAATGAGGAGTTTGGAGGCACAGACTTTGCAGAGAAGTTCTACAATCCAAGCAAGAGAAAAGAATTTTAATGAACTCATTCTTAGGCTGTGGCTTAGTAATACGGTTCTATAGATTAATCCTGTTAATATGGTTGACGTTTCCTATATTTGAAAATGATTTTTTTTTTTTCTTTGATCTTTGCCTGCGTTAATTTTTGAAATATTTCCATTCGGTGGAAAGAGTTCACAATGTGTTCACAATCATAAAGCAAAGACAGAGTTGTGTTAATTTTAGGAACGGAGGTATAATAGTTGTCTGATAAGTTTTTCGCTAGTTTTTATATGTCAGAAAGTTTGTCGAATGATAACTATTCGAGAAGCTAAATCTTAGCTAGATTCAGCTGTTTGCCTTCGTATTGTAATTGAGAGTTTTCTAGCGTTAGGTAGGTTAGTGTTAAGCCGCGAATTATTGTATGATGGGATCATAGGGTGTTATAATTTAAGTTTTTTTAAGGTGCATAGCCTACACCTTAATTGTAGTTTGGTTATGTTATTTATTGTTTAATTGAGTAGGTTAAATGGGATGGTCGGACCGATAAGGATTAGGGTACTTGATGTTATTTAAATTTATGCTTGCGGCATATTTACTGTCTTTTAGATTTCATGCATAGCAAACTAACTTAAAGTTAACATTTAATGTTTTTTAGATTTTAGACTTTGAGATAGGGTTGTCATTTTAGATTTTAGACTTTGAGTTAGGGTTGCCACTTTGAAAAAAAAAATCCATTGGATTTTTTTTTTTAAGGGAGGGGGGAATGATTGTAAGATAGGTTGTATATTGTATACGGGCCTCTTTAGAGTGGGTGTTCACTTGGACACTGTCACGTTATATGTAGTTGTAAAAAGAAAGAGGATTGGATGTGGAAGTCAATGTGACACACTTCACCGTAGGCTTCGGCCAGTGACTGAGCTAAATTATAGTGAGGATTAGAGTAATGGCTATCGAGCCAGTTGTGGATCCCTTTTATAAAAGTGTATATAACTAGAAACCAAATAAAAAAATACAAGCCCATAAATATTTCATCTTTATATTTATCAATTAGGCAGTGACGTCTAGTGCTAGGAGCATCGCATTAGCACCAGGAGCGTTACAGTACCGACCGATATAAAGGACCTCAGGCCAATCAGCCTCCTATGTTTTATGTCTAAAATCTTAGAGAGAGTTGTATGTTCACAATTAACTGAATTTTTGAAAATAAACAATGTAACACCGATAAAGCAGTCTGGATTTCGTAGAGAGAGAACAGCAACTGCTCTGCTACACGTGAAATATGATAGATATCTTGTCAGCACACGATAAGGGATAGGTAACGTTGCTTGTCTTTTAGATTTTTCTCGCACGTTTGACACAATTGACTCTCCCTTACTTCTTTCGAATCTTGCGTGCTATGGCTTTAACGACAAAACGATAAAGTGGTTCGCGAGTTACTTTTCTTCTCGGACGCAGCATGTTGGCTTGACAAATTCTTCTGGACTATCGGAATATTCTCAAGATATCGCAGTGAAAGTCTATTCTTGGGCCCGTGCTCTTCATACTGTATATTGCGAAAACTGCATTAAAAACTGCAATTTTCATCTATATGCAGACCATGTACAGATTTACAAGGCTTTTCACCCTCGGGATACCCTAGATGCTGTGGAATTGTTAAATAACGACTTAGCACGTGTAGCTGATTGGACTGAGCATTGCGGTTTAGTTCTTAATCCCTATAAGTCTAAGTAACTTATATGTAGTACGAAGGGCTGATAGATAAAACTATTAAATGAAACCCCGTTGTAATGCTCGGAAGGGAGCGTCTTTGGCGTGTTACCGAGGCCCGCAATCTCGGTCTTCTCATGGACAAGCTACGTTTCGAACAGCATATAATCAATACGGTTAAAAATTGCTTTTACAGGCTAAAAGTCCTTTACCAGGTACGAAATTATCTCAGTGTAGATGTTAGGATAAAAAATATGCGAGACTCTGATCCTGTCCAAGCTAAACTACGTCGACAGCGTGATTAGCGGGTGTCTACTAGCACGCTCGAAAGCCCTTATCCAACGTGTTCAGAATGCCTTCTTCTGTTTCCCTATCCCACCAAGAGCTGATGTCACTCATTTTCTTAATGAGCACAGGTTGCTAAGATGGAAGCGCGGCGATCTTTGCATTTTGCCTCATTACTTTTTGGTGTCGCCCAATCTCAGCAGCCTCAATACCTCTATGAGAAATTATCTTTAGATGCGGTCCGACTCATCTACTCACGGCCGGGAAGGACAGCAGCGTTTCGTGGTAGTTTCCGCTACTCAGCTACGAGATGTTGGAACAAAATTCCTCCACCCATTAGGAATGCCAAATCACTATGCACTTTTAAATTTTAATTTAGAAACCATCTATTAAGTATCCAACTCTAAAATTCTTCAACACCTCCCTAAAATCCATATCTTAAATATAAATACTCCTACTCCTACTAAATACTTCTCGCCATTTTATGTATGTAATATAACGTATAAATGTTTAATTCGTTAACACATCACATCACAACACACACATGAATCACAGAAGCTGGAAATGTAGACACAGCTCGACACCACTTGCTGCTCCTACCTACCTGTTTGAGCCCTGGGTGCCACGGAAGACCAGCGTTGCGATATCTCCCAGATGCCGTTACATATGCTAAGTGGTGTTGTTTTGTGGGCTGACATGACAGCACCATTTATTGTAAAATATGATTTCAAATCAAATATAGTGTCAAACCATTGTTAGATTTAAGTTTTTTTGTTTTTTTTTAAATTTTATGCATATTTTTCATTTTTTAGTTTAAGTCTGTTTGTTTTGTTTTTTTTTTGCTGTGTATGATTTTGGTGCTGTTGAGTTAGTTTCCATGTAACGTACTACCTCTTTGACCATATTGTCTACTGGCGGATTAGCCAGATAAAAAGTACAACTATAGAAATTCGGAAATTCGGGTCTGGAATCTCGTCTGGCAGCTGATTGTTTTTTTTGAGGCAGATGTTGTTTGAGCTCTGAAACGTGAGGTTGTATCTTCTGCATCAATAATTTTTAAGTCACGCCTTTAAATGCGGCGATGGGCTAGTCCCTTTAGTACTGTTATTCCTTTTAGTGCTGTAATGGAGCTGAATGTTTAGTTGCTGTAAAGTGCAGTAGTTGATATGAAACTTCCCTACTATCCCCAATCCATGGGTAAGCATTGGTTCGTAGTTAGTCTTTCTTATTTTCGTGTATTTTATACTCTCTATGTATTTCCCTTTTCTATACAGTGTCTATTGGACTGCGGCACTCTTAGATCCTAATTACCCTAGGGCCCTCGTCGGAAGTCTCCGTGTGGGGAGCCGTCGCCTGATAGCTGGGCGCTGTAGCGCTTTTGTATTCCTATCATTCACACTGGTCTCTTTCCAGGGTTCCACGCCGAGGAGTAATATCCTTCCGGCGCTAACCGCATAATCACTTGTTGACGTCTGGAGAAGTGGACCAGTTGGATTGAGTCTACCAAGGAGCTGAAGTCTACAAATTCCCGGCGAGTCCCTATCCAGCGTTTCAACTATATCACCAATATTCAACTCACGACCCTGTGATTAATAAACGTATCTTGAGCCTGCCAACAATCTCTTTTGGTCAGGTTAGAGTCTCACTGTTTCATCCAATAATTTAATTTTCTTTATTTCTTTCTTTCTAACTACAAAGAAATAAACTGTTAAACACTTGTTAACGGTCAAAAAAATATGGGTTTTGACGTTTGTTGTGAGGTTAAACTACGTGTGACATTTTTTGTAGTAACAGGGAATAAGTTAGACCTTAACGTGTCAATGTAAAGTAGGTATACAAAATATAATCTACACACAACAATCCACCTTTCTCATTGGATCTTGGTTTGCTGGAAGATATCTTATTAGAGATAAGCTCGCCTGTACACTATTTTGTGCACTCCTTGTTTTTTTTAATGAGTGTGCAATAAGACATGTTCTTGGCCAAAGGTTACTGGCCGGAGGGCATCGTTTTCCGACGCTACAGAGAAGCGAGACCTAATAAGAAAGTTTCTAGCTATTAGATAATATTTTGTGTTTATTTAATAAATTATGTATATTTAGTTTTAAGGTATTTATAGATATGGGTTTTCGTAACATGAAATAATGATTATAATTATTATTATTAAAAATATATATGTCACCGTAAGATTGTCAAAACCGTTAGTTTATAATAATACAAACGTAAGAAAACACAGAAGATTATAAACTAACGGTTTTGACAATCTTACGGAGACATTTAATTAGCTGACTATATTTTGGGGAAAGATAGTACCCATCATTATGAACAACTTTCCCCAAGAAACATATAGTCACAAATGGAAAAAAAAAATTGTCCCTCAGTACATTGACCCGATCAGCTGATTACAAGTTACTATGGGGACCCAATTTTTTTTAATGTCCACGTGCTTATAATTTCTTATATATCTCGCCGCCATTGGGTTATACAAAGATGTGTTTGTATATGTGAGTGTTTGTATGCGTTGTCTGTGTGTGGGAGTATGTGTGTGAGTGAGGGTGTGTGTGTGTGTGTGTGTGTGTGTGCGTGTGTGGCATATAAATAATAAATTATTTAATAAATAAGAATTTACCTGGAAATGAAAGTTTCAATACCTACCTAATAAATATGATGTTTCTGTTTTAGATTAAAACTATTAATTAAAATAGATATAGATCTAACCACCAAGAAAAAACGAGATGTACATAGGTAGTTCTATGAGCTCGTAGTCCTATATCAGACCACTTCACGTCGGTATCTTCTTGTTCTTCTTCTAGTGCCTCTCCACATTCAGTCAGTACAGTATTTATCTGCCCTCTTCCTCTAGCTAGCCTATGAAATGGTCCATCATTATAAATTTTTCCGATAGATCTGAAATTAATAAGACAAAGACTTTAAATGGGATTTATTCGTGTGTGGTGTATTCGTGGGTGGTATTTACTGCGCTCATTTGGAAAGAAAATCTCATCGAATAAAATGAGCCCACCCGAATATACATCGAAACAATCATATTGTTGCGGTTGGAGTATGACCGGCTAGGGTTAGCTGATATAATAGTAAGAGAGATATGACAGTTACTATACCGGAAGTAAACATAACCTATACCAATTAGGAAACATCCTTATAAAAAGTGACCATACTGAATAATTCGTTTATATCTATTTGTAGCAATTCAAATATCTTTGAATACATACCATAATTACATAAGAAGCATCCAAATGTGATGTTCAGTTCACCACGATGCGGTTTGTCCTGCTAGAAGCGCTTCTGGAAAGACGGGTTGTTTGTGCGAAAGGTCCTGCCGGAAGCGACCTGAAGTCCTGCTGGTAGTACGTGTTTTGTATGAAAATTGAGTGCCCCTTCTGGCAGTACGATGACCATACCCCGAATGGCCACGGCTCTAAAACAATTGGTCTGTGATTTAAAAATAAAACTATTGAGTATACTGTATAATCAAATAATTCATTACGAAACTTTAAAACTATTTAATGCAGTTAGAAGAATTATAAAGAGGAAATATAAATTTGTCACTTTGGTGCTAGCTCTTTTATTTAGTGTTAATCAGTCTTCATAACGTACGTTGGGTTATCCAAATTTTTGCATTTTTCCTACAAATCACGGCGCCTAATATATTGCACTAATCAAAATTGTCGCCAAAATGTTGACGACTCAATGAATTGTCGATGCCTGGCGCGTCGATCGAAACATGTCGCCCAGGCGCGAACGCGCTGCTCACGTCTGTACTCGTGTGCCATCGCTTGCTGACTGATGGTCTGATGTGTGTGATGTCGCCCAGGCGCGAACGCGCTGCTCCTGTCTGTACTCGTGCGCCATCGCTTGCTGACTGCTGCTCCTGTCTGTACTCGTGCGCCATCGCTTGCTGACTGATGTGATAAGGCCGTTGTCGCTTAGCAACAGTTTTTTCTTATCCACAAAAGAGAAAGAAATACTGTATTTTCATGCAAATTTGAGCCCTGTACTATAAAAGATTAAAGAACTGTCATCGAGTTAATTTCGGGACATTAAAATAATGTCATCGTGGGTAAACCTTCGTATATCTACAGGCTGTTACAGACAGTTGTAGTCAAATTTTAAGGGATTGTTGGGGAGATCATTCTGAGCAACTTTCTCTATGAAACCGATTTGACCAGAGCAACTTTTTGTTTCAATTCTCCGTACAAATCGGCTATGACCGCCCGGGAAAAATATTATGGAAAAATGAAAAATTAAGTTGCTCTGATCAAATCGGTGTCAAAGTAATAGTTGTTGAGAATAATGTCCCTAAAAACCCCTTAAAAATGACTTCAGCTTTCTGTTACAACCTGTTGAGCTGCGGCGTTGGGCTAGCCCGCAAAATTGGCTAATGCAATGGTCAATTTTGCGTATACAGCAAATAAATGGCTTCAACGGCACAACTATGCTTCTGCCAGCCCGCATGGGAATATGCTTGACGCTATGTTTTGTAGGTAGTGCCCAACTTTTCTTGGTTCAAATATCTCATTCAAAACAACTTTTCCTAGAAATATTTCATGCATGAACAAAATCCAATACAATAAAATAATATACCAGGCGTACTCGTACCTACCAAACGCTGTAATTACATGGTGACTGGAAACTTATTAGTTTTTCAATTATGGCGGTCAACTAGGATATTCAATTCTTCTTGACTTTATTCATAATAAAGAAATGAATGGCTTCGCTCTGTTGCTGCTCTGGCGATGTTTAATTTTGGATACTGTAAGTTTCACTGTACTGTACTGTACTAATATAGCTTCTCACCTTACCTTACATTTTCTTAGTAAAACGTGTTTTCTGTTTATTTAGGTCCACACATTATCTAGAAATGCAGCGTTAACTAAGGACATTCGCATCGGTAAGTAAAAGCCTGATTAAAAATGTATTGAATTTTCAACGCGTAAAAAAGCTTATACCGTGGCAATTAAATGCAGCAAAAACGTATGTGAGATATTTGCGGACTAAATATTTCAATAAATAACTCAAAAAGGCGGTCGAGTGGGAGTTGCACTTGCGCACGAAGGGTTCTGTGCCACCTCACGAAAAACTACTTGCCTTTAATTGTGCGCCCCCTTTTTAAATCATACATTTCTCGTATGTTTTCCTGTAATCTACAATTAAAAACCAATCTATTTTCTTTGTAGCCTGTAGTGTTTCTCACTCCTGGGCAAAGGCCTCCCCACCTTAGTCCACCTTCTCCTGCCCATCAAAGTCAAAGTCAAAGTCAGAATTTTGTTTATTACTGTATATATTTACATTTATATCATGCTCATGTTTATGTTTGAACAAATTTTTCGCCTCTTTTCTACATTGGACCACCGTTGGAGTAGAAGGGCAAGATCTACAGATAATTCTCTACAAGATAAGGTCTCTTTTGAAAATTGGTTGTGTTTAACAATTACAAATATCACAATATTAATTAGTATAAATAATAAGCAGAAATAAATAATCACAAAATTATTAACAGCGAGTTCTGTATCGAGTTAGATCAACCCCATACAGTTCCGTCGTTTAAGTAATCTTGAACATTATAACATATATTTTTAGACAAATTCGTTTTTTTGTAAGGTTGCTTACATACAGCAGGCAGGACCTCTATAATACGAACCCTGAAAATTTACCCCATTCGGATTTGTAGAGCGTCCGGATTATAGTAGAAAAATATAATAGGGTTTTTTTTAAGAAATGTAACTAATAGTATTGTGAAAATTTAAATGTATATTCATCTATAAACGTTATATTTATCAAAATCCAATATTTTAGTTTGATGGGAGGTATTTAATGACAAATAAAAACAATTTACGAAAAAAACATTTTTTTTCTGGCAAAGGAATGTCCAAATATGGCCCGTCGACCCCATAGCTCAACTGCATATAGCACAACTAGTTGTGTCATCACATCACGTAGTACTTTGAAAAAAATGGTCCCATGGCACAACTATTTTAGTTGGTCTATGGGTCCATGATACATTTATTGATTTCCGCTACTTAAGCTCAACTTAATATCTCTAAGATGTGGAGTAGACAGATTGTTGATTGAGCATTGTGATTGTGAACTACCAGGGAAGCAGACTGTTGAAGGAGCTATTGAAAACAGAATTGATAAGTACATAAGTGTATTTCATTGAATTTTTGGCGCGGGCACAATTGTGCCTCAGCCATGTATGTCATGTCACTGATGTCATCATTTTTGACAGGTGTCATTATTTATGACAGATGTAGTAAGTTTGCCCTTGAGAACATGTCGTCTTGCTGCAGCCCTAAGAATGACCTGCTGACGACGGTGCTTTCCCAGACCTCATGAAACACAGTAAACTGATACCTATGTTCAAGTCAGGAGACAAAGGGTGACTTTTCAAATTTCAGACCAATATCTGTTCTGCCATCACTAAGTAAAATATTTGAAAAGATTAAACTCAATCAAATGCTCTCACACTTCAACCGTACAAAACAACTCCACGCCAAACAATACGCTTTCACTAGGGGTAAATCGACTACGGATGCAGGTATTACCCTTATATCTCATATTTATTCTGCATAGAAGGCCGCGCAGGATGCTATCGGAGTTTTTGCGATCTGTCAAAGGCATTTGATATACTAATGAAATTCAATCATTACGGAGTTAGAAATGAAGCGTTGGATCTACGAAGATCATACCTAAGCCATAGAATTTAAAAGGTTCCATATTAGGCCCCTTTCTTATTCCTGGTATATATTAACGATCTGAATTTCATGGTGGAGAAATTGACTGACATAGTATTATTTGCTGATGATACTTCACTGGTCTTCAAAATTTAAAGACAATTAGAAGATTTTGGTGATGTTGATTTGAGTATTGTTTTTAACCTTGAATTGGTTCACAGTTAATAATTTCTTGTTAAACGCTGATAAAACCAAGTGAACCAAAATTCTCACTTCCAAATGTCAGGCAAGTTGAGACCAGTTTAGTTTTAGACAGCAGCACGTTAGCATTAGTAAATGACACGATGTTTCTTGGAATAACCATTAATAGCAAATTCCAGTGGAGACTCCACATAGATAAACTAGCTGGTAAATTAAGTTTTGCGGCTTACGCTGTTAGGAACATCAGACAAAACACGGATGTTTTTAAAGAAATTGACATACTAACTATAGCTCGTCATTTTTTTTTTCGAAAATGTAATGTAATGCAAGAACCTTACAAAGTTTTCCAGTTATTATTTTTTTAATTTATTTATTTAAGACAAAATTTACATTATTTTTACATAATAGTTAAAGCCATCCGACAGAAACCAGAAGGTTTATATGTTGATAATTATAATTTATCGAAGACTTATAATTATAATTAGTATATTAGCGATATCTGTAATGTTAGCCTGAGAAATAATCACAGACTAGATGCTCCCCGGTTTAGATTCGCGAAGGTTAGCAATTCTTTCAAGGGTCAATGCGTTCTCTACCACAATAAGATACCTCTGGAGATCTTGAATTGCCTTTTGAGCAATTTAAAAAGAATGTTAAAGCGACTTTGTCGAAAAAGGGATATTACAATGTTCAAGACTACCTTAATGATGGGACTTTATGGGGTTAATAATATAGCTCAACACAGTGCTCAGGGTCAGTCACTCCTCTGTAATTATGTATGGCAACAGATATAAAAAGTAAAGTTATACCTTTATTCAAAGCTGGTAGTACATCAGACCCCACCAATTTTAGACCCATATCGATACTACCAACGCTTAGCAAAATATTTGAAAAACTCATACGTAATCAATTGCAAAGTCATTTTTATCTCAATAATTTAATTCATATTGCTCAGTTTGGTTTCACAAAGGGTCGTTCAACAGCCGATGCTGGTGTTGAACTAATCGACAATATTTTTGATGCCTGGGAAGACGCAATGGATGCAATAGGTGTCTTCTGCGATCTATCCAAGGCTTTTGATTGCGTCCATCATGACACTCTTATCAGGAAGTTACGCCATTATGGTGTAAAAGATCAGGCACTTGGCCTTCTGGAGTCATATCTAACAGATAGGGTTCAGATGGTCGATGTTAATGGGAAAAGATCACCTGGGTCTTCAATAAGTATGGGCGTACCGCAAGGTTCAATTCTTGGTCCTTTCTTGTTTTTAGTATATATTAATGATTTACCTTACCTTGTTAAAGCAAAACATGGATTAGTATTGTTTGCCGATGATACTTCTTTGATATTTAAAGTTAAAAGACAGCAATCAAATTATGACGAGGTAAACAATGCTATCTCTAGTATAGTGAACTGGTTTACTGTTAACAATTTATTACTTAATGAAAAGAAAACTAAATGTATTAAATTCGTGTTACCCAATGTGAACCCGGTAACTACAGACATATTTATAAAAGGACAGAGATTGGACCTTGTGCAGTCGACTGTCTTTTTGGGCATTACTTTAGACGCCAAACTACAATGGGATCCTCATATAAATAAATTGTCGAACAGACTGAGTTCGGCAGCGTTCGCAGTTAAAAAAATTAGAGCTCTTACCGACGTAGACACCGCTAGACTAGTCTACTTTAGTTACTTTCATAGTCTAATGACCTATGGTATTTTATAGTGGGGTCACGCTGCGAATGCTAATAGTATATTTATTCTGCAGAAACGGGCTGTTCGTGCAATTTATAGATTAGGGCCTAGAGTGTCACTGAGGGAAAAGTTTAAAGAAATCAATATTCTGACATTTGTGTCTCAATATATCTATGACAATCTTGTGTATGTAAAAAGAAATATAACTAATTTTCAGAAGTACAGTGATATACACAATTTTAATACTAGAAATAAAGACAAGTTGGTTGCTTATGTAAGCCGACTACATAAAATTAGTAATTCTTTTAAAGGCAATTGTATACGCTATTACAATGAGGTCCCTACTGATATTAAAAACTTACCTTTAGACAAGTTTAAAATAATAATAAAACAGAAATTGTATAAAAAAGGTTACTACAGGATATCTGATTACTTAGAGGACAGATGTCCATGGGAATGGATTGTTTGAGTAACAGGCTGTTTCGATATATAATTAGCATTCATTTTGTAATTTGACAATATTTTATTTAAAAAAGGAAACGCAAAAGATGCGACGACTGTGGAGTTTCTTCGGTGAGCTCTTCTCCACAGATTCCGCCATTGGGTTAGTGAACTCACCCAAAAAAATGTAATGACGGATCTAAGTGATGTAACAACATCCTATGGAAATAAATGATTTTTGATTTTGATTTTGATTTTTGATCACCAAAATATTTTTTCCTACCCAAAATGGATAAATGAACACCAAAAGTTGCAAAAAATATCAGGGCAAAATACTGCGGCAGCTTAGGTGAAGGGTAAAGGGGGTGAGCGAAGCGAAGCCCCCTTTATTCTTCGTGTTAGGTTGAACATGTAAGAACAACAAAAAATACTCAAAACATAAACGTACACAAAACCTGAAAAGAAGCTGGGTGATCATTTATCCAAATATAATTTGGTGATCGTTTACTAATTCTGGCGATCGTTTCGAATTTATTGGTAGTAAAATAGGTGCGTTTTTGGTGATCGTTTAAACATAAGTCCTTATTAAGTATAGTAATCAATATTGTAATATTTGTATTAGATAAGCACAAGAAATGTTTAAATCTGTGGGAGTTTCTAGGCCCTTCCTCTCCCACAGTAGTCAAATGTAGAGAAGAGTCAAAAAATTACCTTTGTTAAGTATAAGTAAATATCTACAGTAATAAAAACGTTTGATTTGATATGATTTGCCCCTCCAAAAGTGCCTACCAATTTAGGAATTAGTTTGCTTACATAACGCGTTCGTCTTTGGGTCACATTAGTAGTTTATGTGACTGATACATAATGGAGGGCATTTAAACTCGAGTTCATAATGATGTCACTCGAGAGTTTTAATGCCTAATTATGTACAGTTACATACACTAGTTTATCTACACACATATCATAAGCTCTCTTTGATGTGTTCAGGAACTGCATGTTTGACCGGCATTGTGGCATTGAGTTGTTTAGCTTGTTCTGTAGTACCAACTTCACAGACAAAGTAGGGGCGGTACGCAGGCGGGCGTCGGCGTTCGAAATTTGAATGTTATAATATGTAGAAAATTTACACATTATGGTCATAATAATATTCAGATAAGAAATGAGTTTTAACAAAGTAGCTTAAGATTATGCTGATCGTAAAGTGCGGTTTTTGGACGCAGTAAAGAGGGTTTATGATACGTGTTTAGATAAAAATACAAAAGTGTAGCAAATTCCAACTTAATCGGTCCCCATTCGTTCGTTCAATATAATATATTTCCACACGGACAGTCAGACACCGAGTGATCCTATAATGTTCAGTATAATATATTTCTACACGGACAGTCAGACACCGAGTGATCCTATAATGTTTACATTTTTCCTTTTTAAGGTACGGAACCCTAAAATTACGCACAAAGTGCAAATGTTGCCATATTGTTTAGTTCATTTATTTATTACCTAAAATCCAGTAATTTTCCTGTAGCCATATTAAAAAAAATGTCAGTTAATGTCCTCACGAGGGGCAAAGGCCTTTTACCCGGACACGAGTCATATTGTGCCATACTCCACCAAGCAAGCTGGGTCATGACGGGTCGCCATATTAATAGTTATTTTTTAAACTATAATTTTCTTGTTCATTTCATTTAGTTGTGACGCCTCTGGAATCTGGTATATCTATTTACCATACACCTAATGGTAAATTTACAAAGGCACTAAACTTTAAGAAACTCCAACACTTGATCTAATTACCACGTACCTTATTGCAGTAAACATTGAATATGACATGTGTTGGTTTTTAGATAAGATGCACCAGAACAAGATATCTCCTGAAAGTAAAAACAAGCACAGGCATTATTTACGTGAAGATTACGATGCTAACCAAGATTACGGAGAAGGTCCAGATCCCGGCTCTAACGAGGCAAATCAAGGCAATGGGGCAGCTAGCGGTCCAGATGAAGGAAGTTCAGAGGCTTCAAGTTCATGGGGAAGCAGTTCAGTTGATGAAGCCAACGGTCCAGACCCAGGCTCTAACGAGGCAAATCAAATCAATGGGGCAGCTAGCGGTCCAGATGACGGAAGTTCAGAGGCAAATCAAAGCCCATGGCTGCTATGTGACAATTGCAATGCTAAGCAAAAAGATTATACCCGAACGGGTGTGTCTTTAAAAGAATCGGTAGAAAATCACAAATCTAAAACTCAGGGTCATGGTAATTCAAAATATTCAGAAAGATCTTTAGTAGCTGGTGAGCTTTTGTGATTTATTGTAACCTCGTAGAACTGTTATCTCCAGTAATAGTGATCACTCTGGTGTAGTCCTATCGTAAATCGGTGCACCAGAGCATTTACAGAATTGCTACCCAGAACCCGGAGTAGGATCTATAGATCTATCTTTGACGACCTCTGCGGCGCTGCAGAAAAGAAAAAAAACACCCGGTCTTAGATGTTTATATGTGTGGGATTTCGCTGTTTCTGGTTCCCACGACACAGGGTACCCTAGTGTGGAGTCAAAAGCAATGTATGTATGTATATCAATGTTTATATATATACTTCAAATATCCTGTGAAAATGGTCTAGCTTCATTCCAGGCAAAAGGGAGTGTTAAATCAGTGGCTAAAACTTGTCCAAGCAAGTCTGGGTCTCTGCTGCTTCGTTTGGAGTAAAATGGTATCAGATTGTAGGATGACTAACTGTTTTTTTTTAATGATTTAATCATCGTATCGCCAGGCGATTACTTAACACCAAAGGAATTGTTGCCTATTACTGAGCAATTTATAGCAAAAGGAACGATTTACAGCCAGTTGCAGAAACGATCTTTTTAAACTTTAAAGCCCCGCAAAATGCTGATGAGCGTAACGTCAAGGCGTGCGAACTGTCATGGACATTATTACTCAGAAATAAGAGCCATGCTTTATCATAAAAAAAATATCTACATGGAACCTGACACGCTATTAGCTTTTTGTGGGTTTCTGCAACTCAGTGTTAGGGATAGAAAAATCGGACTGAAAAAAAACTAAAAAGTAATAACTAAAAGTAATAAAATAAATCCTTTTTTTGTCTGAGCTTGGTTTCGACTTGACTAGTTCAGTATAACAACATTTGCAGTGATATTGAATCATGATGATTTGGTAATTCGCAGTGGCTGTAGTAACGTCTCGTGTATGTGGACCTCTTTAATGTATAAAATCACGTGTAGTTCAATAATAGTTGCTATAGCGGCTAAACAAATGCACATTCTGTGAAAATTTAAGCTCTCTACCTATAACGGTTCATGAGATAAGGCCCGCCGACGGACAAACAGACGGACGGACAGCATAGGCTTAGTAATGGGGTCCTGTTTTGCACCCTTCGGGTACGGAACTCTATATGAAATACCTGGAAATACCTTACTAATCAAGTCTGTGATTTGTATATTATATTAGCTTACATATGAAAATGGCGTTTTGTATGGAGAAATTGAAGTTAACTCAATTTTCAGTACAAACATTTTTGTATTTTTTTTAGGAATGACAGATCCTAATTTTATAAACTTTTTGTGTATAAATGAGACAACATTTAGATAACAGAGAATTTTATATAATTTTTGAAAAGTGTCAGCTGTACAATAATATATCATGAAAATGGATGACATTTAGGAGGCACTGATTTTGAAGATAACATTTTAGATATCAAACTGAAAATTAAAAGAAAATTTCATAAGTAGATGTAAAATATTGAAATTAATTTTAAAACAATAAAAAAAAACTTGAAATAGCTATTGAATTTCTCGAATTATGAACTCCTGAATCTGTAAGAAAAATTCGCCAATTTCATAGGTAAGCACCCAATATCTCTATTTGTGAAGCTTAAATGTAATTTTAACCTGCTTTATTATTTCAGCTGTTGATATTGGTGGGTTGGACGCCCTGCAAGCTTTATCTCTTGGTGGATTAGGTTTGTGTCTTGAAATAATTTAAGCTATTACGGTATGTATGCTATTAGTACGGACACTTATTACGGAGGGAAGAGGTAAGTAGGTGGACCAAAGCGGTAACCGCAAAACGCCCTGAAGGCAGACCTCCAGCCAGATGGACGGACGCCATCAGCTGCATATCCGGTAAGCAGTGGATGCGGGAGGCACCGGACCGGAGTGGATGGCGAAGCAGAGAAGACGCCTATACCCAGCAGTTGGTAGGTGTGGGCTGATTGATGATGATGACGATTACGTTATGATTTTATCGATTACCTAATAAACGCCTTTTCGATCACCTTAATAAGTCATGTTTGTTCCTAAACCAGTAGATCTATCATTTAAATTGTAGCTCTAAATAAAATAAAATTGGTCAGCTAAAAATTATAATCACTGAGGAATCATATCTATCATCAAATCAGTATATTGGTTTCTCAAGAAGTAGACCTGTCTATGTGACCTAACTTGTATAACCAAAAATTTACACATCGGTCACCAATTGAGGGATTTTATTCTTACATATCAACTTGACAAGAAGGCTAAAGGGGGCTTTGTTTCGCTCCCCCCTTTAGTTTATGTTTAAGAGAAATGAATGAATGAATGAATGAATGAATTTAAGAGAAAAGAATGCAATACAGTATGAGCAGATTTCGATGACAGATTTTGAAGACATATATATCATTTTGGTGACAGATTTATCATTTTTAAGATTAATTTACTTTTTGAGGACAAACTTAATATTCAGGCGATAGAAAAATAAATATCAATCTATCAATTAGGACACATATTTACAATTATGTGAGAATGATTTATATTTTCAATCACCGTTTTAATTAGTAATATCACAAATAGTTATTTCTTAGGAATCTATATTATAATTAGGGTATCGCACTTTATTGACAAATGAAAATTTCGGTGACAGAAAGTATTGTTACCTTAAATTATACTAAAAAGATAAAATAATGGACGATATGCACATGGCAATGGTTCTTTACTTAATTATTTATTGAGTGCAGCATTTGTCTGTGTGTCTGTCTGTCTGTCCGTAGCACAGCAAATGGGTTGTCAGATTGCAATGCGGTTAATTATTCATCGCTAGTAGACTTAGAAAATTGAAAATAATGATACGTGTAGCCCATTAATATCCTCACCGAGGGCAACGGGCCTTTACCCGGATACGAACAAGACTGAGCCATACTCCAGCACGCTGGCTCAGTGCGGGTTGGTGGAGGGGTGTAGGGCTTGTGGGATGTTAAACATCTGGTCGAGACGGGCACTGGGTGGGCGTCCGTTCTGTGTGGCATTTGTTACGGACGCATCCGTGTCTCGGATGACACGTTAAGTTTCGTTAAGTTCGTAGATTTGTTTTCTTAAATTCGCTTAGTAGTTCGGAAGTTACCAGCTTAACAATGAATAGTGGTCAAATGGGTGGACGGATTTTAAAGCTGCTTTTCTGTGATTGTTAGTAGACTTCACTTGGATGGTTTTTAAATAAGTTTCATTAAAATTGGTTCAGTAGTTCTGAAGTTATCAGCCTAAATAGGAAAAAAGTGAACCAAATTTTAGATGTAGGATGATAAACAATATATATTACAATCTTACACAAATCGAACTCGGCCCATGCGAAGCTCAATAAGGCTTGTGTTATCGGAACTAGTCGAAGATATAATTAATAGAGATAAATACTTATGTAAATACATAGAAAACCACCATGACTAAGAAACAAGTATTCATGCTCATCACACAAATATTTCCCCTTACCGGGATTCGAACCCAGAACCGTCAGCTTCGTAGGCAGGGTCACTACCCGCTAGGCTAAACCGGTCGTCTGTATAAGATGTAGTCGGGTTGTACCAATGTTTCCGCACGTTCGATTTTTTTTTATTTATTGTTATGTATTCCAGAAGCGGCAGGAAGAGCTCCGTGGTCTAATGGGTTTCACGCTTGCTATTCAGACAGGAGATGCAGGTTCGAATCCTGACCATGTGCCAAAGAGATAATAAATTTATCTTAAGTACATTATCGGATGTTCAGTGTTTCGAATGACACGTTAAGCTGTAGGTCCCGGCTACTATCGCTGTAAGTGGTAGTGGTCGTAAAACCCCTCCACCGACCCGCACTGCGCCAGCGTGGTGGAGTATGGCTCAATCGTTCTCATATGCGGGTAAAGGCCGGCGCCCCTCGGTGGGGACATTGATAGGCTACATTTTTTTTTTTAAATTCCAGAAGCGAATGAACAAGATGATGCAGGTAATAGAATTAATTAAAATGTTGTGTTTATTTTGTACCCCATGAACTCCCTCGGCTATATGTGCCATGCCATTAGACTTCAAGACACGTTAGGATTCCTTCAATCTTCATAGTTGCGCGGCGATGGGCTAGCCCCCTGTCACGTGAAAAATGGATTGTTGATAACTCGCCAAAAGTGGGCAAAATTGTGCCTATGCCAACCCGTATGGCTTTATATTTTGAATTATTTGAATCTCACCTCTGCTTGAACTGAAGCTCACCTCTGCTTGAACTGTTTTAAAATTTAGTACCGTAATTTTAGATCATTTAAAGTACTTTATCTACACACGTATCATAAACCCTCTTTACTGCGTACAAAAACCGCACGTTAAGATCAGCATAATGTTAAACTACTTGATAAAAACTCATTTCTTTTCTGAAAAATTACACATTATGACCATAATGTGTAGTTTTTCTACATATTATGACATTCAAATTTCGAACGCCGACGCCCGACTGCGTGCCGTCCCTAGTTTGTCTGTGAAGTTGGTACTGACATTCAAATTTCGAACGCCGACGCCCGCCTGCGTGAAGTTGGTACTACAGAACAAGCTAAACAACTGCAGAGCCACAATGCCGGTCAAACATGCGGTTCCTGAACACATCAACGAGAGCTTATGATATATGTGTAGATAAACTAGTGTATGTAACTGTACATAATTAGGCATTAAAACTCTCGAGTAATATTATTATTAAACTCGCCTTCGGCTCGTTTCATAAACCCACTCTCGAGTGTTAATGCCCTCCATTATGTAGCAGTCACATAAACTACTATTATCTACACACGTATCATAAACCATCTTTACTGAGCCCAAAAACCACACGTTACGATCAGCATAATGATAAACTTCTTGGTAAAAACTCATATTGATACATTATGTGTGCCAATAGTATCCAAGGTATTATTATTATTATTATTATTATTATTATTATTATTATGACCATAACGTACCAAAATTTGTCAAATTATGACATTCAAATTTCGAACGCCGACGCCCACCTGCGTGCCGCCCCTAGTTTGTCTGTAAAGTTGGTACTACTGAACAAGCTAAACAAGTGCAGAGCAATGATCAATGCCACAATGCCGGTCGAACATGGGGTTCCTGAACACATTAAAGAGAGCTTATGATATGTGTATAGATAAACTGGTGTATGTAACTGTACATAATTAGGCATTAAAACTCTCGAGTGTTAATGCCCTCCATTATGTATCGGTCACAAAACTACTATTACAGGTACTTGCGCGTAGGAGTTATATTTCATTCAATGAATCTACATCTAGGATGTGTCGCCTATATAATAATTTAACCAAAGAAGCGAGTGATGAAATCGACATTTATAATAAAAGTCGTTATTTTTTTTATAAAACCGTCCGTATATTGTTGCCTGTCTAATGTTATAATTGAAATGTAATTATAATAAACTAAGTATTCATTATATTGTTGAATAATTATCAAGCCAATTTTATGGATGATACTGCAAATTTACAATTTTAATTATTATTAAATATTAATATTGTTATAGTGTTTAGCCTACCATGAGTTTACATAGTTTGTAGATCAGTCGAGAACCATATGTTGTGTATATGCTAATAATGTAATTGTATGAGTGTTATATGTTTGTAAACCTAAATAAATAAATGAATTAATATATTTTTCATATATTTCAGTATTGCTAGAAAAGAACTCAGTGGACAGTGGTGGGTATTGATTGAGTGATAGTAAGGTTAGTTTTTTTTTGGTGATGTGATGCATATCTGCTATGCTACGAGTAATATCATATACAGGATGGAATTTTGTGACACCACCTGAAGGGTAAGTACTCTAAATAATGGAAGTAGCAAATTTCCATCAAAGGAAACATTCTTTTATTTTTTAAAAGAAACAAAACTGCATTCAAAGATTTTGATAAATACGCTTGCCACAACCAGGAATCGAACCGGCTAAAATTCGAAAAAACATCACCTGTACTTTTATGGCGTCAATCGACACATCACATCTCTCTAACAAACATAGTAAATTAAATGTAAGGAAAATCATTAAAGACAGGATAAGTCACTTTTACTCAAGGTTCCATCAGATAGGTACCTTGTGTTGTTCACAATATCATCTTTACGCGAGTTTGTAACGCAGACACTTTTGGATGAGACCTATTTTTTTGCGTGTGGCATAAATAAAAAAAATAAATTTGAAAATGGAATAGGGAAAATACGACGTCGCGATAGTCTTTTGCTATTCACATTTGATTGTTTGTCAGCTGCAGCATTACTAATCGTCAAAATGGCTTATTAAGAACAATTTGATTTAATGCAAGCTTTTTTTTTACATCGCCAAGATGTCAATTTAACTTAACGGTGGTACGGAGAGAGATATCGGGACCGACAAGTAGCAACTCGATTCGTCTTGAGGCGAATGAAACAAAATTTGAAAGAATTTGGTAGTTACAAAAGTCACCGTCCACAGCTGCTCGAGCGCGGATATTCCGATTTTGATGTAAGTGTGTTGACATATTTTGAAGCATATCCAAAGGCTTCAAGCAGAGAAGCTGCCGAAGAAGTTGGAACCACCCATACTCAGGTACTAAAGTGTTGAAAAAGTATAAGTGGAAATGTTATCGTGATGGTCGGTTGGTTCAAAAATTACACCCTGGAGATCCTGAGAGACGACTACAATTTTGTCAAACTGTGCTAACAGAAGTTGCCCGTAACCCGATTTTTTTGAGTGACATTGTGTGGTCTGACGAAACCAACTTTAGTAAGAATGGCATGTACAACCGCCGCAATAACCATTATTGGTCTAGAGTAAACCCTGTTCGTGTTCATGAAACTAACAGTCAAGTAAGATTTTTTTTCAACGTTTGGTGCGGTATAATGAGAAATATGGTTGTGTTAATCGACATTTATGAAGGGCATCTAAACTCGGTCAAATACCTTGAAATACTGGTCCTCTTACGAAACGAGTTGAATGTTTTAGCCGAGGATGAGCGAAACCGTGTAATATTACAGCAAGATGGTGCTTCAGCCCATAACAGCAGAATCGCCGCAGCCTATCTTAATAACAATTTCAGGACCTGGATCGGTACAAACGGCACAATCCGATGGCCTGCAAGATCACTAGACCTCACCCCTCTGGTTTTTTTTTATGGGGATATGTAAAAAATAAAGTTTACCTAAAATTCTATGCAACTGTGAACGACTTGAGGGCTGAGGTTTATTAATTACATTACAGTACAATTTTTCATATTCACCACAACACGCTATTAAAGGCTACTGAAAAAGAGTTCTTTAGAAAAATACATTTATGTATTCAACGAGAGGGAGCCCATTTCGAACAACTAATTAGTTAGCTTTTACATGTTTTTAGGTTAATAATGAAATATTTTTTAAGATTTCATGTTTTCCTTTCATTTAATTAACTATGTTTGTTAGAGAGATGTGATCCTTATGATTGACCCTGTCGATTGACGCCATAAAAGTACCAGGTGATGTTTTTTCGAATTTTAGCCGGTTCGATTCCTGGTTATGGCAAGCGTATTTTTCAAAATCTTTGAGTGCAGTTTTGTTTCTTTTCAAAAATAAAGGAATGTTTCCTTTGAGGGAAATTTGCTACCTCACACACGTGGTGTCACAAAATTCCATCCTGTATATAAGTTGTTGTTATCCAATCGGTCAAGCCAAGATGTTTTTATAAGAATGTCATTTTTGTCAGTCGGTTGATTCTGCAGGGTTTAAAACTATATTAGTAAAAAACCGGTCAAGTGCGAGTCGGAATCTCATACGAAACCTACATCGAGCAAGCAAGGAAAAAACGCAAAAAATAACAATGGCTCTATCTTTATAAATGTAGGGATACTATCCAAGTCCTTGCATGGCTCTTGTTCGGGGAACCCCTTAATTTTTAGGGTTACGTACAATCGGCAAAGAAGTTCGGTTTGCAGGGCACACAAATGCCACTCTTTGTGTGCGTAACGTTGCGACACGAATCGCTGACTTGAATGTGTGTGCGTTACATTGGTCGTCACAGCACAGTCACAGATATTATAATACTGTCTGAGCATACAATCACTATGTGTCTTCGTTGAATATAAGACTAGTTTTTACCGCTTCCTACAGAGTGGACGATAGCCCAACGGGTTAGATGCCAGACTAATGACTTTGAGGTATTGAGTTCGATCCTCTATCAAGGAGGGAAAAAGCATGGTGATGTTTTTTTTTAGATACTTTTTTTTAATTATTATTGATCAGACCAAATATTTATTCTAGATTAAGGGCCGGTTTCACCACTGCTGATGAAGCCTATCTGCCAGTTAAACTTAGATTTTTGTATGGCGTTATTTGACAGATAGGCTTTATCAGCATGTGGTGAAACCAGCCTTATTTTTTTCATAATAAAACAAAATTATATTTCGTCCTAATAATAATTTATTACTAGTTTGTTATAATAAACTACACTTAATTTACTTATTTTAGTTTTAGTCAGACAAGGACAGATGTCGCAGTTGATGATATATAAGCTATGAATCAACATGCTAAGCAATTAGAAATTATGTGATAACTTCTAACCTGAAGTAGCAATAACATCATAGACATATAAATCACCTTATCTTATGATAACACAAAGCTTTCACATATTAATGGTTATGTTTTATTTAATATCTTAGTGGAGCTCCTTCTCTTACTATTATTTGTTGTAGTCTACTTCTCATGCCAGTGACCATATTCCAACACATGTCAGTGCCTCGCATTATCTCCCAGGTTGAAGTAACAACTTCATCTAAATTAGACCTAGATCTCACATTCGATGGATCCCAATTGAGCACCATATGTCCCCATAGATTTTCGATGGGGTTTAAATCAGGGCTTTTAGAAGGCCAGTCAATAACTGTCAAGGATTCTTGCTTGTTAAACCATTCTTGCACAATATGGGCGCGATGCACAGCGCAATTGTCATGGACAAAGTATATATGCTCATCCGGATATACAGTTCGTACGGTTGGTAACATGACGTTCTGTAAAATATCCAAGTATCCTTGAGCAGTGTTGCGAGCACTCACTTGCACTAATTCACCGGGGCCCATCGACGACATCCATCCCCAATATCCCAAAGTAATACGGCCACTACACCTGCACGGTAGAATGTTTGCTAAACTATATCGTTCATTATTTCTTCTCCACAGTATTTTACGCCCATCCTTGTCTGATCTAAAAGTCTTTTCATCACTAAAAACAACAACATTATTACACCAATCAAAGTCCAAATATTCACGGGCAAACCGCACTCTGTCTTCACGATGCTCATTAGACATCATAATCTTCTTCGCTGGTCTCCGACATCTTAAACCATCAGCTCGTAAGTGATTGCGAACTGTTTGTAGTGTTACATTATGAAGTGTCGCCGTAGACCGGGTGCTGGCAAACGGATTGCTGTTATGCGCTGCAATGATGTCGCGATGGCGATCAGATGCAGCTGTGTAGGCTACAGGCTGTGGGCCTGGTCGACGACTTTCAACATGTCCAGAATCTGCATACCTATGAACCCACAGTTGCACTGTTCTTCTCTGTAAAATAAGAAAAAAATACAATGAAGTAGTAACACAAGGTATAATTATAATCATAATTTATAAAAAACCTTCAAATTTATTTTTTATATGCATAACTCACCGATATCATTAAACGTCGTGCTATCTCGCTAATTGAAATGTTTTGTTCATACAAAACAATGATTTCCGCCTTTTTAAAAGTGGATAGATGACTTTCCATGATAGATAACAAATCTCAATCACAATTTACAAGGAACGAAATGCAATACAACTAATGCTGAGAGCGCGCAGACGCAAAACAATTTTAAAGAGGGTAGCTGTTACATTTTAAATAAAGAAGGTAGACTATGGCCTTTTTACCGGGCAAGTTTACAACTCTTCGAACTCTAGTTTGGTTAAACAATTGTAATCAATTTATATTCGATGCTATGTGAATTTAATAATACTCGTAGCTTTGAGGGATCGAACCTTTATCTACATATCGTAATTCTAGCACCTAATCCACTAGGCTATCGACTACTTTGCATAAAGCTGTGAAAACTTGCGTCATAATCAATGAATGTATGGGATCAGAAAAACGCACACAGACGCGACATTAACACGAATACTGTGTTAGTGTGCATTGCTAATCGTAGCTATTGGCAACGTTACGCACACAAAGACTGGTGTTTGTGTGCCCTGCAAACCGATCTTCTTTGTCGTGTGTACCTTTCAAAGGAAAAACGGAACCATTATAAGATCACTCGTGTGTCTGACCTAGGTGCGTAAACTTTTTATAGGTTTTGAATTTTATTACCATGGCATAAGGTTAAAAGTCGTGATTCATTTTAGAGGTCGGACGCGGTGCCGACAAGTTCGTATCGATATCGAAATTTTAAAGAAAAAATATATTTATCAATATTTTGGTTTTTTGTAAGTAACATAAACATAATGTACACACGACAAAGAAGATCGGTTTGCAGGGCACACAAACACCAGTCTTTGTGTGCGTAACGTTGCCAATAGCTACGATTAGCAATGCACACTAACACAGTATTCGTGTTAATGTCGCGTCTGTGTGCGTTTTTCTGATCCCATACATTCATTGATTATGACGCAAGTTTTCACAGCTTTATGCAAAGTAGTCGATAGCCTAGTGGATTAGGTGCTAGAATTACGATATGTAGATAAAGGTTCGATCCCTCAAAGGAAATTATTTTTTAGAAGCTACGAGTATTATTAAATTCACATAGCATCGAATATAAATTGATTACAATTGTTTAACCAAACTAGAGTTCGAAGAGTTGTAAACTTGCCCGGTAAAAAGGCCATAGTCTACCTTCTTTATTTAAAATGTAACAGCTACCCTCTTTAAAATTGTTTTGCGTCTGCGCGCTCTCAGCATTAGTTGTATTGCATTTCGTTCCTTGTAAATTGTGATTGAGATTTGTTATCTATCATGGAAAGTCATCTATCCACTTTTAAAAAGGCGGAAATCATTGTTTTGTATGAACAAAACATTTCAATTAGCGAGATAGCACGACGTTTAATGATATCGGTGAGTTATGCATATAAAAAATAAATTTGAAGGTTTTTTATAAATTATGATTATAATTATACCTTGTGTTACTACTTCATTGTATTTTTTTCTTATTTTACAGAGAAGAACAGTGCAACTGTGGGTTCATAGGTATGCAGATTCTGGACATGTTGAAAGTCGTCGACCAGGCCCACAGCCTGTAGCCTACACAGCTGCATCTGATCGCCATCGCGACATCATTGCAGCGCATAACAGCAATCCGTTTGCCAGCACCCGGTCTACGGCGACACTTCATAATGTAACACTACAAACAGTTCGCAATCACTTACGAGCTGATGGTTTAAGATGTCGGAGACCAGCGAAGAAGATTATGATGTCTAATGAGCATCGTGAAGACAGAGTGCGGTTTGCCCGTGAATATTTGGACTTTGATTGGTGTAATAATGTTGTTGTTTTTAGTGATGAAAAGACTTTTAGATCAGACAAGGATGGGCGTAAAATACTGTGGAGAAGAAATAATGAACGATATAGTTTAGCAAACATTCTACCGTGCAGGTGTAGTGGCCGTATTACTTTGGGATATTGGGGATGGATGTCGTCGATGGGCCCCGGTGAATTAGTGCAAGTGAGTGCTCGCAACACTGCTCAAGGATACTTGGATATTTTACAGAACGTCATGTTACCAACCGTACGAACTGTATATCCGGATGAGCATATATACTTTGTCCATGACAATTGCGCTGTGCATCGCGCCCATATTGTGCAAGAATGGTTTAACAAGCAAGAATCCTTGACAGTTATTGACTGGCCTTCTAAAAGCCCTGATTTAAACCCCATCGAAAATCTATGGGGACATATGGTGCTCAATTGGGATCCATCGAATGTGAGATCTAGGTCTAATTTAGATGAAGTTGTTACTTCAACCTGGGAGATAATGCGAGGCACTGACATGTGTTGGAATATGGTCACTGGCATGAGAAGTAGACTACAACAAATAATAGTAAGAGAAGGAGCTCCACTAAGATATTAAATAAAACATAACCATTAATATGTGAAAGCTTTGTGTTATCATAAGATAAGGTGATTTATATGTCTATGATGTTATTGCTACTTCAGGTTAGAAGTTATCACATAATTTCTAATTGCTTAGCATGTTGATTCATAGCTTATATATCATCAACTGCGACATCTGTCCTTGTCTGACTAAAACTAAAATAAGTAAATTAAGTGTAGTTTATTATAACAAACTAGTAATAAATTATTATTAGGACGAAATATAATTTTGTTTTATTATGAAAAAAATAAGGCTGGTTTCACCACATGCTGATAAAGCCTATCTGTCAAATAACGCCATACAAAAATCTAAGTTTAACTGGCAGATAGGCTTCATCAGCAGTGGTGAAACCGGCCCTTAATCTAGAATAAATATTTGGTCTGATCAATAATAATTAAAAAAAAGTATCTAAAAAAAAACATCACCATGCTTTTTCCCTCCTTGATAGAGGATCGAACTCAATACCTCAAAGTCATTAGTCTGGCATCTAACCCGTTGGGCTATCGTCCACTCTGTAGGAAGCGGTAAAAACTAGTCTTATATTCAACGAAGACACATAGTGATTGTATGCTCAGACAGTATTATAATATCTGTGACTGTGCTGTGACGACCAATGTAACGCACACACATTCAAGTCAGCGATTCGTGTCGCAACGTTACGCACACAAAGAGTGGCATTTGTGTGCCCTGCAAACCGAACTTCTTTGCCGATTGTACTATTATCGCCAAATTTTAAGGTATTAATAGGCCAAAGGGAAATAATGAAATAACAAAAAATAATTAACAAAATGTAAAAAAGCTGACTTTGGTGCCTTCTCATTCCTATGTTTTCCAAAATGCAGTATTTATTTAGTCAACGAGCTCTATACAACGAGACCTCATTTGACGAGGTAGGTATTTGTTATTTCGCGCCCCCCTTGAGCGGTATGTATGGGAGCCCCCTTAAAAGCAATTAAATTATTGTTTGACTATTTGTGAGGCTTTGGGTCAACAAGACATTTATACTGTGAAAAATATAAGACTAGCTTTAACCGTTTCTCTGTAAAACCTGTGTGACTGACAACGGACGGACGGACGGACGGACGGACACGTGAGTGACAGCAATGGGGCTTCGTTTGGAACCATCGGGTACTCAACATGAAATGCATCGTTAAAAATATTTAAGACAAAAAACCCCTTATCTATGAAACCACTAAACCAAAAAATATATATACAAGGTGTTATTTAATTAGATGACCGTATTTTGGGGAATGATAGCACCGATCGTTATGAACAACTTTCCCAAAGAAACATATGGTCGCAAATGAAAAATATTTTTCGTCCCTCAGTACATTGACCCGATCAGCTGACTACAAGTTACTATGGGAGAACCAACATTATTTTTCGTTTACGACCATATGTTTCTTGGGGAAAGTTGTTCACAATAGTGGGTACTATCATACCCCAAAATATGGTCAGCTAATTAAATATCACCCTGTATATACGTCGCAGTTGGTTGGTTAAATCAGACACTTAACTAACTCTCTAGACTGTTAATTAAATGCCGACGGTTAACCAAGTCATTTTGATTTAAATAAAGCATCGCTGAAACGTTTAACAATCTATCTTACCGAAAGCCAGCGTGTTGGAAAACAAGATGGCGTCACGACAACAGCTGATTTGCACAGCTTATATCAGGGCAAAACATTGCGGCAGCATTGGTGAAGGGTAAAGGGGGTGAGCGAAGCGACGCCCCCTTTATCTTTCGTGTTGGGTTGAACATGTAAGAACAACAAAAATACTTAAAACATAAACTTAAGTACACATAAAAAAAAGTATATTTCTTGTTGCCTAGGAACGTTTAGACAACACGTTAAACGTTTCGTCCATTTACTTGTCTGACAGAATTTTAGTGACTTGGTTAAACGTCGGTATTTAATTAACGGCCAAGAGAGTCAGTTAAGTGTCTGATTTAACCAACTAACTGCGACACATACGTTAATTAGGTCTTTAATTTAATACTACAGGAAAAAATGAAGAACTGTGTGGTAACAATGGGGGCACAATTTCTTTCAATTTCACATACAAACTTATAAACGCACCTGCAGTATGAAAGTAGCCGCACCATTAATCTTGCAAGCAAAATTTAGCCATCTAAACACACAGGAAAATTACCTAAAATACCTAATCCTCATGCAAGAAACTTGAATACCATACTGAGGTGGTACGGAACCCTTCGTGTGCGAGTCTGACCCGCACTTTTATCTCCTTCATAAGCATAATTTTAAATACCTACTTGGTATTACTATAATTCATGTAGTCTATTATTAATTTAAGTTAAATGAAATACATAGTGAATTGTAACTTAATTATATGTTACAGAGGCGGAAGACACGCTGCCGCAAGCTATAGTTACAATACTTAAAAACGCTGCCAAAAATAGGGCATCAGTGCCATACAAAGAAGGTAAAATATACTATGTCTATTCGGTACGTTTACAAAATAATAACAACTACCCAAAATAAATTGAATGCGCTAGGGAAAATCAAAAGGCATCAGAAACGAAACAAAACTTCGTTGGATATTTGTTGCAAATAAATTAAAACTGACGTAAATAACGATACCAATGCCAACTGCAATATGTTCCTGATACAATTTCAGTCGTAGACTCTAGTGTCAGTAGAGAGCGACTAGGTTCTAAGTCCAAGGATAAAGCAGCTACAGTACAGATGCCGGTCAACTTCTTAGAATTCGCGCATGCGTATTTTGGCATGTTCTACTCATCTTCACAAGCGCGAACTTATCCTCACCACTCCACGTTCCCCAATGCTCAAGCAGCTTTCTGTTGTCGCACGTATCATTTTGTATTAGTGACCAACCAACCGACATCCTCGTGATATGATACCGTCCACGCCTTCCCCATACGAAGTGGTAGAGTAACATATTTAATCTCAACACTGAGTATGTAATGGTTTACTTGCCCATCGCCATTACTGTACTTAATAATAAGTAGCCATGCTTATTTCAGGACATGAAAAACTGGAAAGGGTTTATAGGCATCAGAGAGCTGCCAAACCTTCGAACAATAGTTTTAGATATGGTAAAAAAGAGTGCTGCAGATCTTGACTACCTACAACTTTCGAAACGAAAGTATCTTTGTTAGTAGCTGCAAACCGAATCGGTCTGCTATCTACAGATACACTTTGTCTGACTGTTGGGATGGCGTCTTTAGCCGACACCCATCCGTCAGCTGCACTAAGCCAGCGAAGAGTAGCAAGGCTCAATCTTAAATTGAATTCGTGTCAAGTGTCACGTGTCCCTCATAGGTTAACAACCTGTGAGGTGTTGCGATCTTGGACATATCTTACATTGCAGATAATCCTTAATCTTAGTTTCACTGCTCTTCTTTCCGAGACGCAAAAATCGTTTAAATCAAACAACTAAGATCATACTATTCGCCACGTTGAAAATCCGGAAGAAGAGATATATTAGGTATTTTACAGCACTTTCCCTGGCTTAACTACTACGTGTTTGTTAGGAGTAATAGACGTTAGGAGACGAGATATCATATCAAGCTTGTATCGAACACGCTTAACATTTTCAGTGGGTCCATCAAGAGACGAAGAAGTGGTGAAAATATGTAAGTGCTGGATTTCAGGCATTACAAACATCATATAGTAACTTGTCCTGTCCTGCCTGGGGTTGCTGGTAGAAATCTCTCTTAAGAGATAAGCTCGCCTTTGCTCATACAATGTTTTGTTATCTCTTACCGTTATGATTTCTGAGCAATAAAGAACACGAATATAAAATTACGAAGTACAACAGAATACATATTTTTACACACATTAAGAGTTAGAATTACATTATCAAATACTGATATATATTTATTTTATAGACGATCATCATTTAACATAATTCAAATACTTCAAAATGTGCACACTATTACAATTATATTATTTTCAGTACAAGCCTTTGTTAAGGAGAAGGAGAAAAGTAAGTGCATCCCATTTTCTTGACATCGAATACCTAATCCTATTTAAAAAACCGCATTTACAAAAATAATCTCAGCAAGATTTGGATAAGTACGACAGAGGTCAATTGAAACTGTTCACATCGTCCCTAACCGGAACATTTCCTCAGCGATCAACTCTTACAATTTCCAGGAGACCTTCATAAGTTTAATGAGAGGAAAATCGCGGGTGGGAAATTCTATAATTTCCTCAACAATTTACTGGAATCCCAAAAGGGTGAGTAATAACTTGCAAATAAAGTTGAAATTCAATAAATTAATTGTAAACAATATTAAGTATTCGTTTTCAGCTAGTCTAGCAGAACTAACCTACATAACTATGATAATGAATACGATAGCTTCATTATACTGAATAGATTCCCTCTACATTTGAAAATATCTATTTCCGCCTTCTAACCTCAAAATAGCATCTTCGCCGCTTGACTTTGGGTTCTCAGGCGGAAAAATTCCATTCGTAACTCGTTCGAGAAGGCTTCTTTACGAACCTCGCTACGACCTTCGCCTTCGGCTCGTATAAAATAAATATAAGCCTTTGCGAACTCGTACGAAATGTACTATTTTAGACATCACGGTACACTACTAAGCTCTATAGCGACTGCGACGTTTTAACTGTACATATGCGCAGTAATTCCCGCCAACGTCACCCAGCGCTCTTAATTCGTGGCGCGAGGTATAGGCAGTCGTTGCGGAAGGCTCAGGACCGGAGTAAATGACGCGGTAAATAAGTGTTAAATACCCGGCATTGGGTGAATGTGGGCTGGTTTTTGGTGGTAACGATACAAAGCAACGCTATTGAAAATAATGTTTAATTATTACAGGCTATTAAACTTCTTTACGACGAAGTCTCAAGGAGCATGGACAAGGATGTGTACAACAATATGAGGTGATTTCGTCTGAAGAGAAAATTGGATTTTAGTGTTTAATTTTAAATTAAATTCCAAAGACTGAATGATGTCCTGATCTTAGATTTTATTTTTTTATAAGAACTTACAAAAAGAGAGAGGTACATAACATTATTATATAATGCTACCTGTATAGAATAGGCAGAGATCCATTTATGAAAAGCAGTCGAAGTTGCAATATTTTTATCAATTCGAGCAGTACAACTTGTTAAAGACAGAAACGAAAATGACCACAAAAATCAAAGCTTACAATGCGATAAAGTTTCATGACGTGAGTTACCTCAGTTAAGTAGCCACACTACAATGGTTCTTTATTTGTAGTCCCTCTGTAGTCTGTTGCATGTCTTCCGTGCAGCCTACACGTTGTTGCAACAATTGGAACACGTCATGGTGAAAGGCAGTGGGCGAAAAGGTGAAAGGTTACACGAGCACTGGCCGTGATCAGTTGGCATAGAGGTAGATACGTTAAGTGACCAATTTACAAAGTAATAGTAGATCTGTGTTGAAGTTCAGGAATAGAAGCCTACTCGTTTGAGACGCGGGTACCAAATTCGATGTTTCAGTTGAAAGATGGTTGATTAATCATCTTTCAATTGATTCATCGAATACGATAAACGCCTCCGATACGATTAAGTGCCTATTTATCTAACGGTTGATGATGATGATAATAATATTGATGACTTTCTATAGTGTGGTTAGTGCAGAATAGTGCAGATAGATATCGGAAAGTATCACATCTTTAGTATCTTCAGTCGAAGTGATACATCTCGGGCAAGATCTTCGCAATAGCCGTCTGAACCTATGTCTCAGTCTATGAAATGAAATGAAAACCAGCCGTAGCTGTTAGCCGCAACCACAATAACAAAAGACAGCGCTCGCTGTGGCACAGAAATGTCGACAACGTCATGATCGGGAGAAGGTCAACTCTTGGCCTATTATTCCAATGTGCAACACGTGCAAACGTGGTTATAAAGCAGCCTTGGCAAATGGTATGTAGTGCAAGTCGTCACAACAAAAGTGATAATTTTTGTGTTTTCCTAACTAACTTGTCATCATCAAACTGGTTTAATGTACTTACCTAGTGACAATACTTGAATCTCAAGCGTTAAAGAAAATTAACAATTAGACTGTCTTCAAAATGAATGCATTTCACTCACCTGAGGTATGCATAATTATATGCATATTATCACAAGTTCCAAGGGAATCCGGAAGCTACGAGAGTCTACTTAAGCTGATATAGAGTTGGTAAATGATCAATGTTCTCAAGGAGTAGAGAGGCAATAAATACAATGTAGATAGGAGAAATGAAATCCTTTAAACTTTATTTATACATCGCACGCAACGAAGAAGACTAAACATTTCGTATGACTATACTTCATCGATATTTCCAAGGTAATGCTGCGATGAGACAAACGCAGGATTCCTTATTTAAGATTATAATATGATAATAATATATAATCTAATGTACTTATACATTGATTTTCTTCTTTTAGACGCTATTGAGTATGGATACAGTAGAGAATGAAATTAGCTTGCCTTTTTACCTGTACATTTACAGGCTTAAAATTGCTTGGCTGCAACTATCTCTACTCAAAGATCTAATTGACGGTTCAAGATTTAATTAGTCTAATCAGAGTAAAGGTATATAAGATGTCGATATTTCTATAGCGTGTAAAGAAATACGGCAAAGGTATTCCAGACAGCTTTCATCGACTTTGTTCCGAACTACCAAATAAAAGTTCCATAAAAATACTTTTTCATCCAAGAAAAATTGCGATTGTAGAGATAGACTGCGTTGACCTGTTGATGAAATTATAGACTTATTTCAATTTAGAGTCAAACCGTGTCAATTGTTGCTTAGGTACTCAAAACACATAAATAATCTGTATGTACAGCTGTGGTTAAAACCAATATTCACATCGGTTTTGTAACATAGTTACCGTGTTGCCAGTGTGGCTTGTTCAATTCCGTTGTTTCGGTGAGCTACATTGATTGAAGTGGTATTTGGTTGTGAGTAGTTGTGACAGTTGCCGAGTGGCGTAGGTTCCGCACGAAATACTGCTTTGGTGGCGGGGTGCTAACTTGCTCGAGTAATTACACTTTAGGAAGTCATGTTACTTGTTTCAACCTAATACTGCATTAGTTCTTTCATTCATTATTTAAGAGCTACGCTCCTGTCGGTGAGGTTCCTTCCATGCACTTCTACACACTGCCCTCTCCATTAGTTACTTCAGAGAAATGGTTGAAAACTTTCATTGTTTTATTTGATGTTTTCGTATACAGTGGTACACCTATCTGCATTAAGTGCACAGAGGATTTTAACCCGAAAGTATTGAACAATAGCGGAGTACTAATTAATTTAATCTACTCGTCGGATATGATGTCGGGAAAGTTTGCCAAACTTACCCCGTTTGTTCAGAATCGTTAGCATTTATAATAGAGTTTAGTACAACGCTACCTCATGGTGTAAATTTACGTCTAATTACAGCATTTGTCTTACTTAGAAGCGACGACACTGTCACATTTGCGGGGTAATTTCGTGAGTTTCACCAAATTTATTGCTCTTGCTGGCATTTGATTATAAAAGATAACTTATATTTTTCAGTTTTATATTCTTTGGTGAACCCAAAAAACCTTACTGTAAAGTTTAAATTGGTGTGGAACAAACGTATCTGCGACGTATCTTGCCAACAGTTTCTTAATGGGAACGAAACACAAATGAACACTGCGGAAGGTTTCCGCGGGAAAGTTTTCGTCTCGTTATTTATAAGAAGAAGACTCTCCAATTTTATTCTCCAATTGCAATATCTGAGATCTGAATTTCTAAAGCCAAGTAAATAAATTTTACGAGCATTAGATGCGAATGAGTCGTAGAATAAGCGTAACTGGTTTGGGAACTGAAACGGCCATATAAACTAAATATAGTTCAAATTATTGCTTAGACTGTAGAAAGTGCCCCTCTTTAAGGTGCGTGTATCGGTAAAATTAGCAACTCGATTCGCGTTGGTTTAAATTTTAGACACAACCGTATTAAAATAAAGTTCACATTAGTTCACACTGCAACAAGCAGAACCATGAGAAAATTGATGTTTCTTCTTCAAAAACTACTGATTAAATCTTAATTGTAAACATACCGTTTAAAAATATTTTGAATACCAATTTTTATCATATTTTTGACGCAAGAACAAATATTTTTTTGGGATTTGGGCTCTCCTTTGATAGGAATAGCGGTTTTGACCATACCCAGCGTCTTAAGCCTTATTATTCTCTCAACCGGTTTCAGAGCCCTGGAAATCTCGATGTGTGAACTAAAAAAATAAAAGAGTGAAACTATTTTCGTTCAAGCACTGGCGGGGTTCAATCAGTCACCGTGAGTTTATAGCGTTTACCACGTGGCAAACGCAACGTGTGACGTGGTCACGTGACCACGTCACACGGCGGCGGCTGATCGCACGCAATTACGTCAATTTACGTTCCGATTACGTCTCGGCCCGTCCACCGCCGGCGGCGGGTGCAGTTACCTTTAACCGGATTACGGCTCCTGGCGTACGGGGGGGGGGCGGCTACGTCAGCGGAACCCATGTGGATTATGGAATATCAGTGTTGCTTCTTGTACAGTAAGGGACGGAATGAGCTAGACCGGTAAAAATACAACAACAACAAGATAGCGTAACGGCATTTCCCATAGGAGAGGCAGAGGCACAGTTGATCCAGTTATTCAATACTCGATTTTTCGTGACAGGAGGCGAGCCCTTCGCCGCATCTATGGAGATAGTACTTATATAAATTCTTGGTCTGAATAATAATTTTGTTAGTAAAACGGCCCAGCTAAGACTACTATACAGAAGTACTATTCCTTCCTAGCCTCTGTGAATCTAGAACTAGGAATTCGACAAAGTCCAGAATTTATTCTTTTATTCTGACAGTCAGGCAGCTTTAAAGGAGGCGCTTAGGCAACCAATGAATAAATCTGCACTAGTCAAAGAGTGTAAGGAAAGTCTTAAAACTCTTTGGGAAAAACATCAGAAATAATTATCGCATGGGTCCCCGGTCATGAAGGGTAACGAAAAAGCAGATGAGCTGACAACAAACGGCGCTGATGAGCGTTTTATTGGACCGGAACCAAGATTCCCTATATCTGCGACTGTCACAAAGAACATCTTCAACATGATAGCTACGCGAGATGCAAACCTAGAGTGGAAGAACACCAAAGACTGTAGGCAGTCTAAGATGTTTATCTTAAGAAATCGAAAAGGCTAAGTAATTACTAAATCTTAGTAGGGAAAACTTAGCAACACTGGTAGGTGTGGTGACAGGTCACTGCAAACTAAAGAGAAACCTATCATTATTTATAGACCCATCATGCTCTCACTGTGGCTTGGAGGAAAGTAGCCAGCACTTCTTGGAAGAATGCGTAATGTTCTTAAACACAAGATGGCGAACACTAGTGATGAATAGTATTACAGTAGATGGCTTGTCAAACTTAAAGTTAAGCGACATCCTAGAATTCACTACGCGAACAAAAAGATTTGGGGACGGAGATCTGTTGAAGCAACAGTAACCAGTGCCCAAACACTGGGAATTGGGTGAAATAGTCACGATAGAGGACCGATCACATGTGGTTCAGCGGGAGTCCCACCTCATCATCATCAAGTCCAGAATTGTATCTCGACGAGCGACTGTCCTCTACCGTCAAGCTCTATCCGTCGTTTAATGTTTAAGGATCTGAATTGCAATTAAAATCGATCTGCAACGTCTCTCCATAACTGTGCGTTTTACTTGCCCGAAGCCAACTTGCGCATAATTCAATACAAATCCATCTAACTTACTTTACCGGCGGCCATCGAAATTCATCAGGAGAAGCCTTGGGTGGGAGGTTGCTCTAGTATAGGTACATGTAGCTATAGTAGCAAATGCTTCCAATGGGAATATTAGATTAAAACAACTCTCCGAGCAAAGACTGCGATAAAAGAGGAAATCGAGAAGAAAAGTCAACAGACAAAGCTTGTTATGGACGTTGCTGATTTGCTGCAAAAAATACCGTAGGCTGGTGGTGCACCGGCGAAGCCAGCCAGCGATTTGTAGGAAGGTACATAACAATATAAATTGTGAAAGTTAAATTGACATTGTTTTAGATTTTACGGTTCCGTACCCAAAGGGTGCCAAACGGGACCCTATTACTGAGCCTCCCTCTGCTATATATATATGCAGAATATATATTTATGTAGCGACAAATTTAAAAATGCATGTATTCAGAGATACAATAAACGTGATTTTGACGGTACGGAAAGCTTCGTGTGCGAATTCGACTCGCATTTAACCGTTTTTAGGGTTCCGTGCCTTAAAAGCTTCTTTGTCGGGCTGCCTGTCGGTCAAGACCCTTTTTCTCAGGAACGCGTGGAGGAAAAGATGGTTTCTGCGGAACCCTCGGTGCGCGAGTCCAATTCGTTTAATTTGACCGATTTTTTCATCTCAGGCTAGCCCCCTGTCACTCAAATTGGATAAATTGTATTAGTTTTTTTTAATAGAAATGTATATTAAATTATTATATATATATCATATATCCCATATGTATAAACATTGTAGGAGGCATGACAATTGTATCTTAGGAGTGGGGCTCTCTCTTTTTGGTATACTGGCTGAATATTGCCACAAATGTGCCTCAGCCACCCCGGTTGGAACAAAGGTAGGTGCTTTATTGTTCTGTTTGTTCTGGTCGAAAATTCGGTCGAATGGAATCCACTTTCCGTTTAGTTACAACACGCAGCATACGCCGGCCATAACTTCTGAATAAACGAGCGCATATAAATACCTCTGTAGGCATCTTATATCAAACGAGAACCATGCTATATTTATTAAATTAGTGGTATGCGGAACTACAAGGGATTCTCTCGACCCACTTATTCGCGAAGCCTCGACCGAAATAGACCGAATTTGTGTTTTTGTCATGGCGTTTGGGCATTAATAAACTGACAAGAAGCGTAGGACGGAAATTTTTCGAGTAATCCCTTTGGAAACTAAAACGATCTAAGATAAAATAGTTTGTTATTAATTTGTCAGATTTGAAATATTTACCTATTTATGACGCAGTTTTGTAATAACTATGGCGCATCGGTAGAATACGCAATTTACAGCTTTTAAAGTCCCCAATGAACGTAGTTTTAGACTTTTCACAACAAACAGTCAAAAGTCATCCTCGCTATATTTATAGTGAAGATAGGAATATAATTGATACGTGATACATATTTTCCGCGGTTGATAGGATTGATCGTTTGATGATTTCCGCTATAAAAGCGGCACGTGCTGCAAAACGTCCTACAAAATATACCCGTAGGTGATTGCGGGTAACTGCGTCCCCTTATCGTAATTTTAAACTTTAGAAAATAGTAAATAAAACGTTTTTTTAAAACACAAGACGAACGTCTTGCCATTTTCAAGTCCGATAAATACACTTTTATATTATAACCGACCTACATAAATATGCATAGCTATATGATACCACGCCTTTTTCCATTAAGGCAGGGGCCCGCCATTTACGCCCCCCCCCCCCCCCCAATCAGAAAACCACATATTTTGTGTTTGTAATTCCGGCCACCCCGTGCAGTTGCCACTTATTCACAACAGAACACTCAAAAACTTTCTTTATTACTGTAGATATTCATGACTACTTAGTAAACGTATTTATTTTGCCTTTTCTGCATTAGACCACTGTGGGAGTGGAAGGGCGAACACCCCCCCCCCCCCCCCCCCAAGATTGATTTTTTGTCTTATAAAAATTTGTTGTGTTTAACAAATACAAATATTACGATATTAATTATTTTATCTACACACGTATCATAAAACCTCTTTACTGCGTACAAAAACCGCACGTTACGATCAGCATAATGTTAAACTACTTGGTAAAAACTCATTTCTTATCTGAAAAATTACACATTATGACCATAATGTGTAATTTTTCTACACATTATGACATTCAAATTTCGAACGCCGACGCCCGCCTGCATGCCGCCCCTAGTTTGTCTGTGGAGTAGTCTTGTGCCTGCTCGGTCATCAGAGAGAGCGCTCCGTACTAGTACATTTCAGTCAGTGTACTAGTACACTCTAATAGCTCTATTAGTACTTTTAGGACGTTGGATCTTATGAATAAAAAAATATGCCTGCTCGGTCATCACATCAAAGAGCGCTCCGTACTATGACATTTCAGTCAGTGTACCAGTAAGATCTAACAGCTTTATTAGTACTATTATGTATGACGTAGGATCGAATAAAAAATTACGCTATTTTTCGTGCAGAGCAGAAACTTGAGGAATATTATACTCTGATAATATTAACAATTCTATGTGTCTGTTTGCATAGCAGAAATAAAAAGTTAAATAATATTTGATTTCCCTTCATACTTAAACAGGCTTAGGACTGTCATTCTAGTCAAGATGTCAATGCCGTGCTGTGTGTGCGAGTGCGAGTCGGCATGGCTCAATACCTCCCGCCCGCCGCCCCGCTCTCTCGGAGCGATGTCCTAATAGTCCTAATAGACCGAATGTCCGATTAGCGTAGGGAAAGGTTTCTTTTCGTTCATTGCACAGTAACGTTTCCTATTCGTTCTTCGTACATGACCGACACAAGACTAAAGTGTGTGTGAAGTTGCTACTGACATTCAAATTTCGAACTCCGACGCCCGAAGTTGGTGCTACAGAACAAGCTAAACAACTGCAGAGCCACAACGCCGGTCAAACATGCGGTTCCTGTACACATCAAAGAGAGCTTATGATATGTGTGTGAATAAACAAGTGTATGTAACTGTACATAATTAGGCATTAAAACTCTCGAGTGATATAAATATGAAACTCGCCGACTCTCGAGTTTTAATGCCCTCTATTATGTATCAGTCACATAAACTACTAATAAATAATAAGCAGAAATAAATATTACATCAAGTTCTGTGTTGAGTTAAAATATATCCACTCTTGTAATTTGTGTAATGTATCTAATCTTTAATGCCTTTTAAGATAAAGTCGTTTTTACATGGTGTTTAAATTGCTCAAATGGCAGAGGTATCTTGTTGTAATAGAGAATGCAATGACCTTTGAAAGAATTGCTAACTTTCGCGAGACTAAACCGGGGCGCAACTAGTTGTGATTATTTCTTAGTTAATCATCATTCCCGCATTTACCCGCAATCACCCTATGCACCCTTTGTAAATACGCAGTTTATGTAAATACGCAGTATATTATGTTGACAGAACATAAACTGCGTATTTACAAATTCGTTTATGTCAATAAAACTAAAACCAATGCCGCAGTAACCAGTGCAGTTATAAATTCCGATTCTCAGTGTTTCCTAGCACCACTCGTGACCCGTAGTCGTCTGTTAATTAAAAAATGAATTAAGAAGGAATAGTGCCCAAGTTGCTGCTGCAGTGCAAGCCTGGCCTCGAATGGTGGACACAGACGGAGTTTGCTTAACCTGTTTCATCCGAGACAAAGGCTCTTTTGTATGTGCATTTGCAGCAGATATTGTTGCGGGTTCAGTGGGAACGGATGAAAAGGACAAAGCAATTGGGATTGTCGCATCGGGAAAAAAGGAAAAAGGGGAAGTTGGGCCACTGACAAGCGTTTTATTTTCTCGAGTGATTCCTCATACGAGTCTCGTAATAACACGTCAGTGACATTTGCCTTTATGTTGCATCCACTTGTTCAATTTGCTACTTACTTATCTTATGGTATTCAATTTGGTTACATCAATAGGAGGCTTTGTGTTCGGGTCCAACTCAACGTTGTGTTTAACTTAACTCCTGTTTAAACCAATTTCCAAACCCTTTTGTGAATTGGCCATAAAATGATTCTTTGTGGCTGGTAAAAATTATGTTTATTTGGCCAAAAAATATCGACCATTGTTTGTGAAAAAACGTGAAAAAACGTGTTACTTATAATAATAATATCTTGAACACTATTTACATTGATCTAGCCCCAAACCACTTATACTTAGATAATAGTTACGTAGGTAACTATTATCTAATCTGTGCCCAAACTATAAGATTCCCTGTATCTTGGGTACTAGACAACGATACACATACTTATATAGATAAATATTATACTTAGATAGATAAACAACCATGACTAGGGTACAAACATCCGTTCTCATCAAACAAATATTCGCCCCCACCGGGACTCGAACCCGGGACCCTTGGCTTCGTAGGCAGGGTCACTGCCGACTCGGCCATTCGGGTCGCTGAAATACTACTGTAAGAAAGTAACGAGAGGGCTATTCTGGATAAGGGCTACACGAATTCAAAATGGCCTCTATACGTTACCTCCTAAGGAAACAGGAAGACATAAAGTGGAACTTTATAAACTTACCTCGCTCCTGCAATATTTAGATCTCGGGGGTGATTTTCGCCATGTTTGCCTAAAATGCAAACCGGGAAAGTTTTGCCTTAAATCAGCCGAGCAACGGCCTCCCTGCGAGCCTCCGCGACAAAATGTACGGACAACAAAGTTTTAGCACAGAGTATCAACTATTGCCCGAATGCTCACTCCAGGTTCTACCTAACAAGAACATGGCCTGGGCATCGGGGTCGAGCGTAGACCTTTCGTGTACGATACATTTAGGCACATGCAATACATAGCTTTTGGCCCCACACTTAGATACCCTGTGTCTTGGGAACCTGTAACAGCGACGTCACACACGTATAAACAAAGCATCCCAATACCTGACGATTATTTTTACCGCATTGGAAGAATTCCCAAATGCCACACTTTCTCGCTGGGCACTGTATTCCATGTATTTGGACAAAAAAATAAGTTTTTAATGCAGTTCACCCACCTGCTGCCTTCGTGCTTGCAAAAACAACACAAACTGACACAATTACAGACCATTCTCGCAGATCCCAGGTGCTCCCTAGAAAGTGACCGCACTGACTAGACTATTCTGTAGTTTCATTTAGCCGCCTCGTCGTCGGGAGGTGGTCTTGTCTTGTCTTCCGGCTTTCAGGGACGGGACATTTGCTAGCACGGGGCAGCAATAACTCATCGCCCCAAGCTCAAAGACATAAGATAAGGAAATTCTCCCGTACTTTAATTTATTTTATTGTAATTTTGTGCTCGCTCTCGGTATTTGGGAATATTTGACGCTGCACATATAAAGATGAATTTGTTGTGTACGATATATTACAAGAAGGTATTTGTAATACAATTTATGAAACGCCCTGCTAGACAAATCATAATCGATTTTGAACAAACAGGCAGCACACAATATCTGTAGATATACTGTGTTTAGGGTGCCTTTAATGACCAAAATTAATAAAGTAGAGCAACAACTAATATCGAATCGTTCCCAAAGCAACCGATATCTGGCGCAATTATTCTTAACGGAACTTTCCAAACATTTCTCACCTATTTATGAACCGGCGAAGTTTTTTCAATAAACTGGAAACGAGCGCAGTGAAGGATGCGAACAATAACGGGTAGAACAAGCGAACCGCCCTTATCTGAGTCTAACCCAGTTCCGTTCGCAAACCGAGCTAAATTGCCAACAGGTTGTAAATTTATTTACAATTGAAGCAAAATCGGGTCAAATTGCCCAAGAGTTGTAATTTTATTTTTAAACTAAGCGAAATCGGGAAAAACCTACGTTTGTGCGGACGGCGCAAGCGATGCGGAATTAAACTCAGATATCGTACGTGTTATAGGGCGGATCGGTAGGCGGGCGGGCGGCAAGCTTTTCCAAGCTTTTTTTATAGCTGAGTAAGAGTATGTGTATTGCGCTTTTTCAGTCCAGCAACTCTCTCAATTCCAATAGTCTATTTTCAGCTAGAATCAATGTTCACAGTGGAATACCAGTTACGACTTGTTTAAGTTTCTGTCGGAGAGTATACTTAAGGGCTGGAAGATTTCGACATCCAGGCGTGGCCAAATGGACAAATTTGCATACCATATTCTTTTTAAGATGGTCATCATACCAACAACAACACCTATAATAATAGTTTACTAACCTTTTTAGTTTGATTTATATTTACAGTCGCGGCTTGTACCTGTTAAAAATAATAAGTAGGTTAGTATATGTTCGAGATATAGACAACACCTATTAGATTTCATTTAGTTAAATAAAAAATCTGTCGGCAACCCGATTTGATACTGAATGTATGAATTAATGGTGTCTCTCCAGCCAGGGTTCTAAACCTGTGCTGGTCTTTGGTCGGCATACCAGAGAGTACAAGTTTTGAAAGGGGGGAGAGACTTGCTCATGAGGTTTGGGAAGGAGGTGATTTCAATTGGCCAACTCTTCAGTCTAAAGCCAATATAGGACACGTGGACCGGGGATGTAGGTATTCGAGAGCAGTATATGTTTTTATTTTATCTTCAGGCACAATTGGTTGAGTTTCCTGAGTTCTGTTTGGTTGGGTTATCCGATAAGCTCTCATTGTTGCTCTCTGTTTCTGGGATACCGTATATTTGACTCAAAGCCTTCCTTACCTCGTCCCTGTTGTGTGCTGATTCTGTCCAGTAACTATGTTCTTTACCATAGTATTAAATGTCATGTTTGAGGAAGTCTTTCTAGGTGTATATGGGCCAGCTTTCTTATTTTTTTCTTGATACTTGAATGCGGCGTGAAGTAGTTGTTATTGAGGGCGTCGTAGTATGTGTGTATAGTATCATATCCTGTGATTTTTTATTAATTTGGTTATTGTTTTGCTCTGTAGTAAATCTTGAAACTTTTGGCGTCTTGGATAGCTTCTAGCATTCTCGTGCATATCCCTCAGGATCAAGTGTTCATATTTTCTTAGTCTAGAACGGTTACCTTTTTGAGGTCTGTGGCTTTTAGTCTGTATGTTATACACGGTGAAATAATCATTTTGTAAATCAGGCGAAACATTTTACCGTCCATGTTGGCTTTCTTTATAAAATGTATCAGGGCCTTGGAATTGCACATGGCTTGCTTCTCCTCTTCTTAATTGTGTCTCTCCTGTGTCCTGCCGTAATATACGTGCTGCGATATTTTATTTCATTTACGGATGTTAATGGGGTCTCTTATATGACTTTTCGTCTTTTTCCATCTGTGTCGTGAGTCCAGCTCCAGGAAGTCGTCGGCAACATTAAGGGTCTGCTAGGCTTCCTACAGGAGCTGGGTTGGCAGGAGTAGTGCCCCCAATCCACGTCACGCAAAATAGGCCCAAAATTAAAACGTCGAGTTGCGGAGAAGTGGCCCGCGACAAACTATAACTATAACTGTGTCGTGAGTTTGTACTGTTTTGAGTAGGGCTTGGTGCGTGACGATTTTGTCTAGGTGTTGTAAATCTTGGCAAACGACATTGAGGTAAATAGCGAAGGAGAGAATAAGCGACAAAACTATTTCTTCGTATTGATCCAGTTTTATGCTGGGTATTTCTTCTTACAATATTTTGAGGATATCATCCATTAATATTGTATATAGTCTTGGTGACAGTGAGCAGTCTTATTTTACCCCTTTGTCTTTGTTGATCAAGTCACTTTGCTCTCCGAACCATTTGATGCATGTCCGTCCAAACATGCAGGTTTTTATTTTCCTATTGGTTAAGATTTTATTGGTCCTTACCAGGAGAATATCCCTAAGCATGTTTAGGTCTACCGTATCAACTGCTTTTGCGATACCAAGAGCCAGTAAATGTGTTCTGTTACCGTCTGGTTTTTGGAATAGGTACTTGGACTGTTTCATTCCAGGACTCCGGTATTGTATTGTCTGTCCAAGCACTGTTCATTGTTTTGGCGATTACCTTTAACCGTTTTGTATCCTGATTTGAAACTAAATAAAAAGAAGCGGTTTAATGTGATAAATAATCATAGAACGCAAAATAAATTGTCACACGCTGCATGTCGTTTAATTACAATTTCCACAGAGCAAAGGAAGAATTTCTCTTATTTTAATAAACTGTAACTAAAAAGAATAATTTGCAATTCAGATGCTCGAAAGAGGAAATAGAATACAATTGACGTCGCTGGAATTCATTTACATTATTGTTTGTTCGCCATTGTTGGTGACGACCCGTGGGTAATTAAATGACCCACTGTGCCATAGGTCTGAGACTTCCTGCAACCTCGTGGAGAGCGATCAGACTCTCAACTTACAAAACGCTCTCTTACTGCCTTCACTTTTACCCCAAGTAACTTTTAGTGGTCGGAATAATAAATTGTACATAATGGCCGCCCCTCGACAGGACTCCGGTCATTATGGCCGTGTTCAAGAGTCCTGCCGAATCACGTGGCCATAATTGTTGCATTGTTATCCGATCCTTTCGGTCAAACTTATTTCGGTCACTAAATGTAACCTTTCAGCGAGTGTTACCCTCGATCAATCGTATTATCCGCCTTATTTTTTCCCCGCCCAATCGAACCACGATCTAAAGATAGCACGCAAATCAGACCACTTACAGCATACTCAGAACTATGATTTTCTCTTTATTGCCTCTTCCAGTAATTCATTTAGAGGGAAAGTCGGTTATCTACATAGCCATTAATTTCGATCATATTATCGGAGATCGACGCTGACTCCACTGTATGAAGCTGTCACATAAATAAAAGGCCCGAGCCATTAGCTCTTCCGCACAAATATTACAAGGCAGCTTCTGGGAAGCGGCGGACCCCATCAATATCTGTCATCAGGCGGCGAGTAGCCAAATTATTATGAATGACCTCCAATGGCCGACACGACTCTGATCAGATTACCCGTGTGTAGAAACGGTCCGTGACCTAATTTGATAAAGGCGCCCGACTGCACATGAACAGCAAACAATCTAGGATGACACGGAAGAAGCTGTACCAGATAATTTATACCGTGACTATAAAAGTTGGGTCGTTCGCGTGTTTCATAAGTTTTTATGTGGTGTTTATGATATAATAACGTTCGGTGTGGATATAAGCGAGGCGAGGTGGGTAGGGGTAGGGGATACATCTGCGGCCTCGGGCTCCCGCCTGAGCAACTGTGTCAAGGATGATAAGCGGAAAATATCCTTCGAAACACAGCGTCCGTTGCGCTCATTTTCTACGCCTTGGGTTTACTTTGCAATCTCCCAAGACACCTTTTTCAAAGATCGTTATACGTTGTCTGACAACTAATTATAATTCTGAATTTATTTATTAAACAGGCGTAACTCTAAAAAATAACCGTAAAATCTCAAAAATCCCTTTTTACGGTCTACCAGTTAACCCTTCGAATCTGGCCAATCACCAATTTGAAGAGCGGTTTTTGTCAAAGAGGCGTTACTGAGAAATTGCTTTAACATGCCGCTAATATTGAAAATTCCAGTTCCGGAACATCTCCCAAATCGAATGCTGATGATGTTATTGCAAAAATCATAAATAAATGCTACCTACAGTTTTAAAGGGGGGAAGTGTACGGCCGCTGTTGCATTGCGTCGGTAATACTCGGCAATAATGGCTTGATGGATGAGGAGACCACATGGCCCACGCCGTTTAATTACGGAAACATTTCGTGAATGAAAATAGAATCATTATCGTGCAATATGCCACCATGCTTACTGTCAGCTGATTGTGGGCTCAAGTCTGAAACAGAATGCACAAATCAAAAAGTGATCGTGACTTGTGAAACTGTGATTAATATTTAGTTCTATCACCTAAGAGTAGGCGGTCACTGCTTTGCTTGCTACGAAAGTTATAAATGCAGAATCAACAAGTACTCAGACTTCTCAAAGCACAAAAGAACAATAGCGCCTCGAAACGCCGAGTCGGGTAGGATTACCTAGATAATTTGTTCAGAAACTCACTTTAGTTACCCAAGAAAGGGAGGAAAAGATTATAAATACGCAGCTATTATTGCATAGATGGCTTACTAACCGCCCCATTCGTTAAAACTTTTTGAATTATTTAGCGGGTGGGAGGAAAATGTACATACATTTCAGGAAAATGCGAAGGACGACCACGGGAATATAGACGGTTATCATTAACAACATTTAGAATCACTAAAAAATACTAAGCAAGTAGAGTTCATATAAAATACAAGAATATAAATAACACGGTCAGTGGTTCAAATCGGAGTATTCAATTAACGATTCCTCTCAAATCGCGGGACGAAATCACACGCGAACCAAATCAATTCAACTTGGCTCCACCTCAATCGGTATCATGGCGCATTGAGTATGCTTAGTTAGAATGTAGTCCATGTAGTTCGGAACGATTCACAAACACTGGCCGGTCGTGGCGGCCACGTCGGTAGGTCCTGATTGTCTTCATCATAAAAACGCGTCACGTCGTCGCCTCCTTCCCATTCCCCGCACCCCCCCCGTCTCCGAAGAAAGCCTCCCCTTACCTGGGGGGGAGGTGGGGGGGTGAGGATCCCCGCCGTCTGGACCAACACCTACATAAGTTTAAGTAGGTCTAGGTACAAAGTATCAACCCTGTAAGTGCGGGCTCGGGCGTCGGGCGTCTGACAGCCGTGCTCAATGCGAGCGTGAACTGGGGAGCTAATTTATATACTCGCTACGGATAACATTGTGTACACCTCCTCAGTGAGTTTAGGCGTGGTAAGGCATCACGTCATTCGCCATGTGAGGTAATGCCTATGTAGCAGCAATGCAGATATTGCAGCTCGGCCAATGAATCACGAAGACAACTCAACAACTGTAAATATTATCGAAGATAAGTCATGTCGTCGGTATCAAATAAATGTTTTGATGTATCATTGTTGTCGTTTCCGACATAAAACAACAGAGGGCAGAACACCTGGATGCGACGAAGGGCGACGGCGGAGGGGGACAAGCCCAAGGCTCGGGGCCAGAAGGGGGTATTGAATATGTATATGCCCAATCTCACAATATCTATGGGCGCCAAGTGTTACGTAGCAGCCGCTTCGAATCTCGTCCAATTTATTGCTGCCCCAATATCAACATTCTTTCTGTTTTGTTAACCTATCTCAACCAATATCGAAACTTGCTACTAAAAACAGCGGCCGTTTGTTTTGGCTGCAGGCAGCCAGGAAATTAGTATTGTGGATTCCTGCGATAGGTGTTTATGCTCCACTCGTACGTTTATGTTTTATTTTACCAGTTCTCCAAACAAGCCAGCGAATCCAGAATAGTTTGCGTAAGTGAGCTCAATCAATGTTCTTTTTTACCTGAATATTTTGAGGAGAAAAATACGCACGTTGCTGGCGGCCGTGTCATGCGAGAGAACTCGCATGCGATAAATGGTTAAGCCTCTCGGCAGTGCCAGAGCGGCAGCGAGTGAGCAGCTCGTTGGAAGCCGGTCGGAGTCGGTGGCAGGACGCATTTCATTTTCCACTCGCTGCTGTAAGCTGCCTCGCTTCATCTCCATCACAATATCTTTTCAAACGGTGCTCGATGCACAGCTGATGTTGCCGGGGCATGTGCTACTTACTACAGAAACGGGTACTGCCTTGTAGATTATTTAGCAAATTGGTAGGCAGGCATCTATTTGCTAAATAAATCTGTGCAAAAGTGCACACACTGCAGGGAAAAGTTGTGAAAAAATATCGCAACTAAGCTACATTACGTGCGAATCCCATTTCATCAAAATTTAAAACATGCTTTACGTAAACTCTCCAATAAATTTTAAAAACACTCAAAACTTCACTCTCTATTAATCTGTGACGTAGCGTCAAGAGTAATTAAGTTATGCTGCGGACGGATAGACAGATTTTTTAAACAGCGGTTTAGGAGGACTTTCACAAAACCCAAATGACGTCGGAAACCCTCAGTTTCAAAAGAGCAAGAATTCAATTATATGTCTCCAGTAGCACTCTTGGGACAACATTAGGGAAATGGACGAAGAGAAAAAATATAATGGAAGGGTCCGAGAATACGCGGGTAATTTATGAATTACCCTGAGAAGTATTAGTGGAGGAGGGTTCCGCCTGTCTATGCAAATAAGAAAACTTGTCACGAATTTCTCATCTTATCTTGGTGTTACTACTTATTACCCTTAATAACAAAGTTGGCAGTCAACTTTTAAATTTGGGCTGCGCCTGGGCGAGGCATTAATGACCGGCGCCGCCATTTTGAAGGGCTGCTTTGAGGAAAATTTCCTCTCGGGTCTGCGGAGGGAGAAGTAATGCATTTTCCTTTATCGCCATGTAGACAGTTCGCTCACTTCTCGACAAGGGGCCCAGCTTTTACGATTATTGTGTTCAAGACACGCGTGCGATGAAAAACCACCGCGATCCTCCGATCTAGGAGGTTGTAAACAGGCAGGCCCGCGTATTGTACCGATGCCTCCGCTGCGTATACATGTGTAGGTATAGGTAACAGTGTGTGTCCCCAGTACTCCCAAGGAAAGCCCAACCCTGCCATATTGGCGGGCCATAAAAAAGCGTATCCAAAGCTCCCCGCGAGCTTAAACATTCTGAAACTCTTGTCTAGTGCTTACAAAAATAGCGTCGCGGTTTTCCTCACACTGGATGGCATGAGCTGTACTAACCAGATATTAATTACTCCATTTTATTGAGGCTAGTCCATCACCACAGTTAATCTAGTCCAGTACGCCTCCTCGACGTTCTAAGTAGGTACTAAAGAGCGTTTACGATGGCTCGATGGATATTAAGTGTGTTAATAAAATCTTTGAGAACGTTCAGAAAATCGTACCCGCAAAATGCCAACAAGGTCGTTGTCTCATCCTAACCGCTATTGATTGGAATTGGAATAACGTCCACGGAACTGTTTTGTGGCGTTTCCTATTCATTCTATTCGTAAAAACAAGGAGCTAAATCTCGCGCTGATGTAATCAGGTGGAAATTGTCTTCCACCTACAAATTTCCTCTTGTTGTTTTTCCGATAATTCCGCTCACGTTAAAAAACTTTGCCGAGAAAACGAAATGAATCTACTCGATATCGAGTTGCGATGAATTCGAATATTTGCACAAATATTCGCGATTAAACAAACACGCAAGTAAATCAATCACAAGTGCCGTCTATTTAGTTTCGCCGACAAAATTCGTTTCAATATCGCGCTGTTGGTAAATACATGGCGAGTGAGTGAGCAACAATAAAATATGAGCTCCATTTTATGGGCTATTGTAACACAACAAACGTGGTGTTTCACCAGAAGCTGACGCAAACTGCTCGAGTCTAAAAATGCCAAAATCGTGAATTGCTTCTTTGAAATATGTTGCAGCGAATACCTGTTGACTGCCAGCACGGCCCTGTCACTTCACTATAAACTATTGCGCAGATGGAGAATAATTTACAACCGTATTTTGCTTCTGGTCAATCATCTTCTCATCTATCTTTAACAGACTAAATTGCGATTCAGTTTCTTACATATTATGTAAACTCAACATTTAACAGAACCTGAAAAAGTAAAAGATATTTAGACGTTCAGAAAAAATGTTTCCATTCCATGTGAACATCGCGTCAAAAAGTTGATTTATTAGATGGGTGGAAAACAAAATGTTCTGCATAAGTAATGTGCAGGCGGCATAATAACATTATTACACGGATGGTAGCTAGGGATGCCCCGTATGCCCTGCTTGAGTGCTTGTCGGGCATGCATGTATGCATGTTGCGTGGTGTATAAAATGCATGCATGATAGGGGCTTTGGAGAGCACTTACTTCATACGCATTCTACCTACAATAAGACATGTGCGGGCATGTGATCAAACGAACCTTTTCAAAGTGTGGTTTTTTGTGTTTGCCTTTCCTTTTTCCGATAGCGGGAGGGTACCTGAGAAAATTCTTGGCTTTGTGCATGTATGTGCTTGTTTTCTTAGCTATTATTTACCCTGCAATAAAGTATATTGACATTGATATTGAAATTCTGATGACATTTTACTAATGTGTACTTAAACCACTAGTTTATCATAATACTTTAGGTAATTTTATAGTCGAACTACAACATCTATTTTCTTCGCGTGTAAATCCGTTGACTCTAAATGGCTTTAACCACAGTCCCATTCAGGCAGGTAAACTATTCTCGTCATAGTTCAGTGACCTCCGCTAGTTTCAGTTATCTAGCAAGATAAAACTGTCCACTGCGGCGCGACCACCGAATCCAATAGCAAACACCAACTTTCTCACTGTTCACATTTAGAAAACACAACGCACGGAATGATAATTCCGTAAATAAACCGGGGTGCGAACCTGAGGGGGAGGGGGGGGGGGGGCTGGGACTTAGTCCAAACAAATAATAGCGTCACGTCTTTTCCCATACGGGGTGGCAGAGGCACCAGTGCGCCCATGTTAAGCCAAGTCAAAACTCTATTTTGACAAAAATATACCCATATATGTATAGTTCGCGTCAGGTAAGGATGGCCATCGAGGAAAGGGGAAGTCGCGGAGGGGGTGACGTCCCGCCCACAGCAAATGCCCGGTGTCTGCGTCACCTTTGTCATAGTGCTGCGCGAGTCCACATCGACCCCGTTCATCGGTATCGATAATGCACACGTTGATGGTTGTACTGGTGTATTAAGATGGCAACAGTTGCCTCTTCATCACTTAACATCTATGTTTAAGTAATGCAAACGTCAACTATTCTGGGTGCTGCAACACCCCCTGGTAATCTGTAACTGTAAAACATATCTAAAAACCTGCTCTGAAATTATAGCCGTTTAATGCGAAGAACCGCATCGAAATCGGTCTAGTAGTTTTCCAGGAAAATGGTAACAGAAATATATACACACACACACAACAAACTCTAACCCCAAACGAATAAACATCCTCCGTTCCTTTCCGTCTGTCGTGGGTAAAAAGACTTTGGAGCATTTTGTCACAAAAGTCTGAGAAACCAGTGACGAAGATAAAAAATACTTCGATAACTTGCTCTATTTTATCCAGGCGTATGTAGGTATGTATCCAAGCAGTAACAGTTATAAAAATACAGGTCTCCTCCCCAAACCTAATACGTCCCTGAACCCTAACACGTAGTTATTACTTCCTGTGAAAGCTCACGCGAAACCATAATCAACGACGGATTTTAATACTCGTATAGTAACAAGATAACAGTTGATGTAACACGCGAATATGTTAATGATATTACGCGTGGATGTTGTGACCCAGACGCGTATGCTAATGCGACTAAGGTTCATTGCTTCCACCACCACCAGCATGGCTAGCTGAAGGTAGACAACGGTAGGCTGGACTGGAGCACGCCATATCGCTTTCCCGACAAAGTGTAGCCTGTCTAATCTGTCATTATTTGGTGTTGCTGGCAAAATTTCTTGCGCTGCTAAAGCCCGATCATTCCAATGGGTACGTCATCTGCGAGTTAAGTTGTTATAGTACGTTTAGTAGTAAGTTGTTGATTAAATTGATAGATCGCGATCCTATTTGTCGCCCTCCCGCGTCTCTCACACCCCGCTAACTTAACGGCACGTGGATGAGCGAGCTTAGTTCAGTATAAGTCCATGATATTCCACACAGAGAGCCGCCCGCGGACAATGTATATTGTCTACTCACTCGCCTACGTTTAGACGCTACTTACAACTTATAACTCGCTACTGTACGTATTGAAATTGGGCTTTAGACGTGAATATAATACTCAGACAGAGTTACTTTTACATTTATGATATGTTAGATCAGTTTCGATTTGAATTTGCACTAGCTAAACTGCAGAAAGTTGCTGAGCTTGTTAGGTGAAAGAAATACTATTACAGATTTGAAGTGTCCGATATAGGGCGGTCGTGCGTTAGAAAGTGACTCTTACCGTTGTCGTGACACAGCATCAGGAGCGTGCTGGTAAGTGGGCCATTCTTCTAGCACTGCAAATTAATTTGAAGAAAAAACTAAATCCCATTTTTGTCCGTTTATTGGCCCTCGGATTCGCGATCGGGATCGTTTATTGCACGGTTCGGCCTTGCGTGCACAATGTGAATAGAAGTTTGGTTTGGTAATGATTATTTGCATCAAATATATTCAAGGCACCGAACACGGTAGTACACTTCCTACTACCGAACTACCTATCCAGTTATCTTCAGTGGCAGGCGTACAACCTTGCCTAGCGATTTGATGGAAAATGTTCCATTTGTTTGAAAAGGTATTAGAGGTCGGTCGGACAGATATGCGGCGCCACGTCTAGCTCGACCCGTTCTCCAGCGTACTACGAATTCTTGTAAAAACATCCTCATGCCGGCAGTTGCTCTCTATACCACTCTCTCACCGATTACTTACCGAAGCCGTAAATCTTACTTGAGTGATAAGTAAACGCTTTCAAACGTGCGCTGAGCAAACATTTGCTTCTTCAGTTCACGTTGGTAGTTCCACTACTACTATTGATGTGATGGCCATTTATCGGAAAACTACGACTACGGCTGTAGGAAGTGAGTTAGGAACACATAACTCAAATATTATTAAGCGCGACGGCTCGAAGCGGAGGCCTCCATAATGTAATACCGGTTATAAATATTCGAGACATCAATGAAAAGGAAACAAGAAATACAAACGGAGTCGAATAGAAACATCCGGTGAAGAACGCAATAAGACAATCAGTATCCCGCTCCACCCAACGATGCAGTGAGATAATTACCACTAAAGAGTTTTTTCTCCTTTTGCGCGTCGCCGGTCTTGAACGAAGATGAAGCACCGAGGAAAAAAACTCATGGGAAACTGAGACTTGGGAACACCTGCCACTTGATTCACAGTCTCTTAACAACTTATTCCGTACTCGATGAAATGAAATGAAATCGCATTGTAAACAAATGCTTATTGACGTTTTATGGTCTATCAACATTATATAAGTTTAAGGACTGCGTAAAGCAGGGCCATGGTCAATGTTCATTGACTCTTGGATATTATTTTAGCACTGATAAGAGACTTTTTACACGAAGTTAACTGTGAAATGGGACCAAGAAATACTTTCATGGACGATTGCTCACATTTTGTTTGTCCAGTACACTTGACAACCGATTGCCTGCGTTTACAAATCATATACTTTCGCTTTCAATATTCATGACATGGAAGTAGACTGTGATTAACGATGATCACTTTCACGGCTCTTGTTAACCTAGGCTCAATTTGACAAACGTATAATTATTTTCAAATATAAAAGAGCTCCGTGGTCTAATGGGTTTCACGCTTGCTTCTCACACAGGAGATGCAGGTTCGATTCTTCACCATGTAACAATGAGATAATTAATTTATCTTAAGTATATTATACGGACGTTCTAACGGTGATGGAAAACATCGTGAGGAAACCTTCATTACTCCATAGCTGCGGCGATGAGCTAGCCCCCTGTCACGCAAAATTGAGTATTGAATAACTGGCTCAAAATGGGCACGATTGTGCCTCTGCCACCCCGTATAGGAAAAGGCGTGACTATTTATTTGTAAATAATTATTTTAATTCATAATTCTATATTGCACAAAGATAAATAAAAGGGATGTTCTTCTTTTTTACGTCACATTTGCTGTCTTCCTCAGAAAAAAAACATTGTCTGCAAAATTTGTTGACTTTTTTTATATATTTTTATTACAATGGCTTATATACTATACGAGCATTAAGGTGTTTAAATAACACGGTCTAATTTTAAGAATTTCTGAGTAAAATCGTTGTGACGAAGGACTCAAATCGTGGGACATAAGTGTTTTCATACATATTTTAGGTGTCTCCCAACTCCAGTCACTGCGTTTAAATACATAGTACAAATAAATGTTATATGACATTATAAAATGTTTGAATGCCATTTAACGAGTGAAACACTAATTATTATTATAATATACGATTCATAAACAAATGAACTAAAATAACAAATGCTAATATGAACTTTATGTCTCTGAACGAAGTACCAATTGAGCGGTCGCCTAGGTCAACGTTTTTGCCGGATTAAACTTGTAAGAATTGCTATTGACCTTGGGTGGATGGCATGAGCACACGCCTCGCCCCTCCCCCAACCCGCCTTCAACGTCCCTGCGCCATGCCATCGCCGGCCGAGCCAGTCGCCCGAAAGTTGTCGCAGGAGGTGCGTGTTTTAATTCGGCGTCTGCTCTGTCACGTAAGTTTACTGTTGCAAATTTCATTTTATTTATTCAATATTTTATAGATTGATTGCTATTTTATTAATATTGTATTTAGGCAGCCAAGTTTTTTGATTTGACGATAAATAAAATAGCGATAATCGTGTTCATTAATATTTAACACCTCCGTCACACTACACTTCTGTAACGCCAGGCGTGACAGAGTGGTAAATTATGTGACGGAGTAGTAGCTTTTGTATGATGTGTCAATGTTTTAGTGTATTATACGGAAAAATCTCGTGTTTCTAGTTTTTTAAGTGCTACAATTGGCTGTGTTTTTGTTATATATATGACTGCTTAGTGATGGCTTTGTCAGCAGCTGAGAGGCAGCGACGCTGTCGTGAAAAACGAAAAAACAACATGTAACTTTACGATTTAATTGATTAAAATAGTAAGTTATTCTTTGTTACGTTTAAAAGCAAGTTCCTATTTCTAAAATACTATAGTTTAACATACCACTATCATTATTTTTAGTGACTGAAGTACTACTCTGTTAAATTTTTACCACTCTGTCACAATGTGTCTCCATACAGCAAATTATTCAAGGAAGTCTGCCGGGCTAACTAATTGTTTTTACAAGAAGTTTGTTTTTGAATATACTAGAAAATATTGTAATTTATGAGTCCATTTATATTTCGATGCAACTAATATGCTATGAAACGGTTATTTTTTAAAGTTAGTTAACTTAACGGGATAAATATGTGACAGAGTGTTGAGAAAATCATATAATATTTTATTATTTTTAAGAAAAATACCAATTTTTGTTACTAACTTAAATATTTTAATTAGTAGTACACATAGTACAAGTTAAAACTTTAATGTGATTTTGCATGCCATAATAAAACTAAAAGTGAAACTGTGACAGAGGTGTTTGGTTTTTTGCTGCACTATCCCAAATAACTAGGAATTAATACAATTATTATTAAGAAATCATCGCTGCTGAGCATGTTTGTGAAATCTTTAGTTATGGAATTACAACTTCGGATATCAAAAACATAATAAAAACAAAAAAAAATATTTTTGAAAATTTATTTTGGAGTGATCCAAATGTGACGTAAAAAAGAAGAACGACCCAAAAACTTTAATTTGTGGAAAACATGTGTACAAAGGCGAGCTTGTCTCTAAAAAGATATTTATTCCAGAAAACCAAGGCTTGATATGAAAATTTACCATGAAAGGGTAGGCAGTGCACAATATCTAAAAACTTATCTATAATAAATAATAAATAAATAAATTAAATATCTATGAAATATGGAAAATAAAATACCCATATACCAAACTACTATAAGTACCAATATATACAAAAACCTGTACATATAGTAATAATATACATACTATAACTACTATCATGAAAGAGAGAGGAAGTGCTCTATTAAGCTCTATTAAACAACATGGTTTTATTAAAGGTAGATCTACAATCAGCAATCTGTTGGAGTATAAACATTTCCTATGCTCATCTTTTGCCGTCGGTGGTCAAGTAGATGCAGTGTACACAGATTTTAGTAAAGCATTCGATAAAGTGAACCACACAATTCTTTGTCATAAAGTATCCGCCCTCGGTATACATGGAAGTTTGCTACGTTGGATCATGTCATATCTGCAAAACAGAAGTCAACTTGTTGCCATAAAAGGGTTCATATCATCACCTACGTCAGTCACATCAGGAGTACCACAAGGCCCCCATTTGGGTCCGTTATTATTTATAATATTTATAAATGATCTAATCAATAAAATGTCGAGCCACTGTCTTTTATATGCCGATGATCTTAAGGTGTTTTCTAAAATTAATAATGTTAATGACTGTATTACATTACAAAATGACCTGAAATGCCTAAGCGAATGGTGTTCTGTCAATAAAATGTGTCTCAATGTAAGCAAGTGCTATGTCATCTCTTTCACTAAAAAACATCACAAAATTATTTACACATACACATTAGATGGCATAGCCTTAGATCGCAAGACTGTCGCTAGTGACCTTGGCGTGCTTTTCGACGCGGAGTTATCTTTCAGACAGCATTATGAACACATAACTAAAAGGTCCCGTCAACTTCTTGGTTTCATAATAAGAAACACGAAGGACTTCAAAAAACCAGGTAGTATTATTTATCTATTTCAGGCTCTTGTGAGAAGTATTTTGGAATACGGCTGCCAAGTTTGGTCTCCCTTCTACGAAGTTCATATTAATAATATTGACAGTGTGCAAAACAAAATGCTTAAGATTTTGTCATGCCGCTTTAATAAGAGTAACTCTCTTCTAAATTATGAACAAAGATTGAACTACTTTAAACTCACCTCCCTCGAAAACCGAAGAAAGATACTGGATCTTAAGCTTCTTCACAAAATCTTACACTCTAAAATCGATTCCCCTTTTTTGCTTAACACACTTAATCTCAACTGCTTTACCCGTACTCGTTATTACAGACCGTTTCACCTTCACATTTACCGGAACAATATTTGTTACTATAACCCCATCTCAAGAATGTGCCGTTTGTACAACGAACTCTCCAGCGAATACCCTGATCTTGATATTTATGAACCTAGACCTTATAAATTTATTAAATTAATTAACTCTGCTCTGTCCCAGCCATCTTCAAACAATTAGAACTAGATTTCTATTCTTTTTTTATATGTTAGTTTGATAAATCATGTAATGTAATCATAAACACATTAAATTAAGTTTTACTATGTACACATAGTTTGGGCTACAGTCCAACACAAAGACCTGTATTGATATATTATTGTCTCTAATGGCTGTATTCTGTTTTGTGTACTTATTAAATAAATAAATAAATAAATAAATATTACCCGGTTTTTGAAAGATAAATTATTTTTGCTGTCTTTATTAAAATATTAATTATTCTTGCTGTCTTTCCTGCTTTCTTCTAGTCATTGAGCGGCATGCTGTAAGTCAATCCATTTTCAGAGAGAGTTGCCAATGATACATCCATAGGAGTATTGTATTGGTAATTATAGCTTATATATATGGATATCAAGCCCTGTGTTTCAAAATGATAATTCCTGAAGTCTACCACTGCACCTGTGTGCCACAAGTTGCCCACAGATATCAGCGACAGCCGGCCAAACTCACCACATGTGAATTACACTATCGAGTTTTGCGCTGGGTATGCAAGCCGGGCATCGAACCCGCGGCCCCGGGGCAAGCCGTGGACGTGACCTCCGCCTCATGTGCACAACGGGACCCTTCATTATAATTCAGTACGAGGCGCACTTGTCCCTATGCGCTCGCAATTTTATTCCATGTTATATTTTTGTTTGCAGACACGTCAAGGAGCAAAGAGGATGGAATAATTCAATTGGTATAATCCAGCTCTATACATTTCGAAAAATATATCTTTGTGATTTTATGTGTGATGTGATGGCTGTGATTTGTTTGTGTGTAGTTATCTATAAATTGTTTTAAATAGATAGATGCTAAACTAAGTACCAACATAAGGTTACAAAATACAAACAGTTACCACTAAATAAGTGGTATATGCTTACTAGCCTCAACCACTAATGTAATGGGTATTTTAAAACATTCACAAGCAATTGTAAATAATACGGCAGTTCTTATTAACGGCTTCGAGTTAGTTTAAGTTATAATTAAATTGATCATATGAAATACGAGCAGACAGACAAGCATGCGTGACGGTAAATGGAACAAAGGGAACGTTCTCAAGAACCTCGACCACTAACTGTTGACCTCCCGATTTGTAATGTTTAGATAGTTGTTGAAGTGAGGTATCAGAGGCCAATATGTTTTTAAGAAGATTCCGCATAATAACATTTATTTTGGCGCAATAATCCGATTGCTTGTGCAATCGATAATATTAATAGGACATTGTAATACATACTTCTTAGTCCGGTACTTATGGCAGATTTATATTGATGAGTTGAATAATAAAAACTTAGATAAATCATATTTTAAAAGATACGCGACGCACATTTCATTGGAGAAATTGAGATTTCGACTAAAGGGCGCATCTTGAGTTCGTGATCTTTCAACATTAAAGGCCCTTTTATGGTTATTACTCCGTGTTACAAGCAGTAGAGCTGTACGAGAACTCTTTATTAGTCCCTTTTCCGTTTTATGACAACATTTGATTTACAAATTGATATAACTGTTATGATTATGAGTGCATAAAAGCTTTAAAAATTTTTTTTAGCAAAAATAATTTTGACAGAGACCTTCTATTGAATAATGGCTCATATCCAATTATACCTAACATAAATTAATGAGGAATACGAGATTATATAAAATATGTGGTACTTAAAAATATTACCTACTACCGGCGTTTCAGCGCCCAAAACAAAATATGATCTGCCCAGAACCGGCTAGAACCGGCTAGATTAATACGACGAGGGGGGAAAGATTAGTCTTCACAAAGTGGCTCACACAAGGGCCATGTCATCGGGTCAATCATTGTTGCCGGCGTGATGCGAGCCCAACCTTCGGGGCAAGCCATTTGTCAATCACTAGGGTACCCTTTACAAACGATTTCAATAAAAAGCCTTCGCAGGCGCCACGGTAATAACCGGCGCCATCAATATTCGATGAACAGACAACGCAAAATATAATCCTAAATACAAATTTCTTATTATTATTAATGGATATTGTATTCCAGGTAAATGGCACGTAAAGTTTTGCATCGAATAACTAATGGGCTTACTACAAAAATGTAGACTTCTAATTATGATATGTTAAACACAAAAATTTATGGCGTTTGACGTTTTGAGGTTAAATTACTTAAGTGACTTTGTAGTAAGGCGCCCCGCGTCCCGCATGACAAGTAGGTAAGTAGAAACCTGCGCACGAAACTGAAAGCGTGCTGACAGGACTGTAATGTCCGCTTGATTTGAATGACTGCCGTCATTGTCAATAGAATGATGTCACAATAACCTTGTCGCACCTTGACTCTACTACATTATTGGCTGAATGTATTATCTTCCTTCAAAATCCTCATTTAGACATAACAATCTTACGACTTTTTTATCTCTTACATGCCATTATAACTTATTTTAACACACGTAATAATAAAACCATTCAACGTTTTGGCACAAACATGTCCTCCGGCCTCTAACTAGAAGAGATTGTTTTCGAAGGTGTCACTGACACGCACCTAACTAATCCAAAGTCTAAAAGCTTAGCGAAGTTCATCCAAATGCCCTGTTACCGTCGGACTGATCTTATAGCACTTCGGCTATCACGGACCTATCGTGCCTAATCCCCCTCAGATGAAGATATCGAATGTGATTGAGGACAGATTTTAATTAAACAGCAGCGAACAAAGCGATTATTTTTCGTGACGCTCCGCGGCCACCGTAGAGAGGAGATTGTGTCTCGTCACGCGCCTACGAAAGCGAAATTCTGTTCGACTCGACACGTTTTGTCTTCGACATCAAATCCACAAAACGACACTCGCACTGCACACAGCAGCTCTTATTAGCGACAGCAGGAGAAGGCGCGTGACGCATTTAACTACAGCACTAACCACTCTGATTATATTTTCATTACGTGACACTAACTGCTATTACCGTATTATCAGGTTATTGACTCTAGAAAAGGCAACAACATAATAGGTATAAACGTAAGCGGGAATTATGAGTTCTTGCGTGACTGGGAAAACGGAAAGTTAAATCATTTCTCACGGTTCGCACCGTAGCCGTCCTGGAGGCACTGCGGGTTATTAACTCACAAATTGGACTATTAAAGCTAAATGGAGCAAAAACGTTGCAGTTCCTCTGCTCAGATGTGCTTATGCGCATTTTCAATCTCCTATACATTACACTTGTAGGTTTTATATTCAACGAATGTACCCACGACGTAAATGGTGCAATGAATCAGTAATTATCTAATTAGCGAGTAGGATCAATGCAAATCGTAATGTTATGAGCAAACACCTACACCTCGCCGAGTGGACTTACTGAGTCATTGAACATCTGGTGATTATACAAGCTCTTTTATATTACTTTCCGGTAGTATTTTCAGTTAAGTGTAAACAAACTGAAAACTTAAAGCTAATAGATTGCTAATATAAACGACCAAAATATTCACCTAATGCGCAACGGCTGTCAGTCGGTTGCCAATCCTTAGAGAAGTAGACCCGATGTTCAAGAGTGCATTTATCCTCACGAATATGTATTTACTTTCTCAAATATCCTACTTATTTTAGAAACCTGTGCCGCAAAATAGACAGGACCCAATTAAGACACCAAAAACCATCAGATCGATATTCGATTCCATTCGTCACGACCGCGCACAGTGCGCTCATGACTGCAATCCAATATGATTTCACTGACAAATATAGGTATTATGGAAACAAGCACCAATGAAAAAACCCGATGATTCAAGGCGCCCAATAGAAGATTTGAAGTTACAGAAGCACATCATATCTATAAATGGTTACAGCCAAGACGAAACGCTAAGATCATGAAATGTTGTCGATGTAGTGACTCATTGTTGCTCATCAAATATTCTAATGTTTTTACAAATAATAATACGATATAATTTTGTTAAGCTCATAATATTCTGTAGCAAACAATCCTACGCTCCACTTATCTGAAACAACTTGAGAAAGAAATCCTTTAAGATCGAGATGTTTAGTTAACTAATCCTGGTTTTATCTCACACCCTTCCCTAGTTAGTGGCGATCGAACCACGGAATAGCGGGTGGGCTTAAAATATATATTTGTTTTGTTACCACGGAAATACAAAACAGAATTTGATCATCATACCCGCCAGGTTTCTTGGCTTTTGAGCAAGGTTTTGCCTCTCTCTCACACATCCCATCTTACCCTTTGCGAGAGAGAGGTGATAGCTGGCTCAAAACCAAGAAATCTGGTGGAGCCTATATAGCTAGTTTCCTCATCCGTAAAAGGAAGTTGTTTACTTGTTTCGTTACGTGATGTATACAAATTGGTTCATGGAGTTACTTTTTGTCAAATCTAGGCCAACAAGACCTCCAAGAATGGGAAACCGCCTAACTTTGTTGAACGTGTTGTTTTCCTTTTATTCCGTCTAAAACAGAAAAAAAACTCGAGACATTTTCTTCCGGAAGTAGCCCACTTCCTATGCATGAGGTAAGAAAGAACATGTTTATTTCAGTGTAAGACAGCGGTGCAACCTGTAATTTAAAAGCGTTTTTCTGAACCTACATGGGAGAAATCTCTTACTAAGCGAACAGACGGACACGCAAACTTTAAAGAAGAAAGTAACGTCCGCCATTAGACGATACCTAATGTCATCCTAAATTAGTTTCGATATCAAAATAAATTAACTTAGATATTATTAACTAATAAATTAACTTAGATTCAAATCACTATCAGCAAATAACTGTCGAATAAATGTATAACTTATGCAGCCACTAAACATATGTCTATTGGGCGTACTGAGAGTAACTTAGCAGATGAAGTTGATGGACCGTGATGGCCAGCGGCTATGTTCCATAATAAATTAAATAGTGTAGAGATGAATCCGGGGCCGTTCAACCACAGTTACTCGTTTAAGTCACGCGTCACTGAGCTTCAAACGGTTATAATAATAAATCACTTGCATCTTTCTTTCGATAACCTAATCTAAGCGATGAAGAGATAACTAATTATCTAAATCTGCGTGCGACGTTGAACATTCATGACAAGACAGCTCATTAGACTAGGTAATGGGCAAATTATAAAAAGTAAAAGTAATCAAGTGAGATGTCTTCTCTATGTACAATACAGATGAAATTGTGGATAATGAGCTGGGTGGAATACTTCTCATTATGCTTTAATGACGTCGCTTAGTTTGTATCGAAGGCGTGTGCGACCTTGTAAGCGTATGGTTGGCTGCTTGTGACTGTTCCGGTCTGACTCGCTCCAGATATTTATCAAGATGTGTACAGGCGATTGCTTAAACCGTTAAATTTGCGTTATCGCAACTATTACCATATTAATGCACAACAAGGTCTCGTCACTTTGTTATCACGTCGAGATGGGCGTCCCACAGTCGGCTCTCTCTTACTTCGACTATGAATTCAAAATATAGTAGATAGATAAATCACGTCACACTTAGTAATGTATCTAAAGTATTGCTCAATGTATTGTTGTTGTTGTTGTCCAGCCGGGAAGATGTGCTAAACTTATCTTTATAGGCTAATTAATTATGTGTATTTGGTACTCACATAACATGTGTTAATTAATTAGCCATCGTTATTAATGCATCAAAGCTCATTATGTGGGCATAACGTCTAACCAACCTTCTATTAATTTTATCCACGTCAGCGAATTTAATAGAATAGAAGCAACATTAGAGACTCGAATTGCCATTAACGTGGTTCAGATCTAGAGTCGTCTAGTCTGCTTTAGATAAATAGTGCATTAATTAGGGAGATCAATCAGACCTCGACCCTTCGAGCTAATGAGCCCTCACTCGATGAGAAGGCATGTTATTCAATTGAACTAGTGACCCGAACCTGCCGCAATACCAATTAGTGTGACTGAGATGACATTTGAATAGCCATTCAAGGTGAGGTTCTTTAAAGTTATGTACTCAAGGAAAAGGCAAAATCGAGGGACGAAGATTAAAAAAAAACTGAAATCATTTTCAAGAAAAGGTGAAGAGGAAAGAAGTTTAATTTATAGATGAAAGATAAAGAAAAAGGTTCTTGTGTGCTATAAATATTGGGATTAGATGGCCACAGCCATCCTTTTTATCCAATAACTTACGTACGGCGCTGGATCCGCAGATTTTGAAGCGGCAGGTTTAATTTAATAATCTTTATGGCATCAAAAAAATTTAAGCAGTTTCATAAGAAGAAAAAGAAACCACTGTACAAAGGCGATTTTATCTCCGAAAAGAGATTTCTTCCTGCAAACCAAGGCTTGTTAGAATAAAGTATCGTGAAAGGGTAGGCAGTGCACAATAAAATGCCTAAGAATAAATTAAATACCTATAAAATACAGAAAGTATTACTAAATAGATACCGATAGTATATATCATACACTTTACATCTAATAATATAAATACAATAACTTTTACAAAAGATAGAGTTAGCCAGTCGCCTGAGGGAGCGGAAAGAACCAAATACCCTGACCTCGCAGATACGTGGAGACCAACACAGCTGGTTATCAAAGATGACCCTGAGATCCGCCTTAGGAGTGTGCTGTATTGTAGTACCATTATAAGTTACAGGAACAACGGGTATTTGTAGTAAGGAAAGAGAGAGCCAGGTTCAAATAATTCTTGTTTGCAATTTGTCAATAACCCGTGTGACAAGGCCCAGTCTTTCACATTCTCGAGATCAGCATTCAGTGCCTCCGCGGATGAAACGATTTGGAGATTACCTGCGTACAAACGAAGAAGAGAGCACGTTGGATATGGAGTTGATAAAGACTGAAAACAGGAGAGGAGAGAGAATACCACTTTGAGGCACTTAAGAGGTTGAGGTCACCATTGTGTTTCAGTCTCCTCCAACTTAATGTGCTGCTAACTATCTCTCAGGTAAGAATCGAACCAGTGAGCCGCATATGAGAAGATATTCAAAGAACCCAATCACGCAACAAGAAGTTTAAGTTATCGATAAGAGTATATCGAATCAAATTATGCCCTAGTAATGTTCACGTGAACATTGCTAGGGCTTGGCGAAATAAAAAATACGATAAATCATGTCTATCACACGCACCCCACAACTACAGAACCGTCGATGACAGACCAATACGTCGGAGCCGGCGGCCCAATAACTTATAATTGATTTGCGAAAGCCATATTTATTTACTTATTGGATGTAACACGATCCTGTGGTTCCCTAAAAGCAACGACCCCTAACATAAGCTCTACATATAAATCGATGATAGATTATTTATTGATGGGATCGACGAAATTGGAAGATTAATTAATTAAATGGAATTTGTCTGTGATTTGCTCCAAAACTTTTCTACCGTAGTTTACACATCACTACATGAAAATCACTACGAACATAAATATGAAATATCTTATTTAGACAATTTGCATCAAAGCATTGCCTGAATCAGGAAAAACATGTATGCCATATTTTTAAATGTCGACGTAATGAAGCACGACGTCTCTGCTCGTCCATTTGCAAGTCCGTCGTCACGTGGCCTCGATGGCATCATCTCTGAGTCATGTTCCGAAGTAGGCACCTACCTCACTAGTCACTATACCACATCGCAGCCGTATGGTGCCGACTGTGTTTGTTTACAAACATGAATCTACCCACCCACTACCGGCATTGCTGACTATTTCGGGACGTCATTTATTAGAGCTCAACTAGATTTTCCTGCCTCATTTACTTCATTTGATTTTGACTTTCTCCAAATTGGAGTTGACGAAAAGAAACTCCTCAATCAATTTTAAGCTCCTACAATCAAGCTTAAGATAGTCCTTGCAGGAATAAAAATTAATAATTACATTCGTACCTGACGACTGAAAACACTACAATTGCTGGCAGGATGCATAATGTTTGAGGTTTAATAATATGAATAGGATTTAGATCTACATCATCCTTGTACTTATGTTTTAATTATAAGCAACAGTAATTTATGGTGGGTGCATCCTTCTCGAAGTAATTCCGTACCCCAAATGGAAACTTACATCAAGGGTACCGCAACTCTCACTTGTTTGGGATATCATTTGACTGAGAGAACGCTAACTTTAGAGATTAATAGGCACACGATCCATTCTAATTTCCCCTGGGGCTAATGATTCCAGTAGGCTATTTTAACTTCGGCAAGTATAGCGAGAAACAACTGAAGACAATATAACTCTAGTTTCTAATTCTCTGGAATATTATTGGTATATTGAGATTAAGTATAAGGAGAAAATATTAGTACTTAATAGATTTTCATGCATGTAAAACTTGCATGGAAGACTCATGCGGAACAAAATAAGAAAGTCGTGACTAACAGTCCCAAATCAGTACAGGTTCTCAATCACTGGAACAGCAATTTACGAAATATTCCAAATATAAAGCCCTTATGAAGTAGGAGGTCTCCAAATGCGCGATATTCGAGCTCACGCAACGGACCGTTACGTCGTTTCCGAAAATAATACGCCTTTTTTGGAGCAGCCCTTCCAACGCCAACAAAATCATGATAAATTAATGAGGTAGGTACCTAAATAAAATCGATTCCGGGTAGGCGAGGCGCGTAACCAAAAATAATTTTCGCAAATTGGCTTAATTGATTGGAGCTACAGTTTCCGACTTTATAGTTAGCATCCAAGTTGACGGAAACTAGAACTAGGACCTACGCAAGAAAAAATCTTCAGCGTAATCTGAGATAAGAAAGACTGAATGTTGATGTCTGGCGGAGGCTGCATCGAGCGATGACCTCGTGGCCAGACGAGTCTATTGTGGGGACGCCGGCGTTCATGAAATATGAACGCACTCGCCTGAAAGGTCCCACAGTTTCTGCTCCCACCTACCACCATGCTCAAGCAACTAAGACCCGCTCTGTTAAAACATTCCAAGTTATATCGCGTGTTTTAGGTGACCATAAGATTCCAAAAAGCGTCCAGCCTTTCAGTTTATACCATAACAACGATGAGCTGCAACCCGAACCCGCATTCAGAAAGAAAACGCAATATTATATAATATCATGGAAGGATATTTCTGTATTTGTAACAAGCATTGGCTATCTTGCTTGTTAAACCAGTCCGCATTGTTCAATCACCCTTTGATCTACCATTCAAGGCAAGACGGGTATCTTGTTCGTGTCCAGTTTTGAAAGCAACGAGGGTGCCGATAATTGCGTGGTTAGGTATTGTATTATTGCATGTATTTATTTTATAACCGAATAGACGTAGAACCTGTTATTGTGTGAATAGGTATCTCCTGGGGATAGGGCTCTTCTTTATTCATCCTTCAGCACCCAGCCTTCATAATTCAGTTAAATTAATGAAATAACGTTACTATGTCTGTTTTGAATATCGTCTGGTATTAACATGTCAATGCTGCCAACTACCTTGAATTGAATATAGAGGACGGCTTTCCATAACATTAAAAGTTATTTAGAAGCAGCACGGAGTATTAATCCTCATTTGAAAGCAAAAAAGACACAAGCAAGATAATATACTTGGTAAGAGTTAGGAATATATAGGGCATAAAAACTGTATTTAGGTAGATGTAGGAACCTTGGGAAAAGGATGGACTCGACGTTGTAGGATAATTTGATCGGACCAGACGTGAATCCCTTCTCTTCTCACGCAGGAGGTGCAGGTGCGAATCCCGGTGCTGACCATGTACCAATAAGATAAGTAATTTATATTGAGTACATTATTCGGACGTTCTAACGTTCGTGAGGAAACCTTCATTACTCCATAGCTGCGGCGATGGGCTAGCCACCTGTCATGCAAAATGCAGTATTGAATATCTGGCTTAACGTGGGCACAATTGTACCTCTGCCACCCCGTATGGGAGTAGGCGTGACGCTATGTCATTTTGTTGTTGCAATCTTGTATTTCATCTCAAGTCCTTACATCCAGTGAGCGTCAAGCAGGCAGTTGAACGTCACGATAATCCGACTTTCTTCAGAGTTAGTTTAGTGTGGGACGTGCGTAGGTGAACATTATGATAGCCTTCAATATTCTAAAGGTTACCTACTTAGTTTTGGGAAAGTTGTAGGTGGTTCCCAAGACAGTACTCTTACTTTTTAATTAGATTGTTGTTTAGGGTATATGTAGTTTGAGTATCGGTGAACATTTATAAGATGAAAGTTATTCAACGCATACCTCTACAATGGTCTGGAAGATGTGATTTTTTTAACCAAAATAAATCGGACTTATAGTAGTAACTAATAGTACCATTAAATATTATGAGCTAATAGGGTGATATGCTAAGTAGGTTATTCTGATAAGAGTCACGAATGCCTAATTTGTTATCAAAACTAAAAATGTACATGCCATGCCTAGAATTTCGTTAGCCACCATTCACTTACCTCGATGTATTCTGCCGCAGCTCAATAGATGAATCTATGATACAGTGCAGTGCAGGTGTCTCGGCACATTCTAGACTGCTAACTTATTCCCAAGGTAAACAAATATTGCGTAAACACAATCCCACGCACGCACGTCATACGATCGATTTTCAAACTTTCGAATACGCCCACTTGTATTATTAGGACTCAATGAAGGAGGCTCTAAATCTGTCCCAATTGCTCCAACTACAACAACCGAAGCACAACACGTACTGCTCTCTAATGCCCTTGAAGCACTAGAGTCATACAGGTTATGTTATCGATAGGAAAAGCTAAACAACGCCGCAGCACACACACTGACAGTACAAACAGTCACAGGTCAAGTTCACAGTTTTCGGTGAAACTGAATGGAAAATCTGATCAAGTTGTCAGAATCTACATGGTTTCGGATGGGGCACTGCACTGGTTGAGTGCCACTGGTGGCTTGTATGCGTGTGTGGCGGTTAGCGAACCCGTCCGGGTGCTTGAGGGGACGAGCGGTAGCGCGGTCCCCCGCGCTCGGCCGGTGACTGAGAGCCGAGCCGGCAGCACCGCAGCAGGCAGGCAGGCAGGGCAGCAGCGAGCGGAGTGGGGAGCCGCCGCCGCCGCCGCCCCGAGCTTCGCAGCGTGCGCGCGCCTACAACCACACGCCGAAGATTGAATTAAAGGAAAAGGAAACTTTTGTCTGGAAATATTTCACTCTGGGCATCTACCAGCCAATGAATGCAGAATTAGATGCAAAGTAGGTAGAGAAGCGCAGACTTGGGATGACTCTACAATTGCATAGGATTTTCGCAATATTTGAGTCTTGGGTGAAATTGTCGTGACTGAAACTTGATTAAATAGTCTCAGTCTCAGATCTTGTAACTTTCGTCAAACCAGACGAAATCGATGCTTATTAGATAGTAAATTGAGTTAAACTATTGAATTGTTCCCAACACCACAGACTAATTAATAGGTAAATAACTCTACCACAGCCTACATGACTAAGTACTAGATTCGATGTTATTGCATAGTACAGAGGATTTACTTGGATGTAACAATACAAAATGGCATGAATGTGGACTAGACTAGACTATTGAAAATTTATAACCATATTGTAAGCGATTGTTTGTCTTCACAACACAACACAACACAACAACACAACTGAACAGCCGTACTAACTGTCTAGATAGCTTGATGTTGTTCAGTACCAAGACGAATTCTCATTCCAACGGCTTAGTAAAGTAAGCAAAAAGGAAGCTCAATATTCAGTTGAGCACCGAAGACGTATAAGACCGTAATAAGTCTAATTTTGCGTCAACAATCTTCAGGCGTCAACATTGAAAATAAATTAAAACCTTTATCGGGGCAGCCCACCCATGCGAAATACGGGCCGCAAAAGAAGTGTAGATTCACGTGTGCCTACCTAATTGTGGTTGGTAGGCAAATGCGATACATAGAAACCACTGGGGTGGATTGAAAGAGTCACTAGATCCTGTCGTAGGCAGGTGATTGAGTCCTCCTCATCGCAACGGAGGAGGGTGTAGTCGTGCCAGTGCCACCGCACCGCCATTTATCAAACAACTTTTCAAGAGCTGGGGGTCCTCCCTAAACTTTGACAAGGAACTTGAGAGAGCTATGAAATATAAGATGAGATCGGCACGTCGAGGTTATTATACGATTTGCTGGAGGGTGCAATCGCCGGAACCTGAAACATGTTTTGGTATCAAAGATGTTACGATTTGAGGTGTTCGAGCAAATTGGCCAAACAACAGGCGACAAAGGTAGGTAGGTACTATTTTGTTATGCTATTGTCATATTTTATCACTTACACGCAGACGTTAACAGACCCAAATGGTTTTAGATGAGATAGCCTATGGTTTTATTGTAATTTCAGTCATAAAGTTAAACAAAAACAATTTTGATTCCTTTTACCAACCTGTGGAGGTATAAGCATTTGTTTTGTCTTTCCTAAAGTCGAAGAAGTCTTTGATGCTAATGGCAGGTAGAAAGGCCTGGGGGCAGGTAGCGGGCAGTGGGCCGGGGTGTCGGGATGCTGGGAGCTGAATGCTGGTTGATTAAAGTAGCTGTGGCTAGACCATGTTTATAAGTTGCATTGCCAAAATTGGTTTACTGGAAGGTATTAGTAAATCCCGACATAGTGACTGTGGGTTAGAATTGCACTCTCCGGTCCGCATAGAAATAGGTATTTTTGTTTAGCTAATAAAAATATTTCCCTAGAATTATAAGTTATTTCGAAAAGGCTAGTATTTAATCGCACTTCAAAAATACTGATTTTCACAGCAAAAAAGCTCAGCAAAAACACTTTTTATGTTTTAAATATTTTTGGTGTTCTTACATGTTCAACCTAATACGAAGGATAAAGGGGGCTACGCTTCGTTAACCCCCTTTACCCTTCTCCTAAGCTACCGCAGTATTTTGCCCCAATATTTGCTGTGAAAATCAGTATATTTGCTGTGCAAATCAGTATTGTTGATGTTCAGTTTAATATTTCCCTTTCGAAAATGTGATTCGGAAATAAATTTATACATAACTGTCCTAACAAGTACAAATAATAGTGCGTATTTAGGACAATTGCAATTTTTTGCTTGCCCCGCGTAAGAAAATGTAGGAATGTAATATGTAGCTTTATTTTTATCGTTGGAGCGAAAAAAATGGAATCACCCATGATGCCCTCCCAGCGGAGTCAGCGGAGTCAGGCCTTGCTGCTATGTCGGGTAGTGGTGTAGTTACAGCGGAGTCAGGCCTTGCTGCTATGTCGGGTAGTGGTGTAGTTACCGAACTAAAAACAACCCCTGTATTGTGTGTGAAGCAGTTATCGTTAGATGTCACTTCTAGCCAAATTGTAATATGTAGCATAGTTTGCTGTGAGCACAGGTGCATGTAACTTATGATCGTGGCTACCTGCACCTATAGTATCTTCCGAGAATTAGCCCGCGGCTCTGTCGGCGGTCGACGCGGCGCGTGGCCACGGACTAACGAAATATGCGATCAGCAAATGTCGCTAAATACCACTTAAGGCTTGAACAAGCATCAATACTGCAGGTTTAGCTTGAATTCTAGGCCAAACTTGTTGGCAGAAAAATGTATGATAATTATGTGTTATATACGTATAAAGTGTAGTAGGGAAGAATTTGCGCTGAAAAGATATAGACTATTTGTTATAACTATTTTTGCTATAGGTAATAATGGATAAACATGCATTTTGTGTAACGTAACTGGTGACGAGGGGTCTGAGAGGCCGACTATCTAGTATAAATCATAGAAATTAAGTGTGGTAGCTAGCCAAAGTATCTAAAAACTGTGTTATCATATATAAAAGAATAAAAAAGCCGAGGGAAGGGGGTAAAATGATGTTTTACTGACGCCGCTGGGCCTGTAAGACCCCTTGTCACCAGTTAAAGGTTAAGGGAATATTAAACTGCACATAAAAATACTGATTTGCCCAGCAAATATCTCATAGACAAGGTGACATTTAATTAGCTGACCATATTTTGGGGATTGGTAGCACCGATCATTCTGAACAACCCAAAGAAACATATGGTCGCAAATGAAAATCATTTTTCGTCCCTCAGTACATTGACCCGATCAGCTGATTACAAGTTACTATGGGAGACCCAAAAATTTATTTCGTTTACGACCATATGTTTCTAGGAGAAAGTAGTTTATAATAATGGATACTATCATTCCCCAAAATATGGGCAGCTAATTAAATATCACCTTGTATTTGCTGCGGTAGCCTAGGTAAACGGTAAAGGGGGTGAGCGAAGCGAAGCCCCCTTTATCCTTCGTGTTAGGTTCAACATGTAACAACAACAACAAATACTTAAAACATAAACTTAAGTACTCATTAAATATTTAAAACATAAAAAGTGTTTTTGCTGATCCATTTTTGCTGCGCAAATCAGTATTTTGATGTGCGATTAAATAGAAGCCCTCCTTTAACAGGATATTTGGCAGGATAACAACAGCTTAAATAGGATGTGATGAATATACACTATTTTAATAGATGTTCAAAGTATCCTAGAAAAAACCGGCCAAGTGCGTGTCGGACTTCGCACATTTAGGGTTCTGTAATAAATGTAGAATCTAAGCCAAAAAAAAAATTTATTTACTTTAAGAAAAATCGTTTCTAAAACCTAAACGTCATTTTAAAGACCTAACCATAAACACCCCACGCATATAGGATGAAAAATATTTTTTTTTGTTTCAGTTCCATGTATAGGGACCACCTAAATTTTTTATTTTATAAATTTTTGTTTTAAGATCGTAAAGCGGTTTACAGAATACATCTACATACTAAGTATTAACTGTGTAGTCTTGTTAGTATCAGAATAAATTTGCTGTGACTTACGGACGGGCGGACAGACGGACAGACTTGACGAAACTATAAGGGTTCCTTGTTTCTCCACGGAGCCCTAAAAAACTCGCATGGAAGGATTCCTGAAATCACACTATAAAGTATACTTTACAAAATGCATTGATGGTTATAAAATAAAATGACCATATATTCAATGAAATAAAAAATAAAAAATAATTCGACATTATAATAGTTTTGATATCATTTAATAATAAACAAGTATCGTATTACCTAGTATCAACTATTTAATTCAGTCCATTTTTTGTCAGTATAGTTGAGTACATTTCAGGAAAGAAGGATTTATGGAAAGGATGAAAATTTCGCATCCAGTAAGTAGACAAAATAAACAGAATTTAGCACAGCACTTGCACCAAAACATAGCCGGATTTCGACAGATATTGTTTTCTGTCATTTGATAATGGCTGGAAGGATGACCTTTATTTGCACCCCATATTGTCGTATACTTTGGATTGGAGACCTCCACATATTCTGACAAGTAGACAAATATATTCAATGTCTTCAAAGTAGTTGTGTTCTGTCCACAGTACCTCCAAGACTGTTATCAAGAAAGCAGTGGTGATAACAGTGTCACTAATAATTATGTTTATGTATTTGCAAATACTTACAAATATTTTAAAACTTATTGCTCGAAAATCAAAGAGTATCTGTTGTCGTGTTGCGTCATCATAACTTATTGTTTTGATAGAACAAGTAATATGCAGAAGGGTAGTTAGCGCGCCTGGGATGAGACGATGTGCACGGTGGCTCGCGACGAGCTCATCGCTGGGTGCGTGGGGCCGGAACTGGCGCGGATGAGACGATGTGCACGGTGGCTCGCGACGAGCTCATCGCTGGGTGCGTGGGGCCGGAACTGGCGCGGATGAGACGATGTGCACGGTGGCTCGCGACGAGCTCATCGCTGGGTGCGTGGGGCCGGAACTGGCGCGGATGAGACGATGTGCACGGTGGCTCGCGACGAGCTCATCGCTGGGTGCGTGGGGCCGGAACTGGCGCGGATGAGACGATGTGCACGGTGGCTCGCGACGAGCTCATCGCTGGGTGCGTGGGGCCGGAACTGGCGCGGATGAGACGATGTGCACGGTGGCTCGCGACGAGCTCATCGCTGGGTGCGTGGGGCCGGAACTGGCGCGGATGAGACGATGTGCACGGTGGCTCGCGACGAGCTCATCGCTGGGTGCGTGGGGCCGGAACTGGCGCGGATGAGACGATGTGCACGGTGGCTCGCGACGAGCTCATCGCTGGGTGCGTGGGGCCGGAACTGGCGCGGATGAGACGATGTGCACGGTGGCTCGCGACGAGCTCATTGCTGGGTGCGTGGGGCCGGAACTGGCGCGGATGCGGGCGGTTACAGAACCGGACTCAGGAGGGTGGCTTCATGCACTGCCTTCTCCACATTTGGGAACCCTCCTGGACAATGATACTTTGCGCATCTCTGTCGCTCTACGTTTGGGCTGCTCCATCTGCCAGCCGCATCATTGTGTGTGTGGCGCGTGGGTGGACGGTCTGGGCCGTCACGGTCTCCACTGCCTCAGGAGCGCCGGTAGGTTTTCGCGGCACATTCCGTTGCGTGCTGGAGCCTCCCGGTCTGTCCCGCTCCGATGGGAAGCAGCCAGACGGCCTTACTTTGGTTCCGTGGGAGAGAGAAATAGAAATAGAAATATAAATTACTTTATTAACACACATTATACAGAAGAGACAATTGATTATTACACGGTCATAGTGCTAATGGACCTGGCTCAGCAATGCTGAGCTGAGACGGGTCTCAGCACAGCGCTGGTTTTCAGACGGACCTTCGGAACACAGGACTACCACATACACACATAATTATGATAACAGTAAAATAAAAAACAACAATAGAGAGAACAAATTAATACTGACAAATACGTTTGCATGAACTTTTAAACAGTAATAAAAAAAAAAAGAATGAGAAAAAATAAAAAATACATACGCTTGATTAGGCTTAAGCTGAAAATTAAGCTTAGCTAAAATCAAGCTTAGCTTAGCACACACACACATGAACCCTATTGTTATTAGAATATTTTATTGTAAGGGTAGGGGTTTTTTTGCGATTAAAGACACACATAATATACACAGGAGATATTTTTTAAATGTTTTTTTAATGTATCTATATACATAGGCAACCGCACAGGTGGTGGTAGATCATTCCAAATTTTCGCTGATGCAAAACGAAAGCCCCCTCTGAATCCCCGCTGGTCCTGTGCCTAGAGATAGACAGTTTGTTCTCCTCCTTCGAACGTGTCCCTCTATTGTGGATGTTTTTCGTAAAACTTAGCTTTTCGAATAAGTAGCGCGGCCTTTTTGAGTGTCTTACTTTATGTAATAGGCATGCACTATGAGATTTTCGTCGGGCTGACATCTTTAGGACTCCATTTGTGTTTAAATAAGGGGTAACGTGGTCCCTCCTCTTGATATTGTAGCAGAACCTGGCACATGCGTTTTGCACTCTTTGTATTTCTTTTTCAGTCTTTTTAAAGAGGCGAGGCCCAAATACAGTATCGCAAAAATTGAATAGTGACAAAATCAGGGCCTATGTCAGAGTTTCCCTAGTCTTAACACTAAGATTCTTACGTAGCCCATCAAAATCTTTAGTCTATAAAAAGCCGTTCTAACTTTAGAACCTATGTGGTCCTCAAATCTAAGGTCCTCGTCCATGATATGGCCCAGATTTCTTGCTTTTGAGAGGGCGCTCTCTCCTATGGGTCGCGACTTGTGTCTGCACATTTGCGGCGTCACATGTAGCTTTGACTACCGCTTGCGCTGCAGCAGAATCTGCTGCAAGGCGCAAGCGCACTAAATATGCCGCTCTAATGGGGAGTTACATTTTTGTACCTTTGGCTGTGGAGACGACCGGTGTTTGGGGGACATGTGGCAGAGATTTTATAAAGGAGTTGGGGCGCCGTCTGCGTGAAGGTGGTTATCACTACCGCTCCGGTGCATTCCTTATGCAGAGGATTTCCTTGGCAGTGCAGCGGGGCAATGCCGCTAGTGTCATGGGGACCTTTGGTAGGGAAGTGTCCCGGGGTGGCATTATTTAGTTAAGTTATAGTCGTTAGCTGTATACTTATCTTATTTTAGTTTAGCAAGTGTTTAAGTTTAGTTTTAAGTTATTGACGAAGCGTCCTGCAGATAAATCGAATAGTAAATTATGTGTTGAACAATTTAGTTATAGACTATTGTTGAATATGCTACAAAATTAAATAAGTTATATACAGGGTGTCCGGTAGATCGATGCAAAGAATTAAACCGAAGCTATTACAGACCATTAAAAACCATTTGAGCCAAACATACATATGGCGAAGTCTTACCGTAAATTTTTTATTGATGATTTAGTGTTTTTGAAGAAAATTTCCAGATTTTCACAGTTAACTGATTTTTTATTTATTTATTTTATTAAATGAAATTCGTACAAAATGATAAAAAAAAACCAAGTCGTCGCACAAAGTATCCAAACTAAATATTAATATAAAATAGTTAACATTAAACACCACATGCAATTATTATTCAAGTCAATTATATTCGATTATTCAATCAATATTATATCCATTAATCATTCAGGAAAATAATTACTATCATGCATTCTTCTCACAGAACCTACCACATTCTCGCACAATATCCCTCCATGCATCACCAAACAGATCATTTAATGCTGCTGCAGCCAAGAGTGCATTAAGACTTTCCCGCGCCCGAACCAGCGGAGACTGCCGGCGCGCAACCATGTGGTGCGAGCCGCCCGCTAGCAGCTGGTGCCTACGAGCGCGTAGGTAGTTGTCAGGCACGTATAGCGCGCATACGGCACTGACAAGCGTTGCGCAGTCACTGACGCCTCGCAGCAATCGACACACAGTCAGAAGCTTTTCGGTGTTCAGTATCACCTCTAGTATGTTAAATCCAAGCATACCTAATATAAAATCGGATGGATAAAGGTAGCGGTACTATCCAAATTTCCTCTTATATAGGTATCTAAGCAAATCTTTGTGTACCTTCTCGAGCTTTCGTGCGGATTCAAAACAACCGAGCTAGATTCAAGTTATTTTCTCACTAGGGCTGTGTAAAGAAGCTGGACCACACCCAGATTATGGAATCCCTGACTATTCCGTATCATAAACCCTAATCTTTTGAAACATTCCTTGGCCAAAGTGTTCATATGCTCATCGAATGTAAGTTTAGGGTCGAACGTAACACCGAGGTCGTTCATCGAATACACTCGAGTCAGAGACTCCATGCCGAGTGTAAACGTTACGCTAATAGGGCGTGGAGAGCGCTTGAAAGGCATTGTACAATACTCCTCAGTATTGAACAGGAGTTTGTTGTTCATACTCCATCTATGCACGGCGTCTAGATGTTGCTGCAAAAGCATGCAGTCGTCCTCGGACTTCACGATTATTTGTGATTATCATTGCAAAACTAAACAATAATTGGATTATTTTACAAGAGATTCTAAGAAATCCCTTAATAAGCGTTCTAATAAATCTTGATTTGTGCATCTGCTACGTCAGACTTGGTATTTATAGACCATTGCAAAGTACGGCAAATTTCAATCATCAATGAAATAAGTTTTTCGGACCTAATTTAACAAAAACACGTTAAAGCTTTTTATGTGCAAATCTTTATAAAAACATTCTTAGATAATGATCTTTCATTTAAGGTGTTATTGACGTAGACACCTCACACATTCTTGAAGTTATGACCTACGAACCAGTTTGAGGGAGAAAAATAGACTTTTTAGACAGTCTTTTTAATTTATTGAATGTATGCTATTTATGCTCGAAATGAGATCCTTGGTTCCTCACACAGACACTAGCCCGTCTTCGGACTTTTGTGGTCGTGATTTTGAGCCTCATTTCATCTTTCATGGTGTCGAAAGCCATTCTTATTTTTGAAATCAACTCTTCTTTTTTGTGTTGATGGCTACTTTGGAATAAACCAGTTCTTTGGCTCTGCCCCACACAAAATAGTCCATTGGGGTCAGGTCTGGTGAACGAGCAGGCCAAGGAATAGGCCCGTCTCTGCCGATCCAGCAATTGGGAAAACAGTCGTCAAGACAGCTTCTGACTTCAATACTCAAATGTGCTGGACAGCCGTCTTGTTGGAATATGAGTTCCCGATCTATCGGAGCTCCAGACTCTTCCACCAAAACCGGGAGGTCTTTCTGGACAAAATCCAAGTAGTTTTGGCCGTTTTAGGTATCTGGTAAGAAGTGTGGCCCAATCAATGTCCTGCCTATCACTCCGGCCCACACATTGACTGAGAATTTCCTTTGGAATAACACTTCCTTTTTCCAATGTGGATTGTTATGGTTGTCAGCCCATTTATGCCTATTATGGAAGTTTGTGATACCCTCTCTGGAGAACTTGCTCTCGTAAAGCTAAGAACCATGATAGGGAAGTATACTATCATTTACGAAAAACCGCATTAAAATCCGTCCACCCGTTTGAGCTCTAGAGTGCCACAGACAGACATACACAAACAAACAAACAGACAGACAGACACCATTATTTTTTGATTTACCCAATTTAAACCATAAATATCTCATTATTTTTTCTGTAATATTTAAGTAAGACCTATGATACGTATTTTTTCAAAACTTGAGGATTGGTATATAGTTTTGGAGATCAGGGGCGGGGATGGACTTTTTTTTTGTAATTTTCTTATTTTAATAAAGATATTTCAGTTATGAAAAAAATAAAATTGAAATACTCGCAGTAAGCCCTTTAATTTCAGACATTACACGACACAGTTTTAAAAACTATTTTAAATTTTCTGATTTGCCCCCCAAAATTACCCCCCGAATTCAAAATGTATTTGCTTACGAGTGAACTTTTCAACTTAATCGGTTCAGAATTCGGTCGTTTAATATTACTATCACACGCCTAGGACAGACACACGAGTGATCCTATAATGGTTCTGTTTTTCCTTTTTATGGCACGGAACCCTTAAACGTAAACTTGTTGATCCCCAGAGCTCTTCGCCTTGTCCCGATTGTTGCACGCTTAAATCAAAATGGCTAGTATTTAGTCGCACATCAAAAATACTGATTTGCACAGCAAAAAAGGCTCAACAAAAACAATTTTATGTTTTATAGTAGTTTATGTGACTGCTGCATAATGGAGGGCATTAAAACCCGAGTTCGGCTCGTTTTCATAATAATATCACTCGAGAGTTTTAATGCCTAATTATGTACAGTTACATACACTAGTTTATCTACACACATATCATAAGCTCTCTTTGATGTGTTCAGGAACCGCATGTTTGACCGGCATTGTGGTTCTGCAATTGTTTAGCTTGTTCTTTAGTACCAACTTCACGCAGGCGGGCGTCGGCGTTCGAAATTTGAATGTCAGTACCAACTTCACAGACAAACTAGGGACGGCACGCGGGTGGGCGTCGGCGTTCGAAATTTGAATGTCATTATATGTAGAAAAACTACACATAATGACCATAATGTGTAGTTTTCCAGATACGAAACGAGTTTTTACCAAGTAGTTTAACATAATGCTGATCGTAACGTGCGGTTTTTGAATGCAGTAAAGAGGGTTAATGATACGTGGGTAGATAAAGTACCTCAGCACTGCGGACAACCAGATGGGATTCAAGAAGAACGTATCTACCAGTACCGCCATCTACACCTTGAAGCAAGTCGCGGGATACTATAAGTCAAGAAAAACATCTGTGTGCGCCTGTTATCTTGACTTGAGCAAGGCGTTCGACAGACTGGCACATGACCGACTCTGGCTGATACTGCAAGAGCGGGGAGTACCGGGTCACGTGACCAAGGTGCTGAAGACCTGGTATAGTCAGCAGAGCAACGTCGTTCGTTGGAATGGGGCCCTATCGGATCCGTCAAAGCTGGCGTGTGGTGTTAGACAAGGCGGAAGCATGTCACCTATACTTTTTAAGGTCTACATGGATGGTCTGTCTCACAAACTGAACCAGCTCAATGTTGGGTGCTCCATGAACGGCGTCATAACTAACCATGTCTGCTATGCAGACGACATGGTTCTACTCAGCCCATCCATTTCAGCAATGAGAGACATGCTTGCAGTTTGTGAGGAATACGCAGCACAACACAACATGGCATACAACCCGGATAAGTCTGTGTGTATGATGTTCCGATCGACAAATACACCTGCCTTCATACCGCCAGTGCGACTAAACGTCAGAGACCTCGAGTTCGTCGAGGAGGTTAAATATCTGGGCCACGTCATCACTGCGGATCTAGACGACAGACTGGACATCGCGAGGCAGCGACGGGCTATACTGGTGCGAGCCAACATGCTGGCGCGGCGCTTTGCGCGCTGCAGCCCGGAGGTGAAGAGGCAGCTCTTCCTGTCGTACTGCACGTCCGTGTACACTGTGGAGCTGTGGGCGGTGTACACAAAGAAAATCATGGAGCAGATGCGCGTGCAGTACAACAACTCATGGCGCGCACTGTTCCGCCTGCCGCGCTGGTGCAGCGCAAGCGGCATGTTCGCGGAGGGGCGCGCGCCGGGCTGGGCGGCGCTACGGCGGCTGGGCACGGCCACCGCGCGGACCCACATAGCGCACTCCACCAACCAGCTGCTGGAGGCTGCTCGCTCATGGCAATCCAGCCCCCTGCACCGCGAATGGAGCATGAATGAACCGACCCTCATCCACAGTTTTATGATGATTAATGTGTTAGTAAAATTATTTTAAATGATGTTTTTTAAATGATATTAATTAATTTTATTATTGAATTGGAAACAATGTAATTATTTTAAATTTTTCTACATTCATATATTGGACATTTGTTGGTTAAATTATTCAAATTGTGTGTGAATCAATGTTATTATTAATCTATTTTATCTTTTGACATTTTATATTATTCGACATTTATATTGGACAATAGTCTGGAAAATAAAACAAGTATTATTATTATTATTATTATTAAAGTATTTTTTGTTGTTCTTGCATGTTCAACCTAACACTAATGAGTATTTTTGATGTGCAGTTTAATATTTCCCATTCAAAATGCAGTGTCGTCATAGGGTCGAATTTATTTATTTTGGCTTTAAAAGCTTTATGAAACTGTTGCTTAATAAGGGGTATTAAAAAAATTGTGTTATTTGTTTAATAAAATATTTGATTTGAATACCTAGTTATGTGCAGTTTCATACACTACTTTATCTATTCCCGTACATTGGTGTTGAACCTACTAAATAAAAGATAAAATTTTAAGAAGTAGGAATTCATTTATTTGACATTGAGTATTTAAACCATAGTGAGGAACACTTGAACTTGTCAGATAACAGAAAACGAAGTAGCCTTTTTTGTATTTTCTATTCCATAAAGTCTTCATAGCATTTATCACATAATTTTCTTAACTTTGCTGGTAATAATAGATTATGAGTAATTCCTTTAGCAATTTCCTTAGTAATTTCCTTATCCACATTTAAAATATTGGGCGAAGTCAAATTTTCTTCACTGCCAGAGTTTCTTTTACTGGACACTTGGAGGCCTTTTACACCTCCAAAGATTAATTTAATTATACAACTCTTGACTGTGGGGACCATTTACATCTCCTATTATCATTGTATTATTGACTAAAGAGACTATACATCTCTGTTATTTATATTTTAATTATTTTATTATGACATTTGAGACTCTTTACATCTCTCAGAAACAATAATTGAGTACTTTTTTTTTCTGATAATATGATAATAATACCAAATGTTCTGTAAAAAATGAAATGAAATGACATGTGAAAGTGCCCTTGTGGCCTATTTACAGAATAAACGTTTTGAGTTTTGAGTTTTTTGAGTTTCTTCACAAGCACTGCTATAGGACTTTTATTAACCAAAAATAAAAATACTTTCACGAAATTCAGTACAACAAAACGTATGAATGGTGCCAAAACCAAGCATATCATTGAGCATGCGCTAAAGTGGATATTGCTAAGAGCAAGCAAAACTGAAAATAAATTGGTAACATTATTTTGTTTGAGAAAAATTGTTATAATTTCATGATATTTTAAATTTCGTTATTATGCTTATAAAGTACGTTAATATAAATTAGTTTTGAAGTTTGTAAATCGAATTTTACGATATGAGAGCAGATAAAGTACACCACCAATTATTTACCAATTATTAACATCAAAAATTAAATGTGTATAAAAAATCTCCTCTGGATTTTGTTGATGGGATAGTAAAGTATGCTTTATGTTTTTCTAATAAGGCTGAGTTTTTTTAATGGTTTTCTGGAAATACTTAGTCTCGGACTGGTGCAGATACAATTTTCACTGTTGGTGTTAGGGTTATTGTTCGTAGGTGAGAGCTTTATAATAAGTATATGTTACTATGGATTGTTTTCATTCATTCATTTTTGTTCGTTGTAGTCGTCATAGAAGCCTATCTCTCAAAACACCCTTACAGATGGCGTCGATATTGGATTTATAGCAAACAGGCCACAAGAGATCTCGCACAAGTTGCTTGCGGTGGTTTTCTAAATCCTTAAGACCATAACCAAATTTCAAAGACTTGGCACAAAATGTTCGATTCTTATGATTTTTTAATAATAACTTCTGATTTCAGGCGTCAGTTTTCATTTCTGAAATGTATGCCGCCGTTATTATAGGTATTTATAATTTTCGGTCCTCGCCTTCCTAGCCTAGTGAGTTCGAGATCAATCCTATGAGCCGGAACAAGTAAGCAATAGTAAGTTGGCGTGCAATTGGGTATCACAATATAATTAAGGACACTCACGTTACGAACAAATTGAACCAAATTATAATCGGTTCATCCGTTTAGGATCTACGGTGCCATAGACACGCGTCAAACTTATAACACCACTTTTGGAGTCGAGGGTTATAAATATGGCACCAGAGTGACAGATTTCAGCAGCTTATCAGATGCCAGCGCTAATTTGTTACGCACTAGTAAATATCTTTATAGATGGAAATGTATCATGTTGATCTTATCATCATCACATCTCGTCTATTGGAAAGACTGCTGTGTTTTAACACGCGAAGTTAACGGTCTATCGTTTGTTTATGTTACCAGCTTCTTATATGTATGATAACGATGGTTATTTTGAAAACAATAAGTGTAGCCCACCAGCTAAGGACTCCTTTACTCCGAAGACCTTCCGAAGACACAATTGCTCCTCCACGCTGAATCATTTCGGAGTGATTCCTTCTGTCCTCGGCGGGTATTCACACCCGGGTCCTTCTTGTCACGTAGACCATCCACCTCTATTGCAAGGAATCGGGATCAGAATCATTTTTTTTATTGAATATAAATAAATAAATTATCTTATTCAACGTCATAATTATACTTACTTAAAACAACAAGTCATTTTTTTATATAAAAAAAAGACTACAGCGTTTCGGAAGGTGGGCCTCGGGGTTAAGAAGATACGGCAAGAAACTCCCCCATACCTTCTTTTTAAAAAAGTGACTTTACAATAGGTACTGGTTTCGGTCTAAGGAAATTCGCCGGCGAGTGATAGACTTGATCCATCGCCCCTCGTCGAATTTCTGTGCGCTGAGATGCTATGGAACATGCAGTTTTGTCATCTAAGTATTCCTTAATACTATTATAGGACTTTCTTATCAGCTAATTTTTAACATAGTTGTTGAACCTCTTTTCAGGAAGGATCAATGATTCCTGTGGTATTTTATTGTAGAAGCGAATATATATGAATGATGTGCCTACTTTACTTAGTCTAAATAATGGTAGTGCTAACCTATTTCTATTTCTAGTGTTAATTGTAAGGCTATCACCTAAAATTTGGAATAAAGCTATGTTTTTTCTTTCATGCATGATATTCTCGTATTTATATTGACAGGTAAATGATTCTCTAGCATCTAATTGATATATCGCCCTGATCGCCCTTTTTTGTAAGACAAATATCATATTTATATCTGCTGCTCTCAACGTGGTGCTGCGTGCTGCTGCTCTCAAGGTCCTCAACGAGGTTGGTGTTCCAGTTAGGTGAGGTCTTCCATGTTCATAGCCCGCTGCATGAGTTCGGCGAGCTTTTAACTCGATAAACGCTGCGAAAATAACCCGTCTGAGGCTCAAGGGAGATTTGTAGCTGTATTGCGTTTTTAGTCACGGAAGGAATTTAACTTGTCCTGGAGGAAGGGCAGATCGATATGGCTGCAGCTTAGGATATTAATGGTCTTATATTGAGGATTTATTCATTCCTGTGGTCCATTTCATAATCAACAACTGGACTGTACTCTGCTGGACATAGTCCGAATACTGTTGTTCTTAGCCCACGAACGATAACATCTAATTTGAGCCCTATTTAGACATAAAATTAAAACTTGCTGTTTCATTTGAAATTGGTCTATCATAAGCTTGTAAAGGGCAGTCATATTTATATTAATGACAAAAGAGGCTTAACTTTTACCGAACCTTTGGAACCGAAGTAATTTATTAGATATCTTACATAATGTACTATATATTATTTTACTACTACCGATAAAAATATCCTTCCATTCCGGCTCTAGTCTCTATAGGGAGAGCTAGTCCAGCATGTTGTTTACGTAAACAATTTTCGCTCATCCTTTGTCCAACGAAGAATGGCAGGAAACATGATACAGTAGCCAATAACAAAATATAGAGCACTTGTCCTTTATAAGAAAAAGTGGTTCATGGTTAATATCATTACTTAATGTAAGAAGATATGTATGTTTTTTTACAGCCATGTTGAGAGGATTTCCCAAAACAATACGTCGAACAACCACCTACTCAAATACAGCGGTTGTTATATGTTACAACTGTATAATACATAGGTTATTCTGTGATGTTTTTCCTAGCCAGATATCATCATGACTCAAATCGTCCTCCATGAGAATTTCCCACATTAACATAGCACTGTCGGCTCATCAACTGAAAGACGATATCTTGATTTTCATGCAGCATCTTAATCCTTTAAATCTTTTTTAACACCGCTCTGAACAGGATGTCCAAAATTAAACGAGTTCCCAAAAATATAGGACACTTACGCTCGGTCCCGCCGGAGAAACTTAAAGCTGAAAGAAACACATGTTTTGATAGGCCACGTCAATTTGCCGGCACATCAATGTTAATCCGCCCAAGCCGCCCGCCCAGCCGCCCCGGGGCAGCTTGCTGTCACAGTTCATCTGCAGCCCATTTCCGGTGCAGACAGAGCAATAGTCGACTATGTATCGACCGTTCTATACCAAACATCCAATGTAAAGTAAACAGGTTATGATTGATTCTGGTTGGTGTACTCTGACTGCTAACAGATATTAGCAAGAAGTGATGGCGGTAGATAATAATTATCACAACCATTCATATCCCCACCGAAAGGTACAAGCTAAAGAGTGAAGACTCGTCGGACGCGAGTAAATTAAGCCATCCTGCCATTTCCCACCCCGCTGGCTCAATTTTGATGGAGATAAGTCATATAATTAGAATTATAATGGTATTTAAATGTATTTTCAAAATTTTAGAAACAGTTTTTACCTATTATATATTATAAACTAAAACTAAACTATAACTGCACTAAACTAAATTAAAAATTTCCCTGAGAAATTAGAATTATAATATTAGATTGGATGAGTCGTTTATTGGGTCACATTTCATAACATAATTTTTGTTTACATTATATGTTATATTGTTATTAATATCTCTTATTTATAAATTCCTTGTCTTTTTTCTTTTGACATGAATGTATTTTAAACGTATATACTACTTTTGAACATACGAAACCCTGCTTGAGGGCAAAGGCCTCTCACTTGCTTGAATTAATATCAGGTGAGGTGTGGTCGTAAACTCCGTAGCTCACCAAGCTTTTCTGGGAGCTTTTGTAATTTATAAATTTGAAATAATAAATTTATGTATCACGAACAATATTAAAAATAAAATTATAATAATGTTTAACCTTAATGAGGTAATCGTAAGTAACATACATTCTATACCTTTAATGAATCAATATAAGACTGATCTCCAAAGCAAACATTCCAATCGCCTGTTTATTTGTCTTACCTATTGGAAGAAAGTAGAACGCGTCTACGTACTTTCGAATGAAGCCAATACGATCACAAAGCTGTTACACACAAACATTGACTGAAATTCTACAGCAAAGAATGTGTATGGTACTCTATAGGAATAAGCTGTTTTTGAATTCCGGTTCCATTATATGGGTTTCTATTCAACATAGTCTTTTCAGGTGCTTCGCACGGCAGGCTCACAGTTTCTGGGGCTACGGGCTGTAAGCTCGGCTACGTCATGGAATGGATATAGCGAAAAAGACCCTTGGCGGAATGCACCGACTGGTGTTCAAATTAAGTACCGCTTAAATGTCATACTGGCGCTTTCAGCTCCCGAGCGTGATACAGTGAGATGAGTCTCCGTCAAACTTGAAGTGTCAGTATCGTGTCGGCTGCATCTCCCTATGCCTAAGCCTGTCCAAGTGACTTGACGCGTGATCTGTCAAATAATCTATGGATGTGGCGTGGTACGAGCCACGAGCCGAGATGACATGCCGCCGCTATATATACTATTTCACTGGTCATGTTCTTTATTATATAATAGGAGGATAGGGTGGTGTCGCAGATTTTTGCGATGAGACGCCGCAAAAATCTGCGATACGTCTTAAACGTATACCCTATATAGCCATATAGAGGATCTAAAAGTGTATCAGCATTCATTCATTTGCCAACCCGATGGGGGGGGGGGGGGGCAAAAACTTCGCCTTCATGGTGATTTTAAGCCTTCCCCTTGAATACCACCAGCGAGAGCTAACGCCACTTTTCCGTTATAGGTTTTAAAATTTATTACCATGGCATAAGGTTTAAAATCGCGACCCGTCCCACGGCGCGACCCTCGGCTTTTGAGAGGCCCCAGTTTCACAATATCTTCGAAGAAAATAACGAAGAGAAAATGACCTATAATTCTTGGGTTCACCTCTTTTTGTGAAGTCAATAGTTTTAGCGTAGGAGCGCCGCAAAGTCTACTTCAGTCTGCGTTTTGGCTGTTAAATTAAAGGGCGTGTGTTTTGTATTTTTGACATTTTAAGGGTTCCGTACCACAAATGAAAAAAACTGAACTTTCTCACTTCCTTAGTCCTGTAAATTGTAAATGTAAATTAGCGCATTTTTTTTTCACTAATTGAATTAAATTCAAAATAATATCAAAGAAAGCGACTCCAAATCATTTAGCCTCTATTCCAATGTCTTGTTTAGTTCAAATACAGAAAAAAAATCAGCCCTTATCTAGAGTATACTTTAACATTCTTAACATTTCGCCTTCTATCTCTCGGGCCTTAAATCTTTCTTATCAGGATATATTGTCAACAAAGTAGCAAAATCATAAACATTTTTGGTCGTTACAACACCGTTAAACATGCCTCGTAAAGTAAACTCTCCTCTTTTATACCTCTTGGTGCGACCGTAGACGGGGATTAAAATGGACGAATACAACATTGCAAAAAGCAGACTGTTCGGTCCAGTTGAGCGATCCGACACTGGATACACAAAACGGAATGTTGGAATGTTTCCCAGTGACATGGCCGTCCTCCCAGTATTGCCAGCCTCAGGTAGCAGGAGTTTGCCAACTCACCATAAACGTCACGGTTTTTATCATAAGGCGTGGCGAGGCACAGTTTTAAGTATACTTCATATATATTTATTATAAATTAAATAAAAAAAAAACAATGACATAGAAAAAATAATAGGAAGGCGAGCTCGAAAAGATAGCCTAGTGTTTAATAATAACCAATTCACACGTGTTTCATACGAAGTTTTTCAATACACTTTTGAGAATAATTAACCATACAACGAAAACTTCAACAAATATATATATATAATATTCATATCAAAGGGTAAAAAGGGGACCCTATTACTAAGACTCCGCTGTCCATCTGTCTGTCTGTCCGTCTGTCATCAGGCTTGTATCTCATGAACAGTGATAGTTAAACTGTTGGAACGTTCACAGATGATGTATTTCTGTTGCCGCTATAACAAGAAATACTAAAAAGCAGAATAAAATAAATATTTAAGGGGGCTCCCATACAAAAATATTTTCAATACCACATACAAACTTATGAATGCACCTGGTTACGTACATGGAGTGTGAAAGTACCGCACCAATAACTTTGTAAACAACATTTTGCTATGTAAAATACAAACTATTCACTCCACACCATCCCTACCATTGTACGGTGGTACGGATCCCTTAGTGCGAGTCCGACTCGCACTTGGCCGTTTTTTTTGTTTTTTTTTCGGCCAATACGCCGTGCTAGCGCAGGTGACAATAAAGGCACTAGCAAAACCGCTAAACAGCCTATAAAAATAATGTTTGACGTCGCAAATTAAAGTGGAGACATTCTTAAAGGTCGCATTTGACATATTTCAACAGAAGGGACGGAGCTAATTGTCAGTCTTCTGCTCCTTATTTTGCTTAGAAAAGGAAGGAAGACCGACACATTGCTCCGTATTCTTAAATCGCGACGAATGAGAAATATGTTTTTAAAAAATAATTTTAATATAAAAAGAACGAGCGATTCGTTCAGTGGTCTAATTTTGACTGCCTTATTCTAAAATACTAATCAACACAATTCCTGGTAGAGGCCGGTTGAGGTGCATTAACGCTGACTCTACCGTGTCCATACAGGTCAGACATTGTAACTCCTCCCTCCCTAAGTTCGAAATCTCCTGAAGAAGTATTCTGAGGAGGATGATTTCGACCCAAGAAATTGAAATGGAAAAGTTTATATAAAATAAAAATCTTACGGTCAAGATTGTATCTAAAACTTACTTGTTCCTTCGCTAATGTTCGTGTGCACTATGCTGTCTCTCTCCACTTGATAATTTTTCAGCGTATGTGACAACACCTTTAGATCATTAAGGTCAACAACTGTAATTTTATTGGTTCTATATTTTTGTTGAAGTAAATTTTTAGGTTTTCGGGAAATTTCACCAATGGCAGTTTCGGGTAAACAATTTTAATTCCGTTCAAGGCATGTTTCCACAAATGGTGGGTTGCGACGTTGTATTCACAGTTATCATCGATGGTAAGCAGATAGGTACCAAAAACGGTGTGATGTAGGATTTCATTTGCACATATTCTTGTAAGATCCATGGCTGACTTGGTATACAATATCCATCTATTCGTCTGGATAGGCTCAATCTTGATATTTTCAACTTCTATTGGGATTCTGCTGATGGCAATATCTCATCAAGTCAGGTATGCAGGTATCTTCAACGGGTACTATTGTTTGTATATTCTTACAGTGTTATTTTCAATGGCGGTACACGGCGTGGCCAATGAGCTAGCTTTCAACCCCAACAACAAGGAGATAAGGATATTTTGGTAAAATAATAAGGGTAAGGTTTGTTTCAGGATCTGGGCCTTGTAAGGGAACAATTTCATAGTAAAAGTAAGTTTCTTTCTTAACTAAATGTATTTCATAACAAATGTGGTTTCATGATTCTTAAGGTAAGGTTTTATATCAATAGTCTGTTCAATTTTGATTATATTTTCAGGTGTTATAATAATAATAATAATAATAATAATATGGGACGGGAGGGTTCCTCACAACAACTTTGGAGCCCAAGCTAACCTCACCTGCACGTGGTCGTCCTGCTGACAAACGAACGAGGCTCTGGCGAAATACCCACCAACACGCATTGGACCAGCGTGGTGGGATTATGGTCCATCCACCATGAGAGCACACACACAACCACGGCCCCTAGTGCCCGGCGCCTCCAGGGGCGACGCCGGTGACGACGGTAGCAGGACTAGCCCCGGAGGCAGGGGTGCGAAGAATCTCCGGGCGGGAACGATCACCCGTCAGCCGACCACAGCATGCCAAATGGACTCCGATATATTCAACATACTAACCTACAATGTCCGGACACTAATGACAGAAGAACGCCTCGTAGAGCTGGAGAATGCGCTAAAATACGTCAAATGGGATATTGTAGGCCTATCAGAAACAAGAAGACCAGGGGAGGTCACTACAGAGAGAGACGACGCTATATTCTACCACTTCGATGCCACCGGTGGCCAGTATGGAGTAGGTTTTCTGGTGGCAAAGAAGTGGAAGAACAACATTATAGAGTTCTTTGGCTACTCAGAAAGAGTAGCTGTCCTTAAATTCCGTGTATCTGATAGTAAATTCATAACCATAATTAACGTATATGCACCAACATCCTCTTCCAGCGACGACGAAGTAGAAGACTTCTATGACCTTATTAATCAGGCCTGCGATGAGCACCGAGGTACTTGGAATATAGTCCTCGGTGACTTTAATGCGAAAATTGGCCCAAGGCAGGCTGGAGATAACGAAGACTTAATGGGACCACACGGGCTTGGGCGCCGAAACGAGCGTGGTTCCCGTTTGCTCCAGTTTGCCTTTGGACAAGGCCTCCAAATAAGTAACAGTTATTTCTTTAAAAAGCCGCAACGTCGCTGGACTTGGATTTCACCAGACAACCAAACCAAAAACGAAATAGATTTCATCCTTTCTTCAAAACAAACCGTAATCAAAGACATTTCAGTAATTAGTACATTTAAAGTTTGCTCCGATCACAGAGCCCTACGCGCAAGGGTACATCTGGACACAAAAATCCAACGTGCAATCATATTTAAACCTAAAATAAGACGAATAAATAAACACACACTTTACAACAATTCAGAAACATTCAATTTAGAGCTTAAAAACTATTTCAATGGCCTCAATACAGACATAGATAATCCAGAAATACAATACTCACATATAATAAATTCTATAAAATCGTCTTCTAAAAATATTAAGACAGTAAGAAGAAACAATAATAAATTAACGGAAGGAACCAAAGCACTATTAGACCAAAGAGAATCGTTACCCAAATGTTCACCTGAATACTACACCCTAGACCGAAAAGTCAAACGCAGCATCCGTACCGACATTAGAAACTACAATACAAAGCTGGTCGAAATAGCAATATTAAAGAATACATCTCTACGTGTCGCCAAACAAGGTACCACCAATAGAAAAACATGGATAACGTCACTAATGGATGACAGCGGGAAGAAACAAGGGAACAGAGATAGAGTAATGGATATATGCACCAGTTTTTATAAAAAGCTATATTCAGACTCTTCCAAAACGGACCACACTTCCAGCGCCGAGTATCCCCGTCCTACTACAGACACCGTCCCACCCATTAGTGGCTATGAAGTGCATCAGGCCCTAAAAAGCATGAAGTACGACAAAAGCCCAGGGGAGGATGGTATCACGACGGAAGCGCTGAAAGTTGGAAAGCCCGTTCTGCTCCCCCATTTAGCCAACCTCTGTAATTCAATTCTCTTCACCGGTAAACTCCCAGAAACTTTTTGCCATTCTAATATAATTCTTCTCCACAAAAAGGGCGATAGGTCGGACATTGGGAACTATCGTCCTATTAGTTTAGTGTCTCATGTATATAAGTTATTTATAAAAACAATACAGAACCGCATCACTGATCAACTAGACTCCAAACAGCCACCTGAGCAGGCTGGTTTCCGACCCGGCTACTCTACAACTGACCACCTACAGACATTAAACCAGATTATAGAGAAACACAATGAGTTCAATAAGCCACTCTACTTAGGTTTTGTAGATTACTCGAAAGCTTTTGACAGCATCTCACACTCATCCATTTTTTCCGCACTTAATAACCAAAATATCAGCCCCACCTACATCAGCATTATTCGAGCCGTGTACAACAATAGTACAGCCAATATTAAACTTACATCCCCTGGGCCGTCATTCCAAATAGAAAGAGGTGTAAAACAGAGAGACCCTCTGTCTCCGAAATTATTCACGAGTACCCTTGAAGAGGTCTTCAAAAAGTTGACAGTCTCGTGGCAAGACAAGGGCATTGCCGTCGGCGACCGAAGGCTGAAAGACCTTCGTTTCGCCGACGACATTGTGCTGTTCGCGTCATCACCACAAGAACTCCAGATAATGCTCCAAGAACTGAGCACTGCAAGCCTTGAGGTTGGACTGAAGATGAATCGGTCAAAAACCCAACTCATGACTAACGGCGCAAAGCGTAAGGTAGTGGTCGATGGGCAGGACATACAATACGTCGACGAGTATACCTACTTGGGCCAGATAGTGTCGTTCGAAAACAGGCAGGACAAAGAAATCGAACGACGTGTTTCGAACGCCTGGAAGAGCTACTGGTCCATGAAGGAGCTGATGAAGGGCAACCTTCCGTTGACCCTGAAGCGCAAACTTGTCGACATGTGCATCCTACCCATCCTAACCTACGGCGCACAAACGTGGTCATTGACCGAACGTCAGAAGTCCAAACTCAAGGTGTGCCAACGAGCGATGGAGCGCAGTATTCTGGGTGTTACACGCACAGATCGCATCCGAAACACCACACTGCGCTCAAAAACTGGGATCGCGGATGTAGGAGTTCAGACTGCCAAGCTCAAGTGGACCTGGGCCGGACATGTCTGTAGAATGCACCCCGACAAATGGGCGAAAACAGCAACTGAATGGGTGCCCACAGACGGACACCGGCGTAGGGGAAGGCCCAGAAGGAGATGGAGGGACGACCTGGATAAGTTTCAGCCAGGGTGGGTCAGTACAGCTACTGATAGGGATGTGTGGACTCGAAATGGTGAGGCCTTTGCCCAGCAGTGGGACACCGTGGAGGCTACATAAAAAAAAAAAAAAAATAATAATAATAATAATACACAACAAATACTCCACGACATAGAATGACCTGGAGCAATGACATCAACGAGACTATGATACGCATTTACTACAAGATAACCAGGCTTGAGTCCAACAAAACTGCCTACAGACCAACACTACACGCCGCTGTGATAGCTGCACATCCTCACCTAGCACACTTCTCTGAACAGAGAATCTCTGACCAACTCAGAGCCATCATTAATAATAAATACATTACCGACAATAGATTACAGCATATACGGGATGAAGTGGCCATGGAAATAGAATCAGGTACCGAAGTACACGTTAATTCACTACCAACTCAATCACAGATTCACACACACCTTTCATCACCATCACAAAATGACACCCATCATCAGTTATCGAATCCGGAAAGAGAGGAAGACCAAAGTGACGCCAATACCACACACCCACACAATCAACGCAACAATTTTGTAGTACTACCTGAAGAACAAATTGGACAATTGGACGAATTATTCACCAAGACACTAGCATATTTAAAAGACGTCGACCCTACATCAAGGCCATATATACCCAAACAGAAACCAAGCAAACAATTTGCTATTCTAGTACACACCATTAACGTAAAGATACTACCAAAACACATTAGTACTGAAACCGATTTTAATACATTACAAACAATAATTTACTGCGCAGCACATACTGCCATCACTTACAATGGTGGAAAAATACGAGGACCCAGCGAATCGCAATACCCCAATAAAAATAGGATACCAGCGTGGCAAATAAGATTAGAAAAGAGAATAGCTGACCTTAGAGCAGATATAAGTAGGTTAACACATTATACACAAGGTAACACCAGCTCCAATGTCCAACAACATGTTGAACGAATCAAGCTACAATATAGGGTACACTCCCAATACGAACCAGATAACACAGACCCTTCTCAATTTTTAGACACTCTAAAACAAAAGCTGAATGCATTAGCAGGTCGTCTACGCCGTTACAAACTGACAACTCTTAGAAAAACACAATACAAGACTTTCTACACAAATGAAAAACAGTTTTATAGATCTTTGCTCACCGAAAACTCAAACCGCCCCACACAATCACAAGAAGCACCTACACCAGAAGCATTACATGACTTCTGGTCAAACATACACCTTCAGTATTGAAGGGGCACAATTAAAAAAAACGTGAAATTGAGTTAAGATCACAGAAAGACTTAAAAAGGTCTGTTCTATCAATTGAATAATAAAACAGAGGCAGTTTAATGATAGAAAAGTGCGATGCGAATCTTCCGTCTCTCTTCAACTGCAACATTTCTCCCTCCCGTTCCGCGCAAAAGTGACGCAATCAGTGTTGTGTGACAAGTGAGGCGGACAGGTCGACGCGAGTTTAGTATTGAACAGGCGTAAAACGGAATTCGCCCCTCTAATACCAAAGAGAAGGTAAGTGCAATTATTTATTTTTAGTAAGTAAGAGGCGCTTTTTGAAATGGGTCTTTATAATACAAAATGAATGTATTGTTAGTGGGACTTATTTATAATAGAGCCTTTTTCGTACCAAAAATTATTCAAATAAATAGTAGTATTTTAAATAGAGTCCCTTTTTGACTGAAACATCAGATGGTAATAAATCTTATTCTGGAAAGTGTCACTTCAATTCTAATACCCCACGAGGTTCCAAATTTTCTTTTTCATTTAATTCTCTTCAATTCCAAAGTAGAATTATATTCCAGATGCATTATGAAATGAGTCCGTTTTCTTGCGAAAATCAATATGGTATCAGTTTTGTATGCCCTAAATTCTTTGTTCTAGGAAATAAGTAAAAATGAAGAAAAGAGCTGATTTAATTATGGAACAGGTGCATAAAAAGAAAAAGATTGAAGTAGAGCAGAGGATTAGCATGGAGGACTTAGGAACTCATCCATCAAGCCCTTCGGTTATCGAAGATACACCAAATAAACGTGCATAATACATGCAAGAAATAAGTAATGGGGGACGAGAAATTAGAAGGCCAGAAACGGTTTTAATTCCTAGAAAAAGGCTCTTTAAAAATGATGATTTTCTGAAAGAAGGCAAAGAGAAGCCCCAGGAAAAGGCTTCGTCACCGCTAAAAACCTTACCGGATAATACGCAACAGCACATTCTAAATGAAAATGCAGGACTGCCCACGACCAATTTTGAAAATGATGATTTTCTGAAAGAAGGCGAAGAGAAGCCCCAGGAAAAGGCTTCTTCACCGCTAAAAACCTTACCGGAAAATACGCAACAGCACATTCTAAATGAAAATGCAGGACTGCCCACGACCAATTTTGAAAATGATGATTTTCTGAAAGAAGGCGAAGAGAAGCTCCAAGAAAAGGCTTCGTCACCACTAAAAACCTTACCGGAAAATACGCAACAGCACATTCTAAATGAAAATGCAGGACTGCCCACGACCAATTTTGAAGCTGTAATAGAGCCCACTGACAAGGAAAACATTCCTATCTTGATGCTTGATGAACCCTCAACATCCACTGGTCGTACAGCAACTCAATCACTGAACTGTTATTTTATATCTCCCATAAACACTGACGAAAGTGAAGCGGATCTGAGTGACAACGACCCCACAATCAGAAAAAAGCCTCGTTCACTTCTCGACAGTGAATTGTGCAGGAGATCATCTTCATCGAGTACCAGCAGTAGTAGTAGCAGCAGCAGCAGCAGCTCTTCCTCAAGCTCGGACACACCAACACGTGAGTCTCAGTCGGCAAAAGTAACCCCTGCAATAGAGCCAACTGCATCTGGGAACTTCAACACTGAAAAAAGATCCCGCAAACGCCAAAGGAATCCCAAAGCCTGGAAGCAAAATGTCGCAAAGGCTCTGAGAAACAGCGGAAAAGAGTATGTTTCAACATCTAAATCAAAGAAAATTCCAGCTCGAAAGATGAGGGACCCTTGTTCATGCAGGCTCAAGTGTTCTGAAAATATAAACGAGACTGACAGAAAAAGTATCTTTGACAGTTACTGGGCGTTAGATGACATCGAACTCCAACGAGTCTATATTCGGAATGCGATAGTAGAGATCACACCTAGATACAAATATACGAATGCACAGAGGCCCAGAAACCCAAATTGTGCCTACTATTTTACAATTGACAACACCAAAGTCAGGGTTTGCAAAATGTATTTCATTAATACACTGGCAATATGTGACAAGGTAATAAGAACGGTGAAAAGTAAAACTGATGGGCAAGAATTTGTGAAGAAAGATGAAAGCGGTAGAAATTATGGGAGGAAGACTGATCCCATGCTTGTGGAAGACATAAAGAACCACATCAACTCAATACCAAGAATTGAATCGCATTACCTGAGACAATCCACTACAAGAGAATTTATTGGTGGAGACAAGACTATCAAAGACTTATGGAAGGATTTTAATAATGTCCAAAAAAAAGCCGGGAAACCTTCTTGTCTCTACTGGCTGTACTATGAAACATTCAACAAAGATTTCAATATCGGCTTCTTCGAGCCCAAAAAAGATAGGTGTGACCTATGCGCAGCATACGAGCTTGCTCCACCAGAAAGAAAACTGGAACTGAAAGATAAATATGATAAACATTTAACCGAAAAAAGCCTAGCCAGACAGGAATTAAAGAGAGACAGGGCATAAATTGATGAGACCCACATAGTAGCATTGTACAACTTACAAGCTGTCATGCAATGCCCAAGTGGGGAGACATCATCCTTCTATTACAGGTCAAAATTAAACTGTCTGAATTTTACAATAGTCGAGTTATTAAAGAAGGAAGTAGAAGAAACAAACAATGACAAAGAAGAAGAAATGCCTGCGTATGGTAACGTATTTTGCTATTTTTGGGACGAAAGTCAGGCTCGGAGAGGTGCCAATGAGATCGGATCATGTATACTGAATTATCTAAAAGGCGTTAACAATAAAAACGAGGGCAAGGATATTCATGTGACATTTTACTCCGATAATTATTGCGGACAAAACAAAAATAAATTCATAACATCGCTGTACTCGTATGCCGTATTCAAATTCCCTAACATACAATCAATAACTCATAAATACCTGATAAAAGGCCATACCCAAAATGTTGCGGATAATGTACATAGCCTTATTGAGAAGGAGGTGCTGAAGCATAAGAAAATGGGACCTGTGTACGCTCCTTCTCAATATGAGATGCTGATACGAAATTCTAGAAAAAGCGGCAAGCCATTCATGGTCATAACACCTTACGACTTTTTCGTGGACATAAAAAACCTTCAAGAAAAGTGGGCATACAATTTTAATGAAGACGAAAACAAAAAGAATTTCTTATGCAATGACATCAGAGCCTTGAAATTTCATAAGCAAGATTTGTTGAAATTCAACTATATCCTGAGTTACAGTGAGCCGGAGTTCATCAAAGTGAACATGAGAAATAAAAGGAAGAAGATGGATGATGTAAACGACATTACATTGACCAAATTGTATGAGGCTGCAATAAGCCTATCGAAAAGCAAGCGTGACGACTTGCGGTATCTGGTTGAAAATAATTTGATACCACATTATTATTCATCTTTTTATAAATCTTTATTGAGTCTGCCTTAAGTAATAATTAAATATTCAACCAGTTTTAACGCAAGAAGTCACTTTACACCACAGCGAAACAAAAAGCCATTTTTTGAGTATTCCATGCACACCCCAAATTTCAGAAAGCAGGAATCTATGAGGGAAATTAAGACAATCTAAAATATTCAGACATTAAAACCACTGTTTCGCTGTGATCTATCGCCACGTACTCTGGAATGATTTTGATATTATTTTACTATTGTTGTCTAGATATAAGTTCAATTATTACTCTCATTTTGTGGGTAAGCTTAATCTGTATCTGTAAAGCGTGTATATTTAATTGTGTGCCTGCTATACAGCGTGTAACAGAAAGGTGTAGTCATATTTCAGGGGAATGTTTGGGACATAATTCTGAGCAGCTTTCACTGTGGGATCAACTTGATCAGAGCAACTTTATTTTGTGCTCCTCCAAACAAAACTGCTGAGCGCTCTGTCCAAAATGTACTGAGATGAGAAAAATAAAGTTGCTCTGATCAAGTTGGTCTCGTAGTGTAAGTTGTTCAGAATTATGTCCCTAATAACCCCCTGACTAAAATATGACTACACCTTTCTGTTAAACCCTGTACAATAGTGGCACAATAATACACCCTACCCACCTTAATTTGCAATTATAATGTTTATAAGAGTATTTTTGTTGGTTGTGATTTAATTAAGTGCAATTTAGGTAAATGTAAACTTCTAACTCTATAGAGTGTGACTGATTCGCTATATCCTTAAAAGACTGTTATTTAATGTGTAACCTTGTAAGACTAATGACTAAACTAATGTGTAAGGTTTCAGAAAGTTGATTTTGATTTGTTTGTTTATGTAAAACTTTATTAAAGGTTTGTCTAAAACTATTTTTTATTTATTTAACGTACCATTTAGCATAGAAAATAATTATATCGTATAATGTCCCTCAATAATCATAAACCTGTAGTATAATAGAGACTTTATCAGAGATAGGCTACAATATTTTTTATAGATTCAGTAATAAAAAGGCTTAAACATAAAAATGCCTTTTAAAAAAAAACATCTCTGGAATTATAAAGGCTTATATTGCCTGAAGTTTTAAAAAAAACTATAATATATAATTAAAGACAATTTATAAAAAAAAAAATGCTTCTATGGTTAGACAAAAAACTAGAAATTCCAATAAAAATATAAAACATACAAATTTTCATCAAATTTTGTGAAATAATCAGTCTCAAAGTGAAAAGTTTCAGTTTTAGAATCTTATTTTGCGATTTCCCAACAATTTCATTTTTTGAGTTGAGCCTCTTTAATACTGAGTGTGTGATATGGTCAACACACAATAATAGCAAATGGATCTCAGATGACCAGCATGCTCTCAAAAATGTTCCAGGAATGGAATTTGATGGTATCACTATAGATACTCTGATTTCAGTAATAGCTAAGACACATAACTGGAAGGCCACCGGTTCTGATAAAATTCATAATTACTGGTACAAAAAACTCACAATCACCCACCCAATATTATTATTACAGATAAACAATTTTATACAAAATCCGGAGCACATGCCATATTACATTACACAAGGAACTACCTATATGCTACCTAAATACCTCACAGATACCATAAACCCAGCTAAATATCGACCCATAACTTGTCTCCAAAACATATACAAAATAATAACAGCATATCTTAGTCAACTCATATACAAACACGTAAACACCAACCAGTTACTAGCTGAACAACAAAAAGGATGCCGAAAATTCAGTCAGGGATGCAAGGAGCAACTTATCATCGATGCGGTCGCATCTAAACAAGCTCTTCGTAAAAAAAGAAACATTAACACTATGTTTATTGACTATAAGAAGGCCTTTGACTCTGTACCACACACATGGCTTATCTACGTATTACAACACTATAAAGTTCACCCCACTATCATCTCATATCTATCAACAACCATGCAGACCTTGAACACTATTCTTAAGTTATACAATGATAACAATACAATACAGACTGACAAAATCATCATTCGCAGAGGAATCTTCCAGGGCGATTCACTGAGTCCCCTCTGGTTTTGCCTGGCACTCAATCCACTATAAAATCTACTCAATAACACAAAAAAAGGATTCCAAATAAAGTTTGATGACACACACCACACATTATCACATTTACTATATATGGATGATATAAAACTTTATGGAAGTAACTTAACAGAAATACATAAACTTGCAGATCTAACACAACAGTTTTCTAATGACATACAGATGGAGTTCAGAATAGATCAGTGCAAAATACAATCAGTTCATAGAGGAAAAGTTGAGAGCAATACATACATATTAGAGAACGGAGATCAAATAGATCCAGTGGATAACGAGATAGGATATAAATACTTAGGTTACTATCAAACGCAACAGATACATCAAAGGGAGACAAAAAAAACGATCACACAGAAGTTTAGGAAACGGATACATAGCATACTTAAAACACAGTTGAACGCTCGAAATACCGTCAAAGCATTAAACACATACGCCATCCCAATCCTCACATATTCATTCGGTATAATCAACTGGTCCCAATCAGACTTAATAAAACACCAACGCACCATCAACACACTTATGACTAAATACAGAAAACACCATCCTCGCTCTTGCATACAAAGACTCACACTGCCTAAAATTGAAGGAGGAAGGGGAATAATAGACTTAAAAAATTTACACAACAAACAAATCACCACACTAAGAAGGTTCTTTCACGCTAAATCATCGCACTCAACCCTGCACAATGCCGTCGCTCAGTCCGACTTTAAACATACTCCACTTAACCTACAAGACCATCAAGCTCAGATAAATGAAACTATCATCAAACCGCAACAGAAAATCGACATCTGGACACGAAAATCCCTCCACGGCAGACACCGCTTAGACTTAGCCAACCCTAACGTCGACAAAACTGCGTCGAACGCGTGGCTTAAGAAAGGCGAGCTGTTCCCGGAAACGGAGGGATTTATGTTAGCCATACAGGACCAGGTTATAGATACTCGTAACTACAGAAAACATATCATACACGACCGCACAATGGCAAGCGACATGTGCAGACAGTGCCAAAATAGTTCAGAAACAATACAGCATATCACAGGAGCCTGCAGATCACTCGCACAATCAGATTATAAACATCGCCACGACCAAGTTGCAGCCATCATACACCAACACCTCGCATTCAGATACAAATTGATTGCACAAAAAACAGCCTACTATAAATACACACCTCAAACAGTTTTAGAATCAACAGACTTTAAACTCTACTGGGACAGAACTATAATTACAGACAAAACTATTCATTTCAACAGGCCTGACATAACTCTCCACGATAAACAAAACAAAACAGTATTTCTCATAGATATAGCCATACCAAATACACACAACCTTACCACAACGTTTACAGAAAAAAACACAAAATACACAGACCTTGCCATTGAAATTAAAACACAATGGCAGGTACAATCTGTCAAAACAATCCCAATAGTCATCTCATCCACAGGAGTCTTCCCATACACATTACATACTAGTCTCAAAACACTAAATATACCCAGATCCACACACATACTTCTTCAAAAAGCAACAATACTAAATACATGTAGAATTGTACGGAAATTCATGGGCAAGGACCGTGATCTTTAGTAGATAAGCACTTGGCGTAAGCCCGTGTATCAGAACCTCTTTATTACAAGAGTGAAATGAAAAATTCATAAAAATATAATAATAATAATAATAATAATAATAATAATAATAATAATAATAATAATAATAATAATAATAATAATAATAATAATAATAATAATAATAATAATAATGTTTAATATTTGTGCTTCGGAATGCACCTCCTCTTGTTGCGCGACTCGGAACGGAAACAGAACCGCAGCTGTCACTCGTATCGGAAACGAGATGTAAAATTGGAGGTTAATCTTTCTCTTGGTCTTTCTCGTCGGTGAGAACAAACATGTAGGCTCGGGCCTCGTGTCATTGATGGTATTTCGGTGTACCAATTACTAAATACAGGCGCCGGGCCTGGTTGGAGTGTTAAAAAAAAACTGATTAATTTCCCACGCCTACCGAACGGCGTGAGAATCCTGAGGGGGATGTGCCTTTGGCCGCACGTGAGAGAAAGAATTGATGTGTTTAATATTTGTGCTTCGGAACGCACCTCCTCTTGTTGCGCGACTCGGAACGGAAACAGAACCGCAGCTGTCACTCGTATCGGAAACGAGATGTAAAATTGGAGGTTAATCTGCTCTTGGACTGTCTCATCGGGAGAATAACATGGCTACCAAGGCATCGGGCCATTGATGGTATTTCGGTGTTCCAATTGTAATACAGGCATCGGGCCTGGTCAGAGTGTAAATCTACCTCATAGCGTCGGGCTATTGATCGTAATTAGATTCGCGTCAGCGGTCAAGTGAATTGTGTTGTGAAGCACATAGTCGTATCGGCGGCGACTCCACGTGCCGCCAGCAGCGCGCCGGCGACGGCGTCGGACAGCGACGGCAAGGGTTCGATCCCATCCCCCATTCCAAAACTGTTTCCTCTCCCGCATTCCCCTGTCTCGAATCGAGCTTTCGATTTCCTGCCTACGGAGACAAGGTCAGTAACCAATTTAATCACTTCTTTTCTCTCACGTGGCAAAGGCACAACCCCTCAGGATTCCACGCCGTTCAGTGAGGCGTGGAATCAATCATTTTGGTAGCAGAAGCGCGGTTTCCTAGTGGGAAATCATCGATTCACGGTAGGGTTGGCTTTGTCACATTGTAGTTGGGAGAAAAGAATATCCCAGATTGGCTCAAGTCGGCAATGAGTCTGTGGTCGGTATACCACGATTAAAGTTCATTTTCGGTAAGTGAAAGTATAAGTGCCAATTTAGTTAACAGTTGTTATAAAATTGTAGTCGGAACTACTGTTGTTGAGCATAAAAGATTGAACAGTCATTCTGCGAAGTAACTAGATTGTATTACTTGCGATAGAACGTCGGGTTCTATAGTCCTACAGTGTTATTTCGGTTTGCACAGCGGGGTCGGGCTATTTAAGGGGTATTAAGCTGATTTTGCTGACCTCAAAGGAAGTGTGGTTCCTATCGGAGGGGCCACTACTAGAAAAATAGTTTTTTTATAATAACCTTTTGTGTATTATTTGGATTGTACCACATGGTGGCATTCTCTAATTGATTTAGAGTGTATATTATAAGGTGTATGTCCACAGGGCGACCATATTAAATATTGTTTATGATTTAATTGTTTAGTGGTTGCCTTGGGTTTTACAACTTAGTTTTAATTTCTGTGCCCAGCGCTGACGGGAAAGTGCTGGTATCTGGCTGTGCTTAGTTCGGCAGTGAAGCATAGGACCAGGAACAATTAAATCGGTAACCATGGCACCTTCGCCCTTGACGGTACTGCGGTATGGTGTCCGTGAGGAGATGAGATGGCTCGCCCATACTCACAAGTATGTGGAGCGACCCGACATGGACGATGTCCTGCTCAAGCGTGTGGAGGACGCAATGACACGCGTCGGGAAGGTGTGTCGGCTGGCTGCCGAGGCTGAAGCCCTCGGGCTTACGGATGAGGCCTCGGTGGCTGCAGTGAGGCAGCTCTGCGCGGATGCTGACCAAGCGATGGAGTGCTTGGGCGACATCGAGCGTCGCGCCGAAAAAATTAAGCGGTCGCGTCGGGATGACCGCGGGGAGGGTAGCGGAGACCCCCCCCCTAAGGGTGTGGTTGGACGGCTTCCACACCTGGAGATTCCGGCCTTCGGTGGGGCAATTGATGAGTGGCCGGCATTCATCAATTTGTTCGATATCCTGGTCCACGGTCGGGACGACCTGGACAGCGCCTACAAGTTGGCCCAGCTATTGATGGCACTGCGGGGTGAACCGAAGGAGTTGGTCGGTCACCTAACGGTTACGGCGGGCAATTATGAGATTGCCCGGGTCATATTGTTTGACCGCTACCAACACAAAAGGCGGTTGGTTGATGCGCAGCTGGGGAAGCTGTTCAGCATCCCAAGAGTAACCCGGGATGTTGACATCCGGGTACAGGTGCTCAACCCTGTGCTGGTGGCCACTAAGGCCCTTCAGAACCTTGGTCTGCCGGTAGACCAATGGTCATATATTGTGTTCTATATGGTTTTGTCACGGTTGCCTGCAGCTGTTCAAAGTCGGTTTGAACAGCTGCATGGGGGCAGTAGCTCGGAACTGCCCACGCTCGTCCAAATAACGGAGTTTTTGGAGGGTGAATGCAGGCGATGCGACACCATGGATTGGGAGGCCAGTGTGCCGCGCCAACCTGCGGGGATGCGGGAGGGGCCGCGCCCCCCACCCCCACGGGGGGGTGGTCGGTCAAAACAATTTGGCGTTTTGAGTGACGGCTGTGTGCACTGCGACAGTGCCGGTCATGAGGTGACCAGTTGCGCCAACTTTAAGGCGCTCGGTGTGGCTGCCCGCAGGAAGGTGGTCTTCCGCCACCGATTGTGTTTCGGTTGTTTGGGGCCGCACCCGCTGAGCGAGTGCTCACGGGCGTCCCCCTGTGAGGGCTGCGGTGGCAGGCACCACGTCGTGTTGTGCCTGAACCGGTCAGGCCCTTCGGACGGTCACCAGGGCCGGACTCAGGTTGGTCGGTCACAGGGCCCAACCAGGGCCGGACCCAGTCCCCCTCCGGGCAACGGGAGTCACCAACGGGGTGACTGGGGTACCCGCGGACGGGACCCCCCCTGAGGGGAAGGGGGCAGCGCGGGGGGTAACAGGCGGGACAGCCGGGGTTCGGTCGCCGCTGTCCAGGGTCAGCGAGGACTTCGGGCCGCTGGCTCACCGCGTGTTACGGGCGGGTGTCAGATGGCACCTATGAGTGGCGCGAAGGCTGGGAGCCCACCACCTTCTGCGCCACCCTGCCCGTCGCTCTGGGAGGCGAACAGTCGGATGTCGCCCCCATTCCTAGAGCGCCCCAGGTTGGATCCGCTCTCCCCCTCCATCCACGGTGGCCACCGGGCACACCGTTCACAGTCCGGTATGGTCGGGTACCGGGAGAGCGAGGGGCCTATTATGCGGGTTGGGACCCCCTAATGTACATGCGGTCTGATATGCCACCGGTGGCATATCAGCAGCCGAGTTACCAGGCCGACGGAGGTCTGAGCGGGTTCGGATCCCGCGGAGGTTCCCGCTAGGGACACGCCGCCCACTTACAGGGTGCCGCCACTCCACAAACGGTCATGCTCCCCACCGCCTCGGTGATAGCGTGGAGTTCGGACGGCAAATCTTGTGTGGCATGAGCACTATTGGACTCGGGGGCCCAGGGGTGCTTAGTCTCGTGCAACCTTGTAAGACGGTTGGGCATTTCGGTAAGGGAGTATCCACATTCCATTCGGGGAATTGGAAACACGGAAGTCGGTTCCGTTAAGGGAGTATGTCGGATTACTCTCTCGTCACGGGTGGATTCATCGGTGAATCTGACGGTCACGGCATTAGTCATGCCTAATGTGATGGGCTCACACCCTCACGTACGGTTGTCGCCCTCGGTGCGACAGTTGGTCGCTGGGTTGTCACTGGCTGACCCGGAGTTCGATATTCCGGGCCCAGTAGACATTTTATTGGGTGTCGATGCCTTGGGATACCTGTTAGTGCCAGGTGTCCACGTGTTGCAGGCGACTGGTCTGGTTTCGGTCAACACCAGACTGGGCCATGCGGTAATGGGTCCGGTCATGCCGGCTACCCCACGCCTAGCGACTCGTAGTCCCTTTTTCGGTTCTGTACTCTCGGAGGTGATACAGAAGTTTTGGGAGGTGGAGGAACCACCTACGGTACGCCGGTTGGAACCGGTTGAAGAAGAGTGTGAACAGTTTTATCGGAACAATACTGGTCGCCTTCGGTCAGGTCGATTTCTCATACGTCTTCCATTCCGGAGTGATCGCCCACCGCTGGGCAGTTCACACCATGCAGCCGAGACGCGGCTTCTGTCGATGGAACGACGCATGAAGCGTGACGGGATTTTCCGGCAGAAGTACGTCGACTTCATGCGGGAATACGAGTCGCTCGGCCACATGTCGGTTTCGGGTATCGACTGGAAGCGTGAAGACCACTGCTTCCTGCCTCATCACGCGGTCTTGAGGACCCCGGAGGGCAAAATACGGGTAGTGTTCGATGGATCGGCATCAACATCTAACGGCATGAACCTGAACCAGTGTTTGCATTCAGGGCCGAAGTTAAATCATGACATCGCGGATGTTATCACACGGTTCCGTCGACACAATGTTGTGTTTGTAGCTGACATCCGGATGATGTTTAGACAGACGGTCATTCACCCTGACGATAGACGGTATCAGCTGATACTGTGGCGAGAGAGCCCAGATCAGCCCATCAGGGTGTACGAGTTGAACACCAACACGTACGGGCTACGGTCTAGTCCTTATTTGGCGATTCGCACTCTTCGGGAGTTAGCGGATCGAGAACGGTTAAATTTCCCTAGAGGAGCAGCGATCCTGGAGCAGGACCTCTACGTGGACGATATCTGTACCGGTGCAGATTCCGTGGAGGAGGCGCTCGCTCGACGGGACGAGCTGGTTGAGCTCTTACGGGGTGGAGGTTACGAGCTCCGGAAATGGATGTCGAACTCTCCAGAGTTACTGACTGGTCTTCCGGATGACTACCAGCAGGATCCCCACATTTTTGAAAATTTGGAAAATCCAAATATGTTGTCGGTATTAGGCGTCCAGTACCAGCCGGTGTCAGACATGTTCTCGTATCGGGTCGAGTTGGACTCCCCGAAGGTCTGGACGAAACGGAACGTCCTCTCAACGGTGGCTAGGACATTTGATCCAAACGGGTGGATCACCCCGGTAACATTTCAGCTCAAGTGTTTTATGCAGCAATTGTGGTCTGCTGATCTGAAATGGGACGACCCGATCGGCGGGTCATTGAGCTCGGAGTGGGACTCGTTCTTTTCGACCCTCCCTGGCATTAATCGGATTTCACTGCCACGGAGGTTGGTCCCCACCAAACGATACACCGCCACCCTGCATGGGTTTTGCGATGCCTCGGAGAAGGGCTACGGAGCTGCGGTGTATCTGCGTACGGTCGACTCCTCGGGGGAGGTTGATGTGCGGTTGGTCATGGCCAAGAGCAAGGTTGCGCCGTTGCGCACTCGCCTGACCATTCCCAAGTTAGAGCTTTCGGGAGCGGCTCTCCTGACTCGTCTGCTCAACCACACGATGACGGTTCTTCGTGGGTCAATAGCGTTGGAAGATACGGTCGCTTGGACGGACAGCCAGATCGTGTTATGCTGGCTGAAGGCTTCAGTTCACAAGCTGGAGATTTTTGTGGCGAATCAGGTTTCGCAGATTTTGACTTCGGAGGTTCCCTTGATCTGGAGACATGTTCCAGGGGAAATGAACCCAGCAGACTGTGCGTCTCGTGGGTGTCACGCTCCGGAGTTGGTTGGACATCCCTTGTGGTGGGGTCCAAAATGGTTGACTCAAGCCGAATCGGATTGGCCAATGAGTCCACGCGTTACCACGGCGAACGGCGCCTTGACAGTCGGTGTCTGTACGACGCAGCCAGAGCCAGAAGAGGAGTTCAGCCTGCTGGAACGGTACAGCTCGCTCGACAAGCTGGTCAATGTGACCGCCTGGATCTGCCGATTTGCGCGGAATTGTCGGAATTCTGAGGCGCAACGAGTGCGGACACAGGTCCTGACACCACGGGAACGAAACCATGCGTTGTTCGCATTGGTACGGAACGTGCAGACGGTGCACTTTAAGTCCGAATTGGACATTCTGAGACGCGGACGCGTCCAACTGAAGGGAGCTGTGGCTCGGCTCAACCCGTTTATTGACCCTCAAGGATTGCTGAGGGTAGGAGGTCGGCTGCGGAATGCCAACCTGCCTTATGCGGCTCGCCACCCGTTGTTACTCCCTAGGAAGGGGAAGTTGGTCGAACTGTTGATTCAGGATCGACACATTCGGAATGGGCATGTCGGATGCCACGCCTTGATGGCGTTTCTCCAGCGCGAGTTCTGGATTCTATCGGGAAGACGCTTAGTGCGTAGCGTCGTATTTCGGTGCCTGCCTTGTTATCGGGCCAAGGCGGCTACGATGCAGCCTCAGATGGGCGATTTGCCCTCGGATAGGGTTAACGAAATCCGGCCCTTTGCGGGTGTCGGAACGGATTTCGCGGGACCATTCATGGTCAAGTCTTCACAGCTACGGAACGCCACATTAGTGAAGGCATACCTGTGCGTCTTCGTGTGCTTGGCCACGAAGGCAGTCCACTTGGAGGTGGTCAGTGACCTCACTACGGAGGCATTTATCGCATGTCTGGATCGGTTCGTCTCACGAAGGGGCCTCCCGACATTAATCCGTTCGGAAAACGGCACAAATTTTGTCGGAGCCAGGCGATATCTGCAGGAGGTCACTCAATTCCTGAACGGTAACCAGGACGCCATCGGTACGGCTTGCTCCCGACGAGGGATTGAATGGGTTTTCAGTCCGCCGGGATGTCCTCATTGGGGAGGAATTTTTGAGGCTGCGGTTAAATCGGCTAAGTCGCACCTGACGAGGATCATCGGTGAGACCTCTCTACGCTTTGAAGAGCTTGCGACGCTGTTCTGTAAAATTGAAATGACACTGAACTCGCGTCCGTTGTGCCCGCTCAGTTCGGATCCAAATGATTTGGAAGCGTTGACGCCGGATCACTTCCTGATAGGTCAGCCCCTTAACGCCCTGCCAGAATACCCATTCGGTGATGTTAAGTTAAGTCGGTTAACTAGGTGGCAGATGTTGCTGCAGATGGCTCAAGATTTTTGGAAACGGTGGTCCCTTGAGTACTTGCACATCTTGCAGCAGCGCCTTAAGTGGACTGACCGGACGAGCCCCCCTCAAGTCGGTGATTTGGTGCTGATTAAGGATGCGAACCTGCCATCATTGAGATGGAGACGAGGACGGATCGTCAATTTGTACACGGGTCGGGATGGCACGCCTCGATCAGCAGAAGTCAGGGTGGGGGACTCGGTCCTCAAGAGAGCGGTCGCCTCGCCTTCCTATTGATTAGGGACAGGTTCGGGCCTGTCCGGGCGGGTGACTGTTTAATATTTGTGCTTCGGAACGCACCTCCTCTTGTTGCGCGACTCGGAACGGAAACAGAACCGCAGCTGTCACTCGTATCGGAAACGAGATGTAAAATTGGAGGTTAATCTTCTCTTGGTCTGTCTCATCGGAAGAATAACATGGCTACCAAGGCATCGGGCCATTGATGGTATTTCGGTGTACCAATTGTAATACAGGCATCGGGCTTGGTCAGAGTGTAAATCTACCTCATAGCGTCGGGCTATTGATCGTAATTAGATTCGCGTCAGCGGTCAAGTGAATTGTGTTGTGAAGCACATAGTCGTATCGGCGGCGACTCCACGTGCCGCCAGCAGCGCGCCGGCGACGGCTTCGGACAGCGACGGCAAGGGTTCGATCCCATCCCCCATTCCAAAACTGTCTCCTCTCCCGCATTCCCCTGTCTCGAATCGAGCCTTCAATCTATCCTGTCTGCGGTGACAAGGTAATAACAAATTCATCAATTCTTTCTCTCACGTGCGGCCAAAGGCACATCCCCCTCAGGATTCTCACGCCGTTCGGTAGGCGTGGGAAATTAATCAAATAATAATAATAATAATAATAACCTTGGACACTATTAACACATTGACCTAGCCCCAAACTAGGATTCCCTGTATCTTGGGTACTAGACAGCGATACTCATATTTATATAGATAAATATTATACTTAGATAGATAAATAACCATGACTAGGGTACAAACATCCGTTCTCGCCATTCAAATATTTGCCCCCACCAGGACTCGAACGTTGCAGGGAATGTAAGTTTATCTGTTCGCTCTATAAGGTTAAACATCTAAATAAGTTCATTAGTATTAACAATGGATTGATGTAATATTCCTATTATACTAAATGCTATGATGTTTTCAATTTCATTCAATTTAGATTAAATTATCTAAAAGTTATGTATGAACAAATTGTATGCATGTATTTCTTGATGGATATGATTGTTTATGGCCTTAATAAGAATGTTGGATAGATTTACAGTAGAGTTTGTGAGTATTCTCACCATTTCGGATACCAGAGTGGTTTTTCTCTCCATAGAGTGTTGACGAGATTAAACTTCCTTGATTAATTTGTCATACTTTACAGCATCATTATGGTCCAAATTTCCTGTTATTACCTTAAGTAGAGATCCCAGTGGGTTAATGAGTCCTCTTTTCTGTCTGATATTGGGAATCAGCTGCATGTATTTATCGATGGTAATATTGAGCATATGATTCACCTGTTGTTGAACACTGTCCACACATACTAGCAAGGTCTTGTTTAGCTGACCAATCTATTTAATTTCTTATATCTATTCATATTTAAATCTAAATCTTTCTAAGAAGCCTAACATCTAGTATCTTAATTACTATCCACTTATCGTAACTAATTAGAGCTTTCCCTTCTCTGACCGGAAAAACGCCAGGGTTATGTTGAATCTTTTGAAGTTGAAGGCCCTATGTCATTACTGATTAGGTCAGCAGCATGAAAAATCTGTGGAGAGACTTCGGATGTCTTTAATGGGTACCTTTGTTAGTTTTGCGTTGGTCTCTACCATCGCTACGTTTCTTGTAATTTGTTTGTACCTTAGCTTTTTGAAGTCTTGGTTTGTTGTGCGAGTATTTGCACCTTTGACAAAAACGATGTCATCGTCGTGAATGTCAAAGTCAGTTTCTCCGGTTCTATTTGAAGTAATTTTTCTTTCCTAGCCATTGTTTTGTCGGTTAAGTACTTGTATAAATACTGAGTCCTCATGGAATATTCTTTGACCAGTTGCTGAGTATATTGTTTGTCAAATCTGTATATAATTGATTATTGCTTTCTGTATGTCCGAATACGACTTCGAGGGGCGTAAGTACAGTGGTTGAATGAATAGTTTGGTTGTATGCCAATATCGCGTACGTCATTACTGATGCGGCTGTAAATTTCCTGTCATATTTAGCTAATCGGTATATTTCTCCGATCATTGAATGAAATCGTTCTATCAATCCCATGGAATAGGGATTATGGGGGCGAAGGATTATTACCAATATGAAGGTCTACTTTGTAGAATGTAAGTAATTCCTGCATAAGTTTGTTATAAAACTCTGAGCCAGGGTCTGCGCTTATTCTAGTCGGAATTCCATAAAACGAGAAGTATTTTATGAGAGCTCTTACAACTTCAGTTGTTGGTCTATCGGGAATTTCAAAAGCTTGGGCCAATTTACTAAATAATAGTCAAGTAGTACTTGCTCTCTGTGGAGTATAGATCAATGAATAATTCTTGGAAAGGTTTTGTCTGAGGCTGGGTGAGCTGTAAGTGTAGTCCAAAGGGTCTTCGGTCATATTTCATACGCTTACAAGTTTCGCAGGAGTTAATGATAGCAGTCACTGTCATGCCATGTTATTCCTAAAGTAAACACGCTTTACGTGGGAAATGGTTTCGTTGATTCCACGATGACATGTTTTTCCGATATGGTAGCGTCTGATTATTTCTTCCTATTAATTTTCGATGGTAACATTAATTACCCTCTCAGTACACTCCTAGAGTTTTACTGTGTCTGTTTGTGTATTTTCTGAATAACTCAATTACTTCTTTCGAAATTATGCATCTATGTTCTTTATTTTCATAAAATATGAAGTATTTTGAAGTATTTTTGGTCTAATAGATTCTTTTAGAAATTGTTTCATTAAGTCGGTTTTTTCCAATGGTAATCAGACCGTCAGAATCTTTTGCTTAGGATGACGGACAGCTTTGACTGTTTACTCATCTTTGAAACACACATCTAGCAAGATTTGATTAGGTTTAGTGTCAACGGCTTCAAGAAATATTTGGATTCCATTTGTGTCCATGTCATTAGAAGAATGTACATGCTAGAATTTGTGGGTCTATAAGAGGGCATTGTTATAGTGCTACTAGGTATTACTGGTTCATCTATTTTCTTAATTCTTCCGCTAATTGTCGATTGTATTCGGTGAGATCGACAGGGTTTGTTAATTCGTCTACCAATTGCTGTATTTGTTCAGTGAGATCGGCAGGTTCAGTGCCCTCTACACGTCTGTGGATTGTTGGTCGTCTTTGTTATTACCTATTGCGTTTAAACGTGTTCGAGACAGAGCATCTGCATTCATATTTTGTTTTTCGCTTTTGTGTACAACCTTAAAATTATATTCGCCTAATCTCAATTTATAATGGGTCAATTTGCTATTTGGTTCCTTGAGAGAGTCGAACCATGCTAGTGTTCTATGGTCGGTGTATATTGTAAATTAATTGCCATAAAGGTATGGGCGGAAATGTTTCACTGCCCAAATTATGGCAAGCAACTCCTTTTCTATCGTGCTATATCTTTTTTCAGCGTTATTTAGGATTCGACTTGCTTAGGCTATTGGTTTGTCACTTCCAATGTTGCCTTGCGAAAGTACTGCACCAATAGCAAGGTCGGAGGCAGCAGTTGTCAATATAAATGGTTTAGTGAAGTCGGGGTATTGTAAAAGGGGTGCACTAACCAATAGTTCTTTACATTTTTGGAATTAATTAAAATATTTGTCGTCAATTACTATTTATTTTTATTTTTTAGGCATGCAGTCATAGGTTGTGTTATTTTAGAGAAGTATTTGATGAATTTTCTGTAATAGCCAATTAGTCCTAAAAAGCTTTTTATTTCGGTCGTGGTCTTAGGTAAGGGGTAGTTCAGAATTGCGTCAATTTCGTCCGTGTTTGGTTTCAGTCCTTCAGGTGTGACAGTGTGTCTCAGGTAAGCGGCTTCCTTACACAGGATTTCGGATTTGTCCATTTGCACTTTCAAGTTTGTTTCTCTCAATTTATCAAAAACCGCTTTTAACTTTGGCAACCTCAAGGCTCGTGGAGAACACTATAATATCATCAAGATATATTAAACAGTGTGTGCCCTAAAGTCTCCGCAGAACATTGTCCATAGCTCTTTGAAATGTCGCTGGGGCTGATTTAAGCCCGAACGGCATTCGACGTAATTCATAGTGTCCAATTGTGTTGAAAACGCAGTTTAAGATTCTCTCTAGAGATCTTCCTTTTCTACATCAAGTTAGTGGTATCCGCTTGCTAAATCAAGTACAAAGAAATAGCAGCTTTTACCAAGTTTGTCGAAAAGGTCTGTTGTATGCAAGTAATTATCGTCTTATTTGTTTGAATTTGTTTACGGCGACGTCATAGGTATCAATTTTACATTGTCAACAATTGTAGGTTTTCTATTGAAGTACTCGATTTTGCCGGTTTTTGACGAAGGAATCGGTAAAAAACTGCACACGCTCATACAACGTGTGGCATCGACTTTATGGAAACTTGATGACTCTGTGGCTGGTTTTAACATTTCTTTTTAACTTTCTCGCCGAACACTTATGGATGATTCGCAGAATTCATTGGAATTTATCATAAATAAATCCAGGTGGAAATCACCAAAATATGATTGGCGACCGCATGGCCGATACGCCTGGATTAATGACGTGGTAGGGCGCATGGACACGTTCAGGCCACGCCGTACAATGCTGATCGCACGTCAGACCTGTGTTCATTCCTCTCACTTTCGCCAGCGGTCATTTGTGCCGTGACAATTAGCATACAAGCTGACCCGCGTGGCCCTGTAGTTGATTCTATAAAGCGTGCTTTTTGCAAAGAGTAATTCTGAAAAATGTGCTACCCTGGTGGGTTTTTGGAATTATAGTAACCCCTTCTATAAAATTACTTTTATTTAAAGCTCAGAATCAGCATTCATATATAAATAAGAAACCGGCCAAGTGCAAGTTAGACTCGCGCACCGAGGGTTTTGACCAAGCGGGGTGAGCGGAAGTCGCGGGAGTGATGTCCGGAAACATGACCGCGTGGCCCCATGGAACGGGTTTTCGATTTTTCGTCCGCGTAAGCCATGCCGGACATTGATGTATGGCGCAGAATAATTCATCATAGAGGGTCGAAAAATACCCTGTGCTAATCGAAACACATTATTTATGCATATCTCTAACTAAATAAAATACAAAACAACCGACGAAAAATTTCAGTTTTTGGTGATTTCGTGATGGCCTGGTGGGAAAATCAAGTGCCGTACAGCAGTAACCGCATTGGCGTCCAACCTGTTAAGATTATATTGTTAAAGAAATATAATCTGATGAAATAGTGATAACATTTTGATAATGGAAATATCAATACATACGTAACCTGAAAAAGTTATTTGAAAGTCAGCCCTAAATACTCATCAACAACATCCAATCCAATAAAACGCACTAAAAACTTTAGCGCAGGTAGGCAGGCACTCAATGTCGGCGGCACGCGGTGAGTCGATTTTCTCAACAATGGCGATCCACGTCCTGCCTGTGAGAGGCTTCAGCCAGGAATAAGCGCAGGCCCGGTGCCACGGCCATGCGCGGAATATATAGTTGTTTTAGAAAAATCGTAGTAAAATAACCAAAGAAAACTAATACACAATATTATTAGCCATAAGTCATTTCACATCCTGGATAAAAATACTTTAAAAATAGGTTGTGATTCTTCCGGAGCTTACACGATTAATATCTAGAAAAACTCACTGAAATTACTATTTTGATTACAATTTTCATGAATAAAAAGAAAATGAGTAAAGTTCGGGCGATTGTTTTTGATTGGGCAGGTGATGAAAGAAGGAACTTAGGTTTCAAAATATCATATATTAATTTGTGTCTTTCCCATAAATTTGTCATTATTTCAAAAATCAAAACTCATTTTACGGCCTGTTTGATAAACGGCTGATGGAAAAACGGCTCTCACAAGAAAACTATCCAAAATTACTAAAAACTCACTGGTCATGTGGAAAGGTCATGAAAATCTTGTTATACTTAGTGTCTCTGTTGTGTACAAAAATGAACAGATCATTGTATAATTTACGTTGAAAAACGTTAGAATAGGAGAAACTTCTAGCGCGTAAACGTTCTTTATCTTATCTACAAATAAAATAACGAATAAATACTATTGCTAAGAAATTAATATTTAACTCCTAAACAAACCAACGAAAATAATGCTACTAAATACTAGAAATCATATTACTATAGAACTTGCTCATCCCACGGGAACACTATATTTATTTCGGAATAAAAGTAGCCTATGTGTTAATCCAGGGTGTCAGCTACTTCCATACCAAATTTCATCAAAATTTGTCCAGCCGTTTGAGCGTGGAAATGTAATAAGCATACATACACACTCATCGCACGTTCTTTTCTGTAATCTGTACAGAGAAGAGCTATTCGAGAAAATTATAATTTAAAACGCAAATACTCCCTAAATAAACTTTTTAAGGAATTGACATACTAACTGGAGACCTTGAAATTGCCATTTGAACAATTTTAAAACCATCTAAAATCGACTTTGTCTAAAAAAGGGATATTACAATGTTCAAGATTACATAAATGACAAGGCTGCATGGGGTTAATCTAACTCAACTAAGCACTTGTTATTAATAATTTTGGAATGCTTTAGTCCTGCATATTTATAATAATTAATATTCTAATATTTATATCAGTTAAACGCAACCATTTTTTGAAAGAGATTTAAAAAACAATCTGTGGGAGTTTCTTCGCCCTTCTACTCCCACAGTGGTCCAATGTCGAGAAGAGGCAAAAAAAAATTACGTTTACTAATTATATCCATGTATATCTAAATATCTACAGTGATAAAGACATTTTGACTTTGACTATTTCAATATTGTAAGCCGATATTATCAAAAAATATGAGTGTAAATAGTGAAAATGAGGTTTAACTCCAGATGATATAAGTGACCAAGATAAGAAACGACATATCAACGAAATCACGTTTGAAATATGTAAGCATAGGAAAATTTCAACCTTTGGAAATACTCAAGACGAATGACCAAGATGAATATTCAGAAAATTTGTTTTTGGCGAGCAAATCGAAGCAATGTTCGACTCTGTGAAGTACATATGCCATGCTAAAATCGACAGTCTGCACCGATGACGATATTAAAATAGAAACGTAAACAAAATTATTAGCCTTTCTGGAAAGAGAATCAGAAGGACATAACCAAATAAATCGAAGGTGCTTACCAGCCGAAATGTGGCAATTTTTTTTGAATGAAGCACCTGATGAAATATATCTTCTAACATAAGTAAGTATTGAAATGATGCCAATATCAGTGTACCTATCTTAATTTATGAGTCTTACTTTATTTATTTTTGTTGCAAGTTGTATTGATATTTGGACTGCATGAGGCTTGTTGAAGCAGTTACTAAATCTATCGATGGATGATGTTGAGAACCACTCGGATGAATGTCTTTTGATGAAGCTGAGAGACACAAAAACCAAAATGGCGTTTGCTTTTTATTATTACATTTCATAGTTGCAACAGTCAACCACATTAAACACGTAGCGATTTTCTGAGGCATACTCGAAAGTATATTTATCCAATGGGTCACAAATTTGCCGTTTTGGTAACGGATAAAGTATCGATTGGTTTTATATCAGAAGGGCAAAGTTTCTGGTATTATTCCACAACGAGTTTTTACTCTCCTCAGATAATAAAGGATGGTTCCCTGTTGCATTGCATACTATGAAAAGTAATAATATTGTATGGCATAAAGTCATTAACCGAAATATTGTCAACCCTAATAATCATTTAGCATAAATAAAGAGGACACAATTGGAGAAGAAATCAGAAAAAAATCCAAACCGTATCGTGTGAGATGTTTGATAAAAGGGCTTGTTGCGGGGATCCCATTTTTTTTTCTTTATAAAACTGAAATGATTGTTGAGTAAAAAAAATATCTAAGAAAATAGGCAAAACATTAAAGACATGCAAGATACTTGAATACCATAGTGCGGTGTTGCGCATGGGGTTCACGCGCGAGTCAGACTCGCACTTGATCAATTTATTCATTTCTGGTTTGCTCACTAACTGTGCCCCCCTATTTAAACCATACATTTCTCATTTTATTTGTGCAATATTTAAGTAAAGATCTAAGATATTTTTTATCCAAATTCTTAAGATCAGTGGTTTCGGAGATTACAGGAGGGAATAGAAATTTTAAGTCTTTTTTCCTAAATATTTTTTTCTTAGTATTTCAAAGTTATAGAAAAAAAACACGCAACAAGCCCTTTCTTTACACATGCCACACAATACAATTTAATAAAAAAATACCTGATTTGCCCCCTAAATTCAAAATGTATTTAAATTAGCCGTATATCTAGATAAAAAGAGTGACAATAGTATATTTTCCACGAGTTGCAAAGGCTTTTAAAAAGCCTTTTCGAATTACTTAAGAATATAATTTTTCCACCTTAGAACCCAAAATCAAGCGGCGAAGGTGCTATTTTTAGCTCAAAAGTCGGAATATAGTTTTCTTCTATTCATCCACATAGAGAGTATGTGATTTTTTCTTTTTTCTGCTGAAATTGAAATATGAAGTGACAAAATCTACGCCTATTCGCGTAGGCCCTAAAAAGGCCAACCTTTTTTGTTGGCCCATATTTATTAAAAATAAGGTTCATGTTAGATCCAAATCTTTAAAAATAAATGTCAAAGATATTGAAACTACTTAAGAGTGATTTATTTTTTAAATGATAGTGGACCAAAGAGTATTTAATGAAACTATTACAGAAGTGTTATGACTGAATTGGTTACTTATAAAATTTATATAGAAAGGTATTAGTCAAAAAACACAAAATAACCCCTAACTTTAGTACAAAAATGTAATAAAATATAAAATGACCCTCAGATCACCGCCGTCGAGAGGCAGAGTGCCCAACATGCTGGCACCATTGCCTCGCTGTAAAGCCAGGCTTATAGCCAGGCTGGGCGAGGAAGGTGCCAGCTCTTGGATCACCCGACGCTTCAACGAGTCTTTTCGCAATCTCTTTAAAAACTCGCCCTGCACCAAGTCCCCACGACCCGAGGGTCTCCCCGCCAAACGGCACAAATATATATGATGACCCGAATGGCCGAGTCGGCAGTGACGCTGCCTACGAATCCAAGGGTCCCGGGTTCGAGTCCTGGTGGGGGCAATATTTGTTTGATGAGAACGGATGTTTGTACTCTAGTCATGGTTGTTTATATATCTAAGTATAATATTTATCTATATAAGTATGTGTATCGTTGTGTAGTACCCAAGATACAGGGAATCGTAGTTTGGGGCTAGATCAATGTGTGTCAATGGTGTCCAAGGTATTATTATTATTATTATATATAGTCCTCCCCGAGGGCGGCATTCTTGCGCCGCTTGAGATCCTTCTTTTATAAATTGATTTTAATTTTCCTCTCATTAGTCTTGAAAAGCACCATTATGAAATTTACATACATTTACATACAGGCACATACATTACTTCTGTACCCTGTGTCGTGGGAACCAGAAACAGCGACGTCACACACATACAAACATCCAAGGGGTTTTATTTTCTTTACCCCCAGCCGGGGATCGAACCTGGGACCTCTCGCATGGTAGCCATAGCCACAAGCGCTGCACCAGAGATCGTCTCCTACAAAAGTTGATGGACTCTTCTCTTTGAGGGTCTCACCTAAGGCTCAGCCTTCAAACTCACCCATCCATCTATTGCCCACTTCCCAGCCTCTACAACAATATACTATTAACGTTCTTTCAGCAACTTTATTAAAGCTGGCAACACCGCCGGCGACCAGCCGCTCGCTGCTGGCCCCACATTTATTGAAAGGAAATGCACTTTATCAAAAACTTGTCGTCTGATGTGAACAACATGCGGCGATAGGCTAGCCCTCCGTCACCCAAAATGGAGTGCCTGAACTATCTGCTTTAAAACTTTCCTGTAACTGTGTCTGCCACCCCGATCGGGAAAGCTCTGGAGATATGAAGGTGTCCTCACGATGTTTTCTAACACCGTTAGAATTCAGTATAATTAAATAAAACACTTATAAACAGGCACTTAGATTGCTTCTGGCTGCACACTAGGATCTCATTGGGACAGCACCGAGATAGTAACCCGCATCTTCTGCATATCAAAGCGAGAGAGAAAACACTAAACCACTGACGTTGTACGCTCTAACTAGATTTCAATACCGCTCCTGATGTTGTAGTTAGTGTAATTTGGACTAGTATCTTAGGACATCATCTTAATAAGTTTCACCGAAAATGCCCGCACTCTCAGAGACCCTCAGACGAGCCACCATTAACGAAGAAATGTTAGCAATCACGAGGCCCATACACCACGCATTGTCATAAAACGTATCGGATACTCCATCGCATGTCTCGCATCGGCTGTCTTGTCGTTAGTCGTTGCCGTTATCGTCGTTGATGTCGTTACCCTCGGACTAGCTCCCCTATTTGGGTCCGGACACAACTATTATAGCTATTTGGCCGAAAAAATGCTGCACACTATTCTAAGGTTGCACGCACATGTAAACTGCGAATTTCCTGTTACTGTCATGACTTTAACGAAAAACAGCTCCCAATCCGGCAAGTCTTTGAATGTCAATCAAACTTTATATTGGTGGTATTGTATTAAGGTAACATCTTCACACTTTACTTTTTGGCTCATCCGTACAAACCAACAGCTGAAAGTACGTATAAAAGCAAGCTACTGTAACATGTTATCCTCATCGGCACTTTCACTCCCATGCCCCTGCCCAAGCCCCGGCTATCGTCCTCTTTCGGGCTCCGGATTACTTTATTATTTATCTGTTATGTTGTGACTTTTCATATGACGATTTTAGGAATGACAGACGTGGAGTGTTTTCCTGTTTCATGTGCGATGTTTCTATCCTATCATTATTTTGTAATTATTTGAGTACATACCACCTACACTACATTCATAGCTTGTAGAGAGAGTTATAAGATCACATAAGTGTGCCTCAACATTTCGGCAAACTATGAGAAGCCAGGTGTAGTAAGGAAAAGTTAAAGACTTTCCTGATTCTCACAACTGTTAAGGAACGGGATGAGAAAACACCTGATGATTATTTCTGATCATAAAATTACCTTTTAAAACATTAGAATATCATTAGATTATACAAGAGTCCGTGTTATTCGCATACGAGTACCCGCAGACAGTCTTTCTATCGGTCGATAGTTTAATCGGGCTCTTAATTAGCATGAAGATGTATGCAGTTCGGTATCACCGAATCGCCGAATTACGCTGGCAAACCAGGCCAAACTACTGAGGTCTACAGGGTCCAGGGGCTCAGTCCACAGCAAATTCAAATCTGTGATTTTCCCACAAATATATCCGTCGATAAGGGGGCATAACCGAAACGAATTCGAGGTTTGAAACCGCCTTTGTTGCGGGCTTCTCAGGGCTTCTGTAGCGTCACGCGAAACAGTCCGGCGCAGAGTTACCCCGGAATCACCCCAATCGCAGTCGCTTGCTGAGATTTACGAGCCATTTCTCATGCGTGTTGCCCGTGGGGCCTATTCCCGAGGCTATAGGGCTAGCCCACCAAGAGAACCCTCGATTCTAACGTTTGCTATTTGGCTGACGGTCCTAGCGCTATCAAGTTGGCAGTTCAAAGTCAGAAAACGGGGCTCAAATTTTATGAACTTTGATTTGAGCTGTCGTGATTTTGGCAAAAGCGTAAAAATACACCACCAGTACAAAGTGCGAGAGCGTCGAAACTCGCAGCAGGGCACATGATTTCGAGCTCCCAAAATACGCAATCAGAATAATAATAATAATAATACCTTGGACACCATTTACACATATTGATCTAGCCCCAAACTAGGATTCCCTGTATCTATTTAACTAACGTGGTTTGCGAGGAAAAAAGGGTAAGAAATTGATGTGAATTGATGAAATGTTTTCCTTTTTTATGGAAGTTCGAAATAAACTCAAAATCTGAATATAAGACCCTTTTTCTATGACTTTGTACTGCCAACTCATAGTGCTGTCTGCCCAACCGCTGGTTTTTCGCTGTACTTTCACTGCCAATGTATGTTTATGTTGGTTGTCCGCTAATATTTATTAAGGATCTGGGGCGCCGTCTAAGGGATAGAGGATTTGACAACCGCTCTGGGGCATTTCTGATGCAAAGGATCTCCCTGGCGGTGCAGCGGGGAGATGCAGCAAGCGTCATGGGAACCTTAGCCTCGGCAATGTCCCGGGGTGGTTTATTCGCGTAGTTGTTTCTTTTAGTGTTTCTATTTTATTTTTAATTCATATATTTTGGTTACTTTCATTGTTAATCAAAAATAAAAATGCATCTCATTTAAAGATATCAGTGTCATATATTATTGTACACCGGGATAATATATTATCAAAGCAACATCGCCATCATTGGCACGTTATTCTGATGTTTGCTGAGTAGACCATTTATTTCAGTCTGTGAGAGCACAGCGACAGATCCTCCATGGGACAGCGAAAATAAAATAGTAGAATCCGGGCAACATTCTGGGCCAGGTTACACCCGGCTGGCTGGGAGGCTGGAGCCACAGCGCAATCAATTGAATTCTGTTTTTATTGCTTCCTCGTCGTAAATACGCGCGTTTCCTGCTTATTGGGAAATGATGGCGCACGAATCAAATTAAGGCAGGATTCGGTAGCTGCAGCAGTATTTGTAATCTTTCGCTGAGGGTCTTGGTTTATCGCTTGCTTAGCTCTCATACTAATGGCCTGTTTCACAATGCCTGGCTATGTAACAGATAAAACGAGATTTTAAGGACATGTGTTTAAACGATTACCAAAAAATTCGAAACGACCGCCAGAATTAGTAAACGATCACCAAATAGTGTTTTGATAAATGATCACCAAACTTCTTTTTATGTTTTGTGTACTTAAGTTTATGTTTTAAGTATTTTTTGTTGTTCTTATATGTTCAACCTAACACGAAAGATAAAGGGGGTTTCACTTCGCCCACCCCCACAGTATTTTTCCCTAATATTTTCTGCAACTTTTGGTGATCATTTACCCATTTTGGGTAGGAAAAAAATATTTTGGTAGTCATTATATTTGCTGCCGATTTTAAGTTTACACATGTACACTTAAAATCTGCAACGTATAGTCAAAACCGTTAGTTGATAAACTATCGCGGTAGTTGATAAACTATCGGCAGATAGTAAACCAGACCGAACGGGTTTAGAATTTACGTTTCTTTTGTTCTTACATGTCAACCTATCACGAATACTATTCGGAGGCTTCGCTTCGCTCGCCCCCTCTAGTCTTCATCTAAGCTACCGCAGTGTTTGCCTTGGTATTTCAATTGCAATTCTAGTTTAAACCAGTTTACTATTTAACGGTTTAAACCGTTATTTGTTCAACTAACGCGTCATATAGCATATAGTAAGCAGTACGCAACAGTTTACTATCTGTCGATAATTGACCAATTTATGAGAAAAAAACCGTTAGTTTATCAACTAACGGTTTTGACTATCTTACGGTGACATATGCACCATCTGTCACACACGGCTCCGGACATTGTGAAACAGGCACTTAATGTGGTTCTGAGATCATTATGATTCTTGCAGCTCTGCCTACCCCGTATAAATAAGGGATTCATGTATTTTATCACGTCATGGATAGTCCTTGTGACCTCAGACTGACCTGATGATCGATGTCAACAGATCTGCTCGGTATTCTCACAGATACTATAACAATACATACATATGTAGTTAAGTGTACCAAAATTGATTTGTCGAGATTATAACGATACAATAAAACATAAGAACGAGCAAAAAAAGATAAAAATACGCAAAGGTACAATAGTCTAGCAGCCCAGTACCGAAATACGCGAAAAATAAAAAGACTCGCCCTGAATAAATGAACAGCTCTGAAAGGACCTCGGAAAATGCACAAGTGAATTTCTAGCTAGCTGAAATGAAAAATTAACAACAGCAACGCTAACCTTACATAGCCTAGGGTAGAGACAGAATAATAATCACATACTACAATGCTTCAAATGTAAGTATGATTCTCCGAAACTATCTTTCTGGTTTGGCTGTTTTATTGCACGGCGAACGATGTAAGACATGAAAAATATGTTAAACAAAATCCAAAATGCACCTTGTGCGGATTCCTTCTTGTTAGACTTAGGCCCCACTTCACTTCTGACTTCCGCCAGATTTATTAATAGGTCGTTAATCTGCGGCTTTACAATACATAGATGTGTACATAGACTTACGTTTTTGCAGAAATTTAATCCGGCCAGCATTGTAAATCCTCACATAATGGTAACCCTACTCGCAGAAGGTCGGGAAAGGTCCGATAATGACCACCGCCGGCGTCCCGACTGCCAATTATATCAATTAAATACTTTATGACTACGGAAGGCCACTTTTTACTTATTTTACGCTTTATTAAAAACGGCCCCTAACTTTTGTATTTAGAGGAACTTTATTAACTAATATTTAACAAAAGTCAGGGGCGACACTTTGTACCCTTTTCAGTATTAAATTTAATATTTAATAAACTGCCGGCTAACGGATTGTTGATTCTGAAAATTATTTATAATATTTCCTCTTCTCCACCGAGCTAAACTCTACAGCTATGGCTCAGTGCGTTTTTATTAAAGGTTAGTAAATAGGTATTACGAGTCGCCAAGACAGGAATCGGACCACACAATATCCTACATTTTAAAGCGCAACTGAGGCCGACTTGCACCAGATTTTGTACAGCCGCTAAATACAGTTTAAAAACAACTTAAATACATAACTGCTATATTAAGTGTTAACCTGGCTGAACCTTGCAGTGCTTGGCTACGTCACTTGACCACGTTGTATTTAAGTTGTTTAAACAGTAACTAGCGGCTGTCAAAAGTCTAGTGCAAGCCGCCCTGGGACTCCCACCCTACATTAAGCCAGGCATAAAATTAAGGGCTCAACTCAAGATGTCAGAATGGACCCGGCACTCTAGAGGGCCGCACTAACCAAAGTATTTAATTACACCCCCAAGTGTTCCCTCAGCCAAGAGGAGCTTTATTCCCTGAGCCCTAAATCTAGTTTAGTAAAAGCTTTACCTCCCTTTTTCCCTTTCATGAGCATGTGCACAGCCTCATGCGAATTATAAGGGAATTCTGCTAATAAACATAATGTTGGCCGAAGGAAAGCACTCATAACTTGTACTTTGGTAAGAAAAGGGGTGGAGAAATGACAGTCTTTTAGCTAATTGAGCATGGCTAATGTAAAAGTAAATATCTACTGCTCTAGTTGCGTCTTGAGCTATTAATTGTTGTTAGGTTTCTTAATAGAACTAAATTTTTCTAAAGTAGTCTATTAGTAATTTGGGCAAATTACTTACTTTTGTGTTTAGGAAATCCGTTAAAAAAGGGCTAATATCACAAAGACTCACCAGTGCAAAGTCAATATGTACCATCATCGTCAGCATCAGCACTTGTGGAGACCCATCGTAAGGGTTCTTTTACTATGCAGCCCAACACTTATAAGTCATAAAACAAATGGTTTTGGAAATTCGACAAAAAGTTTAATACAATCAAGGGTTTACCGCCACATGCTAGGCTGCAAGGGAAATACGTTTCAAAGTGGGCTTCCACTTCTGCTACTGATCGTACGTACCCTAGCACAGGGTTTGCTAATATTTCAAAAACTGTTGAAATGTGTGTATGGTTACTACTACAATAATTTTGTCAAAAATCTGTGTCATCACGAAGCAGACAATTTGTTAGATATTTTCTTGTGCCTCTCGGTGGGTTATTAGTGGGCTACATTTATTTATATTTATTATTTACCTGTGCTCTACACCAGAACATTCCGCCACCTCGAAAGTATAAAATTGTACAGGTATCTTGATCTATGTTTAGGTGAAGATGACAACTACATGACAACGGAAATTTTGAAATTAGTTTTATATTTTGTAGCGGGAGCAAACTCAACAGGAAACTGCCATAAATGATAAAATAAAAATGTTATCGACGTTTATTTACTTTTTTAGCCAGCCGAGCCGCGCCGTAACTTATTTTATCTACACACGTATCATAAACCCTCTTTACTGCGTACAAAAACCGCACGTTACGATCAGCATAATGTTAAACTACTTGGTAAAAACTCATTTCATATCTGAAAAATTAATAATGTGTAATTTTTCTGCATATTATGACATTCAAATTTCGAACGCCGACGCCCGCCTGCGTGCACCCCTAGTTTGTCTGTGAAGTTGGTACTGACATTCAAATTTCGAACGCCGACGCCCGAAGTTGGTGCTACAGAACAAGGTAAACAACTGCAGAGCCACAATGCCGGTCAAACATGCGGTTCCTGAACACATTAAAGAGAGCTTATGATATGTGTGTAGATAAACTAGTGTATGTAACTGTACATAATAAGGCATTAAAACTCTCGAGTGATATTATTATGAAACTCGCCTTCGGCTCGCCATAAACCCACTCTCGAGTATTAATGCACTCCATTATGTAGCTGTCACATAAACTACTATAACAAACAAAACATAGTTTGACATGTTTACCCCGAAACCAACATAAACTTGACGTACTATTTTTTTATAACATTAACGAATATATTATAAGAAGAATAATGACATTTTAAATTAAAATCATACAAATGGTAATTAAGTCTGAAAAATATTTACATTACTTTTGTGCTATTTGACCAATTGAAATCTAATAATCTAAAACTATTATAATTTTGCATGTTTATATGTATACGTATATAAGCTGAAAACACTGCACATATTTTAATGTTAAGTTCCTATAATCAACTTTTTTCTTGTACATAAACTTATTTCATTTTATTTACTATATTTTTCATTTTTATTTTATAACTAGCTGATCCCCGCAACTTCATCTGCGTGTTCATAGGAATTATCATTATCCGAGATAACGTTACCCTCCTTCTGGTGCAGTCGGATAAAAAGTATCCTATATGTTAATATAGCTCATAAACTACCTCTGTGATAAATTTCATTAAAATCCGTTTAGCCGTTTTAGCGTGATTGAGGCCCAAACACACAGACATCTAAACATCTAAATATCCAAACATACTAACATCGCTACTTTCACATTTATAATATTAGTTAGATAATATCCCAACAAAAACAGTTATAAAGCCTATTCATTATATAACATTATTCAGCTCCATAAGCCACGACATAATTAAATGCTCGAAGAACATGGACAATCAGTACCACGTCTTCCACCGTACCATCCAGGGCTCGCCCCAATTGAACTCGGTTGGGCAATCATTAAGGGAATAATAGCTAGTTATAATGTAGACTTCAACTTGGTCATACGTTTTGGCACGGCTAGTTAAAGAAAGAAAAAGTTAACTTTATTATAACTCCAGAAACATTTACGGGAATTTTCGAATTCAGGAGCACAAACAGAGATATAAATGAAAGGAGCCCAAAATTGATAGTTTGCCAGAAAGTTTTGTAATAGATAGACAATACAGGAAACTGGAAAGAACCCAAATCCGTGGTCGATCACCAAGGTGCTGTACAGCCCAGATAAAATCAGCTATAGATGATCTCCTGTACGATTGCTCCATAAAAGCAGGCCTCCAACCAGATCCAGTCGCTGTAGCCGAAACCGGTCAGAACCATCATCATCATCATCATCATCAACATGATCACTAAGAAATCACCCAACGAAGGCTCTTAATAGCCAAACATACTCGTGGCATCATAATCATCATGTACCCGACCAGTTCAAAATAAATTACTTTTAGCATATTCTATTTTTATTTATAAGCCTATTTTTATATTTTAAGGCATCCTAAATTTTTGATTTTAGTAGATATGTAACTAAAGGTGACTTACTGTCATGACATTAGTTTCATGCGTACGTATTTTTTGTTGTAAACTTTTGTTCGTTCAATAATTAGTGATTAAACGAACTTACCTGTACGTGAAGTTCTATCATAATTATGCGAAGTCTTCGTCCGAGGGATTTCTTTAAATACCACATGTAGTATCGGGCCTAGTTGTCGCCGTTCCACACTAATTTGAGACTATTTTTTTTTTTTTAAACTACCTCCTACCACCAACTACCCAGGTGTCGCTTCATTTAGTTCAGAGCTAATGCCGGTTTTGAAAACATTTTTATTTCAAGGGGTTACCAACGGAAAGGGAGGGAGGGTTGCTAATCCCTCGGACGAAGACTTCGCATAATTATGATAGAACTTCACGTACAGGTAAGTTCGTTTAATCACTAATTATGCTGTATCTTCGTCCGAGGGATTTCTTTAAATACCACATGTAGATATTTAGAGAATATAACAAAAGAAAAATGTTTTCAATTAATTGAAATTTAATTAATGTATTTGTACTTAAGGAAATTCTCTCCTATTTAACAAAATATATCAATAAACTTATCTTTAGCAAAATCAAAAAGAACATTATCTTAAAAACCCATCAATAAGTTAATTTATCTACTTATTATAAGTAAGTAAAAAATTATTCAGGTGAATCAGAATCATAAATCATCAGGTGAAACAATAAAGTAAATTAGATTTATAAACTTTGATTGATTATTGCCTGTGCAAACTCATCATTGTTTGTGAAATCGCAAAGAGGCCTATTATAAAATTTGAAAAATGTATTTGAGCTCCCAGTCCAACCTGCGGTTCTCTTAATGGTATCAATGGAGACACCAGTGCGACGGGCAGCGGAGGTGGCGGCGTGTCGCGCGCTGTGCGCACCGAACTGTTCCACGTCCACTCCGCTGCTCCTCAATGTGTCCTTAATCCACAGACTTAAGGTCTGAGACGTTACAGCTACATAGGGTCTTCGAAGGCTAATAAAGAGATTTTTTATGTCTTTTCGCAATGTCTTTGTCTTGGAAATGTAGGCTTCTAAGCATTTGGCAGGACATATCTCTGGCTTTTCTTGAAAATGAGGGAGTGTGAGAAGTGGTTGACACGAACCACTTCTAGAAGTTTTTATTAATCCGACAATCTTTATAGTTACTCTTTCGGTTCCAAAAGATATGTTGTCTAAAGTAATTTGTGACATGGTCTGGACCCTATGCGCCGTTACTAAAGCCAACAACGTAATCATTTTCTTGGTTATTTTTTCTAAGGAGATATCTTCATATGGGTACACTGTGGCGAGATAATTTAGGACAATGGAAGTATCCCATGTCTCATTGTATCGTGGCATGGGAGGCCGCATGCGGAATACGCCCTTAAAGAACCTTTTTAAGGTTTCGTTTTGTCCCAAGTTATCCCCCAATAAAAGCGATAGTGCAGATCTACATGAATTAAGAGTACCGTACTGAGCTCCTTCTTCAAATTGCTTCGTCAAAAAATTGGCGACAGAAGTAATGGTAGCATCGAATATACTTATGTTGTGAATTTTACAATATTCATACCATCGTTTTAAATAAACATCGTATTGATTAAAAGAATTCAATGATAACGATTCTACCATTATATCCGCCACATTTGGATATATGCCTTTCCTCAACATTGATTTCCTGACAAGACCCCGACCGCCAGGGTAATTTTCGTGTGAACTTGACGGTTGCTGGAAGAGGGAGAAATGATAAAGCTGTTATTTCTATCTGGCTTGAGAATTATTAATTCCGTAACTAGAAGTTTTTTAAAAAGTGGAAACCAGGGCTGCGTAGGCCACATCGGAACCACCATGATACCGGTGGCCTGGTCAGAAATAATCTTTCTCAGAGATTTCAAAATTACTGAAAAGGGTGGGAAAGCATAGAAGAAATAACGAGACCACGTGACAGTAAAGGCATTCACCGCTATGGCGTCTGGGTCTCGAGTCCAAGAAATATACTGTACACATTTTTTATTTGTTCTACTGGCGAATAAATCTACTTCCGGTGTACCCAGTTTCGTAACAACTTGTTGGAAACCTGCATCGGACAGTTGCCATTCAATGTCAGGATGTAATTTTCGAGATTCTGTATCCGCAACTGTATTATCTTTTGAGCTTATATAGGATGCGAAAACAAATAATTGTCTAGATTCGCAATACTGCCACAATTGTTTGTTATTACAGTGAGATGCGGGTATTGGATACCCCCCATCCTGTTAATATAAGACAGCGCAGTGGTATTATCTACTCTTAATAACACTTGGCAGTTTGTTAAATTCATTGTGAATGTTTTTAATCCTAGGAAGGCTGCCAGTAGTTCCAGGTAGTTGATATGATATGTACGCTCCTGTTCTGACCACGGACCGCTAGCTCTTTGCTCCACACAGGCCGCCCCCCACCCCGTAGTTGAGGCATCTGAGAAAATCTCTAGGCAGTACGTATCGGTTTTAATTTTACAAACCGATGTTCTTACAGCCTTTTGCCACCAGTATAAATCAGGTTTAATCCAATCGGGAATATTCATGTAAGCATTATAATCAAGATTGGGTTTTAAGCTAAGGAATTTTAGACGTTCTATCGATTAAGTGTACATCCAGCCATACTCAATAGCTGGACAAGCTGAAATGAGTAATCCAATAAATTGTGCAAATTCTCTTATTTTGCAACGCTGTAGACCAAGAAACTTATCTATCTCTTTCTGAATCCGGCAGATTTTATCATGTGGTAAACTTACCTGAAGTTTTTCTGAGTCTATACAATATCCTAAGAAAATGCACGATTTACTGGGTACAAGGCAGCTTTTCTCTTTGTTGATTATAAATCCAAGTGCTATCAGTAATAATTTGGTCTTTTCAATGTTGTCCAAGCACTGAGTGAAAGAATTTCCTAACAGGAACCAATCGTCTAAATACAGGGTGGAGAGATAACCTGCAGTGCGCAAGAGCTTAGCTACTGGTTTCATTACCTTGGTAAACACATACGGTGCTGTGCTAAGACCAAACGGTAAAACATTAAACTGGTACAATATTTTAGAATTGGAGCTGCTGTTACCCTGCCATTGAAAGCGTAAGTATTTCCTGTGTTCTGGGTGGATACTTATGAAGAAATATGCATCTTTCACATCTATTTATGCCAAATAAACATCTCTTGAAATTAATTTCAGAGCTGTCCTTAAGTCCTCCAACTTAAAATGATGAGTTTCTACAAACTTGTTCAAACTTTTTAAGTTTAAGATGAAACGCATTTTACCGTTAGATTTAGGAATGAGAAATATGCTCGACAGAAATTGGCCTGTGCACGGTGCACACTTACTAATTGCACCTATAGATAATAAATCAGAGATTGCGTCATCAATTTGACTCTTTTCTAAAGTAGAAAAATTATTATTAAGAGGTACGCTATGCTGCGTAACAGGTTGAACAAAAGGTATCTTGTAACCCAGAATGTAAGACAGGACAACCGGATCATTAGTTATTTTTAGCCATTGGTCATAGTATAGGGGTAAGCTTCCAGCATAATTTACCGGTATTAGCGGCGCTGGTTGTGATGCGGCCGCTGATGCTGCGACGACGTCCTCGATGATGGCGGCGGCCGACTCCTCGTCGCAGCTGGCCTCGTGAAGCGCGGTGGACCTGCCGGATGCTGTTGTCGGTATGGCTGACGGTATTGTTGCTGGGGGACAGGAGCTCTCCAGTTTTTTACCTGTGAAGTTGATGTTGAAGGTCGGGGTCCGGACCCGGTTGGTCTGGGTGTGGTCTGGGGTTTTAGTTCTGCACCAGATTTATTCACGGTTTTGGCAGCTTTAAGCGTCTCTGACAGATCTTTACCAAACAAGAGTTCGTCAACCTTGGTAGATTGAATTTGATCCTTCATTTATTTTTTCAGTGCCGATAGAATGAAGGTCCTTCTGGTGGTGGAGTCGCTGTACATGCAGTCCCCTAGTAAGCGACCAGTATCCATAAGTAGCCTCAGAAGGTCATGATTTTTTTCTTGTGAAGTTAACACCATTGTTGTTGCCTCACCCAGGCAAGTCATAGCTGTCTGTTTTGCCTCTATAGCTTTGTCCCTTTTCAATGTCAGTTCTGAAGTGGCCGCCTTCATTTCCAGATTAAGAGCGGGCGCTTTAATCAGTTTACAATTTTCTGGTATGAGGTACTTATCTGTCAGCTGTTTTCGTATCTCCTTCGATAAACCGTTAGTTGCACAATGTTCCAGACGTACGGCAACATCCTTGTTTAATGGCTTCCCATATACGTTATCTTCAGTAGGATCAGCGCCAAGGATCTCGAGGATATCATCGTCGAATACCAACTCTTCTGTGGCGTGTGTTTCGGATGTAGGTGGGGCCGGCTCCTCCAGAGCTGCCCGAGAAGAATGCTCTACGTGTACTTCCACGACGTGTATGTCAGGAACATTTGGATGGGCGTCTGGAAAAAATCCAGGCAATGGCCTTGATGGTAGGTACCTTGGTACCTTGATGTTTAAAAAACAATCCTAAGAATTGTTTCGCAAAACATAATCAACCAGTACATCTCCAAAGAGGGGTACGCAAGTTGAGGTACAAACAAAGAAACATAATGGAGATTTTTTGGGTAGTGTAACCCCAAAGGGAGACACGCAAACCCCTCCATGAATGCCAAATCATGATAATCAATAATCATAGGTATTGCAAAACAAGTCGTCTGCACTTTCGACCTTGACCTACATTCTATGCGCAGGCGCATCGACAAACAGTGAAACAAGAATCATACCTATAATGGAACTATTTAACTAACCTTCATTGTCCGACTGCGCAAACAAGGTGGGTGTTTTAGCTGAATCATATTCCTGACGACTATCTCGCCTATTACGATCATTTCTTTCGTCACGGCGAAGTCGACGTTCCAACTTCTTTAATCTCTTACGTAAACTTTTAAAATCCTCTTGCTCACTCTTCCTTTTCGGCATTTTATCCTTTCAAAACTACGAATATCAAGTAATTTTATTTTTATTCGATGAGCGCGTGCGGAAACGGCGAACACTAGAACGCGAATGAAGCGACACCTGGGTAGTTGGTGGTAGTAGGTAGTTTAAAAAAAAAAAAATAGTCTCAAATTAGTGTGGAACGGCGACAACTAGGCCCGATACTACATGTGGTATTTAAAGAAATCCCTCGGACGAAGATACAGCATAATCACCTTTTCGCAACCAGTACGTTGTGCGAAACCATTCACATCAACTTAGACTGAGCCATGTATACCTAGTCAAAATATAAATAAGCACACTAGATAGGAAAATTACACGCTGGAAAACAACCAACGTTATTTTTTTCCACAAAATTACAGGCCTTATTGCAATAACGTCTGGGTCTCCATTTTCCCCGTCTTCTTCCTTTAGTTCGTTAGTTTGCTTTCATTTTATGACTGTGGCACCGCGAGCTAATGAAAGACATAACTCGATGGTACCCTCGTGTCGCATACACCTAGTAGGAAATTGAGAACGATGTACAAATATTAGCATTCTTGTGTCCCAATATTTGAATATTTGTACAAGATCATTTATAAGGAAACAAGAATTAGTTGCAATATGAGCGGTGAGCAGCAGTGTTAGAAAGTTTAATCTTAGGATTTATCGCAAAACTATGTACCTGGAAAGAAGTAGAAAGCAAAGCATTTCTTTTCATGGATATATTATAGTAGATACCTTAACATACAAAAGATACCTAATGTTTTCATTAGGGTTGACTATGCTTATAATTCACATACCCGTCAACTTGCATAGCTAACCACACTGAATAAAAGAATGAAACATCTCCAATGTACACAACTTTTTAGATTTAAATAGGAGTAGAAGGCGCCCATCCACCGACCTATGCATCATACCGTAGCTGGGCCTTACCGCCAGCTGCCCGCCTTACCTCCAGCCGCCCGCCCTAGCGCTCATTAACTACTGAATACGTCGTAATTGAGACCTGTCTACTTTTCTTGCCGGATCCCAGACAGATAGATAGACATGTGATCTTCAGTAGGACGTTAGTGGCAATTTATACAGGCTATAACAAAATGGTATAGTCAAAATACAAGGAGTTGTTAATGACATAATCCTGAACAACTTTCACTCCGTATCATTTTGATATAAGCAATTTATTTTATACTTCTCCATAATAGTCGTATAATCAGTCGATCGCTCTAAGTATCTAATGCATCTAAGGTTTCAATATGGAAATTTGTTCAGAATGATGTCCCTAATAACCCTTCAAATTTGACTACACCTTTCTGCTACACTCTATATCTTTGATAGTTATCAAAGTTTGTCAAAAAGTTTAAATAAATAGCTTACGCGAAGGCAAGCCTGTCATGAACTTATAGCGAAATATCACTTTAACAATCTACTCTCAAAATTTTATGAAATAAAGAATACTCAAAGAGAAAGAGACTTAAGAATATATTGCAAAATAAATTGACTTAAAAATTCATATAAAGTTGGCACGTTAAGCGTTACATCTAAGTATTTATCTTGAGTTTTAAAACGAAATAAATGATGTTTAGTATTTCTGCAATAACAACAGAGTTCAACAGACATTTTATTATAATTCCACTAACTTCTTTGTAGACGACGAGGACAAATGCGTTTTCGTTTTCACCTACTTAGTTGCGCAGACTGGTTCGAACGAAGGGCGATGTATTATTCAGATGAATGTCGTCGGGCGTTGAACGAATGAAAAATTACTGCGACCGAGGTAAGCACAGCTAACCGACACTGATGGAAATCACCGCGTTATTGAAAAATTCCACGTAGAAGTAAAATACAGGTACATATGTCTACCTAATAGGTTTTTAGCGTGGTGGGGTATCTATCATATTTTGAATGGACAGTTTTGTGATAAGATTCTCCCTGTTAGGACAAACTGATCATGCACGCGGTGTGAAAAGATGTGGAGAGAAAATTAAAACACTGTAAACTAGGCTAGATATTATGAGGTCTAAATCTGGAGTTATTTTCCAGAACCGGGAAAATAAATTCTTTCAATTGTTGCTATTTATTTATTTATAAATGCATACTTTTTTGTGATGTGTATCACATCACAGATTAGCTTTACAGAGATTTTTCATGTCATATAATGCTGATGAATCAAAACCTGCGACGTACTTGCATAAAATTGGAGTTTGATAAAAAATATGTCGTCTAAATAGACCAAGACAAAGTGATAAATACTCACACATTTGTGGTTCCGCAGCAAGCGAAGAGAAAACAGATAAGGTCGCTTCCAGGAGGATGTGGCTGGTGCTACCCTTCTGCCACCGAATATATATGGACGAGAAACTACAACGATCAAACCAAAACAACTTTTCTTCTTACTTTCCACAATGGACGGTGTTGGGTTTGATGGTATTTCTAGTATTTAAATACCCGTAGAGAGATTGAACAACACAGAGGTGAGAAATATTGGATGTCTAGTTTAAAACTTCCCGTCAAATATATATATATATATATATATATAAATAATATAGTAAAAATAATGTAGCCCATTAATGTCCAAACCGAGGGGCACAGGGCTTTACCCGGATACGAGAAAAATTCAGCCATACTCCATCTCGCTGGCTCAGTGCGGGCTGATGAAGGGGTGTCGGGCTAGTGGTCAAGCCGACTGTCAGATGTTTTCATGCTGCCCTATTAGGGCCTATGACCAGCTTAACGATTACTCCGTGTGCCATCCGAAACACGGAAGCGCCCGGAACAAATGCCACATAGAAGCGGACACCCATCTGAGCCAGATGTTGCTACCCGCACGATCATTTCCGATGTGGGAATACCGCTAGGCCACGGACACTTCGTGCGTACCGTACAAAGTAATACAAAAAATATACCCAGTAAATACCAAGTAAAAGACCAAGCCCTCCTGAATTCCCCTGCAGGAGACATTTCCGTCTATCGGCCGCGGTTCTTCTTGCCCAGCCCCTGAGTTTATAGCTACCTGCCGACACACTAAAGGGGGTATATTAACGGTACTCATGATTTATTAATACGCCAAGCAACGTAGTTAGTGCAATTCTCATCACGTGGGCTCTGTAGAACTGTAGGGAATCAAGACGGCACGGATTTGTGGGTAGTTTGGTACGGATTCGGAAGATTGTAGCTGAAAACCTATCACTTGGAGGAGGCTTATAACCAGCGGTTGGGGGAAACAAGCTGACCATGATGATGACCTATCACTCTGATAAATCTGCAAGAATAGGATATGAGATTTAAGGATCATCAACTCTTCATCAAGTGATGAATATAAAATAAGTTTTTTATTTTCAAGATATTCGGCCTTGTTTAGAGACACATACAACAAAAAACAAACAACGCAGAATATTCTTTTCAGCGCACGCATCGCGGAAGAATGCCCACTGGATTACATATGAGATTGCGAAACACGGAACAATGCGCGAATATTCAACAGGGCGACGAAGCATTTCTAGCCAGCCAGTGCAATGTCCGAAAAGAAAAATGTTGGGCGGAGTAGGGCGGGCGGCGCATTAGAATAGTGCGGGTCAACGACCTCCGCCCGCGCCATCCATCCACCCTCGCGCCTGATTTCAGAACACTCAAGGAGGCCTTTTAAAAATGCCTAATGAGACTCTCCCGACACGAAACTTTAAAGGTGTTTTTTAAAACAGCTAAAATACCGGGAAACCCAAAATGATATCACCGCAGCTGTGTTTACAGCAGACGGCTTTATTTTTAAAGGAGACAGGAAATAAAGGGGTTGTTTCGATCTGAGAGTCGACCATAAATCTGTCCCTCGAGTCTTCTCAACAAGCCAACGCCATCTATTATTCAAATAGACAGCTTCAGTACGAGGTGTTTGCTATGACAAATGGCTGAATAACACAACGGAAAAGGTAACGATTCTTTTATTATTCTCGTTGTAGTTAGTTTGTTAGTTAACAACGGTTTTGACTATCATACGGTGACATATATAAATTTCTGAACAACCGAGTGTAAATTGTGTAGACTGAAGCGTAATGTAAGTGTTGTTTGTTGTCGGAATTCCATATAGAATATTCTGTGTATTATTTCAGCAAAAAACCCTTATATACTATGTGGTTCTTTCCCTCTTGCACGTGTTGGTCTTGTACCGTAAGTGCGACTTGTATTTTAAATAAATCTTTTTCATCTTTTAATTTAACTAAGTATCGCTAACTCAATGAGGAGCTTATAGCACAGAGGAATAAATAGGAATAAGCCTGCAAAATTCATACCTATATTAGTAGGGTTGGCAAAACAGAAAAAAAATAAAATTAACAAACTGTTTAACAAGCTTTTCTTGACCGAGCAATTTTATTATCTTATTCTTAGGGCCTTTGCCTTTGAAATACTTAGGTATCTAATACAGTTCGTCACATGAGGTCACCCACTTATAATCTCAACAACTCATTATGGAACATCAATACTAGAACAACAACATACTAATATTGTGATATAGTGTAGGGTGCCTTGCTGCCATAATTTTATGTCTTATGTGTGTTTTCCCTAGGGCCATTATTTACAAAGATATATCGATAAAAACATTATGACGCTATATCTCGAGAAGGGAGAGGTGCAAGATGAAAACATATATGACCTAAAATGATGGCAAAGAGCGACCCTACGCGATAGCAAAATAAAAGTAAGCAGTATTTTTTTTAAATTACTTTTTTAAAAATATGAGGCAAAAAGACTTAAAAAAATCTGGCGCTCCTTACATACATCTCGACCCAACATTCATATACTCACGGCTATATTCCCATAAAGGGGTAGCCCAGGGGTAGCTGCAGTTGCGATACACTTTACTATACCTACTTTATTATTTCACATAAAACAATTAAGCTTGTGAATGCAAACTGTTTTCACGAAAGTAAACGATTGGAAACCAAACAGCAAAATATTTGAAGGTTAAAAAAATAGTACTAATAGGTTAGTATCTTATTGTCTAGTAATTTTTTATCAAAATATTAAATCTTATATAATAAAAATCACCTAACTAAATAACAAGGTTTGTGCTACCTACTTTAAAATTTTAAATAGGTATCTATATCTAGTCTGGTATTCATTTACTTACCTAGTAAACTCCTTGGTGTAGTTAAAATATGAAATGTATTTATATGTAAGTATGTAGTATATATATGTATTTTTCTGTTTCTATTATTATTGATACAAACAGTACAGTACACCATTTTGAAAGTCCTAAACGTATACTTAAACACTTTAATAACTATTTACAGTTTATTCCACATAAAACAATTCGATAAGGTAGGTGACACCAAATAAGAAGTGGTTTGTGAAGGCCCTCCTTTTGGGCACTGGCTGAACGGCCGTAAACCGGTTTTATCTAGTGGCGGCGTGTGCGCGACACAGCGGCCAGTGCTCACTCACACATTCGCGGTATGCTTGTAGTAGGTTACCTACGAAGGCGTGGTTCTATGAACCCTTGTCTCTGGTCCTTTCTTCCTCTGAGCTTATAGTGGTAGACTGGGGTCAATGCCCGCTAATGCCTTGCTAACCCGAATAGACTGTTTGTTACCTTTAGGGGGAATGAAAACATCACAAGGCTTGAATATCTGATAAGTTAAACTTACAAAAGGTTAGTATGATCAAGGGCGGCCGTCGTGATAATTACAATAATTTTAAGGCCCAGAAATAGCCCGTCGTTGAACTTTACTTTAAAAGCATTATGTCACTCAAGTGCTCCAAGCTTGTTAGCATTAGATTTTTTTAAATTAAGTTGTCGTTGACTTTGATCAAAATTTGGACGAATTTTGTAATCTGATAAATGCAGCAGTACTCAAATATATACAGACTGTTCTGTCATAATAATAACAACATATCAATTGATGCCATATTTCTAGTAAGTTATATTTCAAATGTTGTTAGTAATTCCTGATTTTTTTTTATGAAGTTCATAATTCATAATTTCTTTATTGCATACAAATCATATAAAACAAGAGATACATAAAAGTTGAGTACAATGACAAGCTTATCTCTAATAAGAGATCTGTAGTAAGTTCATGTTAGTATGGTTACCGCCGTACTCAGTCATTTAATGAACCATTAATCCGATTCCAAATTTGAATTTACATACTAAATCGTTGACTAATTAATCCTTAATAAATAATTAAATTACGCTGGGTATTGCGGTTAAATGTCTTCTATGAAATATAGATCCCTCTTTGGGCTTAGGCCTCCTCCATCTTCTTATATGCGGTCCTGTCCTTGGCTAAGTTTAGTCTTTACCTGCTGCTTGGATGATGTCATCAGCCCACCTTCCTATTGCTTGCCAATAAGTATAACACAAGAACAATGTCCTCGGGTAAATTTGTTGTTCCTATAGTATCTAATTATTTTGGTGATAGAACTCTAAAAAACCGTTTACAGATGTAGTGAATAATCCTTTCCTTTCGTATTTTCTCGGAAATGTTCGTTTTTGTCTTACTATTTCACTCGCACTCAGTACCCATCGAGACAACGTTGACATTGATAAATAAAGTATGCGATTTATTTGATACCTACACGTAATTTAATAATACAGTAATTCATAGACACATCGGCACCATTCTGGTGTTATCGTTGTTCCGAGTTTTGCCGATAGGAAAGGATTATTCACTACATCTGTACCTTACTTATACAATAGTTTGCCCGAGGATATTCACTACATCTGTACCTTACTTATACAATAGTTTGCCCGAGGATATTCACTACATCTGTACCTTACTTATACAATAGTTTGCCCGAGGATATTCACTACATCTGTACCTTACTTATACAATAGTTTGCCCGAGGATATTCACTACATCTGTACCTTACTTATACAATAGTTTGCCCGAGGATATTCACTACATCTGTACCTTACTTATACAATAGTTTGCCCGAGGATATTCACTACATCTGTACCTTACTTATACAATAGTTTGCCCGAGGATATTCTTCGTGAGAATAATAAGAGGAAGTTTAAGAACTCTGATTGTCTTTGATTGTTAGTTTGTCTTTTGGTAAGACTTATGATCTCAGTCAAACCATTCAAATGGTTTTGTGAGACAATTGTTGGTTGTTTTGTTTTTTATATTATGTAATAATACATAAAATAAAAACACAGACTATTCTGTTACCAATACCAAAATAATGAATGATGAAATCTCTCTGCTTCAGGTAGTTGTTTACAATTACGCCGTTGAATAAGTAAAAAATATTTAAAAAAAAACATTTACATACAGGCACTTACGTTGCTTCTGGCCCCACACTAGGATATCCTGTGTCGTGGGAACCAGAAACAGCGACGTCACACACATATAAACATCCAAGACCTGGGGATTTTTTTCTTTATACCAAGCCGGGGATCGAACCCGGGACCTCCAGCATGGTAGGCTGGGCAACAACCGCAGCGTTAAAGAGGTCGTCGTATACGATTAATTACGATTATTTTGTAAAGTTGGTCTACTCAGAATGAAGTACTCACACAATAATACCTGACTTAGGCCGAAAGGTAGAAATCAAGTTAGGAGTAAATTAATTAATTAATTAAAATTAATTAATCTATACTCAAATTACTTAACTAATAATTATTTTGTAAACAAAGCAATGTCATTGGCCAATCCAAAAAATACAATATGAAGGTCAAAGTCAAAGGGTTTGTAATGGCCGATGACGTTACTTTGTTTACAAAATATTTATAAGATTAGTAATTTGAGTTTATGGTTAACCGTGACATTCCTAAAAATATACGTATGAAATGTCAAATATGAACCGAGATAAGAATTTTCTTGAATGAAGTGCGTATCTAACTATAGGTGTGCGTACGCCCGCAAAAAATTGTGACCTATAGACGAGTTCTGGTTTAAGGAATCATTAGTCGAACATGCGCTGTAAATGTCGGTAGAATTGCAGAATTTGTCGGTTTACTTATAATAACTACGTCTCCTAACAGTAGAAAGTATTTTTGAAAATAAAATTTTTGTTCGCAAAAACCTTTCAATATTTATATATTTATCGCATGGAAAATGTTGAATGGTTTTTGCGAACATAACATTATCATGTTAACCTAAGAAATAATTACATCCCGGATTATACTCGCGAAAGTTTTCAGTTCTTTCAAGGGTCAATATATTCTCTACTGCAACAGGATACCTCTGGAGATTGTTAAATCGCCCAATTAAAAAACCATATAAAAACTACTTTATCTAAAAAGGAATATATAATAATGGAGAATTCTTCGGTGTATTTGCTAACAATGACTGAGTACTTAGCATGCTCCCATTGAGTTCATTGACATTCATTGTTATACAAGGTGACATTTAATTAGCTGACCATATTTTGGGGAATGATGAAACCGATCATTATGAACAACTTTCCCAAAGAAAGATATGGTCGCAAATGAAAATAATTTTTTGGCCCTCAGTGCATTGACCCGATCAGCTGACTACAAGTTACTATGGGAGACCCAATATTTTTTTTCGTTTACGACCATGTGTTTCTTGGGGAAAGTTGTTCATAATCATCGGTGCTATGATTCCCCAAAATATGGTCAGCTAATTAAATGTCACCTTGTATAACTAAGTTATTTAAGCGACACTAGTTCGATACTAAGTTCATATGTAATTTTTCTTTTCTTCATCATGTCTCTACACGTGAAAACCTTTTATTGGCCTTCTGTGTTTATTATTGTTTCTATATATGTATAATGTGCTGTTGTTTTTCCCAATATACAATAAATAATTAAATAAATATGAATGTTTCCAGCTATAATCGAAGCTTGCTCTAAATACCGAACTCTAACTGTAAATGATACAAGGTAGCTTTAGTTATCATTGACATTTAAGACTCTTTTCAAAGTAGAAAGTATGTGTTATGTTAGGAGAGAGTGGAGCATTCATCTTTTGCAATGCTTCGTATAAAATCGTGTTTATTTCAGTCACGCGCCACGTTTGCACATAAAGTCAGCATTTTTCATCCCCATTCAACTCTTGACTCTTGCTGCTCTCAACCTGAAACGTTCCAATTATACAGGATGTTGGGTGCATCGCTTGCAAAATTTAAATGGCGGATAGATAGGGGTCACAAAAAATGTTTTGGCCCAACGGATTTTTTTATTTTGATATTTTTAACTTTTTGAAAAATCCTCCAGAATTACTCCTTTAAAGTTGAATAAATAAAAAAGTTATTGATAAAACTTGCAATTGATGACTGTCATTGGTTGTGTAATGTTGTGCTGTTTTTTGTAGTTAAAAATACTGGAAATTCACATTTATTTTATTTTATTTTCTCACAAATGTTTTTTCAAGAAGTGAAATTCTATAACTAATCTTCTTTGACTTGCAATAAAAAAACGAGGCTTTTTTCTTATAAGTTTTAAAAAAGTTCACTTGTCTATTTTCTTTGTAATAATGTATAATAATGACATAAAACCATTACTAAGTTCATTAAATTGCCAACTTTGTGTATCGGGCGGGGGGGCGATACTCGTATCGCTGATTTCGAGAAGTTTTTTGCGGACTGGGCTGTCAAGGTAAGCCTTTGACCAGCAGCGGAAGACTACCCAGAAAAAAAAAACTTTGACTGGCGCGTTTTTGAAACATTTGTTTTTTTGTTGTTTGTGTTTTTCATTTTTCGTGTTGGTTAGCGCCGCGAACCTTTTAATGCTGGTTTTGTTGATTAAATAATGTCTACATTCTATAATGAAAAAAACGCGGACATCTTAATGGCATATGAAAGCGCTAAGGTGTTGCACGAGAAGCGCAAAGAATTTATCAAAGAAAGATTTCCTATCAGACGCTTACCTTACCGCCACATTTCAAAACACATACCGCCGCTTACGCGAAGCCGGCAATCTAAGATTTAGTGAACCTAGAGGGAGAGTAATTCGACATAACGTCGAATTGGACGAACAGATTTTGGCGCTGTTCGCGGGACAACATTGCTGGACATTTCAATCTGGAAGGTGTGGAAAGTTCTTCGGCAAAATGACAAACATGCTTTTCATTACACACCAGTACAAGGTACGCATTTTTTTACGTATCATATAATACGTATATATAATATATATATATAAAAAAATTAAGTAGGTAGAACTAATCCTGATTGATCCAATCATCACTCTGTCTCTCACGGTAGTGTACTTACTTCTCATTTAATGCGTTCTGCGGATTGTACAGGTCTCGAAGATAACGACTTTGAGACACGTGTCCAGTTTTGTCGTTTTCTGCTGCACACAGACCTGGAGGACCGCGCCTTTTTTTAAAGTATCCTGTGGACGGACGAGTCCAAATTTACAAAAGAGGAAATTCTAAATCTCAACAATCTGCACCACTGGTCGTCGAAAGGACAGAACACAGGGGTCAAAAGACAGAGACATTTTCAGAGGAGATTCAGTATCAATGTTTGGGCACGAATCGTTGGAAATAAAGTTATTGAACAACACTTCCTACCCAATTTTCTGGACGGGGAAAATTACCTTGATTTTTTAGCGAATTTCGTACCAGAATTGTTGGCAGTGGTGCCACTTTTCAATGAAGACAGGCCTATCGCCTTCTAGCAAGACGGTTGTCCAGCTCACTAGAGAACTGCAGTCAGGGAGCAATTGGATAATGTTTTCCCAAATTCCTGGATAGGGAGGGATGGACCCATTCCATGGCCTCCACGTTCTCCAGACCTGACCCTTTTGGGCTTCTACATCTGGAGACGGGCGAAAGAGATAGTGTACGCTACGGAAGTCGAACACAGAGCAGATTTATCGCAACGGATACAATCAATATTCGCCGCAATTAAAGAGGAAATTCGCTTTAAAAATTATAGAAATAAGGATTCGATGTTACGCGTGCATACGCCTTGAAAGTCGGTAATTCGAGCAAGATTTGTATTTTTTTTATAAACAATGTGTTTTTGTGATTGAATAACAATTGTAAATTTCTTTCTACCTACAAAATCATGTAAATTTTAATTAAAGAGGAAATTCGCTTACGAACAACCCCAGGAGAAATAAGGAATCGATGTTACGCGTGCATACGCAATGAAGGTCGTCAATTCGAGCAATATTTGTATATATCTTTTTTATAAATAATGTGTTTTTGTGATTAAAGAACAATTGAAAATTTCTTTCTACCTACAATATCATGTTTATTCTTACATACCTTTCGAATATCAGCTGTATGCGTACCGCCCGCCCGATACAAAGTTTGGTAAATTAATTAACTTAGTAATGGTTTTAATGGCATTTTTGTACATTATTAGAAAGAAGATAGACCAGCCAACTTTTTTTAACTTTCAAGAAATAAGCCTTTTTTATTATTGCAAGTCAAAGTAATTCTTTATAGAATTTCACTTCTTGAAAAATATTTGTGAGTCAATCAAAACTAGAAGTTAATTTCCAGTATTTTTGACAAAAAAAGTAATTAAATAAGTAATTCTGCAGGATTTTTCAAAAAAGGAAAAATATTAAAATAAAAAAACCATTGAGCCAAAACTTTTTTTTGTGGACCTAGGAGATAGAAAATGACCCCTATCTATCCGCCATTTTAATTTGGCAAACAATGCACCAAACACACCGGGTGTTTGATGCATTGTTTGCCAAACATACCTCTGTGGAAAAACCTTTTTTGAATCAACGGTAAATAGGAGCATGAAAGAGTCCCTAGTAGTTTTGATATGAAATATTAACATGTGCATTGTGCAATATTGCGCACGCTAACTACAAAAATTACGAAAAAAATGATTGAAACATGTCATAAATTTATACTTTATATTGTTACAAAAAAAATCGGCATCGTGGATTGATAGGCTACTAGAAATGATTCTCGCTGAATTATCCACTTTAACATAATTATATTGTCATTTTGTATGGAGAAGGATGTAATGTAGTGTTATGGTACTTACATGCTATTCTTGCTTCCTATTCCTTAGCTCCAGCTCCACCATCAGTCTTTTTTGTTTGTCCTTCAGGGTACCTTGCTCTGTTACGCTGGTTACTTGGTGAGTTGTGCAGTCTGATATTGGTCATCACCTTTATTTCCATAGGTCCCTGTAACGTTTTAAACCATAAGAACACATTAATAAATCATGTTCGCTCTGCATTTTCATGCTATCAGCACTTTTAAATCGATGGCGATGGGGTTTACCTTTGGTGACCTTGTTTTTGGCTTTCTCGGAAACTCTACAATCTCGGGCTTCGTGCGCGCTGGTGCGCTACTTTTTTCCCTTTCGTTGTTATGTAATTTATTGTGGGCTTTCGTATTGGTTACCGTATTACGAGCCTGAAATGAAACTTTGACATCTGTTGATGCCTTTGTTTATCTGGTTGTCATGGCAATGTTCATTCAAACTCGTTAGCGGTCTGATATGTTTACTTTAATACTTTTACAAAAATACTCTTTCTCTCTTGGCCACTTACAAAAACTACGTTTAATTTAAATAATTTTCAGAACTCTCCAAAAAGGGTATAAAAGCGGAACATTTCTGAAATTCTGGACAGTCTCACGTCAGCTTCTGAACTGGAAGTACCAGTTAAAGGCCTTATCCCGGGGTCGCTCAACCCCGGGATCCTGCGAGCCTTCAAACTCCCTCAAAAACTTCAAATCAATCTTCAAACAACGGGATTCTGCGAGCCGCGCCTACGCCGCTACCGTTCCTACAACGAAGATTTCTACAACGGGATTCTGCGAGCCGTGCCAACGCCGCTACCGTTCCTACAACGACGATTTCTACAACGGGATCCTGCGAGGCGTAACTACAAGTACGCCCGCTACTGTTCCTACAACGACGATTTCAACAACATCTACAACAACAAATACACCTGCACCCTGGTCATCACCCCACTGGTCTACTTCTCTCCGTGTTCTCCGCTTCCTTCTTTCTATCCAGACATCTGTATTTTATAAAACCTGTTTCACATCTCATCCATCCTCATCTTCGCATCATCTTTTTTATAGACTTCACTGTAAACACTATACTTCTAATAAACTGATACTACTAAATGTTATCCTGGTTGTTTTCTGTTAGGTTCTGGTTAGGTTCGTATCCTCACACGACAATCCTTAATGCAATAATTAAAATGACGATAATGATAATAATTTCATCAATTACTGGCTCTACACGTAATTGGAATTTGGCACAGCATTACCTCGTGAAAGGTAGGCTGGCCTGGCCAGGTCGCCATGTAGGGAGCCTTGATGAGGGGTTGTTATAGTAAAAGAGTAGTTGAATGTTCAGTGTCTCTATATAATAATGTATCATATATCGGTACAGCCCTGCTTATGTATAGGCCCTGCTACTGAAACTACTGAAATTACCTTCTGCACAAAACAAAGCACAACTACATACATCAATAACTAAACCACCTCTGGAAAACAATTAGAAACATCTGTCACTCACGTAAAGCCAACCTTTAACCTTCAGAACTGCTTAAATTAACAGACGACTCTACGACTTCGCTCAACAGATGCAACGATTACTTCAACTCTGTAGGGTCGTCTCTATCGAACACGATCCTTAGACACACAGGTAAAAATGAAAACACTTTGACCTCAAAAACACAGGCAGACAGGAACAGGACCTAGCGGCTCATTATTTCTCAAACCGACAGACGAGTACGAAATACGAACATTAAAAAAAGCTCTGGGATTGGATGATATTTTAAATGGCTTAAGTAAATTTATAAAAAATTGCGTGGTCCCACCTCTATCACACATATACACAATCTCAGACTCGCATCAGGACAGTTTCCGGAGGTCTGGAAATCACCTGTTGTCACACCAATACATTAAACGGTGCCAAAAATAACCCCGCCAAGTAGGTACCGCCCAATTTCCTACTATCAGTGTTTGCTTAAATTTTCAAACGTACCAGGGCGGAGTGATAAGTATGGTAAAAATCAATTTTAGAATAAAATTATCGGGAATTGTATGAAACCTCCTTGTCCACAACTCCTTTGGAGGACTAAATTTAGATTTTCAGCCAGTACTACCGGTTAGTTTTTTTTTTACAGACTAGAGAAAACCAACTGAACGCATTTTCGCAAAGATGGAGAAAAGTGAATTTCGTGTGTTGATTAAAGATTATTTTTTGCGCAAAAAAAAACGATTACCGAAACAAAACAAAGACTTGATAAATATTATGGGGACTCCGCTCCGTCGATTAAAATGATTCATAAGTGGTTTACTGATTTTCGCTGTGGCCGTACTAGTAGTACAAGTGATGCTGAACATCCAGGACGCCCTGTTTAGGTCACTACTCCAGAGATCATTGCTAAAATACATGACATAGTGTTGAACGACCGAAGAATGAAAGTGAGCGAGATAGTTGAGACAGTAGGCATCTCAGACGAACGGGTGCGAAATATCTTACATCAACATTTGCATATGAAGCAGCTCTCCGCGCGATGGGTGCCGCGTTTACAGACTGTTGATCAAAAACGCATGCGTGTGACTACTTCGGAGGCAGGTTTAGCATTGTTTCAACAGGATAAAGCTGAATTTTTGCGTCGTTTCGTAACAGTTGACAAAACATGGACCCACCACTATACACCAGAAACCAAGCAGCAATCAAAACAGTGGATTGCTACGGGCGAACCAACTCCGAAGAAGGCCAAAGCAGTTTTATCGGCCAATAAAGTGATGGCTACAGTTTTATGGGATGCACGTGGGATAATCCATATTGACTACCTAGAGAAGGGTAAAACGATAAATGGCGAATATTATGCCAATTTATTGGATCAATTTGACAAAATTTTACCTGAGAAGCGACCGCACTTGGCTAAGAAGAAAATCCTCTTCCACCAAGACAACGCACGAGTGCACACCTGCGCTATTGCCATGGCCAAATTCCATGAGTTGCGATACGAGTTGCTTTCTCACCCACCATATTCGCCAGATTTAGCCCCTTGCGACTATTTTCTGTTTGCAAATTTAAAAAAATGGCTCGGTGGAAAATATTTAGCTCCAACGAAGAGATCATACACGAAACCAATGCTTATTTTGAAGGGTTGCCTAAATCGTATTTTAAGGAAGGAATCGAAAAGCTAGAGAAACGCTGGATGAAGTGTATTGAGTTAGAAGGGAACTACGTTGTTTCGGAATGGCTAGAAAGCAATTTGCTCACTCTTAATGTTGCAAAAACAAAAAGTATGTTCTTCTCCATACTTAAATCAAAACTTCCGGCCCTCCACGTCGGAATAAAAGCCCACTCTTGCTCTTACCCGACCAACGCCACATGCTCTTGTGAGAGAATTGAGAGAGTAGATAAAATAAAATACCTTGGTGTGGTAATTGACCAACAACTAAACTGGCTTCCCCAGATTGACTCAGTCGTCTCACGTGTGAGAAAATTAAGTTGGATATTTAAAAACCTTAGACACGCCATGCCTCCGGATATGCTCAGAGCGACTTACATTGCTCTGGTTCAGTCTGTACTATGTTACTGTGTAACTGTCTGGGGTGGTGCTTGTAAGACGAAGATGTTATCACTTGAAAGAGCCCAGAGATCGCTCTTGAAGGTGATGCTCATCAAACCTTACAGATTTCCCACAACCGATCTCTTTTCCCTTGCTGATGTACTTAGTGTAAGACAACTCTATATACTCCAGTCGGTTCTCAGAAGACACCGCAACAGTGTCAATCCAAGCAATAATCACAAGAGAAGACATGATATAATATTCAAAACACCAAGCTTTGAAACAGAATTTGCAAGAAAACAATTTACCATTCAATCAACACTTTTGTATAATAAGGTAAACAGAATCTGTAGCATACATCCGATGCTCTCGTTTGAGTGTAAGTCCTCAGTATCAAAATTGCTCAAAACCTTGGATTATGCACACACTGAAAAATTTCTAGTTATTGTTAAATAACATTAAAATTGTTAAATAACAATAAATTAAATACTTCACGATAATACGATATTAACGGACATTTTAGAATTTAAATTATCTTAAATTATTTTTATTTTTATATTTACAGAGACATTTACGACATTTATATTTACATAGAAAATAGATTCTTACATGAACTTACGCAGATAAGACTCATCTCCTCATCCCCTGTCCCTTACACATATACACACAATACAAACTACATCTCCTTCAGACACTCACAACACTCACATCTTCTCTCCACACTCACTATAGGTATACACTCTACATAACAACCCCAATTTAATATATACCCAAAATTATTAGCTTGTAAGAATATTTGATTTTAAATCTTAATGCATAGTTTTTTAACTAAACTAAATGTATATTACTGTAATATTTAATTTTATTTTATTAATTTAGAAAAGTCTGTCTACTTGCCATTATTCATCAAATTAAAGTGTATCACAATGGGAATTGCGGGGTACTTGTCATACAGATTTTATAAATCTAGTACAAGGCCCTATCGTATATTTTGTAATTGATTTCAATTTTTGAATAAATGATTTTGTATTTTTTTTGTTTTTGTACCTTGAAAAATAAATAATATATTTTAAATAAATGATATTCATTATTTAATTTTTACCAGACTTTTTACTCCGCCCTCTATAATAGACAAACGACTAATCGACTATCTGGAAACAAACAAGTTGCTCTTCCCACAACAGTTTTGTTTCAGGAGAAGCATGTCCACCGAAGACGCGAATGAATTCGTACAAACTCCTTAAGAGAGCTTTTTAAAGAAAATGACATAGCTAGTCAATTTATTTTCGAAAATATAATGTAGTTACCCAAGAACCTTACAAAATTTTCCAAATTTAGCGATAGCTGTAATGTTTACCTAAGAAATAATTACTGACTAGTTGCGCCCCGGTTTAGACTCGCGAAGATTAGCAATTTTCTCAAAGGTCAGTGTATTCTCTACTACAATAAGATACCTCTGGAGATTTTGAAATTGCCATTTGAGCAATTTAAAAAGGCTTATGTAACGCACCTATTTTTATACCAATAAATTCGAAACGACCGCCAGAATTATAAACGACGACCAAATTGTGTTTAGATAAATGATCACCAAACTTCTTTTTATGTTTTGCGTACTTAGTTTATTATATGTCTATGTTTTAAGTATTTTTTGTTGTTCTTACATGTTCAACCTAACACGAAGGATAATGGGGGCTTCGTTTCGCTCACCCCCTTTACCCGCCTAAACTACCGCAGTATTTTGCCCGGATATTTTCTGCAACTTTTAGTGATCATATACCCATTTTGGGCAGGAAAAACTTATTTTGGTGATCATTATATTTGTTGCCATTTGAAAATCATGTTAAAGCGACTTTGTCGAAAAAGGGATTCTACAATGTTCAAGAATACTTAAATGACGGGACTGTATGGGGTTAATCTGGCTCAACACAGACCTTGCTGTTAATAATTTTGTAATTATTTATTCCTGCTTATTAATTATAATAATTAATTTTTTAATATTTGTATTAGTAAAGCACAAGCTATTTTTAAAAGAAATCTAAAAATCAATCTTTAGGAGTTTCTACGCCCTGCTTCTCCCACAGTGGTCCAATGTAGAGAAGAGGCAAAAATAACGTTTGCTACCTATATGTAAATATCTACGTTAACAAATAAATTTGACTTTTCCTTTGACTTTGACTCTGTCCTGCCATACACAGTACTAACGCAATGCAATACTTATATGTATAGGCATAACACTAGACGACAGCATGAACTTCATGAACTAAACCACATCCATGCCCCCAGCGCAAGAGTGAGAAACATTCAGTTTATGAACCTGTTGAGACACTCCGCAGACCTGAATTTTCTAACATACATTTCCGCGTCCATCTGCCATACCTGAAACAGATAATTGTATCTCAATCTGGGGGGATCGAGTAAAACAGCCCTTGTACAGTTAGCTTGACGAAGAGAGATCCACCCTAAAAGTCACGGCAAAAAAGCGACGACAACACTGCACAGCGATACTCCACGAGCTTCCACTACTAAGTGTTCGGCGCCTTTGTAGACTCCATGCCACCCTGGCAGTCCATAGAAATCTAGTACAGTCAGGAATGTACAGGACTGGGAAAAGAGTGATAAACGCAACAGTACCTTTAGTTAAAACCGCGTTTGCCCATTTTCGTTTCGGCGATTTCCTTCACCCCTTTATCTATCATAAAGCCTTCAAATGCCCCTTGCCCGACTTAAAACTCTTTGAAGGAAAACGAGCACATTAGCGATGGTTGTTGAGCAAAAAGTACGATGAACCCGAATAAATACTCACAAACATAACATTAAATCGCCCACTAGCAACTGTTATTAAATTACTCTGATATTTTAATTTTATATTTATATACATATATATGTATATATCATTATTAATATTATATATGTATTACATATTATTCTTTTGTTCACTGCAAACAAAAATTATACTCATATTTTAACTACAATTAAAATCGATCTGTACTGTAAATGTCTGGTAGCTTAATGTACCTTCACATACCTTGTTGAACTCCGAAACAGTAAACCGGAAAGAATTGGGATCCCACGACACAGGATTTTCCTAGTGTGGGTACCAGGGATACGTTAATTTAGAATGTATAACTAGCATTAACTTTCCTTGTACCTACTCCTAAGTGTAACATCTTTTCTAAAAAAATATTTTTCATTCTTACTGTCTTATTCATAAATCGTGTTTTATTATTCTTATCACAGCTTAACTTAAGTACTTATTTTTTTCATAAAGAATAATAAAAAGTAGATTGCCCACCTCAGGATTAAAACATATATTAAACGCGAGTGATGTACATTGAATCCCTCACTGCGCTGAACATTCTACTTTGGAATCCTGAGCGCAGTGAGGATTTCAACTCAAGAATCCTTTGCTGCGCTCTGGATTAAAAAACACTCTCGCCTTAAAATTAGTTCTTTACTCCCTTGGTAAACTATCTACTATAACTCGTAAGGGGCGATAGTTCAATCCCCAGATTAACAGTCAGATAACTTTCTTTAACATTTCACAGGTACAAGTTCTGTCAAATTCCTCAGATAAACAGGCAGATAAACGATATTTGAGGATGGAAAATTGGCAATAAATAAGTAAGTAATTAATTTTTCAATGAACTGATATTTATTTATTTACTGATTAAATATTCAAAAAAGAAATGGAAAGGGTAGGGGTACTGACTGGGAACTGATCTGTATCCTGCCGTACAATTTTGTTCAATATTACCTGAATAACCTTTACCCTTCCTACTTAACTCTATTTGAATTCAAGCTAAGCGTTCGAGTTCCTATAATCTCTCCCCCAGGGAACATCAGATTGGAATTCCATTAATCTGGCAAATCCGCCATTCGACGACGAGATGTTGCTTGCTATAGAAATATAAGCTATAAGTTTACAAAAATGTCGAACGTCGTAAAAGCTCATCTAAAATTTTCGACCGACTTCAAAAATAAATTCTCAATTAGTCTGTTTTTTGTGTGTTTGTTACTCGATTACTCCGTCGATTATGAACCGATTTTGATGATTCTTATTTTAATTGGTAGGTCATACATCAGAGGTGGTCCCATACAAATTTATCAAAATTGATCAGCGCATTTTGAAAAAATTGACAAATAGAAAAAAAATACACAGATGACGTTTTGGTTTGTGGTTCCGTGCAGCAAAAGTTTTGATGAGGACTTTTCATGTGCACAGACTCCATTCCCATCCCGACTGGATTATTTAATATGTTTTTAGTACCCCTGAGAGTAGTTTGTACCTAAATTTGTAACCCAGTAAAAACTGCGAAATTTTAGCACTTATTGCATTTTTTATCAAAAAAGCAACATTAAGGAATCGACATTAGGGTCATTTACTCTAATTTTGTAAAGTAAACTTAATTTGATACAGTCTCACTAATAAAAAATATATGAGTTGCATCTGTTCTGTTGCAGTAAGAACCCGTTTTCAGTTAGGACGCGTTTTCACTAGTTAAAACTAGTTTTGACTAAGTGTCTTAGTTAAAACTAGAATTTGCTGCTGGTCGAAAATTAAGTCAATTATGTAACCAATACGATTCTGTGAAAGTACATGGGATCGCCTCGCTCTGCTCCGCTTCGCCCGGCTCCAGGTTGTACATGGAGTTGTGTCCTTACACAACCTAGCTTTGGTATTCGGACAGAAAGAGACCAATAGCATCAAATTCAGCTTCACATTCTAGTTATCACTAGGAAAAGCTAGTTTTAACTAAGGTAGTTATAACTAGTTTTCATTTGGGAAAAGACGTTCTAACTAATAACGGGTTTTCACTATAGCACAGTTTACGTTAAAACTAGTTTTACATTCATGTTTATCAGTTAATTTTAATTATTACTAGGAAATTCTAGTTTTATCTAAGGCACTTGGTAAAAACTAGTTTTAACTAGTGAAAACACGTTTTAACTGAAAACGTATTTTTATGGTTGCATATACGCCAGAAATAAGCAAAACCTTACTAATAAACACAAAATGGACAAATCACCTCTATACAGCTGTTATAACAAGTGCATAATTTTTAGGAAGATTTATACATATATACATAGTTACAGTCATACATTTATACATAGTTACAGTCATACATTTATATTGTCTTACTTACAAAAAAGTGTTATTTCAGCTTTATAACACTGTAATAGTTAAACAGTAAATAAAGCTTGTATAGAGCAGATCCACCAGTTTGTCTAATAAACGGAGTGTAAGGGTTGTATAACTATACCACCCTTTTATTTTGCAGACTGATAGAAAACACAATACAAAGGCAAGCACGCAATACGTAATTTCATGTTCTAAATTAATTTTAAATTGCTATCAAAAGTTGGACACCGGTTTACGAAAGTATATTCTTTTTGAGAGATTCGCTTGATTGTTTTGTCGTTTTTGACAACCAGTTATCATGGAGTTTTGTGTGTTTTCTTCTCCTTTGAGGTGGCCAGTTTTCTTATACGGGTAGTTTTTCATACCATGTTATGCAAGGGTGTTCTGAGCGACTACCTCCTAGTGTGGGGGTGCTGAAGTGATGCAGAAGGATACGTCCGCCTGCATAACTTCTGCTTCCTCCTGGTGCACCCTGGTAACAGCGGCTAGTGACTGGTCCCCGGACCTCTTACTAGCCGATGGCTAAAAGTAGCTCCGGTTCTGTCGGTTAAAGTGGGTGTACCCGGCAGACTATCTACACTCACCTGCGCCTTGTGGTCTGCGCAGTTGACCACCGTAGGCCAGGATGAAGGGGTCCTGGGGGGTTGAGCCGAGCGTTGCTGTGGATTTAGCTTCGTAAGGCAACACGCCCTCTTTGGCCTGGATTTCAGGAAAAACGGTAGCCTCGCCCGTAGCCGCGGGTTGGGGTAACGGCCAAGTGTCCCGTCAGAGGGTGTAGGGTCCGCTAAGGCGTCAGTCATAGCGGAGGGATGGGTCATGCTGACGGGGTAAGCTTCGGTGACTACGGCGGTGGGACCATGTCGCTGACACCTTGGTTCCCATCGTCCACAGAAGCGAGCTCCCGATGTCGCGCCAAGTACCAGCCCTATGCTCCTATATCTACTCGGTACTCCTAGCGACTGAAAGCTGTTCCAAGCGAGTAGGCGCTCCCAATCGTGCGGGCTCCGTGGAGGGTGGGAAATCGAGTAGACGAATCTCTATACATTTGACCATGGATCGTGTCAGGTCAAAAAACCCATCTGGAACGCTTCCAGCGGTGAAAACCGCAAGCGTCTCCAAACAGGTGCGAGAATCTGCCTCGGCAGATCCTCAAGCCTCAACTGGGCGCACTGCCACCATCAGTGACCTACCGGTGCAAACCGGTAGTGATTCCACTGTGGAGGTTAGCTGCAAAAAGCCCGAAAGTGAGTCGAGAGGCAGGGCCACGGGGCAACCCGGTACGCGGAGCCATTCGACAAACATCGCCGAGCATTTCGCCAGCGCCTGGACGACGGTTGGTCGAAAGGGTAAACCACCCAAGCAATCTTTGCAAGGGAAGGGCCCATCGACTAAACGTCCAGATACGGTGCAAACCGGACCAGGGCGTAAGGCGAATCGTCGGTGGAAGAAAAAACAGCGTTTGGCTGCCACATCGGCCGCTGCCGGCGTAGATGGGGTTCCATCTGCCACGGTGACGACCGATGACGGTCCCGCTGTTAATACAGCCGGAGCTGCGGGTAAGGTGACCGGCTCCCGTGGTGTCAAAGGGGCAACCCTAGACTCAAACGGGGCTAAACCTACCGTAGCGTTCTCTGGTGGTCCAACTTCTAACAAGAAGTTGAAATCTGCCAAGAGATCCGGCAAAAACGAGCGCGCGGCTGCTAAGAGGGCTCGACTAGAGGATAGTATTTCTCCTCGAGTGGAGCCTAAAAAGCAGTGCACGGAAGCGCGCAGAGCTGGGGTCACCTATGCTCAGAAGATGAAATCTGACCAGTACATCGCCGTAACTGACGTCGCTACTGGTCATATTTCACAGGATCTGTCAACGCTCATCCTCAACGAGATTGATGACAAAATCTTGAGGGAAGCGTTGGCGGATCCGAGCAAGGAAAACCCCAAATTCGGTGGCAAGCCTCGTTACGAGGACGGCCACCTTAAACTGTTCGTGGAGGACGAGTACTCCCTGAACTGGCTGCGGGAGTGTGTCTCCGGTGTGTCTACACCATCCAACGTACAGTTGGTGGTGAAACGCCAATCGGAGATGGTCCGCAGGGTTCGATGTGGGGTGCTCATACCCAACGAACGAGGCAAGTGGAAGTCTGCGCCCGACGTCGGCGTAGTCCTCCACTTTATGAACAAGTGGGCACAGGTTGACCGATGGCTCCTCCAGAAAGTGGATGAGCAGCAGGACAACCTGTTTCTCATCACAGACGTCCCTGAAGATGTGGTGCCGACCCTGCTGGGAAGGGGCAGACAGCTCCTTTCGGTCTACCTCAAATTTCAGGGACCCGGTGGGAAATTTGTGAAGGAACCACCGGTGGTAGCGCAGACCAGCTCTAAGCTGGTCATCACTGGGGTTTCATCAAGAACAGCCAAGCCCCAGAGTTCCACTCCAGAGCGGCAGCAAACAGGCCCCGATGCAGTCGGGGAAAGTTCTGCTGCTCAACCGCAGGACGAGCACGCGCACTGGGAGGCCATGCTGCTTGGTGAAGGCGATGAGCCAGAACCAGCAGTGGTGCCCTCTAAGGGCGAGGAGCTGTCCATGCGGCTGGAGGAGGAACTCGTCTTGGAGGTGGAGGAGGGGTTGACCAAAAATGGCGTCCCTCTCCCGCGATTGTAAAATCCTCCAAGCCAACCTCCAACACAGCCAAACTGCAACGGCCCAGTTAAGACGCTGGTTGGGGGCAAACAGCACTGCCGTGGCTCTGATCCAGGAGCCGTGGATCAACCGCGGTAGCATTCGAGGGCTCGCCAATTTGAGAGGTAAGCTTTTCGGTACAACTGATCACGATAACCCTAGAACGTGCATCATAACTACTAACAACATCCCAGCACAGCCATTAACAGAGTTCTGTTCCAGGGACCTGTGTGCCATAAGGCTGCAACTGCCCGACACAGCTAGGTGCCGCGAGCTCGTGGTGGCCTCCGCCTACATGCCTGCGGAGGACAACCCGCCTCCACACGACCTGTGCCGGCTGGTGGACCACTGCGAGAAGTCGGGCCTCCAGCTCATCGTTGGGGCCGACTCGAACGCGCATCACCCACTGTGGGGCATGCCAGATATGAACAGCAGAGGTAAGACACTTGTTGAATACCTATTTACTACAAACCTCAATGTGCTTAACATAGGTTCTGAACCAACTTTTGTTACCAAGCGGAGCAGAACTATCGTTGATATTACCCTGGCAACGGCGGACATATCCGACGACGTTGGGGGCTGGCATGTGTCCAACGAGGCGTCATGCTCTGATCATCGATGGATACGCTTCGAGATCAACGCAGCGTTCTCCCCAACTGTCCCTAAGAGAAACCCACGCAAGACTGACAGAACCAGGTACAGAGCTATCCTAGGTGAAAGACTTGCTTGGGCTGAGACTCTACCAGATCCGGAGGGACCCGAACAAATCGAACAACAGGTAACAGATTTTACTAATACTTCAATAGACTGCTAACATTCAACTTGCCCGCTTAGCACACCAGCGCCTACCAACATCAAGGGGCAGCCTTGGTGGGGTCCTGATCTAGATAGGATGCGTGCTAAGATCAGAAGACTGCTAAACAGGGCGATGAACACCAGTGCTGATGAGGATTGGGACAACTATAAAGATGCCAAATCCAAGTACAAGAAACGACTACGGTTCAAAAGCAGCAACTCATGGAGGAAATTCTGCAGCGACATTGAAACCGTTGATCAAGCAAATCGGGTAAGGCAAATACTAGCTCAACAAGGCAACTCCAGGCTAGGGTCGCTTAAAAAACCCGATGGAACATATACCTCTTCCACCACAGAAACACACAGTCTCTTGTTGGAAACTCACTTTCCCGGAAGTAGAACTATTCAAGAGATTGTGTGGCCGGAAGAGGTTCACCATGAAGCTGTCGACCACTTAGACATAACTAATAATATTATCACTGCTGACAAGGTGAGATGGGCCATTAATAGCTTTAAACCTTTTAAATCAGCAGGACCAGATGGAATCTTCCCAGCACTTCTACAGTGGGGTGGGGAACCCGTCATCAATATAATGGTCCGAATCATGAAAGCATGTCTTAGATTCGGATACGTTCCCAAAAGGTGGAGAGTAGTAAACGTAATTTTCATACCGAAGCCAGGAAGGAGCGACTACACTAACGCTAAATCTTTCAGGCCGATTAGTCTCACCTCGTTCTTGCTTAAAACTCTCGAACGTTTGTGCGAGAGACACCTGAGAGATGGAGCGTTAAAACATATACCCTTACACAAGAATCAGCATGCATATAGTTTGGGTAAGTCTACTGAATCGGCTCTCCATGCAGTTGTATCCACAATTGAAGAGGCGATTCAAAACAAATGCATCTGTCTTGGAACTTTTATTGATATAGAAGGTGCCTTTGACAAGACGCAGTATAGCAGTATAAGTGCATCTCTAACAAGGCATGGGGTGTCAACAGCTGTAAACAACTGGGTCACAAACATGCTTAACAGACGTATCGTGCGTCTAGCTGGAGAGTCCCTGTCGGCGGAGGTAGTGCGGGGATGCCCGCAGGGAGGAGTGCTCTCCCCGCTTCTGTGGAATCTGGTCATTAACGACCTGATTACCAAGCTTAACGCTAATGGATACTACACCGTAGGATACGCCGACGATTTGGTAATCCTCATCACAGGTAAATTTGCGAGCACAGTATGCAACCTTAAACAAACAGCTCTTCGCATCGTGGAGCGCTGGTGTTTAGAATATGACCTGGGGGTTAACCTGTGGCGTCACATCAAGTAATATCGCCACCTTCAAAACGCTCCGACGCTTCATCTTGGGACACACCCGCTAATCTGCGCCCGCTCGCCTGTCTCACCCCGCGTTGGCCTGCAGCCGACCGGCCCAGCGAGCTAGACGCGCGCAGCGCCTGCGCATATCAGTCTGCTACTCGCTTCGCTAACGAACCCACGTCTGTGCGCGCTTATAGCTTCCGATATTTGTGTCGCTATTGTTGCTTATGCTTTGTAATTACTATTGTATATAACTTTCCTGCTTCAGTAAACTTCTTCCGTCATCTAAATAATACTATTCATTTCGCATAAAGCCTTCACTCATTACCATACCTACCACTACATATGGGAACATTGGTAGGACAAACATCATCTCCCCATATCTGGTGACCCCGACAAGCCGTTTATTCGGTGAATTGGACCTACGCATACTGTGAGTAAGAAGAATATCTGGCTGACGCAACATTCCAACGTTCGTTCGAGAACATACAACAACACAAAGGATTTTGGTGTGTGGTCCAAGTCAAGCGGTGAGCGATATTTTATTTTTATCATGGTGGGCTCAGATGAGGATACTGGTGACAAAGGGAGTACAGATCCAAGCCCCGCTGAGGTCTTGCGAGTTGGCGTACGGGTACCCCAATTTTTGGTCGAAGAACCCGCTTTATGGTTCTCACAGATTGAAGGCCAATTTATTTTGTCTAAAATAACGAGTGATTCGACAAAGTTTTATTTTGTTGCCGCACAGTTAGAACCTCAATACGCACGAGAAGTGAAAGATATAATTACAAACCCACCGCTGTCAGACAAGTACCTTAAGCTTAAAACGGAACTTATAAATAGACTTTCAGCATCGCAACAGAGAAAAATTCAACAACTGCTGAACAATGAGCAACTGGGAGACAGGAAACCGTCGCAGTTTCTACGGCATCTACAAGATTTAGCCGGACCTTCAGGAACCTCAGATTTTATTAAATCGCTGTGGACGAGCCGACTCCCGCTAAATATTCAAACTGTGATTGCTTCTCAGATTTCAGACATGACGGTTGACAAACTTGCCGAGCTTGCGGACAAAGTTAACGACATCGTTCCAATGACTCCTCAGGTCGCCGCGGCCAGCACCTCTGCCTCTATCGCCCCGCCAGCTAGCAACGACATGGCCATGCAGATAAGCGAATTGACAAGGCAAGTAGCACTACTTACAACCAGACTAGACCAAGAAAGAGGACGTTCACACTCACGCTCACACGCACGCTCAGGCTCAAGATCTCGCTCAAGGAGCTATAAACAGCCACCACCCGACCACCCCCACTGCTTTTACCACTACACTTTTGGAGAAAAGGCCCAAAAGTGCAAACAGCCCTGCACCTTTAGGAAGTCGGAAAACTTCCAGGGCGGTCGCAAGTAGCGGCCCATGACTGCCCTACATCATCAGGCCGTCTCTTCATATCGGATCGGATATCAAAAATGCAGTTCCTTGTGGATACTGGTTCCGACTTGTGTGTTTTTCCCCGATCAGCTGTCAAGAGGCCCTGCGCCAAATCTAAATACGACCTAGTAGCTGCAAATAACACAGTTATACATACCTACGGACCAATCAAACTTCATCTTACTCTGGGACTTAGAAGAAACTTTCCATGGGATTTCACTATTGCAGATGTATCGCGACCCATTATTGGAGTTGACTTCCTCAGCCACTACAATCTACTCGTCGACTGCAGACAGCAGCGCCTAATTGACAATGTCACTTCTCTCTCCGTCAACGCTGTTAGCTGCCCCGCCGCTGAGGATTTCGCGTCTGTCAAGTCCGTCACCGGAGAGTCTGAATACCATGAGATACTGCGAGAGTTTCCAGAGATTACTCGTCCCCCAGGTATGCACTTACCATATAAGCATAGCACTCTCCATCATATAAGAACGACGTCAGGACCTCCAGTTGCCAGTAAACCAAGAAGACTCGACCCATTACGGATGCAGGCAGCTAAAAAAGAGTTCGAAGACATGCTGGCCAACGGCACTGCTAGGCGATCAGAAAGTGCGTGGTCTTCACCTCTCCACATGGTAAGAAAAAAAAACGACAGTTGGAGGCCATGTGGAGACTACAGAGGTCTCAACTACAGAACTGTACCTGACAGATATCCCATCCGTCACATTCATGACTTCTCATACCAACTCTCAGGATGCTCCATCTTTTCTACAATCGATCTCGTGAAGGCCTATAATCAGATTGCGGTAAATCCCGAGGATATTGCCAAAACCGCCATCACGTCACCGTTTGGGTTATATGAATTTCCGTTCATGACGTTTGGGTTACGCAATGCAGCCCAAACATTCCAGAGATTCATCGATGAAGTCTTACTGGGACTCGATTTCTGCTACGGGTATATTGATGACATATTAGTGTTCTCAGCATCAGAGCAGCAACACAAGGCGCACCTACGTCAACTTTTCGAGCGGCTACAACAGTACGGCATCGTGGTAAATACAGCCAAGTGTGTACTTGGTCAACCAGAGGTGACGTTCCTGGGATTTAGCGTATCAGCCGCAGGTACTAAACCACTCGAATCTAAAGTCGACGCCATCAGGGACTACCCGGTGCCTAAAACGGTAAAGGAGCTACGCCGTTTCCTGGGTATGGTCAATTTTTACCGTCGCTTCGTGCCAAATGCAGCTCAACTTCAAGCTCCGCTTAATGACGTCTTCAGCGGCTCCAACATAAAAGGATCTCATCCGGTAGATATGGTTCCGCATTTACTCCAAGCATTTGAAGACTGTAAGGAATCACTATCACGGGCAACACTTCTCGCGCATCCAGATCCAGCTGCTGAGCTTGCAATAGTGACTGACGCATCAGACACGGCCCTTGGCGCTGTTCTACAGCAACGAAAAGGTGACGACTGGGAACCTTTAGCTTTTTACTCTCACAAACTCAACAAGGCGCAGACTAAATACAGCCCCTACGACAGGGAACTACTTGCTGTGTATGAAGCTATAAAATACTTCAGGCATATGGTCGAGGCAAGGATTTTTACAATTTTTACTGACCACAAGCCACTCACTTTCGCCTTCTCCAAGAGTAAAGATAGCTGTACTCCACGGCAGATCAGGCATCTTGATTTCATTGGTCAATTTACAACAGATGTAAGATACATACCTGGTAAGGACAATGTGGTTGCTGACACACTCTCTAGAATCGAGGAAATTTCATCGTCTGTTGATTTTGATGATCTTGCACGAGCTCAGGACAAAGATCCAGAACTGCAAGACCTGCTTCTTCACGGCTCCGCTTTAAAACTAGAAAAGTTGCACACACCTAATGGTAACTTACCTCTCTACTGCGATACTTCTGTGCAACCGCCCCGTCCATACGTCACACCACAGTTCAGGAAACAAGCCTTCGACGCACTTCACAATCTTCACCACCCTGGATGTACTGCTACAGTGCGGCTGGTCTCACACAGATTCGTATGGCCAGGGATACGAAAGGACTGTAGAGAGTGGACTAGGCAATGTTTGCCATGCCAAAAAAGTAAAGTTACTCGACACACCATTACCCCCCTCTCCTCTTTCCTTACTCCTTCCTCGAGGTTCTCTCACATACACCTCGACATAGTAGGGCCCCTAACTCTGTCTTGTGGTTACAGGTACTGCCTTACCGTCATCGACCGTTTCACGCGGTGGCCTGAGGCATACCCCATGATGGACATCACTGCTGAGACCTGCGCAGCAGCTCTGGTGTCTGGATGGATAGCCCGCTTTGGCTGTCCCGCACGAGTGACCACAGACCGTGGTCGGCAATTTGAGAGTCACCTGTTCAAGGCTCTCACCCAGCTGATTGGTGCGCGCCACTTCCGCACAACCGCCTATCACCCTGCTGCGAACGGTATCGTCGAGCGTCTCCATCGCCAACTGAAGGCCGCCATCATGTGCCACACGTCGACGCCCTGGACTGAAGCCTTACCTCTCGTCCTTCTGGGGATGCGAAATTCTTGGAAAGAAGATCTACAGTCTACCTCTGCTGAGCTGGTATACGGTCAAACTCTCTCTCTCCCCGGCCAATTCATCTCTCCTAAAGACGACTACAGCACGGCCGACATCTCTGAGTACGCGACCCGCCTTCGCTCCCACATGGCCAAACTCGCGCCGAGAGAAACTTCGTGGCATACCAGTCAATCTGCACCTTTCTACATTCCACGAGATCTACACTCATCATCACATGTCTTTCTCCGCCGAGACTACGGTCGAGCTTCACTTGAACAGCCATACGAAGGCCCATATAAAGTTATAAAAAGACAGCCTAAGTTCTTCACGATAGACGTCAGAGGCAAACCAAATAACGTCTCTGTTGACAGGCTGAAACCAGCGTACATGATGAGAGAAACCAGAATCGTAGAACCCACAATTCCATTAACTACAGTTCCAGCGACCAGAACTCCAGAGCCCGAAATTCCCCCAACACCATTTCCTGTTCCGGCGACCAACGCAGAAAAGACGACTCGGAGCGGTCGAAGAGTCAGATTTCCCGATTTTTATCGACCGTAGCAACGGTCTGGCCAGGGGGAATATGTGGCGTCACATCAAGTAATATCGCCACCTTCAAAACGCTCCGACGCTTCATCTTGGGACACACCCGCTAATCTGCGCCCGCTCGCCTGTCTCACCCCGCGTTGGCCTGCAGCCGACCGGCCCAGCGAGCTAGACGCGCGCAGCGCCTGCGCATATCAGTCTGCTACTCGCTTCGCTAACGAACCCACGTCTGTGCGCGCTTATAGCTTCCGATATTTGTGTCGCTATTGTTGCTTATGCTTTGTAATTACTATTGTATATAACTTTCCTGCTTCAGTAAACTTCTTCCGTCATCTAAATAATACTATTCATTTCGCATAAAGCCTTCACTCATTACCATACCTACCACTACGTATGGGAACATTGGTAGGACAAACATCATCTCCCCATAAACCCAACAAAAACGGTAATGGTCATGTTCACTAACAATAGGGCTCTTGGTAGGTATACCCTACCTAAGCTCTTTGGAACGGAACTCCAGCTAGCAACTGAGGTGAAGTACCTGGGCATAACCTTGGACAGCAAGCTCAACTGGAGTAGCCACATCGACAACAAACTAAAGAAGGCGAGTATTGCTTTCTGGCAGTGTCGGAGAATGGTGGGGAAAAAGTGGGGACTTTCTCCCAACATCATTCTTTGGCTGTACGTAACGGTGATCCATCCTCTTGTCTGCTACGGAGCTGTGGTGTGGTGGACCAGGACCAAACTAACCACAATGGTAAGCAAACTCCAAAGCTTCCAAAAACTGGCCTGCATGGCTATCACAGGTAGTATGAGAACTACTCCAACAGCAGCAATGGAGGCCATGCTGTGTCTTCCGCCACTCCAGCTGTATATTAAGCAGGAGGCCGCGTCATCTGCGGTGAGACTCAACACCTTAGGACTTTGGAGGAAAAACAGGACCTCACACACCGCCATCCTAGGGGAAGTTTACAAAAAATTTCCCATCTCTATGGCTTGCAGTGACAGAATCCCTAAGCAATTTGTTTTTGATAAAAAATACAATATACAGTTACATGAAGACCATCGGGTTGAGGGGCTCGACGTTAAAGAGCTCAGAATTTTTACCGATGGTTCAAAAACTGAAGCAGGCACTGGTTCAGGCACCTTCTCGGAGGACCTAAACATCAAGATAGCCATTCCACTGGGTGCCCATAATACTGTCTTTCAAGCTGAATGCATGGGCATCATCTCGGCCGCTAATGCCATAGCATCGAGAAAGGTAAGAGATTCCTCCATTCGAATCCTCTCGGATAGCATGGCCGTCCTACAAGCCCTAAATAGCAACACTATTAACTCAGGGCTAATCTACGAGTGTCACAAACGACTAATGGAGGTATGTCAACACAACCGCGTAATCCTTCAATGGATAAAAGGACACAGCGGATCAAGAGGTAACGATGCAGCGGATGAGTTGGCGCGTAAAGGATCTAGCTTGACAGCGTATGGTCCCGAACCTATCATCCCTCTTCCCTTCAAGATGGTACGCTCATTTCTGAGAGAGTCGACCAGGAATGATCATGCCACTCTTTGGACAAACCATGAGGAGTGCAGGCAGGCTAAGCTGGCCTTGCCGTCCCCTAGCGCTAGGCTGGCTAAGACCTTGCTTCGACTTAGTAGGCCGCGCATGCGACTGGTAACTGCAGCACTTACTGGCCATGGTTTCTTTAATAAACATCTATATGTCCTAGGTGTTACCGACAGCCCCCTTTGCAGAGCCTGCTTGGAGGCAGAAGAAACGGCTGCTCACGTCCTCATGGAGTGCACAGGAGTAGCGGACTACAGGGCTAAACACCTCGGTCAATCGAGGGACCTTCCAGGGATAGTCGGTAACGTAAAGGGCCTACTGGCGTTCCTGGAGGAGTTGGGTTGGCTCGAATGATGTCGCATTCCCACCCACACGCAAAATAGGCGCTTTCGTCGTCGAGTTGCGGAAACCAGCCCGTCTTACAATTGACAATTGACAATTGACCATGTTATGCAAATATGCTTTAGAATGCTGGCGAGGACAATCCAGAGGGGATTTATTTTTAACCACTTCATTTTGGGGTTCTCAGGGGTTTCTTTTATAGCGTAGGGAAGCAGTAAGAAGGCATTTGGCGAAATTTATCCCCTAAGGATCGGTCATGGCGGGGTTACACTTTAAATTGAAATCAAAAACTACTTGACTTAAGAAGCTGAAATTTTGCATGAGTTTATAGGTATGAGACGTCAACTAAGCAAGTACTTTCAATTTTTCCCCCGTTAGTGGGGATTTGTGAGCTTTGCATGGACATAAAAATACTACTTGAGATATGAGGCAGGTAGTTAGTTTGTAGATATGAAAATTAGCCGTCACATGCCAGTGTTAGTGGCAGAATTTCGCAGTTTTTGAAGCACCACGCGTGCAGCACAGAGAGCACCACGCGAGCAGCACAGAGAGCACCACGCGAGCAGCACAGAGAGCACCACGCGAGCAGCACAGAGAGCACCACGCGAGCAGCACAGAGAGCACCACGCGAGCAGCACAGAGAGCACCACGCGAGCAGCACAGAGAGCACCACGCGAGCAGCACAGAGAGCACCACGCGAGCAGCACAGAGAGCACCACGCGAGCAGCACAGAGAGCACCACGCGAGCAGCAGAGTTGTCAGGGTTGCAAACTTGTATATAAATTATTCTCAGGGGTATCAACAATATATATTTATCAATACACATATTGAGAAATCCAAATTCCAAATGTCTTTATTACTGTAGATATTTACATATATTTACTTAGCAATCGTCATTTTTTGCCACTTCTCTACATTGGACCACTGTGGGAGGAGAAGGGCGTAGAAACTTCCACAGATTGATTTAAGATCTCTTTTAAAAATTGCTTATGCTTAACTAATACAAAATATATTCCTATATATCATTATCATAATTAATAAGCAGGAATAAATATTTACAAAAGTATTAACAGCAAGGTCTGTGTTGAGCCAGATTAACCCGTACAGTCCCGTCGTTTAAGTAATCTTGAATCTATAGCACAGGTTCTGCCTTGTATAAGTCTTGACAATTCTAAACATACTATTACAAGTAACAAATTGCAATAATCTAAATTAGTTTCAGTTATATTATGCCGTAACTTTTGTTAATGGTAACAATAAACGATATTACAAAAAAAAAAAACAAAAAAAAACGGGCCATGTGCGAGTCGGACTCGCGCACGAAAGGTTCCGTACCATTATCTAATCTATTAAAACGGCAAAAAACATGCTTGTTGTATGGGAGCCACCTTAACTACTTGTTTTATTTGTATTTATTCATTTTTAAATTGAGTATATAACTAAATATTCTGTGAATATTTCAAGCCATTATCAATATCGAGCATATACGAGAAAAAAAAAAGTTTATTGTATGGGAGACCCATTAAATATTTATTTTATTCTATATTTTTATTGTATTTGTTGATATAGCGGCAATAGAAATACATCATCTGTGAACATTTCAACTGTCAACTGTCGGTTCATGAGATACAGCCTGGTGTGGTGACAGAAGGACGGACGGACGGACAACGGAGGCTCAGTAATAGGGTCCCGTTTGGCACCCTTCGGGTACGGAACCCTAACAATGTATATTGAAATAAAAGTATAATTTAAGTTCAGGGGCAGGGTGGATACCCAGTCCACGGCTCCAAGCGCGCTCGTAGCTTGCAAGCTAGCAAGGACTGTTATGTTAATAACAGTGCCAACAAGTAGCACCTGCTTTGTTGTTGTTTGATTTTTGATTTTTGTTTTCGCTGTAGTTGCAATACCTCTAAACGTTGACAATGGAGTAACACAATTTTGTTTGAATTGTCATTTAACATGCCTAGTGGACCAAACGTGTCATTTCGCGATATTGACATCCCATCGAACAACTATTGTCTTGCAAAACTTTTAGTATAAACCTCTGCGAACATAAAGTGCTGATAAACTGGTAGACAAGATCTATTTATTATCCATTATAATGAGATAATTAAAGTAACTCAATTGATCCGCGGCCGTAGGTCAGTGTTATCTGAACCGCCGCCGACGCCCACCCTCGTCCGTTTAATTTAAAGGTTGCCACATTTTCGGAAAATCGGTGTTGTCTCCGGGTTTTTTTTCCGGAAAGACTTTTAGTTTGAAAATGCCAAAAAATAGTGGTGAAATGGTCATCTGAAACGATAATAATTTCAAACTGTATTTATTACTTTGAAGAGGTACATTAAAAACTATTTTTACTTTCCCATATATTTCAATACGTGTACAGTTGTCTGGAATATCATGATAGGGAAATATAGCTGTAACGGTATTATATTTTTTACACTGGTCACTGATTATTTATGACTATTACAAGACTATTTTTAGCAGTGTCAGAATTCATTGTCTTGAAGATTTCAAATATGAGGATTACAGCTTGAGAGCCATCGGGTCTTGGTTTATAATATGTCGTTGTTGGCGGTTCTCACAGGATATCCTAGTGTGGGGCCAAAAGAAATACCTATATTTACATACACTGAGCATGTGTGTTTATGTTTTTTTACTGTCTGTAACGTGCGTCTCCCACGGAATATCATATGTAATAAAATATGTTGTAATATTTGTACTATTTCAACAAAACCTATATTTAAAATAGATCTGAAACTCATCTGTGGGAGTTTCCCCGCCCTCCTACTCCCACAGTGGTTCAATGTAGAGAAGAGGCAAAAACTTACGTTTTCTAAACATATGATTGATTCATCATTTTTGAAATCTAAGCGTTTATTGTATGGGAGCCCCATTAAATATTTATTTTATTATATTTTTGTTGTATTTGTTGTTATAGCGGCAACAGAAATACATCATCTGTGAAAATTTCAACTGTCAACGAATATCATATGTAATAAAATATGTTGTAATATTTGTACTATTTCCACAAAACCTATATTTAAAATAGTTCTGAAACTCATCTGTGGGAGTTTCCCCGCCCTCCTACTCCCATAGTGGTTCAATGTAGAGAAGAGGCAAAAAATTACGTTTTCTAAACATATGATTGATTCATCATTTTTGAAATCTAAGCAAAAAACCAAAAAATTCGACCTTCTTTGTGCCTAAAGGGCACACTTCAGAGGGGTCAGGACCTTTAGTATTTTCTAACTAGCCCAAACAAAGTTTCGAAATCAAACTGTCTGCTTTCTACTTTTCCATCTAGAACCCCCTTGTGAGCGTTCATTTTCTAAGTTTTACATACGTCAATTCAACACATCAATTTGAAAGTTATCGGTATTGATTTCACAGATAGAGAATAGAGCTACTGATCACTGTCAGAGTACCAATTCATAACGGAGAACTGTCGGTCGCCCACAGTAGTTGATTCTAGTTCCCACGTTCCAACGGAATAATGAGTTTAAAGTAAGGTAAAGTAAAATATATTTTTATTCACAAAAATATACGAGTTACTTGCTGATAGATCACTGTCTAACTAGTTTAACTTGTATCTAGGGAAACAGTTCCTCCCTATTGAAAGCACTGATATAATATTGTTTGTGAAATAAAGGCAAGATACCTATAATGTTAGTAAAAAAGCTATACATTAATGTTGCAAAACAGAACTTTCAAAGCGGAAAATCTGCTTCAGTATAAAGTGTAGTGTAGGTATAGTTGTAAGTGTTATTCTTGTAGTGTTGTGTATTTATTATGTAGTATGAGTGCAGTGTAGTGAATGTAAGTAAGTGTTAATAGATTATCATAGATAGGATGGAACTGGTGGGCTTTAGCAGGTAGTGTCCATGAGGCTTTCGATGCTCTCAAAGTCGAAGGATCTTAGCCAGGTATAGACTCTGTTTTTTACCGTGTAGTTTGAAGTCCGTATTCCACAATATTCGGTATAATTGAGACACCGCAAGTGGACAGATCTGGCAACACCACTCTAATCCAAGATTGCAGCTCTGTTTACATTCAAACTGCGAGATTGGAATTATTAAGATTGAGCCGATTGCGCTAGAACTTACCCCGGGGTTGAGCTTGCCTCTTATTCAAATGCAGATTTGGGTCAGACATCTGCTTGACACCGACAGAATGAAATTAGTATTGACACTTTGCGAAAGTTTAATAGTTTTCTCTTTGAATGTAACAATTGGAAGCATTGTCTCAAGCTCAAGTCTTAGCTCTGCACTTCGACTGTTCTAAAAGAGCCACTGAACTACCTATAAAGGATGGCCCATTTCGAAGGGTCAGTAGGGTGAAATCGGAAACCAGTGGCGGCTCTAGGATTCTCTGAGTCCCCCCCCCCCACACCTCCCCCCAACCAGGATCCTGACTTGACCGCACTAATAGTAGTAAAAAACACAATACCTATATAGGTATTGTGTTTTGTATTGTATTTGTGTTACGTCAAACGGGTAAGAACAAATTATTGTTACGCTCGTTTTGTATTTGATGTTAAAACAAATGGCTTTTTTCAGATTTCTAACCGCATTCAGTATTTTTTTTAGGACAAACACAATATTTCTAGTGAATTTGACAGGCAAAATCAGTATTTTTGACAATCGAAAACTGGATTTATGGTCATAACTTTAAGTACTTTCTACACTTTTCTTCTATGGCTAGAATGTAGAGCATTTAAGAACCCGTAAGTTATACAAGCTAAGACCTGTAATGAGTGGCGTCGCAAGCATTATCAGTAATCACTGCTTGCAGCATGGGCGTACCCAGGTAGGGGCAGGGGGGGGGCTGCTGCCCCCCCTAGAAGATAAAATAAACGTCAACGTTTTTTGTTTCAATATACCTGACCGACCATCTTCTCGAAACTGGTATGAGCTGCCCCCCCTAGCTGAAATCATGGGTACGCCCTTGGCTTGCAGTGCATATAAATACTGCTTTCGTCATGTGGCGCTCGCGGATCCCCCCGTAGTTCTGCTGTTGGGGGGCTTGAGCCCTCCAGCCCTCCCTGGAACCGCTAGTGTCGGAAACTATAAGAGATTAAAGTTTTTGTTGTTAGGAACCATGACATCGATTTTGATGAAACATAAAACTACATCATTCAAATAAAAAAAAAAAAAATCTTAGCCGGGTCTCCCTGTATTATTGCACCATCCGATAATGTTGTTTTGATGGATCTAATTCTGTGAAGTAATGTGGCATATTGCAAAACAAAAGAGTGGAAAGTGTGTAGTTCCTAAAATAACCTCATTCGAGACTGGTTATAATCAGTAATGTAAAGAAGTAATGCGAATAAAAAATAATTGAGCATTGTACTATTATTGACAATGAATAATTTTACTAAAAAATAACACTTTTCACTATTTTGCCATGTAACATTACTTCCCAGAAATTGATCCTTATCGGTAATACTATCGAATGTTGCAAAAATACAGAAAGATTTTTATTTTAATATCTGCGGGTTCGATGCCCGGCTAGAAAAATACTTCAAAATAATAATAATGCGGTTTTTTGTTTAATTAAAATCGATATCATCGTTCATAACAACAAAAACTTCTATCTTTTATAGTTTCCGATTTCATCCTACTGACCCTTCGAAATGGGCCACCCTATATACCGGTTATGCCTGGTAAGTCCCTTCAACTATCGAGCCCTGGACCTGGTTATTATTTATCATGATTTTGAACCTCATGTCAGTCTAATAAAATTCAAAACCTATAACGGGTCAATGACACCTTCTGGAGTCACCAGGGTTTGAAACCTGTATTCAATCAGTGAGGGGAACGATGATGTTTCTTCGATTCTTTCCGTCACTGTTACTTAACTGATTTCCCGAAATAATAAGTACGAGCAGTACAAGCTATAGCACATTCTCAGTGCAATCTATCTCATCGGAGTTAAGAAACTTCTGTTCGGCAGTGTACACTGGCGCTAGGAGAAACTCTCACAAACTTCTTCTAACGATTTATCTGCAATCGGATCCTGCTCCACTTTTATCTACCCACGCCGGCCATGGAGCCAGATTTTCGATCAGATTTAGAATACTTTGTATCAGTTGGCTCTGTGACTTATTGAAACTATCCTAATAGAGCAGTGTATGACAATATACTTGAATTAGTTGTATTAACGTCTTTTTGTCGGTCCTGGTGTGTGGATGAGATTAATGATAGATATTGAATATAACTCATACAAATTTTGATTCTTGGAAGGGTGACCCGGTATGATAGGGTTATACCGCGCGCAACGTAGATTCCCTAAAATTTTATTTCCAAATTCCAAATGTCTTCCAAATGTCTTTATTACCTACTGTAGATATTTACATATACTTAGCAGTCGTGATTTTTTTTGTCACTTCTCTACATTGGACCACTGTGGGAGAAGAAGGGCGTAGAAACTCCCACAGATAGATTTTTAGATCTCTTTTAAAAAATTGCTTATGCTTAACTAATACAAAATATATTATTTAGTCATTATCATAATTAATAAGCTGGAATAAATAATTACAAAATTATTAACAGCAAGGTCTGTGTTGAGCCAGATTAACCCCATACAGTCCTGTCATTTAAGTAATCTTGAACATTGTAATATCCCTTTTTCGACAAAGTCGCTTTAACATGCTTTTTAAATTGCTCAAATGGCAATTTCAAAATCTCCAGAGGTATCCTATTGTAGTAGAGAATGCATTGACCCTTGAAAGAATTGCTAACCTTCGCGAGTCTTAAACGGGGCGCACATAGTCTGTGATTATTTCTTAGGTAAACATTACAGCTATCGCTAAGTTTGGAAAATGTTGTAAGGTTCTTGCGTACATACATTATATTTTCGAAAATAAATTGACTAGCTACTGTTAGTATGTCAATTTCTTTAAAAAACTCTCTTAAGGAGTCTGTTCGTTTTAAATTATAAATTGCTCGAATAGCTCTTTTCTGTAAAATAAAAATAGTTTGAATATCCGCTGCTTTCCCCCACAACAAGATACCATAGGACATCACACTATGAAAGTAACTAAAATATACTAGCCTAGATGTAGCCACATCCGTGTTTTGTCTGATGTTCCTAACAGCGTAAGCCGCAGAACTTAATTTACCAGCCAATTTTTCTATTTGCCTGTAAACCCGCAAGTGAGGATATTCAGTGAAGATATTTATCACTTTTTATAATATTTTGAGACCTAGAAACATAAAAGGCCCCTTTTTGCACGTTTTCGTTATTGATTTTGAACAAAACATATGAATTTAAGTAACGTGAAACGGCACATGTGTTCAAACACCCATCAGCGCAAGCGCAAGCGCCTTCCTGAATGCCATCAGCGCAAGTGCCTTCCTGAATGCCATTTTGTCACTTCGACGTAAGGGACAAAGGCTATTAGCCAGTCTCACTTCCCTTTCTAAGCGAAAGAAAGAGAAAAGATTGTCGCATAGCTCTGTCCCTTACATATAAGTGTCACAATTGCATTCACGACTTCCGCTGATGGGTGTTTGGCGCTAAACTTGCAACTGTCAGTTTGAACCCGCGATTTTCGGCAATAAATAAGTATTTATATGTATTTACACACCTATCATAAACCCTCTTTACTGTGTCTAGAAACCGTACGTTACGACCATCATAATGTTAAACTACTTGGTAAAAACTCATTTCTTATCTGAATATTGATACATTACGACCATAATGTATAAATTTTCGACAAATTATGACATTGGAATTTCGAACACCGACGCCCGCCTGCGTGCCGCCCCTAGTTTGTCTGTGAAGTTGGTACTACTGATCAAGCTAAACAAGTGGACTATGCCGGTCGAACATGCGGTTCCTGAACACATCAAAGCAAAGAGAGCTTATGATATGTTTGTAGATAAACTAGAGAATGTAACTTTACATAATTAGGCATAATGTATCAGTCGCATAAACTTCTATAATTAAACAATAAGCTCGTGGTTTATTCGAAATTGTATACCTGAAAATAATATCAAAAATAGAATGAATTCGTGTTTTCTATTTAGTTTCTCAGGTCGGACTCAGGTCGAGCTACCCCACACTCTATGCGGGTCCGATGGTATAACCTCTTCGCCTCATGAAATAAGTCGTACACAGAGCCCAGGCGGGTACCGTACTCTGTACTGCTCTCTCACATTGCACAGCAAGCAGGTGCCTCGTTAACCTCATTATAGTAAGAGTACGTGACCTCCTACTCACTGCATTATTAACACACTAGCCCATATTCCCCCCCCCCCCCCCCGGCTTCCATCTCCAAAGGAGTTTATTGCAGCTCAAACGCTCAAAAGCCTGGTTGTGAGACTTTTCATTGAAGCCACAATATTCTTGTTCCCTTGGGGAAATAAGACAGTAATGCAGTATTTAAATCCAGCTATCTTCTTCTTGCTTAGCGAAAGTAACCCCTATTTTTGCCCGACTGCAGCGCAGCGGGAAGAGGAGGGTTATGTGTTTGACCTGTGTATGTGTGTAAGTATCTGTTCCTGTGTTCCCTCAACGGCTCAACCGATTTTGATAAATGATGCTTCATTAGATACGGCAAAAATGGCAGATTTAATGCGCTTTCATAAAACCTTTTTTCAAGTTCTCGAGTGGGGTATGAAAATTGTTAGTTATTTTTGTTTATCTTGCACAAACTCTGAATAATACAACTTAGTTTCTAAGCATTTACTGATGTTTTGGTACGAAATTATTGCGATTAGATTTACTTTGAAAATTGTACGGTGAAAGGCTAGACCCATTTGAAATTAAATTAAATTAAATTAAAATGCAAATGCAGAGGGCTTCGTGGTCTAATGGGGTTCACGCTTGCTTCTCACACAGGAGATTTAGGTTCGAATCCTGACCAAGTCCCAATGAGATAATGAATTTATCTAAAATACAGTATCGGATGTTCAGTGTTTTGGATGACACGTTAAGCTGTAGGTCCCGGCTACTATCGCTACGTGATAGTGGTCGTAAAACCCCACCACCAACCCGCACTGAGCCAGCGTGGTGGAGTATGGCTTAATCTTACTCGTATCCGGGTAAAGGCCTGTGCCCCTCGATGGAGACATTAACGGGCTACATATCTAAAATGTAGAGGGCAGGCGAGATGGCAGGCAGACCACCCGCTCTAACACATCGGACGCTCGGGACATCACCAAGACAGCCGGGAAACAGTGGACCAGGTAGGCCAATGGAACGTAATAATGTCTGGATGAAGAGGAAGCCTCTACTCAACAGTGAGTGCAGGAGAGGAGGAGGTTGGATAAATAGATAGATAGAAAATTGTAGTGTTATGCTACTTACATGTCATTTTCCAGGATTTTCAGCTGGATACTTGCTGAGCTGTACAGCTTGTTATTTGGTATCACCTTTATTTTCATAGGACCCTGTAACGTTTTAAACCATAAGAACACATTAACAAATCATTTTCGCTTTGTATTTTCACACTATCAGCACTTCTAAATCGATAGCGAAGGGGTTTACCTTTGGTGACCTTGTATTTGGCTTTTTCCGAAACTCTGCAATCTCGGGCTTCGTGCGCGCTGGTGCGCTACCTTTTTATATTCATTGTTACTTCATTTACTTCACGGTTTTCTTGTTGTTTTCTGTATTACGAGCCTGAAACCAAAATCTGACATATGTTGATGTCGTTTTTTATCCTGGTTGTTTTCTGTTAGGTTCTGGTTAGGTTGATATCGTTACACGACAAAATGCAGGCGGGACCAATTTAATTTAGAATAGTGGGTTCAGCTTTCATTTAAATTAAATTAAATTTAACACTGTATGTATGATGAGCTCAGTGGCGCTGTGGTTGTGGCTCTGCCTACCATGCGATAGCTCCTGGGTTCGATCCCCGGCTGGGGGTAAAAAAAACTTACAGTTCTTTGATGTTTATATTTGTGTCTGTGTGTTTATATCTCTACCACAATAAGATACCTCTGAGATTTTGAAATTGCCATTTGAGTAATTTAAAAAACATGTTAAGGCTACTTTATCGAAAAAGGGATATTACAATGTTCAAGATTACTTAAATGGCGGGACTGTATGGGGTTAATATAGCTCAGCACAGACCTTGCTGTTAATAATTTTGTACTTATTTATACCTGCTTATTAATTATAACAATTAATATTGTAATATTTTTATTAGTTTAGCCCAGGCAATTTTTGAGATATTTAAAATCAATCTGTGGGAGTTTCTACGCCCTACTTCTCCCACAGTGGTCCAATGTAGAGGAGAGGCAAAAATGACATGTGCTAAGTGCAGGTCTCGAGTGATAGTATTATGAAACTCGCCTCTGGCTCGTTTCATAACCCCACTCTCGAGTTTTAATGGCCTCCATTATGTATCAGTCACATAAACTACTATTATGTACCTATACTCATGTATCATAAATCCTCTTTGCTGCGTCCTTATAATTTATATACTTTATATACTACTTGGTAAAAACTCATTTCTTATCTGAATATTGATACATTATGACCATAAATATTATGACATTCAAATTTCGATTGCCGACGCCCGCCTGCGTGCCGCCCCTAGTTTGTTTGTACAGTTGGTACTACTAAACAAGCTTAACAAGTGCAGAGCAATGATCAATGCCACAATGTCGGCGGTTCCAAATCACATCAAAGAGAGCTTATGACATGTGTGTAGATAAACTAGTGTATGATAAACTGTACATAAATAGGCATTAAAACTCTCGAGGGATATTATTATGAAACTCGCCTTCGGCTCGTTTCATAAACACACTCTCGAGTTTAGATGCCCTCCATTATGTATCAGTCACATACACTAATTACTATTAATTACGTTATTTATGAATTTTGTACCACTTATCAAACTTGTGCAATTTTTAAGAAAAGTTTTTCAGACTTGTATCCCCCATTATGTGTTATCATATCACATAATGTCTGTCCCAACAAAATTTCATCATTGGACCGCGCGGCTGTGGGAACCCATTTGAAATAGGCCTTCTCGGAAACATCCTTATCTCCTTGCATCCTTGAGTTCTGATCTGAGGAGTTAAATATTCTCAGTCCCAAAACATGCAGCATAGTAAGTACATAAGTAAGTTTCGCCTCACGTTCCCAAGATAGCCAAATACAGGAAATGAAGAAACTTTTCATACCAACTCCCCGCAGGATTCTGTTTATCGTAATGGTTTATGGTTAGTATAACCTTTGAAGGCTTTTATGCCTCATATTGCCGCAAACGCCTTCGCACCTGGGGACTGGTTGCGTTCATATTGTTGGGACCAAACATTATGAGGCCAATTTTGGGGGAAGCGCGGTGTTACGGGATGTTTGCAGATATTTCCTTGGGTGCTGTGTAGGAAGCAGGAATAATTACGCGTCGAAAAAGTATGCGAATCGAACTGTCAGTGACTCTTATGTACATAAGGTTCATTTTATCTTTACTCGAACACTTTTTTACTCTGCTATTTATTCCTGCTTGAGCCCACTGGTCGCGTTACGTAACGTTACGTTAATTTTGAATAAAAATAAATAAAAACCGGCCAAGTGCTAGTCTAACTCGCGCACGCAAGATTCCGTACCACCGTACAATGGTAGGGAAGGTGTGGAGTGAATAGTTTGGATTTTACATAGCAAAATGTTGTTTACAAAGTAATTTGTGCAGCTACTTTTACACTCCATGTACGTAACCAGGTGCATTTAATAAGTTTGTATGTGTTATTGAAAGAATTGTCGTATGGGGGCCCCCTTAAATATTTATTTTATTCTGTTTTTTAGTATTTCTTGTTATAGTTGCAACATAAATACATCATTTGTGATAATTTCATCCGTCTAACTATTACGGTTCATGAGATACAGCCTGGTGGCAGACGGACGGACCGACAGCGGAGGCTCAGTAAAGGGTCCCTTTTGGCACCCTTTGGGTACGGAACCCTAAAAAAACCAGCCAGCGTATATTGTTTAGTACTTTGCAATGTAAGAGTATTTATCGATCACCGTTAATTTAAAGTCCGGGTTGACAGAAATACACTTCTCAAACACTGAAGCCGTATAATTGTAAACTCCGTTAGTTTATAATCTCACGAGATTTATCTCCCAAGATTGTAAACTGTCGTTAAATTATTGTCTGTACAGAAAACACTGGAAGCGCACTCAATCCCGCGTGCGTGATGAAACCCACATGATTCTAAAAGGCAACAAATATAATGATCACGAAAATATTTTTTTCCTACCCAAAATGGATAAATGAACACCAAAAGTTGCAAAAAATATAAGGGCAAAATACTGCGGTAGCTTAGGTGGAGGGTAAAGGGGGTGAGCGAAGCGAAGCCCCCTTTATCCTTCGTGTTAGGTTGAACATGTAAGAACAACAAAAAATACTTAAAACATAAATTTAAGTACACAAAACATAAAAAGAAGTTTGGTGATCATTTATCCAAACACAATTTGGTGGACATTTATCCATTCTGGCAGTCATTTCGAATTTGTTGGTAGTAAAATAGGAGCGTTTTTAGTAATCGTTTAAACACAAACCATTCTAAAACGACCGCGTATTAATTTTCGTTAGTTTACACACAGAAAAACGGCTTACTTGAAACTAGACAAATATGCTTAAGTCAATGCATATTTATTTTATTCAAGAAAATGGTAGTCTCATATATACTGAAACTAACATTGTCTTAAAAATAAATCCTAGATTCTCTTGAATAATTAATTTGATTTAAGAAACTACAATTTCGTATTGAAAAAATATTTTCTGTATCATAGATAATCTGATTTTGTTGATTGAAGAAAATCTATCGTTTTGAATGAAGACTTTTTTATTATTTAGCTTAATATTATTATTTTTTTTAATAAGAAATCTAAAGCTTTTATTTTAAAAATATGTTATTTTTATTTCTAGAATTTAGAATTCTTATTTCAAAAGCGTACTGTATATTAGGAAAACTACCAATTTCTCGCTTTAAGATCATATTAATCTTGATGGAAAACGATATATATTTTCATCAAGAATTTATATTTCTTTCGATTCAATATATTTTTTATTGATTTTTTTCTTTTTTTCTCTGAGACTACTGGAAATAACCGGGTAAAACTTTACCATGTGCTAGGTTAGCAGTATCGAACAACTTTCCCAAAGGATCGTAGGTCGAAAACGAGATAAAACTTTCATACATATCCTTGTACACAGGATATGGCAATACACAGAAAGGTTTTTTTTTTTTTATTTCGACCTATATTCCTTTTGGAAAGTTCTTACATAAGTTCGGATATAGTTGGCCTAGTACACAGTTAAAATTTTACCCGCTTATTTCCAATAACATAAACTGAAATCTATAATTAGTTGAACAAATCACAAACGTATTTCAGAGTATTCATTTATTGTCATCTTAATAACACGTTACACGATGTTTATAGTTATAGCTATGTTTATACTATGTATATAATCAATAGCTTAATCATATCAGTTACAAATCAGCCTTTCAAACTTATACAAAATCTTATCAGTTACAAATCAGCCTTTCAAACTTACTGTATGTAATCAGGAACAAATTATTAATCAATTTGGTAACAAATAGCATCCATAACAATTAACGTTACTGTAACCTAATTATATTAGGTTAGGAACAATAAACATCTTTGAAAGAAATGGCTCTAATGAAAAAATGGCATTCCGACGTTGTTTTGAGATAGTAAATAATGGATTCATTAAATGAAATTAATACCATCGATTGTCAGTAGAATGTAGTTCGATATAAAGAAAATTTATTTATGTTAGGACCTATAATTATAAAAATTATATCAGAAAATTTACTATCTCTGACTGTCGGAACACCAAACTCTTACAATCTCGTATCTTACAACGCCAGGTAATAAATCTTAAAAAATAAATCTTGGTTGGTATAATGCGATTTGTTTAATTTTTGCTGCAAGTTGTGCATTACTCGTCGGTTGTAAGTTACTCGAGTAATGTTCTATTTTTACCTAACCTAACTTAACATAATAGTCTAAACCAACATTGTGTACAATTGTTGGCTGATTGTCGTACAAATCTTTGTATTTAATCATTTTAGTCTGGCGTGTTTTTTCTACTTTATAAGCCTTGAAATGTGGGTTAAAAAATAAAGATCTCAGGTAGAAACAACCAAACATTACTTCGTTTACATCTGCCCTATAGTATATTTTGTCGATTTGGTAGTATTGAGGTTCACCTTCAGAGTCATCTGATTCACATGATATAACATCATTGACATTATATCTGATGCCATTGCATTCGTACCACTCTACACTAAATGTGACAATGGCTTCATCTTGGTTTGTTTCAATACCGACAAGTTTGCCATGATATACATTATCTATTAAACCCTTTTTAGTCGTTAACATATAATAACATATAATCGTACAAGGGACCATTTACCAACCTAAATCACCACTTCTGGTAATCGATAATATTAAATATAAATTTAACAGTATCGCGAAGGCTTTCGATACATTGTTCAAATCTTTTCATGCTTTTCATGCTGAGTATCCTAAAGCCTCAAGCCACTTACACCTTGTAGTACAAAGGTGTGTCTACAAGATTACAACAAAATATGACAATATTGTGCCGTCCATTGTTGACGTTTTAAACTTGTATATAGTGATGTAGTAGTTTGGGCCTAGTTTCCTGCACTATATTACCTACACTCATGCTCAAGCTCGACTAGCTTTTTGATTAACTTTTTAAGTACCTTACTTATTTTTGAGGATATACTCTGCCAAAATGGTATTATTATGCAAATACTGCCAATTTAATTTCGACGACATAAAAAAATACATATTTCACTTAGAAACTACCCATCACATCAATAATTACTTCGTCTGCCCATACGAAAAATGTAAGCGAACTTATAATACTAAATCCAGTTTCAAATATCATTTGAATGCAGGCAATGATTTACACGGCAGTAGTGTTGATAGTAGCAGTACTTCATCAGCAAGTAATTTTACACATAATACAGCCGATGGACGCCATGTTACGAGTATTGTTGACACAAGTCCTACAGAACCACTGGAACCAAGGGACCTTCCTGACCAATGCGATTTATCATCTCAGGAAAAAATTAAACAAAACTTGGTTTTATTTTTATGTAATCTTTATAACAACATTAGTTTGCCTCGATCTGTAGTCCAAACTATTTTCGAATCAGTTGAGAACTTGATAAATAGTTTAACATCTGAAATAGACAAAACGGCAAAGAACTCTGAACATGACCCAATCACAAAAATCGGTATTATTACAAACATACTTTCAGATATTAAAATTTCATTTGACAGTTTAAACACAGAATATAAACGTATGAAACATTTCACGACAGACGGTAATTACATACAACCTAAAACAGTTATTCTGGGAACTACTACAGATAGGATAACGGTTAATGAAAATATAGTAATGACGTTAAAGGAAAGAAAGCTGTATGTAATACCGGTTCACCTTTGGTACAGGGAAATGAATACTTAATTGAAATCATCCTATAAATTAAATACTTACCTGTGGACTGCGTGAGTGTAAATATGTTTTACGATAATTTCAGTCAGCTGGTTTCGTTTAGAACTGTCCAATGTTCCAAAGGTATTATAGTAATTAATTATGTGGTTCCCTCCAGCTGTTGTCTGTAATAGGGTCTTCAGATCAAAATCTGGGAATGCCCTGGTGATGATGACATCAATATTCCCAGTACCGACACACTGAGAACTATCTTGGTGGTTATCTTCAGTGGGAGGATCAGACAAGGCTTGGCTATTGTCAGCGCAAGGATCAGACAAGGATCCACCAGCATCACTGTTTGTTTCAGTGGGGGCCTGTAAGAGTGTTACATAGTTAATACTTTCTTTCTTACCTGCAATTGTGAATGTACGGGACATACTGTCGTTGGTCAGTCATACTCAAACATAGGTTAATGTATGAATAGAACACACTAAATTGACTTAATTTTGAATTAGAATAGATCAATGCATCTCATAGGTATCACTTATCATCCTAGGACTAATGAAATAAATCAGCAAATGATCTTCAACTAAACTTACTTTTACTTGATACAATAGGACCACAAAGTCCACAAACATATTATTTACTTACATAAGCTGTTATCAGCTGAGCCAGCTTAATTCTTGTGCCCAAATGTGGGCACAGTTCTTTTAAATGCTCTTCAGATAATGATTGGAAGAGGTCCAAAGTTATACCGTTGCCTGAAAAGTAAACATTATTTATTTATTTTGTACATAGTTACTGAAACACAGGGTCGCGGTATACCAAAGGGGGGCGGAACGCCCCCTCTCTATGCCCTCATTCTAGCTAGACAAGGGTAAAAAGGTATGGCTTTTTATTTAGGGTGGTCACAGGTCACAGAGGCCCGACCCCCAATCAGGATGGAGGATGCTCCGGTTCGGATGACTAGTCCAGCTACCGAATTGTGCTTGTATAACTATTCAAATATAGTGAGAAACCGTTTCGGATACAGGGAGCCTCAGAGTTTGCTGATCTGTATGCCCCATAGAGATTCACATACACAACACTAGCAGTAACCTATACTTATACACGTATACTGACTCCCAAATACCGAACATATATATAGAGCCCCATCGAGGACAGGAAGGACCCCTCGTGGAAGTTTTCCCACTCAGCCACTCATGCATGGAGGTGCAGACTACAGGCAAAGGTCCACATCATTTCCTGTCAAGGTCATGCTACGATATGGAGTAGTGGATGGATCCACGGAAGTGAGGTGGTAATAAACGATTGTTGGGGACGCTGTTCAAGTTAGTTGCATGGCGTGGTAGGTATATCACGCGAGGCGAGTCGTAAAGGAATAAAATGAAGGTAGGTATGTACTTACGTAGGAAGTTTTCTATGATTTCTGGAGGCACGCCGTGCCTAGACAGAAAATCCTCCATCTGTGCAATGCTTAATTGTGAACAGATTGTGAATGGAGAATTTCAACCACAATTTTAACACTTACTTTTGCACTAATAACGACGAACAAGTGGAACAAGCACCGTCCAAACACAAACAAACGAAATGGAATGGCGCCAATGCCGGCCTCCGACACAGAATAGAAACAAACATGTTGTGACAGGAATCAGTGTGGCCAGCCAAGAACATTTACTTGTACCAATAATATATAGTATTGATTTCATTTGTACTGCTTTGAAAGAAAATGATAATTACTTAGAACAAGGAAATAAGTAATCTAATACAGAAAGAGCTGATTAGTTAACTGAAGAACTAATAATTTTATGTTAAAATAACAAATAGTCAAATCAACAAAATCCGTTGTCTAAAGGAGCTTCAAGAAATTTTATTTTCAATCCAAGACTCAGACGTGTATTAATTTGAAATTTATTGTCTTATGCCAATTTTCTTTTAATTCTTAATTTGAAGAAAAAATTTATCTCGGTTTAATACAACATTTCATGGATATAAAAACATATTTCCTTGATTCTGAAATAATGTATTATTTTGTTTTGACTATTTATTGTATTGAGTCACAATTAATAATACTTGTTTTGAGTAAAATAATCTTAATTATACAAAATATTTTTAGAAAATGAATTTTCTTGATCTAAGATTTCTTTTTTATCTGTGTATAATCTATCGATGTCTAAACCTTTGTGAGCTGGTTTGAACTTGAACGAACTATCAGGGCGAAGTGGTGGGTCAGGGTAGGTGAAGGCTAAAAGGGGTGAGCGAAGCGAAGTTTATACTTCGTGTTAGGCTGACATGTAAGAGCAAAAGAAACATGAACTTTTGCGCCCAGTCGGTCTCGTTCACTAAGCAGTTTGTTGCAAGTTCACAATTTATTGATAGTTTACAATCTCAAGAGATTGATTATAAACTAACATTTTTCACTATCTAACGGAGACATACACAAACGAAGGAGTTTCTTGAGAAAAGGTAAATCTATGTGCGTAGTAACTATAAGCGACTTTTTCAATCCCTACTATCATCTTATACTCTCCTTTGATATATCTGTGTATAAAGATTTGATAATAACAGTTTCTATTGCTTTCAGTAATCGAGCCTTCTCAGCTGCCCATCAACAATACATATGTAGGTAGACTTGAAAAAAGTAACCTGCCTGTCTCGCCGATCCATCACGGTGCTGGGTGACTGAGGGGAGGTGGGGGGGCGGGTGAAGTGGCTTCAAGGGGCGTGCGTGATCCATCACAGCCCCTCCCTAGCTGGCACCTGGAAGTGTGATGAAACTTATACGGAACTAAAGTTGAGCCTGGAATGAATACGGAAAATAGGACGAAACTGCACTGAAATATCCACGAAACATCGACCTGAAGTAGTCGAGACTTCTGTAGCACGATATGGAAAACAATAATGAAATGAGTACATTTTTTTTTATAGTAAAACACATTTATTTCCAAAAAAACAATACAATTTTACGGTACATGATTTTGCCAAACCGTGAGGTTTGTTGGCTTTAATGTTTTAAGGTTAACATTGTATTACATTGTATTATATGTACAACACAGATACAATTACTATAAGTATCCTGGCAGTTAGGTACTACTATTGGTTGAAAAGGCAGGAAAGATAAAAAAAATGCAAGTATATTTTGTTTAGTTACTTAATTCAAAACGACAATGAGTCATACTTACACAGTTATAAGTTTATTACTTTTACAATCCAGGTAAATAAGTATAAGTATATAAGTCAGTATACTTCAATATTGTTTTGTGAAGGCATGTAATAAACCAGGCAGCTAAGAAACCGTATTCTGGTAGCTAAAAAAAACGGTCAAGTGCGAGTCGAACTCGCACACGAAGGCTTCCTTACCATTTGACAATGGTAGGGATGGAGTTAGTTTCGATTTTACTTAGAAAAATGTTATTTACAAAGTTATTGGTGCGGCTACTTTTACACTCCATGTACGTAAGCAGATGCATTCATAACTTTGTATGTGGTTTACAGGTAAATTAATTATTTTATTCTGTTTTTTAGTATTAGGTCCCTTACATATGAAATTGGCGTTTTGTATGGAGAAATTGAAGTTAACTCAATTTTCAGTACAAACATTTTTGTATTTTTTTTTAGGAATGACAGATCCTAATTTTATAAACTTTGTGTGTATGAATGAGACAACATTTAGCTAACAGAAAATTTTATATAATTTTTGAAAAGTGTCAGCTGTAAAAAAATATTACGAATATTATCATGAAAATGGATGACAAATGTCATCCATTTTCCTAAATAGGAGGAACTGATTTTGAAGATAATATTTTAGTTATCAAACTGAAAATTAAAAGAAAATTTAATAAGTAGATGTAAAATATTGAAATTAATTTTAAAACAATAAAAAAACTGGAAATAGCTATTGAATTACCCGCATTATGAACTCCTGAATCTGTAAGAAAAATTCGCCAATTTCATAGGTAAGCACCCAATATATGTTGTTATAGCGGCAACAGAAATACATCATCTGTGAAAATTTCAACGGTCTCACTATCACGGTTCATGAGATACAGCCTGGTGACAGACGGACGGACGGACGGACGGACGATGGAGTCTTTGTAATAGGGTCCCGTTTTACCCTTTGGGTACGGAACCCTAAAAATAGAAGTGGATACCAAAATTTTAGTTGCATTTTAACTCCGTTGCTGGAAACTTAACTATAGCCGGGTATCAAGTAAGTATGATGGCAACTCAATTTATATATTTATAGGAGAGTCCATTTGGAGAACATTTTATTAAAAAGAGACCGCCTATCAATTCCAAGTTAAAGTTCTTTGAAAATATTTAGGCAGAAAAGGTGAAATATACATTTAAAATTGGTGTCGTATATAAGAACCGGTTCTGTGACACCGCTCCGCTCCGCTTCGCTTCGGCTCCCAGTTGCGTTATATTATAACGATGTGATCTAACACACCTACCTTTGGTTCCATTTTAAATCAAATAGTAGCTAATTAGATGGAAACATAGTAAAAAAAAACATTTAAAATCACCTGGTTTACATTATTGCCAAGTCATTATTGTTAGTAGCCAACCTATACTTTAAAAATGTTTGTATATTTTATTGAGTGTTATCTTAATTTATTATATTACTAATAATTAATAAATAAATAAAACCAACTAATATTATAAATGAGAAAGTAGCGATGTATAGATGTTAGGATGTTTGTGTGGTTGTGCCTCAATCACGCTAAAACGGCTGAACAGATTCGAATGAAATTTAGCACAGAGATAGTTTATAAGCTAGATTAACATATAACCGACTGCACCAGAAGGAATGTGACGTTATCTCGGTAAATGGTAACTCCTTGGAACACGCAGATAAAGTTGCGGGCATCAGCTAGTTATATTATATGTCTAGTGAAAGTTGCTGTTTTTATACTTTAGCCGCCCGGAAATAATAGGCGAATATAGGCCTTTCGTGGAATGGGTAAAGATACTTCGATGCATAAATAAATCCCGCTATATATATAGGTACATTCTATAGATATTTTTTCGGAAATTTCAGGTTTATATCCCAATTCCGAATTCTTTCAGATGAGCATTTCTCTGCCCAGAGTGTCACATAACCTTAGCCGGATAATTTACTGCCTCTCCCACCGGATCATCCGGATAAAGCAACGCCATAAATCTTTCTCGAATCTATCTAGCGATACGAGAACGTCCACGATCGGTAAATAATATTTTTCATTGGATATTAAACACATTTACGACAAGCGTTTACGAGCGTAGCGAAGATAGTCACTAGTCGTTGTACACGAAGTTTCACTGATCCGGATATTACATTGCAATTTAATAAATAAAGGTACACTTTTATTAATACTTATTTAAAAAAAATCGATCTTACAATATTCTAAACTACAGATGAACACCAGTTGAATCGAATTCTATCTCTGACAGGTATGGAGACGGAAAGCCATGTCGAAATGACAATTGTCAAACCAGTTTGATCGAGTTCTCTGAAGGCGTCTATCATCCTTATAAATATAATTTTGATTGCGATCCGGATTGATGGCAGATATAGATAATGGTGCCATTTTGTCAAAAAGTCATTAAATTACAACTTTAGAATTCCAGGTAAACCCATAACTTCGGGACCACCATTAATATTCCTGATCCATTAATTCTGCTGTTCGGCCAATGACACCAAACAACAAATTAAGCAATCAATCATTCTGCGGCCTATATTCCGCAACTTCGAGATGCATCGGTAACTCGAAACAACTAACTGGACAAACTTGTCACCACAAGACATTTGGTTATCAATAACTGATGGGCCTGCAACTACAGGATATCTAATAGAAATTCATGAACTGAATACTGACAAAGATAATAAATAAATAAATATTAGGGGACAATCTTACACAAATCGAACTAGGCCCGAAGTAAGCTCAATAATGCTTGTATTATGGGAACTAGACGGCGATATATTTAATAGAAATAAATACTTATGTAAATACATAGAAAACATCCCAGACTAAGAAACAAATATTCATGCTCACACTCATTCATTCACACAAATTTTTGCCCTTACCGGGATTCGAAACCACCTCGATACGGCTTCGCTACGCACAGGTTTTGCTTCTTCTAGGAACTTTATTTCTAGGAAATTTAGCCACAATAACCTACTCTAGCTAAATTTGACTCAAAAATATATTGCTACTTGAACTCAGTCTTCACTTTTTTGAATAAATGGCAAAATTGAGTTTCATTTCGCGTAAGTCTTTGAATTTTGTTTTAAATCGTAATGAAATAAAACCGAGTCTCTGGCAATAAAAAAAACGCTGAAATACCACGAGACTGCAGACGAAGCTCTCCCTCAACCCTCTACGGGTTGCATACTTGACTAACATCATATCACTTTTATAGCAAACATTATGAGAACATAACCTTAAATGTCTAACAAAACCAATGGATGGAATGGATGTTACCAAAACAATCCGAAAGAATCGAAATTTAAAAAATAATGTCAAATTCATCCTTTGCTGCATACAATTCACAAATGTTTGATGAGTGTATCGATTCATTTGATTAATTGATGTTTTTAAGCAAAATTCCCTCACTAACAGGCTAACGGCCGGTTTCCTGGGCGCTGGTTAAGTTAACAAATTGGTTAAACTGATTTCAGCCAATCACGTGCCGCTATTTTGAATATTAGCGGCACGTGATTGGCTCAAATCAGTTTAACCAATTTGTTAACTAAATCAGCGCCCAGGAAACTGGCAGTAAGACTGGCACCCACAGAGCATTTGAGATATCTGTGCTGGCACCCGTCAAGTACCGTGTATCTTGTTCCTACCTACCTTAGTATTTCCCTTTCACGATCATCACAAATTAACATCGTTCAGCACGCCCCGAAACATCCCCCCTAGGATCTAATTGAACAAGCTCGCTTCAATAAAACGCTCTAGGGTGACAACACCGAGACACTCTGGCGACTCAGTGCCTAATCTAATAACGCAGCCGGCATTTGGTGATGTTGGCATTGTGCAAGCGTTTGGCAGCTCGGTCAGATGACCTGCTATCTGAGAAAATAGTTCTCAGATAGGGTTGGGTTTTATATAAGACGAGAAATTTGAAGTTTGGAGTACTTAGGTGGTTAAAGGGTGACTCCCTTTAACCACCTAAGTACTCCAAACTTAGCTATCGTTTTGGGTATTACACAAATCGGGTTGGAAAAATCGTTATCAAAAAAAAGTCTTGTATTTGATCAAAGTATTTTTTATTTATAAGAAATTAGTTAAATCAACAATATGGCAATGCGAAAGTAGATCGTTTTTTAGTATAATTGAACAATTTCGTAGATTTTTGTTTTTTGAGACCACCGAAGTGACCAATCCGTCCACCGAAAATAACAACAAAAACTGCTGAAATTACGAATACCTCAATAGATTACTATTACATATACAATTCTTATATTCAAGTTCAATAACTTGAATATAAGAATTGTATGAGTATGATCAAACACAGCGTTAACAAATCCACTTTAACTTACATACTTTAACTTAAATTATAAAAATTTAAAAATAGTGGTCCACAGAAAAGATAATGCTACGTCCACGGAAAAGAGAAAACTCAAAGAGAGTTATTTAATCGAAAATGTTTTCATCACTCTCATCGCTATTATTGAAAAGTTTTTGTATTTTACATTTCTTAGGTGGTGACAAGGATCTAGAGTCATCAGAATCAAAATTATCAAAGTAAAGCCTCTTTATTGGAGCAAGTGGTTGGCGGATATTTTTAATTGGTTCTGGTGTAGGTGGTGTTCTTGGTCCAGTGACAGTAGACGCATCGGGTGTAGCTATGCCTGGTGTAGAAGTAGAATCTGGGCTATGCACAGTTTGGCATGATATGGGTGATAGTGGTGGCGTACCTGGCAAAGATTGTGTTGTTGTTCTCGGTGTAGAAGTTGATGTGCTTGGCACGGTATGATTCGATACGGGTAATAGAGGTGGAGTATGACTTGGTAGCGAAACTGGCAAAGATTGAATTTCGGAGGAATTTGTGACGATTTTAACATTAATCTGTCCTATTTCGTAGTGGTGACACTTAGCGCCAGCAGCACAAATCGTGCAGCTCAACCTTCTGGCATGAAGCACGTTTGGTTCAATCGCGCTCCAAGATATTTGGTGAACCTGAAATGTCCCTTTGGACATGCGCGTCATCTATAGGAATTACTTGAATACCCCTACAATTGACTTTCAAGCAATCAATGAAACTATCCATATTGGTTATGTCTCTTCCGTGAGCAACAGCTTTGTCACAAGTGCGCTTTATACACCCACCAACACCGTCAGGAGCACCCTTACCGTGACCACTTTCACTGAAGTGCCAAATTATTCTTTCAGCATTTGATTCTTTGCTAATATAATTAACAAGTAGGTGAAACATGGTTTTGTTCCTATATTGAGTTGAAGGTCCATCGCTGAGTATATGGAGTTCCTTTAAACCTGGCGTGAGGATTTTTATTTCGTCTAAAACTGGTTTCAAATGGGCGCAAATAAGGACTGGATCATGTCTGAGGTTTTCCGATACCGTACATATAGATTTTGTTTTAACCGGGTTTAGTGGCGGCTCAGAAACGCTGTGGTAGTAAACGCACGTATGTAAAGAAAGTTGGGATTTTGATCCACCGAAATGGGCCGACTGGATTTCAGACTCATATTTGCAACCATAATTTTCTGAAAAGTCGATGTGGAGAAGATCAACTTCGGGGGACATATTTTCTTTTATAAACCTGATGACTCTGTATTGGTTGTTTATATTTGCCAAATGCTGCATAAATTTGGGTAAGTTTAATTGGAATTGTTTAACAAGCAAGAGCTTTGTGGTTTAACTGTTTCTTTGATCGTTTTCTAAAACTGCTTTTCTTTATTTTTTATCACCACAGTTACATTTTTTGTAATCCACCTTTGATAAACAATTGTGTCATTTCCAATATATTCATTTATGTTGACCATTCTTTCTGAACAAAGTGAACATTTACGTTCCAAGCATTCGACGTTGAGAATTTGGTTGCAGCAAAGAAATCTTGCAACTTCAGTGGCAGTAGAATACGGCAGTATCTTGGCTTGGTGTAAGGCCCGTACAACAAAATCATTGTTGGTATGCAGAGCACAAAGACATGTTTGTCTTGAAGCGGCTTTGGGGAAAATTACCCAAAAAGGTCGATATCGTCGAAAAGTCTCATACGAAACTTTGATCCCAGTCTTATTCATGAATATCTTGTGTAGATTAAGAAGACTGTCGTTTAAGAACCGTATTTGCTTTTTAACTCGCCGACGTGTGATTGTTTCTTTTTTGCCTGCTGTCAGCCTGCTGTTCTCGTCATCAACTAAAAACTCTCTTATTTTGTCCTTGGTCTTGGTTGTATCATCGTCAGTAAGATTTTTCTTCCTTTGGAGACGCAAAACTCGCATCCTGTATTTCGCCAATTTTTTCTCTAACTCAGTCAATCTTCTGGTCAAATAAGCACTCTTCATCTTCAATATCTGTCTGTTCTTGGCACTTACTGCTCTTCCTGCGGCAATTCTCGAATAAGATGAACCTGGGCTAGATGGTGGAGTATTAATCTCTAAAAATTCTTGTGTTCGTCTATTCGTTTTTTCTTTTTCTCGTTTGACCTGAGCCTTCTGTCGCCAAATCTTTCTTATCTGACGCTGTTCCCTGGTCGTGAAGTCTCTGATTGTCTTAATCAAACCATCTTCTTTCTTTTTTTTATATCTCTCTCTATCTTTTCTTCGTTTTTCTTCAAGAGCAGCCGCGTCCATCTTTGCACGAGCTCGGCGCATACTCATTTTCTTTTGCTCACGTCGCCGTTTCTTCTTTTCTTCTTCGCTTAGTTTTAGTCGAGCCCTACTTGAACGGGGCATTTTCACTGAAACAAAATAACGCCTCATGCATATTTTTCACCCAAAAAGCAAGTAAGAAACCCTTTAAATCTTAAATTTAAAAAATGCCCATAGGAAACTTTAATACAAAACGAAAACCGCTCCCACTCCGATTTTAACTTTTTAGTGTTCCAAGCTCCATTGCTATGATTATTATGTTAATAGGTACAAGTAGATCTGAGACTTGATAATATTAGAAATAGATTATAAAGCCACAGTCTTTTCGTTGGACATTAGTCTTTCGTGTGGACTTATGAGTCCACCGAAAATATGTCCACCGAAGGGACTTTCAAGAAAAAATTAAGCAGCATGTTTTTATTTTCTAAGGTTATACATTTTCGAGGTTATATTTGGAAAATACTCCTCAACATACATGCCGGAGATCTATAGATCATTGTAATATAATTTTACTTACCAAAATATGTTAGGAACCGAAAAGAAACACTGATGTCTAACCAATTCACAAAATTATAGTTTTTTCGTAAAAATAAATATATTTTTACGAAATAAATAATAATAATATAATAAAAAATAAATATATAATTTGACGACCCGAATGGCCGAGTCGGCAGTGACGTTGCCTACGAAACCAAGGGTCCCGGGTTCGAGTCCCGGTGGGGGCAAATATTGGTTTGATGAGAACTAATGTTTGTACCCTAGTCATGGTTGTTTATCTATCTAAGTATAATATTTATCTATATAAGTATGTGTATCGTTGTCTAGTACCCAAGATACAGGGAATCCTAGTTTGGGGCTAGATCAATGTGTGTAAATAGTGTCCAAGGTATTATTATTATTATTATTATTATTTGCACTCGTTGACCAGATCACTCCACAATGGCGAATGATAGCTGTTCATTGTTGCCAGTATTACATTTGTTCGAGCTATGGTAGTTTTAGTAGAATTTTATTTGTGTAGTATTTTAAGGTCCACCGAATGGATCCATTTTCATGTAACCGGTTGTTTATTTGCTCTGGTTACTAAAAAGTCTATAGAAAATATTATCAAATAATGCCAAAATTACTTTTCTATCGATCAAGAAATATGACGATGAGTGATATCTTTTGTTAGGGCATTCTAACATGAAGTTGGACCCTGCCAAACATAGAAACTTAAGATTCGAACAATCCACCGAAGGGATTTTTGGAGTTAAAAAATGCTATTAAGTAAAACAATAAGTATCTCTATTTGTGTCTTAGGTATATACTTAGTGGCAATTGTCAGTGTAAATTAGATGAAAAATAATATATGTTGCTATTTTCAGATATAATCAAAGTTATTTAGCTTGAACAAGCCTGTATGTATTACCCTTTTATATAATTTTCTGATTTAGCAAACATCATTTTAGCTCTTTATTTATAAGATATATTTACGCGATTTTTACAACTTAACCGCTCTCGGAGCGACAAATGTCAACTAAACAAGCTTCAAAGTTGGATATTGGTACATGATTTTGTTACAAATGACAACAAACGTTGTAATGGTGGAAAATGGCGTCGGCCATTTTGTATTTATGATGACTGACATGACTCATTCCGTTTCCTTTCCATCGTGTTTCGTGAATGTTCTCTTGCTCTTTCGTTTTATCCGATCCGATTACGACGACTTTGGCTTTGCTTTTGGACTCTGTGTGGTTGCTATAGGTCACATCCTGTTTAAAAATTTAAGATATGTTTGTTAGGTTCACACGTTGCTGTAACCCGGGAGCCGGAGCGAAGCGGAGCGGAACTAGGCAACCCTCTACTCCTGGATCCCCCCCTCCAACCCCTCTCCTTCTCCAACTCTCCCCAAACTCCAAAAAATGTAGACATTTTCTTCAATCTTTGGACCTTCTTTCTCAAAAAATATTCTGTGTGTCTTTTATAAAGCTTTAACCAACTATTTTATTGTACGGTTTGTACGTGAGATACGATTACATTTTGGATTCTCTCACCTTTGATTAGGCAAAGAGCTGTGACGTCTTCTGTCTGACAGCTCGCTCAGCTCGGAGCCAAACAAACTTGGGGCGACTTGTATATTACTATCTATAACACGATACAACATGACGACGTCTATTGACGAACCTCTCTAACATGCGAGAGGTCCTGGGTTCGATCCCCGGCTGAGGAAAAAAAATCGGTTTCTAGTTCCCACGACACAGCATATCCTAGTGAGGTGCCAGAAGCAATGTATGTGCCAGTTTAAATGTTTATTGATTATTTGTTATATGAAATACTGGATTGTGTCCAACCGGTTGACTATTGGACTGAGGTTAGCTGCTGGGTCACGTGGGACCGGTGGACCGAAACACACGAAGCGTCACTCATTTTCCCATACGACGTGGCAGAGGTACAGTTCCGCCGATGACGTATAGCCAGTTATTCAATAGGTACCTACTCCATTTGCGTGACCGGTGGGAAACAGTAATAATAATAATAATAATAATACCTTGGACACTGTTTACACACATTGATCTAGCCCCAAACTAGGATTCCCTGTATCTTGGGTACTAGACAAAGTGAAATTTATGTACACAGAAATTGGCTAAATATACTTAGGTACTTCTTGTTCGTAGACGCGGAATAATTTCGAGTGAAGTTGGGACCACAAAATGATTGCGTCATTGGCAGAAACGGAGACGAACAATATGCATTCTGTGCCCCGGAATAGTAACATCAACTTAGTTAGAAGAAGTTAGTTAGCTATACCTACTTGTTGTTCTCTAACTTTCCCGCCTCAGTAACGAGAACAAACGTTCATAGCCCATACAATAGATGTATAGGTACGTGCGATTATAACAACGTGTAATATATACGCGTAATATATATATATATATATATATATATATATATATATACTGAAGATGATATGGTATATCATCTTATATATATATATATATATATATATATATATAAGATGATATACCATATCATCTTCAGTAGGATTTTGGTTATTATGAAGCTAGCACAGTCTGGCTGAAGCCACGACTACAAGTACCTACAGTAGAGTTGAAAATCGAACGAAATGTTCCATTAAAATGTCGTAGCAGATAGTAACTTGTATAGGCGAACCATTAACAGCTTATGTAATAAAGTTTGCAGCAACCGCGGAAAGGGTGGACTATTGTATGGATACAACATATAACATGATAATGTTCGGTACACAAAACAAATACTTTAACTTTATTGCTTTAACAAAACCTGGTGGACTTTAGCAGATATTGTAAGCTTCCACTCAAACCATGAAATGGGTCCTGGCAGAATTACCAGCGTTGCAGATAATTCATTTGCAACATAATATGCTGAGCCAGGTCCTATTCACTGTGGAATATACACATGTATAGTTAACTAAATATAATTTTCAATCATTTCTGTGTGTATCTTATCAGTGAATAAACGGATTCTTATCTTATCTTATCTTATCTAGATACCTGACTTACCTTACCTTACCTCTACTTACGTTTTTAAGCTTGAGCTAGCGTGTAAGCCTGGTCTCGCCACTGCGTGATAGGTTAGCGATATTTCACATCGCCCTTTCCCTTATGTAGCGAGGATGGGGCAAAAACACATTACCAACATCACGATTGTATTGATTCGACGGTTTTTTACATTGGAACAACACGAACAGACAATTTACTATGTTTATTTATTAGTTGAGCGAATCGTTTATTGCCATACCTACAGGGTAACCCTGCAAGAAAAGTGGTAACTCACTAAGATACTGACCGGGATATTATATCAACAAGACAATGTTCTTGCTGTATGTAACAGAAAAATCGTGCAATCATCAGCAAAAGAGAACCGCAGTTTCTGTCCGGGAATTGCAGTAGTTAGTTATATTTTTACGAACGCAGTCAGGCAACAAAAGTTTACGACTAATAATAATAATAATAATCTTTATTTCAGGTTAACACAAACCAATTGGATATCTGTAAATACCTTACAATACATAATTTATTTTATCTACACACATATCATAAACCCTCTTTACTGCGTCTAAAAACTGCACGTTAAGACCAGCATAATGTAAAACTATTTGGTAAAAACTCATTTCTTATCTGAAAATTTGTACATTATGACCATAATGTAAAAAAAATGTCAAATTATGACATTCAAATTTCGAACGCCGAAGCCCGCCTGCGTGCCGCCCCTAGTTTGTCTATGAAGTTGGTACTACAGAAGTACTCGCCTTCGGCTCGTTTCATAAACCCACTCTCGAGTATTAAGGCCCTCCATTATGTAGCAGTCACATAAACTACTAATAAAAAACACACAAAATAATATCTAACTTAGCTAGGCCTCTTTGGCCAGGAATATCGTCTTGAGGTCCGCCGCACCCGAAGTTTGAAGGACAGGAACTCCTTTGGTCTTGTTGACCCTGTCTTGTCGAACTGCGTAGTCTGATTTATAGTTAAAAAAAAAACAAAATATAATCAATAACTGAAATACGCGTTTGTTACAGAAAAGTTCCCCCCCCCCCCTTTCCCTATAAAAATATACAAAAAAATCTAAAAACTGACTCGACAAAAAATATTAATATAATTAACCTGCTCACAAAATTCTCACGAATCAGTTGAGAAATGAGACCTGTAAGCGAAAGCAAATAGACGACGGAAGGACAAATGCATTTTTGGTCAATCTCGAAACTGGACGCTTCGCTCGCTCGGTCAATAACTGAAAATGCGTAATATTTGCCGTGGGTTCGAAATAGCGACTCTGCCGCGTTTTTACTCTATGACCTAAGCATATATTCTGCACCAAAAGGAGTGAAATGTTATCCGAGCGTAAGCTTGTTCAGATACATGCTTAGTAGAGATAATCTACAGGATTCCTATGATCTAAGTAAAACTTGCTACGGTAAACGCGAGATACTGGTGCCTAACTGGGTGACGTGCGAACGTGATACAATACAAACGAAGCTAAGACAATAAAGCTACTTTAGCACAGATACCGTAATACTATACTATTACGTACGTATAGGTACATATAGCAAGCAAAGGAAGCGAGCTTATCTTCCGCAGACAGATTCCCGTGCTGAAACGAGAATAGCTTCGGAGGATCTGACTGAGATGACGCTGGCGAATTGCATATTATTTTAGTTTAAGGAAGTTGTAAAAACTAAAATATATATTAGCAGACTATTGAAACTATTTAATTCGATGTCCATCATACGACGGAGCATCGCTGATAAAAGTCAAAACTATAACTAAATTTTATTTCAAAGGCATCATCATATCTCAATAAACCAAAGTTTTACGACTTTCAGGACTAGACGTCAAGCACTTTCCAACATTAATAAAAACCGGTAGTTTGTACCAGAGATTCATAGAGATCTTTAATGCCGCCATAAACCTAAATAAGTCTCATTTTATACCAGCTCTGATGTTACTTTCATAAAACTCGTTACTCGTAAACAACTTTCAATTATTTTGTCGCCCGCTCGCAAATAGTTTGCAAAAGTAGTAAAAACCGTTCGCTTGGTGGGTTTACATCGCGTCACTCGATTAGGGAGTGTTCATTAAATTAGTACGATTGCCGGCGCTCGTCGGGTTTACGTAGCAGATTGCAACGACTCACGGATGCAAAAATCTGCTCTCCACGGAGGCCTGAACGAAATTAATTAATTCAAAATAAACGCTGAAACTGCTATTGTAATATGATAAATAGTTAGCCAGACATTCTCCAATATACATCATTCATTCTATTTATTCATAGTAAGTACTTTTCATGCGTTCGTGAAATATTTAATTTATAGATTGAATATTATGTTCAGTTTATTTAATTCAAAAACGTTAAATTACAATAATGTTATGTGGCTGGATACCTACCTGTATACAGAAATACAACATATACCTACCAAAATCACCCTTGCTCAGTCCCTTTTCTCCTGCCGCTAATCGACTACGCCGATGTCTGTTGGGCGACCGCGAACGAAGATCTTCTGAACAAACTCGAACGACTTCAGAATCTTGGATTCGTTTTACCTTCGGGCTGCGCAAATTCGACCATGATTCTCAATTTCGCAAAGAGTTGGGGTGGCTTCTGATTCGTCGTCGCCGAGACTCTCATATTCTTTCTTATCTTTTCAATATATTGAAAAATCCGCGCTACCCCAGCTACCTTCGAGACCGCTATGAGTATCTCTTTTCAGGAGATCGGCAACGGAGATCTCACACGGTCTCACTCTTAGCCACTCCAAAGCATCTCCGCATGTGAAGCACTTCTTCAGGTTGCATGCGGTCCGACTGTAGAACGCACTTCCTTGTACGATAAGAAACATTCCCACTCTTTTCGCTTTCAAAAACCGTGTAAAAGAGCACTTCCTCTCTCTTTTGTGATAGTTGTAGTATGTATATTATTATTATATGTAAACTATGTGTACAGGTTTATGTTTGTATTGGTACTTATTTAGTAGTTTGGTTTATACGAGTATATTTTTTATTTACCGAATTTTATAAATATTTAATTTACTTATATGTATTTTATTATTGTTTAGATATTGTGCACTGTCTACCCTTTCTTGATAAAATTTCCTGTCATGCCTTGGTTTGCTGGAAGAAATCTCTTTTTAGAGATAAGCTTGCCTTTGCACATATGTTTTCTCTTAATATATCTTTTTAAATAACTGTGTTCAATAAAGAATTATGAAATATGAATATACCCGAATACGAGAACGATTGAGCCATTTTCCCTGGCTTAGTGCGAAACACAAAATATAGAAAACACATAATGATCCGATAGCCACGTTCAGGTGAGTTGCTATCTCATCGCCTGACACACCCGAAAAGCACACAAAAGATAAGAAGTGTACTATTCGAAGTGTTAGTCGATACACAAATTCGTAGATATTCCAAAGTGTAGGTTTACATTGTTGTGAATAAATCTAACTAAAGGATATTTTCAGGATTTATTACACTTTAAAAATAAACTGACAAATGATGTGATCCGATAAAGCAGTCTCCGTTCGAGCTGGCTGTGATCCAGATGTGTAAATTTATTGCTAACTCTATCTTTCGCTGGACCAGAACAGCTTCAACTTCATATATTGGAAACCCTGCGTTGCCTCCATATTATGGTACTGCTAAACACGAAGGAGAGAGAGATAAGCTCGCCTTTGCACATAAATTAGCTTGTTTTGTTTGCTTCCATTTTATTACCGTGCAATAAAGGATTTGAATATGCATATGAAAGGAAGGATATATTGCGATAACTTTTATGCAGAATGTCATTTAATTAGATGACCATATTTTGGCGATGATTGTACCCATCATTGTGGGCAATTTTCCAAATAAACATTGTCGCAAGGGAATATTTTTTGGGTTCACCATATGTAAGCAATTTAAGTTACCACGATTAATAAACTGAAATTAAGTGAAAAATTAATAAATACGTAAATTCTTACTATTTTAACTAGTAATGTCACTGTATTTACAACAAATTTGATTTATGGTTTGATTTCAGACCGCCAATCGGTGATATGATAGTATATTAAAATCCGTAAGTTACTTATGTTTCGGCGCGTTGACATTTGTAACAATTTAACCGATGCCAATGAGTAATGGTTGGTACGAGTATATTGACTTCTGGGCGAAACGTGAGAATTATGATTAGGCGCGCCGTCATAATCAGTGGTAAAGTGACGCCCCCCCCATAGTAAATTCACACATAGTAAATTGTAATCACGTTATCGGGTCAATGTACTGATAAAGGTTTTTTTTTTCATTAGCGACAATAGTTTCTTGGGGAAAGTTGTTAGTAATAATGGATACTATCATTCCTCAAAATATGAATAAAATCGTCAAAATCGCCAAAATGGGTATCCAAAGGCATAAAAAAATGCAGCAAAAATCAAAGAGAACTTCTATGGAATTATAGGAAAACCCCTACAGATGAAAATCGAAATAAATTGAAAACATATACAAGGACATTCAGAAAGATTATTAAGCTAACACAAAAAGCTCAGAATAACCATTTTATAAACAACTCTGACTGTAAATCTAAAGCAAGCTGGAAAATTATTAATGACGCTAAAAGTAATTTTCCAAGAGTCTATTTATGGAATTAATACGGAAACAATAACATTGACTGATCCTCAAGAAATCGCAAATGCATTTAATAACTTTTTTATAGAGCAGACTAGTAACTGTGACAACAACGTCAACCAGAGAGCCCCCTCTAATGAAAATAGTCTTTTAAGCTCCATGTTTATGCCGCCAACTGTACCTGCTGACATAGTTAAAATCATACGGTCCCTAAAAAATAAAAATAGTGTAGGTTATGACGAAATACACACAAAAGCTATAAAGAAAACCGCAGAAATCATAGCACCACATTTATGCTATCTCATAAACCTCTGTATTAGTAGTGGCCAGTACCCGGACAAACTTAAACCTGTTGTAGTGAAACCACTATTCAAGAAAGATGATAGATGTTCCATGAAGTACTATAGACCAATATCACTAGTGCCTATTTTCTCAAAAATATTTGAAAGAGTTATTTACAATGGATAAGAGTCCCACTTGAACAAAAATAATATATTGATTGATGAACAAAAGGGATTCAGAAAAAATAAATCAATTGACATGGCTATATATAATTTTCTTAATACAATTCTACCAAACATTGACACCAGAACACCGATCTGTGCTTTATACATGGACCTAACGAAAGCTTTTGACTACGTTAACCATACACTATTGCTGAGTAAATTAAACATGTATGGCGTAAGACGAAACGTGTTAAATCTCTTGAAATCCTACCTAAGTATTAGACCACAATGCACGGAAATAAGTAGAATATGTCCTAAAACAAAGACAGAGATAAAATATGTATCGCCCTACAGAGAAATATCGTGTGGTGTACCGCAGGGCAGTGTCCTAGGACCGCTATTATTTATTATTTATATAAATGATCTACCAAAGAATATTCCTAATCCAATGATTTTATTTGCTGATGACAGTACAGTATCCATTAAATGTAATAACAAAGATAAATATGAAATAGAATCAAATGACACTTTAAAAAAAATAATGACTTGGCTTGATAGCAATAAATTAATGGCAAATCTAGACAAAACTAAAATTATGCACTTCTTCCAACGCACCAACCCGACATCCAAATTCAATGTTCAATATGAGGGTAAGATCATCGAGGAAGTCACTGAAACAAAGTTTCTCGGCGTGCGAATTGATCACCAACTAACATGGAAAGCACAGACAGCCGAGCTCAGTAAAAAATACATAAAGCCGCATATCTCTTATTCAGACTATCAAAAATTGTCAACAGAGAAACTGTTTTAACTGCGTATCATGGTCTTGTAGCGTCTTTATTGCGATATGGCGTAATTTTTTGGGGTAACTCTACAGATAAAGATTCTGTATTCAAAGCTCAAAAACGCTGCGTTAGGGCGATGTGTGGGTTAAAAACTCAAGAAAGCTGTGAACCAGTTTTTAAAAACCTTAAAATACTTACCCTTCCGTCCATCTACATTTACGAAGTTGCCATTTTTGTGAAATCTAACCCAGATCTCTTTGTTAAAGTCTCATGCGGAAAACAAAAATCAGTGCGTGTGCAAAATGAGCACAAGCTGCGACTAAGGCATGCAAAAACCGCATTAATGCATAAAAACATATTATGTATGGCGCCAAAAATTTTCAATAAATTACCTAATGAGATAAAATGTATGAATTTGTTACAATTTAAGCATAAGTTATTTAATCTATTAGTCGTTAAATGTTATTATGACATTGAGGCATTTGTTAATGACAATAGTATATGAACATTTTTATTAATTAATTGCATGTAGATTAATTTACAATATGACATTTCTAAATTATTATTTTTTGACTTGCTGACTATTATCAATCTGAAATTAACTAGGTATTAAATTGTATGATGACATTTCTCTTTATGCTTAATTTAATTCAATTACTATTAATATTTGTATGCCCCTGGGTAGAACACTGCGAGCTCCAAAATCTTACCCGACATCTGTAAATGTATATTACCTGTGTTCACAAATAAATGATCTTTATCTTTATCTTTATCTTTATGGTCAGCTAATGAAATGTCACCCTTTATACCTAGATACACCGAAAACTATGTATAATATGATGAAAATTAGTTATGGGTCCGGTCACGGGGAATCTGTGCCACGAATAAATCTAACTAAAGGATATTTTCAGGATTTATTACACTTTAAAAATAAACTGACAAATGATGTGATCCGATAAAGCAGTCTCCGTTCGAGCTGGCTGTGATCCAGATGTGTAAATTTATTGCTAACTCTATCTTTCGCTGGACCAGAACAGCTTCAACTTCATATATTGGAAACCCTGCGTTGCCTCCATATTATGGTACTGCTAAACACGAAGGAGAGAGAGATAAGCTCGCCTTTGCACATAAATTAGCTTGTTTTGTTTGCTTCCATTTTATTACCGTGCAATAAAGGATTTGAATATGCATATGAAAGGAAGGATATATTGCGATAACTTTTATGCAGAATGTCATTTAATTAGATGACCATATTTTGGCGATGATTGTACCCATCATTGTGGGCAATTTTCCAAATAAACATTGTCGCAAGGGAATATTTTTTGGGTTCACCATATGTAAGCAATTTAAGTTACCACGATTAATAAACTGAAATTAAGTGAAAAATTAATAAATACGTAAATTCTTACTATTTTAACTAGTAATGTCATTGTATTTACAACAAATTTGATTTATGGTTTGATTTCAGACCGCCAATCGGTGATATGATAGTATATTAAAATCCGTAAGTTACTTATGTTTCGGCGCGTTGACATTTGTAACAATTTAACCGATGCCAATGAGTAATGGTTGGTACGAGTATATTGACTTCTGGGCGAAACGTGAGAATTATGATTAGGCGCGCCGTCATAATCAGTGGTAAAGTGACGCCCCCCCCATAGTAAATTCACACATAGTAAATTGTAATCACGTTATCGGGTCAATGTACTGATAAAGGTTTTTTTTTTCATTAGCGACAATAGTTTCTTGGGGAAAGTTGTTAGTAATAATGGATACTATCATTCCTCAAAATATGAATAAAATCGTCAAAATCGCCAAAATGGGTATCCAAAGGCATAAAAAAATGCAGCAAAAATCAAAGAGAACTTCTATGGAATTATAGGAAAACCCCTACAGATGAAAATCGAAATAAATTGAAAACATATACAAGGACATTCAGAAAGATTATTAAGCTAACACAAAAAGCTCAGAATAACCATTTTATAAACAACTCTGACTGTAAATCTAAAGCAAGCTGGAAAATTATTAATGACGCTAAAAGTAATTTTCCAAGAGTCTATTTATGGAATTAATACGGAAACAATAACATTGACTGATCCTCAAGAAATCGCAAATGCATTTAATAACTTTTTTATAGAGCAGACTAGTAACTGTGACAACAACGTCAACCAGAGAGCCCCCTCTAATGAAAATAGTCTTTTAAGCTCCATGTTTATGCCGCCAACTGTACCTGCTGACATAGTTAAAATCATACGGTCCCTAAAAAATAAAAATAGTGTAGGTTATGACGAAATACACACAAAAGCTATAAAGAAAACCGCAGAAATCATAGCACCACATTTATGCTATCTCATAAACCTCTGTATTAGTAGTGGCCAGTACCCGGACAAACTTAAACCTGTTGTAGTGAAACCACTATTCAAGAAAGATGATAGATGTTCCATGAAGTACTATAGACCAATATCACTAGTGCCTATTTTCTCAAAAATATTTGAAAGAGTTATTTACAATGGATAAGAGTCCCACTTGAACAAAAATAATATATTGATTGATGAACAAAAGGGATTCAGAAAAAATAAATCAATTGACATGGCTATATATAATTTTCTTAATACAATTCTACCAAACATTGACACCAGAACACCGATCTGTGCTTTATACATGGACCTAACGAAAGCTTTTGACTACGTTAACCATACACTATTGCTGAGTAAATTAAACATGTATGGCGTAAGACGAAACGTGTTAAATCTCTTGAAATCCTACCTAAGTATTAGACCACAATGCACGGAAATAAGTAGAATATGTCCTAAAACAAAGACAGAGATAAAATATGTATCGCCCTACAGAGAAATATCGTGTGGTGTACCGCAGGGCAGTGTCCTAGGACCGCTATTATTTATTATTTATATAAATGATCTACCAAAGAATATTCCTAATCCAATGATTTTATTTGCTGATGACAGTACAGTATCCATTAAATGTAATAACAAAGATAAATATGAAATAGAATCAAATGACACTTTAAAAAAAATAATGACTTGGCTTGATAGCAATAAATTAATGGCAAATCTAGACAAAACTAAAATTATGCATTTCTTCCAACGCACCAACCCGACATCCAAATTCAATGTTCAATATGAGGGTAAGATCATCGAGGAAGTCACTGAAACAAAGTTTCTCGGCGTGCGAATTGATCACCAACTAACATGGAAAGCACAGACAGCCGAGCTCAGTAAAAAATACATAAAGCCGCATATCTCTTATTCAGACTATCAAAAATTGTCAACAGAGAAACTGTTTTAACTGCGTATCATGGTCTTGTAGCGTCTTTATTGCGATATGGCGTAATTTTTTGGGGTAACTCTACAGATAAAGATTCTGTATTCAAAGCTCAAAAACGCTGCGTTAGGGCGATGTGTGGGTTAAAAACTCAAGAAAGCTGTGAACCAGTTTTTAAAAACCTTAAAATACTTACCCTTCCGTCCATCTACATTTACGAAGTTGCCATTTTTGTGAAATCTAACCCAGATCTCTTTGTTAAAGTCTCATGCGGAAAACAAAAATCAGTGCGTGTGCAAAATGAGCACAAGCTGCGACTAAGGCATGCAAAAACCGCATTAATGCATAAAAACATATTATGTATGGCGCCAAAAATTTTCAATAAATTACCTAATGAGATAAAATGTATGAATTTGTTACAATTTAAGCATAAGTTATTTAATCTATTAGTCGTTAAATGTTATTATGACATTGAGGCATTTGTTAATGACAATAGTATATGAACATTTTTATTAATTAATTGCATGTAGATTAATTTACAATATGACATTTCTAAATTATTATTTTTTGACTTGCTGACTATTATCAATCTGAAATTAACTAGGTATTAAATTGTATGATGACATTTCTCTTTATGCTTAATTTAATTCAATTACTATTAATATTTGTATGCCCCTGGGTAGAACACTGCGAGCTCCAAAATCTTACCCGACATCTGTAAATGTATATTACCTGTGTTCACAAATAAATGATCTTTATCTTTATCTTTATCTTTATGGTCAGCTAATGAAATGTCACCCTTTATACCTAGATACACCGAAAACTATGTATAATATGATGAAAATTAGTTATGGGTCCGGTCACGGGGAATCTGTGCCACGGACGCCTCGTATACGTAGACGACCGGTTTTGCCCAGCGGGTAGTGACCCTGCCTACGACGCTGACGGTCCTGGGTTCGAATCCCGGTAAGGACAAATATTTGTGTGATGAGCATGAATATTTGTTTCTTAGTCTTGGATATTTTCTATGTATTTACGTAACTATTTATTAAATAATGAATATGTCGTCGTTTAGTATAGCCATAACGCAAGCCTTGTTGAGCTTACTATGGGCCTAGTTCGATGTGTGTAAGATTGTCCTCTAATATTATAGGAAAAGTACTTGTATTGTTGTAAGTACGTGATTCTATGTACATTATGTTATGAAGAATATGTGGCAGGTAGGTACAGATGTAGTGAATAATCCTTTCCTTTCGTATTTTCTCGGAAATGTTCGTTTATGTCTTACTACTTCACCGCACTCAGTACCCATCGAGACAACGTAGGGAACGGTCGCATTGCAAGAGGAAGTATCTATATAGAGTAGTAAATACCACAGAAATATTTTGTTGATATTTATGTTAGATTTTGTGATAAACTTCATGGACTCGTGTATTAATGCAGGCCACCTATATATATTTTTTTTGACTTTACATTTCACTCTTGTCTGTCATTTTTGTAAATAATAAACATTGATTTTATTCGATCCACATTAATAATTTATAACAGACATGCCGAAAGCACTAAGAAAAGGGAAACGTTTAGATCGGCAAGCCTGCGAAGTTATTTTCAATATTTATTTATATTTCTTAACTGAAAATGATAAATTCAAACATACCAACTATACTGCTTACTTTTGTAAAGTCCAAAAACGAGTTTCGCAGGCCAGTGGAATTTCTCAACGAACAGTAAATAAAATATTGCAAAAAGAATACATAAATCAATCCACCTCCAATAGTCCGAAGTCGGCAAAGTTGGGTAGACCAAATAAATTATTTTGTCTAGGTCTTGACGATTTTGACTACAACGTTATAAGCCGATTAGTGTATAATTTCCATTTGATATACAAACAAGTACATACAATTAAAGCCCTGAAGTCCAAGTTATCCGAAGCCATAAATTTTAAGGGATGTGACTTTACGACGATGATACACCAGAAAATAGTTCTGACTGTGATATGGAAGTTGGAAGTATTGTTTCGCATCACACTGTCCACCCCGCTCCTCCTCCTCTTATCCCGCTGTCATAATCAAAGTCGTTCATCCAATCAGAAAATCATATTTATTTATATTAATTTCTATGCTGGTTTGTTTTGTTTTATGTTGAGGTGTCTTTTTTGTTATGTCATAGTATTTTTAATTAATTACAAAAATTTATTGTTATAAGAAAGGTCTGCAAAATCCTACTGTAGTTTTGACTTATAGTTAGACTTTTGGGGTTCCAATCCTTATAGAATCATTAGATCATCCCAACCGGAATTTGGTTTTTATCAGTGCGTTTTATTGAAATAAAACGTCCTCAGTAACTAGTTATATTTTTGTTTACCTAACGAATTCTTTATATGATAGAATCGTGGTGGTTTTAACATCTCAGTGTAATATACTTCAAACGGGCAATTTGACATTTGACATTGATAAATAAAGTATGCGATTTATTTGATACCTACACGTAATTTAATAATACAGTAATTCATAGACACATCGGCACCATTCGGGTGTTATCGTTGTTCCGAGTTTTGCCGATAGGAAAGGATTATTCACTACATCTGTAACTCCTTTCCAAACTGTCTGTGAGATCATCCCATCACTCAGCTTTCATATTTCATTCCCAAAGATCATAAAAACGAACTCCAATTTGATAAGTGGTGACTTGCTTACATAATACTCTATTCTTTTCGCGTTTATAAATAAAACATTGCATTACTCACTATTTATTTGTGTACACGAGGAGATGGCCAGCGGTCGTGTAAAAAGGAAATATCAAAATATGGACGACAGAGAGCATAAAACCTTCGTTGCTGCTGAATGTTTGTTTGAAGATACAAAATATATGGCAGTCGTAAATAAGGAAATGATAAAGAGATAGCAATTCTCGTTCTCCCATTCAAGCGATCATAAAAGTTCCCTCGTTGAAGACTCATCCATATATTATGGATACGTGATTTGCAGCCTGATAAGATAACGTAGTTTTATATGTTTAAATGTAAATATCTCCCGAATGAAGGCGGCGATATATAAATTAGTCTAGGCCTCTGGCGTGCAAAGCGAAAAGTAATTGTACCGAGAACCTAGCTAGGTCAACAAACATCGCCCAACCATAACCATAACCAGTAGATTGAAGTATAATATTGGATTTCAGCTCGGATGACTTTTAAATATACACACAAAAGGGTTAATTTTCAGGGGAATGTCAGGAAAATGTTATGCCTTTCACAGGTTTTTATGCCCGAACGGTATAAAATCCTGATGATGCAAAAGGCGAAATCACCGATCCGGATACCCGGGCCTATTTGTGTCGACTCCACTCCCATACGGTGACACGCATCATCCCCTTTACCCGGGTACATTTGACCGCAAACAAAGATAAATAGCAAGAAGCTATCTTTACAGGAATTACAATAAACTATGTTTTTTAAAAGGGAAACATTAAACTGCACATCAAAAATACTGATTTGCACAGCAACTATCAGGGCAAAATGCCGCGATAGCTTAGGTGAAGAGTAACGGGGGGAGCGAAGCGTTATTTAGGTTGAACATGTAAGAACAACAAAAAATACTTAAAACATAAACTTAACTTAAGTACACATAAAATATTTAAAACATAAAAAGTGTTTTTGTTGATCCTTTTTTGGTGTGCAAATCAGCATTTTTGATGTGCGATTAAATACTAGCCTTTTTAAAAGCCAGAAGCAAGTTAGTGCCTTTATAGGCACTAACATTGCTTCTGGCCCCACACTAGGATACCCTGTGTTAGGGTGGTCCTTAAGTGGCCGAAAAACATTTTTTTTTATTAATTTAGGGGACACCCTTTTATTATGTTCTATAACAAAAAATATTAACACTGTATTTTTTTCGGATTTTTTATTCAACTTTTAGGGGTCGCTACCGCTCAAGGAAAATCCTGATTAAAAACAAATAAAATACACTTAAGCATTTTTTTATTAATACCAAAATCAATCATGACATTGTTAAAAAAGTTATAAAATGACGTCAAGTTACTTAAACAACATTAAAATTAGTAATTAAGTTGACAATAAAGTAGATTTCTTCGTATTTGGAAACTTCTTTCGATAGTCTTTAACCAATAACAACAGGTATTGTTTCTGTTCTTCATTGTTGGTGTGTAATTTATTATATTCCTCCATAAGCGCCACACCTCGCTCTGCGGTGTCGTTCACAACACGCATGTTCTGAACTATTGCCTTATTTCTGGTATAACCATCATCGTTATTCCATGTTTCCACGTCATTCTTCAAAAAATCGGGCGACATTCCAGTTATGCGAAAAAATCTGTATGTGTTACTTGATACGAAATCTTCAAGATTTTTGTTGAGAACCAAATCACTTTCTAAGGTTATTCGCTTAGGGCAGTACTCTAAACCTTCATTGTTCAATGCTTTTACCATATTCTTTTTGGTTTGTATGTCTATTCTGTCGTCGTAAAAAGCGAATCCTATAAGTTCTTCCGATAAATACCATAACTGGCCCATAATTTTTTTCAATGCAGCTTTTGATATTTTCTCATTGATCCCCTCATATAGTTTGAGATCTTTTAAAAGCTGCAGATCATTGCTAGGTACAGATGCCGCAGAAGGTGCCGTGTACCAATACTTTGCATATATTCTTACGATGAATAAGCAAATATCTTTTATACCTTTAAGCTCTTTCTTGGACATTCTGAATTGATCTCTAAATAAGAAAATTTTTAATGAATAAATTGCTTTCGCCATCCATCGAGCTCTGTGTAAACCTGCAGGTGCTCTGAAGGTCATTGGTTTTTCAAACGTACCTCCCAGGAATATCACAATCAGCTGCAATAGTTCTTTATAATCATCCCTCGGCTGATATAACGTTAACTGTTCTTTGGCGAATGAAATGATGTCATAGGATATGGTTTCACAATCTTTCAACAAAGAAGTGTCGGTAGATACAGATTTGAATTGCTCTTGATTAATATTAGTCCAATTGTTCTTGAATCGCTTAAATATAAGAATATCAGGCCCACTGGACGGGCCCAAACCCAGAAGAACCACGGCTTCTAGCATTGTTATGTTATATATAAATGTTATATAAACTTAAACTAAAGATAGATACATCATTTGTTTATGAAAATAGGTGTTGGTAATAAGCAAAAATAACATCAGAGTCGATACTCCCCAAGGTAGGGTTTCCCCTGTGTTTTGGGATAAGTAGCGAGGCTCTTCCCCTAATGATATGAACGAAGAAAAATTAGCAGACCAAATCAAGTACTTTTACAGTTTCAATGTGATGCAGCTATCTAAAACTTAAAGAAGGTAATTTAAAGTTTAAAATTCGTCATTTAGTGCCTTAAATAGTTAGTATTTGGGTGTGTGTGAGTATTTGTGAGTGTAAATATGGGTGTGTGAGATGAGAAAGTGTAGTGGATGTATGTGAAGTGAGGTGTGTTATGAATGTTTGTGTATTATTACCATCATTTCTAAAAAATACGTAAGTATGTGCACCTAAAATATAATTATCAAATATGTATTTATCAAGTATTGATTGTACCATTTTATTTATTTTGTTATCCTTATTATTGTGAAATGGCGATGAAATTTTCTGTGTCGTCATAATTCATCGATCTTAAACACTTATAAATAAGCTTTTTGCATTCAAAATTTGGTTTAGGATATATATACACAATATTGCAGGTTTTATTGTATAGATAGGGCCCTAGAAATTTAAAAAATCTCTGCATAAATCTTGTCTTTGTTGAGGTAGTTATAAAAACTTTATCTTTTCGTCTTTTAGAACTAGGTGTATACTCAAGAGTTTGGTGTTGTTTTAGCAGAATATTCTGAATAAAAAGTTGTCTAACAGTCAAAACGTCACAGAAATGATAAAGTTCTTCGGTCGGAAAGATCCTGGGTTTAAAGGTGCAGACCTTTAAAACAGCACGTTGAGCACGCTCCAGTGACAAAAGAGTTCCCTTATTTGCACCTCCCCAACATGTTATGCAATAACTCAAAAGAGATTCGCATAGAGCGAAATAAATATTTTTTAGTAGTGATGCATTGGTAACGTGTCTCAAATTTTTAAATATATATATTAGTTTACGGACTTTGCCACTTAGAGTTTGTATATGTTTTTTAAAATTTAAGTTCCGATCCAATGTTATGCCTAAATATTTGATTGTAGGGGTTCTTTCTAAGGTTTTACATGAGCAGTTAGTTTCATCTTTACATATATGTGAGGTCAAATTAAAACCAGCAGAAGGTTGGGTCGTGTTGTTTATAGAGAAGGTCAAATATTTAGTTTTATCGGCGTTTAAGGTTAAAATATTATGCTGCAGCCATTTCGATATTATATTAAAACCGTTTTGTGCGTTTTCAAAAACTTGTGTCCAATTTCTTCCTTTGAAAAGCAGAACGGTATCGTCAGCATAAGTTACTATGTTGCCATCGGGAAGTTTAAGGCTGCAAAGTTCATTAATATATATCAAGAATAGAGTCGGTCCAAGAATGCTGCCTTGAGGTACCCCCCACTCTACTGGCTGGGTAGTGCTCATATATTCACCTATTTTTACGCTTTGCTTTCTATCAGATAGGTAGCTTTTGAAAAGATTGAGTTGGTTACCCCTTACACCAAGAGAATCAAGCTTAGATACAAGTAGTGGGATCGAAACGGTATGGAACGCCTTGGCCAGATCAAGAAAAATCCCCAAACATCTCTCTCCTCCATCCAAGGCCTCAGTTATGAAGTCAGTGAGTGCATGAACAGCATCGGAGGTAGATTTTTTGGAACGAAAACCAAACTGTCTCTCTGACAAGATGTTGTTGCTTTCTAAAAAGTTCATTAATCGGTTGTTTATTATACGTTCCAAGATTTTAGATATGGATGGGAGGATCGAGATAGGTCTATAGCAGTCGGCACGGTCCCGATCACCACCCTTGTGAATAGGAATCACTACTGACCTCTTCAAAGCATCAGGGAAAATACCAGTATCCAAACAGAGATTAAATATGTAGGACAGATAAGGTACTATGATTTTGTTATTTTGCTTTAAGATTTTGTTCGGGATATTGTCCCAACCTACTGAGCATTTATCTTTAAGCTGCATGACAAGTCAATTTACTTCATCAGTGTCCGTACTAATTAGGATGAGCGAGTCTGATCTACTGACTGGCATGACGCTCTCCTGAATTGTTTCCTGATTTTCTATATTTTCTGCTAACTTTTTACCGACATTGACAAAGTATTCATTAACAAATTCTATCGAGTCTTTAGCCGATTTTTCTATTTTTAATAATTCATTTGGTTGATTTTTTGTTTTAGTAGTAGATGTTATTGTTTTTATGGCTTTCCAAATTTCCTTGCTGTTTAATCCGGCTTTATTAAATAAAGACTTTTCGTAATTTCTCTTACTTTCTTTAATAGGTTGTTGCAGAAATTTCTGTACCCGTGGTAGGTTACTTTTAAGGTCTCATTCTCTGGGTTTGACATAAACTTTTTATGTAAATTGTCCCTATTTCGTAGACATTTTAGCAGACCAGGCGTTAGCCATGCTTTGATGATCCGTTTATTTGAAGGTACCTTATGGGTTGTCTTGTTTTTATCCAGTACGGTCTGTATCGATCCAATAAATTCATCTAGAGCTGTGTTGGGATCATTTATTTGGTATATGTATGCAAAATTTATATTAATTAGATCATCTGCAAATCCCTGGAAATTTATTCTACTATAGGTATTAGGTGGGACTACGATCTTCTTCTGTTCGAGATCCAGGCAAAAAAGGACAGCTTTGTGATCTGTAACTGTAGAGTGAAGAACAATTGTAAGGAATTCCTTCTTAGTTTTAACTAGAACATGATCCAAGCATGTGCGACTAGCGTCTCTCGTAACAAAGGTATGGCCAATAAGTAGACCGTAAGAGGCTAAAATATTTAGGTATGGTTCAGCATCTGGATAGTTATTCTCTGGATTAATATCGATATTGATGTCACCCGCTACAATGATATTTTTAAAGGCAGAGATCTCCTGAATTGACTCGCTCAGGGATGCTAAGAAGTTATCGAGCTTTTTATATGAAGGTGAGCGATATATAGCGACTATGGCAGTGTCATCACCATACTTGATCAGCAAACTATTTCCCTCTTTAAATAACGGTTCTTGTATTTTAATATTCGGGTTGTCTTTGAAGTAGATGACAACCCCATCATTCTGATTGTTGAACGTTTTATTGGCATATGAATTATAGCCCACTAGTGTAGGGATGATAGGTGCACATGATAGCCAACACTCGGTTAGAATAATAATGTCACATTCAAACTTTAGATCATTGAGAAGAGCAATGAATCCAGGCATATTACAGCCAATACTCCGTATATTTTGTGTTATTATACGAAGCTGATTTGCAGAGGCAGGGCAATGTTTATGGCAGTTTAGAGTATCTGTAAGTACAGCGTGACAAGTAAGAAAATCATCAAGATCATTATTTATGTCATTTATAGAATCAAATTTTGATAGAAATAAATAAATTATCAATTCCAATACGATACTGAAAGATAGAGCTTTCGCAAAACCGACAAAAGAAAGTCCCTATAATATGATTTAAGCCGTATTTAATTATGCTTTGTGAAATTGGGTACCCGCGCAATTGTTTTACTAGTTCAGATTTTGATAACGAACATATATGTATATCTGGTGTGAGTGTTGGAATAATATTGAGTTTTATGTGTGTTTTTGATGTGTATGTGTGTGTAGAATTGTTGAATGTGGTTATAATGTAACGTGTGTTAAAGACAGAAGTTATTTTGAAAGAAATTAAGAGAGATACAATACAACTGATGACCATAGATATGCTTATGAGTCTACCTAAGACTTTCTTTATAGTTGGAACAGAGTTATAATAGAGTCATTTTGTAGATTTAAGCTTTTCAATGTCACTTTCACACGTAACGCGCACATACGGCAGATTTTCTGCTTTACGAAGATAAATTAATCCACGCGATGACCAGCAATACATATAGTTGAACTCCTTAGCAAATTCACGAGCCTTGTAAAATATTTGCTGTGTCTTGTGTGTTAGTGTTTCCGAAATAAATACGCCCTTTTTAGGTCCTACGACATTTAGATGAAGGGTGTTCAGTTTGTCATCGTTAGATTTATTCTTATTAAAATCTTTTACGGCCCGCAGCACGCTATCTTTCTTTATAATGCTACAGAAATCGACCACTATGGGTCTCGTAGCGTCTTTTCTAGCGCTAGTTCTGTAGATATCCTTTACTTCCGAATCTTCAAGTTTGATGCTCAAAGTAGATGACAGAGTCTTCAGCACATTACAGAGATCACTTTTTGATTCCGGTTTATGGTCTTCGACCGGTTTGCAAGGTATATTGCGGATCTCAAGGCAGGATGATCGGGATTTTCGCTCAAAAAAACTCCAGCTTCTCTTCTAGGGCCAGTATAGTTTTCTTATCTAGGCGTTTTTCCTGTTCTAAGTCCTCAATACGCTTAAGCATTTCGTCATACTTTTCCGACATGTAGTCAATGCTTTTAGTTATCTCGATTATTTTGATCTCTAATGACCGTCATGGATTCTTGGAGAGCGTTTAAGCGAGATTCTACACTCAGTGTGAGTGACGAGAACATGCCGCGCATCGTATTCATAAATGCTCGAAAGTCTTGTGTGTCATCTGAACCGTCATGCTTTCGTTTTCCCGCGCGAATGCATTCACCCTCGTTCAGATTAGGCGTTGAGCCATACTGCTGCATTGAACTGCCCAGACGAGCTGCACCACTCAATAAAGGAAGCGGTATCGTGGAGTGTGCATGCAGAGTCGAAGATGCGGCGGGGACGATGTTTGCGCTGGCTAGGGATGCGTCACACAGCGGGGGTGCCATCTTTAGTTAACACCGCTTCCATGTTTGCGGAGCTCTGTAACTTGGGCGTGGGGGGAGGGGAGCGTTGTACCTTAGTCATAGTGGTGAGGTGTCACGTAGTCCGCCAAATGTACCAGGATAGTAGAGTCGCGAGGAGCTAAGCAAGAACTTAGACGGCAAGTGTTCCGTGATTGGTCAGGAGGCGACGCTATTCTCTTTCCAAGGTAACTACCCACCGTCAGCAGTAGCGGGTGTGTCAGGGCGGGACGGCCAGTGTTCCGTGATTGGTTGAGGCAGGGCTATACTCTTGCGCAGGGTTACCACCCACCGTTAGCTGTAGTGGGTGTATCAGGGCGGGGTAGGTATGCGGGCGTGGTCAGGGTCTGGGTGAGAGGACTGGGTGACTCACTCGTGGCCGAGGACAGCTTCCGTCTGTAGGCTCCCGGCTGTTTATGCACTCCTAATATTATGCGCGGATTAAATTGAATTTAAAACTTTTAAATGGTTAAAAATAATTTGATAAGGGTTTGGCACGTCTACTCAAGTCGAGGTCCGAGGGGGGAGGATCATTATTTCTAAAATATGATGACGGCAAGCCAGCCAGAGTAAATCCTTTTCTAATTTTTGTTCTAAAAGGATGCATGCTCCATTTCTTTGCCCAGTGTTTGATGCGGTGGTATCAAAACTCATACACTTTACTTTTTCGCGTAAGTCCCATGAAATTATTGTTTCAAAAACAGCTGTTGCAATAGCGTCACCTGTTCCGCGGCTATGCTTCGGGACGCCTAGAAGCTGGTCGACACTAAAATTGGTAATCGGTCTACAATCTCATGCCCAGTGATATCTTCACACATTTTGCCATCCCAGTGAGCGGTGTGGGGTACTTCTGGCTTAAATTCTGATTTTAAACATTGCGCTATTTTCTCTCTATGTTGTATTCGTTGACGACGAATGGAAGACTTGTTTATGTTGTACTTTACAGGATCGCATTTAGCACTTTGCAGTGCGAATGTAAGGACGACAGCAGCTTTTCTATCGCTTAATTTGGCTACATTGAGGCTTACAGCTAAACGGTCATCTATTAGATTTTTCCTGCCTCGGTTTGCTGGTGGTGCTCCCGAAGTAGAGGGACCTGGCTGTTGTGAAACGACACAAGTCTCATCCTCGCTGCTGCCTATTAAAGACGGTGATGTGGATGAGGATGCTAGAAGACATTTTTCCGTTAATCTTTTTAGTCCTGCCTCTTCTCGCTGTCTAAAGTTTTGTAGTCGCTCTGCTCTGCCTTGTTTTTCAAGCACCTTCTTCGCATGTTTTTTATCTAATGTTCCCATCTTTCCAGATCGATTCTGTCTTTGAGCTAGCAAAAACTTCTTATCTTCCTCGATTTTCATAGTTTCCAAAGCGTTAGCATGAGCTATGTCAAAAAGTTCTTCGAGTGTAATCTGCCATGTTTTTTCTTTATCTTTCATTGATTCGGATCGCTTTTTCTTATTTTCCTTATTTTTTTTGAGAGATTGCCATTGATTAATGTGTTTCAGTATTTTGTCTTTCACATGCTGTTTCTTCCGAGTAGGTATGCTTGCTTTTTCCCATACAGCCAAGACTTCGAGAGCAGTAAACTCCGCAGAAGCATTGACGGTTTGTTTTCTCTCGATTTTATGGTAGAAAAACAACTGTAATACTTCTTTGATCGATGGAAGCTTTGTTTCTAACAGAACAGGCAATGTTTGCCCCACTAACCACACGTCGGTTTTACTTGTCGTACATATAGAACCACCACTAGTCGATGCCATGATGTATTAGCGAAAAAACTCGTAAACAAGGTGCGCACGGTAACAAGCGCGTCAGTCCCCTCTAGAAGTGAATTCGGCACTGTTTGGCGGCGAGTGCGCTGGCGCTAGCCATAAATGCGATATCGGGAAGGGGGGAGGGGGGAGAGGGTAAGGATAATGAGTGCATAGCTCTCTTTAAACGTTCGTTATGTTGTTATTGTAATCGTAGAGTATTACAATGTTATTTAATCTGAGTAGTACTTCAGGCGTAAAATGATAAAATATTGATTTTTTAAAGTTCGGTAGCGACCCCTAAATATCATTTAAAATAAAAATAAAAAAACATGGGTTCGTTTTTTGTATATAAGAACATTATTACAGGGTGTCCGGTTGAAATTTCTAATCTTCGATTTTAAGGAACACCCTCTGTGTCGTGGTAACCAGGAACAGCGATATCACACACACATAAAAATCCAAGAGCTGGGTTTTTTCTTCCGCCCCAGCCCGGATCAGAACCCGGGAGCTCTGGGAGGCAGAGTCTCGAGCCACATCGCCACAGAGGTCGTTCACATTGTGGACCGGATGCACATCCGACAACTCTCAGTGTGATGAACTGAGCTACAAGCGAGACTTTTTTAAGCGAAACTTTATTTGAGCGTATTCTGCATTCGGCCATCATGACGAGCAAACATTCTCAACCTAGTTTTTTTTTGTAATACTTTATTGCACAAAACAGTCATAATAAAACAAATATAAAGGCAAGAACATGTACAAAGGAGAGCTTATCTCTAACAATATATTTCTTCCAGCAAACCTAGAGTGGAGAGGAAAAAAGAAACTAAAGGTTCTATGTGCACAACAATAAAAATGTTAATAAAAATAATAAAATACTTACCAATAGTAACATATTAATAAATAGTCGATACAAATAAATACTATAACTTATCATGGAAGAGATAGATAGTGTTCTTTCAAAGGACTTTTAAAAGTGTGAATTGACGGACTGTCTCTCATGGCGCTGGGGAGTTTGTTCCAGAGACTGATAGATCATTGCTCAAGCGGCAGTGCTATGTTGCGGAGTTGTATTTATAAATACATTCTGCTCTTCGCTGTCAAGTGATACACTTGTGTCGAATATTTGAATTTAATAAAAAAAAAGTACACTACCCTCATAATAATGGTTTTGAAAAAGTGCTCCACCTGTAACAAAAACATCACAAAAAAGTGCCCAGGAATCGAATGTAGTAGATGTGAGAAGTGTGTCCATGCTACTACGGACTGTGCCAAGATTTCCAACAAACAGCTATCGGCCCTACGCTCTACAAATGGCCTCGAATGGAGCTGCGAAAACTGCCTAAGTAACATGTCCAAACGGTCGTCATTCTTTATACCTGAAGAAGACTCGGATACAGATGAGGTGAAATCCGTCAACATTGACGTGAAAAAGCTACTTCATGACATAACCATTGAAATGAGAAAAACTATAAAAGAAGAACTAGAAACATTTCAAGATTCGCTGGAATTCATCGGTGAACAAGTAAGTAGGATTGAAGAAACTATTAAAAACCAAAATACGAAGATCAAACATCTTGAACATAAAAATATGGAACTGCTAAACCATAATAAAAACCTAGACCTCCGGCTATCAGCCATGGAGCAACGGCTACAAGAAATGGATCAAAAGCTACTCTCAAACGTCCTGGAAATTGCAGGAATTCCCAAAACTCAAGATGAAAATGTGAAGGATCTAGTCCAATCAGTAGCATCGAAGCTCAATGCTGATACTAAAGACGTGCATGAGATTCGTCGTATAACTGGTAGAACTGAAAAATCTAGCTACATCATGGTCGAAATGAACACAAAGGTCAGTCGTGATAAATGGCTACAAGAGGCGAAGACTCGGACTATCCAGGTCAAGGATATCACCACAAACACTCCACCGGAATCTGCATCTGCCCGTGTATACGTTCGAGAAGCTCTAACCCACTCCATGAAGGCACTATTGTACAATGCTAAACAAAAGCTACGGGGTTCATTCCAGTTCGTATGGTGCAAAGCGGGTAAAATATTTGCAAAAAAGGATGAAAATGCTAAGCCTATCATAATCTACTGCCTACAGGACCTGGATAATCTAGTCAAGTAATAAGTATTCCTATAGTTTCCTTTTAAGTAACCACCTACATAGATATTATAGACACTACTTTATCGAAAATAATAAACAAAATTCAATATTACAGTAAGCAATAGTAATATATCATCCTATGTAACTGAATTATTTAATTGCATTGATACAAACCATTTTTTCAATACTATACCTTGTAATAACATCCATTTAACATGCCTGCATGTAAACATAAGATCGATGCTAAAAAACTTCATAAAACTACTACAAATTATCGAAAGTTCTACCATTTCTATTGATCTATTAGCTGTAACTGAGGTGGCAATATCGGACAGTATCTCTGGTTTATTCACAATTCCCGGTTATGTGATGTACCCCCAATTACGCAGTAACAAAAAGGGCGGCGGGATTATTTTATATACAAAAAATTATCTAAAATTTACACCAATTATAAAAAAAACATCCACATTCGAAAACATAACAGGCACTTTAAAAACTTCTTCTAGTGAATGCGCAGCCATATGTGTAGTTTACAAACCCCCACGAACTAACAAAACTATATTTACAATGGAGCTTCATAAACATCTCCACGATTCAACACTCCATAACTATAATTTCCTAATTTTACTAATTTTTTGGTGACACTAACATCGATCTCAAGTTAAACACGCCATTTAGAAACTCGTATTTTGACATGCTTTCTGCCCTCGGTTTAATGTGTGGTATCTCCGATTATACTCGTATTGAAAAAAGGAAAGATATTGTAACGAAATCATGTATTGACCACATATTTACACGATGCCACACGTTAGAACCGTACACAGCAGCTGTCGATACTGTACTGGCTGATCACCGAGTGACCATGATTTGCTTTGCCGGCCCTCCGGTTTCTCACATACCTGTGCAAAAAACTAAGCCTGTAATTGATAGAAATGTTTTGATTAAGAATTTAAAAACCGCAAACTGGGCTCAAACAAATGAAATGGACGAGCCGGAGGATATATATAAGTTTATTAAAGATACATTTGATCAAGCATTAAAAAAATCTTCACATATGATAAACTTTCGTCAAAAAAAACGTAGTCATGCACCATGGATTAACAATAATTTGATAAATCTATGTACCAAAAGGGACGAACTACACGCGTTATGGCGAAAAGACACAAATAACCACCAAAATCGACTGCTATATATTAAAACCCGGAATAAATCCAACAAAGCAATTGAGTACTGCAGAAATAAATATTACAAAAATCAAATAATAAATAACTACTCCAATCCTAAAAACCTTTGGAAAATCATAAACACAATCTGTGGCCGAATATCTTCATCTATCGACCAATCAATCATTGATGCATTTAGTTCTGCAAATATTACTATCTCTGAAATAGCAAACAAATTTGCAGATGAATTTGATTCCTCTGTCAAGAAGATATTACCTAACTGTAATAATAATCTTTTAAAAATTCAGCCTTCTTCGGAATATGAATCAAATTTAAGCATGCGATTTAAAAAAGCTACAAATCTTAAAATAAAAACATTGATTACTAAGCTTAATAACCGAAAATCGAACGGTCTAGACAACATTAAAGTTAAAGATATCCAATCTATCAGTGATAACATAACAATTGCTCTTGTTAATCTAATACACACCAGCATCCAAACCGGTAAATATCCTGATAAACTGAAACAAGGATGCGTTAGACCGATATTTAAAAAGGGGAAGAAAACAAATCCTGGTGACTATAGACCAATTACCCTACTTTCATCGATTGATACAATTGTAGAAAGATTTATTAGTGATCAAATTCACTCATTCTATGCGAAAAATAATATCATCAATGAAACCCAATATGGCTTTCAACCAAAAAAGAGCGCCACATCCCTTCTTTCAAAGTTCACAGATGATATTAATAGTGCACTAAACGAGAAAAAGAATGTCCTTGTACTCTTTATTGACTTTTCTCGAGCTTTCGACACGTTGGATCATAAAAAACTATTAAAATCACTTAGTTTTACAGGAATTCGTGGCCCTCTACTAACATGGTGTCATGATTACCTAACGAATAGATCGTATCGCGTGAGAGTGGGGGATGAGCTGAGTGAGTCCATCGAAATCACGCAGGGAACTGCCCAAGGATCAGTTTTGGGACCTTTACACTTTTTGGCCTACGTCAATAATATGAGTCACTTTTCAAATAATTGTCTGCTCTACCAGTTTGCAGATGACACGTGCCTTTTATCCTCAGACCACAATATAGTTTTAAAAATGATGAAGGAAAACTCTTTGAGTATTGTCAAACCCTTCCGATACACACTAACGTCAACTACATGCTTCTCAAAGAACAGTTTTTCAACGCTAAACTACAACAACAAACTCGACGCATCACACAAAAGAAACTGGTTACAACACGGGCAAATAACTTTTACGGCGAGCGAACCAGCTCTTATCTTGTACCGCGACTTGTCAACAACCTACCCACCGTAACTAGACAATCACTGACCCAATTAAATATTAAAATCAAACTAAAAAACTATTTTCTAACGATGCTTTAGTTTAGAGCTATGCCATGTTTCCATCTTACCTACAACCAACTGATTCTAGTTGTTGTTCTTATATGTATACTCATATATCTACTTTTATACCTAGTAACTACATATATATTGCTGCCTTAAATTATAATATTTTATTAATAATTACCTACCTACCTATGAATGAATTGACTGAACTACCTATGAATTGTAGCTATAAATTATTACCTATTCTAATTATACGGTTGAAATGAAATTTGTCATATCATTATGTATTACCTAACCTACCTAACCGACCAAAAATGAAAACCCTGCTTAGAGCCTAGATTAAGATTTTTAATTTTATGTTAAATTCTGTTATGTACCTAAATAATAAATAATATTTTAATACCTACTAACATATTAAATTAAGAATTTTGTTATATACTTATAAATCAAATGCAAAATACCTAATTTAATTTGAATAATGTAATACCTACCTACTGTATAACGCAGAATGAAGGTGCTGCGCACAATCCCACGAGGATTATGTAGTATCTTATAGATTGTGAATGTGTTATGTATTTCTTACCTATAATTCAATAAAAAAAAATAAAAAAATGGCTTATTTTTAAACGATCACCAAAAACGCACCTATTTTACTACCAATAAATTCGAAATGACTGCCAGAATGGATAAATGTCCACCAAATTGTGTTTGGATAAATGATCACCAAACATCTTTTTATGTTTTAAGTATTTTTTGTTGTTCTTACATGTTCAACCTAACACGAAGGATAAAGGGGGCTTCGCTTCGCTCACCCCCTTTACCCTTCACCTAAGCTACCGCAGTATTTTGCCCTGATATTTTTTGCAACTTTTGGTGTTCATTTATCCATTTTGGGTAGGAAAAAAATATTTTGGTGATCATTATATTTGTTGCCTTTATAAATTGACATGAAAGATCACTAACCGTGTAACTTGGCGTGCCTCCCACCGTGCAGCAGGTTTCACGGGATACGTTCAGGGCTCGACCTTCTCCTGAAATAAACGACATTTTCAAAATGGACCATTTCACATTTCACGTCGCTAAGTGATCGCATCGTGCCTCGTGCCATCAATCCCGTTGCTCTTCAGGGTTCTGCACCTTAAACGAAATAAATTAAAAGTAAAAAAACCATAAAAAAAAGCTTTTATTTCAAATGAAGGAATTGAATGAAACCCATCAATTTATTAAATCACACAATTTATCATAATGTAGAAGCTTGCTGCGATTCAATTCAATATTACGAGAATCTTCTTTCAATTCAAAATCACATTCTGTAAAATAGGATACCCAACAAGTACTACACAAGTACATCTCGCAGTAAAAAAAATGTGTGATGTAATTGTCATTGATGGTTTTGTTTAAATTTAAAGTTTTTTTCTTCTTTTTAGAGCATTGAAATAAAAGCTTTTTTTTATGTTTTTTGACTTTTAATTTATGTTTCTTTTTAGGGTTCCGCAAACAAAGGGACCACGTCGCTGTCCGTCTGTCTGTCTGCCTGTCCGTCTGTCATGAGGCTGTATCTTATGAACCGTGATTTTGAAAGAAATTTTCACAGATGATGTATTTCTGTTGCCTCTTTCACAACAAATACTAAAAAACAGAATAAAATAAATATTAAAGGGGGCTCCCTTACAACAATTCTTTCAATACCACATACAAACTTATGAATGCACCTGGTTACGTATATGGAGGGTGAAAGGAGCCGCACCATCAACTTTGTGAACAACATTTTGCTATGTAAAATCCAAACTATTCACTCCACACCATCCCTGCCATTGTAAGGTGGTACGGAACCTTTCGTGCGCGAGTTGGACTCGCACTTCACCGTTTTTTTAAAGTTATTGCTGTGCTATTGTATCTAAATGTTTCTGAGCCTGTTCATTTCCGTTAAAGCGTCATTGTTGACTGGTCGTTTTCCTGTTAATTTAGTTCTTCAATAATAATGGGGCGATGACAGCAATTTTTAGAGATATCGCTTATTGAAATCGGGTGATAATTAAGAAAATTGGTGTTCCGTGCCACCACAACGCTGTGATTATGGAATCTCTGAGGACGTCACTTTAAAATAAATCTAATCTAGGAGCAGCGTTAGGTACGCTGCTCCTAGATTAGCTTAGTAAAGTACTTGTCAAGACGAATCTAATGAGCTCGAACTCGATAGGGTTGCGTCGTTTTGTTACAGAATTCCCATGGCCACCTTCTGGCTCCATCATCAGATCAGCTGATTTTCATGACATGGAACTTCATGTCATGAAAATGTTGTATAGCCACTCATTAGTGGGGCCATCAACACCTGATTGATTATTTTTCATAGGTTTTGAACTTTATTACCAAGCAATAAATTTCAAAATCGCGGGCCATTTCTGTTGGTCCCACAGACGAGTGGATAGGACCGAAGGACAAGCCAAGATGAATCTGTACAGTCAACTGTACAAAGGTTATTTTATATTTTTTGCATACATAAGCGTGTCATCGTTTTCTTGTTAAGTTTTTATATTCATTATTTTTAGTGCAATAAACGTCTTCATCGTTAGCGGTTGTTCCCTCATTTCAACTAGCACTCAACACTCACTGATATCATTATAGCTGTAGAACCCTACAGTTTTTGGTCCTTCGAGCCGGATGCGACTTGGTACCGTCTGTTTCCTTTGAAGTGTGTTAGCAATCGGTTGGTCAGCCTCCCACCAGCGGGAACCACTGGCTAATTGAGAAGGTGCTTCAATCACACCAAAAGGTTGCGGATGTGCTAGGTCGTACGGACCATCGGCAGTGCCATATATCTGCATACGAGGTGGTTCGTCAGCATCTGTCGACATCTACAGTCAACAGCGCCACATTCATCGGGTAGCCACAGCACTCAGCTGGACTATCGAAGATATCAATCATTCAATCAGTTCGAGGAAGTCGCAGCAGATCAACTGGGCTTCAAGAACCTCGGGGAACTTCATCACCGAGCATCAATAAAGATCTATCGACTTGTACACACAGTCCATAGCGTCACGTTCATCGGGTAGGCACAGCATTCAGCTGGACTATCGAAAATATCATTAATTCACTCAGTTCGAGAAAGTCGCAGCCGCTCAACTGGGCTTCAGGAACCTCGGTGTCATATCAGCACTGAGCATCATTCAAGAGTTCTGTTCATAGAATACACTCATTCAATCAATCATCATGGCCGAAACTCTACTCAAGCGTCAACAGGAGATTCTTCAAGAGATTGAACGTGTCTACATCAACTTTTCCAAGGACAGCGCGACTCGAAAAAACGCTGAATACCTCAAGAAGCGTGTGGATACATTAGATCTACTTTGGCGAGAGTTTGACGGCAATCATGCAAGTCTGCAATCGTGCGAAGATAAAACAGGCGAATACTTTTCACGTAACATTTACGCTGAATGGAAGGCCTACTACGAGAAGACCAGACTTACGATAACATCATTCAAGCGACCGGTGGATTCAAAACCGGTGAGGTTTCATCTGCCGACTCCCGTGGAAACCGGAGAATTGGAACAACTTATCAGTCAGCAAGGTACTAATTTCCGTGCCTTTGAGCGCCACATGAACAGGATCGAGGCCAGCCACTTGGAAGAAAAATGGGAGATCGAGGATGAGCTGAAAACCCTGCATCATCTCTGGAAGAACATCGATATTCTCCACCTGCAGATAGACAATATTCTTCAAGGTAGCGACGGGGAGTATGAAAACGACTTTATAACCATCGAAAGTCAGTACACAGCGATTAAGAAGAAACTAAACAGGAGTTTGAGCTCTACAGATCATCTTCGTCACTCTACACCTAAGATTGACATACCTGTCTTTCTAGGAACTTACACTCAATGGCCAACATTTTATGATCTATTCACGGAAACGATACATAACAACAAGTATCTCACAAGCGCTCAGAAGATGCAGCATCTCAAGACTAAGGTCAAAGGGGAAGCTGAGCGCATAATTCAGCACTTAAACATAACAGCGGAAAATTACGGCACTGCTTGGAACCTCTTGACTGGTCGCTACAACAATCCTCAGGTTCTATTTACAAGCCATATAGAACTTTTTCTCAATCAACCAGTCATTCAGAAGGCGACGTCGTACGAGTTAAAGAGATTGTATGATACAACAATGGAAAGCATTCATGCCATTCATAACTTGGGTATCGATACTTCAACCTGGGACCCTCTTCTTGTGCATATCATCTCGAAAAAGTTGGATGCAGACACCTACGTCGATTACAAGGAGTCTCGTGCGTCACCCAGGACTATGCCAGTCTTCGACGATTTCATGTCATTTATCGAGCGGAAATTCATGGCCCTCGAACCAATTCAACAGAAGGCTAAGGATCCTGCATCATTGGTTTCTAAGCAACCGACTCATCAACCTTCGAAGTACAACTACAACAACTTCAAACGGAATAATTTTTCCCCGAGAGGTTATCAAGCTGCTACAACATCATACGGAAAGAAATGTCCGATGTGTGACGGAACCCACCATTTGTACCAGTGTACACAATTCCTTAACCAGCCAGTCGACGCAGTAATGAATACGATTGCGAAACTTCACGTATGCCAAAACTGCCTATACAAGCATGACAACAGTATTTGCCCGTCAAAAAAAACATGCAATACATGCGATGGAAATCACAATTCTATTATCCACGACGCAGCGGTTATTAAGCCAATGAACTCAGGAAACACGACCTCTACACGGCCGTCTGCATCTACGACAAATTCGACATCATCATTCAAGCGACAGCATAATGTTAATTACGTTGCGAGCGAGGAGGAAGAAATCCTTCTAACGACTCTATCACTCAATATCAGATCTTCAGATGGAACTCTAATCAACTTCAGAGCTCTTCTAGACCAAGGCGCTCAAGTTTCACTCATCTCTGAAAGCGCTGCTCAGCTGTTAGGGCTGAAGCGTAGACGCTATCAAGCGTCAATATTGGGCATTGGTACTAGCTCAAAACAGAGCAAAGGATTAGTATCAATGGAATGTCACTCAATCTACGCAGACTACGAGTTCATTACTGAAGCACTGGTTGTTTCACAAGTCATTAACAACCTCCCCAGCACTTCACTCCCGAACACCTCTTGGGAACATCTTCAAAATACAAGATTGGCTGACCCCGAGTATCATATATCGAAGCCTATCGACATACTCCTAGATGCTAGTGTCTACTCTGAAATCATCATGAGTGGACTCGTGAAAGGCACGCATCCATCACCCATTGCTCAGCAGACAAAACTGGGCTGGATTCTGTCGGGTCATGTTCGAACCTTCACATGCAACGTCGTTATTAGAAGCCTTGACGACATAAAAAAGTACTGGGATGTCGAGGATATCCATGGATCAGAGGAATCCTTGACCGCCGAGGAACAACATTGCGAAGAGTACTTTCAAGCGACAGCCAAGCGATTGGAGAATGGAAGGTACGAGGTCGCTATTCCCATGAAAACAGGGTTTGAAGAGCACTTGGGACACTCGAAATCAAGGGCTACTGCCCAATTTATTCAGCAGGAGAAAAAAATGGCGAAAAATGTTTCATTATCTGAGGGATACAAAAAATTCATTCACGAGTACCAACAACTAGGTCACATGCGCCCGGCCGACTCAGCAGACACCCCAAACGCATGTTATCTTCCCCATCATGGCGTGTTAAAATTGGACTCTACAACAACTTCCCTGCGCGTCGTTTTTAATGCATCATCCAAAACATCATCGGGCCTCAGCCTCAACGACATGATGGAAAGCGGTCCGAACCTACAACAGGACCTGCAGTCACTCATTCTAAGATGGCGACAATACAGATATGTTGTCACAGCGGACATAGAAAAGATGTTCCGCCAAATACTTGTGAGAGAGGCCGACCAACATCTACAATCAATCATATGGAGAGACTCGCCTCGCGACCTACTTCGAGAATACAATCTCACAACGGTCACATATGGTACAAAGTCCGCCCCATATCTTGCCATGAGAACACTCAAACAGATTGGTCGAGACAATGCTCACACATTCAAACTTGCCGCCGCAGCTTTGGAAAGCTCTTTCTACATGGACGACCTGTTGACTGGCAGCGACTCACTCAGTCAAGCGAAGGAAATTCAACGAGAACTTACAGCTGTCCTGAAAGCAGCCGGCATGAGTATTCGCAAGTGGTCCAGTAACAAATCCGAACTCATAAAAGATTTGCCACCGGAATTACTCAACGCCCCATTCGAGTTCAAAGACTCTGAAACACGTAAAACGCTGGGTCTGCAGTGGAATTCCTCCTCGGACACTTTTGCATACGCATACAAAAGTGAGTGCGATACAAGTACCGTGCATTGTACTAAACGTCAGCTATTATCCGACATAGCAAAAATATACGATCCAATGGGCTGGATTACTCCACTTACAATCAAGGCGAAAATCATATTTCAAAAGACGTGGGCTTTAACGCTATCATGGGATGACGACCTACCTCAAGAAATACTTCATGAATGGCGGCAAATCAGAGACGACTTGAAGAATATTCCCATGTTTAAAATTCCCAGATACATAGGTGATATGGGAGAATCATTTGAAATCCATGGCTATTGCGACGCTTCCGAAAAGGCCTATGCCTGCGTAATTTATATCGTCTCACTAAATAAAGGCGAATATACATCCAAGCTGATCGCCGCCAAATCAAAGGTGGCTCCACACAACAAGGTGGTCACACTTCCCAGATTGGAACTACTGGGCGCACTTTTACTGTCACAATTAATGGCAAAATTCCTCGAGACCGTCACTTCCAGTAACTTCAAGGTTTACGCCTGGACAGATTCAATGGTAGTCTTGGGCTGGCTACATGGAAAGGAATCGAAATGGAAACCATTTGTGGCTAACCGAGTACATCAGATAAAGAAAATCATCCCACAATCAGCGTGGAATCATGTAAAATCGGAGGATAATGCTGCAGACTGCGCCACGCGTGGAATGAACGCCACAAGTTTGTTGAAGCACAAGCTGTGGTGGGAAGGGCCTGGATGGCTAATCACCCGCAACATGAACCACACCGAGCAACAATCATACCCAGACCCTGCGATCGAAGTAAAAAAGGCCAGTGTGAACACAGCCTTAGTGCAAAATTCTTCATCACTCACTCAAGAACTGCTAAATAAATGTAGTTCGATAACTCTGGCTACTAAAATCACTGCATGGGTTTTGAGATTCGTCAGCCATTTGCAAAATAAGCAGACGACGCACGGCAGCACATTGACTTCAGCGGAAATGAACTCTGCTCACAACCTCATTATTAAAAACGCACAAATTCGCAACATATCGATGGAGGCCAATCAAGCCCGACTCGAAAATCAAAACAGCCTTTACATCATGTCATCGACTTTATCCGCAAACATTATTTTATCGAACTTACGGAGCATTCAGCAAAGCATAATCAGCACCATCACTGACGTCACTCATGGCCGCATAGATATTCATCTATTGTCTCCGGAACAACTAGAATCCCAAGTCGATATTATCAGTCGTCAACTACAGGGTGATCTAGTTGTACCCGACAAGGAAAACATCCGAAACTTGTACAAAATACTGCGAGTATCTGCAAGAGTTACCGGCGACTACCTCATCATGGAGTTCAGGATCCCGCTGATCACAAATGAAGTTTACGAGCTGGACAAAATCATCAGTCTACCATACAAGAAAGCGCTCAGTGCAGTGCGCATAACAACAGCCTACCCATACTTGGCCTTTAATCTCCGAAAGGATATAGTTTTGTTCCTATCTCAAAGCGATTTACAAATGTGCATTCACGCTTCAAGAGAGAGGATTCTGTGCCCAGTAGACAAGCCAATCTACGACATGAGATCAAGACAATCAATTTGTGACCTGAAGTTGGTCAACATGGAGTTGGAAAGGGAATCACTCTGTACATCGCAACAATCAACATGCGACGATAAATGGATCAAGTTACAACACGGCAGACAGAATGTCTGGCTTTACGCCTGTTGCGAAGAATGCACAGTGCGCATTTTATGCCCAGCTGACACGTTAATACGAACCCTGTCCGGCAACGGAATCATTAGCCTAGGTCAAGGCTGCACACTCAAGGGAAATGCATTTACGATCCTTTCACATAAGGACCGTTTCAACCGCATAGACACGGCGGCGTCTGAGATGGACCCACCATCACTGTCCATCCTGAATAACATCATTAACACCAACACGGCGTTCAGCGCTATGCCGCCAGTCTTAGAAGATCAGTCTATCAATGGAACAGACATTCAATGGAAGAAACTGGGAGCTCAGATTGCGCAACTGAAGCATCAGTCAACGCAGACGCTCACCGTACACGATGTCCATCAGTACATCATATCGTATAGCATGCTTGGCTTGCTGCTACTGATTGGTCTCATCGTGGGAATCGTCTACATACGGAGGAGACGAGCGCAGCAGACGCTGGATGTACCAGAGCTACCGGTGCCGCAGCCACGGACGCTCTACAGGAAGACGACAACAGAGAGGGGTACTTCGCCACAAGAAGAAGACCATTCCGTGAAGTTTGACCTACCTAAGAATATTGTTATTTAAGTTTACATAATTTTATACATTCATCTTATATTCTTTTAGTTCTAACTTATCATGATTTGTAATTTTATAAGTTTATATCTGTGTTCATCTCGTTCTCGGCAGCATGTACAGTCAACTGTACAAAGGTTATTTTATATTTTTTGCATACATAAGCGTGTCATCGTTTTCTTGTTAAGTTTTTATATTCATTATTTTTAGTGCAATAAACGTCTTCATCGTTAGCGGTTGTTCCCTCATTTCAACTAGCACTCAACACTCACTGATATCATTATAGCTGTAGAACCCTACAGAATCAAACGCCCCCAAACTCGATAGGCTTACGCAGTTTTATACAGAATTCCCATGGCCACCTCTCGGCTCCATCATCAGATTAGCTCCATGTCATGAAAATATTGTATAAGACCAAAGGACATGTCAAGACAAATCACATACTCGACAGGGTTGCGTCGTTTTATTACAGAGTTCCCATAGCCACCTTCAGGTTCCGTCATCAGATCAGCTCCTTGTTATCAAAATATTGTATTGTCATCTAATTTACATACACATGCAAAATTTCAGCTCAATGTGAAATCGGGAAGTGGGTCAAATTTGACCTGAAAGATTTGACCGGAACATACAACATAAATTGCAAGTTGAATAAAAGCTTTTAACTTTTAAAGATGAACCATTTCCTCTCCAATTTTGTTGATCGTCTGACTCTCTGTCTGTCTGCCTGTCTTTCAAGACTCTTTTTCTCAGGAACGCGTGGAGGTAACAAGTTAAAATCAAACTTCTAGGCAACGCAATCAAAAGAAACCGTTTATGCCGCTGATACTCGCATGGGATTCAAGTCCTAGAGATCCTACTTCCCGTTCACCTAGTAGAATCATGAGAATCGGCACGAGGCAAGGTTTAATAGCACAAGTAAAGGAAAAAATCCGAAAACCGTAAATTTGTGCGGAACCCGCGAGTCCCGACCCTTCTTGAACGGTTTTATTTATAACATTTTTATTTTCAGACATATGGTATGTACATACATGTACAGTCTCACCGCTATATCCCCACCATTCACGGGTTGACAGAGCTGAAAAAAAATACAACTAGCAAACCCGAGCTGTAAAAGACATCAATTTTATCAACCATTGACACTCTACATATATGTACTATATTCATTATATGTACTATATTCATACTATAGTCATTAGAGGATTTCTCGTCTAATGACTATATGTAGTATCTATCTCTGAGCAAAATACAGGGAACATTCAACATTGCCGAACCTTCCAGAAGTTTCGCTTCAAAACTAATGCCATTGTTGCTTTACTGTAACTATCGGAACTCAAGCCGGAGTCTGTGCTTCATTGTGTTCGCTTCAATCCATTTAGTCCGAGCGGGTCCATTTCGTCCGATTGATGGCTGAAGTCTGACGATGTCGCATCTCTCTGAGTTTTACGTTCGGGAACATTGGGCGAATCTGGTAGTTTGTGTAAACGAAATTGTTTCGGACTGGACGTCTTTTATTGCTAAAGCTTGGCCCGTACCGAAACAGACCGCTCTTACTCTTACTCTGTGGGAGGTACCCTTAGGATAAAGGATTTTATCCCAAAATCAATAAGTAAACTTAAAACTGTACTGAGAGTCCAATACTCCTGGTGAGGTGTAACAAGATGAGATAATGATGATAGTGACTGATGCGGATACTTGTGTTAGCAGTGCCACGCGTGCCCGTACATCGACCGAACCGGAAGCCATAATGGGAAGAATTTTTGGACTTAACGTTATGCTGATCGTAACGTGCGGTTTTTCTACGCAGTAAAGAGGGTATATGATACGTGTGTAGATCATAGTAGTTTATGTGACTGCTACATAATGGAGGGTATTCGGCGAGTTTCATAATAATATCACTCGAGAGTTTTAATGCCTAATTATGTACAGTTACATACACTAGTTTATCTACACACATATCTTAAGCTCTCTTTAATGTGTTCAGGAACCGCATGTTCGACCGGCATGGTGGCATTGATAATTCCTTTGCACTTGTTTAGCTTGTTCAGTAGTACCAACTTCACAAACAAAGTAGGGGCGGCACGCAGGCGGGCGTTGGCGTTCGAAATTTTAATGTCATAATATGTAGAAAAATTCAACATTATGGTCATAATGTGTAATTTTTCAGATTAGAAATGAGTTTTTACCCAGTAGTTTAACATTATGCTGATCGTAACGTGCGGTTTTTGTACGCAGTAAAGAGGGTTTATGATACGTGTGTAGATAAAAAATATTCGTTAGCTTTCCAAGCATCATTTCGAATAGCACTCGTAGACTTTAAAAAGAGGGGATTTTAGAAAGAGTGCCGTTCACTAGGGCTTCCGAGATTTTTATTGGTAGTTCATTGGTAGTCATTCTGAACACGACCCTTAAAGTTTCAGTTGACGGAACTCAATAGTTTTTGCAAATATGTCTTTTTGAAAGTATTTCTTTTTTAGTAACCAAACGCAAAATACTTGCATAACGGTGGTAAATTTGTGATGGCGCCTTATCAAATCAAATCAAATCAAAAATCATTTATTTCCATAGGATGTTGTTACATCACTTAGATCCGTCATTACATTTTTTTGGGTGAGTTCATTAACACAATGGCGGAATCTGTGGAGAAGAGCTCACCGAAGAAACTCCACAGTCGTCGCGTCGCATCTTTTGCGTTTCCTTTTTTAAATAAAATATTGTCAAATTACAAAATGAATGCTAATTATATATCGAAACAGCCTGTTACTCAAACAATCTATTCCCATGGACATCTGTCCTCTAAGTAATCAGATATCCTATAGTAACCTTTTTTATACAATTTCTGTTTTATTATTATTTTAAACTTGTCTAAAGGTAAGTTTTTAATATCAGTAGGGACCTTATTGTAATAGCGTATACAATTGCCTTTAAAAGAATTACTAATTTTATGTAGTCGGCTTACATAAGCAACCAACTTGTCTTTATTTCTAGTATTAAAATTGTGTATATCACTGTACTTCTGAAAATTAGTTATATTTCTTTTTACATACACAAGATTGTCATAGATATATTGAGACACAAATGTCAGAATATTGATTTCTTTAAACTTTTCCCTCAGTGACACTCTAGGCCCTAATCTATAAATTGCACGAACAGCCCGTTTCTGCAGAATAAATATACTATTAGCATTCGCAGCGTGACCCCACAATAAAATACCATAGGTCATTAGACTATGAAAGTAACTAAAGTAGACTAGTCTAGCGGTGTCTACGTCGGTAAGAGCGCTAATTTTTTTAACTGCGAACGCTGCCGAACTCAGTCTGTTCGACAATTTATTTATATGAGGATCCCATTGTAGTTTGGCGTCTAAAGTAATGCCCAAAAAGACAGTCGACTGCACAAGGTCCAATCTCTGTCCTTTTATAAATATGTCTGTAGTTACCGGGTTCACATTGGTTAACACGAATTTAATACATTTAGTTTTCTTTTCATTAAGTAATAAATTGTTAACAGTAAACCAGTTCACTATACTAGAGATAGCATTGTTTACCTCGTCATAATTTGATTGCTGTCTTTTAACTTTAAATATCAAAGAAGTATCATCGGCAAACAATACTAACCCATGTTTTGCTTTAACAAGGTAAGGTAAATCATTAATATATACTAAAAACAAGAAAAGACCAAGAATTGAACCTTGCGGTACGCCCATACTTATTGAAGACCCAGGTGATCTTTTCCCATTAACATCGACCATCTGAACCCTATCTGTTAGATATGACTCCAGAAGACTTGGCCTTCTGGAGTCATATATATATATATATATGACTCCATGAATATTGAATTCTACCTACGAACGGTCGGTGTTAATAACCTGCGCGTTGCTATCCGAAAGAGAAAAATTAAATTAGTGGTTTATTTCGCTATATTCTTGGACAAAAGTTTAAAGAATCCATTTGTGAACTATAGTGGTTGGTTTACACTAATATTGGTAAACCTATAGTGAGTTATTAGTGACTTGTGATAACGGAAATCTGAATCAACCGACGCTCGGTGACTCAGCTGTGTGCTTAAGTGTGCAGGCAATTTCCACCTTTGTGCGCTACCCCGAGAACACATTGTTCAAGTGTGTGTTCCTGCGACGCGCCGCGGCGGCCGGTTTCAACGGCAGTTATTCGCTTGTCATAGAATCGACAGTGCGCAGACGGTACCAGTAGGTTGTGTCTCTCGGAGACATTAGGGCTAAAAACACCAAGTACACCGAATTTTGCCATGAAGTGCGTTGGCTGTAATCAAAATATAGCTCGCACTGAGCTGCTTGTGTGTAGTGTCTGTAAAGGTACATACCATCATGGGTGTGTAAACATGACTAGCGCACAGTTTGCAACAAACTACGCAGATCTTAAACGTAGCTGGCGCTGTCCTAAGACAGCCTGCACTGGTGTTAGCGTACGACGAGAGAGAAACGATAATACTCCCGTAGGCAAGAAAGCACTGACACTGCAGTCTGAGACGTCCGAGCAGAAAATGACGGTCATCGAGGGTGATGTGCATGAGTCATCACCGGAAGCCAGAAAAGCCAACACTGATGAGAGCCCCGCAGTACCTACCGTGGCCCCTACCGTGGCCCCTACCGTGGCCCCTACCGTGGCCCCTGCCAGCACCCTCTCGCAGCTGTCCCCCTCAATGCCTGAACCGGCGGATGTAATCTCGCTAAATAAATTTGAGGTTTTATTTGATCGCAAAATGGAGCAAATGAAGTCTACGCTTACTGAGATTATGAAGATTGAGATCGCTCAAGCCATGAGCTCGTTATCGGCTGAGTTACAAGTGCTGAATTCTAAGTTATCCTCGCTCGACTCAAGAATCCATAAGGTTGAGAGCGAAAATCTAGCTTTGCGGTGCGAGCTGGAGGAGCTGAAAGGGCAGATGAAACCGTCGGCTGTGGCTGAACTTCAAGAGACCGTTATGGAGCTGAAGGCCGAAGTGAAACAGCGCGACCAGCAGGCTCTGCTCAATGACTTAGAACTCACTTGTGTTCCGGAGTATGAGGCCGAGTCTGTTATCCACATCGTGACTGCTGCGGCGATGAAGCTCGGCGTGAAGTTAGATGAGCGAGACGTGGTCTACGCGACACGCGTCGGAGCCCCTCGCGTGGAGGGTACACCGGCAACAGCAGCAGCGGCGGTGGCGAGCGGCCCACCCCGGAGGGACAGGCCTCGGCCCATAGTCGTGCGGCTGGCGCGGCGTTCCGTTCGCGACGAGCTGCTGAAGGGCGCGAAGGTGCGGCGCGGCACCACCACTGACGGCCTTGGCCTGCCGCCTCACGCTCCGCAGAAAATGCACGTGAATGAGCGCCTCACGAGAGAAAACCGGGTCCTGTTTGCCAAAGCCCGTGAATTGGGGAAGCTGGGTTGGCAATTTATATGGACCAGGGATGGTCTCGTGCAAGCCAGAGAGTCCAAGTCAGCTAAAATACAATACATCCGATGCGAGGCTGATTTGAAGCGTGTTTTTGCCGACATCCCATGTTCTAACACAAAGTAACGAGCTTACTGTATTGTTGCTTTCACAGAATTGTTTACTTTGCACTATCTCAAAACACATTTTTGTTATTTACGTACTTGTACTTTTATCTCAATGTCAATGTCCTTCGTTTCACAAACATTCTTCCATTTTACTCTTAGGTTTCATTGTTATTTGTAACCAGTCACTTTGTTATACGATTGCCGACTCAACAATTTCCTTCTTATATAGTTTTACGCTGTATTGTACCGACGGCACCATTCAATCGCGGGTGTCTTGGTTGAGCGTGTAAATGAGGCTCGCAACCTTGGACTTATAATGGACCAAGAGCTTCGCTTTGAGAAACATGTTCTTGAAATGGTCAAGAACTGTTTCTATAGGCTTAGTATATTATATAAGATAAGATGCTTTCTAAGCGAGCAAATGCGCATCTCGCTGTGCGAGTCCTTGGTCTTATCAAAGCTAAATTATGGCATATCAGTATATGGACCCTGTCTTTTCAAACGAACTCAACGGCTGGTCCAAAGGGTTCAAAATGCATGTGCGAGATTTTGTTTCCTTATTCCTTCACGCGGGCACGTAACACCCTTCCTTAACAATGCCAACATACTTAAGATAGCCGGCAGACGGGACCTTCATCTGGCCTCGCTCCTATTTGGTGTAATAAAGCACAAAACGCCCGACTATCTATACGAAAAACTTACCTGGCGACATCCACACCATCACCAGCCTAGGACCACCTCGAGCCTACTGTTGATCCCCCGTCACGGGTCTGCTGCTTTTCGGGGCAGTTTCAGATATTTGGCTACGAAGTGCTGGAACAATCTGCCGCCACCAATCCGTGATCTAATGTCTATAGCTCATTTTAAAATAATGTGTAAAAAACATTTTTTAACACTTCAAAAGTCAAGTGTTTGACTCGGTTCCGGTGAGCTCTCACGTTACTCGCGTTACTCGTGTTTTGTTTTATAATGTTACCCTGTGGTTTTAAAGTCGGATGATACTGATACTTTTATGTACTTTATATATTTTCACAATGCACACAAGTTATTTTTGTTTATTCATTTATTTATTTCACTCTCTACGTAGGAATTTATATGTTGTTTTAATAAAATAGGTTATATAACACCCATCCATATATAATACCCACGCACGATATTTAGGTGCCGACAGAATATCAGCGCTGCGGGACTTGCTGCAAGTCCCGCAGCACATGCTGAGTCGGAACCCATTCGCTGTTGCGGTGCACACCGCATGGGGAATCTGGTCATTTTTGCTTTTTTTTTTTTACTTTTTTGTGAACCATACCTGTGTGTCTTAACAGTGAATAAACGGATTCTTATCTTATCTTATCTTATCTTATATATAGGCCTGATCTTTTACACCATAATGGCGTAACTTACTTACTTTTTAGGATTCCGTACCCTAAGGGTGCCCATTACTAAGCCTCCGCTGTCCGTCCGTCCGTCCGTCTGTCACCAGGCTGTATCTCATGAACCGTGATGGTTAGACAGATTAAATTTTCACAGATGATGTATTTCTGTTGCCGCTATACTAAAAAAACAGAACAAAATAAATATTTAACGGGGCTCCCATACAACAATTCTTTCAATACCACATACAAACTTATGAATGCACCAGGTTATGTGCATGGAGTGTCAAATTAGCCGCACCAATAACTTTGTAAACAACATTTTGCTATGTAAAATCCAAACTATTTACTCCACACCATCCTTACCATTGCACGGTGGTACGGAACCCTTCGTGCGCGAGTTAGACTCGCATTGACCGGTTTTTTTATGTTGTGTTTAGTTCTTGCTATTTATCGAAACGCTGTTTTGATTTCCATATAGTTTCACAAATAATTAGGTTTTATGGGTTAGGTTGGAACTTAGAAGAAGCAAAACCAGAGCGAGAAGCAAAGCGTATGCAAATAATAATTTACCAAGTTGAAAACTTAAACCTTTTTTTTCACGCTTTTATTAGCTTCAGCTGTATGTTAGTTTGTTTGTTTGTATGTAACCGACTCCTTTGGACTCGATTTTGACCCACGTTAAAAGGACAGATTCAATTCAAACTTTCTACACTTATCAAGAATCAGCGACAATGTAATAATTTCATAAGTTTATCTCATTATCCTGATTAGGATCGCCAGGATTAATTAATTTCTCACACAACCTCTGTGTGAGAGCAACTGAATCGAACTAAACTCGAACTAAAAAATGAAAAATAAATATAGTTTTAAAAAAACTAAAAAACACGCTTTTAAAGCACTTCGAACTAAAAAGTTAAAAATCATTTTTAATATAACCTTTGCTTTGTTCCATATCTTTCGTACATCGAGCGCCCGACGCTTTTTTTTTTCACAATAATAATAGTATTTTTTATTCATTATTGTTTTAAGGTTATATTAAAAATTATTTTTAACTTATTAATTCGAAGTGCTTTAAAGGCGTGTTTTTTAGTTTTTTTAAACTATATTTATTTCCTCTCCGATCAGGATGCGAATGACGTCTTGCATACACACGACAACGATACTACGAAATCTGTACACTTAATACAATACGGACATACGTCACATAAGTGAAAAAAAAAACTGGATTGCATAAATAACTTAAACACTACTAATTAATTCACCAATTTAAAAACATAAAAATAACTAAGCCCTATTTCTTCCTCCCCGGTCGAAAAGCGAATGTCGTCAAAATGACAGAGTATTTTGACGACATTGACAGTGAAGTCCACATATATTAAACGACATAAACGAATATACGGTACTTATAGACATAATTCATCTTATTACAATGGCCTTAAACAACACTGTTAGGTCACAGTAAAGCAATAATACGCAATTTCGTTTACCTGGATGATATCATAACTCCAGTCTTTTGCTTTAGGAATCAAACTACTGGACCGATTTGTAACTTAAAACAAATGGGACCAAACTGGAATGTCATCCGTTCAAACAAAAAAGGATTTTTGACAGCGGTTCATAGATAGAACCAGTTTTGAGGTAACATATATTTAAAAAAATGCAACCGAATGGAGGATCCCCTCATTTAAAGCTGATATACGAGTTTAATATGAAATGAGCCCTGTGATGTTACCCTTTTTGAGGTTAGAATGATTGTTTTTCGTTCGTTGTAATCGAGAAGCAATTAGTTGAAGATAACGGTCACTTGCTGCCTATCAAATTTACACAAAATAAGTGAAACTGTGAAAAGAGTAAAAAGAAGGTGAGGTTATGAATGTAAAAAAAAACACACGAGCTATAGGTAAATTTCCGGGGGGAGATCTTCACAGGGGCATTCCCTCCCCCTCCCCTGCCTCTCTCCGCGCTGGTGTCCAACTGTAAAATCTTACGGTAGGTCTGGTCTAGTCTTGGGAATTCTTGTGTCGAAAAATATGCTAAAAAACTAATGATTCCCGACACTTTATATCTTTTGTTATAGTCTTGGAATAGCATATCCTAATAATATATAACCTACTATTCTTAATAAAAATCTAAATAAAGTAAAACAATATAAATATTCAATAATTTAAAATATCTAAGACACACTAGTACTAACTTGGTTAATATCTTAATAAATAGCTAGTAATTAAGTTGCATAAACACTATATCATTTCTATTACCTATATAAGGTTACTTATACCATAGGTAACTGAAAATACATATTTAATTTTAATTCTAATCCTTATGCCCATAAAATGAAGAGTTGAAATCAGCAAAAGCATCAGAAACGGCCCTCATTCTAAAGTCCTTTCAAATGTAGTCCTATGTATAGTTTTGTTATCTCTATTTCCAAAACATGCTCACGACAGTAGCGTAGCAGTATGTTTGGCGCTGATAGGTACTTACCTAGACCTAGCTATACTCTATTTCAGATAACATTAGACTAAAGGTTAATTAAAGGGCATAACGTTCTTTAAAGATTAGAGATGAGTCGTGCTAGGTAAATTTCGTACCTAGTCCCCCTGTTCCTAGTGCACAAAAATACTCGATCCACATACCTGTTCGAGTTTCAGCTAGCATCACAGTACCCCGTAAAGTACCTAGTAAATCACCTTCTTGCAGATTAGGGCGTTACCAAGGTAAACTGAGCTAGCTGCACTTCGGAAGAACGTATAATTTTTTATATGTGCTATGCGAGCTCATGTCAGTCACAGATTAGCTAGACCGCCAATATTCCCAACTTAATATTGAGTACATATGAATGAACCTAGTAAAGTGCAAAATTTCTATGTACCTACATATTTATGTATATTATATGTATACCTAAGTATACTTTAGTTACCTTGCATGATCTGTGGATATTTTTAGTAGGTAAGTAATCGGAAATAGCAAAACGTTGAAATTCATGATAAGATAATTAATTAACTTTATTTGAAAAAGAAAAGAAGAAAAAACTAAAAAAAATCTGAGTTACTATACTATACCTGGATGAATTTGCTTGACACCTATATTCGTGACGTCATTACGGCGCTTTAAGGCAATTGCATCTCAGCGAGGTGTCAACTCAATTCGTCCTAGGTTTGAATCCAGTATTGTAGGTACCTATTAGTACACTACTTAATTTAATGATCTCCGTGATTCTGAAGTTCGATTTTGCGAATAAATAATTTACTTTTCAGTCATTATGATGCGAAAAAGAGATAGTAATATTCGCTCACCCAAATCCGCCTACGATGAAACGTACGAAGCACAGAATCTGCATTGCTCCCGAGTCCTGTGACGATGAACATTTCCGAAACATCCCGAACACTCGTTGCGGCAGCCGAATACTTGATGTGCGCATCACTTTGAGTACACCACTGGGAACAGGCGCGCGCGCATCGCGTACCGCGTGTACGCGATACTCGGTGGATCACGTCCAAATGCTTGCGGACAAGGTGCCGACTAGTATTGAAAAATACCTAATGCTAGTTCCAGTTCTAGTATATACGCCTCACCTCTTATTTATGCAGAATTCTGTAAAGATTATGACGTAATTCTACGAACAAATAAATCTCAACTGTTTGACATAAAAAATGGCCCGCGCGTGACAACAAAGTTAAGTGGCTATGGCGGACAAATTATATCGGTAGATCTCAGCATAGATTTAGTGTGAGAAAGAGTTGTTTTAGTTTTTGCCTTATTATATTATGTCATTCGTGACATTTGTCCGTGCATGACTGATTGAAATGTATGACATGGTGGAGAGATTTATAATAAATGTTGGTGAATCATTGTCAGAAGACTGCCCAACTAACACACTAGTGGAAATAGCAGCTTATATTGTAACTTTTGGTTGCACATCAGTGATATAAGGGTCCTCACAGCAGTAAAAAGTTATATAACAGCATCCACAGGCGTCTGAATCTACAAAAATCACCAAAAGTGCTAAACGTTGAACCTCGTACTATCCTGGGCTTTACAATAGTTCGGCCTAAATCTTCTTTAATACTAAAACCTTTAAGAATAAATTAAGTATAACATTTTGTCACTTAAAGCTGCGTATGAGTTCCTACTAGAGTTGTTATGTGCCATTGAACTATATAAAGGAATTTATTGAAGACTCTATAAATCAACTGCTTACAGGTAATAATAACCACTATTATTTTACTGTAAGTTTCATAATAGTAGTAATTATACCTATAACCTAACACTTATTAAAAGCTCTATAAAAGAAGCAATGGCTGGCATAAGTGATGCAACAGAATTATCGTGTTCCTTTAGATTGCCTAAATTTAATCGTCATTTACTTATAATCGTCACGCATCCTTGTAATTAAATAAAAAATTGGATTCTAAACAATGGAAATTGCTAAAGAGAAGCGGCGGTTATCGTAGAAAAGTATGTAAAGTTTATGAAAATATAAAAAACAATTCAATCATAACAAAACAATCCGATAAAACTTCTGATCAACAAATTATCAGGTAATTTATTTATTTTTCTTAATTAATAATTACTCCGTTTTCATAAATATGTACATCATTAATCATTTATACTAAAATAATGTCTTATTTAAGGAATACAATAGAAGAAACTCATATTGATGAATCAAGTCCACGTTCAATAAATACGGGCGAGGGTTCCGTAGGCGTAATAAATTCGCCTGTAAAATCGGTTTTTGAAGACAGGTCAGTTAATTATGGTTACTACAATCATAATTTGCAATAAGATTATCTTTTAATAACATATTTCCGTGGCTTTTTTTAATGTATATTGCAGATACAATTTTGCTGACTCCGACACTGACAATGAGCAAATTTCCGAATACATTGAGAAGCATGGAAAGAAATGTGATTTTCGTGACGAGTTTCACAATACACAATTATTTATTGCACAGAACATTAGAACAAAACATTTTACAAGAAATTTAAACGCAAACGCGAGCTAATCTCTCAACAGAGATTTCTTCCAGCAAACCTATCAGGTTATACATATAAACTGAAAATTTCGAAGAAATCCACAGATCTGTTCGAGGATTAGATTGTCTAAGTCACTGGAAAGGGTCTAAGTTTAGAACATCCTTTCACTATTTGAGTATAGTGATTTTGCCAAAGGTTTAAAACAAGAAGCTATGCAAAATTTCCTCACGTTGTATTGTGCAGTAACATTATACTCGGCAGTGGTACATTTTAGAAATTTAAAAGCTCTTGCTCCAATGATAATTCATTGGCGCAAGAGCTTTTAAATTTCTTTGCAACCAATTTAAAAAAAAAACGGTTTAGAGTACTTTACTAGTAATGTTCATAACTTAATACACATTGTAGATGAGGTTAAAAAATTTTGGAAATTAAATAACTTTAATGCATATAAATTTGAAAACAAATTATATTTAATTAGGATTTGTTTAGACAAGGAAACAAACTACTTGTTCAGGTAGCCAGCCAGGTAGGCGAGCTCGAGACTATTGATTATGAACGGAATTCCATCCTATCCAATGCAGATTATTCATATGTAAAGAAAAACTATAAAAACCATAGGGTCGATTTGCATTTCCAGGATTTCATGCTATCAACAAAAAAAGAAGATAAATATTTTTTAAAACAAAAAAGAAATAATCTAGATTAGCAGTTTTAATATTCAAGAAAAACAGATAAGAATTTATTGCCAAAAAAATTTAACATGTGCAAAATGTTTTGGATCTTCCTATTTATTCCTCATATCTTAATATTTTTAAGACCTCAGAGAATTCAGGATTAATAACAGAATTGGTTTGTTCTCCTTGTGACGTCAAATTAGTAGTCACTATCTACGAATCTGAATTATATTTTGTTCCCTTTTGTTACCTATCTATTGTATAATAAAACATTATTATCTATAAACCATTCTTTTATTGGGCAAAACGAGCTGTTTTGTATTTTATGTTTACTAATAGGTTCTATATTTCACAAGCAGAAACTAACTTTATAAATCTTAATTATATAATCATGATAAACCTTGATGTAGGAACCAATACGCGATAAAAATCTAATAAAAATAAACAAAGGAGAAACACTAACCAAATAAAAACTAAAACCTAATTTAAGTGAAAGGTATCTTTTGAAAAAGCACTAAGGCAATAAGCATCAAAGTATAGGTTTGTACCTAACTACGCAATTTAAACATAATGTTATGTTATATTTACTATTAGGTACTATCTTTTACTAGTAGAAAATATCTTTATGAATCTTAATTACTTAATCTTAATAAATCTTGATGCACGAACCAATACACGATAAAAATCTAATAAAAATAAACAAAGGAGGGCCTGGGTGTTTTTTGAGCTTTATCTTTTTAACACAAACTTAATATTCTTAGAAAACAACAAAAACCAATTTTTTGTAAACAAGTTCACAAAGATACGGGTGATACGGGTCAACTTAAAATTAATTTCTGTAGAATGTCGTCGTTATATGGCTTCATTGATCATTAGTTTTCGTAGTATCGTTGCTTGATATATTTTCTTTATTTTTGTCACTGGTCTCGTTATGCAGATTAGTGCTATTTTTAGCTTCCAACGCATTATTATTTTCATTTTCTTTTGAATCCACGTTCCGTTTTGGTCTCTTATGACTGTTTATAGATGATGATGCCCTTTGCAGTTTTGAGCTCTTCCGTTTTGTTGCATTTTTCAGAATTGATTTGAAGAATGTCTCATTAGCGTCAATAGTATAACTTCTGTCACATTCATAAATGAGTACAAAAAATAGACCCAAAACATTTTTAAACAGCTTTAGGCTTATTTTTGTGCCTTCGCCTCTCGCACTTCCAGACCTGAGCATTGTGTTAAATAATATCTGTTGAAGGAAACGTCCACAAGTAGATAAGCGCAATTTGAGGCCTTTCCTGGTGGTCAAACGATGCTTTATTTTGCCTTTAATTCTGCTTTCATGTCGTCGTCAGTAAGCAGATCTTCAAAATTAGAACGTTCGGCTATTTATGATAAATAAATAAATAAATAAAAATAATTAAATAAATTGGTTTAAAGCAGAATGCTTTATTTTCCAAATTAAACGTCACAACCGCTGAGGATTGTTTTGTTATCATGTGTTCAAATTTCACAGAAAATTCAGTGTTTTGGTTTCCTATGATTACATTTTGATTTTTTAACATTTCTTGTTGAGTTTTGTATATCTCCAATTGATTCGTTGTAATATTTATGAGTTCCGAAGTTTCGATAACTTGTCCTTGCATTACTTCACCTTCAATATCTAATGTAGCAGGTTCATTGCCATCGTTTGAAAACGCGGGTGGAATATTTTGTTCTGATAAAACAGATAGCTCTTGGCTTGTTACCTGAAATAAATAAAATTTGAATGTAAGAAGCTACTTAAATAGTTCATTGAAACAGGCAAAACCTTTAAAAGGCGTCATTTTGTATATAGTAGAATAAGTAAAAGGTAGAAATAATGTTTTGGAAAAAAAAAAGAACAACCTACCATTATTACGATATTTAGAATACAAATAATAATGAATTTATCGCTGTTTTGAGACTAAAAGAAACAGTCGCACACTCGCGCACAACAAGTTCACAGGCTTTGGTGTAGGGATACCCTACACTGAATCAAACTACAATATAATATTTTAATGATGAAATTCTTTTACTATCCTCCTTTAGAGATCATAAACGATTTAGCGTTATTTTGTGTAAAATAAAAAGGTAAAAGGTGTGAACCTGGTTTAGCATTGTATTAAATTCATGGATTTGTCGCACTGGCACTGCCCCTCCCACTGTTGGTAAGGCCGCCGGCATCGCCGCCGCTGCCGAGTCCTCATCAAGTTCTGTTGTGGAACGATCTAGCATTTCTCCAAGTATTTGTTCGGCTATTTCGTAAGTTTGTATATTTTCTCTTTTGACAACGCATCCAATTACAGACCATTCGGGTTTAGGGATAGAGTCTTCAATTTGAGAATATATTTTGTTTTGTTTTTGTTTAGCTAACGATTTAAGGGGGCTTTTTAAGGGTTTAACAAAGATCACGGATCTCTAAAACATTGATTCAAAGAAGAGGTAAAAAGACACATAATAACACCTGAAGTAACAATACATCAGAAATAGCTGCTCTTTTGACAATATAAGCTGCATTAGAGAAATAAAATTCACTTACAGATTTAAAAAGGTTAAAATTATCACTATTACTCACATAAGATTATTTAAGCTTAATCTATGGGTTAAGGCTGCACTTTAAAAGACGCCATTTATTATTTTGAAATAAAATGTTAATATCCTAAAAAAAAAGGTGATTATAATATAATAATTCTTTTCTGATAATTTAGGACCACTATCAACATTTTCGTGGGCCAATTAGCATATATAATCGTATGGTTTATATAAACAACATGAAACCGATATTATTTTGTTTAGTCAATAAATAATATTTTTGTTTTTATTTGGAATACTGATTAATTTATGGAGGCCTAACAAAACTACTTAAAAATATCCTAAACATACACAGTAAACGTAAATGCGTTTAGAAATTACGTGTACATAAGAACTATAAAAGGCATAATCACATTACTTACTTTAGAATATTGTTTACTGATGGCCGACGAATTTATCCACAATAACATCCAGAGAGTGCAGGGAAATCTATGCTTGTCACAAACACAACCCAATAAAATCACTTGATGGCAAACCATTCATTCAATGAATATTTAGTTCGTTCAAAGGGAAGCGCCAGGGAGGCTTTATAATGGCGCTAATAGTTTCATGCAGTTTTTTTAGCAGCTCTGTGCCACCACTAAAGAGTTGATATAGAATTAAGGGTTGCATAAAATTGTGCCCAAATTGCCGCATAGCTGCTGCAGAAAGTATATAGTAGATTCTCTAGCGCTTAGTCTATCACCTTGAGTTACAAAAATATAGGCTCCAATGCTGTTAAGCAGGTAAATGAGTTAGCTGGGTGTGATGTTGATAAATGACAATGATTGAATAAAAAAAAATAAAGTGAGAAAAACACTATTTATTTGCGCCGGGTTTCACTAATCTTGAAGCTAATGACGAGATAAAGAGGTACGATACATCTAAAACTACCTTAAACATGGAAAAGGCTTTTGCCGGCATTTCCCATGCATTGCTCAAACAGCGCGACGCGCTTTTGAGTGAATTACAAGCCTTTCTAGCCTGGGCGCATCAGGTCAAAAACCTACGATTCGACGATATCCATACAAAGCTCAAAGAAATGTTGGCCAATGGTGAGTATAGCAAGATTTCAAACGACGCTCTCCAGCTCGTCTGTGGACACCGGGCTGAACTTATTCAATATCGCAGAGAAGGCATACTCTCATCAGTAAAAGACCAGTACCACAAAAATACATTACGCAAAATTGCGCCGTCAGGTTCTCATCTATTTGAAGCCGACAAATTTAATGCTTTATTGGAAAAAGCGGGTGGAGTTAAAAATGTGTTTTGGGTGGAAGGAAAGTCTCGCTACAATACTGTGCCACAGTACGAGCCTTCCACTGCTACCCGCAGTCAGACGCAGAAACAGGCCGCAACTTATAACAATCGCGCGCAATATCATAATCAAAACCAGTATCATACTTCGGCCCGAGGCAGGATAAATAATAATTCGTTTCGCGGGCGAGGCGCGCGGTGTTCACGCGGCCGTGGTCTACCCGACAGGTCAGGAAGGGATTATCAACCCAGACGTTCTCCCTCATCCCACCGGGATAGGAGACTATGCCATGCACATGCATGCAAAATTTCACGCCGGACAACTCCGCATGTACTACGATCGTTGGAAACAGTTGGGAGCTCCCACATACATTCTAAAAATTATACAAGGATGCCGCATTCCTTTTGTGTTGAAACCACCATTGCACATTCCAAACAGTCGCAGTGTGAAAACACCAGAATCAGAACAAATGTCGAAAATAATGAAAAACATGATCTCGCAGGGTGTGCTAGAAAAGGTGCGCCCAGCTTTATTTCCCCGATATTCCTGCGCCCCAAGAGCGACGGCACATGGAGGCCCATATTCAACTTAAAAAATCTGAACCAATACGTCAACACTCGACTTTTCAGACTAATAAATGTTCATCGGGTAACGGATTTTCTACAACCCAAGGATTGGTTGGCCAAAGTGGACATTCACCAGGCATACTTCCATGTCCCTGTATTCGAAGGCCACAGAAGGTTTCTCCGCCTTCTGTACGGCGACAAAAACCCACAAATTCTGGAAATGACGTGCCTACCCTTCGGCCTTTGTTCAGCACCGAGAATATTCGCCTCAATCACCAACTGGATAGCACAATACCTCCGCGATCACGGTATCCGGATCATCGTGTATCTCGACGATTTTATGCTGGCTCATCAAAACAAAGCCACTCTCATAAATCAAGTGTCGATGACACTGAACACGCTCGCCCACCTAGGCTGGCAAGTGAACACAGACAAATCTGTTTGCAACCCACAGAAGGCAGTGGAATACCTGGGCATTGTGTGGAACACATGGCAGAACGCGAAATACATTCCTCAGAGGTTAGTAGCAAAAATACATTGCACGGTATCCAAAATCTTGATAACACGGACAACGTCCGTCAAAGAGTTACAAGGTCTCATTGGCCTGCTGAACTTTGCCAGTTTTGCTGTACCGAGGGGTCGTCTAAATTACCGGTATTTACAGTTACAGGCCAACAAGGCCTTGAAACTAAAGATGACAAAAACCTTTCCTCTAGTTGCGAAAGCCCTAGTCGAGTTAGAATGGTGGCAGTTGAATTGTCAGAAGAGTACTCTACTTCATGTCCCACTATCGTCTCATTACCTAACAACAGATGCCAGCGACATCGGCTGGGGGGCCAAATTAAACGAAATCTCAATAACAGGCTCATGGCTACCCTCACAGCAGAACCTTCATTGCAACTACAAGGAGATGTTGGCCATATTAAATGTTTTACGCCATCATTATCAGCTCTTGAGCTCACAGTCGCTGCTAATAGAGTGCGACAACAAAACTGTCGTCTCTTATCTAAGAAAAGAGGGAGGGGCGAAATCTATAGCCCTTACGGAGCTGGCAATGAAAGTGCTACAAGTACTGGACCATAACAACATTCACATGTCCATCTATCACATAGCAGGGAACTACAACTGCGAAGCAGACCATTTATCACGTCTCAAAGACCCACCAGAATGGCATCTCCTGTCAAACATAACAAATGTCGTGTTTGCCAAGTGGGGAACCCCCGTAATCGATCTTTTTGCTTCCAGGAGAGCTCACGTGGTTCCAACGTACTGTACACTGGACAGAACCGACAACCAGGCGAGCATATACGATGCTCTAGGCAGCAAGTGGGATTTCAAGTTGGCATGGCTGTTCCCGCCGCCTTATCTCATTCCCAGAGTATTGACGCACTTAAACAATGCACTGGGTGTGTACCTGATCGTAGCCCCGAGATGGCACAAAGTTTACTGGAGACCAGACCTGAAGAGCCGCGCATTGTCATCCCCATTCACGATAAGGAACCTGTCGCAGGTCCTAGTCGATGTAACGACGGGACGTCCGCCCCCCAACATATCGGAGATGACGCTGGAGATATGGAGATGTGGGGTTGGCAAGAACACCTAAGTCACTGGAGCGAGGAACAAAAAGCTCTGCTCCGTTCGAGCTGGCGTGAATCCACTCTTAGAACGTATAAACCAGCTTGGACCCGTTGGCGAAACTGGGCCATAACTCACAAGGTACATACACATAAACCTACAGGCTCAGACCTGGCCCGATTCCTCACTGATCTACATCAAAAGGAAGGCCTTTCATACAGCACTATCCTTGTTCATAAATCTGTAGTGTCTACTCTTTGTGATCCCAATGAAAGTAATAAGCTAAGCTCACATACACTTGTAAAACTAGTCCTAAAGTCCATTGGGTTAGCTAAGCCTAAACCTATCAAAGCCCCCATCTGGGATATAGACACCCTTGTAAACCATCTTTCTAAAAGAACCTGCAATTCATCAAGTTTATTTGCCACCTCTCAAAGAGCGGCTGCTTTACTCCTACTATGCTCGGGTAGACGTGTACACGATTTAACTTAAAATACCGTTACTCAGGAACACTGTGTTATTTCAGATGACAGCATAATCTTATGGCCATCTTTTGGCTCCAAAACTGACTCCATTCCCCATCAACAATCGGGATGGAAGCTAAATAAGAATAAGGACAAGTCACTGGATCCTATCTACTGGATACGCCGCCTCATTGAGTTGGGGAAACCTAGGCGAATTGCTGCTAAGTGCGATAATCTGTTTGTGAGTACTACAGGCGACCCCAAAGCTGCTGCACGTACAATCATAGGGGGCTGGCTGAAGAAACTACTTCAAGATGCAAACATCAATGCTACGCCTGGCAGTTTCAGATCAGCTGTTGCATCCAAAAACTGGATCGAACACTTTCCCATTGATGACATACTATCCCGAGGCAACTGAAAGTCTGCTAAAACTTTCCAAATTTTTATCAAATAGAAGTAAAATCTGGAGATAGAAGACAGTCATTGATTCCGAACCTATTCTCCCCTGTCGAGTAATTAAGACAATTATGTATTGTTCAATACTTTATTCCAAAGTTTGATTTATATTTGCTGATTTTAGTAATACCTACCTAATTTATTTACTGGTTTGGTACCATTTCTACGCAGGTTCTATCAAGATGAATAATAATACCTGTTTATAAGTTACAAGATAATTTTATTTCCTCAAACCACACTAATCACCTCATCTTAACAGAAAGCAATACAGAACAGATACAATAATGTCATAAGTCATAGTACCTAACCTACATACAGTACATGTAAACTTTAGGTTTCTTCCTAAGGGATCATCGATCAGTCCGAATAAATTATAGATAGATACTTACTTGTTTATCAAAATACCTGAATCATTCATAATTTCTGTATGTCACAACATAAACTTACCTACTTTTATTTAAATATGTATGTTTACGAATCACATTAGCGTCCACCAACACCAGGCGATATCAAACACGTCTCTCATGTTTTTAATTAGGCCCTGAATATCGGTCAAGATATTTAATAGAGACGTTTTACCTGAAAATAAAACGTTTATTAAATACTTACCATATTCAGGGCCTAATATTTTTTAAATCTGCCTGGTGGACATGAGAGATCCAATGAAGCTAAATTCGAATTCAACAATCCGAACTGCCTCGGTGGTGTGGTGGGGCGCGCGCGCAAACAAGGTACCACGCGGCTTAACGGAACATCCGGGGGCGGGAACGGACGGACCGGATATACGTCACTAGTTTAGCACTGAAAATCAAGGATGTCTTCTCATGTTTTTAATTAGGCCCTGAATATGGTAAGTATTTAATAAACGTTTTATTTTCAGGTAAAACGTCTCTATTAATGTCATCTGTCGAATGCTGTCAAAGTGGGGCGTCGAATGTGCTTAGCATATTTCTTGTGTTTTGTGAGTAAAAATGCCGAAAACTATTAACAGTGGCGTAAGAAAAGTTATTCACAATATATCGAAATATTTGTCGGATAGAAAATCTGAAGGATTGGACTCTATTCCTCTAAATAACATCGCCAGCTTTGTTGTCAACATGACTGGTAGGTACGTCATATAGTACGTGCAATGTGAATTGGCTAATTAGTAACTATTATTATAAGTAAAATATTTTGTTGTATTTTAGGCGTATCCTGATCTTCCGTAATAATACCTTAGTACCTTGGACACTATTTACACACATTGATCTGGCCCCAATCTAGGATTCCATGTATCTTGAGTACTAGACAATGATACACGTACTTATATAGATAAATATTATACTTACTATGACTAGCGTACAAACATTCGTTTTCATTAAACAAATATTTGCCCCCACCGGGGTTCGAACCCGGGACCCTTGGCTTCGTAAACAGGGTCATTGCCAACTCGGCCATTCGGGTCGTCAAATAAAAATACAATACGAAGGTGGGATGTCAGTTGTATTTTCTACGCCCAAGCAATATTATATAAACCTAAAACCAAAAAGAAAATATCACCATAACTGCGTCAACATAACGACAGCTCAATATCTAGGAAATAACGTTGAGCTGAAGAAGACCTTTAAATGCCAAATGTGCCAAGATGGACAACGACCACGTGACTCTCCATTGAACAAAACCCCAGATCCACTCACTTTAGAGGAAAAGTCTTCTACTATACAAGCCAACACCAGCTACAGTGCACCGTACTCCCCACTTTCAACTTCAAATGTGACACAACAAAGGCCGCGACAGTTGTGTCCTGTTTACAATAATAATAGTCCAAGCCACAACACAACACGGTTCCCTAGGACAAAATGTGACTCCAACGAGGATGTCTTCAACTCTTTAGACTCAAATACATCCTCAGTCAAGGCATTAAGTTTTCCTGACCTTAGCACAGTTGACGACAGTGAACAATATAAAATAATGCAGCATACTATCGAGCAACTAAAATTACAACTGGATAGTGCCCATAAAGAGATCTAATCGCTTATAGAAGAGAGCCAGGAATTACGGATAGTAAATGCTAAACAAGAACAAAATATAGAAGCACTTAAGAAAATATGCTCACATGACTCAACATCCAAAAAACTTCCATCAACTTTACGGAAACGGAATACTGACCAAAGACGATTACGACTCTCTGCCAATCCAGGCACACCAAACAAAAGCCTGAATGCGAGAGTTCTTTTTATGGAGAACACTTCAAAATATCTGGAAGAAGAAACCACACATATTCCACCAGAAACTACAAACAACCTACAAGAAAAACTTAATTCAGAAAAAGAAGAGCTACAAAAAATATCTCATGAAAGAAAAAGTTTTGCCAACATGACAAGAACAAACAAAGATAAGTCTACCAACACTAATCCCGAAAATAACTGTGAAGAAAGCAAAGGCGCAAAACCGTCGAAAGTAACTGTAAATAAGTGTCCCACAATACATATACTTGGAGGAAAACAATGCGTCGGTTTAGCGGCTGAACTCGTGGATGCAAGAAACAACTACCGGAAATATAACATACAGTCCAGCACAAAATCTCATGCATCCAGTGATAGTATATTGTTGGGTATAAAATATAAAAACATTAAGGACAAAGATGTCTACATATTATCAGTCGGAGAACATGATAAAAACCCAACAAAATTAACAGTGGAACTTAGCGCTTGTCTTAAGGCTTTGAAGAACAACACTGTTATTGTTGTGGGTATTACAAATAGTGACTATCTAAACGAAAATAAATTTAATGACACGATCAAAATATTATTAAATGTGTTTCCAAACTGTCATTACGTAAAAATAGATAAAAGCCTAACCAAAAAGATTTACATTAAAAGACTTTGTTCCGAAATAAATAAAGTTCTGACCAATAACGACCACAACGATATGTCCATAAATAATAATAACGAGGCAAACCATGTAAACTTAGAAGATGGTAAAAAGGGAACAATACCCTATTACTATAAGAAAACTGGAAAATTTATTACTAAGGTCGATGAATCGTAACAAAGGACTTCACCAAAGGTACCAGGTTGCCAGCTTTTTCGTGTCATCGGATAGCGAAAATGATAAACTGTATATAATGCATCAGAACATACAAGGTTTAAGAGTAAGAGGGACATTATTACAATAACTGTTAATGAATTAAGGGAAAGCCACAAAGACATTGATTTTATCTGCTTGTCACAGACTCTTGTTAAGTCAGGAAATGAGAAAAATTTACTGCTCAAAAATTACAGACTAGCCACCTCTTACTGTAGGTCAGATAAATCACGAGGAGGTGTCTGTATATTTGCCAAAAATCACATTAAAAATAAAGAAATAAATGTTGCCAAAGAATTGACCGAATCAAAATCAAAAATCAAAATCAAAATCAAAAATCATTTATTTCCATAGGATGTTGTTACATCACTTAGATCCGTCATTACATTTTTTTGGGTGAGTTCACTAACACAATGGCGGAATCTGTGGAGAAGAGCTCACCGAAGAAACTCCACAGACGTCGCATCTTTTGCGTTTCCTTTTTTAAATAAAATATTGTCAAATTACAAAATGAATGCTATTTATATATCGAAATAGCCTGTTACTCAAACAATCTATTCCCATGGACATCTGTCCTCTAAATAATCAGATATCCTATAGTAACCTTTTTTATACAATTTCTGTTTTATTATTATTTTAAACTTGTCTAAAGGTAAGTTTTTAATATCAGTAGGGACCTTATTGTAATAGCGTATACAATTGCCTTTAAAAGAATTACTAATTTTATGTAGTCGGCTTACATAAGCAACCAACTTGTCTTTATTTCTAGTATTAAAATTGTGTATATCACTGTACTTCTGAAAATTAGTTATATTTCTTTTTACATACACAAGATTGTCATAGATATATTGAGACACAAATGTCAGAATATTGATTTCTTTAAACTTTTCCCTCAGTGACACTCTAGGCCCTAATCTATAAATTGCACGAACAGCCCGTTTCTGCAGAATAAATATACTATTAGCATTCGCAGCGTGACCCCACAATAAAATACCATAGGTCATTAGACTATGAAAGTAACTAAAGTAGACTAGTCTAGCGGTGTCTACGTCGGTAAGAGCTCTAATTTTTTTAACTGCGAACGCTGCCGAACTCAGTCTGTTCGACAATTTATGTGTATGAGGATCCTATTGTAGTTTGGCGTCTAAAGTAATGCCCAAAAAGAAAGTCGACTGCACAAGGTCCAATCTCTGTCCTTTTATAAATATGTCTGTAGTTACCGGGTTCACATTGGGTAACACGAATTTAATACATTTAGTTTTCTTTTCATTAAAAAATAAATTGTTAACAGTAAACCAGTTCACTATACTAGAGATAGCATTGTTTACCTCGTCATAATTTGATTGCTGTCTTTTAACTTTAAATATCAAAGAAGTATCATCGACAAACAATACTAACCCATGTTTTGCTTTAACAAGGTAAGGTAAATCATTAATGTATACTAAAAACAAGAAAGGACCAAGAATTGAACCTTGCGGTACGCCCATACTTATTGAAGACCCAGGTGATCTTTTCCCATTAACATCGACCATCTGAACCCTATCTGTTAGATATGACTCCAGAAGGCCAAGTGCCTGATCTTTTACACCATAATGGCGTAATTTCCTGACAAGAGTGTCATGATGGACGCAATCAAAAGCCTTGGATAGATCGCAGAAGACACCTATTGCATCCATTGCGTCTTCCCAGGCATCAAAAATATTGTCGATTAGTTCAACACCAGCATCGGCTGTTGAACGACCCTTTGTGAAACCAAACTGAGCAATATGAATTAAATTATTGAGATAAAAATGACTTTGCAATTGATTAAGTATGAGTTTTTCAAATATTTTGCTAAGCGTTGGTAGTATCGATATGGGTCTAAAATTGGTGGGGTCTGATGTACTACCAGCTTTGAATAAAGGTATAACTTTACTTAGTTTCATCAAGTCAGGAAACACACCATTATCTATACATTGATTAAATATACAACAAAGGTGAGGTGCAATACAATCTACAATGGAACTAATAATTTTTACTGATAGACCATGGGCGTCAGCTGTCTTTTTCATTTCCAGGGATTTAAACGCTTTTACAATGTCTTCATTATTTACGTGCCTAAATTTAAAATCTGTTTTACAATCCTCAAAGTTTTGTTTAAGTATAGATTCAGCAGCAGCGGGAGATGAATTTAAAGACTTGGTTGTTGAAACTGGAATGTCCGTAAAGAAATTTTCGAAAGCTTTTGCTACTTCTAGGTCTGTACTTAGCAATTGATTATCTATCTTAAGCTTGAAGTTATTATGTGTAGCTTTGGCCTTTCCAGTCTCTCTGTTTATAATTTGCCAAGTCGTTTTCATTACATTGCTACTAGATTCAATTTTGTTTTTAATGAAATTAGATTTAGCTACGGCACAAACGCGTTTAAACATTTTTGAATAACTACGAACATAATCTAGAAAGGCCGTATTTTTGTTATATGATTTCTCTTCATAGAGTTCATATAATCTTCGTCTGCTCCTATGAATTCCAACTGTCGCCCAATCACTAAACAAAGCTTTGTTATTAACTTTTATAGTTTTTGATTTAAATACCGTATCATATTCATTTTTGACAAGGTTAAATACTGAGTTGTACAACAAATTTGGATCGTCACTGTATGGTATTTCCCATAGTTTATCTAAATTATTATTCCTGTAGTGTTCAAGCCGAGTGTCACTAACGGGCACACATGTAATATCCTCTTTTTGGTCCTTTTTTATTTTAATATTGAATATACCTATCTGACCAGAGTGATCAGAGGTTAATTTATTGATGACCGATTTGAAAATGGGCGTAATGTTAGTAAATATATTGTCAATGCAGGTAGCAGATGTTGCAGTAATTCTAGTAGGCTCCAAAAACAGATAGTTCATGTTGTGACATAAAAATAAAGATTTTAATCTAGTACAAATATTATTATCCTCTAACAGATTAACATTAAAATCACCAGAAATTATAAAAAAATTGTTTTTATCGCTGATTTTAATCAACACTTCATCCATTTTCTTTTCGAATAAATCAAAGGATGAATCTGGTGGTCTGTATACGCTCATTACAATAAGTTGTTCAAGTTCAATACAGGCTATTTCCATGGTACGCTCAACAGACAGGCTCACTATGTCAACTCGTTCCTTATATTTAAAACTATTATTTACAAGTATTAAGGAGCCACCGCGATCAGCTGTTTTTCTGTTGAACGAACTAGCAACGTGGTGGTTATTAAAGTTGAACATGAACTGATAACTCTTTAAAAAGTGCTCTGTTATACATAAAATATCAATATTATTACAGTTCATGAATAACTCAATTTCCAGTTCTTTACTTAACATGCCCTGTATATTTTGATGAACCACGTTTAAAATATTCTTACTTTTACATTTTTCATTACTAGTAACTTGATTTAATGGGCAAGATGAAGGTATATTTATACAAATATTAATATTACTGCCAGAGTTACTCTCTGTTGTCCTATGGGTTAATTTAAAGAGCTTGGAACAGATTCCAAGGATTACATGTCATTATTATTACACTGCTCAATAGAAGCAGGCGTTTCATTAGTCAAAAACTTGACTGAGTTCAAAATAAAATAAGATAGTGACTGTGCTATCTGTTTTCTATAAAACCTAGATAGGTAATACCTATCCTTAGTCAAATAAAAACATTTTCCAATACAAATATTGGTGTCTATGAAATGAAATTTTTCAGTATGACGACATGTCAATGTGTGTATAAATGTATTATAATCATGTCTTATATGATTTTCATGTTGTGACAAAGATTGGATGAAGGGAAACGCAAGCAAGATTATTCTATCTAAATTTTGTAAAGAATTTAATTTGGAAAAGTATTTAGTAATTCGTTTTTTAGATACATTTTCCCTTCTACCAATTAAAATAATTAGGGTGGTTGGTTCTAAAAACTGCGATGACAACACTTTGTTTAATATTTGTGAATATGTGGCGCCAGGCATACAGTTATTTAATATTGCCTGGCCCACGCGCTGACTAAGTTGTAAACCCATATTTTTTCCAAGTTCATCGCTGTACATTATATACCTATCCTTTGTCCGAGAGAAGGAGGCGTTATTGATAACACTATTAGTACTCAAGTCGACTGACGGCGGCGCCTGGGTCAGTATCAGCTGTTCGGCCGGCTGCTCGGCGGGACACACGGTCGGCACGGAACAGTCCGCTGGAGCTTGTTTACAATCACAGATGTGATTGTCGGTCAAAGATATGAAAGTGTCATAATTATACTTACACGTCTCCAACAAACTATTCATAGCCGACACATGTTCCTTAATTTCGTATTGTGCTGACTCATATTTACGTGTAATACTTTGTAATGATGAGTTTAAAATATGCATATGTGACTGGAGTCGCCGTGTGTCACATTCGTACTTTTCTGTAGTTTTTTCCAAACATAATCTACAATCATCGATTTCCTTAATTAATTCGACACGTTCCTTGCTACAATTTACATTTTTACAAAATATTTTATTTCTATTAGCTAGTTTTTGTGTTTTTTTAATATAATTATTCAATTTAACATATTTCTTTAATTTATTTTTACTACAGCTCATAGTGGTAACTGATTGCGATCTATTAGGACTATCACACGTGAGATCACAAGCTGTTAGGTCAATAGTTGGTATGCCAGTTTGGCTCATGACCTCATTATACAAGGCCCTGGCCCTGGTTGTAGCACTGTCAACGAACCATTTTCTTTTGAATGTTGTGGAGTGGAGGTTCTAGAATATAAATTATTTTTATTTTGTCTGTATAAAATTCCAAATGCCAAACTAAATACAGACTTCCTTAATAAACTAGAACTCTTACTACATAGGCTAAGACATAAACTGAACAATAGCAAATTGATAATAACTGGGGATTTAAACATAAATACACTGAAAGATGACAAGTGGACAAAAGAGTTGAAAAGCATAATAGAAGCCTATAACATGATCATTCATCTTAATACACCAACAAGAATAAATTCGTGTATTGACCATCTAATAAGTAATGTTAAAACGGCTTATGGGGAAACTAAACGTCTAGGACTGTCAGACCATGACACAACGCAATTCCTCACTGTTCCTGTGACAAAAATAAAGCAACAAATACATTTTTGGTATACCACTAAAAGGGATTATAGCGATGAAAATTTGGTAAAGTTTAAAGGCTACCTAGATAGCCGATCATGGAATGAAGTCTTGAATTGTACAAAATTGGAACCAGCGTTCAAATTATTCCATGATACGATAGTCTTACTTTACAATCAATGCTTTCCAACAATTAGGGTGAAAACTAGACGAGATACAAATGTCAATCCTAAATGGCTAACTAAAGGCATAAGGCGGTCATGTCAAACTAAAAGAAAACTAAGATTCCAGTACTATCAAAACAAATCAGTAACAAATAAAAATAACTACTTGAGGTATAGCAAACGGTTGCGCAGATGTATAGTGCTCTCAAAAAATTCAAAATTACAATTTCATCAATAATGCTAAAAATAAATGCAAAAGCCTCGTGGCAGTTAATAAAAAAGGAAAATGAAAATGGAAATATTGACATCGAAATAAGATCTATAGATATAAAAAACAAAAAAACGGAGGATCCAATAGAGATGGCAAATGCATTTAATGACTACTTCATAGATTTGACCAATACAAATATAAGCAATCATCCCGACAATACCGCAATTTATAAAGTAACTCAATCAAGTTATAGCATATTTCTATCACCTTGTACTATAGAGGAAACCTCAAAAACAATTAAACAACTTAATAATACTAATGCCACTGGCTATGATGAAATCGCAACAAACATTCTAAAATTCTGTAATAAAGAAATATCCCCTGTATTGACACACCTAGTTAACAAATCTCTCACAGAAGGTCTGTTTCCCAAAGAATTAAAAATCTCGGTAGTGAAGCCATTATATAAAAAAGGGGAGAGAACAGACATGAGCAAGTATAGGCCAGTTACCCTGGTGCCTATACTATCTAAAGTTTTTGAAAAAATTATGCACAACAGAATCTCATCTTTTCTATCAAAATTCTCTGTAATTAGAAACGAACAAAATTGATTCCAGAAAGGAAAATCTACCACTCTCGCATGCTTCAATTTAGTGAAAACATTAGCGGAAGCTATTGATACTAGGACATCGACTGTAACAGTATTTTTTGATATGTCTAAAGCCTTCGATTTTGTCAATCATAATATCTTATTAGGAAAATGTGAGAGATACGGTATTCGCGGACCAGCCTATGACTGGATAAAAATCTACCTAAGCAACCGCTCTCAGTATGTAGTTATCAAAAAAATAAATGACAAATCGGAACTAACAGAGAATAAATCAGTACTACGAGCAAATAATTTTGGTGTACCCCAAGGAAGTGTTCTCGGTCCACTGTTGTTCTTGTTATACATAAATGACATACCGGAAAGCACGAAACACCGTTGAACCCTTTATGCTGATGACATCTCAATTATAATAAAAAATACAATTTTGAATGAATTTAATAATGACATAAACAATACAATTAGACATATCATTGACTGGTTAGTAGTAAATAATTTATGTGTTAATGTGGATAAGACATCTTATATGCAATTTTTTAATCAAGTAAAACCAGAATTAAATTTATCATTGACATATCAAAATCAACAAATATCTGAATCACAAGAAAAAGTATTTTTAGGGATAACGATAGATCCACAGTTGTCATGGAAAGCCCATGTCGACAAACTATGTAAAAAGGTCAACAGTTTTACTTATGCTCTGTACCGACTAACGAAAGTAGCGAGTAGAGAATCAGCTCTTCTGGCCTACCACGGATATGTCGAATCAGCATTACGCTATGGAATTGTGATATGGGGTAATTCGGTGGATGTCAAAAGACTGTTTATCATACAGAAACGCTGCATCAGAACTATTTGTGGTGTAAGCCCATATGAGTCATGTAGTCCGTTATTTAGACAGTTAAATCTACTTACTCTAACTGGTATCTTCATTTTGGAAATGAGCATATTTGTAAGACTTAACATACATTTGTTCACAAAATTGTCCAATGTTACTTCATTCAATACTCGATTTCCTAATCGCTTAGTTCTTCCTCGAGCCAATACAGCATTGCACAATAGGAACTGCTATGCAATGGCTGTAAAGATATTTAATGGTATTCCAGCAGAGATACAGTATCTACCCCTGCCTATTTTTAAAATAAAACTAAGAAATTGGCTAGTACATAATGGTTTTTATGACATGTCCGAATTTTATAAAATTAAACCTCGATTACTTAATTAACATGGTACTATGTAGATCCAATTGTGTATTTTCTCTCATGTCAATTGTGAACTACACTGTTAATTATCTGACTATTTTTTACTTGTAAGAACCTGTAAATTTTGACATTAAGTAATTTTGACGTTTACAAAGGATTTATAAATAATTATCTATTATTATCTTTAAAAAATATGTTAATAATTGCATGCCCAGGGTTGGCTAAATGTGTGAAACTTATCAATATTTAAGAACCTAATGTAACCACATTTAAAGCAAATAAATCAATATGAATATGAATATGAATATGAATATGAATATGAATCTGGATGATTTTGATTTATGTGCAATTAGACATAACATACAAGAATTTTATGCTGTCCGGAAAGAAGTATCGAGTTTCAAACGGCTGCTTGCAGCTCTTAAAGAATCCATAAATTTTGTTGGTGGCAGAGAATCTCTTCGTTTACTCTTACTCAAATTAGGTTATAAATATAAAAAATGTAGAAATCAAAGCGAGCCTTGAGGTTGGACTGAAGATGAATCGGTCAAAAATCCAACTCATGACCAACGGCGCAAAATGTAAGGTAGTGGTCGATGGGCAGGACATACAATATGTCGACGAGTGCATCTACTTGGGCCAGACAGTTTCCTTCAAAAACAGGCAGGACAAAGAAATCGAAAGACGTGTTTCGAACTCCTGGAAGAACTTCTGGTCCATGAAGGAGCTAATGAAGGGCAACCTACCATTGACCCTGAAGCGCAAACTCGTCGATATGTGCATCCTGCCCATCCTAACCTACTACGGCGCACAAACGTGGTCGCTGACCGAACATCAGAAGTCCAAGCTCAAGGTTTGCCAGCGAGCAATGGAGCGCAGTATTCTAGGTGTTAAACGTATAGACCGTGTTAGGAACACTATACTGCGCTCCAAAACTGGCATTGTTGACGTGGGCACGCAGACCGCCAAACTGAAATGGAACTGGGCTGGACATATCTGTCGAATGCATCCGGACAAATGGGCGAAATCAGCCACTGAATGGATGCCTACAGTCGGATTCCGACGTAGGGGCAGGCCCAGAAGGATATGGAAGGATGACCTGGATAGGTTCCTTGGACAGATAAAGCTTCAGATAGAGATGTGTGGTGTCGAACCGGTGACGCCTTTGCCCAGCAGTGGGACACCATATAGGCTACATTTATATATATATATATATATATATATATATATATATATATATATATATATATATATATATATATTAAAAAAAACAAAGGACAGTTTTTATGGGGCAACATTATATAGTGGCATGGAGGGACAGGTACCTACATGAAGTCAAAGATGTAAAGGAAAGGGGTATGCCTGTTCTATTCCTTGATGAAAGTTACATTTATACTTCGCTCAATCATGCAAAATGTTGGCAATGCGAAAATCTGCCCAGCGAATCTAAATCTGTAGCTGCAGGAAAAAGATACATAATTGTTCATTGTGGTGGCAAGGCTTGCTTCGTCCCGAATGCTTTGTTAATTTATAACGATAAAGAAAAAAAGCAAATCGAATAAAGTTAATTTAAAAAATTGGTACTGAATTAATGATTACCCGTATAGTCATAATACCTTGGATAATACCTTGGACACTATTTACACACATTGATCTAGCCCCAAACTAGGATTCCCTGTATCTTGGGTACTAGACAACGATACACATACTTATATAGATAAATATTATACTTAGATAGATAAACAACCGTGACTAGGGTACAAACATCCGTTCTCATCAAACAAATATTTGCCCCCACCGGGACTCGAACCCGGGACCCTTGGCAGGGTCACTGCCGACTAGGCCATTCGGGTCGTCGACATGAACAATGCTAGATATCATTCTAGCTAAATTATTGAACCTCCAAGCTCAGTTAATAGAAAAATGAAATTGCAGAAAGGCTTACATCATATAATATTGCCTACCGTAACAAAGCCACCAAAAGTATGTTGTTGTTTTTGGTAAAACAAAATAAACCTAACATAGTATAGAGATTGATAATTTAGAACAGGAGTAAGGTCACAAAACACTACTACTGCCGACATATCATTGTGACTTGAATCCGATAGAAATTATATAGGACATAGTAAAAGGAAAGGTTGCCACAAGGAATATTGGTTTAGATAATATCACGTTCCTGCAGCTTGTACAAAACTGTTTTGAGGATATAACTGCTGTTACATGGAATAATTGCTGTGAGCATACAAAAAACTAGAAAAAGAACCTAGATGTAGGGGACTGGTAATTAATACCAGTTTAATAGAGAAAATTAACAACTTATTATAAATGTTGCCGGCAGTGATAGTGAAACATCCAGTCTTACAACTGACAATGAGTCTGATATGTCTAGAATTGAACCAGTACAATCTGATAATGAAGATCATGAAATGTCTTATGAATCTGTTGAATATTTAGATTCTGAATTTAAAGACTAATGAAAAAAAAAATACATCATAATGGGTTTATTTTCTATATTTTAACCCGACTACAGGTACTTACTTTAGGAAAAATATTTCATAATAATAAAAACTAATAGTAGCTAATGTGACTTCCATAATGAGAGGCTTTAATATAACAATATACGAGTATTTTAATTCCTAATTATGTACAGTTACATACACTGCTTTATCTCTACATATCATAAGATGTCTATGATTGTTAATTTAAAGTTAAATTTAAAATGTTACTTCTAATAAGTTTGGTTTTAAAATAAGTTCGGCAATTAGCGAAGCGTCCAATTTGCATGGGTATACTTAGTATTGCTATATATAAAGTTATTTAGCGCCCTCAGACCAGGTTTTTTATGTTCCTGGTTGGGCTTTATGATATATTAGATTAGAAAAAAGCTGCTAAATAAAAGTTAATATGAAATCAGGTACTTTTTGTTTGTACAATATACCTATACAAGTATTATTATTTTAGTAATATACCTCATATCTATCTAGTTACTCAAAACAGAAAACTGTCTAGTTGAGCGTTCAAAACGTAGGCACATCATGAATGCGCTTTTACTTATATCTAACATGTTTGGTTGACCCCACTAGCGATTTATTGACCTCCTCTTTTGTATTAAATTGTGTGACAGAGACTTCGCCCCATTAATTGTGTCGGCAAATAGAGTATAGTAATTAAAATGTTGTTAACCTCTGCGCCTGCTCGACCTCTATTAGACTTTCTGTCTAGTGTTATCTGAAATAGAGTACATGTACTATACGATTCGATAGTACTCAGCTAGACCATCTCATAAGAGTATGTTTGTCGCACGCAAGTGTGATTTCCCACCTCAAAATAATCGTAACGTAACGCTCAATAAACTCTGTATAATCTGCAAAAGCAATTCCCAAATAATTTTCGACATGGTATGATAATGTCTTTGAATTTCATGAATAAAATATCTCAAGGTTGAATTGTAAGCTCCTTACATTGTCTTTACGCCCGCCTCAGACAATCGTAGGTATCTACAATACTTTGGAGGGGAGCCCTTTTAAAATTTTGTACTTGGTAAGTATTTTGTCTCGTTGCATTGAGGAACTAAATAAGTATTCAATTTTTATGCAGATGGCTCTGTGTTTATAAATGTTTTTAGAAACTCATTCTTCATCTTTGGGGTATATTTCGGTCAGATGATTTTTAATATCCGTTAGGTTAATAGGGTCACTATGCTAGTTTGCGGCCAATTCGTGGAGTGCCCAACTTTACGCTAATTGTGGAGACTATTGGTCGTATTGGATCACTAATATTTCAGACATAGATAACATGGTCTAATAATTTAATTAAATAAAATATAATTAATATTTATCATAATTTTATTAAAAAAATACTAAAAACAACCAGAAATGCTAATTTGCGATCGCTTTTGTAAGTTTGCTGACCACTTTTCAGCCAGTCAGCGGCCACCAGATACTATAGATATTTTTAGAATGAACTCGATTTTGAACAATTTTCTGTCAAACAGTAAATTTCATCAAATAGCAGGTCAAACAAAAGTTCTACACGAAGATTTTTTCTCCAATAATAGTGCTTATCCATTTTTACTGAGATTTACGATTCAAAAAGTTAAAGAAGTCGTGTTTTACATATGCAACACATTGTGCGCACTACTGTCGAGGTGGTGTACTTGGTGCATTAATAGGGTTTCATACCCAAATGGTACCTAAAAGGAATCCTAATACTAAGCATCGGCTATCAGTGCATCCCTCCGTGCGTCCATTCATCTATCAGTCCGTCCATCAGTCCGGCCATCCATCCTTACGTCCCTCTGTCATGCAGCGGCTTATATAGGAACCCCCTTTAATTTATAAAATCTCGTGTAGTTCATTATAGAAATACACATTCAGTGAAAATTGAAACTATCTACCTACTACGGTTCATCGAATAGAACCCGGTAACGGACATTGCCCGGTCGTAACAGGGTTCCGTTTGGCACCCTTCGAGTATGAAACCCTTAAAAGCACGAGTGTGTAATAAGCTTATTTATGAACCTATATGCGTTGCCATAAAGAGTCACTTTACGAGGAAGTGTGTTGTAAAATGTATGTGATTCATCACGTTAGTCATCCAACCATCCGGCCATAAACTAAAATCTTTTTTCATATGTCAGTTCGTGGTTGTGTTAATATTTACTTGTTTTCTTTACACTTTCCACATAGGTAAGAAGTCGTATAATTTATGTTATAAAATTGGCATTTACATTCATAATAAGTAAAAATCCCACAAAACTATTCACTTCTAAATCCTTGATATTGAAAGGGAGGGAAGGGCGGTGGCGATTTGCTGTAATACGTTAGCTCGCAGATTTGCGTGTTATTTGAGGGCTGTCAAAATAACTTTATTCAAAACATTTCACTAGTCATGTGGGTCAACTATTCGCAGAGGTCGTACGCCGCCCTTCGCGTCCAATAAAATCATGGTTTCAGGATGATGTTGGGGTTGCCACGCTTTTGCTGTGCATCAGGGATGTTTGCAGAGTAGAGGCATACATATCGGACTTTTACGCCATGAGAAGAGCAAGAGCTACGTTCTTGTTGTACCAGGTGCACAACAGCGTCAACGGCATTCTGATCCATATTGCAGGGAGGCTGGACTGTCCAATTTTCAGACACTGGGAACACCTTCATATGGCTTCTAACTTAAATGTGAGGGGCCGGTGAATAACTTCAAATTCATTTTTTTTATTCAAAATATCTATTTATATCTATCTATTTGTATAAATATCTAGACAAAAAGTGTTCGTAAGAATCTTCTTACGAACACTTTTGGAATGTCATTTGAATCTATATAATGCAAGAAAAACTACTACAGCTTCGGAAAGTGTTATTTCTGTTTCTTTTTTTCGAATCATATTGTTGTTATTAGTTATTTATCTTTGTTTTTTTTTCTACGTATGTATTTGTTGCTTATCCATCGATCCAAGTGGTCTGAAATGAAACATTTGAATTTGAAAAGAGGTACGTGTCCACTATTTTTTCCGCAGTTTTGCGAACATATAGTCACGGGCAGCGCATGCGTCAAAATAAATGGGATCGTGTGGTCACGTAATCAATCTATTCCAGCCGAATTAAGTTGTCCCGAGTTCTAGCCTTATCCCAGTTTCCAAAAATAAGTATTCATGAAGACATGAGTATCCTTATTATGTTAACATTTCTGCAGTAGGTTCCTCAAACGGCCAACGGCCGCCAACTAGTCCCAGGCCGCCAACTGGCATAGTGACCCTACGTGAGAATAGAATAAAATAAAGTTTAAACGAGATAAAAGGATCTGTGATTTAATTAACTAATAACAAACAACATCAAGGAGTTGCCTTTTATCTCCTAAAGTCCGATCTGATTTTAAGTCACTGATAAAATCGTCTTATAAACCTTGTTGCTAACAGGGACGCGAAGGGCAGATCATTTATCTTTTCCAACTTCGTGCTGCCACTTCGTGAACCTTATTTTCCTTATTTCCACCTGTGATAATGAAACCCTATCGTACCCTTCTCCGAGGGAAACGATCTGTCTGCGTGGAAGTATGTTTATTGCCTAATCTTATGAAAATTTACGGTCAGTTTTATACGCTCCACTATTGGATTCATTGTCGCGTTTCGTATAGGCAAAGCAAAGATAGCGTATTTTCGAAATTGATGAAATTAATAAATTCTCATCGTAAATAAGAAAAAATAAGAAACTTTATTTGCGTATCATGGTTTACATTTGGTCTTAAATATGTAATTTCAGTTCCACACGATATAGCCCAACATAGGGTATAGGAATTATTTATTTCCTTTGATTGTATTTATTTTTATATTTAGGAATGGAATTTTTTCTACTACTCCGTTTCGTAAGCCGTGGGCTTTTAGAAGGAGAAAGAAACGGCAAATAAAACTTAGGCCAGCCCAGTAACTTCTGCGAGTTTATGGAGCAATGTATTCTTTAGCATTGAAGTATTAATTAATATCATAGTATTAATTCATAATTCATAATAGTTTATTGCAAAGTCACAAAATTTCACAAGGTGGTAAAATAAAAGTTAGTACATTGTGACGCCCTGCTAGGGCACAGCAACATGCGAAGGACAGCCAGTTGTCCATTTTACGAAAAATTGAAAAAAATTGAAAAATGATTACATTTATGTTCAAAATTGTATAGAGACAATTAACAAAATATTGTAGAGATTATTATTATTAACAATAAATAAATAAATTAAGAGTAAATTATATAAACATTAAATTAGTAATAACATGTAATGAACAAGTAATTAGCGACTAGAAATATTTACCTAATTTTATTATTGAAAAATTTTCACATCATAATAGCATTTTTCAATGAGGAGTTTCTTTAAATAGGTAATGAATAGTGTTTCTTTCTCTATGTTTTTTAAGTAATTTGGTATGTGATTATATATTTTGATGGCCATATGATGGGGACTAGAAGACACGAGTTCTAACTTTGAAAATGGTTTCTTTAATTTATTTTGGTCTCGATTATTCCTTTTATTTTTATTTTCTAGAGAGGAGTATAAGTTACCATGTTTTCTTACAAATTTGCAAGATTCTAATATATATATAGAAGTTAAGGTAAGTATTTGGAGTTTTACAAAATAAGATCTACAAGATATATATGTATATGAAGTGCGCATTTAGGAGATGGTAATGTTAGGTGATGTTTATTACGTAATTTTCTTGAATGAATTGTATTGCACTCACTAAAATTATTACAATTTTTCTTTATAAACATTAGACATTCTATCATGCATGAGTATTCATAGAAATGTTAGGATATCATATTTTTGAAATAAGGTCTGCAACTTTTCGATGGTTAAATATCAGCAAATCACATGAAACATTTTTTCTGATGTGTGAACTTTATTTCTATGAATATAATAAAACCACATAAAATAATACCGTAGCTTAGGATAGAGTGCACATACATACCCAAAGTATGCAGTAATAACCACCTCCTTAGTGGGTACAAAAATCTATTTATTTTACAGCATAGTTTCTCGATTCTCTATAGTTTTCATCTACAATGTTTGTCTAGATATAGTCCGAGGAATTTTATTGTTTTAAATGTTTTATGTTTTGGATATTTTAGTTCATTTGTAAGGTTGGTGAGTTTACTTGAGATTATTATGTTATTATTTTGTAGCCATTTTACTACTCCATCCCATGTATTATTTATCTCTGATTCAAAGTTTAGTACCCCTGTTAATTTTATGATAACCTAGCAATTATCCGCAAACAAAACGATTGGATGTGGTGCACTTTCTGGAAGATCATTTATGTATAACGGCTAAGGATAGGGGCCCCAGAATTCTGCCCTATGGTACTCCATACCTAACGGACCTAGTATTGGATGTGTAGCTTTGCTCTGTACCGGTTTGATCTGCATGAATTATGATGCAAAATGTTTTTTTCAACTATACTATAATGTCATATATATCAGTACAGTCCTACTTATATAGACGTAAGGTGTGAGTATGTGTAGTACATACTACAACAGTACAAGTAATCAATTATTTGACTCCGCTTTAGAAGATAACTATATATCTCTGAATACTGGTCAGCCCACCAGAGTTAAGTTAGTCTATGCAATCTTACAAGAGACATCTCCAGATGTTTATTACGTTTCTACTGATATTGCAACAAACATTATTATTATTATTATTATTAATTGGAAACTCTTACACGAAACACTACCCAGTGTTTCGTGTAGGTAGTGATCATTTAGTTATCAAAAAGTGTTTTCGTTTTATAGATACTTAAAATATTGTATCTAAGCGAGACTTCGCGTTGGCTAACTGTAATTGTTATTACTTTGTAATTTAAATGTTCCATTAGTTAAAGTTTGTACAGACCCCACTAGGAAAATTTTATCCAAAAACCTATTGGCAACCATCCATTTAACAGAATGTAGCCAGGCGTAGATTGGCGCTTAAGGAGTTTAGGAAAAATCCCATCCCACATAATATTACTAAGCTAAAAAAAAAAGTGTAGAAGTTAATTTTAAAATTACGAACGCTAACTCACAAGGCTGGAGACAATTTTGCTCGTGTTTAGACCAGATAACTTCTTCTTCAGAAATGTGGCGTAAGATGCGATGGATGAAAAACTAGACTTGCCCCTGATTTTGTTATGCCTATGATTACTAATTTTACCTCAAGTAATCCTTCATTAGAACAATAAATTTGTATTCAAGAGTTAGTAAACTGTTTAAATAAGAAAGACAAAGCACTGGAGTGGATTAAATTAAGTATTCAACTATTTTCAACTTACCGAATTCGGGAAAGTTTAACTTTATTTAATGTTTATTTTTATACTAAGTAGTATTGTCCGTACCCAGTGGCGAAATGTTGAAATGATACCTATTCCCAAACCTCTTTCTAATTTTGATAAAATAGTATTTTTTTATCGATTTCTTTAATTTCTTCCATTTTCAAGCTGTTTTGCCATATGTTATGCAAAAGGCTAGAGTGGTATGTGTGAAAAACGAATTATTATCAAGAATCCTGTCTGGTTTTAGAAAGTCTCGGTCGTGTCTAGATTCTCATGAAAGGTTGGTTACGTACCGTGAAATGGGGTTACTTTAAAAACATGGGGCGATATCGATGATATCTTTTGTTGGTAGGTTTTTTAATAAAATCTTAGAAATTTATGAATGAATCCTTGTTTTTTTTTCAGTACTGGCAACTCGGATATACCCGCCATCTTACCTATAGGCGTGGGCGCATCAGGAGTTATGGTTCGACATTATTATTTTTTAATTAGCCAATTCGCCAATACTTCAATTATTGTGTGCCGGAAAACTTGTTTGGTGCAAGAGCGAGTATCAAAATCTGGTTTTTCTTTGCTTGTGTATTTATATGATTCTTTATGAATATGATCGGGATATTGTTTCTTACCGGTGACGGCCATTTCGGTGTTGTAATATATGCAACGGGGCTACTTTATTATTTAACGCGGGGCGACTTTGATAATTATCACTCTTACCCCAATGTATTTATAATGCTATATTACTATAATTATAATATGATAATCAAAGCCACTCCTGTTTTTTTTGGGGTAGATTCAAAATGGTGCTCAACTGTAAGAAAGCGCCGGATAGCCGAGAGTAAAAAAAATATAGCGCGAAATCCTAAGAGGAAACCCTACAAAAAGTAGCTAACGGGGAAAAGGCTATAACTGTTGTTTTTTGTAAGAAGTTTATGTTTGCATGTTTATTAGGGTGCAGTACCTCTTTTGATTTATGTTTTTAAGAATTTGATCTCATGTGTTTTAAAACAAAAGACCTTATAATTATAACTTGAGTTATTGGTCTAAGCTTTTGCTAAGGTCTTTTTACATTAAAAAAAGATTACACATTTTTTCAATGTTGAGTGAAAGTTACTATGATATGATATTTTATTCAAATAAAACATTTTGATCTCATTGCTGTAAATGAAAGACATATTAAGATTCTCTAATAAATATTTTCTATGATAAGAGTGACTTCTTAACGTATTTAGCTTTTTGATTTCACAACATTACACACCTATATACACGTGAGAAACAGTAAATTGGCTTTTTTAAAACGATATCAAAGTAACCCCTGTAATCAAAGTCACCCTACAAAACTTTAAAATTCTGAAATTAAATAAATAATAGGAGTAAAATTATTCTTTTGTGTTAAAATTCCGTAACTATGAGTATCGAATATGTGAAGGATAGGTAACAAAGTAACCCCGTTTTAAGTATAAAGTTGATAAGCCATAAAACTTTTTTTTTCGCAGAAAGGACAAGCGTCATTTTTTTTACCATGCCGTATTACTCTGTATGCTTCTTCTTCAGTGCGGTATTATTTTCATTTTTTTAAAGTTTAAATAGGCTGAGTAACGGGCATTTGAATTAATCAAAGTCACCTCATTTCACGGTACATACAAATGGGTTTTCAGGAATTATTATCAGAAATTATCTACACTAGCTACTGTCATTAATATAAGTAACGCTTAATACAATGATGTATTAGTGGACCAGCTTGTGAAGAGTTTTGATGTCATGGAGGTCGGTACAAGATTTTGTAAATATTTTTGGGATTTTTTTAGTGAGGAATCAGGTTGTTCAGGAAATGTGTTATATAAAAAATCTTGTATCCGCCTAGCTCAAGGTGACCCAATATTTCCTTTATTATTTAATATTGGGAACTCCAAAATTGCTACACTTATCCAAAATATATTTGTTGCTCAATATGCAGACCATTTTGTATTGTACCAAAGTTATCGAAAGCGCAACCTTTAAAGTTGTGTTATTGACATGGAAAATGCATTGGTGATAAATTGATAATGCATGGTAATGCATGATAATGCATTGGATGATATGCATGATAATGCATACTTTTTTGCGACAAATTGGTCTGCATATATCGACAGACAAATGTAGGGTTTGTAATTTTAGTAAAGGCCATAAAAAAGTAGTTGTTAACATCAACGTTATCTCCACTATGTAAGTTTTAGCTGGCCCAGGATGGGTATATCCCAAGCATCTGCGTAGGCTGTGCAGTGTGCATTTCTCTTATAAGAAGTAGATGACATTATGATAGTTTTTCCATAATAGTGCTAAATGCCACTTGCAAAAATTAGACTAAATCCAGAACCAGGCGCTTAGAGCAATACGTGGTTTCATCCGTACTACCCCAAGCCACGTAATGGAGTAAGAATATTGTGTACCACCATTTTTTATAAGGAGGCAATTTTCGACACACAGATTTTGAAATTTAAATTTTAAAAGTCTGTCGTGGAGAATTAATGACGTTACTAACTTTTAAGATATTTTATCTTCACACGTATCATAAACCCTCTTTACTGCGTCCAAAAACCGCACGTTACGACCAGCATAATGATACACTACTTGGTAAAAACTTATTTCTTATCTGAATATTGATACATTATGACTATAATGTGTAAATTTTCGACAAATTATGACATTAAAATTTCGAACGCCGACGCCCGCCTGCGTGCCGCCCCTAGTTTGTCTGTGTAAAGTGGTACTACTGAACAAGCTAAACAAGTGCAGAGCAATTATCAAAGCCACCATGTCAGTCGAACATGCGGTTCCTGAACACATCAAAGAGAGCTTATGATATGTGTGTAGATAAACTGGTGTATGTAACTGTACATAATTAAATTAGGCATTAAAACTCTCGAGTTTTAAAGCCCTCCATTATGTATCAGTCACATAAACTACTATTAGTAGTCCTCCATAAGGAAAGTTTGGGAATAATAAAGTTAGACCGCTTCTACCTGTCATTCAAAATGAGATGAGAGACATACGGTGACTAAAATAGATTTGAGAAAAATGATATGTGCTGACCAGCACCCGTAACATGTTTACCCCCGCGGGGGTAGCGACGAGGGAAAGTGAGAGACAGAGCTAAACGCTTTTCCGCGTCGCGACACCCTCAGCGGTTAACGTGCTGCGGGGGCTGAATTATATTCATAAAGCCAAAAGATACTATCTGCCGACGTCATTAAAACTTTAAGTTTTAGAATAAATTTGTATTAAATATGGTGATTCATACAAAATTGTTTACAGATGGTTCGAAAAACATGAAAGGGAAAAATTTGTTTCAAGTGTTTCCATAATGTCACTAGAGTTATTTTAGAAGCTATGTCATGCGCCGATACAAAGGTTAGTCTTTGTCATAAGAATATTGTGATTTTCACGGATAGCAGAAGTGCCCTACAGCATTTAACGTTGCTGTACTGGAGCTAGTGGGAAATCGATAGCTTACTGTGTTCAGTACAATCTGAACATACATAGATAAGCTGGTAACACTTTTGTCTGTGGTCAGCTTCTACTTTTTTCTTTCTCGCTCTCTATGGTCGATACTATGTTCGAGTATGTAACATTGCCTTTTTATTAATTTCAATAAATTAGTAAAAGTTAAATCTTCCGACTGCATTTTTATTCTAACATGCAGCCGTGTGGTCCTTCGAGCCGGATATGAACCAGCGACCTATGGATATATGGACTCAAAGGTTTCTAATGTAGTAACAACTACACACTCCAATGTAGTGTGTAACTATTGCGATATTAAAAATCATGCAATTTTTCAGTGTCCTAAATTCAAGTGCGCTCCTATAGAAACTCGCTTGACCTTTACTAAGGAACACAAGTTATGCTCAACTTGTTTAAAGCCACATGTTGGCACATGCAAATATAAATTTAAATGTAAAATATGTAAAAGTTCACACAATACACTATTGCATTGTGATGAAGACCTAAAAAATGACAGCAGCTCCGATGAGGCCCCAGTCTCTTTAACTTCCAGCAATGATATTTCAGGGTGTAATGTGTTGCTACCTACTGTGAAAGTTAAAATGCAAGACAAATTTGGTTGTGATCTCTATGTCCGAGCATTGCTCGACAGCGGAAGCCAAGCTTCTTTTATAACAAGTGACTTAGTCAAAAAATTGAGTTTGTGTCCCATGACTCAAACTAATAATATTATTGGCATAGGTAATACCAGTACCAAAATAAATCAATGTGTAAATGTCAACATAGAATCCTGTAAAAATTACAATATAAAATTCAACTTAAATTGCCATGTGGTTAGTTCTATAACTACACCGCTTCCGCAACATTATGCGAAAATTTCAAAATTGGATATTCCAAAAAAATTACAGCTGTCAGATGATCAGTTTAATATTCCTGCTGAAATATCATTGCTCCTGGGTGCTGACATCTATTTCAAAAGTGTGTTGGATGGATGTATAAAAATTTGTAATGGCCCAGTATTGCAGAATACCCTATTTGGATATGTAGTAGCGGGAAGTATAAATCAAAATATTAATAACAATAGCTCAAGTGCTAATATTGTGTCTAATTTTGCAATTACAGATCAATCAAAATTAGAAGATGTAATCCAGCAATTCTGGCTAACAGAGAAGGTTCCCGAGCCTGTAAAAATGGTATCTGGTGAGTTTGAACAAGCAGAGCAAATCTTTAAAGAATCTGTGTGTACAAAAAATAGTACATTTTACGTCGATTTACCTCTCAGCCAACCAATTGAAGAACTACAGCTCGGGGATTCTTTCTCTGTTGCCTTGCAGAGATTTTTAATTTTAGAAAATAAGCTACAACAAAATTCTCTCTTGTTAGAGCAATATAAAAAATTTGTAGAGCAATACATTGAATTAGGACATGCCAAGGAAGTTGATATTGCCTCATATGATGTCTATAATGGTCCTGTGTTTTTTCTAGCCCATCATGCTGTGCTCAATGAAGAGAGCAAGACCACTAAGTTACGAGTGGTTTTCGATGGTAGTATGAAAACAAAAAACAAAATATCTCTGAACGATATCATGCTAAATGGTCCAGTTGTGCAGGGTGAGTTATTTGATATTCTCATCTTATTCCGTACCTATATTTACACCTTAATATGTGATATTCAGAACATTTTCGTTGTGTCTTTGTCAATAAAAAACATAGAGCCTTAATGAATATCCTTTGGAGGGATGACCCAAGTAAACCCATTACTTGCTTGCAGTTGCAGACGGTGACTTATGGCTTAAAGTCTTCCACTTACCTAGCCACTAGGTATTTAATAGAGCTCGCTAATCAGTATTACGAAAAATACCCCCTCGCTGCTCAAGCAATGCTTAGCAATACTTACGTTGATAATGTATTGACAGGGTTTGACGATCTTGAGGGACTCCATACGTTAAAATTACAACTAGAAGAGCTCTTAAAGTTAGGCAATTTTAAATTAAATAAATGGTGCTCTAACTATCCATCAGTACTTAACGATGTACCAAGTCAAGAGAGGTATTTTGATGAAATCAAATTAAACTCTGCTAGTGTTATGAAGGCAATAGGGCTGAAATACAATATAATTTCAGACAAATTTACATTTCAAAGTCCTCACAGTGATGATGATAAATTAAAAACAAAAAGAAAGGTCCTTAGCTTTATAGGCAAGATATTTGACCCTTTGGGCTTACTAGGTCCTATCACTGTGGCAGCCAAATTGTTTATGCAAAAACTCTGGACAGTAAAAATAGGGTGGGACTCTATATTACCTCAAAATTATTTTAACGAGTGGGAAAAATTTCTAAATAAATTGAAAAGCATGGACAAAATATGTGTTCAGAGATTGATCAATAATAGGAATGTATGTACCATGGAATTGATAGGCTATGCAGATGCATCATTTCAAGCTTATGGGTGCTGTCTCTATCTCAGAGTCATTGACAATGATGGTAGAGCCCGGATAAACTTAGTTTGCTCAAAGTCTCGAGTAGCTCCCTTAAGTAAAACACTTACCATACCTCAGCTTGAACTTAACGCTGCTCTCCTACTAGCACAGCTTGTATCTAGAGTTAGTAAATTACTTACCTCAAGATTACCCCATGCTGTATTCTTATACTCAGACTCCCAAATTGTATTGGCCTGGGTAAAGCCTGTAGATAATAGTAGGTAATGATCTCATTGTTATAAAGTTAACCATTTTATGATATTTTATTATTGTGCAAGTTAGATGTAAGATATTGCAGTGCCCTCACTGGGTTCATTGTCGGTTCTTCAAATTCTATATATATATATATATATATATATATATATCACCATATACCACCACAATGTCGCAATAAACGTTTTGAGTTTGAGTTTGAGTTTGAAAGCTGGGTAAAATTAGGGCAAATACTTATGTCAACAATAGAGTCAAAGAGATAGAGTCGCTCACTACAAAGGATAGCTGGCACTATGTGCGATCTAGTGACAATCCCGCAGATTTAATCCCACGAAATAATATAGAGCCCCAATACCTGCAAGAAAACACCCTATGGTGGCATGGTCCCCAGTTCTTAGCTGATGTAGAGTTTAAACATGGCAAGGAAGATTCTAGTAGCAAAATTGATGATGTAGAATTATTTGATCAAGAACAAGATAACGAAATACCTTGCAATTTAACCAAGGTAGAGACAACTCTACCATTAGATTTGCTTGAAAAATACTCTGATTTAAACAAATTACAGAGAGTTGTAGCCTATCTATATAGGTTTTACAATAATTGTAAGTCTACTAATAAAATTAAGAGCAATTTAACTCCCATAGAATTACATAATAGCCTGCTAATCATAGGTCGATGTGCTCAAAGACAACATTTTCAAAAGGAAATAGTGTCTATACTCGCTGGTAAAGATGTAAAGACTGGAATAGGTAATCTCCATCCATATGTATGTGTCTCTATAACTCAGGTGTCCTTCGTGTAGGCGGTAGGTTACAAAATGTTGATCTCCCTGAAAATAAAATGCACCCTGTAATTTTACCCAAGGGCTCCCATATAAAACTCTAATAATACAAAAAGAGCACCTGCGGCTATTGCATGCTGGTCCAAGACAAATTTTAAGTTCGCTCTCACAAAAATTCTGGATTATAAATGGCATCCGTGAAGTAAAGAAATTAGTTCGAAAGTGTATTAAATGCATGCGGTTTAAATCTGAAACTGCCAAGCAACTAATGGGTTCACTTCCGCGAGAACGTATCACAGCTAGTAGGCCCTTTCAGTTTGTGGGCATCGACTTCTGCGGACCTTTTAGCATGAAAATCGCACGTATCAGAAAGCCACTCGTGACCAAGGGGTATATTGCTCTATATATCTGTTTCTCAACAAAAGCTATACACGTAGAGTTGGTTTCTAACCTTACAACTGAAGCCTTTTTGGCCTGTCTTGATAGATTTATTGCGCGCCGTGGGATGCCCACAAAAATATTTTGTGACAACGCTAAGACGTTTAAAGGCGCAGCAAATCAATTAAAAGAAATGTTTAACCTAAATAATTCAAATTCTCACGGAAATAGTGTGTATGAATACTGTTCAAAGAAATATATACAATTTATGTTCATTCCTAGCTACTCACCAGAGTTTGGTGGCCTTTGGGAGGCGGGAGTTGAAAAGTGTAAAGTACCACCTAAAGAGAATCGTGGGCAACCTATGTTTGACCTACGAAGAATTTAATTCCATCATAATTTCAATTGAATGCCTTCTTAATTCAAGGCCACTACTCTCAGATGGCGCTTCCAATGATTGTAAGTACCTAACTCCAGGGCATTTTCTAATTGGTACGGCTCTCACTACCTACCCGGATATAAATCTGGAAAATGTGTCAGTCAACAGATTGAACTTTTGGAAAATAGTTAAGAAACTAAAGCAAGATTTTTGGAAGGTATGGTCTAACGACTACCTTACCCAACTGCAAAGCCGTAACAAGTGGAAATATGACTCTGAAAATGTAAAGGTAGGTGATGTAGTCATTGTAAAAAATATGATTACAACACCCTTAGACTGGCCTGTAGCCAAAATTGTTAAAAAAAATCCTGGACCAGATAAAAAAGTTAGAGTAGTAGAAATAAAAATAGGTAATAAAACCTTTGTTAGATCTATTGCAAAACTGTGTCCTTTACCATTAGACTAAATTAAAAACTAAATTTATTTCAAAAATCGAATGTAGAGTCTGCATACTTTTATGTTTAAATTATGTACTTTGGCCTGGCCCAATTATGTTCAGTACAATCTGAACATACATAGATAAGCTGGTAACACTTTTGTCTGTGGTCAGCTTCTACTTTTTTCTTTCTCGCTCTCTATGGTCGATACTATGTTCGAGTATGTAACGTTGCCTTTTTATTAATTTCAATAAATTAGTAAAAGTTAAATCTTCCGACTGCATTTTTATTCTAACATACTGTATACTTTACAAAATTCTTGATTTTGTAAAAATGGGTAGACTTTTTAAAATACAATGGATTCCATCACACATTGATCTCGCGGGAAATGAGGAGGCAGAAAAGCCTGCTAAAGAGAGTAAATTCAAGTATTCAATGAAATTAGTTTCCTCCCCAAAATGCGTCTCGTGTGGTGTGATCGAAGATGTTGTTTCATATTTTGTTGGAATGTCTACGGATTTAATCTAAAAGGTTGTTTTTAACTATTTAAATTTGGAAGGTAATAATGTAGGTAGGGTTAACAGTTATTCATCAGAGGCGCGAAGAGAGGGCGCCCAAATACTTTGTTGTTTATAGATTAAGATAAACTTTTGTTTTGCTACTATAGGACTGGCATGTAGAATACGGTATTTGACAAGGTATTCCAATAAATCTAGAAACGTCTCTCAAGCTGAACCTATTTCAACAAAAACGTTTGACAATATCAGAATTGTATATTTTCAGGAGTTGTATTTTTATAAACTCAATTTTGTGAAAAAAGACAGCATTTGACTATGACGTCACATGATAGTATTTCATAGAACTCGTAAACAAAATTACCGTTTTGACAGTTCCTAAAAAGTATCTGGTAAAAAGCTCTCGGTTTTTGGAAACGCACAAAACCGTTAACCCGGCTCAAGGGTCATCAGAGTCACCTTCTCTGGCAACCACTTGAGTAATTCTTCTCTGGCGCGTCCAAGCCGCGGGGGTGGGCATTGAGTGTTTTAGTAGGCTCGAGACATCTCAATGGCAAAGTTTAGAGAAGGACCCAGTACCGCGGGGAATAACGTGGTCCACTGCCGAGGGTTACAGGTGAAGACCTCAATGGCGGTGAAGGCGTAGATCTAAAAGATCACATCGGCGACAGCGGCGGACGAGGCAAGCTCAGCTGCAGGAGCTTAATACGGCAGCCTGGCGCTAGGCAGCAGTAGGGCCAGTACGATATTGAGGCCAGGGATGGGCTCATATCGCGACTTACCGGCGGAGCGAGAAGCTCTAAAAAGAGCCAAAACCGGAAAATCTCCACGCCCAGATCAAATTCATGTGGAGATTCTACAACTAATAGAGGAACACCTTGTGGATGCAGTAACAAATTTCTTCAACTGTATTTACGTAACTTGCCGAAAGATTGGTTAATATCAACGTTTGTTACCCTCCCGAAGAAACCTACGGCTAAGAAATGCACAGAATACCGCACAATAAGCCTGATGAGTCAGGTCTTAAAACTCTTTATGTCGATTATACATGAGAGGATTAGAGTTAAATGCTATGCACAAATTTCGGACAGCCAGTTTGGGTTTAAATCTGGACTAGGAACCAGAAAGGCCTTATATTCATATTCATATTCTTTATTGCACAGAAAACATAGATAAACAGACAGTTACAATAAATTTTATAGGCAAAGGCGAGCTTATCTCTAAAAAGAGATTTCTTCCAGCAAACCTAGGCAAGACAGGAGTGTTTATGAAAAAGGACAGTCCTAGTGCGCAATAAAACAGTATACATACGTACGAAAATTACTTTTGAAATATAAATAAAATATACCTAATAAAAAATATATATATCTCAACTATATAATACACTAGATAGCATGCACATATATAAACTACAGAATATCATACATATACTTACATAAATATGATACTAATTACGAAAGAGAAAGGAAATACGCTTTCAATCTTTTCTTAAAAGTGAAAATTGAGGGACTATCCCTAATAGTGCAGGGAAGTGCGTTCCACAGTCGGATTGCCCTTAACCTAAAAGAGTGTTTGTAGGCGGCAGTTTTATGCCGAGGAGTTGACAGAAGAGACACCGTGTGGGATCTCCGATTACTATCCCTGGGGAAAAGAAACTCAAAACGTTCTCGAAGATATGTGGGGTAGCGGGGATTTCGCAAAATATTGAATAGATAAGAGAGAATGTGCATATCACGGCGAAGACGGATCGGAAGCCATCCCAGCTCCTTGCGATACTGGGAGACATGGTCGTACTTGCGCAGCCCGTAGACAAACCGAATCCCAAGGTTTTGGAGTCGCTCGAGTTTATTCAGTTGTTCTTCGTTCGCACTGACCCAACAAGCATCCGCGTAGTCTATATATATATGTTCTCGTTGAATGTTCTTGTTCAAAAATGTAGATACCTGCAGACTGTTGTCATTATATGTTTTGTTGATTAGGAAAAGGCCTTTGACAGTGTTAAACACGAGGTACTTATGCATCGTCTGCAAGAAGTCGGAATTGATGGCAGGGATATGAGGATAATACAGAACCTCTACTGGAACCAATCCAGCACGGTGAGAGTGGGTGGTGATGAAACCGAACTAATTGCGATTTGTAGTGGAGTGAGGCAGGGGTGCATTCTGTCCCCGCTACTATTTAATCTGTACTCAGAAGCAATTATCTCTGAAGCGCTGGAAGAGAAAGAGTGGGGTATTAAGATCAATGGGCAGATAGTTAATAACTTGAGGTACGCCGATGATACCGCTCTAGTAGCAACAACACCTGAAGATCTACAGAGTATAGTTCACCACGTCTTTGAGAACAGCCAAAAAGTGGGGCTATCAATGAACCTCGCCAAAACTAAGTTTATGGTGGTTTCCAGAAAAGAAGACTTGAACCCAAAAATCACGGTGGCGGGTACTACTTTGGAGAGAGTCACTAAATACAAGTACCTAGGCACATGGGTGACTGAAGCATGGGAATCCGAAACTGAAGTAAGGGTCCGAATCAAAATCGCTCGCGCGTCTTTCAATAAAATGAGAAAGGTACTCTGCAACAAAGAAATCAGGCTACACCTCCGAAGTAGGATGCTTCAATGTTACATCTGGCCAGTTGTAATTTATGGTTGCGAAGCTTGGACCTTGAAGGAGGCAACCATTAAGAAACTGGACGCTTTTGAAATGTGGTGTTACCGAAGAATGCTGAGAATAAGCTAGGTCCATAGGGTCACGAATGAAGAAGTTCTACGGCGCGCCTAACGATCCCGAGAACTCACTTTGATCATTAAAAAGAAGAAAATAAGTTACTTGGGACATGTGCTTCGACACGAACTGTACCGACTTCTTCAAGTCATCATGATGGGCAAGGTCGAGGGGAAAAGACGCGCTGGCAGTAGGAGGAAATCGTGGCTCCGCAACATCAGAGAATGGACGGGAGTGGCCAGCGTAGAACAGCTGATGCGCTTGGCGATGAACAAGAAGGAATATGAGGAGCTGATCGCCAACCTCCAGTAGTGGAGAGGCACAATAAGAAGAAGGAGAAAAAGTATCTATTATGACTAGCAGTCAAATACCGTATTGCCGGCAAATTTGTTGGACATCGACCTCGATTGCGGAAGCAGGGTAAAGACATCTCTTTGTTGGTGAGCGAGAGAGTTCCTCCACTACTTCAAATTATGCTCAAGAAGTTTGCCGGGATCTATACTATGTATAAAAAGTTATCGAATAAAGTGAGATAAAATATAATATTTAAACCTGTCAGCGAAACTGATGACAGGTTTTATTTAAATTCAAATATTGAACACAAATCCTTATTTACGTCCATGGATCAGAACTGCAGTATCTGAAGAGGGATACTGTGATATAACCATGTTATGTATTTTTCATCATAATGCAAAATATTTAGGTTGGAAAAATCTCTTTGTTTCAATGTGCGACTAGACCACGACTAGACGAAGTATTCTGCATTTGAGCTCTTATTACATAACATATATTTATCCCACATGTTTGTGCCCACTAGTTTCGCCTAGAATTGAAGCCTAAAGCGACGCGTAGGACGCGGTATCCTACGCGTAGCCGCTGGACAAAATCAAACTCGAGTCGCAGTCACGTCGCGTCGTCGTTGCGAAGTCCCATGTGCAGAGAGCCGTATACTACATATCAGAACTTAGAAAACCACTGATGGGCCCTTTAATTTAATCATTCAACTTTTATAAATATCATTAATAGCGTCGTCTCGGACCAGTTCTTATAAGGCCTAGCAAGCCCTAGATTACACCTTGACATTCCAGTTTCTCTAGAAAAATCAAGCTGAATCATCATTAGCCGCAGCCCCCAAAATCCTCACGTCGTCGACACTAGAAATGTTTCATGAGTGGCAGGCTAGTTACTCCTCATATTTTTTCGGTTTTACGGGAAGGATGAAGACTGGCAATTACCGCCCCGTGCACGTCCTTAGACGACCCTCTGACACTACGGGCCCTCGGAGACTCTACATAGAGATAGTTTCCACTAGTTTCTACTCTTACATTTTACTAATGGACCCTAAGAACTTCACAATTTCTCAATTCCTTGTCTTTATAGGGTTATTTTTGGACCACCAGCCAAAAGTAAATATGATTTATGGAAAGAACTAAAAAAAATATTAGGTAAAAAAAACAGAACTTTTCCTTTGTTTTTCCGTAATTTCTAGGCGCGTTTGGTCACTCTTGCGCTCATCGCGGTATCCACATCCACATCACGCTCCGTCCGGCAGTGAACGCAATAACAAATTTCAATAGGAAATTCACATACTGCAAAATGGTATGGGATAGTTGAGTGGACAAGTAGTCCATAGATACCTATGAAACATCTACCGAATAAACTACGGAAAAAAATCTTCATGCTTTTACCGGCTTAGAACCGTCGTAATGAATGTAGGTAATAAAAAAAATGGATGCGTCTTGTCAACATTGATTAAAATGTACAAAATGTTATTTACATACCATTTATTTACACGTAGGTACTGCATTAGCTGTTCGAAATGCAGTCCATTTCTTTCAATGCACAAACGCGCACGTTGTTGAAATTGTTTTGCACCAATAACAAAGTGTCACTACTTCTTACTACATCGAAAGCTGCCGTTATTTTATTTTTGAGGTCCTGGTGACTAGGCGCCTCTTCAATAAACATCAACATCGCGCAGGCTTTGCACGGGTACAAAGTGGTAAGGGTGTTGTCCAGCACTGTTCAAAGTTTTCCACATTTTCGAACGCGGAAGCGTTCCGGCCGCTTGATTGCGCGACGCGTGGGCCATTCCGTGAAAATTTGCGTGCGTGCAAAAGACATCGTCACAACACTTTTGGAACAATTTTAAATGAACTACCGTATCTCGATCTTTATTGACTTATATAAGTAATAAGAGGTATTCATTAGCTTTAATGTAAACGTATGACACAATGAATAGTTATTACATTTAATTAATTATAAATAAAAGTAGGCAACAAAAAGAGGCATTCTAGCGTGTCACAAGTCATCTTGTGATTTTCAAGAAACGATATTTCACAGATTTTTATGCTGAGCCTTATGTTAAGTGTATATTTTTGAAGACTTTAATGCCTCGGTTAATTAAGAGAGTAATTTCTTTACGTAATCGTACTTTGATACAGCAAAATACTCTTAAATATCTTTAACCTAATTATGATCAAGATGGACAGTCCACTTTAGTAACGGAAATTTTAACTGCCTCTGAATTATAAACTACCAAACTACCCTTTTTTTGGTTCCTGGCAACATTACCAGCAAAAATCGGCCATATTTTTTGATCATTCACCATTCAGTAGTGAAAAACCGACGCTGAGTCACGTTGCAGCAAGCAAGGTCCATAATCCAGTCCACATTTAGTCACGGCTTTTACAAGAAACCGGTAAGTTTTTTAAAGATTTGGTTAATAAGTTTATAATCGGTATTTGTCTTAGTATAGAATAAACGTAAGATATCCGATCAAAACACAAATAGTAATTGCTTGATTACTAAATACTTCTAGCAAAGTGGGAGCTCGTCACGTCCATTTAGTGGCGTGACATATTAGTGGAACTATTTTAGTGACTAAATGGACACATAAGGTGTTGGTTCATAGCAGAGTTATTTTTAGTCAATTACTTTTAAACATTATTGGCGTTATTTTAAAAAAGTAAGACCACTCTGTTGAACGCTTGTTTATTAAAAATAACAATACATTTTTGCGGTTAAACAATCGCTAAACCATAGTTTATTTTTTGAAATCACAAGGTTCTATACTACTAATGGCCTGTTCCAATCTATGTCTGACAGATTCATCTGTCATTTTACACACTTTTTTATTATTTCTGCTCAATAGGGCTTATCTGTTCAATAGTGATTTGTTTGGAAGGGTGATGCCCGATCTCCCCAAATTCCCTACAATGATATTTCATACATTTATTCCTAATCTGCCCAAAATATAAAGCTAAATTATTTGTAAATTTTTGCATTCCATGTCAACTTTTGCCTCAAAAGGGTATTATTAGGCTGTAGTAGTAGTATATGATTTAGTTTCTACGTTTTCCTGTTACTCTCAAACCATTCGTCACGATTATGACCTTACGCATTGTTTTGCCTGCTGAATAGGCTTACATGCAAAGATGCTTACATGGCGTAACAATTACATTGTTTTTTTTTGGATTTCAATGATGGCTTTGACACCTGCTGAACGTGCCAAACGTAACAGAGAGAAACTCAAGAAAAACGCGAAAAAAGTGAAAAAGGGACAAAAGAAAATAAGAGAGTTGAGCAATCCACAAAAATATGAAAGAAGAAAAATTTGGCGGGAGCAGAAAAAGAAGCAAAGGAATGCAAAAAAACAAGCAGAGCAAGTCGAAGCGGTTAAAGAACCCTGTCAAAGTTCTAGTAGACCCATTAACTACAAATACAAAAACTTATTGAAGAAGTATAACACAGCTTTAAAGAAGATAAAAAGCTACGAACCACAAATCAATGCCTTAGAAAAAAATTAAGTCGAACTAATGAGAGACATGAAAGAGAAACCAAAGAAAACACAGAATAGACTAACAAACTAAAAGCTCGACACGAAATTTTAGAAATGGCTCTAGGTCAAAGATACAAAGAATGTAAAACACATGATCAAAAAAAGATTTTGCGTTCAATCGCTACGGTCAATGTTGCTTTAAAAGAAAAAGAGGCCAAAAAGATTATTTCGAAAGGTTTGGGGCTAAAAAGTACCCTAAGAGTTAGCCAGAAAAATAAATGTGTTAGCAATAAAATAAGAGAAGAGTTAGACGCCTTTTACAACCGAGACGAAATAAGCAGATTGACGTCCGGTAAACGTGAGTGCAAAACAAAAAACAAAACAAAGATGCAAATAAGGTATCTCACCGACACTTTACACAACCTTTACCAAATATATAAATAAGAAGGGGGAAAATATAGTTTTTCTACGTTTTGTAAGTACAGGCCATTCTATATCTTGTCACCAACACGTGCTTCACGAGACACATGCCTTTGCGTGAAACATAGCAATTTCGAATGCTTAGTAACAGCTCTGAAAAAATACACTGGTTCTACCATACAGTTGAAAAGCACAAAAGAAATTTTAAAACTTATTTCATGTGACTTAAAATCACAAAGATGCATGTACAACGCGCGTGGGACATGCAAAGACAATGCAATTGATTTCGAAGGTGATGAAAACACCGAAGTTGAATGGTGGCAGTGGGCGCGCGCAAAAAAAAAACTATAAGAAGAACGATGAAGATCTGACAACTAATATGACAACAAAAGATTAGGAAGAGTAGGAACACTAAAACAACTCATAGACGAGTTTCAAAAACAACTGCGTTTATTCAAAAAGCACTTCTTCAACCACCAGGAACAGCAACGCCAATATAGAATGTGCATTGAAAATTGGAAACCCGAGGAATGTGCGATATTGATCGACTTTTCGGAAAACTATGACTGCAAGATGGCACAAGAGATTCAGTCGCTACATTTCGGTGGGTCCAAAAATTCGATTACTCTTCATACAGGTATGATTTTCCAGGAAAACAAATGTCAATCATTTGTATCGTTTTCAGACTGTGATTTCCATGAACCACATGCTGTTTGGGCACATCTTATCCCAATTATCAAATTGGCGAAACAAATCTCCCCGAATCTGTCGGTAATTCACTTTTTCTCGGATGGCCCAAGCAGCCAATATCGGCAAAAGAAAAACTTCTTCCTGCTCAACGTATTTACAGGACACCTCAAGCTTACCATGACCACATGGTCGTTTTCAGAAAGTGGCCATGGGAAAGGGGTGGCCGATGGCATTGGGGGGGCTACAAATAGAGCTCTTGATCGGCGGCTGTATTATGGAAATGACATCATTAATGCTACTGATGCACTCAACAATTTGAAAGCGAGCAAGAGCTCCATAGAGGCATTTGTTATACCTGACTCACATATAGAATCCGAAAAAATCTAACACCAAACAACCTTAAACCAGTTACAGGTACGATGCAAATCCACTAAGTTATATCAAAAAAACGAAATGAAATTCAACACCTACAGTTAAGTTGTTTTTGTGAGAGAGGACATTGTGGCTGCTTAAGCCCAATCAGGCATTCCTTTCTGAAAAATGTAACGCTGGCGTCTGACTCAGGAAATATTGCACAAAGTATTACTAACTTGACTGAAAAGCCGAGCGACCTAGCTCCTGATGCGCTGATAATACACAAAGCTGACCTTTGTCATGAACACGACCTTCCTGGAATAATAGTCTCCGATATACCTGAAGATGAAGAAACAAGCAGTGACCCAGCTCCTGATGTGTTGAATATATACAGAATTCCGAGCGACGTAGCTGCTGATGCGCTGACAAAGCTGACCTTTGTCATGAACACGAGATTCCTGGAATAATAGTCTCCGATATCCCTGAAGATACTTACCTGACTGAAGAAACAAGCAGTGACCCAGCTCCTGATGTGTTGAATATATACAGAATGCCGAGTGACCTAGCTCCTGATGCGCCGATCATACACAAAGCTGACCTTTTTCATGAACACGAGATTCCTGGAATAATAGTCTCCGATGTCCCTGAAGATATTTACCTGACTGAAGAAACAAGCAGTGACCCAGCTCCTGATGTGTTTAATATCAGAACGACCTCCGACTTCCCTGAAAATTCACAAAATATTAATCCACGTAAACGAATAAAAGTTTTAGCTGATATAAGCTTTCCTCCCGAAAGAGTAGTAAAAAAAAAAGTTAAGGCAATCCATCCAACTTCAAATAAACCACTAAAACCCATTATCGTAAGCCGACTAAATAAAAGAACATTTTTCTGCACCCTTTGCAAGTCGCGCAAAGCATTTAACCTCAACGAAATGATTACTTGTGTTACCTGTAAGACATAGAATTGCATAGCGTGTTGTGGTCCAATTCACTTTGAACCATATGTGTGTGCTGATTGTTTGAAAAGGAATATTTTTTAAATGATGCTAATAATTATAGATAATAGTGATTTGATTAGTTACGATAATTATATTAGTAGGTAAGTGAGAACAAACAAGCAAACTCGTAAGCAAAGCTCGCTCGCTTACTTTTGTTAGCAAACCAGTGAATTTATTTAAAAAGTCTGATTACCTAGTTAGTAAACCAGTGAATTTATCTAAAAGTCTGATTACCTAGTTAGTAAACCAGTGAATTTATCTAAAAGTCTGATTAGTAATAAATAAGTCTAAATAGAAAAAAAAAATTGAGAACGTTTAGCCTACGTAGATTTAAATGTAAAGATTTTGATAAATAATAATAACTGTTTTTGTAGTAAATATTTTGTTTAATTTTTCTATCTCTTCAATATTTTATACACTGTGAATACCGCTTTATATTTCTATTTAGTCACAATATCCGTTTCAATTTAGTCACGGTCACATATTTTTGTCTTAGATAAACGACGATAAAATAATATCATTATGATTAAACTGTTACAATAATTAATGATATACATAGTTAGTACACGAAGCATATTTTCTTCTAAAATATTTGGATTGGAATTTAGTGTAGCCAAATGTCTAAAAATGTTAAAAGTTACGAACGTTTCAACCCAAAACTTGATAAAGTTATATAAAATGTCATATTAAACCTAATACGTGTTGCACAAACCGTAGGTATCATTCGTTTTCAGTAGGATATATATACATATTTACTGGAAATGATCAAAATGAGAGAATTGCAATACAAAATATATACACAATTTCCAGTCGTGACGAAATGGACTAAGTTTAGTCATAGTCCATAATTCAAAACCATATATCTCCCAAAGTAGCCTTATAATAACTAAAAAGGCAACGTTTTGATGGACTCTGATTTATCATGCGTCGTATCATAATAAAATCAAGTAAATATATTTTTTAATTTGTCCGTTTTGTCCACATAGTCACGGTGCAAATTTCCACGGAATTGCCCCGTACACGCACAATTAGGTCACAGGCTCGACTGGGGGCGTGTGTGTGTGTGTGTGGTGGCGCACGCGGTGACGGCGGGGTGCAGGCGGTGGGGAGGGGGTCGAGAGGGTGGCCAGACAGAGGGCGCGTGCGGCGACGGCGGCGGCGGTGCACTGTCGAACGATGAAAATTCGAGAGTGACCATAATTTTGATTTGTGTTGGCTAAAAGTTGGCGAAAAAATATTAATTAATAAAATACTTTTTTATTTCAAAAATTTGTTGTACACCTGCAATACTATGACGTGAAAAAATTTGGCTGGGGCTCCAAAAAGAACCCTGTATAAATATATATTGTCTAAATTTTGAATCTTTTAATAGCACAATATAAAGAGGGTGTCAGCTTACATTAATTTCTACAAATATATTTTTGGGGCTTTTTCGGACTTATTCCAGATTTTGGTAATTTCAGGCCTAAAGATACGCCTTTTACGACATTACAGTCTTCTAATAAAACAAACAAGATAAAATATTCTATAACACTTGTCTCAACTCAAGCTCATTTTTCAGATCAATAGCTTACGAGCGCCGACGAAGTCAACTTCAACATGCGTTTTGGCCCATAATTACCATTTGAAAAATTACTTAACGATTTGTTAAAGCAAAATATCTGTTTCGGTTTCAAATGGTGCCAATAATCAGAAATAGTGGTTCGGGTATCACCCAGAATAAAGGGTAAAACCTTGATATCGGGAGCCCGTTTCGTCCCTGGTTAAGTATTCCACGCCACCTCGCGGCAGAAGTAAGTGGCGCATTTTTCAAGCTCCCATTACTTAAAGGTGCCCCATGATACCCTAATACTAAGCCTCTGCTGTCCGTCCATCCGTTCATACATCATTCCGTTCGTCCGTCTATTCTTCCGTCTGTCTATTAGCGGGCTATATCTCAAAAACCATGACAATTGGAATTTTCACAAAGTGTGTATTTTTATTGCCGCTTTAGGAATCAATATTATGAACCATATGCATTCTTAAAAATTTAAGGGGGTCATCATACAAGATATGTTTTTATGCACCTTTTTTGTACGCGTTTTTTTCGTTGTGTAACTACAAAGGGGATTGAAGATTTTTGTACGGAGAGGAGTAGGTGCCATCCAAATTCCAAATTTCCAAATTCCAAATGTCTTTATTACTGTAGATATTTACATATACATAGCAATCGTCATTTTTTGCCACTTCTCTACATTTGACCACTGTGGGAGAAGAAGGGCGTAGAAACTCCCACAGATTGATTTTTAGATCTCTTTTTAAAAATTGCTTATGCTTAACTAATACAAAATATAATTCTTAATTATAATTATAATTTAGTCATTAGCATAATTAATAAGTAGGAATAAATAATTACATAATTATTAACAGCAAGGTCTGTGTTGAGCAAGATTAACCCCATACAGACCCATCATTTAAGTAATCTTGAACATTGTAATATCCCTTCTTCGACAAAGTCGCTTTAACATGGATTTTAAATTGCTCAAATGGTAATTTCAAGATCTCCAGAGGTATCTTATTGTAGTAGAGAATGCACTGACCCTTGAAAGAATTGCTAACCTTCGCGAGTCCACACCGGGGGTGTGTGATTATTTCTTAGGTTAACATTACAGCTATCGCTAAGTTTGGGAAATTTTGTAAGGTTCTTGCGTACATACATTATATTTTCGAAAATAAATTGACTAGCTACAGTTAGTATGTCAATTTCTTTAAAAAGCTGTCTTAAGGAGTCTGTGCGTTTTAAATTATAAATTGCTTGAATAGCTCTTTTCTGTAAAATGAAAATAGTTTGAATATCCGCTGCTTTCCCCCACAACAAGATACCATAGGACATGACACTATGAAAGTAACTAAAATATACTAGCCTAGATGTAGCCACATCCGTGTTTTGTCTGATGTTCCTAACAGCGTAAACCGCAGAACTTAATCCGCCATTTTTTTTTCAAAATGGAGACCACGCATTATACTTTCGTAAATCGATAGTGCACATCAATACAAACATAAATGATCATTGAAAGGAATCTTGTATAATGTGACGTCTCTAAGTAATAAGCTATCGAAGTGGCGCCAAAGTGTTCTTTATTTTTTATTTATATAATTATATTAATAAAAAATACATTACTGTATCCTCAATAACCTCATTACGACGTTAAAAAAATACACAACAGTAGCATGTCTATACTAAAATAACGTGCCCCACTAAAATCAAAATCTTGTGGTAAAGTATGTGTGATTCAGTGACGAGGCACGTCGTTTCAAACTAGACAGGCTCTATTTACATTAACTGCAACTTCGTGCCCAGCCATAATAAAGAGGAACCATCTAGAACACAAGTAACTACTTAATTTCAAATCCAGTTTATATAAACATATTATATATGCTCACAGGACCAGCTTAATCTAGTTGACGGTGCATAGTTTGTTTCGGGGACTCTTAGTTGTAGATTTCTTCAGTTGAGCAGAGCAAACACCATTACCGAGAAATACCTACCTACCACGACTGGGGAAATAGCAAGAATAAGAGAGACTTTAGACAGGATTGTTTCATGAAATGCATTTCAGCATTTAAAATCCAAATACATAATCAATACCAAAGCGTTCAGTCGTACAGAAAACGTTTTTATTGTAATCATGATCATTCACGTTGGAATAACATTGGGTGAAGAAGCGCGCAAACATTAATATTAAATTAATTTTATTCAGGAAGTATCATTTATTTATCTACAAACATCAAAACTTTAAAAATGAAAAATTCACTTTGACACATCTTTGACAGCTCATAACTCGGAAACGGGACCGCTTTACGAGACTTTACCCATCTATATTTTATGTTTGTATGAATGTGATCTATCGATTTCTAAAGTTTTAAAGCATGGCCATTAAAAAAAATACAATATGGCGGATGGAAACTGTATGGTACAAAAGATACAAGCCCTTTGCGGTTTCATATATTTTCTTGACTTGCGCTATACTCTTGCCAAATTTCATTATTCTAGGTCCCTATTGGATAAATTTTGATTCCTTTGTCGAAATATGCGGTAATATTTTGACATGCCTTTTGATAGCGTTGCATTAGACATTTGATTTCTTCACAGTTATATCGTACTGCATACATGAGAAAAAGGGCCAAAGACAGAAAAACCAAATACGGAAGGACGGACGGATAGACAGACAGACTAACAACAAAGTGATCCTAAAATATATTTTTTGTTTTGTGGTACGGAACCCTAAAAATGTCAAAAAAACACACTTCTTGTACGGGGACCCTTTTCACTTATCGGCCAAAACGCATGCTGAAGTAGACTTTGCGGCGCTCCTACGCTAAAACGATTGACTTCACAAAAAATAGGTGAATCCAGGAAATATAGGAAATGTTTTCTTGTTTATTTTCTTCGAAGAGAAGTGTTAATAATAATAATAAATTATTATAATAATTCTTTATTTTTAACATGATACAATGTCTTAAATCTACAGAAACCCTGAAGCCTGTGGTAGTATACACTGTGTTACAGGCTTCAGTATTTAATTAACTCAGTTACATAGGTCATTTGTAAATATGTTAGCGTAAAGAAAACACGAAAATAAGGTAAGTACTTACAAAAATATGGTAGGTGAAAAGAAAGTTATTAAGACTCCTTGGATGACCTGCGTGGGAGTTTGATGATGTATTTAAGAAGAAGATTTAAGATGCATAGCTAAATAATTGCTCAATTGCCTCATAGTCCAATTCATCGAACCAGTTGTGTTTATATTTTTTAAGTTTATAAATATGAAGTCGTCTTATTATTTTATTGAGTTTGTTATAAATACGAGGTGCCAATAGCCAAGGCAGACCTAAAGTAGGGTAATGGGATTATATCTAACCTTTTTCTATTTAGATCAGGATATGTTTAACCTTGAAATCAGGATATTTTGATCAGGAATTGGATTAATAGTACGGTGAAATCTGCAGACACTTTGGAAGATGTATAACTTTCTGACTGTAATTTGTTTGGAGTCTTTATATAATTTAGACCTGGGATAGCGAAAAGGTAATCTTTACATTACCTTAAGAAGAGCCCGTTGTGCTCGTTCAACCTCAATCAAATACGTTTTTGCAGCACCCCCCCCAAGAAGTAATACAGTAAGTAAGTACAGATTCAGCCAGTGCTTTGTAGGTGCGCATTAGCATATCCTGACCAAGTAATCGTATCGTAAATCGTAAAACAAGTCCTTTATTCTCATAATTGCCATAAATGCGAAATTTTCGAAGTTTTTTGGGCACCAAAACTAGTCCCCCACTTTCGAGCTCGCAAACTTAGGTTGGCCACACCTACATGATACCAAACGATGCTAGAAAAAAAACTTATAAAAATTAATGTATTGATCCTCAAACTTATCTGAGCCGGTGACGGCGGCGTCTCTAGCGTCAATAGCTTACGAATGAGATAAACTTACGCCCCATCGCCACCGGGCCAGATAACTTTGTAGATCTGTACTATCACTTTTAGATCCTCTATGAAAGTTGAATTTTTATCTGTGATCAGGAACCAATTTTTCTAATTCAGTAATTAATATTAACTACTTACCTCCCGCGCATATGCGCGAGGCATCGCGATATTGAACCTTATGTCATGGTGATAAAATTAAAAACCTATTAAGGGAAATGGTATTTCTAGAAATACCATGGGAGGTAATATTAATCGTGAATTCGCTATAACATGGAACCAATATTTTTTCGTATTATTTTTTATGTTGAAAATAACTTTTAATTAAAATTCATTGTAACTTTTAATGAAAATTCATGGTCACCCTACTACTTAAATGTTAGTATATGAGCTTATAATATATATTGGGCTATAAAATGACAAAGGTAACTTCAAACTACTTCTACGTATTCAAAAGGAAACAAGGATATTGTAAGAGAAGTGACTTCGTATTTTTCAATATGTATGGATAAAGTATCCTGACTTCCTATAGAAAGACTATCAGGCAACTATCCGGTATCCGTCCTTATACATACCTTCAGTGCCTACGTATTGTGGTAGACTGATTAAAATACTGAACAAAGAACAAAACACGAAATGAAAATGAAGTCCGACCTCAGAAAGAAACAAAGGACAAAAATGTTTGATCTTGGACAAAGAATGACCCCAAAGCTTCAAGTTTCTGTACAAAATAGGAAGGTACCTACAAATAACGCAAATTTCGTTGGCTTCCGAATGCCTTCGCATGGTAGCGGCTCCATGGGTACATGAAAGTTGTGTGTATGGGCGAGCGAAAGCGAGACGTAACAGCTGGCTTAGAGATCAAGAAACTGCCGCTGGCTGTACAGTATTAGATTGTCTTTCTGGCGCGTGTAGTAAAATTAGCAACTCGATTCGTGCTGGTTGAAATTTTGGATACAACTACCTATTAAAATAAAAGTTTATCATCCAAACAGCAATGTGGCTGTTACGGCAGGTCAGTGCCAAAACTTAGATTTTTTTAATTTAGTTTTCAATTACCACTGATAATTTCTTCATGTCAAACATACACAGTCAGGTCATAAGTTCTGTCACACAATAAAAACTTTTGAATTTAGAACGCTGGCCACAAAAAAGTTTATTGAATTCGAATTTCGAATTTTTCTTGAAAATAAAAATGTGTACTTTTTAGAATTTTCCTCATTTTTAAATATGGAGTGGACACTTAAAGAAGACCGTGTCGCAGTTATTGCGTTTCATCGTTGCGGTTACGCGCCAATTCAGATTTTCGACTTAAAGAAAAATTTGAATATAACCAAAAGATTCGTTTATCGTACCATAAAACGTTACAATGAAGACTCTAGTGTAGATGACAGGTCAAAAAGTGGTCGCCCTCGCTCTGTTAGGACTCCAGCAGTGATAAAAGCTGTGAAGGCGCGAATTCAAAGAAATCCCATACGTAAGCAGAAACTGTTGGCCCTTCAGATGGGGTTAAGCAGGACCACGGTGAAAAGGGTGCTAAATGAAGACTTAGGGCTTAGGGCATATCGAAGAAAAACAGGACATCGTTTGGACGCTCGTTTAATGGACCTGAGACTGAAGAGATGCCGCGCTTTGTTGAAGCGGTACGCGGGAAAAAAGCATCGGGAAATTCTTTTTTCGGATGAAAAAATTTTCACCGTGGAAGAGAGCTACAACAAACAAAATGATAAGGTGTACGCACACAGCAGTGAAGAAGCGAGCAACCGTATTCCGCGTGTCCAACGAGGTTATTTTCCATCCTCGCTCATGGTTTGGTTGGGAGTCTCTTATTGGGGCTTAACTGAGGTACATTTTTGTGAGAAAGGCGTAAAAACGAATGCAGTTGTCTATCAAAATACAGTCCTCAAGAACCTTGTGGAACCTGTTTCTCATACCATGTTTAATAACAGGCACTGGGTATTCCAACAAGATTCTGCGCCAGCTCATAGAGCGAAAAGCTTACAAGACTGGCTGGCGGCGCGTGAAATCGACTTCATCCGGCACGAAGACTGGCCCACCTCCAGTCCAGATTTGAGTCCGTTAGATTACAAGATATGGCAAAACTTGGAGGAAAAGGCCTGCTCAAAGCCTCATCCTGATTTGGAGTCACTCAAGGCATCCATGATTAAGGCAGCCGTCGATATTGACATGGACCTCGTTCGTGCTGCGATAGACGACTGGCCGCGCAGAATAAAGGCCTGTATTCAAAATCGCGGGGGTCATTTTGAATAAACTTTATTACCATAAGAATCTATGTTTTATTAAGTTCATTTTGCTATATAAATGTTTACATAAATAATAAACATGTCTAAATTATTTCATATTGCACATGTGACAGAACTTATGACCTGACTATGTATTTACTTTGAATACTTATTTTTTACGCAACAGCCATATCAATATCCTTTTTAGATCCCAAGAAAAAGCAATTCTTTAGGTGAAAAACATCTATTTAGTTGTTTTTTTTTCGAATAGTTACCACTGACTATTGGTATTCTTTAAAAACAAACATTAAAAAAAATATATCTTCATTTTTTATTTTTTATTTTGGATTTGGGAAGTGGACTCCACTCCTGTGGACTCCATATTACATTAAGTTGAACCGAAATAAGTCAAAGTTACCTAATGGATATTTTCAGTAATGTTCAGTTCAGTTCAGTTCAGTTCTTTATTGCCATAAATTACACGTTTATAATGTAGTAAAGTACTTCAGCTACGATGTACTATACAGATCTATTTTCAGTTTTATTCCCTTTCTGAGCTTTACCCAAGTTGATATTTCATATCTGGACTGACGGGTGTAAGTATTCTTACAATAATTCCATTTTCAGACTCCACAGTCGGATCTATTTCGGAGAGCAGAATAATTTAGACAGTAGCAACGAACGCTAGGAATTGAGTGGAACACAGGGAATTCCGAGAAAACATGGAGGGCTATTTACAATGGAATTCACTTCACTACATATAAAATCTTTCGTCTAAAATGAAGGTGACTTTTAATAGAGGTGTTGATATAATTATTGTAGCACAAAGAGGTTGTTTATATAGAGAAACAATTTCCTATTAATGGAATAAAAAGTTTTGAAACTTGTGTCACATAATACCTTTGGGTGTGGTGTTAAAATCACACTTTCCCCCTCCCTGCACCTGACGCTTCACCCGTAAAATGTGTCGGCGAACAGGGTTTGCACTTTTTTGGGGAAACTATAATACATACAAAATTCAAAATTCAAATACGATATAAGTATCACAGGAAAAAGTAAACTAGAGGAAATTTCCAATAATTATTGTTTCAACTTCTTTTAGTCAAGTTTTAGCGTTAACTGTTCATCTAGCGTCAACGATGATGGAGTTTTTTTGGTTGCACATATTGACATATTGCTACAGAAGTGTCTCTGTAATAATAAACTAGTACCGACAAAAATTTAAAATTAATAATATCTCATATTATTAACTTCAAAATGCATTTAATATATATAATCTTATGAGCTGGATGTCTATAATTAGACGTGCAATTAGTTAGCATTTACCTTGAATAAATATATTGTAACTTCAGTTCGGAGTCCTAATAAAGTATAATAAAATAAAAATATCTTCGAGGTTCTTCATTATTTACGGGACATTCTGAATTAATGTATTACAATGTTAATTTCATAACTGATTATACTTTGTAAATAATAATTATTATATGACAAACAGCAGATTATTCTCATATTCTAAATTTAATTAAGTATACAGTAACACTTTCATTATAGTCCAAGCCAGGTCCAATATGATGTACTGGTAGTACCACGTTCTCGACGTGTGTGTGACGCGACTCTTTAGAGAATAGACAAAAAAAATCCTCGCAACACCTCAGCTGACATCAATCATTCATGTTTTCGCGTCAGTGTATTATGCACTTCGCTGCTCTAATTATTCAGTTTAAACTGTGTTTTAATTGAATATCTTGGCATTACAATGCCAATACGAAAAGAAGAAAATGTGGGAAAACAAAATTACAGTCACATATTGAAGAAACGTCGTTGCCGAGGCGTAACATGATTCTAGACTCTTGCTATTGCTTTGCTTGCAGATATTATAATACTATATAGTTATGTGGCTAATGATATTGTCAACGGGCTATGATACAATTATCTTGTAGTCTCCATCTCCATACAGAATGATGCATAGAGATCAGCCATACCAATAAGTACATACACTTTCAGAACTGGGGATAAAATCTATCATAACTGTAAGTAAGATCCCACCAAATACATTTTCATTTAAAATGTTGCCAAGACGAGACCATAAGGCTCGCACTGGCAAAAAGTGATCAGATCTCATGTAGAGCCAAGCTTCTAACTCTACACGCCCTAACTGTACAAGCCCTAACTTCACAAACTCTACACCTTCGTCAAAATATGTGGCATGGCAGTTTTGCTACCGTCTTTTTTTTGGGGTATATTATATATGTCATTTATGTTTTCGACTTGACTCTTCGATTGCGGTTCAAGTTGACATCTAGCCACCTAATTGTCGTCTAGGGATCAGTGGCATACAATAGAATACCCAACAACGTATCATGGCCTCTAATGCACCGCACTCGCGATTTGACAACATTCTTAGCCCGATATTCAGGTACACATTATGCGTTTTGCGTGCGCTTAATTCCATGCCCTAATTTAAAGTAAATCCTGAAATAGGGTTTTATTATTTAAATCAAGGAGTCCATTTATAAATTTTCAGATTTCTAGCATCAACATTTACGGATGTCCGGAATGTACGGAAACTTCCATCCCCTAATTTAAGGGGTTGGGGGGTTGAAATCCCAAGTTTTAGATTTTTTTGTTGTTTATTTACTAATACCTACTAGCTTATATACGAAATTTCAGCTTTCTAGGTCTTGAGGAAGTACTGTAAGAATTTTGATGATCATCAGTAAGTCAGTGACGAAATCGGGGTATTTTAGATATCAATAAAATCTAAAGTATAAGAGCTATGCTTTAAAACTTTCTATGTATAGTGTATTAAGCCGTGACATCAAATCCCGAGAATTTTGTTCAACTGCGATAATCCAAGCCCAAGTTGCGAGGGTTCAAAAAATCGACGAAGCACTTCGAGAAAAGGTAGGTAGTGCCCTTGCGCTTCGCTTGCTCGTCTTGGCGGAGGCACTGACGTGCCCCCTATTTTCAAGGACTATTGGAAAACCAGCAGCCAAGATTTAAAATCTTTGGCCCTCCGCAATTTAATAAAGTAATGTTTCAGTTCAATTAAAACAAAAGGGGGGGGGGGGGCAATAGAGATTCTCAGAGAGGTCCAACAGCGCCAGTCATTCCCCTATCTAAGCTTTGCTCTCAATTTGTACCTATAAAAAGATATATCTGTTTTTCTGGATAATTCATATACTTTCTTTCCGGTGGAAATAAGTTACATAATTTTTTCAATATGTACACCAAGAAGGTAATTCAAGAAGGAATCTAACTGAGAGGAATTATGACTTGTAATGGTAATGTGCTTATCACTTAAGTCAGAATTCAGGTCATTTATACTTACTTAAATAATAGTATTTAACTGTTGAGGCGAAAATTTATTTTGATTTATCCATACATACCCAGACGTTGTAAACCATGGTTTCTCATAGAGAAATTCCATACTTTGCTTGTGTCAAATTATTTGCGATGATAATTTTCAGTATTGTCATTGGTTCTAGTGTAGACCCATGATTGGGCACAAAATTCCAAATGAAGAAATTTTTCAGAAGTATTTAGAAATTTGGATATGTTTATTTTATTTTCCAATAAACTTATTTCTTCAAGCCTTCAGACCCTTGAATAGAAGTAAAATGATACAAAAAATTTTGGATATGTTTATTGTCTAAACAAAAGAATCAAAACATAGCTTCGCGCCTTTTTCCTTATCGGGATGGCAGAGGAACAGTTACGTGGACTAACCAGTCTGTCAATACATCTTCCACACAGGAGAGGAGATAAGCCCATCGCCGCAACTAGGTATAAGTAAAAATCTACTCACAAATGTTATAAAAACAGACGATGAGTGTTCTTGAGATATCTGGAATAGATATATTATCATTGGCTTCTCCTGATTAAGCCGTCATACTTCGCTAGGAATTTAGTTAAAGATTTAGTTGTGCCAGCTGCTGTACAGTTGATATAAACCTTTATTACGGTAAAAAAAAGACAGATACAGAGATATGTCAAATATGTATTAGGCTTTCACCTTATTCACTCATATTCCTTGATATGACACATAACATGGTATTGGAAATACTTGAAACAATATTATTTTTTATAGCCTGTGGAAGTATAATTGATTGCTATTTATTTGTTTGACACTTTTACTACTGAAACCTAATTTTATTCGGGTACCGTCTGCTTTTTTATGACTAATATATTTTCGAAAGTATAAGTATATGTACTAATTTGGTGATCATCGAAATTAATAAAACAAACCATATAATAGTTAAACTACGAAAGCTATAAATATGTTCTTGAATTACATGAATTATATTACCATGAACTAAATCTAACAAGATTAAAGAAACCTGAGAAGGGACTAAGATTTTGTAAATAGTTCTAACGATTTATCTCTTGCTGAAACAGACAATATGGCTGTACTTGTGGTACAGAACATAGTAATCACTAATTTACTATAATAACTAAGTAATATTATCCAAAAATTCAATTGAATAATTGCTTAGTTTGCACGCAATTGCATGTTAAATAGCGGTAGATACAATATACCTTGTTTCTGTCAGTCAACTAAAAATGCTTATTACTCATTACATATGTAAAAATTCACAAAGAGAAAGTAAATACTTTAGTAGATATTTACTAAATCAAACGAAATAACCATACAACATTATAATTTGCGTAATATAATAAATGCGTTAGGTATATATATCTTTCTTGGACTGCACATGAAATGGACTTTTGTTGTGGATTTCATATTTAAACAAGGGTCTTCCAACTCATCAGTAACAACATATTATATTGTTAATTCTGCAGCTATGTTCAATTAGGATTAAATATTTTCTATTTCAGAAACTAATTTTTTTAGAGAGTGGCGTTTGTGTTGCCGGACCGAACGGACGTGTCTATAGACCTTCGACATCTTGCAAACGCATTAAAACAAACAATAGTTTACAACCCGGCCCGCGCCTTTGTTCTGTCTCTGGTTTCTCGCGTTTCGGAGATTTTGTATCAGCGAGATGATATGAGAGTGTCTAATATAGCTACAAGTGTGAAAGTAGAGTGCGTAAAGTGTGAATTAGATAGGTTCTGAGCTGCGCCCTACCAGATAATAGGCTACGCCACGCTGCTGTGACAATACGTCTACAATATTGTGTACGACAATAGGTGCACATAGCTGAGACAACTCAACGAGTGTTGCCTGGTGAGCCCGTTCCTATTCAGTGTCCTAACGCATGCAACCAATATTCATCTCCACAGACGAATCTACTAGAAGAGACCCCGAGTTTACGTCTCACGCAATACATAACAGTACTCCCTACCGACATGCCGTTATCCTGGAGTATTAACCGACCCTATCCAGCACATTAGGTGTGTCATGACACTGGGATATCTCCTCAGCAATAACCTAACCTTATCAATGAATTGCTTTCTCCGGACACACAAACGATTACATAGGACGTAGAATCTTCATTATTTAAGGTATTTCTTAAGTGAATCTAACCCATAAAATTAAGCTCTCTCAACAGCAACAACCTGGGAAACAGACTTATTTCATTTCATCACAGACATTCGTGGTGCTTGATACATCATCATAAATACTAAGTCAATAGAAACTAGAGTTGCGCAACGAGTCGTGGTGTTATCCCACGCCAAGAGGCAGGCCCTTTCATGCACTTCCTGCAGGCACGTGAATAAGGACACTAAAACCCAAACAATACCGGACAGGAAAAGTTAAACAAAAGAGATAAATTATGACAGAAAACATTCCTCAAACTAACACAGCTGCAAAACGGCGAAGCAAATACGTTTTTTTTTCTGCAACAAGCCCCAAGTTCTCTGGACAACGAGCTAAGAAAAAACGAATTCCAACGAGCAATAAACAATAGGGCCTTGTACAGGGACTGAACCTCGACCCGTGTCACGGACCTCACTACTACGCACTAATGAAGTGAACTGAAGTAGGTGATGTCAGTGCAGAGAGTGTCACTAGCTGAGCAACAACCTGGTGAGATTGCTCCGATTAAGATAGCCCTATATCAGATAAAACAGCAAAACTAACTTTATATCTGGCAGGTAACATCCTTCGTAATGCTGGTTACTATTTCATAAACAGATACTGCTCTCGCTCCAAATTACTACGCCAACACTAAACTATTCCATAGGCATAGTCCCGTACAAATAGGTAGGTGATAGGTATACGAAAATACAAAACTAGGCAGGAACCTACCCAAGCACAATAAAACAAAACTAAACTATTTGCCACCATCCGGTCCAACCAGCCCATCTTGACCTGTTACAAAAATAAAATAAACAATAATGCAAGCCTACTGCATATTCTGAGAAATAGCGAGTAAAAGCCAACACTTGCACATCATAAAAGGATCATTATACCATCTTGCAGAAAACAGGCAATTAACGAAAGGCAGCTGACGAACAATAACAAAATAAAATCAAAGACTCTTTGTCCTAAGCGGGTCTCTCTCACGCCTATTTTATAGCTTCCAGGCCCAGCCTCCAATTCTCTTAGAAAATACCGAGAATAAGTGCGCAAAGATACGCACAAACTTTGACAGCCACAACCCGTACCATTAACAATAGGTACGTAGGTAGTTCAAATTAATCAAATTAGCTCTAAGTTCTTTCTTTCAACAACATTCCAAAAAGATGAAAGCCTTATCAATGCCGAGAGATGGTAACTGCCTATTCCACGCAATTGCTGACCAAATTAATCACCTATATCAATTAACACTCGACCACACCCACATTCGTAAGGACCTAGTTAAATATGTAGAAGAAAACTGCGATGAACGGAACATAAAGTTTGCAATCGCCGAGCCTGAAGAAACCCTCAATGACTACATTAAAAATCTGCGCAATTACGGCACTTGGGCTGGAGAGGAGATTATAATAGCAGCCGCCGAATACTTTCTAATTAACGTAACAATCCACCAGCAAAATACACCATCGCTCACATACAGGCCCAAGAATCCCGCGGATGCAGTGGGATCTATCAACCTCAACTTCACAGGAAACCACTTACGACAGCGTATACTTGCTTGAATCACAAAATTTACCCACGAATCTAGCAACCGACAGCCAAACTGATAACAACATACCTTCCCCGATACTTAATGCAACACCCATGACCTCCTCAGGGTCAACCATAACATCAATAGATGACATCCCTGACAACACCGGATATACGATGATACGACACAGCCCCATATTTAAACCTACTTGGAACGTTAGAGGATGCGCCGAAATACCTAAGAGACTCAACATTGATGCTGAATTGACAAACAGAAACATACATATAGCCTGTATACAGGAAACAAACATGACATCGGGGACATAAGTGTCAAAACACTATCTCTGGTATCTAGCAGGCACAACCAGCATCGCACACTGTGGCTTAGCTATACTAATTAGAAAGGACCTGAACTTAACGGTCCACAATATAAATCGCGACCTGGAAACCATGGCAGCAACAATAACATCGGCCACTTATACACTATATGTAATAAACGCACATATCCCCAACTCTTCCACGAGAGCAACCACAGCGTTTTCGCAACTTATAAAGATTATTCAAAAGAAACCAAACAAAGCCAAAATATTAATGCTAGGTGACTTTAACGCGCATATCGGACTAGGCGATACAAAGGAATACAGGAAAAAGGGAATTATAGGAACAAATCTCCTACACAAATCATCAAATATCATCGGAGAAATGCTAATGGATATTTGTTCCCGCGAAAACTTAAAAGTAGAAACCACCTGGGCTCGCAAGTCATGTCGGGCCACATGGTCTAACGGGAAAACAAAATCACAACTAGACCATATAATTATCTCGAATAATGCGCCACACACATTTAACTTCATCAAAGGACAATGGAGCTACCTGCATATTTCCGACCACAAGATAATCTGGGGTGAAATAGACCCACTAAACCTGCTTCCAAGAACTGGCGACACGCAAATGGAATCAACAAAGAGTACAACCCAAACTAAGTACAAAGCGATAACAGCTTTAAAGTTCAACTATAAACAGTGTTCGTACACCGCCCTAGCACGAGATGAAATGAATGACACAAAAGTAAAATACCATAACGGGATTATGGAAGAACTTACGGCGAACAACTACAAATTTACAGAAAATGACGACGAATATACGCCCGACATTCCGTGGGAATCTATTACAGGGGTTATGAAGTCAGTAGCCCAAAAAACACTTTCCGTAAAACCCGCTAGATCGCGGGAACACCGAATTGCTCTGGCAAATTTACAAAAGGCCAAATTCCTTAAAAGACGTCGACCAACCGACCAAACAATCAATAAACAACTCAAAGAATGCCGACGACGTCTTGAGGAAATTATTGATAATGAAGAAAAACGAGAATGCAGAGCATTTTTTGAAGGCCTAGGAAAAAAACACCCAAGCAAACGCGTGCAAATCGTGTACCACTATTACAGTCGACACCAGCTTCAATGGAGACGGTGGAAAAAAACAACGATTTATCCCAATGTCACGCTGGGAACAGGAATTAAGGAAATCAGAAGGCCCTAAAAATATGATTATCCCTAACGAAACTTCATTAAACCCTGACTATCTAGAAAATGGTCCAATAATAGCCGACATAAAAACGATAATCAGCCGCATGCGTAACGGAACAGCGCCGGGTACAGATCAGGTAGTCCCGGAACTGTACAAAGGAATACCGCCACAACTGTCAAAGGTTATTACCAAAACAATGCACAGAGCATGGACAGAAAATATAATACCGGAGTCCTGGAATGAAACGGTCCAAGTTAATAATAATTGAGGAAATTAATGACACAAAATTTTTAGGATTAACGATCGACTCCCACTTGACATGGAAAACACACATTGACAATGTCTGCACAAAGTTGAGCCAATTTTCATATGCTCTGTTTATGCTCGCTAAGGTAGTTGGAGTCACTGCCTTGCTATCAACATATCATGCTTATGTGGCTTCGACTCTCAAATACGGCGTTATATTCTGGGGCAACTCAACGGATAAAGACAGAGCTTTTAAAGCACAAAAGAGATGTATAAGGGCGATATGTCACTTGAAACAAATAGAAACATGTCAGCCACATTTCAAAAGATTAAGAATATTAACTCTACCATCGTTATATATTTACGAAATGGCTGTTTATATAAGAAATAATTGGGATCATTTTAATAAAATAAAGTCGAAAAGAAACATTAAGTTAAGCATCACGCGGCACTCTACCGCACTATTTCAAAAAAGTGTGTTTGGGATGATACCAAAAATTTATAATACTATACCTAAATGTATCAGAGAAATAGAATCCTTTAATTTATTTAAATCAAAGCTTAAAGAACATTTGCTTAATAAAGCCTACTATAGCGTACAAGATTTCCTCAACGGTGACTGAAAGATTGTTTCAAGAGTGATTGTTTAGTGTATGTTTTAAGAATCTATGTAATTTTCAGTATTGACTATTCAAACGGACATATGTAATGTAATGTAACTTTTATTTAATCTAATCTAAATTTAATTTAATTTAATTTAATTTAAATTAATATTTGTACACCTTTAAGGTAGAATGTGGCAAGAACAATATTTATTTAACAACCCTGTAACCCACATTTACAAATAAAATATCTTTATCTTTATCTTTATCTTTATCTTTAAGTACCTATCCCCAAAATCAGAAACCCTCAAGACACCAATGACTATCGCCGTATAACAATGTGTAATACAGGATATCGCATATACGCGACATACCTGCTCATCAAACTAGACGAGATAACAAAAGAACTCGGGAACTACCAAGCAGCATTTCTCCGCAATAGATCCACCGATGACCACATCTTCACACTACGCAGTGTATTAGACGAAGAATGGCGCGCGGGTAACAGAACATATGTACTGGCGCTAGATATCGCCAAAGCATTTGATACTATAGACCTAAACGTGCTCAAGGATATTCTCCTTTCAAGGACCAATAAGATTTTAACCAATAGGATAATAAAAACCTGCATGTATGAACGGACCTGCATCAAATGGTTCGGACAGCAAAGTAACTTGATCAACAAAGGAAAAGAAGTAAAACAAGGCTGTCCACTGTCACCAAGACTATTTACAATATTAATGGATGATGTCCTCAAAACACTGGAAGTCGAATTTCCCAACATAAAACTGGACCAAGATGAAGAAATAGTCTTACCACTTATTCTCTCCTTCGCGGATGACCTCATCATCGTTTGTCAAGATTTACAACATAACATAACAAATCGTCACGCACTTGAAATCACTATTAAAAACAGTAGGGCTCGATACTAACGAAACAAAGACGAAAATTCTTATAAGAGCCATAAACACCCAGCGCCCACAAGTGATCGTATTGGACGGAGTTCCAATACGACCCGTATACGAAATAAAATATCTCGGCACATATATAACGGCAGGACATAGTAGGAGAGACACAATAAAGAAGAGATGCCGGCAAGCCATAGGCAATTCCAAGGCCCTAAAGCATTTTATAAAGAAATCCAACATGGACTGGAAAATAGTACGCCTGATTTACAAAATGGTTATTGCACCGTGTATAACATACGGACTTAAAGCGGCAGCCCTCACCAAAGCAAACCGTTCTAGACTAAGAAAATATGAACGCCTGATCCTCAGAGACATGTTTGAGAACGCCAGAAGCTATCCAAGACACCACAAAATTCATGACTTACTACAGGGCAAAACAATAACCAAACAAATCAAAAACCATCGGATGTGTTACTATACACATATTCTACGACGCCCACAAAAACACCTACTCCACGCTGCATTGGAATACGAAGCAAAGAAGAAGAAAGTTGGCCGACCCATTTACACCTGGAAAGATTCCCTTAAGCATGACATCAAATACTACGGTAAAGAACACAGTTACTGGACAGAATCAGCACACAACAGGGACGAAGTCAGAAAGGCATCGAGCCAAATATACCATATTCCAGAAACAGACAGCGAAAGCGAAACGGAGACCTTACCGGATAACCCAAACGAACACGACAGGACAGGAAACTCAACCTATAACAATACCTGAAAATAGAAGGAAAACATGAACTTGAAGAAAACAACAGCTGCTCTCCAAATCCTATATCCTCCCCATTCCACATATCCTATATTGGCTTCAGGCTGAAGAGTCGGTCGATTGAATTCACGCTCCTTCCACTCCTATCGAGCAGGTCATTCCGCCCCCCCTCAAAACTCGTGCTCTCTGGTATGCCGGCCGAAAGACCGGAACAGGTTTAGAACCCTGGCTGGAGAAGCACTATTCATTCATTCATTCATTCATTCATTCTATTTCAGAAACTATTTTTTTTAACCTTGTAAATTGTTTGTATGCACAATCATGTGAATCCGTCTCTTTTATATACATATATCGATCCGTATATATCGATCATATTTCAGAATACAATCACAAATTTGGAGTAAAAGTTTACTCATGTCATTACATGAGATAACTTATAAATCTCATTAGATTTAAAAAACTATAAACACAATTTTGCAGGAATCTTTTTAGATCTCTGAACGGCATTAGTGGCAATAACGCAGTTAATAGAATACTATGAGATATTCTTACATTATATTGATATGAGATATTCTTACATTGTAATACATTATTAAATTCAAGCAGAATCTTTCATGTAAGATTTAAAGTCTTTTAAGCCCTTTTTACAGTTTTCTCCGATTTTGAATATCTTACAAAATATCTTGGCTAGCTTTGATAAAAGACTCTGTGCCTTAGAGATATCACAGTTCAACGAGACTTGTCTGAAATACTGAGGCTTAATAGGTTTACGGAACCATTAGGGTCTACTTAACCCTCCTTATAATTGATAATCTGAATATCCCTGCGACATTCTTCTCATGTCGGAGCACTGGTTAAAAGTTGACGAAGCAAAACATTTGAATATAATTAATTATGAATTGTTATCCAGTTATTGCCGGCCCACGCGCGAGCATGGTGGTGTGTGCATTTATGTAAACAAATCAATCGATGTTATTGATAGGCCCGATATTCGTGATTTCTCGGTTGAAATCCACTGTGAATTTACGGCTATACAATGTGTTTACTTTAATTTACTGGTAATATGTGTATATCGTTCTAACACTGAGGAAGCTAGCTTCGAGATATTTTTAAAGCAACTAAGGTAATTGATGGATTTTATCATTCATGAGAAATGCAATATTCTCCTAGTAGGTGATTTCAACGTAAATCTGCTAATAACATCGAGCCCTTAACGTCAGTTATTGGATCTATGTGCCCAGTATAACCTGTCCTCGAGGGTGAACTTCCCTACACGAGTGCAGGGTGCCTCCTCGACCTGCTTGGACCAGGTCTATACAGATTTGGATCGCAACAACGTGATAACGTCACCGGCAGATACGCATCTGTCTGATCATAGAGGTATTTATATCCAAATTATATACAACTCTAAATTGAATGAAGTAAGACATGTACAGAAGCGAATAACATCGCAAAATAATTTGACGACATTTTTAAATGATATTAATATTGACATGAACCTATTGAATTATAATAAAATTGAAAGTTTTGACACATTTATGAATACGGTCGTGCAATTATTCCACAATCATTGCCCGCTAAGGAAGGTGCCTGAGTGTCGGTTAGATGTAAGATGGAAGAATGATAACTTGCATAAACAAAATGAAATTTTATCCTTGCTAGAATTATATAAAGATACCTACCCACTCAACAATGATATTAAGACTTTGTTTCTTGATTTTAAATGTAAGCACAATATTATGCTTCGGAAGGCTAGATCTGAGTACATTAACAACTTAATAGATAGTAGTTCTAACCAGTCCAAGAGTATCTGGAATGTAATTAAGATGGAGACGTGCAAAGGCCCAGGTAGCAACCCACTGGCTGTCTTGCAACGAAGTGTTGTTGGTCCGTCAGGTTCGGCACGAGAACTGGCAACTAAGGTTAACCAATACTACCTATCTATAGTACGCGATACACCACTAAGACCTAATGTGTATGAGGCCATAAGACTACTGAGTACGAACATACCTACCATATCTACATCTATGTTCTTGGTCCCGTTTACAGTACCTGAACTAAATTGCATCATTAAAAAAATCAAAAAAAAGTCTACTAAAGACATCTACGACTTCCCATGTGACATCCTATGCAAACTACCTCTAAGTACACTAACTATATTATGCAAATCATTCAATAAATGCGCCTCCCAGGGCACTTATCCTTCATCTCTGAAGCGAATAAAAGTGGTTCCCATATGGAAAGGCAAAGGCAACAAGACGGAAATAAAAAGTTACAGACCTATTTCTCTCGTTCCAACCTTCTCGAAGATATTTGAGATGGGCTTGTGTGAGAGGCTAATTAACTTTTTGAATAAAAATTCAGTTCTTTCGGAACACCAATATGCTTATAAGGCCGGCCGGTCCACGGTGGGCTGCGTACGCGTACTGCATCGAGAGGTGCTCGAACTGCTGGAACGAAAACGCCACGTGGCGGCTGTGTTCTGCGACCTGTCACGAGCGTTTGACCTTATTGATCACTCTCTTATTGGAGCCAAGCTGGAACATTATGGAGTACGTGGCCTAACTCTCCAACTATTTATGTCCTTACTCGCTGACAGGACGCAGATCACGGTGATAGACGGTGAAGTTTCTGAACCCGGTCTGGTCGGGGATAGATCAGTGCCGCAGGGGTCCAACGTAGGGAATACCACGTTCGTCATCCTGATGAACGACCTACCCCATATCGTCTCCGGAACAGCCAAGTCCCTGATGTACGCTGATGATGTCTGTGTTATCGTGGACGGTAAAGATGAGGCTGAATTAAAGAAACACCTCCAATCGATTACCCTATGTCTAACTGAATGGTTCACAGTAAATGGCATGCTACTAAACCTTGATAAGACCCAGGTACTGAGATTCTCGTTGCGCAACGTAGGTGGGGCTCCCCAGGTTCCACTCGTAGTGAACGGGGTCACTCTGCCTGCCACCGACACTGTTCGCTTTGTTGGATTCACTTTTGACGCAGGATTGCAGTGGACTCACCACATTGACTCTTTGTGCAAAAAATTAAACAGTGCGTATTATGCACTATCGAGACTCTCACCTACTCTGTCTAGAGAGCACTTACTAACTACATACTTAGGCTACTTCCATTCGATACTTTTGTATGGTATAGACTTATGGGGAATGGCTGCTGAACGCGACAGACCATTTCTCATTCAGAAACGTGCAGTGCGTAGAATTGCCGGAGTACCTAACGACACCCCGGCTCGGGAACTCTTCATTAAGCTAGGTATTCTCACACTCCCCTCTATGTACATCTTGGAAGTACTGAAGTATGTGAGGCAGAACCCATCGGAGTACCCAAGCTTCCAGAACCCAGACCGTAGGTATTCTTCTCGACGGCCCCACGACTTGTATTGTGCGACCAGTCGTCTTGCTAAAACCAGCAAATCATTGAAGGGTATGGGCCCTACCTTATTTAATAAACTACCAGTGGAGATAAAATCCATCAACATGCTAAACATCTTTGTAACAAAAGTTAAAAAGTACCTCCTAAGCAAAGCATACTACTCAGTGTCAGAATTTATTGACGAATAAGTTAACCACTGACTTAATTAACTTATGATTGTAATAAAATTGTGACCTATTTTATTTTTTATTTATTTTTTTATTCTGACATGTAATTTTATTAATTTTTACCTGTAGTGGTATTATTCTTATTATTATGCGATTTTTACATTATTATTCTTTTTGACATAACTTTAATTATTGACTTTTATTAGTGAGTGTATTACTATTGTATTATTGTATTATCCTGACATGTTATTCATAATCATTATGCCTGCTAATTTAATTTATTTTCGTTTATTGTATACTGTTGACATGTAATATCTTATTATCAATAAAATATGAATATGAATATGAATATGAATAATGTTTGACTTGATATTATCAGTTATGTTTTTTATTTATTTTTCCTCTGAGATAATTATGAATCATATTTATCTTACAGTTATTTCCCAACATCATCTCTAAATATCTACCAGTAAATCATATCGGATCTGGCTTGGAGTATATAATTACAAAATTCAACGAACTTACTTGAGTGAAGTTCTATTGTAATTATACGAGAAGCCAGATCCAATATAGTAATCACCCTCCCACCCTAAACATTACGCAGTATGTTTACCCTAAAGGGGAAAGTTGGGAAACTTTTTATAAGTTACAGGATACTCTAAAATATAATGTCAATAGTCAATAGTCAATAGTCAATAGTCAATAGCAAAGTACTTTATTACTGTAGATATTTACATATACTTTGCAAACGTCATTTTTTGCCTCTTCTCTACATTGGACCACTGTGGGAGAAGAAGGGCGTAGAAACTCCCACAGATTTATTTTTAGATCTCTTTTAAAAATAGGTTGTGCTTAACTAATACAAATATGAAAAATTTAATGATTGATGTCAGCTGAGGTGTTGCTGGGTTTTTTTTGTCGATTCTCTAAAGAGTCGCGTCACACACACGTCGAGGACATGGTACTACTAGTAAATCATATTGGACCTGGCTTCTCGTATAATTACAATGGAACTTCACTCAGGTAAGTTCGTTTAATTTTGTAAGTATTGATCCCAATGACCTCAGGTACCTAAGGTATTCACCCATATAGGAGGAAATGCGCTGAATATGTTGAAAATGCGTCATTTAAATAGAAGAGCAACAACATTCTCCTCAATCTGACCCGATACATGTGAAGTGAGTTTGAGGATCGAGACCCTGACTAAGTCTAAATCTAAAGCTAGGAAGTTCTCTTCTGTAATTGGACAGCAACAATGTTCGCCTGTTTTGTAAAATAATATTGAGTTTGGAACTGGGTATCTGGTAGAGTAGGTTAAAATAGTGATTTTCTAAAAGTAATTGTTATTTCCTATTTGAAATTACAATCACATTAAAAGCTAGCAGGTACGTATAGGTAGTATTTATTTACGATATTTTCATCTCCATGATATATGGGATTCATATATATACTCGCCTACCCATCCAAGATAAAGTATAGGCGAGAGATTCGTATGGAGGAACATTTTGCTAGGAAAAGGATTACAGAATCCATTTCACGCGAGATCGCGTACAATCATACAACACACGTTTTCACTCGACGATATTTACACAAATATATGATATGCTGTGCAAATTTGCTTCTTTGCTACTGGTAAGTTGAATAAGTTAACGCTCTGCCTACATGTATGCTCGCAATATATATACATAGATACAACTAGGATAAATTCAAAATTAGGAAATATCGATTTCCGTTCAAATTATACCTACCTAACTACGTACCTTGTACGAAATCGCAGATATGGATTATGTCGTTTTTGTTATCAAATATAGCCTATTGTTAGGGTACATTAATTACATTAGGTGATTTTGGCGAATTTGTCTCGACCCCCTCCCCCCTAAAGACCTCGCGTTCATTTATTAATGGATGATCCCTTTATTAGGGGTAGGTAGAAATATTACCAAATTCATTAAACAAATATCATCCCTTACCCACACTCCCCGTAGCATAGCATCGTGTTATGATTTTATGATATTAATACAATATTAAACGCCGAAACGATCCCGGGAACAAAATCGTATCAACCAGGCGAACGAAGCGAAGACGCGAACCCGAAGAAAGAGCCCAATCTCGCCGCGAATCATATTTCAGAAAAATCTCATTACCTCGTCCCGGTTCCCTAAATAATGTATGTAAAAGAGATACCCACGCATATGCCATGCTAATTTCGTGGAGACCAGAATACATCTACATCAACGTCATCTTTAAGCCCTGTGCTCACTGAGGCGACGCCACGTGACAAAGACAGACAAAGGCCACGTGTGCACGGCATGTTGTACACTACACAATCGGATTTGATGTATCTGTCACGGCTAAAGCTAGGTGTGAAACTAAACTTAAGTTTAGCCTGCTAGTCTTAAGATTAATTTCGAGCCTCGGCCAATGTCCGAAGTCATGTTCGTTTGTGATAACGGATGTCATCTTTAATCGGCTAGACTGCACATTAGCCGATGCGTTTCGGTTAATGTTGGACATTAGTTAGCTAATGTTGAAAACGAAGTATTCATGCGACTGCGGGGAGCGGGGCGGGGTATTTTAATTCAGATGAGAAAGCTATTTCTAATATCAGGGCAAATCACTGCGGTAGCTTAGGTGAAGGGTAAAGGGGGTGAGCGAAGCGAAAACTATAATAAGACGAGTATAAGTATTTTTTGTTGTTCTTACATGTTCAACCTAACACTAAGGATAAAGGGGGCTTCGCTTTGCTCACCCCTTTATCCTTCACCTAAGCTACCGCAGTGTTTACGGCTACCGAATCACTATCATCACTTATTCCAGATTTAGACTGTAATTTTTCAACATTAGCCTAGGTGTACTGAAAAATAAACTTATGTTTAGTCGGCTAATGTCAACCATATTTTCTCACCCATCTTTAGCCTCAACAGCGTCGAGGCTAGACTACAGTTTAGCCGACCAATGTTGAAATCATTTATCGCAATGAAATTATTTCGGACATTAGCCGAGGCTTGAAATTAATCTTAACACTAGCCGGCTAAACTTAAGTTTAGTTGCACACCTAGCTTTAGCCGTAACATATCGATTACCCAAAAGGACATGCCGTGCAAGTGTGGCTTTTGCTTATGTTTTTCACGTCGCGTGGCCTGAGTGGGCTCAGCGCCGATTTGGCATTATAATCTTAAACGAGGTGACAATATGAACTACAAAATATCGAGCGGCGGTCAAATATGGACGTGGATTCAACCTTTTCGTTCCATGAAAGTTATTTGTTGTTATAACCATTTTCAGAGCTAAAGATATGCAAAAATATTCGAGTCGCTGAAAAATGAATTGTGAAACTGCTCTTATAGTCGAATACCATCTTCCAGCTAGCAATAACATTTCTACGTGCTGGAGACGTAAACTAAACTGATTATTTAGGATAGCTGCAGGCAGCACGGCCCTCGTTATCAATCAGCGTTTCCAGCGAAGCCTCTTTCAGTTGAGTTCAAGTGACGGCCGATTACACTGAAAGCGCTGCAGCGCTGCACAGCTCCAGTGCAATTGGATTTTCGTCTCACGGTCGGTGTCAGTCCGATCAAATTATTTAATTATAATCAACTGCTGAAGCGAAAATCTATTTAGATTCTGGAACACGAGCGAGTTTTACAGGGATGCATATGTAAATGGCTCAAAAACTTCAGGTATCTAAGTTCCAACAGCACAGACTCAGGTTTAAAAAGATATACCTAATATAACATATCTACACGGCAACCATTCTACCAAGGATTCTATACGGATCAAATGTATAGTGCAAAAGAACGGTACTAGCAACGACGAAAAGATTGGCATGTCTTATGATCACAGGAGCCATGAGGTCTACACCAACGGCATCCTTACTAACAATGCTCAATCTAAACCCATTGCATGTAGAAGTAAAAAGGATAGCAACTGAACAATGGTACAGAATGAAAATGAACAAAGAATGGAAAGGCAACTCTTTAGACACAGGACATGCCTCCATTATAGAAACGTCAGGTGGAAAGTTGGCAATGTTATAAGGAAATACGATTCGTTAAGAAATACCGATTTCATAAAGGAACAAGAGAAAATTGGGAAATAGAAACAGACCAACCGGTTGTAACTTGCTTCATGGATGGCTCAAGAAGGGAGAGCACAAAACTAGCAGGAGCTGGTTTTTGCATCATGGAGAGCAATAAACAAGACAAATCAATTGCCTTGGGGTTATACGCCAGCGTGTTCCAAACGGGAATAGGCGAATGCGCTGAAGCACTGGGAAACAGCAGAAATCAAAACAAGACAGTAGTAATTTATTCTGACAGTCAGGCAGCTTTAAAGGCGCTTAGACAATCAATGAATAAATCTGCACTAGTCAAAGAGTATAAGGCTAGTCTTAACTCTTTAGGAAGAACATCAGAAATAATTATCGCATGGGTCATGAAGGGAATCACGGTAACGAAAAAGCAGATGAGCTGGCAAGAAACAGCGCTGATGAGCGTTTTGTTGGACCAGAACCAAGATTACCTACATCAACGACTGTCACAAAGACTGTAGGCAGTCTAAGATGTTTATCTTAAGGAAAGACCCCAAAAAGACTAAGTATTTACTTACTCTTAGTAGGGAAAACATAGCAATACTGGTAGGTGTGGTGACAGGTCACTGCAAACTAAATAGATACCTATCATTATTGAGGCTCGTACAGGACCCATCATGCCCTCACTGTGCCTTGGAGGAAAGTGGCCAACACTTTTTGGAAGAATGCGTAGTGTATTGAAACATAAGATGGCGAACACTAGGGATGGATAACATTAAAGCAGATGATTTGTCAAAGTAAAAGTTTAGCGACATCCTAGAATAGTAGAATTCATTAAACGAACAAGAAGATTTGGAGAGTAAAAAAAACAGTAACCAGTGCCCAAACACTGGGAATTGGGTGAAATAGTCACGATAGAGGACCGATCACCCGCCTGTGGCTCAGCGGGCGTCCCCATCATCATCATATCTAAAGTCGAAGTATACCTCGCGCCACGAGCTATGAGCGGTGGCCTTCAAAGTGCACTATTTACTTTTCAATACCTGTTCATTGTAACGTAGTACGTTATTTGACGCCAAAATTTAAATCAAATAACTGCAGAATTTATTTGAGTACCTATCTATGCGCATACGCCCCTTCCACAGTCAACTCAAGGTTAACCGGTATCGCCTTTCACCTGACGCGCCTGCATCCGCGCGCTTAGAAGATCATTCCGGCCAGAGCAATACTTCCGTGACTACATATTGCGACCTTTTGCATACTCGGAGAAAGGAATCATTTTTTTTATTCCAATTTTCCCTTGGGACATTTTTCCCAAGTATATAACTTCATTCAAAGTGCTGTGCTAAACCCCGATATTGGGTAAGTGGTGAATACTCCTTGTTAGGCATTCTGTAGGTTAAGATTTTATGATTGCATCATCTACCATGTTCATTACTCACATTCCTATCTATTGCTATTTATAATCGTGTGCACAAAATTTCTGTTTTATAATGGTGGATGCTTCTAGAAGTGCTTATTGCATCATCATCGTGCCTTACCTGCGCTTAAATATGGAAATAGCTACCCACATTTCATAATTTAAAATATTCAAGTTACTAAATTTAATATGCCCATTTTTATAATAATATTGTGTAATTTCTTTATATTACTTTTTTTGTAAACTCCGTAACTAATTGTGTACCACCACGGCATGCTACTGCATAATACTTCTATTGGCGTTGCCGTAGGTTGGGCACATGGAAAGTTTACACGATCGGTATTTTACGCTCGTATTGTGTCCATTCCAGGGTTCGGCGCTTACGTTTAAATTTCAACGTCCGCACTCCACTTGACACCGAAGTTTCGTGACTACCGTTGCCGCTTCGTGACGGCCGACTCCACTTCGTGACGACCGGCACTTTCCACCGGCGCCGCGGACCATCCGTAAAGGGGAGTTTTACCCACCTATCAAGCCGAATCAGACAGGCCGAACAACCGCGACTTTTTTTTTCTTCTCGCGCTTCGGGTTGATTATTAAATTAAATTAAATTTGTTATTGTTAAAAATAATTTTTATTAATTCTCTTAGCTTCTCGTAGTTAGACTTTCATTGCATTTCATTCATAAAATTTCACTAACTTTACTGCTCATTTCAACGGAAATGCGACATCATATGCGCAGTGATTCCGGCTAGTTAGACTTTCATTGCATTTCATTCATAAAATTTCACTAACTTTACTGCTCATTTCAACGGAAATGCGACATCATATGCGCAGTGATTCCGGCCAACGTCGCCCAGCGCTCTTAATTCGTGGCGCGAGGTATACCTATGCTTATACGATATAGCGGAATAATGTCAGTGAAATTGTAGCAATACGTTGCAGAAGACTGACTTCACACAGAACTCGCTTAATAATTTTGTCATTATTTATTTCTGCATATTATGTATAATATGTAATATTTATACAAGTTAAATAATCACCAAGTTAAAAACTTCAAGACTTCAAGTCCTTTTTATTCCTCCCCGGTCTGGATGCGAATGTTGAATGAAAAAGACACTACGAAACCTGTCTACTTAATACAACACGAATATAGGGCACATAAGAAAAAAAAATGCCAGATTGCATCTCATTTCATCATAAAGAACGTGAAAACCACTAATAATTCACCAAGTTGAACACTTTAAAAAACCAAGCCCTATTTGCTACCAGGGTCGGAATGCGAATGTCGTCAGAATAAGTACCCGAAAACAAGGCTACGAAATCTGTCTGAAAAAAAAACGGTTCCCAGCAAAACACAACCGTACGGTTTTGAGCTGAAAAGGTTTTCTTTTATAGTTTATACCAAAGGCTGGATAGGTGAATTCTTGAGGGTGAACCATATCGTCTTTCACACCTACTCCCTCCCCGAGGTGAGGACGTTCCATTATGTAGTCCGCCCCGTCCCCACAAATCTCCCCACATCCGTCATCAAAGATGACTTACTCTCAAAGAACTTCCCGGTGATGGATGTTCACAGAGTGCACCGGCCCCAAAACTCCCACCAGCCTGCAAATGACAGATCGGCCACCCAGCCAACTATGGCGGATGCCGGGCAGCCCTAAGCACCAATCGAGGTGGTGCTCCCAGGTGGGAACAGAGCCAGAGTTCTTCCCAACAAGCGCTCATAACTCCCCTCTCTCAAAGCCCCCTAAACACAGTAACTAAGCCCTCTATTCCGTCCCACACCACCTACCCCCTTCGGGCCACGGCCCCATTTCCTCCAACGGCACCTTAATCGCCTCCAATATCATAGACAACCCCCCCCCACCTAGGGCTTTCATTCCAAGCCTTCTCGACCTCCAAACTCAAACTCAAACTCAAAAGTACTTTATTACTATAGATATTTACATATACTTAGCAAACGTCATTTTTTGCCTCTTCTCTACATTGGACCACTGTGGGAGAAGGGGGGCGTAGAAACTCCCACAGATTGATTTTTAGATCTCTTTTAAAAATAGGTTGTGCACTAATACAATTATGATTTATTTTTATTTAATAAGCTGGAATAAATAATTACAAAATTATTAACAGCAAGGTCTGTGTTGAGCCAGATTAACCCCATACAGTCCTGTCATTTAAGTAATCTTGAACATTGTAATATCCCTTTTTCGACAAAGTCGCTTTAACATGCTTTTTAAATTGCCCAAATGGCAATTTCAAAATTTCCAGAGGTATCTTATTGTAGTAGAGAATGCACTGATCCTTGAAAGAATTGCTAACCTTCGCGAGTCTTAAACGGGGCGCACATAGTCTGTGATTATTTCTTAGGTAAACATTACAGCTATCGCTAAGTTTGGAAAATGTTGTAAGGTTCTTGCGTACATACATTATATTTTCGAAAATAAATTGACTAGCTGCTGTTAGTCTGTCAATTTCTTTAAAAAGCTCTCTTAAGGAGTCTGTTCGTTTTAAATTATGAATTGCTCGAATAGCTCTTTTCTGTAAAATAAAAATAGTTTGAATATCCGCTGCTTTCCCCCACAACAAGATACCATAGGACATCACACTATGAAAGTAACTAAAATATACTAGCCTAGATGTAGCCACATCCGTGCTTTGTCTGATGTTCCTAACAGCGTAAGCTGCAGAACTTAATTTACCAGCCAATTTATCTATGTGGGGTCCCCACAGCAATTTGCTATCAATGGTTATTCCAAGAAACTTCGTATCATTTACTAATTCTAACGTGCTGTTGTCTAACACTAAACTGGTCTCAACTTGCCTGACATTTGGAAGTGAGAATTTGATACACTTGGTTTTACCAGCGTTTAACAATAAATTATTAACTGTGAACCAATTCAAGGTTAAAGACAATACACCATTAACATCATCAAATTCTCCTTTTTGTCTTTCAATTTTGAATACCAGTGAAGTATCATCAGCAAACAACACTATGTCAGTTAATTTCTCCACCATGAAAGGCAGATCATTAATATATACCAGGAATAAGAAAGGGCCTAATATGGAACCTTGTGGAATGCCCATTTTAACACCCGATCCATCAGATTTTACGCTGTTAACATCTGCCTTTTGAATTCTATTGCTTAGGTATGATCTTAGTAGATCCAACGCTTTATTTCTAACTCCGTAATGATTTAATTTAATTAATAGCGTATTATGATCAACACAATCAAACGCCTTCGACAGTTCGCAAAAAACTCCGATAGCATCCTGTGCGGCCTCCCATGCAGAATAAATATGAGATATAAGGGTAATACCTGCATCCGTAGTCGATTTACCCCTAGTGAAACCGTATTGTTTGGCGTGGAGTTGTTTTGTACGGTTGAAGTGTGAGAGCATTTGATTAAGTATAATCTTTTCAAATATTTTACTTAGTGTTGGAAGAACAGATATTGGTCTGAAATTTGAAGGATCACCCTTATCTCCCGACTTGAACAGAGGTATCAGTTTACTGTGTTTCATGAGGTCTGGGAAAGCCCCATCGTCAACACATTTATTGAATATATAAGCTAAGTGTGGGGCTATAACTAGAATTACTGAACCAATGACTTTGACTGATTTACCCCACAGGTCTTCCGTATTTTTTAAGTTAAGTAATTTAAACGTTTTGACAATGTCCTGGGGATATACATGATGAAATTTTAAATATACATTACTGGCGCTAGTGTTATTTTTCAATAAAGTCTCTGCTTCATATGGAGATGAATTTAGACGATCTGTTGTGAGTAAGGGTACATTGGTGAAGAATGTTTCAAAAGCTCGAGCAACATCAGCGCTGGATTTAACAACATCATCACCTATCTTTAGGCAGAAATCATTGTCCCTTGGTATAACTTTGCCAGTTTCGCGGTTTATTGTTTGCCAAATTGTTTTCATTCTATTATTTGAATTTTGAATTTTTCTATTAATGTGTAAAGTTTTTGCAGTTCTACAAACCAACTTGAAAGTTTTGGAATATTTTTTAACGTAGTCATGAAATTTTCGATCAAAGTTATAGGTTTTTTGTTCATAAAGGTCATATAAGATAACTCTACTTTTACGAATTCCAAACGTTGCCCAGTCATTAAATTTAGATTTACCGTTGTAGTCACTGACTTTCTTTAATTTAAAAACTTTATTGAATTCTGTCTGAATAATGCTGAAGAAGTCTGAGTAGATTTTGTTTGGGTTCTGTTCATCAAAATCCGGTACTGGTAAATTTATATCTAACTTTTTCATATACGTCTCTAGTCTATGGGATGTAATAGGCCTATAAAACGATGGATCAGTCCTATTTTTACTGGCAATTGGGAATGAAACTGTCTGACCACTGTGATCGGAGGGTAAGCAGTTAATTACATTTTTACTTGTGAATGCACAGTCACAAAATACGTTATCTAAGCAAGTTTGGCTGGTAAGTGTAATTCTAGTCGGCTCTAGAAATTTTCTTTGTCCTAGTATTTTTCATTTGATTGCCAGAAAACCCCTGCTTATTTTGTAAAATTTTCTTATGTTTTGAGGGGTCCTCTTTTGTTGAACTATCTAGTTTAAAACACTACTATTAGTACTAATACTAACTAAAACTGAAGGCGACTGCGTTATAGTATTTACAACTGTGTCGCATATATTATACGCTAACAATGTAGCTACTCGTTTTTAGGGTTCCGTACCCGACTTCGCTGTCCGTCCGTCCGTCCGTCCGTCCGTCTGTCACCAGGCTGTATCTCAAGAACCTAGCTAACTAGAGAGTTGAAATTTTCACAGATGATGTATTTATGTTGCCGCTATAACAACAAATACTAAAAAACAGGATAAAAGAAATATTTAAGGGGGCTCCCATATAACAATTATTTCAATACCACATACAAACTTATGGATGCACCTGGTAACGTACATGGAGTGTGAAAGTAACCGCACCAATAACTTTGTAAATAATATTTTGCTGTGTAAAATCCAAACTATTCACTCCACACCATCGCTTCCATTGAACGGTGGTACGGAACCCTTCGTGCGCGATTTAGACTCGCACTTGACCGGTTTTTTTGTTTTATGAGACAGGTACATAGTATCCTGAGTCAAAGTAAAGTTATGAATAAAATTATTCATGTCGAAATATAAAATAGCATCACTATGATGACACGTTATATTGTATAGATGCATGTTCATTCTATGTACACTTTTATTTTGTTTCCCCGATAAATTAGAACAATAAGGAAAGTTACATAGAATAAACATGCACTTCGTCTTATTATATAAATTGAGCAGAACCTCTATACCGGTATCTAATGCACTCCGACTAATGTTTGAGTGGTTTCCTACCATAATAACAATGGTAGTATTTTCATCAAAATTCCCTACAGCTATCTTTTTTATAATATCCTCAAAGGAACTATTAGGACAACAATTATTTGTCACTTGTTGCTTAAGGCCATAATGCAAAAACATACCAAACTATATCCCCCAAACATCGCCTCCTTTAGGCGCACCCCACTTACTTACGCGTTAGTCACCTCCCCCAACCGCCAACCCACCCTTTTTACCTAAAACACTCATCACGTATAGTACGCCCATTCTAATAAACACGACAAACGGACGGACAAAGTCCCACAGTTTAACTCTACATGTTTACCCTATAGACACCCCCCAACTAGTAAAATGTGAAGCAACTGCCATCCGCATTGCAATGTCAGGTCACGATACCATAGTCCTATGACTATGGGATATCTGATGCTTTTATTTATTATTTATTTATTTATTGATCTTAAAAAATCCACAGCTAATACAATGAGGTAAGGCAAGAAAAATAATCTTAACATTAGCCAATAACGGATTTACATTTTTTTGTTTAAATATTATAAGACAAACGTACTTGGCGATTATACTTATATATAGAAATTATAACCAAAACTAGTTATACATATATGTAACTAGTGTTGATTTAGTTTTAAAAATTTAATTTATATTATTGCAAGTTGAGATGTGGTGTGCCGGTTGTGTAAGTAGTGTAGGTTGCATGTGTTGTGTAGTGGTGTGAGTGTAGTTGTACCTATCATCTGCATCATGTGCTATCATCTGTCTATCTGCCTGCCGAACAGAAAATGATATAAAAGCCCTCTTAGAACTAGCTAGTACAGTTATCCTAGCCGGTGACTTCAACAGCAAGCACCAGCAATGTCATGGACAATGCTAGATATCATACTAGCCAAATTAACAAACCTCCAAGTTCGGTTAATAAAAAAATGAAATTGCAGAATGGCTTACATCAAATAATATTGCCTACTCTACCAATGCCTCCATTGTGACCTGAATTCTATAGAAATGATATGGGGCATAGTAAAAGGAAATAATGTTGCCACAAAGAATGTTGGTTTAGATAATATCACGTTCCTGCAGCTTGTACAAAACTGTTTTGAGGATAGGATATCAGTCAGCGGACCGCCGTCGATACGGACAGTCTTACGTTGCGCACGCGTCTAAGCGACGTATTAACATTAAAGTCGTCGGCTTGATGAATGCTTCGGCTGGTGTGCTGCGGGGGCGTCCCTTTGGAGGAATGGCGTTGCTGTGGCATAAATCCAAGTTCCCCAATGTGTCCATAATAAATACCAGCTGTGACACGATCGCGGGTGAAAAGGTAACGAATTATGACTATTCGTTTCTAGTGTGCTCTGTGTATATGCCTCCGGATAGTGCGGAGAACCTAATCGACTTTACAAGCTGTTTATCCCGCCTAAATGCTCTAATCGAAGTTAGTGACATTCCGGCAGTGTTATGCTCATAGACTTCAACGCCCACCCAAACTCCAAACATGGTGAGCTTCTGTGGGGACCAACTGTGGGAGTGCGCCGATCACAATACACTAGGCGTGGGTAGCGATACCTATACCTATGTGAGTGAGATTAACGTGGTTGGACCACTGTCTCACGACACAAGCGGCTTGGACTACTGTTGTCTTGACGCATGTTTTGTATGACGTCTCCTGGTCTGATCATTTCCCCCTCTGTATTATCTGTGATATTTCATGTGTGCCGTCTGTAACTTTAAGCACAGCTCAGAATGTACTAAGCAAAATTAGTTGGGGTGAAAAAGATGCTAGTCAAGCGAAAGCTTATTACTTGTATTGTGATATTAATTTAAATAGTATAAATGTGGAGATGCCTTGTGCTAGATGTATGGATGGATTGTGTGAACGGGTGAGTGATCGTTTTACTTTAATTGACGAAGTTTATTCTAATATAGTTAATGTAATGCAGACAGCGGCCATAGAAAGTGCTAGGGAGTATTCTAATGCACAGAGAGCTAGGAAGAAAGTTCCTGGGTGCAACTATCAAAGTCAAAGTCAAAGTACTTTATTACTGTAGATATTTACATATACTTAGCAAACGTCATTTTTTGCCTCTTCTCTACATTGGACCACTGTGGGAGAAGGGGGGCGTAGAAACTCCCACAGATTGATTTTTAAATCTCTTTTAAAAATAGGTTGGGCTTAACTAATACAAATATGAAAAAAAAAATGTTATGATTAATAAGCAGGAATAAATAATTACAAAATTATTAACAGCAAGGTCTGTGTTGCCCCAGATTAACCCCATACAGTCCTGTCATTTAAGTAATCTTGAACATTGTAATATCCCTTTTTCAACAAAGTCGCTTTAACATGCTTTTTAAATTGCTCAAATGGGTAATTTCAAAATTTCCAGAGGTATCTTATTATAGTAGAGAATGCACGGACCTTGAAAGAATTGCTAACCTTCGCGAGTCTAAATCGGGGCGCACATAGTCTGTGATTATTTCTTAGGTTAACATTACAGCTATCGCTAAGTTTGGAAAATGTTGTAAGCTTCTTGCGTACATACATTATATTTTCGAAAATAAACTGACTAGCTACTGTTAGTATGTAATTTCTTTAAAAAACTCTCTTAAGGAGTCTGTTCGTTTTAAATTATAAATTGCTCGAATAGCTCTTTTCTGTAAAATAAAAATAGTTTGAATATCCGCTGCTTTCCCCCACAACAAGATACCATAGGACATCACACTATGAAAGTAACTAAAATATACTAGCCTAGATGTAGCCACATCCGTGCTTTGTCTGATGTTCCTAACAGCGTAAGCCGCAGAACTTAATTTACCAGCTAATTTATCTATGTGGGGTCCCCACTTCAATTTGCTATCAATGGTTATTCCAAGAAACTTCGTATCATTTACTAATTCTAACGTCCTGTTGTCTAATATTAAACTGGTGTCGATTTACCTGACATTTGGAAGTGAGAATTTGATACACTTAGTTTTACCAGCGTTTAACAATAAATTATTAACTGTGAACCAATTCAAGGTTAAAGACAATACACCATTAACATCATCAAAATCTCCTTTTTGTCTTTCAATTTTGTAGACCATTGAAGTATCATCAGCAGACAACTCTATGTCAGTTAATTTCTCCACCATGAAAGACAGATCGTTAATATATACCAGGAATAAGAAAGGGCCTAATATGGAACCTTGTGGGACGCAAATTTTAACACCCCATCCATCAGATTTAACGCCGTTAACTTCTGCCTTTTAAATTATATTGCTTAGGTGTGATCTTAGTAGATCCAACGCTTTATTTCTAACTCCGAAATTATTTAATTTAATTAATAGCGTATTATGATCAACACAATCAAACGCCTTCGGCAGGTCGCAAAATACTCCGATAGCATCCTGTGCGGCCTCCCATGCAGAATAAATATGAGATATAAGGGTAATACCTGCATCCGTAGTAGATTTACCCCTAGTGAAACCGTATTGCTTGGCGTGGAGTTGTTTTGTACGGTTGAAGTGTGAGAGCATTTGATTTAGTATAATCTTTTCAAAAAATTTACTCAGTGCTGGAAGAACCGATATTGGTCTGAAATATGACGGATCACCCTTGTCTCCCGACTTGAACAGAGGTATAAGTTTACTGTGTTTTATGAGGTCTGGGAAAGCTCCATCATCAACACATTTATTAAATATATAAGCTAGGTGTGGGGCTATAACAAGTATTATTGAACCAATGACTTTGACTGACATACCCCACAGGTCTTCAGTATTTTTAAGTTAAGTAATCTATACGTTTTGACAATATCCTGGGGACATACATGATAAAATTTAAAATCTACATTACTGATGCTAGTGCTGTTTTTTAACAAAACCTCTGCTTCATATGGAGATGAATTTAGACGCTCTGTTGTGAGTAAGGGTGCATTGGTGAAGAATGTTTCAAAAGCTCGAGCTATCTCAGCGTTGGATTTAACAACATCATCATCTATCTTTAAGCAGAAATCATTATCCCGTGGTATAACTTTGCCAGTTTCACGGTTTATGATTTGCCAAACCGTTTTCATTCTATTATTTGAATTTTGTATTTTTCTATTTATGTGTAAAGTTTTTGCAGTTCTACAAACCAACTTGAAAGTTTTGGAATATTTTTTAACATAGTCATGAGATTTTATATCAAAGTTCTAGGTCTTTTGTTCATAAAGATCATGCATGATAGCTCTACTTTTACGAATTCCAAATGTTGCCCAGTCATTAAATTTAGATTTACCGTTGTTGGCACTGACTTTCTTTAATTTAAAATCTGTACTGAATTCTGTTTGAATAATGTTGAAGAAGTCAGAATAGATTTTGTTCGGGTTCTGTTCATCAAAATCCGGTACTGGCAAACCCATATCTAAGTTTTTCATATACATCTCTAGTCTATGGGATGTAATAGGCCTATAAAATGATGGATCAGTCTTATTTTCACTAGTAATTTGGAATGAAACTGTTTGACCACTGTGATCGGATGGTAAACAGTTAATTACATTTTTACTTGTGAATGCACAGTCACAAAAAACGTTATCTAAGCAAGTTTGGCTGGTAAGTGTAATTCTAGTCAGCTCTAGAAATACATGACATAAATTAAATGATTTGAACAGAGTTATTAATCGTCGCTTCAGTGTTGTATCTACAAGCAGATCTACATTAAGATCGCCACAAATAATTAACTTTTTTCTGTTAATACCTACAAAGTTTAATGAGGGCTTCCTCCATAATTTTCTCGAATATTTAAAAATTGCCATGGCCTTATTCATCTCTCGGAGGTCTGTAGACACAAACAATAATATGGCTATCCAACTCAACACAAGATACCTCTATTTATCTTTCCACAGTAAGTGTAAGAATATCTTTCCGTTGTTTCACCTTAATATAATTTTTGTCGGCGAAAACCTATAATTGGCTTTTTTGTTTTTATATAAGATTTATATTGTTAATTTAAAGATAGCTGTTGGTTTTCCAATGTTAATAAAATAAAATAAAATTAAAGAACCACCTCTATCAGCAGTATTGTAACAACTGACATTTTTGTAATTATTTATGTTAAAAGACATCATATTTTCCTTTAACCAATGTTCTGTAATACAAATAACATCAGTGTCCGAATTATTAAGAAATAATTCTAATACAAGTTCTTTGCCAGGTAGCCCCTGCATGTTTTGATGGGTAATATTTAAGTGGGGCTTACCCCTTGTCTGATTTTGGAACTCAGCCAAGAAGTTGAATTTTAAGCAGAATTTACCAGTGTATGTGGAGGGTCTACAGGATCCCTTTCAGATTGCCGATATTTTTGGCTGCAGGTTCAAAGTTCTCCCGCAGCCAGTTCGGACTGATACACAGCCGGAGACTGTCTCTCAGTCTACCGCTGCCTCTGGTCAGCTGATTCAATTCACGGCTGCTGATGTGGCACGTGCAGTACGGAAGATAAAGAGAGGAAAATAGCCGGGCCACCAAAGTTTAAGTGTGGAGCACTTAATATGCGCGGGAGATAAGTTTTTTATAAAGTTGTCAGCATTTTACAACATTTGTCAGGTTTTGCTACCACCCTGTTGCCCTCATGAAAACTATTGTGGTCCCAATAGCAAAGAATTAAACGGGTGACCTTGCATCTGCGGCCATCTATCGTCCGATCTCCCTGGGGAACATTATAGGTAAAACACTGGAATGACTTCTGCAGCCCGAAGTGGTGAGCAAGCTAGAGATAGATGACGCGCAGTTTGGCTTCCGTCCTGGTCTCTCGACAGACTCAGCAATCATGAGTCTGAAGCACGCAGTAAACTACTACAAGGATAGGGGTACGTCAGATTATGCGTGCTTCCTAGATTGAAGCAAGGCGTTTGATTTAGTGAATCATACAATTCTCTGGAACAAACTGCTGAGCTCAAACGTTCCCAAGGAGTTGGTGGGTCTGTTGAGATGGTACGGGGGCCAAACGAACTGTGTGAGGTGGGGCGCCGCGACTTCTAGCGAATACAAGCTAGAATGCGGAGTTCGCCTGGGGGGGCTCACCTCTCCGGACCTCTTCAATCTCTACGTCAATGACCTAATTGTGAGGTTGAGGGGCACCAAGGACGGCTGTCATGTTGGGGGTGTTTGTGTGAACAACCTCAGCTATGCGGACGACATGGTGCTCCTCAGACCCTCTATCGAAGGTTTAGGGAAACTCCTTTCAGTTTGTGAGCATTATGCCGATGAACACGGACTGAAGTACAATGTCCAAAAAACGGAGATGATGGTATTCAGGGAAGGCAGAGGTCCGGAGAGGGTGCCCAAGATAGTACTGAATAGTGTTCACTACCGAACCCTAACCGGCTTCAGATCACAGAGAGGGCTGAGGAGGCGGCGGGGGGCAATACGGGCCCCGACCACCGCGAAGGCACTCCCATGGCCAGACGACAATCACAGTTGTACACGCAAATACGTAATTAACCTTTTTATCTAATAAACCATAAAAACACTTCTAAATAAGTATTTTATTGGACATATGTTAGGCCTGAACATATTTGGCGACCGTGACAGATAAATAATAAAGAAGATTTGCAAAAACCGGCAGGAAATTTATGTCAAGTCATCTGAGCGGAGAACAAAGGATGTCGAATACCTAACTGAAGAGGACTGTTATAGCGAAGATTTGGTGTGCTGCAGTTTACCTGGGATCTGGAAGACTGGCCCGAGGGAAGTACATGCCCATTCCCGTATTTCTATCCTGTTCCCCTTTTATTTGTGTGAATAACTGAGTGACTTTAAAACCGTTAGGTGACCTTGCCACGCTAGCATCGCTTTGGTTTGCTTAGGCTTATCGCTTGGCTATTTTGCAAATAGTTTAAGTGCGCTGGAGTTATTTACTGTGCATAGATTATAAAAATAGAAGTACAAGGTACGCGGCTGTTCATCAAAGGGCTAACGTAACCTTTTTTAATCTTATTCTCGTAATGTGGAATAACAACACCGTAGCTTTCCATAAACTTCTATAAATCCCTATTCTCTTGCTATTAAGCGGATTAGGCATCTATGCAGTAACTCCCTAGGACTCGTACCTGCTTATAAACGCATTCTGTAAACAGACTATAAATAACGTGTTGTGTGTGCTTGGTATGCTGTGATTGCAAAGCATCGTCTTTTTAGTAAACTAACTAAGCATTAATTTAATTGCTTATAGAACTTTAACTGAAGTTCAAAGTCCAAAATTTCATTACAAAATAATTAGTAAATTACCCTCAATAAATTAATATTGCAACTAGATATCTTAACGGTTTTGCTGAACATTCCAGGATCTGCGCTTGCGTTTCGCGCCGCCGTTGTGACCCCGCTCGACCTTGAGCTGTGTCCAGCAGCTGTAGCACGTGATCGCTGCGTGATCTCGCGCGAGTCTTCTGTTGCTGGACTGGACGTGTTCGCTCTTCAAGGGTTCGGTTGCACAATTTAACTTTATTTACTTCATTGCTATACCATAATATAACTGTAAATGCTATCGGACAAGGAGGCTGGTACTGGGGGCACCAAAACTGGTTTTCCTGCGTCATCAAATCATACAATGACGTCTGGCGATGTTGGGAAGGACCTCATTAAAAAGCGCAGCGCTATAAAGGGACAAGTCACTATATTTAAGGACTATTTAACTCCTTTCCTGTCTTGTGAACCTGGGATGGCCTTGACTAGTCTTCAAGTTGGGGAACTAACAAGGAGATTATTTGCCTTCTTTGATGAACTACAGACTAGCATAGAATTTCACTGTTCGGACTTAGAAGTGCAGTTGCAAGAACGGAATGCACTTGAAAGTAGATTTTTTTCGCTTTTGTGTCAAGCACAAAATATGTTGGACAAGTCATCAGGGGTTGGCAAGGCTGATCAGGCAGACCAGGACTCACAGCTAGGTGCTAGCAGTGGGATAAAATTACCTACCATAAAACTACCTTCATTCGATGGCAATTATCTAAAATGGTTAGAATTCAAGGACACATTTGACTCAGTCATACATTCAAATAATTCTATTCCACCGATAAACAAATTTCACTATCTGCGGGCCGCTTTAGAAGGCAGTGCTGCAGTAGTTATAAAATCGATTGAGTTTTCTGCCAATAACTACATTGTTGCGTGGGAACTGTTGTGTGACAGGTATAATAATAAAAATATTCTGATAAACAACCATCTCAAAGCTTTGTTCAATATCGACCCTATAACAAAGGAGTCATTCAAGGCAATACGATACTTAATTGATCTTGTCTCTAAAAATCTTAGGGCGTCAAACATACTTGGTCAGCCAACAGATCAATGGGACAATGGGATTAGATCCCATCACCAGTAGGAAGTGGGAGGAATTCAAGAGTAATTTATCAGAATTGCCTACAATGGAGAAATTTAAAAGGTTTCTTAGCAGTCGAGCGGACATATTAGAGACTTCATACTGTAGTAATCGAACTGATAAAGGTGACCATACCTGTGTACAAAGAAAACAGGATTACCAAGTCTCTTGTCGTAGCAGCAAACAACAAACAAGCAGCGAGTTACTCCTGCGTTGTTTGCGGTGAAAATCACATGCTCCATCAATGTTCCCAATTTAAAACTATGACTGTAGAAGGCAGACTTAAAGAGGTAGAAAGATTGAAACTTTGCAGCAACTGTCTTCGAAGTGGCCATGCTACAGGCCAATGTCGTTTGAAAGGGCTTTGTAGGATGTGTAAGAAAATGCATAATAATCTTGTTCACGGGCAGGTCGATAATGATCAGGACATAACAACCCAATCCACATTGCCATTATCTCTATCAGTTCAAGCTTCGGCGCAAGTTCTCCTTTGTACGGCACAAGTTGAGATCTTCAACGAAAATAACAACACAAGTCACTTAGCACGTGCTTTGTTGGACACAGGAAGTCAGTCATCTTTTCTTACGGCAAACCTGAGAGAGAGGGCTGGTCTAACTAATATTCCTGGTAAACCAATAAACGTCGCTGGTATTGGCAATGTGGTTTGCAAAATTACTGACCGATGTCAGTTTATAATAAAATCACGAATCAATGCGTTCGAAATCAAAGTTACGGGCCCAGTCGTCCCAAAAAATACAGGTACTTTACCAAACGTAAAGGTAAATGTCCAAGAGCTAAAATTACCGACCAACGTTGAGTTAGCTGACCCGGCTTTCTATCGTCCCTCCGAAATAGATATACTTCTAGGAGCAGATGTCTTTTGGGATATTGTAGGTGCGAAACAAATAAAGTTAGGTCTCCAGAAACCTACCTTGCAACACTCAATGTTTGGATGGTTGGTGTCCGGTCCAACAAATGGAGATGGTCACCCTAACCCAGAGGTAAACTGCAATTTTAACCATGAAATTGATGATTCCCTTACAAAGTTTTGGGAGATCGAAGAGTTACCAACTATGAATAAGTCATATTCCATGGAAGAAAAATCATGTGAGTCCCATTTTTCGGAAAATGTCCGTCAATTAGATAATGGCCGATTTTCAGTCAAAATTCCATTCAAAGAGGAGCCAGAAAAGGCACTCGGTGACTCTTATTATATCGCTAAGAAAAGGTTTCTAAATTTAGGAAAGAAAATAAACAAATTTCCCGAACAAAAAGAGGCCTATAGCAACTTTATACATGAATACGCCAATCTAGGTCATCTAAGTGTGATAGAACGGCCAAAATTCGGGTGTTTCTTACCCCACCACTCTGTAATTAGAGAAAACTCAGATACAACTAAATTAAGAGTTGTTTTTGACGCGTCTGCGAAAACTTCTTCCGGTAAATCACTTAATGATATACAACTAATTGGCCCCGTAGTTCAAAGCGACCTGCTATCAATTTTATTGCACTTCAGAGTATATCGGTTTGTCTTAACGGCCGATATAGAAAAGATGTATAGGCAGATAGCTATAGATGAGTCACAGCGGCACCTACAGCTGATAGTGTGGCGGGACGACGAAAGCCAGCCATTAAAAGCAATGCAGCTAAATACCGTTACATATGGGACGGCGTCGGCGCCCCGTTTCTAAGTACTCGATGTCTTGAACAATTGTCACAAAACTGTAAAGACAAAGTTATATCCAATGTAATAAAAAATCATTTTTATGTAGACGATTTGAATATCGGAGCCTCATCGGAGGATGACTTAAAATATAAACAATGATAACAAAGTGTTGCAGTCTGCATGCTTTCCTTTACAAAAAATTAGAACAAATTGTCCTCAAATTTTTGAAGGTGAGAAATTAACTTCCGATTTTATGGAATTATGTAAAGAATCGTCCGTGTTAGGCCTTAATTGGGCCCCAAATCTTGATACGTTACAGTTTTCAACAGACATTGAATGCAACGCTCAAATTTCCAAAAGGACCATAATTTCAATGACATGCAAAGTATTTGACCCGCTAGGCCTATTTTCGGCATGTATAATTAAGGCTAAAATTATCTTACAAAAATTGTGGGCTGCAAAGCTGAGCTGGGATGAGCCAGTTCCACAAAAGTTTCACAAATGTTGGTCAACCTTCATAGATAACCTACCTCAGTTATCTAAAATAATAGTGCTAAGATATGTCTTATGCGATTTTCCCGAGTCTGTGGAGTTGCTTTGTTTTGTTGATGCTTCTCAAGTCGCGTATGGCGCGTGTGTTTACCTGCGCTCCACGGACAAAAATAATCACATTCAAGTCAAACTATTGTGCGCTAAGGCCAGGGTTGCACCCATAAAGCCAATGACGATTCCGAGATTAGAGTTATGTGGGGCTTTGTTGGGAGCTCGTTTATGCACCAAGGTCACACAATCACTTACGTGTACTATCACACAAAAAACAATGTGGACTGACTCAACAGTCGTTCTTGGTTGGTTAAAATCGCCGCCGAGAAATCTAAATGCCTTTGTGTGTCGAGTGAATGAGATAAATGAATTAACGTCGGAATTTAAATGGAATCACATACCTACAGATTTGAATCCCGCCGATCTCGCGTCAACCACACCTGCTGCAGTCGTCTCTCCTGTGATGGGAAGGTCCTTCCTTTCTCATGAAGGAGCACTCTGAATGGCCTAAAAGTACCTACTCACCAACTTTTAACTTACCAGAAATTAAAACACTGCCTGTCACCACGTTGTCACTCCCTGTTAGTTGCAATGATAATTTTATAATTAACAACAACTGTCCCATCATAAATATCGATAATTATTCTAATTATCAACGATTAAAAAGGACAGTTGCTTATGTGTTGAGGTTCATTAACAATTGTAAACATAACAATTTAAAATTAAATGGTCCATTATATTCAAATGAACTGGAACAGTCACAAAATGTTCTAATCAAACAAAGTCAATTAGAATCATTTTCAAACGAACTTCAATGTTTGAGCAAAGGTGAGCAACTACATCATAAATCAAAATTGATATCACTAAATGTATTTATCGACTCAAACGGCATACTCCGGGTAGGAGGTCGTTTGCACAACTCAAGTTGTAGATTTACCCAATTATTAATGAGATATGAACACTTACGGTTATTTCACGCTGGTCCACAACATTTACTGGCTTCGGTTCGCGAGGAGTTCTGGCCAATAGGAGGTAGAATTCTCGCCCGAACTACTACAAAAAAATGTGTTGTATGCACACGTTTACGTGGAAAGACATTACAACCAATAATGGGGAATTTACCTTCAGTAAGAACAAATCCCGACTTCCCATTTCATACCTGCGGAATTGACTTTGGTGGGCCCTTCCTTATATCTAGCCGAAAGGGGCGAGGCAATCGAATTACCAAATGTTATCTGTGTTTGTTTGTCTGTCTTACAACAAAGGCAGTTCATCTGGAACTAGTCAGTGACCTCAGTACTGAAGCTTTCGTCCTGTGCCTTCGTAGATTCTGTTCTAGAAGGGGCAAGCCCTATGAAATCCATTGTGATAATGGGGGAGCCTTTCAGGGGGCAAGCAATGAACTAGGTAGGGTTATTCAGTCCAGCCAACAGTCCATTTATAATTATTCTGCAAATGAGGGTTTTAAATTCATATTCAGCCCCGCATATTCACCTCACTTTGGAGGTATATGGGAGGCTGGTATAAAATCAGCTAAGCACCACTTGAAGCGTATAGCTGGCAATGCTTCCCTGACGTTTGAGGAGCTAGCGACGTTATTCACACAAATAGAAGCTATCCTTAACTCACGTCCGCTATCTCCTCTCTCGTCAGACCCAAATGATCTCTCCCCTCTGACTCCAGGGCACTTCCTAATCGGGCGGCCGCTCATGTCGGTGCCGTCCCGGCCGGTTACTGCTGCAAGACCCAACAGGTACCTCCTCATCGAACAACTTCGTCAGCAGTTCTGGGAAAGGTGGCGCCTGGAGTACATGGCTGAGCTACAACAGCGAACCAAATGGCGAGTCGGGCAACAACAAGCGCCCGCCGTCGCCGACTTGGTCGTCATAAAAGAAGAAAATCAACCACCATTAAGATGGAGAATGGGAAGAATATCACATCTACACCCCGGACAAGATGGCATCAACAGAGTAGCTGATGTCCACACCATAAGAGGCTCCATAAAGAGAGCAGTAAACAAGCTGTGTCTCTTACCAACTTCTACTACATCTCTTTGAAACCTGAAGCTTTCAAGGCCCCGGAGTATGTTCACTACCGAACCCTAACCGGCTTCAGATCACAGAGAGGGCTGAGGAGGCGGCGGGGGGCAAGACGGGCCCCGACCACCGCGAAGGCACTCTCATGGCCAGACGACAATCACAGTTGTACACGCAAATACGTACTTAACCTTTTTATCTAATAAACCATAAAAACGCTTCTAAATAAGTATTTTACTGGACATATGTTAGGCCTGAACAAATAGTACCTCCGTGACGATTGTGACATGGAGCGGGAAAGACGGGCGGTATCTGTCAGATGCAACATGCTCGCTCGCAAGTTCCACAGGTGTAACCAAGATGTTAAAGTCATTCTGTTTAAGGCATTCTGTCAAAACCTTTACACATGTCACCTGTGGATCAACTACACGAGAAAATCCTATAGTGCTATGAGGATTCAGTACAATGATGCGTTCCGTATCCTCCTCAGGCGGCCGCGTTTCTGTAGTGCGTGCCTGACTTCTTCGCCGTCTTAAGATCCAGGGTTGCCTACACGTGGGGGACACTCGGCTCGGGAAATGCAATCGTGCGTGCCATTTGTGGCGATATCAGCAGTTCATTGCATAGACACTGGCTCTCTGTACCTATGAGTGCATAATAATTTACACATTGAATGTTTTTTTATTTTTTCTACATAGTTTTACAATTTTAATCCTGGCTGCTTGTGATATATATCTGCTTTATTTTTATGTTATTGCATTTTTATTTTATTGCATTAATACTTTTTTATTCTTATGACTGTATATTGTAAATTTACTGTGCTATGGGTATTTTACCTGAAATAAACGTATTCCATGTATCAGCAGTTATATAATATTATTATTATATAACTGCTGATACATGGAATAATAGCTGTGAGCATACAAAAAAACTAGAAGAGGAATATAGATGCAGGGGACTGGTAATTGATAGAGAAATTGAACAACTTATTATAAATATTGGCGGCAGTGATAGTGAAACATCCAGTCTTACAACACAATGAGTCTGTTATGTCTGTAATTGAACCAGTACAATCTGATCATGAAGATCATGAATCTGTTGAATATTTAGATTCTGAATTTGATGACTAATGAAAAAAATGATAAAATAATAATTTTATTTTCTATATTTTAATCCGACTACAGGTACTTACTTTAGTGGTAGATTATTTCATAATAATAAAAAATAATAGTAGTTAATGTGACTTGCATAATGAGAGGCTTTAATATACGAGGGTTTCATAATAACAACACACGAGTATTTAATGCCTAATTATGTACAGTTACTCACACTGCTTTATCTCTACATATCATAAGCTCTCTATGTTTGTTAATTTATAGTTATATTTAAAATGTAACTTCTAATCAGTTTGATTTTAAAATAAGTTCGGCAATTAGCGATGCGGCCATTTTGCATGGGTATACTATACTTAGTATTGCTGTATAAAAAATGATATTTAACGCCCTCAGACCAGGATTTTTCTGTTCCTGGTTGGGCTCTACCTATAATATGCTTTATAACATAATGTTTTTTTTACAATTCCTTATAATTTCTTCTGTGACAAATTTAATATCTCTTACGGTATTTTGTTATAGTATTGTATACTTAGACCCACTAATGAAGTTCTGACTTTTTCTAGTTGGTCAATTTTACTTCCGCTTCTTATATATTTTCGCTCGTGCCTGCCAACATTGTTAGTGAAGCTATCTATGTTCTTCCTAACGTATATGATATTTTCATAAATATATTGACACGGTACAGTCATAATACCAATTTCTTTGAACAGTTCCCTCAGGGAATCACGACTGCGTAGGTTATAAAAATCAGCAGCTCGGCCTCACAGCAAAATTCTATAGGACATAATGCAGTGGAAATAATTAAAGTAAACAAGTCTCGCCGTAACTATGTGCGTCTGCTGTCTGATTTGTCTCACAGCATATGTAGCTGAACTTAGTTTTCCCGATAAAGATTTAATGTGAGATTGAAGTATCGAGTCAAGTGTTATCCCCAGGAAAACTGTACTATCAGTAAACACTAACTTTTCATTATTAGCGTGACGACCTCTGTGCCGCAGCGGGACTATACTACATGGACTACCCCTGAAAACAACCCCTTTACAGTTGTGGTTCGAATAGCACGCGGGCTCGGTACTATACGCGGTGACGGGGGAGGGGGGTTGGCAAGGGTGGAATACCCAATACGCGCCCAGGGTAACCTTGAGATCGCCTAGAGCTTAGGTGAGCACGGGCTAGAGGTACGGCTGGATCCCGTACGCGACCAGGGGGTAACCTTGAGATCGCCTAGGGGTTGGAGGAACGGTAAGGGAAGGATGCACCCCAATAATCGACCAGGGGGTAACCTTGAGTTCGCCTGGAGATGAGGGCAGTTGACTGAGGCCGGAGCGTCCGCCAACTGTAGCTCCGTTTTTTTTTGTTGGAGGGGGAAAAAAAACGAATTACCCATGCCCAGGAGTCAGACCTCCCTGCTATGTCCGGGTCCCCACATATTGAGCGGGCATCAGCTCGTGTGGTATACGGACTAAAAACAACCCTTTTATGTTTACAGTTATCGATAGTCGATTTAACTGTGAGCCATGGCCTCGGTATATACTGAAGGCTTTCTACCTGCAATTTGCCCTTTTTTGCGGTAAATATGTGTATATGATATATATGGGAGGAGTTCGCCTGCTTACGATTTTACGAGCGGACATCAGCTCATAGTCAGAGGGCATGATAACGGCATGTTAGGGGGCAGATAGCCCCCGCTACTATGAGGTGGTTATATATTTTTTTAACCTATCCTAATCCTAAACTACTCGATATTTGGATCATTTAGGGGGGCTCTAACCTCAGTCCGGGAGGTTTAAAGGGGGAAGGGGGAGACTGTGTGTCCGTCGAATCAAGACGGCGATCTCTTTCAATCCAAATTTGGTATCTGAAACTCTGTAATGCTTCCGGAACACAGCCTTCGTCAAGTTGACGTGCCTGAGGGGCGGGGGGTGGTTGGGCTTTGAGAGTTTTCGTGATATCGTCCTCCGGTTCTCGGAGGACGTCTTAGGGGCGCCTTTTGAAAAGGTATTTCTTATTTATATCTGGGGTCATAAAGGGATGCTTGTACGATAAGCGGGTTTGGGTGGCTAGATGCATTAATTAAGAAGCGTTCGGACGCTTCTTTCATATATTGCTTTACTGTGGGGAGTCTAAAGTCACTATGGAGGTCTACGTTGCGCATGTACCAAGGGGCACCTACGGCTTTTCACATGAAGCGGTTTTGTAAAACCTGAAGGGCTTTGAGGGAGTGGGAGCAGTGTGCAAAGACTCTTGCATACGTGAAGACCGGGCGGATGCAAGTTTTAAATAGAATTATTTTGCAGCGCAATGGGAGTTTGCTTTTACTTCTCATGAGCGGGTGAAGCCTACCCATGTAGAAGGCTGCTTTGTCGCGGACTGTTTTAATGTGGGATTTGAAGTTTAGTCGGGAGTTTAATGTCACGGCTAAATGCTTCAATTTATTCTCCCAGGGGATAGGGCGGTCAAAGAGGGTGATTTCGGGTAGTGAAAAGAACGCGCGGTCAGCTCGAGTCTTAACCCTTGAGAAAAGCACGGCTGCGCTTTTCTCGGGGTTCATCTCTATTCTCCATTTGAGAGCCCATTCACCGAGGTCGGTTACTGCTTTCTGGAGTACTTGACAAACGCGCGCCCTCTTTCTACTAGTGTAATAGAGCGCCGTATCGTCGGCTTAAAGACTAGCTAGCTAACGGCTAGCTCGACGTATGGCGTGCGGGGGACGTCTTGGACGTAAAGTGAAAAGAGCGTAGGGGAGAGAACTGAGACTTGCGGGACTCCGGTAGCTATGGGGTGGGGCTTAGAGCGCGATTTTTCTACTCGATAGCAAAAACTGCGCTCAGTGAGGTAGTCTTTGATAATGAGTACAAGCCTATCGGGGAGGTTGAGTTGCTAAAATAAATAAGAACATTGTGCCAAACTTTGTCAAAAGCTTTCGCTACGTCAAAGAATATGGCACCGGTATCTTTGGACTTTGCCGTTGTGTGGAACCCTTTGTAAATGTGCTCCGTTATGCGTTGCACCTGTTGGACGCACGAATGTTTTGGTCTAAAGCCAAACTGCTCGTTAAGGAATGAGGTTTGGAATCGTTGAGGAATCGGTTGAGAATAAGCCGTTCGTAGACTTTGCCTATGGAAGAGAGTAAGCTAATGGAGCGATAGCAAGTGGGGTCGCCCCGATCTTTCCGAGGTTTGTGAAAGCCAATAACGTCAGCTTCTTTCCATGGGGTTGAAAAGGCACAGAGACGGAGGGAGGCATTAAAAATACCGTAAGGGTTGTGAGGAGTCTGAGAGGGAAAGATTTTATTGCCGTGTTAGTGATTTTATTAAGCCCTGGTACTTTCTTAGATTTGAGTTCCTTTATTACTTTTTGCTCTTCCTCAAGGGTGATCTCGGGAAGGGAGTCAATGGGGGGAGAGAGCTTTTGTGATCAGCTTCAGAGTTGACCATGTTAAGATGATCGGGGTCTATTGGTTGAGAGGAGGGAGTGTCTCTTGCTAAGTACACTTAAGTCCCTTACTGACAGGCTAATGTTTTTGAAAATATAGTAGGAGAGAATGTCTGGTGTGTGGTCAGCTGTGGAGGGGTAATGGGTCGTGGCATAGGGAGCTATGACTTCGCAGTCATCGAGAGATTCGAGACGTGTGTTTATGGTCCGTCCGTTGGTATTTGTCTCATTACAGTTCCATTGCTGGTGCTTGCTGTTTAAGTCACCGGCTAGGATTACTGTACTACCTAGTTCTAAGAGGGCTTTGATATCATTAGCTATCTTCTGTTTAGCCGGCAGATAGGCTGATGATATGACTTTGGTATCGTGACCTGACATTACAATGAGGATGGTAGTTGCTTCGCATTTTGCTAGTTGGGGGGGTGTCTATAGGGGAGATCGTTTATAATAGATGGCGGTACCGCCTTTAGGATTTTTGGGTCGGTCCTCCGGTCAGTACGGAGGAGACTATATTTGGCTTTATTAAAGCGCCTATTTTTGGGTTTAAGGTAGGTTTCTTGGACCGCGAGGATATCTATTTGATGTCTATTGAAAAGATCGGCGACTTCTTCTCTCTGTTTGAGGAGGCTATCAGCGTTATAGAGACTATACATGATGAGAATTTTAGGTAAAACGGGTGGTTGGGGGAGATGACAAATGCGTAAGTTAGTGGGCTGCACCTGAAAGAGGCGATGTTTGGGCATATAGTTTGGGGAGGTAGAGTAAGCTTGAGATGAAAAGCCTAGGTGGGGTGGGGGGGGGGGGTTGTCTATGATATTGGAGGCGCTTAAGGTGCCGTTGCAAGAAACGGGGCCGTGGCCCGTTGGGAGAAAGGGGGTAGGTGGTGTGGGGTGGAATTGAGGGCTTAGATGCTGATGTCTTTGAGGCCGCAGAGGGATTTGAGGGAGCTAATCTGCCTACCTGTGGTGGTGGTTTCGGCAGTTACTAAGATCATATTAATGCCTTTGCAGGCTGGTCGGAGCTTTTTTTTTCATATGAATTTTATTTTATTCATCCACTTAAAATCGTAACAGTTTGACTAATACGAAAGATTAGTTAAACTAATACGAAAGATTAGTTTACTTAACTATCTTCTACTTTTACCTATATTATACACATAAACCTAACTTCTATAACATATAGTCTCCAGTGCTATTCAGAGCTATTTCGAGCGTATAGCTCTGTCTCTCATTTTCCCTCGTCGCTACACCCCGTGGGGGTAAACATGCTACGGGTGCACGCCGCTGTGGTAGAGTGCGTAGAGCGCTTTCTGGCGGCCCCCGCAACTCCCCTCGCCGGCGACTACTTCATGTCGCCCCACGAAGTCCGGAAGGTGGCCCTGAAGGTGAACCAGCGGAAGGCCCCGGGTCCGGACGGAGTCGTCGCGGGGGCCCTAGTACAGTTGCCAAGGAGAGCCGTCGCCTCGCTGACGCGGCTGTTCAACGGATCGGAACGGTCACTTCCCCGCCCTCATCCGGGCAAGGTGATCGTCATCCTCAAGCCGGGGAAAGACAGAAGACACCCGGGAGGCTACCGCCCGATTACCCTGCTGCCTCGTCTCGCCAAGGTGTTTGAGCGTCTGCTGTTACGGAGAATCCTACCCCACATCCGGCTGAGGGCAGAGCAACATGGCTTCCGTGACAGCCACAGCACGACGCTCCAGTTGGCGAGAGTCCTGTACTACCTGGCGTCGGAGTTGAACAGGGGCCGATACACCGTCGGGGTCTTCCTCGACATCAATAGTCAATAGTCAATAGTCAAAAAAATAAATAATTACAAAATTATTAACAGCAAGGTCTGTGTTGAGCCAGATTAACCCCATACAGTCCTGTCATTTAAGTAATCTTGAACATTGTAATATCCCTTTTTCGACAAAGTCGCTTTAACATGCTTTTTAAATTGCTCAAGTGGCAATTTCAAAATCTCCAGAGGTATCCTATTGTAGTAGAGAATGCACTGACCCTTGAAAGAATTGCTAACCTTCGCGAGTCTAAAACGGGGCGCACATAGTCTGTGATTATTTCTTAGGTTAACATTACAGCTATCGCTAAGTTTGGAAAATGTTGTAAGGTTCTTGCGTACATACATTATATTTTCGAAAATAAATTGACTAGCTACTGTTAGTATGTCAATTTCTTTAAAAAGCTCTCTTAAGGAGTCTGTTCGTTTTAAATTATAAATTGCTCGAATAGCTCTTTTCTGTAAAATAAAAATAGTTTGAATATCCGCTGCTTTCCCCCACAACAAGATACCATAGGACATCACACTATGAAAGTAACTAAAATATACTAGCCTAGATGTAGCCACATCCGTGCTTTGTCTGATGTTCCTAACAGCGTAAGCCGCAGAACTTAATTTACCAGCCAATTTATCTATGTGGGGTCCCCACTGCAATTTGCTATCAATGGTTATTCCAAGAAACTTCGTATCATTTACTAATTCTAACGTGTTGTTGTCTAGCACTAAACTGGTCTCAACTTGCCTGACATTTGGAAGTGAGAATTTGATACACTTGGTTTTACCAGCGTTTAACAATAAATTATTAACTGTGAACCAATTCAAGGTTAAAGACAATACACCATTAACATCATCAAATTCTCCTTTTTGTCTTTCAATTTTGAAGACCAGTGAAGTATCATCAGCAAACAACACTATGTCAGTTAATTTCTCCACCATGAAAGGCAGATCATTAATATATACCAGGAATAAGAAAGGGCCTAATATGGAACCTTGTGGAACGCCAATTTTAACACTCGATCCATCAGATTTTACGCCGTTAACTTCTGCCTTTTGAATTCTATTGCTTAGGTATGATCTTAGTAGATCCAACGCTTTATTTCTAACTCCGTAATGATTTAATTTAATTAATAGCGTATTATGATCAACACAATCAAACGCCTTCGACAGGTCGCAAAAAACTCCGATAGCATCCTGTGCGGCCTCCCATGCAGAATAAATATGAGATACAAGGGTAATACCTGCATCCGTAGTCGATTTACCCCTAGTGAAACCATATTGTTTAGCGTGGAGTTGTTTTGTACGGTTGAAGTGTGAGAGCATTTGATTGAGTATAATCTTTTCAAATATTTTACTTAGTGTTGGAAGAACAGATATTGGTCTGAAATTTGAAGGATCGCCCTTATCTCCCGATTTGAACAGCGGTATAAGTTTACTGTGTTTCATGAGGTCTGGAAAAGCCCCATCGTCAACACATTTATTGAATATATAAGCTAAGTGTGGGGCTATAACTAGAATTACTGAACCAATGACTTTGACTGATATACCCCACAAGTCTTCCGTATTTTTTAAGTTAAGTAATTTAAACGTTTTGACAATGTCCTGGGGATATACATGATGAAATTTTAAATATACATTACTGACGCTAGTGTTATTTTTTAATAAAGTCTCTGCTTCAAATGGAGATGAATTTAGACGGTCCGTTGTGAGTACGGGTACATTGGTGAAGAATGTTTCAAAAGCTCGAGCAACATCAGCGTTAGATTTAACAACATCATCACCTATCTTTAGGCAGAAATCACTGTCCCTTGGTATAACTTTGCCAGTTTCGCGGTTTATTATTTGCCAAACTGTTTTCATTCTATTATTTGAATTTTGAATTTTTCTATTAATGTGTAAAGTTTTTGCAGTTCTACAAACCAACTTGAAAGTTTTGGAATATTTTTTAACATAGTCATGAAATTTTCGATCAAAGTTATAGGTTTTTTGATCATAAAGGTCATACAAGATAACTCTACTTTTACGAATTCCAAACGTTGCCCAGTCATTAAATTTAGATTTACCGTTGTAGTCACTGACTTTCTTTAATTTGAAAACTTTATTGAATTCTGTCTGAATAATGTTGAAGAAGTCTGAGTAGATTTTGTTTGGGTTCTGTTCATTAAAATCCGGTACTGGCAAATTTATATCTAAGTTTTTCGTATATGTCTCTAGTCTATGGGATGTAATAGGCCTATAAAATGATGGACCAGTCTTATCCTTAATAGTTATTGGGAATGAAACTGTTTGACCACTGTGATCGGAGGGTAAGCAGTTAATTACACTTTTACTTGTGAATGCACAGTCACAAAAAACGTTATCTAAGCAAGTTTGGCTGGTAAGTGTAATTCTAGTCGGCTCTAGAAATACATGACATAAATTAAATGATTTGAACAGAGTTATTAATCGTCGCTTCAGTGTTGTATCTACAAGCAGATCTACATTAAGATCGCCACAAATAATTAACTTTTTTCTGTTATTACAAAGTTTAATGAGGGCTTCCTCCATAATTTTCTCAAATATTTCGAAATTTCCATGGCCTTTTTCATCCCTCGGTGGTCTGTAGACACAAACAATAATATGGCTATCTAACTCAACACAGGATACCTCTATTTGTCTTTCAACAGTAAGTGCAAGAATATCTTTCCGTTGTTTCACCTTAATATTATTTTTCACTAAGATTAAAGAACCACCTCTATCAGCAGTCTTTCTATTGTAACAACTGACAATTTTGTAATTATTTATGTTAAAAGACATAATATTTTCCTTCAACCAGTGTTCAGTAACACAAATAATATCAATGTCAGAATTTTTTAGAAATAATTCTAATACAAGTTCTTTGCCAGGTAGCCCCTGGATGTTTTGATGGGCAATATTTAACTGGGGCTTACATTTTGACATATTTAGTGGCTCTTGTATGCTAGAGATTTCCTCTATTGTCTTATGAACTAATTTAAATTACTTGGAACAGATTCCAATGTTGCATGCAAAGTATAATTAACAGGTGAATTCCCAATAGGGGTGCATGTTATATTACTCTTAAAATAAGCTGATGTCAAGTTGAACTTAGTTAAACCAACTATAGCTGCGTCGCATATATTATAAGCTAACAATGTAGCTACTAATTTTCTATATTTATTAGACAGGTACAATGTATCCCGTGTCAGAGTAAAGTTATGAATAAAATTATTCATGTCGAAATATAAAATAGCATCACTGTGATGACATGTTAAATTAAATAAATGAATATTCATTCTATGCACAGATTTGTTCTGTAGTTCTGTCAAATTACAGGCATATGGAAAATTGCATAGTATAAATTTGCATTTCATCCTACTATGTAAGTCTAGAAGTGTTTCAACACTTTTATTCAAATCATTCCGACTAATGTTTGAATGATTTCCTACCATAATTACAATTGTGCTGTACTCATCATAGATACCGCGACTAATCATCTTCACTAGATCTACAAATGAACTATTTGGACAGCAAATGTTCGTTACTTTTTGGTTAAGCCGGTTATGTAATAGAGTCCCAAATCCTGCACCTACTTTGTCGGAGAACAACAGAGTTTTTCTCTGAGCACATATTTTGGTAGCTGGCGGTACACGAGTGGAGGTGAGTGGCGGGACACACGTATTGGAGTGCGGTTTGATGCACGTGGCGGCGGTTGGCGCGGCATTCGCGGCAGCGAGCGTCGCAACGTGCGCAACGGCGAACGGCGCGGCCGTCGGAGCAGCTTGCGGCATGACACACGCCTCAGCAGGGACAGCGAGCGGCGCGGTGCTCGCGCTGTTGAGCTGCGAGGTGTCTCCTCGTCGACGACAGCGACGCTGTTTTTTGGTTCGGGCAGCGGTGGACGCTGCAACACTCTCGTTGAGGGGGGTTGAGACCAAAGTTAGTGATGTGGGCTCGTCCTCCTTGCTGGTCTCATTCTCCTCATTCTCAATTAGAACGCCCACCAATTCCGCATTCTGGCGTTGTAGCTGTACTAACTCAGACGTCGCGGCTCTGAGTTCTGCTAACTCACTTTGCTCTTTGGCATAACATTGTAATGTATTTGCTAGCAGGTCATGTAGATGCTGGATTTCTACTCGGGCATGTTGAAGGTCCGACTGTAAACCTACATTTTTTCCCCGGAGCTCTTGCATTAAGGAGATTCTTAATATTCTGTTTGATTGCCGTTTCAAGGCTAATTTCAGTACTTTTATATTACCTCTAGTTTTCTTCATGAATTTATTTAATTTAAAATATTTTTTAATTTTTCTGCTGCTTGTCTGCATGGCTTGAACAATAGTGCTTAGGTTGGCTACTTCTAGTTCTTGTTGGATAGAGGTAATGTGGCGAGATTCATTGTAGTCTTTTTCTATGCACATATCAGTCAACTTCAAGTTTGCCTCATTGAGTTGGTATTGGAGGAATTTACTGCGATCACAAGCAGAAGCAAGGTCAGTGCGCAGGGTGTCAAAAGATTCCACAAGTTTTTCCAGTCTTTGAATCTCATTTTGCGACTCCTCGTGTGTTTCTCGCAAAGTAGACACACTATCTCTAAGCTGTGAGTTCTTGGCTCTCAAGCTTTTTATCTCAAAGTCATTTTCATTGCGCTCTTCCAATAGCCTTTGGTTTAACTCCTCTGCGTCATTTAGTTGTTGCTGTAGTGCGTGCATTCTCCGCGTAGTAATGTTGGATGCCATGCCTGGAAATAAAATAAAAAAGAATGGGTGCTCCGAACAAAATTAAAATAAAACAGAAGGAATAAAGACTTGCAGTTAGTAGCTGTAGTACGGATATGATAGTTCCTAATTCCCTATATAGCTATTCTACGTCAAAGTCAACAAGTTTCAATTAAACTATTACAAGTCAATATAGGTTAACAGTATAAATGTCCTGAACTAATGAAAGTTATACTTATTATCTAACAATTTTAGTCGTTTTGCAAGTGTTGTGATGATCAGCTGTGAAGTGAGTACCTAATATGTCTCTAGAATCAGCGAGAAGGCCTTTGACCGAGTGTGGCACGAGGGGCTCCTTTTCAAGCTCCTGGACGCAGGTGTGCCCCCAATGATCGGGCAGATCGTGGCCTCCTTCCTGGAAGACCGACGGTTCTTCGTCTCGATCGAGAATGCAAACTCCCAGACGAAGGCCATCAGCGCAGGAATCCCGCAAGGCAGTTGCCTTTCGCCGGTGCTCTACGCGATTTACACCAACGATATCCCCACACTCGAGGGCCATCTCTGAGGTGAAAGACGTTGTGCTCGCCCTTTATGCGGACGACAGCGCCTACTTCGCGTCGTCGCGCCGAATTGAACTCGCCTGCAGGAAGATGCAGCGACTTCTGGACCTGCTGCCACCCTGGCTGGACAAGAGGCGGACCGCGGTGAACGTCGGGAAGACAACAGCCTTGTTGACTACCCGCTCCTGCTCGCTGCGCATGGTCCCGATGGTGCAACATTGCATCAACCGGGCCAAAGCCGCGCGGGCAAAGTTCCGGCCTGTCCTGTCGTCCAGCCTGCCTCAGAGCTAAGCTGCGGGTATACAAGTCCTATGTACGCTCGCGGCTCACCTACGCGGCTCCAGCATGGTACGCCCTGCTGTCGAAGACCCAGAAGGCACGGCTGCAGCGGTTCCAGAACGTCTCCCTGCGGGTGATTGCGGGAGCCTGGCGGTACGTGCGAAACACCACAATCATGAGGAATACCCGGATGCCCACCGTGGAGAAATTCGTCGCGCGGCTGGCACGGCGCATGTACGATTGCGCCAACAACAGCCGCCACGCACATCTCCATGACATTGCTCCGCATCACGCACGACCGCCCGAAGGCAGACCACTTCCAAGAGAGTTGCTGCTCATCCCACTGTTGCCAGTGTAAGCCCGCAGAAGAGGGCGAAAGCACGGCACAGTGAAGAAGAAGAAGCTCCCGCACCGTTGTCGCCAGTGTATGCCAATAGATGGCAAAAGCACGGCACAGCGAAGGCCACGCGAGGCCCCTGACAAGTAGGGGGGGACGTTACCCCCCGAGTTGACGCCGCGGGCATGAGGCAACCATAAGTCCTCGACCCCGCAACCGAAGTGGTTCTCGCGCTTCGCGCGAGAACACACTCCGCAGGCGGCTGCGGGTGCTGGTCGGTTATTCCGCGAACAGCGCCAACATCTCTTCCTCCAATTCGACGTTACGTCGAATCACTATCCCTCTACGTTCAATACATCTTAGATTGCCAAATTCGCGTAAGCGTCGGTAAGTGTTTTGAAATGTGTGACGGGAAGGTAAGCGTCTGTTAGGAAATCTTTCTTGATACATTCTTTGCGATTCTCGTGCAACACCATTAAATTCCAAATTCCAAATGTCTTTATTACTGTATGTATGGGCCACACTGAGGATAGTTGGCTCGTACACCCGAAGTAGTTGAGGATTTTTTTTGGTAGTTAAAGATGAGCACCAAGTAGACACGAGTAGTTTATTTTGCTGTTAATTGGTAACTAAATAATACTATGTACAATAAGGTATAATATAAACTATGAAATGCAACCTAAGATATAAAAAGCAGGTGAATGACGCGCACGGAATATGTACGCGTTGCTAGACCGTACATGCTGCCAAGGACAAGAAAAGCTAACAATTATACAAGTTAAAAGTTAAGTTAAATATCAAAATATAAAGTAAAAGTAAAACTTAAATATTCCATCTTAAATATTTGACACTGTCACTATCACTATCTTCGTTCAGAGCAGACCGTTCAAGTTGAATCCTTTTCTCTCCGTCCGGTGTGGCTGGGCTAACTCCGAATTTTGTGTGGTGATCTCCTGAAGTTCCATTCCCAGATTTTCAGGACTTGGCTGCTGCGTGGCGTTGACGTCCCTTGGTCTTTTGCAGTACCTTTTTAATAGTAGGTACAGTGCAGTGATCGATGCAATTACAGTCAGTAATGACGTTATTGAATAGTGATAAACGTCTTGAACCGAAAGATGTGCGGGAAGTTTTTCCTGTTTCTTCTGAATAATGAGTTTTCGATCTATTCCGGCAATTTCTTCAGAAGTATTTGTCTGTACGTTCAAGTTGATGTTTTTAATGCTGACATTCACCATTTCGTTGATAGGCGAGTTCATCATGGGAACCGAAATGTCACTTTCCATCTGTATGTTATTCCCGAACACATTGAAGGAATAAATAGTTGCTTCTTTCTTCTGCAGTATGCATCCTTGACTGAGGACAAGCTGCCCGATGCCTGTTACCGCTGTGCTAGACATTTTTTCGTCGCAAATTATACGTAGTAGGCACGAACTGCAACAGACGTAAAGCCATACGTTCGGCTTATGTAACTTAATCCAGTTGTCTTTGCATCGCGCTTTCTCGTGTCGCACGGCAAGGTCGTTTGTTGACTGAAGATTTTTGCTTCGCAAGGCGCATTTCCGTCGTGTAACTTGTAAACAGGCTGATACGCGTTGCATAGGTAAACATCGCCGTTTGATACGATACATTGCCGTATATCTTCTTCTCCGATTTGGACATACGTGTTTTTTCTAAAGTTGATGGCGAGGTATCCTGATGATATTTCTACCATTCTGGTCTCCGATTCTCGTTTGATTGGCAGTGGTAACACTCGATATGTCATGTAGTTATCTTCACTCGTAAGCGGAATGTGAAGATCGAAAAGCAAGTAGTTTTCCGTAATACGAGCCTTTACGTAAAGTAATTTGTATAGTTCTGGGATATCTTCCTGAATATTCTTGACCGGTAGTGACATTCGACTGGGCATTCCTCCAGATATCACATAGAGTTGCTCGATAAGTTGTTTCGGAGTGAACAGACGCATGTCGAGGCCCCTTGTGAATGTCGGCCAGCGAGTTTACTGGCATATCTTGAGTTCTTCTTAAGTTCGATATAATAAAGCTTGCGGTGATCGAGGCTGCGTTGAGATTGTTCAACGTATACATCTCTGCGACCCTGGACCCAATCTTTGATAATGTTGAGTTAGTCTCGTGGACAAACGTGTTGAGCATATGAAACTGATTATTCATAAACTTATCATTCTTCTTTATAATACTGTTTTCCGCTTCAATTATTGTAGTTTGGTTTTTAATTAAGTCCAGGACGTATTTTTCGTTACTTTGAATTATCTCTATATCTTTCTGGTACTTGATACCAAATTTTTCGTCTAGTGTCCCAAATAGAGATCGGGCAATGTTCCCGATTCCGTTAAAATAACCACGTTTTTTCCTTGACAAATGCTGATGAAGTAGAAGTGCATTTTACTCGTTCAGTTGATGAACTTCGTGTTGTAGTTGATTTATCGTCGGCTCGCACAGAGTTGTGTCGAGCCTACTGCAATCCTCCTCCATTATCCTCAAGAAGTTGCGTAAGTTTTCCGTTCCTTTCCAATACGACGTTAAGTTGTAGTAGACCAGTAGTGTCCACTCATCGTGTATAAGATGTAGTTGTCCAATTTCATCGTAGTAAATCGGATGTTGGTTGGTTATCGGCGTCACTTTGAAACGTGGTACTTGTGCGGCTTGTATTCCCGTAAGGAGGCTCATAAATATGGTCAGCGCTAGGTGACCAAATAGCAGGTTGGTTTTCTTCTTACTCGTTTAAGTCTTGGTTGGTTCTGGATATTAGTTTTGACATCTTCAATATTCTCGTTTGCCCCTGCAAATCGAAACTGGCTCCACTCCCTAGTGGAGCCAGTTTCGTTATTGGACGTTTGAGTGTCCCTCCCTTCGTTTTTATCGTTGCTACCCGTACGTAGCCGTCGTCTCCAGCGTGAAGTTGAAGCACTTTGCCTAATGCCCATTTTCCCGGAGGCAAGTTATTCTCCTTGACCAGGGCGAGTTCTCCTTCTTCTAAGTTTTTTCTCGATCGCTGCCATTTGCTGCGCACTTGAAGTTGATGTAAATATTCACTGGACCATCGTTTCCAGAAGTGTTGTTGCATGAGTTCAGTTTGTTTCCATTTGTTCCTGAGGTGCTCGATTTTCGTTAATTTCTGCTTGTGGCAACAGCATCGTTGGGCCTCCAGTTATGAAGTGGCCTGGCGTTAAGTACTCCAAGTCGTCTATGCTTTCCGTGAGGGGGCACAGTGGTCTGGAATTCATACACGCTTCTATCTGCGCCAACAAGGTTGAAAACTGCTCGTACGTCAGTTTTTGTTCTCCCAAAACACGTTTAAGATGGTACTTCATCGATTTCACAGCTGCTTCCCACAGTCCTCCTGCAGTCGGCCATATTGGCGCGTTGAAATGCCACTCAATTTGTAGTTCGCTGATTCCATCGAAGAACTCCTCAGACATCATAGTTTTAAATTGTTGAAATTCTTTCTGTAGTATTCTGGATCCTCCCCGAAGGTTAGTCCCGTTATCCGAGAAAAAATGTTTGGGGGTCCTTCTTTTCGCGCACATCCTCTTGAGGGCTGCCAGTAACGTTTCTGTGCTGAGGTCAGATACAATCTTAATATGGACCGCTTTTGTTGCCATGCAAATGAAAATACAAATATATCCTTTGCATGTTTTCACTCCTCTCCCCTTGTTTATTTGCACATCCACGAAACCGGTTAGATCAACCTCGGTGTTAGTAAAGGGCCTGAATGGCGTGACTCGTGATTGAGCTAGGTCACCCATTATCTGTTCGTTTCTATGGGGCTTATATCTGTGACATGAGATGTCACAGACATCTCACACATTTAGTTAAATACTTTTACACCGCTTGATTGCCGCTAATTATCCAATACTTCTGTCTCGTTTGGGCAAGTGTTATACGAGCTCCTCCGTGTAGAGTTTGTTTATGGGCGTGGTCGATTATCAGCTGCGTTAGTTTTCCTGCGTGGGGGATCACCGCAGGATGCTTCACTTCATCTGGTAACGCTAAGTTTTGTAATCGCCCTCCAACTCGTAGTATCCCTTTTTCAGCAATGTAGGGTTTTAGGTTCAACAGAACACTCTTCGACCTGACTCTTCCACTTTTTTCCAGGTCTTCAACCTCCTCGTTGAAGTATTGACGTTTTCCGTATGTGACCATTAAGTTTCTCGCTTCACTTAGTTCTTTCGATGTCAGGTATTTGTTATTTGCTGTCGCGTCCTTGTTACGTAGACTTGTTGTGAAACGTAACACCCAGCTAATGACTCGTATGACTCGTGTCACTGTACTACACTTGTCCAGTAGTGTATTTATAAAAGTTGCTTCGTTAGCAGTCTGCGTTGCATAACAGTTTCGTGTTGCTATCAGTTCTTCATCCGTCGTAAATATTTCCGATCTATTTTTAGTTTTTTCGTCGTTGTATTTCTTGAGCCACTGAGGTCCTTCTTACCACAAGCTGAAGTTGAGTAGTTGGGACGGTGAGAGGCCTCTAGTAGCGCAATCTGCAGAATTTTCTTCCGATCTGACATGTCCCCATTTCGTCGCAGGTACAATGTTAGTTATTGCCGCAACTTGGTTGGAAACGTATCTTTCCCATCTCGTTATGTCGCCTTGTATCCACGCGAGTGCGACTGTCGAATCCGTCCAACAGTTAATATGAAGAATTTTCTCAGGAAGGGCTGTTTGTAGCTTCTCCACTAATTTGGAAAGTAGCAGAGCTCCACACAACTCCAGCCTTGGTAGTGAAGTCTACTTATTGAGAGGCGCTACTCTTGTCTTGGCCGCTATCAGTGTTACTACGTACTCTCCGTTTTCGTTCATAGTACGACTGTATAGAACGCAGGCGTATGCTTTTTCGCTTGCGTCACAAAATCCGTGGACATGTATTGCATCATCGATGCAAGTTAGCCACCTTGGTAGTGATAGCCGGGCGATGTTAGGAAAATCATCTCGTAGTTTTTTCCATTCTGTTTCTATTTCTGTGGGTAAGCTTTCATCCCAGTTTATCTTACTGACCCACACCTTCTGAAACAGTAGTTTGGCCTTAATAACCGTTGGAGAGAGCCAGCCGAGCGGATCGTAGAGCTTGCTGACATCTGAGAGTAGACTTCTCTTGGTAACTTTCCTCGTACCTAGTTGCGGTAGATTCCAGTTAAATAAAAATACATCTCTGGACGGATTGTAGTTAAGTCCTAAAGTTTCCACTAGTTTAAATGTGAATACTCCTTTGTGGGATTTTTGATCGTCAGCTAAGTTTTCCAGAATAGTTTCCTCGTTGCTTGACCATTTCCTTACGTTAAATCCGCCCCTTCGTAGGAGAGTAGTTAGCTGCTGTTGCAGTAGTTTTGCTTCCTCGGTAGTGTTGCGTCCGCAAATGAGGTCATCCATGTAAAAATGGTTTTGAATGACCTTCGATGCTTCAGGAAACTCGTGCCATTCGTCAAGTGAGAGCTGTTTGAGAGTTCGCATCGCTAGGAACGGTGCGGCTTTAGTTCCGTATGTGACTGTGCACAATTGCATCTCTTGCAGTCGACCTTCGCCCGCTTGATCACAAGATGACCTCCAAATGATTTTCTGCAGTGGTTGTTGATCTTCACGGATCATCCGGAGTATCATCCTATACATCTTCTCTATGTCAGCGGTTAAGACATATCGATAGCTTCGCCAGTTGATGATTAGTTCTTGAATATCCTTTTGTAGATTCGGACCTTTTTCCACGAAATCGTTGAGGCTATACTTGGTGTTAATTTTCATAGACGCGTTGAAGACGACTCTCAGTTTGGTAGTTGTCCATTCTTCTCGTGATGAGGTAAGAAAGCTTCAAGTTTTTTCTCTGAGCAAGGCATCACCAGTTTCATGTGACCTAGTTTCGTGTACTCGTCGATGAATTGTCTGTATTGCGTCGCAAAATTTTCGTTTCTCTGCATTTTCTTTTCCAGTTGCAAAAATTGAGAAATAGCTTGGTGTCTCGATGTTCCCAGTTTTTCGTTGATTTCAGGTTTCAGTGGTATCTTTACGACGTATCTGCCGTCGCCGAGCCTCTTAGTAGTTTCCCGATAGTATTTTTCGCAGTGATCTTCCTCGTTCGTTATGCCGTTGTTGTAGAGTTCTTCCGATTCCCAAAATCTCGTAAAATCTTCTAGTTCGTTTATCGTAACTAGACAATGGTAAGTTTTACGTTCCCACACAAGATCCACCCCAGCTTAGTTTGTTGAGCGACTGGTGAGTGGTTATCAGACTTCAGTACACCGTCGAGTAATATCTCTGAGAAAACATTCGCCCCCAGAAGGATAGCGATCGGTCCCGAGATATTGAAGTCTGGATCCGCTAGCATGACGTTGTCCAGATGATCCCAAGTGGGTCTGTTGAAGGTTGAGTTGGGCAAGTTACTTATTATTTTTTTCTTAATAAGTGCTTCTAGTTGAAACTCGTAGTTGTTATTATGGATGGATTTGCAATCCAGGAGTAGTTTTCCCTTGCAATTCCCCATAGTAGCTCCGACTCCCGATATCACAGCGCTTAGTTTCTGCCGTGGAAGCCGCAATCGCTGAGCTGCATTCTCAGTCATGAGAGTAACTTGAGATCCTTGATCCACGAGTGCTCTCAAAGTTACGTAAGTTCCGTCCCCAGTTTTAACTCGTAGTTGAGCTGTTGCTAGAAGTACTTCTCCATTTGCGTTGGTGACATGCGTTGATACCTGTTGCGAAGTTGATAGTTTCTGGTTGTATGAACTTTGGCTTCCTCTGGATGACCCATTTTGCTTGTCACATAACATCGTGTGATGGAAACCTTACAAGTCAATCAAGTTTTCGTTGACGTACATTGCTTGTCTCTGTGACTGAACAAGCAATTTTGGCAGAGCCGCAATTTCGCAACTGCATTTTTCCGGCCGTCGCAGTCCATTTCACGAAATTTGGGGCAAAACATCAGAACGTGATTAGTTTTGCAGATTGGACTATTCTTGTATGCCGCGTGATAGTGTTTCGACTCCTTTTCATACTTCTTATAGTTTGATAACCCCCGATCGTTATGATTTTTCTGAGTATTTTGTTGCGAAGACGAAGTTTTTGGATGGTTATTATGGCGATTATCGAGTGTCTCAAATGCCATGAACTTTGTCTCCAGGAATTTGATAAAATCTTCCAGGTCAGGCAGTTCTCTTGGAGAGACCAAATTTTTCACGTACTCGCTGTAAGTCGCTGCATCCAATTTTTGTTGAGCCAAGTGGACAATGAGAGGGTCCCACGTCGCAGTTTCTATCCCGATGTTATTCAGAGCACTCAGACATTCCAGCGTAGTGTCGTGAAGCTTTTTCAGGTTGTAAGCATTAGGCTGGTGAATGAATGGTTGGTTCAGGATAGTGTTAACGTATGACGTAAAGAGCAGTCTCGTATTGTTGTAACGATTATTTAACAACTCCCAGCAAGACTCGTAGTTTTCTGCACTGACGCTCAGATGTTGTACGATTCTCTCAGCTTCTCCCTTTATTTTAGTCTTCAAATGCTGCATCTTTTGTGTTTTAGATATCAGGTTTCGTGGAACCTTGTAGTAAGTTGTCCAGTTTCCAGTGGATTTTATCGATCGATTCCCACTTGTTTTTCAGGATGCTGAGGTGGTCTTCTAAATCCCAGTTTTCGGTCATCGCTTCCAATTTGATCTTGGATGCAGCTCGATGTAATGCGTTGAAATTGCATTGTTGTTGACGGAGAAGTTCGTCCTTTTCAGACGTCGACTTATCATCAGTCCCTTGGGGCGGCGAAGGTGATGATTTGGGAAGCCCGAAGGTCCCCAAGGATGATTCTCCAGTTATAGTTATTTTTGGAGATTGCACCACTGGTGCTGGTGTAGTTTTGCGAAGTTTCATAGCCTGCATTGTTTCTTCGTAACTCCTTTTAGTTATTTCGAAGACGTTGTCGACGAAGTATGTCCTTATCCTCCATTGTTTGCAGGATGGCATCATTCTCTAGAAAATCTTTCCAGTGAGTCTCTAGAGCCGTTATGCGTTTACTCAAGTATTCGAGGGTTTTCCTTGAATCCCCGTCTTTCTTGAAGTTCACGCAGATTTTCTCTTGACGAGTAATAACTTCATCAAAGTTCGGTTTCATGGTTCTTCTTTATTGAAGCACGCGCGTTGTTAATGTCCCGAAGGCAGTTGTCGAAGAAATAAAAATCTTCCTATCGGAATTAACTGGTGCGAGAGATCTCCTGGCCTAGAAGACTCCTCACGCCGTAGTTAGTCGTAGCCGCGAACCGTGGTTTAACGACGTATCCCGACAGCCGTAGTTATCTTGTAGTTGACGAGCAGTAGTAGTTGTTCTTCTCGTAGAAATTTCTGAACACAAAGTTATGCGTATAGGGTTGTAAATCCTGCCGCAGATGTTCAGTATTTATGCTGTAGCTTCTTATGTAGCTCCAGTAGTTATCTTGAACACGTAGTTATGCGTATAGGGTTGTAAGTCCTGCCGCAGATGTTCAGTAGTTAGTAGTTCTTCTCCGATAGTCAGGGTTTACTGTTCCCGAATCGAAAGATATCCCTTTATGTTGCACTCACAATCCCTGTTACGGTATATGCGTCTTCTCAATTCGACTAGTGAGACCCGCTGGTGGGAGGCTAGCGAACCGATACGCTACCGAAACAACGATAATAAGATACACCAAATGAATACCTTTCGAAACCAAGAACTTAAAACACTGCGCCGATGTCGTTGTAGGTTCGAAGGACCAAAAAGATGTATGGGCCACAATGACGATAGTTGGCTCGTACACCCGAAGTGGTTGAGGATTTTTTTTGGTAGTTAAAGATGAGCACCAAGTAGACACGAGTAGTTTATTTTGCTGTTATTGGTAACTAAATAATACTATGTACAATAAGGTATAACATAAACCTATGAAATGCAAAAGGTGAATGACGCGCACGGAATATGTACGCGTAGCTAGACCGTATACTGTAGATATTTACATATACTTAGCAATCGTCATTTTTTGCCACTTCTCTACATTGGACCACTGTGGGAAAAGAAGGGCGTAGAAACTCCCACAGATTGATTTTTAGATTTACATACTACAAATATATACATATAATACAAATAGCAAATTACAGTGGGGACCCCAATGTAATTGCTATCAAGGGTTATTCCAAGAAACTTCGTGTCATTTACTAATTCTAACGTGCTGCTGTCTAACACCAAACTGGTCTCAACTTGCCTGACATTTGGAAGTGAGAATTTGATACATTTTGTTTTACCAGCATTTAACAATAAATTAATAACTGTGAACCAATTCAAGGTTATAGACAATACTCCATTAAAATCATCAAAATCTTCTTTTTGTTTTTCAATTTTGAAGACCAGTGAAGTGTCATCAGCAAACAACACTATATCAGTCAATTTCTCCACCATGAAATGCAGGTCGTTAATATATATATACGAGGAATAAGAAAGGGCCTAATATGGAACCTTGTGGAACGCGAATTTGGAACGCCAATTTTTACTCCCGATCCATCAGATTTAACACCGTTGACTTCTGCCTGTTGAATTCTTTTGCTTAGGTATGATCTTAGTAGATACAATGCTTTATTTCTAACTCCATAATGATTTAATTTCATTAATAGCGTATTATCATCAACACAATCAAATGCCTTCGACAGATCGCAAAAAACTCCGATAGCATCCTGTGCGGCCTCCCATGCAGAGTAAATATGAGATATAAGAGTAATATTTGCATCCGTAGTCGATTTACCCCTATTGAAACCGTATTGTTTGGCGTGGAGTTGTTTTGTACGGTTGAAGTGTAAGAGCATTTGATTGAGTATAATCTTTTCAAAAATTTTACTTAGTGCTTTTACTTAAATTTTACATTGGTCTGAAATTTGAAGGATCACCCTTGTCTCCCGACTTGAACAGAGGTATCAGTTTACTGTGTTTCATGAGGTCTGGGAAAGCTCCATCGTCAACACATTTATTAAATATATAAGCTAGGTGTGGGGCTATAACTAGTATTATTGAACCAATGACTTTGACTGATATACCCCACAGGTCTTCAGTATTTTTTAAGTAAGTAATCTATACGTTTTGGCAATATCCTGGGGATATACATGATGAAATTTAAAATCTACAGTACTGATGCTAGTACTGGTTTTTAAGAAAGTCTCTGCTTCATATGGTGATGAATTTAGACGCTCTGTTGTGAGTAAGGGTACATTGGTGAAGAATGTTTCAAAAGCTCGAGCTACTGCAGCGTTGGATTTAACAAAATTATCACCTATCTTTAAGCAGAAATCATTGTCCCTTGGTATAACTTTGCCAGTTTCATGGTTTATGATTTGCCAAACAGTTTTCATTCTATTATTTGAATTTTGTATTTTTCTATTGAATATGTGTAAAGTTTTTACAGTTCTACAAACTAACTTGAAAGTTTTGGAATATTTTTTAACATAGTCATGCAATTTTGTATCAAAGTTATAGGTTTTTTGTTCATAAAGGTCATTCAAGATAGCTCTACTTTTACGAATTCCAAATGTAGTCATTAAATTTAGATTTACCGTTGTTGGCACAGACTTTCTTTAATTTAAAAACTGTATTGAATTATGCTTGAATAATGTTGAAGGTCAGACTAGATTTTGTTAGGGTTATGGTCATCAAAATCCGGTACTGGCAAATTTATATCTAACTTTTTCATATACGTCTCTAGTCTATGGGATGTAATAGGCCTATAAAATGATGGATCAGTCCTATTTTTACTGGAAATTGGGAATGAAACTGTTTGGCCACTATGATCGAAGGGTAAGCAGTTAATTACATTTTTACTTGTGAATGCACAGTCACAAAAACGTTATCTAAGCAAGTTTGGCTGGTAAGTGTAATTCTTGTCGGCTCTAGAAATACATTACATAAATTAAATGATTTGAACATAGTTATTAATATTTGTTTCAATGTTGTATTGTTGTTGTTGTTGTACAAGCAAATCGACATTAAAATCGCAACAAATAATTAACTTTTTTCTGCTATTGCAAAGTTTAATGAGGGCTTCCTCCATAATTTTCTCGATCATTTCAAAATTGCCATGGCCGTTTTTACCTCTCGGAGGTCTGTAGACACAAACAAAAATATGGCTATCCAACTCAAGACATTGCTATTTGTCGTTCTACAGTAAGTGCAAGAATATCTTTCCGTTGTTTCACCTTAATATTATTTTTTACTAAGATTAAAGAACCAGCTCTATTAGCGCCTCCAAATGCCATTAAGATGTCTGCGTATTCTTCATTAGAGAATGTAGACAAGATTTAATCATCAAAACCACAGCATTAAAAGGTTCACGGCGCTAACCAACACGAAAAACACAAACGCAAAAAAAAAGTTTGAAAAACGCGTCAATTACAGTTTTTTTCTGGGTAGTCTCCTACAGCTGGGCAACGGCAACAGCCCAGTGCATCAAAAACTTCTCGAATACAGCGACACGAGTAACGCCCTCCCGCCCGATACACAAAGATTGCATTGCAAGTTAATAATGGTTTTATAGCATTTTGTACACTATTAGAAAGAAGATAGACCATCAAACTTCTTTTTTTACTTTAAAGAAAACAGCCTCGTTTTTTAATTGCCCGTCAAAAATAAAAGTAAATAAAAAAAATAGATGTAAATATCCAGTATTTTGGACTACAAAACAACCGTACAACATTACATAACTAACAACAGTATATAATTGCAAGTTTTATCGAAAACTTTTTTATTTATTCAAGTTTGAAGGAGAAATTCTAGAGGATTTTTCAAAAAAGTAAAAAATATTAAAATAAAAAAATCCGTTGGGCCAAAACTTTTTTTGTGTTTCTAGGAGATAGAAAATGACCCCTTCTATCCACCATTTTAATTTGGCAAACAATCGACTAAACACCCTATATATTTCCTTTTACCTCTATTATATTATTATATACCTTTTAAGTTCTAAGCTAAATTATTTTCATAATTAATTAATATTCAATGCTCATTAATAATAGGCACATCTTAAAATCAATACCGCCAAGTTTTTATTGTGTTTTGTGGCATGTTGATGTGCCACAAAACACAATAAAAACTATAGTATAGTATAAAAACTATATATATAGTAGTTTATGCGACTGACAAAAAATGGAGGACATTAAAACTCGAGAGGGTATATGGAACGAGCCGAAGTGGAGTTTCATTAAAATATCACTCGAGAGTTTTGATACCTAATTATGTACAGTTACATACACTAGTTTGTCTACAGATATCGCTCTCTTTGATGTGTTCAGGAACCGCATGTTCGCCCGGCATTTGTTTAGCTTGTTTAGCTTGTTCAGTAGTACCAACTTCACAGACTAGGGGTGGCACGCAGGCGGGTGTCGGCGTTTGAAATTTGAATGTAATTATATGTCGAAATATTGATACATTATGGTCATAATACAGATAAGAAATCCAAGAAGAATATCATTTATTACGCTGGTCGTTATCATAGGAACAATACTAGTCTGTCGTAATGTGCGGTTTTTGGACGCAGTAAAGAGGGTTTATGATATATATAAGCTAATATATATATATAAGCTAAATAGTTGAAGTCGTACATAGCCTATTGATTAAAAAAAAATGCCGCAAACAAAAAAAAAATATTGACAGCTCGCAGCTGTGTGTTGGATTGTTTCTGTGAAAAATTACTGATTGGAGAAAGAAATCCTCTCAGCTTCATTGTTTTTAGCACCCAATTAGTGATTAAAAGTAATTAGATGCAGTAGCGAACATTCTGACGCTCACAACCTGCAACATGGTCTAGGTAAGCTGTCGTCCTATTAACATGGTACGGTAAGGAGAGGGCGGGTTGTTTACGAGGTATTTGCCGATAATTATATAATAAACAAATGCGTTTGTATTCCAACTGTTAGGCTGCAAGTTTAGCTGGTCATCGTTGTTGTTTTCGTACCAAAAATAACCTGTTGACATATTTCAACATGGCTTACTCTTGGTCCAAAAACTCTAGTGGCAGCCCTGATTCATCGCCTATCTATATCGAATATCAATCCCATTTGTCTCCAATAACTGTAACATAAAGTTAACAAACCCTGCTTTCATGTAAAATGGTTACATAATACTGCATACACCCTTGAACTGGATCTGTATATAGGTACTTCTTATACATGTATTTACCACTGTGCTCCTATTTAGTTTATTTAAAGTTTCCTGCATACCCATAAATACTCTTTTGACATCTGTGCCAGCATGTTTTGTATTAACTGAGCTACATTATCACAAAGAGACTGATACACTGAAAGTAAACAATAATTGTTTGTCCTGTGTAGTATAGGTATGGAACCGATAATAGATAGTGACTGGCTTGGATGCAAGAACGAGACATTGGAAGACTCTCAGCATGTCGGCAACGTGGCTCGGAGCTGGCAGTGGCGGGAGATGGGCATCAACCCGAGCCAGTACCCACCAAACAAGACTGTTATGGAAAACATGGCTGAGGATATTCTGGTGCAGAAAGAGTTGAAGATCAGAGTAAGTTTTTTTCTCAAGCAGAGGTACTGTGAGAATGTAAGTGACATAATCATACAAGCCATGTAACAACAGAGAATTTAATGTTTTCCTTCTGTGATTACAGAGCTGTGACCTTCCGGGTTACCCAAGATCTACATTTCTAATGGTGTTTAGCCCAGATGGGTAAGTCAATATAAAATAACATTTAGTAAACAGGGACCCTATTCTGTTAGGGAAAATGCATAGTGATAGCAAATTAATAGCACACTGATTGCCCCCAAGTGCAAAAAATGCCATATTTGGGTTGTCAGTGACACCTATTTTGTTTGGAGACTGGCTTTCAAATTTGCCATTTGGACCCTTAGGAGCAATTAATATCACTATTAATTTCCCATAAGAGAATCAATCCCCAGTATAGCAGTATTTATTTAGTCTAGTATCCTCTTTTACAACTGTATCTTCTTGGTATCTTAATGAATTTCAGGCTACCCATTGCATGAATTTTTCCATATTAATGTATCCTATACAGTGTGGGCCATTTAAAATTTTGAAAGTATGGTGGAATCAGAAACTTTTTAGAGATGTTTTCGCTGTAACAATGACATTGATTTTGATGAAACATAAAACTGCATCATTAAATTAAAAAAAATACTTTTTTCCTACCTGCACATTTAAAAAAAGTACCCTTACACCAAAAACTTCAATGTCTTATAGTTTCTGATTTTCAAATGACCCAAGCTGTATATTGTCCTATAACATAGATTTTGTACAATTTTATTTAACCTATCAGACCAGCTCTGAGTGCTCTCCTCCAGCTTATAACAAAAAAAAATACACGGTTCAGGAAATGGTATATAACTTTTTAGAAAATGGTAACTGCTATGTACCACAATTGGCATATCGAAAACATAATACATACAAAAATCATGTCATTTAAGCTTTATAAACAAAAGGGCTCATTGATATCAGACTTTTTTATCTTTAGCAATTATATTTACCTAAACTTCGGAGAACAGAGACACAAAGTGGAGACTTCCTTATGTCGACATTTTTTTTTCCCAGAATTCGGTAAAAATCTTAAAAAGGTTAAAAATAAGCTTTATTTAAGATGGGTAAAGGCTATTTTTACCTAAAGTTGCAATAAACAAATCTTAGGATTTTTCACTAAAACTAATCTAACTTAAATCATGTATTAGAATTATCCTTAAACTGACCGCTGTTGCATCAAATCTTTGAATACATAACATTTGTCAATGTGTGACACCTAAATAAAACTAATTTCTAATTGCATAAAAGGGACTTCAATATGTATTTCAAACGTAGGTACTGTAGTTTATTTGTTTACGAAAATTCTTCCAGGATCTTAAAACTATTGCATTATCTTTTTGTGAAATACAAAAATTACGTATTTACTCTTTCCCTAGTTAACTACTATGCCGGTGCTCGTGAAACTTTCTGACACGAATTTCGTGTCACAATTTGAGACTCAATAATGCAGAACCAGGTATATTGAACTACTTTTTTTAGAGGTTTATATAAAATAGAAGAAATGCATTACAAACATGGATGTTATATCCATTTATACTAGCTAGCTTTATACTAGTATCAATCACGTTGTCATGTAATAAAAATAAGTTAGAATATAGGTTTTTAGTTTTACGGTCTTCGAGTGCGTAAATCTCTCTGAATTTTAAACCATTTCTTTTTCCGAGAATGAAATGCCTATTGGTCTTGTTAGACACTAGAAGTTGGTTAAAAAGGTATCAGAGCAGGTACCGGTTTCTATTGTTTAGCGAAAGAGGTAACAATGTCCCGCCAGCTCATTGGCTACTTACTGCTCACTACATTTTCCTAATGCGCGATAAGCGAATTTTTATAACTTAGTTTAGGAAATGTAGAGGAAACAATGTTCAGCAGAAATTATAAATTGAGAAAGAAATTTTTATAATAATAAAAAACAAAGATATTATTCATCCATCATGTTCTTAACATCATGGCGATGTGATACCCATACTAATATTATAAATGCGAACGAAAGTGTGTTTGTTTGTTCTTCTTTAACATTGCAGCAGAGCGCCGCCCGCATGGTATATGATGTTTTTTTGTTTTGTTTTTTACATAAAGTTATTTTACAATAAATATATTTTTAGGTTGGTTTATTCCAACTGCAAACTGCTGAGCGGTCTCGCTTTCATCATGGCAAATCAAGTAAGACCAGAATTTATCTATTGATCAAATCAAACCAATAGAATTCAAAAAGCAGAAGTTAACTGCGTTAAATCTGATGGATCGGGTGTAAAAATTGTCCACAAGGTTTCATATTAGGCCCTTTCTTATTCCTGGTATATATTAACGATCTGCCTTTCATGGTGGAGAAATTGACATAGTGTTTTTTACTAATAAGGAAATTTTGATGATGGTAATGGTGTATTGTCTTTAACCTTTAATTGGTTCACAGTTATTAATTTATTGTTAAACGCTGGTAAAACCAAGTGTATCAAATTCTCACTTCCAAATGTCAGGCAAGTTGAGACCAGTTTAGTGTTAGACAACAGCACGTTAGAATTAGTAAATGATACGAAGTTTCTTGGAATAACCATTGATCGCAAATTGCAGTGGGGACCCAACATAGATAAATTAGCTGGTAAATTAAGTTCTGCGGCTTACGCTGTTAGGAACATCAGACAAAGCACGGATGTGGCTACATCTAGGCTAGTATATTTTAGTTACTTTCATAGTGTGATGTCCTATGGTATCTTGTTGTGGGGGAAAGCAGCGGATATTCAAACTATTTTTATTTTACAGAAAAGATCTATTCGAGCAATTTATAATTTAAAACGAACTTAGTAGATCCAACGCTTTATTTCTAACTAATGATTTAATTTCATTAGTAGCGTATGATAAACTTATCACACACCACATCGATAGGGTTATCTCACCCGAACAACACGGCTTCAAGCGCGGACGATCGGTGGAAATTAATCTGGTCTCCTACGTTAATGATTTGTCTCGCGAGATGGACAGTGGTCACCAGGTGGATGCCGTATATACTGACTTCAGCAGCGCCTTCGACAAGGTAAACCATAAACTGCTTCTGAGTAAGTTAGCAGCACTCGGTGTCCACGGGTCATTATTGGACTGGTTTTGGTCGTACCTGTCACAGAGACCTCAGGTTGTGAATGTGAGTGGACACCAATCTCAGCTTTACTACGCGAAATCGGGAGTCCCCCAAGGCTCTCACCTCGGACCAGTCCTGTTCTTAATATTTATCAATGACTTGTTGAACCGTATTGCGCGTTGCAAGTACTCCATGTTCGCAGACGACCTAAAAATATATAAAACCATTATGTCGGAAGCTGACGTGGAACTGCTGCAAAATGATCTGAACGAAATAGCGAATTGGTGCCGCAATAATGGAATGGTCCTCAATGCAGCAAAATGCTACCACATAACATTTACCAATAAGAGAACCCCAATAGCTTCCACGTACACTATCAACAACATCGAACTCGAAACTGTCAGCGAAATGCGAGATCTCGGTGTAATGATGGAGCCCAACTTAAAGTTCATATCCCACATCAACACTACTGTATGCAAAGCTGCGAAAATGCTGGGCTTCCTAAAGCGCAATACAAAAGGTTTTCGTCTCTCCAGCACCAAGATCCTCCTGTACAATGCCCTGGTTCGCAGCCATCTCGAGTACGCCTCCGTTGTCTGGAATCCCGTCTACGCGGTTCACTCCGAAAGAATCGAACGCATTCAGCACGCATTCACTAAACATTTAGCGTACAGCCAACCAGGCATTTCTCACAGGGAACATTATGAACGGCGATTAGACTACTTCAGAATGGAAACATTAAACTTCCGAAGAAATTTACAGGACCTCCTATTCCTGCATAAGGTCTGTAACAATAACTTGGATGCCAGTAACATCTTGAGTCAGATTGGACTGATAGTGCCTTACAACTATCCGCGCAAACCCATCCCTAACACTCTTCACACACCGCTATGCAGAACAAACATCTACAAGCACTCACCCATACCCAGAATGTGCGACAATTATAACATCACTAGTAGCCAAACCAACATAGACATATTTCATGATCGCTTGCTTGACTTTAGGAATAAAATTAAAATGAAAAATACTTGCATCTAAAATTGTCAAATTTTTATAAATTTTAAAGAATATTGTAAATTTTATTAATTTAATACCTAATCTTAAGTTAAATTATTTCCACTACCTTAGCTTAATTACATAAAAATCAGAATTACTAGTTAGTACAAAAATGGTCAATTTTGTGCTCATCTATAATAGGCACTCATATAAGAACAAAACTGCAGATTTTTTTATTGTAATAATATGTATATGTGTGCTGTTGATGTGCCTAAATAAATAAATAAATAGATAAACACAATCAAATGCCTTCGACAGATCGCAAAAAACACCGATAGCATCATGTGCGGCTTCCCATGTAGAATAAATATGAGATATAAGGGGTGTTGTAATTACTTGCGTGAGAGTGTGTGTGTCCTTTGGATGTATGTGTTACGATTGCCAACCAACTTATGTAGTGCAGATTTTCAGTCTCTCTAATAAAATCATCAAATCAACACAATATTTGTTTCGAGTCCATACTGTCAAGCTAAAGTGAACCCTAATACCCCAACATAGTGGTCATTATCGAACCGGATCATCATTCAACTCGGAACATTTATTAAAATAGGCGTAGAAAAATACTATCAGTGCAGGTTTGCGTCTCTCGAGCCTAATGAGGTGCTGTTGGTAGTAAACAAGTGCAAAACAAGTGATATAATGGCTTCCGAAATTGATAAAATATTGCAAAAATTAGTCTTTACTGTAGAGCGGCTAGAGAAATCGCAAACCAACTTCAAAAAGTGTCCAAAATCAAGATTAACCAGTGGATATATTCAAACACAGTTACAAAACTTGGATGCGCTATGGGATTCACTGGGAAAATACAACATGGAGTTGATAGCTAATTGCGTCATCCGAGCAGAAAACCACATTACCGTATTTTGTCGAGGACTTTTATGGAACCAGCGAACCTTACACAACCTTCAACCGGAATACAAAGTAATCAACGATCATCACCAGCGTAATCTCCGACGGCATCGCCACGTGTTTCATTGGACGGCAGCGGCAACCAAAGCGACAAAATATCGTTTGATGTGAAACTACCAAGAATCAACTTGCCTACTTTGTCTGGTGCATATGAGGAGTGGCAATCATTTGAAGATACATTCACATCCTTGATACATAGCAACAAGTCGCTCAGTAACGAGCAAAAATTACACTACCTGAAATCATGTATCGTTGGTGGTGAAGCAAAAAGCACAATCGAGCATTTTCAAGTGACGGATAAAAACTACAATGCAGCTTGGGCAAATCTGAAAGGTAGATACAGCCAAAAGAGACTGATAGTGAACGCTATTCTAAAGAGGTTATTTTCACAGATGAAAATACAGTCACAATCTTCAGGACAGCTCAAGGTACTTATTGATACCACAAAGGAATGTTTGAACAGTCTGGATTGCATGGACATTGAGACGGAGTCATGGGATACTATAATCATATTCCTGACTGTACAAAAATTAGACGCAGTCTCGCATAGCGAATGGGAAAAATACGTTAGTGATGAGTACACCCACGGACTACCTTCACTGCAAAACATGATAGACTTCCTAGAGAGAAGAATACGAACATTAGAAGTGACATCAAGTGCAACCACATCAACGAGAGAGAGAGACCAATAAGATAAAGAGTATATCATACCGCAACCAATGACAAGAAATGTACACTTTGTGAACAAGATCATTACCTTTGTCATTGTAAAGACTTCGGTAAAATGGATACAGACAAACGATGCAACTTCGTGAGAAAAAACCGATTGTGTTACAACTGTTTATCCCCCACTCGTGTCGTGTTCAACTGTAAAATGAAGACTTCTTGTAAAATATGCCACAAGAAACATCACTCACTCCTACATATGAAAAGAGAAAGGTCATCGGATCGAGAAGAGAGCAAACTATCAAATCCGGGTATGACATCATTGCACACAAATGTAGAAGGAAATCAACAAGAGCTTCATGATGTATCTATTGCATCGCATTTCACCACCAAACATGAAATGGCGTTATTGGCAACAGCATTGGTTCCTCTAAAAAGCGAGACGGGGCAAATAACTTTGTTGAGAGCACTCATTGACCCCGGTTCACTAGCATCATTTATAAGTGAGAGAGCAACACAGATGCTTAAATTAAAGAGAATAACAGCTCACGGAACAGTCACCGGAGTTGGATCAACACAAACAAAAATCAATCACATGGTACAAATTGAGATAAAATCAAGACATGAAAAAATATTCTGTCTACAAACTAAGTCGTACGTAATATCAACCCATGTGACTAGCAAGTTACCTTGCAAGAGTTTAAAGAGATGCTCATGGCCACACTTGGAGAAGCTCGATCTTGCTGATCCAAGATATTTCACCCCAGGTAACATAGATGTCCTGTTGGGTGTAGAAGTTTATACAGAGATTGTAAAAAGCAACTTAATCAAAGGACTACCAGGTACACCAACTGCACAAGAAACCAGCCTGGGATGGATCTTATTCGGAAGTATACGAGATGAGAATTCAACCGAAAATAGTATTGTTGCAATGCACCATCAACTAGACATTGACGAGATGTTCAGAAGCATGTGGGAAATAGATACGAAAGAAAAACGCAATCTTACTGCTGAAAAAAATTGTGTGAAGAAATTTATACTAAAACACAGTCTAGGACAAATGAAGGACGTTATGTAGTGAAGCTATCATTCAAATCTGATCAACCAATTGAGAAAATTGGGAAAACAAGAGATATTGCTGAGAAGAGATTTAAACAACTCGAGAAGAGATTAGATTCCAACAATGATTTAAAAGAGAGTTACACACAAGTCACTGAAGAATATTTACAACTAGAGCACATGGAACAAGTTCCAACAGAAGAGAAAAACAATCCTGCAGTATATCTTCCCCACCATGCCGTGGTAAGAACAGACAAAGTGACTACAAAGACGCGCATAGTTTTCGATGCCTCCTGTAAAGGATCTAACAACGTGTCTCTAAATGATGAACTACTAGTGGGACCACACTTCAAGATGACTTGAGAAGTTTGATAATGAGATGGCGCATGAGAAGAATATGCTTCGTTGCAGACGTAAAGTAGATGTACAGACAAGTACTGGTGGCAAAAGAAGACGCAGATTTCCAAAGAATTCTATGGCGATCAAATCATGATGAAGAGCTGAAAGACTACCGCATCTTACGTGTGACATTCGGTACAGCATCAGCGCCATACCTCGCTGTAAAAACTCTTTTGCAAGCGGCCGACGATGAAGGCCAAGAATACCAACAAGCTGCACAAATCATACGGGAAGATTTTTATGCAGATGACCTGATGTCTGGCAGCGATACTGTCGATGAAGCAGTTGAAATAAGTAATCAAGTTTCACAAATTCTAATCAAAGGTGGATTTCCACTTCAAAAATGGTGTTCGAACAGTAAAGGAGCCTTTAGCCAGATCAAGTCAGTCTACCACGAATATAAACAAAGAGAGTGTAATCAAAACCCTTGGGCTTACCTGGAACAACGAGTCAGACACATTAGAGTATGAGTTCAACCTACCGCTGATACCTAAAACCATCACGAAGAGGAATATACTTGCAGATATAGCACGCCTCTTTGACCCCTTGGTTGGTTGGCAGCTGCTACGATCCCTGCGAAGATTCTGATGCAAAGATTGTGGTTAGAAAGAGTTGAATGGCACGAAGTAATAAATGAAACACTGAAAGAAGAGTGGATACAGTTAAGAAGCAGTTTCAAAGACTTTGACCAAGTGAGAATGAAGAGATGGTTAAATACACAGAAAACAAATCGAGACATCACCGTTCACGGCTTTTGTGATGCCTCAATCAAAGCCTATGCCGCAGTAGCATACTGTAGAGTAGTAGAAGAAAATGGTGATATAAATACAAGCATCATATCAGCAAAGACACGAGTGGCGCCAGTTAAGCCTGTCTCTTTGCCAAGATTAGAGCTCAGCGGGGCAGTGCTTCTTGCAAAGATGTTGAAGCAAATCAGAGAAGCAATGAAAATCCCGGCATGTCAAATATTCGCCTGGACAGATTCAACTGTGGTACTGTATTGGCTTCATGGAGACCCCAATCGTTGGAAACCATTCGTCAGCAACAGAGTTGTGGACATCTTGGACAATATGAGCAACACACAATCGTTCCACGTCACATCAAAAAACAATCCAGCAGATATAGCATCCAGAGAATTACATTTGCCAGAACTGATTGAAAATAAACTTTGGTGGAACGGGCCAGAATGGCTTAAGAACGATCCAATACAATATTCAAAACCTATCGTGATACCAACAGAATTAGAAAGAAAGACAACAAACACAGGCAAATCTGAAAGTCGACAATGATGGAGGAATATTTAAATGGGACAACTACGACTCGTTGGATGAGCTGTTAAAACATTTATTGCATCAGATTTATAAACTACAAGAAACGTGATCAAGAAATAGATTCAGATATAACAACAAAAGACTTTGAAGAAGCTTTAATGAAAATTGTGAGAATAGTACAGAAAGAAGATTTCGCAGAAGACATAGAACAATTAAGAAAAAATAACAGAGTACAGAATAAAAGTACTATAAAGAAACTGAACCCATTCATTGATCACCAAAATATAATCAGAGTAGGTGGCAGATTGAAAAATTGTGAAATGGAAGAGCAGAGAAAACATCCAATAATACTAGGACATGACAGCGAAGTCACCAAGCTAATAGTAAAAGACGCTCACCTCAAAACTCTTCATGGTGGAGTACAACTTGTCCTCTGTTATATCACATCGAAATATTGGGTGATAAGAGCAAAGTCGCTAGTAAAGGCACAAATTCACAAATGCCTTGTATGTGCAAGACAAGCAGCTACTAACAGAAATCAAATTATGGGAAATTTGCCAAAGGTCCGCGTGACTCAAGCTAGACCTTTTCTCCACAGTGGAGTGGATTTCTGCGGTCCTTTCTTTACATTACCATCAAAACGGAGAGGAAACTGTACACAGAAGGCGTACATAGCAGTATTTATCTGTATGGCGACAAAAGCCATACACTTAGAGTTGGTCGGTGATATGAGCTCTGAAGCTTTCATAGGAGCATTTCGTCGTTTTGTCAGTAGAAGAGGAAAGTGCAGCCATTTATGGAGCGACAGAGGAGGAAATTTTGTAAAGGGTGATAAAGAATTGATCAATGCATGGGAAGAGGCCAATTCAGACTTACCGAGTCACATCTCAACTTTACTCGCAACAGATGGAACACAATGGCACTTCATTCCTCCATACAGCCCTAACTTCGGTGGATTATGGGAAGCCGGTGTTAAGTCGGTAAACATCGCCTGAAGCGAATTCTCACCAAGAATGTGACCTTTTAAGAAATGACAACATTACTGTGCCAAATAGAGGCGTGTCTCAATTCACGACCCTTAACTCCAATTGATGACTCAGACATGGATAACGTCGACCCGCTCACACCTGGACATTTCCTCATAGGCGAAGCGCCGATTACTGGGCCCGACCCAAACTTACAAGACTTCAACATTAACAGAATATCTCGATGGCAGTATATCCAGAGACTACTAACAGATTTTGGACCCGATGGCAACAAGAATACCTATCTAGGTTACAAGAAAGGCCTAAGTGGTTAAAACCACATAAGGAATTTGAAATTGGTGATATTGTACTAATAAAAAGAAGATAATCTTCCACCTGGAAAATGGTGTCTTGGTCGTATCCTGTGTAAACATCCCGGTAATGACAATATAACGCGTGTGTATTGTGTGAAATGTCGTGATAACATTGTGAAAAGATCAATATCAAAATTGTGTGCGTTACCAATAGAAAATTGTGTATGATTTACATAAGTCGCATGTTAATTATTGAACTGTATTAATTATTCAAGTTGTAAAATTATTAGTCACATAATGTGATCGTTTTGTATCCCTTTATATAAATTTAAAGTTGTGCATAATTACAAAACCGAATACCATTGGCATGAATGACTTTTGTACTCAAAGTTGAACATAATTTTGAACTTATTTTTTATTTTGACTTTGTTAATTAAGGACTAGTAGCCCTTGGTGGCCGGCATGTTGTAATTACTTGCGTGAGAGTGTGTGCGTCCTTTGGATGTATGTGTTACGATTGCTAACCAACTTATGTAGTGCAGATTTTCAGTCTCTCTAATAAAATCATCAAATCAACACAATATTTGTTTCGAGTCCATACTGTCAAGCTAAAGTGAACCCTTATAACCCCAACAAGGGGAACCTGCATCCGTAGTCGATTTACCCCTAGTGAAACCGTATTGTTTGACATGGAGTTGTTTGGTACGGTTGAAGTGTGAGAAAGCATTTGATTGAGTATAATCTTTTCAAAATATTTACTTAGTGCTGGACTTGAACACTTGAACAGAGGTATCAGTTTACTGGGTTTTATGAGTTCTGGGAAAGCTCCATTGTCAACACATTTATTAAAAGTATAAGTAAGGTGTGGGGTTATAACTAGTATTTAGTATTATTGAATGACCATATACATATTGATGTACCCCCAGCTCTTCAGTATTTTTTAAGTTAAGTAATCTACGCTTTGACTATTGTCCTGGGGATATACATGATGAAATTTAAAATCTACATTACTTATGATATTGCTATTTTTTAACAAAGTCTCGGCTTCATATGGGGAGATGAATTTAGATGCTCTTTTGTGAGTACGAACGAGTAAGGGGTACATTGGTGAAGAATGTTTCAAAAGCTCGAGCTACCTCAGCGTTGGATTTAACAACATCATCACCTATCTTTAACCAGAAATCATTGTCCCTTGGTATAATTTTGCCATTTTCACGGCTTATGTGTCCTTTTTGCGGAAATATTATTTAACAAAAAAAAACAAACAGAGATAAGCCATGTTTACAACATTATTGGGAATACAGATGTAGAGAATAATCCTTTCCTTTCGTATTTTCTCAGAAATGTTCGTTTTTGTCTTACTACTTCACCGCACTCAGTACCCATCGAGACAACGTAGGGAACGGTCGCATTGCAAGAGGAAGTATCTATATAGAGTAGTTAATACCACAGAAATATTTTGTTGATATTTATGTTAGATTTTGTGATAAACTTCATGGACTCGTGTATTAATGCAGGCCACCTATATTTATTTATTTTTGACTTTACATTTCACTCTTGTCGGTCATTTTGGTAAATAATAAACATTGATTTTATTCGATCCACATTAACAATTTATAACAGACATGCCGAAAGCACTAAGAAAAGGGAAACGTTTAGATCGGCAAGCCTGCGAAGTTATTTTCAATATTTATTTATATTTCTTAACTGAAAATGATAAATACAAACATACCAACTATACTGCTTACTTTTGTAAAGTCCAAAAACGAGTTTCGGAGGCCAGTGGAATTTTTCAACGAACAGAAAATAAAATATTGCAAAAAGAATACATAAATCAATCCACCTCCAATAGTCCGAAGTCGGCAAAGTTGGGTAGACCAAATAAATTATTTTGTCTAGGTCTGACGATTTTGACTACAACGTTGTACGCCGATTAGTGTATAATTTCCATTTGATATACAAACAAGTATCTACAATTAAAGCCCTGAAGTCCAAGTTATCCGAAGCCATAAATTTTAAGGGATGTGACTTTACGCTAAGAAAAATTCTTAGAAAAATGGGATTTCGGTATAAAAAAGTTGAAAACAACAGAAAATTACTTATCGAGAAAGATGATGTTCGTTTAAAAGAGTAAAGTTTTTAGCCGCGATAAAAAAGTACAGATTGCAAGGGAGAGAGATTGTTTATATGGATGAAACATCCATACCTCACATTTGGCAGGTAAAAGCTGGGCTGACTCGTCAGAAAACGGAGTGAAACAGTTAATTTCTAAAGGACAACGTCTTATAATAGTGCCCGCTGGTAAAAGAAAGGGGTTTATACCTGGGGCATTGTTAATGTATCAGTCTACTGATAAAACAGGTGACTATCGCAACGCGATGAACAATGAAAACTATGAAAAATGGCTTCGTAATCAACTCATTCCAAACTTAGCTCCACATTCGGTACTAGTAGTAGATAATGCTGCATATCATAATAAGTACGTAGAAAAACCTCCTAATTCAAATACCAGGAAGCAAGACATGACTGATTGGCTATCCAAACATAACGTTCCGATTGATCCGTCATTAACAAAACTTGAAATATATGAAATTATTTGCAAGTACAAACAAGACTTTGTAGAATACTCTATAGATAAACTTATGAACGAATATGGACACAGCGTACTAAGATTGCCACCATATCATCCTGATTTCAATCCGATTGAAAACATATGGTCTCAAATAAAGGGATACGTATCCAAAAGAAACATCAGTATGAATATTAACTACTGTGAAACAATTGGTACAGGAAAAGGTTAATATGATTGGTTCCGATGTTTGGGCCAAAGTATGTGACCACGCCATCAAATGCGAAAACGAGTACCGAAAACACGAACCTGAGTTGGAAAATTATATGGCTAGTTTTGTAATCACCGTTCATGAAAACTCTGACGATGATACACCAGAAAATAGTTCTGATTCTGACTGTGATATGGAAGTTGGAAGTATTGTTTCGCATCACACTGTCCACCCCGCTCCTCCTCCTCTTATCCCGCTGTCATCATCGAAGTCGTTCATCCAATCAGAATATCATATTTATTTATATTAATTTCTCTGCTGGTTTGTTTTGTTTTATGTTGAGGTGACTTTTTTGTTATGTCATAGTATTTTTAGTTAATTACAAAAATTTATTGTTATAAAAAAGGTCTGCAAAATCCTACTGTAGTTTTGACTTAAAGTTAGACTTTTGGGGTTCCAATCCTTATAGAATCATTAGATCATCCCAACCGGAATTTGGTTTTTATCAGTGCGTTTTATTGAAATAAAACGTCCTCAGTAACTAGTTATATTTTTGTTTACCTAACGAATTCTTTATATGATAGAATCGTGGTGGTTTTAACATCTCAGTGTAATATACTTCAAACGGGCAATTTGACATTTGACATTGATAAATAAAGTATGCGATTTATTTGATACCTACACGTAATTTAATAATACAGTAATTCATAGACACATCGGCACCATTCGGGTGTTATCGTTGTTCCGAGTTTTGCCGATAGGAAAGGATTATTATTCACTACATCTGTAACAAAATATGGACTTCATTGGATGAAAATTCCGATTTTTAGGGCGACACTTGGCATTTCATTCAATATCAATCAATCATTTATTGGTAATGCCATTGATTGAAAATATTGTACAATACTCGACCATATTTGATTGCATGTAAATTGATAGAGACGGTTAATGGAGCATCAGTGTTTAACTTTGTAACCGAATCTTTACAAACCATGTGGGGTGAAGGATATGAAGAAAAGGTAAATAATGTACTCATGTTATGTACTGATAGCGTAGCATATATGTCGCGAGCTGGCCGCCTGTTAAAAGCTGATTTTCCTAACATGATTCCTTTGACGTGTTTAGTAAGCTCATGCTTTAAACAGAGTCGCATAGGCATGGCTTATATTATGTGATCAATTTAGGCAACCGAGAAAGCTTGTTTAGTCAGAGTCTTGTTTGTCAAGATGGCGGAATTATTGACCAGCTGTTCTGCTGTGTTGGTTTTGTTTACGAAAAAGCGGTTTTTACTCCATTAAAGTCCAAGTTTTATCGTGAGGAAACCTTCATATCTCCATAGGACATCGTGGGGAAACCTCCTTAGTGGCCGCGATGGGCTATCCCCCTGTCATGCAAAATGGACTTAATTATCTAAAAGTGGGCCATCTCTGCCACCCCTTATCGAAAAAGCATAAAGCTATATATCATCCAATGATGAAATTTATGGTGGGCTACTGGGAGACAGTGTATACGTCGCGCGATACGTTATGAGCGGTGGCCTTGAATGCGCAGTAGTCACTTTTCAATAGCTGTACATATGCGCAATAATACCTGCTAACGTCGCCCAGCGCTCTTAACTTACTTATACTATGGGATGAAATTTGTACATCTGCTACCGGTGTGCCCATCCACTATAAAAACCATACTAGCCGCAAGCCACAGCAATCTTGGGAGAAGTTTCATCTGCCTGAGATCTACTCAACCATCCAGGGCGGTTGCTCAAGCTGGAGTTGGTACAGGAGTTAGGCCAGTTTGTGAAGGAGATAAGCCGGCTTTTCACTATGGGATGTAATTAATTATGTATTAAGATGCAGGCAGATACACGAAGACAGTGGCGCCGGTGCCAGTGAGACTGGTAGCCAGTACTGCCTCATGTAAATCTAGCTAGACGGGTGCTCTATTCACCCCAGCAGCACTCGCAGCCAGCACGGGACTGGCTTGATTTTAGCCAGCCAGCACTGGTCTCGGGTAAACCAAGCTTAACATCTCAAGTTGTGAAATAAATATTGCTTGCCAGTCTTTCTTGTGCCTGTTCAGCAATATTTATTTTACATCTTGAGATGTAATTTATATTAGATTATATCCCATAGTGAAAAGCTGGAATTACCCCTGGAATGAAAGGAAATAAAGCGAAGCAGTAATAACACCACATTTTGATATCAACATTTTTAATTTGTTTATTAACAATTTCATTAATATCCTTTCCTTGAAAGATATTCTATCTCCATTATTAATGTTTCTATCTGAGGGATTAATGCTTACACCACAATTCATGTTCATCTTCTATCACATTTGTGGGTTTTTCCATTTTTATTTATTATTATTATTTTTTTTTTTCATTTTTATTTCCATATTTGATTCAAGTATGTATGGCGGCTTTGCTGGTGCTGAAAAGACAAGATTTCAATTAAATTATACCAAAATGCTAAGGTAGAGGTGGATGAAACACTTGGTTAGAGGGGATGATGGACAGTGGACCGTAGCGATAGATAATACAAGAGGAAAGATAGGGCCATCCAGTGGGCATTGTCTGACGATATTATCAAGTCAACATCTCTCTGCATGCAGTTGGCAAAGAACTTTGGAGAATGGCGCGATAGAAGAGACTTGTCTTTGATCGACTTGACTCACACTCAGAGAAAAATCGGCTAACAAAGCGACAATAAAAGCTTTGTTAGAATTTTATTGTTACCGCACGTAAATGCATCGTCGCTGCAGCTAGAGGCCCATAGTTGCTGTGGCAACTTTTTTATTGTTGAAATTATTTTTGTTATTTTAGCTAAAGACACGTAGATACGGTAACTATGTTAAAAATGTTTAAACGGGATAACAACGGCACGTTGTCAACTTATCAACGTTATGAAGTGATATTGTAGCAAAGTTTAATCTATCAAAATAACAGTTGTTACTACGGCTAAATAGTGTTGTTGATACGGCAACGTTATATACTAACAAAATACGAAGTAGATGTTTTGACAAAGTATTCTTAGATAAAATTACAAAGTGACGTCTTATACTTGTTCTCGCAAGCGCAAACTGTTTCTCCTATTCTGCCAGTTTCAACGTGGATGTCGTGCAGAGAAGTAGTGTTTGTGCTCAAGAGTGATATGAAATATGGCATTGGAGACTTTTTTAACAGAAAATAAACTGCGGCACCTACTGCAGTCTATGCTTGGTAAGTAACAGTGCCCTCATACAATTATGAGGTTCATGTCGTTGACCAGTTGTCGTTGTCGTTCACCTTCTTGAATCCAGAAACCCACCAAACAAAATCGCGATAAATCTGCTGCAAGAAGACTCCAACCTCATGCAACAATGGTCGCAACAATGGAACTCAACAATGGCCGGCAAATTAGGCTCAGATCTTGTTCCAGGCTCCAAAATAAAAGGGTCCCAACTGCCGAGGCGTGACTGGTGTAACTTCAACAGACTACGCACGGGACTACGCATGGACGCTGTGCCCAATATAAACATCGCTGCGGCTGGATAGTCTCCCCTACTTGTACCTGCGGAATTGAAGTACATATTATCTCTGAATGCCCAGAAACGCGATATACCGGGGGACCTCCCGAGGACCTGATCAAGCTTACTGACGAAGCCACCGAGTGGCTTAAATCCCTTAATATTAACCTGTAATTTGGTATGAACTATTTACTAATGCCATAGGAATAAATAAGTAAAGTAGAGATTATTACATACTTTTGATATAAATATTTTCTTATTTTCTTTTAGGATTCTTTGTTTATTTGTTTATTTGTTTATTTGTTTATTTGGAAACTGGGCCCACAGCACAAAATGATAAACATAGATACAAAAACTAGCTTAGACTTAGGCCAATTAAGAGCCCTTGTTATACTTCTTTAACAATGTAAATACAGTTTGTTTGTAAGTTTTAAATGAAATAAAATCAAACACAAGTAATATTAATAAAATAAAAAATAAAATACAAGCTTGAGGAGAAGGGAGGGAGGGGGGAGGTGTGTGTGTGTGTGTGTGGAAATGAATGTATTTGTTCGAAATAGAGAGAATTTTTTTTTTTTTTTTTTTTATTATTAATATTATTAGTATTATTAAAGAGTGAGGATTTATTCATTTAGTGGAGGTACAAGTATTGACCTTATATTTCTCTGAAAGAGGCCAGGGGAGCAATGGAAAATGTCCATACTGGAAAACTTTCGGTTGTAAGTGCGAGGCAGGCGGCGGCTGGTAGAATTGGCGGCATAGTTTGAACGAGCCAGAGGTACACTAAACAGTCTGGTATGACGAGTACGTTTTGATGGCGCCTCAAGTCTGACTAGAGCCTCGACCAGATCCGGACAGTCCACTACACCATGACAAACATTGTAGAGCAGCCTCATGTCCATCATCACTCGACGGGACTCAAGACTAAGGATGTTGTGATGTCGGCATTCTGTTGCGTAGTCGTCGGTATCATATCCGTCTCGGAAGCTGAGTTGCCGGAGAAATTTTACCTGGAGACGTTCAATCATTTTGATGTAGATCTCGTATTGAGGATTCCAGACTGTGCAGCAGTATTCGAGAATGCTTCTAACATAGGCAAAGTATAGGACACGGATACAAGTGAGGTCAGTAAACGGTTTACTTACTCGTAAGATAAAACCCAAGTTTCTGAAAGCTTTGTTTGTGATATGTTCTATATGTTCTTGAAAAGTAAGTTTGGAGTCTAAGATGACGCCTAGGTCACGTATAGATTGAACTCTTAGAATTGAAGTATCTTTAAATTTATAGTCATACAAAATGGGGTTTGTTCGTCTTGTGAAGCTTATAATGTTGCATTTGGCAACGTTTACATTTATTCTATTGCGTTCATAGTAGGCAGACAGTCGGTTTAGGTCCGCTTGTAAGTTGACACAATCTTGACTAGAATTTATAGTTGAAAAAACTTTTTTGTCATCAGCATACAAGAGGAACCTGGCGTGTCTGAAGCAGGTACTTATGTCATATAAATATGCAACATAGAGTAAGGGTCCCAAGATTGACCCCTGAGGAACACCAGAAGGTACAGTGACTATCAAATCTGACCGACAGCCGCCAATGACAACAGCCTGAGATCTTCTACTAATGTAAGATTCCGTCCATCTTAGGAGATCTCCTTGAATACCCAGATTCTTCAATTTTTTCAAAAGTATAATGTGGTCAACCCGGTCGAACGCCTTCTCAAAGTCCGTGTAAACAGCATCGACTTGACCTCCCCTATCCATTCCTACGAGAACCGAGTCCACAAATACAGCCAAATTGGTTGTTGTGGACTTGGACCTCACAAAGCCGTGTTGTTCACCTGGGATATTTAGGGCGATATTTTGGTAGATATGTCCATGAACCACCCGCTCCATTACTTTGCTGAACACGTTTAGGATAGATATTGGTCTATAGTGTTCTATAGGTATTTTGGAGCCCTTTTTATGGACTGGAACGATTTTTGCAAACTTCCAAGGAGATGGGAAGACGCCCTCACGAAATGACCTGTTGAATATTATTGATACTGGCCCAGCCAGTGATTCGGCGCAACTCACGATTAGGTTAGGAGGAATTTGATCACTACCGGGGCCCTTACTTTTATCCAATTTCCGTAGGAGTTTCAGTATATCCTCAAGCGACACTTCTATTTTGTTGGTTACTAACTGATGAGGCGGTTCCATAAGAATTGTGTCAGGATAGCACTGAGCAGGGGGACAGAACATTTTCCCAAAGTGTTCATTGAAAGAATTGCATGTTTCCTGTTTAGAGCATAAGAGTTTGTTGTCGTAAGTCATATTTTGTGGATAACCAGATCCATCCTTACGTCTAGCCTTAACGTAAGACCAAAAAAGCCTAGGGTTCTCCTTAATACCGTCCTGAGCCAACCTTACATAGTTTGCGTTACATTCCTCCTGTACCTGTTTTTGCCTTCTACGAAGGAGAGAAAAAGCATCGTAATCCAGAGGGTTTTTATATTTTTTCCAAAAAGAGTGATACTTATTCTTCTCCTTGATGATGTTAATTAAGGCTCGGCTGTACCATATAGGGTATTGTCGCGAATTACAAGTTGTGGCTTTTGGCACAAACATCTCAATGGCTTCATGTATCGTTGAATTAAGGTATGAAACAGCGTCATCCACGGTACCATCCTTCAATTCGCTCCAATCTATCTCAAAAAAGAAAGTGTTCATAGCACCATAGTCGCCCTTCCTAAATTGATACTTTAAACGTCTCGTGGGTGCGGTGGTTTTCACGCTTACGTCTGTGCACTCCAAGTGGAGAGTGACATGAAATTTGTCCTCCACAACAACCGGTGTACAGGACTGGGTAACATCAATTACAAAATTACTGTATACTAGGTCTAAAATATTGCTACTACAATTTTTTAGTTTATTATATTGTTCAAAACCAAGAAAGTTCATAAGGTTTATGAAATTTGTTGCACAGTTTTGGAACGCAATAGTGCCATATTTAACCCGTCAAACGTCCTATGCGCTACATAAGCGCATAACTTTTTTGGGCGGCTAGCGTCCTGTGCGCTGCATAAGCGCATAGAAAGTATTGCAAACTTCGAAGTTTTATGAATATTCACCAAGTTTCAGAACGTTCCCGGAAATAGTCTTAGATTATGAGTAGTTTAGTTGGCAACCGTGTGATATGATTGGAACTGACATTGAGACAGCCTATTTATCAAAATAAATAAATACCAAGCCATGTCGCCATTTTGGGCAGGCGACCGGCCGCAGACTTACATTTTATGTTTGTCAATATTTATTTATTGTGAAGTAATTACTGTGTTTTGTAATAAAATAATACATCTTATCGCTGAATAAATTAATAGTGGTGATGTGAAAAATGGAAAATAGTGTAAGTTTTGTGTTTTGCCCGTAAGAACGAAATATAATTAGAGGTGTCAGTGTCAAATAATGGATTCTGCAAACAATCGATGAAAAGCCTTATCAACTTTATTATCACATGTGAGTACTACACATCACAAGATAGGTAATTTCATAAACGTTATTATGGTACATAACATGTTAGGAAACTAATAAAATAACCTAACAAACTTGTCAAATTCCTAACGCAAGTCGATTGAAAGTTTATTTTCGCCAGAACCTTGGACGCGTTAGGGTCCACGAGATTCGCTGTACAGGGACATTCCAGAGGTTAATACATACGGGGGAACCCGAGTCCCAGTTAAGACAAGCTAAGTTGAAATCTCCCACTAACATAAAAAGGTCATTGGAATTATTCCGCGTAATATCGCCGAGTCTAGCAAGGAAACTCTGTATGCGCTGAGGTAGATCAGTGTCAGGCGGTATGTATATTATAGCTATATGTAGGTTGCGTTTATTACCGATAGACTCACCGGGTACAGTCAGCCAAATAGCTTCGTAGCTGTCCTCTTCCCACTCGGGGCGCGGGCGCACGGCGAGTGCGGGCGCGCACAGCGCTATTATCCCGCCGCCAGCCGTAGTGGATGCACGGTCTCGTCGAAGTATGTTGTAGCGGTCCGGATCACATATTTCCGCATTTAAAAAACCCTCACACAACTTTGTTTCGGTGATAAAGATGAGCTCATGGTCGAGTGCAGCAATACCATCATATAGGGCGAGCATCTTTGTACGTAGTCCGTTAACATTTTGGTAAAAAATACGAAGATTACTGAATTTTCGGCCGTGTTTTGACTGGAATTCTTGAGTAAATAAAAAGGAGGGCATATGATAAAGGTAAGTGAGGCATTATGAGGAATGTGTAACAATAGCAACAGTAAAATGTTATTCTCTCTATTATTGGCGTGTGTGTTGTGTATATGTCCCTGCTTAGCCCTACGACCATTATGGTCTTGGGATCGGATATTAGGCAATGAGCCACTAAGCAGAGGTAGGTGTGTGTGTTGGCATGTGTATTGTGATATGTGTTTGAGTGTGTATATGTATGCCTTTGTGGGACGGGACGGGGTGGGGACACATTATTACAGTTATATGCATGAGCATATAGTACAAGATATAGGCAAAGTAATGTAATGAACAGAGTCATACTGTAAACAGACATTAAATAAGTTTCTTTAAGTCTGTCACGGATGCTATCAGTATGTGGGGTGACTGTATATTTTTTCTCACAAATATTCGACAGTTTTTTGTCCACGTAAATGTGTACCCCTTCTCTGTAGCCTTCTTCCTGGTTTCATGGAGGAGTTTCTTATTGGCGACCGTTAGATGCTCGTTGATGTAGATGCGTGCGGGTTCGCCTTTCACTCCCAACGCCGAGGTGTGCAGGCCGTCGCGGTACTTGCGTGCGGCGGCGATGAGCTTGTCCTTTGTGGCGCGCTGCCTGATGCGCACGACAAGCGCGCGCGATTGGCCGGCCTTCGCCCGCAGTGGCTGCACTCGATGCGCGAACTCCACGTCGTCGGCGCTCAGCTCCACTCCGGTGATCCTGGCGACTTTTTGCACGATGCTGACGGTCGACTCTCCCTCATTTTCAGGTACCCCGGTGATCTCAATATTCTGCAAGCGAGTCCACTGCTGCTGCTGCTGGTGTTCACGCTCCAAGGTCACGAGACGCGCTTCCTGGTCCTTGCTGATGTTAGCGAGTTTTACATTATCAGCGCGTAGACCCTTTATTATATCGTCTTTTTTATTGATGAGCGATTTTATCTCAGCTACGCACTCCTCAACCTTGTCAACTCTCGTGTTGGTGAGAGCGAGGTCACCCCTGCATGATGTGATGTCCGTCCTGATTGAGAGGATTTCATTCCGAAAGACGGACATATCCTTCCGCATTGCTTTCATGTCCGAACGGAAGAGACGTAGTTCCGACAACAGCTCGGAAAGGATCGGAGTGCTCTGGTCCTGGTCAGGTCGCTCTTGCTCTCCCTCGGGGACAGCTTCCGAATGCGAGGCGGGCGCGATGTCTCCTACAGGTGCAGAGGCAAGCGCGACATCTCCTACAGGTGTGGTGAGATCCACGGAGGCTGTCACTCCCGTGTCTGCGCTCTGTGGTGTCGGTGTCCTTTTCTCAGTTTTTCCTCCCACCGGGGTGTTGGCGCTGGCATTCACTCGCCCCTTTTTGTTAACGCAGCACGGGCATATCCAGTCGCCAGGGATTGCTGCACCTGAAGACAGGGATACACATTTCTTGTGATAGATACCTCTGCATTCTGGACAGTGAACGCCACCTGGTGATGTTGCCGCGATGTACTGTCCGCAACCTCCGCACTTCATCGCTCGGCAAACGCGTTCGATACTCGTTTAGCGCCGATATGAACTAGATGGCGCCTGTTAGCTAGTAGTCTAGTCGTCTCCAATAGATGGCGTAGTTGGTGATGAAGTCTAGATTTTAGGTCTATCCCTTGCTTTGCGAAACAATGCATCCAAGTAGCAGGCACTAACTCACTCCAGCACTAGTAGGCGTCGCAGTCGGGTGGTACTTGGGGGCTTTGTATGTGTCACTGTAACTGATAACTGCCACTGCCACGAGCGTTCAAATAATGTAGTAATTAAGGTCCAGATCCTTATGAAACCACTTCAGCACACTCTTCACTTATCAATCTTTATGTAATTGTATTTATTTTAAATGAAAATTTAGAATTAAGTATTTTAATTAATTAAAACAGATGGAATGAAAAACGAACGGTATTATTCAATCTACCCTCTCTGTTAAAAGTTCTTAAATACCTCTATTCTCTTATCGTATCTTGTGCTATCCAAGCAATGTACTACTTTGTAGATTTCAATCCCTTCACTTTGTAAATGGTACACTGAAAAAAATCTATATTCCTCGAAGCTTCTGCCTATATATTGTTACGGGTATACGTACCTTGACCGGAGTGCTCTGTGTATGCACCATACAGATGTATGGTGTACATTAAACATAGTTCAGGGTACGCATACTCCTGGAATAATAGTCAGAAGCTTCGGGGAGTATATAATATTTTTTCATGGTGTACCATTAACAAAGTGCAGGGATAAGATCAGCCATGTTTCTTTGCTAGAGCAGCAAAATATATACGAGAAAAGTAACTTTGTCGGAGAAGCAACGGTGAATTGATAAAAGCACAAAGGAAGATAGCTAATTCAACAAAACAAAGTAAGATCCACGGACAGTAAACCTTTGCCTTTTTAGCAAAACCCCTTGTCATCGGGACAATATACCTTTGATATGATAGCTAAAGGCATTTGTCATGGGAACAAAAGAACAAGAAATCATATAGTGACACGAACAATTTTAGGATTGTAATTTCAACAATGTTTTATTGCTATTACATCAAAATTGGTAAATTTACTTAGTAACAATAAAAACGTTGCCCTCATAACTATGCACCTGGTCAGAGTGTCGATAAGAGGGCGGAAGCCCCCACTTGTAAAATATTCAAAAATTATAACTTTTTGAGGCCGCCATACGTTAGCGTTAGGGTGTAGAAAAGGGGGCGAGCCCAAAAAAAATTTTTTTTTGTGTTTCTACGTATTTTTTTCCTTGGCGCCCCCTTATCTACACTCCAACCCAAGGGATAAATAATAATATCCCGAACCAAAACAAACAAATTGTCTAACGAACTATCAGTGACAGTTCCGTGTGTCGTTCCGTTCCGTTTCGCTGCTTATTTTTTAGTCGTGTTTGATAAAATTAAAGTGAACGGTTTTTCTACACAAAAATAAGGATTTACCACTACTTTACCTAACCATGTTCTATTACTAAGTTAGTAATTACATTAAGTATACAATTTCCCATCAAATTATGTATTCATTCTTATGTTATTCGCGTAAAATGAAACTATGAACGTTTTTTTAAATATTTTTTCATATTGTGTTGTACGGCCCTGGAAATTCAGTCCTTTGAGGCTAGTTGATGAACGAACGAAATTAACTGAATGATCTAGCCGTTTTTTAGTAAGATACTCACTACACTCAGAGAAAAATCGGCTAACAAAGCGACAATAAAAGCTTTGTTAGAATTTTATTGTTACCGCACGTAAATGCATCGTCGCTGCAGCTAGAGGCCCATAGTTGCTGTGGCAACTTTTTTATTGTTGAAATTATTTTTGTTATTTTAGCTAAAGACACGTAGATACGGTAACTATGTTAAAAATGTTTAAACGGGATAACAACGGCACGTTGTCAACTTATCAACGTTATGAAGTGATATTGTAGCAAAGTTTAATCTATCAAAATAACAGTTGTTACTACGGCTAAATGGTGTTGTTGATACGGCAACGTTATATACTAACAAAATACGAAGTAGATGTTTTGACAAAGTATTCTTAGATAAAATTACAAAGTGACGTCTTATACTTGTTCTCGCAAGCGCAAACTGTTTCTCCTATTCTGCCAGTTTCAACGTGGATGTCGTGCAGAGAAGAAGTGTTTGTGCTCAAGAGTGATATGAAATATGGCATTGGAGACTTTTTTAACAGAAAATAAACTGCGGCACCTACTGCAGTCTATGCTTGGTAAGTAACAGTGCCCTAATACAATTATGAGGTTCATGTCATTGACCAGTTGTCGTTGTCGTTCACCTTCTTGAATCCAGAAACCCACCAAACAAAATCGCGATAAATCTGCTGCAAGAAGACTCCAACCTCATGCAACAATGGTCGCAACAATGGAACTCAACAATGGCCGGCAAATTAGGCTCAGATCTTGTTCCAGGCTCCAAAATAAAAGGGTCCCAGCTGCCGAGGCGCGACTGGTGTAACTTCAACAGACTACGCACGGGACTACGCATGGACGCTGTGCCCAATATAAACATCGCTGCGGCTGGATAGTCTCCCCTACTTGTACCTGCGGAATTGAAGTACATATTATCTCTGAATGCCCAGAAACGCGATATACCGGGGGACCTCCCGAGGACCTGATCAAGCTTACTGACGAAGCCACCGAGTGGCTTAAATCCCTTAATATTAACCTGTAATTTGGTATGAACTATTTACTAATGCCATAGGAATAAATAAGTAAAGTAGAGATTATTACATACTTTTGATATAAATATTTTCTTATTTTCTTTTAGGATTCTTAAATACTCCTATTCTCTTATCGTATCTTGTGCTATCCAAGCAATGTACTACTTTGTAGATTTCAATCCCTTCACTTTGTAAATGGTACACTGAAAAAAATCTATATTCCTCGAAGCTTCTGCCTATATATTGTTACGGGTATACGTACCTTGACCGGAGTGCTCTGTGTATGCACCATACAGATGTATGGTGTACATTAAACATAGTTCAGGGTACGCATACTCCTGGAATAATAGTCAGAAGCTTCGGGGAGTATATAATATTTTTTCATGGTGTACCATTAACAAAGTGCAGGGATAAGATCAGCCATGTTACTTTGCTAGAGCAGCAAAATATATACGAGAAAAGTAACTTTGTCGGAGAAGCAACGGTGAATTGATAAAAGCACAAAGGAAGATAGCTAATTCAACAAAACAAAGTTAGATCCACGGACAGTAAACCTTTGCCTTTTTAGCAAAACCCCTTGTCATCGGGACAATATACCTTTGATATGATAGCTAAAGGCATTTGTCATGGGAACAAAAGAACAAGAAATCATATAGTGACACGAACAATTTTAGGATTGTAATTTCAACAATGTTTTATTGCTATTACATCAAAATTGGTAAATTTACTTAGTAACAATAAAAACGTTGCCCTCATAACTATGCACCTTTGACGGCTGTCCAGCATCAAAGTTTTTTTGTTGCAATGGCAATATTTTTTTGAGAGTGTAAACACTTTTTTGTGGTAACGAAATTTAGAAGCTTGCTAACCATTTGTTTACTGATAGGTGATGATTTTGCTAAACAAGTGATCATACTGTGTTTTTATTATTTTTTGTAGTAAGACGGCAAATGTTTTAAGTAGGCTTAATATCAGTGAAGTGAGGCTATTTCCATTAGAAACGCACGTAATAATACGTAAAGGAAACATAATACCAGATTTAAATTATATTAATGAATATTTTGCAAGTATACAAAAAGCGCTTACTGAATTACAAAAATCCGATTTATCAATATCCGAATCCTTACACATCCTAGGTAATGTCGGAGCAGTAAATAAACACTGACGAATTAGTTAAAGAAAAGGTTGAAGAGGTTTTGGACCGATATCCCCATTATGATGTGGTTAGAGAAATAAGTAACAAAATTGTAAACGGAAATAAAATAAATAACGAAATTCTGTACAAACTCGCCCCTCTCACATCTGTGGATGTTGAAAGATCCTTCTCATCTTATAAATGGATTTCGAGTGTAAACGAAATAGATTGACACCGGAAAATATTGAAAAAATAATGGTTATTTATTTCAATTCTCTGCAGGCAAGAGTGAATGAGGATCAACTCAAGTGAAGCATTTTAAGCACTTTTTATAGTTTAGGTAATTTGTGTTCATTTTGTACATAAGTAGGTACATAAGATTTACACAAATAAATGAAAATTATTCATTGTAACATTTGCTGGTTTTATTTAACACATCCATGTTTCTTAACTTGATTTTCATACGACAGGAAGAATTCTACAACTTGTATAGCAATTACTTCCATTTCATTTCATTTCAACTTAAAAAAGTAAAATATATACTTATTGACAAAATGTCATGTATTCAATGATTTGATACGACGGTTAGTTTAAGGATCGTAAATATAAATCGAATACATGAATTAAAGTTGAATATTTATTTTGGGATTTTACGTGAAAATCCCGAAAAATTGGTAATTTCAGCTTTAGTAAAAAAAAAACTTTACCCATCTTAAATCAAGCTTATTTTCCACTTATTTTAGATTTTTTCCGAATTCCGGGGAAAAAAATGTCGTGAGGAAGTCTCCACTTTCTGTCTCTGTTCTCCGAAGTTTAGGTAAACATAGTAAGCCTATTCCGATCTTGGTTATGTGTGACGTCACATCACTTCACGAGGTTTCTATAGAACTGACGAAGAAAAATGCGTTTCGATAGTTCAGAAAAAGTATCAGCAATAAATATATTGTTTACCAGTATAAGTTTTGACTCCCAAATATGTTAAATGTTCACTAACTTTGTTTCACAGAACCGATTGGTTCCTATATAGACGTCAGTTTCTGTCCGAATACTAAAGTTAGGTTTGTTAAACTTCATAATAAAACCTGGAGCAGAAGCGGAGCGGAGCGAGGGGACCCCAGTTAGTATAGTTCAGTATAAAATGGGGTATAAAAATTTAGTGAACATTTTCTTAATTTGGATTTAAAATGTCTTTTGGATGTAACTTTTTACTCAAATTGGTAAACATAAGCCCAAAGTACCTATGTTGACTGCCCTTATCAAGAAGACAATTTAGTTGACTGACATTGATTCCATATCTCCAGCACAAAGGTGGCATCCACCCACGGCAACCACAACGTGTACGTGTCTGAGCTGGCGAGCGGTCGGCACGTGCGCATCCTGCAGGGGCACCCTCGCACGCCGTGGTGCATCGCCTTCCACCCAGCGCACGCGCAGCTTATCGGCTCCGGCTGCCTGGGCGGACAGGTGCGCGTGTGGGACCTCAGTGTGAGTACCGACTACTGACAAGGCAATATGTACAAACGATACTATTGTATCTTTAAACTGCCGCTTTAAGAAAAGCACGGCTTAAAGGTAATGCACCAAAATATGCAAGGCTTTTCTGGCAAGCAACTAGAATAAGAAATGTTTTTAGAAAGCGAAAGAATAGATATACTTTGTATGACAGAACACTGGTTGCAAGAGTGTGCAATGCAGTTCAGCATACCAAATTATAAAGTTATCAGCTGTTTCCATAGAAAGACTAAAACTAGAGGTGGTTCCTTAATTTTAGTAAAAGATGGTTTTAAGTGTAAAGAACGAAAGGATATTGTTAGTCTTTCTAGCGAAATGAATGCTGAAGTCTCGTGTGTTGAGATGGAAACATATACTATTGTTAGTGTGTACAGGCGGGGCGAAAAATGAGCTGATAAGAAAGTCCTATTATAGTATTAAGGAATACTCAGATGACAAAACTGCATGGTCCATACCATCTCAGCGCACAGAAATTCGACGAGGGGCGATGGATCAAGTCTATCACTCGCCGGCGAATTTCCGTAGACCGAAACCAGTACCTGTTGTAAAGTCACTTTTAAAAAAAAAGGTATGGGGGAGTTTCTTGCCGTTTCTTAACCCTGAGGCCCACCTTCCGAAACGGTGTAGTCTTTTTTTTATATAAAAAAAATAATATTTGTAGTTATAAGTAAGTATAATTTTGACGTTGAATAAGATAATTAATTTATTTATATTCGATATATATAGAATGTCGCTTAACTTAAAGTTTGTCAATTTTCTACTTTAACAATCTCAACATGCAGAGAGTTGTGGTCCAAAAAGGTTTCCAGGTGCGGAGACGGCAACGCATGCAGCCAGACGCCAGACTCTGGTTGGTCCATCAATTTTACCGCCACTACACACTCTCTGGGCCGATTGTTTTCAGTTAAAATGGAACCTGTGCCTTTAAAATCCTTTATGGGAGACGCCCCGTGACAAACTAGATGAAAATCAAAAATTCTTTATTGCAGATAGGATTAGTAGTCGTCATTTTTTACCTATTCTCTATATTGGACCACTGCAGGAGTATAAGGGCATAGACACTCCCACATATTGGTTTTTATATTTCATTTGAAAATTGGTTTTGATCAACTAATACAAAATTAACATATATTAATAAATTATTGTCAATAACATGTAGGAATAGATATAACCACCTCAACCACAAAAATAAAATTTCTCTCCATCATCAGGGCGGCAGCGAGGTGTGGACGGTCCGCGCCGAGACCGTCGTCGCCTCCATCGCCTTCCACCCTCGCGACCAGCTGCTCGTCATCGCCACATCTAATGAGTTATACTTCTGGGACTGGAGTCAACCAGCACCCGCTATAAGAGTCTCCACTAACAACATCAACGAGAAAGTCAGGTATGTTGTTTTCATCATCATTTAGCCTGTATTACCTTTCTGCTGGGCATACCTACACCTGTCCAAATACTGAGTGTAGCCGTGTGTCTGCTGCTTATTTTTTTGTTCTGTTTTAGTTTCATCTGGAATTAATATATTTTCATGGTAAATCTTGGAACACTACATTCTCAGAAACAATTAACAGACTTCCAGGAATTTCAAAAAGGCTTTCAAAAAAATAATCTTACCATTAACACCACCAAAACGAAATCCCTCTGCTTTCACAAAATACTTGCTTCGCAACCCAATAACTTCCCTATTCAAATACATACCTGCGACCGTTCTTCAGCAAAATGCAACTGTGAATTCATACAAAAATACGACTCAATAAAATATATAGGCGTCATCATTGACGAAAAACTTAACTTCCAAAAGCATATTATCTCCCTCTCCGGACGAGCCAGAGAAAAATTTACATCATGTGGTTACTTCGAAATGGAGCTATTAAGGACGTTTTGCGTCTGGTTTATATATCTCTATATGGCAATCAGTTTTGACCTACTATATCAATCAGCTGTTGGGGAGGATTCCTAGTAAGTATTTTAAGTTGAAACTAGAAATGAATATTATAAAAGTTATGCACAAAAAGCCGATGAGATACCCTAGTAGGGTATCTCACAATCTCTTTATAAACAAGCCAACCTATTAAGCATACGAAAACTATTTATTTTAAAGGTTGCCTTAGATCAACACCGCCTCATCACTAACTCTCCGCACTACAACAATGTGTTAATGCAACGAGTTTTCTGATTTAAGCCTAAAATATCTCAACAGCGTTTGCTCAACGCTTTCCACTCTATTTGCAACCATACATTTATAATATAACTGCCAAAGCTTGCAACATAAAATGTCCACAGTGTGGGAAGCTAAACGAAAAATAATTACCTGGCGCGCCGAAAAAGACTATGAAGATGCTGAAATGATTATAATTACCTGTAATGTAATGTCTTTGTCCTTTGTGTATATATATATATTACACACCCAACTAATAAATATACATGTAAAATACCACTCTTTTATATTTTAAAAGAAACTTACCTAATCCATACTGTTACTTTTTAGTAATTAAATTTTTACTTTGAATTTGAATTTTATAAAGAAACACAATTGAGAATGCCTACCAGCATCCACGAAACAGGCTGGGCCTAGTGTGGGAGCCCCCGGTTAATCTTATGTACGCGGCACACATTTTGGAGAATAAATATTTTTGTTTTTTTTTTTTTTTACCTTTACTATAACGGGTAAATGGCTATCTAATGAATATAAAATGTATTATGCTGTATTATATATATATTTGTCCTAGGAGGTTACCAAAACCTTCACAGGGATACAGTTCAGGGATCTGTTAACTTCAATATGAGTCTTGGTATTAAGTAAAATAAAGCCCATTACGAAGTGTTATTTACTGGCAACAAGGTGATTTAGTTTTAGGATCCTGACCTGATTCGCTATAAAAGTTGTGATAAGCCTCCTGCACTCGAGTGTGCTAAAAGGATTACCAATCAGTGACACAGTAACAGACTTGACATACTTCGACCTCGATGCCCTACCACAAAATTGGATACATTGTATTGTTTCATTAACAGAAAAAGTAAATGTCTCCAGAATTAAACCTTTCGCACCTTTCCAGATACGTGGCGTTCGACTCGCTGGGCTTCAAGCTGATCACCGGCATCTCGGTGTGGGGTGCGGCCGCCGGCGCCGCGGGCTCTTTGCTGGCGCCCGGCGCCGCGCCGTCTGCCGCCGCGCCGCCGCGCCGTCCGCCCGCGACGTCCGCGTCGCCCGCGCCCGGCAGGTGCGCGCCCCTCGCTGGGACTAAGCATACACAGCGTCACGCTTGAACATTGAAATACTGGCACATAATATGCTTCTGGCCCCACACTAAGATACCCTGTGCGAGGGAACCAGACACAGCTACGTCACAAACATAGACCTGGCGATATTTTCTCTAAATCCCCAGCCGGGATTCGGACCTGGTATATCTCGCTTGGAAAGCACAGACTCGACCACAACACCACAGAGGTCGTCAAACATCAACGTCAATGTTTGAATCTACGTTAGACTATCTCGCTACGCTCAGGATTATATTTTAATCATCATCATTCTTTACTATGCCATTCACACCAGACCTGAGGGTCCCGCCTCCATTCCACACCAGCGATGGTGATAATGTCGTCCGTCTATCGGACCAGTAGTAGCCTGCCCAACGGACGTCTTGCGGTTCTGAGAAGCCTCTTTGTTTTCGCTTTGATCCACCCTTTTTTCCGTCTTCTTTTCATGCCGAGTCCTTACTTCAGTCTCGTGATTCGCTTGCTGACATCGACGGCCTTCGTGTGATGATATTTTATTAAAAACCTAAATTTAAGTGAACCTCGTCTCGCAGGCCGGGTGCCGACGGTGCGGGCTCCACCCAGGAGATGATTGTCAACTCGTATCAGAGCCTGGTGCAGAGGTACGACAGCCTGGTGCGCAACTACCAGCGTCTGTTCATGGCGAGGACGCAGCTCACCAACACTAATACCACCACGGTAAGTAGCGCTTGTTGCACGGTCGCACCTCACCAACACTAATACCACCACGGTAAGTAGCGCTTGTTGCACGGACGCAGCTCACCAACACTAATACCACCACGGTAAGTAGCGCTTGTTGCACGGTCGCACCTCACCAACACTAATACCACCACGGTAAGTAGCGCTTGTTGCACGGACGCAGCTCACCAACACTAATACCCCCACGGTAAGTAGCGCTTGTTGCACGGACGCAGCTCACCAACACTAATACCCCCATGGTAAGTAGCGCTTGTTGCACGGACGCAGCTCACCAACACTAATACCCCCATGGTAAGTAGCGCTTGTTGGCACGGACGCAGCTCAGCAACACTAATACCATCTCGATAAGTAGCGCTTGTTGGCACGGACGAAGCACACCATCACTAATACCACCACGGTAAGTAGCGCTTGTTGGCACGGACGCAGCTCACCAACACTAATACCACCACGGTAAGTAGCGCTTGTTGCACGGACGCAGCTCACCAACACTAATACCCCCATGGTAAGTAGCGCTTGTTGCACGGACGCAGCTCACCAACACTAATACCCCCACGGTAAGTAGCGCTTGTTGCACGGACGCAGCTCACCAACACTAATACCCCCATGGTAAGTAGCGCTTGTTGCACGGACGCAGCTCACCAACACTAATACCCCCATGGTAAGTAGCGCTTGTTGCACGGACGCAGCTCACCAACACTAATACCCCCATGGTAAGTAGCGCTTTTTGCACGGACGCAGCTCACCAACACTAATACCACCACGGTAAGTAGCGCTTGTTGCACGGACGCAGCTCACCAACACTAATGCCCCCACGGTAAGTAGCGCTTGTTGCACGGACGCAGCTCACCAACACTAATACCCCCACGGTAATTAGCGCTTGTTGCACGGACGCAGCTCACCAACACTAATATCCCCATGGTAAGTAGCGCTTGTTGGCACGGACGCAGCTCAGAAACACTAATACCATCTCGGTAAGTAGCGCTTGTTGGCACGGACGAAGCACACCAACACTAATACCACCACGGTAAGTAGCGCTTGTTGGCACGGACGCAGCTCACCAACACTAATACCACCACGGTAAGTAGCGCTTGTTGCACGGACGCAGCTCACCAACACTAATACCCCCATGGTAAGTAGCGCTTGTTGCACGGACGCAGCTCACCAACACTAATACCGCCACGGTAAGTAGCGCTTGTTGCACGGACGCAGCTCACCAACACTAATACCACCACGGTAAGTAGCGCTTGTTGCACGGACGCAGCTCACCAACACTAATACCCCCATGGTAAGTAGCGCTTGTTGGCACGGACGCAGCTCAGCAATACTAATACCATCTCGGTAAGTAGCGCTTGTTGGTACGGACGAAGCACACCAACACTAATACCACCTCGGTAAGTAGCGCTTGTTGGCACGGACGCAGTTTACCAACACTAATACCACCACGGTAAGTAGCGCTTGTTGCACGGACGCAGCTCACCAACACTAATACCCCCATGGTAAGTAGCGCTTGTTGCGCGGACGCAGCTCACCAACACTAATACCCCCATGGTAAGTAGCGCTTGTTGGCACGGACGCAGTTCAGCAACACTAATACCATTTCGGTAAGTAGCGCTTGTTGGCACGGACGAAGCACACCAACACTAATACCACCACGGTAAGTAGCGCTTGTTGCACGGACGCAGCTCACCAACCCTAATACCCCCATGGTAAGTAGCGCTTATTGCACGGACGCAGCTCAACAACACTAATACCACCACGGTAAGTAGCGCTTGTTGGCACGCACGCAGCTCAGCAACAATAATACCACCACGGTAAGTAGCGCTTGTTGGCACGGACGCAGCTCACCAACACTAATACCACCACGGTAAGTAGCGCTTGTTGGCACGCACGCAGCTCAGCAACAATAATACCACCACGGTAAGTAGCGCTTGTTGGCACGGACGCAGCTCACCAACACTAATACCACCACGGTAAGTAGCGCTTGTTGCACGGTCGCACCTCACCAACACTAATACCACCACGGTAAGTAGCGCTTGTTGGTATGCACGCAGCTCAGCAACACTAATACCGTGACGGTAAGCAGCAGTTGGCGACTAACGTTTTAATTTGAGGTGAGTTTATCGTCATCATCATCAATTTTCCCAAATGAACTCCTGATTCGGTCCTGAGTCGTTCGCATCTTCTGCCTACCACCTATCTATGGCGGTGAACACCACTGCGCATGAGACAGGAGTGTTCGAGTGTTCCTTAATTCTAGTGTGTTGATATTGCGTAGACGGACCGTGGCACCGACCCCATGGAGACCGACGCGGAGCTCGCCGCGTCCGCGCACGCCGCCGCCCCCGCGCCGGGTCCCTCCGCCGCCGCCGGCCGGCACGCGGCTCGTGGTGAGTGCAGCTGCCGTACTATGCTTAGCCCCATCTTAGCAGTCCTTCCATACGCTTAGAGTTTGATACATGCATACATGGTGCATTTCATACTGTTGTCTGAATCCCCCGAAATCTGGTCATTCTCGTTGTATTAGAAAAAAAATAGGATTGTTGACGAACTTCATTCAGTCAATAGTAGTTTCAAAACGTCTGTCTGTCGTCTCTGTTGTGTATTTGTCCAACTACTGCGCAACCGCTGTAGTCGAGAGTATTATCCAACACCGATCAAATATTACAAATAGACGATATATTTTCACACATCGTAGTCGGTTCGCAGTCGCGTTGTCAGAGGCGTCCTGCGTCGACGTATTTCTTGAGGGTGCGGAAATCTCTCAATTTGTATAGTTTTGTGTTATATTGTATCGAATAAAAGGAGTTTTGTGATATCATGCCACGTAATATTTTTTTGTAGGGATAACGGTTGTAATACTTTGGCCTACGTTTTAGTTGACATAACAAGCTTTTTCTATTGGACTACTTTTGATTCGACTGATGGATGTTTACATATTATTATTTTGGGTAATAATCATTTAGCATTAGATGGCAGAAATTTATTTTACTAATATGAATTAAACATATTTTGTTTTTTACCGTGCATTTTTATTTATAATTTGATTATTTATTATAATTGGGCAAGGTCTTCTACCACCGAGCTAATAATTTTTACTGACATGCCCCACAGATCCTCAGGTTTTTTCCAGCTTAACAACTTAAATGCTTTAATTATGCCATAGAGCTCAATATATGCGAATGAGAAATCTTGATTGCACTTTTGAACATTGTCTTTTAAAAATGATGCAGCAAGACACCGAAGGCCAATTCCGGGTTTGAGCGAAATATTTCGAACATGGAGATAGTTCTCTGTTTCAAATCTCCTTAGTAATGTCCGCTTCTAAGCTCGACGCTGTTACAAAAGCCTATTTTCTATGGAAAGGTTTACAACAGAGATAATATTTTTTCCGAAGATACGTTCCGTTTTCATCCATTCTCTTTGAATATTATCGATTATGATTAGTATTCCATTTTTACGACGAGCCAAATACGGCAGATTTAACCTACTCCAAGTGGATATATTGACCAACTTGTCAAAAGAGCTATACCGGTCCAGAAGAAAACCCGCGTTCTGGGTCACACACACAGCTGATCGGGTGCCATGGTCTGAAGACACTAATACAAGGCTATGGAGCCAGTCAAATTCTATTGGCAAGCCAAAGCGGACCTCACCACGAATGATGCTTAACAATTCAGGAGACCGACATCCCCTGGATGCACAATCAGGCTGGTTCAACTCTCTTGGAGCAAGTCTCTTCAGAAGACCGAATCTGAGATACACGATTCCTAACAAAAACCTGAAAAGTGTGGACCAAATCCTTTACCCAGCACAATACAATCTGGCTATCCGTCTACGCGTACACCGTATCGTCCAACCATTTCGCCAAATCGTTCGACAGAATACAGCCTTGGAAATCTGAGTCTAAAAGGGCGCGAACGCATGTTGAATGGAAAAACTCTGGCTATAACCGAAATAATGTTCTTATAACCTGGGCCGATCGCGGGGCCGTCTCCCGGCCAACCAATTCTCGCCGTTGGGGTACGGATCCCTTCCAAACTTTCGGATCAATACGAAGGGACCTCAACAAACCCTCGTGATATCACGGCAATATACAACAGGCTTGGAGGCTAATCACCATATTTTTTTCGACTCACTCACCAGACCGGACTGAAGTGCATTACATTTTTAATTTATAACAGACCCAAACGTAGAGTGCGTTCCGATTGCTACTAGTCGTGACCAAACCGTAAATAGGTCCGTTTGGTTCAAAACAAGTACTTTTTTCTCTGTTTGTCACAGGTGACAGCTTACAGTTGCAAGTCATCGTTCATCTTTGATCCTTATATAAATTGATCTAAAGTTTTAGTTGAAAACCATCACAGGGCTTCCAATTTTCACTAATGGTTCAATCAATACTGAAATTCCACTATAGTGAAAACAATTTACCGTAGGTCTTTTGACAGATCGTCATAATGCAACGACGTAACTTTGACGGACGTTGTAATGTTAGAACTGAACAGTTGCTTAATCTTTTTCGGTCAAAAATTCAATTCTTAATAGCTTATGATGACAAAATAATTAAATTTTGCGATTTACAATCACTAAATCTCCCAAAGAAGTCGATGAATAAGGAGCATACAGTTCTTCAGTAATCACAGTCAAATCCGTAAATGGTATTAAGTGTCTATTAGTTTAACGAAGTCCGATTGGTTGTGGATTTGTGTTAATAATGAAATAATAAAATTCTAAGAACAATAAATATATTGTTTTATTGAACACTACGTCGTTACAAGGTTACGTCAGCTAACTCAGATGAATATTTTTTATTTCTACGGATGTTCCCCAAAAAATCAAAAGAAAGTGGGTTAGTAAGTTGAATTGACTATAAATGTTTAACCATATTAGATATTAAATGAATGCTGTACACATCTCTTTGAAATAAAACAATAATCATCAACAATCAGCCTACACCTACCCACTGCAAGGTACAATAAATAGGCCGCCGTGGTTAGCTCAGACTGGGCAGAGCTTGAGATGGCTGCAGATCTGAAAAAGTGGAGAGCTATACAGTGGGTCCTACTCTTATACCCCTGCCAAGGGGCATGAGAGTAGGGGTGTCAGGACGAAAAAAGTGAATGATGTTGCATTTTAGGCTTTAAAACTTTGTGGAATTTTCCTATCATAGAGATATCATGGCATATATATTATATATATTATCGCTTAATACGCAAATTCCTACACATTTACGTTTATTTATATATGTTACTCATATCGATTAATCTATGTAAACTATTGTACACTAAATTATCTATGCTAACACCACACACCCACACTCATGCACATATACACACAAATGCACACTAACACATACAATACACTATCACATTACATACAATTAATCATTCTAATTTAAATTTTACATATTTCTCTAGCATGTAAGAGAAATTAATAAATCCAAAATCAACCAATTAATTTAGCATAATAACTTTACTCGGATATCACAAGCATTAATGTATCACATAGCCAGTTACCGTTCACAATGAGTTCATGTTGTATTTGTAATTAATTTATAGTGAGTTGGTGAGTTGGTACCTGAAATACAGGACTACCTAGTTCGGGGCCAGCAAACCACTGTACCTATTAGCTAAACAAATTTATCAGTAATTGTAATATTATATATTAAGCTCAATTTTGTAAAAACATAAATAAAAAGTTCAAGTTCATATATATCCTCCTTTTTAACTAGAGCGTTGTCATGGCCTTTTATCTTGTTATAACATCTTGTCATCTTGATCACCACTGCTCACAGACTATATGGGGATACGTCCACTGCTTTTGTCGTAGTGGGAAGTGACTTGTTGTATATATGTAATTGGCGTTTTGCATGGGAGGAACATAAAGTCGTTTTTTTTATAAATATAATCCGTGTTACTACAAAAAATATTAAACAGAGTTTAACCTCAAAACAAACGTCAAATCCTATACATTTCTGTTTTTAAATAAGTGTTGAACAATAGTTAATTTTTTTGTGGTATTCGGCCCAATATATTTATTTAATCAAAGTCTGTACCATTGCTATCTATACACTTTTGCCATCTCATAGGTAGTTCTTCGATCCCTTTACTAAAAAAAACATTCGGACGGGAATCGATAAAATCTTTGAAGACGGTTTGGACTGCCTCATCGGAGTTGAATTTTTTCCCTTTCAAGAAGTTGTCCAAATTTCTAAAAAAATGATAATCTGTTGGAGCAAGGTCCGGAGAGTACGGTGGATGTCTTAGACATTCCAATTGAAGCTCCTCTAATGTGGTAGCCGTCTGTTGTGCAGTGTGTGGTCTAGCGTTATCATGAAGCAGCAGTGGCCTAGAGCGATTAACCAGCCTCGGTTGTTTAGCAGCTAGCTTTTCCATCATGATTTGCAGTTGCTGACAATAGACATCTGCCATAATCGTCTGGCCAGATTTAAGAAAGCTGTAGTGAACGACACCAGCACTAGTCCACCAAACGCTCACAAGTAACTTTTTTGGGGCACCGTCGCCATACACATATTAATCCTTCGAGCCGTTTCTGCAGCACTGGGGGCCACGGTAGAACTCGTAAATAACGCGGTATTTCAAGTTTTCCATTTTGTAAGCTGAGTGACGCAAGAAAAAAACAATTGAGGAAAAAACAAATGAATTATAATTTTAGAAACACAAATACATCAGTAAATAGCTGTATAAATTTGAATTTGGAATTCCTAACCATAGAGGAGATATTTGAGATCAAAGTGGCCAGTACGGCGAAACGCCAATTTCATATGTAAGGACCTAATATTTGTTATGAACTCGGAGCATCTTTTTTTTATAAAATTAATATCTTCTGACCCCGGTTTCTCTCATTAGATTGGTATTACTCTTTATTATTATCTTCTGACCCGGCATTTATTAACGGACTCTTTGATATTAGGTATCTACTCTGACGTGGCTGGCTGTAATTTTGGTTTTCTGTTGTTCATACATTATCATGTCGATGTCGAAACAAACAAAAATTCTCAACGCTCAAGCTCAAGAGCAGGTAGTAAACTTATATCATGAAAAACAAAATGGCGGGCCTCTGTTAACAATACCTAGAGATCGCGTTGCCGCAGCTCTTGGCATTAGCAAAAACTCAGTTTACCGAATAATTTCAGAAAAATTCGGGAAATCGGGTCTCGAAGACAATGCCTTGAAAACGCTAGATAGAGACAAAAAGTAATGGTTGGCAATGATAGTTTTGATGCGGAAGCAATAAGAAACCGAATCATAACATACAGCAGCCTCACAATATCGCACTATCAGTTGTAAGACTTATCTCTCAAACAAAACCAGTTGTTTTGTTTGAGAGATACGTATGCTGGTCTTAACCTACTGTTGGATAGCGATAGAGGAACCATAATTACCTACCCGAGCCTAACCAGCGGCAGCCATACACGAATGTGATTCTTTTAGCCCCCAGAGGGCTATCATCAATGAAAAGAACCACGCTCTGCTACCAGTGTTAGATATCCCCCCAGGACAGGAGTCTTGCTTCGGGCCCATGAGACATCTAGAACTGGCTCTCTGTCGTGAGGGTGACTGACTACGTTTCGGGCATCAGCGCGGCGTCTCCCAAGCGAGATCAACCAACACACGCGACAATTTGAAACTGGCCAAAAATCACACCGATTGCACTGACGATTACGCGGAGTCACGACATTACTATAACATTAATTGATTTCCATAACAAATCTCCAAAAACCGTCGACATGTTTGCGGGAAAATCCAACCGAGACGAAAATGCAATATCAGTGACAGCTAAAAATCCCAACTTATATTTCATAGACAATAAAAGGGTGCGTTCCGAAGTCACTTTAACTATCATAACGAAAGCTCGATTGGGTACGTTCGGTTCTAAATACCCAAAGTAATAGAATCACATCATATCGGATTTCAAAATTAGGAAGTGTTTAATTCCACGCCTCAACCGAACGGCGTGGAATCATGAGGGGGTGGGTTGATGCCAGCACGGGAGAAAAGATCTTGAATTATTACCTTACCTTGTCGTCGTAGACCGGAAATCGAAAGCTCGATTCGAGACAGGAATACGGGATAAGGGCACAATTGGGATAGGATAGGAACCGAATCACTATCGTTTCGCTGTCGCTGCCCGACGCTGTCGCCGGCGTGCGGCCTGCCGACCCGTGGAATCGCCGTCCGATACGACGAAGTCCTTCACAACACAAATCACTCAACCGCTGGCGCGAATCTACTTATTTCCCGACGATGTTTATGATGAGCACTCCGACCAGGCCCGACGCCTGTATTTGGTGATTGTTACACCGAATTACAATCTATGGCCCGATGCCTGAGCAGACATGTTTGTTCTCCCGATGAGAAAAAACCAAGAGAAAGATAACCTCCAATTTTACATCTCGTTCCGGTACGAGTGACAGCTGCTAGTCCGTTTTCGCTAGTGATGTCTCGATTACTCGCGATCGATTCGCGCAACAAAAAACCGGTGCGTTTCCGACGCATAAATATTAAACAGGAAGAGTTTTAGCCAAACCATGTGTGAAAAGGCTGACGTGAAAATAAGTGAAGCTACGAATGTTTCGACAGATTCGTCGACGTCGCGTCGCACAGAGGGCAGGGAAGGTGCGGATAGCGGTGACGCCGAAGGAAGCAGCAGTCGACTACTCAACCTGGACGTGCTGTCCATCAACGGGAGTTCCTCCAGGTAACCAAGTATTTGAGAATGAGCGTTTCGAAATGCTCGTTCCGGTTTTATGTTTCTATCTGCTCAATTGTTTTTGTTTTCTTCTAGGAGTGCGGAGTCGGATCACAATCAGAGCGCGTCGAGCACCGAGCGGTCGATCTTCGGATCGCGCTCGTCCGCGTTCCAGCGTCTCAACGAGAGTCTCGAGCGTTCTTCGCCCGACCCGGGCCGCAGCGAGCGCTCGCGTTGGCTGCCCAACCCCTTCTCCTCAGCCGGCAGCACGCCGCCCGGCACGCAGGCCGAGGCCGGCAGCTCCAGGACGAGGATGTTCACCTCGAGGCGGGCGGATTCGCCGGCGGAGAGGTACTTTCTGCAGCGGCGCGCCGCTCACGCGGGGCACGCCATGTGGCGCGCGCGAGCCCGGCCCACGCGCCCCGCCACGGCGGAGTGCGGCACGCAGCTCGGCGCCGGCGCCGCCTCCGTGCACGCCAGCCTCGACCTCATCCGCGACATTCTGCGTGACTCCGGCACGCGCCTGCTCAATCTTATCACCAGCATGTCACTGTCCACGCTGGCCGGCGTGGAGCGGGGTGCCGCCCGCGAGCGCGCCGTTCGCCGCCGCCGCCCACGCGTGCGCCTGTTCGCCGCCAGTCTGCGACGCGACTTCCTGTCCACCGAGGACGAGGACGATGACGGCGCCGCACCGGGGGTGGCGCTCGCGGAGGCGCTCCGCCGCGTCACGGGCGCCGAGAGGTTCAGCTCGGCGGACGAGCCGGACCAGGCGCGGCCGGACGCCGTCGGGAACGTCACCGGCAGCGGGGTCGACGCCGACGTCGACAGCGACCGACTAGGAGCCCCGAGCTTGGGTGCCGAGAGCGACCCCGGCGGGGAGCGGAACGAGCGCCTCGCCCCGGGTGCTTTGGGCGCGAATGCGAGTGCGGGCGGCGGCGGCACGGCGGATACGGCAGCGGCGTACCGCGCGGTGCGGCTCGCTGTGGGCGCCATGCACCGGCACACGGCGCACCTCACGGGCGTGTGGCTCGGCGGCGGGCGCGCCTCCATGCGCGATCTGCGCCGCCTGTGGGAGGACCTGCGCCGCCGCGTGCGCACGCTGCAGCGCCAGGCGCCGGCCGCTCCCGCCGGCAGCAGCGGCGTGCCCACCGCGCACTACACGCGCGGCCTGCTTGAGCGCTTTCGGCTGCTCGGTGCCGCCAGCACCGCTCGCCGCGCTGCCGCTGCCGGTGCCCCGCCCGCGCCCGGCAGCGCGGCGCCCTCGCCACCGCCCGTGCGCGCGCCGCGCCGCCGTCCCGCCGCCGCCCCGCGCCGCGCCGCCCGCCCGAGCCCGCCGTCGGCGCCGCGCTCGCTGCGCGCCATGCGCCTGCACTGCACGCGCAACGAGATCCGCCTGCGCGCCATGCAGGTGCTGTCGGCGCTGTTCGACATGATGCTGGGCTGCCTCGACGCAGGCGGGCTCGGCGAGCTGATCGTGCAGATGTTGCGCACGCTCAAGAAGGCGCTCGCGCTCACCTGCCTCATGCTGATGACGAACCGCCTCGCCGCCGGCGCCGGCGCCGCGGGGGACGCGGGACGCGCGGGTGGCGACGCGGCGCCGACGGGGGGTGGCCGAGCCGACGACGCCGACTCCACGTCGTCGTGGCCGACGAGCGATTCCGACGCGGATCGCGGGGCCGCCTCCGCCGCCGCAGCGCCGCCGATCCCCCGCGGCGCCGCGACGCTGGCCTGCCCCGCGGCGCCGCGCTACAGCGAGCGGCTCGCCGTGCAGATCGCGGCGGCCAACCGCAACACGTCGTCGACGGCGCGCACCCGCCGCGACCTGTACCGCGCGCTCGAGCGCCAGCGTGCGCTGCACCGCACGGACCCCGCGCAGCACCCCATCGCGCGCCGTCGGCCGCTGCCGCCCGCCGCCCCGCACCGCATCCCCGCGCTGCGCCGCCTGCCGCCCGGCAACAAGCCGCCGCGGGCCGAGCCGGTCGCGGGCCCCTCGCGCGCCGCCGACCCGGGGCCCTCCCGGGAGCCCGGGAGCTCGCGCGACACGCTGATCGACTTCGAGCAGCGAGTGAACATGTACCGCATCGCGCACATGCACGCGGTGCGGCTGCGCACGGCGGCCCGCACGCGGCTGCGGCGCCTGCAGACGATCCGGCTGTACACGCCGTCCTCGGTGCGAGAGATGTTCGCCATTCAGTCCAACAACAGCGACGAGCAGCCAGGCAGCCCGCCCGACACGGCCCCCGACGTCGCCACCCGACGACCGTTCGGGAGCATGCAGTACCGGCCCCACATACTCACTCGGAACGACCCGAACAATCGAGAGAGTTCTCGACAGTTCGACTCCATACTGAACAATGTGGCGGTCCCGCTGGTGCAGGTGAACGATCTCCCGTTCAACGAGGGCCCGGCCGGCCAGCGTACGAGAGAGGTGCACGGATATCTGCAGCCAATTATTTTGGCACAGGTATGTACATAATCAAAATCATCCTCCTACAGTCTTCACAAAACAAAGGCCCGGTGACAGAGTCCGTGTCACTGACGTAATAAGATTGAATTTAATTTAGGCCGCCGGGCCTTTTATTTTGCGAATACTGTAATAGTCTTCATAGAAATTTCACGCCCTTTTCCTGGAACAGGGCTAGGCAGAGGAGACTGAAGTCCTCCACTAGCTAAGATCCTGGCAGACATCTCTCGCTTCCTCAATATTCATAAGTCTCTTCATAGAAACTCGTCAGTTGAGTACTTCTTATTTGCCCCTTCACTAACAAATCGCCAATTTGGTATTTATCGGAATTTCTGCGACCGCGATCGGTTCGCTAGCGGTTCGAATCCCGGTAATGGGAAATATTTGAGCAAGAATATTTGTTTTTTAGTCTTGGACGCTTTCTATGTATTTACATAAGAATTTAACTGTATTAAATATATCGTCCATTCAGTTGCTGTTTTCGCCCATTTGTCGGGGTGCATTCTACAGACATGTCCGGCCCAGGTCCACTTGAGCTTGGCAGTCTGAACTCCTACATCCGCGATCCCAGTTTTTGAGCGCAGTGTGGTGTTTCGGATGCGATCTGTGCGTATAACACCTAGAATACTGCGCTCCATCGCTCGTTGGCACACCTTGAGTTTGGACTTCTGACGTTCGGTCAATGACCACGTTTGTGCGCCGTAGGTTAGGATGGGTAGGATGCACATGTCGACAAGTTTGCGCTTCAGGGTCAACGGAAGGTTGCCCTTCATCAGCTCCTTCAGCCCACAGACGGACACCGGCGTAGGGGAAGGCCCAGAAGGAGATGGAGGGACGACCTGGATAAGTTTCAGCCAGGGTGGGTCAGTACAGCTACTGATAGGGATGTGTGGACTCGAAATGGTGAGGCCTTTGCCCAGCAGTGGGACACCGTGGAGGCTATATAAAAAAAAAAAAAAAAAAAAAAAAATATATCGTCATCTAGTATCCATAACACAAGCCTTGTTGAGCTTACAGGTTGTCTTCTTCTAGTTTATTTATTATTATTATTATTCTTGGGCTTCTCCGTCCGAAGACTCCTTTCACACCTGCTGTATAGAACACTGTTTCGTCAATCTTCTTTTATTCATACTTGAAACTTGACCAAATCATCTAATGTGCCCTTTTCTATAAGTGTCACTATATCTTCTTTTAATCCACATCGTTCCCTTATAAGTTATATCACCTAGATTATTTCTACCATATCGAGTATCCATTAAAGGGGTCTTAGAGGCGGCTAGCTTATTGCCACAGCTATGAACATACGATACGATTCATATATTTTTTATATCCCTTAAGCGTCCCACTGCTGGGAAATGTCCTCCCCATGTTGCAGCCACAATTCTATATCCTGGGCTACGTCCGTGCACCTTACAGAAACCTATCGAGGTCGTCCCGCCACCTTCACATGCCGGCTTCCGTCTTGCTTGTGGCACCCAGTCAGTGACGATGTTTGCCGTTTGTCTGGGTGCATATGAGGCAATAACCATTGCCTCATGCAATAACCATACTATATTAGATAATTACGATACGATATTGTGTATGTACTTCAAATTACGATTCCTCCCAGAACGCGCTCCTGATCGACGGGTCGGGCGGCGGCGGGCTGGGGGGGCTGCTGGAGGCGGGTCACCTATCCGACACGCTGCCGGCGCCCACGCACCGCGTGCAGGCCTGGGACTTCACGCAGGGCGGCACGCCTGACATCGCTGACAGTGAGTGTCCACTACTAGTGTCGCGTCAGTAATTTATATTTAAAATTTCATCATGTATATCCCCAGGACATCGTCAAAACGTTTAAATTACTTATCTTAAAAAATACGGAAGACCTGTGGGGTATATCAGTCAAAGTCATTGGTTCAGTAATTCTAGTTATAGCCCCACACTTAGCTTCTATATTCAATAAATGTGTTGACGATGGGGCTTTCCCAGACCTCATGAAACACAGTAAACTGATACCTCTGTTCAAGTCGGGAGATAAGGGTGATCCTTCAAATTTCAGACCAATATCTGTTCTTCCAACACTAAGTAAAATATTTGAAAAGATTATACTCAATCAAATGCTCTCACACTTCAACCGTACAAAACAACTCCACGCCAAACAATACGGTTTCACTAGGGGTAAATCGACTACGGATGCAGGTATTACCCTTATATCTCATATTTATTCTGTATGGGAGGCCGCACAGGATGCTATCGGAGTTTTTTGCGACCTGTCGAAGGCGTTTGATTGTGTTGATCATAATACGCTTATAATTAAATTAAATCATTACGGAGTTAGAAATAAAGCGTTAGATCTTCTAAGATCATGCCTAAGCATATTGCTTCATTCAATTCAAAAGGCAGAAGTAAACGGCGTTAAATCTGATGGATCGGGTGTTAAAATTGGCGTTCCACAAGGTTCCATATCAGGCCCTTTTTTATTCCTGGTGTATATTATCGATCTGCCTTTCATGGTGGAGAAATTTACTGACATAGTGTTGTTTGCTGATGATACTTCGATGGTCTTCAAAATTGAAAGACAAAAAGGAGATTTTGATGATGTTAATGGTGTATTGTCTTTAACCTTGAATTGGTTCACAGTTAATAATTTATTGTTAAACGTTGGTAAAACCAAGTGTATCAAATTCACACTTCCAAATGTCAGGCAAGTTGAGACCAATTTAGTGTTAGACAACCGCACGTTAGAATTAGTAAATGATGCGAAGTTTCTTGGAATAACCATTGATAGCAAATTGCAGTGGGGACCCCACATAGATAAATTAGCTGGTAAATTAAGTTCTGCGGCTTACGCTGTTAGGAACATCAGACAAAGCACTGTGCAGATGTGGCTACATCTAGGCTAGTATATTTTAGTTACTTTCATAGTGTCATGTCCTATGGTATCTTGTTGTGGGGGAAAGCAGCGGATATTCAAACTATTTTTATTTTACAGAAAAGAGCTATTCGAGCAATTTATAATTTAAAACGAACAGACTCCTTAAGAGAGCTTTTTAAAGAAATTGACATACTAACTGTAGCTAGTCAATTTATTTTCGAAAATATAATGTATTGTAATGGCATAAAAGGCTAAGGTCGAGCCACCGCTATCAGTAGCTATGATCGTCTATTCTACCGATTCAGCTGTAAAATTTGTAAGTTAAGAAAGATAAGTCCGAATTTCTCGTTCGTTGAGAAGTTCGTTAGGCGTACAATAGTCGAACGAAGATTGATTGATTCAGGAAGTTAGTGTTTCAAGTTAGACAGAGAAAGCATATAGGTCCGCAAGCCGGTATTTCGCATCAGTTAGCGGTGTATTGCGCCAGATCGATCGTTGTTGTATTTTGTGTGATGGTACCATTTATTTTTTTGTATATATGGGCGCTTGGAACTTCTTTTAGTGGTCAACCACGATTTGTAGTATTTGTTTGGGATATCGTATAGATATCCGTCGTAGTTTTACGACGTGAGTACTCAATGATATTTCATGTGCTCGCTAGTAGCGGCTTGTGGTGGTTCCAATTATATATTTAGTTCACGGCAATAACGATCCGAAAAGACCGATTTACACAATTGCGATTTGATTTTCCGAAATGGGTTTGAACTAGCGGTTATCTCAAAAGGTCCGTAACGTTTTGAAACCTTCAGCTCTGCGCAATTTGAGCTGGATGTTATCGAAACGTAGTCATTAGCGCTTTAGGAGATCTAACCCTCACCATAGCGAAGTGCATAGTTCGGTAAATACCAAACTATGAATTCCACTGACCTCAGCACGACCTCGGCCAAGCAAAATCATAAATATTTGACTCAGCCTACACATTAGACCTCCAGCGAAATTTACATTTAATTTAAAGATGCAACTTGAATCCAAGCTGACCCAAGGCAAAGTAAAACAACCTACCCGGTCCTAAACAATGAACTTTAGACTGTAATTTGATCTCTTCGCGCGTCCCCGACAACACTCAAATGTCAAAATATCAACAGGATAGATTATCTGTGTTGACACCGGTTTAACTTTGTTCTGAATTTGTTGTTTCCATCCGCGGAACCTCATCGATCAAACAGTCTCCCTATGCCCTGCCAACCTAGGTTTAACCTAAACTCCTGTCTAGCCTAGTCTAAAATCCTAGTGTTATACCACGTCCATTATCGACACCACTCGAAAATGGTTGAGTTTGATTTGAATGTGCTTGTATGTTTAACCGATTGGAAAAATAAGATACAGAAAAAAGACAGTTTAAGCAAGAGTTTGTTTTTCAAGATGTACGCAAACAATTTCTAAACATTTTTCCTCAATATACATCTGATACATATTTTTTCGTTTCAAATGTTTTTTTTTTATTTATTTATTTAATTATTTACGCTTTTTTTCCATCATCGTAAGGAAACCTTCATTACTCCATAGCTGCAGCGATGGGCTAGCCCCTCTGTCACGCAAAATGGAGTATTGGATCACTGGCTGAAAGTGGGCACAGTTGTGCCTCTGCCACCCCGTATGGGAAAAAAGGCGTGACGCTATATTATTTATTTATTTAGATTTGTTGATGTTGCACAGCATATTATTTTAGCTAGACTCAATCAGTCAAATACAAGCATCGAAACAATTGCTCATACTGAACCAAAAAAAAATAATGTAGGTATATAAAAAAAATCTCCTGTGGTTACTATAATATTTCTGAGTCGATTCCCTTTGACACTATTTGTGAGACAAATACCAAATACCATAACCCAATTTTAGAAAACAAAACATTTTTTTGCCTACGGTACTTACATCGAAGATTTGGACTTATTTGTTTGGAATTGCGATATTACATCTTATACGATAAGTTACGTAAAAACAAACATGGAAAACGTAATCCTGGTTAAATTACGACAAAACTGATATATTTATTTTATCAAACTAACATGGAAATATACCATAAAGCTACAATGGACGCCGGCCGTGCGGAAGTCGAATGCCGACGGAAAAAGTTTTGAGCCTTTTTCCTCAAACATATTTTCCGAAATGGCTAAAACTAATACTTGAAACATATTCAACACAAAATTATCAGTAATTAGGTATATAATACATAACACAAACACTTACCGTTTCAATCCTCTAGGCATATTTATTCCGTAGCGCACAACACAAAAAACCAATCACAGTAGTATGACAACAATGGCTGAATTTTGGTGCCAACAATTCGTATTTTTTATCATCTGAGTCGTGATTGGCTATCTAATGTCAATTTCGTTCATTCTACAGTATAGCCAACGTAACAACTGATAATATGGGTCCCATTTCCGGCTGCGTTTTAAAATCTAGTTATTAGTTATGGTACCTCGAAGTTTGTAACTCTCGTTAGGCACAACTGTCGTGCGCGGGACATTACCCGCCAAATAAAATTCGGCACAACTGTCGTGCTTAGGACATCGAAGAGGTTAATGACTGTGTGTGTGGGAATTTCAAAACTCGCTACTCGAAAGGAATGAGGAGAGGATTAGCCCGCGAATATCCTAAGAGCCAATCCAGGAACCCTATGGTGAAGGAAAAGGAATTTAGGGTCGCTCCAAGCCCAGACTCAGACTCAGATCAGTTACCTACAAGTTCTTATCTAACGACCCAAGGATAGTTTTGGAATTTGGGGTAGGTTGATTTAAAGGATAGGAACCGAGGTATATCTCGGCGCTTCAGACACTCACGAAAATCCACTGTAACTTCGCAATCACAATTCGTCCAGTTCCGACGCGTAAAACGGCAGACCAAACTGTTTAGAATTTGTTGAAAGACGACTGTCACAGTAGCTAGACGCTGAGACTGAATGCTCTCCCCTTCCCCGCTATCGTATTTATAGACCCCACATGTCTGAAAAAAAATGGCGTCCTTTGCGAACACACGCTGCCCAAGCGAAGCTTCTTATCTCTAACTACACAGGGTCCAATTTCAACCAAATATGCCATGCAGATCCGCCATTCTACAAACTTTGTGTACGCAAATTCACTATGATCAACCGTAGGTTATCACTCAAGTCATTCGGTATGGCCGATACACAAAATCTATTGATCGCTGAACATAAAAGCTTGTTGCTATTAATTTAAGCCTTCCCGACCGCTAGCGCGCTAGACAAAGACCAATAGAATGGTATTCAGACTCGTGGTGTCAAACTCGCCATCTCATACCAAACAAACGCAATTGTATATTTGCAGTCAACATAATAGCTTTCGCCGTATCGTTCCATAATAACCTTCCATTATTTAGTTATTCATAATTTATTCAGCGCGCAGCCAAATCGGCTCTGATCCCTACACATCTCGCAGGAATGCGACAAAAAAACCTGACCTGAACTCTGTTCCTGGAATCATCCCACGCGCTCGGCTCATTGTTTTTTGCTAGCTTACCCTGAGCTACTCAAAACCCCAAACGTTATACGAACCGACTCTCGTATTCAAAACAGCGCGGCGATGGGCTAGCCCTCTGTCACGCAAAATGAAGTATCAAATGTACTGACTCTCGTGTACCATTACAGCCCCCTCCCAGACCTTGAGACACTGTTTATCTCAGTCAAACATGGCGCAAGGATCTCATTACCACAATGCTAATCCATGCTTTGTCCATATCCACTCTATACGTACGAACATCTCAAATCATGTACACAGACCGAGGAATCTGTCAATTATGTATATAATATTTACACAACTCGATTGAGCTCTCTCCTGTCTTATCTTATTTATCTATCTAACTATACAACCTCGCTTACCCGCAACTTATCCTAATTCGTATTACTATATATACAATTTTTTTTTTGTTTTTTTTTTCCTTTCTAAACCATGCAAGATCCTTAAATCTACAAAGTAGTTACTCAAATTTACAGCTTACAGCTTAATTATATAACTTTTATACACTATCTTATTTATCTACGCCCTTATTCGTCCTCACATAATAACTGGCTATATTTATAGTATTGAAGTTACCCAATATCTCATTTGAAACCGGATCTACTAAAGTATAACAGTTCGGATATACCACTGCCGAAATAACATAAGGCCCTTTATACAACAATGAAAATTTCCGCATGATTTTATGTTCTTTATTTGAACGCACAAAAGTCTTAAGTTTCACATAATCACCTATACAATAGACTTCTAACTGACGCCGTTTGTCTGCCTGTCGCTTACGTCGTTCACTAGAACTTTTAGAGTTTTCTATCGCTACATTCCGCACCTGTTCCGTATCTCGCACACTATGACCTAATAACCATTCATCACCTAATTCCTTGTCAATAGTTAACGGTTCCCGCCTACCAAACGCTAACTCATTAGGTGCAAAGCCTGTGCTTGTGTTCGATATTATTGTAGCAATTCTGAATGTCCGGTAACACGTCGACCCAACTACGATTACTTCCGCCGCAATAAGTTCTAATTAGTCGACCTAGCTCGCGATTCACTCTTTCTACGCTATTAGAATTTGGACAATACACCGACGTATGAGTGACCCGAATCCCCAGCTGTTTGAGACCAAATTCCCAAACTTTCGATATGAACTGTGGTCCTGAGTCCGTAATTATAGTTTCGATAGGTATTTCCCTATGAAATCTCTTTGTACAAGCGAGCACGCTCCTACCTGAAGCTTTTCGCATTGGATACAATTTTATCACCTTACTGTACACGTCTTGAATCACATATATATATTGATATCCGAATTTACCTACGGGCAATGGCCCATAAAGGTCCGAGGAAACTTTCTCACCCAACTTTTCCGCCAACACCGGTGTACAAGGACCAACGGTATTGTTAGTACTTGGTTTGACCTTTTGACATATGTCATAACTTCTTATCACCGTGCTAATCACCCTACTCATATGAAGAAAATAATATCTGTCCTTCATCAGTGCTAATATTTTATATCTGCCGTAGTGACCTATTTCTTCATGTATGTGTAAAATTAGTTCCTCCTGTAGTGATTTCGGAATTACTAACAACTGTACGTTCCGCTTCGACACGTGAAAATATAACGTATCACCTACTAGCTTGTAATTTTCAAACCCTCTCGTTTCCGTATCTACCACCCTACGTCTGATACAACCGCTAATTCGATTTAACCGCTCATCTTCGCTTTGTAATCTCGAAATGTCCCGTAAACTCGAAATAACACTTGCGGTATTCGATGCCTGAAACCAGAATATTCCCGGCTGAACATTTATACTGTCAATCATACCTCCAGGTCCCGTTATTTGCCTGCTTAGCGTGTCGGCAATTTGATTATCAGTCCCTCGCACAAATTCTATGTCGTAATCGAATTGCTCTAAAAACATAACCCACCTAGTTACGCGTGCCCCCAATAAATTCCACGACTTAATGAACGTCAAACTTTTATGATCAGTTCTAATAATAACTTTTTCTCCCCGCAAATATATCTCAAATCGCTTTAAAGTGTATATAACTGCATACATTTCCTGTTCGCTGACAGACCATCTAGTTTGAGCTCCCTTAAATGCCTGCGAACAAAACCCTATAATTCGTTCCTGGCCCAAATCATCTAATTGATAAACATAGCCCCCAATTCCTATAGTGCTGGCGTCACATTGAACATAATACGTTTTTCCCGCCAATGGCTGACTACTTTCTGAGAATTGGTATTTTATCTCGTCAAAAGCACTCTGCACCTGCGCACTCCAGACGAACTTGACTCCAGACCGTAATAAATTGTACAAGGGCTGTGTTAACGTTCCAAAATTTTTTATAAACCTCCTAAAGTAATTTATGAACCCCAAAAACGCCCTCAATTGCCTGACAGTTCTAGGTGACGGATATAATTTAAGTGTTTCAATTTTGTCCGGGTCCATTTGCAAACCTTGTGTAGACAAAATATGCCCCAATAACTTGACCTTTTTTTGTGCGAACTCGCATTTCATGTGAAGCCCGCGTCTTTCAATTTACTCAGAACCGTGTCCACTTGAGACAAATGCTGATCGAAATCACCCTCAGTTAAAATCGCCAAATCGTCAACAATATGACCTAACCTCTGGCCCTAAAATTAAGTCCATCGCCCTCGAAAATGAACCCACACTGGTTTTCAACCCCTGAGGTAAAACGTTGTAAACATAACTTCTGCCTTGATATACAAAACCCGTGTATCGTTTAGATTCGTCTGATAATGGTATAGAAAAATACGCATCTTTGATATCAATAACCCCTATGTAGTTTATCCGGCGCCCCGACTGCAATATATCACTCATTAAAGGTGTAGTTTCAACTTCCCCAACCATTCCCGTGTTTAATTGGCGCTCATCTAGCAGTATACGGACCTCCCCTAACTTCTTTAGTGCACAAGTCACTGGACTGCTGAAATCCGTAGATTGCCTGCTAATAATACCTATCTGTTCCATTTCTTCCAATCGTTTTGTTACTTTATCGCGATATGCGAACGGTATGGGATAGCTTCGTTTTACGAAAGGCGTTTCACCTCTCATTTTTATCTCATGTATATATTTATTTGTCCGACCTACCCTATCGCTAAACAACTCTGCATGATTATTTAACACCGGCAATAACTTTATTTTGTGTTCAACAGGTATTGATGAATTATTCACATATTCCTCTATCATATTTCTACTGGTATCTTGGTTCTGTACTTCCACTGTACAACAGCAAGAATCCTGATTAGGGCCAGTACCTAATGGTATTTCACACATCCGCCCGGCGCTTCGTATAATTAGCCTCTTATTACCCTCACACATTAAACTGGCTCGCGTCTGTTGTATAAAATCAAACCCTAAAATTAAATCTTTAGGCACCCTTGTTAATACTAGCATTGGAGTATCGATAACGCATTCACCTATTGTTAATGGTAACGTAACTAACTTATCAACCTTTTCCTTACTGACCCCGAACGCACCTGTGATTCTCAAACTTGGGATCGGTATTTCCGTTGGTTTTCCCAATTGCCTGCATACTTCATCGTACACTCTCCGACTAATTACACTGATTTCGCTGCCCGAATCAATCAAACTCCTTACAACAATATTCCCAATACGCACATCTATCTCAGGTAATGTCAAGGTACTACATAAATCGCGCCCACACTCAGTCGAATCGTCGTCTCTGAATATCGTATGTAAACGCCTGTCATCGCGGCCTATACAATTCAATCTCAATTTTTCATCTAAACACACGGCATATCCGTGCGCCTTATGCGCTAATAATTGATTAAATTCATTCACACCCACGTTCGAATCCAAATTACACAGATCATACAGTCTATGCTTTTTTCCAATTTGATCGGCTGTCCATCCAAACCGTAATAAATATCTAAGCGCGAACGACCCGCGCGAGTCCACTAGTTTTTTGAACTCTGATTTATCGCATTATTCCTGTCACTTGAACCTTGCCCTGCCTCTGTATTATCTGCACTATCATTGCCCCTTTGGAACCCTATTGCCTTGAAACTAGCCTGAGGCTGTCTACCTCTACCGCGAAAATAACCGCGAGCGCGCGTCCCAAATCAGTTTCGTGCCTTTGTTCCCGCGTTATAATTATTCCTACGACTCACCGCGTTATATTGCATCGTATTTACCCGCATAGCACGATAATGCCCACGCATGTAGCTATTACGCCTTACGTTGTTCGTATTCATTGTCTCCGAACCATGCAACGCACTTAATTCCCCATCGACATTCCGTTCTAAATGCCGAAGGAACTCGACCGCATCTCGTATAGTCATTGGTTCCTTTCTAGCAAAAAACGCTACCTGAATATCACGCGGCAACTGTCTGAAAATCGTGTTGATTTTCTCCGTATCAGTAAACGGTATCGTAAGCTCATATATGCTATTCAATTGAGAGGCAAAGAATTCTTCCATACTTTGACCTTTCTTGGAATCGAACTTCGCAGTTAGGAATCTTTGTTTAATTAATTCCTGTTCATTATCACCCCAGAATACCTCTCTGAAATCTTTTTCAAAATCCGAATAGGTTCGCCATGAGTCTCTGTATATGCTCATTCGAACTTTTGCAATTCCTACCAAACTATCCGTTGCCCATATCAAAGCCCTAGAAGTATCTCCCGAGACTTTAATATAAGCCTTTAAATCTCTTAAGAAAATCATCGGATTTTCCGAACTCCGCCCATCGAATGTCGGCAACTTCTGTGTCATTTTCACAATGCATGATTGACGTTTTTCTACCGATTGTTCAAACGTCTCTAGTTCCTGTCTGTCAGTCTGTCTGTTCGAAGTCCTACTAGCATTACTCGTGATCGAACCCCTTTCCAAACTGTCTAATCTGTTCACTATTTCAGATAACAATTGCGTCACCTGTCCTGACGCCATTTCACTTGTCTGCGAAAGTGAATCGTCTTGTACTACCCGACTAACGTTTTTTCTAAGCCGGCCGGCCATTATTCCTGAACACTAAACCATCGTAGCTCGTCCGAAGAATTGAAAAAACAATGCCCCTTTTTTTTTGTTGTTGCTTATTTCTTATTTACAAAACTGAACTGTTTAAAATCGTTTCTACTTTGTGTTATTTTTAAAAGTAACGCGTTAGACCTTGATTCTTATAGAATATCTAGATATCAGACTATCTAGGATATCCTTCGGTCTCGGCACCAGAAAATCTGTAACGGCATAAAAGGCTAAGGTCGAGCCACTGATATCAGTAGCTATGATCGTCTATTCTACCTACCCCAAAAGAGATGTCCCGATTCAGCTGTAAAATTTGTAAGTTAAGAAAGATAAGTCCGAATTTCTCGTTCGTTGAGAAGTTCGTTAGGCGTACAATAGTCGAACGAAGATTGGTTCAGGAAGTTAGTGTTTCAAGTTAGACAGAGAAAGCATATATGTCCGCAAGCCGGTATTTCGCATCAGTTAGCGGTGTATTGCGCCAGATCGATCGTTGTTGTATTTTGTGTGATGGTACCATTTATTTTTTTGTATATATGGGCGCTTGGAACTTCTTTTAGTGGTCGACCACGATTTGTAATATTTGTTTGGGATATCGTATAGATATCCGTCGTAGTTTTACGACGTGAGTACTCAATGATATTTCATGTGCTCGCTAGTAGCGGCTTGTGGTGGTTCCAATTATATATTTAGTTCACGGCAATAACGATCCGAAAAGACCGATTTACACAATTGCGATTTGATTTTCCGAAATGGGTTTGAACTAGCGGTTACGTCAAAAGGTCCGTAACGTTTTGAAACCTTCAGCTCTGCGCAATTTGAGCTGGATGTTATCGAAACGTAGTCATTAGCGCTTTAGGAGATCCAACCCTCACCATAGCGAAGTGCATAGTTTGGTAAATACCAAACTATGAATTCCACTGACCTCAGCACGACCTCGGCCAAGCAAAATCATAAATATTTGACTCAGCCTACACATTAGACCTCCAGCGAAATTTACATTTAATTTAAAGATGCAGCTTGAATCCAAGCTGACCCAAGGCAAAGCAAAACAACCTACCCGGTCCTAAACAATGAACTTTAGACTGTAATTTGATCTCTTCGCGCATCCCCGACAACACTCAAATGTCAAAATATCAACAGGATAGATTATCTGTGTTGACACCGGTTTAACTTTGTTCTGAATTTGTTATTTCCATCCGCGGAACCTCATCGATCAAACAGTCTCCCTATGCCCTGCCAACCTAGGTTTAGCCGCAACTAAACTCCTGTCTAGCCTAGTCTAAAATCCTAGTGTTATACCACGTCCATTATCGACACCACTCGAAAATGGTTGAGTTTGATTTGAATGTGCTTGTATGTTTAATGACTGTGTGTGTGGGAATTTCAAAACTCGCTACTCGAAAGGAATGAGGAGAGGATTAGCCCGCGAATATCCTAAGAGCCAATCCAGGAACCCTATGGTGAAGGAAAAGGAATTTAGGGTCGCTCCAAGCCCAGACTCAGACTCAGATCAGTTACCTACAAGTTCTTATCTAACGACCCAAGGATAGTTTTGGAATTTGGGGTAGGTTGATTTAAAGGATAGGAACCAAGGTATATCTCGGCGCTTCAGACACTCACGAAAATCCACTGTAACTTTGCAATCACAATTCGTCCAGTTCCGACGCGTAAAACGGCAGACCAAACTGTTTAGAATTTGTTGAAAGACGACTGTCACAGTAGCTAGACGCTGAGACTGAATGCTCTCCTTCTTCATAGTCATCTCACGCACCCCTTCTGGGGCGTGGGGAGTCGGGGTCAGGTCGACGGACCTCTTCCCGAAGAATCGCCTCTGTCCACTCCTGTGGACAGGTCATCGGATGGCCCCTGCGGGCGGTGGTCTTCTTGTGGCGCTGGTATGCAGTGGGTGATCGCCGGCTAGGCAACCAGGTCGCGTGGCAGGCGGCGGCGGTCGGGCGGGCGCGCGTGGTGCGGCGCCAGTTCGGCGATGTGCGGAAGGTGTGATGCATCCGCACGCGCGAACATGCCCTTCGCCAGCCTCTGGACAAACTGGTCCATGGTTTCCCATCTTAGGTCCCTCTGGATTGTCGCGTTCCTCACGTAGCGGGGGGCGCCGACGATGGTACGCAGAGAGAGGTTCTCTTGGGCTCGGAGTCTCCGTTTGTTCGTCTCCGAGCACAGGGCGTACCATGCCGGAGCCGCGTAGGTGAGGCGGGATCTCACATAGGTCTTGTAGATCCCGAGCTTCGCCCTCAGAGGGAGGCTGGAGTGAATGCTCTCCCCTTCCCCGCTATCGTATTTATAGACCCCACATGTCTGAAAAAAAAATGGCGTCCTTTGCGAACACGCGCTGCCCAAGCGAAGCTTCTTATCTCTAACTACACAGGGTCAAATTTCAACCAAACATGCCATGCAGATCCGCCGTTCTACAAACGTTGTGTACGCAAATTCACTATGATCAACCGTAGGTTATAACTCAAGTCATTCGGTATGGCCGATACACAAAATCTATTGATCGCTGACCATAAAAGCTTGTTGCTATTAATTTAAGCCTTCCCGACCGCTAGCGCGCTAGACAAAGACCACTAGAATGGTATTCAGACTCGTGGTGTCAAACTCGCCATCTCATACCAAACAAACGCAATTGTATATTTGCAGTCAGCATAATAGCTTTCTCCGTATCGTTCCATAATAACCTTCCATTATTTAGTTATTCATAATTTATTCAGCGCGCAGCCAAATCGGCTCTGATCCCTACACATCTCGCAGGAATGCGACAAAAAAACCTGACCTGAACTCTGTTCCTGGAATCATCCCACGCGCTCGGCTCATTGTTTTTTGCTAGCTTACCCTGAGCTACTCAAAACCCCAAACGTTATATGAACCGACTCTCGTATTCAAAACAGCGCGGCGATGGGCTAGCCCTCTGTCACGCAAAATGAAGTATCAAATGTACTGACTCTCGTGTACCATTACAGTATGTACGCAAGAACCTTACAACATTTACCAAACTTAGCGATAGCTGCAATGTCAACCTAAGAAATAATCACAGACTGGGTGCGCCCCGATTTAGACTCGCGAAGGTTAGCAATTCTTTCAAGGGTCAGTGCATTCTCTACTATAATAAGATACCTCTGGAGATTTTGAAATTGCCATTTGAGCAATTTAAAAAGCATGTTAAAGCGACTTTGTTGAAAAATGGATATTACAATATTCGAGATTACTTAAATGACAGGACTGTATGGGGTTAATCTAGTTCAACACAGACCTCGCTGTTAATAATTTTGTAATTATTTATTATTGCCTGCTTATTAAATAAATAAAAAAACATAATTGTATTAGTTAAGCACAACCTATTTTTAAAAGAGATCTAAAAATCAATCTGTGGTAGTTTCTACGCCCTGCTTCTCCCACAGTGGTCCAATGTAGAGAAGAGGCAAAAAATGACGTTTGCTAAGTATATGTAAATATCTACAGTAATAAAGTACTTTGACTTTGACTTTGAGTGCCAAACACACACTCCCAGAACGCGCTGCTGATCGACTTTTTTTACGACCGTAATTTTGTGATAGCTGTTTGCATTGCTCTGTCGAAATCGTGTAATTTACTGCCCAGCAGCAATCAATCCGCGTATTTGTAAGCTAAGGATTGTTCAAGGTTGTTGCATGTTATTATGGTTTCTTGGTTGTTCTTGGCAGTGGGGGCCCAAGGGCCGTTTCTAGGCTTACCTACGTGCTTTTCCTCGGAAATGCTGTCGGAATATCCTGAGGGAAATTTAGTTTGTTCGATGTGTCGTACGACACTTCCGAGCGTCATGTCGGCAGTGTTCTCACTCGTTGTATGGCTGGCACACCGCCGCCACACTCCAAAACAACACTCACTCTTCTGCTTTCGCTAATCTTTAGCCGTGCAAGTTGTACACAAGCAATTATTGATTCATTTGGTTGAATTTATTTATATTCTGGTGGCTTCACACCGTGATGTCGCAGATGTTAACTTGCCGCTGACGTTTGTCGTGTCAATGGCAAACGAGTACCTAGGTTTTTTTATTTCTTCTCGACAATGACCTGGACCGCCGTGGGCAGAGTGCCTGCGCGGCGGGTGTATGACAAATTGTGTACGACTTACACAGAGTCCCGGACACCATGAGGTAGTAATTTTACGTATTCTTCAAGGGAATCACCAAGCGTTGCGATGCGTCTTGCATAATATTCACGGTAGCAGGAGTGCGTAGAGGTGGTGTTCTTCCGGACTAGCATTAGAATATATTAGGTCCTTACATATGAAATTGGCGTTTTGCATGGGAGGAACATAAAGTCGTTTTTTTTTAAATATAATATATTTATTTAATCAAAGTATATACAATTGCTATCTATACACTTTTGCCATCTCATAGGTAGTTCTTCGATCCCTTGACTAAAAAAAACATTCGGACGGGAATCAATAAAATCTTTGAAGGCGGTTTGGACTGCCCCATCGGAGTTGAATTTTTTCCCTTTCAAGAAGTTATCCAAATTTCGAAAAAAATGGTAATCTGTTGGAGCAAAGTCCGGAGGTTACGGTGGATGTCTTAGACATTCCAAGTGAAGCTCCTCTAATATGGTAGCCGTCTGTTGTGCGGTGTGTGGTCTAGCGTTATCATGAAGCAGCAGTGGCCTAGAGCGATTGACCAGCCTCGGTTGTTTAGCAGCTAGCTTTTCCATCATGATTTGCAGTTGCTGGCAATAGGCATCTGCCGTAATCGTCTGGCCAGATTTAAGAAAGCTGTAGTGAACGACACCAGCACTAGTCGACCAAACGCTCACAAGTAACTTTTTTGGAGTCAATTTTCGCTTGGGGCATGGTTTGGCTGGTTCGGCAGGGTTCAGCCATTGCGATGAGCGCTTCCGATTATCGTACAGGATCCACTTTTCATCACATGATTCGATTTAAAATCCTTTCATTATTCTGCCGGGTGAGTAATGCAACGCAGCAGTCAACGCGCGTTTGTTGATTTGCTTCACTCAGTTCGTGAGGTACCCACCTTTCAAGCTTTTTCACCTTCCCAATTTGCTTCAACTGGATTAAAACAGTTTTAACACTAACACCGCAGCCTGCAGCTAACTCGGACGTGGTTTGCGATGGATCTGCTTCCACAATAGCCTTCAATTCTTCATTATCAACTTTGGTCTCCGGCCGTCCATGGGGCTTGTTCTGCAGGTCGAAATTTCCAGAACGAAAACGTTGGAACCAAAAACGCACTGTTTTTTCTATTGCGGCACTGTCACACACCATTAATCCTTCGTGCCGTTTCTGCAGCACTGGTGCCACGGTAGAACTCATACTTGTAAATAACGCGATATTTCAAGTTTTCCATTTTGTAAGCTGAGTGACGCAAGAAAAAAAACAAGTGAGGAAAAAACAAAACAACAAATTTAGAAACGCAAATACATGAGTAAAATTAGCTTACTCTGGGGTAAAATTAGCTTACTCTGGGGAAGGTCTTCTCTAGTAGTTGGGAATCTAAACCCTGTCTCCGTACATCCTCACGGTACGCGCGGATGTGCTTCAGGTCCACATGTGCGAGTCCGTTGTACAACATTAGGTTAAACAAGATGACGGACGCTTGAAGCGTGGTCTTAGAAACATATTCATGTTATAGAGTCATTACTACATATGGGGACGTGCTAAACTTATAGAATAAGAACTGGAAGACAGATTTGTTTGTTAAGAATTAGAATAGAATCCTAAAATATGTTCAGTTACTCCCGCTTGTAAAACTTAGCATTTATTTATGGAATACCAATGCCCTTAAACAATTATCCAACTTAGAATACTTACCTAGGTTAATATTAACCCTTTGGACGATAGAGAACAAATTTCCCTCACAACTTAAATTTGGTTACAACAGTGTCCAAGTTTTGGTTACAAATTGTTGAGTTACTACAGTCCAGGTTAAAATTAATAAACCAAATAAACATACTAACAGAGAATCTGTTGTTTAAATTGTCTCTTTTCTTTTTAAGTAATTTCTGGTAACTAGATTTACCAGTGGCGCCCTCTTTTGGGTAATATATATACTCCTTTCACTAGAACAATCGACCCGTAAACCTGTCGGCACACGAACCCCACATGTAATACGCCTAGCCGTTCAGAAAATATTAATTAACGAGTTATCTCGTGTCATTGAATTGAAAAATATTAATTATCGAGTTATCTCGTTATAAGGTTGATACCACTTTATGCTGAGAGACAACTTGATCAGACTTCGGAACCCCGGCCTCGGTGCAAGAGCGTTGAACAGTTGCTAGTGTTCGCATATTGCGTGAAATAAGTGTCGTGTACGGTAACGACCACGTATTGTTAGTATCTAAGAAAAGGTTATTGCGTGACCTTGCTTGCGCCTCACCAAAAGAAGGCTGTTGTGCTACGGCATCTTCAATGAGATCCACATCTGGGTGCGAACCCGGAACCGCGGAGCAGCTCGAGGGAAGAAGCCCCATCAGCAAGGTCACAAGCTATTTGTTACTTGGTAAGTTTAGCTCGGTGAAGCGCCGACGTCGGAATGCCCGTCCAGGCTGAACCTTGATTCATGCTAGCTAATGAGCCCCTAGCCTGAGTTCGGCCCTGGCGGGAACCGGAACAGACGATGTTTGCTAACTTCAAATTGACGTTTGACCAGGCAGAATCAGAACACACGAACTATCGTTTAAAGGAATTGGGCACAACATAAAATAGCGTCATGTCTTTCCCTATACAGGGTGGCAGAGGCACAGTTGTGCTCACCTTTAGCCAGTTATTCATTAATTTATTTAACGCGACAAGCATTCAATCTATTCAATTAGGCTCTTCTGTTTTAATCTGGAATTTAACAAAAAAAAAATGATATTATGCTGCTATTCAATACTCCATTGGAATCGGGAAATGTCAAGATGTACAGACTCCAGTTACAGGACAGGACGCCGTCTGTCCTCTCTATAGCACTTATGAGAGGCACACACCATGCGTCACTAAGCCGTTACCAGGTCCCCCGGGTCGATAAGGCCCGTTACCCAAGGAATCGCTTCCACTTTCTGTAGACTGGAAGGTGCTCTCACGACCTGAGATCGGGAGCGACAGCCAGTGGATAGACCGCCTATAATATTTTGTGGAACCCTCGTTACTCATACTCATATATTTATTGCGTCATTGTGGCTGTGACATAATGCCTAATTATGTAAAGTTACATACACTAGTTTATGTTACAAAGTTACATACACTGTTATGTGACTGCTACATAATGCCTAATTATGTAAAGTTACATACACTAGTTTATTTACACACATATCATAAGCTCTCTTTGATGTGATCAGGAACCGCATGTTTGACCGGCCGGCATTGTGGCTCTGCAATTGTTTAGATTGTTCTGTAGTACCAAAGTGCCGCAGGCGGGCGTCGGCCGCACGCAGACGGGCGTCAGCGTTCGAAATTTGAATTTGAAAAATTACACATTATGGTCATAATGTGTAATTTTTCAGATAAGAAATTAGTTTTTACCAAGTAGTTTAACATTATGCTGATCGTAACGTGCGGTTTTTGTACGCAGTAAAGAGGGTTTATGATACGTGTGTAGATAAACAAAATTATATATACAACAATGAACCCTGTAAGGGCACTACAATGTCTTAATAACTAGCTTACATCTAACATTTGTGTTTGATAAATATTATTTTCTTATTGTTTTATATTATTACCCTAACTTCCTGCGTGATCGCTTCGAATTTATTTCTTCAATCAAATGGTGTCCACTGCAGCCTAAGAGCACGGGTTCAGAATCCGAGCCATACGACTGTGGAATGAGCTTCCCTGCAGTATCAGGGATTGTCCATCACTAAATATATTAAAAAACCTGCTAAAGAAGCACACTATCTATCAAATTACGTTATCAGTATGTAGTATATCGTAGTACTTGTATGTAGTATATCGTAGTACTTATACGGCCTTACTAATAAAAGAAGTTATCACGGTTTAACTTATACAGTGTTTTGTCCTTTTCATACGTCGAGTAAATGTCAATTTTCAAAGCAAGACAAAACACTGTATAAGTTAAACCGTGAATAACTTATTTTATTAGTAAGGCCGGTAGAGTTTTATTGTACGTGGTCAAATGGTATTTGTCAAATGCAGGCGGGACCAATTATGAGATTCTATCGAATAATCAATAACTATTTATTTATTTATTTGAATAAATAAAAATATAAAAAATAAATAATTACGTGCTTATCTCTGGTTTTGTGCTATTTAGTGTACCGCAGTCGGGTTTTTAAGTTTTTTAAATTAAGTCATTTTGTCCTTAAATTGTCTTGTACAATGGTTCGCGTCCGACCCTCCGCGACTGATATTTACAGTAATTAAGGCTTCATTGTTTACCAAAATACATTCACCCATTCACTTATATGCTTTTATTTCTGTGTTCAGGTACAAAGAATGTGGTGGTGCAACGTTGCAGGATTCACAACGACGCGAGCATCGATATATCCAAAGATGGACGCCTACTGGTCGCCTTACTGCCGGTTCCGAGACTGAGGAATACAAACCATTGGCTCGGTGAGTGTTTCCTTAACTTATTTGATAGTTTATTCTCAGTTTGGGCCCACATCTCTAATAGTGTCCAACAATAATGAAACTTCTGAAACATATGAAAGCTCTTGCGGTGTACGGTACTTTAAAAAAAGATAAATATTAAAACATACAAAACACCATCATCGCGCTGGATTATAAATTAACTGCCATAATATGAAGCAAAGTACACCCCGAGAGCGTTTATATGACATGAGTTTCAGTGCTGTTGGACAATGTTTCAAAAAGTTAGTCGACTTCGATATTTATTTTTATTTTATTACATTTATCTACACACGTATCATAAACCCTCTTTACTGCGTTCAAAAACCGCACGTTACGATCAGTATTATGTTAAACTACTTGGTAAACACTCGTTTCGTATCTGGAAAACTACACACAATGGTCATTATGTGTTGTTTTTCTACATATAATGACATTCAAATTTCGAACGCCGACGCCCACCCGCGTGCCGTCCCTAGTTTGTCTGTGAAGTTGGTACTGACATTCAAATTTCGAACGCCGACGCCCGCCTGCGTGAAGTTGGTACTAAAGAACAAGCTAAACAATTGCAGAACCATAATGCCGGTCAAACATGCGGTTCCTGAACACATCAAAGAGAGCTTATGATATGTGTGTAGATAAACTAGTGTATGTAACTGTACATAATTAGGCATTATGCAGCAGTCACATAAACTACTATTAAAGCTCATAAAAAAGAGCTCTGTGGTCTAATGGGTTTCACGCTTGCTTCTCACATAGGAGATGCAGGTTCAATTCCTTACCATGTACCAATGAGATAATTACTTCATCTTAAGTACATTATAAGGACGTTCTAACGGTGATGGAAAACATCGTGAGGTCACCTTCATTACTCCATAGCTGCGGCGATAGGCTAGCCCCCTGCCACGCAAAATGGAGTATCGAATATCTGGCTCAAAGTGGGCACAATTGTGCCTCTGCCACCCCGTATGGGAAAAGGCGTGCCGCTGTGTTATATTATGTTAATAAAACATATTTGTGTGCTAGTGCCTTGAGTTGACCGGTTATAGAAAGCCATAAATTATAGAGACTGATAAACTATTATGTATAAACGATCATGGTAATCAGCATGCGCAGTATTGTCATGAACACTAAAATATGCAATTGCGCAGTAGCTGTAAACCATAAACGCAATCATTTGTCAAGAAATCCATAGGATGGCAACATTGTTAAAAAACAATACATGACTCATAAAAGCTACTTTATGTGACAAGCGAAGCGAGCCATCTGGCCCGAAGCGTGTAAACATATGACGATCCCCGTACTGCGTCGTTTCTGAGTGAATGACCTAATAATGTAAATAGAAGTGCATACACAGGAAATGAGTACTTTGATATGAGTGGATCGATCGCAGTGTTCGATCACGACCTAATCGATCATGATGTCATCGGCTACTGGAACTACTGGGGACAACCTAACGGGTCAGCTTACATATCACCGGAAACAAGTTATGCTAATCTGCTATAAATCTAGATAATTGACGCAGTAATTCTGTGTAATCAATGTGTGGGAACGAAAAACAAATTGATAAAAGATCGATCCGCCCACCGGTGGCACATTTTCCAAGCTTCCATAGCCGAAAGGCGCGCAATGGGACCCTAACACGTAACTAACGCTGTCCGTCCGGCCGTCCGTCCTTCCGTCCGTTCTTCCGGCTGTCTGTCAGCTGGCTATATCTGATGAACCGTAATAGGTAGAGTTGAAATTTTCACAAAGTGTGTAGTTTCATTGCCACTTTAGTAATCAATTATGATCCACACACATTTTTCCAAATATTTATGAAAGTATATTATAACAAATGACTTTACTAATTTGTAAACACATCAGTATTTAGTTGGATAGCCGTGATAATTAATTACAGCTATACAACGACGCGACATTGACTTTGACATTGAGTTTTTCGCATGTTTCCAGAGGGATGTTGCTCCATGCCTCCCCAAATCCGTCGTAAAGCGCCTGCGCATTTCCATACTTGGTATCCGACACTTGTTTCTTTACAAAGCACTACAAATTTTCTATCGGATTGCAATCTGGACTATTTGCGGGCAAATCTAATACCGTCACAGATTGTTCCCTGATGAATGCCTTCACGCTGTTAGCAGTGTATTTCGGATCGTTATCTTGGCTATCGTTATCGGCTGCTGCCCCCCTCCCCCCCTATAATATAAAATAAACGTCAACGTTTTTTGTTTCAATATACCTGACCGACCATCTTCTCGAAACAGGTATGAGCTGCCCCCCCCCTAGCTGAAATCCTGGGTACGCCCTTGCTTATAAAGATTAAGATAAAGATATTTATCTGTTCGATTTTTGGTTACAATATAGATGTTATGCTATCTTAATGCTATGTGTCGCAAAAATCTGCCATGTATGGCAGATTAGAAAATTGTATTGCTGTCGTCACTGCTATTTCACATTTTCAAAATAGTCAAATAACTCTTTAATGGAGTAAAAGCAATGGTGCATTAGCCAGCTGTGCATTTATTTTGAAATATATTAAATGGGAGATTTTTTAATTCGGTTGGCAACATATTAAATACTTTTATAGCCATATGAAAAACATTTTGCTGGACTTCGGTTAATTTTGCTCCGGGTACAAATAGCTTATCCAATATTGTTTGTTCTCTGAGTCCTTTCCTTTACATCTTTTTTTTGGGAAAGTATGCAGGATGTTTTCTTACAAAAATGGCAGTCTGGCTTGTATATGGACAAGGTAATGGAAGAAGATTTAGTTTCTTGAATAATGGTTTACAGGACTCATCAGAATACTTCCCTAAAATTATTCTTACACATTTCTTTTGCATTAATTCTGTATAATTTAAACATGAAAACGGTTTTACAGGTGTCTACTCGCTAGAGTGGGGTCGCCTCGGCTGCTGTCTCCATACCGCCGCCTTGGAGCAGAGCGCGGTGTCAGTAGCGCTGTCGCCGACCGCGCGCCATCTGGCGGTAGGGCTGGGCTCGCGTCGAGTGACCACACTGCCGCACGCTAGGAACAACGTGTTCGCACTGCTTTACCGACTGCAGCCTCAGGGTGAGTCTCTTGAAGACAGGTCGTTCATCTAAGGTCTACTCAGTCACCAACCGCGCGCCATCTGGCGGCTGGGCTTGGCTCACCTCAAACAGTGCGAACAACGTGTATACACTGCTTTACCGACTGAAGCCTCAGGGTAAGTCTTGAAAATAGGTCGTTAATCTGCGGTGTACACTGTCTCCGACCACTCGCCATATAGCGGTCGGGCTGGTCTCGCGAACAATGACCACAATGCCGCACGCTAGGAACGTGTGCACCCCGCCGCCACAAGGTTAGTCTCAAGCATACAGGTCGTTCATCTGAGGTACCTTACCACAGCTGCTACTCCACCAAGCCAACTAGACATCTTTCGTCTCATGCCATACACGTCCACAAGCATCACAGATATGTGTTTATGAGATATGAGACGGAAGATACCTGGCAGGCGTCTGCTTTGCTTGGTGAAGGTACACCCATAGAGTTTAACTCTGTTCGAGCTCATGTTTTATGTTCGCTATAATGTAAACATACTACCACATTAACCTAATTAGTTATGGTTGTGGACTTGTGGCGGTCGATTATATTAAACTCAAAGCAAAATGACAGTAAACTGCGCTCGCACTGCTTTACCGACTGCAACCCAAAGTAAACAGCCAGCTGGTGGTTTATAATGAATGTCCACATCATTATCCCAGCAACATATTTCGGCAGATACCTTCAGTTCCTTCCATAACCAACCATAACAATGTTCCAGAGAATACGACCCGCCCCAGCCTCACGCCCATCAAGGAACTGGAGCAGAACTGGGAGCAAGGCTTCACCAGCCTCAACTGCCTGCGCTGGGCGCCCCAGCCCGGCCAGGGACTTGTGTACGCCAACAACACCGGACAACTCATCGTTATGAGCTAACTTCATTCATATTAGCGCAGAGTAACAGGGAAGATTACGCAAAACATTTTGTTAGAAGGCACTGTGTGTTTGTAACATGTCAAACACTGTTAACACCAACGTTCTATGGGATATTGACAATTCATTTCTCTGATTAGCTACTCTTTGCCTCTGTGCTTAAACTTCACTTACTTACTCCGTGATTCATTTGTAACCTCAATGAAAGAAACTCTTTGCTTATTGTGGATTTGTTACAAACACTCAGCGCCCTCTACGAGGAACTACTCTTTCTTCCCCATTGAGTGTGGCTTTAAGACGGGGTCTACCTGATAACTAAATGTTGCAGTGGTTTCGTATACGTGTGTCCTAACAACACACTGTAGACACAAATGTGTTATCGTAACTCTCCTGTACTCTCTTGACTTGGCTCTTATATGGAATTATTCGTAAAACCGTGTAAAAGTTCCTATTAACTGACTGTGTCACAGTTCACTGCTTCAATATTGTGTTCTTGATACTAGATGTAGTATGAGAGACGACTGTTGCAAAATGACATCGTGCGAGATGATGACTGTGTTGGGACTTCTAGAAGTTTCTAATCTTGCCCGCAGTTTGCAAATATTTTAGAAGAATGAAAATGTCTTATGATCTCTAAATCACACGACACATTACTTGACCATGTGCATAGTTAGCGATTGATCTTCTGCTGTAAATAAAGCATAACGTGTATGAACGAGAAATCAATCCCACTGGCTAATGTACCAAGTAAAACAGACCAAGTTTGTTGGTGCAACAAGATATTACGTTGTATGCACATTATGTTTGTTGTTACTGTGTAAAGTTAGGTGCAAGTTCATGCTATAGGTCCGTTAGGTGCAAGTTCATGCTATAGGTCCGTTTCGATTGCCCGGTTGTTGTCCAAGTTAGGTGCAAGTTCATGCTATAGGTCCGTTTCGATTGCCCGGTTGTTGTCCAAGTTAGGTGCAAGTTCATGCTATAGGTCCGTTTCGATTGCCCGGTTGTTGTCCAACCATTAAACTAAATGCACCACAAAAATAGGAATGTGCCGCAGTCTAAGCCGCAGGAACCAAAATGTTGTCAGAGCAGTAATAAAAAAGGTATAAGCATTTTAAGTTGGCCGCGCGAACGAAGCGCCGAGGATTGAGCGGTCATGCAGATCTAGATTACAACGATGGCTAGAGATCTAACTTCTTTTGTGCATTAAAGAGTCAATTTGTCAATAATCGTCGGAAAAAGAAGAATGACGTAAAGTTAAATACTTAAGGAATTATTGCACTTACGATTTTCTTATTCTTTTCTTAGGAATTCCATCTGTATTTCTTAGGAACTTTTACAAATGTCACTTCATACACTTTTGTCTAGCCATCGTTGTCAACTAGATCTGCATGGCCGCGCAATCCTCCGCGGTTCGTTCGCGCGGCCAATTTAAAATGCTTTTGACATTTTGGTTATCTCCGACATTTTTGGTTGGAAGTCTTAGAATTTCGACAAATTCCGTCAATTTTTTGGTGCATTTAATTTGAGGCTTGGATAACTTAGCAGAGCAATCGAAACGGACGCCGTGATATTATTATCTCAATTGACGCTTGACGTTCAACTTTTTGAACATTTATATAATATGTAATATTATGCATTATTAAACTAATATTAAAATAAACTGGAATAGGATATAGAAGCTAAGATATGAAAACGAAATGTTATGCAAACTTTCGATTCCGTCAGACTATCAAGATGAAGAGAAGCGTTCTGTCTCTATTCTCATTAATATACTGCTGAAGATTGAAGCTGGTGGTTTAGTGATAAAACAAACTATGGGCCAAATGGCAGAGTACGAGTTGGCACTCATTTCGGGTCAACATTAAAATTTCACTGATATTTTGAATGTAATTAATATCGAATGAAGCTGAGTCGAGATGAGTACTTCTACCTTTCGGGCATAAGGCAGATATGGACAGCACGAAAATAGGTAAAAAAAAAGTTTCTGTTCATGGATTACCAGTTTCGACTTAAACGCGTTAGATAAGTATATACCACAGGTAAATAGGTAATAATAAGACATTTTTAAATAAAAATTATTTATTAGCCTTTTTTGGTTATTGAATCTTGTGACTCTTGAAAGGACTATAAAGGATCCTACATAAATTCAATAAATTATATTTTACTGCGTTTGTTTATCGTTCTTCCATTTAATCGCCTTTAATTGACGTTCTGCGGACGTATGAAATACAACAGGCCTATTTATTTATTTTACAATTAGTTAAATATTCCACTACGACGTCGCATTAATTATTTACCTTTGAATTCTCATGAATAGAATTCTGGCCATAAAGTTAACATCAATGCTATCCTGACTACATTAATAATAAGAACTCTCTTCTATGAAACAAGATGCCTTAACGCCTCAGTTACCACCGGCGTTAGCTAACGCCACTTTTCCGTTTTAGGTTTTAAATTTCGTTCAGAATCGCGATCCGTCCCAACTGCCCGCGGCTCTTGAGCAGTTAAAATGATAAAATGTTCAAGAAACAACTTTTCAATTATTGTTAGAAGACGTACGAGGGAATATATAATAAAGTAATGAGTTATTTGACAGTAGTATGTGATATCTTCTATGTTTTTGTACCAAATTATTTTGACGCTTCTTAGTTTTGACTTATGGATTGAAGTTTATTTTTTTTAAAACTTCGTACAACCTTTCTTTGTATAGCTATAATTTAATTTCTATAACAGAAACGTATTCAGCTCTTTGTAAATATGATAGTTGATCCGATGGGACAAATAGTTTATTTGTGATAAAATACTTGTACACATAAGTCTGTGCAGTGCAGTGGCACTGATTGCTTGTATTAAATAAGTCTGTGCAGTGCAGTGGCACTGATTGCTTGGATTAAATAAGTCTGTGCAGTGCAGTGGCACTGATTGCTTGGATTAAATAAGTCTGTGCAGTGCAGTGGCACTGATTGCTTGGATTAAATAAGTCTGTGCAGTGCAGTGGCACTGATTGCTTGGATTAAATAAGTCTGTGCAGTGCAGTGGCACTGATTGCTTGGATTAAATAAGTCTGTGCAGTGCAGTGGCACTGATTGCTTGGATTAAATAAGTCTGTGCAGTGCAGTGGCACTGATTGCTTGGATTAAATAAGTCTGTGCAGTGCAGTGGCACTGATTGCTTGGATTAAATAAGTCTGTGCAGTGCAGTGGCACTGATTGCTTGGATTAAATAAAATCACTAATGCAGCTCAATTGTTTTTCTACCGACAAGACCACCCTTAACACTATAATAAAAAAGTTTGTCTGATTTAAATAATATGTATTCAGTTTTAATAGAATGTAATTAATTGAATTAATGGCGCTGAGAAACAAAGTGATACATTAAATGATACCGAAATCTTTAACAGTGATCAACATGACATGAAACTTATTGTAACTGAAATTTACTATATTAATAAATAAACCAGTGCTACATTGATATTTACTCATCTAGACAATAAATAATATAATACGAAACACTTTCCATCAGACAGTGTCAACAAAGTACGTCCTTGCAATAAAATCAATACTGAAAATATATAAATATACCTCATGTTCAAATATTGATCTAGAGTAAAAAAGAAACTTACAAACATTTTAATAAAAATATTATAGTGTTATATATATATACAAGTCTCATTCTCCTATATAGTATAGATCTTAGGTTCCTGCAATATTTTGTCATTTTCCAAAGGTCAACTCATAAGTAGGTATACTAGTGTGACAAATATTATACATATTCCGATCGCGCCACGCGAGTCGTCTCTAGACACGTCATAAAAACTAAAACAATGGTTCCAACAACTTACAAAAGATATAAGTCAAACCATTAAAATCACGCTAACACCTACAAATGTTTATTATAAAATGTTACTTTGCTTCGATCACAGAGCGTGAACTCGGTTCCCGTCTCTCGCGCGATCACTTACCCTCATTTAGAAGCAATTACATGTAGTATAGCATCTTTAACTAACTTCTGCTCTGAGGAAGTGCTGACTGGAAATGCAGGGGTGGCCAGGCGCTAGTGCTCCGCCGGCTTGAGCTCATGCAGGGGTGGCCAGGCGCTAGTGCTCCGCCGGCTTGAGCTCATGCAGGGGTGGCCAGGCGCTAGTGCTCCGCCGGCTTGAGCTCATGCAGGGGTGGCCAGGCGCTAGTGCTCCGCCGGCTTGAGCTCATGCAGGGGTGGTGGCCAGGCGCTAGTGCTCCGCCGGCTTGAGCTCATGCAGGGGTGGCCAGGCGCTAGTGCTCCGCCGGCTTGAGCTCATGCAGGGGTGGTGGCCAGGCGCTAGTGCTCCGCCGGCTTGAGCTCATGCAGGGGTGGCCAGGCGCTAGTGCTCCGCCGGCTTGAGCTATGCAGGGATGGCCAGGCGCTAGTGCTCCGCCGGCTTGAGCTCTTTTATTTGCTTTATGAGGTAAGCCTTCTCGTCGTTGAACTGTTCGTCCTCGCACCGGTCCGTGTGGAACTTGCTGAGGAAGTCCACCAACTTGTCCTGGTTCCGCAGCAGAATATCCAGGATCGGCTTCGGCTTGTTGGGATTCGCTACGAATACCTGCGACGGAGACTGTCTTAGCTATTGCACAGTTTCATTGAGTATTCCTATAGTTCAGACACCCCGTTCACTAAAGCTGCTTTAGTGAATGGGCGTTTAGATTTACAGGTTCAAGGATAGTGTGTAGGAAGCAGGAATAATCACGCGTCGCAAAAGTATGCGAATCGAACTCTCCGTAACTTATGTAGGTACAGTCAGCATCAGATATATATGAGCGCGCAAGCTACTCAAATACATCTACACATCGTAAGCAACCAGAAATATCTACACAGCCAGTGTCAAAATTATCTCAACACCCTCAGAGTCCCTCAGGACGACATCGTCATTTTCTTGAACTTGACACTTTCCTAAGTGGTCTCATTTTTAGATCGGCTCTTTCTTGATTGGTCTCTTTCTTAAACTTGACACTTTCCTAACTGGTCTCATTTTTAGCTCGGCTCTTTGTTGGTTGGTCTCTTTCATAAACTCGACACTTTCCCAACTCGCATTCTCATCAGCCAATGAGGTTTTGATATGATTAGTAAAGTGTATTTTTTAATTAATAGAACCTCCTTGGTGTGGTGTTGACAAGGTTAATGATTGATCTGATAATCTGATCACCTCTTTCAACAGTCTGATGCCCTGGTACTATAAGGAAGAATAAAGGCTGTTTTGGCGACGTGGCGCGTAAATGGCCCCCTTATTATATAAAATTCAGCAAAAGCTGCTCGCTTATCGATGGCTTTCTTTTAATTTCACCTTTACATACACTTCAGTTGTGCGGCCAACGGCTATTGCTGCCTCTAGCGAGCTATCGCACAACTAAAAAGCATGTCACGTATTACGTAAGCCATAAAGGTGAAATTTAAAAAAAACAATCGATAAGCGAGCTTCAGCGACATTAATAATTATTATTATTATATATTATTAAGTTCTCCTCTTAATTAATTAATAACTAGCCGGCTATTGCGGACGAGCGAATTCATTAGGGTTTCGTGTTCGTAGGAGAGACCAATAAAGGATGTGAAAAACAGCGACTGAGAAAGAGCCGAGTTAGGAATGGGACGAGTTGGGAAAGTGTCAAGTTCAAGAAAATGACGAAGTCGTCCTGAGGGCTCAGAGTTAACATGGACTTTGACATAATTTTGACACTGGCTGTGTAGATATTTCTGGTTGTTTATGATGTGTAGATCTATTTGAGTATAAGGTTAATGTTATCTGAATACTTTTTCACTCTGGTAATTATTCCTGTTCGAGCCACAGCTCTCATTCGGCTGGTTGTTTAAGTATCTATTGTCAACCGTGCTTGACAGCCTGTGTAGCGGTATCCGGTTTTAATACGTGGAGGGCATTGCCGTGTGAATCGAGCCGCAGGCATCACCTCGGAGCTTACTATTTGTCTTATGGCCGATCTCACCAACGATCCCTATCTTTTAGGGGACACTTTAGTGACATTTCAGGAGCCATCTAGTGGTTGTTTCGATTTTCCGTAAGTGTAAGGGTCATCTAGGCTCCTTGGGGACCCCCTACACCACCGAAACAATCGCTAGATAGCTAAGAAAAAGAGCTAAGTGTCTCTTAACTGTTGGTGAAATCGGGCATTACACGTTTATCATATTACCTTTGGGTTAAATAACGTAAGCAGCGCATTTGCGCCACAGTAGAGTATTAAAACTGATAATAATGATAAGAGCGATGATGATGTATTGATTTTTACAAGAGATCTAATAATCAATCTGTGGGAATTACTTCTCACTTCTCCCACAGTTATTCAATGTAGAGAAGAGGCATAAAATGACGTTTACTATGTGGATGTAAATATCTACAGTAATAAAAGAATTGTGACTTTGATGACGATAAGTAAACTCTCACCTTAAAAACATGGAACGCCTCGAACTGTATATTCCTCGACTTCTCCTTCAGCATGTTCATCATGAGTTTCAGGTTGTCGGGGTTGGTGATGTATCTGGTCATGATGCTGAAGTTGTGCCGGTCCAGCAGCAGTTCGCCCAGCAGCTTCAGGCTCTGCCGCCGCGTCACGTAGTTCTCCGAGTTGAGCAGCCGCTGGTACGCCGTGAACACCTTCTCGTAGTTCGCCTCCAGGAACTCCGCGGAGAGTATCTTGTGTCGGGTTAGCAATTCCTGGGGCGGACGAATGCATTCATGGAGAAGGGAAGTATTTAATCGTATGACCGCAAATCCAGTTTTGATTGGCTAAAATACTGGTTTTGGGCGACAAAAATACTGAGATTCGCGAAAAACTGAGAGGGAGAATACATCTGAAAATCAGCAACTTGTAAATTTTAATTTGAGTAATGATATTTACGTGTTCTTACCATTGGATTTTGTTGTTCTTACATGTTCAACATGTAAGGACAACAAAATTCAACAAGGAAAAGGGGGCGTCGTCCAGACAGTCTTTACTTTAATTGACCAATCAACGAAGATTGGCCATTAAGCGTTAGCTAAACCATTCAGTTTTTTTTTCGCGCAATTCAGTATTATTTTTCGCTCATTTCATCAGGTAATACCGCTGTTCATGGTTATTCGGTCCATGGTCCTTCGCTCAAAATTTTTTTATACGCTCGTGTTATTAATCCCCAATGAAAAATACACAAAAGCCCGAAATACAGAAACGGTAGCACTAAAAATTTTAGGTATGTCAAAACTAACCCGAGATTAGGGATCACTCACTGTAATCTCTCGGGCTTAATTGGCACTTGTGAAAGGCAAAGGTAGATAATTGATTCGGCCGCTTGCAAATGGCGGGAGTCATTTAACATGTCAATGAAGGAAGTTTTCAGGGCGAAGTCTTCGTAGTAGTTCGACATGAACAACACAGAAACATGACTTATAAATTAAAGTAAAGTAGAATATAATCCAAGACAGAGCTGCAGGAACACATAGTTACGGATTAAAGGATAAACAATGGGAAATAATAAACCCATCATCAATTCTTAGCCCCAAATTAAATTATTCAACAGAAAATGGAAATTTTGCTGCTGTTTTAAGTAATTTAGCTGCTGAGTTATTAATTTGTTAGAAAACGGTGTTTGTTACCAAAAAACAATCGTAAAATGACAAATTGGCTGTTTCCTCAACATTCATTCACAAGAGATTAATAGTTTAAACTATAACTTACCTTAAAAGTAGAGAAGGCATCTGAGGCGATATCAAAAGTGGAAACTTCTACGTAACGGAAGAAATTGTAAAAATCGTCGGAATAGAGCATGATCTTGGCTAGCGCCTCGTACCGCGCGCATTCACGCAGCATCGTGCCGCAGTTTGATGCTATTTCTTGGTGTTCGTACCTGAAATCGTACGGAACCACATTCAAAAAAACCGGCAACTTAATTTTACGGAGACGTCAAATGCTGCCGGCTGCCGACAACCTTTTGACCGCCCCAGTCGGCACTGGCCGAAAACTGAAAGTCGTGCCACTGGCGCCACATATATATATATATAAGCCAATATAATATATATACATAGTCAGGTCATAAGTTCTGTCACATGTGCAATATGAAATAATTTACACATGTTTATTATTTATGTAAACATTTATATAACAAAATTAACTTAATAAAACATAGATTCTTATGGTAATAAAGTTTATTCAAAATGACCCCCGCGATTTTGAATACAGGCCTTTATTCTGCGCGGCCAGTCGTCTATCGCAGCATGAACGAGGTCCATGTCAATATCGGCGGCTAACTTAATCAAGGATGCCTTGAGTGACTCCAAATCAGGATGAGGCTTTGAGCAGGCCTTTTCCTCCAAGTGTTGCCATATCTTGTAATCTAACGGACTCAAATCTGGACTGGAGGAGGGCCAGTCTTCGTGCCGGATGAAGTCGATTTCACGCGCCGCCAGCCAGTCTTGTGTGCTTTTCGCTCTATGAGCTGGCGCAGAATCTTGTTGGAATACCCAGTGCCTGTTATTAAACATGGTATGAGAAACAGGTTCCACAAGGTACTTGAGGACTGTATTTTGATACACAACTGCATTCTTTTTTACGCCTTTCTCACAAAAATGTACCTTAGTTAAGCCCCAATAAGAGACTCCCAACCAAACCATGAGCGAGGATGGAAAATTACCTCGTTGGACAAACGGAATACGGTTGCTCGCGTCTTCACTAATGTGTGCGTACACCTTATCATTTTGTTTGTTGTAGCTCTCTTCCACGGTGAAAATTTTTTCATCCGAAAAAAGAATTTCCCGATGCTTTTTTCCCGCGTACCGCTTCAACAAAGCGCGGCATCTCTTCAGTCTCAGGTCCATTAAACGAGCGTCCAAACGATGTCCTGTTTTTCTTCGATATGCCCTAAGCCCTAAGTCTTCATTTAACACCCTTTTCACCGTGGTCCTGCTTAACCCCATCTGAAGGGCCAACAGTTTCTGCTTACGTATGGGATTTCTTTGAATTCGCGCCTTCACAGCTTTTATCACTGCTGGAGTCCTAACAGAGCGAGGGCGACCACTTCTTGACCTGTCATCTACACTAGAGTCTTCATTGTATCGTTTTATGGTACGATAAACGAATCTTTTGGTTATATTCAAATTTTTCAGTAAGTCGAAAATCTGAATTGGCGCGTAACCGCAACGATGCAACGCAATAACTGCGACACGGTCTTCTTTAAGTGTCCACTCCATATTTAAAAATGAGGAAAATTCTAAAAAGTACACATTTTTATTTTCATGAAAAATTCGAAATTCGAATTCAATAAACTTTTTTGTGGCCAGCGTTCTAAATTCAAAAGTTTTTATTTTGTGACAGAACTTATGACCTGACTGTGTATATAAGCAAATATGTTTGGCAGAGTGATTGGCATACTATAGCGGTCAAAAGTGTTGCCAGCCGCGTTGACTCTGCCGACGAAGGGCTCGGCTCTAGTCGATCTGCCGCTGGCAAAGTGCCGCTCGTCTGTTAGAGCCGTAAGTCTCACTTTGGAGTATTCCGCCATTTGAACCATATTTAATTTGAATATTGGAGTCTTGAGGTGACGAAAACACAATTTAGGTATGAGTGACGTCATGTGGTTAGACTCAGAGCAGTCTCATATCCGAACACATGCGTCAATTTTCAATTACCGGCGATTGTGTAGAAGCGCAACTCTGAACCGATGCCGATATGTGAGTGATATGATGATAAGTAACTGTATCAATGAATCAGATTTGAGATAAAAATAACTGATAGCAACGCATATTGCTGCAGCCTGCGATACTAGGAACATACATACATACATTGCACAATAATGAAAGATTTAAAAATTATCTTCAGACTGTTATCTAATCTTTATTTGTACTTGGTGATACAAATGCCATCTGAATTTCATGATGCCACTATTGAATCTGTACTTACTACTTATCTGATAAGGAAATGATCCCTTAAGGTCAGTGATTGATAATAATAATTAATAATCACTAGGAAATAATTTTGAATAAAAAAAAAACAATAATCAATGCATCACATCAAGTCAAAAATCGATATATGAAGAACTGAAAGGTCCTTATTACACTACATCAGATAACTACCCAAAGCACTTTTCCAACATGAGATTTAATTTAGACACACGGCAGTTAACTGTATCAAGCTAAGTTCCAAAAATGAAACTAACTACTAACAATGCCCCCACCGAGGACCACAGGCCTTATACGGGCCTCCCGGACACGAGTAAGGTGAGCCGTACTCCAACAAGCTGGCTCAGTGCGGGTACATAAGTTAAGGTATTTAGAATTTGAGATTGAAAAATCTATGACGTCATACATTGCAGCCTTATTATTCGTATCACCACAGATGATATAATATTGTACTAATACATAAAACACAATATGTCTCCGTCGCCGTAATCGCGGTACGGTTTACAATGCGCATTTGGTGCGCACACTGCAATCTTTGTATACTCCCTAGTATATATTGTAAGCACGCAAATAGCCCGCATTCTCCCGCGTTCATTATAAACCGGCGAAAGCGCGCTTACGTCATCCATCTGTCAACTATCATATGTCATGTCACCCTACAACAATAGAAATTGTTTATCCTCTACTTTACAGTACCTTACCACCTCTCGCGCTACGTTAAAATTAAATCAGAGCAATAGATATTCCAAGAACAATTCTCAATTCAATTCAAATTTCACAACAGATACCAAAAGCCAATTTGACGCTTCCACACACACTGCACACTTCTTTTCATGAGCGCTGTGCGCGCGATATTATGACGTCACCCATGAGATCACAGCGTTCTCTTTGGTGAAGTGTATGCGCATTATGAACCGACCTATAGCGCGCTCACAACGCAAATATTGCTCGTAAGCGCATTGTAAACCTCACCGTCAGAGATGCTACAAAAGCATCTTTTATTCGAGGCCTATATTGCTTGGTGCAGGACTATTGCAATATTGCAAATACAAAGATGGCGTTAGGAGATTAAATTTCAAGACAACGACAACCGATTTTTCTTCGAAACTTTTATTGACATTTAATATATATATTTTTATAGTCATTAAGTGCCCTACTGCTGATCAAAGGCCTCCCCATGTTGCAACCCCATGTCCCTATTCTTCTTTCTGAAGTTCGGTCAATGACCAAGACTACGCTCCATAAGTTAGGTAGGGCAGGATACACATATCGACAAGTTTACGTTTTAATGTCATAGCAAGAGTACCCTTCATTAAATCCTTCATGGACCCATGGATTAATTGATTATAAAGAAAAATATTTACTAAAAACTACCCTATTTTAAATTACGTAACATTTTTATTTTTGACATTCTAAGATTAACTCCTAGCGCCACCTAGAGATATGTTGACTGAAGCCGTGGTGTTTAAATTACAATCTATATTCCCAGCGCCATCTCTCGATTACGAAGGGTTACTAATTCTAATCTGCATGGAGTGAGCAGCCTGTGGTATCACAGAACGATACATACCCAGACATCAGAGTGAAGAGGATCTCCGGCTTGGTGCAGATATACTCGACGGTCGGCGAGCGCGTGCCGATCTGGCGTCGCAGCACGTTGTTGAACACTTGTGCCACATCCTTCTTGCCTTCAAAATCTATACGGTTCAAATTCTGCGGAACAAGAACAATTTATTTATTATCTACCATTAACATCGACCTATAGGACTACACAAATTACAATTAACAACAACTATCGTCGCAACTTTTTATAATTTATTTTTATTGTTATACTCGAAACAGACCTTGAGCGTTCGACTTTAAAATGACTCAATTCTAATTAACGCCATCTGTTGAAATCTCATTGTACTTCGTCGGCTTAACTCAGCCATAGTCCATAGATTTTAGACATACAGAAGAATTTTATTTTTCTTAAAAACTATTATAGTTTTAATTTTTTTTTTTATATCTTGGACCGTTTGTCGATACCCGTCTGTAATTGAAATCGGCCAAGTGCGTAAAGGCAGAATTTTTAATAAAAATCATATATTTTTTTATTTATAATTATTTTCGCAAAAATTAAAATAAATATGAACCTCAATATGTATTCGAAAACAAAACAAATATAAAAAAAAAAAAATAAAAAAAAAAAAAAAATGCATTTTTTTTATTTTTCTTAAAAATATTATAGTTTTACATTATATTTTTATGATATCTTGGACCATACTATTACGTGGAGATCTTTGGAGGAAATAGGCGTGAGCATATGTATGTATGTATGTATGTATGTTATTATTATATAGTGATGTATTCTGTTAGTATGTGTAGTATGTTATTAGGTAAGATTTAATTAAGCAGAATTTGCAATAAAAGTGATATGTTATGTGAGACTGATTATTGAAAATCAAAATATTCTTTGGTAAAATTAATAATTAATATCATAGTGATTTTTATTATTTTTCATTTTTAAATGTTGTCTAGACAGATTTCGTATGTTCAATAGTTCATTTATTCACAATTACTCTTGAACTTAATATAAAAAAATAAAAAATAAATTGTTAACTTAATTATAAAAAATATTAAATAGTACATTGAGTAAGTAGGTAAGTAAGTACCCACATTAATTTTACCAAATAATATTCTGATAAGTATTACATATACTAATAAACATATAAAGCCTCATATTAATAAACATTCTAGTAATTTTTACGGATATCTTTAATTTAATAACGTCCCGTATACATCCCAGCATCCCAGTAGGCTGCTAAGTCATAGGTGCTTTTCGTGGACAGAAATGTAAAATAAATTTTAGCTAGGTGCTATTCGCGTAGGTCCTATTCGGACAAGTGCTGTTCCGTAACCGAAGGATGGCAATTGGGACCCTATTACCAAGCCTCTGCTGTCCGTCTGTCTGTCCATCTGTCACCAGGCTTTATCTCATGAACCGTGATAGTTAGACAGATGAAATTTTCACAGATGATGTGTTTCTGATGCCGCTATAATAACAAATACTAAAAAACAGAATAAAATCAATATTTAAGGAGGCTCCCATACAACAATTCTTTCAATAACACATACAAACTTATGAATGCACCTGGTTACGTGCATGGAGTGTGAAAGTAGCCACACCAATAACTTTGTAAACAACATTTTGCTATTGTAAAATCCAAACTATTCACTCCACAACATCCCTACCATTGAATGGTGTTATGGAACCCTTTATGCGCGAGTTAGACTCGCACTTGACCGGTTTTTTTATATCATTTATTGCACACAACCCTAAAAACAAGGATTACATGAAAATAGCTTAATAAGGCGAGCTTATCTCTTATAAGAAATCTCTGCATTCCTGTGACTATTCCCACTAAAATAAATATCTCAGTATATTTATTCTAGTGGGATCTATCTAAAACATAAGGTGAACCTTTTTTAAGAAGTAGCTCTACATCTCTTGTTTACCATTTATCTATTTAGAAATGTTTACAGTCATTGTCATCAAATACATTCATGGATTGGATTTGTTAGTCACATAATATGTGAGTGGTGAATCGACAGAAGACTGATTTTGTGGCCTCGTTTTTGTGTATTTAAACAAAATTCTAATCCTAATCAGATCAGGGAGGAACAAATAGGGCATGAAATTGTTATTTTAAGTTATCTTTTTGAATTATGTAATTTTAAGCTATAGCTTAACCGCCATAAACTCCACTCTCCCATTATGAGAAAAATAATATTATGTGTAGAGACTTAAGCCTTCCGCGGACCATTGCGGGGTCGAGTTTATGGCAGTCAAGCTTGTAGTTGGTAATAGAGCCACACACAAGTACTTATAAATTAAAGCATCTAATATTCTAGCAATGGAGAAACAATGATATGTGATCCCACCTGAATAAGAAGCAGCAGAAGGTTTGTGTTGTACAACTCTTGTGCCAACTGAGCCACAATTATGTCAGCCTGTGGCTCAGCATCTGAAGTTCCATACAGCATGTTCTTTATCAACAACTGAAATCAATGATAACCATGTGAAACACTGGTGACACTTTAATTATTACTGGTACAATTTATGTGTGAAATGTAGCTAATGATGAGATTTTACCAAATGGGGTAGCATTTTAGTAAAAGAGAGACAAACAATGATTTACTAATTTTATATAACTGACTGAAATAGGGTGTTATGATGAGTGCTTAAGAATCCAACATTGGTCTCATTTCATTGGTGTCAAGTTAAAGTTTAATATGAACAATATCTGATTTCCTTCAGAATGTTTCCATCTTTGGTACCAATGACTTTGCTAGGAGTCAAAACTGTGCAACACAGTATGCAACATGGTTCACTGTATTAATTGTTATATTCAACTGTACCAAGCATGCTGCAAAACATAACAACAAAACATTATGAAACAGGGACAAAAACAACACAATCTTGTGACAGCAGTAGTTAGTAGGTACTCACCAGGTTTTTGCTCACATCTTCTTGAGCCTTCTCCGCCTTCTTGTCGCCCCTCTCCAGCGCGGTAACAGCATCCTTCAGTGATCTCACGAGCTCCGCAGGACTCTTCTGAGATTTACCAAAAAGAGGCATAGTATTCTGTTGATTTAGACAGATAAGCTATGAAATCTGTCCACATAAGATACCACCTGTAAATACCACAAAACACAGACTAACTCACTGAAAACTGACCTGTATTAATGAAAACATCAAGGATCATTCACGGAAGCGCAGTGTTTCCAATGAACTTGCACTTGGTTTACAAGAGAATGCGAGAGAAATAAAATGAGATGTGACAAATTATAAAACGTTGGCCAACATGCCGCGGAGCGTTCGGATGATTTGGAATTGCGGCCACTAGATGCTTTGACGATGGAATAACCTAATTAAACAATTAACGTGCAGTATAACTCACTTTCGAATTAATTAATACAATTTTCTCTATTACCGAGACAGACACAGGTAAAACGCGAACAGCTGTGATGTCAATGTGTGCAAATGTTGCCAGAAAAGAAATTAAATATCGCATGAGTGATTGATAATATCGAAGAGCAGAGACCGCGCACAGGAAAAAAACGACACTGATTAAAAACGTGGCATTTGGCGTGCGTCGTAGTAGCCCCATATAGGTATAGCCAAGAAGCTCAAAGATGAGTCCCTGAAATGCCCGGCCCAGAATTATCCGGCCCAGGAATGTCCGGCCCCGGAATTGGCGTCCCGAAAGCCCACGATTCCGGGGTCGGTCATTCCTGGGCCGAGCATTCCGTGGCCGTACAAAATAGTGCTCGTCCCCGGAATGCCCGGCCCCGGAATTGGCGTCCAGAGTACCATAGACAACTGCTACATCAGAGATTAGGGTGTGTTCATAGTGTCTCTACCTCAAAAAATCTGTTAGTATCATTCAATGTTTTTTTTTATTTGCATACGCTTCGTTCCGCTACGCTTCGGTTTTGTTTCTTCTAAGTTCTAACCTCACCTATAACCCAATTGAAATTTAGCCACAATAACCTACTCTAGCCAAATTTGACTCAATAAATATAATGCACTCTTCACATGTTATTTTTTTTAACAAATAGCAGAATTGAGTTTGTTTTTAGTTTAGACTAACCAAATATGAATATTTTTTAGGTTATGATATGTGTCAAGTGAATTTTAAACTTGCTTACAAAAAAACCTCACTACTATGACCGTGGCTTTAGATTCGTCTTAGTTAAATCGAAAATATTCGACTAATCAGAAGCCAGTATTTCCAGCCAATGAGAGACGTCCCACAATTCCGGGGCCGGGCATTCCGGGGTCGAACAGGCAGTGCACGGCCTCGGAAAGCCCGGCCCAGTAATTTGCGGCTTGGAATGTCCGGCCCCGGAATTGGCGTCCCAAATCCCACGATTCCGCGGTCGGGCTTTCCGGGGCCGGGCATTACTGGGCCGTGCATTCCTGTCCCCCCTCAAAGAAGAATTCAAAACGTCATCACGTTCACCTTCTCTTTCTAACACAGGCGAGATAACGTATCATGAATTCACTCTTGAGCTTATTGGCTATACCTATATTGTTCTACTATGGCGTGCGTGAGCGTTTTTTGACAGACACAGTCGTTCATTCACTCAATTTGGCCATCGCACACAGCAGCACACGTTTTTAGCGTGGAGTAAAAGTTCTACGAAACGATTGCATTACCAAAATATCTAGGCAAATAACATACACATTTCTCTTAGTGATGGCGGAAGCTGCGGGTGAAAATTTATCGAAGAAGTGAGTATTCGCGAAGCAACAGAATGTTCACCGCAAAGGCTTTCACTGCTCTGGCTGGTGCCTTGGTCCGCAGAAATAACCTTTGCATGGGTGGCTTCCCTAAAATGTCGACAGAAATCAGTAAACGGTATGTTAACTTCCTCATTCTATTGTTCAAAAGTTAGTTCTAATATTTTACTCCATCTTTTATTGTAGTGAACTCAAGCGGCGGCTCAAAACCGAACAGAAATTGAAGGAAAAGGCTGAGAAGGTTGCCCAGCAGCCAGCGCTTGTCGGTGACAAGAAGTCCCCTAAAGTAAATGAAGAGGAGATCAGTCCTAATGAGTATTACAAGCTTCGGACAGCGGCAGTGGCTGCTCTCAAGACAGGGCCCAAAGAAGACCACCCATACCCTCATAAGTTCAATGTCACGACGTCATTAGAAGACTTTATTGAGAAGTACAAGGACCTGAGCAGTGGTGATGTTGTTGAGAATGTCACCCTGTCGCTGGCTGGCAGAGTTCACTCTATCAGGGAGTCAGGAGCTAAACTCATTTTCTATGATCTCAGGGCAGAGGGGGTAAAAATCCAGGTTAGTTTTTTGTTAACACAGCTGAAAAGGTATAAGTATAGCTGAATACATCCAATGTGGTGAAAAGATAAATCTATGAAACTCAACCCCAGGCCCTATGAATGAACTCTCTCTTTCTGGAGTTCTACCTTTTTATTTTTTACAGGTCATGGCCAATGCCAAGATGTATGAATCTGAAGAGAAGTTTGCTTCTGACACAGACAAGTTAAGAAGAGGCGACATCATTGGTTGTGTGGGTCATCCCGGGAAGACTAAGAAAGGAGAACTCTCAATAATTCCAAAGACTATCAAACTGCTCTCACCATGCTTGCACATGCTGCCTCATCTTCACTTTGGGCTCAAGGATAAAGAGACACGGTTCCGGAAAAGATATTTAGATATTATCTTGAATGAGAGGGTAAGTAACATAGGGGGTACATTTCTTACATGCGGGTTGCATTTGCATCATGCATGATTCAAGCTAAGGTCATCCTTACTAGAAAAACCTATAAAAAATCAAAAATACTGCTCATATTCTCTTGGATGAATTATTCCCAGGCCTCCAAAATCCTTGTTTTTAAAAAATAACTTCATATACAGATTCCAATTGCCTCCAGAAAAAAACGAGTTAGTCATCATCTCGCACCAAAGAACCTGTTTGATTAAACCTATTTTTGTTGTTGTCCACTTGCACCCACACACAAAGTATAGTCAGTAGGAAAATAATTAAATCCAAGTACTATTAAAGTTTATTCTACTTTCTCTTTCTCTCCATTCCAATGATAGTTTACAGGGAAACAAAAGACCCCTCCATCACACAAGGACTCCATACAAATTCAAATTCGTTGGTTATGTGCCTAAATTAAAATGTGGAAGATTTTGGTGTTAAAATTTATTTTATTCAATATTTATTTTTGAAATGTGGAAGATTTTGGTGTTATTTATGTATTTTGGAGGTAAGTTCACTGTCTAAATTTTTTATTTATTAGAATTTATTAAACCAATCCTTATTAGCAATATTTTTTTGCTTTTTATTTAATTTTAATTTTTAGTTTGCTTATAACATGTCTAATTGAGACTCCAATTGTGTAAATGTATTAAAGTTTCTGGTCAGTCTTGAAGCATTAGTAATAAAATTAATGTTGATATTTATAAAAAAAACAGTTTTTTTACACTTTTGTTCTTTGTTTATTCTAATATAAAAATAAATTCTACATGTGGCTTAGTATATTTTTATATAAACAAATTACTTTGAGACGTTAAGTCCTTTGACAATGATATGTCAATATGATGTTACAAAGGGCATGTAACATTTCTGTTGAAAAATCATGATTTCTGCCGCCAGTGATGAAACGGAAGTTGATCGATAGAGTATTTTATTACAAACAAATGTGTTTTATTTAGGTTTTTTAAAAGGTTTTTTAAAATATTTTTCGACAAATCTGACTAAAGGCCGATTTAAATAACTTTTAGAAATTTATAATTACACACATGTTTTTCAATAATTTACTCTATCGATGGACACTAGTTTCATCTCTAGCGGCAGATAGTTTTTTTTTTTATAAAACAGTAGTTATGCTAGTAGTCTCCTTACAAAAATGTTGTATATATTTCCAAAAATTGGTCAGAGATAATAACTTCAATATATTTTCAGGAGATCAGGCACAGTCACTTCCATCTACCCCACGATGTGAAACTGTTTTTGAGATAGTGACATCTCAGCGAGGAAAGCGCTGGCCATAAATACAACGCAAAAAGAAAAGAACATATGGTTTGGCATTGGAAGGAGAGAACAACATGCAAAGCGACACTAGTTACTGCAAGCAATAACTGTATCATGCAAGAGGATATGCACAAATGTAAGCCTAACTTTGCTTCAAATGAATTGGATGTAAAATTCAACAAGTGCGAGGCAGAAGTGATATCTGATTGTACTATTCCTGTTCCGAAAAACTGTAACAATACTCAACGACAAAGGAATCTCCCACATCAAAAATTTACCCAAACACGGAAATATTAGGAACGACGTGTTTCGAAAGATGCTAGAGGTAAAGACTGTCTGTTTTAAATCAATAATGCAAGAAAACCATTACTTTCAGACTTTATATCTGAAAAGGCGACATAAGAAAAAAAATACAAGAAAGTTGATATCGATGAACATATTACTACGACAATTAACGAATTTAGCAGTGAGAATATAAGTATTGATCTATATATCGATCGTCCTGTCTTGTGATTTTTATATAGTTTTTAAGTAAAGTTCATGTCATCAAATCATTCATAACAAATCCTGATGTGTAATTTGTTAGCTCTCAAGAATATTATAGTGATATTTATTATTTCGAATATGTATAATAATAAGCCAAATGCTTGAAACATTGTGATATTTTTGATTACATTTACTATTAATAAAAATTAAAAAAACAAAACCCTTTTTGTGTTTGTGAGTGTACATAAATAAGTACCTCAAATTTTCACTTTAGCGCGAGTTGACGAAAACTAAATCTTTGGTGCGAGATGACGACTAACTCAAAAAACCTATTCATTTCCCAACGCCCCTCCAAAATTTATAAAGTTCAGTCAAGTTCATAAATTATAAATTCAGATAGAAATATAAATATATTAAAGAACACTACAGAGCGTTTGTTTTCTGAATTGTATTAAAATTTATCCTAATTAATTAAGACGAGCAAATGGCGACAGAACTCGGCGCGAGTAGGTATTTACCAAAATACAAGCTATCTCAGAGCTATAAGAGCGCAATTGCCTAAATTTTCGGCCGAATTATGCTTTTGGGCGGTAACGTTTTTCTACCCCTAAACCATCATATCAACACATTATAAACGATGCTTGTAGTTTTTCCTTTTTTTGAAAATCTGGCTTGATTGGTTAAAAATAAATAAAATGCTGGAGGGTTTTTTTTGGTCAAAAAAGTGAATGTTTAGGTACTTATATTTACTAAAATACAAAATATTTAAAAAAAAACAAAACGCACGAGCATAGTTTTTCATAGTATCTCAAACATGTGAAAAAATTGTGAAAATCGGACAAGGTTTAAGGGGTGAAAAAGGTTACCGCTTATTGTATGGAAGCTCGCGCCCACACGATTCTCTTAAAACGCAATGAGGGCGCTACTTACGTAAACAGGATACTCATTCCATACAGATAAATAAGAATTTGTAACTTCGAAATCTAGAGATGGCGCTAGGAATAACGATTTTAATTCCAGGGTTTCCGTCAACATACTTCTAGATGGCGCTAGGCGCTAATCTTAGAATGTAAAAATAAAATAAAAAATGCAAACATGTTGATTTTTAGTAAATCTTAATCATTTCTCAAATGTCAATAAAATTGGCAAAGAAAAATCGGTTGATTTTCTCATGAAGCCATATTTCCTAGCGTCACCTTGCTCGGTATTTACAATATTGCAATAGTGCTGCACCAAGCGATATAGGCCTCGAACTATATCTCTGATTATGCCAGTCTATATTTTGTTATACATCGCCTATCTGTACCAGTATAATATTCTAGTATCTGTACTGTAGTCATAGTAAACTGATGGATAAATAATGTAAAATGAGGTGATTTAAATTTGTTATTACTTACTCGTGATATACTCTACATTATAGTAGTTTATGTGACTGCTACATAATGGAGGGCATTAATACTCGAGAGTGGGTTTATGAAACGAATATCACTCGAGAGTTTTAATGCCTAATTATGTACAGTTACATACACTAGTTTATCTACACACATATCATAAGCTCTCTTTGATGTGTTCAGGAACCGCATGTTTGACCGGCATTGTGGCTCTGCAGTTGTTTAGCTTGTTCTGTAGTACCAACTTCACACAGGCGGGCGTCGGCGTTCGTAAATTTGAATGTCAGTACCAATTTCACAGACAAACTAGGAGCGGAAATTTGAATGTCATAATATGTAGAAAAATTACACATTATGGTCATAATGTGATATTTTCCAGATAAGAAATGGGTTTTTACCAAGTAGTTTAACATTATGCTGATCGTAACGTGCGGTTTTTGTACGCAGTAAAGAGGGTTTATGATACGTGTGTAGATAAAAACAGTTATTTAAAAAAACACAGCTTTATAGAGCAATGAATCACTCCTATCAAATAAAATAATCAATATCCTGTACATACCAAATACAGAAATAATGGCAAGCAGCTCAAAAATAATTATGGTAGATGAAACTTCATGAAACATATCTAACAATCTATATAATCTACGCGACTAGCAATATAATTAAATCTTTAACAATCTAGTTTTTAATAATCGTTACACGTTTTATAACAGTTTATCTTTAAAATAATAAATTACCATATTTTTACACGACTGTAGTAAAACAAAAGAGGAGTGGAATCCCTCGTAACTGCTCAACGGCTCAACCGATTTTGATAAATGATACGTCCTTAGAATTATCATGATGGCGTGAGTGTCATTGGGTACAGGAAAAAAAACAGTAAAGTGGAGTTTATAATTTGCGGGCTAAAAACTATTTTCAAGACCCTCGAGTGGGTTATCAAAATAAAGGAGTTAAAAGGCGAGTACGGAAATATATAGTTACTAATCTTTCGCAAGTTATTAATTAGCTATTAATTTTTACCAAGCATCTACAGATTTTTCGTAATTTTGACTAAAAGGCTGGAAATAAATGACGTAATTTAAAAACTAAAAAACCCGACTTTGGTGCATTAAATGCACAAAACAAGCAGATAAGATTCAATAAAAACATTATAGCACATTCCACCATTCCTACAAACGAAAGGCTACCAAGTTTCAGAAAGAGTGGTCAAATGTAACTAGCGGTTAATCGATCATTAATTCAAAATAGCGGCATGTGATTGGCTGAAATGCGTTTAACAAGAGTTTAACAAGTCACAGCTTATTTTCCTTTTAGAAACCGAGCCTAAGAATATGATACTGACGAACAGTTTGAAGGCTTTTTTAAAACGCATTTATTTTAAAAAGCTTTTTACCAGGGCAGATTATATGAAAATTAAAGTCTTATTAAAGAACGCTAATATTAGACAAAAAAAAAGTTAATAAAGCAATAAAATAATTATATTTTAATTAATTCAAGCATTTTTTTTTGTTGTTTGAAATACTCTGAATGGGTGGTTAGCGGTTGGTTGAGCTTGAGAAAACATGATGAAAAAAAAAATATTATTTTATATGTTGGATGATAGATCACAGTAATAAGGGAGAGGTCATTGCCTCCTGGTCAATAAATAAACCAAGTAGTTTTCTGTTTCCAGGTTAGAACCACATTCTACACTAGGGCAAAAATAATCGCCTACATCAGGCGGTTTTTGGATGACATGGGTTTCTTGGAGATTGAGACACCAATGATGAATATGATCGCCGGCGGAGCGACTGCCAAGCCCTTCATCACCCACCACAATGACCTGAACATGGACCTCTACATGAGGATAGCTCCAGAGCTCTACCACAAGATGCTAGTTGTTGGAGGCCTCGACAGAGTGTACGAAATTGGTAGACAGTTCAGGAACGAAGGCATTGATATGACTCATAACCCTGAGTTCACGACATGTGAATTCTACATGGCATATGCTGATTACAACGATCTTATTACCATCACTGAGACAATGATTTCTGGGATGGTTAAGAGTATTCACGGCACCTACAAGGTGAAGTATCACCCGGACGGCCCCGAGGGTGAGGAAGTGGAAATCGACTTCACCCCGCCGTTCGCGAGAGTGCCGATGATTACCACTTTGGAGAAGTTACTGAACGTGAAGCTACCAGCTGCTGATAAACTTGAAACTGCAGAAGCTAACGCCATTCTGAGCAAAATATGTGAAAAACATCAGGTAAGCAATATTCATAAGTGATTCTGTAAATCAGAGGAGTATTAAATCCTTTTTTTTTTAGGTTATTTTTAGGCATCTGTTTCCTTTTTACCTTTGATGGTGCCACAATATTATACTTAGTTGCATAAGCACCTATTATAACTTGAGAATACAATAGCTGGCTGAAAGTAGACGCATAAAATAAGCCATTGCCTCTGCTCATTTTGTACATAAAAAATCTGCCTTTTAGTATTTATGTTATTTTTCGCGTATTAATGTCCCCACCAAGGGGCACAGGTCTTTACCCAGATACTAGTAAGATTAAGCCATACTCCACCACGCTGGCTCAGTGCTGGTTGATGGAGGGGTTTTACGAATACTACCAGTAGCCGGGACCTACAGCTTCACGTGTCATATGAACATCAAACACTGAACGTTGGATAATGTACTTAAGATAAATTAATTATCACATTGCTACATGGTCAGGTTTCGAACCTGCATCTCCTATGTGAGAAGCAAGCATGAAACCCATTAGACCACGGAGCTTGTTTAGCTTTTATGTTTAGCATCATATTATTATATCGATTCCGTTTTTCCAGATCGAATGTCCAGCACCGAGGACCACAGCTAGACTGCTGGACAAGCTCGTCGGAGAGTTCCTCGAAGAGAAATGTGTCAACCCCACCTTCATCCTGGACCACCCTCAGATCATGAGCCCGCTCTCCAAGTCTCACCGAGACATCCCGGGGCTGACTGAGAGGTTACCCTTTAACTATGTTCTTAGGTTATGTGTGAGTCTGAGTTATTGGTTCATTGTACTTTGTCGTTTTCGTCTCTACTTTACAATTCACAATAATAATAATCATGTCTTTCGTAAAGACCAAATCGGCGATTTGTTAGAAAGGGGCAAATACGAAGTACCCGCCACTGGCGAGCTTGCATGAAGAGACTTGTGGATGTTGAGGAAGCGAGAGATTTATGCCAGGATCGTAGCGGGTGGAGGTCTTTAGTCTCTGCCTACCCCTCTTCCAGGAAATAGGCGTGAGCATATGTATTTATGTATGTAATTCATCACGTTCTGCAGGAAGAACATAATGATTAATAAATATAATTATAATAATTTGTTAGCATGGTCAAAACCGCAACTTTTTCGCCAAAAATTACATATTTATATGAAATATATAATTACGTATTTCTGTGCCGCACGTGGTGCTGATGTCATTGCGCGATTACTATGTATTACTATCTGCTTATTTAATTTAATACGTAACTTGATAAAAAGTAGTAGTAGAAGATACTTATAACTATTATTATTATTATTTCACATGATGCCCTGTGAACCTCGCTATCTTGTTCATTGTAAACAATTGTGGGATGGCATAATGCACTAATTAAATTGGCTATTCATTAGAAATAATAACTGGACCAAAATAATTATAAACAAATGCAGCAACAGTTCTTACTGTTTTAATGTGAAGAAAAAAGTTTGGAGAGATAAGCTCGCCTTTGTACATATGTGATTTATTTATTTATTTAACATGTGGAAAACCAACAGCTTTATATAGAACAATAAAAATACAGGAATAAGAAACATGAAGCCAATTACAGGTAGCTATAAAGTAATAAAATAAGAGATGTTGTACACGACAAGTTATCAAGAAAATAATTAAGAGCACCAATCGTCAACGCGGTACCGCCAAACATAAGGAAAAAATAATTAAGAGCACCAATCGTCAACGCGGTACCGCCAAACATAAGGAAAAAACTACAATAAAATTTAGTTAAATAAGATCCAGAACTAACATTAGGTATCTAATAATCTTAGCGCTCATTGTGGCTTGGAGGAAAGTAGCCAGCACTTCTTGGGAGAATGCGTAATGTATTCAAAAATAAGATGGCGAACACTAGGGATGGATAGCATTAAAGCAGATGATTTGTCACACTTAGAGTTTAGCGACATCCTAGAATTCATTAATCGAACAAGAAGATTTGGGGAGGGACATCTGTTGAACCAACAGTAACCAGTGCCCAAACACTGGGGATTGGGTGAAATAGTCACGATAGAGGAGCGATCACCCGCCAGTGGTCCAGCGGGCGTCGCACCTCGTCATCATCATCAACATTAGGTAACACTAAGAATCAATTTTGAAGAATTCAAGGTTTAACCCACTACTTACGCTTGAGCCTTTGGTTAAAAATAATTCAAAAGAGAACTGCTCGCATAGGTCATTGAAGTCTTTACTCGTTCGCACTAAATATATAAATATATATAACATATATAAAGAAGACAAGGGAATAGCGATAGGTGGATAAAATCCAAGTAATCGTTGGGGAACATTAAAATACCGCTAACGCAAAACCTGCGGACAGTCATTGGATACAATTTTGAGAAAAAATGTGCAATCTGCTGATAGACGACGGTTAGTAAGTGGTTGAAGGTGAAATTCCCTGCATAGTCCCAAATAATTACATACTGTGGTATGGTATGCGCAACCGATAACTCAGAAACCGAACAAATCTTTTTCGCAAACCCTCTATGCTATCTATACGGACGACCTCTGTGGCACTGCGGTTGTGCGATTGTTACCATGCGAGAGGTCCGGGTTGCGGGTTACATCCCGGCAGGGGACAATAACAACCCCCCAGGTCTTGGATGTTCATATGTGTGTGATGTCGCTGTTTCTGGTTCCCAAGACACAGGGCAACCTAGTGTGGGGCCAGAAGAAATGTAAGTGACTGTATATGAATGTTTTTTATTTTAGTCAAATCTTATTTTTTTTTTTAATAAAAATTATGTGCATTATCTTCCCCGCTACCACCATTCGCTAAACCCCCAGGTTCGAGCTGTTCGTGATGAAGAAGGAGATCTGCAACGCGTACACGGAGCTGAACGACCCGGCGACGCAGCGCGCGCGCTTCGAGCAGCAGGCGAGGGACCGCGCGGCCGGCGACGACGAGGCTCCGCCGGCGGACGAGGCGTTCTGCGTCGCGCTGGAGTACGGCCTGCCGCCCACCGCCGGCTGGGGCGTCGGCGTCGACCGGCTCGCCATGTTCCTCACCGACTCCAACAATATCAAGGTGGGCCATGGCATCGGCTTCCGAAAGGGAAAGCCAACCTGCCGCTGTTTGAATTGATCTACGATCAGGGCTCCAGTGGTTTTACGCTCACCGCTAGCGCAGGAAATGCGGGTTCGAATCTGATGACGACCATGTAGCAAAGAGAAAAGTAATAATTCACTCCACACTGCCCGGAAATTGGGTAAAAACAATGAATTTATCCAGGGCAACAATAGTAGATTGTTAACCGAGGGCTGAAAGGCACCCATTCCTGACGAGATGTCGCCAATAGTTCGAGGCAGAAATGGGTGCTATCACCCGAGTAAAACACTCTACTTTTCATTACGAATACGAGGAAAGTAAACACAAGCCAGTTAAAATCAAAATTATTTTATTAAAAACAAAGTCACTTGAAATCAAAATTATTTTATTAAAAAACAAACAACAAACTCAAGTTTAAAAATACTACTCATAAAAAAAGTAATTTCGGTGATGATGATGTCTTTTACTTTGAGCATAACATTAAAAAAAATACTTCCGTTTTATGGCTGTATAGGTTACTACCATTGCGTTGTTCAATATAAACTACGATTCATATTATTTTTTTTTAATACTTTTCTGCTTTAGAGCAGGCATGTACCACTTTCAGCACGGTGCCTGGATGAACAATGACCCCCTTTCAGAGTATGAGTAATGAAAAAACATTTGTGGCCTGTTAAACAAGCCACATAGTACATTAGTGCCGCGGCGCGGCGGGGAAACTCGGCAATTGTGGCCTGTTAAACAAGCCACAATAGTACATTAGTGCCGCGGCGCGGCGGGGAAACTCGGCAACTGTAGAATGAGTATTAACTTAAATAATACGAGTCAGGCGATTGCCATTCCCGCCGAGGCTTGAAGAACATGAAATTCTCGTAAGCTTTCCCTGGACTTCTTTGGTAACAAATTTTCTATGGCTTATTTGGCTTCCGCCATTAAATTTGCCGGAGTACCTACATTTGACTCTCATTAAAACTCATTATAATTTCAATAAAATATTTGTTCTCTACACTTTATTTTTTGATTATTTGTTTTCCCGCTAGTGGTAGGTATTTTTTAGGGGGGGGCCATACGGGACCCTATTACTAAGACTCCGCTGTCCGTCTGTCACCAAGCGGCATCTCATGAACCGTGATAGTTAGACAGTTGAAATTTTCACAGATTATGTATTTCTGTTGCCGCTATAACAAAAAATACTAAAAAATCTGTTTTTTTTTTAAGGGGCTCCCATACAACAAACGTGATTTTTTTTGCTCGATATTGATAACGGCAACAGGTAGACGCTTGAAATATTCACAGAATATCTAGTTATATATGTATTCACTTTAAAAATTAATAATTAAATTAAAATAAAACAAATATTTAAGGGGGCTGCCATACAACAGACATGTTTTTTTTTCCGTTTTTATAGAAGTAATTCGATATAAGGCCTTTCATACTTACATTTCTGGCGCGCTCTGTGTTCGAAATTCAAATAAGTCTGCACTTTCATACTGACATTTCTGGCGCTTTTCTATTTTTTAAATTAACATTAGAGTAATTTGCTGTAAATTTGATATTTTATGTACTGTATTTCCGGTCGTAATATGAAAATTTCTGCGATGTTTGAGAAAAATACATTGTTGGCTATGTTTCTGCCGATGGCGCTTCATGACTGTCGATTTTTTTGTGGCAGGGACTATCTGTTCCGCCCCCCAAGGCAAAGTTTTTTAAGTCTAAAACATAAAAATCAATTCCAAAAAAAAAATAAACTGTCGATTTTTACCGACATAGCGTGCGTCATGCCGTCGCGTTGCTAAAAGCGTGCCTTACTTGTACTGTTAATTGCATTTATCTGATGGCGGACTCCGCCAGGAGGAATTCGAAACCTTATTTATATAAAACATATTTTCTGTATAATAAATTTTATTTACTCTTAGTAGTGTGAAAAACACTAAGTCCGTCTGTCTGTCTAAGTCATTACATAGTGCTTTTCGCCTTCCATTGCACTTGTGGCCAAGACATTTTTCAGCCAAAAGTGCAATAGATGGCCTCGTCTCAAACTTACTTGTCCATCTATTGCTCACTTTCCAGCCTCTTCAACAATGTAATAAATCTTAATTACGTTTTACGGACGCGCTAACGGTAATTGGCAACATCATGAGGAAACCTTCATATCTGCATAAATGCGGCGATGAGTTATCCCCGTGTCATGCATAATGGAGTATTGGATAACTGGCTTAACCACCCCGCATGGGAAAAGGATAGCTATGAATATATAGAAGACACTATGTGTGTGTTTATTACATCATCAACACTTCTACTGGTAGGTAAACATATTGATGTGATGCGTGCGGTGCAGCCTTTGGCAATTAGGATCTAATGGTGATAGAAAACATTGTGAGGAAACCTTCATACCTGCATAGGTGATGATCTAGGTATAGAAATATGTCTCGCAAATGTGCCAAATATGTCCTGCAAATGTGACACATATATATGTTTACGTGGGCACGACTGTATTCTGCCAGCTGTGCGGGTAGAGGTGTGGTGCTGTGTTTTAACTAATATATCATAAAGAATCTCAATCCAATTGTAGTTTTCTAACACATTTGTTATTTAGCTTATGGTTGAAAGCGTGTATATATAAAGCGGCAGTCTGAGCAGCATAAATTGTTTCGCATTTGCAGGAGGTGCTATTGTTCCCGGCAATGAAGCCTGACGACCCCAATAAGCATAATGTTGAAGAAGAAAACACTGCAGAGAAACCTCATCAAAATGGTGCATAGAATATGAACTATTTAAAAGTTATTTATTTTATGATATTTGCTATCTCAAAATCTTCCACTACTTGTTAATCCCCAGGCGTTTTACTGTTGAGTTACTTGAAGTATACAGTGTTTGTTTTCTTATTATTTTAATAAAAGTATTTGATTAACAGTTTGTTTATTTAGAATTTACAAAACAGTAGTCTCTTCAACAATTACATTGCTTTAGTTTAGGAAAATATGCTAAATTGGTAGTTCATGTAATGATATATATACTGGTTCAGTCATTTCAATCATTATTTTCAGTAAAGGGCTGAGTTGAATTATAATGTTCTCCTAATTTATACATGTGCCTATGATATGTAATGACCAGAGGTGTACCATCAAACTCCATTCCCTGGTCAATAGATTCCGGCCCAGTTGCCTGGATAACTTTGATTGGACATTTCAAACTGTTTGAAAGTGCTCGGATCTCTACTTGTCCACCCCAAACCTTGGTGTTACAAATTTTACTACAATACTCCTCAAATTCTTCATCTGTAAGCATCTCACAAGTGTCTGGGTGACTCATGAAGGGTATGAAGTCATCTTTATTCTGTCTAATATAATTTGCTGTTTTCTCTCTCAATTCATCAACAGTTACTTGAGCATTTCTAGTTATTTTTAGCTGGTGTAACACAGCTTTATATAAACAGTCACCATCAGATGCTATTGGGTATAGCTGTATATTCTTGTCCTTCAGTTTAGTCGTAATAGACTTAATTTCTAAGTTTCTCGGGCCATTTCTGTTTTCTGCTTCCTGTAATTTTATTCCTGCTTCTCTTTCTTTCTCTTGCTGCGACTTCTTGTCGCGCCGCTTTTGGGCTTTTGAAATCTTTAGTTTTGGTACTGATTCTAACTCGTCTTCACCTTCGTCCACAGAATCTGAAGGTTGAATTTTACTGTGCATATCTTCAAGTTCCTTCTGATGACGGTTTTCCATATCAGTTTCCAACCTTACAATTTCCGAGTTCAGCTCTCTTTTCTTGGATTTATCGTTCTTGGCCGCCTTTTTCAGCGCTGTTGTTTGAGCTTGTAGTTCTCTCTTCTCCTTCTTATGCCTCGACTCCAAAGCTTCCACTTCTTCCATAACTTTTTACAGACCTCAATAACAGTATGAAAGTACAATTTGTATATAAAATTGCTAGTAATATATCCAATAGATAATAGTATCGTAATTATTTACTGCACAAACAGTAAATAACGTAAGTGAGTAAAATGTTTCTAAAAAATAAAGGTAACCTTAAAATTCATGAGGTGACATCTGCCAGCTCTGGTTTTTTTTCCCAATTTTACGGCTATGGATTCTTAAGTCCTTCAGCCGAATTTGAATGTTTTCTTCCGATGCTGGGGTTTTCGGAATGTTATCTTGTAGTTTTCGTCAGATGTTCTTATACGGCTCCATATTCGCGCGCGAAGCCGCGAAACATGAATGTGGATGTCGTTCGCATATTCTTCGCGGTTCCCGTCGCGTTCCCGCAAGTTGTCGGTTTTTAGTCCCGCGTCAAGGTTCGCAAGGCGCGAACACAACAAGGCACCACATTCGCGGGCGGCTCAGTTGCAGTGTTGCCGTTTTGGCATTTTTAAGTTTCACTATCAGCGCACAGAAATCCAACCAAAGGCGATGCAATAGGTGTGTACCGTAACTCTTCGGAGTATTTCCTAATTTCCTTAAACTTAAATAGAAATAACATAGTATTAGTTAAAAAAAAGTCTGTATTTTTTTTTAATAAAACAAAAATAATCACTAAAAAAAATCAAGCTTTTAGTGTGAAGAGAAATACAGAGGACTGTGTATTATATTAACAGATTAAATCAAATAACAGCTATACTTTAATGCATTACAAATATAATTTATGTTTTAAATTATTGCAAGCGGACATACAAATCCATATAACACTGTAGTGTAGGTATCTAATTAATCTAACATTGACAAAACTATCTAGATAGCAATGAAATATATTTTGGTCATTAGTTTGTCCCCCCTGCAATAATTAAAAGCATATAAATAATATTTGTAATGCATTAAAATTTAATCGGGGCGCAAATATGGAGGGGCCTCTAGGATAGGAAGAAAAATAATTCTTCATCTGACAAATCATTAATTCGCTGCGTTCATGTTCAACCATATCTCCGACCACAGAGCACCACTAAGCATTTTTGTGGTTTTCATTCGGTCAATTATACTTCAATTAAATCCGGCTAAAGGACAAGAATCCAGAGCCGTAAAAATGGGAAAAAAAAAAAACTTCAATTAAATTGTTTGGGTTGTCATGTCAGGATTTTGTGTCGTTTCGCCTTCATTTCATAATTTTTGCAAAATAATTGTTTTCTATGGAATTGAGCGAGAAAGGCGTACGTAAATATCAAATGCGTAAACTGCTGTAACTTGTTATAGGAACTCACATCGAAAATCTGTTGTAATAGCAACGAGATCACCATGAATCCATGCTCGGTTGCCTCTCCGCAGCAAGATAACGAAGGCGATGGAAGGTGGAATAGCATCGTAAGTTATAAGCATTCTCTGAAACTATTACTTGCCAAATTTGAGCTGATATTATGATATGTACATAATCTTTACTTTTTCAGCACAATCGCTTTCTATCAGACGCGAAAGCGAAGGATGCAGACGTTATCTTCATTGGAGACTCGGTGCTGCATGCTTTGGAGCATACGGAAGTATGGAACCAATGGTTCGCGCCGCTCCACTGTCTGAATTTCAGCATTTACAATGATCAGACACAAAATGTATTGTGGAGAATCAAGAATGGAGAACTTGACCATGTGGAACCTAAAGTAAGAATAAATTTACACATTCAATTGTTGCTTCATGAGAAATTGAAGTTGTTGAAAAGCAGTGCTATGCACTGTTTGTAATGAAAATTGTAACATCTCTTAGTATTCTATTATTTATTAGCCTGAGCTAGTAACAGTTTTTGAAATTGCAAATTAAGATCAATGATTATTTCTATAAAAATTAAGTGTCTAAGTCATTCTATTTTCCAGGTGTTTGTGGTACATGTGGGTACAAGTAATGTGGAACATACTCCAGAAGAAGTTAGCGAAGGCATTTTAGATATTGTCAGAACTATAAAGGAAAAACACCCAAGTGCCTATATTGTATTACCTGTGAGTTTCAAACCAATCTAATACAAGCATTCATTCATGTACCAATATATTTTTATATCCCAAAATGCTTCCCCACAGCAATGCCATTATAACAATGTTTCTTAATTTTCAGAGTCTTCTACCTCGTGGCCAGCATCCCAATGCTTTGAGGGAGAAGAATTCTAAAATAAACCAACTTTTGAAAGAAAAGGTGACCAACATGCATAAAGTCGAAATGGTGACCATTGACAAGGGTTTTGTCCAAAATGACGGGACAATTAGTCACCATGACATGCACGACTATCTCCTACCCACTAATGCGGCCTGCCGTAAGGCCTTTGAACCTATACATGACCTATTGCAGCAGTTATTGACTGAAGGAGAACCGGAGAAGGACCTGACTCCTTCTGAATAACAGGGTGTATAAGATACTCCCTAGATTTTATTGTGCAACATGCTCAGTGCAATGAACGTAAATAAGTACTTAAAACACTAGCTAACTTAGCTTTTTTACACTAGGCTTAGATGTTTTACAAAGGTTTTTTTACCCTTATTAGCATTTAAAAATTTACACATTCCAAATTTATATATAGGTTTTATTATTGTTTGGCTGTGTTGTAGTCACTCCGCTGATGAACTTGTGTTTAGTGTCTGTAAGATTATGGTTGTTGCAGTTATTTCATAAATAATAGCAATCAGTGCAGGGAAAATTTAGGGTAGTGTATTTCAAACCCATGGAATAGATAAACATCATGGAATTGATAAAACTGTTCAGGATTGTTTGTTATGGAAAGCAGATATTTAGGGAATGTATACTTATTGTCAAATTGGAATTTAAAATCTAAAATTTTACTTGTTTATGGGTTCAGTGAAGAAATAAATAATATAGTAAAGTATATTTTCCAATACCCATCTATTTATTTCTTCACTGGCAAGACCTAAAGATCTGTTAAGTTTTTAACAAACATACTTGAGGAATATTCACTGCTATAAACTATATTAGCTTTTGTAACTTTAATTAGCAGAGTCATCAATGGTGTTTTAAAGGTAGTGGCATTTTGTTTGCGTCAAGCGTTCTTCGCGTTCTTAGACACACAGAGTAAAAACATCAGTGTAATGTTAGCATCCTCACATATATATGTAGAAAACTCAACATTAACACCATCATCACAGAAACCCGAAAGAAAGTTCTACCAAAGATTTCATTTATTTTCTGAACTACCAAAGTTTGGTTCCTTATCATGAAACATTCCATTAGGAAAAATGTTCAAGATGTTACATATTTAATGTTGTATCTCATGTTGTGATTGTTGATGTGAATCACATTCTATCAAAACTAACATAAAATACAGTATTTTTCTACAATATCAATATGTAGGTAATAGGAAATAAAGTAATTTAAGATTATATAAAGACTACTTAAACATCAGTATAGTCTCATGGTAGCTATTTTAGTAAAGTACTTAATAATGTACACTCATGTTGCCAAATTATTCAGCTTGAATCTCAGTTGTCGTAAGTAATGTAGTAAATATTTATTTGCCTTTTTTAGTTGTTTGCTTAGCATAAAAAGTGCAATTATTTTGAATAACTTTTCAATAAACTATCTCAAGCAATTTTAACTGTTTCATTTGCCTGGGGAACCAATTATGCAATTATTATTATGATGTTAATGGGGTATTGTCTTTAACCTTGAATTGGTTCACAGTTAATATTTTTTTGTTAAACGCTAGTAAAACCAAGTGTATCAAATTCTCACTTCCAAATGTCAGACAAGTTGAGACCAGTTTAGTGTCAGCAACTTGTTAGAATTAGTAAATGATACGAAGTTTCTTGGTATAACCATTGATAGCAAATTGCAGTGGGGACCCCACACAGATAAATTAGCTGGTAAATTAAGTTCTGAACTTACGCTGTTAGGAACATCAGACAAAACACGGATGTCGGTACATCTAGGCAAGTATATTTTAGTTACTTTCATAGTGTCATGTCCTATGGTAGGTATCTTGTTTTGGGGGAAAGCAGCTGATATTCAAACTATTTTTACTTTACAGAAAAGAGCTATGCGAGACATTTATAATTTAAAAAGAGAGCTTTTTAAAGAAATAATCTCTCAAGAACCTTACATCATTTTTCAAACTTAGCGATAGCTGTAATGTTCGAAATAATCATACTAGTTGCGCCCCGGTTTAGACTCGCGAAGGTTATCAATATTTTCAAGGATCAGTGCATTCTCTACTACAATAAGATACCTCTGGGGATTTAGAAATTGCCATTTGAGCAATTTAAAAGTAACATGATTTTTAAATTGCTCAAATCAAGTCAAGCGATTATCGAAAAAGGGATATTAAAATGTTCAAGATTAGGTACTCAAATTATGGTTCTTTATGGGGTCAATCTAGCTCAACAGAGTCCTTGCTGTTAATAAATTTGGGGAAATATTAAACTGCACACCAAAAATTATGATTTGCACAGCAAATATACTGATTTTCACAGCAAATATCAGGGTAAAATACTGCGGAAGCCCCCTTTATCCTTCGTATTAGGTTGAACATGTAAGAACAACAAAAATACTTAAAACATACTTACAATACTTAAAACAAGTGTTTTTGCTGATCCTTTTCAGTATTTTTGCTATGCGATTAAAAACCAGCCATAAATGTGTAATTATCTAATCCTGCTTTTTAATTATAGTAATTAATATTGTAATACATAGTTGCATTAGTTAAGCAGAAGCAATTTTTAAGAGATCTAAAAATCAATCTGTTGGCGTTTCTACGCCCTCCTTCTCCCACAGTGGTCCAAAGTAGAAGAGGCAAAAAAAAATATCTACAGTATAAATAAATTTGACCCGAATATAATAAATACTATTAATTATACCTACCTTCTATTGGTAGAACAAGATCGCCACACGGAATGAGGCATGAAATCTTGGTGTATACGAGTAGATACCTACTTTGCTACAAATAATAATAATAACGTTTATTTCAGGTAAAGTACCCATAGCACAGTAAATGTACAATACACAGTCATTATAATAAAAAGTATAAATGCAATAAAATCAAAATGTAATAACATAAAAATAAAGCAGATATATATCACAAAGAGCCAGGATTAAAATTGTAAAACTATGTAGAAAAATTATTTAAAAAAATAAAAATATTTGAATAATAATAATCAATATATGCAAATTATGAATGCAGTCCTTTCCATTCTTGCTTTTTCATTTTTTGTCTCATTGTACTTTGTAATCCTATATATTTAAATGGGATTACAAAGTTATTTATGCAGTTAGTGTAGCTAGAGCACTGGACCGAAATTGCATAATATCTTACTTTTTACTTGATTTATACAATAAACACTGTTCTGTTCTGTTCAAATTGTATTCTAAATTTGAAGCTTTTGTCTGCTAAAAGTGCCTTAGAGTCAATCAGTCAGTCAGTGAGTGAGTGAGTACCTAACAAACTTAATAAACTTTGACTATAGCTTGTCAATTCGTACTTAGCACTCCCACGGTCTGCGGGCGACTGGGGAAGAGGGATGCGGGGGCGGGAAAGAAGAGCGCGGGCGGTTCCTACTACGCGCCCCGCCACCCGCGCTCTTCTTTCCCGCCCTCGCAGCCCCCGCATCTTTCGTCCCCCGTCGCCCGCAGACCATGGGAGTGCTACGTACGAATTTGACAAGCTATAGTAATAATTCTTAAACTACTAGTTCAAATAAAATAAAATTTGAAGTATACCGTGTTTATAAAATGCCTGTATGGTTACTGAAAAAACCTTTCAAAATGATAATTTTAGCAATATGCCTTATGAAACTTACACAAAACATTCAAAGGTAATGTATCTACAAAGTACCGATAGTAACTTGTCAGAACCATTCAAAATGTTCGTTCTAGCAATGTGACGTCATGCATAACATGTGTCGAGACAACAGTACCTAGTCGAAGCCGCTTGTGTCGTGAGTAATCGTGAGACAGTGGTCCAACCACCGTCGGGAAATATTTGTAGTTAGATAATGAAAGTCAGTTTTCAAATATCTCAACTCAACTTTACTACAAGTAGGTACTAGAACAATTAATAATTTAAACTAACTTTTTCTAATTATAATAACATTAGTATTTGTTTGCAAGCCTATTGTAATAAAATCTAAAAGGTAAAGTGGCACTTCCTCGTAACAGGCTTCTGTCAAACACATTGAAATGGCATTTCTGGAGCCTCTTCAAGTAGTTTCCCACCGCGGTGCCCGGCAGAAGGATTTGGTTCACCAGTTTAGGCACTTCAATTTTTCTAGCCTGAAATAAGTGGGATTATGAATTATTCATTCAAGAATCAAGAATGGAAAGCTAGAACAATGTGGGACCTAAAGTACTTTATTAATGTGCCTAAAATAAGAATGGAGAAGTTATAAAATCTATAGAAAAAAAACCAGGATCGATACTAACAAAATTTGTACCAAAAATCATAACAATGAGGGATATAACCAACTATGTAAGATAAAAAAAAAGTAAAAACAATAATAATTGCCTTGGAAGTGTGATAAAACAAAAATAAATTCATAAGTATTATATTTAATGTCTAGATAAATTGCGGAACCTAAACTAGGCAGGGCCTCTGCTATAGGATCGGGTCCTGTACGTAGCTGCGAAGAACGCTAGTGCAAAGCACGATGTTGCGAATAAAATTGAGGCTGGTTCAAAGTTTGGAATGGTCGATTTTGCGAAGCACGTTTATGCGAAATAATTTTTGACTGCTTCATAATTTCCAATGCTTGGTTATTATGGAAATACTTGGATCCCATCACCCTGGGTAGTACTGACGAGCAACAAAGCAACCCGCAACCCCCACGTATAACCTTACATATACCTACCTTATGCTTGATTAATGATAATGAAGGGAAATAATTACCGCTGCGAGTCATTATTATTTTGAAGTCAAATGTTGGTCTTACAGTCATAGCTCACAAAATGAGGTTTGAAAATGGTAGGTAATGAATTATTAAATAATTCAACAGATGGCTGGCGTTGTGCGTAAATAGTTCAGTATCTAGGCGGTACATTCATTTTCAGTTCATACAAATTATAATACTCAAAAAATATAGTATAATTACTATAAAATTTTGAGACCACACAACGATCGTATATCACTATGTCAATGATCAAACATATAGGTGTAATAGTTTCTTCATAACTGGTAGGTACCAACTAAAATATTTGTCCTATTATATACCCTAATATTTTCTCTCGTGAACCTAAAAAGAACGTATTGAAATTGCTTTGTTGCCCGTTAGCACTACCCAGGGGGCATGTGCAGGGTGATGGGATCCCAAGTATTTCCACAATATCCAAGCATTGGAAACTATGCACCAGTCACAAAGGTTTTCGCATAAACGTTCATCGCGACTATGTAAGTACCTTCGCAAAAAAGACCATTCGAAACTTTGAACTAGCCTTAATTTATTTCGCAACAGCGTGCTTCGCACTAACGTTATTCGCAGCTACGTACGGGACCCTATAGGATCATAAGACACGTTAAGAGATAGTTAATACAAACAAGACGGTTTATTTTATAGGTAATTACAAGGCTGAGATAAAGTAATGTTATTTAAAATTGGATTCATCTTTGGACTATTGGAATTGGAAGAGATTCCACAGAATAATAAGTGAAGATACTCAGTTTCATCATAGTTCATCAACAACACATACTATTTCAAAATCTTTTTTGCTTGCTAAAATGGTTGTAGGCAAAATTATGGGTATTTTGGATCCTGTTGGGTAGGGATGGATAGGCAAAAGCAGGAAAGACGGCGTGCAATTACGGTCCTGGCATTGAGTACTACTGATCGGGGGCGTCTCTTATTCATTTGGACAGCGTAGGCCAGAAGACGCATGAAGGCTCAGTGGCCTGTAATTACGGCTTTGTATATGTACAACTGTCTCACAGTCAGAACTCTAGCTTCCCAATTCGGTGGGGAAAAGTCGAGGATTATGTAACATCAATTTGAGAACAGCCCTTTGGGCTCGGTGGGTTTGGCAGCGCTACCTCACACTGAGGTGCAGTAAGTCAGGCATGAGTGACACAAAGCTGAATAAATGGATGTAAGTAGATATGGGTGCAACGGAGTAAATATCAAAAGTAACACGAGATATCTCGGGATAACTTTTGACAGCTACAAAAACTCTAAATTAATAGTAGTTTATGTGACTGTTACATAATGGAGGGCATTACAACTCGAGAGTGGGTTTATGAAACGAGCCGAAGGCGAGATATAATATCACTCGAGAGTTTTAATGCCTAATTATGTACAGTTACATACACTAGTTTATCTACACATATATCATAAGCTCTCTTTGATGTGTTCAGGAATCGCATGTTTGACCGGCATTGTGGCTCTGCAGTTGTTTAGCTTGTTCTGTAGTAACTACTTCACGCAGGCGGGCGTCGGCGTTCGAAATTTGAATGTCAGTACCAACTTCACAGACAAACTAGGGGCGGCACGCAGTCGGGCGTTGGCGTTCGAAATTTGTATGTCATAATATGTAGAAAAACTACACATTATGGTCATAATGTGTAATTTTTCAGATAAGAAATGAGTTTTTACCAAGTAGTTTAACATTATGCTGATCGTAACGTGCGGTTTTTGTACGCAGTAAAGAGGGTTTATGATACGTGTGTAGATAAAATACTTTTTTGATTGTTTTTTAGCTCATTAATTATTTGCGGTGGATCCTAGCGGGACGTTACTTTCTAACAAATTAAAAAGCTTAAAATTTTGCGTCTAATGAGTATAAAAACTTAAATATTCGGTAAAAAGACATACTTACTAGAAAACCATAGTAAAAAATATATTTTTTTCCCAACTATGTAAATAACTGGAATATAGTCGTCCATGAAGAGCTCTGTAATCTATAACATGCTCAGCGTACGGGACTCGAACCTGCATCTCCTGCTCTAGAAACAATCATGAAACACACTAAACAAAATTCCAGTTTACAAAATAGGAAAAATTATTGAATGATGATTTTTGACCTTGGTTTTCTAGTTAGAAGCTGTTGGTTTCACCGAAAAATAAAGTTTTGATACTCATTAGACGCTAAATTATAAAATTTTAGCATAAGTTTGCTCTTTAATTAGTTCGAAAGTAACTTTTCGCTAGGATGCATCGTAAATAATTTATGAGCGAGAAACAAAAAAAAAACAACATCCCGAGGTTTTGTCGCTGCCAAAAGTTGTCCCGAGATATTTCTCGTTATCATTTTTGATATTTACTCAGTTGTACCCATATCTACAAGAAAAAAATATATAAGAATGCTCCACCTTAGGTAGGTAACCTTTGATATTTTAATATTAATTTATAAACTAACGGTTTAACAATCTTACGGCGACATATACACCAGAGTAGATGCCCCGGCTTGATTTCTTGTAATACCTATTTAAGGCAATTGGAACAAACGCTCTCAGTCTGTGCCGGACCGCTGCGACAGCTCGACGCATTGGAGTGAAAAGGGTTTCGATAATATGCTTTCATATGTACTGAGGTACTGCACATATTTCACAGGAAAATTAAATAAAAGTAAAGGAATGACTTTCCTCATGTAGGCTTTCTGCATTTTTGCAAAATCACGCTTAATTAAATTACTTTTGTATCAATTTTAACTCATGTCGACGCGCCATGCATGTGAGAAAGGTCTACGCAGAAGTGACAACTGTCCGTGCATTATACAAGGTGACATTTAATAAGCTGACCTATATTTTGGGGAATGATAGTACCCATAATTATGAACAATTGGGAAAAGCCCAAGAAACATTTGGTCGCAAATAGAAATAAATTGTGCAGGCCACCCTGTACTAACTTTCTCGCACGATGCTTTCGGTGTTGTTATTTAAATAATAGTTTGTGGATATTCCTGTGCAGGGATTTAGGAGACGTTTTAAGAAGTTCTAAGATAAAGTATACAGGGTCTAACAGGGAGTTACAAGCCAAAAGGTGGTTCTTAGGGACATAATTCTGAATAGTTTTTACTATGGAAACGACGTGATCAGAGCAACTTTATTTTTCTTATCTCAGTACATTTCGGACCTAGCGCTCACCTGAGTTATAGGGAGGAGTTGAAAGTAAAGTTGCTCTCATCAAGTCAGCCCCATACTAAAAGTTGTTCGAATAATATCCCTAACAACCATTCCACCATAGAAAACAACTCCTTACTACTTTAACCATGCCCCGCACTATGAGCTTATTCCGCCCGCCGCCGCCTAATTTACGGGATATATGGCACTGTGTTCATATTGTATGGGAGCTACCATTTTTAGAGTTTTGCGGTAATAACCGAGTATGCCATGTTATAAATGATATTAAGAGATACTATGACGAAAAGTTTGAAAAAAATCGTTAGTCCCGTTTTAGAATAAACTCAATAAATCTGTTTGATTTGTATGACAGGTACCATAAAAAATCAAGTTATCCAAAAAGAAAAAAAAACAGTCCTAGATATTTACAAAATAACCCCCAATACAAAATTTCAACCAATTCGGTTCAGTGGTTTAGGTTCTAGCGCTGACAACGGAAAACGAGTCCTAGTGCGCAATAAAATTATAATCATCTAATTGTGTACAACTAAAACATAATAATGTAATAAATGATGTAGATGTTACGGCTAAAGCTAAGTGTGAAACCAAACTTAAGTTTAGCCAGCTAGTCTTAAAATTAATTACGAGCCTCTGCTAATTTCCGAAGTCATGTTCGTTTGTGATAACGGATGTCATCTTTAATCGGCTAGACTGCACATTAGCCGATGCGTTACGGTTAATGTTGGACATTAGTTAGCTAATGTTGAAAACGGAGTATTCGTGCGACTGCGGAGAGCGAGGCGGGGTGATTTTATCCAGATGAGAAAGCTATTTCTAATATCAGGGCAAAACACTGCGGTAGCTTAGGTGAAGGGTAAAAGGGGTGAGCGAAGCGAAGCCCTCTTTATCCTTCGTGTTAGGTAGAACATGTCACAACAACAAAAACTATAATAAGACGAGTATAAGTATTTTTTGTTCTTCACCTAAGCTACCGCAGTGTTTACGGCTACCGAATCATTATCATCACTTATTCCAGATTAAGACGGTAATTTTTCAACATTAGCCTAGGTATACTGAAAAATAAACTTAAGTTTAGTTTCACAGCTAGCTTTATCCGTAACTTATATACTAAATAAAATACAAAAACAGAAAAATAAAATATATACCTATCGAACATATACTACTTATACAGGTTGTCCGGTTGATCGATGCAAAGATTTAAACATAATTTTCGTACAGACCATTTAGAACCATTTGAGCCAAACATAGATATGGCAAAGTTTTATCGTTAAGTTTTTATTGATGATTTAGTGTTGTGAAGAAAACTTCCAGATTTTCATTGTTAAGTGATTACCATTGCAAAACTTAACAATAATTGGATTATTTTACAATGGATTATAATAAATCACTTAATAAGCATTATAATAAATCTTCATTTGTGCATCTGCTAAGTCAGACTTGGTTTTCAAAGACCATTGAAGAGCACGGCAAATTTCAATCATCAAAAAATAAGTTTTTCAGACACAATTTAACAAAAACAAGTGAAAGCTTTTTATATGCAAATCCTTATAAAAACATTCTTAGTTAATGATCATTCTCTATCTAGAGATCTAGAAAAATAAAATATATACCTATCGTACATATACTACATACTTATAAAGGGTGTCCGGTTGATCGATGCAAAGATTTAAACATAATTTTCGTACAGACCATTTAGAACCATTTGAGCCAAACATAGATATGGCAAAGTTTTATCGTTAAGTTTTTATTGATGATTTAGTGTTGTGAAGAAAACTTCCAGATTTTCATTGTTAAGTGATTACCATTGCAAAACTTAACAATAATTGGATTATTTTACAATGGATTATAATAAATCACTTAATAAGCATTATAATTAATCTTCATTTGTGCATCTGCTAAGTCAGACTTGGTTTTCAAAGACCATTGAAGAGCACGGCAAATTTCAATCATCAATAAAATAAGTTTTTCAGACACATTTTACAAAAACAAGTGAAAGCTTTTTATATGCAAATTCTTATAAAAACATTCTTAGTTAATGATCTTTCATTTAAGGTATTATTGACGTAGATACCTCACACATTCTTGAAGTTATGACCTACTAACTAGTTTGAGGGAGAAAAATAGACTTTTTATACAGAGTCTTTTTAATTCATTAAATTTATTTTGGTTCCTCACAAAGACACGAGCCCGTCTTCGTACTTCTGTGGTCGTGATTAGCATCATTTCATCTTTCATGGTGTCGAAGCCATTCTTATTTTTGAAATCAATCTCTTATTTTGTGTTGATGGCTACGCAACAACAAACAACGCACAAAATAGTCCATTGGAGACAGGTTTGGTGAACGAGCAGTCCAAGGAATAGGCCCGTCTCTGCCGATCCAGCAAAATAACTTGTCAGCGCCAGAGATTAAGGTGGACTAATTTATTGTTAAAAGGATGTATATTCAGTATGTATGATTTCGGAAACATTAATTCGGAAATTCACCAAACAGAAGCTGGCTCTGACAACCAAAATACACTCAAAAATGGTGTTAAGTAAATTAAAACAATTTTTTAGCACTAGTAATTTTGCAGCAAAAGACCACCAATTACACCAGGTGCACCTCTCAAAATTGGTGGTTGAAAAATACCTGGCAATAAGGTGTCATCATCTGTGCAAATCAGATTAAGTTATGAATTAAGATTAAGTTAACAGGTCGCGAGCGTAAGACGAGCTTCTAACATGTTGACACGCACACTAGCATGCTAAAATTGGCCTGTTTTTACCGCTCTCATTCATATACTAACGCGGTATCTAGTAGGCTTGCGCATAACCGCTCGCGATCGGGTTCGGTCAATTTAGCTCACCGCTCCTCAAAGAACCAGATCCGTGTTTACGCTCTTTTAGCTCTTTCCGCTCCCGAGTCTGTGTCGTCGTGAACCAGAGAGATATAGGCATATTGATCGCAGCTCGCACGCGAAACACGATCGCTTGTCATGTCAGTTACTAGGCTAGGCAAGGCAAGGCTATTTTGATGTTACTCTCTTTACTTTGCAACTGTGCATAGATGCACACGTCGTAACGTACCCGTGGTATGTATTTTCTATAGAAATAATTTTTCATTTTTTTGTCATTATAAATGAAGAAATAAGTATATTATGATAAAAAAAATCGAATCTACGACAGCTTGAAGGATTCAAATTATTTCAAATATGTTTCGATCACATCTTAGAATTATGATTAATAAATACTTTGATTTTAAAGTTAAGACACTATGTTGTATATTATGTAGTATGTAAACCTAGGTAACGTAAACGTCAGTCAATGATAAAGTCGACATATTCATATTATATTACTATTCGAACCAAACCTACAAAATAAAACTCCAACTCGAACAATACGATAAACAACGTCTACGCTCTCACTCCGTCTACGCTCGCGAGCGCTCGGCTAAACTCAGCTTCGTCCGAGTCTGCCATTTAGTGATCGACAATCGACACGGTGTCGGTCCCAAAAATCGATCGATCTTGAAGTGAGCTGCCGAGCGTGTGAGCTGTGAGCGTAGAGGGCGGGCAGTGAGCTGGAACGCTCAGTTCGTCTGTGGGATCGATTAAAAGATCTGAGTCGCTCGCGAGCTACGCAAGCTTTATCAAGTCTTTGTATATAATCTAAGATGTCACCTTGTATTATTATGGAAATTATGTTATGCATTTCTGGAAGCAGAGTATTCATCTGAAATTTTTGAGGTTCGTAACCACTAACTGCCACTAGCACGAAGGTGTGTTACCATACCACTATTCTCTGAACAATTTTGACAACTCCATACAATTGACCGTGGTCAGATTCCACCAAAATCGGATCATAAAATTATGATCGGTGGTTAGTGCCACTAGCACGAAGGCGGGCTACCAGTTACCACTATTCTCTGATGTTCAATTGTATCTAAGGTCAGACATACATACGTACATAAATTCAGATCAAACACACAAAGCCTTCACTTTTTCGCTCTTCTGTAGCCGGGTAAAATAGCTCCGGCCGTTCCAACCACAATTACTTTTAGATTGGTATGTACAATACAAAAGCAGTGTTAACGGTCCCGGAGACGATCAATCTTGCTTGACAAGTATGCTTGATATCAATTTTTCGCCCGCAAATGAACGAAACTCGTCAAGGCGCTTGATGGGCCGTCAAGCCGCTTAGCTTCAGTCAACAGGTTAAACATTATAGTAGGTACCTACCTACCTACATTTCGTAATAGTTCGCAAAGGCCTATATTTACGAACCGAGAAGTTTACGGCACGAGCCGAAGGCGAGCGTCGTTTCGTAAAGAAGCCTTTTCGAACGAGATACGAATAGAATGTTTCCGCCTGAGAACCCAAAATCAAGCGGCGAAGGTGCTATTTTGAGGTTAGAAGGCAGAAAAAATATTTATACATACTGGTCTTTCATACCAACATTGACAGGCTGTAACTTCAATACCTACCCCATGGGTTATCAGCTTGTAACAGGCTATAACTGCCAGCAAAACCAAATACCTTTGAAGTTGTTGAGAATTAGTGCCTTTGAAGTTGTTGAGAATTAGTGCCATGCATCAATTTAATGACAAAGTAGAGCAACAAACATTGCATGGGGCATGCTCTCATGCTTTGCTAAAAGATTTGATTACCTGACTAGTTATTCAAATCTTTCCTCAATTTGACACTGAACTCAAACTCTGAAGTTTCTTTATTACTGCTAATTTAATATGCTTAGTACCCAGCTAGGGGTTACCCCTCTCTCTCTCATGAGAGAAAGCGATGTTACCCCCTCCAAGCGTCGGCATCACCTGTCCACATAATTTTTGCCTCTTCTCTACAATGTACCACTGGCTATGGAAAGAATTCAAGAAGTTTTATATGGTACATACAAACATACCTTTTCTAAATGACTATTGGCTCTGCTTGCGACATCAAATGAAACATTCCTCATATCTTGTGAGTCAACGCCCCTAAGGACAGATTCCTGACTTAATTTGTGATGCATCAGCAGGTCCATGGGAAGAGAGACCATCTTATGTTGGATGGAGACATGGACAGATCTGCAACAAACATAGCACATGACTTCAAAGAATCTTTAAGATTAATTAAGTTAATTAATTAATTAAATTAATATTAAAAAGCAGTAGCTAATTAATTATCCAGAAAAACCACATTTTAGAGAATTTAAGTATCATAAATAATCATAATCATAAATAATAAATAATGGCTAGTATTTAATTGCACATCAAAAATACTGATTTTCACAGCAAAAAAGGATCAGCAAAACACTTTTTATGTTTTAAGTATTTTTGTTGTTGTTACATGTTCAACCTAATATTAGGTCCTTACATATGAAATTGGCGTTTTGTATGGAGAAATTGAAGTTAACTCAATTTTCAGTACAAACATTTTTGTATTTTTTTTAGGAATGACAGATCCTAATTTTATAAACTTTGTGTGTATGAATGAGACAACGAATGTAAAAAAATATTACGAATTTATAATCATGATTATGGATGACATTTAGAAGGCACTGATTTTGAAGATAATATTTTAGTTATCAAACTGAAAATTAAAAGAAAATTTAATAAGAAGATGTAAAATATTGAAATTAATTTTAAAACAATAAAAAAAAACTGGAAATAGCTATTGAATTACTCAAATTATGAACTCCTGAATCTGGAAGAAACATTCGCCAATTTCATAGGTAAGCACCCAATATGAGGGATAAAGGGGGCTTCACTTCGCACACCCCCTTTACCCTTACAACTAAGCTACCTACCTCAGAATTTTGAAAATCAATAATTTGCTGTGCAAATCAGTATTTTTGATGTGCAGTTTAATATTTCCCATAAATAATACTCCATTACTCCATATTGATATTCACCTGAGTATATTGGCAATTCCCTGAGCCTTCCCTAAATGAGAGGCTGCATGGTCAGCATGCACATTGGTGATCCCAGCTACACTGAGTAACAAGTGGTAGATGGTGGAGACGGTATCATCAGCATACTTCTCTAAGTCCTCTAGCGTTCTGAAATGTCTGTTTTTCAGCAAAGCATTTCGTGATGTTATCAGCTTCTCTAGATATCTCCGAGGCAGGTTGTAGGTTGTGCAGACCTGAAATTTAAAGGTTTATTTTACAACAAATGCTTGTAGTAGGGACATAGTAAAAATGATTTGCAGAATAAGTTATATACACTTTAAAATAAATACCTCTTTAGACATAGGCAGGTAGATATATCAAGAAGAAGTCTCCTGAGCAGGGGTTGGGTTTTATTTATATAAAACCCAAACCCTGTACTTATGTACGCACGAAGTTTGAAGTTTGGAGTACTTAGGTGGTTATGGGGGTCCTTAGCTATCCTCTAATACCATTTTCTAAGTGAGGAACAGCAATTTAGCACTTTAATTATAAAATATGTTTACGCGATTTTTGCAACTTCGCCAATGTCGGAACGACAAATGTCAAACACAAAAGCTCCATCGTTGGATATTGGTACATGATTTTAGTACAAATTACAAGATTTTTTTGTAATGGTAGATATTTGCGTCAGCCATTTTGTATTTTCTGACATAATGACTTGCTCATTTCATTCCGTTTCCTTCCGTGTTTCGTGAATGTTCTGTTGCGCTCTCGTTTTATCCGTGATTCTCTCCACGACTTTGGCTTTGTTTACTTACAAACTACTTTATGGAGTTTATCTTCACTGATCACTTCCTGTTTAAAAACTAAAGATAGGTTTGTTAGGTTCACACGTTACAGCAGACCCGGGAGCCGGAGCGAAGCGGAGCGGAGCGAGGCGACCTCCTACTCTTGGCAACCCCTCTCCTCCTCCAACTCCCCCGAAATCCAAAAAATGTAGGCATTTTCTTCAATCTTTGGACCTCCATAAAGACATTTTCTTCAATCTTTGGACCATCATGGATATCTTGAAAACTATGGCTTTCCTCAAAGGGGGAATTGTAGGGGGGGACTACCCTCCCTCCCCCCCACCCATTCCCCCCTAAATTCGTGCGTACTTATATAAAAATTACCCCTGAGCAGAAATAAAGCTTACCTTGAACAGTTCTTGTGCAATAGGATTAGCCGGGACATTCCTTATAGTCTGCCCCTTTTTGTAGATGGTGTTGAGCGTGTCTTGCCAGAACTGTAGACGGAAAGCTGCTGTCTGTGGGTCTGATGTGTTATCCTGCACCTTGGAAATTTCCACATTGAATGCCCTCACTACCAATGCAGGAGATCTTATTGATTTTGTCATAAGCAGAGTGGCCAGAAAGTTTTCATGGTCGTACCGTCTATCTGTAAAGTAAAACAAAGTACCAGGAAATCTGAAGGTAAACTCATTCCAGAGAATATTATAGAAATAAGCAGTGTCATAACATAGTTTTTACTATAAAACAAACTCTTTCCTCTTTTAAGAAACATATTAAAGACTACCTCCCTCTTTCGTAAAAGTTAGTGTTTGTATATTTATATGTAAAGTGTGTATTTTATATATATGGGTACTTATTTAGTAGTTCTCCACCCTTCTTCACCTAGTGATCCAATGTAGAGAAGAGGCAAGAAATGGCGTTTGCTAAGTATATCTACAGTAATAAATAAATTTGACTTCGACTTTCTGTCTTTATTTTATTGGAATTTTATTTATTCCTTGGCATTTTATTTATTGTTCACTGCCTACCCTTTTATGATATTTCGTTGAATGTCTTCGTTTGCTGGAAGAAATCTCTTTTAGAGATAAGCTCGACTTACCTCACTATATTGGTACAGTATTCCAAGGAACCTTCGTTCGCTATATTCGTTACAGAACGAGTTATCAATGTAGTAGAATTTATTGTATGCCATATTCTGCTCCGTTTCATTGTTGATAGATAAGTTATTTGTTTTATTGTAATAACTTTACACAATGAATGAAAGATATGATAACACAGAACAATATATACCCAGGGAAAGAACTGTTTCCAAAATTAGTTTTTTAGGTTATTTTGCTATTGTGACTGACACTGACACTACCTACCTACTGACAGACAGACGACAGTGTTGTTATGGTGAGTGCTTTGATTTTGAAACGGTTATCTCAATCCAACGTTGGATAATATATCTGTGTTCATATTTTTACGTGAGCAACAAAAGTCTTTATGACCCTGAGTGGCTTTTCACATGCATACGGTTACGGCACGGTCACGGTGCCGTTAAAAGTATCAATGAGCTATACAATGACAGTTTCCCCATTGCACGGTGACCCAACCGTGCCGTTAGTAGCTCATATATTTCTACTAACACGGCACCATGACCGTAACCGTGCCGTATGCGTGTGAAATTGTGAAGAGGTACTGAACTGACTCATTGATCATTATGAGAGTATTGCCAACCCTCACCAAATTTTTTCCCCAAGTTAATTTATTTTATGATATTTTACTTATAAGAGCAGATATTGATCTGAAATTTGAAGAATCACCCTTGTCTCCCGACTTGAACAGAGGTATCATTTTACTGTGTTTCATGAGGTCTGGAAAAGCTCCATCGTCAACACATTTATTGAATATACAACTTGTCATTGAATAAACGCATAACCTTCTACAACCCATTTTTTTTTTACTAATAAAAAAATATTGACAAAAAAATAATAATTGAGACTTCAGCTGCTATGTCATTTCCGACAAATTCACAACTCGGTGATGCGTACGTCCTGCGTCCCGCGAGTTCAATCAAATTATCCGTCACACTTTAGTTAGGTTACCGTATCAACATCGTAGAAAATAACTATTTAGAATTAATCAATGGAAAGATGAAGTAAAACTAAAATTTAGGTACAGTACCTACATTTGGAGTGCATTCAACTCGTGAGCGAATGGTAGGTACAAGTAAGTACAATACATCGCTGTGTCCGCTGTGTTTGTGTGAAAGTACCGTAGTAGTTGGTGGGATACTCGTACCACGAACCGTTCAAAGCACACCGACTCAGCTTGATTGATACTGTCATTTCAATGTGAAAGTACAGTACTCTCACTATTTCACTCATTCCACATTTGTGTATCTAAATGAAATTGTGTGATACGCGCCAGAAATGCGCTCGCACACCAGTGCGGTGACGGTCTAACTAAACAAAACAAACAAAGAGTCAAGTCAATTCAAGTTTTATTCTCACGCACCCTTTCTGGGGCGTGGGGAGTCAGGGTCAGGTCATCGGATCTCTTCCTGAGGAAGCACCTCTGTCCACTCCTGTGGACAGGTCTTCGGGGGCCCCCCGCGGGCGTTGGTGATCTTCTCACTGGTGGTGCTCCATTATGTGATCGCCGGCTAATATAATAAATACACATAAATAAACTAATATATACAAAGCTCAAATCTAGGATAGAGAAAGATAATGCTCCTTCAAACGATTCTTGAAGACGGGGAGAGACGGACTATCTCTGATAGTACAGGGAAGTGAGTTCCAAAGAGTGATCACCCGCAATCGAAAACAGTGCTTGTATGCGACGGTATTGTGATGAGGTATAGAGAGCAGGGAAACCGTGTGAGTTCTACGTGGACGAGCCGAAGGGACAAATTGAAAAAGCTCACGGAGAAAGCTAGGGTATCGAGGGTTGGTTAAGATGTTAAATAGAAGAGTGAGGATGTGTGTGTCCCAACGAAGACGAATCGTCAGCCATTTTAACTCCTTGCGATACTGCGAGACGTGGTCGAACTTGCGCAGTCCGAAGATAAACCGAATCCCGAGATTTTGAAGTCGCTCGAGTCTATTCAGTTGTTCTTAGTTGGCGCCAGCCCAACAAACATCGGCATAATCGATCAAGGGGAGAAGAAGAGATTGAGCAAGAGTAATTTTTGTTTGATGGAGCAGAAAGTTCTGAAGCCGTCTTCAGTTCTGTCTCACTAATGGCCAGCATAATTTTCATGACTGCTATACCCTTGGTGTGATCAAGAGAAAGAGCAATTTCAAAGATGAAAAAGTTTCTTGAGTAGCTACACTAAATTATCTGCTGCCATTATATAAATGTTATGCCCACTGAAGAATGTGGCCAATCCTATCGCAGTCTTATTAACTTCATTATCTACCTTTTCTTCTTTGTTATGCTGGCCGAACGAAGGCTGTGCTGATCATGGAGTATTTTTTTATGCTCAACACTCTACGTACTCACGTAGCTTCATGGCTCTCGCGCGCTTTTCAGCATCACTTTTTCCCGCACCGCAGGGAATGGGGAACTATTTTAGTATGTTTTTGGGCCTTGATGTTTTTCTCCGGATGAAAGCTCTCCCTCCCGCCGTTTCTTTCAGCCAGTTTCTTTTTGATTAGAGTGTTGGATCTACACCGCCACCGAGACCCGCTTTCATCACCCGACTCCATCTACAAGGTACAACATACTCTATGTACCTTGGACCACACCCGTTTTACCTCGGACATATATATGTTTTTAAAATAAGTTAAACTGCAAAAGTTTATATTTATTGCAGCAATAATATAAATAGATTTATAAGGATTATCATATAAAACAATAATATTTATTACAGAATATAAAACACAACCCTGCAAACAAAAACATATAAGTAAATAAGTGTCTTTTGCCTCTCCCTAATTTATCATCTATAATCTAGCTAGCGAGACCAAAGGGGTTCGAACATTTTTGAGATTAAAAATGCTATGTTTGTATTGATCTAAATATTTTTTAAAGAAATGAGAATCAAATAAATATCTAAAGTCTTGCAGTCTCATCAATCAGACTTTGAAAAATTATTCATTATTAATATTAGCAGGAGATGCAGTTTCGAGTCCTGACCGTGGAAAAATTAGAAAATTAATTTATCTTAAGTACATTATCGGACGTTCAGTATTTCGATGACACGTTAAACTGTAGGCCCCGGCTATACTATCGCTACATGGTATACGTCGCGATACACGTTATGAGCGGTGGTCTTGAATGCGCAGTAGTCACTTTTCAATACCGTACGTACATATGCGCAGTAATTCCCGCCATCATCGCCCAGGGCCCTTAATTCGTGGCGTGAGGTATAGGTACTGTACACATGCGCAGTAATTCCCGCCAACGTCGCCCAGCGATCTTAATTCGTTACGCGATTTATAGTGGTCGTAAAACCCCTCCAACAACCCGCACGGAGCCAGGCAGCGTGGCCCTCGATGGGGACATTAATGGACTATATTTATTTTTACTTATTGCTTTGTAATATTTTTAAACAAAAGTCCTAGTATTTTTCCATTTAGTTCATGAGCTCCTCGTGACACTGTCCAAAGTACAAAGGGCGTGGAGGGTCTGAAGTACAATAACAACTATTTTACTTAACCTTTGCAACGCTTGGCTGCGAAGAAAAATGGTGCCTACCAGACGCCACAACAAAAACGTCTCTAAAAATTCTAAAAAGTCAAGTGAATCCATAACGATATATTGAATCCATAATTAACCCTATCTAATAATATATTTGAGTATCGATTTTTTTTTCAAAAATAATCATAATATAGTGTTATTAAATTTCCATTTTTTATTAGCATTATAAAATCACAATAAAGTATGAAAACACCAAAACGTTCGCACGACATGCATTGTAATAGTAATAGAGTCACAACACTACCTACTTGTTTTCTTGTGAGGTGATGACGTCAGGCGTTGTCGGCCTTGGCCGACACAGGCGTCAGAGGCAATGGAAATTATAATAATACTGGAGTTGAGAAAGTGAGTAATGCATTAACTTTTCAAATAGTCAAAATAAAAATGCGTTTTTTTAAGTGTATTACACACTTAGTTTAGTTTAGTATTTAATAAAACAAATAGGACATATGTAAAATAAATCAACTACACAAACAATCTTATAGTACATTACTGTCGCGGACTGTAATGAATGCGTTGCTGGTCGCACTGTTGGTGGCCGAAAGCGCAGCACAGCGCAGCTCAAGGCCTACACAGCGCGATCGGCTTTGCAGCCTTTGATGGACAAGCTGGAATAAAGGCCGTTTTTTTTTTTTTGGAGGGGAAGATAATGGATTTACCCATGCCCAGGAGTCAGACCTCCCTGCTATGTCCGGGTCCCCACATATTGAGCGGGCATCAGCTCGTGTGGTATACGGACTAAAAACAACCCCTTTGTGTTTACAGTTGTCCTACTAATACATTTCAAAAAATAAATCCCGTTTTTTAAGCTTTTTTTGTAAATAAAAATATAATTCTTAATGTAATTAGTTTTATTTTAATATTATTTTTTTCATATCAAAGGACTTATGGGCCACGCTGTAGTTTACTGTGAGCCATGGAGACTGATTGCCATGGGGCATGGGAATAAATGCCACGACCGAAGTTCGAGGCTTTTATAGCGCGGACATCAAATGCTGCAATGGTGACGAAGCTTATAGGCCGAGAGCGTAGCTAAGCTAAGCTCGAGGCCTTCATAGTAGTGTGGCCAGCAATGCATTCATTGCGGACCAAGGCTTGTATAGTACTTTAGTCAAATAATGCGAGTACTTAAATAAAACCAGCTTATTTTAAAATTTAGAGTGCGATATTTTTTTTTGTCTCACATAACCAAATTCTGAATAAAGCCTTTTTGCAGTACCTTTTTCCCCAATTTCGAAACAAAGCTCGAAAATCATGGAATTTGACAGGAAATTGCCGGTCGCTAAAACACGACAGTAATGGATTTTCACCGGAAATTGCCGGCACCTTTTCTGGCTCCTCCAAGTAGCTTAGGGCGAGATAAATAGTCGCTGCTTAGCCTAAGTCCGTCCGTACCCATGCTTCCCTAAGCATTACTTCAGGCTAACTGAGCTAAGTAAGTATCAATGTGTTTCTAAAATAGACATATCATAGACGTTTGCTTGGCTAAGTATGTTCTTAGGCTAATGCTAAGAAGGTGTGAATAAACTTTTTTCAATTGTATCAGTGAATTTCGTTTTGTTCGGTCAAAAAAAATAGGTCAAAAATTTAGGTCAAAAATTATCTGTGACGGCTGATAGCATGACAGATGCTCTATTGTTGACAATTTGATATTTCCGATTCCCTCATTTCGTTTCTTTCGTAGTTTCGCTAATGCTCTTTTGGGTTTTTTTAAGTTTGAATTTTACGACGGCTTTAGCTTTTCCCCTGGTCTTGATATTCATACTTACCCGATTGACTTTGGCTTGCCTTCTGGACTTGATATTGAAGCAAACGCGATTGACCCTGGCTGGTTTGGACATGGAAATGGAACGAAAAAAACCTTTCACGGACTTTGAAAAAATTCTATTGACTAATTTAATAAGTCAATTTGCAACTGTTATAGACTGTAAAAAGACCGATGCTCTAAAAAGATTTTCGAACTTATTATCCAGTGTATAAATATTAATTGTATCAACAAAAACAATACCTAACACACAAGTTTTTTAAAGTTTTGTGACAATCACATAACACATCTACAAGAAGGCAAGAACTGCAACAGTTGTTACAGATTACTATTGTGATCTAAGAACGTGCTAAGTTTCGAATATAGCGTACTCAGTCTCGGCTAAGAATTAGTCCGAGTTCCGCGACATAGAGAGTGCCAAAGTACTGTCTAAGATAGACAAATCGATTCTTAAGCAAAGCTAAGACTCGTTCTTAGAATCGACTATTTATCACGCCCTTAATTTGTTCGAGCTTTGTTTGAGTAAACATAATATACATGACTAAAGGCTCTGTGAGCTGGAGACCTCGCGAGCGACACAGGAGTTTTGTGTTTTATTATTATTTTCCACCCCTTCACATCACACCTCCGACCCCTTGAAGTTTATTGGATGAACAAGTGGAATTATTATTTAAAAAAAAACCGAAAGCATTTCCATGCGATGACGTTAAGAAAATTGTTTACAAAATATTAGCCAGATGATGAGATTACTCAAGATCAAAGAAAAGGATACTCAGTGAATGTTACAAAGTCCTTTGTAGTTGCCGCAGCTTTTGTTCCCACGGTCTCTCTACGGTTCCCACGGTTTTACCTGACCGAACTTTTGTTTGCAATTTTTTGGCAGTTTTTTTACAAAGAATAGTGTTATATTTAGTTCAGCTCTATAAGCCCCGTAAGTGTTCGCGAAAAATCAAGAAATTTAGTGCTGGGCCTTCTAATAGAGACAATTAACTTCCAACTGCAAGATTCATATTCATATTCTTTATTGCACAGGTAATGTAAAGTTAGACAATTACAATAAATGCTATAGCTAAGGCGAGCTTATCTCTAAAAAGTGATTTCTTCCAGCAAACCTAGGCAAGACAGGAGAGTTTATGATACAGGACAGTCCTAGTTCGCAATAAAACTCTATACATACGTACGAAAATTACTTTATATAAATATAAATAAAATAAAAATATATACTTCAACTACAAAAAATACAATATATCGCATGCACATATATAAACTATAATAAATCAAACATATACCTACATAGATCTTAGACCTTTTACGGAAGAGCAAGGAAATGCCCTTTCAATCTTTTCTTAATAGTGAAAATTGAGGGACTTTCCTTAATAGCGCAGGGAAGTGGGTTCCACAGTCGGATTGCCCCTAACCTAAACGAGTGTTCGTAAGCGGCAGGTTTATGCCGAGGAGTTGAAAGGAGAGACACCGTGTAGGATCTGCGATTGCTATCCCCCCGGGGAAAAGAAAGTCAAAACGTTGGCGTAGATTAGGGTATCGGGGATTTCGAAAAATATTGAACAGATAGGAGAGAATGTGCATGCCACGGCGAAGACGCATCGGGCGGGACCCACCCCAGCTCCTTGTGATACTGGGAGACACGGTCATAATTGCGTAATCCGTAGATAAACCGAATCCCGAGATTTTGAAGTCGTTCGAGTTTGTTCAGTTGTTCTTCGTTCGCGCTGACCCAACAAAGTCAAAGTCAAAGTTCTTTATTACTGTAGATATTTACATTTACTTAGCAAATGTCATTTTTTGCCTCTTCTCTACATTGGACCACTGTGGGAGAGGAAGGGCGTAGAAACTCCCACAGATCGATTTTTAGATGTCTTTTAAAAATTGGTTGTGAAAAGAAATAGTTGAGACCGTTAAGGTCGACATTTCCAGAAGTCAAGTCCTGGGACTTACCTCCACGAAGAGCCTTCAGGAATTGCCAAACCTGTGCTGAAGTATAGCTCTCAATACACTCGTAGAAATGACGTCGTTTTGCATCACGACACAGACGAGTGCAACGATATCGGAGGCGTTTGAAAATTAAAAGATTCTCGTCAGTCGGTTCCAACTTATATCTACTTTTGGCACGGTTTCTCTTGGCCATCAGACCCTTGATGGTGTCAGTAAGCCACTCTTGACCTGAGCGTGTTTATCAAACAAGCTCAGGACAATAGAGTTAAAGTTGCGGACTTTGTCTTTAACGGCCTCGCTACCAACGACAGGGGACCAGTCAACAGAGGCTGCGTCTGATTTAAGGGAGTTAAGATCCATGCCCTTGAAGGTACGTATGTCAAGGAATTCAGCAGCGCGCTTGGGAGGAATTAACTTGAATGAAAGGTAAATCAAATAGTGATAGGAGAAGGGGGCGTTAAGTTGGCCATGTACAGCAACCTTGGATGTGTTAGAAGTAATCATTAGATCTAGAAGAGAGGGGGATCAATGTGGTCGAAAGTGGGTGGCAACCAGGGGAAGGATGTGTAAGTTTAAAGAACTTACAAGAGAATTCAGCTTTGCTCAGCGACCGTTATTTTTGAGAAGGCTCGTATCAAAGTCAACGAGAATTAGGGTGTCGCTAGAAAGACGAGTCAGGTCATTGATTAGGGTTTCAAATGAGTAAAAATAGTCAATGCGAAGAGAGGGGCTATAATATACACCCAGGAGGACTTTATTGTGGCGCAAGCAAATCTCCAAGAACAATTGTTCAGCGGTACCGGAGTACAGGCTTGGCGACTGGCTGATGACTTTGCGTAGATAAGATAAGATAACCGTTTATTCGACCTGTTGTTTTACACAGCACATCGTTTACAAAAAATATAAAATAAAAATACAATGCAGTAAACAAGTAATAAATCACTACAAGAATAAATAATTATTCAAAAAAATAAAATGACCAAATCCACCATGCAGTGTGTAACGCAACAGCGAATGGGTTCCGACTCAGCATGTGCTACAGGAACGCTGGTATTCTGCTATAGATAACTACACCGCCATCAGCCTTGCCCGTCCTATCGCTATGGCAGAAGGAAGTGATGGTTTAAATATGTAGAATGTATATTCTGATCGCTAAAAGTTACAAGGAGGTCAGTATAGCTGGTGTGAATGCTTTGTGCATTAATATGGACAACGTTGAAGTTTGTACCAAGGTTAGAAAACACCCGCTTCAAATTGTAAGGCAGCGAGTCATCCGCTGATGACGCAACACTTCCCGCACTAAAGGAAATATCACTATTAGAAGAAAGAAAGGAGAAGAAGCTTTCAAAGTTGTAGGTTTCCATAAACTAGATATAATATAATAAATATAAATACAAAAAAAAAAATAAAAAAATAAACCTAAGACTCGATAATTACTAAGAAAATGAAATTAATTAGCCTGTACCCAGTCGTACATTGAGCTTGCTGGGAAAGAAATTGGACAAACTAATACAAACTTACAAACATGAAAAACATAAGCTGGACTTAAAAAGTAGAATTGACGAAACACAGTAGGTATTTATACCTAACAAAACACGTCCAGAATTTCAAAATTACACCAGATTTCTTCTTCTTGGCTCCCGTTGGACCAGCGCGACTTTTTTTTTTTGGAGGGGAAAAAATGGACCGTTTAGTATAGATTCCTTGAATAATAATGATAATAAAGTTTTTATTCCAGTAATGCAGAGCATTTCGATATAAAAGTATAAACATTAAAAACTAGAGCAACACATAACATATTTTTTTTAAAGTGAAGTAAATAAAATAAAATAATTATAATTTAGGGAACTAGGTTCGGTGCAAACAAACAGTAAATCTAATACTTAGTATTAATCAGTCTTTAAATTTGATCATTGCAAGTAGGTAAGTTAAAGTTACCTTTGAATGGCCTTTGTTCTTCTTTACTAAATTTTTATCAATGTGATATGTAGTATTTAAGCATCAAGCTCGATCTTGGACCATGTTGTAGGTTGAAGGAATTTATTTTAGATGATTTTAGAACAAAAAAATAAACACCCAACCTTAATTTAGTTTACTTTCAATTACGTACGAGATTTTTTATTAAAATTCAAAAAACACAACGCCTGTCATTTTAGGATGGCTTTCCAGAGATTGTGGTTATTGCGGAACCAACTAGCACAGGCGCTATATGGTTAAGTATTCACCAGTAACCCTCGAATTCCGAAACTATCAAGACTACAGTTGAAACTTGGTATTTTGTGAACCGCTTTACAATTGTCATACAAAAATTTAAACATAATAAATTAAGGGGGCCTTCCCGTACATGGAACTGAAACCAAAAAATATTGTTTTCATCAAATCTATATGAGTGGGGTGTCCATAAACAATTATTTAAAAATGACGTTGAGGTTCCTGTAACCATTTTGCCTCAAAGTGAATCCTTAAAGAGACAGACCCTTCAAAAATGGAAAAAATGGTGTCCCCCCCTCTAACTTTTAAAGTAACAGAGCAAAAATTAAAAAAAATATTGTTGTATCTCTCAATAAACACTTAAAAAAATGGTTTGAACATAATAAAAAAAATATTTTAAAGATTTAAAACATTTATTAAAAACCGCAAATATAACTTTTTCATTCATACAAACGTATAAAAAACAAACTAATTACTTGCTGCTGAAGAATGATAGTGATATTTTGGCTAGGTGTATCAGGTGTATGTGAAGTATTGTGAAGTGAGTACCTTCCTAATTTATTTTTTTGCCTTATATTCTACATATATTACGGAAATGTGCGAATTCCGAAACGCACTTGGCCGTTTTTTTGCCTGAATCTACTATTGTTTTCATATCATAATTCCCACCTGAGGTTGAGTATTTTGTCATGTACATACTTGTATCTTAAGGATGGTGGTCAACTTGAGAGTTAATAATCTCAAAAACAAGATAAATATGACTTTACATCCATACTAACTTTTAATTAAGTATAATCATAATATCTAACCAAAAAAACATTTTTTTTGAGGTGACAGCGGACTTTTTTTTTGACTATCAATTTGCGCGTTGTCCTTTATTGGTGCCAAAATATTAAAATGCAGCCATTTAAAAAAAAAACAGGTCTTGGATGTTTATATGTGTGTGACGTTGTTTCTGGTTCCCTCGACACAGGGTATCCTAGGGTGGGGCCAGAAGAAATGTATGTGCCTTTATGTAAATGTTCATGTATGTTTATTTATTCTATTATGTAACTAGCTACCCGTGGCGTGCAACGCGTTATATATGTTCTCATAGTTCCTCATCAAATTAGTAGTTTATGTGACTGATACGTAATGGAGGGCATTAAAACTTCACTCTAGAGTTTTAATGCCTAATTATGTACAGTTACATTCACTAGTTCATCTACACACATATCATAAGCTCTCTTCGGTGTGTTCAGGAACCGCATGTTCGACCGGCATTGTGGCATTGATCATTGCTCTGCAGTTGTTTAGCTTATTCAGTAGTACCAACTTCACAGATAAACTAGGGGCGGCAGTTTATTGGCAGACTAGACTGCTCTCTTAACACAGATACCTAATATTTTTCTAGAAAAAGAAAGAAGTTTACGGGGAGCTTTTTTCAACGTTAGCATTAAAAAAAAATGCTTCTGTTAAATCTTACTTTGTATAAATAATTTTTCGTTTATGTTTCGTAATAAGTTAGTGTTTGTATGAATGACAAAGTTTTATTTGCGGTTTTTAATAAATGTTTCAAATCTTAAAAACAATTTTTTTATTATTTTCAAATCATTTTTCGTTGAAAGTGTTTATTATTATGAGATACACAATTTATTATTTTTTATTTTTATTTTTCACTCTTACTTTAAATTTAGAGGGGGTGGGGGACAAATTTTTCCACTTTGGAAGGGCCTGACTGAGAAAAAATGGTTTCAAAAACCTCAACGTCATTTTTTAAGACCTGTCAACCCATACATATAAGTATGATAAAAAAAAAATTGGTTTCAGTTCCATGTATGGCGAGCCCCATTAATTTTTATTAAAGCGGTTCACAGAATACATCTACATACCAAGTTTCAACTGTGTACTCTTAACAGTTTCGGAATAATGTTGCTGTGACAAACTATACTTGACGAAACTATAATGGTTCCTGTTTCTCTACGGAACTCTAAAAAATGGCAGCGAAATGAAAGGAACAAAAAAATATGCAAGAAAATTTTAATTATAGGTTGGCCACTTTGATAGTCACTTGGCACGATAATTTATTTATTTATATTTAAAAAAAAAGAAAAAAAATGACTTTATGTATTTATTTGTTTCCAACTAATAGTCGATTATTTGATTTAAAATGAAACTAAAGGTAAGTTTGTTAGGTCATAACGATACAACGAAACTGGGAGCCGAAGCAAAGCGGAGCGGAGCGAGGCGACCCCATTTAGTGTCATAGAACCGAATTGGTTGCTATAGGTCACTTTCTGTTTGAAAAGCTTAAAGCGACTTTGTCGAAAAAGGGATATTACAATGTTCGAGATTACTTAAATGACGCGATGTATGGGGTTAATCAGGCTCAACACAGACCTCGCTGTTAATAATTTTGTAATTATTTATTCCTGCTTATTAAATTAATTTTTTCATATTTGTATTAGTTAAGCAGAACCAATTTTTAAAAGAGATCTAAAAATCAATCTGTGGGAGTTTCTACGCCCTTCTCTCCCACAGTGCTCCAATGTAGAGAAGAGACAAAAAATGACGTTTGCTAAGTATATGTAAATATCTACAGTAATAAAGTACTTTGACTTTGACTTTGGTCACAACGTTATAATATAACGCAACTGGCAGCCGAAGCGGAGCGGAGCGAGGCGACCCAATGTAGTACCACAAAACCGAATTGGTTGCTATATAGGACACACATTTTAAATGTATATTTCACATTTTCTGCCTTAATACATATTTTAAAAGAACTTTAATTTGGAAGTGGTCTCCTTAAAAATTGACTCCCCTGTATAAATTCAGTTGCCAACATAATTAATTGACAGCCGCCTATAGTTATCAGTATCCTGCGACGGAATTAAATTGCAACTAAAATTTAGACATCACGGGGCTCTGAATTAAATGCCAACCTATTAATTTTGGTCATCCACTTCTATTTTTTTATAACAAGTCTTGGCACCTTTTCAATAAAGCCCATTTTGGCGTTTTGGAATGGAAATAGTTATGTTGTTAAGTAGTTATATATAGTTGATGTTATTGTTTTGAAGCTAATCTGAATCGCTAAAAGCTTGTGGAAGGGTTGTGGTAACCCCCTGATATCAATTATCTCATATTGATTTGTTAGATGAGTTATCGCTGTAACTATTTGAGAATGAACAAAAAGCACCTTTATTCCACTGTAAGATTGTAACTCAATGGACGAAAATGCATAGTTACTGCACGTCCAGCCGCCATCGCGCCGAAGCATGGTCGAAGCTCCTACTGATAAAAATGGACTGATGCATGCGCACTCAGGACTGAAGCTAGCGGATTAGGGGTCGCCCGGAAAATCCGGGTTTGTCTTTTTTTTTTTTTTTTTAATCTTTATTTAAAGGACTTGGTACACAAAATGAAGCGACCATGCCGTCCTGTAATGCTACAATACTATCTGTGGACCGCGGGTTTGTCATCCAGTCAAAAATTTCCATGCAAGTTTTCACATTCACGTCAGTTTTAACTGACGTCAGTACATTTTTATCTGTTCAAACTGACCGTGAGTGCCCAGCGACTGTGACTGAAGGTACTGAAAGTAGCTGCACAGACGACCCGAATGGCCGAGTCGGCAGTGACCCTGCCTACGAAGCTAAGGGTCCCGGGTTCGAGTCCCGGTGGGGGCAAATATTTGTTTGATGAGAACGGATGTTTGTACCCTAGTCATGGTTGTTTATCTATCTAAGTATAATCTTTATCTACATAAGTATGTGTATCGTTGTCTAGTACCCAAGATACAGGGAATCTTAATCTGGGGCTAGATCAATGTGTGTATAAATAGTGTATTATTTTTATTATTATTCGCTGATACAGAGAGATCAGAGAGAATGAAAAGACCTTCTTTCAGGACACCTTCAGCTTCGAAAATAGTAGATAAGTCGGTACAATGAGCGTCGCAGTTACGGAGATAAATACGTTTTACTCAGAGTTATTTACGTAGGCAGTTAGGTACGTAATGATGCGCATTATTATCTAGCTAGGTACTACAATTATGAATCTACAACTAAAACCATTTTCCGTAATAGCGTTCTTGTATGCAATTAAGTTTACATATGTAAATTTTAAAAGATTTTCAGGTCTTTCGGCATAAATAGTTGTGCAGTGTCTGTGTAGGGTTAACGACAACGTTTTTATTAGCGGTACACATATTTATAGTGTTTAATTCTATTAAGCTGGTACCTACCTTCCTACTATCTCATCGGTGCGAGTTTTTTTGGTGTGAGATGTCGTCCGACTCTTATTTTCTATTCCCCCGCACCCCCGACCGCGACCCCTTGAAGTTTATCGGATGATTTCCTTGCAAATTTATCAAATTTTTGGCATAAACAGCTGTATCTTTTGATTGTGTTGTCCTGAAGTTTGATTTTTTCACACCTCCAAGGGACCCCAGACTGAGTAACTAATATTAATTATAACTTGATATCTCTACATGTTCGTGTCCACGACAGACAGACAGACGGTCAACGAAGTGATACTATTTAATTTTAAAGTCGGAACCCTTATAAATAACCCGATTGCATTTTTTTTCAAAATCACAAATTATAAATGCACCTGGTTAGGTACATGGAGTAGGAAATTAGCCGCACCAATAACTTTGTAGCCCCACAGCTCCGCCATTTTGAATTTTTTCGAAGAACTGAATCGACAAAAAAGCCATATAATTTTCGAACCTGCTCACAAAATTTCACAGTTGAGAATTGCGACCAATAAAGGAGAACAAACAGAAATCTGGACATACGAAAGCATTTTTTCCCAAGCTGAACGAAAACGCTTCGCACGCTCGGTTAAATATACAAATAGACTATGAGACGTTAGCCTTCTTCTTCTAGTAATACTAGTGTTATCGATTAAATTAGGTTAACAGGTAATTTAAACTTTAGGTTAACCTACAGTGACCTACTTAGGCCGACTACTTCAAACATGAGTCAACACTTTTCGATGAATTAGACAACTGCTTAAAAAAATGTATTAAAAATTTGGAATATAATATGTATGGGGTTGAATGTTTGTCACAAGTTCTTATTATCACAACAACCGCCTCTCTGTCGTCATCACATCTGCATAACTATTTAAACCAGTTCCGCAACTTAAAAGCTATACCTTCACAGTTTCTACACAAAACAGTGGTGATATTTCCACTGAGATTATTCTTGGTTCAGGGTGTTCTCTGTGACGACGTTAATACTGTGAACATTTGAACACTGCGTAATACTGTGTCCATGTCTCGAAGAGTTCGTGGTGCTGCAGAGTGGGAGGTGCGAGCCTCCTCGTTAGCCCTCAATACGAAGAATTTGATACGTGGAATAATCGAGAACCTTCAGGTCCAACCGAACCCAGAGAAGCCTTTGATTGCTCTGTCTGTTGGTAAGTGGGGTGAAATCGAATAGTTTTAGGTGCCTGAATATTGTTTCGAGTGGTTTAGGTAGGTGCTTAGATGGGGTTTGAAATTTGTATAGGTTCGTACCTACCTACGAAAATAACTAAATCGTGATGTAGTTTCAGCAAATAATGACAAAATCTAACAAAAGTTGACAGTCATCTTTAAGATGTGTTCCAGCTAACCAGGATACAGAAAGTATTACAGGCTATTTTTTTAATTAAAAAGCCGTGCTGTGCGTCCGCCTCATTAGCATCTAACTTATATACCTAGACGATTATATTATGTAATAAACAATTAAATAGAAAACAACATTTATATGCAGGCATATACATTGCTTCTAGCCCCACACTAGGATACCATGTGTCGTGGCAACCAGAAACAGCGGCATCACACACTTATATAAACATCCAAGATCTGTTTTTTTTTTGTTTATCCCTAACCGGGTTCGATCCCGGGACCGCTCGCTTGTCACCACACCACCACAGAGGCCGACAAATAATACGCTTACTGATAAATTGATACCTCCAATGAATCGTAAATCATGTTTGCTGTAAATAATAGAGAAAAAATCTCTTTTTAATTAAGCGAATCTATACGTATTGAAACTCAACATATTTTTTTACAACTTTCTAATATTATGCAAAAATCTTTGAATGTGAAATTCCGCCAACATATATTAGGCATTCTTAGAATAGAGGCCATAGACTTAGGGTCCACACGGACCACAAAACGCCGCCACAAACACCGGTCACCGACCTTTTATAAATGGACCTTTTATATTGTCAATTCAATTCAAAAACTTTAATTTACCCATATATCAAACCACATAGATGCTACGTAGCTAGGTAGGTAGTACAGTTTTCAGCGGTACACACCTAAAATTGGGGCCCAGAACAAACAGGTTCCTTCTTGGTAATAGTGTCTGTATTTTATCAAATCTCACCAAACCACCTGACTTCGACTTTTATATTTATTAAGTATAAATTATGCCAAGGTCATCAGGATTGGCCATTCAATTAGAACTACAATTTTATTAAGATATCTTCTTGGAAAAGGATCTAAGTACATATTTAGCAGACTTCCTCATGGTAACAATAAACATTTTATTAATTTTTCAGGCGATCCAACAACATTCGGCAACCTCAACCCACCGGAACAAGTGATTCAAGCTGTGAGGGACAGTCTTGAGCTTCACACCAGCCGAGGGTATGGTCCCAGCAATGGCCACCTGGAGGCCAGGCAGGCGGTGGCAAAGTACAGTGCCCACATGGGTGATGTCAAAGCAGAAGACGTGATCCTCTGTAGTGGATGTTCGCACGCTCTCGAGCTGGCCATCACAGTCTTAGCAGACCCCGGACAAAACATCCTCGTACCTAGACCTGGATTCATGATATACAAAACACATGCTGAAGGTTTGGGAATCGAACTCAAGTACTACAATTTATTGGTGAGTATCAAAGCCTTATTGTCAAGATGTTACATTTGAATATCCGCGGGAGCCTACGCACTAACATTGGGCTTAATTAAAACATCAGGTGATGTTGTTCAAGTTTCTAGAAACAGAACTAGTTTTCCAGTATGTGCGGATCCGATTTGCATATTGTTTATTTACGCGTTAGTCTCTCGGAAAGTCGGAACTGCGCAAGGCATTTTGATAAACAGTGTTTATTGCATTCCAGCCAAAACAACAATGGAAAATCGATCTTGAAGACCTGGAGAGTCAAATAGATGATGACACCGCCGCCATAGTCGTAATTAACCCGTCAAATCCGTGTGGGTCAGTATTCTCCAAGGAGGATTTGATCGACATTTTGGACATTGCCTCCAGGAACCGCGTTCCCATTATTGCAGACGAGATTTATGAGCACATGGTCTTCTCAGGCAATGAGTATACGGCCATATCTTCACTGTCTAAAGACGTTCCGATCCTGACATGCAGCGGACTTACAAAGAGGTTCCTCGTTCCCGGCTGGAGGATGGGCTGGGTGATCATCAACGACAGACAGAATATTTTAGGGAGAGAAGTTCGTAAGGGCCTGGCTAACCTATCTGCAAAGATCGTGGGACCCAACACGATAGTCCAGAGAGCTCTACCGACCATCTTGACCCTCACGCCGCAGAGTTTCTTCGACGAAGTTATATTGTTTGTAGAGGTTAGTTGAACCCATATCCCTAAACTTGATGGCTAACTGTGGGCTACCTAACTATAATTAAATAAAAAAATACTTTTAATTAAATGCTCTAAAAAGAAAAAAATAATCATTAAATTTAATCAAACCCTTAAACGAATTACATCACACAATTTATTATGATATAACGTTGCTGCGAGATTTACTTGTGTAGATGTGGTTACCTAACTACCTATTTTACACATTTTGTAAAACTGGGGATCCCATTAAAAGAGGCTCAGACTGCAATATTTACAGACCACAAAGCCGGTGTTCTGATTGCCGCCTCTAAATCTCTAGGAGTTACGATAGTAAATACTATTTCAACGACTCCCACGGTTGTGGTCCTGAAAGTGCAAGCCATAGAGAAACTTATTAATACTGTAGACGTGCAAGCGCCTCTGATAACCACGGCAAAGCGTATGTTACGGAATGTGGTTCCCTTGATGATCTTGTTAAAGTTTGCAAACGTGCCACTGTTTCGGGTAATGTGCAGCATACCCTCAATTACAAATTACAAATACAAATATTGTATTGTATTGTATTTATTCATAAACAATATAAATTGTGTGTGAAATATTAACATTATGTCATACATAAGTATAGGTAATACAATTACATTAAATATCTAATATCAAAGTCAAATAATTCAAATAATATTAATCAAATCAAATCAAATAATACCTAATGTCAAAATACAAAGTAAAGTGGCAATTGAATATAAAAATAATTCTGTCAAATGTCTATAAGGTCAACTAAAATTTTCTACAAAAGGCACCATACAATACATGTCATATACCATAAAATTATGTCAAATGCTTACTATAAACCGGATGTCAATTCAACTTATTCACTTACAAAATTCTTCAATGCTATAGGGGCACTTCTTCAATAGATATAATTTGAGTTTTTGTTTGAAGCTACTGTGTGTAACCAATAATTTGAGCTCAGCTGTTAGATGCTTAAATAACCGTAATGACTGATATCCAGCTGAATGTCTGGATATCTCTAAACGAGGAGCGGATTCTATTACGAACTCCATTCTGCGCGATGTTTCTCGTTTCATCCTCTGTTCCGGGGTTTCTATTTTGTGAATGTTCTTAGCCAAACCAACCATCAGAACAAGTATGTAAAGCGCTGGAACTGTGAGTATACCAAGTCGAATGAAATGTGGCCTGCACGATTCCATCTGTGGAATGCGAGCTATCGTGCGGATAGCTCTCTTCTGAAGGACGAATGCTTTTGAGATATTGTAACCATAGCTATGACCCCATAGTTTTATACTATAGCGCAATTTAGATTCGACCAGAGCATAGTATACCATTTTCAGGTGGTCTATATCAACGACGTCCCTAAGACTTCTCAATGCGTAGCAAGCTGAGCTGACACTTCCTTCAATAGCCGTAAGTTCTGGTTTCCAGTTTAGGTGGGAATCAATGTGTACACCCAAAAACTTGAAAACATCAACCATAGTCACTGTGTCACCGTTCAAGGTTGCATTTATCGTGTCGCTATTACGAGCAGTGGTCTTAAAAATAAGAAGATTTGTTTTACTAGTATTAATTTTCAAGTTGTTTACTGTAAACCAGGAATGGAACTTTGATAGAATTGAATTTACTTTTGATTCAAGCGATTCCAAGTCGTTTGCCGAAACGACTGCATTAGTATCATCCGCGTATACTACTAGCTGACTATCGGGCAAAGATTTTCCTATATATTCAAACAAGTCGTTTGTAAAAATAATAAAGAAAATCGGGCCTAATATGGATCCCTGAGGTACTCCTCTAGCTATTGGGAGTAATTTCGACTTAGTAACCGTTTGCTGTCCACTGTCAGTTATGCTCAATTCAACAAACTGTTTTCTGTTGTGTAAGTAGGATTCTATCAGTTCTAAACATTTACCTCTCACGCCATAATGCTCCAGCTTAGAAGTTAAGATACCATGGTCTACAAAATCAAAGGCAGAGCTTAGATCTAGAAACAGTGCAGCAACTTTCATTTTCTGATCTAATTTACTTATCACATCGTCTACCAGTGTGTCTATAGCGTCGGTTGTACCCATGCCCCTCCGATAACCGAATTGTCTGTCACTCAGTATTTTGTTCATTACTAAATGTGCAAGAAGTCTGTCCTTGATAAGTTTTTCAAAAATTTTAGATAAGGTGGGCAATAGCGAGATGGGCCTATAGTGGGACGGATCTGTTTTTGATTCTTTTTTATGCACTGGCAGAACACGAGCTATCTTAAGTTGATCTGGGAAAATTGATGCCTTTAAACAGTTATTAAAGAAATTTGTTAGAGGTTCCGCCAATATATCAATATTGATTTTGATTACAGTTATTGGAATGTCGTCAAAACCACATGATTGTTTGTTCTCAAAGTGTCGCACTATTTTAGTAACTTCGATTACGGTTGTCGGTCTAAACTCTATGTCACATGTGATTTTCGGACAGTTCGCTGTAAGAGAATCAGCTGCTCTCTGTGCCCCGTCAAATAATCCTGAGGATTTAACATCAAATTGTTCAGCCAATACGTCTACAATATCTATAGGCTTATGAATTAATTTATCGTTAACTTTTAGCAAAAACTTATCTCTTAAGGTAATAGTTTTTTTATTCCTATGTTTGTTCACGACATTCCACAAAGCCTTTGTGGACTGCTTTGCCTTGTCCAATTCAGATTTGACTGCTAGTTTTTTTGCTGCAATTAGAACTCTCCTATATATTCTAATGTAATTAGTGTGATAGTTCCTCACTGTTTCATCACAGCAGTTTGTATTTGCTAAGACCCTCTTCATATTACTAGAAATTTTTATTCCCGGTGTGACCCATTTTATTTTACCTGACTTTTTTAATGAAACTTTTTTCTTCTTTTTGGCAAAACACTTTTCGAAAATGTTTGTGAAGCTAGCTATGAAACCATTAATACCCTTTTCATTCAGGTTGACCTGTAGAACTTCATTTCTGTACATTTCATTGTTTTGTTCTGAGAACTGTCTACGTTCTATTATAAGAGTAGGGTCTTCCTTATGCGCTAAAAGAAAGTTTGGCAGAACTAGGTCGCAAAATATTGATGCATGTCCATCAGCTAGACCGTTATGGTCCACAGCAGAACCCTCCACAAACTCTTCCGGCACATTTGTCAGATAATTGTCGAGGCAAGAGCACGCATCATTTCTTACAAAAGTAGGCGTTTCTATGAGATCCCTAAAATTATAGCACCTTAAAAGAGCAAAAAATTCATTGCGTCTATTATTTTCACACAGGGTGTCGATATTGAAATCTCCACATATAATGCATTTTTTATTGAAAAAGTGCTCCAAAAGCTTCTCTAGTCCTACCATAAACTCATCATACGTGTCGTGGTCCGGATTTCGATAACAACAAATTATGCAAAGGTTTGTATCTTCATCTAAAACGCCACAGACTTCGAACGACCTAATTTTATACAACCTTTTACAAATTTCGAGCTCTTTATATGATTTTTTATTGTGTGCTAAGATAAGGGAACCACCACGTTTCATTGTAACTCTGGTATTGTAAGTGGCCATATTATGATTTTCTAGTTCAAACAATGGAGCCAAATAATTGTTTAAAAAGTGCTCAGTTAAACAGATGTAATGAAATTCTTTCCTTAAGCTATCTAGGTATACCTCTAATTCATTCTTTTTTGATGTGATTCCACACACATTTTGATGAATAATATTAAGTTTTACTATTTTACTACATTTTCCCGCTGTGTTTTTACTGGCATTTACTATACAGCTGTCTGAGTTGAGAGTTGAGTCATCATTTTGAGAGAAAAAACTGCTGATCATTTAGTGCTGAGGTTCCTGTAGACGTGTTTGTAAAATAATATGGTATGGTGCCCTTCTTAGAGCGAGCTTTTGATTTTTTGTCTGCTTCAGTCGTTTTCTTTTCAGTGATTCTCTGAAAGAAATGCGGAATGGTGCCCTTCTGGAGCCCTGGTTTACCTTTCAAGTCTGTAGGGTTTAGAACAAAATGGGGTTTGGGTAACATTGGCTTGTTTTCATATTTTGGGCTATGTCTTGTGTGACCCTTATAGTTTGTTTTATAACATATATGCAATACATCCCTAAGAATAAATCTGCAAGTAGTTACACGTCTTGGGAATTTCTCTTCAACTTGTGATACATCTACCAATGTCGCATTATCAAATTGTGTGCACAAGAAGTGAAACATTCTGTTCATCATGTGCTCATTTAGGTACTTCGTCGAGCTGACTGTTACAAGTAAGATGTTTGTTTTTAATTTACTCATATAGTGATAGAGATGCGACTGTACTTTGGTGGGATTGTTATCATTTGAGCCTAACAAAAATATAACATAATCAGATTCAGTGTAGTCTTTGCACATATCCAGACAGGAAGACAACACATGGTCAGATGTAGCATTAGTCTTGATAAGGGAGGTCACTGAAAAGTCTTGACCTAGGAGATCCTGAAGACAATCCCTGATACCAAGGCCTCTTTCATCGGAGAAAATCATGACCCTGTGCTTCCAGACGTCCTTCGTGATTCCTTTGGATTTTAGGTCACCGACCCGTTTTATACTGTGTTCAATAATTTGTTCAGTCTTGTGGTCATTATCTTCTTTATTTATTGTACCGTCATCTTGTGTAATTTTTGTGTCTTCATTTTGTTTAATTTGTGTGTTTTTGTCTTGTACACCTTTGGCGTATTCACCTTGATCACTTTTCATTGTGTCTTTATTTTGCTTGGTTTCTAGTACTAGTTCTTCATCTTGTTCACCTCTCTTTGCCGAATCCATAGTTTCTCCGTTTTCTTTTGAGTTGTCTTTGATTCTCAGTACGTCTATACTATCTTGTTGCATATTTGCATTGTCACGACGGTTTGGTGTCTCTTCACTACTAAGAATCAGGCGCTTTGGCGGGAGTTCACTTTTCCTGAGACTCGATCTTGGTGTTTTCTTTATGGCAGGCGTTTCAGAGCAAATCTTCTTGAGCAAATTAGTCGTTATCTGACGATCTAAAAGTTGCTTCTGTAACGAATTTTTCTCCTCAGAAAGAGAGTCAATTTCACCGTGTGCACTTGCAAGCTGCATCTCTAAATTCCGGATCCGATTTATAAGGTGCTGAACTTCTTCCTGGTCGCAGAATTGCCTTGATAGGTCTGGTAGGCTCAATGGATGATCGTCGGAGATGTTTGAAGAATCTAAGTCTAATTGTAATGTAATGTAATGTGATGTAATTTCGCATTTCCTCTCCGCATGAAAATCGACGTTTCCTACTTCCAGTTCTCAGTGTTATGTTTTTATGTAAGTCTGCTGCTAGCATTTTACTCATTGTGAACTGATAAGTAAAACAGTGTGTCAAAAACTATGAGTATTGAATGTTATTTAGATTTTACAGATTTGATACGTGGACCTCGTAATTATGAAACCGCTAGCATACAACACGCGCCACTGTTCCTAACTGAGCAGCAGTTGATCTTACTATCATTGTACAAAAAATAAAAAATTGAATTACGAAAGTAAAAACAAAAAAGTTGATCGCCGGGGATTGAACTTGTATCTCTGGGCCCCCAGGCAAGCGGTTACCGGCTGCGCTATTTGCTCGACGGCTGCAATATATGTTCAAATATATGTTCAAATATATGTTCAAATAACAAATAACACTATACAACAAAATACGCAACAATCGCTGCAACTGCAAGTTACTTCTTCTGTCAATTCAATATCATCCGAATCTTCTGACAATTCAATATCACATGTCGTAAAATAGTTGAACAAGTTGTTCTCGCAGCAAGCATAAATAATTGTGTTATGTAAATAATTGATGGATTTGATTCAATTTAAAGTTAATTTTCTTCTTTTTAGAGAATTTACATAAAAGCTCTTTTTAAATGTTTTTTTTTTTCTTTTAATTTATTTTATATTTTTTTAATTAATTGAAAATGTTTCTTAGCCTATATTTATTTCATTTAAATGATAGTTTAAGCAATAAACTGGAAGTATTTATGAGAAGAAAACTTTAGAAAGGGCTATGAAGAGCAATTTTTAGAGATGTAAAGTAAATCGGATGATAATTAAGGAAATTGATATTGCATGCCACCACAACGCTGTGAGGTACCTATTAGAGATACTCTGAAGACGTATCTTTAAAAAAAAATCTAGGACCAGAGTACTTTGTCAAGACGAATTAGAGCTCAAACTCGATAGGGTTGCGTCGTTTTGTTACAGAGTTCCCAAGGCCACCTTCCAGCTCCATCATCAGATTAGCTGATTTTCATGACGTGGAGCTCCATATCATGAAAATAATGTCCAGAGGGACCAAAGGTCATGTCAAGACGAATCAAACGCGCCCAAACTCGATAGGGATGCGTCCTTTTGTTACAGAGTTCCCATAGCCACCTCACAGCTCCATCATCAGATCAGCTCCATGTCATAAAAATATTGTATAGGGCCAAAGGAAATATCAAGACGAATAATATACAACATATATTGCAAGTTAAATAATAATAGTTTATGTGACTGAAATCTACATAATGGAGGGCATTGAAACTCGAGAGTGGGTTATTAAAATCACTCGAGAGTTTTAATGCCTAATTATGTACAGTTACATACACTAGTTTATCTACACACATATCATAAGCTCTCTTTGATGTGTTCAGGAACCGCATGTTCGACCAGCCTTGTGGCATTGAACATTGCTCTGCAATTGTTTAGCTTGTTCAGTAGTAACAACTTCACAGACAAATTAGGTACGGCCAGGCGGGCATCGGCGTACGAAATTTGAATGTCATAATATGTCGAAATATTGATACATAATGGTCATAATGTATCAATATTCAGATAAGAAATGAGTTTTTACCAAGTAGTATATCATAATGCTGGTCGTAACGTGCGGTTTTTGGACGGAGTATAGAGGGTTTATGATTTGTGTAGATAAAAGCTTTTTAAAACATCATTAAGTCTCAATTTTTGTGCTATTATGAATAAAATCTTTGAACTGAACTGAACTGAACATAACCCATAAAATAGGTTTAACCTAACAGGCTAAAAATATCTGGCCTTTAATGATAAGTGTCTCGTCTTTAAATTAATTGTTTCTTCCAGAATAATGCAAAGATATCGTTCGACCTGCTCCGCCGAGTCCCAGGCCTGAGGCCGGTGATGCCGCAGGGTGCCATGTACATGATGATGGAGATCCAGATGAGTGGGTTCCCGGAGATGAGGGATGACCTGCAGTTCGTGGAGAGGCTGGTCTCTGAACAGTCGGTGTTCTGTCTGCCGGGACGGGTGAGTTCCAACGATTTTAAACAAACAAATATACATAAGCGTCACATCACGCCGCCCCGCGCCGTTTCCTGGTGGCATCGTTTTTGCTCGCTTTTAGCCAGTTATTTAATAGTTAGTCTGAATGTGAACGTATGAAAAAGACAAAACGCTGTATAAGTTAAACAGTGAATAACTTTTTTTATTATTAAGGCCGTAAGGTCATACCTAAACATTTAGTTCAAAATTTCATTTATCAAAAACCTTTTACAGTGCTTCGAGTATCCAAACTACATGCGGATTGTCCTCACCGTGCCTGAAGAAATCCTGAAAGAAGCCTGCGACAGGATAGCAGTATTCTGCCGTGCGCACTTTGCTTGGGAAAAAACTATCGACACCAACTACCCATCCCTACAGTCCGATAATGAAGTTATTTGTTAAGATATTTAATTACTATTACTGTATTTTATTCACACTTTTGTTATTATAACGATTTTAAGGTAGGTTAATGTTTCAGATTTTTTTATTTATACAAACGGGACATAACTACGGGGTTAATTACAAAACATAACTGTGTCCAACTTTTTAGGCAAGGAAGTGCCCCCGCCAAGTCTCGCAAAACCGCAGAATATTAAGTTTAAATTACTTTATCTACACACGTACCATAAACCCTCTTTACTGCGTACAAAAATCACAGGTTACGATCAGCATAATGTTAAATTACTTGGTAAAAACTCATTTCTTATCTGAAAAATTACACATTATGACCATAATGCGTAATTTTTCTAAATATTATGACATTCAAATTTCGAACGCCGACGCCCGCCTGCGTACCGCCCCTAGTTTGTCTGTGAAGTTGGTACTACAGAACAAGCTAAACAACTGCAGAGCCAAAATGCCGGTCAAACATGCGGTTCCTGAACACATCAAAGAGAGCTTATGATATGTGTGTAGATAAACTAGTGTATGTAACTGTACATTAAAACTCTCGAGTATTAATGCCCTCCATTATGTAGTAGTCACATAAACTACTATTACGAATCCATTTCCAACAAGGTTGCACTTTTGCAGTTATTAAAAGTTAGGTAAATGATAAAGTTTTTTTATTTAGGGGGAATAATTTCGGGGATAGTTATTCCATCCTCGGGGGAGCCTCACCATTAGAGAACGCGTCCTCAGGTGTCGAATAGGGGATGCTCGACAGGTAGGATACCTTTAGGGCTGGAGGGAAATAAAATACTTCCCGCGGACCAACCGGCCCCTTGCCTAGGATTATAGGTGAAGACCTCAACGGCAGCAGCGGTGGAGAAGGCAGGCTTCGGTACGGCAAACTTACTGGAATACCGTTGAGAAGCGGCTGTTCCTGCAAAAAAACCTACTCGTTCCTGGGGACCAAGCTGGGGATGTCGAGAGAGGGACGTAGATGCTGGGCAAGTCTTTTCATTAGTATGTCCCAGACGATACAGCGCTTTTGTCAGACATGGAAACTAACCTCCAAGAATGCACAGAGGCTGTAATGAACATATGAAAAGATGATAAGGCCAATGATGATGAGTTTTACCATGCATGATTTTCTATTGTAGGTCTATTCTAGCCTAAGGTCTGGTCTGGAGTATGTGATTCCCCTTCGTCCTCTTTCGTAACCATACTTACATAACCATATACTACTACTACTGGTACTAATATCCGTACGCGGCGAATTTTTTGCGCGCCGCCGCGATGAGCAGTGCAGCGCGCCCTCAGCACAACAGCCGAGGAGCTGTGGCTGAGCATCGAGCTGGCTTCCACCGCCGCCCCGCCGCCCCGCCGCGCGCTCGACCTGTCCGCTCGGGCGCTGCACGTACACTATACATCGCCTGCTCATACTTTCTTCAATCTTCGATCGTTCTTTGACTCCGTTACGAATACAGCAGAACAAAAGAATAGCGAATCTTTCCTATTATTGGGTGATTTTAATATTTCGCATGCTTAATGGGTCCGTGGTGACAATACTTTATTATCAATCCAAGTCAATATCGATCATATAGCCACCATGTTGTCGGAGTTTATGGATTTAACGGGTTTTCAGCAATTTAATTAACATAAATATAAACATAAACATTTACATACAGACACATACATTGCTTCTGGCCCCACACTAGGATACCCTGTGCCGTGGGAACCATAAACAGCGAAGTCACAGACATATAATCGAGGACCTGGGGTTATTTTTTTCTACTCCCGGCCGGAGGTCGAACCCTGGAACTCTCCCTGGTAGGCAGAGCCACAACCGCTGCGCCACAGATGTCGACAAATTGGTGCACTAATGTTAACGACCGTTTTTTAAGTTTTAATCATTAGCAATTCGACATGTGTAATTGCGCCGTGTGGCCTCTCTTCTCTACCGAAGACCCCCACCAGAGGGCGCTTGACGTAGCATCTTAGCATTCAGCTTAGTTTACAGTATCCAGCTTAAAACTAATGATATCTATAAATTTCGATAATATTGGAAAATCTTTACGTGAAACTGACTGGGAAGTTCTTAATGACATGGACACAGAAACAGCCGTCACATTCTTCTACTGCACTCTGCATAAGTTAATTGATAAATATGAACCTAAACGCAAAGTTTCTGTTAACTCTATATCCTCCCTGGTGTTCCCAAGTACTTGTTAAACTTATTCGTGAAAAATTGAAAGTTCACACGAAATGGAAGATTTATCAGGATTCCATTGATTATCAGGAATTTCAGAAAATAAGAGCGCGGGAAAAGAAGGTCGAATCTGAGTGTTATACTAAAATATTGATTTAGCTCAAGACAAAATCACAATTTCACCGAAATTCTTTTGGAGTTTCATTAAGTTTATTCAAATAATATACCAGATCACATGAACTATGACGGGGAAACGTCTACTGATGGTGAAGCCATCACAAACATGTTCAGTGATTATTTCCATTCTGTGTTTACCTTACCTGACACGAACCATACAACTGTCAATATTGATGAAGTCCCTGATACATCAGTCGTGAACTTATCAACAACTTACATCTCAGAGGAGTTAGTTATGGAACACCTAAGGAAAACTAATGTTAATAATAATATTCGTTTATTCAGGCAATAAAAACAGAAAGAGATACAAGATTTAAGGTTAAAATTAATTATAAACTACATCTTGATCTGATTTAATTTTAATTTAATTTTTTTTTTTAATATATTCGCATGGATAATTGGAACATCTGAGTCTGAGCTAGGTAAGAACCTGTATTTCAGGCTGCAGTGCTCTTCCCTTAAAAAATAATTTTAGCTAATAAATAATTACACAGATCTTTGATAGGAACTGAATCAAAAAAATTTAAAATAAAGATTAAGCTAAGATTACGCTACAAAATAAGCCTAAAAACAACTTAAATTTAGATAGAATAATTGTGAAATGTGAAGGTGTGAAGGTGGCCTCTCTTCGTGTATTAGGAGTATCAGTGAGTGTGTGTGATATAATACGAATGCTATGTCTTGTCATGTAAGCCGTAGAATAAATAAATAAACGCAAAATAGGGGTTTGCATAGAGAGTGTAAAAAGTCAGATGTTTACCTTTAGTAGATCCTCGGTTTTGTCATAATTGATTTTATGTAGTCTTGTTTTTTTTTTCATATTATGGGTGTTAAGTTAAGGGAATAAATATTACCAGATTTATTTATTTTATTGTATAAGAAAGGACCAAGGAAAGTGATGAATTTTTGGGCGAAGGACGTACGGAAAAGTCACGTTTCCAGGCATACTCTATCCTTACGCCGTCTGTTGAGTAGATCTGGATTATATATCAATAAAGAATGCTGTTTCAAAACAATATGATAGATAAATAGTTGTCTTACTGTGAGTACATTACAAGAATTATATAGGAGATCAGTTGGGAAGAGGAGGGGACGGAAAGTGGACACCTTGGGTACGGCTCTGAGGGGCACGTTCTAATTGAAGAATTGCGTTTTTATGTGCGCCTCCCCACGATGCGATGCAGTAGGTTAGTACCGATTGACAGAGTGCCATATAAACTCTTTTCATCTGTGTCTTAAAAATATAAATGAGTTTCCGAATTCTGCCTGTGATCAAGTGTATATGGGGACCAAAAGTAAGGTTCTGGTCCACAATAACACCGAGGTATTTAATAGAGGAGGTTTTATTCAGGGTTAACAGGGGTGCCGGTGTGGATAAAGTGCACCCCTTATTAATTAATAAACTCGCTAAAGAACTAACGGTTCCTGTCACTAAGTGTTTAATATTTATGCTTCGGAACGCACCGGTTTTCGTTGCGCGGATCGACCGCCAGTGATCGGGACATCACTAGCTAGCTGTCACTTGCATAGAAAAAAAATGACTAGCTAGCTGTCATTTTGCACATGGTAAACCTGTCGGCGTCAGGTATTCGGGCCTTGGCGGAATGTTAATTATAATAATATCGTAACAATCGTCAAGAAATAAGTAGATTTCACGTCATCGTAGTGAGTGCTTCGTGCTGTGAAAGGTTGAAGTGGTTCGGTCACCAATTCGTCGCGTTCGGATAGCGACCCTTTTAGTCGGCAGCATCACGACGGCAACAGCAGCGGCCTACAACGCGAGTAAGATTCGACTCCCATGACCCCCCACCCTCGTGTTCCTCATCCCGTACTCCCGCCTCGAATTGAGCTTTCGAATGCCGGTCCACGGCGTCAAGGTCAGTACTGCTTTGTGACATTCCAATGAAAAACAACTCTACCAAGATTCCACCCCTTTCGGTTAAGGCGTGGATTTTATCATTTTGGTAGCAGAGGCGCGGTTTCCTAGTAGGAAATCGATTCACGGACGGGTGTAGGGTTGTTTTTTTGTAGTGGGATAGGGTACCTCAGATTGGTCGGCAATCATTTTGTGAGTGAGTCTTGTGGTCGGTATACCACAATTTAGGTTCATTTTCGGTTAGTGAACGTATAATTGACGATTTAGTTAATGATTATTATAAATTTGTAGTCGGAAACTACTGTTTGTGCGCATAAAGGATTGAACGGTCATTCCGCGAAGTAACTAGGTTGTATTACTTGCGGTAGAACGTCGGGTTCTATAGTACTGCAGTGTTATTTCGGTTCACAGAGCAGGGTCAGGCTATTTAAAGGGTATTAAGCTGATTTTGCTGACCTCAGTAGAAGTGCAGGTCATATCGGAAAGGCCACTTCTAGAAGGTTCACGGCTACCCACATTATATTAAAAATAGCTTTTTTCTTGTAATAAATTTTTGTGTGTTATTTTTTATTGTGCTTTATGGTGGCATTCTCTAATTGATTTAGAGTGTATAGTTATAAGGTGTATATCCACAGGGCGACCATATTAAATATTTTTAGGATTTAATTGTTTTAGTGGTTGCCTTAGTTTTGACAACTTAGTTTTAATTTCTGTGCCCAGCGCTGACGGGCAAGTGCTGGTCTCTGGCTATACTTAGTTCGGTAGTGAAGTATAGGACCAGAATCTATTAAATCGGCCAACATGGCACCTTCACCCTTGACGGTACTGCGGCATGGTGTCCGGGAGGAAATGAGATGGCTCGCCCATACTCATAAGTATGTGGAGCGACCGGACATGGATAATGTCCTGCTCAAGCGTGTGGAGGATGCAATGACACGCGTCGGGAAGGTGTGTCGGCTGGATGCGGAGGCTGAAGCTCTCGGGCTTACTGATGAAGCCTCGGTGGCTGCAGTGAAACAGCTCTGCGCGAATGCTGACCAAGCGATGGAATGCTTGGGTGACATCGAGCGTCGCGCGGAGAAAATTAAGCGGTCGAGAAAAGTAGGAAAATTAAGCGGTCGCGAAGGAATGACCGTGGGGAGGGTAACGGAGACCCACCCCCGAAGGGTGTTGTTGGACGGCTGCCACACCTGGAGATTCCGGCCTTCAGTGGGGCAATTGATGAGTGGCCAGCCTTCATTAATTTATTTGATAGTTTGGTCCACGGTCGGGACGACCTGGACAACGCCTACAAGTTGGCCCAACTATTGATGGCTCTGCGGGGTGAACCGAAGGAGTTGGTCGGTCACCTAATGGTCACGGCGGGCAATTATGAGATAGCAAGGTCCATGTTGTTGGACCGCTACCGACACAAACGGCGGTTGGTTGATGCGCAGCTGGGGAAGCTGTTTAGCATCCCCAGAGTAACACGGGATGTTGACATCCGAGTACAGGTGCTCAACCCTGTGCTGGTGGCCACTAAGGCCCTTCAGAACCTTGGTCTTCCGGTAGACCAATGGTCATACATTATTTTATATATGGTTTTGTCACGGTTGCCTGTAGCTCTTCAAAGTCGGTTTGAACAGCTGCATGGGGGCAGTAGCACGGAACTGCCCACACTTGTCCAATTGACAGGTTTTTTGGAGGGTGAATGTAGGCGATGTGACACACTGGACACGGAGGCCAGTGTGCAGCGCCAACCCGCGCGGATGCGGGAGGGGCCGCGCCCCCCGCCCCCACGGGGGGGGTTAGAGGTCGAAACAATTTGGCGTTTTGAATGCCGCGCCATCGGGTGACGGCTGTGTGCACTGCGACAGTGCCGGTCATGACGTGACCAGTTGCGCCAAATTTAAGGCGCTCGGGGTAGCTGCCCGCAGGAAGATAGTGTTTCGGTTGTTTGGGGCCGCGCACGCTGAGCGAGTGCCCGCGCGCGTTCCCCTGTGAGTGCTGTGGTGGCAAGCACCACATAGTGTTGTGCCTGAATCGGTCAGGCCATTCGGACGGTCACCAGGGCCGGACTCAGGTTGGTCGGCCACAGGGCCCAACCAGGGCCGGACCCAGTCCCCCTCCGGGCAACGGGAGTCACCAACGGGGTGACTGGGGTACCCGCGGACGGGACCCCCCCCCCCCCGAGGGGAAGGGGGCAGCGCGGGGAGTAACATGCGGGATAGGCGGGGTTCGGTCGCCGCTGTCCACGGTCAGCGAGGACTTCGGGCCGCTGGCTCACCGCGTGTTACGGGCGGGTGTCAGATGGCACCTATGAGTGGCGCGAAGGCTGGGAGTCCACCACCTTCTGCGCCACCCTGCCCGTCGCTCTGGGAGGCGAACAGTCGGATGTCGCCCCCATTCATAGAGCGCCACAGGTTGGATCCGCTCTCCCCCATTCATCCACGGTGCACACCGGGCACACCGTACACCGTCCGGTATGGTCGTACACCGTCCGGTATTGTCGGATACCGGGACAACGAGGGGCCTATTATACGGGTTGGGACCCCTTGATGCACATAAGGTGCAGCCGAGTTACTCCGAGGCCGACGGAGGTCTCAGCGGGTTCGGATCCCGCGGAGGTTCCCGCTAGGGACACGCCGCCCACTTACAGGGTGCCGCCACTCCACAGACGGTCATGCTCCCCACCGCCTCTGTGATAGCGTGGAGTTCGGACGGCAAGTCATGTGTGGCACGAGCACTATTGGACTCGGGGGCCCAGGGGTGCTTAGTCTCGTGCAACCTTGTAAGACGGTTGGGCATTTCGGTAAGGGAGTATCCACATTCCATTCGGGGAATTGGGAACACGGAAGTCGGTTCCGTTAAGGGAGTATGTCGGATTACTCTCTCGTCACTGGTGGATTCATCGGTGAATCTGACGGTCACGGCATTAGTCATGCCTAATGTGATAGGCTCACACCCTCACGTACGGTTGTCGCCCTCGGTGCGACAGTTGGTCGCTGGGTTGTCACTGGCTGACCCGGAGTTTGATATTCCGGGCCCAATAGACATTTTATTGGGTGTTGATGCCTTGGGATACCTGTTAGAGCCAGGTGTCCACGTGTTGCAGGCGACTGGTCTGGTTTCGGTCAACACCAGACTGGGCCATGCGGTAATGGGTCCGGTCATGCCGGCTGCCCCACGCCTAGCGACTAGTAGTCCCTTATTCAGTTCTGTACTCTCGGAGGTGATACAGAAGTTTCAGTGGGGGTAACACTGGCTGTCAAACGGCAAACAGCTGATTTCACTACGTCCCTAGAAAAATTTATATTTTAATATGATTTAGTGTAATTCTGAGCCCAATTTAGTGTTATTTTAGGATTATAGTGTAATGTTAAGTATTTCCTTTGTTTGCAGTGTGTTTTAGTGACGTTTACTAGTGTCTCGAAACATGTTAAATTTGTGACCGTTGCAGGTTATAAATTTAAAAGTATTTGTTATTTCCGTACACTTTCAGCGCTTTTTGTTACCTTATTGTTAAATTATTATATTTAACAACGTTTAAAATATATTTCATAGCAATTAGTGATGTGCAAACGCTGAAAAACGTTACTATTCCACGTAAGTAATTTCGCATTGTTTTGGTGTGCAATTCCTTGATTCTTATCTCAACTGTAACCATGATGACCCGCAGAGCTGCTGCTGTCGCCTCCCGACAGCAGGAAAATGACAAGCTCAAAGTTACCTTACTAGAATTAAAAAAATCAAAGGAAATGGTCACCGAATTACTCTGTGAAAGGGAGGAAAATGAGAAAGAGCTATTATCAGTACTTGAAAGTAGAGATAAGCTAAAGAAACAATTATGTGTATTAGAACAAGAATGTAGCGATGTAATTGTTGAGCGGGACAAGCTGCAGGTCACCGTAGATAGCTTCACTGTATGTAGTGCAGAGTACGAGCAAGCCCTGAAATCGATTGATTCCCTGGAGAAAGCATTGTTCGATGCCCATGAACAAATACATGCACTCCAGGAGGAGAAGGAAAACACCGCAGCGTTGCAGACCCAGAGCCTCTACAGTGAAGTCGTAGGGATCAGCCCGCAGCTGGTTACTGTTGCAACTGGAAGCCTTGATGATTTCATTGATTTAACTAATGACACATTGCCCACATCAAGGTTATTAAGTTGCAGCAATAACAAACTAGGTAAAATAAATAGGTATATACGGAAAACTCAGAAATTAATAAAACATAATAAATTGTGTACTAAAAACTTAAAAGTAAGCAAGAAAAATGTAAACTTATTACATGATTTGAATATGTGTGTATTAGAATTAGAAAGTACTAAGTTGATGTATGAAACTGACACACAAAACTTACATTTGAAAATCCAAAGCTTGGAGGATTCATTGAGATCACTAAACAGTGCATATTTGAACTCTGAGAAAGTTATAAATGAATACTCATTGGCTATGGATGATTTAATTCAAGAAATGAACCATAATTGTGAGCGGTTTGAGTCGCTGACCAACAACCATACTTGTCGCTGTGAGCAGAAAGGTGGTTGTTTGACAGCGGGCAACTCTCCGGGCTTGTGTGACAGTTTACCAACACAAGGTGTTACTGATAATAGTTCTGCCAAGTCTGATATGACCACAACACCTGATATTATAATGTACTGTGATGAGATTGGAAGTGGCATGGGCTTAGCACTCCACTCATACTCTAAGGGACATAGTGTTATTAGTAATTGCTCACCTTTTAGCACTGTAGATAATATTATAAATCAAATTTTGAATGACAGCACTATCACAGCCAGTGCCACACTGATAATTTTCATGGGCAATAGGGGAGATGTGAACAAAAATAATTTAATAAAATTTTATGAAACATTGAATGGTCTTAGTGTGAAAAAAATTATATTGTTCACATTTCCCTACTGCAACCAATTGACACAAAATGAAAATGTATATAGACATAATATGAATATAACTATGTACAATTTATGTACATATAATAATAAGTTTGATATTATTGACACTAACAATTATGTTAGTAATTATTTTACTATGACTAAAGGTACATTTTACCTTTCAAATTATTGTAAACGACAAATAGCTATGTCACTATTATATTTATATGACATTACAGCCAAAAATTTGGCTTCTAACTCTGCTTTTACTGAGCAGCCTAATATTAATCTGGTATCAGACCAGAATAACAGGATGCATTTAAATTAGTTCATAAGACAACAGAGGACCCAGGCTCTGGCAACATATGTTCTAGTATATTAGAAAACCCTAAGAATAAGGGAAGCTCACATGCTAAGTATATAAGCCTGGTTCATCAGAATATTCAATGTATTAGAGGCAAAGATCTACAAATAGAGTTATTTTTAAATTGTAATAAAATTGACATTTTGTGCATAACAGAGCACTGGTTAACTATTAATGAAATTATGTTTAGCTTTAAAGATCACCAGGTTGGTAGTTCGTTCACCAGACTTAATTCAATACATGGTGGGGCATTAATCATACTAAACAATCATATGAAATTCAAGGAACGTAAGGACATTGTTTCCTTATCTGTTGAACGAACTATAGAACTTGCAGCTGTGGAATTAGAACAGTTCATCGTTATATGTGTCTATAGGCCACCCTTGAGCGACTTTGAAATGTTCGAGAAAATAATGGAATCCGTCCTAACTATTTCATGACACAGTACGAAACGATTAATTATATGTGGTGACTTTAATGTTAATCTGTTAGAAAGAACTACTCTCAGCGTTAGATTGATAAATCTTTTCTCATCATTTAGGCTTAGCCATTTATTTATGGAGCCAACAAGAGTGACTGCTACTAGTGCTACATGCATTGACAACATTTTTACTGATGTTATTCCAATCAGTAAAAGTGTTATCAGTGAATTGGATTCAGATCATTTAGGTCAATTATTTCAATTTGATTCTATGAGAGAACCTGACATTAAAAAGAAAATTTCGTTTGTGCCAATAACTGCTGACCGGTTAGAAAGAATGAGATACTCTTTAGCCCAGGAACTACCGTTTTTGGCTGCTGAACAGTCTCCTAATATAATGTATAACTTATTCTTTGAAACCTTTATGAAACAGTACAGCGCGATATTCACTTCAAAATCGGTTGTGGTTAGTGGTTCAAACGACTTTAGTACGTGGGCTACTGCAGAGTTGCATAAACGCAGGCAAGCATTGTATGCATTGTATGAGGAACGACGGTTCAACATGAGTGACGAATTTAAAGAACAAGTCAAACAGTTCTCCAAACAATTTAAATTAGACTGTCATACAGCTAAACGTAATTTTCTGAGTAGTAAAATTAAGAATAGTTCCGATGTTATAAAAACGACTTGGAAAATAATTAATGAGGAGGCCGGTCGTAGTAAAAAAGCGAGTCACGATTACGAACTAAAAATCAATGGACAGCTTACGAGTTCTAGCTTAGAAGTTGCAACTGAATTTGAATCGTTTTTTACTAATGCACCGGCTTCCACGACTAAGTATTTAAATTCGTCACCTTTGTCTGCTGTTGCAATATTAAAAGATAATGTCTCAGAGTGTGCTTCATACTTGAATTTTAAGCACGTCACAAGTTCAGATGTCGTAAAGGCATTTAAATTGATAAATGTAAAGAAAACGAATGATCTTTGGGGACTCTCTGTTCACGTCGTTAAATCCCTGATCGAATTAATTGCACCTGACCTAGCGGTCATTTTCAACAATTGTATAGACTGCGGTGAATTTCCTGATTTAATGAAACAAAGTAAGATAATTCCCCTCTTCAAAGCAGGTAGTACTCAAGACCCCACCAATTTCAGACCTATATCAATACTACCAACTTTTAGTAAAGTTTTAGAGAAATTAATCTTATCACAGCTATTACATCATTTTGAATCAAATAAGCTAATGCATAACAAACAGTTTGGATTCACTCGCGGTCGTTCAACAACAGATGCCGGAATTCAGTTCATTGAAAGTATTTTTGATGCCTGGGAAGATTCACAAGATGCCCTAGGCATTTTTTGTGACTTATCTAAGGCTTTTGATTGCGTTTGTCATGAAACATTGATCAGGAAATTACATCATTATGGAGTTAGAGACACGTCATTGAATTTGTTAAAATCTTATCTGAACGGAAGAATACAAAGGGTAGACGTAAACGGAGAACGATCACCAGGATCATTGGTTTCTTTGGGCGTGCCACAGGGCTCAATATTGGGACCCTTCCTATTCCTCATCTATAAACGTAATGTATAAACGACTTACCCTATCTAGGAAGGGACTGTCATGATATGGTACTGTTTGCTGATGACACCTCACTTATTTTTAAAACAAAGCGAAACCAACACGCTAATGATGATCACGTGAACAATACCATATTAAGAGTGGTAAATTGGTTTAATGTTAATAATTTGCTATTAAATGAGAAAAAGACTAAATGTGTTAAGTTTCTTACTACTAACGTTAAAAATAATCAGACATGTATAACAATTAAAAATGAGGAATTGGAATTGGTAACCAGCACAGTGTTTCTAGGTATAACGTTGGATTCCAAACTCCAATGGGGTCCACATATTGATAAGCTATCGAACAGACTGAGCTCTGCAGCTTTTGCATGCAGGAAAATCCGTCACTTGACAGATTTAAAAACAGCCAGATTAGTTTATTTTAGTTATTTTCATAGTATTATTTCCTACGGTATTCTGCTCTGGGGCAGTGCTGCTGACATAAATACTATTTTTGTGCTGCAGAAGCGGGCTGTTCGTGCGATTTATAAAATGAATAATAGAAATTCTCTTAGAAATAAGTTTAAAGAAGTAAATATATTGACAGTCCATAGTCAATATATTTACGAGAATATTATGTATGTCCATAAGAACATTGTTAACTTTCGAAGAAACTGTGATATACATAACTTTAATACTAGAAACAAGGACAAACTTGCAGTGCCCACTACTCGGCTCCATAAAATAAAAAACTCGTTCAAGGGTAATTGTGTAAGATTTTACAATAAACTCCCAAGCACTTTGACAGATCTATCAATTAATAAGTTCAAGAAATACATCAAGCAAAGGCTTATTTCTAAAGCTTACTACAGTATTAAAGAGTACATAGACGATAAAAATGCTTGGGACTGAATTGTTCTAATTAATTGTGAGCATCCTCACTGCCAGAGTTTCTTTTACTGGACACTTGGAGGCCTTTTACACCTCCAAAGATTAATTTAATTATACAACTCTTGACTGTGGGGACCATTAACATCTCCTATCATCATTGTATTATTCACTAAAGAGACTATACATCTCTGTTATTTATATTTTAATTATTTTATTATGACATTTGAGACTTTTTACATCTCTCAGAAACAATAATTAAGTACTTTTTTTCTGATAATATGATACAAATAATAATACCAAATGTTCTGTAAAAAATGAAATGAAATGACATGTGAAAGTGCCCTTGTGGCCTATTTACAGAATAAACGTTTTGAGTTTTGAGTTTTGAGTTTTGAGTTTTGGGAGGTGGAGGAACCACCTACGGTCCGCCGGTTGGACCCAGTTGAAGAAGAGTGTGAACAGTTTTATCGGAACAATACTGGTCGCCTATGGTCAGGTCGATTTATCACACGTCTTCCATTCCGGAGTGATCGCCCACCGCTGGGCAGTTCCATGCAGCCGAGACGCGGCTTCTGTCGATGGAACGACGCATGAAGCGTGACGGGATTTTCCGGCAGAAGTACGTCGACTTCAAGCGGGAATACGAGTCGCTCGGCCACATGTCGGTTTCGGGTATCGACTGGAAGCGTGAAGACCACTGCTTCTTGCCTCATCACGCGGTCTTGAGGACCCCGGAGGGCAAAATACGGGTAGTGTTCGATGGATCGGCATCAACATCTAACGGCATGAACCTGAACCAGTGTTTGCATTCAGGGCCGAAGTTGAACCATGACATCGCGGATGTTATCACACGGTTCCGTCGACACAATGTTGTGTTTGTAGCTGACTTCCGGATGATGTTTAGGCAGACGGTCATTCACCCTGACGATAGACAGTATCAGCTGATACTGTGGCGAGAGAGCCCAGATCAGCCCATCAGGGTGTACGAGCTGAACACCAACACGTACGGGCTACGGTCTAGTCCTTATTTGGCGATTCGCACTCTGCGGGAGTTAGCGGATCGAGAACGGTTAAATTTCCCTAGAGGAGCAGCTATCCTGGAGCAGGATCTCTACGTGGACGATATCTGTACCGGTGCAGATTCCGTAGAGGAGGCGCTCGCTCGACGGGACGAGCTAGTTGAGCTCTTACGGGGTGGAGGTTACGAGCTCCGGAAATGGATGTCGAACTCTCCAGAGTTACTGTCTGGTCTTCCGGATGACTACCAGCAGGATCCCCACATTTTCGAAAATCTGGAAAATCCGAATATGTTGTCGGTATTAGGCGTCCAGTACCAGCCGGTGTCAGACATGTTTTCGTATCGGGTCGAGTTGGACTCCCCGAAGGTCTGGACGAAACGGAACGTCCTTTCAACGGTGGCTAGGACATTTGATCCAAACGGGTGGATCACCCCGGTAACATTTCAGCTCAAGTGTTTTATGCAGTAATTGTGGTCTGCTGAGCTGAAATGGGACGACCCGATCGGCGGGTCATTGAGCTCAGAGTGGGAATCGTTCTTTTCGACCCTCCCTGGCATCAATCGGATTTCACTGCCACGGAGGTTGGTCTCCACCAAACGATACACCGCCACCCTGCATGGGTTTTGCGATGCCTCGGAGAAGGGCTACGGCGCTGCGGTGTATCTGCGTACGGTCGACTCCTCGGGGGAGGTTGATGTGCGGTTGGTCATGGCCAAGAGCAAGGTTGCGCCGTTGCACACTCGCCTGACCATTCCCAAATTAGAGCTTTCAGGAGCGGCTCTCCTGACTCATCTGGTCAACCACACGATGACGGTTCTTCGTGGGTCAATAGCGTTAGAAGATACGGTCTACGCTTGGACGGACAGCCAGATTGTGTTGTGCTGGCTGAAGGCTTCAGTTCACAAGCTGGAGATTTTTGTGGCGAATCGGGTATCGCAGATTTTGAATTCGGAGGTTCCCTTAATCTGGAGACATGTTCCAGGGGAAATGAAACCAGCAGACTGTGCGTCTCGTGGGTGTCACGCTCCGGAGATAGTTGGACATTCCTTGTGTTGGGTTCCAAAATGGTTGACTCAAGCCGAATCGGATTGGCCAATGAGTCCACGCGTTACCTCGGCGAACGGCGCCTTGACAGTCGGTGTCTGTACGACGCAACCAGAGCCGGAAGAGGAGTTCAGCCTGCTGGAACGGTACAGCTCGCTCGACAAGCTGGTCAATGTGACCGCCTGGATCTTCCGATTTGCGCGGAATTGTCGCAATTCTGAGGCGCAACGGGTGCGGACACAGGTCCTGACACCACGGGAACGGAACCATGCGTTGTTCGCAGTGGTACGGAACGTGCAGACGGTGCAATTTAAGTCCGAACTGGACATTCTGAGACGCGGACGCGTCCAACTGAAGGGAGCTGTGGCTCGGCTCAACCCGTTTATTGACCCTCAAGGATTGCTGAGGTTAGGAGGTCGGCTGCGGAATGCCAACCTGCCTTATGCGGCTCGCCACCCGTTGTTACTCCCTAGGAAAGGGAAATTGGTCGAACTGTTGATACAGGATCGACACATTTGGAATGGGCATGTCGGATGCCACGCCTTGATGGCGTTTCTCCAGCGCGAGTTCTGGATTCTATCGGGAAGACGCTTAGTGCGTAGCGTCGTATTTCGGTGCCTGCCTTGTTATCAGGACAAGGCGGCTACGATGCAGCCCCAGATGGGCGATATGCCCTCGGATAGGGTTAACGAAATCCGGCCCTGTGCGGGTGTCGGAACGGATTTCGCGGGACCATTCATGGTCAAGTCTTCACAGCTACGGAACGCCAGATTAGTGAAGGCATACCTGTGCGTCTTCATGTGCTTGGCCACGAAGGCAGTCCACTTGGAGGTGGTCAGTGACCTCACTACGGAGGCATTTATCGCATGTCTGGATCGGTTCGTCTCACGAAGGAGCCTCCCGTCATTAATCCGTTCGGACAACGGCACAAATTTTGTCGGAGCCAGGCGATATCTGCAAGAGGTCACTCAATTCCTGAACGGTAACCAGGACGCCATCGGTACGGCTAGCTCCCGACGAGGGATTGAATGGGTTTTCAGTCCGCCGGGATGTCCTCATTGGGGAGGAATTTTTGAGGCTGCGGTAAAATCGGCTAAGTCGCACCTGACGAGGATCATCGGTGAGACCTCTCTACGCTTTGAAGAGCTTGCGACGCTATTCTGTAAAATTGAAATGACACTGAACTCGCGTCCATTGTGCCCGCTCAGTTCGGATCCAAATGATTTGGAAGCGTTGACGCTGGGTCACTTCCTGATAGGTCAGCCCCTTAACGCCCTGCCAGAATACCCATTCGGTGATGTTAATTTAAGTCGGTTAACTAGGTGGCAGATGTTGCAGCAGATGGCTCAAGATTTTTGGAAACGGTGGTCCCTTGAGTACTTGCACATCTTGCAGCAGCGCCTTAAGTGGACTGACCGGACGAGCCCCCCTCAAGTCGGTGATTTGGTGCTGATTAAGGATGCGAACCTGCCATCATTGAGATGGAGACGAGGACGGATCGTCAATTTGTACACGGGTCGGGATGGCACGCCTCGATCAGCAGAAGTCAAGGTGGGGGACTCGGTCAAGAGAGCGGTCGCAACACTTTCTCGCCTTCCTATTGATTAGGGGCAGGTTCGGGCCTGTCCCGGGCGGGTGACTGTTTAATATTTATGCTTCGGAACGCACCGGTTTTCGTTGCGCGGATCGACCGCGAGTGATCGGGACATCACTAGCTAGCTGTCACTTGCATAGAAAAAAAATGACTAGCTAGCTGTCATTTTGCACATGGTAAACCTGTCGGCGTCAGGTATTCGGGCCTTGGCGGAATGTTAATCATAATAATATCGTAACTATCGTCACGAAATAAGTAGATTTCACGTCATCGTAGTGAGTGCTTCGTGCTGTGAAAGGTTGAAGTGGTTCGGTCACCAATTCGTCGCGTTCGGATAGCGACCCTTTTAGTCGGCAGCATCACGACGGCAACAGCAGCGGCCTACAACGCGAGTAAGATTCGACTCCCATGACCCCCCACCCTCGTGTTCCTCATCCCGTACTCCCGCCTCGAATTGAGCTTTCGAATGCCGGTCCACGGCGTCAAGGTCAGTACTGCTTTGTGACATTCCAATGAAAAACAACCCTACCAAGATTCCACCCCTTTCGGTTAAGGCGTGGATTTTATCACTAAGCTACATAAAAAATCATTGTCGGGAGTTTGTTTTCCAAACCTTTGGAAACAAGCCTTGATAACCCCAATATTTAAAAGTGGAGATAGACACGATGTATGTCAATACAGGCCTATTTTAAAATTGTGTATATTTGGTAAAATTTTGGAAAAAATAGTGACAAACGAATTAAACTCACTATCACGCAGGCATGTTTCCCCGTATCAGCATGGTTTTCTAAGGGGCCGTAGTGTGGACACAAATCTTGTAACGTATACTGATTTTCTTCTTATGTACTTGATTCTGGTTGTCAGGTGGACGCCGTGTAAACCGATTTTTCCAAGCCTTTGACAATATAAACCATTCAACATTGCTACTTAACCTTACAATCCCCCAAGCCTCATATGACGCTCGCCTCGAGTACCGTCCGTCCCCCAAGCGTCATATGACGCTCTCGCTCCCGCGCTTTTTTAAACCGGTATATTTTGGCCAATTTTTGTCATGTTGGTACTGTTAAAGATTTGCCAGACGCTCAATAAGACAAAGTCTATAATCCGATACAATTGTCTATGGTCATTGAGGTGCGGATATGAATAAGGCGAGGCTACACGTCAAAAACAGCTGTGCTGTATTTTAACTAAATTAATTTGTTTTAATTCGTCTATTTGTGAATATAGTGTTAATTTAAGTGTTTGTTTAGTCAACTAAAGTGTGCCAGTGCTAAATGTGGTCAGAATTGTAATTGTGATAAAATAATCGATCACGGACCGAAAGACAAAGGAAATTTCAAACTGCCAACGGAAAAACCCCGGGGGAGTATTGTTTTCATATTTGATTATTCATATTTTACAAGTATATGACTTGAACTTAACTATATACTTATACACTACATACTGCTCAACTCTCACTATTGTGAGAAACGTCCATCCTCACACCGCAGCGTCTTTGTTTTGTCTCTTAGCACTTGACAATCTGTGGAAGTACTTTTGACGATAAAACTAGCTGTTCACTCATAATTATTACACGATATACACAAGTGCACTGGTAGGTTAGACCTTGGCAATTAGTGCGAATATAATGTAAGCTTGTAGGTGATTCTAGAAACATATTAGGTACTCACTTCACAGCTGATCATCACAACACTTGCAAAACGACTAAAATTGTTAGATAATAAGTATAACTTTCATTAGTTCAGGACATTTATACTGTTAACCCATATTGACTTGTGATAGTTTAATTGAAACTTGTTGACTTTGATGTAGAATAGCTATATAGGGAAATAGGAACTATCATATCAGTACTACAGCTACTAACTGCAAGTCTTTATTCCTTCTGTTTTATTTTAATTTTGTTCGGAGCACCCATTCTTTTTTATTTTATTTCCAGGCATGGCATCCAACATTACTACGCGGAGAATGCACGCACTACAGCAACAACTAACTGACGCAGAGGAGTTAAACCAAAGGCTATTGGAAGAGCGCAATGAAAATGACTTTGAGATAAAAAGCTTGAGAGCCAAGAACTCACAGCTTAGAGATAGTGTGTCTACTTTGCGAGAAACACACGAGGAGTCGCAAAATGAGATTCAAAGATTGGAAAAACTTGTGGAATCTTTTGACACCCTGCGCACTGACCTTGCTTCTGCTTGTGATCGCAGTACATTCCTCCAATACCAACTCAATGAGGCAAACTTGAAGTTGACTGATATGTGCATAGAAAAAGACTACAATGAATCTCGCCACATTACCTCTATCCAACAAGAACTAGAAGTAGCCAACCTAAGCACTATTGTTCAAGCCATGCAGACAAGCAGCAGAAAAATTAAAAAATATTGTAAATTAAATAAATTCATGAAAAAAACTAGAGGTAATATAAAAGTACTGAAATTAGCCTTGAAACGGCAATCAAACAGAATATTAAGAATCTCCTTAATGCAAGAGCTCCGGGGAAAAAATGTAGGTTTACAGTCGGACCTTCAACATGCCCGAGTAGAAATCCAGCATCTACATGACCTGCTAGCAAATACACTACAATGTTATGCCAAAGAGCAAAGTGAGTTAGCAGAACTCAGAGCCGCGACGTCTGAGTTAGTACAGCTACAACGCCAGAATGCGGAATTGGTGGGCGTTCTAATTGAGAATGAGGAGAATGAGACCAGCAAGGAGGACGAGCCCACATCACTAACTTTGGTCTCGACCCCCCTCAACGAGAGTGTTGCAGCGTCCACCGCTGCCCCAACCAAAAAACAGCGTCGCCGTCGTCGACGAGGAGACACCTCGCAGCTCAACAGCGCGAGCACCGCGCCGCTCGCTGTCCCTGCTGAGGCGTGTGTCATGCCGCAAGCTGCCCCGAGGGCCGCGCCGTTCGCCGTTGCGCACGTTGCGACGCTCGCTGCCGCGAATGCCGCGCCAACCGCCGCCACGTGCATCAAACCGCACTCCAACACGTGTGTCCCGCCACTCACCTCCACTCGTGTACCGCCAGCTACCAAAATATGTGCTCAGAGAAAAACTCTGTTGTTCTCCGACAAAGTAGGTGCAGGATTTGGGACTCTATTACATAACCGGCTTAACCAAAAAGTAACGAACATTTGCTGTCCAAATTGTTCATTTGTAGATCTAGTGAAGATGATTAGTCGCGGTATCTATGATGAGTACAGCACTATTGTAATTATGGTAGGAAATCATTCAAACATTAGTCGGAATGATTTGAATAAAAGTGTTGAAACACTTCTAGACTTACATAGTAGGATGAAATGCAAGTTTATACTATGCAATTTTCCATATGCCTGTAATTTGACAGAACTACAGAACAAATCTGTGCATAGAATGAATATTCATTTATTTAATTTAACATGTCATCACAGCGATGCTATTTTATATTTCGACATGAATAATTTTATTCATAACTTTACTCTGACACGGGATACATTGTACCTGTCTAATAAATATAGAAAATTAGTAGCTACATTGTTAGCTTATAATATATGCGACGCAGCTATAGTTGGTTTAACTAAGTTCAACTTGACATCAGCTTATTTTAAGAGTAATATGACATGCACCCCTATTGGGAATTCACCTGTTAATTATACTTTGCATGCAACATTGGAATCTGTTCCAAGTAATTTAAATTAGTTCATAAGACAATAGAGGAAATCTCTAGCATACAAGAGCCACTAAATATGTCAAAATGTAATCCCCAGTTAAATATTGCCCATCAAAACATCCAGGGGCTACCTGGCAAAGAACTTGTATTAGAATTATTTTTAAAAAATTCTTACATTGATATTATTTGTGTTACTGAACACTGGTTGAAGGAAAATATGATGTCTTTTAACATAAATAGTTACAAAATTGTCAGTTGTTACAATAGAAAGACTGCTGATAGAGGTGGTTCTTTAATCTTAGTGAAGAATAATATTAAGGTGAAACAACGGAAAGATATTCTTGCACTTACTGTTGAAAGACAAATAGAGGTATCCTGTGTTGAGTTAGATAGCCATATTATTGTTTGTGTCTACAGGCCACCGAGGGATGAAAAAGGCCATGGCAATTTCGAAATATTTGAGAAAATTATGGAGGAAGCCCTCATTAAACTTTGTAATAACAGAAAAAAGTTAATTATTTGTGGCGATCTTAATGTAGATCTGCTTGTAGATACAACACTGAAGCGACGATTAATAACTCTGTTCAAATCATTTAATTTATGTCATGTATTTCTAGAGCCGACTAGAATTACACTTACAAGCCAAACTTGCTTAGATAACGTTTTTTGTGACTGTGCATTCACAACTAAAAGTGTAATTAACTGCTTACCCTCCGATCACAGTGGTCAAACAGTTTCATTCCCAATTAGTATTAAGGATAAGACTGGTCCAACATTTTATAGGCCTATTACATCCCATAGACTAGAGACATATACGAAAAACTTAGATATAAATTTGCCAGTACCGGATTTTAATGAACAGAACCCAAACAAAATCTACTCAGACTTCTTCAACATTATTCAGACAGAATTCAATAAAGTTTTCAAATTAAAGAAAGTCAGTGACTACAACGGTAAATCTAAATTTAATGACTGGGCAACGTTTGGAATTCGTAAAAGTAGAGTTATCTTGTATGACCTTTATGATCAAAAAACCTATAACTTTGATCGAAAATTTCATGACTATGTTAAAAAATATTCCAAAACTTTCAAGTTGGTTTGTAGAACTGCAAAAACTTTACACATTAATAGAAAAATTAAAAATTCAAATAATAGAATGAAAACAGTTTGGCAAATAATAAACCGCGAAACTGGCAAAGTTATACCAAGGGACAGTGATTTCTGCCTAAAGATAGGTGATGATGTTGTTAAATCCAACGCTGATGTTGCTCGAGCTTTTGAAACATTCTTCACCAATGTACCCGTACTCACAACGGACAGTCTAAATTCATCTCCATTTGAAGCAGAGACTTTATTAAAAAATAACACTAGCGTCAGTAATGTATATTTAAAATTTCATCATGTATATCCCCAGGACATTGTCAAAACGTTTAAATTACTTAACTTAAAAAATACGGAAGACCTGTGGGGTATATCAGTCAAAGTCATTGGTTCAGTAATTCTAGTTATAGCCCCACACTTAGCTTATATATTCAATAAATGTGTTGACGATGGGGATTTTCCAGACCTCATGAAACACAGTAAACTTATACCGCTGTTCAAATCGGGAGATAAGGGCGATCCTTCAAATTTCAGACCAATATCTGTTCTTCCAACACTAAGTAAAATATTTGAAAAGATTATACTCAATCAAATGCTCTCACACTTCAACCGTACAAAACAACTCCACGCTAAACAATATGGTTTCACTAGGGGTAAATCGACTACGGATGCAGGTATTTCCCTTGTATCTCATATTTATTCTGCATGGGAGGCCGCACAGGATGCTATCGGAGTTTTTTGCGACCTGTCGAAGGCGTTTGATTGTGTTGATCATAATACGCTATTAATTAAATTAAATCATTACGGAGTTAGAAATAAAGCGTTGGATCTACTAAGATCATACCTAAGCAATAGAATTCAAAAGGCAGAAGTTAACGGCGTAAAATCTGATGGATCGGGTGTTAAAATTGGCGTTCCACAAGGTTCCATATTAGGCCCTTTCTTATTCCTGGTATATATTAATGATCTGCCTTTCATGGTGGAGAAATTAACTGACATAGTGTTGTTTGCTGATGATACTTCAATGGTCTTCAAAATTGAAAGACAAAAAGGAGATTTTGATGATGTTAATGGTGTATTGTCTTTAACCTTGAATTGGTTCACAGTTAATAATTTATTGTTAAACGCTGGTAAAACCAAGTGTATCAAATTCTCACTTCCAAATGTCAGGCAAGTTGAGACCAGTTTGGTGTTAGACAACAGCACGTTAGAATTGGTAAATGATACGAAGTTTCTTGGAATAACCATTGATAGTAAATTGCAGTGGGGACCCCACATAGATAAATTGGCTGGTAAATTAAGTTCTGCGGCTTACGCTGTTAGGAACATCAGACAAAGCACGGATGTGGCTACATCTAGGCTAGTATATTTTAGTTACTTTCATAGTGTGATGTCCTATGGTATCTTGTTGTGGGGGAAAGCAGCGGATATTCAAACTATTTTTATTTTACAGAAAAGAGCTATTCGAGCAATTTATAATTTAAAACGAACAGACTCCTTAAGAGAGCTTTTTAAAGAAATTGACATACTAACAGTAGCTAGTCAATTTATTTTCGAAAATATAATGTATGTACGCAAGAACCTTACAACATTTTCCAAACTTAGCGACAGCTGTAATGTTAACCTAAGAAATAATCACAGACTATGTGCGCCCCGTTTTAGACTCGCGAAGGTTAGCAATTCTTTCAAGGGTCAGTGCATTCCCTACTACAATAAGATACCTCTGGAGATTTTGAAATTGCCATTTGAGCAATTTAAAAAGCATGTTAAAGCGACTTTGTCGAAAAAGGGATATTACAATGTTCAAGATTACTTAAATGACAGGACTGTATGGGGTTAATCTGGCTCAACACAGACCTTGCTGTTAATAATTTTGTAATTATTTATTCCTGCTTATTAATCATAACAATTAAATTTTTCATATTTGTATTAGTTAAGCACAACCTATTTTTAAAAGAGATCTAAAAATAAATCTGTGGGAGTTTCTACGCCCTTCTTCTCCCACAGTGGTCCAATGTAGAGAAGAGGCAAAAAATGACGTTTGCTAAGTATATGTAAATATCTACAGTAATAAAGCACTTTGACTATTGACTATTGACTATTGACTATCATTCATAGAAAAAAATATTCAGACTGGAAAAAACTAAATCACTTTTTCTCGCGAGCGAATTTTGACTGATCTTTTCTGAGCTTTTATGGTGAATATTGAATTGTTTCTATAAGAACACACTAATGTTTTTATTGTTTTAAAAAAGATATATTGTGTAGATTACGTAGGTATCAAACAACATGTATATTTGTTGATGTTTTTCTCATGTCGGCTAGATTTGTGTCGAGAAGGACCATTTTCATAGATGTCTGTGATTCTCATGTCGGTACAATAATAAAGGAAGGTCACTGTGACATTAGTTTTGCATTGACTAAGAGAGGGTTTCATTAGCTACTCATATTTAGCACTCTCATAGTTCTAAGAGTTACCATTTCAACATAATCACTTGATACGTCAGTCAAGTGTCGCGCGCCGCGCGGGCTTAAGTGTGCCTGGGGGACGAGCTGTGTCGGCGCCAAGTGGCTGGGGGTGCGAGGGGTTAAATTACTAAAACTCGGTATACATGGCGACCTCCTAAGGTGGCTGAATATTAATAACCGTATCCAAGCAGTGGCGCTCAAAGGGTTCCAAATTCCTGAATATTACATCTGGTATCCCCCAGGGTTCGCATTTAGGTCCGTGTTTGAATAAATGACATATATATATATATATATATATATATATATATATATAAATGACACCGAATCAATCTTCGTTCATTCATGTCATATGTTATATGCCGATGATACTAACATTTTTATGATAGTCTCATCGATGTCTGATTGCGAGGAGCTACAAAATGATATGTTATACTTTCAACACTACTGTAAGAAAAACCAATTACTTCTTAATTCTGACAAGTGTTACATAATTACTTTCTCCCGCAAATACAATCCCATTTTATTTAATTATACTTTGTCTAGTAAAACTATTACTCGCATTAAGTCAATCAGAAATCTTGGCTTGACGATAGATGATACTTTTTAACATTAATATAGACAATACTAAATCTCGGGTGTATAATTTATTTATTTATTATAAGCAGCTTGGTTTAATTCTACGTTTATCCAAACCATTTAGACGAACTTTCACTTTAAAATGCTTATATTACACCTTTGTCCGCAGTATACTCGAGTTCGGTAGTGTTATATTGAACCCCCAATATGCAGTCCACGTCTCACGCATAGATTATTTTTATTTTTTTTGAAGTCATTAGATTATAGTACAGGTCATTGTTTCCAAGATTACCATGCCTTTAAGGCATGGTCTAGACAAGACCCTTTAGACAGGAGGCGTTCCCACCTAGATGCTAGTTTCCTATATAAAATCATACACAATGTTATCGATTCATCTCATATTTTGGAGTCTATCACTTTCAGAGTAAAACGAATTTCCTCACGTAACTTTTATAACTTTTATAATCGGTATTTAGCCGATGTCGATATTTTCTCAGAATCTATTAATCAATTTAAAAATAATATTTGAAAATTGTTATTAGTTATTAGTTGTAGTAGTCAAAATTATTCTTAATTTATAAATTGAAATTCTAAAATTTTCTCTTCCAAATTTTGTATTTTCTTTTCCATACTTTGTTATTTTTTGTATGTTTCTTAGTTTAATAATTGTGTACGACTGTATGTTTCCTGAATAAACGAAAATAAAAATAAAAATGACCAGTTACATGAGAAGATATTTTTTGCTCTTTGGCTATGGAAGAAGAATATTTCCACTTTTGTTGATTTTTTTCAATTTTTGTAACCCGCAAACTCGTATTCGGGCAGAATTGAAATAACCAGAAACATCATTAAGTTACTACGAGTATTTTCTCAGTTGGGGTGGTAGAGGCACAACTTCATATTTAAAAAAATAGGTATATAATTTTTGTCAGATGCCACTGTTATTGACCAGTGTCACTATTTTTCCCCGTGTCACTATTTCATATGTCACTATATACAGAATGACTTTTAATTAGCTGACCACTTTTTAGGGAATGATAGTAGGTACCCATTAATATAAACAACTTTTTTATGAGCTCATGTTCCTAAGTGTTATTTTTGTAGATAACCCATAAAAAATTTAATGCGATCAGCTGTTCTGATGAATTAGTTCAATTTTAGTTCAAACTGTACAAGCTCCGACGCCACAACGCATTTGTCAAGTGAAGTCTCCTTATTGGTCAATAAAATGCACTTCAAACATTTTTGTGTTTCTTATTAGTCAAAAAGTTTGGCAGGCGGGCCAATCATCATCTCAATATCGTAGTGTGAGTTTACACTCACTCAACCGGCGCGCTCGCTGTGTCAATTCTATCAAACGATCGGCACTTCTATCAAACAATGACAATGAATGAAAAACAAGCAGGCGGGGCCATCGTAGTCTGCTGCCCGCCTGCTTGTCCCTTACCCCTAACAATACACTACCCTAAAGACATCTACGAAAGATATCTACTACTTACACTACAGTTCCTGGCTGAATCATTGATATCAGACTAACTTACCTACCTACTTACCAGTAGAAGTCATAGATACGTCTAGCACATACTTACTAGACTAGGTACTGCACAACGTCGAGTTACTAGGTACAATACGAAAAAATAAAATCAGTTAACGATTCGGCCAACCTCGGAAATTGTCGTGAATCCCTCATCTCTCACATAGAGTTATCAATTTACAGATATGACCTCTAATTATATTTCTCGTTGTCTTATTGAATACAATAGAAGAAAGATATGAGCAACAAAACCTCCTTTGTAGCTCAAAACTAACACAACCTTTATATTTAAATAAGAAAAATAATTGACTATTTTGACGGTCTGCCTTCTTAGTGTCAATAAAAACAGTGTGACGTATACTTTGAGTATAGACCCCAATGGAGATGCCATAACCCAAACTCATCGAACAAATTTTTTCACCACTTTTAGCGGGAGGCGAGGTATACACCTACAGCACACCACCAATCAACAAACACAAATTTTGCTGTTGCGATAAATGCACACTACAAAAAATTTCAATACATCAAAAATATCACACATTCAGACAGAGTTTTCTCGTAACTATGCAGCATACATACAAACAAGACAGTGATGGGCCACATCTGAAGAATTAATCAAATCAGTTTGATGAATGAACTGAATTGTTTTATTCTATTTACTAGCTTTTACCCCGCGGCTTCGCCCACGTAGTAAGTGTAATTTTTGCAATCATATTATTGAATTGTTACGCCGGCTTGCTATTACCTAATGAAAGGTTTTTAATAAGACATACAGTACACGGTACAGTGCACAATTAATTTTCCATTTATATTCTGTCACTGTATCACCTTGTTTAATCACACTTCACTTTTTGTTTTTATATAAAACCACATATAACGTTACTTAAACATATGAATGAGCAAAGGGAAAGCAATAAAACAAGGGTTAATTTAATTAGAATGACCACATATTTATTTAAATTTAATGCTTTGGGAGGGATTTTTAGACTTTAACGCTTAAGCCTTTTTCATTAACTAGCATTTTTATTGATTTTTAAAATGAATAAGTTTATTGTACACGTGGCGAATGAATTTCTGGGGGTCTACTTTTTTTGAAATGTAGGATAGACGAACATTTGTATATTTTTCCATAATTATGTTAGCCAGCTCCAAATTATGGTTTACTAACCCGTTTCCATACGTATGATCGTCTATACTAGCAAAAAGTTCTTTCCCCAGAAAATTCTTTAATGCATTCATTACAATAAATTGCGTAGTCACTTTTGAATTTAGTCGTCTATTATTGCTTAAATTCTTTCGAATTTCTTTCTCGCAGGCATGACACAAAGCAGTCACTGATTTTGACGCGTAAGTAAGGTACCCTTTCGATTTTTGGTAAATGAGGCTTTCTTTATTAGCAGGTCCCAAAATTCCTTTTAGACATGTGACACATTTCACGACTTTTGCCGCAGAAAAAGCCGAGAATCCTGCTACATATTCAATTACCTTCTCTCCAAAGGGTGAAATAAATACTTGACTTTCAATATCGGCCAAGATATTGTCTTAAGTTTGTGAAGTTGTCGTTAACGTTTTTAGTTCATCCTCTTCTCCACGTATTACAATTGTTTTATTAATTTTGTCAATAGCTGAGGAACAGTTAAGAATGGCAATTTTTTCTAGTGGAATACAATTTGTCCCCGTGGATGTTGTTTGAAGTTCTGTAAGGATCAGCAATTTTTTATAAATAGCTTCAAACTGGCGTGCAGTTGGGTTATAATTATAGCCACCGTGAGACCGGATAACGGAAAAAAGTATTTCAATATGGTCTTGACTGATTTTATGCATTGGAAGGTACTTCAATTTTCCCTGCATCACAAAGTCTTGAAATAAAGCCTGAGTACTTTCTATGCAGATCAATAAACCAAGAAAGCTAGTATACCGTGGTCAATCCAGTAAGTTTTTTCGAACCTTGCCAGTCCTTTCGCTTTCCACATCGATGTACAAATGCAAAAGGACTTGTCGAGCCTCTTGTAATCGATTGAAAGCTGTTTGGTAGTTCTCTTCGTTAAGAGCTCTTTTGAAGCCATAACTTCTTGTTCGCGAGTCCAAGATATCAAACAGATCATTTATTAACTTTATGAAGTTTGCCATAGCTTCCACGTCACGAAAATCCGCAATTCTTAGGATATTGTTGCAAAATAATAGCGATTCTGCAACGCTTGCGCTAAATAGCTGTGCTGCGAGTTTGACATTCATGATTTTTGTTTTGTAGTATATATGGTTAGCCCGAAGCCGGTTTGCTAAATAAAATAATTCTTCGTCTTGCAGCGCGTGCAGTTTTTGAATGAAATGAAACTTAATTTCTTGTTGAAATTCGTCAATGAAATATTGATAATCTGAAAATGCATTTCGGTCTAATTTGACCATGTGGCAAGGATCAGCAAAAAAAGCAATGGTTTGACCAGTAGAAGGATCCAAAAAACTTGTTTGTAAATTTTCGGGGTCTAAACAACATCCTAGCTCTTCTTCCATAGCAAGATTAGCTTTTACGCCGTCACATGTCAGCGATTTAACTTCAACTCCTGTTTCATGGACAAGTGATAAAGCCTCAGTCACCAACCGAGCTTTTTGTACAGCAGTGCACGACTGCTTCACTGCTGTCCTTGTCCTTTAACAAAAAAGTATCCAATGGGGACTTTGAATATTTTATTTATACCTACAAGCAAAACTACTAATGCGTCGGTTGCTATCTCTGAACTGTCAGAAACTTTCTCAAAACCGTTGTTCACATATCCATAATATCGTTCGGTTCGAGGTTCCCATTCTGCCCCATTAGGATTAGATTTAATTTTCATTTCATCGAAGGCAAGTGCGCAGTATTTTTTTTTATCTTCTTGCTCAGCTCTTAGCTTTAACGCGTATAAGCTTTCTTTTGTAAAGCCAGGCTGGCCATTGATGGTAGAATACCATTTCGACAAAGTCCTCGGATGAGGCAAGCAAGTCCCAAATACTTTACGTACATATTTATAAGCTTTTGGCGAGTAAAAATACAGAGTAAGGGCAAATGATCTTAACTCTGGAGAGTATTTTGTTCTGGGACGTTTGCTATCTTCACTTCTTTTCATTTGTCGAACAAGCAGTTCTTTTTCTGTCACACCAATTTTGCTCAAAACCATTTTTTCTTCCTTGTTAATGAATGACTTTTCTTCTAAATTTTTTAAAAGCTCTTTTAGAGTATGAACCTTCTTTTTCAAATATCGGTTTTTCTTGCAAATTCCTTATTTTCTTATTTTTAGATTGCAACTGAGCCCGTAATTTTCTTTTTCTTGGAGTTTCACACTGAAAAAAAATATTATGCAGTTAAATATTATGTAGGTGAGCCTTTTTATCCATGATAGCGTAGATAAGTGAGAATTAAAAACATAGAAATTGTGTTAGTGAGAAACCTCCATAAGCAATTCAATTATCAAGCAGATCTATGCTGGTTGCGTTTATCTAGCAAAAAAATTATTACAAATACAAGGCATATATCATAACACGCTCGGTCGTAGTTACATGATTATGAGTAGGGAAGTGTCAGATGATTTTGTCATTTATATTTTTTGTTAGCCTGGTGTTGTGGCAATGGCCTCTTCCATTGATTCCACTCATCTCGGTCACCAGCTATTTATGGCCATTTTTATTATATAACTTGGTACATTGGCCAAAGTAATGTTATTATGTCATTTATGTGATCATCACATAAACCCACTAGTTCAACTTTCATACAATAAAATTATGGCATTAGTATTCCAAATGAAATACTTACGAATGCACCTTGTGGAGATTCATTAGTCATTTGAGGCGCTGCAGCAGAAGTACTAGCAGTAATAGATGTTGTTACCATGTCTTTATTTTCTTGACGGTGGTGCTGGAATAATAATAATAAAAGAACCGCCTTAAAAAAACTAAAAACCCAAACATAGTCTAACATAATTATTATTATTGATTAGTTTCAGTAGCCTTCTATGTTTTCCATCATCAGCTCAACGTCACTAAAATGATACTTTTCGAGGGCAACTGCATGCCTCCTTTTTCCAAGTCGGTTAGTAACTAAAAACAAAACTCACGGTTAAGAAGACAGTGCTTGCCATCTCCTCAAAAGCTGTGGGTGACGACAGTATCTGCTCGAGAATGATCAACAGCATCCTTGATTTCCTCCTACCTGCCATTACGCACATTGTTAACTTCTCTCTATCTCAGTGTTCTTTTCCTAATGTGTGGAAAAAGGCGTTAGTTATCCCTCTTCCCAAAACCTCAAATCCATCTTCATTTAAAGATTATCGTCCAATATCTATCCTGCCTTTCCTTTCCAAAGTCCTTGAATCGATTGTCCACACTCAACTCTCTTCCTATCTTTCCTCTAACAGGCTGTTGAATCAATTCCAGTCCGGATTCAGGCCGGGACATAGTACCGTCCGTCTCGGCCTTACTTAAAGTGACCGATGACATTGAATCGGCAATGGATATCAAGCAGATCACTGTGTTAGCGTTACTAGACTTTAGCAGTGCCTTTAACTGTGTTGATTTTGACATCCTCGTTGAGATACTGAAGTCCCTGAATGTCTGCTCGGCCGCTGCCAGCTGGTTCGGCTCCTACCTGAGAGGTCGTCAGCAGCGTATTAGGTTCGAGGAGACTTCCACGGAGTGGTGCGACCTTTCTTCTGAAGTTCCTCAGGGTGGTATTCTTTCCCCTCTTCTTTTCTCTGTCTTCATCAATTCCATTTCGGATGCCATTTCTTCTTCTTACCATCTTTATGCCGATGATCTGCAAATCTACCGCCATTTCTCTCCAAGTGATATGATTTCTTCTGTGGGTGCATTAACCTTACAATCCCCCAAGCCTCATATGACGCTCGCCTCGAGTACCGTCCGTCCCCCAAGCGTCATATGACGCTCTCGCTCCCGCGCTTTTTTAAACCGGTATATTTTGGCCAATTTTTGTCATGTTGGTACTGTTAAAGATTTTCCAGACGCTCAATAAGACAAAGTCTATAATCCGATACAATTGTCTATGGTCATTCATAGAAAAAAATATTCCAAACGTGCCTCAAAAAAAACACTTTTATTTATACCGTATTTTTGGAAAATTTCAAACGCTGAAATATTGAACAGTTTATATAAGAACACACTAATGTTTTTATTGTTTTGAAAGGGTAATGTTATTTAGATTACGTAGGTATCAAATAACATGTATATGTTGTTGATGTTTTTCTCATGTCTGCTAGATTTGTGTCGAGAAGGACCATTTTCATAGATGTCTGTGATTCTCATGTCGGTACAATAATAAAGGAAGGTCACTGTGACATTAGTTTTGCATTGACTAAGAGAGGGTTTCATTAGCTACTCATATTTAGCACTCTCATAGTTCTAAGAGTTACCATTTCAACATAATCACTTGATACGTCAGTCAAGTGTCGCGCGCCGCGCGGGCTTAAGTGTGCCTGGGGGACGAGCTGTGTCGGCGCCAAGTGGCTGGGGGTGCGAGGGGTTAAATGCTGATCTCGGGAACATCAGGGGCTGGGCTCTGTCTCATGGACTACTTGTCAATCCCAGTAAGTCGCAAGCCATGATTGTCGGCTCCAGACACTCCCATAGTGTGTTAAAGCATCTGCCTCTTGTTCCTGTAACTTATGATGGAACCATAATTCCGTACAGTACTAAGGCAAATAATCTAGGAGTTATCTTTGACAATCAGCTTTCATGGTCTGCTCACGTCTGCGAAGTTAGTAGACGAGTCTTTGCCACATTTCACTCCCTCAGGCGCCTTCAAAACTTTCTGCCTCGTCATACTAAAATTACTCTGGCCCAGTCTCTTCTCCTTCCTCTCATTGATTACGCAGATGTCAGCTGGATCAGCGCGAACGAAGAGCAACTGAACAAACTCGAGCGACTTCAAAATCTCGGGATTCGGTTTGTCTTCGGACTGCGTAAGTATGACCATGTCTCCCAGTATCGTAGGGAACTGCAGTGGCTTCCAATTCGTCTTCGCCGGGATACCCATGTTCTCATTCTAATCTTCAATATTCTGCATAACCCTCGCTACCCCAGCTTCCTGCGTGATCGGTTTGATTTTCTTTCTTCGGATAGGTCTCGGAGATCAAACACTCGGTCGCTGCTTGCAACTCCTCAACACAACTCAGTCGCATATGGGCAAGGATTCAGGATCAGTGCTATCAGGCTCTGGAACAAGCTCCCCAGTGCCATCAGGGACAGTCCGTCACTTAACGTTTTTAAGATTCGCTTGAAAGATCATTACCTCTCTCTTCCATAGTCTGTATATATAATTTGTATGTGTATGTTATGTATGTATATAACTTGTATGTGTATGATATGTATGTATGTATATAATATTATATAAATTAGGAGTAGTAGTAGTATTAGGTATATGTACAATCGAACCAACTGAATCATGACCCACTTGCCTGATAATTCGTTTGAAACTTTCAAACTTGTAAGATCTATCAAAATGTCAGTGTCTAATCAAATGATAACAAGTTCGTTACCAAGGAAATAAACCTTCAAGCGAATTTCGACCTACTTGCATTTAAGGGGTTTAGCAAAATAAGCTTATGGTGGGTCATGATTCAGATGGTTCGATAGTACCTACTTATATTATTATTGTGTATGAATTATTTTGTTGTGCAAATAGGTTTTACTCTCACAATCCACTTTCCTTTCCTATCTGAGTTTGCTGGTAGAAATCTCTTTTATAGAGATAAGCGCGCCTCTTGTACATACATATATCTTTCTTTGTATATCTCTGTATGTTTGTTTTGTGCAATAAAGTATTCATTCATTCATTCATTCAAAACTCGGCAATATCAATCAACTTTGTTTTCTTTTCCAAGCACATAGTCAACAAAAGCATTTTGTTCCACGCCAACGTCAGACAAAAGTGTTTTTTAAAACAGTCACACCAACATCGGTAAACAAAAATAACTATGGCCAACATCCGAAAACAAAAATGATCGACAATTACTCGGATCGAAATTTTTGCAAATCGATTCGAGTACTAAGAATGAGCAATTCTAACAGTCGGCCATCCTGATGAAAAGTCTGTCTCAGACGTCATAAAATATTGGACAAAGAAACAAGAATCAGAAACAATACGTTTTAAGAATCAGAAACAATATGTTTTAAATGTTATCAAAATTTCAGCTGCAAAGATCCATATCTATAGTTTGTTGTTAACAATAATAAAATATCCAAATACTCACAAATTAAGCCATATTTTTTTAAATAAAAACATTATTATTATTATTATTTTTAAAACAAAAAAAACTAGATACTTACTTACTATTTTGTATTAGGTTTTAGTAAATATGACATATTCTAACCAGTAAATGTATGAGTATCGAATTTATCCCTTAATCCGATACTGCCATAATAGGTATGACCAATCGGGTGAAAGGTTATATGCCTTTTCCATATCGGCCATCCTTAGTTATTTGAATGGCCTCATTCAAACAGCAAAGCAGTATAGCTATTAGAATGAATTAACACAACAACGATTAACAAAGAAAACATATTTATGGTATTTAAAATTTACTTAAACTAAATAATGTAAATGAACTTAATGTCTTTCTATTAATCACAGCCCTGTTAAACGTCGTTTGCAACTATTCACTTTCATTTCGGTGATTCAACTGCACTTGATGCAACACGCACGCACACACGCAAATACACCAATGACCTTGCCGCTAGCACAATCATGGTGCTGCGTATTAAGGCTGAGAGAGTCTCACAGGAGCATCCAGAGAATCATCCCCGCCTCTAGCCCCGTTTGCCGTCAAGTCCACCGTTAGAACACACCAGGCACTTCGGTCTAGGGATCAGGAACATAGCGCACACACAAGGTGCCAACGGATATTTCACCCCACCGCTTACGCACACAAGGCGTTTCGGTCTAGGGCTCAGGAACGAAGCGCACTCACAAGATGCCATCATATTTCACTCCACCGCTTACGCACACAAGGCGTTTCGGTCTAGGGTTGAAGATTGTAGCGCACTCACAAGGTGGCATCATATTTCACTCCACCGCTTACGCACACAAGGCGGTTCGGTCTAGGGTTGAAGATTGTAGCGCACTCACAAGGTGGCATCATATTTCACCTCACCGCTTACGCACACAAGGCGTTTCGGTCTAGGCCTCGGGGATGATCCGCACTCACAAGGTGCCAACAGCATATTTCACCCCACCGCTTACGCACACAAGGCGTTTCGGTCTAGGGCTCAGGAACGTAGCACACACACAAGGCGCCAAAGCATAATTTCGGCACCGTTAAGCCAGGGAAGGAGATGGATTGAGGGAATCTTAAAAATACAAATCACTTAATACATATCGCAACATAAATCATTATTGTGCTACATCAATAAACGTAGTGAGATCAAAATATATTAGTCTTGTTTGCCATCATCCGTGTCACTACCACCGCTCGACTCTGGACCCAAAACAGAAATCGGATATTCGCGAATCCATCGTTTAATCTTGTCTGCCGAATATATATTTTTATATTTTCTGGCCGCAAATCCGTCTATACTACTTACCTCATATCGATCATTACCTATCACTGCCGATACTTTATATGGACCAGTGTATGGTGGTACTAACTTGTTACTATCTCCAGCTTTTCGGACAGTCTTAAGGACCATCACCAGATTACCTACTCTATAAACATCGGCAGCGCGCCTCGTCTTATCAAAACGAGTCTTCATCATTTTCTGCTGCTTAACTATGTTTTTGGAAGCCTCTTGACGAATATTTTCAATGTCATCCCTAACACTCACATTTTCGGATAAGTCATATAGATGTCCCTCTGAAGAGTTAACTGTCTGTTTCCCAAACACTACTTCAACTGGAGTCTTCCCGATAGCTTTATTGATGGTGTTGTTTAAGCTCCACTGAACTTTGCTTAAATAAGAATCCCAGCTACGATCGTCTTTATCGATTGTTAATGCGGTTAATGAACTAAGTATTGACCGATTGTATCTTTCTATTTGGCCGTTTGCACGGGGTGTAGCAACGGCATTTTTGACGTGTTTTATCTGATTAGACTCAATTAATCGTTGAAATTCTTCAGAGGTGAAACTGGTTCCACGATCCGATACCAAAACTTCAGGGTTCCCGAAGAGTCCAAAGATATCGCGGAGCACTTGAATAGATGTTTTACTTTTTGTATTTCTTACAGCACGCAACACAATAAATTTGGTAAAAGAATCTATTATACCAAGTATATATGTGTTCCCACCTTTGCTACGCACAAACGGACCAAGATGGTCTATATGGATGCACTGGAATGGCACTCCTGGCTTTGGAATTGGATGGAGGAACCCCTGCTTCTTTCCGGTCGGTTGTTTGGCATAAGCGCATGGTATACACGCACCAACGTATTTCCTAATAAAATGCGCCATACCAGGAAACCAGTAGTCTTTCCGCATTTTCTCAATCGTTTTCTCAAAAGAAAAATGACCACTTTCGTCATGACATAGATGGCACATCTTCCATCGCGCATCTCGCGGAACCGCCCATCTGACCTCATCGCCGACTTTTCTGTATATCTTTCCATCCTTTAAGGTGTAATTTTTTTTTATTTCCTTAGCTTCTGGGCAAGCTTTATCTAATACACACTTGATGTATACCAGGTAAGGGTCGGTTAGCTGTGCAGCTAGCAAAGAGTTATTGTTTTCTGTCAAGGTAAGCACCAAAGGTTCAGCCATCTCTTTATCAGGTAGTGGGTTTCGGCTTAGACAATCTGCATGTTTGAGTGATGTTCCGGGATGGTATTCGACAGTGAAATCGTAGTCTTGGACTTGTAGCCACCAACGAGCTATCCTTGGCACAAGATCTCTCTTGGTTAGAGTTGCTCTAAGCGCATTGCAGTCCGTGACCACCTTAAACGATATACCTAGCAGATACACCCGGAATCGGATCAGAGAAATCACAACGGCCAATGTTTTCAGTTCGTAGGAATGGAAATGTTGCTCCTCCGGTGTAGTTTGCCTACTGAAATATGCAATCACCTTTAATGGTGCATGCTCATTCTCACGTTGCATCAACACGCCTCCTGATCCGATACGGCTGGCATCCGTGTGTAACTCTGTCAAATAGTTTGGGTTGTATATGGTTAATATCGGTCGGTTAAGCAGTTTCTCTTTTATGTTGTCAAAGGCCTCAGATTGATCCTTTCCCCAAGTCCATTTTGTATCATTTTTTGTCAGTACAGTCAAAGGTCTCGCTATGGTTGCAAAATTGTGTACGAACCTCCTGAAGAAGCTGGCAAGACCAATAAATTGTCGAACTTCGTGAACATTCCTAGGTGTTGGCAATGCTGCAACTGCTTCTGTTTTCCTAGTACCTGGTCGGACTCCATTGGCTGATATCTCGAACCCCAAATATTCAATCGTTTGTTTGAAAAAGTGGCACTTAGATAAGTTCAGTGTCAAGTTCGCTTCTCGGAGTATGTTGAGTAATTGCTTTAATTTACAGATTCCCTCTTCAATAGTTTTGGAGCCTACTACAATATCATCCATGTAAGCTACTACGCCTTGTATTTTATTTTTCTTTAGTAATGAATTTACCATCCGTCGGAACACAGCAGGAGCATTAGTTAGTCCGAATGGCATTCGATTGTATTCGAAGTGGCCATCCGGAGTAACGAATGCTGTCAGGTGCTTTGATTCTTCAGACATTGGAATTTGGTGGTACCCTTGTGTTAGATCGAGGGTGGTGAAATACTCTTGACCTTGTAAGCTGTCTATTTGATCGTCTATGAGGGGCATGGGATATTTATCTTTTACCGTTTTACGGTTCAAAGCTCGGTAATCAACACAAAGCCTTGAATCGCCATTTTTCTTTGCAACCAGTATTATGGGACTGGCGTATTCTGAAACTGAGTCTCGTATTATATCATTGGACAAAAGTTCACTGACGATATGGTTTACCTTGTCCCTTTCAGACAGAGAAAGCCTGTAAGGTCTGTATGTTACTGGAGTCGTGTCGTTTAATTTGATGTGCATTTCCGTGACAGAGGTTTTTCCCAATTCAGCAACAGAAAACGCAAAACAATCACGATGCTCATTCAAAGTGCAGCCTTTACCAGCCCTTCCTTTATTTCGGTACCTAATTCGGAGTCAACATTTATATCCGTTGCATTAATATTCGTTACTTCACTGTTTATACGGCGTACGTTAACTACATAACCATGTTCATGTTCGTTAGATGATGCAAGAGTCATTGATTTCGGTAACGCTATTCCTCGAGCTAACGTGAAATCTTTGTTCAATAAGAATTCGATATTACCAATGCCCCCCTTAAAGAAATAAAGTCCCGGTACTATAAAGTATTCACGCCCTGGTTGGTGTCTCATATCGGAAGATATACTCAAAAACCCGGAATAAGTTTGCGAAGTATATACTTCGACCACAGTGTCGCCTTTGACTTTCACATCATTTGTTATCCGGACTAGCATTGAATTACTATTGTTTGGTGTAATTTGGTAAAGGGTAAGCTCCTTGTCAGTTTTGTACACTCTGACAGTAGGAAGTTCGGTGAGAGTTTGCCCAATCAAAATATCGGCCGACAAAAGCGACTTATCCACGACATATGCTGATATTTCAACATCAACAGAATCTATTATGATGTGAATTTTAGCTTTACCTACTGGTACTGTTGCACTGTTACCAAATCTTTTTAATGTAGGTAGATTTTCTTTTAGGACATCCAACTTAAGCGAAATGCACTGATCTTCACTAATGAGCGTACATTCGCTTCCAAAGTCCACGTACGCGTTCATTGCCGTGCCGTTAACTGTTACTCGCTTATAATATTTATCGTTGGATTTGTCTCCTTTAATATTCATAACCTTTTTCACGGAGTTGTTTGAATTTGGATTGGCTGATTTCGAGTCGTCAGTTTTCCTATCGAGTGGACAGTTTGCTATTTTTTGACCATACATTCTACACTTGGTGCATTTTAATATCTCTTTACTACATCTCTGTACCCCATGTCCTACTTCTCTGCAATTATAGCAAGTGACGGATGATAATGGTCTTTTAAACACTTTTTCGGCTGTATTTCTTCTGTTATCATAAGTATCTCGGGCCTCCGTGCCCTGCTTGCGAGGTAAGGTAGTCTCCGGAATCTTTGTGGCAATATTGCGTAAGTAATCCAGTGATTGTTCTAGTTCATCAAAATGAGCACCCTGCGCATTCATTCTGATGTTAATGTCGAAAATGCCGTGTGTAATGCAGTCAACTGCATGTCACCCTTTCAGTCCACAGCGATTTATCAACATTATTTTGTCGAAGTAATATTCGACTAATGTTTCGTTCCTCCTACTCCTACGATTTAACATGTCAGTCAATAAGTCTCCGTAATTTTGGTCGGAAGGGAAGGCCTTCAACAGTTTTGTCTGCCATTCTGACCAACTGTATTTAACTGATGTAAGACCATCATACCATTTCTTTGCCAGTCCGCCTAACTTTGGCAAAGTGTAGTAAATCACTTGTCTCTCCGACCAACCATATATTTCGGCGGATTCGTTGATCTTTGAAAGCCAGTCTTTCATAGTCTGGGCTTTTGATTTGGGGTCGAATTCCGTGATTACCTGTTGCGCACCGTGCATCTGTGGAGGCGTCATTCCATGAGTTTGAGTGCTCCCTTTTTGTATTGCAGTTACTAAACTTTGGAGTAGAGACTCATTGGTCTCCGAGTCCCGGACAGTCATTCGCGGCGAAGCTCTACGGACTGAGCGATCACGAGTCGAACGCCGTTTGCGAGAACGATGTCGGTGGCTATGGCTACACCGTTTGGGGCTCGGAGAGGAGTAGATCAGTAGATAGTAGTAGACAATGAGATCGGCTCCTATATTTAGTTTGTGAGTGTATGTGCTTTGAAGATTCACTGTGTTTACGCTTAATACGACTTCTACTCCTACAATTAGAATTTTCACCTGATGTCCCCCTTTTACCATTTTCAGATTCTATTTAATTAAGAGGTGGTGTATAGCGATCCGACATGATGACAGTTAACACAACTATTTAATTTCTCTAGTCTCACGATTATTTATGGCAATTTAATTGAAACAAAATTGTAATTTACAAAACAAGGTTGTTCATCTATAGTAGTAGATAATAGTATAGTCCTTATTCTATCTGTCTATGGATGGATGGACACTAGGAGGGACAAGGAAACGGTAATATGCTATCTTTGGTTTGCTGTAACAATTTTATTGTTGTTGTTAGAATGTAATTATATAAAATAATTAAAGTGTTTATTTATGCCGCCCATACTGAAAAACCATTTGCCTGATGCGTCATAATATAGCAGCATTCTGTAAATTACATGTGTGCCCGAGACCCCAGATCACTAATTAAGATATTCAGGAGCGAGCACAGAACTTTCTTTATTTATTTATTTTTAAATAGAAATCAGAAGTCTTCAGAATGTCAAGTTTAACTTCAAAACTAAACTATGAAATAAAAATTAATAAGGAAAATATTGTAAGAAAAAATATACATATATATATTATCAAACATAAACAATTCACTCTAAGGAAGGCAGTGCCTTGCTGTCCCAGCACCTACCTGCCACTGAGGATATTGGTCAGACTCATCTGTGGTTGTCGGGCTTTTATTGACCCGGCACCTGCCCGCCACTGAAGGTACTAGGTCAGACTCGTAGTACTACCCAAACGTACCACACAAACATAGTATTGATGCACTCTGAACGGATTAATTTCATTTTGCAAAGTAAACAAATAAAACTGAAAAAAATATTTATTTTTTCTTAGATATGGGTCAAGGCAAGGATGAAAATAACCTCTATTATATGTGTTTCGGGTTCTTAACATAAATTTGACCCTATTTAGACACAAAATGCTATGATTCAATTCAATTCAATTCAATTTTTGGTTCGATGGCTTCTACTGTGGATTCCTAAAGTAATTCCGCCTATATCACGTATTGAAGATGACACGAAGGGGATCACATTGTACAGTTATGGTGAATCTTCCTTTGAGTTCAACGAATTGATAAGGATTCTTTGAGTGAACCATAAATCAGACTGTCAAAGGAGGATGGGCAAAAAACACCCAGAGTCGATTAAATAATCATATATACAGTAATTTAGTCCATAAATCCAAGGCCTCGAAAACGTATTTCGTTTACCGTAAAACCATCCCCGGACGCCACACGGGCTCACACAGCGCAGACATGTTTTAGCTTGTTTAGAGCCAAACTGGTTCTTATTATGTTTTAGTCCTGTGTGACAGGAATGCAAAATACTGATTAGCGTACCCATTTAGGAGACTGAAAGAGATAGAAGATAGCGCGCTTTGTTATCTATCAAGGTTATGTGACTCACCCTGCCCCGCGCGCATAGCTGCGCAAGCGCAGTCCTTCGGAAGGTTTCGTTGTAACCGTATTACCGCTCAATCTCTCAATTCGTTTTATTTTTACCACGACCACTTGCATTTCTTACCGGATACCGAGATTGCTTACTGTGACCTGGCGTTTGTATTGTGGACATCGTTTTGCCTCTGTGATTACGGACTAAATATGGATGTGAACAACCATTGTGTGCTTTGTGCCCGATCACTGGCTCGTAGACAGCTACACATCCTCTCAATGGACTTGTTAGAAACACGCCGAGCTTTTGTGGAGTATATGTTTCGCGGAATCGAGAGTCAACAAGAGGTATTTATCAGTTTGAATATACATCTAATGAAGATCATAATAATTGTTAGCACTACGTAAGATGGGGCTAATTGGAATTGTAGGGGCTTATTGGAACTAAGCAAAAATAAAAGGTTTGGCTGTCTATTTTTTCTGCTATAGCAAAGGTAGTATTTTGTTTGCCTCATTTTACCGGTACTACATTTCTACCTCATTTATTAATAGAGATGTTACTGTAAAAGTCCGAACTCGTTAAATCCCCGTATTTCGGGCTTTTACAGTAACAGAGACATTGGCTATGCAACTACCTAGATTCTCAGATAGTACGAATGGTTGTTATTTCGTGCAGTTTTCCATCAAAAGCTAAGACAAGACAGCGATTGTTGCTGTCGCTTTTCCACTGATGTAAGATTTAGGAAAAAAAAAGTAACTTGACATATCGTTACGCCTTAAATTCCCGGGTGAGTAGTCCGAGATCAGAGATATCCACTGCGAAGACCCCTGCATAACTCTATAGCCTCTTTCATGCTCATCTCTAGCTTCATATATTCTACTGTTGAATCGGCCCTTTCTTAGAACTTCCCCGATTTCGTACCTATAGTTTTTTGCTACACATATAGGATTTCATATCTACCATGTTTATTACAGATTCCATTTGATGGTACGAGGTCAATTTGTCATCCTTGTTGGCAACGCATTGAATACGCAGCAAGACGAGCGGAAATACAAGAAGCCCAACCAGCTCGACAACCAACACAATCAATCAATGTTGCTGGAATACAACGTGCCCCCAACTCTTCGAGAAGATGCTTGTTTGAAAACTGCAATGATTTGCACCTCCGACAAATACCCAACTCATTGAAGTCATATCTTCTCAGTTATTATAATCTTTATATACCTCCACTATCTCGAATCTGCCTAAACCATTTGAGGAACACTACTTGGCAAGATTTTGAATCTTATGTGACACGCCGTTTAAATGACTTTAATGGTGATCACCTGCTTGATATAATTGCAATATACAGACAAGCACTTGAAGATAAATCGTCACTTGACTTTGAGAATTTGAATGAAATTGATGAAGAAACTCTTCATTTTTGGACTGGAGTGAATCATGTACAATTTAATATGATTCTTGATGAAACACCATCTCTTCGTGAATCATCGAACACACCCAAAACTGACTTAGCTGCGTTTTTATGTAAAATACGTACAGGCGAGCCCGGTGTGCGTCTGGCATCAGTGTTTGGGATGTCACGACGAAATCTTGAAAGGAAAATACGCGTCACTAGAGAATGCTTAGAGCGTGATTTTGTTCCTCTTCATTTGGGGTTAGACCATATATCAATTGAAGAAGTCACGAGAAGAAACAGAGAGGTACCAAATCACATTTTTGGTACTAATCCAAGAGCCAAGGCTATAATCATATGTGATGGAACATATTTGTATCTCCAAAAAAGTGCCAATTTTTTATTCCAGCGCAAAAGTTACAGTTTGCACAAATTCAAAAACTTAATAAAACCTTTTTTAGTCGTTTGTGCAGACGGCTACATAATTGATGTATTTGGGCCATATGCTGCAACAACGTCCGACGCTACTATAATACAAAAAATCTTAGATAATCACGGTGATCGAGCAGAAGAAGCGCCTATTCGGTGGTTTTTAAACGAAGGCGATGCCATTATACTAGACCGAGGGTTCCGAGACGCTGTTCCTGACCTAGAAGCGTGTGGTTTTGAACCACACATGCCGCCATCTAAGGCACGATATGAAAGCCAACTCAGCACCGAAGATGCTAACAAATCAAGACTAGTAACGATGGTCAGATGGGTGATTGAAACGATGAATGGTCGCTTCAAACGTGACTTTAAAATATTCAGACAAACATATTTTAATAAATCAGCGACAAATGCAATGATTAATTTCAGAATTGCCGCAGCACTGATAAACGCATTTCAAGAACCGTATTCTGACAGTCCATATAGTGATGCATTCATCAACATAATTAATGATAGACTACACAAACCAAACCTGCTGGCAGATTATGTTGATCAACACAATTTAAATCGCCAAAGAGTCGCCTTTGAAAGATTAGAAGCTAACCTCCCAAACCTGCAAGGCTTCCCACGCCTAAATATTGATGATATTATTTTGTTCGCTATAGGCACCTACCATATGAAGTTGTCTCGGTCTTACTGCTGGGAGCATGTAAGAGGTAATGGTACCTACGAAATCGAAATATATAGATACCCTGATCTTGTGAATATTGGTGGATTAGGTTTGAAAACTTTATTGAGGGGTCGCATACAGTCGCGACATGTGCGATCGAAAACATATTATACATACATTTTGTATACATCGGGGCTAAATAGTAGGGATGCAATTGTAGAATATGTTTGTTCATGTATTCATGGTCGCCGTACTCTAGGTAGTTGTGCCCATATTATAAGCATGGTGTATTACCTATCATTAGCAAGACATGAAGGGCTGCAACAACCAGCAGCATTTTTAGATAATGTAATAATTGATGTAGATAACATGTAAGTAGGTAATAAGATTCTAATGTATAATTAAAAACTGTAATTGACAAATAAATAACAAAATATTATTCAGTTGTTTTTTTTACACGCATATCTATAAGACCCCTGGCCTTTTGCAAACACTTCTGAGAACCAAGCAATGTAAAGATATTTCCCATGTACGATTTCTGCCACACTCATGAAAGGTCATGATAAGGTCAAGTTCAAGGTCAAGGTCAATATCCTTACGGTCAGTCAACTTTCAAAGACTTAACGTCGAATATATATATATTTAGCACAACATTTGAGAACCAGTTGGGCGTTATACAGGCTTATACATGGCTGCACTGTGTGAGCCCGTGTGGCGTCCGGGGATGGTTTTACGGTAAACGAAATACGTTTTCAAGTTCTTGTATTTGTGGACTATATTACTGTATATAAGATTATTATATTGACTCTGGGTTTTTGGTCCATACATTTTTGCTCATTGTCCTTTTCACAAACTAACAACAAATTGATATAACTGTTCATATTACCTTGTTTTGATGCAAATCAAACCTTGAATCTCCGAGCGTATTTCACGTGAGTTATCGCACTTCTGAACTAAAAACAAAACTCGGCAATATCAATCAACTTTGTTTTATTTTCCAAGCACATAGTCAACAAAAGCATTTTGTTCCACGCCAACGTCAGACAAAAGTGTTTTTTAAAACAGTCACACCACATCAGTAAACAAAAATAACTATGGCCAACATCCGAAAACAAAAATGATCGACAATTACTCGGATCGAAAGTTTTGCAAATCGATTCGAGTACTAACAATGAGCAATTCTAACATAACCATTTATTGTATACCAAAACCTTTTTCAGAATGTAACGAATACATTTATGAAAACCGCATCAAAATCGGTTCAGCCAAACGCGAGATAATCGCGGACAAACATACATATTTACAAATATAAGAGTCAAACACAGTACCTCCATTTCTTTTGAAGTCGGTTAAAAACCAACATTTACATACGTAGAACCCGAAAGCCAATAATGTAATGTAATGAATGGTAATCGTACAAAAATTATATTTTGTACAAATATTTCACTAAGGTTCTTAAACTTACAATGAGGCATTGCGAATATCGGGTAACTGCTTCAGAGGTTGCTGCAGCTGAAGCACTGGCAGTATTCGATTTTGTTGGTTCAATTCTTTTCTTTTTTACAGGAGGTTCCTCCTAAAAAAAGTAAAATGTTAGTTTATTTTAGATTATACAGATTACTTTTGAAAATATTCAGAAAACCGAAAGCGCCGCCCTAAAAGTGTTACCAAAGATGATGTCACCTGGTGTAAAAGTTGACAGTCACAACGCACAAGGAGAACATATCAGTACACTTTTCATAGTAAATCCACCTTTGAAATCAAATCATTCTAAAAATACTCACCAAACAAGGGCAGAGTCGCAAAGAAGGTATTGCACCTTCAATCAATGTCTTTCTGTCATGAGCTTTTTTGTAGATTTCCGGAGTAAAGTGTTCCGAACAAATAACACTTGTATGTGTAGGTTTCCAAGAATCATTTTCGTGATAACAAAATTTTCTCCATTTCTCCTTTATATACGGATCTTTTGGAAATCTAAAAGGACAAACAATTACATTAAATAAAGTACATAAATAATAGTATGTGTATAACACATACACTTTTAGTCCCGCACTAAATGTATTTATGTTACCTAGATATATTTTTAGCCAACAATGCATTTCATTTACAGACTAAATTTCAACACCGTATGTCCAGAGAAGAATTAATTTTTCTAATTCACCTTACAGGATTTAAATGTAACGCACATCTATACCTACTATTTAATTCTATATCTAATAAAAACTGGCTAATAAACGACCTACACTGATTGAATGAATGAATGATCCATTCAAATATTTAGTCGCTTTTTACTTTGTCACATCCCTATCGACCAATTCGCCCCCGTACAACTGTATCATGTTAATTTTTATGTCGTTTACGTATCGCAACTTTTGATTCTTTAAATGGAGATTGTGCTTCAATACATATTTAATAGTTAGTAAAAATACTGGGTTGGTTTTTAAACCGATATAGCTTTTTTGAATAAAATGACATGCTTAACCTCTCCTTTCCCGCCGTCAGCATAAGCAGCGCGGCCCCGATCACTCTATGTACCGCTGTCAGCATAAGCAGCGGGATGACTAATATTTTTGAAACCGGTATTTTTTATCCAACGGTTGGACCAATTTTTACGGTTCGATCATGTGTGGACACCCAATTAGACAAACTTTATGGTCTGTGTGCTAGTTTATGCTTTTCCGTAGAAAAAAATAATTCAACCGCGTTTTGAAAATCACTTTCTTCCGGACGCTCCCAACGTATGTGGTGGTGAAATTTTATTGAGAGAAAAGTGTGTTTTTTTTGGTGAATTGAGGTAAGTATTTGTTTTATTCATATTTACAACTCTATTTGCGATAAACAAACCACAAATCATAGTAAAATTCATCAAGATGTCCAGAAAATCGGCAAATTTACATGATACGTCATGCAACCAGACGGATTCCCCCCAATGCTATTTGTAATTCCAATGAGAAATACAGTTAGATTTCAATAAAAAATACACATATCTTATTGGAAATCTTATAAGGAATCCATTTTTATAGGTTTCTTTATCAAAATAATGTACCAATTTGCTGATTTTCCGTCAGAAACGTGATCAGGCATCCAATTCACATGCTTCACACGCACACATAAGCATTCCGCGACGCCATTTTACTCACACACAGACAGAATCTCACTACAGGGTGCGGGTGTTTTCAGTCATATTCGGTGAAACTCCATATCATAGGTTTCGGGGTGATGTGATGATTGGGGTTTCCATATCAAAGGTTCCGCGGGTTTATGATTGGAGTTCAGTGTCGATAAGGGGGCGGAAGCCCCTTTTTTTTATCAATGGAAAAATCCAGCATCCAGCGACTTAGAAAAATTGTGTTAAAAATTGTGTTAAAAAATATTTTTTTTGACTGTTATGTTTTGCTTCGGAATCGTGTAGTGCTGCTTTTTGCTATCACTTTTGGTTATAAACATTTTCCTCGTGCACCTCACCGATTTCGAGATATACGTCATATTATGTTTGTAATATCGATATCTCTATAAATATTGGTCCTAGGGAAAACATGCATATGACATAAAATTATGCTCGTAAGACACCCTACACGATGCCCAAGTGAAAATATCAAAATAAAAAAAATAAAAATAAAAATAAAATAAAAAAATAACAAATTTGTGTCATATTGTGTTAACTTGTCTTTTTAGGCGGATTCGTTTGCCTGCAAGTTCAGATATGTACTTTTGACAATTTAGTGTAAAATGACAAAAAAATGCAAAATTACACAAATTTGTAAAAGTGCACAGAGTGTACGTTTTGATCCTAATGCCTTAGCTACTTTTTTCAGAATGGATCATGACTATCATGCCCAGCTTGCGCGTCGGTCGCCGCCGGTGCGCATTCTATCCGATGAGAAGCTGGTGTATGTGCGCTCCCGCTCCGGTCGGATGAAGGTAAATAATTGAAATTTCACTCGCATCGTTTTTGCTTCCTTTCCTTTTATATTTATATATATACATATCCATTAATTTGTTCCATTCAGCAGCCTAAACGGTCTGAATATAGTTTTACCAAGTATAATTAAATATTTACCTGGGAAATGTGAAGTTTTATACTAAAAGGACACAAATAATTATACTGCAAATGTCACTGACTGCCAGTCTGGTATTTTGTTTATATTTAATTTGCCTATTTTATTTATGTTATAGATGGTGAAGCAACCAGCTTCTCTGGGCCGGAGCGGGAGCGAGGGCGACTCCTCCCCGCAGCCGTCGACATCAAGGCGCTGCCGGCGCTCGCTGGCTGAAGAAATGGTGGTAGGTATTCTGATTAGCAAGCAGATAGATCACCGGTGGTATCATACCATTCTTCTCCTCCAACAGGGTGTGGCCTGCCTGCAGCTGGCCCATTTGAGCGGGGCCTTTGTGCATTTCTCCTGCACCTACTCTTCTATTCCAGCTATCCTTCCATGCTTTCTAGTACCATACCATATACAATAATGTATTTTTCTATTTTCACAGTCATCAGCAGCTGGCAGCAGCTGGCAGCGGCCGCCGACGTCGGGAAGCGGGGAGGAGCCGGCAGCCAGCAACCTCCAGCAACGCAGTGGGAGTGAGCTGGTACGTATTTTGATCCAGTACTTTTAATTAAAAAAACTTTACAATCCCCCTCTGTTGTTTCATTAGTTGCTAAAATCGTGTGTTTTTTTTTTCATAACAGTTGGGCACGGCTGCCACAGCCACGGCGGCCTCCGTGTCCACCGCAACAACAACCACTGCGTTAAATATTGTTAGAGAAACATCCGGAGCGCGTAAACGCGCTGCAGCTCCAATGCCTGGGTCGTCATCGTCATCGTCGAGAATGCCAGTTCACTCCCGGGTTCTCAATGAAAGTGAGATAGAAAATATTGTAAATGAACATTTCATTGAGGACTCCGGAAGTGAACTGGATATCTCTGATAGTGACGTTGACGATGTCGACGCGGTCATTGCAACTTCGTCTGATACGGGCAAATTAGAGCGGAGTTTCGCTGTAGCGGAGGCGGAGGAAATAGAATGCATGCGACCAGAAAGTTTGGTTGATTTGAATGTTAGCCCGCTGCCTGTTCTAGGAGAGTATGCCGAGATGCAGAATGTTCAAGCAGAAGAATTAATCGGATTTTTGAGAGGACAATTGCAAGGAGAGCATGAGGTGGCTGTCGATATGGAAGGTGATGAAGTATCTGTGCCGGATGTTGGGGCGGAAACTGTGGTCAGTGCGCCTGACAGCCCGGCCGCTGTGCGCCCGCGTGCTGTCAGCCCGCCTGCTAGCCCGGACGCGAATGTTTTTTCTTGGTCGAGTGATTTTTCGAATTTCACTGGCCAAGCAGAAACATATCTGCGTTCACCGGGCCCGCAGTCTATATCCCAGGATCCTACGGATATCTTTTTGAGAATGTGGCCTCGGTCAATCATTGAGATGATTGTCACCGAGACAAATAGATACGCATGGCAAATAATAAGTAAATTATCCGAGACAGGTCATATTCCCGCCAGTCTGGACGACTGGCGAGAGACCACAGTCGACGAAATTTATGTATTATTTGCCGTGCTGATCTATATGTCGCTGTGCTTGAGGACGAATGTCCATGAATACTGGAAGTCTGGTATGTTGGAAATGGCAAACTTCAGGAAGTTGATGAGTCGCAATCGCTTCTTCATGCTCACGCGTTTTCTCCATTTTGTGAACAACGAAGAACAACCTACTGGTGTGTCTTCGTATCACAAAAAAATCTTCAAAATTACCCCCATTTTGACACATTGCAACGATATATTTCCGAGTTTGTATACGCCACGAAGAGAACTCAGTTTGGACGAGTCGTTGCTTCTATGGAAGGGACGCCTTTCTTGGGTCCAATCCATACGCACCAAAGCGGCCAGGTTCGGGATCAAGTCCTACGACCTGTGCGAAGCAACGACTGGTTACTTGCTGAAGACTCTCTTGTACGCGGGTAAAGATTCTTCGATGCACCAGACGTCCATTCATGGGTTCAGCAACGTTACCGCGAAGGTTGTTCTTGAAGTCATGGATGGGTATCTCAATTTGGGGCATTGCCTTTTCATGGACAATTGGTATAACCAACTGCCCTTGACGAGGTACCTCAAATCCCGTGCTACTGATGTCATTGGGACGATGAATCGCAAAAGGGCACACGTCCCTGCTGAGATAAAATCGCTCAATGACTCCTGTGGGCATTTATGTCTTGCTAGACACATCTAAATCAGCCATCAGTGTGTGATTGTAATTCTCCTCCTTCATAGCGTTAGCGATCCGGATGTTTCTATCTTTTTGTGTGTTAATTTTATGTGTGTATGTATCTAATGTTTATGTGTTTGTGTAAATTACAATTTCTATTTGTGGCCAACTACCTAACTATCTTATAACTTGTATAGAAATTGTTTACTTTAACAGTTGCAATGTTTCTATCTTTTTGTGTGGAATTTTTATGTGTCTAATATTTATGCGTTTGTGTAAATAACAATTTCTATTTGTGGCCAACTACCTAACTATCTTATAACTTGTATAGAAATTGTTTACTTTAACAGTTGCAACAAAATTCTTTTTCATTTTTCCGTAATTGTGTACTTTATTCCATTTTTTATACGGTAAAAGTTACAAATATCAGTCAAACAACTATCTAAGAACTTGTATAGAATTGTTTACCTACTTACTTACTGTTTACTACTTTTCCATAATTGTGTACTCGTGTGTGTGTAAATATAATGTATACAGTTTCATTGTGCATTAGTACTGTCCTGTTTTTTAAACAATTATGTCTCGCCCAGGTTTGCTGGAAGAAATATCTTTTTAGAGATAAGCTCGCCTGTTGTTATAAAATTTCTTTTAAGTACATTTTTATGCACAGGGCAATAAAGAATATGAATATATAACTATATAAATTTTGCTGGAAGAAATATCTTTTTAGAGATAAGCTCGCCTGTTGTTATAAAATTTCTTTTAAGTACATTTTTATGCACAGGGCAATAAAGAATGTGAATATATAACTATATAAATTTTTGTTCTTTTTTATTTTTCCAAAACCTAATTACACAATTACACATTAGGTAGGTGGTAGCTAATTACTAATTACACATTTCAAATAATTGTTTATTTTTTACAAATTTGTGTAATCTTACACTAAATTGTCAAAAGTACATATCTGATCTCGCATAACACTAGTTAACACAATATTACACAATATTACACTTTGTAAGAACAGTAGGTATCTGTACTTGCGCGTGAACGGAGCCGCGTGGAAACACTTCATATACAAATAACAACTAAATACTAGTTAACTCAAACTTACACCATACCTACACGAACGAAACACCAGTTTAGCTATTTTACCTAGAATCAAATCACGGCGAAACATTTTCTTCGTTCCATCTTTGCACACTCTGTATAAACGCATATCGTACACCTGCCGAGACCTTGAGAAAGCCCAGAAACAACACACCGTGACACGAAATAACATGCATGATTTTGAATTATTTTTGTATGAAAAGGTACATAGTACGATACACTGTTAGAAAGCCTAGTTTGTCTTCTACTTAGAACCACTAATTCTAGAATGATAAGTATCACCTATTGCCTATAAATTCAATAATAGTACAAAGTGTTGATTTCTACCTATTTTATACTTTCCTTGCGAGATATGGCGTCCTCACACTTATCATTTATGATTTAGTGGCAAATACCACTTGTTTTCCTCTTATTGAATAAATTACCTATCCTAGGAACTAAGAAATATAACGCTAGGTAGTCTAGTCTCTTCACAAATAATTTCACAAGATTTGCATAATTCGCGCGATGCGTCAGTTTACTTTCCGTATTTTATGAAAATTTGAAACGCTGAAATATTCGAAAGTTTCTATAAGAACACCCTAATGTTTTTATTGTTTTGAAAAGGTTATTTTGTGTAGATTACGTAGGTATCAAACAACATGTACATGTTGTTGATAATTTTCTGATGTCGGCTAGATTTGTGTCGAGAGGGAGCATTTTCATAGAAGTCTGTGTTTCTCATGCCAGTACAAAAATAAACTAAGGTCACAGTGACACTTTCTACACATTGTGTAAAAGAGGGTTTTATTAGCTACTCAGATATACAACTCCCATAATTCTAAGTGTTACCATTCCAACAGAATCACTTGATATATTAGTCAAGTGCCGCGCAGCCCGCACGCTCAAAAACACTCCGGTATTTGTCGTTTTTGACGTCTCGAGCTCCCGGGAAAGGAGAGGTTAATGGATAGCTGGCACTCGCTTTTCATACCAAAGTGCTTTTCTTTTTGCGCGGAAATGCAGTTTTTCTGGTAAACCACATTGAAGATTGGTGAACGAAAAGCATTTTACTACGAAAATCGGCGAAACGAAACGCAAAAGTACCATTCACAGACAAAAATAGTACAATTCACAGACAATATTATGACGTTTTGTCTGTGGTATTGACATTAATGTTCGTCTGTGGTCAAAGAAAGATGCGTTTGACGAACTGTTGAACGCCATTAGATATGTCTATAAAATTGAATAGAGGAGCGAGGCGACCCCATCTAGTTTCACTAAACCGAAATGTTTGTTTTAGGTCACTTTCTGTGTAAATACTAAATATAGGTTGTGTTAGGTCACAACGTTATGAACGACCCGGAGCCGAGTGAAGCGGAGCGGAGCGAGGCGACCCCGTCTAGTTTCTTCTTTTAGTTTTTCTAGTTTTTCTTCTAGTTTTTCTAGTTTGAAAAAGCTATGCAATTTAGGCTTAACCTCTCCTTTTCCGCCGTCAGCATAAGCAGCGCGGCCCCGGTCACTCCATGTACCGCTGTCAGCATAAGCAGCGGGATGACTAATATTTTTGAAACCGGTATTTTTTATCCAACGGTTGGACCAATTTTCACGGTTCGATCATGTGTGGACACCCAATTAGACAAACTTTATGGTCTGTGTGCTAGTTTATGCTTTTCCGTAGAAAAAAATAATTCAACCGCGTTTTGAAAATCACTTTCTTCCGGACGCTCCCAACGTATTTGGTGGTGAAATTTTATTGGGAGAAAAGTGTAGTTTTTTTGGTGAATTGAGGTAAGTATTTGTTTTATTCATATTTACAACTCTATTTGCGATAAACAAACCACAAATCATAGTAAAATTCATCAAGATGTCCAGAAAATCGGCAAATTTACATGATACGTCATGCAACCAGACGGATTCCCCCCAATGCTATTTGTAATTCCAATGAGAAATACAGTTAGATTTCAATAAAAAATACACATATCTTATTGGAAATCTTATAAGGAATCCATTTTTATAGGTTTCTTTATCAAAATAATGTACCAATTTGCTGATTTTCCGTCAGAAACGTGATCAGGCATCCAATTCACATGCTTCACCCGCACACATAAGCATTCCGCGACGCCATTTTACTCACACACAGACAGAATCTCACTACAGGGTGCGGGTGTTTTCAGTCATATTCGGTGAAACTCCATATCATAGGTTTCGGGGTGATGTGATGATTGGGGTTTCCATATCAAAGGTTCCGCGGCTTTATGATTGGAGTTCAGTGTCGATAAGGGGGCGGAAGCCCCTTTTTTTTATCAATGGAAAAATCCAGCATCCAGCGACTTAGAAAAATTGTGTTAAAAAATATTTTTTTTGACTGTTATTTTTTGCTTCGGAATCGTGTAGTGCTGCTTTTTGCTATCACTTTTGGTTATAAACATTTTCCTCGTGCACCTCACCGATTTCGAGATATACGTCATATTATGTTTGTAATATCGATATCTCTATAAATATTGGTCCTAGGGAAAACATGCATATGACATAAAATTATGCTCGTAAGACACCCTACACGATGCCCAAGTGGAAATATCAAAATAAAAAAAATAAAAATAAAAATAAAATAAAAAAATAACAAATTTGTGTCATATTGTGTTAACTTGTCTTTTTAGGCGGATTCGTTTGCCTGCAAGTTCAGATATGTACTTTTGACAATTTAGTGTAAAATGACAAAAAAATGCAAAATTACACAAATTTGTAAAAGTGCACAGAGTGTACGTTTTGATCCTAATGCCTTAGCTACTTTTTTCAGAATGGATCATGACTACCATGCCCAGCTTGATGAGAAGCTGGTGTATGTGCGCTTCCGCTCCGGTCGGATGAAGGTAAATAATTGAAATTTCACTCGCATCGTTTTTGCTTCGTTTCCTTTTATATTTATATATATACATATCCATTAATTTGTTCCATTCAGCAGCCTAAACGGTCTGAATATAGTTTTACCAAGTATAATTAAATATTTACCTGGGAAATGTGAAGTTTTATACTAAAAGGACACAAATAATTATACTGCAAATGTCACTGACTGCCAGTCTGGTATTTTGTTTATATTTAATTTGCCTATTTTATTTATGTTATAGATGGTGAAGCAACCAGCTTCTCTGGGCCGGAGCGGGAGCGAGGGCGACTCCTCCCCGCAGCCGTCGACATCAAGGCGCTGCCGGCGCTCGCTGGCTGAAGAAATGGTGGTAGGTATTCTGATTAGCAAGCAGATAGATCACCGGTGGTATCATACCATTCTTCTCCTCCAACAGGGTGTGGCCTGCCTGCAGCTGGCCCATTTGAGCGGGGCCTTTGTGCATTTCTCCTGCACCTACTCTTCTATTCCAGCTATCCTTCCATGCTTTCTAGTACCATACCATATACAATAATGTATTTTTCTATTTTCACAGTCATCAGCAGCTGGCAGCAGCTGGCAGCGGCCGCCGACGTCGGGAAGCGGGGAGGAGCCGGCAGCCAGCAACCTCCAGCAACGCAGTGGGAGTGAGCTGGTACGTATTTTGATCCAGTACTTTTAATTAAAAAAACTTTACAATCCCCCTCTGTTGTTTCATTTGTTGCTAAAATCGTGTGTTTTTTTTTTCATAACAGTTGGGCACGGCTGCCACAGCCACGGCGGCCTCCGTGTCCACCGCAACAACAACCACTGCATTAAATATTGTTAGAGAAACATCCGGAGCGCGTAAACGCGCTGCAGCTCCAATGCCTGGGTCGTCATCGTCATCGTCGAGAATGCCAGTTCACTCCCGGGTTCTCAATGAAAGTGAGATAGAAAATATTGTAAATGAACATTTCATTGAGGACTCCGGAAGTGAACTGGATATCTCTGATAGTGACGTTGACGATTTCGACGCGGTCATTGCAACTTCGTCTGATACGGGCAAATTAGAGCGGAGTTTCGCTGTAGCGGAGGCGGAGGAAATAGAATGCATGCGACCAGAAAGTTTGTTTGATTTGAATGTTAGCCCGCTGCCTGTTCTAGGAGAGTATGCCGAGATGCAGAATGTTCAAGCAGAAGAATTAATCGGATTTTTGAGAGGACAATTGCAAGGAGAGCATGAGGTGGCTGTCGATATGGAAGGTGATGAAGTATCTCTGCCGGATGTTGGGGCGGAAACTGTGGTCAGTGCGCCTGACAGCCCGGCCGCTGTGCGCCCGCGTGCTGTCAGCCCGCCTGCTAGCCCGGACGCGAATGTTTTTTCTTGGTCGAGTGATTTTTCGAATTTCATTGGCCAAGCAGAAACATATCTGCGTTCACCGGGCCCGCAGTCTATATCCCAGGATCCTACGGATATCTTTTTGAGAATGTGGCCTCGGTCAATCATTGAGATGATTGTCACCGAGACAAATAGATACGCATGGCAAATAATAAGTAAATTATCCGAGACAGGTCATATTCCCGCCAGTCTGGACGACTGGCGAGAGACCACAGTCGACGAAATTTATGTATTATTTGCCGTGCTGATCTATATGTCGCTGTGCTTGAGGACGAATGTCCATGAATACTGGAAGTCTGGTATGTTGGAAATGGAAAACTTCAGGAAGTTGATGAGTCGCAATCGCTTCTTCATGCTCACGCGTTTTCTCCATTTTGTGAACAACGAAGAACAACCTACTGGTGTGTCTTCGTATCACAAAAAATCTTCAAAATTACCCCCATTTTGACACATTGCAACGATATATTTCCGAGTTTGTATACGCCACGAAGAGAACTCAGTTTGGACGAGTCGTTGCTTCTATGGAAGGGACGCCTTTCTTGGGTCCAATCCATACGCACCAAAGCGGCCAGGTTCGGGATCAAGTCCTACGACCTGTGCGAAGCAACGACTGGTTACTTGCTGAAGACTCTCTTGTACGCGGGTAAAGATTCTTCGATGCACCAGACGTCCATTCATGGGTTCAGCAACGTTACCGCGAAGGTCGTTCTTGAAGTCATGGATGGGTATCTCGATTTGGGGCATTGCCTTTTCATGGACAATTGGTATAACCAACTGCCCTTGACGAGGTACCTCAAATCCCGTGCAACTGATGTCATTGGGACGATGAATCGCAATAGGGAACACGTCCCTGCTGAGATTAAATCGCTCAATGACCGCGTGTTGCCGCGGGGACAGCAGGTGGCGAGACATTGTGGTGACATCACTTTGATTTCCTGGATGGATGTCAAACTTGTCACCACAATTTCTACATTCCACACCGATGAACAAGTTCCTGGCCGCCGAGCTGGGGTGGATGTCGTGAAGCCACTTCTTGTAAACTACTACAATCAGTACATGGGCGGTGTGGATCGTAAGGACCAAATGCTGTCCATGTACTTGATTGAGAGGAAGCGTAAGAAGAAGTGGTATGTCAAAGTATTCCACAGGCTGCTTAACAGCAGCCTGTTGAATACATACATCATTCTCTCGCGTAACCCAACATTCCGGAACCTTACGCACCGGGAAACAAGGGTTAGCGTGGCTCAGGGGCTTGTTGATCGGTTCTTCTGTCCGGGACCGATGCAACGAGAGAATCCTCCAAGCAACACCGCTTTCCACCGTCTGGACAACCACCCGCAACATTTCCCGATTCCTGCTCCGACTTATAGCAATTCCAAGAAGAAGAAGCAGGGGAGATGTTGCAGGTGCTCGGCCCTTGGAAAGCGCACGTCCGTGAACAGTTTCTGCCGTAGGTGCAACGTCAGACTCTGCCTCGGACAGTGTTGGTTGGAGTATCACACGTTGGCCAATTTGGGGCCATAGCACTTTTAATGTTATGGGTACCCATTCTCGTTTCTACAGTTTATCTGTTCCTCTTCGTCTTCCATTGAAAGTGTTATGTAACTTTAAATTGTGCAAGAAGCTCGAAACGGTATTGTTGTAATGTTAGCTTTCCTCTTATTCTAGCATGCCTACTGACTGATATCTGACTGTGTACTGATGGCTGGTTAATATGTCTCTGTAATAGGGGTTTTAAAACTACGCACACCTCGCTTTGGACCGGTTTCGGTCGGGTGTATCGCTTGCTTGAGTGGGTAACTAAAACTACTAAAATATGCCATATAATATAACTTCCACGTTGCAGCATCAAACTGGTGGAAGACTGGTGTGTTGGGAATGCCTGCCTTCAGGAAGTTGATGAGTCGCAATCGCTTTCATGGACAATTGATATAACCAAATGCCCTTGACGAGGTACCTCAAATCCCGTGCTACTGATGTCATTGGGACGATGAATCGCAAAAGGGCACACGTCCCTGCTGAGATAAAATCGCTCAATGACTCCTGAGGGCATTTATGTCTTGCTAGACACATCTAAATCAGCCATCAGTGTGTGATTGTAATTCTCCTCCTTCATAGCGTTAGCGATCCGGATGTTTCTATCTTTTTGTGTGTAATTTTTATGTGTGTATGTGTCTAATGTTTATGTGTTTGTGTAAATAACAATTTCTATTTGTGGCCAACTACCTAACTATCTTATAACTTGTATAGAAATTGTTTACTTTAACAGTTGCAATGTTTCTATCTTTTTGTGTGGAATTTTTATGTGTCTAATATTTATGCGTTTGTGTAAATAACAATTTCTATTTGTGGCCAACTACCTAACTATCTTATAACTTGTATAGAAATTGTTTACTTTAACAGTTGCAACAAAATTCTTTTTCATTTTTCCGTAATTGTGTACTTTATTCCATTTTTTATACGGTAAAAGTTACAAATATCAGTCAAACAACTATCTAAGAACTTGTATAGAATTGTTTACCTACTTACTTACTGTTTACTACTTTTCCATAATTGTGTACTCGTGTGTGTGTAAATATAATGTATACAGTTTCATTGTGCATTAGTACTGTCCTGTTTTTTAAACAATTATGTCTCGCCCAGGTTTGCTGGAAGAAATATCTTTTTAGAGATAAGCTCGCCTGTTGTTATAAAATTTCTTTTAAGTACATTTTTATGCACAGGGCAATAAAGAATATGAATATATAACTATATAAATTTTGCTGGAAGAAATATCTTTTTAGAGATAAGCTCGCCTGTTGTTATAAAATTTCTTTTAAGTACATTTTTATGCACAGGGCAATAAAGAATGTGAATATATAACTATATAAATTTTTGTTCTTTTTTATTTTTCCAAAACCTAATTACACAATTACACATTAGGTAGGTGGTAGCTAATTACTAATTACACATTTCAAATAATTGTTTATTTTTTACAAATTTGTGTAATCTTACACTAAATTGTCAAAAGTACATATCTGATCTCGCATAACACTAGTTAACACAATATTACACAATATTACACTTTGTAAGAACAGTAGGTATCTGTACTTGCGCGTGAACGGAGCCGCGTGGAAACACTTCATATACAAATAACAACTAAATACTAGTTAACTCAAACTTACACCATACCTACACGAACGAAACACCAGTTTAGCTATTTTACCTAGAATCAAATCACGGCGAAACATTTTCTTCGTTCCATCTTTGCACACTCTGTATAAACGCATATCGTACACCTGCCGAGACCTTGAGAAAGCCCAGAAACAACACACCGTGACACGAAATAACATGCATGATTTTGAATTATTTTTGTATGAAAAGGTACATAGTACGATACACTGTTAGAAAGCCTAGTTTGTCTTCTACTTAGAACCACTAATTCTAGAATGATAAGTATCACCTATTGCCTATAAATTCAATAATAGTACAAAGTGTTGATTTCTACCTATTTTATACTTTCCTTGCGAGATATGGCGTCCTCACACTTATCATTTATGATTTAGTGGCAAATACCACTTGTTTTCCTCTTATTGAATAAATTACCTATCCTAGGAACTAAGAAATATAACGCTAGGTAGTCTAGTCTCTTCACAAATAATTTCACAAGATTTGCATAATTCGCGCGATGCGTCAGTTTACTTTCCGTATTTTATGAAAATTTGAAACGCTGAAATATTCGAAAGTTTCTATAAGAACACCCTAATGTTTTTATTGTTTTGAAAAGGTTATTTTGTGTAGATTACGTAGGTATCAAACAACATGTACATGTTGTTGATAATTTTCTGATGTCGGCTAGATTTGTGTCGAGAGGGAGCATTTTCATAGAAGTCTGTGTTTCTCATGCCAGTACAAAAATAAACTAAGGTCACAGTGACATTTTCTACACATTGTGTAAAAGAGGGTTTCATTAGCTACTCAGATATACAACTCCCATAATTCTAAGTGTTACCATTCCAACAGAATCACTTGATATATTAGTCAAGTGCCGCGCAGCCCGCACGCTCAAAAACACTCCGGTATTTGTCGTTTTTGACGTCTCGAACTCCCGGGAAAGGAGAGGTTAATGACTACTTTGAGAAGCATAAAATAATTACAAAGGAACAATACGATTTCCAAAAGGATAAATCTACAATTCTAGCAGCATTCAATCTAGTATCTAGTGTGGCGAAGGGCTTCGATCTTAAATACAATACATCTGTTTTATTTTTCGACATGACGAAAGCTTTGGATTTTGTCTCGCATGATATTTTGTTAGATAAACTAGAACAATATGGCGTAAGGGGACCACCCCTACAATGGATACAGACCTATATTCGTGATAGGAAACAAAGTGTGCACATAAATAGATTAAATAGCAATAACAAAGAAATTAAATATGAGTCTGAATATAAATATAATAATTTTGGTGTACCTCAAGGAAGTGTTTTAGGCCCACTTATGTTCTTAATATATATAAATGACATGCCAAAAGTGACATTACACCAATCCATCTTATTCGCGGACGACATTTCGATTATAGTAAGCAATAATAATAATGACATTCTATTTAACAAATCAAATTATAATAATGGTAATAAGGATAATAAATTAATTGATAAACACAGAAATGACATACATAAAACAATAGGGTTAGTAGACGATTGGTTAAATAATAATAATAATCTAAAAATTAATGTGACTAAGACAAAGTTAATGAATTTCAACAATGTCATTGATATCACTATAAACTATAATAGCCAAATAATAAAATGTGAAAATAGTGTGACATTTCTCGGTATTGTAATTGACAAAGACCTTAGCTGGAAACTGCAAATTGACAAGGTTTGCAATAAAATAAGTAGATTTGTATTTGCACTCTCAAAGCTGAGAAAAACTACCACCCTCCAAACAACACTTGCTGCCTACCACGGATACGTGGAATCCGTGTTAAGGTACGGCATCATCTTATGGGGAAATAGTACAGATGTCAACAGAGCGTTTTTTATACAAAAAAATGCGTCAGGGCAATCTTAGGAGTAAAACCCCAAGAATCATGTAAAACGCTGTTCACAAAACTAAACGTTTTAACTTTACCGTGTCTCTATATATTTGAAGTAGCAAAATTTGTGAAACAGAACATGAATATGTTCACGACTGCTAAAGAACAGTTTCCAAGGAATACTAGAAATCCGGATAGGTTAGTACTGGAACATAAGCCACGAACAACGCTTTACCAAAATAATTGTTATGCAATGAGCGTAAAAATATACAACAAATTGCCCACCGACATAAAAAGTCTCCCTTTCATATTTTTTAAAAGAAAGTTATTTCTATGGCTTCAACAGCATAATTTTTATGCACTTCTTAATATTAAATTGTTTGTGTATGCTTGATAGGTCCTATACACAAATCGAAATATACTACTATTTGCATGCTGTATAAATATAGCTGAATAAGGAACTTCTAATATTATTAACATCTGATATGTCTACCTAATTTCATAAGCAAATAAACGAATCTTGAATCTTGAATCATTAAACCGAAATGTTTGTTTTAGGTCACTTTCTGTGTAAATACTAAAGATAGGTTGTGTTAGGTCACAACGTTATGAACGACCCGGAGCCGAGTGAAGCGGAGCGGAGCGAGGCGACCCCAGACCCCATCTAGTTTCACTAAACCGAAATGTTTGTTTTAGGTCACTTCCTGTGTAAATACTAAGGATAGGTCTATAAAATTGATTAGATTGGAGTCATAAATATGGTGTTTTTCTTCATTTTCCTATCAAATCAGATGAATCTAACCACAAAACTTAAAAAAATCATATCTCAAAAAGAATACATTTCCGCACTTTAAAAACTATTTGGGGGGGGTAGGGGGACCCCCCACCCCTCCTCTCCACCCCACCCCCCTCCTTAGCTATATCGATTCAAAAATTTACCCAAAATACTTACCTATGATAGGAAACGCGGTCTTGTTGCGAATTTGACCTCTCAGATCGCCTTTTACATGATAATACTGCACAAGTCACCATTTTTCGAGAGAAACGTAACGCGACACGGAACGATGCAGAATGGCGGTGAGTGAAGCGACTTTAAGTAGTTTTATATAACGTGTTTGAACTGTTGACCAATGTACTTTGCCGGAGGGGGTCGCCCGTGTATAGCATCTCCATTGGGGTCTATACTCAAAGGTCGTATATGATATATTTATGTTTATGAACGCTAATTTCATTCGGGAAAATATTCGATTCTAGCAAATTTTATCAAAATTACCTTACAATAGTTATGTATCAAGGCTTCAACAAATTTAAAGCGTGGTAAAAAAATTGTTGTTCAATCTCGTGAAATTGTAAATAATGTATATAACTATTTTAGAAAAGAAGCTAAGAGATGGTCCCATGTATAGATGTTATTAATGTTCAAATTTATGTCGCTTCTGCATAATAAATTTCTCAGGTCTACCTGTTAGCAATGTCATCTTAGCAGGTGTTATATAGCAGGAGCCCCGGTTTCTTTCAAAATCTCATTTTAGAAAATTCATATCTCTTAAATTTGTGAAGTTATGATCTGAGTGTAAACTTCCTAGTAAAGAAAATTTATCTGTATTTCATATTTTCTAAAGCAAAGTCATGAAAAACCAAAACAATTTTATGTTATGATTGATTGAAAAAAAAATATGCAAAAACATCACTTTTGGCAACTTTTACCCCATTTCTGGCCATGGTAGTTACCAGTTTTGGCCACTATAATAAACAGAGATAAAAAACGCATTTTTCTTCCATAATTCACCTTTATATTATCAAAATCAGGATTTTGTTAACAAGCATGGCACAGTTTAAATTTTTCATATGCCACAGACACAAATTTTCACAATTGGCACAAATTAATTTAGTTCACATATTCCCAATATTTTTCCATTTCAGGAACACAATAAAATGGTCTTTTTGAATTAACTTTTTTTGGAGTTTTAATTTTTTCTTTGATGTCCGTTACGGGATATAAATTTACGTCTGGTTTATCAGGCCACTTCCAATTTTTTTGTGATTTTTGCATCGCATTTATGTACATCAACTCTTCATTTATAGACTCGATTCTGCCATTTTATCTGAAAATCAATTAAATAATTCAAACCAAACTCGTTAGAAATAGGCAATCACTAGGCATTTAAACAAATGTAAAGAGGTGGCCAAAACAGGTGTTACTTGAAAACCGGTTGTGGCCATCAACATGGCCAAAACCCATGCAAAAGTGCAATTTGTTGTGTTACTTCTGGCCACTACCCGTCCTAGCCTAAAAAGAACATACACAAACAAAATAACCTCAAAGCTAAACTCCTGCACATGTATTTAGCAAGCCCTAATGTAATGCAAAACAATATATACAATGATTCGTTTGATATTAACCGATTACATGATTCAGGAACGCTTACCGATTTCCTTTAGAGATTGTCAAAAGTTGCTACGTTTTTAGATTGACATTCACGTAATAAAAACCGGAAGTTCTCTGTATCACAGCTGTGGCTTGTCAAATCGGACCATAGACAAAGCTTTTTTTTTACTCAGAATAAAAAGTAGTCTGTTTTCTATTACTAATTTATCGACTTCCAAAATTCAAAGTGGCCACAGCCGGGTCAATGGCCAAAACCGGGGCACCTACATTGCGTTTATGATACTTCACATTGAACTACCTGCTACCTAAAAGAAATCGCGGTAATGTATTTCGTGTCATTTCCGTCTCCGGATTTAGGCGATGATATCCGAGAAAAGCATCGATCGATGGAGAAAAGCCGAATCTTTAACTGATTTTAATCGTATTGTACCTACCTATCTGCTACATATCCAATAATAAGACGGACGAAATAGGCACGAGTAAGAACAAAGTCCAGATATGGTAACTGGATCAGATCGTAACTATTCAGTTATTTGAGCAGGCAGATGTAGGCAGGTAGGTACTTATTTGTGTTGCAAATCAAAAAGCTCTATCTAGGAACGGTATACGGTACATAATTATTATACTGTTCTAATACTAACATAACATTTGGTAGGTACCCACCTACCTATCGACTTAGGTATCGAAATAACAAAAAGACTACATTACACTTACCTTAATATAACAATTCACAAACTTTAACATTTGATACAAACATGATACAAACTGAACTTATCTTAGCCTTTGAAAAAGCCGCCCGCCTGACCGGCATTGTGTACCATCAAAGGGGGGAACTTGAGACACTTTTGAAGTTTGACGGCATGTCACACGCGTGAGGCGGGCCGTAGTAGATATTTGTCACATGTCAATATTTTATAGGGCAGGTGAGATGTTCTAGTTTTATAATTGTCTATGATTTGGGGTATCTGGCAACTCCTTCTAATTTTTTTTAACTTGAAACAGCGAAACAAGAGCCACTTTAGCTCGAGTGTAAGAAACAAATATAAAACATTGAGACAGGTTTATGGTTATAAAAAGGGTTGCCATGTTAAACGTCACCTTAAATCGGGGAAAAATATATTAAAAAATGTACCTCGTAATTTCTAGTAATTTCTTTATTGTACTACACAAAACAGTCATACAGATAACTTATAGTAGAAAAAACATGTACAAAGGCGAGCTTATCTCTCATAAGAGATTTCTTCCAGCAAACCAAGATGGTAGGAGAGGTGATGGTTGAGCGGGGGAAGACCTGCGCGTACAATAAAACTCTATAAATACTACGACTAATATATATTACAAACAATAATATACTGATAAACCTAATTGCTAAAAATAGACTGCATACACAATTACTTAAATACAACGTCAAAATATGAATAAACCGTATAATAAACTAATACATACAAATATATATATATATAGCTCCAGATCGCTCCACTGCAGCCCGTGCTCGTAGGCTGCAGTGGAGCGATCTGGAGCTTTGAGCGTAGACGCCATATGAGTTCTCCGAGGCCTGCTTGAAGAAAGAAATTCGAAGCGAATATTAGCAAAATATTATAAATGAAACACAGGATATGAGAGTCCCGTCAAAGCCGAATCGGTAGCCACTTCAGCTCCCTGCGATGCTAAGCTAAGCGATACGTGGTCATACTTGCGCAGTCCGAAAATGAACCGAATCCCGAGATTTTGAAGTCGTTCGAGTTTGTTCAGTTGTTCTTCATTTGCGCTAACCCAGCAAACATCAGCATAATCAATGAGGGGGAGAAGAAGGGACTGAGCGAGAGTTATTTTGGTCTTGCGAGGAAGAAAGTTCTGAAGTCTCCTGAGGGAATGAAAAGTTGCGTAAACTCGCCTGCTGACCTCATTAACATGCATTGACCAGGACAATTGATTATCAAAGATGACACCCAGGTTTTTAGCTTTATCGCTATACATGATTATAGTACCGTTATAAGTTACAGAAGGGACAGACGATTGCTGCAACGTGTTTAAAGAGTGTCTGGTACCTATAATCATGGCCTGGGACTTATTCGGATTAACCAGCAACCCAAATGACGATGCCCATCCACTAATACCAGCCAAGTCAGCGTTTAACGCCTCCACAGCGGAATTTACATCATCAGGAGAGAAGTGACGATAGATCTGAAGGTCATCCGCGTAGAGATGATAGGAAGAAGAAAGGACATCGGATATGGAATTGATAAATATTGAGAACAGAAGAGGAGAGAGAATGCCACCTTGGGGGACACCGGAGGAGAGGTCACACCACTCCGTACAAGCCTCCTCCGACTTGATACGCTGTTTTCGGTTTCTTAGGTAACAGTCAAACCAGCTGGCAGAGAGGGAGGAGACGTTAAGAGATTTGAGAAGTTCAACGAGAATGTCGAAGTCAACACAGTTAAAAGCACTGCTGAAGTCCAGCAGAGCCAGCACCGAGAGCTGCCTTTGATCCATGCCGACCTGAATATCATCGGTCACTTTAAATAAAGCCGTAACAGTACTATGACCCGTTCTAAAGCCAGACTGAAAAGGATTAAGTAGATTTTTAGAGGATATATAATGGCAGAGCTGAGTATGGACAATGGATTCGAGGACTTTAGAAAGTATCGGCAGGATAGAAATGGGGCGATACTCTTTAAAGGAGGTGGGATTGGATGTTTTAGGGAGAGGGATAACTAATGCTTGTTTCCAAGCAGTAAGGAAAGAACAATTTGAAATGGAGAAATTTAAAATATGTGTTATGGCTGGAAGCAGATCATCAAGGATAGTTAGAATCATTCGTTGGCAGATATTATCAGCTCCTACAGCTTTGGAGCTAATTGCTAGAAATACTTTCTTAACCATGTCGCTTCCAACATTGCTCAGGTTGAAAGGAGTGGTGTTGGGTAATGACCTAGAGCGCAGACTCTGAAGAGTGGCTTCCTTGATAGAAGGGTCCAACAACTGGTGGAGCAGAGAGGAATTGATTGAGAGCGTTCAGATCAACATCACCCGAATGCATGTCCTGGGATTTGCCAATACCAAGTGTCCTGAGGAATTTCCACACCTGAGCTGGGGTGTACCTTTCGATACACTCGAAGATGTGGCGGCGCTTGGTGTCTCGACAGAGACGATTGCATCGATTGCGAAGGCATTTGTAGGAGAGAAAGTTGTCATCTGTCGGATCCTTTTTGTAGTTACACTTAGCGCGATTTTTCTTGGCCATTAGGCGCTTGATAGCATCGTTAAGCCAGGGCGCCGGCAGGTGTTTTACCCTGACTTTCTTAATGGGAGCATGTTTGTCGTACGTTAGTTTTTACTGAAGAACTTCTTTATAGTATCAAAATCACCTCTAAATAAGCAAATGAAGTCGTAAAATGTCTATTTCAGACAAACAAAAAGGTATAAAATGTATAAAAATAAAAATAAATGGGAAAATAACTGATGTATTATTAATTGTAAGTGTATTTTATAAATGAAACAAAATTAGTCTACATTTTTTTGTTTGTTTATAATAATTAACTTAAAATAAAAACATCCTTTCTTGGATAGGCAACATAAAAAATACCCTCTAGTTGTATCCCATCGTGTGCTGTGCAATATATGTCGCGTGATTTTGTCGGTTTATTTTCTGTTGTATTTTATTGTAATTTTACGTGAAGGAAAGACTTTGAATTAGATTAGATTACTTAGATGATTCACTTTTAGCTCGCCATCTCATTTTCATCTGACAAGCATAGTCTGCTCTGTGCTCTTAGTCTTTTCTAAAATTATTACGTACGGACGGACAGACAGCCGGACGGAACGGATGGGCAACAGGACGGTACGAACGGAGCTTAGTTTATGTTCGAATTTCGATTCACTTTGCTGTTTCTTCGTTTTCTTTTTTGTTTGTGCTGCCCACCCACGTCTAATGCTATTATTTGTTATGTTGTAAATTTTATTTCCATACGGTCGGTAATCATGTAAACCCAGGGTTTGGCTGGGTTCGGCCCTTTCTGTTTTATAGATTGTTGACTTTTTTATTTTTGGGTTTTAGTAGGTTTAATTGTATTTCTTTTAGTATTTATTTATTTATTATATATATGTTACGGCTAAAGCTAGGTGTGAAACTAAACTTAAGTTTAGCCGGCTAGTCTTAAGATTAATTTCGAGCCTCGCCTAATGTCCGAAATAATGTTCATTGCGATAAATGATTTCAACATTAGTCGGCTAAACTGCAGTTTAGCCTCGACGCTGTTGAGGCTAAAGATGGGTGAGAAAATATGGTTGACATTAGCCGACTAAACTTAAAATTATTTTTCAGTATACCTAGGCTAATGTTGAAAAATTACCGTCTTGATCTGGAATAAGTGATGATAATGATTCGGTAGCCGTAAACACTGCGGTAGCTTAGGTGAAGGAGGAAGGGGGTGAGCGAAGCGAAGCCCCCTTTATCCTTCGTGTTAGGTTGAACATGTAAGAATATATCGTTTTTGTTGTTTCAACCTAACACGAAGGATAAAGGGGGCTTCGCTGTTTTGCCCTGATATTAGAAATAGCTTTCTCATCTGAATAAAATTACCCCGCCCCGCTCCCAGCAGTCGCACGCATACTTCGTTTTCAACATTAACTAACTAATGTCCAACATTAACCGAAACGCATCGGCTAATGTGCATTTTAGGCGATTAAATATGAGATCCGTTAGCCGGCTAAACTTACCGTCGAATGGGGCGACTATGTGCCTTCCAGGTGAGAATGTGCAATGTGGGTGCTGGGCCACCAAACATGGATTTATGCCAATGTCTAAGATTATTTTTTATTCTAATTTAAAGTAAACGATTCTTTACTTTATTGGCAATTAATGGTAGCAGTTAATAAACACTTAGTGGCAACACTGTTATGTCAAATGGTTGTGAAAAATTATGCTCTCAGTTCGTTTTTTCGTTTGTTGCGGAAAATTTTGAGTGTGAGAAAGAAACTATTTCTGATGTCATATTTAAGGTATGTTGGGTCTACAGTACTATTAGTTATTGTCATTATCCATTTATAATCATTCCAATATTTCTTTCTTGAAATAAAATTAAAAAAAATTTTCAAAAAGTTCATACTAGGCGGGTGACATTGTGCCAACTTGTGGTCTTACTGGGTTGCTATGTTGCAAAGCTGATCTTCTACTATAATATAATATTAATATATAAAAAATATGTTGTTACAGCGGACACGATGCCGCGTCAATATGTGAGGCCTGTCGGGTGTAGGTCATACAAAAACTATACGGAGGAGAAATTACAAAAAGTTTTAGACGAAATTCGCTCTAAAAGTATTTCAGTGCGTGCTGCAGCAGAGAAGTACGGCATACACAGAAATACTTTATCGTCCAAATTAAAGGGTAAAGCTCCTCGAAAACCCGGAGGACAAACTGTATTCAGTGAACATGAGGAGCGTGCTATTATTTTATCCGCCATGCAAAAATCAGGAAACTTCTGGAAATGGCCTAATAAATGCGATATAGTTTGGTACAAAGAGTCCAGCATTATTCAAATTATAAAGGAGCCAATACAAATATCTAAAAGGGGTCTTTTTCGAATTGCTGAATTGATGGAAATAGATTGAATATTTTCTACTACGAACATTTTTTTTTTGTATGGCAACTCCATTGTTTTTGTTTTTATTATATAGTCTATGGCATATACTCTAATAGTGTTAGGGTGTCTCTGTGCCAATCCTAAAGATGTACGATCTAAAGATGGAAATGTAACGTGGCACATTTTCCCCCCGACCCATAGGGTGAGAATGTGCCACCGATATATTTTTTCCCCTTCTAAATGTCTACACATATTCGACTATTGATCTCAAATATTGATGAATAAATAAATGGTGAATACATGTGTATTTTTTTTATGAAGAAACAACTTGTACTTTTTTTGCTAGGGCTGAGAAACCTCACAATGTGGCACATAGTCGCCCCATTCGACGGTAAGTTTAGTTTCACACCTAGCTTTAGCCGTAACGTATATATGGATACCTTCAACTTTCGTGATAGTTACTTTTCCTGCTCCGAAAGTGAAGCTTCCGATAGCGTGGGAAGTGCATTGCCGTCCACGGACGACGTTTTGCCTATTGCCCTCAATCGTGTGTTTTACAACCTCGGTAGGAACTTCAACGTCGTTAACATAAATGATCAGAGCATTCATTCACGTCATGCCGACCTTCTTGAATCCTTCAGCGATCAGAGCATTCATGGTATTCTGATCTCCTAATCATTTCTCGAACCCTCTCTTCCTTCTACCTTGTATGCTTTGCCGGGATACAAGCTCTATCGGAACTATAGGACGGGTAAGGCTGGTGGCGGTATTGCTATTTACCTTCGTTCCGACATTTCTTGTAAAGTTATCAGCCACTCACCTAGTTTGTACTCTGGATCCGCTGAACATCTCTTTCTCGAGTTACGCCTCGAGGTCCTTCTGGATGTCTTTTATAGCCCCTCTCTCCTATCTACTACTTTGACTATTTTGAAAGCATCATTAATAATAATCTATCTCCCCTTTACAGTGACATATTTACCGTAGGTGATTTCAATACCAGTTTACTTAAAAATGATGTTCGCTCTGCCAAACTCCAGTCTATCATCAGCTCCCTAAATTTAAATATTCTTCCCCTGAGTGCAACTCACTTCCAGCCCCACTGCACCCCCTCTTTTTTGGATCTTATAATTATTTCTAACACATCCAAGGTTGCTACGCATGGCCAACTTAACGCCCCCTTCTCCTTTCACGATTTGATTTATCTCTCGTTCAAGTTAAGGCCTCAGAAGCACGCAGCGAAATTACTGGATATTTGCAGTTTTAAGGGTATGGACCTCAGCTCCCTTAAGTCTGAAGCCGCTTCTATAGACTGTTGCCCTGTCGTCTGTTGACTGTTGATGTCAAAGTCCAGCATTTCAACTCGATTGTCCTAAGTTTGTTCCACAAACACGCTCCTGTCAAAAAGGTTAGGGTCAAATTCCCTGCGTCTTGGTTTACCAACACCATCAAGGGAGAGAAAACGTGCCAAATGTAGACATAAGAAGAATCCGACGGACGATAATCTCCTTACATAAAACATCTCCATAATCGTTGCACCCGTCTTTGTAGAGTATTGAGAGCTACACTCCTGTACAGGTTTGGAAGTTCCTGAAGACCTTCGGTGTTGGTAAGTCCCCGGACGCAGTAACCGGTAGTTTCGACCTCAACGGTCTCAACAAATTCTTTGCTGTCTGTTACTAATCCAGTAAAACAAAACACTCAATTCTAAACCAATAGTTTATTTAAAATTTACAGAGAATATTAATTCTGTTTTCGAAGCTGATTTCGAACCTTCGGTTTCCAAAGTGGCCGAAGGGGACAGATTACATCCCTACTACAAACAGACTTTACAATTTACTCTTTACAGCTGTGCTACACATAACGTAGATGGTACCCAGTTATAAGCTAGGTGGTGTGACGCAACGCGTTAGTTGATCAACTATCGACATTTATAGTAAATTTAGGTTTAGAATTTACTTTTATTTTGTTCTTACATATCAACCTAACGCTTCGTCGCCCTCTCTAGTCTTCACCTAAGCTACCGCAGTGTTTGCCGTGGTATTTCGTTTGCAATTCAGGTTTTAACCAGTTTACTATTTAATGGTTTTAACAATTAGTTTATCAACAAACGCGTCATTTAGTAAGCAATGCGTTACATTTTACTTCTGTCGAAAGTCGAACAATTAACGAGAAAAAAACGTTAGTTTATCAACCAACGTTTTTGACGATCTTACAGTGACTTATACTATAGATAAAATTGTTCAGTCACAGCTCACACCTTCCTAGTCACTTGTGACTTGACATTATCTATCACTTACAGCGCGTTCCGAATCGCACCATAATCGTTTATAGTGTCTACGAGGTCGTTTTGAATGAGTTTTAGCACGACAACAATAGCTTAAAATGGTTGATATGACGTCATGAATGACATCATTAACGCCGCCATGTTGCGCTATCATCGCCCATATTTCTGAGCGTCAGCACTACGAGCGAGCAATCAAAAGTGACAGCTGTCACGCTGACAGCTGACAATCAAACTTAGAACAGCAACCATCAGCGACTCCTGGCACTCCATAATTGTTTATTTCCTCGATTTTTCACCCAAAACAAAGCAATATAACTACTAAGACTGTTTACGACTCAAAATGTCAATAACTAAAAAAATTTGTTTTATAATAGTGTCATTTTTCAACGTTGAAAGCGTTCCGAATGGATATTTATGGTGGTCGTAATTTCGTAATTTCTTTATTGTACTACACAAAGCAGACATACAGATAACTTATAATAGAAAAAAATGTACAAAAGCGAGCTTATCTCTCAAAAGAGATTTATTCCAGCAAACCAAGATGGTACGAAAGGTTATGGTTGAGCGGGGGAAGACTTGCGCGGACAATAAAACTCTATAACGCCATATGAGATCTCCGAGGTATGCTTGAAGAATGAACAACTTAGGAAGTCAGGGTAACGAGGGTTCCACAAAATATTATAAAGGAAACACAGGATATGGGAGTCCCGTCGAAGCCGAATCGGTAGCCACTTCAGCTCCCTGCGATGCTAAGCTAAGCGATACGTGGTCATACTTGCACAGTCCGAAGATGAACCGAATCCCGAGATTTTGAAGTCGTTCGAGTTTGTTCAGTTGTTCTTCATTTGCGCTGACCCAGCAAACATCAGCATAATCAATGAGGGGGAGAAGAAGAGACTGAGCGAGAGTTATTTTGGTCTGGCGAGGAACAAAGTTCTGAAGTCTCCTGAGGGAGTGATAGTTTGCGTAAACTCGCCTGCTGACCTCATTAACATCCATTGACCAGGACAATTGATTATCAAAAATGACACCCAGGTTTTTAGCTTTATCGCTATACATGACATACATACATTACAGTACCGTTATAAGTTACAGAAGGGACAGACAATTGCTGCAACGTGTTTAAAGAGTGTCTGGTACCAATAATCATGGTCTGGGACTTATTAGGATTAACCAGCAACCCATATGACGATGCCCATCCACTAATACCAGCCAAGTCAGTTAGTCGTGTAACGCCTCCACAGCGGAATTTACATCATCAGGAGAGAAGTGATGATAGATCTGAAGGTCATCCACGTAGAGATGATAGGAAGAAGAAGGGACGTCGGATATGGAATTGATAAGTATTGAGAACAGAAGAGGAGAGAGAATGCCACCTTGGGGGACACTGGAGGAGAGGTCACACCACTCCGAACAAGCCTCCTCCGACTTGATACGCTGTTTTCGGTTTCTTAAGTAAGAGTCAAATCAGCTGGCAGAGAGAGTCTGGCTTTAGAACTGGTCATAGTACTGTCACGGCTTTATTAAAAGTGACCGATAACAGGAGACGTTAAGAGATTTGAGAAGTTCAACGAGAATGTCGAAGTCAACACAGTTAAAAGCACTGCTGAAGTCCAGCAGAGCCAGCACCGAGAGCTGCCTTTTATCCATGGCGACCTGAATATCATCGGTCACTTTTAATAAAGCCGTGACAGTACTATGACCAGTTCTAAAGCCAGACTGAAAAGGATTCAGTAGATTTTTAGAGGATAGGTAATGGGAGAGCTGAGTATGGACAATGTATTCGAGGACTTTAGAAAGGATCGGCAAATCGATCGAAAGGAGGTGGGATTGGATATTTTAGGGACAATTTGAAATGGAGAAATTTAAAATATGTTTTATGGCCGGAAACAGATCATCAAGGATAGTTAGAATCATTTGTTGGCAGATATTATCATATCCTACAGCTTGGAGCTAATTGCTAGAAATGCTTTCTTAACCGTGTCGCTTCCAACATTGCTCAGGTTGAAAGGAGTGGTGTTGGGTAATGACCTAGAGCGCAGACTCTGAAGAGTGGCTTCCTTGATAGAAGGGTCCATTACAACTGGTGGAGCAGAGAGGAATTGATTGAGAGCGATCAGATCAACATCACCCGAATGCTTGTCCTGGGATTTGCCAATACCAAGTGTCCTGAGGAATTTCCACACCTGAGCTGGGTGTACCTTTCGATACACTCGAAGATGTGGCGGCGCTTGGCGTCTCGACAGAGACGATTGGCAAAGGCATTTGTAGGAGAGAAAGTTGTTATCTGTCGGATCCTTTTTGTAGTTACATTAGGCGCTTGATAGCATCGTCAATCCAGGGCGCCGGTAGGTGTTTTAGCCTGAATTTCTTAATGGGAGCATGTTTGTCGTAAAGTCCCAAGAAAATTGCATTAAAGTTTGGATTTTGTCGTCAAAGTTCTCGCTCAAGATGACAGGACCAGTGAGACATCAATCCTAAGGGACTCCACATCTATGCCTTTGAAGCTTCGAATGTCTATGGATTTCGTTCTGCTCTTCGGACACCTAATCTTATAGGAGAGGTAGATGAGATCGTGAAAGGAGAAAGGAGAGTTAAGTTGACCGTGAGAGGTAACCTTATCCAAGTTGAAGACGGTTATGATGTCTAGAAGAGAGGAAGAACAATGCGGCTGGAAATGAGTGGCCTCAAGTGGCAAGATGTGGAGATTGAATGATTCAACTATGGACCTGAGTTTGGCAGAACGGGAATTCTTTTTGAGGAGACAGGTGTTCAAATCCCCAAAAATGAGAGTGTCGTCGTAAATTGGGGTCAAATCATTAATGCCCGGTTCCTATATTTAACGGATCGTCATCCGTAAAAGTAATTGTCCGTTTTTCCCTAACCAACTACGAGTCATTAATACCGTTCCACAATTTACTTTCTGTACCTTTTACCTACGGACGTCCGTTGATCATAGATGTCATTGAAATACCGACGCGCCCTCTTCACTCAGAGATGTGCTTTTCGTTATATGCAGGATTGAAATTTGTAATAAGATAAAGTTCAAGCCGATACAAATTAGATTTACATACGAATTGATCTTAGAGTTCTCTAAACTTATGATGTTTATTAGAGCTACACGAACGCAGGCATCTTCGTGAAATATTTTTTTCCTTATCAAACTCAATAGAATGCATAGAATACATAACAAGGACGGAACGTTCATCGCGCGAAAAAGACATTTGACTCGACATTGACATCCATCAATTGAAATAAGTATACATATATCCTGCAAAAAGTTTGAGTCTTCTTCTAGTCGACAAATTCTTCAAAAAATACAAAGTGTATAATACATTTCAAACGACCAGGTTTGAAATGTATATTACGCCGGTGAGTACCTGTCATCTTCCCATTTGATTTATCTACAAATTTGTCTGCCGCCTAGTAGGCATGCAACGTTTTTGCCTCGGTACCTAAATCTTCATTCAGGGCTAAGACTCAGGGATATTTCTGTCGGTTCTTTCGTTCTAGTCGCTCCCTCATGGCTGAGGGTCGTGACCGTCATGGTTGTTGGTACGGGGCTTGTTCAGTGATCTCCCATTTGTTCTGTCCTGGGCTGCATGTTTTGCCTATTATCTTCTGCTGAGTCAGTCTCGCTGGAGTTCGATATAATTTCGAACACTTCTCTGTCACTATCTGATGAACTGGTCATTTTAAATTCAAAATTACAGCGAAAACAGTGAAATATAAAATTTAACCGACCGAAATTGAGGGGTAACCAAGTGACATTACGAATAGTTATCTGGAAAGTCTACTGACGTTTAAAATATTTATAGAAACGCAACCAAGTGACATCTCCATGCAATATGCTTACTCTCCGTTGCCGGTAACCCTCCCATCCGTTAGTAGCCAGCCGTCGGTTGGTTGCATAACGAGACGTTTGTTATAGGAACGGTTTTAGCTTACGCCTCGTAGAATTAACTACCATTCGTAACTAAAACGGATCGTTTTTGAAATATAGGAACCGGGCATAAGAAGGGATTCAAAGGTGTCGAAGTAATCAACACGAAGAGAGAAGCTATAGACGATACTAAGCAGCACCTTATTGTGATTAAGAACAATTTCAAGGAAGAGGTATTAAGCAGACTCGGAGTACTGGCTAGGGGATACATTAATCACCTTACACGCAATTTTCGCACGCAGGTAAACAGCGACACCTCCGTCTGCCTTTCCGGTTCTATCGTTCCTATATAGCCTGAAGCCTGGAAGAGAGTACATGGATGAAGGGAGTGAAGGCTTAAGGAACGACTCAGAGACAAGGATGCCGTCCACACGTTGCTCACAAAAAGCCTTGATGAGATCGGGGTAGCTAGTGTGAATACTTTGAGCATTGATGTGCACTATGTTCAGATTTTTCCCTGACCCACCAAAGACAGGCTTAAGTTTGACGGAGAGCGGTTCTTCCACAGTGGAAATATCGCTTTCCGCACCAATAAATTCATCGCTAGAAGCACACGACAAGAAGCTATCGTAATGGATATCCATACTATGTACAGGTAAATAATATAAATACTTATATGTATAAAAATATATAATACAATAATGTAAATATAATAAAACAACAAAAAAAATACGAAGTAAATAACTTAACGGGATGACCTAGACCCCTTACCAGACAAGTATTGCTGTTAGTAATCAGTTAACCTGCTTCATTCAGTAATAAACAAATCACAGGATAAAATAAACTAACAACTGTGCAGCGGACAGTGAAGGCACAGAAACATAAAATAGAACATAACATGAAAAATGTTTTGGAAGTTAGAGTGCCACGGGGCGAGGTAAACGCAAAAAGGACCGCCAACACTTTAAAGGGCTGGGCACACAGCCGGCGGGGCGTAACGGCGACGGGACGCTGGCGTGCCGCTAGCAGTTGTTATGTTATCCACTTCGCTCATTCTTATAGGAGACGTCACACAGCGCTGTCCCGCTCGACGTGTCGCTGGCCGCCACGTCCCGTCGCCGTCACGCCGAGCGCTATTACAAACACGACGGAGCGGGGCGTGAGCGCGACGGGACGGTTGACGCTGTGTTTCACTTGATACCTAGTTAGTTGCACAGAGTACATTATTAGCTTATTTATACTATGTTATTAGTCTTGATATAGAGACATCAGTCTGCCTTTACGGTTAGCGCCTCTGGCGGCTAGTGAAGGAGCCAAGTCAAACAAAAACATACCTATAGATATACCATAGACTAGCTATACATAGCTGGTAGCAGTGTAATGTAAGAAGGAAACCTACAATCATCAATCTTCAAATTGAGTTTATATTGATGACCACTTAAGATTATTTGTGTGGACATCATACAAACTTAATTTGGAGAGAGATGATTGTAGGCTTCGTTTATTTTCATTCATTTTTAGTAAACTAAAATAAAAAATAACTTTTAATTTATGAGTATCACATGTTATATCATTAAAATCAACATATAGGTATTGCATTTATAGTTTTACAATAATTATGCAGGTGTATGCACTGTTGGGATGGCATTCCGAAAAAGAGTGTCGGATGAAGCAGGATATTTCTCTTCAGAGTGTTTTTGACATACTCTTCGTCGTTTTAATACCAGTTTCTCTTTAAGAGCCAATACATTTCCCACTATGTTAAAGGTCCATGCCATGACCAGGAACCTGTCAGGATCCTTAGCAGGATTGGGGAATGTATGCAGTGGTATATATATGGTCTTCACCGATAGATATATGTATATCGAAAAAAGTACATATAATGGACCGAATAAATAAAGATAATGGCTGCTTCAAATCAGTTTTTCAAGACAAGGAAGGTTTATTTGTCACAAAAGGAGAGGTTCTCATTTTGTTGGAGCTCTAAGTGAACAGAACAGACACTGAAAGGCCCTTCTATAGTACGACACATATTTACGATAGCCTAAGGAACTAGTATCATAACCTAAGTGAGTCTTTTCGGTTGGAGTGTTCCGCCCTCTTATCGACGCTGACCAAATATCTGTACTTATACTACTTGTGGTTACAAGACCACGCCATCATCGTCATCATCCAATCCAATACAGATTCTATCGACGTCTTCACCATCACAGGTCTCATCACCAGAAGTGCCAGCAAATATACCTACAGCATTATCATCACCACAAGTGCCAGCAAATATACCTACAGCATCATCATCACCACAAGTGCCAGCAAATATACCTACAGCATCATGATCGACAGCTCGTACCGTGTCATCTCGCCATGCAGTTTCGAACTCAGGAAGAACATCACGAAATGATGACGACATAGGAAGGGTCATAATTTTTTTATGCCAAAAAGAGAAAGGAATACGATGGCATAGATCATTTGTTCGGATGCTTTTAAAAATATGGCTCACCTTTAGCGGATGGCCTACTCGAAAGGGCCTCCAAACTTTTTTAGCGTAAAGTTGGGGTCATTTGATCATCTTTCTGAAAGTTTCAGGTTGCGGAACTCAATGGTTTTTAAGATATGATTTTTTGAAAATCTGAAAATACTTTGTAAAATTATGTAACGAAACGCAAATTATATGTTTGAATCTGGTCTGTGGTCAAAATACATTACCTAAGTTTCGCTGTACGCATATTTGAAATGATAAGAATTCTCTAAAAAAAAAAGAAATGTGGAATCGTTTTTTAATAATACCTATTTTAATAAAAACGTTCATTTAACTTGCAATTTATGTTTGTTTATTTATTTTACGTTTACGTTTTACGTTCAAAGTTAATTTAGTATTTTTTTTGTAAAATATCACTTTTGATAAATAAAAAAGTTGTAATTTTTGTTTAAAACTTTTAAAACTTTTGTTTAAAACGTTAGTTTTTTTTAATAACGCATTTTGTTGGGGCGTTGTCCACGTTGTTGGTTGGGCGGCCAACCAAAATAGCCGCCGTTCATGACGCCATTTCGTTTTCTAGTAGTTTCGCGAATGTTGTATTTTCTTGTTCTCTCGATATTTACAAGCAAAAACAACTGGCTAGAGTAGGTTATTGTGGCTACTTTTCAATCGGGTTATATGTATTGGTTAGAACGTTGAAGAAGCTAAACCGGAGCGGAGCGAAGTGTATGCAAACGAAAACGACTGGCTAGAGTAGGTTATTGTGGCTACTTTTCATGTAAATTTTGTTCCGCGCGGGGGGGGGGGGAAGTAGTAGGGGGGCATCTACCCCCCTCACAAGGTCAAGGTCAGTCTAAATTTTGTTTTATTTTAACAAAACTTAAAAAAATCATATCTCAGCAACTAGGCATTTCCGCGGGGGGGGGGAGTAGCAGGGGGGGCATCTACCCCCCCCCCCCCCCCCCTCGTGCCGGTCGAGCCCGAAGGTCAGAAGCTACAGTGAAGGCATCCCGAGGCTCTTCCACACGAGAGACTTGAAGTCCGAGAACTCACGTGTCAGCTTGGTGATGTCCTGGGGTCCTGGAGTAGGTGTGGCTGCATGCAGTTTCGGCTCGTACTTCCCCATCCGCTCACTGCAGGTCTCCGTGATTTCATCCATATTCTTTTGCAGCTCAGCGTATAGGTCCATTGTGCTTGTGTGTGAGGTTATAATAAATGATGCAACAATAAGAGAAGTGATCAGTTAATTATGATGAGTGGAGGATCTAGGTCAGTGATTTTATATTAAATTGTACATTAATTGATTGAAATTAAATAAAATTAGAGAGCTATTTTTTTGTTGGCGTTTCTAAGTACTACCCCCGAAGAAAAAACGCAATGGTTGTCTGTCATTTCCTACTCGGATCGGGCATGATGGTCATACATGACGTCACGTGAGCGATGATGGCTTTGTTAACGTGACTCGAAACGCGACATTAGTTTTAGCAGTCTTTAGACTACCCATAATGATAGGTAGATAGATACATAGGTACTGTTCACTCACATTCACATTTCTTCAACTGAACCTGTCCTTAATGAGTTAGAACTATGTAGTGCTGCGTAGTGCACTTTCAATAGTTTCAATACATATCAGCTGTCACGAAGTAGGTAGGTATACTGATGGGCTTTAGTCCCCTAGGTAGGTAAACGTACTGCTGGCACACTGGTCACTGAAGTCATCTTCAGTCACGATGTCAGGTTTGTAACCAGCAACCAAGGTTATCATAGGTTAGCATGTTGGTAACTCTCGAGATCTTCAGATTTTCATAGGGCAGTGAGTGATGTCTTGATGAAGCCAAAGGCGCTAGCCGCTAGGAGGGTGGTAGAAACCGAGGATAGGAAGGGATCTCGCTAGCACACAGCTTGCTGGGTGGCACGACAGGTGTGGTTTCTTAAGGTGCTACGAAAAAAAATGGGGTTTTTTTCGAATCCATTTACTCCACCATGAAGTTTGATTTTTGGGTTAAAGTTTAATGAGAATTTTATTAAGATTCTCACTAAACGAAAACGCGATTGGATGAAATTTTCTCGCTCGGGCGCCGTGGGTATACGCGTTCGTTGATAGGATTAACTACGAGTTCGAGAGAGATAGAGAAAGAGAGAGGTACGGGTTACTCTTTCTATCTAACAGTTATTGATATTTCCATCCCACTTGCATTCAAAATGGTTGACTTGAGTTTATATGTTTTAACGTAAAAAATTTAAAAAGATATTTTTTATGTTTTGTTGTTAGTTTTTTTATTTCGAGTAATCCACCTCATGCTGCCATGGATATCCGCAGCCCCAGTAAGCATGGCTACAAAAGTGAACGAAGGGTGTATTACATACCTCCCGGGCACGGGGTCATAGACTACGATCGAAGCAAGCAAGGAACACGGCGACTTCGTCGATATTTCGGCTTTTCCCAAACGGGTTCGCAGGGGAAGAGAAAGTGATAGTCGGTTGTGGGAACTTGTGGGTGTGTGTGTGTTCATGCGGGATTTGAGGTTTCTACAATTGGGGCTCTCGAGCTGTATGCCTTTGCTCTGGGTACCTCGAGCACAAAAAAAACTTTAAGTTGTGTTTAGCGTCGAATCATTTTAACGAACGAAAATCTTTCACAGAGGAGTTAATTCAATCGGTCATTGCACTGTCAAATGTCAATCAGCCTGTCAATGTCTTGTCTCCGGTTAGGTCAGTCAATCTGTTTTCGTGAATTTGCTTTTTATTTCTTCGAAGACTAAATTAAATAAAACTCCCCTCTAATTCAGTATTAAAGCTGTGTGAAAGATAAGTCAGGTTCCTTCTGCGTATCCCAGACTAACCGAGATGTCTCAAATAAAGTCTGGAAAGAAATTTAAATGGGCTTTAGACTACAACCAAAAGTGCGTATAAATGGCTTACCAAAATTTACTGATAGCGATTAGAATATTATATAGCGACACTGACCTTAATTATTCCTTATATTTTTGTAGGTCCCGTACTCCATCTAGCGACCTGCCTTCACCGCCTGGGTTCAGTCAGTCCGCCAGTTCCAACTATACTGAGAGTTCCAGAGATACTGATTCTAACCACTTACTCATCAAGAAACTTTGGGATGTGGCTTTAGGACCACTGAAACAGGTCCCCATGAATTTGTTCATCATGTATATGGCGGGTAACTCAATATCCATCTTCCCTATCATGATGGTTGGTATGCTGATTGTACGTCCTGTCAAGGCTTTGTTCACAACTCAGAGCACTTTCAAGATGGTTGAAGGCACTCAAGCGATTGGACAGAAGTTTGTTTACTTCATTGGAAATATTGTGAACATATTGCTAGCTCTGTACAAGTGCCAGAGCATGGGCTTACTCCCTACCCATTCAAGTGATTGGCTGGCTTTTGAGGAACCGCAGACAAGAGTAGAACATTTTGGTGGTGGATTTTCTCTACTCTAGAAGAAATTAAACAATACTGGCCTGTTTCAAGAAGTCCTGATGTGAAAAGTTCAGTCATTTTACATACTAAGACTATGATAATGGTTTAATAGGGCTTATTGGACTTCTTGGAACAGTCCTTAAGTATGTGCGTTTCTGTATTTATGTAAAATTATCATTGTATAGACCTAATAAATAATATTTACAAAACTACATAACATTGAAATTTCATTTGGATCTGAGATAAATTGAAATTGATATTTGTCATCATTTTGCCAAACTTTAAACCCTGTCCAGGGTTGACTTATGATATGGCCATTACTCTATAGTTGAGGAAAGAGGCCATGGTGATGAAAAAAATAATACTGATAGGAATGCAAACATGTGCCTATATGTCAAAATAAGATTTATTTAAACTCAGTAAAAACAACAAACAAATAACAAGAATTTTTTGGCAAAGTGATAACAAATCTTTTGTTATGGGCTAGTTTTCAATGAGGTTTCATTTCTTTCCATCGCATTTTCCATCATTCTTTCCATCACTCGGCTTAGTCGGCTTATCTGAGTTTAATTTTGATTGGACAAAATCTTGAAGTCTTGCAAACAGCACTTTCGGATCTTCTACTTTATCCATCTGTAGAGAAAAATAAAATCTATTGAATCGATAATGTAATTATTATAGACATAGTTATGTAATGGTAGATAACAGTAGATCAACAATAGACAATGGTAGATTTAAATAGTAATTTGGATGTAGATTTGAAATATTCAATACAATAATTAATTAAATGTAAAAAATACTACAATTATTAATACAATGGTCTATTTTTAAGATAAACTGGGGCATGAGTATTCCTTGAGAATAACAATGTAGGTTACATGACAGCTTGAGACACTGTGCCGAACATTAGAGTTCTGGCGTAGCAATAGAATTTATTTAATTTAAATTGTGATAAAATTCCACCAACGATAAAAGTGTTTTGTAGAAATAAAGACAGTTAATGAAGACTTGCCATGTAACTTCTATAAATTGTTGGGGTCTGAACATGAGCTACTGTAATGATTCCTGGTTATTTGGCAGTGACAAAAATAGATTAACTACCAAATGAATTATACAAATAAATCTAACCATCTGTCACGGTCACAGAAATCCTTGGGTTTTGGTTTTGAGACAATGTATTTTGAAACAGTTCCCTGTAAGTATGTAAAGAAAAAAGAACATGACAATAATAAATAAACAGCAGAAACAGTAAAGAGGCTAAACAAAACTAAATTATCAATCAATATGAAACAGGCCAACAACCAGGAATCACTGCATACTCTAACAGATAGTTTTGTGATATTACTGTTGGCTTAGTTATATGTTATGCCTCTTTGCCTGTTTAGAATTAATTAGATAACATTTATGACAATATGAGATAAGCTAATAAGATTACAATAGACTGGGTAGCTACCTGATAGTTCTGTGCCATGTAACACCCGGCGTAGAAACCTGCACCGAATATAAGCTGGAATAACAATTAATAACACATTAAAGTTAATTTGTAAAAAACTTTGGCGGTGCTGTGGTAATCTTGGTAGATACAGGAGATGCTTATTAGCTAGTCACATGAGTAGGTAGGCCAATCACTATCAAACATAGAATGTATCAAAAAAGGTGGACAGTGGACTGATTTCCAGATATGTAGCAAAACTCAGTTTAGTTACTTACACCAATTTTCAGAGCTTTTATGAATAACTGCATATTGGTGGGTGGGGGACAACATGGTGGGCAGCAAGGAGGGCAACGAGGCTGACAATTCATATTGACAATGCAGCCAGGTGGGCGGCGTCTATTCATTAATTTGGTTTCTACACCGTGGTATTTACAATATTTTTACTGAGATTTTTCTTTACATTTTTTCTATTTATTTTATTCACATGTTTCTGTTGTCAATATTGACTGTTCATTGAAGAGAATAGAATTGACATTCTTCATTTAAAATCTGTGACATATGAGGTCAAGCAAAGAGTATGGGCGATTTTATGAAATGTCAAAATAATGAAATAATAAACCTCTTGCGTGAAAAAAGTGCAACCACTTTTGAATGCTAGCGACACTGCATTTCAGTTCCAGTACTAAACTCTGTGTATATACATATAGGTATAAGTACGTATATAGTACAGATGTAATGAATAATCCTTTCCTTTCGTATTTTCTCGGAAATGTTCGTCTTACTACTTCACTCGCACTCAGTACCCATCGAGACAACGTAGGGAACGGTCGCATTGCAAGAGGAAGTATCTATATAGAGTAGTTAATACCACAGAAATATTTTGTTGATATTTATGTTAGATTTTGTGATAAACTTCATGGACTCGTGTATTAATGCAGGCCACCTATATATATTTTTTTTTGACTTTACATTTCACTCTTGTCTGTCATTTTTGTAAATAATAAACATTGATTTTATTCGATCCACATTAACAATTTATAACAGACATGCCGAAAGCACTAAGAAAAGGGAAACGTTTAGATCGGCAAGCCTGCGAAGTTATTTTCAATATTTATTTATATTTCTTAACTGAAAATGATTAATTGAAACATACCAACTATACTGCTTACTTTTGTAAAGTCCAAAAACGAGTTTCGGAGGCCAGTGGAATTTCTCAACGAACAGTAAATAAAATATTGCAAAAAGAATACATAAATCAATCCACCTCCAATAGTCCGAAGTCGGAAGTTGGGTAGACCAAATAGATTATTTTGTCTAGGTCTTGACGATTTTGACGACAACGTTATACGCCGATTAGTGTATAATTTCCATTTGATATACAAACAAGTACCTACAATTAAAGCCCTGAAGTCCAAGTTATCCGAAGCCATACATTTTAAGGGATGTGACTTTACGCTAAGAAAAATTCTTAGAAAAATGGGATTTCGGTATAAAAAAGTTGAAAACAACAGAAAATTACTTATCGAGAAAGATGATGTTCGTTTAAAAAGAGTAAAGTTTTTAGCCGCGATAAAAAAGTACAGATTGCAAGGGAGAGAGATTGTTTATATGTATGTAACATACATCCATACCTCACATTTGGCAGGTAAAAGCTGGGCTGACTCGTCAGAAAACGGAGTGAAACATTTAATTTCTAAAGGACAACGTCTTATAATAGTGCACGCTGGTAGTAGAAAGGGGTTTATACCTGGGGCATTGTTAATGTATCAGTCTACTGATAAAACAGGTGACTATCACAACGCGATGAACAATGAAAACTATGAAAAATGGCTTCGTTATCAACTCATTCCAAACTTAGCTACACATTCGGTACTAGTAGTAGATAATGCTGCATATCATAATAAGTACGTAGAAAAACCTCCTAATTCAAATACCAGGAAGCAAGACATGATTGATTGGCTATCCAAACATAACGTTCCGATTGATCCGTCATTAACAAAACTTGAAATATATGAAATTATTTGCAAGTACAAACAAGACTTTGTAGAATACTCTATAGATAAACTTATGAACGAATATGGACACAGCGTACTAAGATTGCCACCATATCATCCTGATTTCAATCCGATTGAAAACATATGGTCTCAAATAAAGGGATACGTATCCAAAAGAAACATCAGTATGAATATGACTGCTGTGAAACAATTGGTACAGGAAAAGGTTAATATGATTGGTTCCGATGTTTGGGCCAAAGTATGTGACCACGCCATCAAATGCGAAAACGAGTACCGAAAACACGAACCTGAGTTGGAAAATTATATGGCTAGTTTTGTAATCACCGTTCATGAAAACTCTGACGATGATACACCAGAAAATAGTTCTGATTCTGACTGTGATATGGAAGTTGGAAGTATTGTTTCGCATCACACTGTCCACCCCGCTCCTCCTCCTCTTATCCCGCTGTCATAATCGAAGTCGTTCATCCAATCAGAAAATCATATTTATTTATATTAATTTCTCTGCTGGTTTGTTTTGTTTTATGTTGAGGTGTCTTTTTTGTTATGTCATAGTATTATTAATTAATTACAAAAATTTATTGTTATAAAAAAGGTCTGCAAAATCCTACTGTAGTTTTGACTTATAGTTAGACTTTTGGGGTTCCAATCCTTATAGAATCATTAGATCATCCCAACCAGAAATTGGTTTTTATCAGTGCGTTTTATTGAAACAAAACGTCCTCAGTAACTAGTTATATTTTTGTTTACCTAACGAATTCTTTATATGATAGAATCGTGGTGGTTTTAACATATCAGTGTAATATACGTCAAACGGGCAATTTGACATTGATAAATAAAGTATGCGATTTATTTGATTAAATTGACGTAATTTAATAATACAGTAATTCATAGACACATCGGCACCATTCGGGTGTTATCGTTGTTCCGAGTTTTGCCGATAGGAAAGGATTATTCACTACATCTGTAACATGTATAGGATTTGGCTTTCAGGTTCATGAATGTAACAAACTTGAACAATTAATCTTATCTTTCTTTGTAAACTAATTAATGTCATTCTTTGTTTACACAAAAATATATGATTAATAATTTCAGTTTAGTTGTTTTGTATGTACGCTAGAATTTTTAATTTGAGACCAAATATGTAAACAAAGGTGTTACCATAAGAGAAACTGTATGCTAGATCGATGGTTACTATTATTGAGAAAAAAATAGCTTTAATTTATTTTCATCTCTGTTTTAAAATTTCTGAAACAAACAACTAATCATACTCAGTCAGACAGATTTGTAAATAGACGTAACATTCGTTTATGTAAAGGAAAACAGTTCTTTTCGGCAAAAGAAATATTGTGCTTGCAATACCAAAGAGGTTCATAACCTTTTGATTCTTTTTTGAACTTATGCAAAACGAATCTGCCAAAGCCAAAAGCCTACAGACTAAACCAAATAAAGTAAGGCGACTTAAGTGGCGCTGCGGTTTTGGCTCTGCCTACCATGCGAGAGGTCCCGGGCTCAATCCCCGGCTGGGGATACAGAAAAACCAATCCCCAGGTCTTGGATGTTTATATGTGTGACGTCGCTGTTTCTGGATCCCAAGACACATGGTATCCTAGTGTGGGGCCACAAGCAATGTACCTATGTGCTTGTAGGTAAATGTTTATGTTTAGAATATATACATTGAAATGGAATAGGTGCCAAAATTGACTTCAAAATATGTTTTAGACCTTAAAATGTATTGCTTGTTTATAACTATAAAGTTTAAGTGGGATCCATAATCAAAGACGGAGTATGACGCACTACCAGTGATTTATGATAGTTCCTTACTGTATCATTCTTTGGGCGTTATTAATTAGTAATCGTAACATAGTTTTTACAATTAGAAAAAACAAGCAGGGCGTCATTTTGTGGACGACACACGTCGGCCGAAGCGCCGATGTTGCCACTTTAACGGAAGCCAAGAATCGGAAGGAATTATTTTTGAAATCGTAGCTATTTGCATTCTCTAAAATGTCCTCTGTAGTGGCGTAAGGCCGGCAGCCTCCTTGGCACGCTAGCCGTCGAGGAGCGAGAGAACTATGGTTTTGACGTTGGTCACGGGGGACTGGAAAAAAGAGAATAAAACTAGAAAAACGAAAAATACATGATGAAAAGCAGACTAAATCTTTGATTTGACGACCAAAGAAAGTGGCCTTTCGAAGAAAACTGATCAGCACTGTGAATCCAGTGAGACGACACAAGATATGCCACTGACCCGCTGCCAGGCAAAAAATATGGAAGCACGCGACGTTTCCCTCAGATCGATGAAATCCGCGGTATCGGTAGCCTCGACCGCCTGACGAAGACATTCAAGAAATGTTACATCGTGTGCTCATCAGAGAAGAGGGTCAGCAGGCACAGAGGCTTCTGTGGGAAGGTGGTGAGTACGCCATGAACGTGTCATGTGATGACAACGTGATGACATTTGGTGCTGTGTGTTCGCCGTCATCTGCACAGTACGTGAAGAATTTGACCGCGAATGGATTCAAGATCACGCATCCCAAGGCTGTCGACGCGATCGTAGAACATCATTACGTCGACGACTTCATCTATTCAATTGACGAGTACGACGAGACTCTGCAGGTCGTAGACGATGTGCTAAGGCCATTCATTCTAAGGCCTCCCTTATATGCGTAACCTTATGTCAAATTTCAAAGAGCTTCTAGGACATTTGCCGGAAGATAAACTTGCACCGGGTGGCGGATACTCTCAGATGTCAAGAATGAGATGATGGAGCGCGTTCTAGGCTTAAACTGGGACCCGGAAGACGACAGCTTCACCTTTCTATTGAAGTTCTACAAAGTTGACTGCGACATCAGCTCTGGAGTCAAAAGACCGACCAAGAGAGATGTTTTGAAGTTAGTCATGTCCGTGTTTGACCCACTGGGGTTTTTGCTCTATATTACAGTTGAGGCACGCATCTTTCTTCAAGACATTTGAAAGTCCAAAATAGGATGGGATGACGAGATTGAGACGTGCGACTTTGACACCGCCTGGATCTTTCGCTTCATCCACAATACCAGAGGCTCGGGAAACAGACGAACAGGTGAACTCACAGCAAAGTGAACTGAGGTATGCCGAAACTGCGTGGGCGAAAAGAAAGTCAGAATCGGACTTATTCACGAGAAATCACTTCAATGACGCAGTTTGTGGACAAGACGAGCTCGCTGCCACAGTTGACACCTTCCTTAGATGGAGAGGCAGTTATTCGGGTTTCAGGAATAATATCGGCATCTAATGCAGCCGGAGACACGAAATAACCTGCGATCCTGCATCCAAAAGACACCTTTACAAAGCTGCTACTCTAACAGTACCACCGAGATGCAGGGCATGCTGGCCGAGAGATGATTTTGAATAACGTCAGACAGCGATTTTGGATTTGCACAATATAGTTCCGAGTCGGCCAATCCATCTTTCTGGTTACGTTTCATTCAAGTGAGTTCTCACTTGCACGGCAAAATGTGCAGGACAACCATCGTGTTGCAGCCACATTATTCTCCAAATGTCGAGTGGTACTTCTTCCAATAGGCCGGGAAGGTTGTTTTGCAAAAAATGCAGTTAGTCATTCCCACCCAAGGTTTCTGGCAGCTCAAACGGTCCAATATTTTCTCCGTTTAAAATCCCTATCCATAAGTTCACCTTGAATCCGTATTGAGACCGATCTTCTTTCTTGTTGTGTGGATTCACCAACTGCCAGCTATGGAGATTCTGCTTGTTCATAAATCCGTCTTTTCGGCATGTGGATTCACCACTCCATAATATGGTATTGAACCAATCGTTATCTTCTCTAATTTTTTGTAGCATTCTTCTGCAAAAGCGACTCTTTGCGCGTAATCTCTCGGCTGCAGCTTTGCACACGTTGAATATGGTACGGATGAAATTTATGAACATTTTTGAGTATTACTTGTGCTCTGGACTTTGAGACACCAGTGCGTCGTTAAATTTCTCGTACCGAAATAGTTTATTTCTCTCTCTGCCAATACGTCATATTCGCCTTTAAAACGCGGTCTTCCTTCATGACCCCGACCCACGCCAGATCCAGGAAATCTTCCCTATGATAGCACAACATTTAGTCTGCTAATAACACGGTGGTCAGGATGCCGAGAATTTGGGTAACGATTCCTGTAGAGTGCAGCAGCTTGCCTCGCATTTCTATCACATAAACCTTAGAGGTAGTGCGTGTTGGTGTGTAGTGCGCCACACACAGAGGCAGCAAAACACAGATATCGTAGTCCGTAAAATTGCCAAGTCCTTTTTTATGTTGCACCAATTCACATGAGTCCAAATACAAAGCACAAAACAGTAGTCCAAGAATGCCAAGTCGATGTTCAATTATCTATCCAGTGAAGAAGCGAAACACACAGCTAACCCAAGGTGAGAAATCGAACTGAAGTGTGAAGTCTGAAACTATAGTGTGTTCCAGATATCTGTGGATAAAAATACATTGAACCCTGTCTACCAATGTACATAATGTTTGTGAGCGATACGATAAAAGACTATGACAATTATCGCAAATACGCCGTAATGTGCATATCGTGGTAGAAGGCGGGGTGAGCCCGTGACCTTGGCAGATTTGGCAAACATTTTTACGAAATTTTATTTCTGGAAAACTTAAAAGGGGGATGATCTCAGATCAACTGATTTTAGGTTTTTTTGTGGTGAGGGGAAAAAAATGGAATTACGCATGCCCAGGAGTCAGACCTCCCTGCTATGTCCGGGTCCCTACACATTGAGCGGGCATCAGCTCGTATAGTATACGGACTAAACAACAACCCCAGTGTATGTGTACAGTTATCGGTAAACGATTTTACTGTTCATATGTCAGGTTTTTTTTATTATTATCATGATTTATAGGTATTGTATGTATGAGGTATGACGTGTGCAAGATTAACGAACTGAATGTAGGAGTTCGCGTAAGACACAGACACGCGATGCTTCAACTTATTTATTTTCTAACGAAATAATATGCAATATTGTGAATAAAGTTTTATTTATTTATGAGATTTAAAAAAAACCTTTGCTTCCCTATGATGTTAGTGTTGCATCATCAACAGAAGTTTCACTCGTGAAAGTATCACTTTCCGAACTGTCGTCTTTCGAAACAGATATAATAAATGAATCTTTGTATTCTTTTAGGACTTTATATATACAGCTCTTGCTTACACCTGCTATTTCAGATGTTTTGTTCACCATTTCCGGATTCGAGCGATATTTGTCTTGAGGCCGTGTTTTGCACAAATTTAAAGGCATCTATAATTATGCTTCGTTCTCCAGCGCCTAATGTGGTAGGTTTCCGTTTCTTAACAGGTGAATACAGAGGCAATGTATCAGCTGAAGATGGACCTGGTGAAAAAAATATACTTCAGAATCATGATTGGACTCCAACCGGATATCGATTTTGAAGCAAATCGGTGTAGTAACTAAAAAGTTCAAGATGGCGGCGCGGCGACTTTTTCATAATCTGACTTCAGAATCATGTTTGGGCTCCAACCTGGTCCTCAGATTTTTTGTTTTTTAGCTCACCCTTTCCGATCACTGGTCACCATCATCAAGCGTTAGTTACACCTGTCACCGCGCGCCAAAAGATCGTTTGGCGACTTTGCCAAATCTGACATAGAATTAGTTTTATGAGACAATGGGAACTATAAATATCGGATTATGTAGGTACTCACCTGCCTGAGGCTCAATAATCCTACGCCTCCGAGGTTTATTATTGTTGTCCGACTCCATACTATTACACAACAAATAGGTACAAGAGACACAAATACCAAATAATTTTAAAAAGGAACTCCTGAAGTACGTCTATCTCTAGCGCTTCCTTGACATACACAGAAACTACAGAAAGGAAGAAGAAAACAAAATGGCGGACTGGTTCTGCACACCTGGCCACAAAGCGTTTGCAAACGAATTGACGTAACTTATTTTTTTATATTTTTGGGGTCTGAATAATACAATTATTTATCTATTACATATAAAAAGTAATTTACAGAATTAATGCATAATTATAATAAATTTAATGATGAAATATATATTTGTTATTAATTAAAGTGATGAAATTAAAAAATTTGGAAGTTTAAAAAACTTGAAATAAAAACTAAATTAACAACGATTTGAACCTCGGTCTCTGAAACCATAGCAAAATAAGAAAGCGTATTAAAAATCACTTAATGTAATATTTACAAAAAATATATATGCAAAAAGTGCAACTTTCTTAGTTAAATTTTTACATTTGAACGGGGTATTATGAAACGCCTGTCGCGTCGTATTTAGCGACAGTTAGTACGACGAGCGATAAATTACGTAGATGTTTGCGTGAAACGTGGTAGAAGTCGGGTCAATGTATTTTATCCACAGATATCTGGAACACACTATAGTTCAAAGTTAGTTGGTTAAACCAACTAACTTTGAACTATAGTGAGTTCCAGATGTTAATTCCAGCGGGTTAAACCCGCTGACAAAGAATAAGAAACAATAGGATAATTATCGACTTTTTCACATCCTTTCAAAATAGCATTTTGCGTCTCTCTCTTTGGTCATGAGGTGAGCCGAGAAAGAGATGGTTCCAGGTAGAGGAACACACAAATAAAGACAAGGAAAGAAGAATAAGGGAGGGACGGTTCCAAGAATAAAGGACATTATTTTTACCCAACTGCGGAATAACGGAGGGTTATGTTCTGATATTTGTCAGGAGAACTAACATTGCCTTGATTGCTATAATGTCTTATTATCCTTTAAAAATGAAATACAACACAAAAATCTAATAACGTACTTTTTTAGAAATTAGAAAATAGCAATAACTTTTTTGTTAATGAAGTTTTTTTTTTCTTTTTTTTTACTTATTCTGCACAACATTTGAATTTTTTTAACATCATGGGCAGTCAGGTTGTCTATCATTTTTTTCAACCATGATGCTCCAAAACTCCAATGATTTTTCGTAGGGTTGAAACTTCTTAATAAGATTATTTTATTTATTCTAATCCTATGACAAATATGATTTACGTCTTGTAGCGCGTAAAGTCAGAAATATTCACTTTTTTTTTCAACGAAATATTTCATTTGTAGATTTCACACGAAAAAGCAATAAGAAAAGCCTAAAATTGAAAGAAAACTCTTTGATCTCAAATACGTCGAAAACCAAGACACTTTTACGAAACCTATTTTTAGTTTTTCTGATAGAGGACAGTCCAACCCTTCACCGATTACCGTTCGGCCCATTCATAACGGGACACCCTGTAGATAAAATAACAATCAAATCAAATTGTTATCCGATAACTATAAAACATCTACTTTTCCAAATATCATTGATTCTAGTGCCATCTGTTGACGATAAGATAAAACTGAGAGCAAGATAGCTTCGGAACACTTTTTTAGAGTTGTAGTTGAAAGAAAATTCAATTAGTAGGCAAGTGCCCTCCCCCTGCTTTGCTTGTAACTAAAAATTAATTTTATTTTTCCCTAGCATCATTTTGATCACAAATTGCCGTCTTGCCGTGCGGTGCGGTGCGGATACGCCCGGCAGGTCCACGAAGCGCATGCTTGCGCGCATCGAGTGCCCGATATTGCGAGGGCGGTAGCAGGCGATAGACGGCCAGAATTTTGACCGGTCCATTACCGCGCCTACGCGCGATCAATCGCGATTTTGAACCTTACGCCATGATGATAAAATTCAAAACCTATAACGGTAAATTGAATTTATAGGAATGCCATGGGAGGTGAGTCCTCAATTGCATGGTATTTTTCAATGTTTTTGTTTTTTCACATATACCATTATATTATTAATATTTGAATCGAGTAAATACATGTCCAGTCCAGTCAAATCCATACATACTATGCCATAATTCTGTTGCCGCATATAGTCTACCGTTGAATGAAGTGGCCAATTAACCCCTCAGTTACCACCGGCCGTAACTAACGCCACTTTGCCTTTAAAGGTTTCAATTTTTATTACCATGGTATAGGGTTTAAAATCGCGATCCGTCCCAACTACCCTCGGGTTTTGAGTAGTTAATTATGACGTAGTGTATATTTGTCAGGCCTGGACCTAAGCTTGTATGCTTGCGTATGCTTGCGTCATGATTTGAATGACAGGTGTGATTTTTATACACTTTTTTCTGCTATGAATGTGCTATGGCAGCTTAGCACAACAGTGGGACATAATGGGCTATAATTTTTAAAGAAGATGTAGATCTGGTGGAACGCTACAAGGCATAAATGCAATAATACAATTAATCCGAGAAATCACGTCTAGTTTATTTACTGTTTTTTTGAAACCACCCAACGATATGAAGCAGTATTGATCCATCTGACTGTCTTTCTATCTCCATGCCTAGAAAATAGGTGGCCGGTTTGGTTGTGAGTTTGAATCTCTTTTTCAATTCGTCTAGAAAAAGTGTCGTCTCCTATTACGCTATTAGACCGTCGTCAACGTATAGAGCAAGGATTATCTTTTCTCCCCCTCGCTTTCTTGTAAGCAGGCAGGGATCCGATTTACTTTGGTTGAAGCCAATTTGAACTATATAGTCTGTTACGCACCTATTCCACCATAAGGGCGCCTGCTTTAGCCCATAGAGGCTCTTTTTCAGCTTGAATACCAGCTTTTTATCATTCGCATAACCTTCCGGATGTTTCAAGTATATTTCTTCATCTAGCGTGCCATATAGGAATGCCGTCGATACATCAAATTGTGCTAGACTTAGCTTCTCCTTTGCTGCAACCCTCAGTACAGCTCTTATGGTGCTACTTTTCGCTACGGGACTGAATGTCTCGTGAACGTCAATGTCCTTCTTTTGTCAGTATCCCTTAATTACGAGTCGGGCTTTGTACTTGTCTATTGCAACATCCGGATTCGTTTTTATTTTGAATATCCACTTGCAAGGGATTGCTTTTCTTCCTTTAGGTAACTCCACTAGCTCCCAAGTTTTGTTGTATTTTAGCGAATTTCTTTCACTATCTATGGCTTGTAGCCATTTTTCACGCTCTGGAGAATTCATTGCCTCCTTGTAGGTCTTAGGTTCAACCATAATGTCACCACATAATCTTTAGATCGAACTGGTAGTCTCAAGGTAGATCTGTCTCTCAATTTATTCTGACCTTCTCTTTCAGTGCCTTGTAGCGATCCACCAGATCTACATCTTCTTTAACATGGTAGCAGAGTAAAGTAAAGAGTACTGGAGAAAAGTGGAAAAATCGTCTGTGAAGTGGAAAATTCACCGTGGATGACAAGTCGTTTGAAAGTGTATCAAAAGTGAAGATCGAGTGCCTAAGTGATGGCAAAGACTTCAAGCATTGGAAATACAGATTCCGCAACGTTTTCAAGGGATCCTATCCCGGCTATCCCAATACGTTGGAGATCATTGATGGGACACTTAAAATTCCCATAGAACCAAATAGTACAGCTTCACTAGAAATAAGGGCTGATTATGAGAAGAAACTGAAAGAATTTCAAGCTAAAGACAGCCTTGTACTAACGCTACTGACGAACAACATGACAAATGAAGTACTTGACCAAGTTGTGCGCTTCGAAACTGCTAAAGAGGTATGGGATGAACTAGAACGTCTCTACTGTGGGTGCGCTAACGAAAAGAGTTACGATTTGTGTCTACAATTCTTTAGTTAAAATAAAGACCCAGAACATGACATAAAGAAGCATATTTCTGCATTGAAGAATATATGGCATGAGCTGAATAACGAAATTCAAGCGAAGCTGCCTGATATATGGCTGATCTGCAAGATACTTGGGACCCTACCTAAGAATTTCTTTGCTTTGAAGTCCAGTTGGCTCCTTGTAAACCAAAAGGATAAAAAATCTAACTGCACAGCTAAGTACCTTCGATAAAGCCTCAAAAAGCAATGAAGAAGTAAGTGAATACAAAGAGGAAGTACTAGTAGTCAAGACAGAGAAAACGACAAATAAACTGAAGCCAACTGCAACGGTAAAGTAGAACAACTCCTACTGAAAGATGTATGGTACGTACCACAAATCAAGAGAAATCTGTTTTCTGTTCTTGCAACGCATGATGTATCGTCGAAGAGCACATTTGAATCTATGCCAAAGCAATGCATACTCAAAGTAGATAGAGTGATCAAAGCAATTGGGACAAGAAAAATTGACAGAGGCCTATACAAGTTGGCTATCAACTGTATCAGACCAAACAAGCTGGAAGTCAACCAATTACTGACAAATGCTACGTCAATGTACCTAAAGCTAACAGAAAGAAGCTTGAAAAGACAGCAGAGCTAGGTATACTGGTTAGGAGGCCGCACAGGATGCTATCGGAGTTTTTTGCGATCTGTCGAAGGCATTTGATTGTGTTGATCATAATACCCTACTAATGAAATTAAATCATTACGGAGTTAGAAATAAAGCGTTGGATCTACTTAGATCATACCTAAGCAATAGAATTCAACAGGCAGAAGTCAACGGTGTTAAATCTACTGGATCGGGAGTAAAAATTGGCGTTCCACAAGGTTCCATATTAGGCCCTTTCTTATTCCTGGTATATATTAACGATCTGCCTTTCATGGTGGAGAAATTGACTTATATAGTGTTATTTGCTGATGACACTTCACTGGTCTTCAAAATTGAAAGACAAAAAGAAGATTTTGATGATGTTAATGGAGTATTGTCTTTAACCTTGAATTGGTTCACAGTTCATAATTTATTGTTAAATGCTGGCAAAACCAAATGTATCAAATTCTCACTTCCAAATGTCAGGCAAGTTGAGACCAGTTTGGTGTTAGACAGCAGCACGTTAGAATTAGTAAATGACACGAAGTTTCTTGGAATAATAATTGATAGCAAATTACAGTGGGGACCCCACATAGATAAATTGGCTGGTAAATTAAGTTCTGCGGCTTACGCTGTTAGGAACATCAGACAAAACACGGATGTGGCTACATCTAGGCTAGTATATATTAGTTACTTTCATAGTGTCATGACCTATGGTATCTTGTTGTGGGGGAAAGCAGTGGATATTCAAACTATTTTTATTTTACAGAAAAGAGCTATTCGAGCAATTTATAATTTAAAACCCACAGACTCCATAAGAGAGCTTTTTAAAGAAATTGACATACTAACTGTAGCTTGTCAATTTATTTTCGAAAACATAATGTATGTATGCAAGAACCTGACAACATTTGCTAAACATAGCGATAGCTGTAATATTAACCTAAGAAATAATCACAGACTACTTGCGCCCCGGTTTAGACTCGCGAAGGTTAGCAATTCTTTCAAGGGTCAATGCATTCTCTACTACAACAAGATACCTCTGGAGATCTTGAAATTGCCATTTGAGCAATTTAAAATCCATGTTAAAGCGACTTTGTCGAAAAAGGGATATTACAATGTTCAAGATTACTTAAATGATGGGACTGTATGGGGTTAATCTGGCTCAACACAGACCTTGCTGTTAATAGTTTTGTAACTATTTATTCCTACTTATTAATTATGATATTATAAAATTTGTATTAGTTAAGAACAAGAGAGATCTAAAAATCAATCTGTGTGAGTTTCTATGCCCATTCTTCTCCCACAGTGGTCCAATGTAGAGAAGTGGCAAAAAATGACGTTTGGTAAATATATGTAAATATCTACAGTAATAAAGACATTTAGTATTTGGAATTTGGCTACGAAGGAAGCGAAGGCTACAGGATCTGGAACAAAGAAAAGTCTAAACTGACTAGGTCTAGAGACGTGACATTTTGATGAGCGGCCACTTCTAGAAAAACCGGCAGAAGATGACAAAATTATTTCACTAAAGCCGATTACTTGTAAAGAGGGAGTGAAGAGAGTCTTGTAAAGAGAGGTGTATGTTGAGAATAGACAATGAGCGAAGAATCAGTGGTTATATTCTTGTATTACAAACTCCTTAGTGTTGTGCCTTTGCCTTCAGTAATGTCAACTCTGACAAATTGTTAGGTTGTTGTGAAAAAACAGTAAATAAACTAGACGTGATTTCTCGGATTGATTGTATTATTGCATTGATGCCTTGTAGCGATCCACCAGATCTACATCTTCTTTAACAATAATAAATAAATAAATATTTAAAATGGCCTCAAGCAACAAAGATTCTTACAGGATACGCCTTAAAAAATTAATAAAATAGGATGATTTTCAGCATGGGCAATCGCCAATGTTGTTTACTTTCGAAATATATTTTGCATTTTGTTTTTGCGTACAAATAAACAAAAAAATAAATATTTTCAAAAAATCATATATGAAACACTTGAATTCTGGCACCAGAAACTTTAAGGTTTGTTTAGAATGACCTCAGCTACAAACCAAAAAATAACAAAAACCTGGTGAACAGCCCTTTATCTAAAGTCTAGCCGTCATAGGGTTGTAGTACATCTATGGGGTCGTCTATCCAGAGTTAAAGTTGTCTCACCATGGAATGATAGTGAAACAGCATAATGCATCAACCGTAATAATAATTTTGGTCAAAACAGGCAAATCAGATAAGCATTTATATATTTTTGGTGGCTATTATTTAAATATTTTTTTTTATTTAAAAATAATTTTATTATCGTTTATTTTTATTTTTGATCCACAATGGATTTGTTGTGAAGGGTATATTGTAATTAAACAATTAACACAATTGGTTAGTACTTGCTGAGTAATTAGGGTCGAGTAGGCAAGCATACTTTACATACACACCAGAGGTACTATTATCAGGTTTAGTTTAGCTACCTAAAATACAAATATTGGACTAAAAATCTTCCAAAAACCCTACAAAATTAAGATATCAATGATGAACAAACAACAATACCTACGTTAAGTTAAGATTCGACATTGAGGTCGAGAAAATATAATATAGCTGCATCGACTATTTACTCCGAGTTAATAGTCGATGCAGTTATATTTTTGTTACCCCATAAGGAGCTAATAAATAAATCTTCAAACTATATTGAATTAGGTACTTACCACTTGTTTAATCATTTTAAACATAGGTAGAGCTTTTCACGTCTTGGGCTAAACGCGAATTATGAGGTAGGTTATAGTATTTATTTCCTTTGTATTTATTTAACTTTTGTCTCCAGTTTTTGATCAATCTGAAAACTTTGACGTTTATTCTTGACTTGACATTGTCAGACAAGTGACAAGACCACAGAGTAAGTAATTAAATAGAGGAAGGGCTATTTTCCATGAAAAAAAGTTAATACACCGACACTCTTCTCATGCGACCGTTTTACTTTTATTTTTCATAATTCTAATTTTCAAATTTTGACAGTCTTACGTAGTAAATTATATACTCTTTTGAGTCTATATTTACGGTTACCTACCTCAACTCGAAATACAGAAACTCGAATAACATTTGCTCGAAGACGAATGCTCGATGTTTCATTTCCTCGAAAGACCGTTTCCACGAACATCTTTAGCTCGATGTACGCTAGCTCGAAACATTGAATACTCGAATGGTTCACTAACTCGAATAATCTTCAACTCGAATTTATTTTTTATTTTATTTTATTTTATTACATCAACAAAAATCCACAGCCGTGCTTACATGAAATCTAAAAAAATGATCTTTGAATGAGGCCAATTAAGGATTTCATTATATAAACAAAATAGGAAATCAAAAAGAAGAGGAAGATAAAGATAAAGGTAAATAACCAAAACAACAGCATGAGTGCCTTACTTGTGTCATGTGTGTGTAGGTTGTGTTTGTTATTTGGTGTTGTATACTTGTAAATATATAATTGAATAAATACATTTTTTGTGTGTGTGCGTGGGAGGGGGGGGTGGAGGAGGAGGGGGATGTTTTGATAGGTATGGTTCATAAATTGTAGGTTTGTGAAGCTGAGACCAAAAACTAATAAGCGACTAACTCAATGAGATACTGGAAATCAAGTGGCGATGCAGTAAGGTAAGGTTGACATGGTGCTACTTTTTGCTGTAATTTAAAAATTTATGTTAGTAAGTTTTTACAGATCAGATCAACTCTGACTTTTACCTTCTATTTCCTTCTATTAAATTCAAAGTAACCATCCGCTTGAAAGTAGGTTTACTTTTGCAGAATGGGTCTAAGCCAGAGAAGAATTTGTTGTACATATGAGGTAGCCTGATACACGTACAGTTTGATGCATAATTAGTGCGAGAGAAGGGAACAGAAAATAGCTTAGTGTGTCTGGTCCGTGTCGACGGTACAGACAGTTTTAGCATTTCAGTAACTAAACGGGGGCAGTCCAGAGCACCAGAGCATACGTCATGCAGGAGCGACATATCGGCCACAACACGGCGCTCGGTTAGCGTAAGTAGATTGTGGTGTTTGCATGAATCTGCGTAGTCCGAAATTGGCGTATGTGTGCGGTAGTTAAGAAACTTGAGGAACTTCTGTTGCATAGACTCGATCTCTTTTATGTTAGTTATGTATTGTGGATTCCAAACAGGGCTACAGTATTCAAGTACACTACGAACGTAGGCGAAATAAATAATCTTTATGCAGGCGGGGTCAGTGAATTCCTTACAAGCACGCGTTACAAAACCAAGATTCCTGTATGCTTTCTTTATAATAGTTTCAAAGTGAGCCGAGAATGTCATTTTAGAGTCAAGTATGATGCCGAGGTCCCTAACAGTTTTGCCTTTATTTATGGTTACATTGTTCAGTTGGTAGTCAAACAGAACTGTTTTGGTTTTTCTTGTAAAACTTACGTGTAAACACTTGGTTGTGTTTACACCTATCCTGTTCCGGGCGTAATATTCGCCTAGACGGTTAAGATCCTCTTGTTGATGTTGGGTATCAAGAGAAGTTTTAACATTCATATATATCTTTTTGTCATCTGCATAAAGTAAAAATCTAGCATGCTTAAAGCATTGGTTTATGTCGAAGAGATATGCTGCATATAATAGAGGACCAAGCAAGGAGCCTTGAGGAACGCCAGATGGTACGTAAATGTAGTTAGATCTGTACCCACCAACAACCACGGCATGTCTACGCTTAGAGACGTATGACTCCATCCATCTAAGAAGATCCCCGTGTATACCTAGCGCCTGTAATTTCCGTAGCAGGATGATGTGGTCCACTCTGTCAAAGGCCTTTTCAAAGTCAGTGTAGACCACATCAACCTGTCCATGGGAGCTCATACCACGAAGCACATCACTGACAAACACAGCTAGATTTGACGTGGTAGATCGACCCCTAATAAAGCCGTGCTGCTCCTCTGGGATACCTTGCATTAGCACAGGATAAATATTATCAAGGATGACTTTTTCAAAGAGTTTTCCGAATGTGTTTAAGGTTGATATCGGCCTGTAGTGTTCCACGTGTAATTTAGAGTCTTTCTTATGAACCGGAATTATGAGGGCCTCCTACCACCTTGAAGGAAATACACCTTCATGCACCGAGCGAGTAAAAATAATACTGAGGGGCTGCGACAATGAGTCCTTACATCGTTTAATAAAGCCAGCCGGTATACCGTCATTACCAGGACCTTTGATAGGGTCAATGCTGTCTATAAATCTAGAGATAAGTTGATTGGAAAAAGTAAGTGTGTTGATCGAGTTCAAATACGTGGTTTGAGCGTCAGCAGGAGGGTAAACATCAGATGGAGTCATAAACATTTTCTCAAAGAAGTCACTGAAGGCCTCACATATCTCCTGCTCCCCGCTAACTTTATCGCTACCTGTATACATAGTACTTGGGTACCCAAAAGCACTTTTTCTTTTAGATTTTATGTATGTCCACAATTGTTTGAGATCCTTGTTAATAGTAGCTTGTGACCTTTTTATATAAGAGTTATAGTTTTCGGCTTGCATAACTTTTTGGCATTTTCTAAGAAGAGAGAATGTGGCATAATCATTTGGATTGTTATAAAGTTTCCAATGTGAATGTGCTTTGGTTTTTTCTTTGATAACACAGACAAGTGCTCGACTATACCATATCGGGTACCTGTTCGATGTTTTAGTAATCACTATAGGCACGTTCTCCTCAATCACGCTATTTAATTTATTGTATAAAACTGAAACTGCATCGTCTACGGTTCCATGATTGAGAATCTGTGTCCAGTCATTACCAAGTAGTGTACCATTTATATTTGTATAGTCGGCTTTTCGGAATAGGTACTTGCGTCGGGGAATCTTGGATAGTGGAGGTACGGTGATTTCATTCGCATTAGCACATAACGTGGTGTAAGCTAAGTCCTCCTTAATCATCGGGTCATGACACTTTGTAACCTCTAAAGTGAAATTAGAAAAAATAAGGTCTATAGTATTACCAGATACATTAAAAAAACGGTTGTATTGACGCAGACCTAGTAGATTTGTGCAGTGTGTAAATTCAAGTGCCGAGTTTTGCAACTCAACAGTTCCACGTCTAATGTGTAGAGGTTCACCGGTTTCCCATTGAACCATACTCAAGTTAAGATCACCTGCTATCAAATGATAGTCTTCAGGGTACTTAGTAACAAATTTAGTCATCCACTCAGTAAACTTTGAAATACGTTGAGCGTGTTTTTTATGTTTCTTCGAGTCCGGCGGTATGTAAACCAACGCGATATGAAGATCGCGTTGTGAGCCAAAGGAGCGGCAATCTATAGTTACCCACATGCATTCAACATCGAGATCGTCGTGTTGCCAGTCAGTACGTAAGCGAGCGTTGAGGCGCGCGGCGCAAAGCATGAAAATACCTCCAGCCCTAGATCCGCGATCTCGTCGAAAAATGCTGTACTTATCATTAGTCAACTCCGAGTCGAGTACACCGTCCTTCATCCATGTCTCTGTAATAAGTATAATGTCGTGAGAAGAGCTTACAACACTTTCATAAAACTCCAAAGTTTTCGTGTTAAGGCCACGAACGTTCTGGTAGTAGATACGCAAGTTATTAGTAGCCATTTCTGTACAATTTTATAGCAGTGATTGTAAACTGGGGATGTATAGAGAGCGGATACGTAGATATAGTATTTGCATCCCAACAGTGTGGTTGTCGTTTCGGTGCAAAGTTCGATAGATAAAAATTTGAACACTTGCCCACAAACAAGGGAAAACCGCATTCCACACTTGTAAATACTACGTTATAGTTGTAGTAGCTCTTAGTTCTATATATAGGTAGTACAAATATGCTACATGCTATATGTATAGCGATACGAGTGCAGCCTGTAAGTCGCGTTCCAGGTTTCCTAGGATTAGTAGTTGGTTCAGTCTCGTTCTTGTGAGAGGGAGAGGTATGCGATATGGGGAGTGTGGGTTTCATTGAGAGTGTGAGTGTGTGAGTGAGTGTAGGTAAGGCATAAGTTTGTGTACATAGGTAAGACATAAAGTAAACAATTGGGCTTATTATGTTACTGAAATTGTAGGAATTCAACTTAATTAAACAATTTTTTCGAGGTCGGACTCCTTCGATATCTGAATATAAGGCATATTTTCGCTGTGTCGGACATACACACGGCAGTTTTTTGTCCAAACGAAGGTATACCCTTTTTCGGTTGCACGTTTTCTACACTTGCTGAGTAAATTCTTATTTGCGACTGTTAGGTGCTCATTGACATGTAGTTTCGCGGGTTCGCCTTCCAGTCCCAGGTTCTTGGTGGTCATCCCACGGGATTTACAAGCTGCATTCACCAGGGCATCCTTGGTCGCTCGTTCACGGAGACGTATGACGTTGGCGCGGGGTTTCCCTTTGACTGGACGCTTGGCTTGGACTCGATGGGCAAATTCCACGTCGCGCAGTTGCAGCGGGGTTCCGATGTATGCAGCCAGCTTCATCACAACATCGGGCAGGGACTCGCCGTCATGTTCAGGGATACCGACCAGCTCAACATTTTGAATCCGCGATCACTGGTCCCTCTTCAAACCATCTTCTTCCAGCGACTCAACCCTTGATTGCAAGATTTTCATGGATTCTTTTAGGCTGTTGTTGTCATTGCGCAAGATTTTCATCTCTTTAGACTGAGCGTCTAAGGATTTCTTTACTGAATCGTATTGGTTACTCAACATCTCGACCGATGTTTGCAGGTCCGTGATTTGTTTGCGCATTGATTCTTGGAGTGAATTGAACTTTCCATCCATGTAGGTAAACAGTTTCTCGGAATCTATATTCATAATAGATGTAAGTGGCACTGAGGCCGACGTACTCACTTTTGATGTCGGTGTACCTACTTTAGTCACGCTGCCGATGCCGATGTCAGTGGAACCCTCAGAATAAATCATGAGAGGGGGCGGCTACGTTTTTCTTAGTGATTTTGCAGGTTGCGCACTTCCATTTTGCCTTGTTCATAGGTAAAATCTTCATATTTACTCGAAAGATCGTTGCCCCGAACTATCTTTAGCTCGATGTAACTCTAGCTCGAAAGATTGACAACCCTGGGATGATTACTTGTAAACCCATTGAGTCTGGGCTCCTTTGATTCGTTATATCAAGACCTTTGAGAATATGGTACCACTGAGCTGATCTGATGATGGACCTTGAAGGTGTGAGGTGGAACCCTGATATGCTTACTAGTAAACCCACCGAGTTTGAGCTCATTTGATTTTTTGTATCAAGACCTTTGAGAATATGGTACCATCGAGCTGATCTGATGATGGACTCGAAGGGGTGAGGTGGGAATCTGGGATGCTTACTAGTAAATTAAACCAGATCATAGTAAAAACAAATTTTCTCAATGAAAATATAACGAAAAATCTTCTAAATATGCAAAAACTCAATATTATAGATATAATTTTAACAAGTTACGTTTAAAAATATATCATTATACTAAAACCAATATTTCTCAATGAAAATATAACTTCTTCAGGTCGCCGCCGTGGAGTGGTAGGGCGCCCAACATGCTGGCACCATTACCTCGCTGTATGGCTAGACTAATCCTCTGGGCGAGGTAAGTGCCAGCTCTAGGATCACCCGATGCTTCAACTAGCCTCTTGAAAATCTCCTTAAAGACTAGTCGAGCACCGGGCCCCATGGCCAGAGGGTCTCCACGCCAAATGGCACAAATATTTAGCTATCCCCGAGGGCTGCTTATTTGCGCCTCTTGAGACCCTCCGCAGACTCCGCTGCAGCGCCAACGCTTAAGGAAGTCGTTGGTAATTGGGATGGCGCTAGCGTGTCAACTCATGTCGCGTCACACACTAGCGACTTCCCATGTTGCCCCAGAATGAGTGTCATTCCATCGGGCCTCTTAACGTCGTCGCGGGCTATACCTATAGATTCTAAGATGGACGGCACGCCCGCGCTGGAAAGGGCCCGGCGGTTGATATCATTTAGAGCAGCATGTTTGGGGAAACGGCCGGCGCTATAATGGCAGGACAGGCCGTGGTGTTCTTGTTGGCACATTGAAACATTGAAACATTGAAACATATTTATTGGTAAGTGTCAATTACATGTCAGATTATAAATAAAAAATTGATTAATATACATCTGTATAAAAAATGTCAGACACATAAAAATGCATTCCATAAATTAAGATACCATTATTTAAAATTAAAATTGCCATAAAGTATTACATTAAATTTGAATTGTATTAAATTAAATTAGTTATTCATTGTATTAAATTGGAATCACATTTTATATTGGTCGCTTCGAACTCAGCGAATGAGTAGAAGGTTTGCTCGACAAGCCAGTGTTTCAGTCGTTTTTTGAAGCATGCGGAATTAGGCGCAGATTTAATATGTTCTGGTATGCGGTTGTATACTGTCGGACCCATGACGTGAGTCAACTTCGATGACTTGGCCAGGGTGTGTGAAACCGTCCTGAGCCTGTGACCGTTGCGGGTCGCGTGTCCGTGGATGTCGTGATGCCTGCGGAAAGAGTGGATGTTCTCGTGCATATACACGGACACCTGGAGTATGACGATGGACGGGAGCGTCAAGATGTGCAGCGCTTTAAAGTGAGGTTTTACCGACACGTCCCGGCGGACCTGGACTATCGCTCTCACGGCTCGCTTTTGCATCCTGAATGCTCTCTCCCAGTCCGCCGCGCGCCCCCACAGCTCGGCTCCGTACTGCAGCAGCGAGTGTACCGTGGCGAAGTAGCACGCGCGCGCCACACTGCGCGGCACCGTGCGCACCAGCCGCCGCAGCGCAAAGCATGCGCCGCTGAGTCGCGCGCACAGTCGCGCCACGTGAGCGCGCCATGTGAGTCCACGGTCCAGCTCGAAGCCCAGGAACGTTGTCGCTTCCACCTGATCGACCCGCATTCCGTCCACTTGGACGTTCAGTGGGACGAGACGGCGACCTGATAGGTCGAAGTGGAGGAAGTGAGTTTTCTTTATGTTGAGAACGAGACCGTTGTTACGGAACCAGTGAGACAGTTCAGTGATAGTATGGTTTAGGCTTTGTTCAAGGCCTCCAATTGTCCTGTCAGTGATGATTCCTGCCACGTCATCTGCGTACATGACTAATTCGCTGGAGGTCATCGCTTGTGGCAGGTCATTCAGAAGTAATGAGAATAGTATGTTGGATACCGAAGAGCCTTGAGCAACCCCCATATGTGTCATCACCGGTTCTGATCTCGTTCTCCCGCCATCACCAACGACGATCTGCGAGCGTTTTCGCAGGAAGTCTGTTCGCAGGAAGTCGCACACCCTGGCACCGCAGCGGCAGCGATGTACCTAATTGGTTTTTATCCCACATCGCAGGCAGACTGCCAGCGTCGGGGTGGTAAACCTAATCTAGACTTCCTAGGTTGGTCGTTACCAAAACTCAAACCCTACTTTGGTGAACATTTCTCAACTAAAACGCAGATTCTCTAAAATATTCTCATATAACTGGCTAGAAAATATGCCACGAAGATAAAATGATTACATCTCTAGCCAGTACACCTAGTTGTTCCGCGCGTAATGTTTACGCAAAGTAGCTAGCCCCTTATTAACGAGTTTGACTAAGTGAAAATCGAAGCTAATCCTAGCTCTAATTCGAAACTATAGATGCGCGCGGCTGACCAATCAGACCACTGCTTGATTTCGGCGTGTTTTTGATAGAGGCTTTCGTGACCTTTTATGTGCATGAATTTTTGTGAATGCGTCGCCTCACGAATGCTATAAATATATCCGAATTAAAAATGCCGGCTTCATTCGTTAAAGTTCGCTGCGCAAGAGCGATGTCCGTGTACCTCGGCATCGAGGAAAACTAGTTGTAAAAGTGAATGTTTCTGCTGCTCTGCTGTCCTGCCTCCTGAAAAATGTCTTTGTCACGACAGCTGCTAATCCTTGTTTCTAACTGCTTTTATGAAGGCGATGTCTTCTATTGTTGCTTGGTTGACCGAATGCCTGAGGTGTTGGTTGGTAATGGTTGGTAAAAATTTTGTTATATTGGTTACTGGTAATTAAAAAGTATGTTTGTAATATGGTACGGTTTTCTGAGGTAAAGTAAGTATAAAACACAGACTAAAATAAACACTAGTAAGGTACACTACAAGGACACGGTCGCGAAATCTATAGCTATAGGTAGGTACACCACGCACGATAGGGTAGCGCATACATACTAGTATACGTAGCTATAGTCACGCGCCGCAAGTCATCTCGGGCCGTAACATTTCCCCTTCTATGACTTGTCATATTACCGTGGCACGAAATGAATCTAAATCTAGCTAAAATAAAACGCTAACTATGAAATTACTAAACTAAAATATGTTTCTCAATTGATCGGAGAAAGTGAAATATTCAGACCTGCGTCATGAAACTCAACTGCTACCGTCACGATCGGGTTTCTACTATACATATAATATTCAGTGTCCGCTGACCAACTGAAACTTCTGAAAACTAAGGTCTACTAAAAACCGTAAGACTAAGTATGTTACATAACGGTGGGGCTAACACGAGAGCACGAACTATTTCGAATTCTAACGATACTCTAGGTAAAGACCGCACTAACCTAAATAAAAAAAATACTCAAATCGCTACAAAATATACAAAATATTTACAAACACGACATAAAAACTATTTACGAATGAATACGCGCTTTTCTATTTTTAGATCTACTAAAAATGGAATGGTTCGCGGGTTTTTCGTGCTTTCCCGGATGAAATCTATGCTCTGTGTCGTAGACGGGGTAACTCTCTCTATCTTTCCTATACTCTATGTTGATACGCAGCGCGCGATGTCTGCTACTATGCTTCGTTCGACTAAACGCGCTAAAACTAACAAACAATATTTACACACATATTTAAAACCTAATCCTATCTTACGATTCTGCATGCCATTAAAATGGTTTATTTATATCGTTTAAGACTCTATTTACAATTACACATTATTTTCGTATATAACCATCAGCTGCCGCGCAGCAGTCTTATGTACAGACTAGTGATGCAACAAATACTACTTTGACGAATACGAATATCAAACCTACTATTCGGTAAATACGAATACTAATACGAATATCTCGACATGGTAATAAAAGACTAATTATTTGATGAATTTCTATTCTCCTAATAATTAACATTTAGAATAGGCAAATTTTTATTTAAAAAACTTGAAATTTGTAGATTTTCTGGTTTTAGGCGATTTATTATTTCAGTCTGGATGTTTCCAGCTGTTGAAAAAAGTCTTTCCGAGGCGACTGAACATGGGTTCAGTAAAAAATATTTTTGGGCGAGTTTTTTCAGACTTGGAAAATGGACATCTTCTCGCCAAATTTCTATGCACACGTCGTATTTTTACGTGCCGACGACCGAGGCGCGTATTCGCCGATTACGAATATTCGGTAAATGTCTATTATTCGGCAAATACGAATATTCGTATTTGTATTAATTGCATCACTAGTACAGACCTTTTCAACGTCCCGTGACTTGTTTTGACTTCAACTACTCACACTACACCGTCTTTCGCGGGATGACTGACGTTAAGTAACAACTCCTTTTCTCCACACATTCCGGGGAGCTTGCTCATCAACTAGGATAACTACATCACCCAGTTGCACCTGTCTGTGTTGTACGTGCCATTTGGGTCTATGTATACACTAAGCTGAGCAGGTACTCTTTCAGTCATCTTTGCCAGAACTTGTCCGCTAAATACTGAGCTATTCTCCACTGTTTGCGAAGACATAAGTCCTTCCTGTCAAATGTTCCTAGGGGAGCGTAGGTTGCAGACGAAGTTCTTCGTCGCTGTTATCTAAAGAGACGTGTGTTAGGAGTCTGGAATTAATGATTCTCTCTATCTCTACTAATAAAGTATACAGGGTATCGGGATGCGGCGCTTGCTCATGTAAAATAACGGATAACGCCTTTTTGACCGATCTTATCAATCTTTCCCACACACCGCCACTATGAGGGGAGGCGGGAACGTTGAACTTATATACCGCCACTATGAGGGGAGGCGGGAACGTTGAACTTATACACCGCCACTATGAGGGGAGGCGGGAACGTTGAACTTATACACCGCCACTATGAGGGGAGGCGGGAACGTTGAACTTATACACCGACACTATGAGGGGAGGCGGGAACGTTGAACTTATACACCGACACTATGAGGGGAGGCGGGAACGTTGAACTTATATACCGCCACTATGAGGGGAGGCGGGAACGTTGAACTTATACACCGCCACTATGAGGGGAGGCGGGAACGTTGAACTTATACACCGCCACTATGAGGGGAGGCGGGAACGTTGAACTTATACACCGCCACTATGAGGGGAGGCGGGAACGTTGAACTTATACACCGCCACTATGAGGGGAGGCGGGAACGTTGAACTTATACACCGCCACTATGAGGGGAGGCGGGAACGTTGAACTTATACACCGACACTATGAGGGGAGGCGGGAACGTTGAACTTATACACCGACACTATGAGGGGAGGCGGGAACGTTGCACTTATACACCGACACTATGAGGGGAGGCGGGAACGTTGAACTTATACACCGCCACTATGAGGGGAGGCGGGAACATTGAACTAATACACCGCCACTATGAGGGGAGGCGGGAACGTTGAACTTATACACCGCCAGTATGAGGGGAGGCGGGAACGTTAAACTCCATTCTATGTGTGGAAGCTTAAAGCGCTGCTCAATTTCACTATAGTCTACTGAGTCAATACTTTTTCTAAGTTCTTTATCAGCTGATCTTAAATTTGATCCATTATCAGATATCATTATGGATCAGATCAGATATATTATCATTATCACGTCTTCCTACAAATCTCTGTATCGCTTTTATCATATCGTCAGTGCCAAGTGATGGGGCTATTTATATATGTAAAGCGCGAGTGGTAAGACACGTGAATAGGACTCCGTAATATTTTTGTTTCCTTCCTCCCGTGGTTGTCATTATAGGGCCAAAATAGTCCATCCCGCAATTAGTGAATGGTCTAACGAATGGTGTAGTCCTATCAACCGGCAACGCACCCATTACTGGGTAAGTTGGTTTAGTTCTGCGTATCGTACAATAACGACAATCACGAGAGATCTTCTTTACCAGCTGTCGCAAATTTGGAATACAAAAATTCTGACGCATCTCGTTGACAATCATTTCCGTGCCGTGGTGACCTAATTTCTTGTGAAAGTTATTGGCTAATAACGACGTAAAATTACTCCTGCAGCCTAAAATTATTGGGTATCTCATCTTAAAATCTATCTCTTCATTCTTTACTCTACCGTTAGTACGAATCAATCCATCTATTAGCACTGGTGATAGTTGAACTAGACGACTTCGCTTTTCCACGAATTTTCCTGTTGATAGTGACTCTATTTCCGCGGAAAAACTGACGTCTTGGACCGATTTAAACCACAACCGTTCAGCCTGTTTGAACAATTTTGAATCAATTCGCGCCGGTTGTTTTCTACATTTACGAATGAAAATCAAAACATAACATGTCGCATTCATAAGTTTTTTATATGACGAAAACCCACTGATTTCCGTCAGATGATCATTACTTTTCTTTTCTATTACCGCTAAAACAAAGTTTCTCCTGATTTCTAAGTCAATGTTCTTTGGCACCCCCTTCTGTGAGTCTGACTGTTGAGGCCAGGCTTCCTCAGGTCCGTGAAGAAAAGATGGTCCTGTTAACCATCTGCTCTTGGCACTTAGCTCTACATCAGAGGAGTCTCTCGTCGCTTCACCGGCTACGTTTTGTTTAGTGGGAACCCAGCGCCAACATGTCCTTTTCACTAACTCGTCAATCTCTCCTAAAGCGATGTGAAACAAAGGTTTGAAAGTTTCGGGCGTCTGATCGTATCCAGTATAACACATTAGTGGAGTCTGTCCACATTACCAACTTGTCTATTTTGGCTCTATGTTCCTTCTTTACGCATTCGGCGAATCGACTTGCTAACAACGCACCTTGTAACTCTAATCTAGGTACTGAAATGGGCCGCAAGGGAGCGACTCACGACTTACTACCCACGAACGAGATTACTATTTTTCCACACTCGTATTCCGACCTAAAATAAGCCACCGCGGCGAACGCGGAAGTACTAGCGTCACAAAAAACATGCAATTCCCGTGTTTTAGGCGTTTCCTGGATAGACGAGAAATAATGTCGTGGCATTTCAACTTTACGAACCTCATCAACTTGTTGTAACCACGAACGCCATTTCGCGTATAGCTCGTCCGCGATCTCTTCGTCCCACTGCACTCATGACCTCCAGACGTCTTTTAATAATATCTTAGTCCTTACCGTCAACGCTCCCAATAAGCCCGTCGGATCGAACACAGACATTACCATTGCTAACAACTGTCTCTTAGTGGGCTTTTTCTCGCCAATTACCAATTCTGTAGGCAGTTTTTTCATAGTGAGGTCAAAGGTTAACATATCTATTGCGGGGTTCCATAATAACCCCAATGTACGCACTGTTGGGTCAGCATCGGTGGCCGCAAGACTCACTGCTTCAGTGTTGCGGTCGCTGGCGGGCACCGTCTTCAACAGATCTCCTTCATTTGCTGACCAGCTCGTCAACTTGAATCCGCCTTCTCGGTGTATTGATAAAACTTCGCGTGTCAAACTCTTATCTTGATTCAAGTCATCGCAGCTTTCTAAATAGTCATCCATGTAGAACGAACGGGTGACCGCTTGTGCCTCTTCCTCACTCACAGACCTCGTTCGCGTAGCGTTCACATTTCGTATATATTGCGTACTACACGGCGAACAAGCTGCACCGAACAGCATACTCGTCATAACATACTCACTTACTTTACTCGTAGAATTCTCTCGCCATAGAAAACGTTGCGTCTGTTGATCTTCCCTGGATATTCTTATTCGTAAGCACATTTCCTTTATATCCGATGTAAAGGCATACTTACCCTCACGAAATCTAAATATACAGCCTAGCTACGAACTGTATAAGTCAGGTCCGGTGTTCAACTTGCTATTAAGACTCAAACACGACAAGACAAACTCAATACGTAATTTACCTGGTTTGTTCGGGTTGCGGACAGCAAAATGTGGCAGGAAAAAGGTTTTATCCGATTTTGTTTCACGTTCTACTTCAGTTAGTTTTCTCGCATAACCTCTATCGATATAACTCTGCATTTTCTTCCGATACGCCTCCTCGTACTCCTTAACCTTTTGAAACTTAATTTCTGACGTTAGTAATCGATTTTCCGCGGCACGAGGGCTAGGCGGAAAACTCACCTCATTTTCTTTCCACAGTAAACCGGTTTCCCACTGCGTGTCGGTTTTCTTACTAGTTTTCTCCAAAACCTCCAGTTCTCTTTTGCTAGCATCAGACTCGCGAGGTTAAGCGCTATGCCCATGTTTTCTAGAGAAAAGTGTTGACGTACTAGGTCGTCTAACTTACCCAGGTCACAGTCGTTTTGCGTACCCACATGTAGTACCGAGTGGGCTCTTATTTCTCCGGTTCTGAATGCCTCGTCAATGTGTCCATGAAGCACCCATCCTAGTCCTGTCTTCATCGCGCTGGGTTATCCGCGTCTGCCAACGCTTTAACTCATGGGTTTAATCAGGTTCCAATGGTTGTGCCCTAGTAGTAACTTGGGCGCCTTGGAGACTGTTGTTTCGATTAATATGTCCTTAAATTGCGCGTTGAGCTACGTATCTCTAGTTCTACTCTTTGTGACTCCGTATCTACATGACTCATATTCGCCACACCTGCTAAGTGTAACTTTCTCTTGGCTCCCCTGAGCCCTAATTGCTCTGCGATTTGATGGTCTATTAGAGTGAGCGTGGAGCCCGTATCGATTTGTGCCGGTATACGGATCTCACCTGTCTTCCCTTTAGCCATGACATAGAGCGTTGGCAGTAGAATTGTTTCGGATCCATCGCCATCGTCCGTGTTGCCTACAAAGGCCCTAGTGTTGGGTGATGTGTCCGTAGAAGTCGACGACTCCGAGCTCCTGTTGGCAGGTGGTCTAGAGTCTAAGTGTTTTGGGTTACTCATCTGCGGTGACGACTGTTCGTTGCTTGGCCGTTGAAGTAAAATGTGCGCCCGACTAGATCCAGATGACCTGCAATTCCTACCAAGGTGACCCACCCACAGACACCTAAAACACATATTGTTATTCTTAATTAGCTCCCAACGTTCATCTACTTTGAGTTTTAAAAAGCGTTCACAATCCTTTATTTTGTGATTATCGCTTTTGCAACACTGACATCTTGTTGGGCGACTCTACCGCAGGCAAACGTTTCTCTTCCTTGTCGCGCGTCGAATTATCTAAAGCCAATACACTATGAGGAGCGCTTTTCCTGGGTTCCGATGTTAGTAGATCTACGCTAGGCGCAAAAACCGGACGTTTGATACAAAATACTCTGATCCATGAATAAAGCGAACACATTGATCGCAGGCGCATTGCAATTAAGCTGCTTGAAAAACGTCCGTAGCTTTGACACGAAAATATTTAGCAATTCGTCTTCCACTAAATTGCTACTATTGTTAAGTTTTGATAACGTATTAACCACAGACAGATCCTTCGTGTGATAGTCGCTAATATTCTGACTGGTAATTCTCTCCGGCAACGGACGCATATTACGGATGTCGCTCAGTAAATGCTTCAATGTGACTCTAACGTCGCCGAATTTCTACTACTAGGTACTACTCTAACTTCTTCATTATAACATTGACATTAAAACAACAAAATAAAACAAACACTTAAGGGGGGCTCCCATACAACAAACCTGTTTTTTGCCGTTTTAATAGAAAAGGTATCGGACGCGCACTTGGACGGTTTTTTATTATATATCTATCAGAAATAAAATGTCGGTTATAAAGTTATGGGCAAATGCTTCTAATAATTGTGATAAAATTCCTAGATACGACATTATACCTATATACTTGGACATCTTAGCAACAGAATAAGATAGACATATGATTGTTAGAAAGAGCTCGACGATAAAAAGAAATTTTCGTCGTATCTGCACACGACCTTGTGCTTCTGACGTCGAGAAATGTAAAAGGCTCTCAAACAGTCAACAGCAGGTACCAACTAAGATGTGAATATAAAGCTGTTATTTGAAGGCGAATATGACGTATCAAATAATGCCTGAGTAGCTCTAGGTAACCTTTATACCGTGAAGTCATTGTGTCCGATAGGTAGTATAGGTACGTATCATTTTGAAGTCAATTCAAATAGTGTTGTACCTATGTATACAATGTGTGTATTCATATCATTCGGCCAAGTTAGTCACTTTAGCGCTTTAATAAGGGTTGTCATTTTTTTGTTCTAATATTTTAGATATTCGCTTTTTGATACGCGTTTCTGTTTTTGGTATTCCTTGCCGTTTTAGGTAAAGTGTTTAGGTATTCAAAACCTTAATTGGTTAGCAATATATTTGTTGCCAATTTATAAAATCTGTACTTATTAAGGTGGGTAACGTCAAATTAGTCAAACGCCCATCTTTGAAGCGCTATTCTCCTAAAAATACATTTTCCAAACCCTGGAAAAATATATGTTATGGAGAAATCCCTTTTCTTTTATCTGTGTGTGATGATCGGGCGCGGTGCGAGCGCTGGCGGCGGCCGAGACTCGTGGTCAAGAGGCGTGGGGCGAGGGGCGCGCGGTGCGGCGGGAGGGGGCTGGAAGGTGTCTACTGCCGCGGAGGCCGCGTTGTGCCCCACGGGCTTTTCAGAGTTTAGAACCGCTTGAAAAGCCAGAGCGCTACAGCGCGACGCTGCGCTGCACCACACGGAGTTTTCAGCGGTCACATTGACAATTCATCGTCTGAATAGCCCGTGGGGTACAGCGCCTCCTTTTCGTGAATCAGCTTCTGGTTGAAAAACAATAACAACGCGCTCATGTATTTCCTAATTTTAGTAATTTAAAATTAAATTAAAGACAACGTGATTGGTGGCCTGGTGTCTCTCAGGTTCTCAAGATAAGCCATGCATAGAGCAAGCATAATCTTCACGATTCCTACCACCTCGATATTGTGGACTGAACTGTGATTAGTTTCCTCATCATAAACATAAACATTTGTATATACAGGCACATACCATTGCTGCTGGCCCCACACTAGGATACCCTGTGTCGTGGGTACCAGAAACAGCGACATCACACACATATAAACAGCCAAGACATAGGGTTTTTTTTTTCTTTATCCCGTGCCGGGGATGGCCCCGGGCCTCTCGCAGGGTAGGCAGGGCCACGACCGCAGCTCCACAGAGATCGTCGGCGTCATAGCTGGGGCGATGGGCTATCCCCCTGTCATGCTAAATGGAGTAATTTGTGGACACAGTTGCGCCTCTGACACCCATATGGAAAAAGGTGTGTATGTTGTTATGTAAAAAGAAAATGAGGGCGTAATAAAATAATATGCATATTATGTATAACATTACATTTATTTTCCTTGAATGTCTGATTGTAGTTACAACAACGCAATAAGTGAGATTTGATCGTCTTTACAAAAAGGCATCCGGCCATTTTTCGTACCCGCTGGAAACAAAAAGTAACTATATACATTGGCCTCAATGACAAGTCGCTCGCTCATCGCCCTGTAAGTCCTTTCAATCGGGGAACTTGCTTGATCTGTCAAGATCTTTAGTAGAAATCATGGAGAAATGCGGTGACATAAATAACTTACTACAGTCTATTATGCGAATGGTTTCACTACATATCCCTTTCGTCTTTGACAAGTGGTATGAAATAATATTTGCTTAGTATGTACGTGATAAGGAAACGTCAAAAGTTAAATAAAATAATGAACAGAGTATCTAGTCCTTGCTAGCTGTGTTCCGAAAAATATGCGCTACGTATCAGGTTTTGATAGAACATGTTTCCTTATCAAATTTAATATCTATAATAACAAATAATTATGCCGCGAGGAACAATATATTTCAATAAAATGTCTAATTATATTGATCAATAGTTAATAGAAACATTTATTTAATTTTACACGTAAATTTAATTTACTGATAATACTTACAGCTAGAACCTGCCTATAACAGAAAGTTCTTGGAATTAAATCTACTTAAAACACTAAATTATGCTTATTACATCTACTCCTAAACATTACTGTTATACCTACCTAGGTAATTTGTCTAATGTTATCATTCGGGTAGATTTTAGCACAAACAACAAAAACTCGTCTAATTAAAACTATTTAGGAACACTAATTAATAGTAGTTTATGTGACTGCTACATAATGGAGGGCATTAATACTCGAGAGTGGGTTTATGAAAGGAGCGGAAGGCGAGTTTCATAATAATATCACTCGAGAGTTTTAATGCCTAATTATGTACAGTTACATACACTAGTTTATCTACACACATATCATAAGCTCTCTTTAATGTGTTCAGGAACCGCATGTTCGACCGGCATGGTGGCCTTGATAATTCCTTTGCACTTATTTAGCTTGTTCAGTTCAGTAGTACCAACTTCACAAACAAAGTAAAGGGCGGCACGCAGGCGAGCGTCGGCGTTCGAAATTTTAATGTCATAATATGTAGAAAAATTACACATTATGGTCATAATGTGTAATTTTTCAGATAAGAAATGAATTTTTACCAAGTAGTTTAACATTATGCTGATCGTAACGTGCGGTTTTTGTACACAGTAAAGAGGGTATATGATACGTGTGTAGATAAAATGTATTAGAGCCTAAAATTTTGTTTATATTATCTCTTTGTATGATTCACATACTTACGGACTAAATCATTTGCTTAGTTAGTGCATTAAACGCTGACTTTTAACGGACCACCTTGAGCAATATGTATCACATAAAAACCTGGCGATCATTCCTCAGCGCTTCTGAAGAGGTACTGGATTGAGTCTTCGTGCAGCGCAATCATCAGCATAATCACCCCACCGGCTAGGATACCCAGCACAGCCAGCGCCAAGCCGACGCTCTTACCGCGAATATTCTCATTAATTTCCGGCACTAAATCCGCTAGCGCGATATACAAGAAAGTCCCAGCAGTTGCTGCGTAGATCCATTGGGAAGCCGACTCGTGGTCTTCTGCCAGCCAGATACCTCCCGCCATCCCCATAAAGGACAGCACAGAAGACAGCAGGTTGTAATACAACGCGCGCCTGATGCTCATGCCTGACCGCAACAGTACGGCGAAGTCACCCAACTCATGGGGTAGCTCGTGGCAGAAAACTGCTAGAGCTGTAGCAAAACCGGTCACGGGATCACCGCTGAAAGCAGCTCCTATAGCCAGCCCGTCGGTCAGGTTATGAAGACCATCGCCGACGATAACCATCATGGCGGTTGACGTCATCGGCCTTTCAACAGGTGGTGGCGGGGAGCCCGGCATCATAGCTCCTAGTTCGATTGGCTCAATCTGTTTGGCCGCTTCGGTTTTTATTTCTTCAACTGTCTTCATCTGATGGTCGTGCGAGTGCGCGTGGTCTCCGTTCATGGTCTTCATGACTGCTTCGACAGTATAAAACAGTAGTATGGTAAGAAAAGTGACGCTGCATTTGAGGACTACTTCCGTTTCCTCCTGGGGCTCGGCCGAGGGTCCATGGGATTTGAGGGCATGCGGCAGCAGATGCAGGAGCGCGTCTCCGCATAGTGTGCCAACTGCCACCGCAACTAGGAATTGTAGCACGTGGCTGAAGACCGCAGATTTGAGGAGTGGCACCACGGCCACTCCCAGAAGACCTGTTGCGCTGATCACCAAGATGCTCAGTGTTGCGTATATCCAAGCTGGAATGATTAATAACGTAGTGTTAGTTGCTTCGAAATGTGGGTATACAGGAGAATGTTAAAAATATTTTGGACGGATAGAGTCAGGAATTAAACTGTGTCTCAGCGAAGGTGCAAGGCTTTAGAGCTACTGAAGACCATAAAGATAAGTAAACTGCAGTACATGGGCCACATGATGCGTGGAATGAAATATTACCTCCTCCAATCAATCCTGCATGGAAAAATACCAGGCCTCCGAAGACCTGGCCGTAGAAGAACCCACTGACTCAAAACCTCGCAGAATGGTTAAATTCAACCACCACCAATATTTTCTGAGCCGCAACATCACGGCCACAAATAGCCATAATGATAGCCGCCTGATAGGAGATGGCACCTAAAGAAGAGGAAGTAAGTTGCTTGTGCTACAAATAACATACTTGCTACTGAAAGACTCACAATAGAGAAAGAATGTGTCTGGACTGTCTACCACATAATCTAATTTAATAAAAATCTTTATTAAATCATAACTGAATTTTAATATATTGTAGAAAATTTGCTGCATGCTGTTGGCGACCCCAACAAACATTCATAATTTTATTATTGTGGCAACAAAACTGTTTCCTCTTCTTCTGATTTCTTACTGATCTTTGTTCTCAATCAAATGTAGTGTCTAGAAATCCCACTAAAATTACTATACCCCAAGAGCTGCACATGATCCGGCGCGAAGGACCAGTATTTGTTGCCACAATAATAAATGTTTGCTGGGGTTGCCAACACATGCCACTTACTATATGTTTTATACTAATTAATAAAAGTACAGTAATTGAAAATAATATTTGTTAAAATTACTTTTAAATTGTACGAGCTGTGGAATTTGTAACAATAAATATATAAAATAAACATATTCTGTTTATTCTCCACCAGGGAATTTAAGTCAAAGTCAAGTCAAAATGTCTTTATAGTAGTAGATACATTTTTATGTACACATTGTAATTTTTTGCTTCTTCTCTACATTGGACCACTGTGAGGTAAGAAAGGCGAATAAACTCCCACAGATAATTTTTTAGATTTCTTTTAAACATTAATTATTATAAATAATAAGCAGAAATAAATAATTACACAATTATTACCAGCGAGTTCTGTATTGACCTAGATTAACCCCAAACAGTCCCGTCATTTAAGTAATCTTGAAAATTGTGATATCCCTTTTTTGCTCAAATGGCAGAGGTGCTGCAATAAGCACTCCTGCACTTTCTGAAGCTGTCTTTGTTTCCTAGGATCTTCCTACCGGCACCGAAATACATCTTACTACCTCCCGGATCTTGCTACGCCCACGTTCCTACCTACTGGCTCTACAGTTCAGAACTTCCAAGACTATCATTCCACGTTTCTACATCCTGTCTGGTTCCTGCTTAAAACCTGCCCATACTGCTTACTGACCTATTGAACTTTCGAAGACCAGGGGAGTGCTCTTGTAATCAAAATGTGTCAAAGCAATACCACGACCAATTCTATTTTGTTAAATCTCTGTAACTCTCATCTATTCTCATTTCTTCCTATTTATCTATAGCCAAACCTTCAAGGTTACAACATTAAACCTATCGCTGAATTTGGAAAATGTTTGAAAGTACCTATATGCGTACATACATTATGTTTTCGAAAATAAATTGACTAGCTACAGTTAGTTTGTGAATGTTCTTATAAAAGAGTATTAGCGTTTTGAATTATTTATTGTTGGATTAGCTCTTTTCTCTAATATAAAAATAGTTTGAATATCCGCTACTTTCCCCTACAAAAAGATACCATGGGACAAAACAGTATGAATATAACTTAAATAGACTCTGTGTTTTTAATGAGTCAGTCAAAAGCAAATAAAATCGTGAAGGGTATAATTTTGACAATGGTTGCTTGGCACGGACTTTGGGGTTGCAATATCAACAATTTCAAGACGTATAAAAGTTAATTATATAGACTAAATCAACATTTAATATTTTTACTAAACAATCCACTCTACTTTTGTAATATCACTGATTCTGGTCAATCATCATGTTCATCATCTGGATCAACCCACTCTTGAGTATAGGTCCCTTCTCTACAGTCCTGTTCAAACCGGTCAAAACATACAATGAGACATTGATATGTATCAACATAATTTAACTTGATTTAATTTGACTTACTCCAATGTCTCTCGAGCTTTGGCACTGGCGCCTCGGTCTTAAAGCAACTCCGCTGATCGAGCTGGTAGACCAGGGCCGGGCACATCTCCAGGAAGGTCTTCGGGTCGATGGTGATGATGCCAGGCTCCTTCTCCATACCGTAGACCTCGAGGATCTCTCGGGGCGACAGGCATGACTTCTTGAGGATTGGCGTCGTTGATGCTGGAAATTGTAAATGTTTTGTTGTTTTAAGTCTCCAAAGAAGACTCAAGACATTGGGAAGTTAGACCGCCGTCAAGATGTAGGGATTTATCATTGCTATAGCTAGCAGTTCGTTTATGCGGGAGGCTCAGGACTGGATGGAGAAGGTGGCGTGGTAAAGAAGAAGCCTGCACCCAGCAGTGGGGGGTCGTGGGATGTTTCACTGAGAGAACGGTTAAAGGATATCCATTTATCACGCAAAAGAGTAATAAACAGACCCTTGAGTCGCTTAATAAAACTCGAATAGCAATATTACATCAATTGCTCCCAAGAGCGCCAAATGCCGTCAGACAGTCGGCAGTATGTTTGGCAATCAGTCTCCAAAAAAAAGAAGCGCCGCCGACCAGCCAAATTTGCCATTTTGGGCCCTTGCGAACAATCGATACACTATGCTTTTAGACTTTTATTACGCGACTCGAGGGTCTGTTGTGTTGTTGTTGTTGTTGTTTTTACATCGCTAGATAGAGATCTGTTAACATACTCTTAAACCGCTTTCCCCCAGAGCTAGTTATAATATTATACATATAGAAACTAAACCAGTTCATTTATGATGGCCAATTCCCAGTTACCCAAAACGGAATATTGAATAATTGAACTGGCTCAACGTGGGCAAAACTGTGCCTCTGCCGTATGGGAAAATATGTGACGCTTTCTTTGTAAAATAAATAGAATAATAAGCTGTATAAAGAAAAGCGGGTCCAAAAGTTGGCCAGTACATATAAATAGGAAGTGTTACGCCATACTGCTGATTAAGTCGGCTGGAAAACATAGGAATCCGGTGTAACAGGTCCATCAGTTCTGATAGAAAGCAAAACGGAACTATTGCTCACTATACTGCAGCTTTCCCCCACTAATCGCATAGATAGTTGGTACCACTATATTGCGGAAACTACTCGTAAATAGGTAAGCTTTATGGCCCTTTAGTTAAGGGATTAAATATGGCCAGAAATGCATCTTTAGCTTCAATTCTAGGCTAAACTAGACAACATAGAAATGTAGGATAAATATATGTTATAAAAGGTCTATTAGAGATAAGAATTGACTTTTAAAATTACCGGATATCTGTTATATATAATATAAAAAAAAAATCGCAATGTATTATTATTCAACTAAATGAACAAGCGCTCGGAGACGAAATCAGTTTCCTATATGAAACTTACAAGCAAAAATAGGTAAAAAAAGGGATATTTTGTGGTTGTTTTATTTTATTTTTAATGTTATTATTACGGGAGTTTAGTAATATTTTCTATATTTTTCTTGGTCTCGGAGCTCGGGCTGCCCCGCGGGGCTCTGCGCGGGAGCATGCGTCAGTCTGCTTCGACGCGATGCGACGGGTATTTGTTTTCTTTGTCTAATTCTCAATGCCATTGGCCTTTGTTAAGCCCTTAAGTGTCCTCTTTCGGCATTTTAGCTTTTCCATGTCTTGAAGTTTGCGTCATACTTATTAAAACTATTCTACTTCCTTCAAAGTGTTGTCGGGACTTTCCTTCGTCAGTCCCTTCTGATATTTTTACATGTACTCAAGATTGGAACAAAAATAGTCTTAACTTAGGAATGTTATCTTAGGGGCTTTGATTTGAATGGATAACTGTCGGCGCCCGTTAAGGGAGTATTGAATTTGATTCGGTTATTTTATGTTCATTTACATCAATTACATTATGTGCACCATAAGTTTTTGCACATAAAGCCTGAATAATAAACTCACACAATTCTATAATATGTTTTTATTGAGGAACTAATATCAGGAAATACGTGCCACGCCTCGGTCCTATAGAAAACTTGGCAGCAACAACAGGAGATGATGATGACACGGTTCAAGTTAAGAAATGCGGAAATTGTATGGTTGAGGATACGTTTGACCTTGGTAAAGGTACATGAAATAGAAAGGCACTTATCTATGTAGGGACAATATTTTTATTTTGTTAGATTGATCGAAATTGTTTCCTCCTAGCCTAGATCCTAGATGGTAAACATAATTTTATTATATAAAAGGCAAGAATCGAATCATCGGATTTTTCAGTTTCTGTTATCTATTTTCTTTTTATGTCTAACAGATCCGTAGACCTTTTGTGGTTTTTTTAAATTTATTTATGTAGGTAATCAACAGCGTTGCAACAACAGAGATATCCTTATCCTTATGTCCGCTAAATAATAAATCAAATAAAAAAAATGACAAACACCAATTTCATAACCAATAAAATAGATAACCCCACGAAAAATCCTTTATAGAGATACATAGATATGATTCTGATTGCTTTAAAACTGCAAAAAGCAGTGAGCATAGCTTAGACAGGCAGTATGTTCCCGGCTAAGGAAATTAGAAATGTCCTGTAATAATACAATAAGAATAATACTTTGAACACTACTTACACACAATGATCTAGCCCCAAACTTGGATTCCCTGTATCTTGGGTAAAAAAAACAACGATACACATACTTATATAGATAAATATTATAATTAGGTAGACAAACAACCATGACTAGGGTACAAACATCCGTTCTCATCAAACAAATATTTGCCCCCTTCGGGACTCGAACCCGGGACCCTTGGCTTCGTAGGCAGGGCCACTGCCGACTCGGCCATTCGGGCCGTCGTCCTGTGGCTAAGGATACGTAATTTTAGAGTTTCCTTTTGTCCGTCTAGAATCTAGACGGACAAAAGGAAACTCTAAAAAACTAGACTTTAGATTATACTTAGCGTAAGAAGCGGTCAAACGCTTGAACAACCGCGTTTATCCTATTAGCGTTGTTTGTGAGGTCCCTTTTGATCATTTAATAAGCGTTTTAACCCGGAGAACCCCAGACCCGGCTACATATTTGGACGATCTTGATGCGCTATGAATAATGGTCACAGGGATGTGTGTTATTTTAAGGTTGATTGTACGTCAAGGACCTCCTTGCAGTTGATTGATTCCTGTGTCAATTTGGCTGCTTTAGAGAGCTGTCCACAGAGTTGTAGGTTTATGTAAGAGCTTGTATGTACGTTACGGTCAAAGTGAATAATCCAGTATTATAAATAAAGTAAAAAATATTTTGAGTGTAATGGCGAACTGTTTTATTTTCTCTAAAACCATAGAGCCCTAAGCATCGTAATTCAAATTCCAAATTCCAAATGTCTTTATTACTGTAGATATTTACATATCATTAGCAATCGTAATATTTTGCCACTTCTCTACATTGGACCACTGTGGGAGGAGAAGGGCGTAGAAACACCCATAGATTGATTTTTAGATCTCTTTTAAAAATTGCTTGTGTTTAACTAATACAAATATTACAATATCGTTATGATAATTAATAAGCAAGAATAAATAATTACAAAATTATTAAGAGCAAGGTCTGTGTTGAGCCAGATTAACCCCATACAGTCCCGTCATTTAAGTAATCTTAAACATTATAATGTCCCTCTTTCGACAAAGTCGCTTTAACATGGTTTTTAAATTGCTCAAATGGCAATTTCAAGATCTCCAGAGGTATCTTGTTGTAGTAGAGAATGCATTGACCCTTGAAAGAATTGCTAACTTTCGCGAGTCTGAACCGGGGCGCAAGTAGTCTGTGATTATTTCTTAGGTTAATATTAGAGCTATTACATAGAGCATAGACTGACTTCACATAAAGATGATAGATGTCGCTACTCGTTACATACAGTGATTATATAAATATTAATATTCAACAATAAATAATGACCGGTTCCTTTAAATAATGAACGGTTACTTTAAATAATGACCGCCTTACTTCGCCAAAGTGACAAATCAGGCAGGCTAAAATCCTTCCGGTACTAATAGGTTAGAAAACTATAGCAGGGGCTGAGCGCACGACTTTATTATTATTTCTTACTTTATCCAAACCGTAAATAATTGATTTTACACAATGTCTGGTTAATAGTCTTGTGTTAGTATTTTTTGTAGTGCAATTCCTATAGCTGCATTTGAAAATGCTTTACTTTTTATTTTAAAACATTTTTTATTCGTTTATCAATCTGTGCAGTGTGTGAATCCATCTCACACGCTTTATATCGTACATATTTATCACCTTCGCCAATCGCCTGTAGTTATTTATTACATAGGCATATAATGACCGGTTAAAGTGACAAGTCTCACGTTTCTTAAATAAATAGATCACTGGCTAGTTGTTGAGAGTTATATATAGCTATACATACTACGCAAGTTAAACAAAACCAAACATAACAAAAACAGAGTGGGTGGCTGAGGCAGAGTTGATCCCGACAAAAAAAAACCTGATATATTTTTCGTTAGCTATGTCAGCACGATTACTTTAACTCGACACTTCTCGGTTTTAGTCGCTGAAAGTGATCAAGATGCCCTGGAAGCTTGAAATTTGGCACAGAGGTGTATCATGAAGAGTATATTAAGGGAAAAATCCGAAAATAGCTGATTGATTTATGATTAATAAAAAAATAAGAACAAAAAGCCGAGAAGTGCCATCAGAGACAGCCCGTCAATTCACACTTTTAAAAGTCGTCGTTTGAAAGAACACTAACTTTCTCATCCATGATAAGTAAGTTAGTATTTATTTGTATCTACTATTTATGTATATGTTACATATTTATATATAACATTATTTTTTGTATTATATAGATATTGGTAAGTATTTTATTATTTTTATTGTGCAATTAAGTATATAAATAATAAAAAAAAAAAAGTGTCGAGCAGTAAAGATAAAATAATCGTTTCGTAAAAAACTTATAAAACTTCAAGATGGAAGGGTTTGTCGGATTTAAATTAATTGGATAGTGATGATGAAGGACAGTATCAAATATTCACTAAAAAGTTAACTGTGAACTAAAATTACGCTTTGTTTGAGAAAACTCCCATTTTTGTGAGAACTTTTTTAGCATCCACAACATTTGGAATCCAAATCAAATTTATTTTGCTATTCTACTTCATTACAACTTAAAAAAAAACACCAAAAATAAGATTCTCAATAAAACAATTTTGAAGTGTTTTTAAATCGCAAAAACCAATTTTTTTACATTTGGTTTTTGCGAATTACATTATAACAAGTATATCTCTGGAAGTATAGGTATAGCACCCATGGGTATATTTTTGCTATAATTATTTTGAGGAAGTGAGCCATTACTTGGTAAATTTCGAAGTTCGTCTCTCTTGCTCGGGTCTGCAGAAATAATTTTATTTAAGAAATGCTGCATATTTCTTAAATAAATTTCTTCCCTCTTTTGCATAATTTTTGTAAATGCCTTTTCTTTTTTATGATTTTGTGGGCAATAAATGATTAAATAAATAAATTGTGAAATCTGCCAAGTTCAAGTCGGCCTTGCCCACCATAGATTCTCTACAAAAACCGGTCAAGTGCATGTCGGACTTCGCACATTTAGGATTCCGTACCAAAAGTAGAATATAAGCCGAAAAATAAGGGAAATTCTCTGATTTATCAATCAGAACAGGTAGGCCTATGTAAAAGTGAATAAATTAAATAAATGATATCGCTAATTAACTGATTAAACTACTTTCAGAAGTACCTACATGAATAAAGGAATATAGTATAAACATATGTATTTAAATACTTACAAAATTATTGAAATAGAACGATAATGCTCTTTTGTACGATTTTTGAAAATAACGAGTGATGGACTCTCCTTTCCCTGATCGCGCACGGAACCGCATTCCGCAGACATATTGGCCACATTCGGAACTCATGTTCGTATGCGTATTGTGCCCTGGTGTGGGAATCAGGGAGGCCGTATGGGATCTACGAGGTCAAGGGAGGAAGGCAACGCTAAGGTAAGGTAACGGTGGTTAACTAAAATATCCCGACAAAGACGAATAAGTAGCCATTTTAACTCCCTGCGATACTGCGAGACATGGTTTAACTTTCCCACTTTTAGCCAGTTATGCATGACATTATAAAGATATGTGTTAATGTATTTTTACTAATTATTTACCATGCATAAAGTCTATTGAAATATATGAAGTTTTCCCCAAGATGCTCGGCATGAATAAAATGAAATAAAAAATCAAAATAAAAAGCCATTATTTAAACTCACAACAGTAACAGTTAATATTTAAATTTTAGATTTAGTTTTACCTTGTTTATTTTAGTAAATTTCAACAAAAACAATATTAGTTTATAATTATCCTTTTAACTATCGTATTATACTGATAATTCATTGAAATGTTTTCTGTACATCATGGATTATAACATTAGTTCAATAATTTATATTTTATATTATTAATATCTATAGTTAATATTTATAAGCACCCTGACCGGGTAAAGGCCTCCTCCACGCGGTGCCATTTGTCTCTATTATCTGCTCTTTCCATCCAGTCTCGACCTGCCACCTCTACAATGTCGTCTGACCATCTCTTCTGCGGCCTTCCCGGTCGTCGACGTCCTTCTTCTGGTCACCGCCACACCGCCGTCTCCCTGGTCGATCTGCCGTCTTTCATTCTGGCTACGTGTCCTGCCCATTTCCATTTCATCCTTCTCACGTGCTCCATGGCATCTATTACTTTGGTATGTGTTCTTATTTCTGAGCTTCTTTTCTTATGTTTGAGTCTTACATTGGTTATGCTTCTTTCCATCGCCTTTTGATACTGTTCGATTCAGAATCGATACTCGATCGATGGTTTCGGAACGGCCATTTTGAATTTGACGGAGCTGCCAACCTGGCAGTTTTTTGACAACTGACAGACGAAAAGCCCCCGCAATGTGACGCGTATTGATTTGGGCATTGAAATTAAATCGTAAGCCATCTGGAATTGTATTCGGGCTCCCCTCAGGATTGTCTATATAGCTGAGTGTATTGTGGTTCCTCGAACCAGATAAAGTTCGCATTTACGTAACATAACCTGTGTTGGAACACTGTGTTCGTCGAAGCTGGCCTGCCAGCCATACCTGGTTGGCTGAAGAACCTGTCTACCAAGAAGAGCCTAGGGTGCACCCAGGCCTTGCAGAGAGACAGGAGTTTGACGGGAACGAAGCACAGACCAGGTCAGATAGAATCTATTTACTTTAGCTCGGTGAACCGCCGACGTTCAGACTTCTTGGCATCTGATCGCTACGCTACCTCGTAGCTATGGGCCCCTGCGAGGTCATTGGGTGCCGAGAGGCCTGAACATTTTGGTAGCAGAGCGTGGTTTCCTGAGATTTGCAGCCGTCAAGGGCTCCAGGAACCCACGATTTGGGACTATCAATCTGTAGGTATAGGCGGTTATTAGCTAACTTGGTGTTGTTCCTGTATCCACATAGATTGGTAGTATTGTAAGCTATAAGTCTATTGCTGGTAGTAGACAGACAGATATAACAGTTTTCCCTAAATGACCAGTTGTACTGAGATGTGACTCAGAATAGTAATTACATTACAGGTACATTGTAGGTGAATTGAAATTTGCATTGAAGTACCAGTTACCAGTTAGTCAATCTATTAGTGGTCTAGTAATGCTAATGAATGTTTGGTTAACATAGGTAGTTACATTTATTGATAGCAGGCTATGACATTGTTTTCAGTTTATAGCAATTTATAACTTGAACTAATATTGACTATCTGTGTGTGTTATATGATATAGGGAAACTAAATTGTATTACAGAATTTATATAGATATAAAACTCGGTTTCTATTGTTTAAGGAAATCAACATTGTTTAAGTTATAGTTTAGGGTTCCCTCGTTTGGGTTATAGACTGGAGGGTCCAATAAAATTGAGTTATTGCAAATTGTGAGTAAGTATCGTTCCGATCATGTCGTTATCTGAAATACAGAAGGGTGTTTCTAAGGAACTCAGATGGTTTTCCTCCGCACACGGTCTGATAGACCGTTTAGATAGGCATGATGTGGTATTGGAGCGGTCTATGGACGTTAAGGAACGCTACAACAGGGTGCTCGAATTGTCCGCGCAGGCGGAATCAGTTGATGGTTGCGCACCTGACAGGCTGTCACGGTTGCTAGGGGATGTCGACCAGTGTATGGAGATGGCAGCTGCTATCACGCAGAAGGCTGCGGACATACGTAGACAGCGCGAGTCCAGCCATGGTGGTGACTTCGAAGCACCTCTGCCGCTTCAGGGATCGGGGACCAGGTTACCCGTTATAACTATGCCTACTTTTGACGGAGTGTCCGGTGAATGGATGAGCTTCATCAATCTGTTCGACAGTTTGGTGCACTTGCGATCGGACATTACCAAGTCTGTCAAGATGGCTCAGCTGGTGGCAGCATTGAGGGGTGAGCCTAGGGAGCTGGTCGCTCATTTGACAGTTACGGAGGGTAACTATGAAACGGCCAGGCAATTGTTGGTCAGACGTTACCATAACAAACGGAGGTTGGCCGATGCCCAACTGAACCGTTTGTTTAGTATCCCGGTTGTGAACAAGGTCGGGGCCATACAGACGGAGGTTTTGAACCCGTTGTTGTCCGTCACCAAGGCCCTAGAGAATCTTGGACTTCCGGTTGGTGAATGGTCGTACCTACTGCTGTACATTGTACTTTTCCGCCTACCCGCTGACGTGCAGACTCGTTTCGAACAGTCTCACGGGAGGTCGGCCGAGGACCTGCCCGCCTTCTCCGACTTGGTCGGATTCTTGGAAGAGGAGGCTCGACGGGCAGAGAATTTGGGGTTGACGGTCACCCATCCTTCGGAGCCACAGAGAGCTGCCGGGAGCGCTGTGAGTAGGGGCTCTCCGACGAGGAAGGACCGCACCAACCGGCAGTCGTATGGGACTGTGAGTGCATTGACCCCACATAGTGAGACCTGCCCATGTTGTAGGCAGATTGGCCATGCTGTGGCCGATTGCAATAAGTTCGGGGAACTTAGGGTTGAGGGACGGCGCCGGATGGCCAAGCAGCGGAGCTGGTGTTTCCTGTGCCTCGGGCCACACATGGCTAGGGACTGCACGCGCACAAAATTGTGCGGATATTGTGGTGGGGCCCACAACAATCTGTTGTGCATGAACCGGTCCGGCCAACAGCCACCACAGGGCCGTACCCAGGGTGACACGGCATGGGGCCCTGAGAATTCGTTTGCGACTCGGAGCGCAACTCAGGAGCCAACGTCCCCACGTCCACAGGGCCGTACCCAGGGTGATACGGAATGGGGCCCTGAGAATTCGTTTGCGACTTGGAGCGCAATTCAGGGGCCAGCGTCCCCACGTGCACAGGGTAGTACTAGGGTGCGGGGCCGCACTCAGGGTCATCACATGGGGGGGCCTGAGTTTTCGGTTGCGACTCAGCATCCGACTCAGCGGGCAATGGGGCCACAAGCACGCGGCCACCCAGGGGTGCAGGGCCGCACTCAGGGTCATCACATGGGGGGCCCTGAGTTCTCGGTTGCGACTCAGCATCCGACTCAGCGGTACATTGGGTGTGTTGAGCAGGCCGTAACGGGCGGGTGGCATGGGACACCTTCGAGCTATGCGGATGCGGCTCGGACGCCGCCTCAGTTGTCGCCCCGCTCGTCGCCTCGTCCTCGTCGGTCGCATGTGATGTCCCCCCCGCTCATGGAGCGGCCACGGTTGAATTCACGCCCACAACCCTTCGGGGGGCGTCGTAGGGTGGCAATGGAACCGGCGCGTGGGCCATTTGTACAATGGGACCCTCTGGCGTATAGCTGCCTACCTGATCGGTTACAGGCACAGTGGGGCCCCGGGGGCCCTCGCTAGGAATTTGCGGCCCAACAATTTGTTGCCCCCCAACCGGAGACGGTGGTGTTACCGATCGCCTCTGTGCTTGTTTGGGATTTGGCGGGCAACCCAACATACGTTCGCGCCCTATTAGATTCTGGAGCTCAGGGCTGCATTGTATCGAACGATTTAGCGAAATGGTTGGGCCTCAATATAAATAATGTATCGCTGCCGAGGAAATTGGTCCCTGCTGGGGATTACAGGGCAACCCTTCACGGGTTTTGTGATGCTTTTGAACGAGGGTTTGCGGCAGCGGTTTATTTGCGAACCGTCACCTCCACCGGGGAGGTCGACGTGCGTTTGGTTTTGGCAAAAAGCAAGGTAGCGCCTATTCGGACAAGGATGACGATTCCAAAACTGGAACTGTCCGGGGCTGCTCTTTTGACCAAACTTTTGAATCACACTCTAACAGTGTTGCGTGGGTCAGTGGTTTTGGAGGATACGGTGTACGCGTGGACGGACAGCCAGATTGTTTTGTGCTGGCTGAAGGCTTCGGTCCATAACTTAGAGGCTTTTGTTGCGAACCGTGTCTCCCAGATTGTGTCGTCTGAGGTCCCACTGACCTGGAGACATGTACCAGGAGAATTGAACCCGTCTGATTGTGCATCCAGGGGATGTCGGGCTCCTGAACTCGTTAGACACCATTTGTGGTGGGGACCACCCTGGCTTGCCAGGAGAGAATCGGACTGGCCCCACAGATCCACCAAGGCGGTACATCTCGAGCTCGTGGCTGATCTCTCGACAGAGGCTTTCATTGCTTGTTTGGATAGGTTTGTTTCTCGAAGGGGACTTCCAACTTTGATCCGCTCTGATAACGGCACTAACTACATCGGTGCGGAACGATGCTTACGAGAGATAGTCAACTTTTTGAATGTAAATAAAGTGGATATTGGAACGGCCCTCTCCCGTCGGGGTATACAGTGGACCTTCAGCCCACCGAGTTGCCCCCACTGGGGTGGGATTTTTGAGGCCGTAGTTAAGTCAGCTAAGACGCACTTGGGGCGTATAGTAGGTCAGACCGCGCTGACTTTTGAGGAGCTCGCGACATTGTTTTGTAAGATCGAGGCCGATCTCAATTCGCGACCGTTGTGTCCGCTCAGCTCGGATCCAAATGACCTGGAGGCTCTGACCCCAGGCCATTTCTTGATAGGACAGCCACTTAACGCGTTGCCCGAGCACCCCTTCGAGGGAGTGAAATTGTATCGGTTGTCAGGGTATCAGATGTTGCAGCAGTTTACTCAGAATTTCTGGAAGCGTTGGTCGCTCGAGTATCTGCATATCTTACAACAGCGCCTTAAGTGGACTGACAAAACCAGCCCCTCTAGTGTTGGTGACCTCGTTCTGGTTAAGGATGCTAACCTACCGCCACTGCGTTGGCGCAGGGGGCGCATTGTTAACTTGTTCCCTGGCAGGGACGGGACCCCCCGGTCTGCAGAGGTTCTAGTAGGAGGCTCGGTACTAAAACGAGCGGTAGCAACGTTGTCTCGGCTGCCCGTAGATTAAGGGACAGGTGGGTGCCTGTCCGGGCGGGTGATTGTTCGATTCAGAATCGATACTCGATCGATGGTTTCGGAACGGCCATTTTGAATTTGACGGAGCTGCCAACCTGGCAGTTTTTTGACAACTGACAGACGAAAAGCCCCCGCAATGTGACGCGTATTGATTTGGGCATTGAAATTAAATCGTAAGCCATCTGGAATTGTATTCGGGCTCCCCTCAGGATTGTCTATATAGCTGAGTGTATTGTGGTTCCTCGAACCAGATAAAGTTCGCATTTACGTAACATAACCTGTGTTGGAACACTGTGTTCGTCGAAGCTGGCCTGCCAGCCATACCTGGTTGGCTGAAGAACCTGTCTACCAAGAAGAGCCTAGGGTGCACCCAGGCCTTGCAGAGAGACAGGAGTTTGACGGGAACGAAGCACAGACCAGGTCAGATAGAATCTATTTACTTTAGCTCGGTGAACCGCCGACGTTCAGACTTCTTGGCATCTGATCGCTACGCTACCTCGTAGCTATGGGCCCCTGCGAGGTCATTGGGTGCCGAGAGGCCTGAACAGATACCAATATATTTTTCTTGCTTTTTCAGATGCAAGCGTGTAGGTTTGGCATCCGAAAGTTAGCGAGGGCAGGATACATGTTCGCAATTAGGGATAGGTAGCTGCAAAACACATGATACGCTCACAGCCACGTTCAGCAAAACTTGTGGAGAGAAGCCGGGTGTTAATCTGGGTTTTGTAACCAAACACCATTACACAAGGGGCCAGTGAACCTAAAAAAAATTTGATTGCTTACAGCAGAATTCTCAACACCAAATCACAATAACAAAACGCGATATTATCTGCAAAAAAACTAGCCATAGGAAAAACTTAATTGCGCGCTAGGTAATCGTAGTCAAAGAAAAATTGGTTAAATAAGCTCGTGTCAAACGGTATCAGGGTTCCGTAATACGGTATTTGACTGCTAGTCAAAATAGATACTTTTAGGAACTGTCAATAAGGTAATTTTGTTCAGGAGTTCTATGTAATACCAGCATGTCACGTCATAGTCGAATGCTGCCTTTTAAAAAAAAAATGCGTTTATAATATACAACTGCTGGAAATATACAATTCAGATATTGTCAAACAAACATTTTTGTTGAAATAGGTTCAGCTTGATACAAGTTTCTAGATTTATTGGATTACCTTGTCAAATATCGTATTCAAATGTTTTCGGGCATTTTGTTCAAATATATTTTTGCCTTTCTTATCTTCCACTGGTATTCAGCATCACGCCATGCCCATAAGGGATGGCAGAGGCCAAGTTGCTTCCGCGTTTGGCCATGTATTGCATGATCAGCACCGGAATTCACACCCGCGTCTCCAACTTATGTAATCACTGACCCCTAAAACTTTTTTAACTGTAGAGATTGTAAAGTTTTTTATGTAACAGCGACAGCTATTATTATGTTCGAAAGCAAGAAACCTCCGTCAAACCCCATTTCTTGTTGTAGGTAATTTCTCTATTTTGTGCCTCCACATAATTCAGGTTGGCTCAACAAAGGCGTTTGTCGTTCAATAGTTTGTTTTCTACTTTTGGTGTACCATTGGTGTAACACCTGCGCAGGCAGCTGTTTCACTTAGCATTGCTTTGTCTTTAGTTTCGACTTCTCTCGATCATATGTTAGATTTCATTCATTTTTAGGTATTTATTCATAATGAATCGTCCGTGGTCCTGTGGTGATAAGCTCGCGAGCGTGTGACGATTATGTTTCCATTGTAAAACGTTTTGTTTATGTTTGTAAAACAATCACTTACACATGTAAGTCAAGTCAAAAAAGCATAACACATAAAGATATTAGATGAAATATCCTTGTTTACCTCAATATTTGAAGAGAGAAATGAAGTCACTTTGGTCAAGAGATTATAAACAGTACCATACGAAATAAGTTGTAGAAGCGATCTTCGCGATTGTTAGGAACCGATTTACAACGGTTGTCGTAATTATGATGTTTATGCCACATTACCTTACATTTTCAAATTACAACCATTTTCAACGCAACTCTAAGCCAATCATACATCATACCAGTGAACACTTATTTTTTTTAAATGTTCGATTAATTAAAAACAAGACTTAATAGTCACTCCTCTTTTTTAAATAGGGTGGCAAGGCGCAGGGTTGTATTTATCTGTCTCTTTGCATAGTTATGTATAGGTAGGTATGCTGAGACTCTGTGAGTTATAAATTACTTCGTCATTCACAATGTATTGCAATGTCATGTCTATGGTTCAAAGGACAGTGGTATACTTAAAGTCTTCCTGTATGAACAGCCATTCAGAAAAGTGTAGGTTCATTGTTCAGCTTGCTCAAGGGTATCATAAAGTGACAGGTCGCGGAAGTTACTAGAGGTTCTGTCATCAAATCACCTTTCTAAGTGATTTATTTACAAGGACACGTCTGCAAATATTCAATTAAATTTAACGAAGTAACTACATAATGCATGTACCTGATATAAATTAGTTTTCAAATCCGACTTAGTAGGAAATAAGCGACTGAGCTAAAATCGGTTTCATTCATCATTATCAGTGCCGAAATATATGATTGGTCCTAGATTACTTGCCACTTTATTTTAAAGCTTATAAGACTGACCAGGGAAAATTCCACTTATGAACAATTTTGTAACGGAAGCAAGTCAAGCCTTCCAAGGAGCAAGCCTTGGAAGGCTTTGCGGATAATAAATTATCTTCATTTGCAACCCTTGCCTCCATTAGAAAATTGTCCAGAATCATTATTAGATATATGGATTCGTGGTCAACCGCAGACGCGTGTTTCCGTAATATACAAGGCCATTACCCAGGGGTCTGTAAATTATCGCGTATACTTTGGAACGCAATATTTTCACTTACTTCTTCCGAACTATACAATTTACGAACGAAAATTACGCCGCAATCGTGTATACTTCGGAATGGTCTGCGCCAATTTTATGGTTCCGTTATATACTGCGCTATTGCCCAATGTAAATACTCGTGTTATTAAATAAATATTTTATGTGTATTTAAAATTTATATATCAGCGATTAATATCAGAGTTTAAGGGAAATATTAAACCGCACATCAAAAATACTGATTTTCACAGCAAATATCAGTGAAAACACTGAGGTAGCTTAGGTGAAGGGTAAAGGGGATGAGCGAAGTGAAGCCCCTTTATCTTTCGTGTTAGGTTGAACATGTAAGAACAACAAAAAATACGTAATACAAACTTAAGGACAAATTTTTTTTTTTTTTATTGAACCTTTTTTGCTGTGCAAATCAGTATTTTTGATGTGTTATTAAATAATACCTTTGACAGCGTGCATAAGGGACACTGTATAGTTTGGAACTAAACTTTCGTACGCATTAATTACAAACTATACACGAGTAGTTGGCAATATTCTTGTATATTTTGTAGTTGCAGATGTGAATATCAGCATTCCGAAATATCCACGAGCAGTAAGCTATGGGAGAGTAATGGCCTTACATAAGACGCCATTTTGACGACCGACGACTTGACAAGATACCCTTTTTGTAAGTAAGCGTGTCGTATACCATGTGCACGCTACGACGACGACGCGACTGCAACTAGTGCTTTATTCTGTATGGCGGCGACGCTAGGATACCGAATCCTATTAACAATTGCATCCTGTTCCTCTAAAAATAAGCTGAAGGTGAAATTTTGACATTGAAAATTTTGACGACCTGAATGGCCGAGTCGGCAGTGACCCTGCCTACGAAGCCAAGGGTCCCGGGTTCGAGTCCCGGTGGGGGCAAATATTTGTTTGATGAGAACGAATATTTGTACCCTAGTCATGGTTGTTTTTCTATCTAAGCATAATATTTATCTATATAAGTATGTGTATCGTTGTCTAGTACCCAAGATACAGGGAATCCTAGTTTGGGGCTAGGTCAATGTGTGTAAATAGTGTCCAAGGTATTATTATTATTATTATTATTATTAGTATTATTAATTCTAATTCCACTATGAGCGTGCCCAGCCAGGCTAAGGAGACTTTTCTAATCAAATCACTTTCAATTCAATTCAATGTTTATTGCAATATATTACTGTATTTTAACAGATGTCAGTAGTTACATACAATGTCCTAACGTAATTTTACCAATAGTGGCATAGCAGTTTCATAGTCATAATTTCCTATTCACGTTTCCTTTTACACTTTAGCGAATGCAAGCTGACACTCAAGATCAATAAGCGAGTATAGACCTAGTCCCCACCTAGAGGCACCGGCCTTTACCCGGATACGTGTAAGAAGAGCCATACTTCACCAAGCTGGCTCAGTGCGGGTTAATGGAGGGGTGTCGGGCTGTCAGATGTTTTCAAGCTGCACTATTAGGGCCTCTGACCAGCTTTACGACTCTTACCACCGAGTAGCGAGTAGTAGAGTATAGGTTTCTTACCCACATGGTCCACCTAACATTTTCACTTGGGTGGACTAAGGGGGCTTGTTCTGACCCTTAGTACACCTGGGTGAACTACGGATACTGACGCTGACCCTTGGTACAACTGGGTGAACTACGGATAATGACGCACACCCGTGGTCCACCAGGGTCTACAATCTACTGTCATTAGACTTCCCGGGACCTGCAGCTCATCCGAAACACGGAAGCACCCGAAACAAATGCCACATAGAAACGGAAACCCATCCAGTACCTGTCTCAGCCAGATGTTGCTACCCACTCGATCGTATCCGATGTGCGACTACCGCTAGGCCACGGATGCTTCTGACTACTCCTTAAATAATATATCTTGCGTAACTTGAGATTTACAAAAACCTGTTTTGGTCTAAGTCGCCGCCAGACAAAATCAAACACGTGTCGCAGAGTAGCCCAATACGCCTCACTCACAAAAAGGTTGTCATGGCACCAGTCGTCTGCAGTTAAGGTCGGGTACAACCCTACACCTTCACGTAGGTAAGCAGTGGATACTTACTTCCAGCAGGAGACCTTCTATGCCTGTGCTGCGTGTCGTGCATCTGCCGGAATGTGCCGTTGATGCGATGCGTCTCCAGGTCATGGTGGGACGTGAACACGCGACCGCCCAGACCCAGGCTGTCCAGGAGGTGCTCGAAACCCTGTGGATGAAGGGATCAACAGGTTAGTAAAGGAGAGAAGCCATGTGAAGGTGCTCGAAACCCTGTGGATGAAGGGATCAACAGGTTAGTAAAGGAGAGAAGCCATGTGAAGGTGCTCGAAACCCTGTGGATGAAGGGATCAACAGGTTAGTAAAGGAGAGAAGCCATGTGAAGGTGCTCGAAACCCTGTGGATGAAGGGATCAACAGGTTAGTAAAGGAGAGAAGCCATGTGAAGGTGCTCGAAACCCTGTGGATGAAGGGATCAACAGGTTAGTAAAGGAGAGAAGCCATGTGAAGGTGCTCGAAACCCTGTGGATGAAGGGATCAACAGGTTAGTAAAGGAGAGAAGCCATGTGAAGGTGCTTGAAATCCTGTGGATGAAGGGATCAACAGGTTTGTAAAGGAGAGAAGCCATGTGAAGGTGCTCGAAACCCTGTGGATGAAGGGATCAACAGGTTAGTAAAGGAGAGAAGCCATGTGAAGGTGCTCGAAATGTCCGGGGTTTGGACAGTCCAGCCACCCATTACGTAATGTGATGTGAATTAAAGGTATCAGGGTGTAAAGTTCTGTCAGGCGCACTACTAGCGACTTGTCTCTATCCAACGGTGATGTAAAACATCGTTTGGAAACCATAATATCACCATTTCTGTTGCGATGGACTTGCCCCCTGTCGCGCAACGTGGAGTATTGAATAACTGGGCGTGGGCAATTACTTTGAGCTAAGTGGTTATGATACAGACTGGCGATCAAACTAAGCGTTGCTCAAATGTAATACTGCGCTATCATTTCCGTGCGAAAGACAATGCCACACAGCATGACTTTGTGTTTTTTTGTTGGAGGAGAAAAAAATGTAATTACCCGTGCCCAGGACAAATTGAGTGGACATCACCTCGTGTAGTATGCGGACTAAAATCAACCAATGTGTGTGTGTGTGTGTGATTATTTATCTTTAGGTGTTTCCACTAGCCATGGTGTTGGAGGGGAACAGATGGAATTGTTGGAGGAAAGACATGACACTGTAAAAGGCCTTGAGTCTTCGTCAAAGGCCTCTTTCAGTGTCATACGGATGTGATCACGTACGCGGGTTACTATGGGATTAAGCCCGCAAGTATGGCGCACCGCGTCCTGCATGAAAACTGCGCACAACACTGCAAGTGCGCAAATTTTAAGATGTCGGTTGTATTGTGTATCTGTCATGGTCAAATCATGAGATTGGTCATTTCATGATGTTGTCAGCCATGGTTGAATTAGAAGTTTTATTGAATAAAGAGATATTTTTTGCAAAAACACTGCGGAGCTTAGGTAAAGAGTAAAGGGGGCAGACGCAGTGGAGCCTAGTGCTGAATAAAATACTTTTTGATAATAAAAAGCCTTTTTTTTTAAGAAAGAAAGAAAATCATTTCTTGCCAAACATTCAGTTAAATAAAAAAAATAATAAATAATAATATTTGGCAAAAGGGCCAAGCTCAGCAATGCTGTGAGCATGAGCTGCACAGCGCTGGTATTCAGCAGGGCTCCTTTCTGAAAATATTTAGCATTGAGAAAAGGCGCGAGTCGCATTTACTTCAAGATGAAAAAAAAGGCTTTTTATAAAAACTTATTTCGTTTCGGTGTTAATATTCCAAATAACTAAAAAATAAAATACAATTTCAAATGATAATAAAAACAAAAATAATTAAATAATAATTAAGTAATTCTAAACATAATTTCATCAGCAATATTTTAAAGCCTCGATGTAGAAGCAGAATTAAGGCTATCTGAGAGTCAATTTAAATTATTACGTTCATTTTAGCTTACCCTTATTCAAAAACGTAACAGTACATAACACCTAGTACGTGATGAGATATTTTCGCATATTTGTCACGGCCGAACTGTCAGTAAATGAGCTCTTGCTGCAGTAAATGAACTCCGGCACAGTACTGATAGATATAATTTATGTTATGACATTGAAACTGATTGATATGAAACTCTTTCTGACCAAATCATAAAATGAAATGCTTGGCCACATCATGAAATGTTAAATTTTATGATCTGGCCACGACATATCCTTAGAGATCAGGCAGGAACACTCGAGTTAACATCTCCCTGCACGCGGGGCCATTAGGGGGTTAAATATGGCCAGCGCCAGGATGGCCAGGGGGTGAGGGGGCGCGAACAAACAAATGCATAGTTAGCTTCAATTCTAGGCTAAACTAGACAACATAAAAATGTAGGATACATATATGTTATAAAAGGTCTATTAGAGATAAGAATGGACTTTTACAATTACCGGATATCTTTTATATATAATACTTAAAAATATTTTTCGCAATGCATTATTATTCAACTAAATGAACAAGCGCTCGGAGACGAAATCAGTTTCCTATATGAAATTTACACGCAAAAATAGGTAAAAAAAAGGGAAAATTTTTAGTTGTTTAATTTTATTTTACAGGAGTTTAGTATCCGGGTAAAGGTCTGTGCCCCTCGATGGGGACGTTAATGGACTATATTTATTTATTTATTTATTATTATATAGCGACTAATTGTTCTTCTGTTTAACAGCAGTCTCGTCATATTTTGATTTAAAACATTATGTGAGTTGGAGGCCAGTATTTCAGTATCTGGTCAAGTAAATATTTCTTGGCCTGAGCATTTTAATTTCAGGTCCTACATAACTTCATAAATAACAAAATGATCAATGTTGATTGTTTTGTAGCGTCATCATTAAGGCCCAGCAGATGGAATGCGAGATAACACTATTCTCGGAATTAGTGTAACAACTCTTTACACATATATGGTGTTGTCAAAGTTAGCCCGAGAATAAACAAAAATATGACATTTATATACAAGCACACACATTTCTTCTGACCCTACACTAGGATACCAGATGTCGTGGGAACCAGAAACAGCGACGTCACACACATATAAACATCCAAGATCTGTTTTTTTTTCTTTATCCGGGGATCGAACCCGGGACCTCTCGCATGATAGGCAGATCCACAACCACATCGCATGTATGTAAATATCTACAGTAATAAAGACATTTGGAATCGCCACAGAGGTCGTGAAAGTCGTAGTAAGTAAGCAGTACTGCTTTATTCACTTCATTTGCATTAACATGCACCTGTTTCTGCGTTTGTAACTCATCCTTCGCATCCCGGGCTTACTGGAAGAAATCTGTATTTGAAGGTTAGCTTGCCGTTGTACAGATCTTCTCAGTAAACTCAAACTCAAACTCAAACTCAAAACGTTTATTCTGTAAATAGGCCACAAGGGCACTTTCACATGTCATTTCATTTCATTTTTTACAGAACATTTGGTATTATTATCATATTATCAGAAAAAAAAGTACTTAATTATTGTTTCTGAGAGATGTAAAGAGTCTCAAATGTCATAATAAAATAATTAAAATATAAATAACAGAGATGTATAGTCTCTTTAGTCAATAATACAATGATAATAGGAATTGTAAATGGTCCCCACAGTCAAGAGTTGTATAATTAAATTAATCTTTGGAGGTGTAAAAGGCCTCCAAGTGTCCAGTAAAAGAAACTCTGGCAGTGAGGATGCTCACAATTAATTAGAACAATTCAGTCCCAAGCATTTTTATCGTCTATGTACTCTTTAATACTGTAGTAAGCTTTAGAAATAAGCCTTTGCTTGATGTATTTCTTGAACTTATTAATTGATAGATCTGTCAAAGTGCTTGGGAGTTTATTGTAAAATCTTACACAATTACCCTTGAACGAGTTTTTTATTTTATGGAGCCGAGTAGTGGGCACTGCAAGTTTGTCCTTGTTTCTAGTATTAAAGTTATGTATATCACAGTTTCTTCGAAAGTTAACAATGTTCTTATGGACATACATAATATTCTCGTAAATATATTGACTATGGACTGTCAATATATTTACTTCTTTAAACTTATTTCTAAGAGAATCTCTATTATTCATTTTATAAATCGCACGAACAGCCCGCTTCTGCAGCACAAAAATAGTATTTATGTCAGCAGCACTGCCCCAGAGCAGAATACCGTAGGACATAATACTATGAAAATAACTAAAATAAACTAATCTGGCTGTTTTTAAATCTGTCAAGTGACGGATTTTCCTGCATGCAAAAGCTGCAGAGCTCAGTCTGTTCGATAGCTTATCAATATGTGGACCCCATTGGAGTTTGGAATCCAACGTTATACCTAGAAACACTGTGCTGGTTACCAATTCCAATTCCTCATTTTTAATTGTTATACATGTCTGATTATTTTTAACGTTAGTAGTAAGAAACTTAACACATTTAGTCTTTTTCTCATTTAATAGCAAATTATTAATATTAAACCAATTTACCACTCTTGATATGGTATTGTTCACGTGATCATCAGTAGCGTGTTGGTTTCGCTTTGTTTTAAAAATAAGTGAGGTGTCATCAGCAAACAGTACCATATCATGACAGTCCCTTCCTAGATAGGGTAAGTCGTTTATGTAGATGAGGAATAGGAAGGGTCCCAATATTGAGCCCTGTGGCACGCCCAAAGAAACCAATGATCCTGGTGATCGTTCTCCGTTTACGTCTACCCTTTGTATTCTTCCGTTCAGATAAGATTATAACAAATTCAATGACGTGTCTCTAACTCCATAATGATGTAATTTCCTGATCAATGTTTCATGACAAACGCAATCAAAAGCCTTAGATAAGTCACAAAAAATGCCTAGGGCATCTTGTGACTCTTCCCAGGCATCAAAAATACTTTCAATGAACTGAATTCCGGCATCTGTTGTTGAACGACCGCGAGTGAATCCAAACTGTTTGTTATGCATTAGCTTATTTGATTCAAAATGATGTAAAAGTATTTGATTGCGATTAGTTTTGTTACGTGCAATAAACATATGCGCAATATACGAACTCGTGTTCTATCTATCGGGCCTGTGTGTTTTATCAAGACCCATGTATGTCATTATCAGTCAGCTTGATAATTTGTTGTTCTCGTCATGTAATACAGTCGGTTAACGAGCCAATTTTTGCGAATTCACAATGTCAAGTTTACTGCTACGTCGCAGGTAAATTTAATGATATTACATAATTGTTCACAGGTAATCTATTGATAAGAATATCTAGAGCTAATTCAGAGCGATAAAGTCTTAAATATATGTATTCGTGGTAGTTTTTCCCGATAAGAGGTATCCAGAATCAAATATCAGAATGAACATCACAAGGGTGATGGAAAACATCGTACGGAATCTTTCATTTATATTTCCACAGCTGCAGATGTGGGCCAGCCCACCTCATGCGAAATTAGTATTGAATAACCTTAAAGTTGGAGATGCTCCTTGATTTCTTTACAATATATGTGTTCCTTGTATCTTGTACGTTATATCCATTATCAACTGCATTCACACTTCTTATCTACCAATAATAGTAGTGTTGTATGTGCTAAGAACCCACGTATCGTACCCACAGAGTACCCACTTGTGTGATAATCCCAGACAAAGTCATGCATTAGATTATACGCTGTATATACCAAGGAGTTGTGGTGTAATTTAGCCATTTCCTCATAGATAAAATACTTGATAATTATCTGTCTTGCTACTTGCGAGTGCGCTCGGGCATCTTACTCGCATTTTAACCGATTTTAACGAAAACTGGCACACAGGTTCCTTGATTTATTTAACTGCTTTAGTCAATCGCGATTTTTGATTGGGGGAAAATAGGGGGGAACGGGAGGAAGTTTGCAGTAGAGTTATTTATCGTTGGATTTCAATCAAATATGATAGGCACACTAAAGACTTCGTTCTACACAAGATGATTTGAAAAAAATACAAAAGGGGATGGAGGGAGAAGCACTTCGAGGTATTCCCCCCCCCGCCCCCCTGTGACTATGTTGTAGATAAAGCTAGACACCTGAATTTTCTGTGCCTAATTGGCCACAATTGAAATAGGCAAATTCCAAAAATTCAGTCAATTTGAACCAATACATTGGAAACGACAGCCGTTCAAGATCCGTCACTTTATTACTGATGAGTCATCATCAATCATTGAAATACTAATGTATTACTAGCAGGCCTACAAGATGGAATTTTTAAACATGCGATGTCTACTGTTCTCATAGAACCACTAGTAGTATTGTTAAACTAGTATTGTTATTTTATATATGCTGTGCCCATGCCACCCCATAGGACATGAACTAAAGGTACTAAAAGTACCTTTAGTTCATGTCCGTCGAATAGTTCTAACAGCGCGCGTTGAACTCTTTTCTATGGGCCAACAGAAGTCAAATTGCCATATTCATTGTGTAGCTTCTTATAAGTTATTAATGTTAATTAGGGATACAGTAAATTGCTATATTATATCAAGAACAACGTATTTCATTTATTTGATTACAGTCGTGACGCTTGTAGGTATGTTTTAAAATTCAAAATAAAACTTTATCAAGATAAGCAGGTAAGTATTTAAAAGATTGTAAACAAAGGCGACCGATTCCACAGGCTACAAAGGAAACAAAATAAATCTATGTTTACTTTTGACACAGGACTCATACGTTTGCTTGTTTACAAACTTTTAAATACCTACTGGTCTTTACTACAGATACCAGATACAAATTATAATAAATGTAGCCCATTTATGTCCCGAGGCACCGAGGTGTACAGGCCTTTACCCGGAATCGAGTAAGATTGAATTGAACCATATAACTCCACGACAACGTCTCAATGGCTAGCCCACTGTATGTCAGAAGTTTATTAATTTTGATCAGAAGCCCGTTTCTAGACACAGTATTTTTATTGAATTAGCTAATGTCGTATTCAAGAAACTAGATAGTCTTTAGGATGTTATGTTGTGTTTGATGTAAGGAAGGTCCCGCACCGCGAGCATTTCTCGCTTGATGTAAGGAAGGTCCCGCACCGCGAGCATTTCTCGCGAGCATAATCACTTGTTAGAGATAAACCTAAAGACATCTTGACGACACGAATGGCCGTGTCGGCAGTGACCCTGCTTATGAAGCCAAGGGCCCCGGGTTCGAGTCCCGGTGGGGGCAAATATTCGTTTAATGAGAACTGATGTTTGTACCCTAGTCATGGTTGTTTATCTATCTAAGTATAATATTTATCTATATAAGTACGTGTATCGTTGTCTAATACCCAAGATATAGGGAATCCTATTTGGGGCTAGATCAATGTGTGTAAATAGTGTCCAAGGTATTATTATTATTATGATAGCTCATTAGGTATGATTGATAGATTTTTAAATATCATTTACCTATCTCCTTCGCTATAAGCTGAGTACGTAAAATGACATAAACATTTCCATATTATAAATGACAACAACAACAAATCCATCATATGTTTGCCAGATATGACAAAAAGTGAAATACAGAATTGACTTAATTGTCGTGCACCCAACAATCAAAATAAATGATTAACATAAATTATCATGCCACTAAAATCAAACAAAACAAATTATATTTACAAACAAATGATCATATTGAATGAGCGACAAATTCTCAAATCTCTAGTGATGCGCATAACACGAAACTAATCTTGTTTTCTTTTCTTTTGCGCCAATCCTAAATCCTAACATAACAATTAGTGAATGGTCATGCACCAAGCAACGCTGTACCTAATAGTATTCGAAATGGTTAAATCTTGTGAACAAAGAGTTTAACTACGTATAATATGGAGCAAAAAAACAGTTGGTGGCATACTTATCGTGTTTACCTTTCGTGGCCACTTAGAGCAAGAAGCGCTGGATCCGCTTCGCGAAGGAAATCCGCTCTAAAAGTCTGTCATTTGTTTAGGACGAGGTAAAACATCCGAAGGAATACGACTGGCGGTGAAAACCAATCTCGTCGCGACAATCACAATAGCGTGTAACAGGGCTAATTGGAATTGTAGGGGTTAATTGGAACTAACAGAAATAAAAGGTTTGGCTGCATATATTTTTTCTCCTAGCAATGGTATTTTTTTGATTGCCACCTGGCAACAAAATAAGACTACCGTTGCTAGGACAAAAAATATATGCAGGTAAAGCTTTTATCTCTGTTAGTTCCATTCCAATTAGCATACAATTACAATAGTCCCGTCTTACCAATAGGAGACTGGAAAACATAATACTTTTTCGCATGTCATGCACAAAAGATTTGCTTAAAATTTTGTTATTCGGCCTTACTCAGTTACACAAGTTGACAAAAAAAAAACCGGCCAAGTGCGTGTCGACTCACGCACGAAGGGTTCCGTACAATTATCTATTAAAACGGCAAAAAAAAACACGTTTGTTATATGTCTTCAATATTTGTTTTATTTTTATTTATTTATTTATTTTTAAAGTGAATGTAGAACTAAATGTTCTGTGAATATTTCAAGCGTCAACCTGTTGCCGTTATCAATATCGAATAAAAACGAGAAAAAAATACCGTTTGTTGTATGAGAGCCCCTTTAAATATTTATTTTATTCTGTTTTTAATTATTTGTTGTTATAGCGGCAATAGAAATACATCTTCTATGAAAATTTCAAAGGTCTAACTATCACGGTTCATGAGATACCGGGCATGAGCCTAGGAAGGCTTAGTACTAGGGTCTCGTTTGGCACCCTAAAAAGGTGGAAAATTATAGGTTTCCCAAAATTTGCTTTATGTCAAATTGGCATAGGTTTTATCGATTCGAATCCCTTTGATTACCATGTACTAATGAGATAAGCAAATGATCTTAAGAGAAGGAAAATATCTGAGGAAATCTTCATTACACCTTAGCTGCTAGATGGGCTAGCCCCCTGATACGCAAAATGGAGTATTTAATAACTGGCTAAAAGTGGCATAATTATGCCTCTGCCACCCCGTATGGGGAAAGGCGTGACGCTATGTTATGTTGTGTATCGATTTTCTGTGGATTGAAGTTAGTGCTAAAGGCTGCAGATAGATTCAGGATGGCTCCATTAGTACTAGCTCTGTGTCTGGCTAGAAAGAATACTACACGCTATAGAAGTGCAAACATAGTTGCCACTTTAGGCTTCATAAAATTACAGCTGTTCGAAACAAAAATTCTATGTGTCGAAGAATGTACATAACTTGTTTCTGGTCCCGGGTTCGAGTCCAGGTGGGGGCAAATATTTGTTTGATGAGAACGGATGTTTGTACCCTAGTCATGGTTGTTTATCTATCTTAGTATTAATTTATCTATATAAGTATGTGAATCGTTGTCTAGTACCCAAGTTACAGGGAATCCTAGTTTGGGGCTAGATAAATGTGTGTAAATAGTGTCCAAGGTATTATTATTATTATTATTTATTTTATTTAAATATGTGGAATTCCTCGGATGGATTTCAGAATCGATATATGTAGGTGTTAATGGCCTTTAATTATAAAACCTCTTTATCTCTGGCATCCCAGAATTTCTATCCATTTTAAAATGATGTTTGAAGGATGTCCGCAAAGTTAAAATCGTCGTTCGACCAATCAGAAAGTGATTTTTTCACACGAGCTGTTATTAAAGTATAATTTGAGTGACGACCTCTGTGGCGCTGTGGTTGTGGCTCAGCCTACCATGCGAGAGGTCCCGGGTTCGATGCCCGGCTGGGGAAGAAGAAAATAAAACCCCAGGTCTTAGATGTTTAGATGTGTGTGATGTCGCTGTTTCTGGTTCCCACGACACATGGTTTTCTAGTGTGGGGCCAAGAGCAATGTATGTGTCTGCATGTAAATGTAAATGTTTATTGTACCCACTTTAACTTACAAATAACATTTATTGTAATTTTTCATGATAAACTTAGACTAATTTACACTACGCAATATTTATCTAATTGTATTATTTATCTATTAGAATGGGTAGGAGATAGAATAAAATAAGCTTGACTATTTGGAATTTAATAGCACAGATACTGCAATCGAGTTAACAATCGATAGCAGTATCTGTCACGTTGGCGAAATCGCCAGCAACCAAAGAACATCGAACTTTGCCACTGTTTACTCGCAGCAAAAGCCTCTTGTTCGAGCTGCTGAGGTGAAAAAGTATTTTTCACACCTTTTATTCGGAAAAGTAACTTTTGCTCCACGACGAGAGGGAGCAAAATGCTACTTTTCTGTTCAAGCTACTTTTTTAATTTATTCATTGGCATGAAGCATTTACGCAATGAGCCAATTAAACACAGATCTTAATAAAATAATCGATTGTAATTTCATCGTAGTCGATTAAAAACGAACATGTTTCAAGTTTTAACTTTAAAAACGTGATATGAAAATTTATGAATTATACGTAATATTTAAAAAAAATGTCACAATAAATTATATGTTTTACTGAAATCAAAACTATCGATCGATGTCTATTATTATGATATAATGAATATTGATATCCGAAACCATTGTAATTTTCGATTCAATTATTTGTACACATTAGTAAAAGTACACAGAAATATTTTATCTGTGGTGACCTTTCCCTAATCCTTCACAATCCGCCATTATAAAAAAATGTTTTGTTTACGTTGTTCGATTACTGTAAAAGCGGTGAAAGTATAATTCAAAGTATAGTTATTTAATTTTTGTAGAGCATTTAATTGAAATTTTCCTCATAGTCGGTGTGAAAAGTTGTATGTGTCACTCAGGAGCAAAATTATTTTCGTCTTGGGCGTTAACGCTTGAACCCTTCGTTACGCTCAGGATTCTAACTTAGAATCCCTCGCTACGCTCAGTATTCTATCGTAGAATCCTTCCCTTGACTCTGAATTCAATGTACCGCCTACGCCGTAAATACATCATTTTGCTCCCTTGTGACACAAATAACTATTTTGCCTCTTCTCTATATTGGACCACAGTGCGAGAAGCGGTTCGAAGAAACTCGCATAGATTTATTTTTAGATATCTTTAAAATATATGTTGTGTTTAACTAGTGCAAATATTAACATTAAATAAATGTAGCCCATAATGTCCACACCGAAGGGCACAGGCCTTTACCCGGATACGAGTAAGATTAAGCCATACTCCACGACGCTCAGTGCGTGATGATGGTGGAGTTTTACGACCACTATTACGTAGCGATAGTAGCCGGGACCTACAGCTTAACGTATCATCCGAAACACTTAACGCATACTAACCCATATATGGTTTCATAGGTTTTGAACTTTATTACCATGCAAAAAGGTTGAAAATCGCGATCCCTTTCGCGTAAGGCCATGCATTAAGAGGTTAAGATAAAGTAATTATCCCATTGGTTAGGTTTCGAACCTGCATCTCCTGTGTGGGAAGCAAGCTTGAAACCTATTAGACCACGGAGCTCTTACGGAGAACAAACATTACATATAAATGATTAAAATCATATAGGTACAGGAATAAATTATTACAAATTTAGTAGGCGAGTTCTGTGTTGAACACTACCCACTCTCGTCATTTATGTAATCTTGAATTTTGAATATACAACTACTCAAAAGGCCATTTAAAAAGAATTGTTATTTTCGCGAGTCTAAACTGGGGCGCAACTAGTCTGTGATTATTTCTTAGTTCAACATTATAGCTATCGCTAATTTTGGAAGATGTTGAATGTTTCATGCGTACATTATATTTTCGAAAGTAAATTGACTTGTTAGTTATGCCACAATCATCAAAAAGAACGAATAGTGTCAACGTGTAAAATTACTTTGTCTGTAGTTAAAACAACAGCACAGTGACGTAACGGCAATGACAGTGATCTATTAATATCACTGTCATTGCCGTGTTTGATTTGATTAAATAAATTCAAACAGTATTGAACCTAACCCAAACAAAGTTATGTTTTTATAAGCTTTTATTTAGTTTCAACTGTCTGTAATCAAATCTTGCAAGTTAAATTTGACCCACTTATCAGTTTCCGATTCAGCTGAAATTTTGCAAGATTATATAAATCGAATGAAAATGCAATATTTTAATGATATAGAGCTAATCTGATGATGGAGCCTGAAGTTGTTCATGGAAATTTAGTAACAACATGACACAACCCCATCGGGTTTGGGCTCGTTTTGTTCGTCTTGATAAGTTCTCTGATCCTAGTGGTATTCGGGTTCTGATGATGAAGCCGGAAGGTGGCCATGGGAAATCTTTACTAAAACGACACAACATAACCCCATCATGTTTTGGTTCGTCGGATTTGTCTTGACAAGTACTCTGATCCTAGGTCAGTTTCTTTCTTTTTAGGGATACATATTTATTAGTTCGTTCTATATAAAAGCCCGATTTACAAAAATATGTATGTGCTTGTTAATAATATTGTAAAATGTAAGTACTAGGATAAAGTGTGAACAGTCTCTATGAAAAAATGTGTACTTATCTGTTACATTTCCTGTACTATTGGGCATATTGTACTTTGACGAGCACTTTATAGTCTACATACATGTATGTGCATTACATGAATGTAGACTATATAGACTCCCTGTCTAGACTAAGGTAGTCGTTTAAAAAATATCTAATTCGTAAATAAATAGGTACAGATGACTATCGGTGATCGATAAAATAAAATTTTAAGTGTCTGGGTAAATACTGATAACTTTAAACTCGCAAGCAGCACAGCGATTAGTGTTAGATAAACTTATACAAACAGGTAAAGTGGTGGTTCGATGAACTTCCGTTTACAAAATGGGGAAAGGAGATTGGAAATTTATTGCTTAATAAACTAATAGAATAACAGATTACAGTAGGTACTGTGGTATCGTCGACTCTCTTATCTAATTGGATCTTGTACGAATGGGTACGATACAAGCTGTCTCATAATTTTGTATGTACTTCCTTAATATTTGAAGATCTAAAGATCTGTCACGAAATGATTTACTTTGTAACTGTAACTGACAGCCCGATATATCATTGTCTATCTACATACAGACTAAAGTAATACCTACTATCCCGATCCCAATAGATCACAGTCATATTTCAAGAAATACTTTAAACATAGTGCAATCTAAAACTTTAGAAAAAACCGACTTAAATTGAATCATATTTATTACAAAACATACCCATAAGTATCTTCATTTATTAAAGAATTCTTTTTATTTCTCCATGATCCCATCATCACATCCTGACCAACACGTTGATAAATTATTGAATAGTTCTCCTGGCGCGTCACTATCACTTCCATTTCACCATTAAGAATTATGACGAGTATACATTTCTGACCAACCTTAATAAAGTTATCATATCGTAGCCGAAGGATACCTAGTGTGGAGCAGTTCCGGTAGCTATCTGTGGACTGCATCATCAGTTCCACTTCATAAAGTGATGCATCCCGAGAGTAAAAGTTGCTAAGAAAAACACAGAAATCGCTTTAGTGCCTATAATATTTGAAAACTTCCTTCGATTTCCCCAGAACCCCAGATCCTGACCTGAAGTCAATGGGACCACTCGAAACCATTCAAACAAAAGCGATTTTCCAAATCGTTCCATCCGTCTTGAAGAAATCGATTAACACATCTACATAAAAGAAAAAAGATTTTTTTTTCATCCATTACGCCGACGCGACGATGCAGACGATAAATTATTTAATACTGATCGCGATAAACAAAATAATTGGATTTATTCATTACTTACCTCGAACGAGATGACTCCCCTGTCTCCGTACTTGTTGAAGATCTTGTCAATGAAGTATTGCTCCGCCGGTAGTGTGTTGTTCATAGGGTCAGGGGTCACCGCCACCGTCGCGACCGCCACTACTAAGCCAGTCACAACACAAACTCCCAGCATCCCCATAACTAAAACCTCCGAAACTAGTTAGCAGTGCTCTCGCGTCCCAAGCGGGTGTGATAATGTGCGCGGGCGCATTGGGTACTGTTTATTTTCGATTATCATTTACTAAGTCGCTCGTGTGATCGTGCTAGTGGATGGAAACCGACTGTGTGTCCGCGAGACTTTCACCGGCGACGCAAGGCCGGTTCTAGCACCGTCACCGATTGGCAATTCGTACCTCCAGACATCTGACCACAACAAGCTGCAGCTAGCGAATGTAATCTGTGTAATCATTCAATTCACAGCTGGGAGACCGGCGTTGTCTCAATCGGAGATCACTATGTACAGCACGGTCGCATTATGTGTGCAGCTCGCTGGAACGCTTCAATATAATGCTGCTTCGCTTAAGCGCCGTATTGACGTCACAAGACCAGATGCACAGATATTGTGACCGGGTTGTGGTGTAGCACATTATATACGGTCCCATTATGTGGTGGACGAATGGATGTCCTTACAAACCATTCATTCGTTTACACATGGGTAAGTATTGGGCGATTTTGCGCGCACCGTGCAGAAGACATTACAATGTGTAATGGATTCGCCACGCGAATTGGCAGTTACCATGGTTGGTTCCGTATCCTGTCAGTGGTAAAAATAAAATATACTAGAAATTAGCAAGCGAATTGTTCGTTAGTGTTGTTATCTATTAATAGTCGTTTGGCGAACTGCTCTGTTATCAAATCACAATGCAATAATAAACATTAATGAAGGCCGTGGTAAGCTCCGTGGTCTAATGGGTTTAACGCTTGCTTCTCACACAGGAGATGCAGGTTCGAATCCTGACCATGTGCCAATGAGATAACTAATTAATTTTATACATTATTGGACGTTCAGTGTTTCGGATGACAAGATGTGGTAGTGGTCGTACAACCCCTCCACTAAGCCAGCGTAGTGGAGTATGGCTCAATCTTATTCGTATCCGGGTAAAGGCCTGTGCCCCCCGGTGGGGACCTTAATGGGCCACATTTATGATGAAATCCGAACATCATAGTCAGGCGATGGGATATCAGCAACACTATGCATTTAGTTTTTATGCAACTTTATGTTACACCCTATATAATACACGATTTATGATGATGTCATCCACGACGCTGCTGTCGTTTTTCATGAGCTCGGATGTGGCTCGAAAATATGCCATGAGTTTTTAAAGTACTATTGAAATTCAGTGAATCAATTAGACTGAAAATGAGAGAATGGCGTCAGTTTTACCTTGAGGCTTCCTACTAGAGATAGTGTATTAGGGTTTGGGTACGATTATGATTCGTTTTTATAATCGATATCTCTACTAATAAGAAGACGACAGCTCGATGAAAACATGATGTGACTGTATAGGTAGGATTTGAGGATGTCTAGTAGATAGGAGTGTCAAATTAATCCGATTGTTGCGGGCATACAAAATGGATTAATTCCAGATCGATTACAAGTTTCCGTACATTGTAATATGATAAATTCATGGGCTTAATTTTAAATTCAATGTCGCTTCCGTTATTCTATTTTTCAATATTATAAAGAACTGTCAACTCAAAGCCAGTGATAGAACCATTGCACTTACTTAATGAGTGTTTAATTTAAATCAAACCGCAGCGGTCGGCACATGATTTCATTTAGCTTACCAACCAAACACTAGTCGCACAATAAAGTAAGGTATCACCAGGTATCGGTAAATACTAGGTAAAACTTGACCATTGTGTCTGAGCTCTACTTTTTGCTTCGAAGTGCATTTTTTCAATAGAAGCATGAAAAGTGAATAGATTGGTCGATTACGGCTACAAAAAAACATCGAATCCAATCAGAATCCCGTCCAGCCAGCCAGCTAAGGTAGGTATTGCAGTGATTGTACGTAGCTTGGTCCCGATAGATAGTTCGATATCTAAAAGTGACCAAGAAAACTACTCCATTGGCATGCGAAGTGTGAGCTATGTGTGATGCACCAATGATATTTGGGATCCTTTACTATTTTACTCAAAGGAACTTTATGGTAAAACATTTTCAATTGTTTCAGATTCACACAGCTCGTTTAAGACGCCATTCAATTTGTTTCAAAGTATTTTATTTTATGGATCTTATTGATTTTTTTGCGAGTGTTTGACTATCCGGCTTTCTTATGTACAAATATACCTTTAAAACTGAGAACGACTGATGAGATTAGCGGATTATCATCTTATATTATTATATTATCTTATCACTGGATACGACGACGCAAAGAAAATCTATGCGATTTTACGTTTGCTGTGCAAGGCACCATGTGGCTTTGCGCGGCAAACGTCAAATGGCAATCGTTAGCGAATGCAAGTTGGCTACGGGGCCAAAACCGCAAAACTGTAAATGAAGAGGCCTGTACTCAACGGTGGGTGCAGGAGGGTGGATAAAGAGATTCGATATCGAGGAACTTCGGCGCTTTGATTCAAAGAAGTCTTGCATTGGAGGCAAGCATAGAATAAGAACTACCTAGGTGTTATTCCTACAGCAAATATTATTTAATAATTACAGTTTATACCCACATGCATTTATCAAAGTTAAGTGGTATTGATAATACGTAATATTTATCTACGTCCCCACCCTAAAAAGCAAGAAAACAAGATTTGTTGCGTCAATGTCAAGACTACTTTGTGAGCTACTTGAGCGTATTTACCGTAAATACCTACTTACATAAGTTCCTAGTTTATCTATAATGATTTCAGATAAGAATATCCGGTAAAAATCCGACAATTTATTTTCACGTTCCAATGCTATTTGGAAAACGTATCATTCGCCATTCGGCGAAATATAAATATTTGGACTGGTTAGGAAGTAAACAAGTGGAGTCATTATACAAACAAATAATACGACTGCATTTTCTTTCAATACCACATACAAACTTATGAATGCGCCTGGTTACATACATGGTGTATCAAAGTACAGCATCTGTCCCTTTACCTGAGTAGGAAAATTAAGCAAGCTGAAGACAAAATCATAACAATATGGAAAATAATCAATACCGAAACTGGCAAAATTTAACCCCGGGACCGGAAATTTATACTAAATATAAAGATGATGATGATGATGACGATGATCCCGACCGATTTCGGTCATGGCGACCACTTCTACTCCTAGTCGGTTTCGCGCGCGTGCGCCCGAACATCGCTTATGTAGCCGATCTTCGCAGCGAAACTCCTTGCGCATTGGGGGCACGTAAGTACGCCACCCGCGTAGTTGTAGGAAATGGCAGCATTGTGGTACTAAATATAGACCATAAATTGATTTCTAAAGATCGCCTCGTAGCCAATGCATTTAAAGATTTATTAAACGAATTACCAATCGTTACTACCCAGGTCTAAATTCATCCCCGGCGGAGGCTGCTTCCATAGTATTAAATCATGTTGATAATTGTGATGATATATTTATATTCAGGCAATTGATGCAGACACGTTTTTTAAGGCATTTAAATTGCTTTTATTAAAAACACTGATAATTTTTGGTGAATATCAATTACTTTTATTATTATTTATTCAATTGCTCCATACTTGGTTATTATTTTAATAAGTGTGTTGATGAAGGAGTTTTTCGTGACGTAATGAAAAATAGTGAACTGATCACACTCCTGGGCGCTCTTACGAGGAGTCTTGTCACCAGCATCACCTCACCAGTCTTAAGGATCGCAGAATTTTGCTTGATATGATGTTACTCCATGACATTCTGTCGGTCCGCCTTGATTCTTCACCTCTTCTCTCTGAACTATCTTTCTGTGTCCCATCGCGCCGTACTCGTCAAACTTAAAAAAGGCTTCCTGCTATCCCCCTCACGCATACCAGTTATGCTCAAAATTCAACTATGGTTCACCTTACCAATCAATTTAATAAACTTTTTTACCATTTTGGTCCTTTTGCATCGTCTAAGGCGAAATTCCGTCAGGACATTATTAGAAGTTTACACAATATCGAGGAGAAATAACTGAACCACACACATGCACGCACACACCCTCTCACATACACACTCATTCATACACACACACACACACACACACACACACACGTCATAAATCTTACACCATACATAATTTGTAATACATACCTATCTTTATTCTGCATATACCTATATATAAACATCATAATGAAAATGCCTTTCTCTCAACTATATGTACATGTAACTCTTACATGTGCTTATTTATTAAGTTTGCACGCTGGTCTATTTGTTTAAGTTTCTCAATCTAAATTTATCTGTTGTATTTTTGTGTATATCTGTTACTGGCTTTAATTTTGTATCTTTGTTCTTTGTAATTTGTTTATCTATGTGCTGTTGATGTCCCAAATAAAATAAAAAAAAATGAAAAAAGTGTCATGTATATAAGTCCGGCAACAAAAAATGATACGACTAACTACAGACCAATACTCCGCGCTCTAAATATGTTTGGAAAAAATTCTTAAGCCCATTTTGACCCATTTTAATATGAACAGACTGTTCCATAGTGAGCAATATGGCTTCACTAAAGGGCGTTCTACTGCAGATGCAGGGATAAGGCTCTTAACGCATATATTTTTTTACAGCAATACGGGGTTCAGGGGAAATCTAACGATCTTGTCTTCTCTTTCTTAGTAATAGAATTCAAAAAGATGATGTGAATGGAAAGAGGTCATTTCAATTTCAATTTCATTTTCAATTTGATTATTTTTCAATTGCATCCTACAGCAAAAATACCATTTTGAAACACAGGTGGGTTTAAATATACATAATTACATACTTAGAAGTTAAGAACCTTGCATACATCTTTCTAGCGATCTCTTACACTCTCTCTTCAAGCATGCTATCCCACTCGCGAATATATCACACTGTGGAGATGCAGCGAGCAAGGAGTTGGTCAGCGCCTGCGCCGACGCGACGGGCGAGGATGAGTAGAGGTTAGTGTGCGACGCGCGACAGCCAGCAGCGGCCTAGTACTCATCTGGATCTCTCATCTCAATGGGTCTCCCTCAAGGTTCAATATTTGGCCTATTTTTGTTTTCGGTGCATATTGACGATTTTGCCTTATTTGGAAAAACTTATGTGATATTGTAATGTTTGCTGATAATACTTCAATTATCTTAAATATTTAGTATTAAATAAAAAATAAAAAATGTGTAAAATTCTCGCTATCTAATGCCAGAGGGGATCCCACTTAAAGCATTTTCTGTTCCCAATACGCAAAATAAAAAAAACGTACAAGATGTACTGATTCAAAAAAAAGAAAACAACTTAACGATGCTTCAAAAATATAGCAAAAAACTAACATCAATGTCAACAGGGCTACAACAGCAAAATATCAACAAGATAATCCGAATTTCAATAGGGCTAGAACAGCTAGGTATGAATCATTAAATCAAGGAGTACGCATTGAAAGACGGAATCTTCAATGAAAGACAAAATTAAATTCTGGCGAATCATATGATCCCGAAATCGATTACACAAACGATAGTATGGTGGCTTTGGGAAGTATGAATCGTAAGAGCATCTTCTGTGATGCTTTAAAATGGCAAGAAGAAGCGCCAAACATGTGCTGTAGTGCCGGTAATGTGCAAATTCCTTCTTTTGAACAGTTACCAGAATCTTTATATAGTTTAATAATCAATTTGCATACACTTCATTCACACTTTATAGACAGCGTTCGAAAATATAACAGCTGGTTTATCATTTGATAGGGAGTTCATTACCGGTTTCTAATCAAGAACCAAAATTTTTACAAATCTATTTCGTTGATGATCAAGATAGGGAGGCGGATTTAAGATATAACAATTTTGATGGTGTGAAAAAAGCACTGGTGAAAGAATTACAGGAAATGTTACACAAACACAATGTTCACATAAGATATCTAAAGTTTGTAATTGACAGCCTTCGTCCGAATAGCGGACAATTTGGTGTCGTTATACATGCAAACCGGAGAACCATAGATAGGATAGGATGTAATGTTCGTACAACCAATGAAGTGGCTTTAGTAATGATCGGAAAGCAATATGAACAGCGAGACATTGCCATACAGAGTCACGCCAATAGGTAGCAGCGCATAAGCGAGCTACAAAGGTCTTACGACTGCCTGCAGTACACGCTATTATTTTGTCGTGGCGAAAAAGGTTATTAAGGCAAGAAACTAGCAACGGGACCCTATTTTTAAAAATATTCTTGGAAAAATGGTTTCAGCAGCTTCATTTTCTTCATTTCTTCTCATGGTCAGATGTAATTAATCTAATAATTTACTTTATTTCCGAGCTATTTTATCTCAATTTCTAGTAGATATGTATACCAAAATAGAGAGTGAACGATTATAGTTCATAAGAAAAAACCAAACAAACCTTAGAGTTGATAGTTATATACATCTCAAGGACTCAATAGGAAGGCATGACGCAGAACAATTAGGTCAAAAAGTAGTTTCACCATCCACATTTACCGGCGGGCCGCGTTATATGTTCACCGTAAGATTATCAAAACCGTAAGTTGTTATCAACTTACGGTTTTGAAAAAATGCTAGTTTATACTAACATTTTTTTTCTCGTTAGTTGGTCAACTATTGATAGATAGTAATCTGTAGCGTACTGCTTACTATGACGCGTTAGTTAATAAACTAACAGTTAAAACCGTTAAATAGTAAACTGGTTTAAACTTGATTCTCGGGGATCTATACCCTAGGGAACGCGTCCCCAGGTGGCGGAAAGGGGAACGCCCGCTGATCCTCGGGCAAGCCGCTTGGACATACTCCAAGGTCTGGATTGTCCGAAGAGCTGGATGGTAGGAGATGTACATCTCCCGCGGAACACTCAGATCACCTCAGTCGGGCCGCTTGGGTTTACTCCAAGGTCGGGGCCGGCTGAGGACAGCGTCGTTGGGCAGGACGGCGCGTAGGGAATAGTGGCGGATGAACACATACAGTGTCATCATGCTATGGAATTTTAATGCATGGATAGGAGTGAAGCGAGATGGTTATGATCAAGTGCTGGGTAAGTTTGGTGACGAAAGGGTCAACGAGAACGGCTTAGGTCCTCTCGAAGTGTGTCTGGAAAAAAAAAATTGTGTGACGAACACTTGTTTTGTCACAAAAAGATTCACATGTATACTTGGCAGAGACAACAAGTAAGGAGTATGATTGTTTTTATAATTGTTGATGAAAGACTGAGAAACAGCGTTGTCGACATGAGAGTATGGCGGGGCGCTAACCTAGGATCGGATCATTTTCTAGTGATAAGCCAGATAAATAGTCTGTGCAAACAATGATGTTTTGGAAATTGGTGAAGGATGCCCGAGGAAAGTAAAAAAAAACTAATTTTAATGTAATTAGAAGTGAAAATCGTGATGTTTTGAATGAGGAAGAAAAGGTTCTGGATCGATGGAAGGAATATTTTGAAAGTCTTTTCGAACGCGAGGGGACTGGAAGTGTAGCTGTAAGTACATCCTCCTCACCCCTAGTAGATGCCGTACCCGAAGCTGTCGCTGAGGACATTGACTGAAGTTGAGTACAAAACTGATAATAAAGCATGAAAGAAATAGTATGTGCGATGAAAAGTATGAAAACAGGTAAAGCGGCAGGGTATGATAGAGTATCGTTAGATATGCTGAGGGGAGGAGATGGCGTCGTGGCTAGTCAGCTGTACCGACTCTTTAATATATGCTAGACGATCGTTCTGGTGCCAGGGGACTGGTGCAACTGGGGCTGTTATAGTCCCACTATATAATGTAAAAGCTACCGCGGCATTAGTCTTCTCAGCATCGTCGGTAAATTGAATGCAAAAATGTTGATTGAACGAGTGATGAATAAAACGGAGGAAAATATCTGGGATGTGCAAGGGGGATTCAAAAGAGGAATGGGATGTATGGACCTGATCTTTGCTCTACGATGCGTAACAGAGAAGCATCTGACACTGAGGCAAAAAGTTGCTTTCTTTTTACTGCGCTTTTACTTAGAAAAGGCATGTGATAAAGTGATGAGCAATGATTTGTGGGAAACACTATCCGTATATGGAGTGGACAGCCAAATGATTCGTTCACTGAAGTCCTTGTACGACGACTCCAGTGCATTCATGTATTCGTCAGGATAAACGGTGCTAACACGGTCTGGTTTAACATCGAACGTGGTGTGAGACAAGGTTGTGTAGCATCGCCATGGCTGTTCATTCGGTTCATGGATAGTTGTTTGAATGATTTGAAAGAGCGTGATTGTGGGATGCAAATGGGAGAGTTACTTATTAAGTGCCTCTTATACGCCGATGATCAAGTTATTCTTGCGTCATCGGTGGGTGAGCTGCAGGAGATGGTAACTCTCATGAACCAATGAAACAAAACTTGTCAATGAGTTTATATACTTGGGTAGTATGTTTACAAGAGATGGGAAATGTGAGGGTGATATTGAAAGGAGAGTGAGTGCGGGCAATAAAATCAATAGGACACTGCACTCCTTGATGAGTAACCAAACGGTGTCCCAAAAGGCACGTTTGGCGATTCATAATGGAGTGTTGAGTCCGACATTGATGTATGGGAGCGAATGTTGGGTATGGCAGAAGAAGCATGAAAGCCGAATAAACTCTGTAGAAATGAGGTCTTTGAGGAGTATATGTGGAGTAACATTGAAAGATAGATTGAAGAATGAAGTTATAAGGGAACGCTGTGGATTGAACGAAGATATAGTGAAAGGATAGAGAAAGGCCAGCTTTGATTGTTTCGTCACGTTGAAAGTATGAATGAAAGGAGATAGACGAAACAGATTTATACAGCGGGTGTGAAAGGAGCCATCGGACTGGGACGCCCAAGAAGGTCCTATAAAGATCAAATCGGCGATTTGTTAGTGAAGGGGCAAATATGGAGTACCCGTAACCGGCAAGCTTGCATGAAGAGACTTATGAATGTTAAGGAAGCGAGAGATGTATGCCAGGATCGTAGCAGGTGGAGGTCTTTGGTCTCTGCCTACCCCTCTTCTGGGAAATAGGTGTGAGCACATGTATGTATGTATTTTTTTACTTGATTTGCAAACGAAATACCAGGTCAAACACTGCGGTAGCTTAAGTGAAGACTAGAGAGGGCGAGCGCAGCAAAGCCCCCGAATAGTCTTCGTGTTAGCTTGATATTTAAGAACAAAAGAAAAGTAAATTCTAAACCCTGTCGGTCTGGTTTACTTTCTCTCGATAGTTGATCAACTATCGACAGTTTTGACTATCTTACGGTGACATATGCACGAGAAAACACAGGATGCAATGACTTATGTCCATCATTATGGCCGACCTGATTTATTTATTACATTCACGTGTACCCAAAGTGAAAAGAAATCTGAAAGATGCATTATTTTCTGGTCAGAAACCACATGATCGACACGACATTATTGCCCGTGTTTTTCGTTTAAAGGTTTAAAAACTAATGCATTTTTTAAATAAAGGAAAGGTGTTCGGTACTGTACGATGTTTCATGTTTTCTGTAGAGTGGCAAAAGGGTGGATTGCCACCTGTTCATATTTTGTTATGGTTATATATGTTAAGAACAGCGACTTCCCCCCGATAAAATTTACCAAATCATCTGTGCCGAAATTCCTGATCTAAAAATAGATCCTCTCCTCCACGATATAAATAAATCAAATATGTTACATGGCCCGTACGGTAGTTTAAACTCCAGGTCACCTTGCATGATGGAAGGAAAATATTGTAAGAGATATCCAAAACCTTTGATTAATGACATCCAAATAGGGGAAGATGGATACCCCCAATATCGACGGAGATTAATGTCTGACGGTGGTTTGTCTGTTGATTTAAACGGGGTACAGGTAGACAACCGTTGTGTAGTTCCCTTCATTTCAGTGTGTTTACGTACTTTCAATGCAGACATCAACGTAGAATATCGCAACTCTGTCAAATTGAATGTTTGCAGCGTACATTCACCAGGGCCCTCACTTACAATGCACGGGGGATCTCCCACAGATGCCCCTACGATCAGAGCCTTGCCTTCTTTGAGATGTACTCGCTGTATGGTCACCGGAAAGCCCATGATCTGATATTCTTGTACAAAGTAGTAAATAGTCCGATGGATTGCAGTGATCTTCTTGGAGCTATACAGTTTTCCGTCCCTTATAACATACCACGAAACCCAATCACCAAAACATTTGCCATACCGCGATGCAGGACCAACTTGGGCCAACACTCGCGACTATCGCGAATGTGTCATTCTTATAATATGCTGTGCGCTATTCAAAACGATATAGATATTTTCCACTACACTCTAAGTAAATTCAAATAAAAAATTCTTAATATTTAACTAATTAACCTCCAATCAAATTAATTTAATCCTTAGTTAGGTAATTATACTGCTTATTAGCAATTTATGAATTACATAAGTTATAAATAATAAAGCTACAGTTTTTATGTTAATGTTGTTGCGTGTTTAAACTGTAAATGATGTGCATGTCTATAAAAGAAATATGTATCAGTATTTGTCATTGTTTAGATCGTTATGTGTGTAAAAATATGTATTCTGTTGATTTTATTTTATTTTTATTTTTTATTTTATTGTTTAAGGTTCACCAACAGATGATACAATAAGACATTCATATATATTATTAGTGCTAGATGTTCATCTACTTAAAGGTAAAAACAACATGCAAATTCGACATTTGGTATTATTTGGTATTATTACAGCTATTATTGTAAGTAAGATATCATTTATTTACAATTGTTATTATTTAATTACTATTATTATTGTTATTACTATTACTATTTTAATTATAATTAATTATTGGGGTACGTGGGATAAATAAGACTCGACCTTGGATCTAAACGAGCCAAGTCTGTCGTTGAATACGTCTATATCCAATTCTGTGTTCTTGTGCATAGTGTTGTAAAGGCGTGTCATTCTGGTGATGGGGACATTGAGACCGAGGTTAGTTTTCCAAGGACGCTCTCTGAGGAGTTTGTAGGTACCAAGTCGTGGGAGCCTGTTTGGAACGATTATGCTGAAGGAGTCGAACAATTGTGGACACTTTATTTGCCGTTCAGCACCTTGTACATGAATCATGTCTAGTATTTGCCTTCTGACAGCAACATATGTCATTTGGAAGTGTGCTAATCTTTCCTTATATGAGCGAAGTTGGAGATCCTTATAGGTAGTGTGTGCAAGATACCATACAAATCTTTTTTGAGCTCTTTCTATTGTATCCTTGTGAACCTGATAGAATGGGCTCCATGCCTGTGAGCAGTACTCCAGAACAGATCGAATTAGCGTGTTAAAAAGCAATATCTTCGTTTTGGCATCTCTAAAAGGTTTGGAAGCTCTTAAGAGGAAACCTAGTATTTTAGATGCCTTCGTTGTTATACTAGCTATGTGAGGAGTAAAACTAAGTTGGCTGTCAACCAGGATACCAAGGTCTCGAATGATGTTAACCTGTTCTAGTTTTGTGCCGTCAATATTGTATTGAGTCGAAATGACTTTGGTATTACGTGTGAAGGACACATGGTGGCACTCACTCGGATTAAGCTCCATCCCATTAAGTACACACCATTGGTATAGTTTGCTAAGATCATGTTGTAGATCATGTGCATCCAAATCGTTAGTGACGGCTTTGAGTAGTTTTAGGTCGTCGGCAAACATGTATGGTTCAGCGTGTTGGAAACAATCTACAATATCGTTTATAAATATTATAAACAACAGGGGTCCCTGTGGGACGCCTGACGTTACGCTGAAAGGTTCCGATTGTGTGCCGTTGACTACCACATATGATTTTCGTTCTGTCAAGTAAGATTGTATCCAGTCCAACATAGGGTTAAGCACGCCGTAACGTTTGAGTTTGTGTACTAAGATATCAAAGTCCACCTTATCAAATGCTTTGCTGAAATCTGTATATACAGCATCCACTTGTTCACGCTTGTCCACAAACTCAGCCAGTCGATCTGCGAATGCGACAAGATTAGAGTTGGTTGACCTGCCTTGAACAAAGCCGTGCTGTCTATTAGAGAGCTGAGGGAAGACATGAAAATTTAGACTTGGGTATATTATAACCTCGAATATCTTTGCAAAGGTAGGAAGAATAGTGATAGGTCTGTATTTACACACATCTTTGCTGATACCATCCTTAGGTATGGGTACGATCTTTCCCATTTTCCACCGAGCGGGAAAAACACCTGACCTCAACGAATGGCTATATATTAAGGTTAGAGGCCATGAAAGGACATCAGCGCAACGCTTTACAAACAAAGGTGGAATATTGTCGGAGCCTGGGCCCTTGTTAGGGTCTAATTTCCTAAGTTTATCTCGTACTATAGACTCTTCAAAAGTTATAGTCGAAAGGGGACTGCAGGCTGAAGACTCTATATAATCATCTTTTGGTGGGCTCTGATTCACTGAACTACTTGTGTATAAGGAAGGAAAGTTTTTGGCGAATAGTTCGCTAATATCCTCGCTATTATTACCTACCTCAGAACCCAGATACATCGTAGATGGAATTTCACACTTATTTTTTCTTTTCTGTTTAATGTAGGTCCAAAAGTATTTAGGGTTGTCCCTTATGCTTTCTTCAATTCTCCTAATATAATTGTTAAAACAGTATGTCATGAATGTATCGCACTTTTTCCTCAACATTTCGAATGTGAGTTTGTCCATGGGATTGTGGAATTTCTTCACTTTCAATCTAATCTTATGCTTTTCTTTGAGCAACCTAATTAATCCTGGTGAGAACCAAGGCGGATAATTTGATTTTCGTGATTTTGTCACCGGGACATGTGTTTTGATTGCCGTGTAAATCTTATCATAAAGCTTATCTAGCATCTCGTTTACATCGGGACAGTTGTGGAACATTTCAGCCCAATCAACCATACCTAGATCGCTGATGATTTCCTCATAGTTTGCCCTGTAAAAGTTTAACCTGGGCAATGAATTTGTCTGCAAGGTAGTATCATTAACTAGGTGTAATTCAAACTCTATGGGAGGATGATGAGGGTCCACTGTACTGAGCCCGAGTGGGAAGTGAGTGACTTTTAGTTTATAGACATTGGACAATAATAGGTCAAGGATCCTGTCATTTGGATTTTTGACGGTATTAAACTGATTTAAATTATGTAGTGATATGAATTCAGTTAAGCTATCGAACAGGATACCATTACCCAATGGAGACTGAAGTTCTGGGTTGACTGCTGAAGGTACCCATTCCACATCCTTTAGATTAAAGTCTCCCATAATAATGATTTCAGAGAGGTCCGATCTATCTGAGACAACATTGTTGGCGTGTTCTATAAACAATTCAAAATCAATCCGTTTAAGTGGCGATGGAATATAAGTAACGCAAAAGCCAAGCTTTTTTAACTGCTTTTCACATCTATATTCAATAATAAACCAAAGAGACTCGAAATTGCTATTGTTATTATGTAACATTTTATACGATTTAATATTATTTTTGATTGCTACAATTACTCCACCGCCACCCAACTTAGCTCCGGGTCGATCTAGATTACGATCACATCTATATATATTGTATCGATCGTCAAATAATTCACGATCGCTGATGTTGATTTGTATCCAAGTTTCAGTTAAAATTATAATATCAAAGTCGTTAAGTAATACATTTTTTAGAAGATCATGTGTTTTGGTATTCAGTCCTCTAACGTTTTGATAAAGACAATTTAGTTGTAGCTCTTTTTAAAACTAAAATAGTTTAAAGCTTACTAAGAATAGGAATAGTGCACCCGGTTTACAACATCTTATTAATACAGTCCTTGTCTTTGATCCACAATATCTTTGACGTTTCTGTCTTCCTGGTTAGAATTCGCCCCCCGCTGATCCAAACGAATTTATAGTTCTTTTCTTTGGATTTCAGTCTTGTTAGTATTTGTAGTTCTCGGTTTGAAGGTGACAAATGCTCGGACACAAATACATTCTTCTTGTCTCCGCCGATGCCGAGGTGATGTGAGCTGAGCTTGTCCTGTGGGTTGTTTTTGTTAAAGGTCTTGACAGCGGCCAGCAGGGTGTCGCGCAGAAGAGGAGTAGCCAACCTGGCTATAACAGACCGTGGACGTGAGTTGTCTTGTTTCGCTTTGGCAATTCGGGTGCAAAGATGTATGTCACGTGTGACGATGTTACAAGATACAGCTTTTCCTAATTGCTGAATTACTGTCACTGGGTTTTCCGCCTTGAATTCTGGCACACATTGAACTTCAATGTTAGCAGCTCGGGCGTGCTGTTCCATCTCTGTAACCCTACTGTGTAAATCCTTCGTTTTAGCCTGGAGAGCCTCATTTTCCTTTTGAAGCAAGTTGATCTCCAAAGTCTTCTTTTTGGAGTCCTCACGCAATTCCTCGAATTGGTTGTTGAAGAAATCCATTGACTCTTTCATTGAGGTGATCTCTAATTTCATATCCTTTAAATCCGTTTTAAGGTTATGGAATTCTTTACACATCGTAGTTTTAATAATATTCGGTAAATCATTTTCAAAAAAAAAACGTCATTCCGACTGAACAATATTCCTCAATTCTTGGTGTGGGGCAGGTTCCTGTTCAAAATCGCTGACAGTAGTGTCTCCTTTGGATCCTCTGGGAACCGTGTTAACCCAGCTGTTTTTAGTTCCCGCTGGTTGATCCAGCGCACGCTGGCGAACGGGAGTCTGGTCATTGGTGATTTTCTTTATGCCTTTTTTGCATTCTGGGCATATCCATGACTTATTATGATAGGATAGTTTTACGAATTCAGGTTTGCTCATCGATAAACATTCACGGTGATAGGCGCCAGAGCATTTAGTGCAGTTTAAACCACCGTCATCGACCTCCCCAATAGATTGCTGGCAGGCTGCGCACTTATTCATTATTGCATGCAAAGTTAACAAGTTTTGCGTCAACGGAGCGTAAAGTCGCAGCAGTACACCGCGACCCAGCCACTTTCTGCAGGCGAGTCAAGTCGAGCGCTTACTTACGCAAATACGTCGTCGCTGCACTGTCGCGCCTCGATGTGCCTACTAATAACTAAATAAATAAATAAATCTATTAAATACATATGTAAATACGTTAATAAAGGATCTGACCACGCTACAGTAGAAAATAAAGAAAACGAAATAAAGCTATATGAAAGTGGCTGATATATCAGTACTTCCGAGGCAGTGTGGAGAATTTTGTCGCTTCCAATACACGAGAGGCTGAATAACCCTTCAAAGACAACACTCTTAGGTTTCTTTGATTTGTGCAAAATCGTCAATTTTGAAAACACATTGCTTTATTCAGAAGTTCCTGCTTTTTTGTTTTTGTTGTTTGCTGAATAATAAGTTCCAGGGGAGAAAACGCGTCAGTGTAGTTAAAGGATCGCCTGCGTCGAAGAAAGATGCCACAGTGGGCAGAGTTTATACGGTGCATCCCAATAACACAGAGTGCTACCACCTTCGTCTTTCATTACACGAAGTCCACGGTCCTACTTCTTTCGTAGATTTAAAACTGTAAACGCCGTTGTCCATCTGACGTTCCAGTCTGCGTGTCAAGTTCTGGGTCTCTTGGAAGACGACATGCACTGGGATTCCACATTAGTTGAAGCAACTTTGTGTGACGCTTCTCATAAGTTGCGTGTACTTTTTTCAGTGATGTTGGTGTTATGTCAATTGTCATATCCATTCAATCTTTCGGAAAAACATAAAAATAGTTTCGTGGATCCTCCACGTAGCTAATTTTCTTTGATGAAAGAGGCATTGGAATCAGAGATTGTCTTCAGGATCTACCGGGCCAAGAATTTTGAGTGACCTCGCTTATTAAAATCAATTTGGAGGTATAAATGTTGTTCTCGATTATATAGTAGCTATTACAAACAGACACCATAAATTTTGTGTAGATAGGTTGTTAAAATATGAAATATCGGCGGCGTCCACTACAGGCCAACATCGCCGTTTTGACAACTTTCTTGTCTCCCTCTGTCAAAACTTATACTACCATCTTGCGGAACGTGCATTTGTAGTGCTTTAATGAATCCGCGCCAAACTCTCATCATGTTCCTCCCAAAGGATGCGGCCCTTGGCCCCGCGCCCCTCTGTCTATAGAATCAGAACATCCACTCCCATTACAGAGCCTTGCAACTTTGCTGCTTGCTTTGCTTTGATACACACAATCACAAACACATAACTACTATGTTTCAAGTAAAATCATAGAATATGTGTGTAAAACGTAAATTCAGGAATAACTTCACATCAGCAAATCAACAGTCACGATGGTTCATTTTGGAAAAAAAAGGGTCCATTGTCCCACGGAAAACCCGGGGCATGTACGCCCGTGTCCGCGTCCCCAAACCAACCAAAAGTGATCTTTCAGTGAGATAAATTATAAAATTGCATTAAAAATCATTCGCTATGTAGTTTGCTATGTGCTATCATACAGAGTAAAACATGACTCATCATAAAAACTTAGGCGAATTCATCAGCAACCACAAGTAAATATTAATTGATGTTTTTCGTAGATTTTCTTGTATTTTATACTTTTTATTGGATACAGTAGGACGGCGGAAGATTTCCCAAATTATTTCGGCCCAGAAATATCAGAAATACGTTTATATAGTTTTTATAGTTTATCTTTTACAAATGTATCCAAGAAATATCGATAATGATGGGAATTTTATACTATCGATTAATTTTATGGTAAGAAATAATAGTGCTTAATTGTAATGATTTGATCTGTATTTATAAAAACCTTTTCCAAAGAGTAACATTGATGTGTGATTAAATACCGCCCTTTCAATTTATATTTCCTCGAGAAAAACAATTGCTAAATGTGTGAATTGCACCGATATCTCACGAATCCGGCTAGAAGGCAAAAATACGCGCGAATACCTCTTCTCTAAAATGTCATGGAAATCCGTAAAGCAAAGACTAAGGCTCAGATTCATAGTACCTGAATTAAATACTCCTCAGCACACAGCAGCTTTCCGTGGAAGTTTAAAATATCGAGCTCCCTCCACCTCTTTGTTGTATAAAAACTAAATGTAGATTTAAACTGGACGTACGCAAATTCCTACTGGCATGGCACAGCAGAAGGTTGCTTGAGGTTGTCTTACGATAATGAGATATTTGATTATATTTCTTTTCTCCCGCAGTCAGTATAAAGTTTATTTAACTAATATTCCTGGCAGGCAGGCGTTTTTAATTGGTGGGTATGATATGTGTGGTATATTTTATTTTATTTTACTGTTACACATTATACCTAGTCGGTCCATAAGTTCTGTCACAAAGTTTTTGATAGATAAAACTCAGCAATAAACTTTTTCTTATTCGTATATATACATGATTAAAAGCGTATTTTATACGAATCAAATTGCAATACAATAAATTTTGTACGATTATCGCAATATGACAAAAAACCTTATAACTTGAGACAATCGCGAACCCAAAACACTCCGCAACTGACAAAAATACCACTTACCACAAATTTAATAAAAAAACAGTGTTCCAGATAACCAACAATTTTTTTTATTTATTCTGAAACCTCGATTTTAGACCATGCTTAACAACTAGCATTTGATTTTCTGTTAGCTTTCAGTTCCAACTGTTCCCAAAGATAACTTTACGTACTTTTTACGTTTTCAGAAAAACGTATAAAAATGATCTTGTGGGCAACAAGTACACTACGTAAAATGTGAATATGAAAATTTGTTTTACCCAGACTTAGTTATCTTATGTTTCAAAATGAAGGTAACGGGTTCAGAGAGGGTTCTGACTAAAATATCACGTAAGTTTGAAAGGTTTTAAGAGTCATGGAAAAAAGATAGAGTGAATCACGTCCGTATTTTTGATTGGTTAAAAAAGTGCAAAATCTCTGAAGAAACTAGCATTTGTGTAATATGGCTGTAAGCATTTAAATCCAATAATCGTTCTAATTTATCAGTATTTAATGAGCTATCAAACCATATATAGTATTAAATAAAATAAACTTGGTATTATTTACTATGCGGCAAAATATTTGTGACAGAACTTATGGACCGACTAGGTATATAATGTACACTAGATTTGATATGAATTTACTCACATTTATTGATTTATTTATTTATATGTATGATATTTTATATTTACACATATATTACTATAAAACTGAGACCTACAAAACAGCGCTACTACATGTTTTTTCCTTCTAAGCTTGCTGAGTTGAACAGCTGGGCAGCTCGATGCAATGCTGGAACTGGATGTTGTCGAACCAAGCAGCAGCTCATGGAATAATTCGGTAATTATGGCACCTAAAGCAGATGGTTCCTTACGATTCTGCTTAGACTGAATGAGGTATCGAAACACGATGCTTACCTCAATTAAGGGTATAAAGCTTAATTACCAGAAATTTGATCAATTCGGAAATGCCAAATTTTATCACCGTTGGACTTAAAATCAGCTTTCTGGCAAATAAGTCTTGATTCACAGGCATCTAAGGTGAAGACCGCCTTTACAGTTCTTGCTCGTGGCTTATTCTATTTCAAAGTCATGTGCTTGACCTGATGGACATCCTATTTGGTCCGGAGTACAGTGGTCGTATCTTTATTTGATGACATCATAATAGTTTCCGAGTCGTTCAGTGAGCATCTTACCCACAGATATCGAGAGATAGGTTGAGTAATCTAGCCCCGATGATCTTGAAATTAAAAATTCTCAGTAGTCGCAGGGCGACCGCAGTGACGAATTCATTTCCGCTGTTTTTCGAAAATGCCGACCTGTGCAATACTTACGTGCAAAAATAGAAGCGAGAGTGTGAACTCCAAGATCGGCGGAGTAACATATCTGTACGGTTACACCGTGCATATAATGTTTTGTTAACCTAGCAGTTTACTCAGCCCGGATATTTCTACCGTAATAAATTTAGTTGACCACTTACAGTGAAGACAAAATGACGTGTTTCATTACTACCACTACTTTACTACTTCATTCGTAACAACTCACTACTAGAACTTTATACAACTGTGTGGAAAGTGCCGTCTACTAAGCACTTGATCATACATTATGGTCCTTCGAGAAAACTCAGTGTGTTCTGTGGTTTTTGGACTGTGGGAGCATTGAGAAGAACTGTGTGCGACCTACGACTCTACGGGTCGAGCTACGAAGAAAACTTAGCGTGCGCTGACAAAATCAAGCATCGCTACTACTTACTACTGATGAAACAAGCAAGGGACACCGTCTACTACGTGTCGAACTCATCAACTACATACTACTCATACTTACTGAAACTAAAAGGCACCAACTAAACATAACTATGGCTGAACTACAAACTCAGAGCAAAGTCTTTGAAAACATAAAAAGTCTCTGCGCTAACTACAAAAAGGACGGAGCAGAAAGGAAGAAAAGGCCAGACTATCTCACGAAGAGACTTGTATCACTTGAAACTCAATGGAAGGATTTTGAGCAAAGACATGCATTATTATTGGAATATGAGGAAAAAGATATTGAATATTTTAAGGAATGTGTCTACGAAAGAACTAAGGAGATATATACAAACACTAAAGAAAATATACTACAACTCATGTCTCAGAGCCTGCAAGAAGACGACTTTGACAAAACTTCAACTACAAATGATGGTCTTACTGGAGAAGAACTGACCAAGAAGGTAGATGACACAAGTACCAAGGTCAGAGAGCTACTTACTAGACAGGAAGGAAACTGCAAGGCCATTGACAGGGCCATGTCGAAAGTGAACATTGAAGATACTATGGAGAAATGGGAGATTGAAGATCACCTCAAGATAATGGGATCAAAATGGGAAGCAATAGATAAACTACACTGGGAACTGGACGCCCTACTGAAAGGTTCGGAGGAAAAGTACTACGACTTATTCATGACTTTGGAAGGCGAACACGACCGACTTAAAAATCACTGCATAAAAAGCTGTGGACCAATGTACACTACAAGCAATCCGCACCAAAGATTGACATCCCCATATTCACCGGAAACTATGAACAATGGGTGTCTTTTAAAGATTTGTTCTTGGAAACAATACACAACAATCCATCTATTTCCAAGGCACAAAAACTTCAACACTTAAAAGCAAAGCTGAGAGGGGAGGCTGAAAAACTAGTGCAGCATTTGAACATCAGTGCTGAAAATTATGAGTCATGCTGGAACATCCTTATGCAGCGCTACGACAATCGCAGACTGCAATTTACATCCTACATAAATACTATGTTGAATTTACCAGTAATACACCAGGCGAGCGCATTTACTGTCAAAAGAATGCATGACGTCATAAATGAATGCATGAATGGCTTAACTAACATCGGCGTGGAAACAGAAAATTGGGATCCGCTAATTGTGCACCTTATGTCGCAAAAACTTGACTCTGATACCTACAACGAATACTGCAAAGAACTACGTAAACCGAGGGAAGTACCAGACCTTCATGAGTTCACAAACTTCTTGGAAAGCCAATTTATGGCGTTAGAAATAAAAACTCGTCAAAAAGAAGTCCCTAGGGACAGAAACCGCCTCAACCTACTGAAAAGCAGCACTACGGGACATATAAACCGACTTTTGGATTCAAGCGGGAATATAAGAAGTCATTTTTCACGTCTTACCAAGGGAATTGCCCACTTTGTGACGAAAACCACGTACTCATGAAATGCCGCAAGTTTCTAGACATGAACACTGAAACCAGAAACTCTAACGTCGCCCGCATGCAACTCTGCAAAAACTGTCTGTACGACCACGGCGACATGCAGTGCTCATCGACTAAGAAATGCAAAGAGTGTGCTAAGCCACATCACACGCTGTTGCACAATAAGATGAAGAAACCACCCTCAACTCCGGGTTCTGGAAGAAACTACTCTACTCAACGGCAACCTACTTATACTCAAAAAGTGTCGAATCACTTATCCAGTAACGCAACGGAGGTACTACTCACTACAGTACAAATCAAAGTAAAAGGCCTCAATGGAACTTATGTACATTTGCGAGCACTACTTGACCAAGGCTCGCAAGTAAATCTAATAACTGAAAATGCAGCGCAACTTTTAAGGCTGCCAAGAAAACATATGACTGCGACGGTGTCAGGCGTTGGGACCGTCACTGGGGACTGCAAGGGACGAATTGGAATTGAATGTCAGTCCATCAACTCTGTCTTCACCTTCAAATCAGAAGCACTGGTAATGAAAAAGCTCATAAATAACTTGCCGAGCAAATCTTTTCAATCAGCAGAATGGGAACACTTGAACAATCTGAAACTGGCCGACCCTGAGTTCAACGTGTCCCGCGGCATTGATCTACTGTTTGGGGCGGAGGTTTACTCTACCATCATCATGGAAGGAGTACTGAGAGGCACCAATGAATCCCCCATTGCGCAACAAACTCAGCTAGGTTGGATCCTGTGCGGCAATGTCAAGACTTCTTTCAACTGTCACGCAACCTTGGTCAATCTGGAAGACCTGACTAAATTCTGGGAAACAGAAGACATCACTGAGGGGAACGAAGATATACCATCCGATGATGAGTGCGAGATATATTACCAACAAACTACGAAAAGAAACTGCGATGGAACTTATGTTGTCAAGATGCCATTATACCCGAATTACGAAGAAAAACTGGGAAACTCTAAATCTGCGGCAACTGCCCAATTTTTGCAACTAGAAAAAAGACTCGACAGACTGGCGAAACTTTCGGCTATGTACAAAGACTTCATCCAGGAATACATAGATCTGGACCACATGCAGCCCGCAACTACTGTTTCTAACTCAAGCCCTGTATACTACTTGCCTCACCATGGGGTACTACGGGAGCAGTCCACGACGACCAAACTAAGAGTCGTTTTCAACGCGTCCCAAAAAACAAGCTCGAACTATAGCTTGAATGACTTAATGAAAAAGGGATCTAACTTACAAAAAGACATACAGGAGTTACTAATAAAATGGAGAAGCTACAAATACGTCTATACAGCAGACATCGAGAAAATGTACCGCTGCATCCGGATCGCTGAAGAACAGCAACATCTGCAAAAGATCATTTGGAGATTTTCGACTGACGAATCATTACAAGAAATGAACCTCTGTACCGTTACATACGGAACCAAAAGCGCACCGTGGTTAGCCATGAGAACCCTAAAACAGTTAGCCTCGGACGATCGCCAAAAATACCCCGCGGCTGCAAAAACACTGGAAAACGAATTTTATGTCGACGACTTGATAAGCGGGAATAACTCACTCGAAGCCGCCAAAGAAATGCAACGCACGCTGATTGTACTATTGCAAGGCGGTGGAATGAACTTACGTAAATGGACAAGTAACTGCACAGAATTACTGCAAACTTTATCAGAGGATCAATTATCAACGAAGAATGTGTTCAATTTTAAACAAGGAAATACTACGAAAACTTTGGGTCTCGGCTGGAGTCCAAACTCTGACGTGTTCATACTCAACTGGGACATGGAAGAACCTCCAAAAAAGGCTACAAAAAGGAGTCTTTTATCTGAGATATCAAAACTCTACGACCCGCTTGGCTGGCTCTCACCCATTACTGTGACAGCAAAACTTATATTTCAACGGGTGTGGGTGGAAAAGATGAGTTGGGATGAGCTATTGCCCGACGATATTGAAAAAGAATGGCTAAAACTCGAAATGAACTACCAGCAGTAAAGGACATAAAAATAAAAAGATGGATCGGCGGAACTCAAAGGGATCTCGAATTACATGGGTTCTCTGATAGCAGTGAGAAGGCGTTAGCGTGTGTGATTTATACACGACTTATTGACGATAACGGCCAGACAAAAATCACCTTAATTGCCGCCAAAACAAGAGTGGTCCCTATGGGTCAAAAAACCACACTTCCCAGACTGGAACTGTGCGCAGCTATGTTACTGTCCCAACTGATGGAGAAAATCAAGAAAACTCTGAAGGAAAACAACCTGACTGTGTTCGCCTGGAGTGATTCGAAGGTTGTACTAGCCTGGCTAAAAGGCGACACAGCTAGATGGGAACGATATGTAGCAAATCGGGTCACAAAAATACTCAAAATCATCCCAGTCGAACGATGGCACTATGTGAAATCGGATCAAAACCCAGCCGATTGCGCAACTAGAGGAATGTTACCTATCAAACTATTGGAACACAACTTGTGGTGGCAAGGCCCAGAATTCATAAAAACTATGACGACTGAGGAAGCACAGGAATGCGCAACCTGCCTGTATACTACCAGCCTGGAACTTGACGCGCATTCCTGTACAGTACAAGCTACAGAACAAACAGAAAACTTTATAAAAACTTTGCTAGAGAAGTGCAGTACTTTAACACGAATTACCCGAGTTATTGCATGGGTGTTACGTTTCATTAGCAAGTTGCGACAAAGGAAGCAACCGGACGCGAGCTACCTAACTACCGTGGAACTGACAAAATCCGCTGAGCTTGTGATAGAATACGTACAAAAAATGGAATTTGTCACTGAACTAGCACTGTTGAAGCAAGGCGTAATTACTTCAAATAAAAGCAAAATTCACAAGCTGAGCCCGTTTCTGGACAAAAAGGGCATACTACGCGTTGGTGGACGGCTCAAAAACTCAGACCTACCACCAAACATGAAGCATCCTGTGATACTGCCGAATAATGGAAGACTCACTCAACTGGTCATCGATCAAGCTCACGCCAACACATTGCACGGCGGAGCGCGACTGACCCTGGCTCATATCCGACAGCAATACTGGATAATCGGAGGAAACAGAGCGGTGAAAACATATCTGCGACGGTGCGTGAGATGTCATAGGTACAACACGGCTGACAACAATCATCTCATGGGAGAACTGCCAAAACAAAGAATAACGCCTTCGCGTCCCTTTACTCATACGGGCGTGGACTTGACTGGTCATGTGGACGTAAAACTCAACAAGGGCCGTGGCATATCAACATCCAAAGCCTACATCGTGATCTTTGTATGCATGTGCACAAAGGCAGTGCACATTGAACTAGCATCGGACCTCAGCACTGAGACATTCATTGCCGCCTTTCAACGAATGTGCGCAAGAAGGGGGACGCCGACCCACGTATACAGTGATAACGGAACTAACCTGGTCGGGGCGTCAAAGGCACTACGCAAAGAATTCGACTTCTACAAGACGATACTTACACCGCAATTCTTTGACAAAATAAATACTCTCCAGGTCACCTGGCATTTCAAAGCCCCCGCGTGGCCCAGCGCTGGCGGTCTCTGGGAGGCTGCAGTGAAAGGGATGAAACATCATCTACGGCGAGTACTTGGAGACCAAAAACTTACTTACGAAGAGTTTACTACACTACTGGCACAGATAGAAGGCTGTATGAACTCGAGACCGCTGTGCCCACTGACGGAAGATCCAGATGAATACTTCAACTACTTGACGCCGGGCCATTTTCCCACAGGCAGTCCGGTAATGACAATCCCGCAAGCTAGCGATGCTGACGTCAGAAACATCGACTTGAGACGAAGGTGGCGTCTAACCGAACATATGCTGCAGCAGTTCTGGAAGGGCTGGTCGAATGAGTACCTGACACAGCTGCAAATTCGGAGCAAATAGAACAAACCAACTGAAAATGTTCAAATAGATGACGTCGTGCTGGTAAAGGAGGATAACCTGCCTCCCGGGAAATGGGCACTTGGCCCGGTAATCAAGACTCATCCCGGTCCAGACGGATACGTGCGAGTGGCCAAACTACTACTTTGAAAAGGCCCATCGTAAAACTATCATCATTACCGTTGCCGACCAATGCAAAAGATGACGCTGCACAAAACGATCCCGACAAGAATGCACCCAAGCGCAAAACAAATGCGAAGAAAGGCTTTTCAATGTTATTAACCTTACTGATAACGCTCCGTGTGTTTACAACTCAGACACACGGAAGCGGCGGCAACATAGCAACGAGGGCTCATATTACACCATTGGAAGCCGCGCGCCCTATCTACTACGACACGAGAGGCAAAATACAAACAATCAATGACGAATGGACACTCCTAATGTACTATAACTTGACTAACTACTGGGATGGAGTTCATCGTATTGAAGCATATCTTGCTGATGTGAAGGATCTTTGTGAAAAAACCGATCCAAGATACTGCAAATCTACGCTGCAACAGCTTTATCATGAGGTCGAAATACTCAGCTACTACAACACCATACTACTTGCACCGCACACGCATCTATCAAGTAGGAAGAAACGTGGACTATTAAACGCAGGAGGCTACATAGCCAACAGCTTATTCGGCATTCTAGACCAACACTTTGCGGATAAGTACCAAAAAGACATAGAGGCAGTACAGAACAATGAAAACTACTTGCTTGAACTAATTCGGAATCAAACATCCATAGTGGAACTAGAAAATAACATACTCAAGAAAAGTGAAACCAACATCCAGAAGCAATTTTTGATGATTGATGGATTTATGAACCAAACAAACAAAAACTTCGCCAAGATCGAATCAGAAATGGAAGCAGTGATGGCCTCAAATTACTTTAAATCAGCGTCACTTTTCCTACATTTCCTGATAAACAATTTGAAAGGAGTACAAGAAATGCTTTTTGAAACCCTGACTGAAGTCTACAAAGGTCACATGGAAGTCCGGCTTCTGTCCCCAGTCAACCTTATCAAGCACCTAGACGCTATATCAGCAAAACTGCCGAGAACATTATCTCTGCCGACAAAAAATACAAAAGAGGGTATGAAGGACTTGTACAAACTCCTCTATGTGAAGGCGAGAGTAACAGAGACTTACTTCCTATTCGAAATCCACATACCATTGATCTCGGACGAAATCTACACATTTTATCAAGCTATACCGTTACCTATTAAAGTAAACAAGGAAACTTTTACCATGAAACTATCATCAACCTACATCGCCGTAAACTTTCGGAAAAATACGTATATAACATTGATGGAAGAAGACTTGAAGCACTGCGTTCAACAAAAAAACAGACAACTTTTTGTGCTACAAAAATCTTCCTGTCTACAACTTAAATAACTATAAGATCCCATGTGAAGCAAAACTACTGGGTCATCACTCTAATTTGCCGTGCGCAGTCACCCGTGCGCCGTGCGAAGACGAATGGATCGAATTACATGCACCAAACACATGGTTAGCTAAGTGCTGCGCGACTTGCGCCTTTCGAACCATATGCGATAGCGACGTGACAATGGAAACTTTGACATCATCCGGGATAGTAACTCTTGCTCAAGGATGTATCCTACAATCGAATGAGCTAACTATCTTCTCGCACAACCAATACAGCAGCGACGCTAAGCTGGAATACAACTTCAACATACCGCTACTAAACTCGTCGATAAATAACATTGTGAATATCACATATCACAATCAGAACCAAGCGTTTCAATATAACACTGCTAAATTAGATGAGATTGACAAGAAAATTAACTCGCAGAAAGACCGCAACTATCTCCCATCATCGGTCACAATCCACGACGTCCATCAATACGCGATCAGCTACATCCTCCTAGCAGCAGCATTTACGGTCCTAGTCATATGGATTATAAGAAGATGCTGTCCTCACATCTGCACAAAAATGAGACGCACGCAAGCTCGCATGGAAATCATCGAGCTACAGACGCTATCCAAAGCGAAACAGCAACAAGCGCAGAAGGCGCATCCCACTTCAGCTGATGGTGATAATATCGCCTTTAATTTTGACTAACTTAATTTCAACCCAAAATTCTTAAGTACTGTGTTTAGTTATTAAGTTGAATTTTATAAGATATACTTCAAGTTTGTATTATGCTTGTATTATGTTGCTTTGAATGATTTTATTTTACTGATTACTTTGTGTTATTAGAATACAGTTTACTACCCCTACTATCTTTGGGGTTTCGGAGCATGTACGGTTACACCGTGCATATAATGTTTTGTTAACGTGGCAGTTTACTCAGCCCGCATATTTCTACCTAATAAATTTAGTTGACCACTTACAGTGAAGACAAAATGACGTGTTTCATTACTACCACTACTTTACTACTTCATTCGTAACAACACACTACTAGAACTTTATACAACTGTGTGGAAAGTGCCGGCTACTAAGCACTTGATCATACATGTCATATTAACAAACAATGCATTATTTTATTTATATAACCCGGCATAGATACCACTGTCTATAAATTATAATCGCCCGATGAAACTCGCTGTCCACATGTAATGTCCCAACACTAGCTCGGCTAGATAGTGTACCTGCGTAAGTGTGCGTGTGTTCGGACGATAGGTGCATGACATTGCACTGACCAAAAAAAAGGTGGTGTAGATGTGTGCGTGTTCTTAGTTTTCGGCGACACTGGTTCCGATACAAGCTTAGCGCCAAGGGCCTATCTCTCGATATCTATGATCTTACCTTATTTCGTACAGTACAGGAACTTCTTCGCTACGCTAACCTTACTATACATTTATCAATAAGTAACTTCTTTCGTAGGCAAATTAAATATTTAGGCTTCGTGGTGGATGAATACGGCTTACGCACAGATCCCGACAAAGTCAAAGCAATTATCGACGTCCCTATACCGACATCTCGAAATGATGTCAAACGTTTTCTTGGCACCGCATCTTACTACCGTCATTTTATTAAGAACTTCAGCAACATAGCAGGTGATCTTAACCAATTAACTTCAACTCGGAAAGGCGCTCCACCTTTTCGTCGTTCACCAGAAACTGACAGGGCTTTCAGTGAACTGAAGATAGCACTGCACCTGTTTTCTCCAAACCATTCGCGGTACATTGGGACGCGTCAGACTTTGGAATTGGTGGAACCTTGACTCAGGACTTCGCCGGTGCAGAGCACCCCCTGGCGTACTACAGTCGTTCACTTATGCCGCAGGAGAGGGGAACTACACAGCCACTGAGAGAGAAGCCCTTGTTGTCATCAATGTTGCTGAACATTTTAGGCCGTATCTCGAAGTTGACCGTCAATTTAAAATAATAATGGATCATTGGAGTTTAAAATGATTCCTTAACCTTAAAAATCCTACAGGACGACTCGAAAGATGGGGTTGCCGTCTTTCTCCTTATAACCTCGTAGTCGAGCACCATCTTGGTTCGGAAAATGTCGTGCCGGACGCCCTATAAAGAGCAGTCCCGGAACACTTAATCGATACCAGCACCATTGTGGATACGTGGTACTTAAATCTATCTAAGAAATATGAGGCCAAACCAGGGTCGGTGCCTAATTTTCAACTAAAAAACGGTCGCTTATATCGGTATACAAAAATTCAAAATATTTTAATATCCGAATTCGAATGGAAGGAGGTGATCCCTATGGAATTCCGCGATGAGATTATGCACGCTTTTCATTCGGTTCCTACAGCAGTCCATCTAGGTACGGCGAAAACTTATAAAAGGCTGAAACTCCGCTACTTCTGCCCATGCAAGTACCAAGATGTTGTTCGATTTGTCGCTAATTGTACTGCGTGTGCAGCGTATAAGCACAGTCAACACCTGACCCCCGGTTCCATGGGAAGTGCAAAACTTTGTTGTCTTACGTTTCATTGCCTTTTAGTCGGACCCTTACCACCTTCAAGACAATTAAATACGTCTGCTGGTGGTGGTTTGTTGCTTTACCAGGTACTGTATTCTGTTTCCAATGCGATGTGTAACCGGAAAAGTGATTACTCAGAGGTTGGAAAACTATGTATTTATGGTCCACGGCATTCCGCAAACTATCATTGCGGACAATGTATCCTATTTTACTGGCGGTAACGTTCAGAAGTTATTTTACAAATACAACATTCCTCAATTACACTAGTCTCCAGTTTATTGTGCCCAAGTTAACACCGTAGAACGTTAGAATAAAACTGTGGGGCGATCTCTACTTTCGTCGCATCAGTCTACCTCGTTCACTCCATTACTACTAGTTCACGGACGTGAAGCGGTTCCTGATGGTACTATCTACAATGACGCTGAAGCTGTAGAAGAGATCATCTTCGCTTCTAGGCGTGATTACTTTGATAAGATAAAGGTGCTTAAAGAAACTTATCCAACCGTGAGAGAGTGATTAAAGAAAGCTCACAATTGTAACATCAAGTATTACAATGAGAAGCGACGTGACATACAATTCAATGAAGTGTGGAAACGAACACACAAGCAGAGCAACGCTGGGAGATATTTTGCTGCAAAGCTGGCCCTTAAACATGAAAATTTTTGCGTAATACGGAAGGTATCCCGCCTGGTATACGAACAGGACGATGAAAATGGGAAGCGATTGGGAAAATGGCACATAAAAAACTGCAAGCCAGTTTCTGCCTTCAGTTAATATTACACTTTAACTTAATTAACACAAAAACCCCGGACCGTAATATAAATTTGTAGGTCATCTAGCAACTTGTAACTGAGGGGTAGTTTGGAAAAACAGCCAATGTCAAAAATAAAATAAAAAATGATTTTATGTCAAAATGGTTAGCTTCATACTTTCCATACAAGATTAATGTCTCCTGCAAAATTAAGCTAAACTGACATTGGCTAATGTTCCAAACAACCCCTCCTGCTAGTTCTAGTTACTATTCTACGTTGATGGCAGCGTCGGCCGCGCGGGCTCAATTGATGACAAGGTACTGCAAGACGTGTGATTCCTGGCCGGGAGTCGTCGTCAAAGTGTTCAGCTGAACCTTAGTTAAGGGATGATTCACCTGATTTTATTGTTGTAGTTTTTAGTGTACTCAGCTTGAGGATGAGCTGGGATTTTCCTCTTTCAGTTTACTTCTTCGTAAAATTCTCCTGGTTGAGGGGGTTGTAATGGATAATTTTCAGGCGTGAAATAACGCCAAAGTAAAAGTTGATCAAGAGCAGAATAGAGTTTGAATATGAAAAAAATAATGTCGTGAAGATGTTATTTTAATAGGCTAGTATTTATTCACACATTAAAAATACTGATTTGCACAGCAAAAAAGGATCATCAAAAACACTTTTTATGTTTTAAATATTTAATGAGTACTTAAGTTTATGTTTTAAGTATTTTTTGTTGTTGTTTCATGTCGAACCTAACAAGAAGGATAAAGGGGCCTTCGCTTCACCTAAGCTACCGCAGTATTTTGCCCTTATATTTGCTGTGCAGTTTAATATTTCCCATTTTAAAATATTTACAATAGTTACATACTAAAAACTAAAGTACCTAGTTAACAACCAGTATCAATCACTGTAAATGTTCTATTTACAATAACTACAAATTAAAGTAAATTAAAATAATTGCATGTTGCAAACGAAAAAAGATTATTGTGCATCTGTAAATGGATGGGTGAATTTATGCTTTCCTCTGGTATATGTAAATCTGGGTCTGGCTCTGGTTTTTTCGAATGAAAACTATTGTTTTTAAGTAAAACCATGTTTAAAATCATACATATTCTTCTACTCATTCTGCAAGAGAAAACAAATTCATATATTATGCGGGTGAGGTAGACAAAAAGAGACAAGAACAGGAACTGACTAACCAGCAGTACTTGAATGCTACTATTACAAAAGTTACAATATAAAAAATTAAAATGAAATTAAAATGATATTTATTTCACAAAAAAGTACGCAATTACACAATGAAAATAATTACATGGTATGTGAGGATTTAAAGTGCATAATTAAAATTAAACAAACACTGTACTTGTGATCCCCACACTAGGCAAGCCTGTATCGTGGGAATCTTACAGAGGAGAGACTGTCACTCATACATTGATTACCAGTGATTAGGCGTACGATAAAAATGGAAAATAAAAATAAATCATAGATAACAAAAAGTAAAATAAAATATAAAAAGTTGATTATTATTGCATTTGGTTTGATTAGCAGTTTCGTACAAGCAGCTTTTCTGTATCGCAGTATGACAATGAAGACAGCCAATTTTTTTATTACATTCTTAGCATGGTAGTAAAACTTAGATTTTATATCACAATTTTGAAATATCCTGTTATACAGAAAAGGATGGAGAAATCTAGGCAAACCTTGGGAGAAAGCAGTCCTGACGAGTAATACAATAGTAAAAGATATTTTCGATTGTTAGTATAAATAATTTTATCGCAAAACTTAAAATATGTATTTTCTGTCGTAAAGCAAAGAATTCCAATATCAAACACAAGTTGCAAAACTTATCATAGTCTTTTGTCTTAAACAATACTTCCAAAGCACAACAATGTTTGAAGCCAAACAGACTTGTCACAGAAACATCTCTTATGCGGGATGCACACCGCGAGCTAAGCTAAGTTAGTTTAGCTTAGCTCGCATAGCTGACGCAATTCCCCATACTTGCGTGCACACCGCAAACTATGCGAGCTAAGCTATGTGAGCTACCTAAAATATGCAAACTAAGTTAGCTGTGTATGTCGATGCGCAGCTACCTAGCTAAGCTAAGCCCCTCCCGTCTGCCCCGCAGCCCCTTTTGACATCCTTTGCCAGTGACGTCCAGTGTCTTGTGTCGTACACACGCGTCGAGTAGCGAACTAAAATGGAGCAATTTATTGAAACTGTCAAACAATTTCCTATTCTGTGGAACTCTGATACGAAAGACTATCACAACTTAAACAAAAAGGATAGTGCATGGCGAAAAATAGTGGAAGAAATAAAAAATCCAGACATACCAGACAGTAAGTTTATTTAAAGTTTAATTTACATTACCATTATTAAAATAATCACAAAAAGACCCTCTTATTCTAACTGCTTCTCTAGTTGCTCGTAAGTTATCGTGTAGTCGTACTACCGATCTTAAAGTTTGCTCTTCTTCAATATTATAGTTGAGGGTAGTATTTGACGTTCCTGGGGACATCAAATAATTGTGCAAGACACATGCAGTTTGTGTTATGACATCCACTAATTCCAATTTACATTCGAAGGGTCGACGAAATATACGAAATCGCGCTGATAAGATGCCGAACGCATTTTCTACTACATTTCGTGCTCTGTTAAGGCGGTAGTTAAAAATGTTTTACGCTCTGTTTTCACCTCGTGGGTACGGTCTCATTAAGTGCTTTTGTAAAGGAAATGCTTGATCACCTATAAACACAAAAGGTGTCGGAGTGCCATCACCTGTTAGAGGTTTGTCATTGGGCAAGTTTAATTGCCCATTTCGTAATTTGTAGCCAAATGGGCTGTACGCAAAAATTCCTCCGTCGCTGAATCGGCCCATTGAACCAATGTCTATAATAATAAATCTTTTGTGCGCATCGACCACTGCGAGCAAGACAATAGAAAAAAAATCTTATAATTAAAATAACTAGAGCCAGAATCAGGAGGGCATTTTATCGAGATATGCTTGCCGTCCATGGCCCCAAGGCAATTCGGAAACTGCCATAGCTCATTATAATCTTTTGCGATCTGTTCCCATTCGCGTTCTGTAGGTAACTTCATATACGTTGGTTGCAAATGAATCCAAAGCGCGTTGCCATGAATAATCTTAGAAACTGTATTATTGCATACTCTGTATTGTATGCAATTGTTTTAAAGCTGTCGCCAGTTGCAAAAAACCTGTAAAAAAGAAATAGTGGTCGTCAAAAAAATAATTAGTTGTCATCTGAAAAAATATATATTTTTACAAATCAAAAGCAGGAATGGTTTTTTTAAAACAAATTTACTTTACTACTAAAAATAATTGTAATAACAAAAGGAAAACCGTTAAATCAGACACTCAAATTATAACTCAAAGATACGTCCAACACCATGAAGCGCCGCCGAAAAAGTGAAGCCCGACGCTTGCTCGACTGGCGCCAAGTAGCCGGCGGCTGCCCGTCCACCAATCACTGTACTGCGCGTTTCGCGCGTCTGCATGGCGCGCTGCTAGGCCCCGCCCCATCCGGGCTAGATATTTCCAACACGGCCTCTCCTGACAGCGAGGCGTCCCCGACCGCGTTGTCCTGAGCAGGAGGCTCTTCGCCACCTGTTAGGTGATCAGGTTCTTCATCATCTGAAACAGACGTCCGTTACAAGCCTTATCGAATGATTGGAAACAGTCGTGTTCAAAAACAATTAGAAGCTTCGCATCATAACTATAAGTGTGCACCCAAACAGCTATGACCGATACTGAAAAATCTCTAAATGCATTTGCTATGCCCCGCGAAAGAGGCTCTTTAAAGGTCGCATTTCACGTCTCATTAACGCCGCACTGATAGAGGCTCTGTAAAGTTCGCATATCAGGCTACCACCACACTGACAGAGGCCCTGTAAAGTTCGCATGTCGGGACTCCTTAACACCGCACTGACAGAGGCCCTGTAAAGTTCGCATATCAGGCTACCACCACACTGACAGAGGCCCTGTAAAGTTCGCATGTCAAAGCATAAAACACATGGCACACATTAGAGGCTCTTTAAAGTTCGCATAACGTGGCCTGATGCTCTCCAGTCTCAAAAAATACGGCGCATGTCTCCGGCGTCCATTCACCGCGCCATAGGACAAGGTGTTCAGCCGCGGCCTGAGTCTTTTTGCCGTATGACCCTGCCAGTAGCTCCAGCTCGTAACGGTGCTGGGGAAGTTGACTGACCACCTTATAGGGACCCCTCATGCCGGAGTCCAACTTGCCAGTGCTCTGTGAAAATTTGCTAACAAACACATAATCGCCAATAGCATAAACACGTGGTTGTACTCGTGATTTATTGATATAGCGGTCTTGACGTCGCTGGTTGGCTTGAAGTTGTTCCGTAGCCCGTTGTCGACTTAAAACACCCAACGCTTCACAATTCGCATGGGAGTTGTCGAGCGCCACGTCTCTCACCAGTGACCTCAGGGCTGGGGTAGTTGCTTTTTTTTTTTTTTTGTTGGAGGGGAAAAAAATGGAATTACCCATGCCCAGGAGTCAGACCTCCCTGCTATGTCCGGGTCCCCACATATTGAGCGGGCATCAGCTCGTGTGGTATACGGACTAAAAACAACCCCTTTGTGTTTACAGTTGTCCTACTAAGACTTTACTGTGAGCCATGGCCTCGGTATATGCTGAAGGCTTTCTACCTGCAATTTGCGCTTTTGGGCGATATATATGTGTATATGATATATATGGGAGGAGTTTGCCTGCTTACCCGATTTTATGAGCGGGCATCAGCTCATAGTCAACGGGCATGATAGCGGCAAGCTGGGGTAGTTGCTTCGATTCCAACCAATAGATGTAGGGGTGAAGTCTGTGTCGTAGCCTGCTTGGTCATGTTGAGTGTAAGCTGAATCTTCCATAGGACTTCAGACCAACTACAGGACTTGCTGTTCGCTTCAATGCGGAGCATATTGAGGACGGAACGGCAGTACCGCTCGGCTTGGCCATTTTTCTTGGTGCATCTCGGGTGTGATAAGATGTGTTGAGCAACCCAAACCCGTGACCCAAGTTTGAAATGCTGAGCTTTCGAACATCCTAGCTCTATCAGTTACGATTAATGAAGGTGTGCCAAATAGGGAAATTGCGTTTATAAACACGCGTTTTAGATCTTCAGTGTCCTGTCTGTGCAGGGCATAAAGAAGGCAAAATTTGGAGAAAGCATCTACTAACACCAGGACATACTTGAATCCATTGGATTCAGGCAATGGGCCCAGGACGTCCATGTGGACAGTGGAGAAGGGACTTTCAGGTTTCGTCCAGGACTGTATGGGTTGATGTGAAGCACGTGGAACACGTTTTTGGGAAAGACAGATCACACAATGGTTTATGTATTTTTTGATGAATTGTCTTAAACCAGGGAACCAGAAGTGACGGAGAATCAGTTCGGTAGTTTTATCCATGCCGATATGCTCATGATCATCATGAAAGACTCTTAAGAGACTGAGTCTGTACCCCTTTGGTATGAAACAAAGAAGACGTGACTCCTCTCCGGTGCGACTGTACTTGTAGTACAGGAGATTGTTTTTTACCACATATCGGGATGGATCCAACTGACCATCTCTTACTTTCTCCATGAGTTCCTGCGTCTCATTGTCAGCAGTTTGGGCCATTTGTGCCCAATTGGTTGGCTTGCGGATGTGAGAAACACTTACAGGGTTCCGGCTTAAAAAATCTGCATGCTGCATGAACGCACCCTTTCGGTATTCGATCGTAAACCGGAAGTCCTGCAAGTAGACCCACCATCTGGCAACTCTTGGAATGAGATCTTTCTTTTTTTGAGTTAACTTTAGCGAGTTGCAATCCGTCAATATCTTGAAGTCAATGCCAATAAGATAGTGGCGGAAGTGCTGTAGCGCCTTTACGATCGCTAGAGTCTCGAGCTCGTAGCTATGATATCGAGATTCCGCGCCATGCGTCGCTCTACTGAAATAACTGACTACCCTATTTCGCTTATCGTCATGTTCCTGTAGGAGTATACCCCCGTAACCGATTGAACTGACGTCAGTATGAAGCTCAGTGGGCAATTTTGGGTCGAATATGGCAAGAACGGGCTCTTCGGTTAAGCAACTAATTATGTAATCGCGAGCCACGTCTTGTTCACGTCCCCAAAGAAACGGTTCCCCTTTCTTAGTTAATTTCGCGATGCAAGCGGTTTTAGCTGCGTAGTTAGCAATATAGCGCCTAAAGTAACCGGCCAGACCCAAAAATTGCCGCACTGGTTTGACATTAGTGGGTTTTTGGGATTTCACAAGCGCGTCCACCTTCCCAGGGCTCGGTCGTACCTGACCTTGCGAAATAAGTCTGCCCAAGTATTCAATTTCGGTTTCCAGGAAGGCGCACTTCTTGAGATTTATTGAAAATCCTGCAGCAGTGAGTGTTGTTAGTACTTGACGTAACATTGTCAACCCATCGTCTACTGTATCCGAAAGAATCAAGACGTCATCGATATAAGTAAGGACCCTTCCAGTATCAATCAGGGCCTTCAAGGTCTTCGAAATAATCCGCTGATACACCACCGGAGCATTTGCCAAACCATATGGCATTTTCAAATATTCGAACTGACTCTCTGGGGTGACAAATGCTGTCTTACTGATGGAATCATCATCCTTCATAGGTACCTGATGGAAACCGGTGGCCATATCAAGACTCGTAAAGTATTTGGCACTACCCAACTTGTCGATATGGTCATCGATCAACGGCAAGGGAAACCTATCCTTGATAGTTATGGCATTTAGAGCGCGATAATCCACGCACATCCTATCAGAACCATCCTTCTTTTTGACGAGTATGATAGGACTGGCGTATTCCGATTGTGATTCACGAATAATGCCCTTGCTCAAAAGGTCGTTGACTATACCACGAACGCCCGCCTTTTCATTAGCCGATAGTTTATAGGGACGATAGTGCACAGGAGCATCACTGTTAAGCTTTATTTCCATGTATCCAGTGTTGACAGTGGACGTTGCAGTACCGGTGATAAAAGAGTCCGAGTATTCATTCAAGAGCGACAGCAATGTAGTTTTAGCCTCGCCTACCAGGGGCGTATTTATGGTGACTGTATCTAAAGCACGCAAATGATGCACCTGAGACACCTTTTCTACTCGAGTGAGACTCTGTGTGTCACCGGTACGGATGTAGGTCACGCCTTCACGGTTCAGGACATCCGTGCCCAGTAGCACGGGCGCACCTATACTGTCAGAAGGTACAACATACAGATCTACCTCTAAAGAAATCTCGGGAAGTTCTACCAGCGTAGTCACATAACTAGTCGATTCTATCTCCTGACTACCAATACCGCGCATAAGTCGAAATGTAGGTTTTCTGTTGCATTTGAGATGCTTCAGTACAGAGGTAGAAATTAGGGAAATGTCTGAACCACTATCAATTAAAACATCTACCGGCACTTTTTCAATAACAGCGGTCATTACGTTACTTTGTTGCGAAATGTTGTTATTTTGGCAAAAATTTACATTGCTTGTACTTTTATTGTTAGTTTCGACACGCCGTTTAACAAAACATCTATCAATTGAGTGCCCCGCCTTTCCACAATATGTACACGACAAAAGTGGCCCGTTCCCGGCCGCAGAGGTCACAGTCGCATTGTTTGTTTCTGTTTTCTGCTTTTTAGGGCAATTTCAATGCTTATGGCCCGTGCCGCCACAAACAGAACATTTCCAATCGTTATTCACTGCGCCACGCTTACGCAAGCCGTTGGGGCGCTCGTTTGATGAACGGACTAAATTGCGGGTATCGCGAAAATCATTTTTGGGTTTTGAATAAACCGATAGAAACTCCACAAGTTCGTTACATTGTAACTTTGCATTTGATGCAGCGGCTTTAACTTGGGGGTCAGTTAGTCCGAGAATAACAATTGCAGTCATCAGATCATCGGATAACCCCTTTACAATTTTCAAACGCAATAATGATTTTCGAGCGTACTCAGCGTAGGTAGGAAACTTATTTGAGCTCGTGCTCATAACGTCGTACAGAATGTTAGCAATGTCAATACTCCGTGGGCAAAGTGAATGGAAGTCAGACTTAAAATTTGTCCATGTGCGATCATTAGAAGTCCAATCACTCAGCCAAGTACGCGCGTCGCCTTTGAGACAGCTACCAATGCGCGACAAGCACTCCATGATCGGCCCAACGGTTCAGCTCGCGACCTCTGTCCACTTCAGCACACCAAGCATCAAAATCATGCACATTTGGGTCAAAACTAGATATGTAGTAGTGACTAGGCCTGGCTTGCAAAAGAGAGGTCAGCGCGCCCACAAGTTTGTCCGTAGCACCACTACTAGGTTCAGACGAAATAGAATTAGTCTCGCCTGATGCTACAGGCAGCGGTGGCGTTTGGCGATCCCGTGTTGGAGGTATCGGTGACGGGCAAGACCCTATCGCCGACGTGGTACTGGCAGACAATCTACCCTCGATCGCAGTTAGGCGACCGAGAATAGTATCTAGTGCACGGTTGCGGGAACCGTCACGAACTATAGGAACCGTGCTATAGGAACTGTCGCGACGGCGCCGCCCGCGCGCTCCGTCATGCCGACTGCGAGGACCACGTCGACATTCACGAGATCTACTGCGATGTCCAAACGGGCTATCGCCCCTTCTGTTCTTTGACCGAGAGGGTCGTCCCGACATAATTAAATGGGTGTACTCACAGTTTGTCCAGTGTACAGGGTTGATGAAAAAGTTCCAGATTTAACGGTTATGATTAGAATTGAAGAAGAAAAGAAAGAAGCCGTTTAAGCGACCAGGACCCGTGGTTATCCCACTTCTGATTTTACAAATCAAAAGCAGGAATGGTTTTTTAAAACAAATGTTCAGGCTTCTCAGCACCTAATGACCTCGTAGGGGCCCATCAGCTACGAGGTAGCGTAACGATCAGTTGCCAAGAAGCGTGAACGTCGGCGATTCACCGAGCTGAAGTAATTGGGGTCGATCTAACCTGGTCTGTGCTTCGGTCCCGTCAACCTCCTGTCTCTCTGCAAGGCCCGGGTGCACCCTAGGCTCTTCTTGGTAGACAGGTTCTTCAGCCAACCTCCTATGACTGGCGGGCCAGCTTCAATGAGCACAGTGTTCCAACACAGGTTATGTTACGTGGTAAAAACCAATCGGCCACGTAAATGCGAACTTTATCTGGTTCGGGGAACCACAACACACTCAGCTATATAGACAATCCTGAGGGAAACCCGAATACATTCCAGATGGCTTGCGATTTAATTTCAATACCCTAACCAAAACGCGTTTGCATTGCGAGGGCTTTCGTCTGTCAGTTGTCAAAAAACTGCTAGGTTGGCAGCAACGTCAAATTCAAAATGGCCGTTCAGAAACCATCGATCGAATATCGATTTGGAATCGAACAATCACCCGCCCGGACAGGCACCCACCTGTCCCCTAATCTACGGGCAGCCGAGACAACGTTGCTACCGCTCGTTTTAGAACCGAGCCTCCTACTAGAACCTCTGCAGACCGGGGGGTCCCGTCCTTGCCAGGGAACAAGTTAACAATGCGCCCCCTGCGCCAACGTAGTGGCGGTAGGTTAGCATCCTTAACCAGAACGAGGTCACCAACACTAGGGGGGCTGGTTTTGTCAGTCCACTTAAGGCGCTGTTGTAAGATATGCAGATACTCGAGCGACCAACGCTTCCAGAAATTCTGAGTAAACTGCTGCAACATCTGATACCTTGACAACCGATACAATTTCACTCCCTCGAAGGGGTGCTCGGGCAACGCGTTAAGTGGCTGTCCTATCAAGAAATGGCCTGGGGTCAGAGCCTCCAGGTCATTTGGATCCGAGCTGAGCGGACACAACGGTCGCGAATTGAGAACGGCCTCGATCTTACAAAACAATGTCGCGAGCTCCTCAAAAGTCAGCGCGGTCTGACCTACTATACGCCCCAAGTGCGTCTTAGCTGACTTAACTACGGCCTCAAAAATCCCACCCCAGTGGGGGCAAATCGGTGGGCTGAAGGTCCACTGTATACCCCGACGGGAGAGGGCCGTTCCAATATCCACTTTATTTACATTCAAAAAGTTGACTATCTCTCGTAAGTATCGTTCCGCACCGATGTAGTTAGTGCCGTTATCAGAGCGGATCAAAGTTGGAAGTCCCCTTCGAGAAACAAACCTATCCAAACAAGCAATGAAAGCCTCTGTCGAGAGATCAGCAACGAGCTCGAGATGTACCGCCTTGGTGGATAAACAAACAAACACACATAGGTACGCCTTGTATTGCCTAGCGGTACGCAATCGTGAACTCTTCACCATAAACGGTCCTGCAAAATCCGTACCAACACCTGAAAACGGTCTGACCTCATTCACACGATCAGGGGGCAAGTCCCCCATGAGAGGTTGCATCGTGGCAGCCTTAAGTCGATAACAAGGCATGCACCGAAACACGATGTTCCGTATAACACGGCGGGCAGATAAGATCCAAAACTCCCGCTGGAGCGTGGCCAACAACGCGTTACAGCCGGCATGCGCGTTTTTAATATGACGATCAGTCACCAGCAATTCAACTAACTGTCCCCCCTTGGGGAGCAGAAGTGGGTGACGAGCCGAATACGACAGATTCGCATTGCGCAATCTCCCTCCTACCCGAAGTAACCCGGTCGAATCAACAAAGGGGTTGAGACGCGCGACGGCTCCCTTCAATTTCGAACGTCCACTTCGTATAATCTCCAATTCTGCCCCAAACTTCGAGGACTGTACCAACCGGACCAAATTCAACAGCGACTCGTTTCGCTCTGCCGGAGTCAGAATAGGGTTCAACGTTCGCTGATCGCGAGGAGTTCGACAATTTCGAGCGAATCTCCTAATCCAAGTGGACACGTTTATCAACTTGTCAAGTGAGCTATACCGGTCCAGCAGAAACCCGGCGTCAGGGTCCTCAGCCTTCTGGGTAACATGCACGGCCGCTCTGGGGCCATGATCCGAAGATACTACTACATGGCTGTGGGGCCAGTCCGATTCTCTCTTGGCAAGCCAGGGTGGTCCCCACCACAAATGGTGTCTAACGAGTTCAGGAGCCTGACATCCCCTGGATGCACAATCAGACGGGTTCAATTCTCCTGGTACATGTCTCCAGGTCAGTGGGACCTCAGACGACACAATCTGGGAGACACGGTTCGCAACTAAAACCTCTAAGTTATGGACCGAAGCCTTCAGCCAGCACAAAACAATCTGGCTGTCCGTCCAAGCGTACACCGTATCCTCCAAAACCACTGACCCACGCAACACTGTTAGAGTGTGATTCAAAAGTTTGGTCAAAAGAGCAGCCCCGGACAGTTCCAGTTTTGGAATCGTCATCCTTGTCCGAATAGGCGCTACCTTGCTTTTTGCCAAAACCAAACGCACGTCGACCTCCCCGGTGGAGGTAACGGTTCGCAAATAAACCGCTGCCGCAAACCCTCGTTCAGAGGCATCACAAAACCCGTGAAGGGTTGCCCTGTAATCCCCAGCAGGGACCAATTTCCTCGGCAGCGATACATTATTTATGTCCGATAGCGAGGTGAACATTCGCGTCCAATCAGTCAACAAATCACCTGAGAGGTGGGTGTCCCAGGTCAACTGAGCCGCCCATAGCCTTTGCATAAAACATTTGAGAGCAAAGGTGACTGGAGAAATCCATCCATTCGGGTCGAACGTTCTCGCAATCGTTGACAGTACTGACCGCTTCGACCAGGCCTTCGGTGTTTCTAAAACCACCCGATAGGTAAACTCATCATGGACGGGCCGGTACTGAATTTCAAGCACTGACAACATGTTAGGGTTGTCAGGATTCTCAAAAACGTGCGGGTCTTGTTGAAACTCATCTGGGAGACCAGCCATCAACTCAGGGGAGTTGGACATCCACTTGCGTAGTTCATAGCCGCCTCGTTCCAGCAATTGAATGAGCTCGTCACGTCGGTCCAGAGCTTCCTCCACACTGGCTGCCCCTGTGCAGACGTCATCGACGTACAAATCTTGCTCCAGGACAGCGGCGGCTCTAGGATAGCTCACACGGTCACGCGACGCCAACTCCCGCAGGGTACGCATCGCCAAATACGGGCTAGACCGTAACCCATACGTGTTCGTGTTTAACTCATAGACCTTGACTGGCTCGGCCGTGGACTCACGCCAAAGTATCAACTGATACCTTCTGTCAGCCGGATGAATTACCGTTTGCCTAAACATCATCCGAATGTCTGCGACAAATACAATCTGGTGCCTCCGAAAGCTCGTGAGAATATCCGAAATATCACGACTCAACTTGGGTCCCGAATGTAGACACTGATTCAGGGACATCCCGTTCGAGGTAGGTGCTGACCCATCAAAAACAACTCGAATCTTGCCGGTAGGGGTTCGTAGGACGGCATGGTGTGGAAGGAAACAATGATCCTCAGATCTCCAGTCCACACCCGATACCGACATGTGTCCTAACGACTCATACTCCCTCATGAAATCAACATATTTTTGTTTAAATACGGCGTCCCTTGTCATCCTACGCTCCATCGACATCAATCTCGTCTCAGCCATCTTCCTAGATTCTCCTAGTGGCGGTCGATCGGCCCTGAAAGGCAGTCGAGTTACAAAACGACCAGAACGAAGGCGACCAGTACTATTCTGGTAAAACAACTCGCACTCTTCTTCGTCTGCGTCGACTCGACGAGCGGTGGGAGGTTCCTCTATCTCCCAGAAACGTTGGATAGCGTCTGACAACGCTGAGCCAATAAGTATGCCATCTGACTCGGCAGGCCTAACCATTGGCAATGCCGGACCCATGATCACGTGACCAAACTTAGTATCCACAGCAATCAACCCGTCCGGCTGAAGAACTCGCCGATCCGACAACAGAAACCTACCCAGAACGTCTGCTCCCAGTAGCAGGTCGACCGGGGCTGGAGTGTCAAAATCGGGATCCGCCAACTTGAGTCCTGATGTCAGGAATCGATCGGCCGGATTCAACTTCACCAAGGGGTGTCTGCCCATGACATGCGTCATTACTAAAGCTTGCACGGATGTTTTTGTCAAAATGTCATAACGTGGAGAGAACGTGATCACCGATTGACCAACTACATTCGTAACCGTAACATTCCCCACGCCCCGTATTGATTTATTATACCTATTTACCTTGAGGCCCAACCATTTTGCTAAATCATTCGATACAATGCAGCCCTGAGCTCCAGAATCTAATAGGGCGCGAACGTATGTTGGGTTGCCCGCCAAATCCCAAACAAGCACAGAGGCGATCGGTAACACCACCGTCTCCGGTTGGGGGGCAACCAATGGTTGGGCCGCAAATTCCTAGCGAGGACCCCCGGGGCCCCACTGTGCCTGTAACCGATCAGGTATGCAGCTATACGCCAGAGGGTCCCATTGTACAAATGGCCCACGCGCCGGTTCCATTCCCAACCTACGATTCCCCGTAAAGGGGGGTGGGCGTGAATTCAACCGTGGCCGCTCCATGAGTTTACATACTTTGATGTTTTCGGCTGGCAACCCCAGACCGAATAGCTGACGATGTAAACAGCTCTGTAGTTTTTATTTCAATTAAATTAGTCAAAATTGCTTCTCTGCACGAGTAAACTTAATTTAAGTAGTAATTAGTGATTAAATAATGTGTAGATAAGAAACAGCTGTGCAAACATACAAGCTTTGGAAAAAACAAGACCGATTGTACCGGCCGATTGAACTGTCAAAATCAGTTCAAATAACAACGACGTAAACGGGGGAAGTATCGTTTTATTTCTGTATTTATATCAATAATCTCACCTTTCACACCCGTAACAAACTAAACAAACCTTCATATAAGTGAAACACTTGCCGTACACTCACTCAGGTACCGTTTTGTCTTTCTTTACTTGGCAAAAGCGGAAGCAAAGTTGAAGACGCAACATTCTGCCACATTCAACAAAAACACACACTTAACACCTTCATTGTGCAATAAACTCCCTAGTGTTCGCTAGTATTCCACCCGGTCATACACTGACACCTATTCGCGGTTTTTTTTTCAGGCGAAAAAGGGTGCAATGCTGACCCGAAGCAAGATGAGCACACGCGATGTGGAGTTGAAGCTGAAAGCGACCTTGCTGGAGCTCAAGAAGAGCCAAGAGCTTTGTGAAATACTTCTACGAGAGCGAGATGAGTGTGAAGAGGAGATAGAAAAGCAAATTAAGAAAAATTCGGCGCTAAAAGAAGAGCTCAGTGAGTTGGACATCCAATGCCAGGATCTCAGTGCCCAGAGAGATGAACTACAACACCAAGTCGACTCATTTTACAAGTGTCATGATGTCCACCACGTAGCATTGCAACACATAAAATCACTTGAACAAAAGCTTGCAGAGGCACACCACGAGCTTCAAGTTTTCAGCGAGCGGGAGGAACAGCGAGACAGTGCTACAACCAGGGCCTTCTATAATGAGGTCATGAGCCAAACTGGCATACCAACTATTGACCTAACAGCTTGTGATCTCACGTGTGATAGTCCTAATAGATCGCAATCAGTAACCACTATGAGCTGTAGTAAAAATAAATTAAAGAAATATGTTAAATTGAATAATTATACAAAAAAACACAAAAACTAGCTAATAGAAATAAAATATTTTGTAAAAATGTAAATTGTAGCAAGGAACGTGTCGAATTAATTAAGGAAATCGATGATTGTAGATTATGTTTGGAAAAAACTACAGAAAAGTACGAATGTGACACACGGCGACTCCAGTCAGATATGCATATTTTAAACTCATCATTACAAAGTATTACACGTAAATATGAGTCAGCACAATACGAAATTAAGGAACATGTGTCGGCTATGAATAGTTTGTTGGAGACGTGTAAGTATAATTATGACACTTTCATATCTTTGACCGACAATCACATCTGTGATTGTAAACAAGCTCCAGCGGACTGTTCCGTGCCGACCGTGTGTCCCGCCGAGCAGCCGGCCGAACAGCTGATACTGACCCAGGCGCCGCCGTCAGTCGACTTGAGTACTAATAGTGTTATCAATAACGCCTCCTTCTCTCGGACAAAGGATAGGTATATAATGTACAGCGATGAACTTGGAAAAAATATGGGTTTACAACTTAGTCAGCGCGTGGGCCAGGCAATATTAAATAACTGTATGCCTGGCGCCACATATTCACAAATATTAAACAAAGTGTTGTCATCGCAGTTTTTAGAACCAACCACCCTAATTATTTTAATTGGTAGAAGGGAAAATGTATCTAAAAAACTAATTACTAAATACTTTTCCAAATTAAATTCTTTACAAAATGTAGATAGAATAATCTTGTTTGCGTTTCCCTTCAGCCAATCTTTGTCACAACATGAAAATCATATAAGACATGATTATAATACATTTATACACACATTGACATGTCGTCATACTGAAAAATTTCATTTCATAGACACCAATATTTGTATTGGAAAATATTTTTATTTGACTAAGGATAGGTATTACCTATCTAGGTTTTATACAAAACATATAGCACAGTCACTATCTTATTTTATTTTGAACTCAGTCAAGTTTTTGACTAATGAAACGCCTGCTTCTATTGAGCAGTGTAATAATAATGACATGTACTCCTTGGAATCTGTTCCAAGCTCTTTAAATTAACCCATAGGACAACAGAGAGTAACTCTGGCAGTAATATTAATATTTGTATAAATATACCTTCATCTTGCCCATTAAATCAAGTTACTAGTAATGAAAAATGTAAAAGTAAGAATATTTTAAACGTGGTTCATCAAAATATACAGGGCATGTTAAGTAAAGAACTAGAAATTGAGTTATTCATGAACTGTAATAATATTGATATTTTATGTATAACAGAGCACTTTTTAAAGAGTTATCAGTTCATGTTCAACTTTAATAACCACCACGTTGCTAGTTCGTTCAACAGAAAAACAGCTGATCGCGGTGGCTCCTTAATACTTGTAAATAATAGTTTTAAATATAAGGAACGAGTTGACATAGTGAGCCTGTCTGTTGAGCGTACCATGGAAATAGCCTGTATTGAACTTGAACAACTTATTGTAATGAGCGTATACAGACCACCAGATTCATCCTTTGATTTATTCGAAAAGAAAATGGATGAAGTGTTGATTAAAATCAGCGATAAAAACAAATTTTTTATAATTTGTGGTGATTTTAATGTTAATCTGTTAGAGGATAATAATATTTGTACTAGATTAAAATCTTTATTTTTATGTCACAACATGAACTATCTGTTTTTGGAGCCTACTAGAATTACTGCAACATCTGCTACCTGCATTGACAATATATTTACTAACATTACGCCCATTTTCAAATCGGTCATCAATAAATTAACCTCTGATCACTCTGGTCAGATAGGTATATTCAATATTAAAATAAAAAAGGACCAAAAAGAGGATATTACATGTGTGCCCGTTAGTGACACTCGGCTTGAACACTACAGGAATAATATTTTAGATAAACTATGGGAAATACCATACAGTGACGATCCAAATTTGTTGTACAACTCAGTATTTAACCTTGTCAAAAATGAATATGATACGGTATTTAAATCAAAAACTATAAAAGTTAATAACAAAGCTTTGTTTAGTGATTGGGCGACAGTTGGAATTCATAGGAGCAGACGAAGATTATATGAACTCTATGAAGAGAAATCATATAACAAAAATACGGCCTTTCTAGATTATGTTCGTAGTTATTCAAAAATGTTTAAACGCGTTTGTGCCGTAGCTAAATCTAATTTCATTAAAAACAAAATTGAATCTAGTAGCAATGTAATGAAAACGACTTGGCAAATTATAAACAGAGAGACTGGAAAGGCCAAAGCTACACATAATAACTTCAAGCTTAAGATAGATAATCAATTGCTAAGTACAGACCTAGAAGTAGCAAAAGCTTTCGAAAATTTCTTTACGGACATTCCAGTTTCAACAACCAAGTCTTTAAATTCATCTCCCGCTGCTGCTGAATCTATACTTAAACAAAACTTTGAGGAATGTAAAACAGATTTTAAATTTAGGCACGTAAATAATGAAGACATTGTAAAAGCGTTTAAATCCCTGGAAATGAAAAAGACAGCTGTAAAAATTATTAGTTCCATTGTAGATTGTATTGCACCTCACCTTTGTTGTATATTTAATCAATGTATAGATAGTGGTGTGTTTCCTGACTTGATGAAACTAAGTAAAGTTATACCTTTATTCAAAGCTGGTAGTACATCAGACCCCACCAATTTTAGACCCATATCGATACTACCAACGCTTAGCAAAATATTTGAAAAACTCATACTTAATCAATTGCAAAGTCATTTTTATCTCAGTAATTTAATTCATATTGCTCAGTTTGGTTTCACAAAGGGTCGTTCAACAGCCGATGCTGGTGTTGAACTAATCGACAATATTTTTGATGCCTGGGAAGACGCAATGGATGCAATAGGTGTCTTCTGCGATCTATCCAAGGCTTTTGATTGCGTCCATCATGACACTCTTGTCAGGAAGTTACGCCATTATGGTGTAAAAGATCAGGCACTTGGCCTTCTGGAGTCATATCTAACAGATAGGGTTCAGATGGTCGATGTTAATGGGAAAAGATCACCTGGGTCTTCAATAAGTATGGGCGTACCGCAAGGTTCAATTCTTGGTCCTTTCTTGTTTTTAGTATATATTAATGATTTACCTTACCTTGTTAAAGCAAAACATGGGTTAGTATTGTTTGCCGATGATACTTCTTTGATATTTAAAGTTAAAAGACAGCAATCAAATTATGACGAGGTAAACAATGCTATCTCTAGTATAGTGAACTGGTTTACTGTTAACAATTTATTACTTAATGAAAAGAAAACTAAATGTATTAAATTCGTGTTACCCAATGTGAACCCGGTAACTACAGACATATTTATAAAAGGACAGAGATTGGACCTTGTGCAGTCGACTGACTTTTTGGGCATTACTTTAGACGCCAAACTACAATGGGATCCTCATATAAATAAATTGTCGAACAGACTGAGTTCGGCAGCGTTCGCAGTTAAAAAAATTAGAGCTCTTACCGACGTAGACACCGCTAGACTAGTCTACTTTAGTTACTTTCATAGTCTAATGACCTATGGTATTTTATTGTGGGGTCACGCTGCGAATGCTAATAGTATATTCATTCTGCAGAAACGGGCTGTTCGTGCAATTTATAGATTAGGGCCTAGAGTGTCACTGAGGGAAAAGTTTAAAGAAATCAATATTCTGACATTTGTGTCTCAATATATCTATGACAATCTTGTGTATGTAAAAAGAAATATAACTAATTTTCAGAAGTACAGTGATATACACAATTTTAATACTAGAAATAAAGACAAGTTGGTTGCTTATGTAAGCCGACTACATAAAATTAGTAATTCTTTTAAAGGCAATTGTATACGCTATTACAATAAGGTCCCTACTGATATTAAAAACTTACCTTTAGACAAGTTTAAAATAATAATAAAACAGAAATTGTATAAAAAAGGTTACTACAGGATATCTGATTACTTAGAGGACAGATGTCCATGGGAATAGATTGTTTGAGTAACAGGCTGTTTCGATATATAATTAGCATTCATTTTGTAATTTGACAATATTTTATTTAAAAAAGGAAACGCAAAAGATGCGACGACTGTGGAGTTTCTTCGGTGAGCTCTTCTCCACAGATTCCGCCATTGGGTTAGTGAACTCACCCAAAAAAATGTAATGACGGATCTAAGTGATGTAACAACATCCTATGGAAATAAATGATTTTTGATTTGATTTGATTTGAGCGGGGGGGACATCACATGTGACCGACGAGGACGAGGCGACGAGCGGGGCGACAACTGAGGCGGCATCCGAACCGCACCCGCATAGCTCGAAGGTGTCCCATGGCACCCGCCCGTTACGGCCTGCTCAACACACCCAATGTCCCGCTGGGTCGGATGCTGAGTCGCAACCGAAAACTCAGGGCCCCCCATGTAGTGGTCCTGAGTGCGGCCCTGCACCCTAGTACTGCCCTGTGCACGTGGGGACGTTGGCCCCTGAGTTGCGCTCCGAGTCGCAAACGAATTCTCAGGGCCCCATGCCGTGTCACCCTGGGTACGGCCCTGTGGACGTGGGGACGTTGGCCCCTGAGTTGCGCTCCGAGTCGCAAACGAATTCTCAGGGCCCCATACCGTGTCACCCTGGATACGGCCCTGTGGAGGCTGTTGGCCGGACCGGTTCATGCACAACAGATTGTTGTGGGCCCCACCACAATATCCGCACATTTTTGTGCGCGTGCAGTCCCTAGCCATGTGTGGCCCGAGGCACAGGAAACACCAGCTCCGCTGCTTGGCCATCCGGCGCCGTCCCTGAACCCTGAGTTCCCCGAACTTATTGCAATTGGCCACAGCATGGCCAATCTGCCTACAACATGGGCAGGTCTCACCATGTGGGGTCAATTCACTCACAGTCCCATGTGACTGCCGGTTGGTGCGGTCCTTCCTCGTCGGAGGGCCCCTACTCACAGCGCTCCCGGCAGCTCTCTGTGGCTCCGAAGGATGGGTGACCGTCAACCCCAAATTCTCTGCCCGTCGAGCCTCCTCTTCCAAGAATCCGACCAAGTCGGAGAAGGCGGGCAGGTCCTCGGCCGACCTCCCGTGAGACTGTTCGAAACGAGTCTGCACGTCAGCGGGTAGGCGGGAAAGTACAATGTACAACAGTAGGTACGACCATTCACCAACCGGAAGTCCAAGATTCTCTAGAGCCTTGGTGACGGACAACAATGGGTTCAAAACCTCCGTCTGTATGGCCCCGACCTTGTTCACAACCGGGATACTAAACAAACGGTTCAGTTGGGCATCGGCCAACCTCCGTTTGTTATGGTAACGTCTGACCAACAATTGCCTGGCCGTTTCATAGTTACCCTCCGTAACTGTCAAATGAGCGACCAGCTCCCTAGGCTCACCCCTCAATGCTGCCACCAGCTGAGCCATCTTGACAGACTTGGTAATGTCCGATCGCATGTGCACCAAACTGTCGAACAGATTGATGAAGCTCATTCATTCACCGGACACTCCGTCAAAAGTAGGCATAGTTATGGCAGGTAACCTGGACCCCGAACCCTGAAGCGGCAGAGGTGCTTCAATGTCACCACCATGGCTGGACTCGCGCTGTCTACGTATGTCCGCAGCCTTCTGCGTGATAGCAGCTGCCATCTCCATATATTGGTCGACATCCCCTACCAACCGTGACAGCCTGTCAGGTGCGCAACCATCAACTGATTCCGCCTGCGCGGACAATTCGAGCACCCTATTGTAACGTTCCTTAACGTCCATAGACCGCTCCAATACCACATCATGCCTACCTAAACGGTCTATCAGACCGTGTGCGGAGGAAAACCATCTGAGTTCCTTAGAAACACCCTTCTGGATTTCAGATAACGACATGATCGGAACGATACTTACTCACAATTTGCAGTAACTCAATTTTATTGGACCCTCCAGTCTACAACCCAAACGAGGGAACCCTAAACCACAACTTAAACAATGTTGTTTTCCTTAAACAATAGGAACCGAGTTTTATATCTATATAAATTCTGTAAATACAATTTAGTTTCTCTTTATCATTATAACACACACAGATAGTCAATATTAGTTCAAGTTATAAATTGCTATAAACTGAAAACAATGTAATAGCCTGCTATCAATAGATGTAACTACCTATGTTAACCAAAACAGTCATTCAATAGCATTACCAGACCACTAATAGATTGACTAACTGGTAATTCAATGCAAATTTCAATTCAATATCTGTCTGTCTACTACCAGCAATAGACTTATAGCTTACAATACTACCAATCTATGTGGATATAGGAACAACCAAGTTACTTAACCGCCTATACCTACAGATTGATAGTCCCAAATCGTGCCTTCCTGGAGCCCTTGACGGCTGCAAATCTCAGGAAGCCACGCTCTAGCTACCAAAATGTTCAGGCTTCTCAGCACCTAATGACCTCGTAGGGGCCCATCAGCTACGAGGTAGCGTAACGATCAGTTGCCAAGAAGCGTGAACGTCGGCGATTCACCGAGCTGAAATAATTGGGGTCGATCTAACCTGGTCTGTGCTTCGGTCCCGTCAACCTCCTGTCTCTCTGCAAGGCCCGGGTGCACCCTAGGCTCTTCTTGGTAGACAGGTTCTTCAGCCAACCTCCTATGACTGGCGGGCCAGCTTCAATGAGCACAGTGTTCCAACACAGGTTATGTTACGTGGTAAAAACCAATCGGCCACGTAAATGCGAACTTTATCTGGTTCGGGGAACCACAACACACTCAGCTATATAGACAATCCTGAGGGAAACCCGAATACATTCCAGATGGCTTGCGATTTAATTTCAATACCCTAACCAAAACGCGTTTACATTGCGAGGGCTTTCGTCTGTCAGTTGTCAAAAAACTGCTAGGTTGGCAGCAACGTCAAATTCAAAATGGCCGTTCAGAAACCATCGATCGAATATCGATTTGGAATTGAACAACAAATTTACTTTACTACTAAAAATAATTGTAATAACAAAAGGAAAACCGTTAAATCAGACACTCAAATTATAACTCAAACATACGTCCAACACCATGAAGCGCCGCCGAAAAAGTGAAGCCCGACGCTTGCTCGACTGGCGCCAAGTAGCCAGCGGCTGCCCGTCCACCAATCACTGTACTGCGCGTTTCGCGCGTCTGCATGGCGCGCTGCTAGGCCCCGCCCCATCCGGGCTAGATATTTCCAACAATATCTAATAAATTAGTGGTGGTATGTGTTCTCTACTCGGCCCTCTTAGGGCGTAGGCCCCCTGATTTTCAGTCACTCTCAATTAATACTAAATTTGTTTGTTACAGTAAAAACTGCGAAGAATGAGTGGAAGAAACTACGTGATTGCCATCGAGAGTCATTCAAACGGATGAAAACCGGTTCCACTGGTCAGGCTGCTTCTCCGACAGTAATGCTACTGTTACACATGCTCTAAAATAGCATGCTTAAAACCGTGCTATTGAGTATGCTCAATACGAGCATGCTGATGAGCAGTTTACATTTGCTAGCAATAGGCATGCTAGTTTTAAGTATGCTCCTGAATAAGCATGCTCAAAGCAGACAATACACATGCCATTTTATAGCGTGCTTCCTTGCTCTCTGTCAGTTCAAATAAAGTCATGGACAATCAATCAATCAATCAATCGGGTAAGGCCCGGGACCTACATGCTGGTAATGTAGATCTCAACGGTCTCAACCAGTTTCTTTCTGCCCCGCCTGTTGTGATGGATCCCACTGTCAAACAAGCCACGCTTCAGAGCCTGCGCTCTAAGTCCTTACCCAACACCACACCATTCAACTTGAGTAATGTTGGAATCGATGCGGTCAAGAAGGCGCTATTGGCAGTCAATTCGAAAGCTGTAGGCGATGACAAAATTTGCCTTAAAATGCTACTGACAATCCTTGACGAACTATTACCAGCAATAACACACGTTATAAACTTTTCTTTAGCTAATGGTGTCTTCCCCACAGTGTGGAAGAAAGCACTAGTCATCCCACTACCCAAAACCTCCAGTCCCACCTCCTTTAAAGAGTACCGTCCCATTTCAATCCTGCCCATCCTCTCCAAAGTCCTTGAGACCATTGTCCATAACCAGCTTTCCTACTACCTCTCCTCAAACAACCTGCTAAACACGTTCCAGTCTAGATTCCGACCGGGTCATAGCACCGTCACGGCTCTGCTGAAAGTCACAGATGACATCCAGCTAGCCATGGACCGCAAACAGCTTTCCGTGTTGGCTTTACTTGATTTCAGTAGTGCCTTCAACAGCGTAGATTTCGACATTCTCGTTGAGCTTCTCAGATCCCTGAACGTCTCTTCCTTCTCTGCCAGCTGGTTCGACTCTTATTTGAGGGATCGGCAACAGCGAATCAGGACGGAAGAGACATCCACTGAATGGTGTGACCTCCTGTCAGGCGTCCCTCAAGGTGGTATTCTTTCTCCTCTTCTATTCTCGATTTTCATAAACTCCATCTCGGACATCCTGTCTTCTTCATATCATCTTTATGATGATGATCTCCAGATTTATCGCCACTTCTCTCATAACGATGTAAACTCTGCTGTGGAGGCATTGAACGCTGATCTGGAGGGGGTGAGAAGCTGGGCTTCATCCTTCGGACTCCTGGTTAACCCGAGCAAGTCCCAGGCCATGATTATAGGCACCAGACAATCTCTTAACTTGTTGCAGCAACAGCCCATTCCACCTGTCACTTTTAATGGTACCACAATCGTGTATAGCGATAAAGCTAAAAACCTGGGTCTTATCTTCGACAACCAGCTGTCCTGGTCATCGCATGTCAATGAGGTCAGTCGACGAGTATTTGCTACTTTTCACTCTCTCAGGAAACTTCAGTACTTTTTGCCTCGACAGACCAAAATCACTCTCGCTCAGTCTCTCCTTCTACCTCTCATCGATTATGCTGATGTCTGCTGGGTCAGTGCTAACGAAGAATTACTGAACAAACTCGAACGACTTCAAAATCTCGGGATTCGGTTTATCTTTGGGCTGCGCAAATACGACCATGTATCACAGCATCGCAAAGAGCTGAAGTGGCTGCCAATACGTCTTCGTCGGGATTCTCACATCCTCAACATCCTCTACAACATTTTACGCAATCCACGCTATCCAACCTTCTTACGAGACCGTTTTCCATTTCTTTCTTCCAGCAGGCCTCGTAGAACTCACGCGCTTTCGATGCTCACAACCCCACAGCATAACACCGCGTCCTATGAGCATGGGTTTAGATTCCGGGCCATTCAATTGTGGAATGCACTCCCCTGCACTATTAGAGACAGTCCTTCTCTTAATATATTTAAAAGTCGCGTGAAGAAGCATTACCTTTCTCTTTAGAAATATAGGTAGTATGTATGTATTTATTAGTATATTTATTTAAAAATTATATATATTTATATAGTATTTATGTTTAGCATGTACGAGTATATTATATGATATTTATGTAAGCCCTCGTATATTTAGTTAATATTGTTTTATATTAGTTATTTAGATATAACATATATCTAACCATATGTTAGTTATTTAGATATGTACTAAATTATATTGTTGTACACATTGTCACCCCTGCTCAGCAATCGACCATTCCCATCCTTATTTGGTTTGCTGGAAGAGATCTCTTATTAGAGATAAGCTCGCCTTTGTACACTATTTTTATGTAAGTCTTGTTGTCCATATATGTATTAGTTGTGTGCAATAAAGAAATTATGAAATTATGAATCAAACAGCTATCCAAGTATGGAGCTAAACAAGATCATTCTTTTGCTGGCGATGCAATGCATCCAGAAGCTTATATCAGCTCGTCAAAAAAAGAAAAGAAAGAGAAAGATTTGGGTCCGTGATTGGATATCTAGAAGACAGGACTTTGGAGCAAGTGCTCAATTGCTTACAGAAATGCGAGTAGAAGATGCTACGGGTTATAAAAACTTTATGCGGATGCTACCGCATCAATTCGACTGTTTACTCTCTCAAGTTAAAAGCGCTATACAGAAAAAAGATACACACATGCGAAATGCTATCCCAGCTAAAGTGAAGTTAGAAGTGACATTAAGATATCTAGCAACTGGAGATTCTTTACATACATTGGAAGCACTTTACAGGATTGGAAGATCTACTATATCGATATTTCTTCCTGAAGTTTGTGAAGCAATATACAATGCTTTGAAGGATTCTATAAGGGTAAGTAAAACAGTTGATAGTAGAGATATGGCATTTATTAAAAAAATCAATAATGTATAAACATTTACGATGTAATAACTATACATACAGGTACTATTATTTTTTAATTTGTATTAGGTACTAATCAACAACATTTAACATTTTTTTTTAGAAATAAGTAAGTCTTTTATATACTTTTATTACTTATACACTTACATGAATTAAGTAGTAGATAATTAACAACATTTAAACATATTAAGTAATAACTAAAGATCTTATACTAGATGCTTCTATTTCTTACAAAAAATAATCAACAACATTTGAACATATAAGTAATAACGATCTTATTACTTACAAAAAATAATCAACATTTGAACATATTAATTAACTAGGTTTAAGAAGAACGCCACGCTTGTTGCAACAAATCAACATTAGGAATTGTGTAAAATTGTGTGTCTGTTTGTGGAGCTGCGCTCAAAACAGAGCTTGTTGATATAGTTTGTGTATATGGAGTATTAATTAAAGTTGATTCCGTCGCGGCAGATAAGTTAGGGCACAGATGGCGACGTCTTGCTGTAGTCAAAATGTTCTGGATTTGAGTTTGTACGTCTAATGCATCATACAGTGGCAGGCTTCGCAGTTGGGCTGCAAGATTCAGGCCTAAATAATGAAATTCGTCATATTCTGTGTGTGTATTTATCGCAGAACTTATGTTTTCCAACCGGTTGAGTGCATCATTAATTGGCTCTTCCTGTGGGGCTCTTTTACGTCGTCTTGATGTGACACTAGATTGACTAGATGAGCGTGATTGAGGTCTGTCTTGTGGAGTCGTTAAAGGTGGTGACATTATATTCTCTGGCGTAGCTGAATTTTCCGGATGCTGCAAAGTCCCGTCCGAATGCTGCGAGGACTGGTCTAAATCCTGCAATATAAAGTGTAGTGTAATTTAATCAAGTTTTTTTTTACAGATTCCAAGCCGTGAAGACTGGATACGCATTGAGCATGGTTTTCGTACAAAATGAAACTTTCCAGGATGTATTGGAGCGTTAGATGGAAAGCACATAAATATACTCGCTCCTGATGATACTTCTGACTACTATAACTACAAGGGTGCCCATAGCATTATACTTCTGGCCTTAGTTGATGATGACTATTGTTTTTCATACGTAAATGTTGGAACTAATGGAAGAGCTTCTGACGGAGGTGTTTATCAAAAATCAAATTTGGCACATGCTTTGGAAAACAATACTCTCAATTTACCGGAACAATAAGTTATTGTGGCGGAAGCTGCTTTTCCTCTTAAGTCATATCTTATGAAGCCCTATCGAACAACTCCAACGCGTAGAGAAAAACTATTTAACTACCGTTTATCGAGAGCCAGACGAATCGTTGAAAATGCGTTTGGTATTTTAGTAACAAGATTTCGAGTTCTTATGAATGCCATCGACATGACCCCCGAAAAAGTTGATCGAGTTACATTAGCTGCTTGCGCTTTACACAATTGGCTTCGGAAAACATCAGATATGTACATCACGCAAAGATGCGTAGACTTTGAAGATATACAACAAGGTGTTGTGATACCAGGAGCATGGAGGGCACAACTGCGGCGAGCTTTGGAAGGCATACCACCTACACGCTACAGTAACCACGCTTCTCGACAGGCAGAAGCAATAAGAAACACCTATGCGCAGCTCTTTGAAACTATAGAGGCGGTACCGTGGCATGATCATATGATATAAATTCACCATCGTCATTTAATTCTTCTGCCCTAATATAAATAAATAACCAAAACATGCTGTACTTGTTCTATGATATTAAATAATTATGTTTTACAAACAGATAAGTGCATTTCTATTTATTAAAAACTTAAACTCACCTCTTCAATAGGTTCCCTGTACTCGCTGGTATCCCCAAGGAAGGAATTCATTTCATCAAACCATGCCGCGGATGGTTTGTAAACAGTAGCGGCACCAGGACCAGATCGCTTTGAATTCTCGACTTTTTTTAATTCTGCGTGGTACGCAGACCTTAAATTCTTAGTTTTGGTTTTAATGATTTTCACAGTCAAGGACGGATCCTCCATGTTCGTTAATAAGTCTTCGTACGCATTATTTCTTTCAACATTATTTTTATACTGCGGTATGCGGGGATTCCACAAGCACTCGTTATTTCTATATAAAATTACAAATTTGAGCGTTTTTTCATCGCCCCAGCGAGACATTTTGCGTGAAATTGTGCACGCGCACTTCACTTGTTGCGAACGACTGCGACTGATCGATACTAGCATGCTCATTAAGCAAACCTGTTTAGACGTGCTTGAAGCACGTCCCCTTCCACCCGCGCCGCAGGTAGCATGCTCAAAAATCGCACGCCTGTTGATTTTTAAGCAAACTCGAAATGAGCATGTGTAACAGTATGTTCGATTCCAAATCGATATTCGATCGATGGTTTCTGAACGGCCATTTTAGATTTGACGTTAGCTGCCAACCTAGCAGTTTTTTTGACAACTGACAGACGAAAGCCCTCGCAAAGTAAACGCGTTTTGGTTAGGGTATTGAAATTAAATCGCAGGCCATCTGGAATGTATTCGGGTTTCCCCTCAGGATTGTCAATATAGCTGAGTGTGTTGTGGTTCCCCGAACCAGATAAAGTTCGCATTTTCGTGGCCGATTGGTTTTTCCCACGTAACATAACCTGTGTTGGAACACTGTGCTCATTGAAGCTGGCCCGCCAGTCATAGGAGGTTGGCTGAAGAACCTGTCTACCAAGAAGAGCCTAGGGTGCACCCGGGCCTTGCAGAGAGACAGGAGGTTGACGGGACCGAAGCACAGACCAGGTTAGATCGACCCCAATTACTTCAGCTCGGTGAATCAACTTCTTGGCAACTGATCGTTACGCTACCTCGTAGCTGATGGGCCCCTACGAGGTCATTAGGTGCTGAGAAGCCTGAACAATTTGGTAGCTAGAGCGTGGCTTCCTGAGATTTGCAGTCGTCAAGGGCTCCAGGAAGGCACGATTTGGGACTATCAATCTGTAGGTATAGGCGGTTATTAGGTAACTTGGTTGTGTTCCTATATCCACATAGATTGGTAGTATTGTAAGCTATAGGTCTATTGCTGGTAGTAGATAGACAGATATTGAATTGAATTACCAGTTAGTCAATCTATTAGTGGTCTAGTAACGCTATTGAATGAATGTTTTGGTTAACATAGGTAGTTACATCTATTGATAGCAGGCTATTACATTGTTTTCAGTTTATAGCAATTTATAACTTGAACTAATATTGACTATCTGTGTGTGTTATAATGATAAAGGGAAACTAAATTGTATTTACAGAATGTATATAGATATAAAACTCGGTTCCTATTGTTTAAGGAAAACAACATTGTTTAAGTTGTGGTTTAGGGTTCCCTCGTTTGGGTTGTAGACTGGAGGGTTCAATAAAATTGAGTTACTGCAAATTGTGAGTAAGTATCGTTCCGATCATGTCGTTATCTGAAATCCAGAAGGGTGTTTCTAAGGAACTCAGATGGTTTTCCTCCGCACACGGTCTGATAGACCGTTTAGATAGGCATGATGTGGTATTGGAGCGGTCTATGGACGTTAAGGAACGTTACAATAGGGTGCTCGAATTGTCCGCGCAGGCGGAATCAGTTGATGGTTGCGCACCTGACAGGCTGTCACGGTTGCTAGGGGATGTCGACCAATGTATGGAGATAGCAGCTGCTATCACGCAGAAGGCTGCGGACATACGTAGACAGCGCGAGTCCAGCCATGGTGGTGACATTGAAGCACCTCTGCCGCTTCAGGGTTCGGGGTCCAGGTTACCTGCCATAACTATGCCTACTTTTGACGGAGTGTCCGGTGAATGGATGAGCTTCATCAATCTGTTCGACAGTTTGGTGCACATGCGATCGGACATTACCAAGTCTGTCAAGATGGCTCAGCTGGTGGCAGCATTGAGGGGTGAGCCTAGGGAGCTGGTCGCTCATTTGACAGTTACGGAGGGTAACTATGAAACGGCCAGGCAATTGTTGGTCAGACGTTACCATAACAAACGGAGGTTGGCCGATGCCCAACTGAACCGTTTGTTTAGTATCCCGGTTGTGAACAAGGTCGGGGCCATACAGACGGAGGTTTTGAACCCATTGTTGTCCGTCACCAAGGCTCTAGAGAATCTTGGACTTCCGGTTGGTGAATGGTCGTACCTACTGTTGTACATTGTACTTTCCCGCCTACCCGCTGACGTGCAGACTCGTTTCGAACAGTCTCACGGGAGGTCGGCCGAGGACCTGCCCGCCTTCTCCGACTTGGTCGGATTCTTGGAAGAGGAAGCTCGACGGGCAGAGAATTTGGGGTTGACGGTCACCCATCCTTCGGAGCCACAGAGAGCTGCCGGGAGCGCTGTGAGTAGGGGCCCTCCGACGAGGAAGGACCGCACCAACCGGCAGTCGTATGGGACTGTGAGTGAATTGACCCCACATGGTGAGACCTGCCCATGTTGTAGGCAGATTGGCCATGCTGTGGCCAATTGCAATAAGTTCGGGGAACTTAGGGTTCAGGGACGGCGCCGGATGGCCAAGCAGCGGAGCTGGTGTTTCCTGTGCCTCGGGCCACACATGGCTAGGGAATGCACGCTCACAAAAATGTGCGGATATTGTGGTGGGGCCCACAACAATCTGTTGTGCATGATCCGGTCCGGCCAACAGCATCCACAGGGCCGTATCCAGGGTGACACGGCATGGGGCCCTGAGAATTCGTTTGCGACTCGAAGCGCAACTCAGGGGCCAACGTCCCCACGTCCACAGGGCCGTACCCAGGGTGACACGGCATGGGGCCCTGAGAATTCGTTTGCGACTCGGAGCGCAACTCAGGGGCCAACGTCCCCACGTGCACAGGGCAGTACCAGGGTGCAGGGCCGCACTCAGGACCATTACATGGGGGGCCCTGAGTTTTCGTTTGCGACTCAGCATCCGACCCAGCGGGACATTGGGTGTGTTGAGCAGGCCGTAACGGGAGGGTGCCATGGGACACCTTCGAGCTATGCGGGTGCGGTTCGGACGCCGCCTCAGTTGTCGCCCCGCTCGTCGTCTCGTCCTCGTCGGTCACATGTGATGTCCCCCCCGCTCATGGAGCGGCCACGGTTGAATTCACGCCCACCCCCCTTTACGGGGAATCGTAGGTTGGGAATGGAACCGGCGCGTGGGCCATTTGTACAATGGGACCCTCTGGCGTATAGCCGTATTTTTGATCGGTTACAGGCACAGTGGGGCCCCGGGGGTCCTCGCTAGGAATTTGCGGCCCAACCATTTGTTGCCCCCCAACCGGAGACGGTGGTGTTACCGATCGCCTCTGTGCTTGTTTGGGATTTGGCGGGCAACCCAACATACGTTCGCGCCCTATTAGATTCTGGAGCTCAGGGCTGCATTGTATCGAATGATTTAGCAAAATGGTTGGGCCTCAAGGTAAATAGGTATAATAAATCAATACGGGGCGTGGGGAATGTTACGGTTACGAATGTAGTTGGTCAATCGGTGATCACGTTCTCTCCACGTTATGACATTTTGACAAAAACATCCGTGCAAGCTTTAGTAATGACGCATGTCATGGGCAGACACCCCTTGGTGAAGTTGAATCCGGCCGTTCGATTCCTGACATCAGGACTCAATTTGGCGGATCCCGATTTTGACACTCCAGCCCCGGTCGACCTGCTACTGGGAGCAGACGTTCTGGGTAGGTTTCTGTTGTCGGATCAGTGAGTTATTCAGCCGGACGGGTTGATTGCTGTGGATACTAAGTTTGGTCACGTGATCATGGGTCCGGCATTGCCAATGGTTAGGCCTGCCGAGTCAGATGGCATACTTATTGGCTCAGCGTTGTCAGACGCTATCCAACGTTTCTGGGAGATAGAGGAACCTCCCACCGTTCGTCGAGTCGACGCAGACGAAGAAGAGTGCGAGTTGTTTTACCAGAATAGTACTGGTCGCCTTCGTTCTGGTCGTTTTGTAACTCGACTGCCTTTCAGGGCCGATCGACCGCCACTAGGAGAATCTAGGAAGATGGCTGAGACGAGATTGATGTCGATGGAGCGTAGGATGACAAGGGACGCCGTATTTAAACAAAAATATGTTGATTTCATGAGGGAGTATGAGTCGTTAGGACACATGTCGGTATCGGGTGTGGACTGGAGATCTGAGGATCATTGTTTCCTTCCACACCATGCCGTCCTACGAACCCCTACCGGCAAGATTCGAGTTGTTTTTGATGGGTCAGCACCTACCTCGAACGGGATGTCCCTGAATCAGTGTCTACATTCGGGACCCAAGTTGAGTCGTGATATTTCGGATATTCTCACGAGCTTTCGGAGGCACCAGATTGTATTTGTCGCAGACATTCGGATGATGTTTAGGCAAACGGTAATTCATCCGGCTGACAGAAGGTATCAGTTGATACTTTGGCGTGAGTCCACGGCCGAGCCAGTCAAGGTCTATGAGTTAAACACGAACACGTATGGGTTACGGTCTAGCCCGTATTTGGCGATGCGTACCCTGCGGGAGTTGGCGTCGCGTGACCGTGTGAGCTATCCTAGAGCCGCCGCTATCCTGGAGCAAGATTTGTACGTCGATGACGTCTGCACAGGGGCAGCCAGTGTGGAGGAAGCTCTGGACCGACGTGACGAGCTCATTCAATTGCTGGAACGAGGCGGCTATGAACTACGCAAGTGGATGTCCAACTCCCCTGAGTTGATGGCTGGTCTCCCAGATGAGTTTCAACAAGACCCGCACGTTTTTGAGAATCCTGACAACCCTAACATGTTGTCAGTGCTTGGAATTCAGTACCGGCCCGTCCATGATGAGTTTACCTATCGGGTGGTTTTAGAAACACCGAAGGCCTGGACGAAGCGGTCAGTACTGTCAACGATTGCGAGAACGTTCGATCCGAATGGATTTATTTCTCCAGTTACCTTTGCTCTCAAATGTTTTATGCAAAGGCTATGGGCGGCTCAGTTGACCTGGGACACCCACCTCTCAGGTGATTTGTTGACTGATTGGACGCGAATGTTCACCTCGCTATCGGACATAAATAATGTATCGCTGCCGAGGAAATTGATCCTTGCTGGGGATTACAGGGCAACCCTTCACGGGTTTTGTGATGCCTCTGAACGAGGGTTTGCGGCAGCGGTTTATTTGCGAACCGTCACCTCCACCGGGGAGGTCGACGTGCGTTTGGTTTTGGCAAAAAGCAAGGTAGCGCCTATTCGGACAAGGATGACGATTCCAAAACTGGAACTGTCCGGGGCTGCTCTTTTGACCAAACTTTTGAATCACACTCTAACAGTGTTGCGTGGGTCAGTGGTTTTGGAGGATACGGTGTACGCGTGGACGGACAGCCAGATTGTTTTGTGCTGGCTGAAGGCTTCGGTCCATAACTTAGAGGTTTTTGTTGCGAACCGTGTCCCCCAGATTGTGTCGTCTGAGGTCCCACTGACCTGGAGACATGTACCAGGAGAATTGAACCCGTCTGATTATGCATCCAGGGGATGTCGGGCTCCTGAACTCGTTAGACACCATTTGTGGTGGGGACCACCCTGGCTTGCCAAGAGAGAATCGGACTGGCCCCACAGTCATGTAGTAGTATCTTCGGATCATGGCCCCAGAGCGGCCGTGCATGTTACCCAGAAGGCTGAGGACCCTGACGCCGGGTTTCTGCTGGACCGGTATAGCTCACTTGACAAGTTGATAAACGTGTCCACTTGGATTAGGAGATTCGCTCGAAATTGTCGTACTCCTAGCGATCAGCGAACGTTGAACCCTATTCTGACTCCGGCAGAGCGAAACGAGTCGCTATTGAATTTGGTCCGGTTGGTACAGTCCTCGAAGTTTGGGGCAGAATTGGAGATTATACGAAGTGGACGTTCGAAATTGAAGGGAGCCGTCGCGCGTCTCAACCCCTTTGTTGATTCGACCGGGTTACATCGGGTAGAAGGAAGATTGCGCAATGCGAATCTGTCGTATTCGGCTCGTCACCCACTTCTGCTCCCCAAGGGGGGACAGTTAGTTGAATTGCTGGTGACTGATCGTCATATTAAAAACGCGCATGCCGGCTGTAACGCGTTGTTGGCCACGCTCCAGCGGGAGTTTTGGATCTTATCTGCCCGCCGTGTCATACGGAACATCGTGTTTCGGTGCATGCCTTGTTATCGACTTAAGGCTGCCACGATGCAACCTCTCATGGGGGACTTGCCCCCTGATCGTGTGAATGAGGTCAGACCGTTTTCAGGTGTTGGTACGGATTTTGCAGGACCGTTTATGGTGAAGAGTTCACGATTGCGTACCGCTAGGCAATACAAGGCGTACCTATGTGTGTTTGTTTGTTTATCCACCAAGGCGGTACATCTCGAGCTCGTTGCTGATCTCTCGACAGAGGCTTTCATTGCTTGTTTGGATAGGTTTGTTTCTCGAAGGGGACTTCCAACTTTGATCCGCTCTGATAACGGCACTAACTACATCGGTGCGGAACGATACTTACGAGAGATAGTCAACTTTTTGAATGTAAATAAAGTGGATATTGGAACGGCCCTCTCCCGTCGGGGTATACAGTGGACCTTCAGCCCACCGATTTGCCCCCACTGGGGTGGGATTTTTGAGGCCGTAGTTAAGTCAGCTAAGACGCACTTGGGGCGTATAGTAGGTCAGACCGCGCTGACTTTTGAGGAGCTCGCGACATTGTTTTGTAAGAGCGAGGCCGTTCTCAATTCGCGACCGTTGTGTCCGCTCAGCTCGGATCCAAATGACCTGGAGGCTCTGACCCCAGGCCATTTCTTGATAGGTCAGCCACTTAACGCGTTGCCCGAGCACCCCTTCGAGGGAGTGAAATTGTATCGGTTGTCAAGGTATCAGATGTTGCAGCAGTTTACTCAGAATTTCTGGAAGCGTTGGTCGCTCGAGTATCTGCATATCTTACAACAGCGCCTTAAGTGGACTGACAAAACTAGCCCCCCTAGTGTTGGTGACCTCGTTCTTGTTAAGGATGCTAACCTACCGCCACTACGTTGGCGCAGGGGGCGCATTGTTAACTTGTTCCCTGGCAAGGACGGGACCCCCCGGTCTGCAGAGGTTCTAGTAGGAGGCTCGGTTCTAAAACGAGCGGTAGCAACGTTGTCTCGGCTGCCCGTAGATTAGGGGACAGGTGGGTGCCTGTCCGGGCGGGTGATTGTTCGATTCCAAATCGATATTCGATCGATGGTTTCTGGACGGCCATTTTGAATTTGACGTTAGCTGCGAACCTAGCAGTTTTTTTGACAACTGACAGACGAAAGCCCTCGCAAAGTAAACGCGTTTTGGTTAGGGTATTGAAATTAAATCGCAGGCCATCTGGAATGTATTCGGGTTTCCCTCAGGATTGTCAATATAGCTGAGTGTGTTGTGGTTCCCCGAACCAGATAAAGTTCGCATTTTCGTGGCCGATTGGTTTTTCCCACGTAACATAACCTGTGTTGGAACACTGTGCTCATTGAAGCTGGCCCGCCAGTCATAGGAGGTTGGCTGAAGAACCTGTCTACCAAGAAGAGCCTAGGGTGCACCCGGGCCTTGCAGAGAGACAGGAGGTTGACGGGACCGAAGCACAGACCAGGTTAGATCGACCCCAATTACTTCAGCTCGGAGAATCGCCGACGTTCACGCTTCTTGGCAACTGATCGTTACGCTACCTCGTAGCTGATGGGCCCCTACGAGGTCATTAGGTGCTGAGAAGCCTGAACACAGTACCTTAAATAACTGGAAATATGCAGAGTTCCTCAAGTTTCTTTTACCCTACATGAAAAACCGTAAAAGAACTGGTAACATTCCTTTGCCCGTTACCGAAACCGAAAGTCAACAAAGTACATTAACCGAAAATCAAACTACCGTTATTGTTGAAGAAACTGAAGATTTCAATGAAATCCTACAGAATGATGATAGTAACTTGTCTTTAGAACAAGTAACGCGAAGAAAGAGAAAATTTCCAGATGACTCATCATTACGCGACTTACTTAAAGAGGTTGATACCGATTATATGCAACGATGTGAGCAAAGGGATAAACGAAAGGCTGAGGAGGCAGCAAAAAAATTACATGCGCTCGTGCCAACTGTCTGGTCGCAACTAAAAAGATGGCCGCTTTACTCAAAACTTAGCCACCAATGTATGAAAATGCAAAATGGGCGTTTGCCTAAATTTGTAAATTATAGGCCGATTTCGACAAGTGTCTTTGCGAAATAAGAAAATAAGGGTTATTTTGGCCACATTTCTTAAATAAAAGTAATTTTTTGGACAGTTTTGTTTTGTGGCCCTTTTGTCTTTATGCAGCCGTTGTTGGATCTGATATTTTCACAGAGGGTGTATTTCTATTGCCGCTATAACAACAAATAATGAAACATACTGGTTTTTAAGAATTAAAAGAAGTACCTATACATTAAATTATTGGAATGGCCATTTTCTTAGCCGATTTGTTTTATTTGTTTATCGGTGAGAACTAGACTCTCCCGATCTTATGGGAAAAGTTTGTTATATGCAGGTGCATTTTGAGTTATGTGCTTAGTTATTTATCATTATATGATTAAATTGCTCATTCAAATTATAATCAAAATTATTAAGTTTTTCATTATATTTGATTTTATTTCTGTAAATAAGTTTATCAATTTCCATCCACTTCCGGTTTCAATGAGAAAAGAGTTTCGTTAACCTGAGTACATTGTTCAATACATACATACTACTACATACACAAATCTCTTTTTCAATGTTTCGATATATGGCGTTGAATGTAGTCCTACCTAGTATTTAATATTTTATTATGAAAAATGAAAAAGGTTCGTACAAAAAAGACTGTCGCTTTACGTTTTTCCGTTTACAATGGTATGGAACCCTTCGTGTGCGGGTGCTCGCACTTGACCGGTTTTTTTATACCTGTAAGTAACCACTTTTTAAATTTCTCTTAGATTCTTGCCTGGAAGATTGAACATTCTTGAGAACTTAACCACAAAGTTATCGTGTCGAGAATATTCCCGAGAAAAAAAAACTGAAAACCGTAGAATTTTAGTTAAACATCACAAAAAAATAATATTTTTTTTTACCTATTAAGTTAAACTTCATCTTATTTACCCGACTGTACCCGAAGGAGTTAATAATGTTTTTAATTTATTGCTTCGGAAAACTTAAACGCTAGTCACAACTTTATAATACAACCCGCCGAAGCGAAGCGACTCCATGTTGTTTAGTCTAACATAGGGTAAAATTAGGTACGTAGGATAAAATTTTGGTGAACATAGTTAATTTGGGATGAAAATGTATTTTTTTGGATATTTTACTCACATTTAAATATAAGCCATTATTATCTTCTTGTCAACTAAAAGTGGATATTTATGGTAAAAAAAAATACCATTAGGTTTCGCCGGACAAAAATTTAGTCTAGATTCAACAAATAAACCAATTTTAAGTACACACACTCTCTCATACCTAGGAATAAACACTTCAGATACTTATCTGCCTTAGAAACGTACTTACGTTTTCTGGCAAACTAACGTCTAGTGAGCACTATTTACTGTCTAAGTAGACCAGACTATACAGATAAGTTAAGTGCATTAGTGATAATAGTTCTTCCGTGATTGTCATGAAACTTCTGAATAACGAGTAACAACAACATGCGTCCAAGAACCAAAAAAAATACATAGCGACACTTATCAAACGGGGTGACACAACAAAATCAATGACAGGAGACTATGAAAATATATTTAAGATTACTTAAGTACTACCTATAGAAGACAAAATCAAAATAATGTTGCTTCTTAGCCAGCATAATTGTAGTGAATACTTGAATTAAAGGGTCCGTACCTACCAAACTAGTGCAGCCACAAATAAAATCAAAATCAAAATCAAAAATCATTTATTTCCATAGGATGTTGTTACATCACTTAGATCCGTCATTACATTTTTTTGGGTGAGTTCACTAACACAATGGCGGAATCTGTGGAGAAGAGCTCACCGAAGAAACTCGACAGTCGTCGCATCTTTTGCGTTTCCTTTTTTAAATAAAATATTGTCAAATTACAAAATGAATGCTAATTATATATCGAAACAGCCTGTTACTCAAACAATCTATTCCCATGGACATCTGTCCTCTAAGTAATCAGATATCCTATAGTAACCTTTTTTATACAATTTCTGTTTTATTATTATTTTAAACTTGTCTAAAGGTAAGTTTTTAATATCAGTAGGGACCTTATTGTAATAGCGTATACAATTGCCTTTAAAAGAGTTACCAACTTGTCTTTATTTCTAGTATTAAAATTGTGTATATCACTGTACTTCTGAAAATTAGTTATATTTCTTTTTACATACACAAGATTGTCATAGATATATTGAGACACAAATGTCAGAATATTGATTTCTTTAAACTTTTCCCTCAGTGACACTCTAGGCCCTAATCTATAAATTGCACGAACAGCCCGTTTCTGCAGAATAAATATACTATTAGCATTCGCAGCGTGACCCCACAATAAAATACCATAGGTCATTAGACTATGAAAGTAACTAAAGTAGACTAGTCTAGCGGTGTCTACGTCGGTAAGAGCTCTAATTTTTTTAACTGCGAACGCTGCTGAATTCAGTCTGTTCGACAATTTATTTATATGAGGATCCCATTGTAGTTTGGCGTCTAAAGTAATGCCCAAAAAGTCAGTCGACTGCACAAGGTCCAATCTCTGTCCTTTTATAAATATGTCTGTAGTTACCGGGTTCACATTGGGTAACACGAATTTAATACATTTAGTTTTCTTTTCATTAAGTAATAAATTATTAACAGTAAACCAGTTCACTATACTAGAGATAGCATTGGTTACCTCGTCATAATTTGATTGCTGTCTTTTAACTTTAAATATCAAAGAAGTATCATCGGCAAACAATACTAACCCATGTTTTGCTTTAACAAGGTAAGGTAAATCATTAATATATACTAAAAACAAGAAAGAACCAAGAATTGAACCTTGCGGTACGCCCATACTTATTGAAGACCCAGGTGATCTTTTCCCATTAACATCGACCATCTGAACCCTATCTGTTAGATATGACTCCAGAAGGCCAAGGGCCTGATCTTTTACACCATAATGGCGTAACTTCCTGACAAGAGTGTCATGATGGACGCAATCAAAAGCCTTGGATAGATCGCAGAAGACACCATTTGCATCCATTGCGTCTTCCCAGGCATCAAAAATATTGTCGATAAAAACAATATCCGTCCCCTTAGTTTGTAATTATTATGGAAAACGTACTCTTAAATACCTAGTGGAATATAATTGCACCAGTGTCAGAAGGTGAATCAAAGAATAGCCTAAAGATAAGATTAAAAAGACATTTTTTTACCAGATTCAGATTCAGATTCAACTTTTTATTGAATATAAATAAATAAATTATCTTATTAAACGTCAAAGTTATACTTAGTTATAACTACAAGTAATTTTTTATATATAAAAAAGACTACACCGTTTCGGAAGGTGGGCCTCGGGGTTGATAAGAAACGGCAAGAAACTCCCCCATAGATTATTTTTAAAAAAGTGACATAACAGGTACAGGTTTCGGTCTAAGGATATTAGCCGGCGAGTGATAGACTTGATACATCGCCCCTCGTCGAATTTCTGTGCGCTGAGATGGTATGGACTATACAGTTTGTCGTATGAGGATACGAACCTAACCAGAACCTAACAGAAAACAACCAGGATAAAATTTAGTAGTAACAGTTTATTAGAAGTATAGTATTTACAGTGAAGGCGATAAAAAAATGATACGAAGATGAGAATGAATGAGAACAGGTTTTATAAAAGACAAATTAAGTATAAAAAAGGAAGCGGAGGACACGAAGAGTAGAAGACCAGTGGGGTTAGTGTCCAGGATGCAGGTGTATTTGTTGTTGTAGATGTTGTTGAAATCGTCGTTTTAGGAGCGGTAGCGGCGTACTTGTAGTTATGGCTCGCTGGATCCCGTTGTAGAAATCGTCGTTGTAGGAACGGTAGCGGCGTAGGCACGGCTCGCAGAATCCCGTTGTAGAAATCTTCGTTGTAGGAACGGTAGCGGCGTAGGCACGGCTCGCAGAATCCCGTTGTTTGAAGATTTATTTTGAAGGTTTTGAGGGAGTTTGAAGGCTCGCAGGATCCCGGGGTAGTGCGACCCCGGGATAAGGCCTTTAAGTGGTACTTCTTGTTCAGAAGCTGACGTGAGACTCCAGAATTTCAGAAATGTTCCGCTTTTATACCCTTTTTGGAGAGTTCTAAAAATTATTGAAATTAAACGTAATTTTTGTGAGTGGCCAAGAGAGAAAGAGTATTTTTGTAAAAGTATTGAAGAAAACATATCAGACCGCTAACGAGTTTGAATGGACATTGCCATGACAACCAGATAAACAATCAAGATATCAAATGTCAAATGTTGGTTTTCAGGCTCGTAATATAAAATTTAACAAGTTCACATAGCCAAAATTGCATAACAGCGAAAGAAAAAAAAGTAGCGCACCAGCGCGCACGAAGCCCGAGATTGCAGAGTTTTGGAGAAAGCCAAATACAAGGTCACCAAAGGTAAACCCCTTCGCCATCGATTTAGAAGTGCTGATAGCATGAAAATGCAGAGCGAAAACGATTTGTTAATGTGTTCTTATGGTTTAAAACGTTACAGGGTCCTATGGAAATAAAGGTGATGACAAATAATAAGCTGCACAGCGCAGCAAGCATCAAGCAGCAGCAGCAAGGAAAAGGACAAACAAAAAAGACTGATGGTGGAGCTGGAGCTAAGAGATAGGAAGGAAGAATAGCATGTAAGTAGCATAACACTACATTTTCCCCCGACCCTGCAAAAATTTTTGACTCAGCAAAAATTTTGATATGTACAAAAATAAACCATAAAAACACAGCTTTGCAGAAACAGACATCACCAGGCAAAATCAGATATACCCTCTCTTACATTCATCATCTTCATTCCGGTAAGGGTGGAGTTCACATTCAATGACTACCACTCTAAAAGTGTGTTTTCGTAAGGACATTCAGGCTTACTTAAGGAGTTGTCATCCGCTCCTGCGTGGAAAAAAAAAATAAAATAAGTAGAGGTAAAGAGAAACAAATTAATCCTAAGATAGCTTTAGTCGCTACGACTTAAGACAAGATTAAGAGCGGCCAGAGCGGTAGAGCTCGAAGCCAGAGATCAGCCACATCGCCAACGAGATGTGTCTGAAATAAAGATTAAAAAAATAGGTGAAGACTAACCAACGAAAATTCGAGGTCCTAAAGTAAAATGTGTTGAAGAACACTGGATTAAAGGAAGAAATAAAATAATAAGGTGAAAATGATCGTGGTATTTATACATACATACAAAGTAACAGTTAATAGAAGTTAAGAAAATTTTGGATTTAATGTTTTTAAAGTGCCACTTGCCTCTAACTCCGTTAGGGTCTTCTAGAACGTATACCAATGGTGAAAGTTTGGTTACTATTTTATACTTTATGAATTTAGGGGCAAGTTTAGCATTAAAGTATGTGCCAGCATTGCTTAAAACATGGTTTTTACGCCAAACAGTATTTCCCACATTAAATTCTTTAAAAGTCCGGCGAAGATCATAGCGAGCGCTATTTTTAGCGTGAGCTATGTGAAGTTTAGTTTGAACTCTGTGAAAGATAGATGAGAGGAGACCAGCATTAGACGCGTAAATATCACGAGGCATAAATATCAATTCCTCGAGATTCTGAGTTGGAGTATAGAAGGAACCACAAGGTATTGTTTCCCTACCAAAGACTAAAAAGTTTGGAGTAAAGCCAGTAGCAACGTTTGTAGCGCTATTCATTGCGAACTGAATCTTAGTAAGATGGTTGTCCCAGGATCTATGATCGTCTCCTACTAGGGATGCTAGAGCTGTAATAATCGTACTATTGAATTTCTCTGTAGGATTAACCTGAGGAAAATATAAAGCTGTGTGAAAAATACAAGGAACGTTATAAGAATTTAAGAATGAGTGGAATTCTCGCGACTGAAATTGAACAGCGTTGTCCATTATTATAGTTTGGGGAATGCCATGAACAAGAAACACTGAATTTTCCAAGACATTAATGATATTAGCTGAAGTAGCCCGTTTAAGGGGAAAAATCATAGTATATTTAGTAAAATTGCAGTTAATTACCAGAATATACTGATTTCTTCTCCGGGTCATAGGCAATGGACCCATAAGATCCAAAGATATAGTTTGAAAAGGTCTGGAGCAAAGTTTAGGTTTACCCATAAGACCATAGGGAGAATTATTAGGGTGTTTGTAGGTTAAGCAGGTTTCACATGTCGAGATTAAATTGGCAATGTCCTTAAACATACCCGGCCAATAGTATTTTAAAGATATTTTCTTGAATGTTTTGAAGATACCAAGGTGGAGTTCTGAAGGGGAACCATGGCTAACTTCAATAAGTGCATGTCTATCTTGTGGCAGTGGAACTTCTTTCCAAATAAAGTCGTCGTTTAGACAATCAGAAGAATGGATGCAGCGGAAAAGTTTGTTATCCCTGATAGTGTAGTTGGGATATGCGTCTGGGTTGTTGGAGCATCCGAGAAAAATCTTGTTGTAGTGTTCAAGTTCACGATCAGGTGGTTCTTCAATCGTAATAGGATGTACACCTTGAGGTGGAGTTTCTCGTGTATCAGGACGTTTTTTATTCTTATGTCTTGATAAAAAGTCAGGAACAACGTTATCCTTCCCATTTTTATGTTTCAGGACAAAATTAAAACATGATAAGCGTAGAGTCCAGCGAGCAAGTCTTCCAGATGGGTTCGATAAGTTCTGAAACCATTTAAGTGCAGCGTGGTCAGTATATATTGTAAATTTTATATATAGTATTTATAGGTATTATATTATTATGTAGGTTCTCATTTATTTATATGTGTAAATATCTAAGTAATTTATTATAAATATATTAAAGTCACTCTGATGTTAAGTTTTTTGTTATGTTGTGCATAATAGGTCTATCCCTTCGCATGAAACTATTTTTCCCTGTCAGCCCAGGGTTTGCTGGAAGAAATCTCTATATAGAGATAAGCACGCCTTTGTATACTAACTATGTTTGTAATTGTCCACTAATGTGTATATGCAATAAAGTATATAATAATGTGTATATGCAATAAAGTATATAATAAATTCCTTACCATTGTCTAGGTAACATCTCCAATGTTCTAGCGCAGTTATTACAGAGAATGTTTCTCTTTCAGTAGTTGAGTAGTTTTGTTGATTTTTGTTTAGTGCTTTACTCATGTAAGCAATCACGACTTCTTTGTCATCTTGATGTTGAGTAAGCATTGCTCCTATGCCATAATTTGATGCATCACAATGTACAGAGAAGGGTAGTTCGAAGTTAGGGCAAGCAAGGACAGGAGCAGTTACCAAAGCTTCTTTAAGTTTCTGGAAAGCAGCTGCAGCCCTGGAATTCCATAAAAATTTAGGAGCGTTCTTCCCGGAACAGGTTAGTTGGTTGAGTGGGGAGGCAATAGTGCTGAAGTTTGGAATGAATCTTCTAAACCAGCTGCAAGTGCCTATGAATCTTCGAACTTCTTTTCTGCAAGTAGGTACAGGATATTCTAGAATAGCCTTTATTTTATCTGGATCAGCACGTACACCATAATCGTCCACTAGAAAACCAAGGTATTTCAGTTCTTTCCTGAAGAATTGACTCTTTTCAAAGTTAATAGTCAGATTAGCATTTGAAAGTTTTTCCAGAACTTTCATGAGAAGCGATATGTGCTCCTCAAAAGTCTCGCTAATAATAATGATGTCATCCAGATAGCAAAATACCTTGTTCTCAAATTCAGGACTAAATAGCGTATCCATTAATCTTTGTTGAGTTGCAGGTGAGTTAGTGAGACTAAAAGGCATTACTTTGAATCTGAACATACCTCTTCCAGGAACATAAAATGCTGTCTTATCTCTATCAGCAGTATTCAAGGGAATCTCCCAAAATGCTTTCGCAATGTCGATGCTTGATAAGTGTTTGGCATTTCTCAGGTTGTCCAAAATTTCGCTTATTAGAGGCAGACTATAAGCATCACGACGTGTAACTGAGTTAAGTTTCCTGCTATCTACGCAGAAACGCCATTCCCCATTCTTCTTTGGAGTGATGAGGACTGGAGATAACCATGGACTTTCGCATTTTTCAATGACGTTCCATCCCAGCATCTTGTCAACTTCATTAATTAAAGCCTTTTGTTTTTTAGGAGACAGTCTGTAACATCTTTGTTTGATCGGAAGAGAATCACCAGTGTCAATCTTGTGGGTGATTAAGTGTGTGTTTCCCAGAACACCTTTTTCTTCAAAAGAGATTGTCTTGAAGCGTTGGATGATGTCATTAGCGATGTTCTTTTGATTAGGAGTTAAATGCTCATAAGGTAAAACTTTAATATCTTTAGTGTCGATAGCAAAGCATTTAGGATCTGTAAAGTTAAGAGAAGTTAAAACACTAGGTAGAAGATTAAATTTTCTCCAAAAGTCGATACCTCGTATTAGAGAAGGGAATATTTCAGGGAAAACATAAGCTTTAATCAAGTGAGTTTCGTTATTGAAATGGACAGGTAAGTCAAAATAACCCAAGGAATGAATTTTTTGATTATTAGCAGTAGAGAAAGTAATAATATCTGACTTGAAAAGTTTGCAGCCCAGTTTAAGAATTTCCAAATGAGAATTATTACCCAGAATAGTTACTGAGCTGCCAGAATCTAGTAAACCAGATAAAGTTAAGTCATAAATTTTGACATTAACGAATGGACGATTAAGATCTTGTTCTTTGGAGTAGAGTCTAGAAGAGATTTTGTAGCAAGCAAAGAAGTTTTGAATTGTTTTGAGCCAATTAGTCCACTCGTCCTTATCAAAATTTGAGTTACTCTTCAAGTCAGCAGTTAGTTTTTTGTACTAGTATTAGGTTTGGGAGAACAAGTAGGGCACTCTGCAGTTTTAACACCCTTAAGACCACATCTGAAACAAATCACGAATCGTGGTTGAGTGCAACTGTTCAAAGTATGACCCAGTTTACGACAGCGAACGCAAAAAGAACTTTCTTGGGGAGCTGCAGATTGAGAGAGACTATTAACTTGTCTAGAAGGGTATTTGTAGGTTGGAGTGAATTTATTCATGAAGGGAGGAGAAGTTCGTGAGTTATTAGAAGAGTTTGGAGAGTCAACTGAACTTGAAGTGGAATGCTTGTAGTTGAATTCCGAAACATGAGGACTTTGTTGCAAATTTGGTTCTTTAAATTGCTTGTCTCTGTCCAGGAACTTTTCGTAGTTTTGACAAGTGGCCAGAAGAGAATCGATAGAGTTAATGTCTTTTAGAGCTACGAAGACCGAATAACATGGGCGAATATTTCTCAAAATAATCTCCAATTGTTCTGTTTCAGAAAGTCTTTTTGAAAGGCGAGCGAACATTCCAGACATGATGGATATAAAGATGACGATAGGTTCATCACAACCTTGAGTACGATTCCTAATCGCTTCTAGAAGTTTATGATCATAATCAAAACCACCAAAGTCTTTGATTAGTAAAGAAGAAAGTTCGTTTCAAGTTAAGTTTGGATTCTGATTATATTTAAATCTGAACCAATGAAGGACATTGTCGGTGAAGATTCCGAACGCCTGAGAAATCAATAAGTCCCTGGACAAGCCACGAGCTAAGCTATATTCTTCAAGTTTTTGAAGAAAGGATCTTGGACAGCTTTTACCATTGAAGGTGTGTCTTTTCAGATCTTTGAAGACGTTAGTTGGAGGGAAAGATTGAGGTGGTGGTGAAGGATACGGGGTATGGGTCTGGACAGAAGTTTGAGAAACAAGAGGGGGTTCCATGACAGTCGGTTCAGCAGGAAGGTCCAGTGATGGAGAGTGATTTGCAGTTGAAGGTGGAGCCAAGGATCCGAACTGTTTAGAAATATCATCAAATTTCAACTTCAAAGTATCGAAACTAGCTTTAGAGTCTGGATATAAGTCCGTATCTATTCGCTCCAATCTGTAAAACACATGATTAATAAAAGTTTCTATTAATCGTAAATATTTGGTTTCACCTTGTGAAAATTTTTCAATTTTACAATCCAGGTAAGTCAGAGTAGAACCAATTTGAGACAAGTCATCCTCAATCGGAGCTGGAGAAGTCAGAATATCTTCGAGGTGAGAATTCGCAACTAAACGCAAAACCTGTTTTTTAAGAAGCAAAACAGTATTCGCTGGTTCCTCACATCTAATCTTTACTTCGTATTCGAGCTCGGCCTTGTTAAGGAATTCGTACTTAATAACCTTTTCCATTGTTATAGTTAAGTGTAGAGTCAAGTGTTATAGTTAAGTGTATAGTTAAGTGTTATAGAAGTGAAGTGAAGTGAAGTGAAGTGAAGTAATGTTAGTTAAATGTAGGCCTAAATATAATCCAGATGAGTTGAAAAACTAGATGAAGTTTTGTTCTAGAATTTGGTAAATGTGAAAAGGATGAATAGATAAAGATTTAAGAGTGAAAGAGAAAGCAAATCAAAGAGAAAGAGATAAGGCGCAGAAAAGGTGAAGAGTGGAGAAGAACTTTTACGTTGGGCGCCAAAATGTCGTATAAGGATACGAACCTAACCAGAACCTAACAGAAAACAACCAGGATAAAATTTAGTAGTAACAGTTTATTAGAAGTATAGTATTTACAGTGAAGGCGATAAAAAAATGATACGAAGATGAGAATGAATGAGATGAGAACAGGTTTTATAAAAGACAAATTAAGTATAAAAAAGGAAGCGGAGGACACGAAGAGTAGAAGACCAGTGGGGTTAGTGTCCAGGATGCAGGTGTATTTTTTGTTGTAGATGTTGTTGAAATCGTCGTTGTAGGAGTGGTAGCGGCGTACTTGTAGTTATGGCTCGCTGGATCCCGTTGTAGAAATCGTCGTTGTAGGAACGGTAGCGGCGTAGGCACGGTTCGCAGAATCCCGTTGTAGAAATCTTCGTTGTAGGAACGGTAGCGGCGTAGGCACGGCTCGCAGAATCCCGTTGTTTGAAGATTTATTTTGAAGGTTTTGAGGGAGTTTGAAGGCTCGCAGGATCCCGGGGTAGTGCGACCCCGGGATAAGGCCTTTAAGTGGTACTTCTTGTTCAGAAGCTGACGTGAGACTCCAGAATTTCAGAAATGTTCCGCTTTTATTCCCTTTTTGGAGAGTTCTAAAAATTATTGAAATTAAACGTAATTTTCGTGAGTGGCCAAGAGAGAAAGAGTATTTTTGTAAAAGTATTGAAGAAAACATATCAGACCGCTAACGAGTTTGAATGGACATTGCCATGACAACCAGATAAACAATCAAGATATCAAATGTCAAATGTTGGTTTTCAGGCTCGTAATATAAAATTTAACAAGTTCACATAGCCAAAATTGCATAACAGCGAAAGAAAAAAAAGTAGCGCACCAGCGCGCACGAAGCCCGAGATTGCAGAGTTTCGGAGAAAGCCAAATACAAGGTCACCAAAGGTAAACCCCTTCGCCATCGATTTAGAAGTGCTGATAGCATGAAAATGCAGAGCGAAAACGATTTGTTAATGTGTTCTTATGGTTTAAAACGTTACAGGGTCCTATGGAAATAAAAGTGATGGCAAATAATAAGCTGCACAGCGCAGCAAGCATCAAGCAGCAGCAGCAAGGAAAAGGACAAACAAAAAAGACTGATGGTGGAGCTGGAGCTAAGGGATAGGAAGCAAGAATAGCATGTAAGTAGCATAACACTACAAGTTTTGTCAACCAAGTATTCCTTAATACTATAATAGGACTTTCTTATCAGCACATTTTTTAACATAGTTTTAGACCCTCTTCTCAGGAAGGTTCAATGATTCCTGTGGTATTTTATTGTAGAAGCAAATACAGTGCCCCATGAATGATGTGCCATCTATACTTAGTCTAAATTGGTAGTGCTAACCTAATTCTATTTCTAGTGTTAATTGTATGGCTATCACCTACAGTTTTAAATAAAGCTACGTTTTTTCTTATATATATAATATTGTCGTATATAATATTGACAGGTAACCGTAAGTATATTAATTTCTTTGAATTTTTCTCTTAATGATTCTCTAGCATCTAATTGATATATTGTCCTGATCACCCTTTTTTGTAAAACAAATCCTACCAAAAACATTCTGTGAAAAACTAGCCAAGTCTCGATGGAGCTGCTTATTATAAATATATTTTCATAATTTTTAAATACTATTTTAAGAAAAGAGACAACATCTCTATACAATAAACTTGAATATAATAGTTACCATAGTTTTAATTTAAATGTCTACATTTGTTTTTCCTACTTAAATAATAAATAAATCTAAAATAGATAAAACTACACAAATAAACCACCCCAGAACGCTCCCGGACCAAAGGTACCCATTACGCTGGCAGCGTTGCCGCGCTGCACAGCAAGTGAGACCCTTTGCACCAGGAATGCTCCGGAGCGGTAGTCATGGCCTCGGTCCCTCAAGCGACGCCCAATGTCCCTGATGAAGGCCCTACCCTGCGATCCCCACACCCCCGTGGTCTCGACGGCCAATGGAACAAACCAATAACTCCCCATCAGCTGTGCGTACTTAACGCATTTCTGCCGCGCCGCCGACTCCGCAGCCGCACCAGCAGTCTGCATGGTGGAGCCTATATGAGATGCCGCGAAAGTGCACACGCACGTCGCATCCCACAAAAGGCTACGGCCCCTCTCCCAAGGTATCAAAGTGACACCGTCCGGACGTTTCCCGTCGCTGCGACACAAACCAGGCGGCTCAAGAACCGCCGGTATGTTAGCCGAGACGAGAGCCCTCCGGACGATGTCATTGATGGCGTGATGACGAGACTGCCTCCCTGCACTTCTGACGCAGTATAGTCCGTGACGCCCCAGCGAATCGACTGATACACCGCAAACACAGCGGTGTGGCTCGCAAATGCTACATCCCAACCGAAGCGCCACGGCCAGGCGCAGGGAGTTGTCATCTAGATGGGTGCCTAAATGAGGAGACGGCAACGCATGCAGCCAAGCACCAGATTCCGGCTGGGAGATCTCGCGCAGACGAGCAAGCTCCGCTCCCGAGGTCTGCCCCAACAACCCGTCAAGTGTCGACTTACATATCTCCTCATCCCAGGAGCGCTGCACGCCTGGCTTCTCCGGAACGTCTCCCGCCGGGCAACGTACCCGACACAGCTGAAGAGCCTCGTCCGCAAATGGGATGCTGAACCCGTCACCATTAATATTCAAAATACGAGTGACAAGCTCCAACACCCCTCGCGAAGAGGCTAAGAAGGCGGGGAGTTCCGTGTCCCGAAGGCGACGAACGCCGAGACCACCAAACCGTATAGGCATCGCTGCCTGCGACCACTGTGAGGGAGACATATTAACGTTTAAAATAGTCTCCAAAAGACACTTCAACGCCTCGTCATAAGCGTCTGTCTCCCCTCGGCACAACCAAACCGGAGCAGTTCGCAAAGTATAGGTTAACCTTGGCTGGGACAGACAACTCCTGAGAATAGTAAGAGCCACATGCGCGGACAACTCCTTGAGATGTGGCTTAGCCCCAGCCAGGGCCTTCAACTTTCCTCGCAGAACCCCCGGCACGCCTTCCGGAAAAATGGGTGCGCCTAACAGAGTGAAATTAGGTTTATCAAGAACTTTCAGCCCCGGCATCAATTCCTCCAGCTTAGCTCTGGAACCTTGTGCCAAGTCACCAGAGGAAGAAAACACCTCACACTTCTCTGAGTTCAGGCGGAGACGCAAGTCCCCTAGGCCACTGATAACCGTTTTCAAATCAGCCAGAACTGTCTCTAGTGGTCCCCCGATGGTACCATCGTCTAAGTACCAGACGTTCAAAGGGGAACTCAATGATTTAACAACGTCGTGGATGGCCAAGCTGAATAGCAGTGGGCCGAGGGGGTCACCCTGTTGCGCACCCACCCGCGACTCCACCAGATTTTCACCAAAATACAGGTTGGTTGGGCTTGAGTAACACTGGTGGAGGAACGGATAGAGGGATGGAACCAGTTCGTTGACCTTTCCCAGAATGACGTCTCGCTCAACTGTATTGAATGCATTCTGGAGGTCAACCTTCACAATGACGCTGTCAGAGTTTTCCCGATCGAACAAAAACGCTCGGGTGGCGTGGATTGCGGCCTCGCAACCTAAAGGTACTCCGAACCCCAACTGCTGCGGCTGAAGAATAGATGATGTGACTCCCCTGGCTGCCCTGCATCCGAGTTTGGCCACTAAGCGCCGAAGGACACTCCCCACTGCTATGGGACGAATCCCCCCGCCCTTCTTATGCAGAGCACATAGGGAAGCGCCATAAAGAAAAGGGCACACTTCCCTATTGACCATTCCCTTAACCATAAAGTTCACTAAATTAACTAGTGAACGCAGGAGAGTCGCACCGCTATCCCCAGCCGCCACTGAAATCAACTCCTTCAGTACGTCGGGGCGGATCCCATCCAAGCCCGCTGCGGACCCGCTATTGAAAGACGTGATTGCCTCCAACACGTCAGCCGCTTCAAACGCCAATGTTTCGCTTAAGAGGGCGGGTTCCGGAGGGAAGTGGAGGTCACGTGACGGTGGCGGGTGCTTTCGCCGCAGGGACTCCAAAGTCTCCTCACTGTCATCTGCCACAGAGCAGTCAGACAGGAGGATCCGAACAGCACCGCCAAGGTCGCCATCGTGAACCTTGGACTCGACGTACTTGTAAAAAGCACGCTGGCCAATATTACCTCCCTTCCTTGAATAGACATCCGATGACTGAAGGCCGCCCAGAGAACTAGCTGTAATGTTGTCTTTTACCTTACTGGTAAGAGACCGGCCCTTGTCATCGGACAAAGGAACCCGGAGGCATGAATAAGCAAAGCTTAGGAGATCCTGCCAATCATTGGTCTCATAAGTCTCCACATACCTCTCAATAAGCTCCGACAACTTCCCTGCGGCCAGACTTCTGGCCCCCTTGGGGACGTGTTTTAGAACTCGGACATTTCTTCTCAAGGAAGGCAAATCACTGAGCGTCGGCGGTGGCGAACTACCGACCAAATCAGCAGGCGAAATGCCAGCGACATCTGCAGGCGCATTACCGCCCTTCGCTGTGACTGTTGCGGTCGAACAATATTTTTGTGCACCTGCCCAATGTGAGACTTCAAACCACGCAGAACAATAAATTCCCTTGTGGAACCGGGGCAATGAGGACATGTTGCCTTAGTTACACTCATACTTGCCTACTACATTTCTATTTTCCAACACACATTTAAAAATTTCCACCATAGTAGTAAATAATAATAATAATAATAATTAAATTTTTGCCAAATAAATTAATTAGAAATCTACAGTCAATAATAATGTCAAATATAGCTTAAATAATCCGCATTCAATTCAGTCATAAATATCCCTAATACTATTTATTGTTATTTTATCATTATTAATTATTATCAAACAATATCAAACATTAAATTAATTGAACTTACAACAAAACATAAGTGATTCCAATGTCAACTACATACTTAAAACATAGAGAAAAAATAAATATCAGTCAAAAAATGTTTGTCTTAAAACATAAAATTAAAATAGTCTCAAAATCAAAAAATAAAAGAATTAAAAATCTAATTCTAAAACAAAGCAAAAAAAAAATGAAAAAATTATATAAATACTTTCTAAGTTAGACGGGTTTCGAACCAGAGCAACCTCTTCGTTGTATTTGTTCTCGGCCGAGAGCGAGGCCCGCTGAGCCACCAACGTTGTGCGATTTCTTGGCGAAATAGAAGTATCGATGTAGCGTTTTTTATTTCATAAATGAGCGGTACTTCGAGTTGGCATAATATTTTCGCTTGACTCCCACTGTGCCATATGAACTTTCACACTGAATGTAGATTTTTCACTGATACTCGACTGAAAATCACTGTTCTTCTTGAAGAAAACACGCACAACAAAGCAAATGGGTGCACTAGCCCGCCTGAGCGTTTTGTGTCGTTTAGTTTGTTGATTTATTGCCGCTTGAAACCGCTTGGTGTCCTTGTCACTGTTTTGATGAATTGTCACTTCTCAGGTTGTGATAACACTCCTGTAGGTCAATTGTCACTTGTTCTTTAAGTCAAAAAAAAGAATCCAGGTATACTTACACGAATTCTATTTAAAATTTGATTAAGATGTAGATCGTCTTCAAACTGCTTGTTTCTAATTTCCATGTCTGCTGCTTGTTTATCTCTAAAAAGTAATGAAATCTAGACAAAGTCGTGCCAAGTCTAAGGTTCCTTACTGCGATTTCTTTATTATTATAGTTAATGTTGTGTGACTTGGCCGTTGAACATTCTTTATACGTTAATGGGTACAAGTCAATTTTGTTAACACGTAATGTTATACCTATGTTATATATGTTAATCTCAATGTCAATAAAAAATAAGACATGGCAAAGTTATTTTTATTTTACATAGGTACTAATTTGCTTAAAATATAATTCCTTTGTATACCCTTAACGAGCAGCATAAAACGATCACGGAAGGCGCCTGCAGTCATTTTCTAATATTTCATAACGTGTCCCTATCAGGAAACTTGCAGCTTGTAATTTATTGTAATTAAATACGACGCAGTTCAAAATTGACGTGTACCCTTATACGTTATGCGTTAGTGGGGTTCAACGGCCAAATCACACAACATTAACTATAATAATAAAGAAATCGCAGTAAGGAACCTTAGAAATGGCACGACTTTGTCTAGATTTCATTACTTTTTAGAGATAAACAAGCAGCTCCATCAAGACTTGGCGAGTTTTTTACAGTATGTTTTTGGTGTGATTTTACTTCTTTTTGTAGAAACGTGGGCGTATAGATTTATTTTATTAGATTTTCGGGAGATATCCGGGAGATATGAAAACGGTATACACCGAATCTATACCAAGAGAAAACCAAGCTCTTGTGTTTTCTAATCAGGGTCACCAGGTACTCCAGATCTTCGATTATCCTAGTTTTTATAGTTTTCCCTTTATGTGGCCCTTAAACCCTAACTCTGTACCAAATTTCAGCTCTCTGAGTTTATAGGAAGTACTCGTTCTATTATGATGATCATGAGTGAGTGAGTGAGTGTCATAAATGCGAAACTTTGCTTTCGCTTAACTTCGGAACGAAATGACCCACAGACTTGAAATTTTGGATTTTAAGTATGTGATTATAGCTTACTGGATAACGAAAAATTCTGCGTTCTGGTCTAATCCAGAGGTTATCAAATAGGGGCCTGAAAATGCGCCGAAATGGTTCCAGTAAAGGATGGCACGGCAGTGTTTGCTTCGCGCTCGACTTGGCGGAGGCACTGCCGTGCCCCCCGATGTCGTATTTATATCTGCTGCTCTCCCCCAGAGTAGTATTCCATAAGACATAATACTGTGAAAGCAACTAAAATAAACCAATCTGGCAGTTTCAACATCTGTAAGATCTGACTTGTCTGACCACAAAAGCGGCTGAGCTAAGCTTCGTGCAAGATTAGTTATTGAAGTACCCTATTGAAGTTTCGAATCCATAGTGATTCCAAGAAAGATTGTGTCCTCAACGAGGTCCAATCTTTCAGATCCTATTCTTACACTGGTTTCAACCTGTCGTACATTAGGCAAGCAAAATTTGATACATTGAGTCTTCTTTGAGTTTCATAACAAGTTGTTCACATTGAAGCAACTTAACACATGAGAGAGTGTACTATTTGCAATTGCGTCTAGAATTTCTTCTTGTCTTTTCACCTTGTTGTTCACAATTTCTTCTTGATGTGTCATCAGCAAATATCAACATATCAACAATGTGTCTTTTTTCTACCATATATGACAGGTCATTCACTTATACTAAGAAAAGGAACGGACCTAAGATAGAACCCTGGGGTACACCAATATTCATATGGGTTCCAGTGGACTTAAATCTGCTTATATCTACTTTTAGTACTCTTTCCATAAGATAAGATTCCATTAATTTTAACGCATTATCTTTGATACAATAGTGTTGTAGCTTGAGCAAAAGAGTTTAATGGTCCACGCAGTCTAAGGCCTTGGAAAGATCACAGAAAATACCAACCGCATCCTGTGATTCTTCTCACGCACTATAAATGTATTCTACTAGCGCTACTCCGGCGTCTGTTGTTGACCTGCCTTTAGTGAATCCAAACTGTGTTTTGTGGAGTAGCCCAGATGCATTGAAGTGAGAGAGTAGTTGAGTCAATATGACCTTTTGAAACACCTTGCTCAACACTGGCAATACAGCTACAGGTCTGAAGTTAGCAGGGTCTTCCTTACTACCTGATTTAAAAAGTGGTATTAATCTGCTCATTTTCATGAGGTCAGGAAATCACCGTTTGCTATACAACTATTGAATGTGATTGCCATGTACTGTATTTACATCGATTACTGATTGAACCACATTAACCGACATGCCCCATAAATCTTCAGGTTTTTCATGTTAAGAAATTTAAATGTTTTAACTATAGTTATAGAGCCTATTGGTTTGAAGTTAAAGCCATCCTTGTTTTGGGGCTCATTTGCAACGAATTAATCTAAAGACCTATGTCCGTGAAACCAAATATAAATATAAACTATAAATATAAACAAAATATAAACTATACCTACTTAGATATTTATGAACATATACAAAACGTAAGCTAACTAGTGTCTGTTACGTCATACCAATTTGTTTTGTAATTAAGACATATGATTCAGCGCCGCGACGCGTCGTCTGCCCATTGTGTAATAGGGATAGATATATACCTATAACCTGCTTTGTTATCTATACTCTATGTAACTTTGTTATCTACCAATAAACTGCTACGGAGTGTGGCGGAAATGGAATTTAAGAAAATTAACAAAATATTAACGAAAATAAACATATAAAAAAAATAGTCGTAAAGCTGGTCAGAGGCCCTATTAGGGCAGATTGATAACTCCGAGTCGCGTTGGCCACCAGCTGGATAACCCTACATCAACCCGCACTGAGCCAGCGTAGTGGATTATCCAACTCGTATCCAGGTAAAGGCCCTTGCCCTTTGGTGGGGGGGGGGGGATATTACAACCTATAACGGGAAAATGTCAGCTCTACATGACATTGGGGCTCGAGAGGTTAAGGAGAGCGGTATGATGATTGGTATTTTAGATAATTGCGTGAATTGATAAAGTACGATAATTAAGTTTGTTTGAACAAATGTCTCAATAGTTTACGTAATGTGCCGAACAAATACGGCTAGCTTGCGGCTTGAGGGTAATATTCAGGCGACGCTGTAAGCCAAACAACTCTGCTAAATCTTAAAGTTACGTAACCACTGGAGCGATTGGTGTCACAATCTGATACCAGCTTGGCGCATAGCAAAGGGCTGACCCCGCGCTTTGATTGGCTCCTAAAGCGCTGCTGAAATTGTAGAAATTACCAACCGCAAATACCGCGATATGATTTTGCACTGTTACAGTTATTACGTAGTAGGTAGGAGATAGGTATACCTAAATACAAAACTGTGCAGGAACCTACCCAATAACAGTAAAACAAAACTTAACTATTTCTAACTTTATCCGGTCCGACAAGCCCACAAAAATAAAACAATAATGCAAGCCCGTCTACTACATAACTGCATATTCTGAGAAATTGCGAGGAACAGCCAACAATTGCACATCATAAAAGGATCATTTCACCATCTTCCAGAAAACAGGCAATTAACAAAAGACTTCTACTGATGAACAATAACAACAATAAAATCGGAGACTTTTTGTCCTAAGCGGCTCTCTACAGAGAATAAGGGCGCACGAAGATACGCACAAACTTTAACAATCGCAAACCGTACGATCTGTTAATCATACACAAAGGTAGTTCAAATAAATCACGCTATCTCTAAGTTCTTTCTTTCAACAACATCCCAAGAAGATAACCTAATGGAAGCCTTACCAATGCTGAGATGGTAACTGCCTATTCACCGCAATTGCTGACCAAATTAATCACCTATGTCAATTAACATGCAACCATACTCACATTCGGAAGGACCTAGTTAAATATGTAGAAGAAAATGGCGATGAACCGAACAAAGCTCGCAATCACCGAGCCTCAAATCCTCAACAACTCAACATTGAAAATCTGCGCAATTACGGTACTTGGGCTGGAGAGGAGATTATAATACCAGCTGCCGAATACTTTCTAGTTAACGTAACAATCCACCAGCAAAATACACCATCGCTCACATTCACGCCCAAGAATCCAGCGGATGCAGTGAAATCTATCAACCTTTTTATTTATTTATTTATTTATTTTTCCACTTAACATCTATCTTTACAGGAGTGACCCTAATGCGATAGAGTAGTTACCTCGACGTCACAAGACACCACTACGACAACGTATACTTGCTTGAATCGCCAAATTTACCCACGGATCAAGCAACCGATAACCAAACTGATAACACCATACTTTCCCCGATACTTAATGAAACACCCATGACCTCCTCAGGGTCAACCATAACATCAACAGAAGACATCCCAGACAACACCGGATATACGATGATACGAAACAGCCCCATATTTAAACCACAAGTCACATGCGAGCGTATGCGCATTGCTACTTGGAACGTTAGAGGATGCGCCGAAATAACTAAAAGACTCAACATTGATGCGGAATTGACTAACAGAAACATACACATAGGAACATACAGGAAAAAAACATGATACATATGTCAAAACACTATCTCTGGTATCTGTATGCTCGCATCGGACATGACGCTATAAAGAAATACAGGGAAAAGGGAATTATAGGAACAAACCTCCTTCACAATATTGCGCACAAATATTTTAAAAGTTACATCAAAAGAAAATGCATGTACAAGGGCGAGCTTGTCTCTGAAAAGAGATTTCTTCCAGCAAAACCAGGCATTACAGGAATTGCTAGCATAAAAGGTTAGGCAGTGCACAATAATTACTATAATTAAAATGCCTAGGAACAAATTAAAATATCTGTAAAATACAGATAGCAAATACGAAATAATTACCGATATATACATAAACTTTACATATAATAACATAAATACAATAACTTTTACGAAAGAGACAGATAGTGCTCTTTGATATGTTTCTTAAAATAAAAAAGAGTCGGACTGTCTCTTATGGTGCAAAGAGGTGCGTTCCAGAGTCGGATCGCCCGCAACCTGAAAGAGCGTTTATACGCAGCGCTGCTATGCGGAGTAGCTAAAAGTGAATAATTAAATATCATCGGAGAAATGCTCATGAAAAACTTAAAAGTAGAAAGACGAAAATTCTTATAAGAGACCCCATAAACAACCAGCGTATTGGACGGAGTTCCAATACGAACCGTAAACGAAATAAAATATCTCGGCACATATATTACGGCAGGACACAGGACACAATAAAAAAGAGGTGCCGGCAAGCCATATGCAATTCCAAGGCCCTAATGCATTTTATAAAGAAATCCAACATGGACTGGAATATAGTGCGCCTGATTTACAAAATGGTCATTGCACTGTTTATAAAATACGGACAAAAAGCGGCAACCCTCACTAAAGCAAACAGTTGACAGTCAGTTCTTGACTAAGAAAATATTAACGCCTGATCCTCAGAGACACGTTTGAGAACGCCAGAAGCTATCCAAGATACCGCAAAATTCATGACTGACTACAGGGCAAAACGATAACCAAACGAATCAAAAACCACCGGATGTGTTACTATACTTATTCTGCGACGCCCACAACAGCACTTACTACACGCTGCATTCAAATACGAAGCAAGGAAGAAGAAAATCGGCCGACTTATATACACCTGGAAATATTTCCTTAAGAATGACATCAAATACTACGGTGAAGAACACAGTTACTGGACAGCATCATCACACAACAGGGACGAAGTTAGGATGGCCTAGAGGCAAACATACAGTATTCCAGAAAAAGACAGCGAAAGCGAAACTGAGAACTTACCGGATAACCCAAACGAACACGACTCAGGAAACTCAACTAATAACAATAACTGAAAATAGAAGGAAAACAAGAACTTTAAGAAAACAACAGCTGCTCTCCAAATCCCACATCCTTCCCATTCCACATTTCCTATATTGGCTTCAGGCTGAAGAGTCGGTCGATTGAATTCACTATCCTTCCCCTCCTATAGAGCGGGTCATTCCGCCCCCCCCTAAAAACTCGTGCCCTCTGGTATGCCGGCCGAAAGACCGGAACAGGTTTAGAACCCTGGCTAGAGAAGCACTATTCATTCATTCAAATCACTAGAAGGTCTTCATATTGAAGAACCAGACTGTCTAAATTAACAGGAAAATGGCATGTGTACATGTAAAATATCTGTTTTACAAAATGTTTTATTGAATTGACATAGACTAGATAATAGACAGAATTAATTCTCGCAGCAAGCGATTATAAATATCACAATAAATTGTGTGATGTAATTAATTGACTCAATTTAAGGTTTTTTTCCTTCTTTTGAGAGTATTTAAATAAAAGCTTTTTTAAAAAGTTTTTTTTTTTACTTTTTATGTTTAACCTTTGAATCCCATTCCTCAAAAATATATCTGAGGGTGAAATTCTAAGTTACGCTGTCGGAGTGCCCATCTTAAGGTCCTATGGTAGGAAAACAACCTCTGGCATTTTCGTTATTTTGTTTAAGATATATTTTTGTTATCTCTGATAAAAAAAATATCGCGGAATTCAGAACAGTTGTATTATTTATTGCACTTTCAAATCGAGTTTGCAATCAATTATCACTTATGAATAATTGCTGAAATTGTACTAAAAACGAACCTTTCCCGTAAAACAGCATTGAGTGTTTTCATTATTTTACACCTTTCCCATCCATTTTGCACAGATTTGTTTAAGTGTATCTAGAGATAAAAGACCAGTAAACGATATGCGTAAGTAACTTTACTTACAGATTTATAGATATGTTATTATTAATGTTTAAACATTCAGGATCTTACCACAAAAAAATAAACTCCTTTTCAACACTTGATTAAAAACAAAAATGCAGGTTTGCTATGCGTAACTTTTTTTCTAGTAACACGGTTACCGACCAAAATGCCTACACAAAACCGCGGCTTCATCACTGTGAGCTCAGGGTCTCATCAATCATTCACCCACGAGAGTTCAGAGAGCTAGTTCGCTTAGCTTCTGTGCGCGAGATCGCAAAATTTTTGTGGGGACACTGATAAATCGCACAGTGGGACGGTAAGTAAAAATGAAACCTATCTTACCTATGAAATTATCATTTTCAGTAATATTACTATGTAGTCATATGCATGTACAGATGTAGTGAATAATCCTTTCCTTTCGTATTTTCTCGGAAATGTTCGTTTTTGTCTTACTACTTCACCGCACTCGGTACCCATCGAGACAACGTAGGGAACGGTCGCATTGCAAGAGGAAGTATCTATATAGAGTAGTTAATACCACAGAAATATTTTGTTGATATTTATGTTAGATTTTGTTATAAACTTCATGGACTCGTGTATTAATGCAGGCCACCTATATTTATTTTTTTTGACTTTACATTTCACTCTTGTCTGTCATTTTTGTAAATAATAAACATTGATTTTTAAACTCTGACGATGATACACCAGACAATAGTTCTGATTCTGACTGTGATATGGAAGTTGGAAGTATTGTTTCACATCACACTGTCCACCCCGCTCCTCCTCCTCTTATCCCGCTGTCATAATCGAAGTCGTTCATCCAATCAGAAAATCATATTTATTTATATTAATTTCTCTGCTGGTTTGTTTTGTTTTATGTTAAATAGAAATAGAAATAGAAATAGAAAATCTTTATTTGTAAAACATAGGTTACATAAAAAGGTCTTAGCAATATATTTAGGTGGTATCTCTATGCTTGGCGCAGTGGCATACAAATATTATATAAGGCAATCCTAAGATCGCCTTTATGAGGTCAATAAACAGTGTCAATAAAAGTGTAATTATGTACAAGTAGGTAGTCAGCGGTATAAGTGGTAGATTTTAAACAATGTCTAAGAAATATTCATTGATTGAGTAATATGCTTTAGATGTTAGCAATTTCTTGAAATTATATTTAAAAACGCTTATATTATTCATAACTCTTAATGCCTCCGGTAGTTTATTGTATATTCGGGTGGACATGCCAAATATACTTTTATCATAATAAGCAGATTTACGTGGGTAAGCGCACAGCTTGTTTTTATTTCGTTTACTCTTCATGAAATTAAATAGATGAAGATTAGACTTGACAAACACTGCAGTTTCAAATATATAGAGTGAAGGAACTGTTAATATTTTAAGACTAATAAAATGGCTCTTGCAAGATTCTGTACTATTAATATTGCATAAAGATCGTATACATTTCTTCTGTGCCTTAAAAATTACATCTATTTTAGTGGCATGTCCCCAAAACATTATGCCATATCTTAAGGATGACTCGACAAACCCATGATATGCCGTTAGCACAGCGTCCTTATTCACCTGTTTAGACAGCATGTATAAAGCATAAGAGAATTGACTTAATTTATTACTCAGTATGTCTATGTGTGTATTCCATGACATGTTGTTATCAATGTGTAGCCCTAGGAATTTAGTCGACTCTGTTTCTTCTATTTGATTACCCTCATAATTAATATTTAATGTCAATTGTTTTTTATGTCCTTTCCTGAATTTCATTAATTTGGTTTTACTTATATTAATTAAAAGATTGTTGTTCTGCAGCCAGTCAATTAAACTTATTAAAGAATTATTTATGTCACATTCGTATGTATTAAGATTATGTCCAATAAATGTAACTGTGCTATCATCAGCGAAAAGTACCATGGGATGATTTATACATTTTGGAATGTCATTAATGTAAATAAGGAACAACAATGGACCCAATACACTTCCTTGTGGTACTCCACATTTTATGTCCCTAGTGTCAGAAGAAAATGTCGATTCAGTTTTTGATATATTGCAGATTTGTGTAATTTGTGTCAGTTGTTTTCTATTACTTAAATAAGATTTGATGAGGTCATACGCGTTACCCCTAACACCATATGAGTATAGTTTATTTAAAAGTATATTGTGGTTAACATAATCGAAAGCCTTTGTTAAATCCATAAATAGAGACGTAACTGGTTTATCACTATCAATATTCGTCATGATTTTGCTTAGAAATTCGTATATCGCCATATTAATATTTTTGCGTCTCCTAAAGCCTTTTTGTTCTTCTACCAATATGTTATGCTTTTCAAAGTAAATGTATAGCCTATCATAGATGGCTTTCTCAATTATTTTAGAAAATATTGGTATAAGTGCTATAGGCCTATAGCAGTTCATATCTTCCCTATCGTCTTTTTTGAAAAGTGGTTTAACAATAGAGGTCTTAAGGCGATCAGGGAAGACTCCGTGTTCCAGGCATAAATTCGTCAAGTGGGAAAGAATCGGAGCAATATTAATGCTCACAGTTTTGACAATTTGTGTATTAACATCATCGTTACCAGTACTGTTGGTATTTTTAAGGAGATGTGGGAGTCAAAAATATAGAATCAATTTGTAGTGTCAGTGTTAGTTTATTTGTTTTAGTAGTGTTAGTATTTGGTTGTACTTGGTCAATGAAATGATTATTAAAAGCTTGTGTAATTTTATTGGGCTCTTTTATTGGTACTCCAATGTATTTAATTATGCTTATGTTGTTTTTTGGTACATTGTTTTTAGCTTTATTAATTACACTCCATGTTGCTTTACATTTGTTAGATGATGTTTTGATAAGGTAGTCATTTTGCGACTTTTGTGTAAGATTTAGAACTTTCTTCAGTCGTTGTGTGTATTGTTTGAACTTATTTTTATTTTCATCGCTTGGGTTTCGTCTACATGTCCATAAAAGTTCCCGTTTTCTTTTGCAACAACGTTTGATACCTTTAGTTATCCATTTAGATTTAGCCATTACATGTCTTTTTATCTTTTGCTCAGGGAAGCAAAGGCCATAAAACATTACAAACGTATCGTGAAATAAGTTAAATGCTTCATTCGGATTATTACATTCAAATACCTCAGAAAAACTCAATTGAGTAATATAAGTCACGAATTTACTTATGTTCTCTTCACTGTAGTCTCGTCTTTTGATGAAATAGTATTTTAGAAGACAACTTTTTTTGACAGGGCATTTAAGAATTTGTGCAGAGTGGTCTGACATGGCATGACATGTTGAGGTGTCTTTTTTGTTATGTCATAGTATTTTTAATTAATTACAAAAATGTATTGTTATAAAAAATGTTTAATTCCACGCCTCAACCGAACGGCGTGGAATCTTGAGGGGCTGGGTTTTTGCCAGCACGGGAGAAAATCGTGAGTGTTACTTTACCTTGCCGTCGCAGACCGGAAATCGAAGGCTCGATTCGAGGCAGAAATACGGGATAGGAGCACAATTGGGATAGGATAGGAACCGAATCTCACTATTTGCCGCCGACGCTGTTGCCGGCGTGCTGCTTGCCGACACGAGGAGTCGCCGTCCGATATGACGATGTCCTTCACAACACGATGTCGCGTGAAGATACGACCTAACAGAAACTAACAGAACCTAACAGCAAACAACCAAGATAAAATTTAGTAGTATCAGTTTATTAGAAGTATAGTATTTACAGTGAAGTCTATAAAAAAAAATGATGCGAAGATGAGGATGGATGAGATGTGAAACAGGTTTTATAAAATACAGATGTCTGGATAGAAAGAAGGAAGCGGAGACCTGGGTGCAGGTGTATTTGTTGTTGTAGATGTTGTTGAAATCGTCGTTGTAGGAACAGTAGCGGGCGTACTTGTAGTTACGCCTCGCAGGATCCCGTTGTAGAAATCGTCGTTGTAGGAACAGTAGCGGCGTTGGCACGGCTCGCAGAATCCCGTTGTAGAAATCTTCGTTGTAGGAATGGTAGCGGCGTAGGCGCGGCTCGCAGAATCCCGTTGTTTGAAGATTGATTTGAAGGTTTTGAGGGAGTTTGAAGGTTCGCAGGATCCCGTTGTAGATGAAGAATTTGGAGATTTGAAGGAGTTTGAAGGCTTCGCAGGATCCCGTTGTAGATGGAGAATTTGGAGATTTGAAGGAGTTTGAAGGCTTCGCAGGATCCCGGGGTTGAGCGACCCCGGGATAAGGCCTTTACTGGTACTTCCAGTTCAGAAACTGACGTGAGACTGTCTAGAATTGAAGAAATGTTCCGCTTTTATACCCTTTTTGGAGAGTTCTAAAAATTATTTAAATTAAACGTAATTTTTTAATTTTTGAGAGTGGCCAAGAGAGAAAGAGTATTTTTGTAAAAGTATTAAAGTAAACATATCAGACCGCTAACGAGTTTGAATGGAGATTGCCATGACAACCAGATAAACAATCAACAAATCAAATGTCAATTGTTGGTTTCAGGCTCGTAATATAAAATTTAAACAGTTCACTTAGCCAAAATTACATAACAACAAAAGGAAAAATAGTAGCGCACCAGCGCGCACGAAGCCCGAGATTGTAGAGTTTTGGAGAAAGCCAAAAACAAGGTCACCAAAGGTAAGCCCCTTCCCTATCGATTTAGAAGTGCTGATAACATGAAAATGCAGAGCGAACATGATTTATTAATGTATTCTTATGGTTTAAAACATTACAGGTTCCTATGGAAATAAAAGTGATGACCAATAATCAGCAGCACAGCTCACCAAGTATCCAGCGTAATAGAGCAAGCACCCTGAAGGACAAACAAAAAGGACTGATGGTGGAGCTGGAGCTAAGGGTTAGGAAGCAAGAATAGCATGTAAGTAGCACAATACTACATTTTCCCCCCGATCCTGGAAAAAAATTTTGACTCAGCAAAAATTTTGATATGTACAAAAATAAACCAGAAAAACACAGCTTTGCAGAAACAGACATCACCAGGCAAAATCAGATATACCATCACTTACATTCATCATCTTCATTCAGGTAAGGGTGGAGTTCACATTCAATGACTACCACTCTAAAAGTGTGTTTTCAAAAGGACATTCAGGCTTACTTAAGGAGTTGTCATCCGCTCCTGCGTGGAAAAAAAAATTAAGTAGAGGTAAAGAGAAACAAATTAATCCTAAGGTAGCTTTAGTCGCTACGACTTAAGACAAGATTAAGAGCGGCCAGAGCGGTAGAGCTCGAAGCCAGAGATCAGCCACATCGCCAACGAGATGTGTCTGAAATAAAGATTAAAAAAAATAAGTGAAGACTAACCAACGAAAATTCGAGGTCCTAAAGTAAAATGTGTTGAAGAACACTGGATTAAAGGAAGAAATAAAATAATAAGGTGAAAATGATGGTGATATTTATACATATATACAAAGTAACAGTTAATAGAAGTCAAGAAAATTTAGGATTTAATGTCTTTAATGTGCCACTTGCCTCTAACTCCGTTAGGGTCTTCTAGAACGTATACCAATGGTGAAAGTTTGGTTACTATTTTACACTTAATGAATTTAGGGGCAAGTTTAGCATTAAAGTATGTGCCAGCATTGCTTAAAACATGGTTTTTACGCCAAACAGTATTTCCCACATTAAATTCTTTAAAAGTCCGTCGAAGATCATAGCGAGCGCTATTTTTAGCGTGAGCTATGTGAAGTTTAGTTTGAACTCTGTGAAAGATAGATGAGAGGAGACCAGCATTAGACGCGTAAATATCACGGGGCATAAATATCAATTCCTCGAGATTCTGAGTTGGCGTATAGAAGGAACCACAAGGTATTGTTTCCCTACCAAAGACTAAAAAGTTTGGAGTAAAGCCAGTAGCAACGTTTGTAGCGCTGTTCATTGCGAACTGAATCTTAGTAAGATGGTTGTCCCAGGATCTATGATCGTCTCCTACTAGGGATGCTAGAGCTGTAATAATCGTACTATTAAATTTCTCTGTAGGATTAACCTGAGGACAATATAAAGCTGTGTGAAAAATACAAGGAACGTTATAAGAATTTAAGAATGAGTGGAATTCTCGCGACTGAAATTGAACAGCGTTGTCCATTATTATAGTTTGGGGAATGCCATGAGCTAGAAACACTGAATTTTCTAAAACATTAATGATATTAGCTGAAGTAGCCCGTTTAAGGGGAAAAATCATAGTATATTTAGTAAAATTGCAGTTAATTACCAGAATATACTGATTTCTTCTCCGGGTCATAGGCAATGGACCCATAAGATCCAAGGATATAGTTTGAAAAGGTCTGGAGCAAAGTTTAGGTTTACCCATAAGACCATAGGGAGAATGATTAGGGTGTTTGTAGGTTAAGCAGGTTTCACATGTCGAGATTAAATTGGCAATGTCCTTAAACATACCCGGCCAATAGTATTTTAAAGATATTTTCTTGAATGTTTTGAAGATACCAAGGTGGAGTTCTGAAGGGGAACCATGGCTAACTTCAATAAGTGCATGTCTATCTTGTGGCAGTGGAACTTCTTTCCAAATAAAGTCGTCGTTTAGACAATCGGAAGAATGGATGCAGCGGTAAAGTTTGTTATCCCTGATAGTGTAGTTGGGATATGCGTCTGGGTTGTTGGAGCATCCAAGAAAAATCTTGTTGTAGTGTTCAAGTTCACGATCACGTGGTTCTTCAATCGTAATAGGATGTACACCTTGAGGTGGATTTTCTTGTGAATCAGGACGTTCTTTATGCTTATGCCTTGATAAAAGGTCAGGAACAACGTTATCCTTTCCTTTTTTATGTTTCAGGACAAAATTAAAACATGATAAGCGTAGAGTCCAGCGAGCAAGTCTTCCAGATGGATTCGATAAGTTCTGAAACCATTTAAGTGCAGCGTCGTCAGTATATATTGTAAATTCCTTACCATTGTCTAGGTAACATCTCCAATGTTCTAGCGCAGTTATTACAGCTAATGTTTCTCTTTCAGTAGTTGAGTAGTTTTGTTGATTTTTGTTTAGTGCTTTACTCATGTAAGCAATCACGACTTCTTTGTCATCTTGATGTTGAGTAAGCATTGCTCCTATGCCATAATTTGATGCATCACAATGTACAGAGAAGGGTAGTTCGAAGTTAGGGCAAGCAAGGACAGGAGCAGTTACCAAAGCTTCTTTAAGTTTCTGGAAAGCAGCTGCAGCCCTGGAATTCCATAAAAATTTAGGAGCGTTCTTTCCGGAACAGGTTAGTTGGTTGAGCGGGGAGGCAATAGTGCTGAAGTTTGGAATGAATCTTCTAAACCAGCTGCAAGTGCCTATGAATCTTCGAACTTCTTTTCTGCAAGTAGGTACAGGATATTCTAGAATAGCCTTTATTTTATCTGGATCAGCACGTAGACCATACTCGTCCACTAGAAAACCAAGGTATTTCAGTTCTTTCCTGAAGAATTTACTCTTTTCAAAGTTAATAGTCAGATTAGCGTTTGAAAGTTTTTCTAGAACTTTCATGAGATCCGATATGTGCTCATCAAAAGTCTCGCTAATAATAATGATGTCATCCAGATAGCAAAATACCTTGTTCTCAAATTCAGGAGAAAATAGCGTATCCATTAATCTTTGTTGAGTTGCATGTGAGTTAGTGAGACCAAAAGGCATTACTTTGAATCTGAACATACCTCTTCCAGGAACATAAAATGCTGTCTTATCTCTATCAGCAGTATTCAAGGGAATCTCCCAAAATGCTTTCGCAATGTCGATGCTTGATAAGTGTTTGGCATTTCTCAGGTTGTCCAAAATTTCGCTTATTAGAGGCAGACTATAAGCATCACGACGTGTGACTGAGTTAAGCTTCCTGCTATCTACGCAGAAACGCCATTCTCCATTCTTCTTTGGAGTGATGAGGACTGGAGATAACCATGGACTTTCGCATTGTTCAATGACGTTCCATCCCAGCATCTTGTCAACTTCATTAATTAAAGCCTTTTGTTTTTCAGGAGACAGTCTGTAACATCTTTGTTTGATCGGAAGAGAATCACCAGTGTCAATCTTGTGGGTGATTAAGTGTGTGTTTCCCAGAACACCTTTTTCTTCAAAAGAGATTGTCTTGAAGCGTTGGATGATGTCATTAGCAATGTTCTTTTGATTAGGAGTTAAATGCTCATAAGGTAAAACTTTAATATCTTTAGTGTCGATAGCCAAGCATCTAGGATCTGTAAAGTTAAGAGAAGTTAAAACACTAGGTAGAAGATTAAATTTTCTCCAAAAGTCGATACCTAGTATTAGAGAAGGGAATATTTCAGGGAAAACATAAGCTTTAATCAAGTGAGTTTCGTTATTGAAATGAACAGGTAAGTCAAAATAACCCAAGGAATTAATTTTTTGATTATTAGCAGTAGAGACAGTAATAATATCTGACTTGAAAAGTTTGCAGCCCAGTTTAAGAATTTCCAAATGAGAATTATTACCCAGAATAGTTACTGAGCTGCCAGAATCCAGTAAACCAGATAAAGTTAAGTCATAAATTTTGACATTACCGAATGGACGATTAAGATCTTGTTCTTTGGAGTAGAGTGTAGAAGAGATTTTGTAGCAAGCAAAGAAGTTTTGAATAGTTTTGAGCCAATTAGTCCACTCGTCCTTATCAAAATTTGAGTTACTCTTCAAGTCAGCAGTTAGTTTTTTGTACTAGTATTAGGTTTGGGAGAACAAGTAGGGCACTCTGCAGTTTTAACACCCTTAAGACCACATCTGAAACAAATCACGAATCGTGGTTGAGTGCAACTGTTCAAAGTATGACCCAGTTTACGACAGCGAACGCAAAAAGAACTTTCTTGGGGAGCTGCAGTTTGAGAGAGACTATTAACTTGTCTAGAAGGGTATTTGTAGGTTGGAGTGAATTTATTCATGAAGGGAGGAGAAGGTCGTGAGTTATTAGAAGAGTTTGGAGAGTCAACTGAACTTGAAGTGGAATGCTTGTAGTTGAATTCCGAAACATGAGGACTTTGTAGCAAATTTGGTTCTTTAAATTGTTTGTCTCTGTCTAGGAACTTTTCATAGTTTTGGCAAGTGGCCAGAAGAGAATCGATAGAGTCAATGTCCTTAAGAGCTACGAAGACTGAATAACATGGGCGAATATTTCTCAAAATAATCTCCAATTGTTCTGTTTCAGAAAGTCTTTTTGAAAGTCGAGCGAACATTCCAGACATGATGGATATAAAGATGACGATAGGTTCATCACGACCTTGAGTACGATTCCTAATCGCTTCTAGAAGTTTATGATCATAATCAAAACCACCAAAATGTGAAAAGTATGAATAGATAAAGATTTAAGAGTGATAGAGAAAGCAAATCAAAGGGAAAGAGACAATGCGCAGAAAAGGTGAAGAGTGGAGAAGAACTTTTACGTTGGGCGCCAAAATGTCGCGTGAAGATACGACCTAACAGAAACTAACAGAACCTAACAGCAAACAACCAAGATAAAATTTAGTAGTATCAGTTTATTAGAAGTATAGTATTTACAGTGAAGTCTATAAAAAAAAATGATGCGAAGATGAGGATGGATGAGATGTGAAACAGGTTTTATAAAATACAGATGTCTGGATAGAAAGAAGGAAGCGGAGACCTGGGTGCAGGTGTATTTGTTGTTGTAGATGTTGTTGAAATCGTCGTTGTAGGAACAGTAGCGGGCGTACTTGTAGTTACGCCTCGCAGGATCCCGTTGTAGAAATCGTCGTTGTAGGAACAGTAGCGGCGTTGGCACGGCTCGCAGAATCCCGTTGTAGAAATCTTCGTTGTAGGAATGGTAGCGGCGTAGGCGCGGCTCGCAGAATCCCGTTGTTTGAAGATTGATTTGAAGGTTTTGAGGGAGTTTGAAGGTTCGCAGGATCCCGTTGTAGATGAAGAATTTGGAGATTTGAAGGAGTTTGAAGGCTTCGCAGGATCCCGTTGTAGATGGAGAATTTGGAGATTTGAAGGAGTTTGAAGGCTTCGCAGGATCCCGGGGTTGAGCGACCCCGGGATAAGGCCTTTACTGGTACTTCCAGTTCAGAAACTGACGTGAGACTGTCTAGAATTGAAGAAATGTTCCGCTTTTATACCCTTTTTGGAGAGTTCTAAAAATTATTTAAATTAAACGTAATTTTTTAATTTTTGAGAGTGGCCAAGAGAGAAAGAGTATTTTTGTAAAAGTATTAAAGTAAACATATCAGACCGCTAACGAGTTTGAATGGACATTGCCATGACAACCAGATAAACAATCAACAAATCAAATGTCAATTGTTGGTTTCAGGCTCGTAATATAAAATTTAAACAGTTCACTTAGCCAAAATTACATAACAACAAAAGGAAAAATAGTAGCACACCAGCGCGCACGAAGCCCGAGATTGTAGAGTTTTGGAGAAAGCCAAAAACAAGGTCACCAAAGGTAAGCCCCTTCCCTATCGATTTAGAAGTGCTGATAACATGAAAATGCAGAGCGAACATGATTTATTAATGTATTCTTATGGTTTAAAACATTACAGGTTCCTATGGAAATAAAAGTGATGACCAATAATCAGCAGCACAGCTCACCAAGTATCCAGCGTAATAGAGCAAGCACCCTGAAGGACAAACAAAAAGGACTGATGGTGGAGCTGGAGCTAAGGGTTAGGAAGCAAGAATAGCATGTAAGTAGCACAATACTACAACGAATCACTCAACCGCTGACGCGAATTTACTTATTTCCCGACGATGTTGATGATTAACACTCCGACCAGGCCCGACACCTGTATTAGACAATTGTTACACCGAAATACAATCAATGGCCCGACGCCATGAGCAGACATGTTTTTTCTCACGACAAGAAAAGATAACCTCTAATTTTTCATCTCGTTGGTACGAGTGACAGCTGCGGTTCCGTTTCCGCTAGTGATGTCCCGATTACTCGCGGTCGATCCGCGCAACAAAATACCGGTGCGTTCCGAAGCATAAATATTAAACAGTCACCACATCTGAAACAAATCACGAATCGTGGTTGAGTGCAACTGTTCAAAGTATGACCCAGTTTACGACAGCGAACGCAAAAAGAACTTTCTTGGGGAGCTGCAGTTTGAGAGAGACTATTAACTTGTCTAGAAGGGTATTTGTAGGTTGGAGTGAATTTATTCATGAAGGGAGGAGAAGGTCGTGAGTTATTAGAAGAGTTTGGAGAGTCAACTGAACTTGAAGTGGAATGCTTGTAGTTGAATTCCGAAACATGAGGACTTTGTAGCAAATTTGGTTCTTTAAATTGTTTGTCTCTGTCTAGGAACTTTTCATAGTTTTGGCAAGTGGCCAGAAGAGAATCGATAGAGTCAATGTCCTTAAGAGCTACGAAGACTGAATAACATGGGCGAATATTTCTCAAAATAATCTCCAATTGTTCTGTTTCAGAAAGTCTTTTTGAAAGTCGAGCGAACATTCCAGACATGATGGATATAAAGATGACGATAGGTTCATCACGACCTTGAGTACGATTCCTAATCGCTTCTAGAAGTTTATGATCATAATCAAAACCACCAAAATGTGAAAAGTATGAATAGATAAAGATTTAAGAGTGATAGAGAAAGCAAATCAAAGGGAAAGAGACAAGGCGCAGAAAAGGTGAAGAGTGGAGAAGAACTTTTACGTTGGGCGCCAAAATGTCGCGTGAAGATACGACCTAACAGAAACTAACAGAACCTAACAGCAAACAACCAAGATAAAATTTAGTAGTATCAGTTTATTAGAAGTATAGTATTTACAGTGAAGTCTATAAAAAAAAATGATGCGAAGATGAGGATGGATGAGATGTGAAACAGGTTTTATAAAATACAGATGTCTGGATAGAAAGAAGGAAGCGGAGACCTGGGTGCAGGTGTATTTGTTGTTGTAGATGTTGTTGAAATCGTCGTTGTAGGAACAGTAGCGGGCGTACTTGTAGTTACGCCTCGCAGGATCCCGTTGTAGAAATCGTCGTTGTAGGAACAGTAGCGGCGTTGGCACGGCTCGCAGAATCCCGTTGTAGAAATCTTCGTTGTAGGAATGGTAGCGGCGTAGGCGCGGCTCGCAGAATCCCGTTGTTTGAAGATTGATTTGAAGGTTTTGAGGGAGTTTGAAGGTTCGCAGGATCCCGTTGTAGATGAAGAATTTGGAGATTTGAAGGAGTTTGAAGGCTTCGCAGGATCCCGTTGTAGATGGAGAATTTGGAGATTTGAAGGAGTTTGAAGGCTTCGCAGGATCCCGGGGTTGAGCGACCCCGGGATAAGGCCTTTACTGGTACTTCCAGTTCAGAAACTGACGTGAGACTGTCTAGAATTGAAGAAATGTTCCGCTTTTATACCCTTTTTGGAGAGTTCTAAAAATTATTTAAATTAAACGTAATTTTTTAATTTTTGAGAGTGGCCAAGAGAGAAAGAGTATTTTTGTAAAAGTATTAAAGTAAACATATCAGACCGCTAACGAGTTTGAATGGAGATTGCCATGACAACCAGATAAACAATCAACAAATCAAATGTCAATTGTTGGTTTCAGGCTCGTAATATAAAATTTAAACAGTTCACTTAGCCAAAATTACATAACAACAAAAGGAAAAATAGTAGCGCACCAGCGCGCACGAAGCCCGAGATTGTAGAGTTTTGGAGAAAGCCAAAAACAAGGTCACCAAAGGTAAGCCCCTTCCCTATCGATTTAGAAGTGCTGATAACATGAAAATGCAGAGCGAACATGATTTATTAATGTATTCTTATGGTTTAAAACATTACAGGTTCCTATGGAAATAAAAGTGATGACCAATAATCAGCAGCACAGCTCACCAAGTATCCAGCGTAATAGAGCAAGCACCCTGAAGGACAAACAAAAAGGACTGATGGTGGAGCTGGAGCTAAGGGTTAGGAAGCAAGAATAGCATGTAAGTAGCACAATACTACAACGAATCACTCAACCGCTGACGCGAATTTACTTATTTCCCGACGATGTTGATGATTAACACTCCGACCAGGCCCGACACCTGTATTAGACAATTGTTACACCGAAATACAATCAATGGCCCGACGCCATGAGCAGACATGTTTTTTCTCACGACAAGAAAAGATAACCTCTAATTTTTCATCTCGTTGGTACGAGTGACAGCTGCGGTTCCGTTTCCGCTAGTGATGTCCCGATTACTCGCGGTCGATCCGCGCAACAAAATACCGGTGCGTTCCGAAGCATAAATATTAAACAGTCACCCGCCCGGACAGGCCCGAACCTGTCCCTAATCAATAGGAAGGCGAGAAAGTGTTGCGACCGCTCTCTTGAGGACCGAGTCCCCCACCTTGACTTCTGCTGATCGAGGCGTGCCATCCCGACCCGTGTACAAATTGACGATCCGTCCTCGTCTCCATCTCAATGATGGCAGGTTCGCAAATATTCCTCCCCAATGAGGACATCTCGGCGGACTGAAAACCCATTCAATCCCTCGTCGGGAGCAAGCCGTACCGATGGCATCCTGGTTACCGTTCAGGAATTGAGTGACCTCCTGCAGATTGTCCGAACGGATTAATGTCGGGAGGCCCCTTCGTGAGACGAACGATAAATGCCTCTGTAGTGAGGTCACTGACCACCTCCAAGTGGACTGCCTTCGTGGCCAAGCTCACGAAGACGCACAGGTATGCCTTCACTAATCTGGCGTTCCGTAGCTGTGAAGAATTGACCATGAATGGTCCCGCGAAATCCGTTCCGACACCCGCAAAGGGCCGGATTTCGTTAACCCTATCCGAGGGCAAATCGCCCATCTGGGGCTGCATCGTAGCCGCCTTGGCCTGATAACAAGGCAGGCACCGAAATATGACGCTACGCACTAAGCGTCTTCCCGATAGAATCCAGAACTCGCGCTGGAGAAACGCCATCAAGGCGTGGCATCCGACATGCCCATTCCGAATGTGTCGATCCTGTATAAACAGTTCGACCAACTTCCCTTTCCTAGGGAGTAACAACGGGTGGCGAGCCGCATAAGGCAGGTTGGCATTCCGCAGCCGACCTCCTACCCTCAGCAATCCTTGAGGGTCAATAAACGGGTTGAGCCGAGCCACAGCTCCCTTCAGTTGGACGCGTCCGCGTCTCAGAATGTCCAATTCGGACTTAAAGTGCACCGTCTGCACGTTCCGTACCAATGCGAACAACGCATGGTTCCGTTCCCGTGGTGTCAGGACCTGTGTCCGCACTCGTTGCGCCTCAGAATTCCGACAATTCCGCGCAAATCGGCAGATCCAGGCGGTCACATTGACCAGCTTGTCGAGCGAGCTGTACCGTTCCAGCAGGCTGAACTCCTCTTCCGGCTCTGGTTGCGTCGTACAGACACCGACTGTCAAGGCGCCGTTCGCCGTGGTAACGCGTGGACTCATTGGCCAATCCGATTCGGCTTGAGTCAACCATTTTGGACCCCACCACAAGGGATGTCCAACCAACTCCGGAGCGTGACACCCACGAGACGCACAGTCTGCTGGGTTCATTTCCCCTGGAACATGTCTCCAGATTAAGGGAACCTCCGAATTCAAATTCTGCGGAACCCGATTCGCCACAAAAATCTCCAGCTTGTGAACAGAAGCCTTCAGCCAGCATAACACGATCTGGCTGTCCGTCCAAGCGTAGACCGTATCTTCTAACGCTATTGACCCACGAAGAACCGTCATCGTGTGGTTGAGCAGACGAGTCAGGAGAGCCCCTCCCGAAAGCTCTAACTTGGGAATGGTCAGGCGAGTGCGCAACGGCGCAACCTTGCTCTTGGCCATGACCAACCGCACATCAACCTCCCCCGAGGAGTCGACCGTACGCAGATACACCGCAGCTCCGTAGCCCTTCTCCGAGGCATCGCAAAACCCATGCAGGGTGGCGGTGTATCGTTTGGTGGGGACCAACCTCCGTGGCAGTGAAATCCGATTGATGCCAGGGAGGGTCGAAAAGAACGAGTCCCACTCTGAGCTCAATGCTCAGCAGACCACAATTGCTGCATAAAACAATTGAGCTGAAATGTTACCGGGGTGATCCACCCGTTTGGATCAAATGTCCTAGCCACCGTTGAAAGGACGTTCCGTTTCGTCCAGACCTTCGGGGAGTCCAACTCGACCCGATACGAAAACATGTCTGACACCGGCTGGTACTGGACGCCTAATACCGACAACATATTTGGATTTTCCAAATTTTCAAAAATGTGGGGATCCTGCTGGTAGTCATCCGGAAGACCAGTCAGTAACTCTGGAGAGTTCGACATCCATTTCCGGAGCTCGTAACCTCCACCCCGTAAGAGCTCAACTAGCTCGTCCCGTCGAGCGAGCGCCTCCTCTACTGAATCTGCACCGGTACAGATAGCGTCCACGTAGAGATCCTGCTCCAGGATCGCTGCTCCTCTAGGGAAGTTTAACCGTTCTCGATCCGCTAACTCCCGCAGAGTGCGGATCGCCAAATAAGGACTAGACCGTAGCCCGTACGTGTTGGTGTTCAGCTCGTACACCCTGATGGGCTGATCTGGGCTCTCTCGCCACAGTATCAGCTGATACCGTCTATCGTCAGGGTGAATGACCGTCTGTCTAAACATCATCCGGATGTCAGCTACAAACACAACATTGTGTCGACGGAACCGTGTGATAACATCCGCGATGTCATGGTTCAACTTCGGCCCTGAATGCAAACACTGGTTCAGGTTCATGCCGTTAGATGTTGATGCCGATCCATCGAACACTACCCGTATTTTGCCCTCCGGGGTCCTCAAGACCGCGTGATGGGGCAGGAAGCAGTGGTCTTCACGCTTCCAGTCGATACCCGAAACCGACATGTGGCCGAGCGACTCGTATTCCCGCATGAAGTCGACGTATTTCTGCCGGAAAATCCCGTCACGCTTCATGCGTCGTTCCATCGACAGAAGCCGCGTCTCGGCTGCATGGTGTGAACTGCCCAGCGGTGGGCGATCACTCCGGAATGGAAGACGTGTGAGAAATCGAGCTGACCGAAGGCGACCAGTATTGTTCCGATAAAACTGTTCACACTCTTCTTCAACCGGGTCCAACCGGCGGACCGTAGGTGGTTCCTCCACCTCCCAAAACTTTTGTATCACCTCCGAGAGTACAGAACCGAATAAGGGACTACGAGTCGCTAGGCGTGGGGCAGCCGGCATGACCGGACCCATTACCGCATGGCCCAGTCTGGTGTTGACCGAAACCAGACCAGTCGCCTGCAACACGTGGACACCTGGCACTAACAGGTATCCCAAGGCATCGACACCCAATAAAATGTCTACTGGGCCCGGAATATCGAACTCCGGGTCAGCCAGTGACAACCCAGCGACCAACTGTCGCACCGAGGGCGACAACCGTACGTGAGGGTGTGAGCCCATCACATTAGGCATGACTAATGCCGTGACCGTCAGATTCACCGATGAATCCACCCGTGACGAGAGAGTAATCCGACATACTCCCTTAACGGAACCGACTTCCGTGTTCCCAATTCCCCGAATGGAATGTGGATACTCCCTTACCGAAATGCCCAACTGTCTTACAAGGTTGCACGAGACTAAGCACCCCTGGGCCCCCGAGTCCAATAGTGCTCGTGCCACACAAGATTTGCCGTCCGAACTCCACGCTATCACCGAGGCGGTGGGGAGCATGACCGTCTGTGGAGTGGCGGCACCCTGTAAGTGGGCGGCGTGTCCCTAGCGGGAACCTCCGCGGGATCCGAACCCGCTGGGACCCCGTCGGCCTGGTAACTCGGCTGCTGATATGCCGGTGGCATATCAGACCGTATGTACATCAGGGGGTCCCAACCCGCATAATAGGCCCCTCGCTGTCCCGGTATCCGACCATACCGGACTGTGTACGGTGTGCCCGATGGCCACCGTGGATGGAGGGGGGAGAGCGGATCCAACCTGGGGCGCTCTAGGAATGGGGGCGACATCCGACTGTTCGCCTCCCTGTTCGCCTCCCAGAGCGACGGACAGGGTGGCGCAGAAGGTGGTGGGCTCCCAGCCTTCGCGCCACTCATAGGTGCCATCTGACACCCGCCCGTAACACGCGGTGAGCCAGCGGCCCGAAGTCCTCGCTGACCCTGGACAGCGGCGACTGAACCCCGGCTATCCCGCCTGTTACCCCCCGCGCTGCCCCCTTCCCCTCGGGGGGGGTCCCGTCCGCGGGTACCCCAGTCACCCCGTTGGTGACTCCCGTTGCCCGGAGGGGGACTGGGTCCGGCCCTGGTTGGGCCCTGTGACCGACCAACCTGAGTCCGGCCCTGGTGACCGTCCGAAGGGCCTGACCGGTTCAGGCACAACACGATGTGGTGCTTGCCACCGCAGCACTCACAGGGGAACGCGCGTGAGCACTCGCTCAGCGGGTGCGGCCCCAAACAACCGAAACACAATCGGTGGCGGAAGACTACCTTCCTGCGGGCAGCTACCCCGAGCGCCTTAAAGTTGGCGCAACTGGTCACTTCATGACCGGCACTGTCGCAGTGCACACAGCCGTCACCCGACGGCGCGGCATTCAAAACGCCAAATTGTTTTGACCGCCCACCCCCCCGTGGGGTCGGGGGGCGCGGCCCCTCCCGCATCCGCGCGGGTTGGCGCTGCACACTGGCCTCCGAATCCAATGTGTCGCATCGCCTGCATTCACCCTCCAAAAAATCCGTTAATTGGACGAGCGTGGGCAGTTCCGAGCTACTGCCCCCATGCAGCTGTTCAAACCGACTTTGAACAGCTGCAGGCAACCGTGACAAAACCATATACAAAACGATATATGACCATTGGTCTACCGGCAGACCAAGGTTCTGAAGGGCCTTAGTGGCCACCAGCTCAGGGTTGAGCACCTGTACCCGGATGTCAACATCCCGGGTTACTCTTGGTATGCTAAACAGCTTCCCCAGCTGCGCATCAACCAACCGCCGTTTGTGTTGGTAGCGATCAAACAATATGGACCGGGCTATATCATAATTGCCCGCCGTGACCGTTAGGTGACCGACCAACTCCTTCGGTTCACCCCGCAGTGCCATCAATAGTTGGGCCAACTTGTAGGCGTTGTCCAGGTCGTCCCGACCGTGGACCAAACTATCGAACAAATTGATGAATGCCGGCCACTCATCAATTGCCCCACCGAAGGCCGGAATCTCCAGGTGTGGCAGCCGTCCAACAACACCCTTAGGGGGCGGGTCTCCGCTACCCTCCCCGCGGTCATTCCGTCGCGACCGCTTATTTTTTTCCGCGCGACGCTCGATGTCGCCCAAGTTCCTCCATCGCTTGGTCAGCATCCGCGCAGAGCTGCTTCACTGCAGCCACCGAAGCCTCATTCGTAAGCCCGAGGGCTTCAGCCTCCGCAGCCAGCCAACACACCTTCCCGACGCGTGTCATTGCGTCCTCCACACGCTTGAGCAGGACATCGTCCATGTCAGGTCGCTCCACATACTTGTGAGTATGGGCGAGCCATCTCATCTCCTCACGGACACCATACCGCAGTACCGTCAAGGGCGAAGGTGCCATGGTTACCAATTCAATTGTTTCTGGTCCTATGCTTCACTACCGAACTAAGCACAGCCAGAGACCAGCACTTTCCCGTCAGCGCTGGGCACAGAAATTAAAACTAAGTTGTAAAAACCAAGGCAACCACTAAAACAATGAAATCCTAAACAATATTTAATATGATCGCCCTGTGGACATACACCTTATAAATATACACTCTAAATCAATTAGAGAATGCCACCATAAAACACAATACAAAAATAACCCACAAAACTTGATTATGAAAACAATACAAAATAATAAGTGGTGGGCTCCGAGACTATAAACCTAAACAATATAGCACCCTAAACCACACTGGATTCCGAAATCCAAGCTATTTTTAATATAATGAAGGTAGCTGTGACCTTCTAGAAGTGGCCCCTCCGATATGACCCACACTTCTACTGAGGTCAGCAAAATCAGCTTAATACCCCTTAAATAGCCTGACCCTGCTCTGTAAACCGAAATAACACTGCAGTACTATAGAACCCGACGTTCTACCGCAAGTAATACAATCTAGTTACTTCGCAGAATGACTGTTCAATACTTTATGCGCACAAACAGTAGTTTCCGACTACAAATTTATAATAATTGTTAACTAAATTGACGTAGTTGTTTCTTTTAGTGTTTCTATTTTATTTTTAATTCATATATTATGGTTACTTTCATTGTTAATAAAAAATTACAAGTAAAAAAAATTGACAATTATACTTTCACTAACCGAAAATGAACTTTAATTGTGGTATACCGACCACAGACTCATTGCCGACTTGCCGGCCAATCTGAGATATTCTTTTCTCCCAACTACAATGTGGCAAAAAAACAACCCTACAACCGTCCGTGAATCGGTGATTTCCCACTAGGAAACCGCGCCTGCTACCAAAATGTTTATTTCCACGCCTCAACCGAACGGCGTGGAATCTTGAGGGGCTGGGTTTTTGCCAGCACGGGAGAAAATCGTGAGTGTTACTTTACCTTGCCGTCGCAGACCGGAAATCGAAGGCTCGATTCGAGGCAGGAATACGGGATAGGAGCACAATTGGGATAGGATAGGAACCGAATCGCACTATTTGCCGCCGACGCTGTTACCGGCGTGCTGCTTGCCGACACGAGGAGTCGCCGTCCGATACGACGATGTCCTTCACAACACGAATCACTTAACCGCTGACGCGAATTTACTTATTTCCCGACGATGTTGATGATTAACACTCCGACCAGGCCCGACACCTGTATTAGACAATTGTTACACCGAAATACAATCAATGGCCCGACGCCATGAGCAGACATGTTTTTTCTCACGACAAGAAAAGATAACTTCTAATTTTTCATCTCGTTGGTACGAGTGACAGCTGCGGTTCCGTTTCCGCTTGTGATGTCCCGATTACTCGCGGTCGATCCGCGCAACAAAAAACCGGTGCGTTCCGAAGCATAAATATTAAACAAAAAAGGTCTGCAAAATCCTACTGTAGTTTTGACTTATAGTTAGACTTTTGGGGTTCCAATCCTTATAGAATCATTAGATCATCCCAACCGGAATTTGGCTTTTATCAGTGCGTTTTATTGAAATAAAACGTCCTCAGTAACTAGTTATATTTTTTTACCTTACGAATTCTTTATATGATAGAATCGTGGTGGTTTTAACATCTCAGTGTAATATACGTCAAACGGGAATTTGACATTTGACATTGATAAATAAAGTATGCGATTTATTTGATACCTACACGTAATTTAATAATACAGTAATTCATAGACACATCGGCACCATTCGGGTGTTATCGTTGTTCCGAGTTTTGCCGATAGGAAAGGATTGTTCACTACATCTGTAATAGCTGCCCCTTTTTTGTTTGTTTTAGGAAAAATGGGGAAACGGAAATCCCAAGAGGTTTAACATTACGAAGACGAAAAAATTATAAGAGAAGAAGGTCACTTATTCAAGCAATAACGAATATATTACTAGAATCATATACCCATCAAGGTCGAGTATAGGTATAGGAATTGTACTATGGGTATTCCGCGCACGAGTTGATTGCCGTTTTTCAAATCATTCGCTCTTGTCACGCGCCGCACTTTTTGAAAAACGTTGACCCCAAATTCAATCATACCGCATTTTCTTTCAGATTGAACCTAGTATTGTACCTAGTATTGTACCTAGCATTGTACCTAGTACGTCTTCCCTCCTCCCTGTTCAGGCGGAGCCACAGATGATAGAAGAATCTCCTTCTGTGTTCGTAAGTAGCATTCTTACATTTGAATAAACGGTCAAGTCGAGTCGGACTCGCGCACATATGGTTCCGTACCAGCGCACAATTGTATGGAGTGAATATATTGGATATTAGATAGAAAATGTTGTTTACTGAGTTATTGGTGCGGCTACTTTCATACTCCTTGTACGTAATCACGTGCATTTATATGTCTGTATGTGGTTTAGAAATAAATGTTGATCCCTCTATTTAAACCATAAATTTCTCATAAACGGTCGTATCGTTTGAATGCGTAGACCTAGAAGTTTGATATTTTAGAAATTTAAATTGCCTATTATTTATCTACGAAGAATCTTGCCTTATAAAAATGAAATTAATGAATGAATGAGCTCTTTTAAAAATTGGTTGGCTTAACTAATACAAATATTACAATTTTAATTATTATACTTATACTCAGGAATAAATTATTACAAAATTATTAACATTAAGGTCTGTGTTGAGCCAGATTAAGGGTTAATCGGGCTCAACACAGACCTTACTGTTAATAATTTTGTAATACGCTGTTCAAGATTACATACAGTCCCGTCATTGAAGTAATCTGGAACATTGTAATATCCCTTTTTCAACAAAGTCGTTTTAAAATGCTCAAAAGGCAATTTCAAAATCTCCAGAGTTATCTAATTATAGTAGTGAAATAGTTGCTAACCTTCGCGAGTCCTATCCGGGGCGCAACTAGTCTGTGATTATTTCTTAGATAAACTTTACAGCTATCACTAAGTTTGGAAAATGTTATAAGGTTCTAGCCTACATACATTTGATAATATTATGATTATATAATGATTAATTATTATATTTTCGAAAATAAATTGACTTGCTACAGTTTGTATGTAAATTTCTTTAAAAAGCTCTCTTAAGGTACCCCTTAAGAGAGCTTTTACATACTTGTTTATTTTAAATTATAAATTTCTCAAATAACTCTTTTCTGTAAAATAACAATAGTTTGAATATCATACCATAGGAAATGACACTATGAAGGAAACTAAAATATACTAGCCTAGATGTAGCCACATCCGTGTTTTGTCTGATGTTCCGCAGCGTAAGGCACATAACTTAATTTAGCAGTTAATTTATCTAACTGGGGTCTCCACTGCAATTTGCTATCAATGGTTATTCCAAGAAACGTCCGTATCATTTACTAATTCTAACGTGTTGCAGTATAACACTAAAATTGTCTGAACTTGCCTGATATTTGGAAGTGAGGATTTGATGCACTTGTTTTTACCAGCGTTGAACAATAAGTTATTAACTGTGAACCAATTCAAGGTTAACATCATCAAAATCTTCTTTTTGTCTTTAAATTTTGAAGACCAGTGAAGTATCATCAGCAAGCAACACTATGTCAGTCAATTTCTCTACCAGGAAAGGCTGATCGTTAATATTAGGTGATTACCTATGAAACAGTTAATAATTTATTGTTAAACGCTGGTAAAACCAAGTGTATCAAATTCTCACTTCCAAATGTCAGGCAAGTTGAGACCAGTTTAGTGTTAGACAACAGCACGTTAGAATTAGTAAATGATGCGAAGTTTCTTGGAATAACCATTGATAGCAAATTGCAGTGGGGACCCCATATAGATAAATTAGCTGGTAAATTAAGTTCTGCGGCTTACGCTGTTAGGAACATCAGAAAAATCACGGATGTGGCTACATCTAGGCTAGTATATTTTAGTCTAAGACTTTAATGGATATAGGTATCTACATACATAAAAGCATACACATTTTAGTTACTTTCATAGTGTCATGTCCTATGGTATCTTGTTGTGGGGGAAAGCAGCGGATATTCAAACTATTTTTATTTTACAGAAAAGAGCTATTCGAGCAATTTATAATTTAAAACGAACAGACTCCTTAAGAGAGCTTTTTAAATAAATTGACATACTAACTGTAGCTAGTCAATTTATTTTCGAAAATATAATGTATGTACACAAGAATCTTACAACATTTTCCAAACTTAGCGACAGCTGCAATGTTAACCTAAGAAATAATCACAGACTATGTGCGCCCCGTTTTAGACTCGCCAAGGTTAGCAATTCTTTCAAGGGTCAGTGCATTCTCTACTATTATAAGATACCTCTGGAGATTTTGAAATTGCCATTTGAGCAATTTAAAAAGCATGTTAAAGCGACTTTGTCGAAAAAGGGATATTACAATGTTCGAGATTACTTAAATGACAGGACTGTATGGGGTTAATCTAGTTCAACACAGACCCCGCTGTTAATAATTTTGTAATTATTTATTATTGCCTGCTTATTAAATAAATAAAAAAACATAATTGTATTAGTTAAGCACAACCTATTTTTAAAAGAGATCTAAAAATCAATCTGTGGGAGTTTCTTCGCCCTTCTTCTCCCACAGTGGTCCAATGTAGAGAAGAGGCAAAAAATGACGTTTGCTAAGTATATGTAAATATCTACAGTAAATAAAGTACTTTGACTTTGACTTTGACTTTAACAAGTTAATCAGCGTTTTGTATGGAGAAATTGGAGAAAACTAAATTTTCAGTACAAAGATTTTTGCAGTTTTTTGTAATGAAAAATCATAATTTTATAAAACTTTTTGTGAATGAATGAGACGACATTTAGCTAAGCGCATATTTGATTGAATTTTTGAAAATTGTCAGCTGTAAAAAAATATTACGCATATTATCATGAAAATGGATGACATTTAGAACGAACTGATTTTGAAGATGAATCTTTAGGTATCAAACTAATAATTAAAACAATATTTACACGTAGATGTAACACTTTAAAATTAACTTTAAACATTACAAAATTAATGGAAATAGCCATTGAATTACAGAATTATGAACTCCTGAATCTGTAAGAAAATTTCGCCAATTTCATAGGAAAGCACCCAATATATATCAGGAATAAGAAAGGGCCTCATAAATATGGGACCTTGTGGAATTTAACACCCGATCCATCATATTTAACGCCGTTGCGTTGACTTTTCTCTTATGAGTTTTATTGCTTAAGTATGATATTAGTAGATGCAACGAATTATTTCTAACTCCGTTATTAGTAGCGTAGCCTGATCAACAGAATCAAATGCCTTCGGCAGATCGCAAAAAAATTCCGATAGTATCCTGTGCGGCCTCCCTGCATCCGTAGTTGATTTACCCCTAGTGAAACCGTATTATTTGGCTTGGAGTTGTTTTGTACGGTTGAAATGTGAGAGCATTTATATCTAAGTTTTTCGTATACGTCTCTAGTCTATGGGATGTAATAGGCCTCTAAAATGATGGATCACTCTTATCCTTACTATCAACAGGGAATAAAACTGTTTGACCGCTGTGATCGGATGGTAAGTAGTTAATTACATTTTTACTTGTGAATGCACAGTCACAAAAGACGTTATCTAACCACTCAGAGGAACGCGCCAGAAACAAAAAAAAACCGTTGCCGGCCCCGGCCCCCGCGCGAACACCCGTCGGTACGACTGTGCCACTTGAGATACAATTTAGACCCATAAATAATGGTTGTTTAGCTATGAAGTGTTTGAAGAGTTTGTTAATAACATAAACAAGAATGTCGTTGCTGTGTCAAGTTATAAGATGAATGGTTTCATTTTTTAAAGCTGTGTATACAAAGTGGGAATGTTACGCTCTTGTTACAGAATATTGACATTATTACGAAATCAAGGTCGATAACCTGTAGATGTTTTATGCTTTTTTGGAATTGGTAATAGATGCCTAACTAAACTAAAAGTTTATTTCCTATAGCTGCATAGCCAAAATAAAAAATATCTTGAAACAAAAATTTGTTCTACTTTCTTGGAAAGTGGTGATTGCGCGGTGGTTTGAAATTCCTATGCTGTGTATGTTGTTTGGAGTTTAGACCTGAAATATAAATATCAACTAAAACAGGACTATGTTAGGAATGTTATGATAAAAGATCAATTACATTTAATTAAAAGAATTGCAGAGAAATAGAGGCTTGAAATGAACACTAACTTTTGCCAGTTTGCACTGTTGGTTTTTATTTAGTTGTGTGTGTTTGTTTGTATGAATATATCTCTGATGACACCAGCGGCTTTAGTCGCGATTTTCTGGGCGAAATTAAGTCTCCCTTTCCACTTCAACAGCGATTCGTCGAGTGAGATTTCCTATGCTTGTGAGTACATTTCAGAAAATACTTTATTTAGATGTTCTTAGCGGCTTCAGATGGGTCAGCTGGGTGTTGTCACTAAAGTGTAAACACTTTTTTATTAGCCGAAACCGATTGTACGGCATCACTGTTCGAAACATGGACATTTCTAGCACCTCCAATTTACAGTAACAGTAGTCAGACTCATTTGGGTGAGGCCGCCGCCCAGCAGCGATCTTGGGGAATTTATTAATCTAAGTAGTATAAGTTTTAGGTTTAGTAACATTTTTACGCTTATCATGTAAATAATTAGTTATAGTTTATAATAAATTGAATATTAATATTGTAATTTTTTTTCATTTCATTCCTCATGTCATTGTACCCCACCATTCCTAAAATAAAGAGTGTAGGATACATTAAAGGATAAAATGGATAAACTCCATACTGCCGCATATACAAATATCGCATAAATTTATTTTGGATGCGTTCGACCATAAGCCGATATTTTGTATCATGGGGTGCCCATATTATTGCGTTTGACTCTAGCTGACTCCTAACCAAAGCATTATAGAGACTCACACTAGCTTTAATGTTTGTGAAGTTACGCCCCATTCGAAGGATGAACCCTAGGTTCCTAAAAGCCTTTTTGCAGATATTCTCAATATGCTTACTATAGTTGAGGTCAGAAGTCAACTGAAGGCCTAGGTCTCTGACGTCATCAACTCTCTCTATTTTCTTATCTCCCAATGTGTAGTCTGAGATGATTGGATATACTTTCTTTGTGAAGGATATAAGAGCGCATTTGGAGACGTTGAACTCCAGTTTATTGTCCGTACTCCACTGAACTACCCGATCTATGTCTTCTTGCAATCTCTTACAGTCTGACGCACTACCTATCTGGTAAGAGAGTTTTAGGTCATCCGCAAATAATAAACAACTAGCATTTTTTACAACTTTTGGCAAGTCGTTTATCATTATTATAAATTCAATAGGGCCCAAATTACTGCCTTGACTTACTCCAGATCTGGTGAAATATGTATCCGAACGATGGCCATTTTATTCCACATATTGTTTTCTATCGCTCATGTAGCTAATAAAGAACCGTAACAGATTTGGAGTACAACCGATGTCCGATAACTTCTTTAACAGCACATCATTATCAACCAAATCGAAGGCCTTTTTGTAGTCAAAGTACGCCGCATCCACCTGTCCCCCACTGTCAACTGCTGGGATAACTTGAGACATAAAGTTGAGGAGATTGCTGGTGGTACTACGAGATGAGCGAAAACCATGCTGAGCATCCGCTAGTTGTGGCTCAATCTGGGCTGTGATTGCACGTTGGATAGCAGATTCCCAAACCTTGGCCGGCGTTGAAAGCACTGCCACTGGCCTATACCCATCTACATTTGCACTGGCCCTCCCCTTTGGTACTGGAATTACCCGTGTTACTTTCCACCTATCTGGGAAGACTGAGGCTGTCAGACAAAGGTTATAAATGTAGCACAACGGTTCTGCTAAAGTCATACGACAATCCCGGATGAGATATGCCGGAATGCCATCTGGCCCCGCCGAGAGTTTCGGTTTTAACCGCCTCAGCGCCCTACGAACCTCCCCGAGCTGTAGTCGGTCCACCTGCACTCTTGCCGCGGTAGGCTCCGCCTCCGCCATAGCGGCGGTGGCGTCAAGCTTAGCGCGTTCCGTACTGTAAACCGAGTGAAAGTAATTCGCAAACTCCTTGGCGCACTCCTCCGCTGACAATACTCTTTTATCCTTAACGATTTTTTTTGGACACATATTCCCCTTCATAGATTTTATATAGCTCCAAAATGCCTTTGGGTCTTCTATTAAAAGATTTTGTATGCGATTTTTATACTGTTTTTGGGCTAATAGTATAGAACATTTAACCCTCGCTCTGCAAACTGAAAACTTTTCGTAATCTACAGTAGATTTGCTAGATTTATATTTTTTATGCAGTTCTGCCTTTAATTTAATAGTTGAAACCTCCGTCGGCAAAGCAGTTTCTTTAGTGACCTCCTTCTGCCCATTTAATATAAGGTTTTCCAACTGTTCCAGCTTTTTGGTGTTTTCCTCAACTACCTTCATATTTTGCGAAGGTCCTTCATTTCAATTTCGATCGTCGTAAGTTGTTCTTGAAGACGGTTGAAGCTCTTCACCTTTACAGGTGATTTACATCTTGACATGATGAAGTCTCAACAAGATTTACATCTTGTTGAGACTTCATCTCCATCTTGACCTCCTTCAGAACCTGAAGTATTTCCGCGTTATTATTGAGATTAGCTGTTTCTTCCACGTTACGCAAACCTCGCGGCTGAAGGTTGACGAAGCTACTCGGCGTCAAGGTCTCGTTCATCCCTGGTATCGCTTGTCCAAACTTGACTGGTGTTTCCGAATTACCCATTTTGGGGATACTGCTGGGCATATCCAGGAACTCTTGTAGTTCTCACTTAAGTCTTCGAACTGCTCATTGGTCAATCCAAGGCACTTTAGGTGATATAGCTTTTTACACCTCTCTTGCGAGCACTCCATAAAAAGTATATCGTACAATGCCGAAGCACACCCATCACACTTCGTACCCATTAATTTTACGATATTAATAAGTACACTATTTAATTCAACCGTATGCACGTCCGATCAGTCGCGCGCGGGGGTAAAATATACACTACAGACAAATGAATACTTGACAAGTACTTGGGGTGCGTTCGGAAACAGAGTGAAAATTCACTCGGAGAAAAAAAAGAGATGGAGATAATGACAGAAAGAGAGATGAAATGCGGTTATCGAACTCTAGCGCGAGAATTCGAGTTTCCGAACGGGATAAGTTGTCAAAGTCAAATCAACATAAGAAGAAGGCGTTTGAAGATCATTCATCTGAAATCAGTGCTATAAGTTTATTCACAGACTTAATAACTTTTACAACAAGAAAAACATTATTCTTAACACATACTTATTAAAAAATTGTTTGAAATGGAATCATTCTCCACTTCAAGTCACACACTTCCCACGCCTGTACTAGAAAAAAAATCCAAATAGGATATCAAACAAAGTGCACGAAAAGATTTTATAAACCCGCCAAGCACAGTTTGATATCTGTCAGGCAATTTTTAACAACGCTGAACCAGGGAGAGAAATTGCACTTGTCAGTGCGAAAATTACTTTATCTGAGCCGTTCGAAAACGCTGTTTGGCAAGCTCGGGTCAGTTCATTTACCCTTGGTTTCACTCAGGTTGTTTCCGAACGCTCTCTCGGTTAATTTTCGCATCACTCGTAGTCCCGTAGTAATTTTTAACCACTCTCGAACTGTTATACCCTGAGTATGTTATAGGAAAGGGCTGATAAAATGCTGCATCAGCCCCCTTTGAGTAACAACATTTGATTAGCAGGGAAATACATCAGTTCTAGTTCGCTCTCTCTCGAGGGTAGACAACTCATTTTTCTCTGCATTTTCTCTACATTTTAATTACTTTTACTATATTTACTAAATAAAGTGTCTTCTACTCTATAAGTTAGAGTAAATAAAAATTTTTTTTTTTAAAAAAAGGAGTTTTATTAAAACCCCATAACAGTTTGGTGGCAGCGATGGGATTTCTAAAATCCGGGAAACGCCTCCCGAGTTATCCCGAACTATATAAACTCACCATAGTGAACATTTCCAGTTTCGTGATTTTATCTAAAAACAGTGTTTGTGATTACAAAACCTCATCCAGTATTTACTGAAGACCTGAAATTTCATGAGAATTTCGTCATCGGTTTCCTGAGCAAAAGAACTTGGAAACAGCCACAACACGGTATCCCGCTAACCTACCCAAGTACTTACTGAGTACAGTCAGCCTCAACACTTATGACAACTCCGGTACCGTATTCACGGTATTCTATCTCTCGTTATGGGAAAGTATCTCCGTGCCTCACCGTGTCTACACATACTGTAAGTGACTTCAAATAATAACTTTTCCAATCGTGACAACAACGAAACCCAGTGAAAACTATTTACTATTCAGTGAACAATTCTTAACTATATTCCTTGTGTGTTTTATGTGTCATTGTACTTTATAAATAAGATTCAATCATTACGTTACAACAAATAGGAGCTAAAACTTTATTATTAACAGTCTTATCAGTGTGCTAAGAATTTATTGTTTACACTGGACGACAAGTCAATTCTAAGAATTATGGCTCCCAACGTAGAACCTACTGTAGAGATAAGCGTCTTAACTAAGTTTATAAATAAGTTTGACGGAACAAGAGACCAGTTAAATGCATTTTTAAACAATTGTCGTAATGCAATTGGATTAGCTACTGCAGCTCAACAACCAATATTGTTAAAATATATTTTGAGTCGCTTTCAAGGGAGAGCTGCAACAATATGCTCAATCAAGGAATTCGAGACATGGGCACAACTCGAAGAGTTTTTAAGATCGCAATTTGGCGAAAGAAAACATTACGCAACTTTACTCTCTGACCTCCAATCGTGCCAACAAGAAAGAAACGAGTCGGTAACCAGTTCGCCCTGCGTGTAGAAAATTGTCTTGCTAAATTACTGGCAGAAATAAGTGTTTCAATTCCCACTACTAAAAAGGCTGAACTGACTGGCCGCGTCGAAGCGATGCAAGATCTCGCGTTGCATACCTTTATAGCTGGCCTCAATAGCAGACTATCGATGATTGTAAGATGCCGAAACCCGGAATCATTAAATGACGCTATAAGCTTCGCTGTTTCTGAAGAAAAGATTATTCAGGCTCAAAACAAGAGGTATCAAACTTCAACTTTTAACAAAATCACTTCCAATACTTCTGGAAGACGTTACAACCAAGAAGTGCAACATAAGGATGATCAGTTTAAACCAAGTATCCATAACATGACTACTGAACCCAAAACAAGCTCTGGGCCAAAGTTCTACCCCTTGATTTGCAGATACTGCAAAAATGCGGGTCACGCGCTAGAAAACTGCCGCAAGCTAGCATACAACAACCGCAGACGTAGTGAAAACAATAATCAGCCTAATCACAATGCTGGCACTTCCCATAGTCGTAACCATAATGTCAATTATGCCCAAAACTGTGATGAACAAAACTTTGATCAGGGACGTGATGAAGTAGATGACTCATACAATGACAACAATTTAAACGTCTAAAATTTCCCGCAAAACCGTATCGCACGGGAAATGGCACCAACATAAAAGCCGATACAATTTTCAATTTAGTCTCTGAATCCTCTGAATTGCGTAAAAACGCGAAAGTCTCTGAATCCTCTGAATTGCGTAAAAACGCGAATGTCTCTTTTTCCTCTGAATTGCGTAGAAACGCGAAAGTCTCTGAATCCTCTGAATTGCGTAGAAACGCGAAAATCTCTGAATCCTCTGAATTGCGTAAAAACGCGAATGTCTCTGTTTCCTCTGAATTGCGTAGAAACGCAAAAGTCTCTGAATCCTCTGAATTGCGTAGAAACGCAAAAATCTCTGAATCCTCTGAATTGCGTAAAACGCGAATGTCTCTATTTCCTCTGAATTGCGTAGAAACGCGAAAGTCTCTCAATCCTCTGAATTGCGTAGAAACGCGAAAATCTCTGAATCCTCTGAATTGCGTAAAAACGCGAATGTCTCTGTTTCCTCTGAATTGCATAGAAACGCGAAAGTCTCTGAATCCTCTGAATTTAAGAAGTCTACTACACCCTCCAATCACGTCAGACCCGGCGGGTCTTTTGCATCAGTTGTTTCATCAAAATCCGCTGTATCCCCTACATTCTCTGCATCTTCCAAATCCGCTGAGTTCTCCGCATCCACTGTATCTTCTAAGTCCGCCGTATCCCCTACATTCACTGCATCTGAAAAACTAGAAGTAAAAATACATAACGTTACTACAAATTCATCAAGTAAATACTTACCAAACATAATGGTTTCTACATCCGTCTCAAATAAACCACTCTCCTGGTTGATACTGGAGCATCAGTTAGTCTCATACAACGAAGCTCGATTGATAAAATGCCTAACATTACAAAAGAAATTATTAAAATAAAAGGTATTGACACGATAAACCATCCAATTTCTTCCCTAGGTCATATACCAATTACATTTGCAAAAGTATCACACCATTTCCATGTAATAGATGGACTTAGTATTCCATATGATGGCATCATAGGTAGCGATGCTTTTATTGCAAAGGATGGCAAAATTGACTACACAAAAGACTCCTTAATACTAGGAGATGTAACTCTACCATTGTCTTACAAAGAACCTGTCTACACTATTCCCGCTCGCACTGAATCTATAATAGAATGCACTATCTCGAATCCACAAATAAAAGAGGGTCTTGTTCTTGATCAACGATATTCCTAAATATATCTGTCGTCAATACTTCTGAATCACCCATAACTCTGTGTTCAAATCTCAACTTAGTTCTTACCCCAATAGACGAAATATCCTGCTCGCCATCTTTACATGAAAATGTCTACAACATCCCCTCAGGAAAAGAAAACGTTATAACAGCTATACAAAAGAATACCCAATTTAATACAAAAATCATCGAGCATAATGAAAGCTTACTTAAAACTTCAAGCAACATTATAATTATATCTTCTTCTATAGACTTAGATGATTCAAACCCTTACGTGCAAGAACTACTCTCAAACTGTGAAAATTCTGACGAGTTTACTATGTCTGAAAGGGAGTTGTACTCATTCAAAAAACTCATCGTCAAAGGAAAAACCTACTATTTCATATTCAATAAAGTTTATCATTTTAGTGACAGCAGTTACAAAGATATATTTGACACATTACAAATTATAAGAAATGAGCTCTTTATTAACAATACCACAAAGGAAATAGCCATTCCAGACTTTAAGAACCCTTTCGAAAGACATCAGTTTGTCAAAATATATAATATGCTATCCTATCTATTCAATAATACTGACATTGTAGTCAACATATATCACAATAGTGTAATATATCCAGTCCCAAGTGGTATACCCAAAATATTAAAAGAAAACCACGATATTCCTATTGCAGGCCATTTGGGTTCATCAAGAATGTATAATAGGATCAAAGAAAGATATTTTTGGAAAAACATGAGATCAGACATTGAAATTTACGTCAAAAACTGCAAATCATGCCAATCTAATAAAGCATTTAGAAAAATCAATAAAGCCCCAATGTCAATAGTCAATAGTCAATAGTCAAAGTACTTTATTACTGTAGATATTTACATATACTTAGCAAACGCCATTTTTGCCTCTTCTCTACATTGGACCACTGTGAGAGAAGAAGGGCGTAGAAACTCCCACAGATTTATTTTTAGATCTCTTTTAAAAATAGGTTGTGCTTAACTAATACAAATATGAAAAATTTAATTGTTATGATTAATAAGCAGGAATAAATAATTACAAAATTATTAACAGCAAGGTCTGTGTTGAGCCAGATTAACCCCATACAGTCCTGTCATTTAAGTAATCTTGAACATTGTAATATCCCTTTTTCGACAAAGTCGCTTTAACATGCTTTTTAAATTGCTCAAATGGCAATTTCAAAATATCCAGAGGTATCTTATTGTAGTAGAGAATGCACTGACCCTTAAAAGAATTGCTAACCTTGGCGAGTCTAAAACGGGGCGCACATAGTCTGTGATTATTTCTTAGGTTAACATTGCAGCTGTCGCTAAGTTTGGAAAATGTTGTAAGGTTCTTGCGTACATACATTATATTTTCGAAAATAAATTGACTAGCTACTGTTAGTATGTCAATTTCTTTAAAAAGCTCTCTTAAGGAGTCTGTTCGTTTTAAATTATAAATTGCTCGAATAGCTCTTTTCTGTAAAATAAAAATAGTTTGAATATCCGCTGCTTTCCCCCACAACAAGATACCATAGGACATCACACTATGAAAGTAACTAAAATATACTAGCCTAGATGTAGCCACATCCGTGCTTTGTCTGATGTTCCTAACAGCGTAAGCCGCAGAACTTAATTTACCAGCCAATTTATCTATATGGGGTTCCCACTGCAATTTGCTATCAATGGTTATTCCAAGAAACTTCGTATCATTTACCAATTCTAACGTGCTGTTGTCTAACACCAAACTGGTCTCAACTTGCCTGACATTTGGAAGTAAGAATTTGATACACTTGGTTTTACCAGCGTTTAACAATAAATTATTAACTGTGAACCAATTCAAGGTTAAAGACAATACACCATTAACATCATCAAAATCTCCTTTTTGTCTTTCAATTTTGAAGACCATTGAAGTATCATCAGCAAACAACACTATGTCAGTTAATTTCTCCACCATGAAAGGCAGATCATTAATATATACCAGGAATAAGAAAGGGCCTAATATGGAACCTTGTGGAACGCCAATTTTAACACCCGATCCATCAGATTTTATGCCGTTAACTTCTGCCTTTTGCATTCTATTGCTTAGGTATGATCTTAGTAGATCTAACGCTTTATTTTTAACTCCGTAATGATTTAATTTAATTAATAGCGCATTATGATCAACACAATCAAACGCCTTCGACAGGTCGCAAAAAATTCCGATAGCATCCTGTGCGGCCTCCCATGCAGAATAAATATGAGATACAAGGGTAATACCTGCATCCGTAGTCGATTTACCCCTAGTGAAACCATATTGTTTAGCGTGGAGTTGTTTTGTACGGTTGAAGTGTGAGAGCATTTGATTGAGTATAATCTTTTCAAATATTTTACTTAGTGTTGGAAGAACAGATATTGGTCTGAAATTTGAAGGATCGCCCTTATCTCCCGATTTGAACAGCGGTATAAGTTTACTGTGTTTCATGAGGTCTGGAAAAGCCCCATCGTCAACACATTTATTGAATATATAAGCTAAGTGTGGGGCTATAACTAGAATTACTGAACTAATGACTTTGACTGATATACCCCACAGGTCTTCCGTATTTTTTAAGTTAAGTAATTTAAACGTTTTGACAATGTCCTGGGGATATACATGATGAAATTTTAAATATACATTACTGACGCTAGTGTTATTTTTTAATAAAGTCTCTGCTTCAAATGGAGATGAATTTAGACGGTCCGTTGTGAGTACGAGTACATTGGTGAAGAATGTTTCAAAAGCTCGAGCAACATCAGCGTTGGATTTAACAACATCATCACCTATCTTTAGGCAGAAATCACTGTCCCTTGGTATAACTTTGCCAGTTTTGCGGTTTATTATGTGCCAAACTGTTTTCATTCTATTATTTGAATTTTGAATTTTTCTATTAATGTGTAAAGTTTTTGCAGTTCTACAAACCAACTTGAAAGTTTTGGAATATTTTTTAACATAGTCATGAAATTTTCGATCAAAGTTATAGGTTTTTTGATCATAAAGGTCATACAAGATAACTCTACTTTTACGAATTCCAAACGTTGCCCAGTCATTAAATTTAGATTTACCGTTGTAGTCACTGACTTTCTTTAATTTGAAAACTTTATTGAATTCTGTCTGAATAATGTTGAAGAAGTCTGAGTAGATTTTGTTTGGGTTCTGTTCATTAAAATCCGGTACTGGCAAATTTATATCTAAGTTTTTCGTATATGTCTCTAGTCTATGGGATGTAATAGGCCTATAAAATGATGGACCAGTCTTATCCTTAATAGTAATTGGGAATGAAACTGTTTGACCACTGTGATCGGAGGGTAAGCAGTTAATTACACTTTTACTAGTGAACGCACAGTCACAAAAAACGTTATCTAAGCAAGTTTGGCTAGTAAGTGTAATTCTAGTCGGCTCTAGAAATACATGACATAAATTAAATGATTTGAACAGAGTTATTAATCAAATGCAAATTACAACTACGGCTTCCAAACCCTTTGACCGTATCAGTTTGGATATAGTAGGTCCACTCCCCGAAGCCGGAATTCAAAAGCTAAGATTTATACTTACCCTTCAGGATGACCTTACCAAATTTTCCATGGCTTATCCCATTTCCAACGCTACAGCTGAAGAATCGTGTGAGTGCCTGGTTGATTTCATCTCCGTATTTGGAATTCCAAAGGTCATCGTAACGGACCAGGGCTCAAATTTTACCGCTGATCTATTCAAAAGAACCTGCGAGTTTCTTAAAATTAAACAAATTTGGTCCTCGCCATACCATCCCCAAACAAAAGGCGCTTTGGAGCGAAGCCACTCGACAATGAAGGAATACCTAAAATCCTATGTGAACGAAAATCAAACCAATTGGCACAAATATGTCTATACAGCAATACTAGCATACAATAGTTCACTGTACCACACAATTCACTCCCTACGAACTTCTTCTTGGTTTTAAACCATACATCCCTGACTCTATTTATGAGCTAAACCCAAACGTTACATACCCCGAATACATCAAAATGCTTCATCACCGCATGAAGTTATCCCGCCTAAAAGCACTAGAAAACATCATAACCTCCAAGGAGAGATCAAAATCTTACTACGATAAACATACCCGTCCAATTCGATACAAACTTGGAGACTGGGTTTACCTTAAGAATCACTTGAGGTTACGAAAAGCCCTTTCACCTGTTTGGAAAGGACCGTATAGGGTAGTGAAAATTCACGGAAATAATACACTATCACTACTTATAAATCGGAGACATGTAAAGCTTCATTTTGACCAAGTTAAACTAGCATCAGAGAACTTAGTCTAAGTTAGTTGTATTTTAGCCTTTAAATATTAAATTAAGTTGAAACGAGATATTATTTACATTTACAGAATTGCTGTATCCCTTATCAAACTTACCTCTGCATCTGACGATACGAATCTCGTCGAACAAATTACCCGAAGTCCCGGCATATTCTTCGATCCGGTCGGCACTTTAAAAATAGTTAGTGATTATATGCACATCGTTATTCCTATAGACATTTCATTTATACATCATCACGTCGACAACATAAAGAATGTATTTGGAACAGTTAGATTTCACTGCCAGCAGAGCGAAGCGATTGATAACACAGAATGTCATAACATGATTCAGCCTCTGGATGCACTCTTTAAAGATATAACTAGAGATGTTGACTCGCTCTCTCATTTAGTTTCCACTCATAACAAAAGATCTGCATGGTTTTCTGGTGTTGGAACTATTTTTAAACATATATTTGGCACTCTGAATGAAAATGATGCAAGTAAATACAATGACACTATTCACACCCTTCTCGAAAACGATAAACAATTAGTCAGCTCGTTAAAAGAAAGTATAGTCATTTCGAAATCTGCAATATCTAATTTTAATCAAAGCTTGAATGAAATCAGTATAAATGAAGCGCGTTTGAATGACGTCATCGATAAACTTACCTTTTCAATAACGAATATAACCCAAGCTATGAATGACCTTAGCTTCAGAAACAACCTTTCAGAAATATTGAATGTACTGTATGCCAATTTATTAACGTTATCATTTAAAATTGAAGATATTATTAACTCTGTATTATTTGTAAAAAGCAATACTTTGCACCCTTCAATTGTAACGCCTAAACAGCTCTTCGAAGATATTAAGAGTAACATTAGATATTTACGTAAGTATAAGGACTTTCCTATTAGTCTAGATTTAGATAATATACATGTAATTATAAACCTGTCAGAATTAATCTCATATTTTGTAGATGATAAGTTAGTCTTTATTTTAAAAATACCATTAGTACATTTTATGGAATACAATTTATATAAGTCTGTGCCAATCCCCACTCCAGGCGATGGAAATAATCGAAATAGTTCATACTCTCTTATAATACCTTCAAAACTATTTATAGCCTTAAGTAAAGACAAAACATCATATTGTAACTTAAACAGTCTCAATGACTGCAAACCGATTGTAAACCATATATTCCTTTGTGAAATTTCGGATGTATCAACCATATCTGAAAACCCGTCATGTGAGGTGGAGTTGATGACGAGGGTAATTACGTCATTACCAATACAATGTAATCACAAAAATATCATTGGTAACTTGGACATCTGGCAGCCCCTAAACAATAATAAGTGGCTATTTACACAAACACTACCTGTGAAAATTTCTATTGAATGTAATTCTAACATTGATCAACTTGTCATTTCCGGTACAGGTGTAATGGTACACAAGAGTCAGTACATTTGATACTTCATTTTGCGTGACAGAGGGCTAGCCCAACGCCGCGCTGTTTTGAATACGAGAATCGGTTCAGATAACATTTGGGGTTTTGAGTAGCTCAGGGGCAAGTTAGCAAAAAACAATGAGCCGACGCGTGGGATGGTTCGAGGAAGGTTACAGGTCAGGTTTTTTTTGTCGCATTCCTGCGAGATGTGTAGGGATCAGAGCCGATTTGGCTGCGCGCTGAATAAAATTATAGATAACTAAATAATGAAAGGTTATTATGGAACGATACGGAGAAAGCTATTATGTTGATTGCAAATATACAATTGCGGTTGAGGTATGAGATGGTGAGTTTGACACGACTAGAATGAATAGCATTCTAGTGGTCTTTGTTTCGCGCGCTAACGGTCGGGAAGGCTTAATTAATCGCAACAAGCTTTATGGTCAGCGATCAACAGATTTTGTGTATCGGCCATACCGAATGACTTGAGTGATAACCTACGGTTGATCATAGTGAATATGCGTACACACAATTTGTAGAACGGCGGATCTGCATGGCATGGTTGAAATTAGACCCTGTGTAGTTAGTGATAAGAAGCTTCGCTTGGGCAGAGCGTGTTCGCAAGGGACGCCACTTTTTTTCAGACATGTGGGGTGTATAAATACGATTGCGGGGGAAGGGAGAGCATTCAGTCTCAGCGTCTAGCTACTGTGACAGTCGCCTTTCACGAGTTCTAAACAGTTTTGGTCTGCCGTGTTACGCGTCAGAAATATACGAATTGTGATTGCGAAGTTTCAGTGGTTTTTCGTGAGTGTCTGAAGCGCCGAGATATACCTCGGTTCCTATCCTTTAAATCAACCTACCCCAAATTCCAAAACTATCCTTGGGTCGTTAGATAAGAACTTGTAAGTCACTGATCTGAGTCTGAGTCTGGGCTTGGAGCGACCCTAAATTCCTTTTTCCTTCACCATAGGGTTCCTGGATTGGCTCTTAGGATATTCGCGGGCTAATCCTCTCCTCATTCCTTTCGAGTAGCGAGTTTTGAAATTCCCACACACACAGTCATTAAACATACAAGCACATTCAAATCAAACTCAACCATTTTCGAGTGGTGTCGATAATGGACGTGGTATAACACTAGGTTTTAGACTAGGCTAGACAGGAGTTTAGTTGCGGCTAAACCTAGGTTGGCAGGGCATAGGGCAGACTGTTTGATCGATGAGGTTCCGCGGATGGAAATAACAAATTCAGAACAAAGTTAAACCGGTGTCAACACAGATAACCTATCCTGTTGATATTTTGACATTTGAGTGTTGTCGGTGACGCGCGAAGAGATCAAATTACAGTCTAAAGTTCATTGTTTAGGACCGGTTAGGTTGTTTTGCTTTGCCTTGGGTCAGGTTGGATTCAAGTTGCATCTTTAAATTAAATGTAAATTTCGCTGGAGGTCTAATGTATAGGCTGAGTCAATATATATGATTAGGCTCAGTTGAGGACGTGCTGAGGCTAGTGGAATTCATAGGTCGGTATTTATCGAACTATGCACTTCGCTATGGTGTGGATTAGATCTCCTAAAGCGCTAATGACTACGTTTCGATAACATCCAGCTCAAATTGCGCAGAGTTGAAGGTTTCAAAACGTTACGGACCTTTTGAGGTAACCGCTAGTTCAAACCCATTTCGGAAAATCAAATCGCATTTGTGTAAACCGGTCTTTTCGGATCGTTATTGCCGTGAACCAAATATATAATTGGAACCACCACAAGCCGCTTCCAGCGAGCACATGAAATATCATTGAGTACTCACGTCGTAAAACTACGACGGATATCTATACGATATCACAAACAAATATTGTAAATTGTGGTCGACCACTAAAAGAAGTTCCAAGCGCCCATATATACAAAAAAATAAATGGTACCATCACATAAATACAACAACGATCGATCTGGCGCAATACATCGCTGACTGATGCGAATTACCGGCTTGCGGACATATATGCTTTCTCTATCTAACTTGAAACTGTAACTTCCTGAACCAAACTTCGTTCGACTATTGTGCGCCTAACGAACTTCTCAACGAAAGAGAAATTCGGACTTATCATTCTTAACTTACAAATTTTAAAGCTGAATCGGGACATCTCTTTTTGGGGTAGATAGAATAGACGATCATAGCTACTGATAGCGGTGGCTCGACCTTAGCCGTTAATGCCGTTACACAGGTATTCTCAACATACATCCTAATTGTATAATATATTGCAAAAGCAAGAAGCTTCTAAGTAAACAAAACCCTAAAATAAACATTGTCAATATACATTGTGATTTTAACATCTAAGAAGACAAATGTTGTAACGGAAAGATGTCTAAAGATTTTAAATCAGTAATTCCTAGCATTAAAGTGTCAAAAGTAAGATTAAGTAGCATACAAGAATTGAAGGAATTATCAGATAATATTAACAGTAACCTAAACAATGTAAAAACCGAACCTCTTTACTCTGACACTACACATATAACCTTTTCTGTATTTAGTGTCGTAACTTTTATTTTGTGTCTGTGTTTACTAGTGTTGTTTGTTAAGAGATCTGAAAGTTGTCTGCCTCGATTTTCGAGGAAAATCAAAACTAACGAAACTGAAAATACCGAAGAAATAGAAATGCCCAATCCCCATCCTAGATTGAGAATTCAATAGCGAAAACTTCACATCTATTTAAAACGTGTAAGTTTCCTCTTGTTCGGGGGGTTGTTATACCCTGAGTATGTATAGGAAAGGGCTGATAAAATGCTGCATCAGCCCCCTTTGAGTAACAACATTTGATTAGCAGGGAAATACATAAGTTCTAGTTCGCTCTCTCTCGAGGGTAGACAACTCATTTTTCTCTGCATTTTCTCTACATTTTAATTACTTTTACTATATTTACTAAATAAAGTGTCTTCTACTCTATAAGTTAGAGTAAATAAAAAATCTTTTTTTTTTAAAAAAGGGATTTATTAAAACCCCATAACAGAACGCACCCTTGATAGTGACATACGTATGACATTCTGTTTCAATCGCGGTGTGTCTTGTAAAACAGCTTAGAAAATATTAATTGCATTGAAAATGGAAGATGAACAGTTACCGTCGTGTTCGTGGTCTTCAGATACCTACTGCATTCGAATATATTAGATGCGGATATTTTCAGGGTATCTAATTTGCAATCCGGTTCAAAAATAAATCATTCTGTAGTTCGTTGACAGTAGAGATTTGTACAAAGATTGTCGCTGTCAACAGTCACTACTGCTTACATTTGAAAAGACATGAATAAAAAACGGCTAGTCAAATTTATTATAAGAAAATAATGCGACTAGAAAATTAGCTTCGGCTAAAATGGCTTAAGACAAAAAGAGATATTTGGAAATAGTACTGGTAGAAAAATAATGGACAATGAAATAAAGCTCATGAATATCATGAAAAAATAAAATCTGGGTAAAACAGCGATTACACAATTCGCTATAAAGAAATAACGATTCTAGGATGTGGCAAAATCTAACTAACCGCAAACTCGCAGCAGCACATTCTATGGCTGAGACAGTTAAAAAAGAAACAGACTATGCAGTATCTATTGCAAGTGTAGACAAAGATGGCACACCTGATTCCAGTGGCTACCGATAGTATCTCATTATATGTCTGTGGCTACTGATAGATATTGGAGCAAGCGCTCCTTTGGCAAAAAACAGCCTCATCTGGAGCCCCTGCTATCATTGGTTTAAAGTTCCAAAAGGTCTTGTACCTAGGAGTCAAAAATAAATAATGCACAGTCTGTGCGCGAGCTGCAAATGAATACGCGCCCCCAGAGCACAAGAGCTTCAAAAAATATTCAGGTCTATCTACCAGAACGGAACGGAAAAAAATGTGTGACAATAACCTGGCAACATATAATATGGTCGATATTATATGTTGCCAGGTTATTGTCACACATTTTATTTCACTGCTCTGCCCCTATTGATCATAACGTGATGATATGCTGTGCGTATGTTTGGAAGGTAATATGCAGGAAGTGTGAACAGGAAGTTGAGCAGGAAATCTGGACAAACGATTTCATATTAAAGTTCATTGCTCCCATTATACTTGTATTATAAGATAGATAGATTTATCTCTTTTATGGCCGAATGCACAGACTGCTGTTCAAATAAAGTGCCGCTTAAATGTCATCCTGGCGCTGTCAGTTCCCGAGCGATAGACAGTGGCAGCATGACATTGAGCTTCCGTAAAACTTTGAGTTGTTGTTTGTGAATACCGGCTTTAGTCTTCAGTTGACAGTTTTTGCATGAACGAGGGGCAGAGATCCCTTTCTCATCGTTCATAGTGTTGCACTTTACACACCTACCAATTTACTATACTATTATTGGTAGTGGTCTAAGTGAAACGAAAGTTTACACTCCTTGATAGGTCTTTATTGGACGGTGGTCGCAATAATACTACAATTTTGCTCTTCTTCTTAATCTTCTCACGCACCCCTTCTGGGGCGTGGGGAGTCGGGGTCAGGTCGATGGACCTCTTCCCGAAGAATCGCCTCTGTCCACTCCTGTGGACAGGTCATCGGATGGCCCCTGCGGGCGGTGGTCTTCTTGTGGCGCTGGTATGCAGTGGGTGATCGCCGGCTAGGCAACCAGGTCGCGTGGCAGGCGGCGGCGGTCGGGCGGGCGCGCGTGGTGCGGCGCCAGTTCGGCGATGTGCGGAAGGTGTGATGCATCCGCACGCGCGAACATGCCCTTCGCCAGCCTCTGGACAAACTGGTCCATGGTTTCCCATCTTAGGTCCCTCTGGATTGTCGCGTTCCTCACGTAGCGGGGGGCGCCGACGATGGTACGCAGAGAGAGGTTCTCTTGGGCTCGGAGTCTCCGTTTGTTCGTCTCCGAGCACAGGGCGTACCATGCCGGAGCCGCTTAGGTGAGGCGGGATCTCACATAGGTCTTGTAGATCCCGAGCTTCGCCCTCAGAGGGAGGCTGGAGTACAATTTTGCTTAAAAACTAGCTTATATTTATACTCCGGCTAGGGGACCGTCCATTGTTCTCCGCGCACCGGTTGCAGGGATCGCGGCAAGTACTCGCGGTCCTTGTAGGTGCGCCGCACCTGTCTCGCTCGCACCTTCGGTCGGTCAGTCGGCCGGTGTTCGTTGTGCCGGCCGAGGCTCGCTGTCCGTAACATACTCCCCCCGGCGCAAACTCGTCGTAGCCTCCTCTACCACGCGTAGGACGGCGAGTTTCCTGGTAGGTCGAGTGAAGACGCACGTTATTGTCCGGGCTAACGTGTATGCGCTCGACGATGCCGCGTGGCCATGTGTTGCGCGGCAATTCGGAGTCCACCACGATGACGTGGTCGCCTACTCGCAGCGGTCGTTGCAGATCCGCTGCGCTTCTGCGTGGTACCAGGGTGGGAAGATATTCCCTGGTCCATCTCCTCCAAAATTGGTCAGCTAGTCCTTGGGCTGCTCTCCATTTGCGTCGATCAGCTGGGTCGCAGGGGCCGGTCTGGGGCAGGCCGCTTGATGTCCCGATCAGGAAATAGTTAGGCGTTAGTGCCTCTGGGTCCGCCGGGTCCACCGACACGTGGGTCAGCGGGCGCGCGTTCACGGCTTACTCAGCCTCCAGCAGCAAGATCAGCAGCACCTCCTCCTTAGGCACTTGCTCGTTCAGGGTGGCTATGAGCGCGGTTTTGATGGACCGCACCAGTCGCTCCCAGGCACCTCCCATGTTTGGTGCCCCAGGTGGAATAAAGCGCCAGTCCACGCACTGCAGATGCGCGTAGTTCCGCAGTGCTGGTGCCCACTCCTTTTAGGCGGCTCGCAGCTCGTTGTCGGAACCTCGGAAGTTGGTCCCGTTGTCGCTCCATATTTGGCGCGGCCATCCACGGCGCGCAGCCATCCTCCTCAGCGCCATGATTTCTGCGTCGACGTTGAGGCTGCCCACCAGCTCGATGTGGACAGCTCGCGTCGTCAGGCACGTGAACAGCGCACCCCATATCTTCTTTAGCGACGGGTTGTAGATGGTGTGAAGAGTTGTTGTAAGAAAACAACGAAATAGCAAACAAGCAGATACGTTTGTATTCACAAGCACCACAGCTTATATACAGCTAGCACAAGCAGTTTATAGAAGGAGAGATAGCACAGGAATAGTAGAAGAAGAAAGATCGAAGCAACGATACAAACAGAAGTTAAAATGCGTAAAACATATACGAAACAAAGACGCGATAGTGCGCGGTAGTACAGCGAGCGACGCGGGCTTCGCGTGGCTCTGATAATTTGCGACTGGCGGCGGGCGTCGCCGGTCGGCCGATCGAGGACTCGGCACTCGAGCGCAGCGTGTACATCTAGCTATGTAAGTATACAGGCGCTGCGAGTTGTGAAACATACGGCCCGCCGCATACTACGGATATCGCCCGGCTTTGCTTGTGAATTATGAAATATTATGTGTGTATGTAGTTTTGTGTGTCATAAATAAATATGTGTATTTATATATTTATATGTAAGTTACCTACATCACTCCCCTCGAGAGACCGTGTGTACGGGCGATAGTAGTCAGGAAAATGTACTTTCCTTCCTGAACGAGTTGTTCGTATGACGGGAGTGTCGGGGACGTCAGGGATGTTAGGCGGATCCCGTGACTGTGACTGTTGAGTGTATGTTGAAATGATATCAGTATTTGATGGGGGTACGTCATCAGACAGTATGTAGGCTGGTTTAAGGCGGTCTACGCTTACTGTATTGTCTTTCCCTTTTAGGCGTATAGTAAAATATTTGGCACCTCGTTTTAACACTTCGTGTGGCCCTGTGTATGCAGGCTGAAGTGAGCCACGTAGCATGTCTTCCCGTAGGAATACGTGGCTACATGTGGCGAGATCTTTGTAAACGAAGGTTTTGTGTGCCGAGAGATGCTGGGTTGGTACTGGACGTACGGTTTCTGCGAAAGACTTCAAGCGGGCTGAAAAATCCGTTATATCTGTTGTGTACCAAGAAAAATTGTCGCCGAAAAATTCGCCGGGTAGGCGAAATGGCTCGCCATAGACGAGCTCGGCCGACGAAGTTTGCAGGTCTTCTTTAATGGCACTCCTGATACCGAGGAGTACTAATGGCAACGTCTCGGTCCATTTCGCGTCTGCGTGACAGGTTATGGCTGCCTTCAGCTGCCGATGGAAACGCTCCACTAAGCCGTTACATTGCGGGTGATACGCCGTTGTCTTCCGATGATCGAACCCAATCGATCTGGACAGCTGCTGAAATAGCGCTGAATTGAACTGTCGTCCGCGGTCGGTTACGACCTCTATGGGACAACCATAGCGAGACACCCAGCAGGAAATGAAAGCTTTGGCCACTGTTTCAGCAGTGATATCGGTGATTGGCACCACTTCTGGCCATCGCGTGAAGCGATCGACAAGTGTAAGACAGTACCGATATTCACCATCTGGAGGTAATGGTCCGATGAGGTCTAGGTGTACATGTTTGAAACGCGCTGAAGGCAAATTTAGGGTACCAATAGGTGATGTTACGTGTCTATTTACCTTCGAGCGCTGGCACGCTGTATACTACGGATATCGCCCGGCTTTGCTTGTGAATTATGAAATATTATGTGTGTATGTAGTTTTGTGTGTCATAAATAAATATGTGTATTTATATATTTATATGTAAGTTACCTACATCTCTCTCGCCGGCGGCCGACTGCTACCAGCATCGGGCCGAAGCAGTCGACCCCGGAGTTGGTGAAGGGCCGGCGGTTGAAGTCCAGGCGGGCCGGTGGCAGGTTCCCCAACGGCGGGACTCGGGGCGTCGCTCGGCGCACTCGGCAGAGTGTGCAGGATCAGGACACTGCACGCAAAGTGGGACGTGCGCGAAGTATCCAGTAGAGTTGCTGCAGGTCATTTAGCACGCGCTCGTTGCTGGCGTGTCCGGTGGCGGCGTTCTCCCTCAGTACGATCATCCGAGTTAGCGGGTGGCGGCCATCCATGATGAGAGGCCGCTTGGCCTCCGTCGGTACGCGTGTGGCATTGATTCGCCCGCACACGCGTAGCAGGTCATCTTGCATCATTGGGTCCAGCTTGTGAAGACGGCTGGAGGCTGGCAGAGGTCGGCCAGATAGTAGCCGTGCGATCTCCTCCCCAAAGCTGTCCCGCTGCGCCTTGGCCACCCATAGCCGCTCTGCTCGTTCCAGGTGGCGCAGCTCCAGGCGCGCAGTCTTCTCCAGGCATCTTTCGATGAAAGCCAACATAGTAGCAGTGGCTCGAATCAGCCGCTCATAAGATGAGAAGCGGCTGATGTCCGGCGGGACATCCGCTCCCCCCGTGTTGGATGTGTGGTGTGTTGCCTCAAGATCCTCCGGCTCGTGGCTCTGTGCTCGGGGCTAGGTGTCCTCAGGCTCTTAGAGGAAGGCCGGGCCGATGAACCACCGGTCGTGTGGTCCTTGTGGCGTGTTTTCTGGGCGCGTCGCGTCGTCTGCCACGTTGTGCTCGGTTGGCACCCATCACCATTGGCTGGGCTCGGTCGTCTCAGCTATCTCGCCGAGCCGGTGCGCTACTTATGGGGTGTAGCACCGCGCGTCGGTGCGAATCCACTGGATCACGGTGCTGGAGTCGCTCCAATAGACGGCTTTATATTGCGTGTAGAATTGAATTATATTGAAAACCTTTCAAAAGACTTTTAACGTACAAGATATTATTTAATAGTTATGTCCGTAGTCGATTGGAATCTGCAAGTGCGGTTTGGAATCCATTGTATAAAGGACACAGTGATAGAATAGAGAAAGTACAGGAAAAGTTTGAACAGGCAATAGGCAACAAATAAATACTCAGATTATTCCACCGCTTTAAAAAGACTTAACTTTACTTATTTAAGTTATCGTCGCGATCGTATTGATTTTTTGACCCTTTTCAAAATTGTTAACAATCATATTGATGCCCCTATTTTATTACAGTCACTTAATTTTAGAGTACCCCGACGCTGTGAGCGAGCTTGTAGAAAAAAATCTCTTTTGTATATCCCTCGCAGTCGTACTTCTTATGCGGGTAATAGTTTCATTAAGAGGGCATGCAGGTTGTATAATGATAAGTTTGTCTATTTTTAGCAGTAAGTTAAGTAAACTCAAAAAACTAACCATTACTTATGAATCAATTTAGGCTGTGTCATATATATATGCTCTATTTTTGTTTTTCACTTGTGTTCATGGGCGTACATTCACATATTTACATCTAGACATACAAGTACGTATGTTAGTTGTATGTAGCATTTTAATTTTGTATCCCCTTATTTCAGATTTTAAACATCAAAAATAAAATAAAAATAAAAAATCGCCTTTAAGTACCTTTTAAGTTTGTCATGCACAAAAGCAATTCTTTGATATATAGATATATATTTTTTTAATGTTTTGGTTTGTAATATTATTGTTAGGAAACTGTAAGTCTACTATTTATAGGAATTTTTATGTATTACTTAAAACTATGTGAGACTTGATCATCTCTGCGAGTCGTACGCCAATCACCGCATCCTGGAATTCAAGGCGCGGGATCGTCTAGGGCCGCAGTGGGGCCACCTTTGCTTTGGCGGCGGCCAAAGCGACAGTGATGCGGCCGTCGGCTTGTTCAGGGCGCCAGTATACCATTGCGGCGTAGGCTTGCTCGCTGGCGTCCACGAAGACATGGAGCTGTCGCTCTGGCTCTGCAGTGTCCTCTTCATTGTAGCGGCGTGGGAGTCGCAACTGGGCCACGTCGTTCAGGGCCCCCAGCCAGCGGTCGAAGCGTTCGGCGAACGCCGATGGCAGGGTGTCTTCCCAGCCCATGTATTGATGCGCCACAGGTCTTGCAGCAGGATCTTCGCCGTGATGATGTAGCTGCTGAGTAGGCCCAGCGGGTCAAAGATTGACATGACCGTTGCCAGCGCCTCTCGCTTGGTCTGGGCTGGATCAGGGATGCGGGCCAGGGTGGTGTTGAACCCCAGAGCGTCGCTCATTGCGTCCCACAGCATCCCCAGGGTCTTCTCATTCTTGACCTCATTGGAGCCCAGGTTTGTAGGGCGCCGGGGTCGTAGCTCCTCAGGTATGGTATCCAGCAGGCGCGGGCAGTTGGAGTTCCAGCTTCTGAGGGTGAAGCTGGCCCCGGTGTGTACCACGATGACTTCTTCGATTGCTATTTGGGCCTCCTCCGCTGTGTCGAAACTGTGGACCAGATCATCCATATAATGACTGCGGGTGATCATTCCCTCCACCACCACATGGTCTTTCCTGCCTTCGCGGCTTACAGACCGAATCTTGGGCACTGTCATGCGCTACTTGCCTTCGGCTCTTTCACGCATGCAGTATCTTGATGCCCTACAAGTTCTTGAATGCGTCCCGGCCTTTCTCCCTCTCTGGGCAGGCCATACAATACTATTTTTTCGTCCTCCCCAATTGGGGCTCGACAACACAACACGTTACTCAGCGTCGAACTGTACCACGTAGTACAATACTGCTATCCTTAATGTTCAGGCTTCTCAGCACCTAATGACCTCGTAGGGGCCCATCAGCTACGAGGTAGCGTGACGATCAGGTGCCAAGAAAGAGCTAAAGTTATGTGGGGTAGATCTAACCTGGTCTGTGCTTCGGTGCCGTCAACCTCCTGTCTCTCTGCAAGGCCCGGGCGCGCCCTAGGCTCTTCTTGGTAGACAGGTTCTTCAGCCAACCAGGTATGACTGGTCCAACACAGGTTATGTTTCTACGTGGTAAATACGAATCGGGCACGAAAATCCGAACTTTATCTGGTTCGAGAGACAACGGCACACTCAGCTATATTAATAATCCTGAGGGAATCCCGAATACATTCCAGATGCCCCTTGATTTAATTTAAACAACCTAATCAACACGCGTTTTCATTGCGATTTTTTTTTTTTTTTGTCTGTCAGTTGTCAAAACTGCCAGATTGACAGCTAACGTCAAATTAAAATGACCGTTCAGAAACCATCGATCGAATATCGATTTGGAATCGAACAATCACCCGCCCGGACAGGCACCCACCTGTCCCCTAATCTACGGGCAGCCGAGACAACGTTGCTACCGCTCGTTTTAGAACCGAGCCTCCTACTAGAACCTCTGCAGACCGGGGAGTCCCGTCCTTGCCAGGGAACAAGTTAACAATGCGCCCCCTGCGCCAACGTAGTGGCGGTAGGTTAGCATCCTTAACAAGAACGAGGTCACCAACACTAGGGGGGCTAGTTTTGTCAGTCCACTTAAGGCGCTGTTGTAAGATATGCAGATACTCGAGCGACCAACGCTTCCAGAAATTCTGAGTAAACTGCTGCAACATCTGATACCTTGACAACCGATACAATTTCACTCCCTCGAAGGGGTGCTCGGGCAACGCGTTAAGTGGCTGTCCTATCAAGAAATGGCCTGGGGTCAGAGCCTCCAGGTCATTTGGATCCGAGCTGAGCGGACACAACGGTCGCGAATTGAGAACGGCCTCGATCTTACAAAACAATGTCGCGAGCTCCTCAAAAGTCAGCGCGGTCTGACCTACTATACGCCCTAAGTGCGTCTTAGCTGATTTAACTACGGCCTCAAAAATCCCACCCCAGTGGGGTCAAATCGGTGGGCTGAAGGTCCACTGTATACCCCGACGGGAGAGGGCCGTTCCAATATCCACTTTATTTACATTCAAAAAGTTGGCTATCTCTCGTAAGTATCGTTCCGCACCTATGTAGTTAGTGCAGTTATCAGAGCGGATCAAAGTTGGAAGTCCCCTTCGAGAAACAAACCTATCCAAACAAGCAATGAAAGCCTCTGTCGAGAGATCAGCAACGAGCTCGAGATGTACCGCCTTGGTGGATAAACAAACAAACACACATAGGTACGCCTTGTATTGCTTAGCGGTACACAATCGTGAACTCTTCACCATAAACGGTCCTGCAAAATCCGTACCAACACCTGAAAACGGTCTGACCTCATTCACACGATCAGGGGGCAAGTCCCCCATGAGAGGTTGCATCGTGGCAGCCTTAAGTCGATAAGGCATGCACCGAAACACGATGTTCCGTATGGCACGGCGGGCAGATAAGATCCAAAACTCCCGCTGGAGCGTGGCCAACAACGCGTTACAGCCGGCATGCGCATTTTTAATATGACGATCAGTCACCAGCAATTCAACTAACTGTCCCCCCTTAGGGAGCAGAAGTGGGTGACGAGCCGAATACGACAGATTCGCATTGCGCAATCTTCCTCCTACCCGAAGTAACCCGGTCGAATCAACAAAAGGGTTGAGACGCGCGACGGCTCCCTTCAATTTCGAACGTCCACTTCGTATAATCTCCAATTCTGCCCCAAACTTCAAGGACTGTACCAACCGGACCAAATTCAACAGCGACTCGTTTCGCTCTGCCGGAGTCAGAATAGGGTTCAACGTTCGCTGATCGCGAGGAGTACGACAATTTCGAGCGAATCTCCTAATCCAAGTGGACACGTTTATCAACTTGTCAAGTGAGCTATACCGGTCCAGCAGAAACCCGGCGTCAGGGTCCTCAGCCTTCTGGGTAACATGCACGGCCGCTCTGGGGCCATGATCCGAAGATACTACTACATGGCTGTGGGGCCAGTCCGATTCTCTCTTGGCAAGCCAGGGTGGTCCCCACCACAAATGGTGTCTAACGAGTTCAGGAGCCTGACATCCCCTGGATGCACAATCAGACGGGTTCAATTCTCCTGGTACATGTCTCCAGGTCAGTGGGACCTCAGACGACACAATCTGGGAGACACGGTTCGCAACAAAAACCTCTAAGTTATGGACCGAAGCCTTCAGCCAGCACAAAACAATCTGGCTGTCCGTCCAAGCGTACACCGTATCCTCCAAAACCACTGACCCACGCAACACTGTTAGAGTGTGATTCAAAATTTTGGTCAAAAGAGCAACCCCGGACAGTTCCAGTTTTGGAATCGTCATCCTTGTCCGAATAGGCGCTACCTTGCTTTTTGCCAAAACCAAACGCACGTCGACCTCCCCGGTGGAGGTGATGGTTCGCAAATAAACCGCTGCCGCAAACCCTCGTTCAGAGGCATCACAAAACCCGTGAAGGGTTGCCCTGTAATCCCCAGCAGGGACCAATTTCCTCGGCAGCGATACATTATTTATGTCCGATAGCGAGGTGAACATTCGCGTCCAATCAGTCAACAAATCACCTGAGAGGTGGGTGTCCCAGGTCAACTGAGCCGCCCATAGCCTTTGCATAAAACATTTGAGAGCAAAGGTGACTGGAAAAATCCATCCATTCGGGTCGAACGTTCTCGCAATCGTTGACAGTACTGACCGCTTCGTCCAGGCCTTCGGTGTTTCTTAAACCACCCGATAGGTAAACTCATCATGGACGGGCCGGTACTGAATTCCAAGCACTGACAACATGTTAGGGTTGTCAGGATTCTCAAAAACGTGCGGGTCTTGTTGAAACTCATCTGGGAGACCAGCCATCAACTCAGGGGAGTTGGAATTCTACTTGCGTAGTTCATAGCCGCCTCGTTCCAGCAATTGAATGAGCTCGTCACGTCGGTCCAGAGCTTCCTCTACACTGGCTGCCCCTGTGCAGACGTCATCGACGTACAAATCTTGCTCCAGGATAGCGGCGGCTCTAGGATAGCTCACACGGTCACGCGACGCCAACTCCCGCAGGGTACGCATCGCCAAATACGGGCTAGACCGTAACCCATACGTGTTCGTGTTTAACTCATAGACCTTGACTGGCTCGGCCGTGGACTCACGCCAAAGTATCAACTGATACCTTCTGTCAGCCGGATGAACTACCGTTTGCCTAAACATCATCCGAATGTCTGCGACAAATACAATCTGGTGTCTCCGAAAGCTCGTGAGAATATCCGAAATATCACGACTCAACTTGGGTCCCGAATGTAGACACTGATTCAGGGACATCCCGTTCGAGGTAGGTGCTTACCTATCAAAAACAACTCGAATCTTGCCGGTAGGGGTTCGCAGGACGGCATGGTGTGGAAGGAAACAATGATCCTCAGATCTCCAGTCCACACCCGATACCGACATGTGTCCTAACGACTCATACTCCCTCATGAAATCGACGTATTTTTGTTTAAATACGGCGTTCCTTGACATCCTACGCTCCATCGACATCAATCTCGTCTCAGCCATCTTCCTAGATTCCTAGTGGCGGTCGATCGGCCCTGAAAGGCAGTCGAGTTACAAAACGACCAGAACGAAGGCGACCAGTACTATTCTGGTAAAACAACTCGCACTCTTCTTCGTCTGCGTCGACTCGACGAACGGTGGGAGGTTCCTCTATCTCCCAGAAACGTTGGATAGCGTCTGACAACGCTGAGCCAATAAGTATGCCATCTGACTCGGCAGGCCTAACCATTGGCAATGCCGGACCCATGATCACGTGACCAAACTTAGTATCCACAGCAATCAACCCGTCCGGCTGAAGAACTCGCCGATCCGACAACAGAAACCTACCCAGAACGTCTGCTCCCAGTAGCAGGTCGACCGGGGCTGGAGTGTCAAAATCGGGATCCGCCAACTTGAGTCCTGATGTCAGGAATCGAACGGCCGGATTCAACTTCACCAAGGGGTGTCTGCCCATGACATGCGTCATTACTAAAGCTTGCACGGATGTTTTTGTCAAAATGTCATAACGTGGAGAGAACGTGATCACCGATTGACCAACTACATTCGTAACCGTAACATTCCCCACGCCCCGTATTGATTTATAATACCTATTTACCTTGAGGCCCAACCATTTTGCTAAATCATTCGATACAATGCAGCCCTGAGCTCCAGAATCTAATAGGGCGCGAACGTATGTTGGGTTGCCCGCCAAATCCCAAACAAGCACAGAGGCGATCGGTAACATCACCGTCTCCGGTTGGGGGGCAACAAATTGTTGGGCCGCAAATTCCTAGCGAGGGCCCCGGGGCCCCAATCTGCCTGTAACCGATCAGGTAGGCAGCTATACGCCAGAGGGTCCCATTGTACAAATGGCCCACGCGCCGGTTCCATTGCCACCCTACGACGCCCCCTGAAGGGGGGTGGGCGTGAATTCAACCGTGGCCGCTCCATGAGCGGGGGGGACATCACATGCGACCGACGAGGACGAGGCGACGAGCGGGGCGACAACTGAGGCGGCGTCCGAACCGCACCCGCATAGCTCGAAGGTGTCCCATGTTGTTCAAAAAACTCGAGGATAATAATCCTTGACTGTGGTGTGGTAATTTCATGCACGTTTGTGCAATAGATGTACCCTAATTGTAAACAATGCACATTTTTCTCTCATATTTTGGTTTTTAATTTTAGTAAGAATGCATATTCTTAGCACCTAAGTACTTTAGTTGTTGCTCATTCGGAGCTAATTCTTCCCAAATCATTTAAGCCATATGTGGGATACCCTAAGGGATAAGTTAGATTTTAATTAACTGTATATTTATCCTCTGTTTGTTTTTGTAATGTAACTTGTCCTGTTTGTAACCCCTGAATAAATAAATAAATAAATCATGCACTTGTCAAAGACGACAAAAATAGCGCGTTGATGTTAAAAATTAGCACTTGATTTCAAATATACTGTAAAAAAAAAATAAAAAAAAAAAAAATAAAAAAAAAAAAAAAATAAAAAAAAATGCCACCCGCCCGGTACGGCCTGCTCAACAACCCCAATGTCCCGCTGAGTCGGATGCTGAATCGCAACCGAAAACTCAGGGCCCCCCATGTGATGACCCTGAGAGCGGCCCTGCACCCCTGGGTGGCCGCGTGCTTGTGGCCCCATTGCCTGCTGAGTCGGATGCTGAGTCGCAACCGAAAATTCAGGGCCCCCCATGTGATGACCCTGAGTGCGGCCCTGCACCCTAGTACTGCCCTGTGCACGTGGGGACGTTGGCCCCTGAGTTGCGCTCCGAGTCGCAAACGAATTCTCAGGGCCCCTTGCCGTGTCACCCTGGGTACGGCCCTGTGGTGGCTGTTGGCCGGACCGGTTCATGCACAACAGATTGTTGTGGGCCCCACCACAATATCCGCACATTTGTGTGCGCGTGCAGTCTCTAGCCATGTGTGGCCCGAGGCACAGGAAACATCAGCCCCGCTGCTTGGCCATCTGGCGCCGTCCCTGAACCCTAAGTTCCCCGAACTTATTGCAAATGGCCACAGCATGGCCAATCTGCCTACAACATGGGCAGGTCTCACTATGTGGGGTCAATGCACTCACAGTCCCATATGACTGCCGGTTGGTGCGGTCCTTCCTCGTCGGAGGGCCCCTACTCACAGCGCTCCCGGCAGCTCTCTGTGGCTCCGAAGGATGGGTGACCGTCAACCCCAAATTCTCTGCCCGTCGAGACTCCTCTTCCAAAAATCCGACCAAGTCGGAGAAGGCGGGCAGGTCCTCGGCCGACCTCCCGTGAGACTGTTCGAAACGAGTCTGCACGTCAGCGGGTAGGCGGGAAAGTACAATGTACAACAGTAAGTACGACCATTCACCAACCGGAAGTCCAAGATTCTCTAGAGCCTTGGTGACGGACAAAAATGGGTTCAAAACGTCCGTCTGTATGGCCCCGACCTTGTTCACAACCGGGAACCGCCTGCGCGGACAATTCGAGCACCCTATTGTAACGTTCCTTAACGTCCATAGACCGCTCCAATACCACATCATGCCTATCTAAACGGTCTATCAGACCGTGTGCGGAGGAAAACCATCTGAGTTCCTTAGAAACACCCTTCTGGATTTCAGATAACGACATGATCGGAACGATATTTACTCACAATTTGCAGTAACTCAATTTTATTGGACCCTTCAGTTTATAACCCAAACGAGGGAACCCTAAACTATAACTTGAATAATGTTGTTTTCCTTAAACAATAGGAACCGAGTTTTATATCTATATAAATTATGCTACACTTCTAATATTCTAATCCTGTAAATAACAAGTTAGTTTCCCTTTATTATTATAACACACACAGATAATAGTCAATATTAGTTCAAGTTATAAATTGCTATACACTTGCTGCACAATAAACTGAAAACAATGTAATAGCCTGCTATCAATAGATGTAACTACCTATGTTAACCAAAACATTCATTCAATACCATTACTAGACCACTAATAGATTGACTAACTAGTAATTCAATGCAAATTTTAATTCACCTACAATGTACCTAATACAATGCGTACCTAAGTTGAGTACCTACTATTCTGAGTCACATCTCAGTACAACTGGTCATTTAGGGAAAACTGTAATATCTGTCTGTCTACTACCAGCAATAGACTTATAGCTTACAAATACTACCAATCTATGTGGATATAGGAACAAACAAGTTACCTAACCGCCTAGATACCTACAGATTGATAGTCCCAAGTCGTGCTTTCCTGAAGCCCTTGACGGCTGCAAATCTCAGGAAACCACGCTCTGATATCAAAGTGTTCAGGCTTCTCAGCACCTAATGACCTCGTAGGGGCCCATCAGCTACGAGGTAGCGTGACGATCAGGTGCCAAGAAGTGATGAACGTCGGCGATTCACCGAGCTAAAGTTATGTGGGGTAGATCTAACCTGGTCTGTGCTTCGGTCCCGTCAACCTCCTGTCTCTCTGCAAGGCCCGGGCGCGCCCTAGGCTCTTCTTGGTAGACAGGTTCTTCAGCCAACCAGGTATGACTGGCGGGCCAGCGTCAATGAGCACAGTGGTCCAACACAGGTTATGTTTCTACGTGGTAAATACGAATCGGGCACGAAAATCCGAACTTTATCTGGTTCGAGAGACAACGGCACACTCAGCTATATTAATAATCCTGAGGGAATCCCGTATACATTCCAGATGCCCCTTGATTTAATTTCAACAACCTAATCAACACGCGTTTTCATTGCGAGGTTTTTTTTTTTTTTTCGTCTGTCAGTTGTCAAAACTGCCAGATTGACAGCTAACGTCAAATTAAAATGACCGTTCAGAAACCATCGATCGAATATCGATTTGGAATCGAACACTTAATCTTCAAATATTCTTCTCTTGGTGTGCCATGAGTGCGCAAACTTGCGCAACGCCTTGAAGTTCTGCTCGCAAGAAACTAGCTCCTCGTGGAATATTGGGCCAACCGTTGTCCTCTATAGTGCATCCAGCATCTTCGATCTCTCGTCCGCGTATAGCCTACAACAACACAGCCAAAGTTGGACGAGCATCGGTACCATACTTCGGCAGCGTACGTAAGGGTAGCTATGTATGTCCCCGAGTACAAAACTCGGAGGGCCCGGTACCTCACACCCCATCTGGTTGCGGAAACCCGCGACATCTTGCCGAAACAAACGGAGGCCTTTTGCCCTATAGTATTCGCATGCGGCAAGTAGGACCTAGCCTCGTCCAGAGTGACACCGAGTAACGTAGCTTGCGACACACTCCTGTACGACGCGCCTTCGAATCTGATCGTTGGTGCTCGCTTGAACCCCTCTTTGTACGTCATGGTCAAGGACTTCGCTGAAGAGAATCCCAAACGGTTGCGGGATCCCCAACCCGATATTTCCCCGAGCACGACGCTGGCTTTCCGTTCGATGTCCGCGCGTGAATACGCCTCGATCACCACCGTCACGTCGTCGGCATACGCAATCGAATGCACTCCTTCGGGTCGCGGCAGCAGCAGGAGATCGTTCAGGAGGATGTTCTATAACGTTGGGCCCAACACTGACCCTTGTGGATATCCCATGGTGCTTGTCTTGGAGCAGGTCTGACTTCCCACATAGAAAATGACTCTACGGTTGCTAAAGTAGCTGACCAAGATACGGTAAAGGTTCGGCGGGGCTCCACCTTGCTTCACCTTGAGAAGGATCATTGGCCACCACGCGTTGTCGAATGCACCAGAGATGTCCAGAAAGATAAGCTGTACGTACGGAGCTGGACTGGTATCTGTAATTTCGTTAATTCGGCACAGCGCCGTCACTGCCGAACGACCCCGAGTGAACCCATATTGAGCTTCCCATGTATTACGATACAAGCAGGGAGCACAGGAAACTATTACGCGTTCCAATAGTTTACCCAAAATGGGAAGTAGTGTGATTGGTCGGTACGCCTTCAGGTCGCTAAGGGGCTTGCCGTTGCCCTTTGGCAGGACGACGAGTCGGCCTAATTTCCAGAGATCGGGAAACACTCCCTCGGCGATGCACTTCCTCAGCATGAGCCACATCTCGTCTGACGTGGCCCTCCATGCTCACTTAACTATCGCTGCCGTGATACCATCAATACCTGGAGCCGTGTTATGCAGGAAGCGCACGATGTGCTCGACCGTCACCTTTTCGGGAGCTGCCATGTCACGGCCGGATGGCGCGAAGGCAATGCATCACGGACAGACTGGTGGTAGATGGTATCCCTCTGCAGCTCGTCGTCTGGATACAGCGTCTGTAGGAGGTCTGACATGGTGTCCCCAGTAGATCCCGTGTAGCCGTCGATAAGCTTGGTGCCGTTGATGATGTTCGGCGGGGGGCGTAAACGCCCGCAAGCCTCTCTGTAGGCTAAACGCCAAGGATCGTCGTTACCTGACTCGGCAATCTTGCGAAAGAATTCCAACTCTGCTTGCTTCATGGCTTTCTTGTATCTACCCCGAAGGGCACGGTGATCGTCATTAAGCCGCTGCTCAGTCATCCCTCCAGCGCGTCGTGACTGTTGCCATTCGCGCCGAGCTCGGTTGACCATAGTTCGAAGAGTGTCCAACTCCAGGGTTCACCATTCATATCTGCCATCGTTACCTTTGCCGTAATGCCCCAAAGTCTCCCGGGCAGTGCGCACCAATATCTCCGAATATCGTTCGCAGTACCTGGTGACGGAAAGGCCTGGGTAAATCCTGTCCATTCGAGAATGAAGTGTCGAACAAAAGTTGGCCCAATTGTCTCCACGTGTCCGGAACGGAGGTAGCAGAGGTCCTGAAGACTCACTGGCTCTCGAGTCTAACCTCCCGAAGACTGTTTTGAAGGTGATTAGCTGGTGATCGCTGAGGCTGGCGCCTTCATGTACTGTCCAGTCGCACACGTTTATTCCTCTGGTAGTAATGGTCAAATCAACGTTTGACTTACCGTTGGGACCGCTGAAGGTCGGCGGCCGTCCCGAGACATTGTGCAGAAGAAGATCTTTGCTGAGGATGAGGCCCTCCATCTGGTTTCTTCTATACTCCGTATCCCGCCCACGTCCACTATACTGTCTCCTATCGCAGTGCCACATAGGCGAGTGAGCGTTGCTGTCAACTCCTACGAGAGTAGGTTTGCCTTAAAGCCGTTGAAGAACCGATTCTAGGTGTGCTATGTGGCGACCGATATCGTGACTATACTGGAAGTATGCTGATACTACGTGCAGGCTGTTTTCTCCGTATGCGACGTGGACTACCGTGCAGTGCTCGTTGCTCATGTGATGTAGGAGCGTGGCTGCTATCGCGCGGTTCAGTACTAAGACGCCAGCTCTGGTGTTGGTGCCACACTGCAGAATTCCGGGCCGACCATTGTACTGTTCCTGGACCAGTACCAAGTCAAGTCGGTGCGAACTCGCTACCACTGGAAGTTCTGCGGTGGCGGCTTCCGAATTTTGTAGGTAAAGCTGCCCGAACAAAATAGTATTGACGCCCTCAACTGCTATCGGTTCATCGTCTTGGCCGCTTCCTGCTCCTCGGCATGAAGCCGGTCGGGGCAGTTAGTGGCTGCGGTGGTGTGGGTCGCCACCTCCGATCGCTTGAATCGTTTGCAGGTCGCGCAACATGTGGTCACCGACTTGCAGTCCGTCTGCCGGTGCCCTACCTCGCCGCACTTCCCACAGGTAACCTCTCTGGAACGGCAGTACTTCTCCGGGTGCCTTCTCTGGCACTTGGAGCATCAAGTCGACCGAATGTGGTCGCACACTTCCGCTTCATCCCAGCCGATATAGACGTGACCTAGTCCTACCAGCTTATCCCTAAGGGCCGGAGAGCACTCCAAGATGGTCAGATACCTCGGACCCAGTTGCTTGGAGACCGCAAATTTGCACTCCTCTCGGAACCGGGACGAGGGCCAATCCGGGTCGTCAGCCATATTTATTCGATAGAGCTTCTCAAGGATTTGCTCCCCGGTCAGCTGCGCTCGGATATACCGTAAGGCCACCCTTGGCAACCGTCTCTTGGGCTCCGCCACACTAGTCCCGACGGAACTGCTTCACGCAATTTTTTCGCGGACTCCTCGGAGGCTGTCCTGACAACAACCCTAATAATTCCATGACTTCGCGGCGTTCGACGAGGTAGGCCTCCATGGCCCGCAGAAGTCCGCCGAAAACAATTTGGCGTCACGGGCACGAATTAAATACAATTCGTCCAGCGTGAGCTCTGCTCTCGCCGAGACTGGTCGCGGGACGATCGGCGACCCGTATTCTGTCGAGGTCGACAAAACCAGGGGCCGCTCGAGGGAGGCCGATCTGAAGCGGTGGCGGGGGGTGGTGCGCCTCGGGGTTTCGCCCAGTGGCGGGCTCCCATCCGGTGCAGCGTAGCCCTGAGAAGGGCTGTGGAACTCATCCATAGCGCTGGTTGGCTATGGATGAGCTGGCACGGGAAGGGGTTCCGATCTGGCACGACCTTAGGCCGAAGCCGACGTCCGTCCGCCCCCGAAGGTTTTCCCCTCCGTGCAGTTCGCGACGCGGTTGTAGCGCAAACGCGATGCGCACGGGCGCGTGTTGATGCGGGCGTTTCGCAATGAAACGGCGCGCAAGCAGCTGAGCGGAGCGTGGCAGTAGGTCCGTATGCGCGGATGATCGCGGCTCAACCCCAGATGATCGCGGCTCACTCAACTCCCTACAATTTTGCTTAAAATCTAGCTTATATTTATACTCCGGCAAGGGACCGTCCATTGTTCTCCGTGCACCGGTTACAGGGATCGCGGCAGGTACTCGCGGTCCTTGTCGGTGCGCTGCACTTGTCTCGCTAGCACCATTCGTCGGTCAGTCGACCGGTGTTCGTTGTGCCGGCCGAGGCTCGCTGTCCGTAACAACTATACTTATTCCGTTACATTAATTTCCCGACATAACTTTATAAATCTGTGCTTATAGCAAGGAATCAATAACTTGTTTGTTGTTATAAAGTAAGCCTTATGACGAAATTCATAAGTTCATTAAAAATAAATATATTAATCGTTAATCAATATTCGTCATTCATGTTAAAATAGATTACACATTCCTATTTACAATAATTAAGTTACTATTTTAATTAAGTTACTGTTTTTTTTTATATGTTAACAATATCTGAAATTAACCTAATTGTAAGCATGTTTTTATGAACAATAATATTGTGAGAGGAACTGGTTTCTAAAATACATTTGAAAATTTAGTTTAGTAGCCAGGATTCACATTTAATTTTGTAATTTATGATTGTATTTATGATGTAATTTATGGTGAAATAAAATAAATTTAATTCAATTTCATTAATATTAAACATGAAATAAATATATAGGTAGGTAGTTAATTATTAATTCATTTTTTCGATCGCTGGAATATCCTTTCTTGTACTGTGTTAGTTATGTATTGTGTTTTTCAAACAAAAATTCAAATTATAATTTTCCCAGAAATATTAGTATATTATCAATAGTACAGTGGCTCCCACACTATACTGCCGCTAGGCAGATTACCAAATTATATACCAGTCCTAACAAACCATGGTTTGGCTTGGGGTTTTCTATTCGGCCCCAACTGATGCGTAATTTTGTAAAAAAATTAGTTAAAACAAGTGCCCTCGTGTACCAAAACATAGTCCTAACAAACCTCGTGGCACCTCTTTCACAGATTGAATAAATATGAACATTGTAATATTCATGAACATTATAACATGAAGCATAAACTAAAATCCTCAATAATTTGTTAGAAAAATACGCGTTTCCACTGTGTGGGAAATCAGCCTAGCTTTTGACTTTTTAGGTGTTTTGTGAATAAATATTAGTATATTATTTAAAAATATTGTTATTCATGCTCTAATTGAGTAATTATTGTCAAGGTTTTTTGATGTTCAATTTCAATACATTGGGCCTAATTACACAGATATAGTTAAGAAGGCTGGTTACAAGGCCCTTTAAAATTCAGTACAACTCAGTTGACCGAAAGCATCCGAATTTCCGATCAGTAATTATAAGTGTATTTATCAACATCATCAAGCACTTTTGTAACACTCAGTAAAACATTGTTAGTTAAATTTAAATTTAACACTACAGAAACTAGCTGGCTTTATTAGACTGCAGTAGGGTTGGAAGGCCCAGCCGAGTCTTGTATAGCCCGAGCAACAATTTTGTTGGGCTTTCCTAAACGACATGGGCCTTCCAACACAAATTGATCATTTTCTAAATAAATAGACATGAAATCGCACATGTCTATGTAAATATCAAAATAATCATGATCAAATAAACACTCTTAACAAAAATCTACTTACAAATCGCAGTATAAAACAAGTAAAAACTTACGTTTTGTGGGCGCACAATTTAGCGTAATCAGGGGCCGCGCCCGACATCGGGGAACAACCGGGCGTCATTGTCAAGATAGCGGCCCTACACTGCCCGCTGTTGCGTTTCTGCGTTCCTATTGGTTTATTCCTTGCTAACTGGTGGGCCTTATTAGACGACTTTACCTTAGTACAAATTCGAGGGTCCAGGAATTGCACTCAAGTAATACCATCTGACAGATAGTCCAGTCTTGCAAACGACTTATGTATTAGATTAGATTTTCAATTTTAGTTTATACGAGTAACTACCAAAATGTTTGTTTACAACTTGACAGCATTATATCTGATCTATGTTTTTATGCACACCATGTTATTCGTTATAGTGTTACTGGCCCCTTGGGAAGTTTTAACGTTAATTCAAATCTATATTTGAATGTTGGAATATTAGAGTCGACCCGACTTTTCCTGAAAAAGTTAAAACCAAGATAGGTCAGTCTCCGGCAGCCGTGCGTGGTCTGCGGAGTGTGTTCTCGCGTGGAGCGCGAGAACCACTTTGGTTGCAGGGTCGAGGACTTATGGTTGCCTCATGCCCGCGGCGTCAACTCGGGGGGTGACGTCCCCCCCGGTCTTGGGTGGCCCCTACTTGTCAGGGGCCTCGCGTGGCCTTCGTTGTGCTGTGCTTTCGCCGTCTATTGGCATACACTGGCGACAACGGTGCGGGAGCTTCTTCTTCTTCACTGTGCCGTGCTTTCGCCCTCTTCTGCGGGGTTACACTGGCGACAGTGGGATGAGCAGCAACTCTCTTGAGAGTGGTCTGCCTTCGGGCGGACGTGCGTGATGCGGAGCAATGTCGTGGAGATGTGCGTGGCGGCTGTTGTCGGCGCAATCGTACATGCGCCGTGCCAGCCGCGCGACGAATTGCTCCACGGTGGGCATCCGGGTATCCCTCATGATGGTGGTGTTGCGCATGTACCGCCCGGCTCCCGTGATCACCCGCAGGGAGATGTTCTGGAACCGCTGCAGCCGTGCCTTCTGGGTCTTCGACAGCAGGGCGTACCATGCTGGAGCTGCGTAGGTTAGCCGCGAGCGTACATAGGCCTTGTACACCCGCAGCTTGGCTCTCAGAGGCAGGCTGGACGACAGGACAGGCCGGAGCATTGCCCGCGCGGCTTTGGCCCGGTTGATGCAGTGTTGCACCATCGGGACCATGCGCAGCGAGCAGTCGATGTTGCAACCGAGGTATTTCACCGTCGATTGCCACTCGATGTCCCGGCCCCTCAACTGTAGCGGGGTCGGACGGCGGCAGCGGGTAGTCAACAGGGCTGTTGTCTTCCCGACGTTCACCGCGGTCCGCCACTTGTCCAGCCAGGGCGGCAGCAGGTCCAGAAGTCGCTGCATCTTCCTGCAGGCGAGTTCGATTTTGCGTGACGACGCGAAGTAAGCGCTGTCGTCCGCGTATAGGGCGAGCACAACGTCTTCCACCCCTTCCTCGAGATGGCCCTCGAGTGTGGGGATGTCGTTGGTGTAGAGCGCGTAGAGCACCGGCGAAAGGCAGCTGCCTTGCGGGACTCCTGCGCTGATGGCCTTCGTCTGGGAGTGTGCATTCTCGACCGAGACGAAGAACCGCCGGTCTTCCAGGAAGGAGGCCACGATCTGCCCGATCATTGGGGGCACACCTGCGTCCAGGAGCTTGAAGAGGAGCCCCTCGTGTCATACTCGGTCAAAGGCCTTCTCGATGTCAAGAAAGACCCCGACGGTGTATCGGCCCCTGTTCAACTCCGACGCCAGGTAGTACAGGACTCTCGCCAACTGGAGCGTCGTGCTGTGGCTGTCACGGAAGCCATGTTGCTCTGCCCTCAGCTGTATATGGGGCAGGATTCTCCGTAACAGCAGACGCTCAAACAGCTTGGCGAGATGAGGCAGCAGGGTGATCGGGCGGTAGCCTCCCGGGTGTCGTCTGTCCTTCCCCGGCTTGGGGATGACGATCACCTTGCCCTCCTTCCAGAGGGCGGGGAAGAGACCGGTGCGCAGGATGCCGTTAAACAGCCGCGTCAGCGAGACGACGGCTCTCCTTGGCAGCTGTACTAGGGCCCCCGCAACGACTCCGTCCGGGCCCGGGGCCTTCCGCTGGTTCAGCTTCAGGGCCACCTTCCGGACTTCGCGGGGCGACATGAAGTAGTCGCCGGCGAGGGGAGGCGCGGGGGCTGCCGGGGAGCGCTCAACGCGCTCCACAACAGCGGCGTTGTGCTCGTGGTCCATGATGGGGTTGGGCTGGAACTGCCCAGCGAAGTGGTCCGCCAGGATGGCGGCGCGATCTCGTGCGGCGTAACGGCGCCTGCCCGTGTGATCGATCATGGGGCAGACCGGCTCAAGGGTTGAAGTCAGGCTGCGGTTCAGGCGGTGAAGGGCAGTATCATCCTGGGAGGCCTGGTCAATGGTGCGCTCCCAGGACTGCCCCCTCAGCTCGACGATGTCCGCGCGCAGTTCTTCTCCGAGCCGGTTGATCTCCGCTTTGATCACAGGGCAGCGCGTGTGGTGCCAAGGACCAGTAAGATAGGCAGGTGGTGGGTTTCGATGTCGTACAGATCCCCGATGGCGATGGTGAACTGTACGTTCTTGACCAGGGCGACGTCTAGTACATCTGGGCGATGCATGGGGTTCATCGGATAGTGTGTCGGGGCCCCCGGGCTGAGAACTTCGTAGTTGGAGTTCTCAGCATCTTCCTGTAGGGCCCTTCCGGCAGAATTGATGCTGTGGGACCCCCACTGGTGGTGCTTGGCGTTGAGATCGCCTGCGACCAGTGTGGGGGTCGCTCCTTCCATCATCGCTCGGATGTCTTCCGGGTGGAATTTGTAGACGTCGCCGGGAGGCTTGTAGGCTGCATAGATCTTGAGCTCCGTGTCGGCCGTCTTTAGACGGACGCCTATGGACCGCGTCGTATTGAAGGCGGGCAGCTCCAACTCTTCGTGGACGAGGTCCCGTATCACGAGGATCGCCGTGCCTCTGTACGGCACGTCCCTCGGAGATAACTCGTCGCGGCGGTACACGAAGAAGTTAGGCAGTCGGAGCTCTCGGCTGGGGTGCAGCTTCGTCTCGCACAGAAGCACGACATGCACATCATGCTCCTGCACGAGTAGCCTCAGTTCAGTCATCTTGAAGGCGATCCCGTCCGGGTACCAGTACACAAACCTTAGGCATTGTGTCCGGACGCGATTGTGGCCTTCAAGGTGGAGAGCCCCCGCAGCAGGGGCAGCAACGGATCGCGTCTATCCACGATCGCCTGTATGGCCGCGCTGATAAGATCGATGGCGTTGAGCAGCGCGGCCATAAGTGGAGCTTCTTGGCGCTCCGTGGATAGGGCTGCGGGTGCTGCCGGCTCCCGTGGGCGGGGGCGGGCTGGCAGTGGGGGGCGGCTCGCAGTTTGGGCGGGCTCAAGTGGCGGCTCGGCGGCGGGCTCTTCCGACGCCTTCTTCTTATTGCGGCGCCTCTTGCCCCGCTTCCTCCGGGGTTTCGCCTCTTCGCCTCGGGTGGTGGGCGGGTTGGCTGGCGTCCGTATGGTGGCGCCCATTGTCTCGCCCGGCTGGGCAAGGCGGGGGCGCTTTATCGGCGGCGACGTTGGTGACCCCAGCGGCTCCTCATCTGGGTGTGTGGAGGGGCCGGGGCGGGCCTCGGATTGTGCAGTAGGGCGGGTCGAGTGGCGAGCCAGCAATTGGCCCTTCGAGCAGGCCGTTTTTTGGGTCGCCGGTTGGGCAGCTGTGCGGGCCGCAGGTTGGGCAGCCAGGCGGGCCGCAGATTGGGCAGCTGGGCGGGCCTTGGGGCGGGCCGCGGGCTGGGTCTTGGGGCGCTGCTGTTGTGGTGGCAATGGCGGCGCGATGGTGATACCGCGCTTGCGCGCCTCCTCCTTCAGCGCCTTGCAGCGGCGGCTGTGGGCCGGGTGGCCTTGGCCGCAGTTTGCGCAGGTGGCGGCCTCTGACTTTGGCCGCTGGCAGTCGGTAGCTGCGTGCCCTTCTCCACATCGCACACAGCGTACAGGGCGGCGACAGTCGAGGACCACTCTCCGGCAGCTCTCGGAAGAAGAGGCCAGATTACCGGGCCCTGCTGGAAGGAGAACTGTTCGTCGACAAAGCGCTGCCGTGAATGTAATGGCTTTCATAATACCATTTTACATGAAGCTTTTAACAATCAAACCCAAAGAAATATGCCACTAGAATCACAGCAGTGGACAAAGAACAGTGGAAATACACATGTTGCGCAACAATCAGGCAAGATTATTCAGCAATCGTCAGCAAACGAAGTCTTGCTAGCGACAGCGCTGATCAAAGTGCAAGCCAGAAACGGAGTTCAACATGTTTTGCGCGCGCTCATAGATCAAGCTCTCCCAAGTTTACCAAGAGATCACTTAATGTACGAGCCCTTGCTGGCGGTACATTAAAACTTGATACTGATGATGATTGGTGGAACGGGAAAGAAGAGTGATAACTTGATAAATCACTTTATTTATGATGATTACAATTGGTGCGCACTTATTGATAGACGAATGTGAACTGATCGATGAATCTAACTTACAAAATAATGAAAACTACAATTAGACATTTATGCTGACGCTACTAAGTCTGACGATGCGTCACAATAGCCGTGCAACTCTATATCGCTTGAAGTGTTTGTACCTAACCATCTTGGTATGTTTAGGTTATTTATAGCTGATATGTGTTGTTTTATTTTTATCCATTCTTTGTGAATATCTTCGGGTATCTTGTCATCCCACTGAAGATTTCTATTCCAGACGGATTGAAAAAGTAATTTCATTTGTGTAGAAATTGGCGTGAGCCAGCCAAGGGGGTCAAATAATCGGGCGATTTCTGATAACAACTGTCTCTTCGTACACACTGTCTTGGTATCAGTCGTGGTTTCAATCTTTGATCGAAATGTGAAGACGTCATTTGCCGAGCTCCAATTAAGTCCCAACGTTTTCATCGATTCTGGTTGTATGAACTGATAAGTGTTCTCAGTACCTTCACCCTTGTTGGTGTCTTGTTGCATTAAAGCGGTATGATTGGACTTCCATTTTCTTAGATTCAAGCCGCCTGATCTCATCAGTTGAATAAGATCTTCCTGTAACCTTTTGGCTGCCGTCACCGAGTCCGACCCATGTAGCAGGTCATCCATGTAGAAGCACTCCTCGACTACTTTGGCAGCTTCTGGGTACTTGAGTCTTTCATCCCATGCCAATTGCTTTAGCGTCATCATGGCAAGAAAGGGGGCGGCCTTGGTGCCGTAGGTGACTGTTGTCAATTGATACTCTTGTAAGAGTTGATGTGGATAGTCTCGCCATATGATTTTTTGGAGATGTTGGTCCTCGGGATGTACCCACAGCTGTCGAAACATCTTTTCTATATCTGCCACAAACGCTATCCTGTGTTGTCTCCATTTCAGTATAAGAACCAAAATATCTTTTTGTAAATTGGGCCCTTTGTACATCAGGTCATTCAAACTGAGCCCACTTGAAGTTTTTTCGGATCCGTTGAATACCACACGAAGTGCCGTGGTAGTGGATTCTTCTCGTAACACGCAATGGTGTGGCAAAAAATATTCGGGATGATTTCCGTCACGTGCCAGCTTCATGTGTCCAAGCGATAGGTACTCGTCCACAAATTCTTTGTAAAGCGAAGCAATAATTTTTTGCTTCGAAAATTTCCGTTCAAGTTGTAGAAATTGTGCAATCGCTTTGTTTTTGGACTGCCCTAGATCTGATTTTGCAGTCGATTTAAGAGGGAGTCGCACTTGGTATCGTCCGTCGCTCAACCTTGATGTTGTTGACTTATAGAAATTAATGCAATCTTCCTCTTCTGATGAGTTTCGTGATGCTCCTTGAATGTCCTCTATCTGCCAAAATTGTTGAATGTCTTCTATATTGTTCAGCACTACGTTGCAGTGCAGACTTTGAATTTTTCCACACAGTATCCAACCAAGTCTTGTTTCTTGGGCTAACGGTGACGATACTTGTTTTCTTACACCGCTAAGGACAATGTTGGCGTATACTTCGGCACCCAGGAGTATGTCAATGGGGTTGCTCAAGTAAAACTGCGGATCGGCTAATTCAATTTCTTCGAGGAACGCCCATGATGGCTTACTGATAGTATTGTTTGGTAAGTTTCGTGTCAAACTTTTCATAATTAGCGCTTCTACTTCAAAGCTAAAGCTTCCCCTTAATGACGTGCATAGTATTTTCATAGCGCCTTTACATGTTGTGTCGTTAGTGCCGATTCCAGTGATAACGCCTTTGCAACTCTGTCTTGGAATTTTCAGAAGTTGTGAAGCTCTCTCGCTTATTAAGGAAACTTGTGAGCCTTGATCTATGAGCGCGCGCAAAACATGTTGAACTCCGTTTCTGGCTTGCACTTTGATCAGCGCTGTCGCTAGCAAGACTTCGTTTGCTGACGATTGCTGAATAATCTTGCCTGATTGTTGCGCAACATGTGTATTTCCACTGTTCTTTGTCCACTGCTGTGATTCTAGTGGCATATTTCTTTGGGTTTGATTGTTAAAAGCTTCATGTAAAATGGTATTATGAAAGCCATTACATTCACGGCAGCGCTTTGTCGACGAACAATCTTTCCCTTTATGAGAATAGAGACAATTACTACATATGTTGAGCTTAGTAATTGTTTTCTTTTGCGTTGCAGGATCCATTCCTCTGAACTGTGGGCAATAATAGACCCCGTGATCTTGATCGCAAACGGGACATTTTATCTGTTTTCTTGCTTGAGTATTCGAAGTAGCCTTGTTGCTTGAATAGTAGTGCTTGGAACGTGATGCATTGTAAGGGGTCGATGACGTAGAAGGTGGATTGTTAGACGACTTTTGAGCAGTATTTTCCTGTTTTCGTCTTGATGCTTCTAATGCAGTAAATCGTAATTCGAGATATTTCAGGAATTCATCCAATAGCGGTATTTCTCTTGGATCTTTCAACATAGACATATAGTCATTGTGTGTTTCGGAGTCCAGTTTTGATGATAAAAGATGTATAATGATGGGGTCCCACGTATCAATGTTGATACCCAAATTTTTTATGCCATTCAGACATTCTACCGTTACATCATGCAGTCTCTTGATGTGACCCGATGTGCCTTGTTGCAGAACGGGGAGGGACATCATAGTATTCATGTGGGTTGTGAATATAAGCTTTTTGTTATTGTATCGATGGTTGATGATGTCCCAGCAGGTGACGTAATTTTCGGAGCTTATCGGTAGGTGCTGGATGAGGCGTTCTGGTTCTCCCTTAATTTTGCTTTTTAGAAATTGCATCTTCTGCGCACTTGATAGGCAGGGATTGTTATGAATGGTCTCCGTGAAAAGATCTTTAAACGATGTCCACTGTTGATAGTTGCCATGGAAAACAGGAATATCCAGTTTAGGCGTGGACTTTTCACGATGAGCCACGGACCACAGCTTGCTATTGATCTCTCTTTTTATCTCACAGTAGCTCTTCTCATGCTTGGTGAAGGTCTGCTCGTAATATTCATCTTCTTCCCCACGGAGCTCGCTATCGATGTCCCAGTGAAGTTTATCGATAGTTGCCCACCGTGCATCTAAATTCTTAAGTAGGTCATCGAATTCCCACTTTTCCTTTACTTCTGATAAGTTGATGCTTGATAGGGTGCGGGAGAAGGCTTTGAAGTTACTTGTTTGCCGACGCATCATCTCCTCTAACTTGTTGGGATATTTTTGCGCAGATTCGGCGTGCAGCTTGTTCTGCCTCGGATGCTGCTGACTTGATTCGCCGCCCGATTTATCTTCTTCCGACACGTCAACTGTCTTAGGAATTAATAGTGGCGTTGGTGGTTTTAGAGAAAACCCGGGGCTCCTGAGAATCGACTCCCTTATTTCTTGGTAATAAGATTGGGAATGCTCGTATTGATTGGCCGTAAAGTAGTCGCCATCTTGATTTTCGGCCATCATTAACCGCTCATGATTCCGTTGAAACTCAGCCCAATACGTATCTAACGTTTCTACCTTCCTTTTGATATAATCAGTTGTCTTGCGAGATTGGCCGTCTTTTTTGTAATTCGACCATAGCTGATTTATTCCGTCGATAATTTGTTGCTGATTTTGCAACAAGTAGACGAATTCTTGGCTTGTTTCCATTATAACTCACTTGGTAGAGATATGTAGAAACTCACTTGTTTGATAAATAATTACTTGATGAATTTCTTGATAAAATCACTAGCTTGATAGTTCCTGTTCCCTTGATGAAATTGAGTTCCTTGTCATTCGCTTCTTAGGGGTTTCTTGATAAACCTTGTTACTTGATTAACTTGTAGAGCTTGATCTCTTGGTAAACTTGGGAGAGCTTGTTCTCTTGATAAAAACCTCCTTAGGGCTTAAATCCTTGATCGCTTGGTCGTGCGTGTCTAATGCTTTTGTATTCCTCACGTATGACTTTTTGCGCCTTCTCAACTCTACTGGGGATTGCCGCTGGTGGCAGGCCAACAGAGCCGATTCGCGGTCACACGATCAAAACACAAAGTTGCACTAAACACAGGTTTCGAAGGACCACTTAATGTACGAGCCCTTGCTGGCGGTACATTAAAACTTGATACTGATGATGATTGGTGGAACAGGAAAGAAGAGTGATAACTTGATAAATCACTTTATTTATGATGATTACAATTGGTGCGCACTTATTGATAGACGAATGTGAACTGATCGATGAATCTAACTTACAAAATAATGAAAACTACAATTAGACATTTATGCTGACGCTACTAAGTCTGACGATGCACGATGGAATCGTACAAGAACCTCTCTGGAAAAAGGGCCGTCTTTCTCTCTCCTTCTAAAGAGAATATTGTGCGCCCATGTGAACTCTAAATTAAATATTTTGCATCCACTGGAAGTGAATACTGTGTTACAATCAGTGATTAATTCCACGCCTCAACCGAACGGCGTGGAATCTTGAGGGGCTGGGTTTTTGCCAGCACGGGAGAGAAAATCTTGATTGTTACTTTACCTTGTCGTCGTAGACCGGAAATCGAAAGCTCGATTCGAGGCAGGAATACGGGATAGGAGCACAGGTTTGGGTAGGATCGGACTGAATCTCACTATTCGCTGCCCGACGCTGTCGCCGGCGTGCTGCCTGCCGACACGAGGAGTCGCCGTCCGATACGACGATGTCCAATCACAACACGGATCACTCAACCGCTGACGCGAATCTACTTATTTCCCGACGATGTGGTAGATTAACACTCCGACCAGGCTCGACACCTGTATTAGACAACTGTTACACCGAAATACAATCAATGGCCCGACGCCTGAGCAGACATGTTTTTTCTCCCGACGAGAAAAGATAACCTCCAATTTTTCATCTCGTTGGTACGAGAGACAGCTGCGGTTCCGTTTCCGTTCCGAGTCGCGCAACAAGAGGAGGTGCGTTCCGAAGCATAAATATTAAACAGTCACCCGCCCGGACAGGCCCGAACCTGTCCCTAATCAATAGGAAGGCGAGAAAGTGTTGCGACCGCTCTCTTGAGGACCGAGTCCCCCACCTTGACTTCTGCTGATCGAGGCGTGCCATCCCGACCCGTGTACAAATTGACGATCCGTCCTCGTCTCCATCTCAATGATGGCAGGTTCGCATCCTTAATCAGCACCAAATCACCGACTTGAGGGGGGCTCGTCCGGTCAGTCCACTTAAGGCGCTGCTGCAAGATGTGCAAGTACTCAAGGGACCACCGTTTCCAAAAATCTTGAGCCATCTGCTGCAACATCTGCCACCTAGTTAACCGACTTAACATCACCGAATGGGTATTCTGGCAGGGCGTTAAGGGGCTGACCTATCAGGAAGTGACCCGGAGTCAACGCTTCCAAATCATTTGGATCCGAACTGAGCGGGCACAACGGACGCGAGTTCAGTGTCATTTCAATCTTACAGAACAGCGTCGCAAGCTCTTCAAAGCGTAGAGAGGTCTCACCGATGATCCTCGTCAGGTGCGACTTAGCCGATTTAACCGCAGCCTCAAATATTCCTCCCCAATGAGGACATCCCGGCGGACTGAAAACCCATTCAATCCCTCGTCGGGAGCAAGCCATACCGATGGCATCCTGGTTACCGTTCAGGAATTGAGTGACCTCCTGCAGATATCGCCTGGCTCCGACAAAATTTGTGCCGTTGTCCGAACGGATTAATGTCGGGAGGCCCCTTCGTGAGACGAACCGATCGAGACATGCGATAAATGCCTCTGTAGTGAGGTCACTGCCCACCTCCAAGTGGACTGCCTTCGTGGCCAAGCACACGAAGACTCACAGGTATGCCTTCACTAATCTGGCGTTCCGTAGCTGTGAAGACTTGACCATGAATGGTACCGCGAAATCCGTTCCGACACCCGCAAAGGGCCGGATTTCGTTAACCCTATCCGAGGGCAAATCGCCCATCTGGGGCCGCATCGTAGCCGCCTTGGCCCGATAACAAGGCAGGCACCGAAATACGACGCTACGCACTAAGCGTCTTCCCGATAGAATCCAGAACTCGCGCTGGAGAAACGCCATCAAGGCGTGGCATCCGATATGCCCATTCCGAATGTGTCGATCCTGTATCAACAGTTCGACCAACTTCCCTTTCCTAGGGAGTAACAACGGGTGGCGAGCCGCATAAGGCAGGTTGGCGTTCCGCAGCCGACCTCCTACCCTCAGCAATCCTTGAGGGTCAATAAACGGGTTGAGCCGAGCCACAGCTCCCTTCAGTTGGACGCGTCCGCGTCTCAGAATGTCCAATTCGGACTTAAAGTGCACCGTCTGCACGTTCCGTACCAATGCAAACAACGCATGGTTCCGTTCCCGTGGTGTCAGGACCTATGTCCGCACTCGTTGCGCCTCAGAATTCCGACAATTCGACAATTCGACAAGCTGGTCACATTGACCAGCTTGTCGAGCGAGCTGTACCGTTCCAGCAGGCTGAACTCCTCTTCCGGCTCTGGTTGCGTCGTACAGACACCGACTGTCAAGGCGCCGTTCGCCGTGGTAACGCGTGGACTCATTGGCCAATCCGATTCGGCTTGAGTCAACCATTTTGGACCCCACCACAAGGGATGTCCAACCAACTCCGGAGCGTGACACCCACGAGACGCACAGTCTGCTGGGTTCATTTCCCCTGGAACATGTCTCCATATTAAGGGAACCTCCGAATTCAAAATCTGCGAAACCCGATTCGCCACAAAAATCTCCAGCTTGTGAACTGAAGCCTTCAGCCAACATAACACGATCTGGCTGTCCGTCCAAGCGTAGACCGTATCTTCCAACGCTATTGACCCACGAAGAACCGTCATCGTGTGGTTGAGCAGACGAGTCAGGAGAGCCGCTCCCGAAAGCTCTAACTTGGGAATGGTCAGGCGAGTGCGCAACGGCGCAACCTTGCTCTTGGCCATGACAAACCGCACATCAACCTCCCCCGAGGAGTCGACCGTACGCAGATACACCGCAGCTCCGTAGCCCTTCTCCGAGGCATCGCAAAACCCATGCAGGGTGGCGGTGTATCGTTTGGTGGGGACCAACCTCCGTGGCAGTGAAATCCGATTGATGCCAGGGAGGGTCGAAAATAACGAGTCCCACTCTGAGCTCAATGACCCGCCGATCGGGTCGTCCCATTTCAGCTCAGCAGACCACAATTGCTGCATAAAACACTTGAGCTGAAATGTTACCGGGGTGATCCACCCGTTTGGATCAAATTTCCTAGCCACCGTTGAAAGGACGTTCCGTTTCGTCCAGACCTTCGGGGAGTCCAACTCGACCCGATACGAAAACATGTCTGACACCGGCTGGTACTGGACGCCTAATACCGACAACATATTTGGATTTTCCAAATTTTCAAAAATATGGGGATCCTGCTGGTAGTCATCCGGAAGACCAGTCAGTAACTCTGGAGAGTTCGACATCCATTTCCGGAGCTCGTAACCTCCACCCCGTAAGAGCTCAACTAGCTCGTCCCGTCGAGCGAGCGCCTCCTCTACTGAATCTGCACCGGTACAGATAGCGTCCACGTAGAGATCCTGCTCCAGGATCGCTGCTCCTCTAGGGAAGTTTAACCGTTCTCGATCCGCTAACTCCCGCAGAGTGCGAATCGCCAAATAAGGACTAGACCGTAGCCCGTACGTGTTGGTGTTCAGCTCGTACACCCTGATGGGCTGATCTGGGCTCTCTCGCCACAGTATCAGCTGATACCGTCTATCGTCAGGGTGAATGACCGTCTGTCTAAACATCATCCGGATGTCAGCTACAAACACAACATTGTGTCGACGGAACCGTGTGATAACATCCGCGATGTCATGGTTCAACTTCGGCCCTGAATGCAAACACTGGTTCAGGTTCATGCCGTTAGATGTTGATGCCGATCCATCGAACACTACCCGTATTTTGCCCTCCGGGGTCCTCAAGACCGCGTGATGGGGCAGGAAGCAGTGGTCTTCACGCTTCCAGTCGATACCTGAAACCGACATGTGGCCGAGCGACTCGTATTCCCGCATGAAGTCGACGTACTTCTGCCGGAAAATCCCGTCACGCTTCATGCGTCGTTCCATCGACAGAAGCCGCGTCTCGGCTGCATGGTGTGAACTGCCCAGCGGTGGGCGATCACTCCGGAATGGAAGACGTGTGAGAAATCGAGCTGACCGAAGGCGACCAGTATTGTTCCGATAAAACTGTTCACACTCTTCTTCAACCGGGTCCAACCGGCGGACCGTAGGTGGTTCCTCCACCTCCCAAAACTTCTGTATCACCTTCGAGAGTACAGAACCGAATAAGGGACTACGAGTCGCTAGGCGTGGGGCAGCCGGCATGACCGGACCCATTACCACATGGCCCAGTCTGGTGTTGACCGAAACCAGACCAGTCGCCTGCAACACGTGGACACCTGGCACTAACAGGTATCCCAAGGCATCGACACCCAATAAAATGTCTACTGGGCCCGGAATATCGAACTCCGGGTCAGCCAGTGACAACCCAGCGACCAACTGTCGCCCCGGGGGCGACAACCGTACGTGAGGGTGTGAGCCCATCACATTAGGCATGACTAATTCCGTGACCGTCAGATTCACCGATGAATCCACCCGTGACGAGAGAGTAATCCGACATACTCCCTTAACGGAACCGACTTCCGTGTTCCCAATTCCCCGAATGGAATGTGGATACTCCCTTACCGAAATGCCCAACCGTCTTACAAGGTTGCACGAGACTAAGCACCCCTGGGCCCCCGAGTCCAAAAGTGCTCGTGCCACACGAGATTTGCCGTCCGAACACCACGCTATCACCGAGGCGGTGGGGAGCATGACCGTCTGTGGAGTGGCGGCACCCTGTAAGTGGGCGGCGTGTCCCTAGCGGGAACCTCCGTGGGATCCGAACCCGCTGGCCTGGTAACTCGGCTGCTGATATGCCACCGGTGGCATATCAGACCGTATGTACATCAGGGGGTCCCAACCCGCATAATAGGCCCCTCGCTGTCCCGGTACCCGACCATACCGGACTGTGAACGGTGTGCCCGGTGGCCACCGTGGATGGAGGGGGGAGAGCGGATCCAACCTGGGGCGCTCTAGGAATGGGGGCGACATCCGACTGTTCGCCTCCCTGTTCGCCTCCCAGAGCGACGGACAGGGTGGCGCAGAAGGTGGTGGGCTCCCAGCCTTCGCACCACTCATAGGTGCCATCTGACACCCGCCCGTAACACGCGGTGAGCCAGCGGCCCGAAGTCCTCGCTGACCCTGGACAGCGGTGACCGAACCCCGGCTATCCCGCCTGTTACCCCCCGCGCTGCCCCCTTCCCCTCGGGGGTAGCGGTCAAACAATATGGACCGGGCTATCTCGTAATTGCCTGTCGTGACCGTTAGGTGACCGACCAACTCCTTCGGTTCACCACGCAGTGCCATCAATAGTTGGGCCAACTTGTAGGCGTTGTCCAGGTCGTCCCGACCGTGGACCAAACTATCGAACAGATTGATGAATGCCGGCCACTCATCAATTGCCCCACCGAAGGCCGGAATCTCCAGGTGTGGCAGCCGTCCAACAACACCCTTAGGGGGCGGGTCTCCGCTACCCTCCCCGCGGTCATTCCGTCGCGACCGCTTAATTTTCTCCGCGCGACGCTCGATGTCGCCCAAGCACTCCATCGCTTGGTCAGCATCCGCGCAGAGCTGCTTCACTGCAGCCACCGAAGCCTCATCCGTAAGCCCGAGGGCTTCAGCCTCCGCAGCCAGCCGACACACCTTCCCGACGCGTGTCATTGCGTCCTCCACACGCTTGTGAGTATGGGCGAGCCATCTCATCTCCTCACGGACACCATACCGCAGTACCGTCAAGGGCGAAGGTGCCATGGTTACCGATTTAATTGTTTCTGGTCCTATGTTTCACTACCGAACTAAGCACAGCCAGAGACCAGCACTTGCCCGTCAGCGCTGGGCACAGAAATTAAAACTAAGTTGTAAAAACCAAGGCAACCACTAAAACAATTAAATCCTAAACAATATTTAATATGGTCGCCCTGTGGACATACACCTTATAAATATACACTCTAAATCAATTAGAGAATGCCACCATAAAACACAATACAAAAATAACCCACAAAACTTGATTATGAAAACAATACAAAATAATAGGTGGTGGGCTCCGAGACTATAAACCTAAACAATATAGCACCCTAAACCACACTGGATTCCGAAATCCAAGCTATTTTTTATATAATGAAGGTAGCTGTGACCTTCTAGAAGTGGCCCCTCCGATATGACCCACACTTCTACTGAGGTCAGCAAAATCAGCTTAATACCCCTTAAATAGCCTGACCCTGCTCTGTAAACCGAAATAACACTGCAGTACTATAAAACCCGACGTTCTACCGCAAGTAATACAATCTAGTTACTTCGCAGAATGACTGTTCAATCTTTTATGCGCACAAACAGTAGTTTCCGACTACAAATTTATAATAATTATTAACTAAATTGACACTTATACTTTCACTATCCGAAAATGAACTTTAATTGTGGTATACCGACCACAGACTCATTGCCGACTTGCCGGCCAATCTGAAATAGTCTTTTCTCCCAACTACAATGTGGCAAAAAAAACAACCCTACAACCGTGAATCGATGATTTCCCACTAGGAAACCGCGCCTGCTACCAAAATGTTTAATTCCACGCCTCAACCGAACGGCGTGGAATCTTGAGGGGCTGGGTTTTTGCCAGCACGGGAGAGAAAATCTTGATTGTTACTTTACCTTGTCGTCGTAGACCGGAAATCGAAAGCTCGATTCGAGGCAGGAATACGGGATAGGAGCACAGGTTTGGGTAGGATCGGGACTGAATCTCACTATTCGCTGCCCGACGCTGTCGCCGGCGTGCTGCCTGCCGACACGAGTCGCCGTCCGATGCGACGATGTCCAATCACAACACGGATCACTCAACCGCTGACGCGAATCTACTTGAATCTAAATGTGGTAGATTAACACTCCGACCAGGCTCGACACCTGTATTAGACAATTGTTACACCGAAATACAATCAATGGCCCGACGCCTGAGCAGACATGTTTTTTCTCCCGACGAGAAAAGATAACCTCCAATTTTTCATCTCGTTGGTACGAGAGACAGCTGCGGTTCCGTTTCCGTTCCGAGTCGCGCAACAAGAGGAGGTGCGTTCCGAAGCATAAATATTAAACAATCAGTGAACTCTTTACGGTGCGTCCTACCACCTTTGACCACCGCGCCCAATCACTGAACTCCTTACGGTGGTTCCTACCGCCCCTGACCACCACCACTCCACGGCCTGGAAACGGATAGCCGCTGCCCAGCCTACCCATCTATTGGACTACTCCAGTCAAGCAACGCCCATGGGTCAGTCTCTAGGTTTCTGTATATTTACTTACATAGTTAGGTAGTTAGGCTAATTTTGTATTTAACAGGGAAACTTGTGGAAAATAAAAAGAACTCTATTCTCTTTTTTGCATTTATTTTTGGACCTACTCTCTAAATTACTTTCTATAGGCTTCCATTACGGGGGGTTGTTCACCCGAACCCTTCCTACTGTAATGTGACAATGGATGTACTATATACTATATAACGTACGCAACGGATTTCAAAATTTATTTATTGCACACAAATCATATTTAAAAAAAAACTAGAATTACTTGAAAATAGTATACAAGGCGAGCTAATCTCTAATAAGAGATCTCTTCCAGAAAACCAGGTTTAGATGGTAAAGGTTGATTGCTGAGAAAGGGAAGACCTTGTGTGCAACAATATAACGAAAAACGAGTTCTTACTTATTTCGGATTGCTTTGGAAAACGGTTATGGAAAACATCGTGAGGTAACGTCATATCTACATAGCTGCGGCGATGGACTAGCCCCCTGATACGTAAAATAGAGTCAGGGCAATCATGGACACAACTGAGCCTCTGCTATCCCGTTAGGAAAAGGCATGACTCTATGTTCACTTTGGTAAGAAAACGAAATGAAAACAAATACAACTTTCCTTATAAAATTTATTATGGCCATTTAATTTAAATCTTAAAATCTACGCTTTGTAAAATTTAGCTTTAGTGTGCATGCGCATGCACACTGAATATTGTCATAATGGTGCCTAGGCTCGCCTTTGCTCCCGCTTGGTAGCGCAGGTGTAGTTGGAGGCAAAGAGTTTCATTCATCATTTCAAAAGCACTTGACACTGGCAAAATTAACCTTAAATGAGTGCCATACCTTTCAGGAGAGAGTAAATAGAATTTTACAACTTTGACAGATAAACAGCCCCCAACAACACCAGCGCCATCTGCAAGGAGCTTTTGAGATGAGTTGCCATAGACGGAATGTGTCAGCCAGTCAGAGTTTTTAGTGTAAGTTGTTGACGCATACGAATGTGTCAAAATGTCTGGAAAACCGAACAACCGAAACATAGCGGCGACATTAATTCTCGTTTTTGCCACCGGAAAGAAGTGGACAAGTTTTATCGTTCGTCAAAAGCTAACACAAGAAGTCATTGAATGTCCTACTGCTCAAATGCTCAACTGGTTGAGCAACCAAGTTGAGCAGGGGGAAAGAAGCAACCATAATACCATGACGCCAATAACGATAACCAAGTATCTTATAGTATTAGGTCCGAATGTAGTCCCGAAGTTAAAAAGTGTTGACGAGAAACATATCAGCGCGATCAAGAATGATACGCCTATCGAATAAGTAAGCGAATTGGATTGTCAGTGAATCAATTTATTCCCGCTTACTTTTTTCGATCAATGACATATTCGTGATTGCGGATCTGATACGTAATAAATAACAGTAATATTGAAAATCATGGTTCACCAGTCAACTGCACAAATACAACACTTATAAACGCATTATATATAACAGATTCAATATACAGGAACGACAGCATATCGCTCAGAGAGATTTAGTTTAATTTTCCGTATCACAGTGCGTTTATTTAACAAATTCCTATTCTACAGTCATATTTAATATTTATATAGTTGTGGTTACAGGTGATTTCCCATCACTATCCGATGACTAACGTTACGGCAGTTTCAAATATTCAATCTAAAGTATCTCTTGTGCTGGATAGTAGAAAAACCTATCTATTTTTCCCCGGTATAAGATTGGTTCAGAACGGCCGTTTATGGATCAATGACATGTGATAACGGATAGGAATAAACCTAAAATATATATCCAATTCCACGAATTTATTTGATATGAATACGCAGATAAATGTATAACAATCACACAGTCCAAACAATTCAAAAATCATAACTGCTTAGAAGATTCTAACTCCTTAGAATCTTCGGGTAAGCACATAAACAGCTTTGCGCAGTTCAGCGTAAAGGCATCGCAAGCTGAAGAGAACCACTTGGGTTTGTCCCATTTTATGAAAATGAAATACACTGGTACACCTAAAGCGATGAAGGCCACGCCAAGACCTGCCGCTTGTGTGTTATCTATTAGAGTGAAAATGAATATAAAAGTGAAAATAATGAAGAATATGATTGGCAGGAACAGAGTGACTCTGATCGGTCGCTCGTCATTCGGGCGGGTGTACCGCATCCAAAGAAGGGCAGTGACCGAACAGAGAATGAAGAGAGTCTCCACAGCTGTCACGCAGACTACAAGGGACTCCAGGCTTTTTGGCAGCAGCAGGACTAGAGTCACCATACACTGTAACAAACATATTTAACCATGTAGCTAAATATACACAGTCAGGTCATAAGTTCTGTCACACAATAAAAACTTTTGTATTTGGAACGCTGGCCACAAAAAAAGTTTATTGAATTCGAATTTCGAATTTTTCATGAAAATAAAAATGTGTACTTTTTAGAATTTTCCTCATTTTTAAATATGGAGTGGACACTTAAAGAAGACCGTGTCGCAGTTATTGCGTTGCATCGTTGCGGTTACGCGCCAATTCAGATTTTCGACTTACTGAAAAATTTGAATATAACCAAAAGATTCGTTTATCGTACCATAAAACGATACAATGAAAACTCTAGTGTAGATGACAGGTCAAGAAGTGGTCGCCCTCGCTCTGTTAGGACTCCAGCAGTGATAAAAGCTGTGAAGGCGCGAATTCAAAGAAATCCCATACGTAAGCAGAAACTGTTGGCCCTTCAGATGGGGTTAAGCAGGACCACGGTGAAAAGGGTGTTAAATGAAGACTAGGGTATATCGAAGAAAAACAGCACATCGTTTGGAAGCTCGTTTAATGGACCTAAGACTGAAGAGATGCCGCGCTTTGTTGAAGCGGTACGCGGGAAAAAAACATTGGGAAATTCTTTTTTCGGACGAAAAAATTTTCACCGTGGAAGAGAGCTACAACAAACAAAATGATAAGGTGTACGCACACAGCAGTGAAAAAGCGAGCAACCGTATTCCGCGTGTCCAACGAGGTCATTTTCCATCCTCGGTCATGGTTTGGTTGGGAGTCTCTTATTGGGGCTTAACTAAGGTACATTTTTGTGAGAAAGGCGTAAAAACGAATGCAGTTGTGTATCAAAATACAGTCCTCAAGAACCTTGTGGAACCTGTTTCTCATACCATGTTTAATAACAGGCACTGGGTATTCCAACAAGATTCTGCGCCAGCTCATAGAGCGAAAAGCACACAAGACTGGCTGGCGGCGCGTGAAATCGACTTCATCCGGCACGAAGACTGGCCCTCCTCCAGTCCAGATTTGAGTCCGTTAGATTACAAGATATGGCAACACTTGGAGGAAAATGCCTGCTCAAAGCCTCATCCTGATTTGGAGTCACTCAAGGCATCCTTGATTAAGGCAGCCGCCGATATTGACATGGACCTCGTTCGTACTGCGATAGACGACTGGCCGCGCAGAATAAAGGCCTGTATTCGAAATCGCGGGGGTCATTTTCAATAAACTTTATTACCATAAGAATCTATGTTTTATTAAGTTCATTTTGCTATATAAAAGTTTACATAAATAATAAACATGTCTAAATTATTTCATATTGCACATGTGACAGAACTTATGACCTGACTATGTATATTCATCTCTTAATATATTTTCACTGTATTTGGACAAGTTCTCCTTCGACATCCTGGAAATATTATTGTTCATTTGTTGCTTGTTACAAATCCCCAAGGGGACCGTGCAGGGCGGTGGGATCCAAGTATATCCTGCGTACGTGAGCAACTCTTGCCCACTATGTTATCTTATGGTTAAAGATTATGTATATTTGGTACAGATGTCTCAACATTTTGACGGGTTACATAATGTTGGGAATACATTAGAGAAGCTTCGGTTATGATTATGATATTTATCATATTTGATAATATTTTGAGAAATGGAAACATAAAAAGCCCCTCTTATGTACGTGTTTATTCAGTTTATTATTGATTTTCAACAAAATATACGAATAAAAAGTACAACAATATAATATTAAAGTACGTCCTTGTTTTAAAACACCTCATCAGAGGAAGTGGCGTTGTAGCTGTCGTCAGAAAGAGACAGAGCAATGCGTCAGTCCGCTGGCCCTTTTTTGTGCGAAAAAAGGAGATGGAGATTATCTTTTTATGTTTTATAGTAGTTTATGTGACTGCTGCATAATGGAGGGCATTAAAACTCGAGAGTGGGTTTATGTATTATGAAACGAGCCGAAGGCGAGTTTCATAATAATATCACTCGATAGTTTTAATGCCTAATTATGTACAGTTACATACATTAGTTTATCTACACACATATCATAAGCTCTCTTTGATGTGTTCAGGAACCGCATGTTTGACCGGCATTGTGGTTCTGCAATTGTTTAGCTTGTTCTTTAGTACCAACTTCACGCAGATGGGTGTCGGCGTTCGAAATTTGAATGTCAATACTAACTTCACAGACAAACTAGGGACGGAACGCGGGTGGGAGTCGGCGTTCGAAATTTGAATGTCATTATATGTAGAAAAACTACACATAATGACCATTATGTGTAGTTTTCCAGATACGAAACGAGTTTTTACCAAGTAGTTTAACATAATGCTGATCGTAACGTGCGGTTTTTGAACGCAGTAAAGAGGGTTTATGATACGTGTGTAGATAAAATATTTTATGTATTAAGTTAACTTAAGTTTATGTTTTAAGTATTTTTTGTTATTCTTACATGTTCAACCTAACACAAAATTTATGTGACTGCTTTGGTCCATCGTCCGTCATCATTAGTTACATATTTTACTGTGATGTCACAAGCATGTATGTTTATAAATAAATACTTAAATAAAAAATAAAAAATATTTATTAAATCTACTAACTTCTGTCGAGGATTTGGGTACATGTTTCGCCATGCTTATGTGGACATAAGCCTTACCTCTTCGAACTTAGTTGCAAGATTCACGAGTTTGACAAAATACAAAAACAAAAGCTGTTTACCATAAAAATAAGCGATGGCACAGGCGTCAATCGTTTCACGTCAATCAGGGAGATGGCAAGAGGAAGATGTCCGCTGCGGGCTCCCACGAAGAAGAGTCGCGAGGAGGCGTAGATAGCTCCGTTTAGTGAGCCGATTGTGCACAGTGCAACAAATAGGGGCATGATCCATGCCGCAGCGCCGAGAATCTTCTCGCTGGAAACAAACATAAAGTATGTATTCTGTAAGTGAACGAAACTTTACCAAAGGGAAGCGCCTACCTGCTTTTTGTGCCATTTGTTAAGCCCTTCCGTGTTATTGTAAGGTGGCAGAAGGGCTTCTAATCCCCTAATAAAAACACTAAAATAAAATCGTAAAAAGTTAAAAAATAAATAACGAAAATTTAAAATAAATAAATGTTTGTCACCGCAAATACTGACATCGAAGGTAGCTTGCAGGATTGGAAGCCCTATATAGGCGGTATTACTCATAAAGATGTGTCAGAGACAGGTTAAGGCAGCTTGAAAACTTCTGGCATAGGTTGGCCACTCCACCGACAATCAAGACACACTGAGCCAACACAGCATGGTGAAGTACGGCTCGATTTCGAGTAACCCTGTCCATAAGACCAATAGCCCTCGGTCCTAACCTTAGGCGTTCTCCTCACTACGGATGACGGTAAGCAGGTTGACTGACTGAGCTATATTGAATAGATACGCTGCTCACTAACGTACATGGAAACAAAACAGTCGATTAGTCACTGGCTGAGCAATGAGAACATAGTTCCATAGCACAGTTAAGACAACATTATGCCATTATGGGTATTGCCCAGAACCGCAACGCGTCCAGTGGGCTGATCTGATCACTGACATCAGCGCCATAGCTGGTTAGGCAGTACTAGTAGGCAGGCAGTGGGTAAGGGAAGCTCAGGACCGGAGTACATGGCGGGGTAAATAAAAGACCTACCCAGCGTGAAGGGCTGAATGATTGATGGTATTATTTTCTTTATTTCTTGTTCTTCCTCCTATTAGAGATCGGCAATCATTACGGCTATATGTGAATGCGATGCTGCGGCGCGGAATATATTTTTGGTGCTTGAATAGAATAGAACCATTCACCGAATTTTCGAAGCCCGTGGGTTCTTCTGATGCCTTGTATTTTCCCTGTTTTTATTTTCCTTTATTTACCTGAATATAACAGCTACAGCGGACTCCGAGGCAAGGATTTCCTGGTTGGACAGCACGGCGAAGTAGGCCAGGTTGGTGAGGAAGTACACCAACGTCACTATGGGCATGGAGATCATGATGGCCCGCGGTAGGTTCCTAAAATGGAGAGAATGCGGCTTTAGGTTTATGATTTTGGGCTGATGCCTTAATCCCAATGGATTCGAAGTGGGGCGTGGGAGAAAATAGCCTTGGTCTGCTGTGGCACGCGCGTCACGCGCTAGCACTTGTTTCTCAGGTAGTGCTAACCGTAATCCAACACCCAAGAAAGTCGTTCGTCTTGGTTATCGATCATAAAGTCTAACCGATGTCATTTCCAAAGTTCTCGAAAGAGAATCTAACCAACTACCTTATTTATTTACTCAATCCACTGAGAATTTAAGTGGAAGATTTCAAATATAAAGTGGGCCATTCTTAGAGATACTTCTAAGAATGGCTCCACTTTAGGTAGGAACATAAAACGTCATTTAATCAATAACGCGCGACGGACGGAGCGGAACGGAGGGGGTATATGCGTTTAGCGTTAGAGGTTTTTTGAGTGTGTGAGTGGGTGTATGTGTATGTATGTCCTTTACCATTTTCCTGGAAAACTCATTTTAGTTGCGGTTTTTTGCATTAAACGGGTATAATTTTAGAGCAGGATCTTAGATGAGTTTTACGCGTGTTTTAGTTGACGCGTGAGGGCTTCTCAGAAACTATTTAGCCATTTTAGAGACAGTTTTTTTCATTTTATAGACGGACCCACTATGTGTATGCGTTTGGGGTTACAGGTTTGTTGTGTGTTTGAACCGTCCAACAAAATGGTAATCGTTGGACGGTTCAAACATGCCAGACATGTTTATGTAGTCCTGGTTAACTATTCATTGTCCCGCGGCCCCATTACAGACCATCTTTCGCCGCATTTCCGAGCACAGGAGTGAAAATAACTTCTATCTTTACCTCGCTATATGGCCTAGGCATATTAGTACCGCTTGAGACCCTCCGCAGAGCCCACCGCTGTGCCGGCGCTTGAAGAAGTCGCTGGTAAATGGGATGGCGCTAGGGTATCAACGCAAGTCTCGTCCTACACCAGCGACTTCCCATGCTGCCACGGAATGAGTGTCATCCCGTCGGGCCTCTTGCGTTCGTAGCGGGCTATGCCTGACGGTTCGTAAAGAGACGGCACCCCCGCGCTGTCTAGAGAAACTGCCGGCACTGTGGTTGCAGGACAGGCCGTGGTGTCCTTGCAAGCACACCTTTGGCACCATAGCGGCAGCGATGTGTCTCGTTTGTTTTTCTTTTCTAAATTGTAATCTTTATAATTAATTAATAACAGTCGACACTGGAAAAACAATCCTCAATACGCCTTTGGTTGTAAAAATAAATAACTTTAAATTTAAAATTTAAAACACCTCCGACGCATATGTATCCTAGAGGCTTATATGGTGCAAAAAGTCACAGCCCTCAAGCGTCAACCATATGGCTCCCGCAGCGCCCCCTGGTGGTCTGCTGCCATAAAACATAAATGAGAACCTGCCCTAAAATTATATCTGTTTAATGGAAAAAACCGCATCGAAATCGGTTTAGTAGAAATCCAAGTAAATGGAAACAGACATGCACACAAACAAAAGACCTCTAACCCCAAAATGGAAACTGCCTCCATTCCGTTCCGTTCATTGTGGGTAAAAAGAAAAATACTCACTTGTAAGGTTCCTTCAGCTCCTCAGTGACGAAGTTCAGGTAGTTCCACCCCGAATAGGAGAACAGGCCCGACATGAAGGCTATGGCTATGGAGCCGGGCTCCTGTATGGTACCGTCCATCATATTCTCCAGGTTCTCGGTGTGACCTGGAAACAGGGTTACCTGATGTCAGCATTTCAGAATATTTCATATAGCTCGTGGCAAAAAGCATTCCAATGAAAACAAAGTACATCGTTACATATCAGAGATGATGCTTTGTGTCATAAAGATCATACACAATATGTCAAAAAATAGCCGTTCAACCCCGCACAAAATGTTCGGTATAAATCTTTCGGTCGATTTGGCTGAAATTTTGAGATAATGTAGTCTTTAATATTCTAATTAACTGTGTGAAGTTACAACTTCAATTAATGACTAGTTTTTAAAATGTGAGTATTTTTATGTTCAACATTTTTTACTTATAGGTACGCATATATTTCTTATTAGTTAAAGTACATTTTAGCAATCTTTGCTTAATTATTATATATCCGTAACATTAATACCTGATTAGCCTCACAATCCTACCTTCTCACAGGGCATTAAGTACGGTATGAAGAGTTTTTAATGACGGATACTTGACATTTTATTCATATCGGGCAAAACCTAAAAACCATAATATTGCTGTAACGTGACCGCATGTACCAATGGTTCGTGCTCCACTTTTACAGGTGCAGTAATAACCTAAGAGTGGGTCAACTTCACTCCCATTATTATGTTGTTCATCGAATGCAATCCACAAATAATAAAACGCTGCGTTTCGAAATCTTGATGTGGCCCTTATTTTAATAAATCCTGGCTCGTTGAAGTTTTCGTCTATTTCGAAAACTCGCTCGTCTTCGTCTTCCGCTGCTAAGTCGGCAATATGACGCAATGTACTGTCTTGAATATATCCTGGAGACAATTTAACTTGATACTTTCCGAATGTGACCGAGTGCAAATACGCCAAGTCTAACCGTGGAAACAATGGTAGTAGTTCAGCGGTTAATGGAGTCCATCGTGCTCGTCTTCTGCCAAGATTTTCGGCTTCAACTCGTGCCTGTACAATATTAATGTCTTCGACACGTTGGAGCATTTCATTAGCTAACTGGACGTTACAATCTGGCATTGCAATAGGTCCATAGTATTTATTTATTATCCGGCTCCGGCTATTAAAAGGAATGTGTTCAAATTCGGAATATGCGATGTCGAAATCATACGCCCAAAGAATTTAAATATATTTTTTAAATGTCCGTTCCGTGCTTCCACTACCCATCGTGTTTTTGTCACAATCCGTGCATAATTGGTGTCCTCAGTTGTCAATTGACTGACCTGGCCTTAGAACAGGTGGCATTAAAGTTTGTATTCCTATTTCCTGTAATGTGGAGATTGCATCTCTGTAGCCACGATCTACAATGAAGATGTCTTGTAGCTGGAACCAATCACGCATTCCATGAAAATCGTTATCTAACTCATTGACAAGTATTCTAGCATCATTATTATGAGCATTGGAGAAATATGGTCCTTGAATATCTAAAATATATCCAGAAGGAGCAACCAACATTGAGGGTTTAACCAAATGTTTCTTTTTGTGAGTGCAAAAAGACTGTCGCAAAGTCTTGAAACAAGAACTTTTTTCAATATCTAAGTATGTACAATCATTGTACACTAACGCTTTTGGGACTTATGGTGTGGGATTATATAGCTGATTGGCAAAGTCTGTTACGTGCATCTCTGAGCTATGTAATCTTGTCTTGTTATGGCATTGAAGCCTATATTCTCTCGCGAGAATTCGCATAAAGCGGGTCCCTAAAGATTTTCTCACTGTACTAACAGCTAGGCTTGCTGCTTGTCTTGACGAATAATGTAATAGAACCCACAAGAATTCATCACTTACACCTTGCCATAACTTACAAAGAAAACATAAAAGATCTTTTTTGCTCACATAACGATGTCCGTCCACCATTCACCAGCAAACGGTCACAGTAACTAAATAAATCAATAAAGTCTTCTTTAATAACGGGGGAAAGGGCTTTAAACTCTTCATCTGTCAATTCCTTCTCATCTTGATATCGACGTTGAGCACTGATATTTATTTCGTCACGTAATGCGTTCAAAAAAGTTTGGAACTCATTTCCTTTTAATATAAACGGTCTACCTCAGCTCCACTAGAATATCTTCAGTCAGAAAACCTCTTTCATCTAAATGTCCTCTGCAGCACATGTACCTAACCGGCACATAGATGTTCCTTTTCGCAAAAATATTAACCCGACACTCCGGTGATAATCGTTGTATATTGTCAATGCCGTTGCATACAAAACAAGCACGCGTAGTTCTTTGCTGTAAAATACTTAACTGCAAACACTGGGGATCATCATTCAGTATCTGAATGTCCCGAATAATTGAAAAGTTACAATTATTGCAAATACGTGTGTCACCATCAACGTCTACTGGTAAACCACCAGCTTCATCCCGTCTTTGCTTGGCTAACTCAATCAACATTTCTCCGTCTTCTCTAACCAATCGCACCATTACTCGTGGCCTCATCAGCCTCTCAGCAGGGGACCCACTGTTGGGTATAGGCCTCCTCATAAACACGCCATTCAGAACGGTCCTGCACATAAACTTAAGTACTCATAAAATATTTAAAACATAAAAAGTGTTTTTGCTGATCCTTTTTTGCTGCGCAAATCAGTATTTATGATGTGCGATTAAATACCAGCCTATTAAAATACCCATACAGATAGCGGCCATATTGGATTTATAGCAAACGGGCCACCAGGCGTCGCGCACAAGTTGCTTGCGGTGGTTTCCTAAATACCTACCATAAAAACCATACCTAAGACAATAGAAAATTTCAAAGACTTGGCACAAAGTGCACAATTCTTATGAATTTTGAATAATTCCTTTTCAGCGATGATCTATTTCTAAAAGAAGAGCTGCTGATATACTATTACGCCCCCAGGTCTTCCATTTGATCGTAATATCCATTAGATTTGAAGAGAGTTTCCCTGCCAATTTTTTGTAACTGATATCTTAGTTAGGGAGCTGGCGAGAAAAATTTCGATATGATCAGCACACGAGGCAAGCGTTATTAATAGTGATATTTATGCCCTAAGAAACATTAAGGACCTTGTCTGTCACCATGGTGGCAATGCGTTGTAAAGTTACAGCGTTGCAAAAATTTTTTAAAAAAAAGGTGTGCTATAGTATGCGCACAGGTCTGCCTCTGGGGCTGAAAATCACAGTAACCTTGGAAACACGAAGAATTGAAAAAGCAGACATCCATCCCAATAACTTTTGTAGTAATCAATTTTTTAATTTATTTTTATGATTTAAAAAACTGTATATGAAGTGCGCACTTGGCAGATTTGGACTGTTCGATCAATAACAATGAGAAGAACCACGGAAAAATAGTCTGCCTACATGTTACCTCTGTGTTGCATTTTGACAGTGTTTCAAAAATGTAAAAAAAAAAAGTGTGCTATATTATGCGGACACGTCTGCTTGTTCGACTGATGTTTGAATTCCTTATGAACACCAAGAAAATCGATGAGGCAGACTCTCAAGCCTCAGATATTCCAAAGTCAGACTATTTGTTTTTTTTTTTCAACTCGACTCTCGCGTTGCACGTCCAAACCAAGCAGGTATAGAAATATCCCCATAGTTCCTTTCGTGGTGTCTCTCTTTTATTTGGGAATATGAGTGAGAACGGTATTTGAGATTAAATCGAGATTTGAAATAACGTACAAACGCAGCCCCTCTACCATCGCACTTGGAGAATCCCATCGCAGCTGCTCCTGTACAGTGAAAATTTGGTCAGTTGAGTTCCCGGTCTGCCTCTGGCTTACTACGCCATAATGGAAGAGCCAGAAAAACGTTGCATTTTTTGTCGAACACAAGACTTGAGCAACATAATTTTATTCACAAATAAATCGTTAGAAAAATGTGCGCAGTCGTTATTAATTCGCAAACAATTCGAGTTAAAATTTTGTGATATCGCGCTACCAGCTGAGATCAGTGACACGGCAGGATATCACCGGTAGTGTTATAGCAATTTCACCGCACTGAAAAGCATTTACAAAGAAAAATGGGCCTCTGCAACAATAACTGCGCCTTCAACATCTGCAGCAGTTGAGATTGCTGAAACATCCATAGAAAATTGTGCACAGGAGGACGAGTCTGCGAGGTAGGAAAAACCTGTACTATAATTTCATCGAAGTCCATTAATTCAACGCGAATATTTTTTTTTTCGCAATGAATAGGGGAAAGGCTTACATTTAAGAAAACTCATAAAGTCAATCCACCCAGCCATTTAAATATTTAAATATCCAATGATACGAAATTCCCAATTCCTCGAAAACATTTCAAGGCCAACGATGATTACATCGGCGAGCGTGTACTGTTTATAAACAGACGGCGACTCGCGTCTGAGGTCTCATCCCGTCCAGTACCGACACTCTCCCACAGGACAGCTGAGCGAGCCAAGGCCACAACCGAACGGTTAGCTCCGGCCATGTCTAAGATTTTTGCTCGCTGTGTATTCGATATCAATGTTTTATAATTGTCCTACAAATTGTATGGTTTGTGTGAGAGCGTCTAAAAGCGTATAAAATCACAGTTGATATTTTTTTTTAATTTCAGGCAACTATGAAATTGATTAAAAAAAAAAAATGCTTATGCAAGGGATCGAACGCGGTATCTCCGGAGTGGGAGTCCAGTTCTAATCCGTCCTGCTACGATCGTACTTTTGAAATCAATATTGGAAAATAGTCCATTGTTATCTGGGTGCTTGACATATACTTAATTATATATACAGGGTGTCTCATTTAAATCGGTCAGTATGGGAAAGTCTGAAACTATAAGACATACGAAGATCTGTTCTTAGGAACCATGTCATCGATTTTAATAAGAAGAAAAACTGCATTCATACATTGAAAAATATATATATATACATACCACCTTTTTGCAGGCCAGTGGGATAGGAAAAAAATAAAACTAGGCTGTTATTGATAAAAAAAAGTTTTCGACATGTTTCGGAGTGGAGGACGCTCCCAAACAAACCATCTATTTTGAAGGACAATTGTTCTTCCCCGGGGCTACCTCCTTTTTCCGTATATTGTAACATTATACAAAATAAACGTTGCGTATCGTATGAAACGTAAATGTTTCGAACTTTTTTTTCAGCCTAATAAATTCAGAAACGAATGAAGAACAGGATGATCCTGCACACGAAGCGGAAACAACTGAAGAACAGGATGATCCTGCACACGAAGAAGAAATAACTGGAGAACGAGATAAAGCTGGCAATGAAGAGGAAGTTTGTTTTTTTTGTCAGAAAAGAAGGAAAACGGTGCGAGGGCGGATACAAATGCCCAGAGTATCGAAAGCACAACGTTGGCTGGAAACGGTAAAAGATAAAGCGACTGAAATCGATGATATCTTAATGTTAGATAAAATAGCGGCTGTGTCTGAAGCTGTGGGCTATCACCAGTTTTGTAGAATCGATTATTTCACTAAATGCCGACGGAAAAAATATCAACAAAAACCGCCAACAGCTTGGCATGACAAACGCGATTATCATTCCACTGCGTTCGAACAGTTGTGCAGCTACATTTCATTGCACATTATTAAAAAAAAAGAATTCCTTTTATATAACTTTATCCGATCAGTGTACATAGAATATCTCAATGAAAAATATTTGAGCTTACCGGATGACCGTCCGAATTTCTTTTCTCTGGCTTCTCTTTCTTTGCCAGAGAAAATTTTAAATACTTTCAACGGCAAAGTTAGATTTTTGACGGTCAAAAATAAAAAGATTATAGCGCCGTTTGAATGTAGTGTTCCACCGAATGTCGACATTTTAGATGAAATCGAAAGCAAAGAAATTGTATACAAAGCTGCAAATGCTGTACGAACTGCAATTTTGAAAATTAAGAAAAAAGATTTTCCGGAGACATTATCTGCACAACATTTTATCGAAGGCGAATGCGAAGCTCTTCCGGATTCTCTTAACAATTTGCTGAAGACAATTATTTGTGGCGACAGCACTCTTCGAAAAGGGCAACACTCGAAAAAAATCTTATCTCTTCGATAGTCAATAGTCAATAGTCAATAGTCAAAGTACTTTATTACTGTAGATATTTACATATACTTAGCAAACGTCATTTTTTGCCTCTTCTCTACATTGGACCACTGTGGGAGAAGAAGGGCGTAGAAACTCCCACAGATTTATTTTTAGATCTCTTTTAAAAATAGGTTGTGCTTAACTAATACAAATATGAAAAATTTAATTGTTATGATTAATAAGCAGGAATAAATAATTATAAAATTATTAACAGCAAGGTCTGTGTTGAGCCAGATTAACCCCATACAGTCCTGTCATTTAAGTAATCTTGAACATTGTAATATCCCTTTTTCGACAAAGTCGCTTTAACATGCTTTTTAAATTGCTCAAGTGGCAATTTCAAAATCTCCAGAGGTATCTTATTGTAGTAGAGAATGCACTGACCCTTGAAAGAATTGCTAACCTTCGCGAGTCTAAAACGGGGCGCACATAGTCTGTGATTATTTCTTAGGTTAACATTACAGCTATCGCTAAGTTTGGAAAAAGTTGTAAGGTTCTTGCGTACATACATTATATTTTCGAAAATAAATTGACTAGCTACTGTCAATTTCTTTAAAAAGCTCTCTTAAGGAGTCTGTTCGTTTTAAATTATAAATTGCTCGAATAGCTCTTTTCTGTAAAATAAAAATAGTTTGAATATCCGCTGCTTTCCCCCACAACAAGATACCATAGGACATCACACTATGAAAGTAACTAAAATATACTAGCCTAGATGTAGCCACATCCGTGCTTTGTCTGATGTTCCTAACAGCGTAAGCCGCAGAACTTAATTTACCAGCCAATTTATCTATGTGGGGTCCCCACTGCAATTTGCTATCAATGGTTATTCCAAGAAACTTCGTATCATTTACTAATTCTAACGTGCTGTTGTCTAGCACTAAACTGGTCTCAACTTGCCTGACATTTGGAAGTGAGAATTTGATACACTTGGTTTTACCAGCGTTTAACAATAAATTATTAACTGTGAACCAATTCAAGGTTAAAGACAATACACCATTAACATCATCAAATTCTCCTTCTTGTCTTTCAATTTTGAAGACCAGTGAAGTATCATCAGCAAACAACACTATGTCCGTTAATTTCTCCACCATGAAAGGCAGATCATTAATATATACCAGGAATAAGAAAGGGCCTAATATGGAACCTTGTGGAACGCCAATTTTAACACCCGATCCATCAGATTTTACGCCGTTAACTTCTGCCTTTTGAATTCTATTGCTTAGGTATGATCTTAGTAGATCCAACGCTTTATTTCTAACTCCGTAATGATTTAATTTAATTAATAGCATATTATGATCAACACAATCAAACGCCTTCGACAGGTCGCAAAAAACTCCTATAGCATCCTGTGCGGCCTCCCATGCAGAATAAATATGAGATACAAGGGTAATACCTGCATCCGTAGTCGATTTACCCCTAGAGAAACCATATTGTTTAGCGTGGAGTTGTTTTGTACGGTTGAAGTGTGAGAGCATTTGATTGAGTATAATCTTTTCAAATATTTTACTTAGTGTTGGAAGAACAGATATTGGTCTGAAATTTGAAGGATCGCCCTTATCTCCCGATTTGAACAGCGGTATAAGTTTACTGTGTTTCATGAGGTCTGGAAAAGCCCCATCGTCAACACATTTATTGAATATATAAGCTAAGTGTGGGGCTATAACTAGAATACTGAGCCAATGACTTTGACTGAAATACCCCACAGGTCTTCCGTATTTTTTAAGTTAAGTAATTTAAACGTTTTGACAATGTCCTGGGGATATACATGATGAAATTTTAAATATACATTACTGACGCTAGTGTTATTTTTTAATAAAGTCTCTGCTTCAAATGGAGATGAATTTAGACGGTCCGTTGTGAGTACGGGTACATTGGTGAAGAATGTTTCAAAAGCTCGAGCAACATCAGCGTTAGATTTAACAACATCATCACCTATCTTTAGGCAGAAATCACTGTCCCTTGGTATAACTTTGCCAGTTTCGCGGTTTATTATTTGCCAAACTGTTTTCATTATATTATTTGAATTTTGAATTTTTCTATTAATGTGTAAAGTTTTTGCAGTTCTACAAACCAACTTGAAAGTTTTGGAATATTTTTTAACATAGTCATGAAATTTTCGATCAAAGTTATAGGTTTTTTGATCATAAAGGTCATACAAGATAACTCTACTTTTACGAATTCCAAACGTTGCCCAGTCATTAAATTTAGATTTACCGTTGTAGTCACTGACTTTCTTTAATTTGAAAACTTTATTGAATTCTGTCTGAATAATGTTGAAGAAGTCTGAGTAGATTTTGTTTGGGTTCTGTTCATTAAAATCCGGTACTGGCAAATTTATATCTAAGTTTTTCGTATATGTCTCTAGTCTATGGGATGTAATAGGCCTATAAAATGATGGACCAGTCTTATCCTTAATAGTTATTGGGAATGAAACTGTTTGACCACTGTGATCGGAGGGTAAGCAGTTAATTACACTTTTACTTGTGAATGCACAGTCACAAAGCATATACAGGCATATAAGCATATACGATAGCACAGGATATCGTGTACGCGACCACGAATGGCAATATAAAGACGTCAAAACACGTGTGTTTGGGAATTGCAATAAAGAGTCTGACGAATAGTAAAAAAATCGTCGATTTGCTAAATTGATACGGACATTGCATAAGCTACACTGCACTCCTCGAACTGGAAACTGAGGCAACACTGTCATTAACGAATCGAAACGAAATTTGTCCTGCGAACATAAAGAAGAAACGCAATCTCAGTACAGGAGTTGCTTTCGACAACTACGACCGATTCGTCGAAACACTCACGGGAAAAGATACCCTCCATGACACCGTAGGTATTATCTATCAGAACATCGACGACTCTGAGGAAGAAACACCAACGCCAACAGATGCTCCCACTAACATCGATTCGACCAGTGTCGATCCCGATTCTGGTCAATATTCGAAGAAAAGAAAAAGGAGAACGTTCGATATCTAACCATATGTTAGTTATTTAGATATGTACTAAATTATATTGTTGTACACATTGTCACCCCTGCTCAGCAATCGACCATTCCCATCCTAATTTGGTTTGCTGGAAGAGATCTCTTATTAGAGATAAGCTCGCCTTTGTACACTATTTTTATGTAAGTCTTGTTGTCCATATATTAGTTGTGTGCAATAAAGAAATTATGAATGAATTATGAATTATGAATGCAATACTACCTGAAATCGCGCCTTATGGTAAAAAGCCGAAAATTATCGAGCTTTTTCAAACGCATGTAGCAGAAACACGATTGAACATACCCGAGAATGTTAAGGAGTATAAGTTTTTAAACCACGCGTGGATGTTATCACATGCTTTTGGAGTCACCCCCACGCCAATGTGGGTCGGGTTCAATACTCTTATTTTCGAAGATAAATCTCCAATGCAGAAAGTAGCATACTTAACTCCTATCAACATATCTCCTACAGATACTGCAGTTGTAAAAGAAACCTTATGCGCGAGTAAAACGATCGCTGCAGAATGTGGAGCAGAGTACATACAGGTCTCCTACGATTTACAAGTAGCTAAAGTTGCTTTTGCAATTCAATCTACCGAGAAACCGACCTTTGACAGCATATTTATACATCTTGGAATGTTTCATGTGATGATGGCATTTTTCAAGGCCGTCGGAAAATTCATAGAGAACAACGGATTGACAAACGTAATGGAAAACAGTGGAATGATTGCCAGTGGTTCAATAAATGGATTTCTAACGGGTACTAATTTCAACAGGTGCAAGAGACAACATCCCATTGCATCATTAGGCTTGCAGATTATCCATTTCAAAGCATTTTTGAGCTCAAAACAAATTACGATTGACGAAAACCTCAAAGAAACAATTGATAACATGAAAAAATCGAAATCCTCTAGTCCAAAGGTTGAAGACGAGCAACTGCGCCAGTTATTAGAAAGTTACGAAAGTTACAGGGAAAAAACCCTTCAAGGCGACCATGGTAAAACGGCTTAGTTTTTCATGATGTACATAAATTTGATAGATTACTACTTGATTTTGGAAAGAAGCATTCGTACGTCTAATTTTGAAATGTTTATGCACATTCTACCGAAATTGACAAATTTATTTTTCATATTTAATCAGCGAAATTATTCTCGAGCAATGGTGCTCTATCGTGAGAAGCTATTGCAGGTGGAAAATACGCATCCTGCATTAAAAGAGGAGTTACAGAACGGTTTAGGTGTGAGAAGAACAAGCAAGTCATTCAACCGAATTCCAATTGACTTGACACTCGAGCAAACAATCAACGCAGATGCAGCGAGGAGTATAACAACTATGACCAACTCTATTTCTGCTCGACAAAGATGGGCAAAAAGCCATGGGCTCCGAACGACTATTATTTCTCACATTTTTAATGAAGCTGGACTGCAAAAGAACGACGACGTAGTATCGGAATTGAAAAAAAGCGTCATGATGAAAAATCAGGAGAGTCTGTCCAATTTTATGACATCCGTCGACGAATATATGAATCCCTTTGATCCAACATTGGACAAGGACAAATTATTCAACATGACGAACGGAGAAGTTGCCACACGTGAAATTGAGGATTTTCTTTTAAATGTTGAAAAAAACGGAGACTTTGCCCGTGAAACCTTCCTCTCCGAATGTAGGAAAGATCCGAAAAGATATGAATTAGCTATTAAAAAAAATAAAGATCATACTTTTGCCAAGGCCATAAAAAAACAGCGAATCGTCGTTGCGGATAAAGTGAAGGAAGTACGTCTGCAACGAGACTTATTTGGACGTCTGTTGGCATTATCGATGAAAAACAATATTGCCATTGACAAGGTGCTGTGCTATCCGATAACACCTGTGCCTCTATCGCTTTCTCATATGGATGGGACAATCTGTAAGACCAATAAGTCACAATTACTCAAAATACTAGAGTCAAAAGACGACCCAGAAAAGGTTGACATCCTAATTATCGATGGATTTTTTTTGATCAATTCACTTAAAGAACTTCCTCGGACGTTCGGTGATTTATCAAGGAAAGTTTTACATTACATATGGCAAGGAGATGCTGGAAGAATCGATGTAATTTTCGATAGATATTTCACATCGTCGATCAAAGATGCGGAACGCATTCTTCGCGGAAGAACGCAGCATGATTATAAAATTTCTGGACCGCAGCAAGTACGACCTGCCGATTTTGGAAAAGAAATGAAAAATATGAATTTCAAAGAGGCTTTGATGAATTTTTTCATTCGACATTGGGCGAATCCTGAAATGGCTCCATTTTTTGGAAATAAAATAGTCAACATCAACCATGACGAATGCTACGAATTCCGTGTTGAAAATGACCATGTGATTCGGACGATAAATGAAAATTTATCTTGTACCATGCACGAAGAAGCGGACACGAAAATAATCTATCACGTTTGCCTAATTCAAATACGCGCGAATGTTGTTATACGCTGCGCTGATACTGACGTTTTAATAATCACCCTCGGAAATATGGAATTTCTGCAGAGCTCGCTCAAGATTTGGATGGATTTCGGTACTGGCAATTCACGTCGGTATATTGATATTTCGAAAATTCACTCAAAGATGGGACCATTGGTGTGCAGTTCCTTGCCTGGTTTTCACGCGATGACCGGCTGTGATTACAATCCCGCTTTTTTTCGAAAGGGTAAAAAAAGACCTTTCGAACAATTATTACAGTGCGAGGAATTGCAAAGAGCTCTCATCACCATTGGGAATATTGATATTGACGCCATTGAGAGCGTTTTTAATTAATTGGAAAAATTCGTGTGTCGTTTGTACAATGTTAAAAAAACAAAAAAGGTCAACGAGGGACGAAACGAAATTTTTTTGAAAACGTACGACGTCTCAAACGCTGATGCATCATTCAAGCTTTCTCCGCGCAATTTCGACGCTTCAAATTTGCCCCCATGCTGCTGTGAACTGATGGAACACTTTCTCAGGACGCTGTACATAACAAAAATTTGGAAAAATGCCCACAAAAAAGATCCTGTTGGTGATTTGGATCCGAATGATTGTGGCTGGGTACAAAACGATAACACCCTGAATTTCAGATGGTTCAAAGGAGAACAACTGCCCCGGTTCTATAGCGACATCATAGAAGAACCCGAAGATCAATCTGGTAAACATTTTTTCGTTCAAATATATGATGTAGATTTCGCGCTATTAAAATGTGAACACGTTGTGTATTTTTCAGACGAGGAGGGAGACATGGATAAGAGCGCCGGCATGGATAATTGGCAAGGTTCCTCTGATACCAGCGATGACGACGCTTGCTGAATAATATCGTTTTTTTTTTAATTTTCATTGCAAATAAAAAATAAATAAATGGAGTCTTGGTTCAAAATCTACGTATTTTACATAAATAAAACGTGATTAAAAAAAGTTAAAGACTGTTCCTATTCTGATCCTAATCCTATTCAGATTACATTCAAGCATGCAATTTGAAAAAATTGGCATTCAGAAAAAATATGATGTACAGCTAAAAATCAGTGAGCAAAGTATCTGCCACATTTTTTTTCGAATCCACGGAGTCATAGTGAATCGAATGGGCGCACTAAAAACCGCGTGCAAATAATTTAATAGAGATTTTTTTTTTACATTTTTACAACTCCTTCCCTTGATAATGCAGAGTGCTGAATGTCTGCCTCATCGATTTTCTTCGTTTCCAAGATGGTTGTGACCATGAACTCCAGAAGCATACATGCGCGAATGATTCAACATCCCGATTTTTTTAAGCAACTTCAATCCGCTGTAACGCGAAAATGCAGCGACATAGGACCTTAATTGATTGGACCAAATCAATTCGTAATGATTTAAACTGCAATCCACCTCGACGTAAAATATGTGAAAATCATATAGCGAAATGCTCGCCAGCTCCCTAACTATCTGGTATACAGAATAGAGAGCCCAATGATTTTTGGATTATTCTATTATTCACATCATAGTAAATTGACATCGTACGTCGTACCGAGTGGTCGCTCTTACCATAATGTCAGGACTTTTTATAGAAACCAAGTTTTGCACAACATTTTTAGTGAGATAACATCTCAGATTACCATCTCATCTCGCATTTCTTTGTTTCTCATTCATGTAAATGAATTTTCTCTTTCTAAGTAACGTATTCTATATCTACAAATAAAGTGATTTATCTATCTATCTAGTAAACCCACCTGAGAACATATACCAGATGCTCGTGAAGAATATTACCAGCAAAGCCAGGACCTTGGCTATGGTGAAGGAGTCTTGCACCCGGGTGACCCACTTCACGTTGTAACAGTTTATGACTGTGAGGAAACCTGGAAAGTGAAAATAAGAGATGTTATTTAATTTCACTTCGTCGATGGGCTAGCGCCGGGTCAAGTGAAATGGAGTATTGCTAATGGCTAGACGTGAGAGCAACTTTATTTAGGTTCACTGTAAAGAAGATGTTTTCAGTATCAAGCCGAAATCGACACTTCGCTGGTTATAATATAACACTTGAATACATTAGCCATACCAAAAGTAGCCTTTACATCAATAGTTACTATATTTATCTAAGTATGAGTAAATAACATTCGACATCTTTTATCTGGTTGCTATGGGTTTAGTTGCCATTGTTAAGCTCGTTGATTTAATTGTTTTTGGGATTTCCCTCATGGCGGCATTGATGTGAAGAAGTACACAGTACGGATACGGGCCGCAAACGTGTTCGCACCTTGTTAGTATGTGCCCTTACGTGCGCGTTCGCCAAGTTTAATTCCGGGCAAAGAGTGTGAATGATGCGGGAGGAAGCACTCATTATCTTGTCAGGCGCAATCAGGGCGCTCGGTCGGCGCGACGCGGGCCGTGGCTAGGCGTAGTCTCGCGAAGAATCAGGTGTGTTATCGTGCCTTCTAGATTGACCTACCTAGACTACCCTTACTGGTCTTATGTAAATAATTTGGACGGGAGTGGCCAGCGTAGAACAGCTTATGCGCTTGGCGCAGAGCAGGGACAAAAATAGGTATTGTGGTTGTTATACCAGCCACCTGAAATCTTAAATTACGACGGTAGGTAGGTATGATTCTTACAAAAGCGCGGTCGCTTCATTGTCATCTCGATATGAACCTACTAGCTATTGTGTTGTGTACTGAGGGCTCTCCGTTCTCAATTGGCTGATTGCGGTCCATCACTATGTGTGAAGCATTGATGATTGACATTTGTAGGTTTCATCATAATAGCAGTAGAAAGTTTGCTCTTGTTACCAGTGAACGGAGAAGACGATATAAGAAGTAATCTAATGGATTTCCACCATTGACGTTGCTAGGATCATTATAATCTTTCATGACAAGTAGATGATAAAAAAACAAAATTAAAAATTTTGAAAAATTCACCACGGTTAAAACGTAGTTGAAAAAGGATAAAATAATTTTGAAACTCCCGACTCAAAAGAATTTATGCTATGAACTTAATAAAAAAACCAAGAAAATCCGTCGCGGGCTGTTATCTCAATTTTAAATATAAACATATAATCAAGTTACTATAAACATGCCAAACTAGTTCATTTAATAGCAGCAAGAAAATTCTATTTTGAAATTACACATTCTAAATTATTAATCATAAAATTTGAAAAAAAACGTAATAGAAGCCCCCGACAGATTTTCTTGGTTTTTTTATTAAGTTCATAATATAAATTCTTTGAGTCGGGGGTTTCAAAATTATTTTATCCTTTCTCAACTACGTTTTAACCGTGGTGAATTTTTCAAAATTTTTAATTTTGCTTTTATATTTCAAACTTTTTAGAGAGCAAGCATAGGGTATTATTTAAATTGTACTTCATATTTATATGTATAATATGTGCTATAGTTTCGGTTTTACCAAATTATTGATAAATTTGGTTGTATTTGTAATAGTTTTGTTTGTGTTTGTAATAGTTGTAGCATTATTTCTTGAATGTTTATTTTCATTTGAATAAGTAAGTAGGTTAGGTTAATTGGAATATCCCTCCACATTACATCATTAGCTTAATTCACGAGTATTGATTTTCGATTTTTAGTTTAATATTTTTCGTACTTCGTCTTGAATTTATTAGGTTAATTAAAATGAGTAGTAGGCTAAGTTGTTGGGATATCTCTCCATATTTTCTTACAGGTTTTTATATTTTGGACCAAAAACATTCGCCAAAGGACAAGCTTATGTGGCGCTTAGTAGAGTACGATCTTTAGACGGCATAGTAATTACCGATCTAGATCAAAGAAAACTTTTTAACAGCCCACATAACAGCATAGCGAAGAATTAGAGCGATTGAGACAAACTATAGGCCGCCGCCCGCCGGTCGCAAACTGAGGACACAGAAGAAAGGCCATAAAGTAGCCATCGTCTTTTGCTCCCTTTCCAACATAAATACTTGGTTCACTGAGGAGGTGGCCCCATTTGTCCTCGACTTTTTACCAAATATTTGACAGTGACATGCCACTGTCAAAGGTGTAGAAAATCGACGACGCGACGCAACGCAGCGCACAAGTGAGGCCTCACTGTAATGTTATCAAGAAAGTTCTATCGAGTTTCTTTAATATTTAGTAGCTAATATAAACAATATCACTGCAGTGAGTTCTTACCGTAACACCTATTTATGAACCCTCACTAATCAACCACATTACAAAAAAAAACGCTTCAGAATCAAACGAATAGTTTTAGTTTTGCACAAACAAATGTTTACCGCAGCGCCCTCTGGTGAGGTGTCATTGTAACACCTAAATAAGAACATGCAGCAATCAAACCAGTACTCATCACTGAAAAACGGCATCAAAATTGGACTCGTAGTTGTGATTTTGCACAAATAAATGTTTACTGCAGCGCCCCCTCGTGAGTTGTTCCCATAACACCTATCTAAGAACATGCACTAATCAAACCCAAACCCATCACTGGAAACCGCATCAAAATCGGACTAGTAGTTTTTGAGAAAAATGGCAACATTGGTTTGCACAAACATCCTCTCACCCCAAACGCATATACCATCTCCGTTCCGTCGTGGGTAAAAATACCAAATAATAATATCATTAAAATTGTAATAGGTTCTTCGTTAATCTCAGCAAACTAATTACTGTAAAGAATGCCTATCAACCTGCAACAATGGACATAATTATTGTTTTCAGCGGACCGAAGTAGCGACATTGCGATAGATACGGAATAACGATTACACTATTTTCGACTACGACCTCCGAGTTTGATAAGATGCATGCTCGAGTATTCTAGGAACAACATAGTGATCCTATAATTTGGGTTTATTTATATATAGGAAGGTTATATGAATATATTTGACCTGTATGTATAAATATAAATGTATGTATGTCTGTTCCTGTGGTGGACAAAATTGGAAGAAGAATCGTATGCAGCCGCTAAACAGAGGTCCAACTGTCATTTCAAACGCACCGAAACGCATTTTTACCGGGGAGTTAACCGTTCCTATTTTCAACATTTATTACCATTCAACACATTTTTTCACTTATATAGTGCACAAAGCTTACCCTATACCAGACCATTAAATCTCATTTTCTTGAGACACATCCCTCCACACAGGCATTTTCGACTTGTTCGTTTGACATTTTGTGGAATCGGCGTATATAATATCGGCGATTATTTCGATCAGTCGAAGGCATTTGATTGCGATCAGTCGAAGGCATTTGAATGCGTTAATCATGATACCCTACTAATGAAATGAAATAATTACGAAGTTAGAAATAAAGCGTTGTATCTACTAATATCATACTTAAGCAAAAGGCAGATGTCAACGGCGTTGAATCTGATGGATCGGGTTTAAAAAATGGCTTTCCAAAAGGTTCCATATACTTGCTTATTCCTGGTGTATAATAACAAACTCCCTGTTATGGTGGAGAAATTGACTGACATAGTGTTGTTTGCTGATGATACTACACCGGTCTTTAAGATTGAAAATTAAAAGAAGATTTTGATGATCTTAATAATCTATTGTTAGGTATATGTTTATTATGGTATGCAGATATTATTGCGAAACGCTGGTAAAACCATGCATATCATATACTCACTTCACAATGTAAGGCAACTTGAGACCAGTTGAGTGTAAGACATCAACACGTTAGAATTAGTAAATGACACTGTATTGATGTTTAGTAACTGAATTAGTAAATGAAGTTTCTTGGAACAACCGTTGATAAAGTCTGTTTCTAGGGCAGGCGAAAACACGGACATTGACCTTTGTGCCTACCACAGTGATCACCAACCTTTTTTGATGAGGATCAAAAATTATCAGTCGTATGAATGTAGGGAATAAATAAAATTCTATTTTTTTTTTATTTATTATATTTATGTATGTTATTTATAATAAAATTGTTTGCTGATATCTAAAAGATGTTTAATTACACAAGTATACACGGTTTTGGACCTGAGCAACCAAAAGCTCGCACTTGAAAACTAGAACCAATTTTGACACACGGATTGAAGATTTGAGTTCAGGCCATCAAATAACATAAAAATCGTTCTCATCTGCTCAGGTCCAAAAGTTGATCCGAATTTGTAAACTTGTGTTATTCTAAACACGTCGAATCAGGTTTGTTATCTCTGACTGGTAGCGTCACTCACCCCACCCCGTACCACGAAACGCAGTACTACGCGGAAACGATACAGAAGTGCATGGAGGGCGATACGTATCGTTTTCTTTCGACGCTAAAATAATATTTTATGTCATTGTCCGTTTTTTCGCCTGCCCTAGAAACAGAGTATAGCAAATTGCAGTGGAGACCCCTCATAGATAATTTAACTGGTAGAATAAGTTCTGCGGCTTACGCTGTTAGGAACATCACACAAAACACGGATATGGCTACAGAAAGGCTAGCCTATTTTAGTTACTTTCATAGTGTCATGTCCTTTGGTATCTTGTTGTGTGGTAAAGCAGCGGATATTCAAACTATATATTACAGAAAAGAGGTATTCGAGCAATTTATAATTTAAAAAGCACAGACTTTATAATAGAACTCTTTAAATAAATTGATATACTACAGTCTTCACGAAATAAAAGGCCAGGTGGCCCAAACTAAAATCAACCTTATTAAGTCAGTGACACGAACGCTGTCACCGGGTCTTTTATTTAGTGAAGACTGTAACTGTAACAAGTCAATTTATTTATAATATATAAGTCAAAATATAAGTTAAAATTTAATTATTATTTAAGAGGGCTCCCATGCAACAAACGTGTTTTTTTGCCGTTTTTATAGATAATGGTACAGAACTCTTCGAGCGCGGGTCCGACTCGCACTTGGCCTGTTTTTAGGGTTCCGTACCCAACGGGTAAGAACGGAACCCTATTACTAAGACTTCGCTGTCCGTCCGTCTGTCACCAGGCTGTATCTCAAGAACCTAGCTAGCTAGAGAGTTGAAATTTTCACAGATTATGTATTTCTGTTGCCGCTATAGCAATAAATACTAAAAAACAGGGTAAAAGAAATATTTAAGGGGGCTCCCATACAACAATTCTTTCAATACCACATACAAACTTATGGATGCACCTGGTTACGTATATGGAGTGTGAAAGTAACCGCACCAATAACTTTGTAAACAATATTTTGCTGTGTAAAATACAAAATATTCACTCCACACCATCGCTTCCATTGAACGGTGGTACGGAACCCTTCATGCGCGATTTAGACTCGCACTTGACCGGTTTTTATGATGCTTTGCACAACTTTATGTAGATGAATTTTGCATTTCTGCATGCTACAAATTAGTTCTTACATTTGTGCCAAAAGGCATCACATTTTATTTCACGACATAAAAAAAACACAAGAGAACCATGGAATAATACACAAAATATAGAAATTACAGAAAAAATAAAATAAAACTGGAAATAAAAATAAAATAAAACGGACAACGGCATATATTTTACCACTTTTACGAATTTTCACAATTTTTTAAAGACAATAGTGCATTATTCACCCCCTTGAAAACACGCATATCACGTTAGAACACATCAAACGACTTCAAACTCGAGGGATTTACTAGTAGCCGTTGAAGAGTTCCACTATCTACCTTCAGGTCCCATCATGAGATCAGCTCGATGCCCTCACTAATCCATCAACTACTCACCGAGACTATTCTAAAGAGCGTATACTCAGTAGGATTGCGTTATTTTATTACAGAATTCCTGTGACTAGCATTTGGCTCCATCATCAGATCAGTTCGATGATATCATAATTTTACATTTGCACCAAACTTACATAATTACTCCAAATTTGAAGAATGGCAGGCTCAGTACCCAACTAATAAGACATCGTTGGAGACTCAAGTTTCTGTGTTTTAAAGGTCAAGTTTGGAGTGTAATATTTCAGTTTAGAATACATTTTTAGAACTTCGGAAACAAAAATAAGTATAATCATTATGTGTAGGTAACAAAACGCGATTCGTAGTATCTTAGTTGCAATAATGAAACGTAGCCACTCACTATGAGCCTCTTTTTTACCCGTGTATTACCATATCAAACGCATTACCGCATCGTTGTTTCAAATCTGAAATCGAGCGATGGATTATCGGATCAGCGTTGTATCGATTTTCATAATTTCTTTATTGTACAACAATAAACACATACAGATAACTTTTAGGAGAGAAGAATACAAAGACGAGCTCTAACAAGAGATTTCTTTCAGCAAACCATCGTTATATAGGAGAAGTAGATTGAGCGGAAGAAGAGCTATGCTTACAAATAGAAACATACTATGTACAGATCGCGGCACGTAATTTGGCCCAAAATGGCGGCTGTCAGTGTAGGTACATACAATGTTAGACAAATATGTTAACGCGACTAAAGTGAGTGCCCGCGAAATTCAAAAATATTTTTTTACTTTTTTAATACGTAGGTAATGAAACTCTTATTTTAGTAGGTACAATTGTCTGATATGTTTATTTTATAGCCTGTTCCAAATAGATAAACTATGTGTGACAGATTCGTTTGTCAATAGTAGATTGTACAACACAACAAGATCATAAAACGCACCATTTTACACGAGACGTATATATCCACCCGAGCCGCAGGCGAGATATTCATATGTAGATACATAGATATAATAAATAGACTACATGCAAAGTAATATATAGACTACATACACAAATACTTACACCTCATTGAATCGTTTTTTTTTGTTTGATTAGTATGGGTTTTCACTAATGCAAACCTGGCAACATTAAAAAATAGAGCAAACGTCGAACGTCGAACGTCATTGCTGTGCTGGGTGACAGCCGGCTTTTCAGATTTAAATTCTATTGTATTGTTTGTTGTTTAAACTTATACATTACATAGTTGGTTCATTGTTTAGTTATTTTTTCCTGTGTGAGTTGAGTTGGGTTTCGGGTTTTGGGTAATGCGAAAGGACGCTGTGTGTTGTTGCGAAAAGACGCTTGACTAAATTGTTGATTTGTGTTAGTGCGAAAGGACGCCTTCAATACATTGCGGTGATTTGAGTGCGAAAGGACGCTGTTGCAAAGATGTTACGGGGTACAGGTGACCGTTGCATCAATTGTGATGTGCGCTTGACCCGCCTCAGGAGACATCTCTTAACTGGCGAAAATGCAAACGTCGTGGACATTATTAAGCTGTGGACATATCCCAGAGATGTGAGTACAATAATGAGGCTCAGGTTAGGTTCAGTGGGTATTTGTGTAAAGGTTAAGCCCATCACAAACGGAGCTAGTTATATGACTATGCTGTGCTAAAACTTATAGCAAGCCACAACACATGGAGACCATAGTAGCCAATCATAATAATAGTGTGTTACATTTAAAACTTAAAAGTTTATATATTTTGTCTTCATTTAATTGATGTTCAGACAACATCTTGATGTTTTCTGCCCCTTGTTGGTGATCTTTAACTAATTACATCTTGCTCTGCAGATTATTAGCACTGACTGTATATGTCATGCATGCTGGGAACTAGTGCAACACGAGCTAACTGGTGACCAACCGTTGGAAGAAATACAGAGACAACTTGGCCACCGCCATGTGTGTGTTGCCTGTGGACGCTCTATTTTGAGAAGTAACAGTCGCCTATTGTTACAACCTGGAGTCACTAATGATGGACAGCATATTGTCAATGTTATATCCAGCTGGTTACAACCAGATAGACAGGTATGTCTAAAATAGTTAGTTCTCGTAACTTATTTTGCCTGCTGGAAAATCTCATTATGAATCAATTAAAAAAATTGGCTTAATTTCTGCTGGTAATGAAAAAAAAACTTAGTGATTACCTATTTTGATTAGGGGGATAGTCACAGTTAGTAGAAACTGTTCAAGGTACTGGGATTTAGCTTCCAATGATTTCTGTTTAAGAATCCTTAATTGTGTTTAGGTCACTCAAACTGATGAGGCATGTGTGCCATGTTGGCTACGAGCACAAAGGGCAGCAAGTCGTCAGAATCCCACTGAACAATCAATACCAGCTCAAGAACATGGCCATGATGAAGAGACCATAAATGCTCAGCAGCATAATTGTGTAGCATGTGGTAATACTGTGACAGAGACCGACATTTGTCCAGTATTGAGACAATACACCTCCGAACTTGAAAGACGTATTTCTGAAATTATTTCAGAGTGGATTCAGCGACAGGAGGTAGTCTCTTTAACCCTTTATTGCATTGTTTCGGTCCAACTTGAGATCAACTTAAAATCTAAGCCACATTTAATGTAATCTAGTCACTAGTTTGTGGGCTGTATGACTGGAGATACCGCTTGATCTCTGGATACCTAGTAATAGCCAGCTAGACAGTTGCAGGGCAAATCAAGTAATAATAAAGTAACCTTTTATTGTATCTTGTTTTTATCGAATACACTACACAAACTCAATAAAGCATCTAAGACTGCAGTATCTATTGATCAATACTTTTACCCATATTCGGTTATTTATTTTTAGAAATCTTATAATATGACCATAATAGCATATGAGGCCTATTATTAAGCCTATTATGAGCATAATAGGCTTAATAACTTTATATTTAATTCCAGGTGGCTGTTACTGATGGGGTTTGTCTGGGGTGTTGGCAAAGAGCACAAGAAGCAGCGGAAACTGTGCAGGAGCCTGAAGCGTCAGCAAACCACAGAAGATATATATTATTACCAAATGTGAGAAGGGCTGCAGAGACACCAAGGCATTGTCTCTTCCCTAATTGCCGAAACAATGAACGTTTTCATGTCGCCGACGCAGTATGCCGTCGCATACTATGTGAATTTAATTATTTCATTCCAAGAGAGGCACGCATATGTAACTACCATTTAGGCAGCAATACGTTTCACAATCTGTACACATCAGAAAACAGTCTTGATGTATTCAGCGACATACAAATTGAAGACATGCTTTTTGTATGAACAGGCCATGTCAATAACTTCTTTTTCGAAGACATACAAACTCTGCCCGATCATTTAGTGCACTACTGGATCGGAATCACAAAAATGCAACATCAACAAATAATAAATGAAACACCAAGTCTCCAACGGATGCAAAGAGGCAGCTTCGCTTTAACCACATTATTGTGCAAGTTAAGGACCGGAGACTCAGGAGACAGGCTGTCTTGTCTATTTCAGGTACCCAGACGAACACTTGGAACATTGATGGATGTGGCTAGAGAAATACTTCTGCAAGAGTATGTACCACAACATTTAGGTCTGGGTCTGGGGCATATGACACGACAACAAGTGGCCCAGAAAAACTCCACTATTGCCAATGGTATATTTGGGAACCCAGACTCGCCCATAGAAGAAAGACATGAAGTAGTGATCTGTGATGCCACTTACATATACACACAAAAAAGCTCTAACTATTTTTTCCAGAAAAAAACCTATTCTCTCCATAAGTACAGAAACCTTGTTAAACCTATGATAATTGCTTGCTGTGACGGCTATATATTAGATATTATTGGACCATATCCTGCCACCACAAATGATGCAACCATAATGTCTGATTTGGTCTCTGGAGACAGTGGGCTTCTCGACTTTTTCAGAGAAGGTGATATCTTCATTGTTGACAGGGGTTTCAGAGACTGCTTGGAGGACCTTCATGATCATGGCATACAAGCATTTATGCCAGAGACTCTATCAAGTGGTAGAACACAGTTAACAACCCTAGAGGGCAACAGGTCGCGCTGTGTCACAATAAACCGATGGGTTGTGGAAGCCGTTAATGGACGCATAAAAAGAGACTTTAAGATCTTCCGTCAGGAATATTTTAATCGAGCTTGTGGGCATTTGATGAAAGACTTAAAAATAGCAGGAGCTCTATTGAATTCCTTTGCGACACAGTTTGTCGACTCGCTTCACGCGGAGACTATAGTGGCTATAGTACATGAAAGATTATTTCTTGACAATATTTTGGCAGAAATTGTGGCCCAAGAAAGGTTAATTAGGCGCAATGCGTTTTTTGTTTCAATAGAAACAACAGCGCTATATTTCCCACAATTGTCTGTTGAAGCCTTGGTGTTGTTCGCTTTAGGCACGTATCAGATAAGACAGGCTCGATCCTACATTGGGGAGCATTTTAGATTTTATGGGGTCTACACTGTTCAAATATGCCGAGACCAAGTAGACTTGTCCAGATTAGGAGGAATGGATACATTTCTGATTAGGGCTACAATTAAGTCTCGTCATATCTCCAGAAAAACTTACTTTGTTTTTCTGGTAGTTGATAGACAGCAAGCTGGGAGAGAGGCCATCATTGGTTACTGCTGCAACTGCATAGTAGGCTTGAGAACTGTGGGGTGCTGCTCACATGTGATGAGCATAGTGTGGTACTTGGCCTATGGTCGGCACCAGCCCAATTGGAGACCGCCAGCTTCATTTTTAGATAACTTACTTATAAGGCTGGATTAAATAAAACTATTCTAGATATAATTCATGTTTTATTATTACCTGATGTACAGTACATGTCTACTACGACCCTAATAAAATAGGTAATCTCCACTTAGGTGCTCAGGACAAAACAAGTTTGTGCTTTGTGTAAGAAAACATGCAGTCAGCTTTTCACTTAATCTTGCCATATTAGCATAGCACAGTATCGATATGATGCGGATGACGAGAGCCTGACTGGTGGTATAGACTTGATAGGTATTCTTCGCCGATGATAATACCAATACACTGATCTAGGTACCTACTTATAATGATCTGCTGTCACTGTAAGTAAAGTCTCAATAGAATCCAGTGATAATGTTACAGCAATGGTAAATGTTTAGTTTTTTGGGTCAGAGTGTCGATAAGCTAAGTTTTTTTTTCCTTGGCGCCCCCTTATCTACACTCCAACCGTTTTTTGATTAGCAATATTCATTTATGTAAGAACCTAGGTAATAAGCATGTACGCAAAAAACGTTCGCTCGAACGAAATGTAGGTACCTATGCCGTATGCGGTTCGACATTTCGAGACGCAAGGTAAAATGTCAAATCGCGTCATATTCTTAGCGCTCTGATATCATTAAATAACAAATAAACCCCAAGTTTTAAAAATATACTGCGATTACCTTTTTTCTTAGTAATTCCAAGAACTATTATTTCTGCATAGTTTCAATACCTTACGCTAAGCCTAACAATGGTACTGAAACTACATGGGTCTCTGCCATTCTTTTGATAAGCGCCCACTTCTCCCCCTTTTAATCAAAAAAATTAAATCCCCGACCCCGAGTCACCCCGAGTCAAAAGCGATCGATTTTCATCTACTACTCGAAATCTTAGATTATACAAACATAGTCTAAGCTCGAAATGGCTCGCGTTTGTTTAAGGGTTAACGTCTTGAGTATATTTTTTTCTTAGCACTACCCTACACTATAGGAGGACGTGAAGGGCTGAAGGCACCAACTGCCTCCCATGATAAGTGATAGGTCATTAGATTCGTCTTGATGGCACAAGAATCACTTGGTACATAATAAAAAACGGTCAAGTGCGAGTCAAACTCGCGCATGAAGGGTTCCGTACCACCGTACAACGGTAGGGATGGTGTGGAGTGAATAGTTTGGATTTTACATAGCAAAATGTTGTTTACAAAGTTATTGGTGCGGCTACTTTCACACTCTATGCACGTAACCAGGTGCAATCATAAATTTGTATTTGGTATTGAAATAATGTTTGTATGGGAGCCCCCTTAAATATTTATTTTATTCTGTTTTTTAGTATTTGTTGTTATAGCGGCAACAGAAATACATCATCTGTGAAATTTTCAACTGTCTCACTATCACGGTTCATGAGATACAGCCTGGTGACAGATATACCTACAGACGGACGGACAGCGGAGGCTTAGTAATAGGGTCCCGTTTTACAACCTTCGGGTACGGAACCCTAAAAATGGCTTATTTAATGTGCTTTATTGCAGTAAAAAATATTTTTTCAATGCCCTCCAGTGGGGTATCAAAATAAAGGCCTTCAAACCTTTTAAAGACCACGGGAATTTTTGAGCCTCGTACCATGGTAATCAAATTCAAAACTTATAATGGAAAAATAGCTTCACATGAGGCCCTTTGGTTGTTGTGAGGGCGAGTACGGAATTTTTGAAGCCTCCAGAATTCAATAGACTTTATATTTTTTTACCATCGGACAAAATAAAAAAAACGCTTAACATTTAGAGCGGTTAAGTGGTAATAAGGGAATCTCATGCGGTTTAAATACAACACGACAATGTTTACTCATAATATTATAGTAAGAATATACGCTAAGGGGATAAATCACTGTTTCCTGTCACGGGAGCGCTATGGAATCCTGTGAGAAAGTTATAATTTCATGCACATGCTGGCACCTCCTGGCCCACAGTAGGATACCCCGTGACCTAAGACCGGGGGATTTCTTCCTCCCCGCCGGGATTCGAACGCGGAACCTCTCGCACGTGAGACAGACCTCGATCGCTGAAGCAATGAGATCGTCAATCGATAGGGAAGGTGTCAAATCATAAATTTGCTTTGTTTAAGTTCCTTAGGCCTTTCAAATTTTAACCCCTTTCTCACCGCAAATTTTCACATGCAACTCAAAAGGACCGGTTTAAAACAGGGTTTCGTTTACAATGAGCCGGATTCAAAAGGCAGCCGTTAAAATAAACGAACCGTTCTCGGCAGACCTGCAAAAAAAAACAAGATGTGCTCCCACCGAAAACTTTCTCAGAATCAGATTACAAGTTTGTCGAGTATTGTAAGTAGGTAGAGCGCTAATGTTGGACACCGCTCGCTAGTCACGCAGCCAGCAGCAGCCCAATTCCGGTACATAATGACAGCTTCATGATCATGACAATTACATGACGATTACGGTCAACTTTAGATATCCAATATCTGACGATTTTGTAATCCCATTGCCTTTGTGGATTAACTTAATTATTGTGCTTACCAATACACTTAATATTAACCATAATTGCCTAAAAAATATTCTCTGAACGCGAAATATTGGATATCTAAAGTTGACCGTAATCGTAATGTAATTGTCATGGAGCTGTTATTGTGTAGGTACCAGAATTTGGCCCCAGGTGCGGCCTCGAGTGCCCCGCGGCTGAGCTGACCATGGAGCAAGGAGGTAACATAAGAGCATGCATCTTAAGGTGAATCATTAGCCCAAAATGACCATTTGTAAATCTCAATTAACTCAAACATAACATAACATAGCGTCACGCTTTTTCCCATACGGGGTGGCAGAGGCACAATTGTGCCCGCTTTGAGTCAGTTATTCGATAATCCATTTTGCGTGACAGGGGGATAGCCCATCGCCGCAGCTATGGAGTAATGAAGGTTTCCGTATAATGTGGTTAAGATTAATTAATTATCTCATTGGTACATGGTCAGGAATCGAACCTGCATCTCCTGTGTGAGAAGCAAGATTGATACCCATTAGACCACGGAGCTCTAATCGGAGTACTATGGCAGGGTCAGTTTGCATTCGTGAACCTATAAATGTAGTTAGATAATTTTTGCTCGATAGAAAAGTCTCCCGAAATTATTACAAAATCTGTTAACCGCAATGAAAAATACATATTGCAATTTCGCACCAGCTTTGAATTTAGGTATGTAGGTACTTGTTAAGTATTTAATCATTATAAAATATTAAGTTATGTTGCTCGTTAGCTTAAGTGAATAGCGTTCATAACCAACTTAAAAAAAGGTTTTAATAGTAGTTTTGTTTTTCATGTAAGTTCAGCGTTTTCCCCAAGACGGATGAACCGATTTGGAAAATTATTTTTTTCCGAGAGGGTTTACGTTTCAATTGATCTTATTGTCTCTGATGATAAGATCCTGGAGAAACCGAAGGAACCCTTCAAATGTTATAGGCAGACCTATAGCGATTTTTATATTTTTAATAGTAACTCTTTCTTTACTCTCAGGAAGCATAATTTTATTAAGATTAATTGATTATGAAGACGGCAGACGGCAGACGGCAACCGGAACCCGGAACTGCTCGATACTAGGTATCCCACAAGTTGTGATTTGGTTACTTTATTACGGTTGCTAAGTTATGTAATTCTCGTCATAATTCATAATGGTGAAGTGGATGTGATGGAGACGTAGCAGGAGAGCTTCTCTACAACCCCAGATTATTGATTAAGGTCAGTCAGGACCTGATGATGGGATCATGGAGAAATCGAGGGAACTCTTTTTAGTAGTTTATGTGACTGCTACATAATGGAGGGCATTACCACTCGAGAGTGGGTAAAATAATATCTCTCGAGTTTTAATGCCTAATTATGTACAGTTACATACACTATCTACACACATATCATAAGCTCTCTTTGATGTGTTCAGAAACCGCATGTTCGACCGGCATTGTGGCATTAATCATTGCTCTGCTGTTGTTTAGCTTGTTCAGAATTACCAACTTCACAGAGTGGGTTTATGAAACGAGCCGAGTGCGAGTTTCATAATAATATCACTCGAGAATTTTAATGCCTAATTATGTACAGTTACATACACTAGTTTATCTACACACATACATAAGCTCTCTTTGTTGTGTTCAGGAACCGCATGTTTGACCGGCATTGAGGCTCTGCAGTTGTTTAGCTTGTTCTGTAGTACCAACTTCACAGACAAACTAGGGGCGGCACGCCGGCGGGCGTCGGCTTTCGAAATTTGAATGTCAGTACCAACTTCACAGACAAACTAGTGGCGGCATGCAGGCGGGCGTCGGCGTTCGAAATTAGAATGTCATAATATGTAGAAAAAATACACATTATGGTCATAATGTGTAATTTTTCAGATAAGAAATGAGTTTTTACCAAGTAGTTTATCATTATGCTGATCGTAACGTGCGGTTTTTGTACGCAGTAAAGAGGGTTTATGATACCTGTGTAGATAAAATAATAAATGCACACCAACAGCTATTTGAGTATAATGTATAGTGCCTCGTGCATTTGGATGCTGCTGTTCTCGGAAAACATGACCTGGTGAAGTGGAGCTCATGATGTAGACTACATATTGCCACCGGAACCACTCGATTCTGGGTATCTAATTAAATGATTCATGTCGTTATTTCAAAGTTTTTACTTATTGTTTAAATAAATAAAAAAGAACCCTCCAACTAAAAGTAAGCTGACGGCGAGTTCCGCTGTCGAGGTGCCGAGCCTTAAGTCATCACGCCTTTTCCCAATCGGAAACGCACAAGCACAAGAGGCACAGTACTCACAAGTAATAAAAGCGGCGATCAGCCTCACAGCGTAAGCATGCGGCGAGCACTCCGGCCAGAGCGGCTTCAGGATGTTCTCCGCGAAGGTCAGCGCCGTGATGGCGTTCCCGCACGGCACCAGGATGAAGAGAGCGCCCCACAAATACAGGAACGACGGCAGCCCGCCGAACGCCTCGCCGATGTAGGCGTAGTCCCCGCCCGACTTGGGGATCATTGTGCCTGGGGAACAGAAGGGGTGATTAAGCACAGAAGGTATTAAGAAGCACAGGTTCTAACCTGTTTCCCTATTCGCCCCTCAAAACGCTCTGCTAAAATAAGTACTGCGGCACCCTTGTTACGCTATCGAGTCAAGAAAGGGTGCATGCTTACACACAGAAGCACATTTACCAATTCATCGATACGGGCTACTTTATCCTTACATCTTTTGTTGCCAGTACCTACCGTGCTTTTTTATCCGACTGTAGCGAAACGGAAAAGAGGAGGGTTATATGTTCGACTAAATGTATATACAAGATGTCCTGGAACTCATTGTCAAGCTGGCACAAATGTAAAAATAAAAATGCTGGACAGGAGTTTTGTGTGACAATGTTGGCGAGAAACAGACAAGATCCCCAATTTCTGGACAAATTCCTGTGGAATGGTGAGCTCACGTGCAAAAGAGACGGATATTTAAATCTGCACAACATGCATGACTGGCACATAGAAAACCCACGTTTGATGCATGAAGACCGCTCTTAATATATAAACATGTTGAATGCTATCTGTCTCTGAAAACGTTGCATGAACCAACGTTTTCAGAGACAGATAGCATAACTATGACAATTGATCGGTCGTTCTACAGTAACGAACTTTACAAACTGAAATATCATGTTAATTTAGACTAACAAAGCGATTTCTTCCAGCGAACCTAGGTAAGTTATAGCCTGATAGCTCGTAGTCTGAACCCATGTTCATATGCGACTGTGTTGTGTTGAGGAGTTATAAGCAGTGACCGAGTGTGAGATCTCCGAGGCCTATCTGAAGACAGAAATTCAAAACGATCTCGTTATCTACATGACATATTTATTCTGTACATAAATCGAAGGAGACAGTCTTAGGTCTAGTACCTATAACTACAATAAAATACAATTACATAAATCCGCCAAACGCTTCGTCATAACAAAACGTAAGAAACAAAACTCTCTATTGAATAGAGAAAACTACCTAAATTTTCTCCAGAATCATCTGCTGGCTTTATTGGACGAATTCCACTCAACATCTACAGCAAGTATCAACATGTATCAACAAGATGGCTGCCCAGCGCATTACGCTCGTGCTGTACGGGATCATTTAGATCAAGAATATCCCAGAAGGTGGATTGGCAGTGAGGGACAAACTGTGTGGCCAGCTCGGTCTCTGGACCTGAACATATATTGCTTTTTTTACTGGGGCTCTATAAAAGAAAAAAATATACAAAACAATTTCAAAATATCAGTGATATCCACCACAAAATTGCTCAAGCTGCAGAAGACATCGATGCAGCGAGTTATGCAAGACTAATAAAAAGAACATTTCTTAAAGCCTGAATTCGTGTTGGAGGCAAACAATTTGAAAATTTACTAATGTGAATTAAATTAGACTTTTATTACATTTTTAAGTTACTCTTTTTGTTTTACTTTAATCTAGTCATTATTTTTCCATTTTTGAACATGCCTAAAATGTTGTTAAGGTGTGCAACTTGTTTTGATAATATTATTTTAAGAGTTTTTGGAAAGAAACTAGCAAGTAAATCCTTACTAAATAGGGCAATTTTTGAATAAACTTGCCCAGGGTAGTACCGTATTTTTTTCCGTTACGATGTGGTTACGATGAGTCTATGACTTATGGCTTACAAGATTTTCTCAAACCAAGACACAACCAAACTATCAATTTGACGAAATATTCTGCCCAATTTGTGACTCCTATCAATATTATGGTTATGTAGGATCATGTTGGTAAATAAATCGTAGGAGAATTGCTAAGTTTGTTGTCACAGTAACTAAATATGTGATAGGGATGTGTTTTTTTTTTAAATAAACCAATATTTTTTTAAACGATTGAAAAATATTTTTTTTCAATTTTACAAAACAATATTGGCTGCGCTTTTACCTGGTGCCCGCTTGACGTTGAGTTCCGGGACATCCTATATGTATGTCTGTATGTATGTATGTATTTATTACGTATGTCTGTTCCTATCTCCCCTCTCAACTACTACTCAACGGCTTATTAGCCGATTTTGATAAATGATACGTCACTCGATTTGTCTTGATGGCGCGAGTGCCACGGGTACATAAATATGAAGCGCTGTAAAACGCGAAGACGCAAATACTTACTATTCTTGCATCAGCTATTAATATTACACCTAATTTTTAAACCAAGCATTTACAGAATTTTCGTAATTGTCTATCAACTAAAAAGCAGAAAATTAATCATGACATTAAAAAAAACCGACTGCGGTACCTACTCTAAAAAGCACAAAACAAGCAGATAAGACTTAACGCAATTATAGAGATCCCCGGGCTCTATCTGATAAATGGTAATAAGTAGAGTTGAAAATTTCAGAGACCGTGTATTTCTGCTTGGCTATTTAATCGCACATCAAAAATACTGATTTTCACAGCAAAAAAGGATCAGCCAAAACACTTTTTATGTTTTAAGTAATTTTGTTGTAAGAACAACAAAAATACTCATGTTCCTAATACGAAGGATAAAGGGGGCTTCGCTTCGCTCACACCCTTTACCCTTCACCTAAGCTACCGCAGTATGTTGCCCTAATATTTGCTGTGAAAATCAGTATATTTGCTGTTGCAATCAGTATTTTTGATGTGCAGTTTAATATTTCTCTTTCTGTTGCCGCTACACCAACAAATAATGAACTTCACGAGATTTTATAAATTAAATGGGTCCCCATACAAGTGACGTGTTTTAATCATATCATGTTTCAAATATGATTTCGCATCTTATCACATGGTTGTGGTCGCGCAATTGGTTTGATATCGGTTTCGCATTCATACGGTTTTGAGTTCGAACACAGAGAAAGAAAGGACTAGAGACAAAGGTTCATAGAATCACGCCGTCGTCTTAGGTAACCTACTACAAGCATACTGCGCATGTGTGAGTGAGCACGGTTTACGCTCGTTCGGCCAGTGTCCAAACGGAGGGCCTGCTCAAAGTTATTTGTTGTCACCTACCTCATCTAATTGCTTGATGTAGAATAAACTGTAAATAGTTATTAAAGTTTTAAAAATTAAAATTAAATTAAAATTTATTCATTTACCAGAAAGTTATGTAACAGTCTAACTTATGACCCACACACTAGGTATAACCTGTATCGTGGAGGTCTATAATGAAAATGTTGTGTTTCCTGAGTTTGGGATAGCAACAGCAATAAAATAAAAAGTAATTATAATTAGGGAACTCTTACATACCAAGGTGACCAAACCCTCCCAGACCACTGAAATAGTAATATAAAATATACTACACACATAAACAATATATATCTATATATAATTAGGGATAAGGATAGATAAATAAGTAAATAAGCAATTCTTAATTTGTTTTAGAAAGAGAAGTTTTAGACTAGAAGCGCTTCAGTGGAATCATAATCTAATGTCACTAGCCACTTCAAGAGCTTAACCCTTAACTCGCGTACAGTGGTAGTTTTGACTTCGTTGTGCTTGCATATTGTATTGTATAGGTGTGGCAAAGCGAAGAAACTGAACCTTTTCGCAAATGTCGTGTTCACTGCTGGCAGCTGCACCCTATAAATTCTTTTTTCCAAGAGACGGGGGAAATCCTCTGCATTAATTGAAATTCTGTGCTGGAGAAGTGATGCCCTGAGAATGTAAAGTTGGCGTACTGAAAGTACATTGCATTCGCTGAGGATTGATTTTGTGGGGTAGCGGAACGGTTTCCTCGTCATCACTTTTAGGATCGATCGCTGTGCTCGTTCCAGAGTTATGAGCGTGGTTTTGTGTGTGGCTCCCCATGCTGTGATGCAGTATACAAGCAAGGACTGACAGAAGGGCAGGTAGACCAGCCTCAAAACTTCCGGATCAGCTCCCTGTCGCAAGTGCTTAAATATTGGGATTAGTTTGCGTACCCGGCTCGCCATACTAGAGACATGAGGTGCAAAAGTCAACTTCTCGTCCAGGATAACACCCAGATACTTAATCTGCGCCACTCTAGATATGCCGGGACAGTCGCATGTATGAGAATCAGTCGGGCAAGAGTGTAGCATAACAGTTTCGAATTCGGGGGGTGGTTGGGATGCGGCTGTCTTATAAAAACTGATAAATTTTGTTTTGCTGGTGTTTAATGTCAGTAGACTATTCTGAAGCCAGTTATTGACATCGCGCATGCAGGTCGTAGCCAGTTTGTGAGTCTGTTCCCATGACTCTCCGCAGCATATCAGAGCAGTGTCATCGGCGTAACAGAACACGTCCACTTCCTTTTTATGTCTGAACAAGTTGCAGATTTCAGTGATGTAAATTAGGAAGAGGGTCGGGCCGAGGACGCTGCCCTGCGGCACACCAAATGGTATGCTGCTCCATGGGCTGATGTGTTGACCAACTTTGATACACTGGGTTCTGAGGTTTAAGTAGCTGGAGAACCATTCCAAGGCGATCCCTCTGATGCCAATGGCTTCCAGCCTACGTGACAATATGGTTGGTGAGACAGTGTCAAAAGCCTTGGCCAGGTCCAGGAATATGCCGACACAAGCCTTGCCCCTATCCAGCTCTGTGCTGACAACCTTGAGAAGGTCCGTGACTGCACCCTCCGTAGACCTGCCTCGGCGAAACCCGTACTGTCCTTCAGCTAATAGTTGGCGTGATTCTAGATAAGCTATAAGGCGTTTGTTGACAACCTTTTCCAGCAGCTTGGAGAGAGCGCTTAGTAGTGAAATTGGACGATAGTTGCAGGGTTCCTTTCTTTGACCGCCCTTGAAGATTGGTATTACCGCTGCTTTTTTCCAGCACTGTGGAAAGCGCCCAGCTGATATGCTACTATTAAATATGTGAGTCAGTGGTACTAATATTTGTTTTGAGATGATTTTTAGTAGTTTGTTATGGATGTCATTAATCCCTGGTGAGCTTTCGGACTTGCTATTGAAGATAAGGGTTTCTACTTCGCTCTCGGTAGTTGGTTGAAGAAAAAATGAGTTTGAGGCAGGCATTTCGGTTAGATCAATCCTTTTAGAGAGTTCTGCTTCGTCTGAATTGAGCTTGTCCATGGTAGTGTTAGCTAACGAGTGTCCAATGCTAGTAAAATATTGGTTGAAATGATTTAGTGAGTCCTCGACTGTGTCCTTGGTTTTAAGTATTTCGTTACAGGGTTCTTTTTGTTTATTTAGGTCACAAATGGTTTTGATAGTATGCCATAACTTTTGTGGGTTGTTTTTACTTTTAGCAAGGCTAGCGTTATTATGAATGTATTTTAAGCGTTTTAAGAGATCATTGCAGTAGTTGCGATACCTTTTATATGATATTTGAAGTATTATGTTATTGGGATCTTTATGAGTTCGCAAATGCAACAAGTCCCTGTGTCTCATGCAACGTATAAGGCCTGGGGTGATCCATGGTTTTATAGCGTATTTGCGACGGCTTACTGTTAATGAGGTAGAGTGTGTTTTGATCGTGTTTGAGATTATGTTAGTAAATGTTTGGGCACTCAGTGAAGGATCGAGTTCATTTAAAACACCTGACCAGTTTAGAATGCTCAGCTCGTTTGCAACGGCTGAGAAATCAATTTTAGTGATTGGACGCTTTGGTGTTTTTTTTTTGACGAGTGAAAGACTTCCGATTGTAGCTCGGTGATCTGTTATGGTACTGTTACAGACAATGCCCTCGGTCTCTTGGTTTGAGCGTACGAAAATATGGTCCAGGCAATTGTTGTTTCTCGTGGGTTTAGTTATTAACGCTTTTAGACCCTTTTCTGATAACCGAGCTTTGCTCCTACAACTAGCGCGATATGGTGCGGGTTTTCACCTGGAAGTTCCGGTACTCCACACACTTCGATCTCGTTGCTCAATGCCCGCTGGACCTGCGAGATAACTTGGTCCTTTAAGTGGCTGACCTCTTGTTTGAGAAGTATAATCTCTGGTTCGCGTCCTTCGAGTGCAGTGATTCTGTTTTCTGCGGCATCCAAACGCCCTATGCAAGCGGAAATTGTGGCAGACACTGTGTCAAGGTGAGTCCGTAGCGCTGAGACATCCTCACGTAGCAAGCGAATCTCATCAAAGAGTTTTTGGAAGTCCATCTTTGCGGTTGAAGATTCAGAAAGGGGTGTCGCAACCAAGCCTTGATCTGGAGCCGGGAGGGTGGGGTTTTTTTTCGTGGCATGAGAGCGATTCTGTAAAGCCGAAAGAGTGTCAGGCCCTTTAACAGGCGTGTTGGTATTGTCCGTTTTCGCCCTTTTAGATTTGCCCTCTGGGCAGTTCCACTCTTTTTCTTTCGCCTCAGTATCGGATATTGATACACATAGATTATGGTATGTAAGCTGGCACGTTGAGACAGTACAGTGAGTCCTCTCTTCCTTTGTAGTGAATTCGCCGCATGCCTGGCAAAGGTTTTGGTTGCAATCGACACAGAGCCAAGAGGGCCGCTGCTCCTTCAGTTCGATAGGTGCTAAGCCAGAGCATTTATTATGGACAAGTGTATTGCAACCCTTTCGTGTGCAGATTAGCTGTTGTTGTTTAAGTGTACGTTTTGGACTTTCAAAGTGGTGTACTGTACTGTTTGTATGAATAATAATAGAAACAGAAAAGACATTTCATATTTTAACTACACCAAGGAGTCTACTAGTCTACTAGGTAAGTAAATGAATACCAGACTAGGTATACCTATTTAAAATGTTGAAGTAGGTAGCACAAACCGTGTTATTTAGTTAGGTAATTGTTATTAGTATTATTACCCTACAAATATTTATGTTCCATGATGAGTAGTTGAGTTTATAAATGGGTGACCTCATGTGACGAACTGTATTAGATACCTAAGTATTTCAATGGCATACCACCCTAAGAATAACATAATAAAATCGCTCGGTCAATAGAAGCTCGTAACAGCTTTTTATTTTATTTTTTTTCTCTTTTGCCAACCCTACTATAATAATATTAATAATAATACTAATGACCCGAATGCCCGAGTCGGCAGTGACCCTGCCTACGAAGCCAAGGGTCCCGGGTTCGAGTCCCGGTGGAGGCAAATATTTGTTTGATGAGAACGGATGTTTGTACCCTAGTCATGGTTGTTTATCTATCTAAGTATAATATTTATCTATATAAGTATGTGTATCATTGTCTAGTACCCAAGATACAGGGAATCCTAGTTTTGGGCTGGATCAATGTGTAAAATCAAAATCATAAAATCAAAAATCATTTATTTCCATAGGATGTTGTTACATCACTTAGATCCGTTTTTTTGGGTGAGTTCACTAACACAATGGCGGAATCTGTGGAGAAGAGCTCACCGAAGAAAGTCTAGCGGTGTCTACGTCGGTAAGAGCTCTAATTTTTTTAACTGCGAACGCTGCTGAACTCAGTCTGTTCGACAATTTATTTATATGAGGATCCCATTGTAGTTTGGCGTCTAAAGTAATGCCCAAAAAGACAGTCGACTGCATAAGGTCCAATCTCTGTCCTTTTATAAATATGTCTGTAGTTACCGGGTTCACATTGGATAACACGAATTTAATACATTTAGTTTTCTTTTCATTAAGTAATAAATTGTTAACTGTAAACCAGTTCACTATACTAGAGATAGCATTGTTTACCTCGTCATAATTTGATTGCTGTCTTTTAACTTTAAATATCAAAGAAGTATCATCGGCAAACAATACTAACCCATGTTTTGCTTTAACAAGGTAAGGTAAATCATTAATATATACTAAAAACAAGAAAGGACCAAGAATTGAACCTTGCGGTACGCCCATACTTATTGAAGACCCAGGTGATCTTTTCCCATTAACATCGACCATCTGAACCCTATCTGTTAGATATGACTCCAGAAGGCCAAGGGCCTGATCTTTTACACCATAATGGCGTAACTTCCTGACAAGAGTGTCATGATGGACGCAATCAAAAGCCTTGGATAGATCGCAGAAGACACCTATTGCATCCATTGCGTCTTCCCAGGCATCAAAAATATTGTCGATTAGTTCAACACCAGCATCGGCTGTTGAACGACCCTTTGTGAAACCAAACTGAGCAATATGAATTAAATTAATGAGATAAAAATGACTTTGCAATTGATTAAGTATGAGTTTTTCAAATATTTTGCTAAGCGTTGGTAGTATTGATATGGGTCTAAAATTGGTGGGGTCTGATGTACTACCAGCTTTGAAAAAAGGTATAACTTTACTTAGTTTCATCAAGTCGGGAAACACACCATTATCTATACATTGATTAAATATACTACAAAGGTGAGGTGCAATACAATCTACAATGGAACTAATAATTTTTACTGATAGACCAAGGGCGTCAGCTGTCTTTTTCATTTCCAGGGATTTAAACGCTTTTACAATGTCTTCATTATTTACGTGCCTAAATTTAAAATCTGTTTTACATTCCTCAAAGTTTTGTTTAAGTATAGATTCAGCAGCAGCGGGAGATGAATTTAAAGACTTGGTTGTTGAAACTGGAATGTCCGTAAAGAAATTACACACCATTATCTATACATTGATTAAATATACTACAAAGGTGAGGTGCAATACAATCTACAATGGAACTAATAATTTTTACTGATAGACCAAGGGCGTCAGCTGTCTTTTTCATTTCCAGGGATTTAAACGCTTTTACAATGTCTTCATTATTTACGTGCCTAAATTTAAAATCTGTTTTACATTCCTCAAAGTTTTGTTTAAGTATAGATTCAGCAGCAGCGGGAGATGAATTTAAAGACTTGGTTGTTGAAACTGGAATGTCCGTAAAGAAATTTTCGAAAGCTTTTGCTACTTCTAGGTCTGTACTTAGCAATTGATTATCTATCTTAAGCTTGAAGTTATTATGTGTAGCTTTGACCTTTCCAGTCTCTCTGTTTATAATTTGCCAAGTCGTTTTCATTACATTGCTACTAGATTCAATTTTGTTTTTAATGAAATTAGATTTAGCTACGGCACATACACGTTTAAACATTTTTGAATAACTACGAACATAATCTAGAAAGGCCGTATTTTTGTTATATGATTTCTCTTCATAGAGTTCATATAATCTTCGTCTGCTCCTATGAATTCCAACTGTCGCCCAATCACTAAACAAAGCTTTGTTATTAACTTTTATAGTTTTTGATTTAAATACCGTATCATATTCATTTTTGACAAGGTTAAATACTGAGTTGTACAACAAATTTGGATCGTCACTGTATGGTATTTCCCATAGTTTATCTAAAATATTATTCCTGTAGTGTTCAAGCCGAGTATCACTAACGGGCACACATGTAATATCCTCTTTTTGGTCCTTTTTTATTTTAATATATACCTATCTGACCAGAGTGATCAGAGGTTAATTTATTGATGACCTATTTGAAAATGGGCGTAATGTTAGTAAATATATTGTCAATGCAGGTAGCAGATGTTGCAGTAATTCTAGTTGGCTCCAAAAACAGATAGTTCATGTTGTGACATAAAAATAAAGATTTTAATCTAGTACAAATATTATTATCCTCTAACAGATTAACATTAAAATCACCACAAATTATAAAAAAATTGTTTTTATCTCTGATTTTAATCAGCACTTCATCCATTTTCTTTTCGAATAAATCAAAGGATGAATCTGATGGTCTGTATACGCTCATTACAATAAGTTGTTCAAGTTCAATACAGGCTATTTCCATGGTACGCTCAACAGACAGGCTCACTATGTCAACTCGTTCCTTATATTTAAAACTATTATTTACAAGTATTAAGGAGCCACCGCGATCAGCTGTTTTTCTGTTGAACGAACTAGCAACGTGGTGGTTATTAAAGTTGAACATGAACTGATAACTCTTTAAAAAGTGCTCTGTTATACATAAAATATCAATATTATTACAGTTCATGAATAACTCAATTTCCAGTTCTTTACTTAACATGCCCTGTATATTTTGATGAACTACGTTTAAAATATTCTTACTTTTACATTTTTCATTACTAGTAACTTGATTTAATGGGCAAGATGAAGGTATATTTATACAAATATTAATATTACTGCCAGAGTTACTCTCTGTTGTCCTATGGGTTAATTTAAAGAGCTTGGAACAGATTCCAAGGAGTACATGTCATTATTATTACACTGCTCTATAGAAGCAGGCGTTTCATTAGTCAAAAACTTGACTGAGTTCAAAATAAAATAAGATAGTGACTGTGCTATCTGTTTTGTATAAAACCTAGATAGGTAATACCTATCCTTAGTCAAATAAAAATATTTTCCAATACAAATATTGGTGTCTATGAAATGAAATTTTTCAGTATGACGACATGTCAATGTGTGTATAAATGTATTATAATCATGTCTTATATGATTTTCATGTTGTGACAAAGATTGGCTGAAGGGAAACGCAAACAAGATTATTCTATCTACATTTTGTAAAGAATTTAATTTGGAAAAGTATTTAGTAATTAGTTTTATGATACATTTTCCCTTCTACCAATTAAAATAATTAGGGTGGTTGGTTCTAAAAACTGCGATGACAACACTTTGTTTAATATTTGTGAATATGTGGCGCCAGGCATACAGTTATTTAATATTGCCTGGCCCACGCGCTGACTAAGTTGTAAACCCATATTTTTTCCAAGTTCATCGCTGTACATTATATACCTATCCTTTGTCCGAGAGAAGGAGGCGTTATTGATAACACTATTAGTACTCAAGTCGACTGACGGCGGCGCCTGGGTCAGTATCAGCTGTTCGGCCGGCTGCTCGGCGGGACACACGGTCGGCACGGAACAGTCCGCTGGAGCTTGTTTACAATCACAGATGTGATTGTCGGTCAAAGATATGAAAGTGTCATAATTATACTTACACGTCTCCAACAAACTATTCATAGCCGACACATGTTCCTTAATTTCGTATTGTGCTGACTCATATTTACGTGTAATACTTTGTAATGATGAGTTTAAAATATGCATATCTGACTGGAGTCGCCGTGTGTCACATTCGTACTTTTCTGTAGTTTTTTCCAAACATAATCTACAATCATCGATTTCGTTAATTAATTCGACACGTTCCTTGCTACAATTTACATTTTTACAAAATATTTTATTTCTATTAGCTAGTTTTTGTGTTTTTTTATATAATTATTCAGTTTAACATATTTCTTTAATTTATTTTTACTACAGCTCATAGTGGTTACTGATTGCGATCTATTAGGACTATCACACGTGAGATCAATTGTCACAGTTGAATTTTGATCTATGGGTGAGATGACAGAAGCTACAGTTGGAGTGATCAGCTCCTCAAAGAGTGACTGGGTCTGCCCCGACCTGAGGCTATCGTTTGCAGTTTGTAGTGCAGAAATTTCGTTACGTGCGTCGCGAAGCTCCTTCTCCAGGACAGCAATACGCCTCAGGGCATCTTCGAACGCACTGCCACTCCGGTCGAAGCCATCTACCAGGTGCTGAAGCCGATCCCTATCTCCCGTCACATCAAGGAACTTGTTGTGCAGCTCTGCCATCTCACTTTTTAATTTTAAGTTCTTATTAACAATAAGCAACACCTCCTTCTCACTTTCATCCCTTTCAGGAAGCAACTGCTCATTGGTTACCTTACACTGTTTTAATTCATATAAAGCTAATTTTAAGTTATCTTCTAGTTGACGGGCTGCCTCACTTCTGGTTGTTGGCATTTTAAACAAAATAAAACAACAATAAAAAGCAAGATTGAAGCACGGCTGTAGCACAGCTGATAAGCAGTCACTTAAATTGAGGTTATGATTAACGAAATGTGCAAAAAAAAAATAAGCTATTCAACAGTTCCCCGCGTGCACCTCCAGCGTCAATACGTACCTAGTCAACTCTGTATATTTTTTTATTTAAAAAGAGTGGTAGAAACCATCCCATCGCAGTGAAACAAATATCAATAGCTGAGGATTCGGATGATTCACAAATCATCACTATCAGCTTGAAAGACTGTTATAACAAAACTGCTCTGTTCTCCAAAATCTTAAGTTAACTAGCCGTTAAAATGCTCTGTGAACAGTTGCTACCCAGTGTTCACTAGTTCGGTGAGTCACCAACCGGCGCTGCGCCCGACGAGCTCGACGGTCACCCGCCAGTCATCCGCCGTGTGAATCACCGCTGCTACTACGCATACGCAACTTTCGTCGCTACTGCCGTTGAACACGTACCGCAGCCGTCAACGGTTTGCTTTCGGCCACAAAGATACCGAGTTCGAATCCCAGTCACCATTGGCGTACCTAGTTTAATTTTTTTTTCATTTCATTTTTTTTTTTTTTTTTGTCCCATCGTTCAAACACCGGCCGCTGGCAGCACGTAAGGGCACATGTCCACCTAACCCCGCGTACCTGGAAGGAAAACTTTTTTGCCTTGGGCTCGCTACGCACATTTAGGCCTACAACTAACTCGCTCCGACCCCTGTACTGCTCTTGGATATTCCAATATGGCATGCAAAAAATGCAATCTTGACGTTGTCGGAAATGAGCTGATAAAATGTACGGCACCTTCTTGTCAAGGCTTATTTCATTTCAAGTGCGCGGGTCTCACAGAAGCAGATTTTAAGAAAATCTTGCCCATGAATAAGTGTAAATGGAAATGCGGTGAATGCAAAGCCCTAAAGAAAAACGACAACACCGCAACGATGCCTTCCCGGCTGGCCTCTCCCTCTGCACCCGACATGGACATCCCGACCCAAGCTTCCATGATCAACGTGGACTCCGCGGCGCTTACCTCCTTCCTGGATGAGAAGTTTGAGTCATTACGTAACGTCTGGAAGACTGACCTTGAAAATGAAATCCGCGGACTTTTCTTAAACTTCGAATCGGAACAGAACAACAAGCTTTCCAAAATCCAGTTATCTGTAAGCAACACCGAGAAAAAGTTCTCGGATATTTTGGAATCTGTGTCGGTGATTAGAGAGCAACACTCGGGAATAGAAAAGGCGATTTCTTTCTTGTCCAATCAATATGACAATGTAATCAAAAGACTGACCACTATCGAGGAGGAACGCCGCTCCGATTCTAACTACATAAAACAGCTTGAAAAAAAAAATCGACCACCTTGAACGCAATCATCGTTCCTCGAGTCTTGAAATGAGAAATATACCACAGATCCCTTCCGAAACCAAGGAAAACCTTGCCAAGATAGTATTGAAGGCTGGAAATGCCCTAAATATGCCGATACAGGAGTCGGACATACGAGACGTTTTCAGGGCTAACGCCAAGTCCGATAAGAATAAGCCAATAGTGGTGGAGTTAAACAGCGTCCTGATCCGCGATAAGGTCCTTAAAAGTGTAAAGGCTTTTAACAAAAATAAGGATAAGGCTAATAAGCTCAATACTTCTCATCTAAGTATTGATGGCCCAGTTCAGGCTGTATACCTTGACGAAAATGTTCCACTGAAAACAAAGAAACTCTTCTTCGTAGCTAGAGACTTTTCAAGCAAAAATAAATTCACCTTCTGTTGGATTACTCACGGATCAGTCTTTATAAGGAAAAACGAAAAAAGCTCACATATCCGTATTGAATGCGAAGAGGACCTGACTAAGATCTTAAGAGAAAGAAAATGACTAGGTTTTATAACTTTAATTACTTTTCTCCATGTGTTTAAACCATATTATAAACTTTCCCTGATGTACTTATGCTTCAGATTATGTAAAACCCACACTACACTTACACGAAACATCACACTCTCTCGCACTCATCCTCACTCTTTCACTCATAAATTACCTCGGCTTAATCTATATAAGATGATAACTTACCAGGTGTCCAAACATTATCATGCAAAAAAAACATGCGCTGACCTAATTAAGGAAAATCAAGTGAAAAAAAATTGCTCAAATTCGATTTTGAATTAATTGCCCGCGAAATGGACAATGTTTCGCTTTCAACTTCCAGAGTTTGCACTCCTGAGGAGTGTGCGGTGATTATCCCATGTTCTAATTTACGTCTTAACATCCTTACACAGAATATTAGAAGCATTCATTGTAACCTTCCCAGCTTTTTGACACTTACAGCTAGACTAAATATTGATTGTGATCTAATTGTTTTAACAGAATGCTGGCTGGCGTCCTGTCCCCAATTACCATCTATCAATAACTATAATCAATTTTCTACTAAATTCAATAACAACCAAAATGAAGGTATTGTGGTATACACGAAGAGGGTAATTAGCTGTACAGTGGAGGAACCACCATTCCTTGATGCAAATTGTCTTGTTATAAAGCTGGGTATAGATACGGCAGTGGTGGCGATATATCGCTCTCCGTCGTACAAAAATACAAAGCAGTTTATAGATTCTTTAGATTCAGTCCTCCAAAACCTATCAACATTCAAAAATGTTATAATTTTGGGTGACATCAATATAGACATTAAAGAGACCAACACAGACTCACACTCTTCCCAATACCTAGACGTTACTGCGTTTCATGGCCTGCTTCCAGCTCACCGCATACCGACTAGGCTTAGAAATTGTTTGGACCACGTCATTCTAAAATGTGAAGGTGTAAAGCTAAATAGTGAATTGCCTGCCATTACTCTAGTCATGGATACCTCCATCACAGACCATAATACGGTTTTACTCTCTCTGGACCTAAGGAAAGAGAGATCTTTCGCTCCAAATACTTTTACTAAAATTAATCACCAGGAACTCGAGAATACCATGAAATTAATTGATTTATCTGAAATTAAGTCCTTGGATGATCCAAATGAAGCCGCAGCCACTTTAGTCTCTATACTTCAGCATGCTATAAGCTCTAATAGCCAAACATGTACTATCGCAAAAAGGAAGAGAATAATTAAAGACTGGATAACCCCTGGCTTACTCCGTTGTATGCGTAATAGAGATAAGCTTCATAAAAAGGCGAAACAATCCCCTGATGACTCTATCATTACAACTACATATTTGCGATACCGTAATTTCTGCAACAAACTTTTGAAAAAAATAAAAATAAACTACGAAAGAGAACTCTTAAACCAAGCAGGACAAAATAGCAAAAACATATGGTCAGCAATCAAAAATATAGCTAATTTGCGTAAACCAGAATCAATGGCCAGCGATCTCCTTAAATCAAACAATACCCCTGAACTCTCAATCAAAGATACCAATGAATTCTTTGCTAAACTGGAAAAACTGGGAGTCAGGGGTCTCCAGCTGGACCTTATTAAGGACTACCTATCTGACCGTACTCAATTTGTCAAAATTAATAACTATACAAGCGAAGACTTACCTATAACTTACGGCATTCCACAGGGTAGTATACTGGGACCCACGCTCTTTCTTGTATACATCAATGAGCTGACAAAGCTTGAGCTAGCGGGGGGCAGAATTGTCTCGTTTGCCGATGACACAGCACTGTGCTTTTCCTCCAACACCTGGGATGAGGTATTTGTCCTTGCACAGGGGGGGTTCGACGTTGTATCGCAGTGGCTGAATCTAAACATCCTAACATTGAATGCGGATAAGACTAAATATATGACGTTTACAATGAGAAACAAAACTCAGCCGGATTCGAATTTCCTCCTTAAAGCTCATTCATGCTTGAATAACCTCAGTGCAAACTGTCTCTGCACAATACTAGCGAAAACAGAATCTATTAGATACCTGGGTATAATTATTGACCAAAACCTTAATTTTGGTTCTCATGTGGCCAATATAACTAGTAGAGTTCGAAAATTGATTTATGTCTTCAGAAAGCTGCGTCATGTTGCAGATCCCAACCTCCTAAAGTCAGTCTACTATGCACTCTGTCAATCACTCTTGCTTTATTGCATCACGGTTTGGGGTGGAACGCACAAGACTACATTGTTAGGTCTCGAGAGGGCGCAAAGGTCTGTCCTTAAAGTATCTAAATTTCGGCCGTTTATGTTCCCTACAAAGGAACTATTCGAGTTGTGCGGGGTTCTCAGTGTACGACAGTTATTCATTCAACAGTGCATCCTTAAAAAACATAACCAACTCAATTACGATCCCTCATTAGGTCTTTTAAAAAGAAGGGATTATGTTTTCCCGTACGAGACGCCGTTTAAAACAGCTTTTGTCCAAAGATTTTTCCCTTTCCTCGGGCTTTTTCTATATAATAAAGCTAATAAGCTACTAAAAATTTACTCTTTGAAATATGTGGCCTGCAAGACAACAATCTCCACGTGGCTAAAAAAAACATCCTATGAGGATACTGAGGCTCTTCTACACATAGTTTCTTAAACATCCCAAATCAAAAATTCCACCGCTAATCCCAACTATTTTTTTAATTATTTTGTGTACCTAACAGAAACTTCATATAGTCTCATACCTATAGATTAACTTGGTAACGAAACCTCAATGAAACATACTCACATAACCCACATCCCTCATTCTTTCCCAATCCTTCTCCTCACACACACTCACATTTACACTTTACATACATATTCTATTACCCATTTTGTAAATTATCTTTGAGATTTATTAATTACCTTATTAGTATAGAAGATAAACAGTAGTTTATTAAGGTAAAGGATCAAATAATGGAAGAGGCCTGCCCCCTGAAATACAGGTGATGAACCTAGTTTAGGAGACAGGGAGCCATATAACTATGTACCTACATGTCTTACACCTGAATAAATTATTAAATAAATTATTAAATTATTAACAAAAAACAAAGTAATTCCAAATCAATTTACGTGCCTAAGTAATTAGTTATATTGAAAATATCGTTAATTATAGCCCAGTAGCAAATTATTTCAAATAAAATACTCAACCGTCAACGTTACGTTTTTTAAATACACAAAATAGGATACTTATAAGAATTTTATACACTTATGCACCAGTTAACACAAAATACACTTAATTAATACGTAGGTATAACAAATGCGATAAACTTGGAAAATTGTATTAAAGTATTTTTAAATCAATAAAATGTATCTAATCTTTTGTTTACAACCTATTCCAAATAGTGTGTAAATAGTGTCCAAGTATTAGTACAAAAACACAAGATTATAACAGAATTCTCACCTGTAAACAAAGAAACGACATTTAAAGTTTACACTTCACCACTTCATTCGTTTCTATTCAATTCTTTCTGTTATTTTATTAAAACGCATCTTTAGTTGAAAAATATTTCACCACAACAAAACATCGTCCATTTTTATGACTTCACGATTGACAGCTAAACGGCTGTCACAAATGTCCCTGTCGATGGTCGCGGTTCCATAAACAAAACCTAAAGAAATACTCATTTCTTTATATATATATATATATATATATATATATATATATATACAGTCAGGTCATAAGTTCTGTCACACAATAAAAACTTATGAATTTAGAACGCTGGCTACAAAAAAGTTTATTGAATTCGAATTTCGAATTTTTCATGAAAATATAAATGTGTACTTTTTAGAATTTTCCTCATTTTTAAACATGAAGTGGACACTTAAAGAAGACCGTGTCGTAGTTATTGCGTTGCATCGTTGCGGTTACGCACCAATTCAGATTTTCGACTTACTGAAAAATTTGAATATAACCAAAAGATTCGTTTATCGTACCATAAAACGATACAATGAAGACTCTAGTGTAGATGACAGGTCAAGAAGTGGTCGCCCTCGCTCTGTTAGGACTCCAGCAGTGATAAAAGCTGTGAAGGCGCGAATTCAAAGAAATCCCATACGTAAGCAGAAACTGTTGGCCCTTCAGATGGGGTAAAGCAGGACCACGGTGAAAATAGTGTTAAATGAAGACTTAGGGCTTAGGGCATATCGAAGAAAAACAGGACATCGTTTGGACGCTCGTTTAATGGACCTGAGACTGAAGAGATGCCGCGCTTTGTTGAAGCGGTACGCGGGAAAAAAGCATCGGGAAATTCTTTTTTCGGATGAAAAAATTTTCACCGTGGAAGAGAGCTACAACAAACAAAATGATAAGGTGTACGCACACAGCAGTGAAGAAGCGAGCAACCGTATTCCGCGTGTCCAACGAGGTCATTTTCCATCCTCGCTCATGGTTTGGTTGGGAGTCTCTTATTGGGGCTTAACTGAGGTACATTTTTGTGAGAAAGGCGTAAAAACGAATGCAGTTGTGTATCAAAATACAGTCCTCAAGAACCTTGTGGAACCTGTTTCTCATACCATGTTTAATAACAGGCACTGGATATTCCAACAAGATTATGCGCCAGCTCATAGAGCGAAAAGCACACAAGACTGGCTGGCGGCGCGTGAAATCGACTTCATCCGGCACGAAGACTGGCCCTCCTCCAGTCCAGATTTGAGTCCGTTAGATTACAAGATATGGCAACACTTGGAGGAAAAGGCCTGCTCAAAGCCTCATCCTGATTTGGAGTCACTCAAGGCATCCTTGATTAAGGCAGCCGCCGATATTGACATGGACCTCGTTCGTGCTGCGTTAGACGACTGGCCGCGCAGAATAAAGGCCTGTATTCAAAATCGCGGGGGTCATTTTGAATAAACTTTATTACCATAAGAATCTATGTTTTATTAAGTTCATTTTGCTATATAAATGTTTACATAAATAATAAACATGTCTAAATAATTTCATATTGCACATGTGACAGAACTTATGACCTGACTATGTATATATATATATATATACTACTCAAAAGAAAATAGGGGCCACTAAGTATTTTGATTGCTACGTGAAAAATATAGTAAACAGTAATGTATATTTATTAAAATAACATGTAACAAGGCTTTTGTTTTAACTTATGCTAATAACCATTTAATTGTATAGTCAATTGTTTCACTTATTTCAATTAACATGAAATTAGTCCATTGTCAACAGCAAAAACTAAACAGAAACTCTTTGCAAAACAAAAGAAAAACTGACACAAGCTGTTTTTTTTAATGGTTTAGTAACGGGTGTGTCCTCCTCTCCTGTTTTCACACTCCTGGAGCCTTGAATGCATACTCTCGATTAAGTTTCTGATGTTTTCATCAGGTATCTCTTCCCACGCAAGTTTCAGAGCATCCATAAGCTGTTGCTGGTTGTGAACCTCTTGCTCATGCTCCCTAACCCTTCGTTTTAATTGGTCCCACATATGCTCTATTGGATTTAAATCCGGACTATACGCTGGCCATGGTAGGACACGAATATGGGAGTCATCCAGTACAGTCTGAGTGGCCCGAGCTGTGTGTGGGCGGGCATTGTCATGCATTAACCAGAACCCTGGCCCCACTCTCTGTGAGAATGGAATCACATGAGGCCTGATGACTTCATCGATGTACCGTTGTGCAGTTACTGTGCCTTGATTTGAGAAAACCAGCTCAGTTTTGCCTTGTAAGCTAATCCCAGCCCAAACCATCACACTAGGACCTCCAAAGCGGTCAATTTCCTTGATGCAGACATCGGAAAATCTCTCACCCTGTCGTCTCCATACTCTAATCCGCCGATCATCACTACAAAGCTTCACTTTACACTCATCTGTGAAGAGCACCATACCCCATTGATTCATGCTCCAATCTGAATGTTCGCTGCAAAAACTTAAACGATTTCCACGTTGAACCCTAGATAAAGGAATTCGTACTACTCGGCGTCTGGACCTTTGCTGGTCTTCATGCAGTCGTTTACGTATCGTTTGGTCACTAACACGAGTCCCCGTTGTCAACCGTAGGCGATTTTGTAAGTTACGTGCCGTCACAGAGCGCTCTCGACGGGCACTCAATCGGATGTAGCGATCCTCTTGTGCCGTAGTCGCTCGCACCCTGCCCGATGCAGGCCTTCTTGCAACACTGCCAGTCTCTTGGAACCGATCCCACACATTGTGGATGGCTCGGCGAGAGAAACCCAACGAAAAAGCTACAGACCGCTGTGACCTTCAGCAATCAATGTAACGGCTCTGGTGGCAGTAATGGTATCCATATGCCTTCGTTGACGTGGCATTATTAACAAAAGATGTTAAAAGAAGCAAAAGATGGACAGAAATAGTTTTTAACAGAATAAAATTGTGATTCCATCTGAAAGGAATTTGACCTGAAACTCGTTTTTTTTATTTGCTTCAATTTCTGGCCAGCTGTAAGACTTAAACACCAGCATTAAAGACGTTGGATACTGAAGGAGGCCGGACATCATTAATTAGTCACTTATTAATTAGTTTACATCTAAAAATTTACTTAAAAACAGAAATATGTAAGTGGCCCTTATTTTCTTTTGAGTAGTATATATATATATATTATAGTATTATTATTAGTTTATTACTAATATAGGTATGAATTTTGCAGTCTCCTTAGAACCTTTCTCGCTGTTCCTATTTATTCCTCTGTGGTTCGAATCCACGTTCGGACACAATTTTACTCTTTATGTTTTATTATTTTTAATATTTAACCGGTCAACGCAAGCACCCGTACACTGAAAAAAAACCCTTGTTATTCGTAGCTAAACTTTCGTCTACGTATAACATAGAAAAAGTGACCACAAAACTATAGCAATACGTAACCAAATCTAGTTTGGTTATTTTTTAACGAAACTGTTTTGTAATTAATGTTAACACTATTTTGTTTAAGTGATACCAAGGTGCTTACTTAAAGGTAGGCCTACTTACATGCAGTTAGGAAGCCAATTGTTTGTTTACTTCAGCCATATTTTACAAAACAGTTTGACTGTTATTAACTAAATTAATGAGTTGTTTTACCTGTTGTTTTGTTACTATAACCTGATATATTAGTTAATTTAGATAACTTGTTTTGTTAATTTTTACAAAACAGTTTGACTGTTAGTAACAAAACTTTGCTTGTTTTAGCTGTAGTAGTTTGTTTATATGGTATTTAGTACTTCTGTAGTGTGTAGCCTAATTTATATTAGCTATCTGAGTGTTTTAGCATGGCAATAAGCGGTAATTTCCATTTTGTTAATATTTCAAGAATCACCGATTAGATTGACATTATTTTCAAATCAATCTAATCGGTGATTCTTGAAATGTTAACAAATGGGAATTACCGCTTATTGCCATGCTAAAACGCTCAGATAGCTAATATAAATTAGGCTACACACTACAGAAGTACTAAATACCATATAAACAAAAAAGTACAGCAAAACACACAAAAAAACATTGTACTACCTATATAAAATTTAAAAGTAGGCAGATAAATAAAAGCAATTGTTTTACAAATGTAATTGTTGTATTGTTAGACTTCAGAAATTTTACAATGTAAGAACCATTATCACATAAATCAAAATCTCAAAACAACGGGAATCTTTTTCCCAATGTCCCAGTGTCCTCCAGTGACTGTAGGCCATACTCGTACGTTGTAGAATTATTAGTACCCTGTGAGGCCTGTGATCTATTCGGCTCAGACGACTGATCTTCATATGTCTGAAACTGAGAAAACCATGTGATTAGGGCGTATCAATCTATTTCGGTTAGGTAACGACGTAGTGGTAAGGAAATAGAGGTACCTATTGAATTACTGTTGATTGTTAAATATACTTCTATTTCTATAGCCATACTTTCCTCCCCCGATAGGTAGGTTAGACACAGATGCAAGCTAGCGTTATTTATAGGTTTGGGTGCCGAGGTACTAACTTTTGGCGCGTTGGCACCATGCTGGCGCGGCAGGCACGTTATGCCTTTTTACCCCCAGATTGGCATAGCTTTAGCTTACCACAAGATAATGAAAGGAAATGATTAGGTAAATTACCTTAGGCTTACCTTTGAATTGTGTAAAATACACTTCCAGGCCCCACTGCTGCAGATAATCTTCGAGAGCATCTGGGCTCTGCTCGGCCATGGTTCTCTCACTCATTTTTAAGTAGGTAGCTGACTGAAATAAAGATTCTTCTTCTGATGAGAGAGACGACAAGCACAGAACTATTTTACTTTGGGGTTTTATGAAAAACGGAGACCCGTCTTCACACGATTGTCCCGAGAGACGCAAGCGCAAGCAGCAAAATGAATAGAAAATCAACGTGTTTGACATGGCGTGTCGCGTCGTCGCGTCGATCGTAGCAAAATGCAGTTTTTGAAATTTTTCGCTCTTGCACAGATTAATAAAGAGTTGCTCTTGTCACTGTGCCGCACGCTCGGATTTTGTTTGACAAGACTCCATTCAACTCGCGCGAGGACTGTTGGTAGTTCGTCATCCCGTAAACAAAAGTGTTTGGTTGTAAACAATCAAAATACGGCTAACATTAGATAACGCTATGTTTAGTTCAACATATTAGTTTGTTGTTAATTACATAAGTTTTGTTGAATTGAAGTTTTGTGTGTAAAAAATAACAAACTTAATTGAGATAATAGTAACAAGATGTTTGTTTAGTGTTTAACAATAATAATTGTTTGATAGTTCAGCAAGCCTTTAGTAACGAATAGTCTAAGAATTAGTATCAACTAAGTAAACATGTATTGTTGCAAGTTACCAATCCAATTTGTTTACTTCATTAAGATTATACATGACTAAATCTTAGCTATTAAACAACCGAACTGAAAATAACCAAACCAGTTTTGTGCTTCGTAAATAAACCACTTTAATTATTTCAAATTAAGTTTATTGACGACTAACTGAAGTATGGTTAAAAAGGCGATAACCGAAAAAGTTTTGTTATTCATTTTTTTCAGTGTAGGTTCACAACAAAACCCCTCCCGCGTTCGGCGTGCTACGGATGATGGACCTGGTTATGTGAGGCATCGCGATTTCGAACCTTATGCCATGGTAATATAACTAAAACCTATAACGGCCAAAAGGCGTCCCTGGACGCCGCTAGGCACCCAGGGGTTAAGTTTTCTTGTGCGATGTTAGGGAACCTTTTGTGTGCAAGGCCGACCCGCACTTGACCCATTATTTTAATTACGTCATTTTTCAGAAAGACCATTATGGAGAATCCGACAAAAGCTCGCCTTTCCTCTCAGTATAATGGCAAAATCATAAGCGGCTTCGAGCTAAATCCCGATATGAGTAGGATAGGCATCATCTGTTCAATAGACAACAGGGTGAGATCATAAACTCTTTTGATATCTGGAATGACCTTCCGACTTCCCACAACAGCAGATGGAATATTTGCATAACCAGACAAGACGCACATCTTGTGGCAAGGACATACTTGGTAGGTTGCCTAATTCATGTAAGACTAGGTTCTAAAGTTTAAGACGCGTGTAACGGTAATATTTGCAACTAGATTCGTGGTAGATGCCATTGTGGACAAAACCGTTTTATTATATAATATAACCGAGGCTAGTATTTAATCGCACATCAAAAATACTGATTTTCACAGCAAAAAAGGATCAGAAAAAACACTTTTTATGTTTTAAGTATTTTTTTTGTTCTTACATGTTCAACCTGATACGAAGGATAAAGGGGGCTTCGCTTCGCTCACCCTCTTTACCCTTCACCTAAGCTACCGCAGTATTTTGCCCTGATATTTGCTGTGAAAAGCAGTATATTTGTTGTGCAAATCAGTATTTTTGATGCACAGATTAATATTTCCCGTCGATAAAGTTCATATAACAGTTCACACTGCAACATGTATTTAACGTCAGTCGCTGCGGCAGAACCGTGCGAAATTTTTGATTTTTTAATTTATTTTTCAAAAACTACCAAATATTTCTTAATTTAAAACGTACAGTTTCAGATATTTTGAATGCCTATTTTTTGACGCAAGAAGTATGATAATATATTTTTAGATCTCATCTCTACATTGGACCACTGTGGGAGGAGAGAAGGGCGTAGAAACTCCCACAGATTGATTTGGGCCTCTTTCAAAAATTGGTTATGCTTAACTAATACAAATATGCTTATTAATTAATTATCATAATTAATAATCAGGAATAAATAATTACAAAATTATTAACAGCAAAGTGTTTGTTGAGCTAGATTAACCCCATACAGTCCCGTCATTTAAGTAATCTTCTTTAATATTTATTATGTTAATTGTACATACATTTAAAAATACTTTGTACAAAACTTAAATATGCAAAAACACACACACACACACACAAACACTAAGAAAATAAAGCGCCCCGGACCATATCAGATGTAAAGGTCCCCATCACGCTGGCGGCGTTTCCGCGGTGCACTGCGAGGGAGATCCTCTGCATCTTGAACATTGTAATATCCCTTTTTCGTCGAAGCCGCTTTGACATGCTTTTTAGATTGCTCAAATGGCAATTTCAAAATCTCCAGAGCCGTCGGGGACGTCAGCAGACAGACTCTCCTGGCGGATATGGCCGATCTGGCGAGCCTCGTGTTGTCTGGGAAGATACACGGGCATAACAAATGTGCTAATCTTATCTTAAGGAGCTAATCTTATCTTATGAAAAAGGATCGGTGTAGGCAACACAATCCGCCGCAAAGTGCCAAAGATCTGCTGCAAAGTACATCCTGCCAGACCTTTGCGCTACATTCCAACCAATGCTGTACAGCAGAACTCGCACCTTTCTTGCTAACAAAGGAGGTGACGTACTGCCAAAGGTAGACGTGAAAAACTCCTTCAATTCGGTAGACGAGGCGCCCAAACGAAAGACACATCTATTTGTAAATACTGTGCCGCAACATTGGCAAAATTTTAAATTAATGTTCAGATGGCCTTCAGCAGGGCGACTTACTTGAACCAGCAAAATTAAGTTTGGCTGCCCATCCGATCAATACCAGCCTATATTCCAAATTCATCACTTGGCACCTAGACGACGGGACCATAGGAGGCAAAAGCTGAAGACGTATTACAAGATTTTGAATACCTCACATCAGAATTAAGAAAAATGGGCCTAAAAATTCTAGACAAAGACTCGCTTCGCCTCCTAGGGGTCCTAGAGGACGAGATCCGCAGCTTCGTGCTCATCTCTCAATAACCACTCGTCTCTGGGAAGATCAAAAATTATAATTTGAATCATGATAAGGTTTGTTACATCGCGGGGTGTCTTAAAACACGTCTGTTGAATGGAGATCCCGTCAATTTCTAAAGTCTCGTTTATTTCATTATTTGTTGCTGTATCGGCAACAGAAATACACATTTTGTGAAAATATCCCTATTACGGCTCATGAAATACAGCCTGACGGACGGACGGACGGACGGACAGTGGAGGATTAGTAATAGGGTCCCGTTTCGCACCCTTTGAGTTATCGATCGATTTACACAGGAGGATTAGTATGAACAGAACGCTGGCCCCGGCCGCCGTACATGTGCGCCGACCCATATTATACGGCTTACTGTACGTAGGCAAGCATATGTTTTGGTATCCAAGGTACTAATATTCTCAGAAAGTTCTGTAGGTACTCACTTAGATTAGATAAGTAAAATAGCATGTACGTAGGTAGGTTGTCATAGTTTTAAAGAGCAATAACAGGATGTCGTCAAATCGTAACCGTGTTACTACAAAAACTATTAAACATAGTTTAACCTCAAAACAAAGGTCAAATCCAATACATGTTTGTCTTTAAACAGGTGTTGAACAGGTGTCTATTTTTTGTACTAAGACCTTATATGCCGAACATGCTCACACGTAATAGTAGTTTATGTTACTGCTACATAATAGAGGGGATTATTACTCGAGAGTGGGTTTATGAAACGAGCCGAAGGCGAGTTTCATAATAATATCACTCGAGAGTTTTAATGCCTAATTATGTACAGTTACATACACTAGTTTATCTACACACATATCATAAGCTCTCTTTGATGTGTTCACGAACCGCATGTTTGAATGGCATTGTGGCTCTGCAGTTGTTTAGCTTGTTCTGTAGTACCAACTTCACAGACAAACTAGGGGCGGCACGCGGGCGGGCGTCTGCGTTCAAAATTTGAATGTCAGTACCAACTTCACAGACAAACTAGGGGCAGCAAGCAGGCAGGCGTCGGCGTTTGAAATTTGAATTTCATAATACATATGTAGAAAATTACACCTTATGGTCATAATGTGTAATTTTTCAGATAAGAAACGATTTTTAACCAAGTAGTTTAACATTATGCTGATCGTAACGTTCGGTTTTTGTACACAGTAAAGAGGGTTTATGATACGTGTGTAGATAAAAAATATGAGGTGCATACCTACTTACGAGGAAAATTACGACGACCTAATTACTAAATATAGCATTAGATATTTTTATTATCTAGATATAGAATCAATCACTCTACAGAAAACTTTAGAGGACCCACCAAAATATTGTATGGGCAGAGACCCCGCCCACCAACAGACGTGGCACTACAAACGCTTCAATATTATTATGATGTCCCATAAAAAGACGAAATAATAACCATTTTGAATCTAAAAACCCCATAGAGTTTAGCAAAACCCCTGAAACAGACAGGAAATACAAAAGACACCAACGAGCGCGCGCGAGCTTTTCTCCACAAAGATAAGACATTAAAATGAGCATTTTTTTGCGCGAAAATCCCTTTTACATGAAAGCCCTGTACCTGCGGTGGATGTCGTGGTAGAAGATAATAGTCAAGATGTACTAACTGAGATACCTACTTATAATAATAATAATACCTTGTAATAAAGTACCTTGGACACCATTTACACACATTGATCTAGCCCCAAACTAGGATTCCCTGTATCTTGGGTACTAGACAACGATACACATACTTATATAGATAAATATTATACTTAGATAGATAAACAACCATGACTAGGGTACAAACATTCGTTCTCATCAACCAAATATTTGCCCCACCGGGAATCGAACCCGGGACCCTTGGTTTCCTAGGCAGCGTCACTGCCGACTCGGCCATTCGGGTCGTCAAATCTGTTGGTCTATGGGGACGATCTACTTATTTATTGCATGGCTCTTTCCTTACATTGTACTACACGTAAATGTATCAAAAATCTTGTGTTATACTGCGATAAATTAACTTAGATACCTCTCGAGATAGGCACCAGCAACTCAGTTTCATGGACACTGAGTCTTTACCCCGCTCGGGAAACGATAGTGCCATTATAACATTTAAGCGGCACTTTCATTGGCAGCGGTAAGTGCATTCGGAGAATAGTAATTAAGTAATGACGTGAGTTACAGGCCCCGCCAGGTTTCGTGGCCCGTGAGCGAGCTCTCATCTCTCTCTCTTGCATATGTATTCATCTCTCTTGTACCCAGACGCCGCTACCCCTCCAGGCGGCCTTCAGAAGCTAAGAAACCTGTACCTGAGTTAAGTAGGGGCTTCCGCCCCCATATCGACACTCTGACCCAAATCCCAAATGTCTTTATTACTGTAGATATTTACTCATATACTTAGCAATCTTCATTTTTTGCCACTTCTCTACATTAGACCACTGTGGGAGAAGAAGGGCGTAGAAACTCCCACTGATTGTTTTTTTAGATCTTACCGGAGAATAATATCACAAAAAGTTAGCAAACACTTACCCAGCTCAGCATAACAGAGCGCGCCGATCATCGACAGGAAACCAGACAGTACCCACACTATCAACGCCATGCCCTTAGAGCCGGCATGCTTCAACGCCAGATTAGGGGAAACGAAGATTCCGGACCCCACAATAACCCCCACAATAATGGCCACCCCATTCAGCAAACTCAACTCCTTCTTCATATTAACACCAGCTTGCGGTTCACCGTACATCACTTTGGGGGCAAGCCCCTCGGCTGCAGTCACTTTCGCCATCGCAAAAGTTTAACAGTTTTTTGGAACAGTCACACACGGTTGTTCACAGCTGAGTGTGGGACCTGCAAATATTGCATCACACCCGGCGCGGAAACCACGTGTGTTCAAGTTAAGCACAACTCAGTCACTTTATAGATAAACCATAAAAACACACACAGTTAACCGGTTGATAATGACCCAGATTGTTATCACACCGCGACCCCCTTCAATCTACATTTTTTACTTTCTACAGGTTAAAATATTCAGAGCACTCGAATATCCTTTAAACTATTCGTCGTAAAAGGAAGTTGAGGTGTTTTTAACCGCGGTGGAGTAGCTAATTAATTATCCTCGGTGGTGTAGGGGGTGTATGAATTATGAGATTTGTGGACAGAGATCGCAAGCGAAATAAACTACACAATAGCACTACACGTGAATACGAACGGCCACATCGGTTGCTTCGCTGCGAACAACTGTGTTCACATCGTACTAAGTCACGATTCAGCCGTAGGGTTACCAACTTGTCCATCAGACCTGGTTTGTCCGGATTACTCCGGATTTGAGTTGTAAATTAACCGTTTACCCAAAAGTCATTGCGACGGGTCCACAAAATGCAGTTGTGTGAGTTGACTTGTTTATGCGTGCAGGGGTGGCGGGGAAGGGAAAGAGGCGCGGTGCGCGGGATGGGAGACAAACGTCAAAACCTGTTCTGACTTGGCTACACCCTTTTGCTGTATTTTGCATGAGCCTCCGCATTGCAATTAGGTAGGTAGTAAGTTTTTCCAAAACAAATAAAATATGTTTTGCTCTAAAATTACCATTTAAAATATTTTATAGTTTTACCTTAAGTATGTGTATATTTTCTTACATTTGACCCGGTACTTAGAACTTATTTCCAAACCGCGGAACAATATAGGTTGCAGAACCCTTATGATCATTAAATCGATATTTTTCCAATTCCCGGAAAATCCGTCTGTTTAACAATCAACGAGGAACTAAATCAAACTCAAGTAGTTACGATAAAAGATGCATTTAACCCAAACCCCCAACCAAAATTCACCCACACATATGCGGTTAAATGTGCACAGTTTTGGTAGTTAACCAATCGGTTAAATACCGGCCGTACAGCTCTACTCCGGATCTGGATTCAACTTTTAGGACCTTCGGACCAGAGTCATATATTGTTTTGCCTTAATTACCTATTTGAACAATATTAATGGGATTGGTGATTACAGTGTAGTTAGCACACCATTGCAGTACAATTTAAGTCACTACTATGTCGCATATTATAGGATCGGTAGGAACTTCCATAGTACAAGAGAAATAGATATTCTGACAAAATAACTACAACAGTCCTATAAAAACTTTTAATTTCATTACTCGAACTAGGTAAATTACTACTTTGTAATGTGTCACAAAAATGTCCGGAATTTCAGCTCAAGTCCGGCTTGTTCCGAATTTCAAAACTTAGTATGGTAACCCTATCCATAGGATGGGCGACTGCAAAGTGGCACAACTCCATAAGGTGGTAGCGCGGTTATCGACCTTGTCACCAAGGTCATAAGACCCACATTGGTTCCACCAGCTCAACACCAAACTTGGGTTATATATCCATCTCTTTCATGCCTTGCGAGACTAGCACGTGCGCATTTGGCATACCTAGAAACTTTTCAATAATATCCCACCTTAGACTGTATCCCACCTGCGTTGACAATTTCCATACATTATCTACTGTCATATGGGGTGGCACAGAGACAGTTACGAACACGTTTAGCCAGTAATTCAATACTAAATATTGTGAGACTGGGGGCTTACCCATCGCCGCAGCATGGAGATATGGAAAACATTGTGAGGAAACCTTCATAAATCTCAATAAGCTTGCATTATTGTCTATATATTATTTGCGGGTAATAAAGAATTTATGAAATTATAACATGTTCTGAACTGCGGCGATGGGTAAGCCCCATGTGGGGCATTAAATTACTGGCTACACCTGGACGCAACTGGACGATAACCATAAACATTTATACAGGCACATATATTGCTTCTGGCCCCACACTAGGATACCCTGTGTCTTGGGAACCAGAAACAGCAACGTCACATATAAACATCCAAGACCTGGGGTATATACTATCCCCAGCCGGGGATCGAACCCGGGACCTCTCGCATGGTAGGCGAGCCACTACCGCTGCTCCACAGAGGTCGTCACTCGATCACTTTAGTTCCGAATGTTCTTTGCGTAAACTTTTCAATAATAATCGACCCGTGATATATTTCTCAACTATCATAGAATGTAACAACGTCTTGTTAAGACGGACGATCCTTTTTTCGGTCAGGATATAAGCTATTTGGATGCTGGCGTGACCGACGAGAGGTGAATGACACCAATAACAGTTCGGGATTTGATAGTCTGCGGCAAGTATACAGGCGCAACTCGCATTGTCCTCCAGATGTATGTTGACGACCCGAATGGCCGAGTCGGCAGTGTCCCTGCCTACGAAGCCAAGGGTCCCAGGTTCGAGTCCCGATGGGGGCAAATATTTGTTGATGAGAACGGATGTTTGTACCCTAGTCATGGTTGTTTATCTAAGTATAATATTTATCTATATGTGTATCGTTGTCTAGTACCCAAGATACAAGGAATCCTAGTTTGGGGCTAGATCAATGTGTATAAATAGTGTCCAAGGTATTATTATTATTATTATGTACGTTTTGACTATGTATAGGTACCTAACATTTAGCTCAATACATTATAAATATAACATTAAAATCACAAAACATGAGAAGCACATTCTGGTTTTTTAGTATATTGAACCTAGTCATGCCTTTACATACGGGGTGGTAGTAGCACATTTGTGCCCAAGTTTAGCCAGTTATTCAATTCTCCATTTTGCGGGATAGGTAGCTAGCCCATCGCCGCATTGCAACGTCCGTAAATGTAGGCACCTGTACTTATTTCATTCGCCCATGGTCACCTCCGGATTTGAACCCGCATCTCCTGCGTGAACCAGCAGCTCTTTTTGCGGGGCAACGACCGGCTCTGTCTCTCACACTGACATTGTATGTAAAAAAAATTATAGATTTGTATTTGTATCAAGCAGACTTCGCAATACAACGAATAAAAACACTGCCATTATTGCGTATCACGGTTATGTTGAATCTGTTTTACGATATGGTCTTGTGATTTGGGGAAATGGCACTGACATAAATGATGTTTTTATTGCACTAAAAAAATGTGTACGCGCCATTTGCGGTATAGCCCCTTTTGAATCGTGTAAACCTATGTTCATCAAGTTAAATATATTACCCTTACCGTGTTTATACGAAATTGTTTATAACGGCTAAGGAAAAGTACTCGAGAAATACAAGAAACTCTACTAGATTATTATATAACCACATTCCACGAACAACGCTATATCTAAACAATTGTTCTGCAATGTGTGTTAAAATATTTAATAAGATACCCGAGCACCTAAAAATGCTCCCAGTAAATAGGTTTAGGACAGATCTGTTTAAATGGTTAATGGTCAAATGCTTTTACTCAATAATTCCTCAATCATAAATGTAATTAATTGATAGTTACTGTAAATATTATTATTAATTTTGTACAAAACTAAATATTTGCATGCTAAAATTAATAGCTGATAAGGTGTTCTTAAATATTATACTACCACCTTCTTGTACCCTTATCTTAGCAAATAAACATCTTTATCTTTATCTTTTATCTTTATCTTTAATACTTCAATAATTTTACGGTGTTCACGTTATTTCGAGATTGTGAGCGTACTAAAACTCTTACAGACTTCGTTTTGTGGTTTAATGAATGCTTATTAACTGTACTACAACTATTTTCAATAAGTTTGGTCATAGGTCGAGCCAATTCGCTAATATTTTGATCCGCACGGGAGCTAAACTTAAGATTGCCAAATTTCGGGAAACATGGACCTTCTTTTAAGGACCGACCATAGCTTAATCTCTAGAGAGTTTATAAAGATGCAGTTCGTTATGCAGTATTGTTTCAACTTCAATTAACTTTCTATTAAATACTTTATATTAAATAACGCACACAACATTTAGAGTAAAGTGGAAAAAGTCCCAAAATTTCGAAGTTTTTCACGTGGTGCGCAGCGAGCACAAGTTTTACGAAGTTGAAAATTTGGATTAACACTACCCTAACTGGTCCACATAACATACTAAATAACCAGAACTACACCATGCCCTTTAGTGTCGATTTCTACTGGCGTTAATCAGTGCTTCTGTAATGTACGGGCAATTATTAAATTAATATTCTACCTACTTACATGAATATGAAAATATAATGTTAAGGTATTAAAAACTAAATAATAAAGGGCAACGAATATAATGATCACTAAATATATTTTTTCCTACCCAAAATGGATAAATGAACACCAAAAGTTGCAAAAAATATCAGGGAAAAATACTGCGGTAGTTTAGGTGAAGGGTAAAGGGGGTGAGCGAAGCGAAGCCTGGTGTTTGCGAAGCAAAAAGAAGTTTGGTGATCATTTATCCAAACACAATTTGGTGGACATTTATCCATTCTGGCAGTAATTTCGAATTTATTGGTGGTAAAATAAGTGCGTTTTTGGTAATCGTTTAAACATAAGCCATAATAAAGCAATGCAATGGAACAACTATCATTGCTAAGAGCGGTTTAGCGGGCCTCTGAGTTACGGAAACATTATTTCAATGTTAAAATCCCGCAAAACGCTCATGAGCGTAATGTCAATGTTTATGAACTGTCATGAACATCATGTAAGTACTCAGAGATAAGAGCCATGTTTTATCAAAAAACATATTTTTAGAAACTAACGAGCCATTAGCGTTTTGCAGGACTTTAAAATTTTAAGATCGTTTCTGAACTGGCTGTAAGACTAGGCAATGAATGCCCTGATGAGCTATTGTGAAGATTGTATAGGTACTTAATGTATGTAATGGTAAAGAGATAAAACATAAATCTACCTTACGAAAAAAAAATAAACATAAACATAACTTTATTTAGGAAAAAGATATACAATTACAAAGTTCACTACTCTCTAAAAAAGGGCAAGCCCTGTGGCATGGGACGAGTAGTTACTTCCCAATATGTAGCACAGTTTAACAATATGTATTATCTTTTGCGTAGATATTTGATAAATTACAATATAAATTTTTAAGACATAGTTATTGAGATTAATTGGAATTGAGAATTTAACGTAAAATTATGTATTAGAATTTAAATTTTAACTTAATGATGTGAGTTTGTGAGAGTTGGTGTAATAGAGAAGATGAAAAGTGTAATGTATGAATGATTTGTTATAGTGAGTAGTGAATGAATGTGTTGGTTGATTAAATATTTATTATTTTTTCACAAATTATTATTGAACTATATTTTATTTTATTACTATTACATATTATTATATATTATTATTATTTATTAATTTATTATTATTAACAACGAAGATGTTTTATTTTTTTATTGCTTATTAATTTCTTATTTGAATAGATATTAGGACAAAATTGTTAAGATGTTTTCAGTTTCCTCATACGTTAGAAGATCTCAGCCATTTGTATATAGTTTTCTTATTTTCAAATACTGTCTTTGTGTAAATTTCAATGTGTTGGCTAATATTATTATAGAGATAAGGTCCAAGAAAAATCTTTGGCACACTTTGTCTTTTCTTCTTTTTGTTGTTATTGTTGTACTACTAGGCAAGAGTTTAGTGTGCTGTTTCAGTATAATACTTTGAATAAATATTTGCCTAACAGTAAGGACATCGCAAACATTGAAAAGATCAGTTGTGGGAAACATGAAAGGTTGAAATGTGCAGACCTTCAAAACTGCGCGCTGAGCCCTCTCTACACGTAACAGTGTGGTCTTATGCGCACCACCCCAGCTAGTGATGCAGTAACGCAGCAGCAATTCAGCCAGAGCCACATAAATGCGCTTCATAAGTGATGTGTCGGCTACATGCCTGAGGCTCTTAAATACATAAAATAATTTTCTGATTTTAGAGCCAAGAGCTTGAATGTGGTGGTGAAATTTCAATTTATTGTCCAAGAGTATACCCAAATATTTAATTGTCTCAGTCCTTTCCAAAGTTCTACACCTGCACGAGTTTAGCCTTGATGTAACGCATGTGTGAGCAAATAATTTGTACACGCTATTTGGTTGTGTAGAGCTAAGGATAGAGAAGGTCAGGTAATTAGATTTCTCAGTGTTTAAGGTCAGAACATTTTGATGTAACCAGCGGGAGACAATATCAAAGCCTCGTTGAGCGCTGTGAAATTCCTCATCCCATCCACTACCTGAGAATAATAAAACCGTATCATCGGCGTAAGCGATGATTTTGGCCTGTAGCAACGCCAGTCGACAAAGATCATTTAAGTAGATTAGGAATAGAGTGGGTCTAAGGATACTTCCCTATGGAACTCCCCAATTTACTGGCTTCGTGCTGCTTGTAAGTTCATCTATTTTTAACATTGAAGTCTACTCGAGAGGTAAGTCCTGAAAAGATCCAGCTGGACTCCTCTGACCCCTATACTATCCAGTTTATTAATAAGGAGTTCCACCGAGACCGTGTCGAATGCTTTGGCTAAGTCCAAGACGTAGGCCCCCACTTCGCATACGAATCCACACTATTCTCTGTGATTATATGGAGTTGTCAAAGTAGTGAACCTTACGGCCCGGCCGTCACCACGGCGCGTCTTTTGAAAGTATACAGGGCCAGTTCACGATTTTCCCGTACCTGGTCGGGTGTACTTTCTAATGACAATTACGGCAATTGTTTTGGAAACTATGCCAGGCTAGAAACGACACGTACTGACAATGTAGTTTTAGGACGTAAACATGCAACAGTATTTGAAAAGTATACAGTCACATTATAAAAATTCATTGTGACATAAATATGGGAAAAAACATGCATTAAAAAGTTTATTTTGTTCTTACATGTCAACCTAACATGATGACTATTCGGGGGCTTCGGTGCGCTCGCCCCCTCTAGTCTCCACCTAAGCTACCGCAGTGTTTGCCCTGGTATTTCCTTTGCAATTCAAGTTTAAACCAGTTCACAATGGTAACTAGTGCAATATATTTTTCGTACACAATGTTAGCGTAAGTATTGGAATATAAACGCGATAAGTGTATAATAATCATGTATACTTCTCAAGGACTCGATGTCCTAATACAGTTTGAATCTGTACGTGAGCAGTCAAAATCTGTGTGTAAGTATCCTTGTATACTCTCAAAACTCGTCGCCACGGCTAGGCGCCGCCGCTGTCGTGACGTGGCATTTCTGTTGTTTTTTAAAGGAAGAATTAATACCTTGGACAATATTTACACACATTGATCTAGCCCCAAACTAGGATTCCCTGTACTTGGGTACTAGACAACAGACAGACAACACACATACTTATGTAGATAAATATTATACTTAGATAGATAAACAACCATGACTAGGGTACAAACATCCGTTCTTATCAAACAAATATTTGCCCCCACCGGGACTCGAACCCGGGACCCTTGGCTTGATAGGCAGCGTCACTGCCGATTAGGCCATTCGAGTCGTCAATTAATTGATTGAATTGATGGGGCCGGCCCATTAGGGCCTGTTTCAAAATCAAAACTTATCTAACAAAAAATAAATGTTGCACGTAAAATCATGATTGATCTGTCACATATCGTTTATCCGCATTTTGTGAAACAGGCCATTATTCTCTTAGATAACATTACAGATAGACAAAACTGTGGTCATTAAGAGCTGACATAACTTAAACCTTATGTTTTTCGGTGCCATCTTCTATCGGAGGCTCTCACCACAGACATATAATAGATACTGCTCTCACTGTCTACATATTAATAATAATAATAATACCTTGGACACCTTTTACACATATTGATCTAGCCCCAAACTAGGATTCCCTGTATCTTGGTTACTAAACAACGATAATACTTATATAGAGAAATATTATACTTAGATAGATAAACAACCATGACTAGGGTACAAACATCCGTTCTCATCAAACAAACATTTGCCCCCACCGGGACTCGAACCCGGGACCCTTGGTTTCGTAGGCAGCGTCACTGCCGACTCGGCCATTCGGGTCGTCATATTACCATATACTTGAAACTAGCTCTCTTTGCTTTAGTTTCTATACAGTTAAGGTAGGTGACATGGTAGACTGTAGAGCATCCAATCGCCATATTACAAAAATATTTAATATTTAATTAATCATTTCCTTTATTCACATCATACTTAAATATCCTCGCAGTTCCATCATCAGATGCTGTCACAATAATGTTTTTCTGTTCATTATAACATAGGTCTAGTACCTCCGACCTATGGCCAGTGAGTTCCAGCTCCTTCGTGCCCGCCCGACCTTCGTACACCCTGACTGACCCGTCCAGGCAGCCGGTGATGAGGTGGCTCTTCACCCAGAACATCTTGGTCACGCCGGAGATGCGCTCGTCCAACGGCTTGGAGCAGTTGTGCCGCACACTCCGGCGCGCCGTGTCCCAGATGTTGACAGCTCCGTTCAGTGTACCTGTAAAACATTTATATTATTTTTATGGCTTTGAAGACCGGTCGGTGGCGTTGAAATAGCAGAGGTACCTTCCGCGTCAAGTATCTTTGGCCTTGAGCGAGCTGCGACGTCTCTTTCTTGAATAGAGTAAGGTGGGTGAGAGAGAAAGAGATGACAGCTTGCTCAGAAGCAAATAAACTTAGCGCTACCTATACTATGCCGTAAAATGAGGTGATAGGGCTTGTAGAAGAGGGAATAATGCCCAATTTCACCAACAGTTAAGGGACACTTAGCTCTTTTTCTTAGCTGTCTAGCTATTGCTTCGGTGGCCGGACTCTTATATTTAGGGGGGCCCAAGGAGCCTAGATTAGCCTTACACTTAGGGCAAATCGACACAACTGCTAGGTGGCCCCTGAAAGAAATAAAGTGTTCCCTAAAAGATAGGGATCGTTGGTGAAATCGGCCATAAGAGTCATTTTCATAACTGGTCATTTTGAGGTACCGGCATTCCAAGAATATGCAGGAGTCAGTGCGAGAATTTGCAGGTGACGTCATCGTCTCTGCAAGTTACGTCATCCAGTTTTTTAAATTTTTACCATTTCCATCCAAGGCAAAATTAATGCTCTGGAGATAAGCATTCCTTTTTTACATATATTAATACAATGTATAATTATGTTAAATATAATTTTAACCCAGGAAATAATCACAGACTAGTTGCGCCCCGGTTTAGAATCACGAAAGTTAGCAATTATTTCAAGGGTCAGCCAGTGCATTCTCTACTACCACAACATATATCTGGATATTTTGTAATTGCCATTTGAGTAATTCAAAAACCGTGTGAAAACGACTGTCTAAAAAGGGATATTACAATGTTCAAGATTACATAAATGACAAGACTATATGGGGTTAATCTAACTCAACACATAAATCGCTGTTAATAATTTTGTGATTATTTATTCCTGCATATTATTTGCATGTAATATTTGTATTTGTTAAACACAACCAATTTTAAAAGAGATGTAGAAATCAATGTGGGAGTTTCTTCGCCCCTTCTTCTCCCACAGTGGTCCAGTGTAGAGAAGCGACAAAAAATGACGTTTGAATGATAAAGAAATTTTGACTTTGACAATCTTGTCTATATTCGTTTGTGATTTGTTGTGTCGTGTGCAATAACATGATACGAAGCTTTTCCTAGTTAGCTGGCGCCACTGTGCTTCTGCCAACCCTTATGGGAACTGGTTTGATGCTATGTTTCTCTGTTCAATAAGGCAGTGAGCAATCAGCCAATCAGTCCACATTCACCTTGACAACCTCTGTGGCACTGTGGTTGCGGCTCCGCCAAGCTGGCTGGGGATAGAGACAAAAATCCCCAGGTCTTGGATGTTTATGTGTGACGCGGCTGTTTCTGACTCCTACGACACAGGGTATCCTAGTGTGGGGCCAGAAGCAATGTGTATATATGTCACCGTAAGATTGTCAAAACCGTTAGTTGTCAATTGTCAATGTCAATTGTAAGACGGGCTGGTTTCCGCAACTCGACGACGAAAGCGCCTATTTTGCGTGTAATAAAAACCGATAGTTTAAAATGTAACGATTTTTCTATCGTTAGTTTACAAACTATCGATAAATTGTAAACTGTAACGTACTGCTTACGATATGACGCGTTAGTTTACAATTAAACCGTTAAATTGTGAACTGGTTCAAACTTGAATTGCAAACGAAATACCAGGGCAAACACTGCGGTACACTCGGCGCCACGAATAAAGAGCTCTCGGAGAAACTGGCGGGGATTACTGCGCATGTGTACAGTCGCGGCATAATTCCGAAGTGCGTTTTTAGGGTTAGTGTGAAGGAATGAGTGTTCAGGACTTTCTTCACTTCTATTTTTTCTCTGTTTGATATTTTGTTGATTGGGATATTAGCCGATGTAAATAATGGACTTTGTGTCAAATAAACTATAGGTACTCTCTATTGACAACATTTGTTAACGTCAAGGTTGAAACCTATATATAAATAACCCCCTAGCATAGAATGCCCCTAGTCACTAGGGCCTAGTGAATATAGATACTTGTAGTAATAGTCCTGCACACTCTTTTCTTCCCGCTGACTAATAATTTGTAACAATTAAACCACAATTAAGTTTTTAACACAAAAAATATTATTCATCTGACAGTAATGATATTCCTTCCATTAAATCATCCTGCGATAAGGAACAAGGCTGCTGTTGGATGCTGGAGGCACTCGTAGAAGGCACTTGTTCATCGTCATTGGAAGATTCGCCATCCACATCTCCATTATCATCACTGTCTGTACTGTCATCACTATCATCACTAACCCTTATAATGAATTGTTCTGTCTTAGATCCACGACGTGGTCGCTTTTAGTATATTCTTCTTCTACTGCTTTCACCTTGTTACACAACACCTCCCATTCTCGTGCTCCCATTAAATTTACCTTTTCCTTTATAAGCCCAATAACAATATTGAGATTCCACTTCACATTTTTACTGCCTACATATTGTTTTATTGTAGACCAGGCCATCTCTATTGGGTTTAAGTCTGGATGATATGGTGGTAGTCTTAACACATTGTGGTTTTGTTCGGCCATTATTTTATCGATAGAAAATGACTTGAAATTTTCTTTATGGCCTTTAATTAATTTATACAATTCCGGTTTTAACAATTTTGCATCAAATACTATACCTTTCTCAGACAGCCATGCTTGCATTTCGGCTTTTTTTGAATTAGATGTGGGTGCGAGGTCATATTGCTTATTATGATAGGAAGCGTTATCAACTACCACGACAGAACCAGGAGGTAAATTTGGAATTAATTGTGTTTGCAGCCATTTTTCATAGTTTTCGAAGTTCATATTGTCGTGGTAGTCACCTGATTTAGAACCCGCTTTAAAAGTAAGCAACGCATTTGGGACGAAGCCTGTTTCAGATCCAGCATGTACGATTACCACACGTTGGCCTTTTGATATAGGCTGTTTAAGTCCTTTTGTAGAGCCATCCGACCAGGCCTTTGGAATCGAGTGACTTGAATCTACATATGACTCGTCTGTATATATTATGGGTCGCCCCTCTTGGCGGTATTGCTTAATCTTTTTCAGATATTCAATCCGTTTCAGGCGTAAATTTGAAGATTCAATTAGAACCTTTCGGTTATTTTCAGTTCTTTTCCATTTAAAACCTAATGCTTTGATTATGCGTCGGAGGCTTGTTTTGGATCCATCAAAATTAATATCCTCCTGTAATTTTCTTCTCAATTTTTCAATTGTTGGAAGTTCATTATTAGTTTTGTAATTGTGAATACACCTTTTTACGACACCTTGGTCAAAATTATCTAATAAGGTCACTGGTTTTTATCGCGGTCTTTTTTTACGAGGGGTTCGAAAGACTGCAAGTAACTCTGAATTGTGTGCTTCTTTCGAAAGCCTTTTTACAGTTGCAACAGACGTTTTGGTAGCAGTTGCTGTTCTTTTCTGACCCTGGTTTAGGACATTAATAATGCCTTGCAATTTTAAGCTAGTTGTATTCATAGCTTGTCCAAATTCTTCGCGATTTTGCTCCAAGTTATGGCAAATTTCGGTTAATATGTTTTGGTCTGTAACACTTATTGACCTGTTTCTAACTTCATTTAAATTTTGAATTGTGGCTTCTAACAAGTTTTGTAGTGTGATGGAAGAGGTGGCTGATGTGGTCTTCGCCAGTTTTAAATCAGCAACGATTTCATCAGACTCTTTTTTGATATAACAGTTCACATCGTAAACCATTTTTCTAGCTTGCCTAGTCAGTACTTTATTTTTCGGCATTTTCGACCGGGGCGAAAGATAACGTTGGGTAATATTGTATGCGACTGTACTCAAGAAGCTTCGAGACGTGCTTTCGGTACGGGCATCGGGAAGCGACTGATCAACGAATCAGGTGCCGGCGCTGACTACCGCCCCCGTCGCTCCTCACTTCCCCGCGCCAAACACTTGTGAAAAGTGACTACTGCGCATTCAAGGACAAAGCTCTTTAGTCGTGGCGCCGAGTATAGCTTAGGTGAAAACTAGAGGGGGCCAGCGCAGCGTAACCCCCAAATAATCTTAGTGTTAGGTTGTCATGTAAGAACAAAAGAAACGTAAATTCTGCACTGTGTACAAAAAGTAACGGTTTTGACAATCTTACGGTATATAAATGTTTGTTTTTTTAATTATTTATTCACCTATTGCTCGGTATAGGAAAAGCAGGCTTACCCAGAGCAAAGTAGTCGAGTTGGGGATCCTTGGAGAAGGCCACGGTCTCCAGGTCATTCTCGGCTTCCACTTGACCCACCACTTTGCCGTTCAGTGAAGTTGTCAGCACCACCTTTCCTGTAGTCACAAATATGGATAAGATTAGAGGAAGGGCATCCATTGATTACTTGGGGCGTTTGTGACGATTGTCGGGCTAACTGAGATGTCGTGGGTTTTGGAACAGAGGGGTGTTATAAGTTTAAAGAGTTTATCTGTGTCTGTCTGAAATGCGTATTTGACCGAGCATGCAAATCGTCTCCGTTTCAGGATTGGGCAAAATTGGTTTTGTATGTCCGGATGTTCTGCTCTACAGGCCGCATTTCTCAACTGATTCTCGTGAATTATTGTGAGCAGCTACAATAATTAAATAGGTTTTTTTGTCGATTCAGTTTTTGGAAATTTTGCATTTATAGTTATTAGTGTAAATGCGTTGGATTTATTTTCGTCAAGAAACATGGTTTACTTTAATAAACCCAATTTTCTCGCAATTTCCCACTGTATTTTGAGGGGGAAAAACCACCCTCTCCCCCGCGTGAGATTGGATGAGAGCTGTTTCAACCCTCTCTCCCCTCTACCCTCTAAACTCACGTAATTCATGGACGCCCTCTTAGATTTTGACATCAGGTAAATCAGTACATCAGAAATTGTGAGTAAATAAATAATGGTCTAGGTGGAAAAGCATCATTTGTAAATCATCAAATATGGGCACAACTGTGCCATTGTCACTCCATATGGGAAAAAGCTTGACACAATGTACAACACCAGAAAGTAAACTTGGCACCCGCAAGGAATGTGTTTGCCCTCCCTCTCTCTCTCTCTCTCTCTTTTGCCTTCAACACATCAGTAGGACAGTGGAGGACACTATGACGTCATCACAGCAAGGTGCTACGTTAACTTTGGCATGTGGTATGTAAAACCATAAGATTGTCAAAACTTTAGTTGTTAAACTAAGGTCTTTTTCTCGTCAGTTGGTCAACTATCTACAGATAAACTGTAGCATACAACTTACTATATGACGCATTAGTTGATAAACTAACAGTTAAAACCGTTAAATAGTAAACTGGTTTAAACTTGAATTGCAAACGAAATACCAGGACAAGCACTGCGGTAGGCGAAGAATAAAGGGGGTGAGCGCAGCGAAGACACCGAACAGTCTTAGTGATAGGTTGACATGTAAGAACAAAAGAAACGTAAATTCTAAACCCTGTCAGCCTGCTTTACAATCTGTCCATAGTTGATCAACTAACGCGTTAGTTTATTAACGGTTTTGACTAACTTACGGTGACATATATATCTTCTATTGAGAGTTAGACCTTCATCTCATGCCCACCTTTCTTTAATGGTAGGCTATTGGAGTTATTTCGGCTTTACTTCAATATAATTTGACTTCAAAACTCACACTCTAATCAATAACTAAGAAAACTAGTAAACTTGGTTAACTGGAACTTATTTCTTATTAGAGATAAGCTTGCCTGCTTAAATTTTTTGATTGCCATAAAAACAAATATGCTTACCATCTGTTGAGATAGATGCCATGAGATTGTTATCTGAGTGTGTGTCGATGGCAGTCACTCGAACTTCTTCATGCACCGACACTGGTAAAGTATGAAGAACTTTCGAGGCTTTCAGATCCCACACTCTGACACTGCCATCCTCATAGCCTGTTGCCAGACGAACACCATCAGGGAACAACTGCAATGTTTATATTATAAGATGTGAAAAAATATATTGTATGTGAAAACTATTGGTCAAAAAAGCAGATAGCATAACATACCTTTCCACATTCAACCTTTGAATTGAATCCCTGCAAAACTTTTGTCTCTCCAGATGGTATTTTGAGCACTGAAATATCTCCTGAGACCGATCCACACATCAGAACTCTAGCTGCAAAGTGCCATAGTCCCCAATTCAGATCTTCAGCCAAATATTCAAACACCGTCTCCCACGGTTGGTTTTCTGTATTACATTTCCAAATTCTAATTTGTCCGCACATGTCAGCTGTGGCTAGGTAAGCACCATCAAAGCTGAAGCCAACAAATATTACTGAGTCCTTGTGTGCATCTTGGGTGTCCATGACGATTTGTCCAGTCTCCACAGACCAGACATAAGCTTTGTCATCTTCACCTCCAGTGCAGGCTAGTAAACCGGTTGGGTGAAGATCGCAGCAGAAAACTGAGCCGTCATGTTTATCAAACACTAATGTCGATAGGTCTACAGGGGGCTCCATGTCTGCATCCTCGTCTTCTACTTGGCTGGCTAGCATCTCTAAGTCTTCAAGTTCGATTTCTTCCATCTCATCGAGGTAGTAGTCTTCGTCGTCGTCCATTCCGATCTCGTCGCCGTTGAGCGACGATGGCGGGGTCTGTCCTTTACCGTCCCGCATTGTGCCCTTTAGCGTAATTTATTAAATTATAGTAAGATATGTGGCGTGTTAATCACTCGCGGTGAGAACAATAACCTCTTGTCTTGCGACTTATTTACAGTGGGTGAAATGATGTGTTGTTCGGTTATCCAATTCGGAATGTAGGTATGTAGAATTTGAATAGATAGGACGTAGAACGTTTATTTATTTCAGGCACAGCTACATAACAAATAAGTCCTTTTCTATCTAATTTAAGTAATCTATAAAATATTCACGTGTTTCGAATGAAAGAAAATGACGTATCTGTTTCTGTTCGGAGAAGTTTTCTGACTTTTCTCTCAGCGCGTTCCGAATCGCACCATAATCGATTACAGCGTATACGAGGTCGTTCCGAATGAGTTTAAGCGTGACAACGATAGCTCAAAATGGTTGATATGGCGTCATGAATGACATCATTAACGCAGCCATGTTGTGCTATCATCGCCCATGATTTGAGTGACAGCTGTCACGCTGACAGCAGACAATGAAACTTAGAACAGTAACCAGCATCGACTTTTGGCGCTCCATAATTGTTTATTTCCTTACTTATTCACCCAACACAAAGCTAATATAACTGTTACGACTGTTTACGACTCGAAATGATGATAACTTACAAGAGTTGGGTTATAATAGTGTCATCTGTCAGTGTCAACGTCTACCGTCGCTTTCAAAGCGTTCCGAATGGATATCTATGATGGTCGCCATTTCCCACTCGGAACAGGCATGATGGTCGTAACGTCACGTGAGCGATGATAGCACTGTTGGCGTGACTCGGAACACGATATCTTTCTCGCTAGTCGCTCGGACGGGGTGACATTTACCGCATAGTCCGTTTGAAGCAGTTCTGACAGAATTGCTAGTACACACACTCGATTCGATCCTAATACATAATATGCTATTTGACTGCTAGTCAAAATATATGCTTTTTAGGATCTGTCAAAACAAAAATTTTGTTCACGAATTTATGTGAAATACAAGCATCTGACGTCATCATCAAATGCTGTCTTTTAAAACAAATTTGAGTATATAATATACAACTCGCTACCCCAGTGCTTGAATGGCCAACCGACCATTTCCCACCAAAGTCACTTTTGACGTCCTCCTATAGAATAGCTGATTCTTCACCATATAATGTGACAACAAATGTCCAAAAGTTGTTTCTATTCACGTTATGAGCAAAAATAAAAAGCCAACCTCCAGTGGAAATAATGAGTTCAGTTCTTGTTTGGCTGACCTCCATATTTGCTTAAATTTGAACGCATTAGAAACCACGCTCCGTGTTTGTTTGTCCAAGTTCCACCATACAGTCAATCACGGACAAGCATTCCGCTATGACGCACTGACGCGACACCATCTTGGAAAAGTGCAGCCGTGCTTTTATCAAGGGGTAAGACTCGAGCTGACCGCGCGTCCTCTTCACTACCCAAAATCACCCTCTTTGACCGCCCTATCCCCTGGGAGAATAAAGTGAATTATTTAGGCATGACATAAGACTCCCGACTAAACTTCAAATCCCACATTAAAATGATCCGCGACAAAGCAGCCTTCTACATGGGTAGACTTCACCCGCTCATGAGAAGTAAAAGCAAACTCCCATTGCGCTGCAAAATGTATATTGGAAAGTTATATTGTACTTTTATCGTTATTTTAATGCCTGTGCTTCTTTTATTTGACTAATACAGGCTGATGCATTATTATTTTAGTCGACCAAGTTTAAAAGGTATTGCACTTATTTGATCTTCCGTTTCTTAATCAAGCTTTGGTGTTATTGTAGCAAAGAATATTAGTATGGAAGGTTGACATAAAAGAAAAAATATTAGGGAAAAACGTATTTTTTTACAGAGACCTCCGCTTTCTTTTTCTTGAAGGAGGTAAATAAAATAAATAAATGTGAGTATAATGTTTGCTAAAGCTAGGTAATAAACTAAACTTAGGTCAAGCCGGCTAATCTTAGGATTATGTTTGAGCCTCGGCTAATATTGGAAATTAAGATCATCACGATAAATTATTGACGCTATTGAGGCTAAATATGGGTGAGAAAATATGATAACTGTTATACGGAAATACTTGTTATGATAGATAACAAATAATAAACCGACTGCATTTTCTTTCAATAAGACAAATGTACAATTTTATGAATGTACCTGTTAACGTAAATGGAGTATGAAAGTAGCCACACCAATAACTTTGTAAAAACTACATTTTGCGATTTTAAATTAAACCTATTTTGGCTGTAGCATGTTTTTCATAATGTGAAAAATTTAATGAAAATTTCAAGGTTTTCTAGTTTTTTTTATTCCTTCGTTGGCCAGCGCATATCAATGAGCTAAACCAACATATCAAAATTACATGTTAAAGTCCATATATATATTAAAAACTACTGAATTGATTATAATAAAACTTTCACCATACCCTAATTTGAAGTAAATGTAAACACATTAAAAAAGAATAATCAAAATCCAGTATATCGTTTCGGAGAAACACGAAGACAAACATACATAAAAACATACAAACATTACATACATATACATTTTTGGAATTTTGTATACTTGTTTGCAAGCCCTAAAAGAAAAACGTGTGAATATTTTGCGATTCTGATAATATTAAATACATACGTATAGACTTTTATTCTAAGCACATAAAACTGATAACCTCTCCTTTTTGAAGTTGATTAATAACACATTCTTTATTCTACCAATGGTTGCTTGGACACAAAAGCACGCAACTGAAAAGCATTTTATACTAGACTATCTCCACGCGTTGTGCTCAACCTCCAAGTACGTAATTTTGTCGACGGCATTTTGGCCAACTTCACCTTTAAAATTTCCATCAATCAGTACTTAGCTTACATATCTCTTCAAATTATGTATTTTCCTCACTAGTTAGTTGATAAACTAACGTTGTTTTTCTCGTTAGTTGGTCAACTATCGACAGAGATTAAACTGTAGCGTACTGCTTACTATATGACGTGTTATTTGATAAACCAACTGTTAAAACCGTTAAACTGTAAACTGTTTTAAACTTGAATTGCAAACGAAATACCAGGGCAAACACAGGGGTAGCTTTGGTGAAGACTAGAGGGGGCGAGCGCAGCAAAGCCACCGAATAGTATTCGTGTTAGGTTGACATGTAAGAACAAAATAAACGTAAATTCTACACCCTGTCGGCCTGGTTTACTATCTGTCGATAGTTTATCAACCAGCGCATTATATTCTGTAGATTTCAGTAAAATACTCTTTAGGAAGATGTCAAACAAAATAAACGTTCATGTAAAATTTGCTCAATGGTCGGTTGGCCTTTCAAGCACGAAAGCAGTGAACTGCTGGAAATATAAAATTCTGATATTATCAAACGTTTTTTTGAAATTGTTTCAGCTTGAGACACGTTTTTAGATTTATTGGACTACTTTGTCAAATACCGTAATGTGGCGTGCATGCGTGCTCAAAACAAAAAGTTTTTTACTGACGACGACGACCGATGACGACAACGTTTCATTTTGAATGAAACATTCGGACCGAACATCCTTTTGTGCAAAGTTTGAGGTTATGTACAATTGGTGTCATGTCACGGGAAAAAATAATACTTCAGTTTTAGTCGTTATTTATTCTTGTTTTAGTCTGCAGGGAGTTAATAAACAGAGCAGGAAAACCGGTGTAAATAGTTTACTATAAGATACTACACCTATTGTCATGGCATCCCTGCACAAAGGTTTGTAGAAATTGATGAGAGACGAGAGTTGCATCGGACGGATCCTATTTCCTTTTCTATCTATTTGCTTCCCATTTCAGCGTTGCTACGAGTGCAAAGCCCAGTGTTACTGGCTAAACGATATCGCGGTAAAATCAACATACAGAAGCCGAGACCACCACACTTTGAGAAACAACTTCTTATTGATTTCACACAACCTGTATTCCGAACTCCGGCCAAAACTCAACCAGAATACGCGCTATGCGACAAAAACGTGACTAAATTCGCAAAGAAAGACATTGATAATCCTTTCGAAAGAATATTAGCCAATGAATGCCTTGGTTGGTTCAATACCTCTAAGATGGTTATATTCTTACACATGAATTCTATGAAAATGGAAGATCAAGAGGCTATTTATGCTAAGTTGAAAAAAAACAATATGACATTACGAAAATATGGTAAGAAGATTGTCAGCATGGCTACAACAGGCACTCGGTATGAAGCTGTGAACAGCTTATTTGTATCTCAACAAAATATACTATTCGGCCAACCTGAGGAAATCAACAAACTGTTTAAAATGTTGAAAAAGGCTCCACAAATGATAGTAATGGGTAAGTTTTCTATGATAGCATATGTTGCAAATTTATAATACTTTTCTTCCTTCACCTATATTGAATAACTTACCAGTAAAAAATATATGATCTTTATTTCCTTTCAGCCGGCATCATACATGACAGAATGATGTCAAAAAACGAGCTAGTAGAATTCAGCAAACTGTCTAGTCTAGAAATGGCGAGAAGTCAGCTTTGTGCTGTACTGCAGAGTGCTGGATCCTGCATCGTCAACCAGCTGCAACAAAGCCAGCTGACCCTAGTCTGTCATCTAGACAAACATGTTGAGCTGCAGACCCTTAAACCTACCTCAGGGACTGCCCCCACCGAACCAAAAGAATAATCTATTGTATGCAATTTTTTGTTTATATTTAAGGCTAGTATTCAATCGCACATCAAAAATACTGATTTGCACAGCAAAAAAGGATCAGCAAAAACACTTTTTATGTTATAAATATTTAATGAGTACTTAAGTTTATGTTTTATGTATTTTTTATTGTTCTCATGAACCTAACACGAAGGATAAAGGGGGTGAGCGAAGCGAAGCTACCGCATCAAATATAAAGGTTATTAGCTGTGCAAATCAGTATTTTTGATGTGCAGTTTAATATTTCCCATATTTTAATAAATATAAAGTAGGAGTTGGAGTTTGGTTGGAGATAAAAAAGGACACTCAACAGTACATTTATTTATTTTTGGTAAAGATATCCTAACAATATGGTTTTATTAATATCATTCACATCAAAAAAACTATGACAAAATCTTTCAATGACTCAACTCAACTATGACTATACAGAGATCAAAAATCTAAATTAAAGTTACATAATATTGTAAGTACCGATAGTACACAACTCTTCATATTTGAGCAATCTGAAATCACAAGATAAAAATTATGGCACATTTTTATTATGAGGATATTCTTTAAAACGAAACTCAGTACATAACATTATTATGAGCAATTAATTAATCTTATCAAAACATCTAGTTCTAACAATCACATCATTCCGGTCATAATACATTTGCACTACTTATAATATTAATTGATAGGACATTTTAAACACATTTCCTGATATTCTCATGAGTAGAACCCCAAACTCAATCATAAAATTAAATGACGAATGTTTAGTAGTAATCTCGTATGTCACGGATCAGGGGGCAACGACCCTGGTGGCTGAAGCCAGTGCTGTTAGTGCCACTGCTGCCTCCACCTCATCCCTTCCATGTCTCGACCACGAGGTCACTGGCCTCTTAGGCGCGACTCTTGGACGTCGATCTTCAGCCCACCATGCGTAGTTCGCTTCGCTCGGTTGGAAGCGGGCGGCACTCTCCAGCCACTTACTCAGTAGGAGCGGACTGGTGACCATTTTTGTCTCGTCTTGTCCATCGAGAGACTCCATATAGGCATTATTATTCGCCAACTCGCAATTTTCCTTGGATTTGGTTGACGAATCAGACTCCTCATGGCTCTCATCTCTCGGAATTTCTGTAACATCCATGTCGATGTCTTGGTAGTCGTCATCAGCGCTCGTAATCTCTGGCTCGCTCCATATGCTGTCTTCGGAGCATATGCTGAACTGTTCCACATTTCCGTGTGCGCGGTCGTTGTAGGTGCGGATCAGGTGACCCCAGGTCTGCTGTTGCCTCTCTTCGTTGACGTTCTTCAATTTACGCCGCCAGTTCGCAAACCAGTTGCATATCTGCAAAACAAAACATACATAATTTTCGTGGTGCCTTTACCTAAGTGGGGTCGCAGAGGCAAATATTTCACCCACATTGAACCAGTTACACAAAGCCCCTTAGGAGCTCTGAATCTGCCTGGAGAAGACGCATCGGTTAGTGCATTAGCTTGTGCCTTGTCTTTCAATATTCATTAGCGGTGATTTCATCATTTCGTCACAAAACTAGGGCGCAGCGATCACGACTTACACTTGCGCGGCACGAAATCTGCCTGCTTAAGTACAAATAGCAATATTTGGCTGCACGCCAACGAAATGTTAAATCTAAAAAAGTTTTCTGTGTTCTAGGACATCCCCATTCTTCCCATTTTTATTCATATTCATACATCATTCACTGTACCTTATTTTAAACAAAATAATCAGTAATTCCGAATCGTGAACCTCATTAATTTACTCACTTGTATGTAGGTGAGTCCTGTTTCTTGGGCTAGGTATTTCTTCTCCTCCCGATTTGGGTAAGGGTTCTCTCTCCGACGAACGAGCCAATCCTTTAAATATCGCTTTATTTCCGGCGTGAAGAGCCTCTTCTGTGGCCTCTGTCCCGCAACCAAACTCCTTCTGAAAACATGACATTGTTGAAGAAAAACATCACGCAGAACATGCACATCAGGAAGTAGAAATAATGGATTTTGCGTTTCACGGAGTGACGCACAAAGAAAGTAACTCTTCAGACATTAAATATCATGAGTCATATTAAACTAACTGTGGCAAAAGACAATGGAATTAACCTCACCTTGTGTATCTACGACTTCTTACTGGCCGCAGAGGTTTTTCAGTCTCCTCCTTTGCCGGCACAGTCATGGCGTCAGCCTTGGATTCCCGGTACCCGTGTAGTAGGGTCATTAGTGGTTAATTAGGTGACGTATTTGTATAATGAGTTAGGTCAGCGACATGTAGCACGTGCGAAGGGCACAGCAGTTCTCGACGCTCAAATGTTTCTTCACCGCGGGGGATGCTCGATGATCTATTAAAAAATAAGGACATGATGACATAAATAGATGTTGGAAGCCAACATTGCTTGCACGTCTAATCAGTAAGAACCGCTAAACAGTGCACCGTGGTTCGCTTTTGTGTTGATGTAACCGAAACATGGCGATCGCATTCCTGTGTCCGATTTAGATGTTATTGGCTCCCGATACCTTCCCAGTGCGAAAAATAAGAAACGAATCCATTGTTTTGTGACTGCAGTTAATTCTAAACGGGTTAGCAAGATGTTAGATGTTTTTTAACAGTTATATTTTCAGTGAGTGCGAAAAACATGCGGATAATTTCGTAAGTATTATGTTTGGGTACAATGTTTTTTCTAGTATCTGCTTCTTTGATTATTCATAATTATTCCTGTTTCTTTCAAAATCAATGGATATTAGGTAAAATGAAATGCGTGAATTAGTTGTAATAATTTGCGAGTGGTCGTGTGCCGTACGTACCTGCGTGCGTGAAAGCTCGGGGACACTGAAAATGGCCGCCACTGAAACACGACATCGGCGCTAGCGCTGCGTCTCGGTGCAATTTCATGTTATTTCAGGACGCCCCGTCTCCCGCGGTCTGTTAAAAACAACAGAAAACTAGCATCATTCGTGTTTTCCTGTTCGCTGTTAGCGCATTGTTTTTACAATTCCTTCCTATTTATCAGTTAAATTAAGGATGTTTCATAGATTCAGTATGTAGTAAAATAATATTTAATATAAACTCCAATGATATTATATTGAGAGATATTGCCGGCGTTCATCGACGATCGTCATCCAAGACTTCATTACCATTTGTAATGGGGCAGTGGGAGCACGATGCTGCTGTAATCGAAACCTGACATAAAAATAATAATTAGTAACCACGTCTAATAACATAAAATTCCATGCAATGTGTATTTTATAATGTAGAGCGGATTAGTAGATCGTTATCTGATTATGAGAGGACGATGTTTCTCCATAATTATTTACATGTTTACTTTACGCAGGCACCAACACTCAGGCCGAATGATATCGTCCAATACCAAAGGAAGGAAAGGAAAGGTGTGAAAGGTTTAATGGGTAGGTAGTCATATTTTATGGGGTTGATAGTTAGGGACATCCTTCTGACCAACTTTCATTTTGAAAACTATTTGATCCTAAGCATCGTTAATTTTCACTTCTCCATACAGTTTGGGCTGGGCAGTCAGCTGATTTAAATGGAGAAGTTAAAAATAAAAATAAATATTAAACTGCACATTAATAATACTGATTTGTATTAGGTTGATTAAGAACAACAAAAATACTTAACACAAAAATGGGTTTTTGCTGATCCTTTTTTGCTGTGAAAATCAGTGTTTTTGATGTGCAATTAAATACTAGCCTCAAACTTTTGTTGCTCTGATCAAATCCGTCTAATATTATCAATATTCAGAACTATGTCCATAACAACCCCTGCAAATAAGACACATTTCTGTTGCAACCGGTGTATTGATAATGTCAAGTCTGACCACGCACGTAGGTACTGCTAACATAGGTATACTCGGCATTGCAAAGCATTATGTATGCAAGTGTAACAAAGCTGTTTTGTGACCGTGAAGAGTCAGTAAACTTATAGCTAAAGAAAGGCCACTGTACCGACGGTCACTCATCCACGTTGATTATTTAATTATACTTATATAATTGCATTGCGCAGTGCGAAGCGTAAGGAGTAACAAGAAGGCGTAGCGTGGCCAAATGGATTTTAACAGGTGATGACGTAATAGTCATAAATGTTGGCCATTTAATAGCTCCAACGAGGGGCACAGGCCTTTATCCAGAAACGAGTGAGATGACATCAAACTTACCAAAAATCAATTGGTTTAATCAAGTATCTCTTTTTTGGCAAACTGAGTTTTGACAGACGGACAGAAAAGGAAATGGCAACTAGTCTCAAAAGCACTTTGCAGATGGCCCAGGTGCAGTTGCAGGGTGCCTATCTGTCAAAGTTGTCAAGTTCTATGTAGGTACTTTTGTAGAGTTCCGTACCCGAAGGGTGGCAAACGGGGCCCCTATTACTAAGCCTCCGCTGTGTTCTGTTGCCGTTATAACAACAAATACTAAAAAACAATAAAATAAATATTTAAGGGGGCTCCCAAACAACAATTGTTTTAAATACACATACAAACTTATGAATGCACCTGGTTACGTACATGGAGTGTGAAAGTAGCCGCGCCAACAACTTTGTAAACATCATTTTGCTGTGTAAAATCCAAACTTCACTCCGCACCATCATCACTATGGTATGGAACTCTTCGCGCATTTGACCGGTTTTAGTTACTATTTGCGGTGCTTCACTCACTTAAGAGTAATTTTGCCAGTGTCAAATGTATTTGAATGATGTCACGTGATCATTCAAATACATGTTTATGAACCTACCCTTAGAATCTTAGATGATAAAACTCTGCCTCTAACTACCAAGCGGCAGCAAGGCGGTCATCAGGGGGGTTACCACAAACCCCAGGGCAAATTATCCTATAATGGTGAACGGACACTTATCCCCACAGAACGAGCCTCACGGGTCGAGTTTTGGAATTCTACGCAATCATGTGATATCTGTCCGCGTCGAATCGTTCGGGTCCGGTTTCGTCCAATCCCATCCTCAGTCTATACTCGCCCGGTTTTATATTTGCCTATCAGTTGCAAGTCGGAAAAGTGCTACGATGTCGAAAAATATATCATTGTCATGTATTAATTTTGCTATGGCAGTATTGATATTTTCAACCGACTTCAAAAAGGAGGGAGTTCTCAATTCGTCTGTGTTTTTCTACGTGTTTGTTGCGCGTAATTTTGATGATTCTTGTTTTGTCATACTTGTAGGTCATACTTTTTATCAAAAATATCCCATACAAATTTTATCAAAAATAAAATAGCGCTTTTGAAAAAAATCACCAAATACACAGGACATTTTGCTTTGTGGTTCCGTGCAGAAAAAGTTTTGATGAGGCTTTTCATTTATAAAGACTTCATTCGCATCCCGACCGGGGAGGAAGAAATAGGGCTTGAACTTGGAGTCGGTGTTTTAAAGTTTTTAACTTGGTTTTAAATTATGTTTATTCTATTCTATATTTCAACTTATTTTTTAGAGAAACGTTTGAGTTTTAATATAAAGTTTCAATAATTTTTCTCGAACTGTGATTTTAACAAGGTTATTTAAAAAAATGGTTCCTTTCGACCAGAGTATAATACCTATGTTGTTTGTTAATTTCGATTGTTCAATATTGATTCTATCTTATAGAATTTGAAAAAACCGGAAAAGTGCGAGTCTAAATCGCGCACGAAGGGTTCCGTACCACCGTTCAATGGAAGCGATGGTGTGGAGTGAATAGTTTGGATTTTACACAGCAAAATATTGTTTACAAAGTTATTGGTGCGGTTACTTTCACACTCCATGTACGTAACCAGGTGCATCCATAAGTTTGTATGTGGTATTGATAGAATTGTTGTATGGGAGCCCCCTTAAATATTTCTTTTATCCCGTTTTTTAGTATTTGTTGTTATAGCGGCAACAGAAATACATAATCTGTGAAAATTTCAACTCTCTAGCTAGCTAGGTTCTTGAGATACAGCCTGGTGACAGACGGACGGACAGCGAAGTCTTAGTAATAGGGTTCCGTTCTTACCCGTTGGGTACGGAACCCTAAAAAGCACTAATAGTAGGTACTACCTTCGAACCTACTGATAATTTTATACCACGTATGATGACTGAATAAAAATAAATAGCAAATGATCAATCACTTTTCTTACCATCAGTACTTTTGCGCATTCTAGCTCACATGTAGGCAGATATATACGCACCGGGCGAGTTTGTAGCTCACATGTAGGCAGATATATACGCACCGGGCGAGTTTGCGCATTCTAGCTCACATGTAGGCAGATACATACGCACCGGGCGAGTTTGCGCATTCTAGCTCACATGTAGGCAGATACATACGCACCGGGCGAGTTTGCGCATTCTAGCTCACATGTAGGCAGATACATACGCACCGGGCGAGTTTGCGCATTCTAGCTCACATGTAGGCAGATATATACGCACCGGGCGAGTTTGCGCATTCTAGCTCACATGTAGGCAGATATATACGCACCGGGCGAGTTTGGTCCGGGAATGAGATTGGACGAAGCCAGAATGACGACGTTTTAAAATCCGTTTGGTGCGGAACGGTGCGAATAAGTGTGCGTTCACCATATAATATATGTTATATATATTATATTTCCTTTAGAGGCATAAAACATTATCATAATTGTTACAAATGCAGTAAATAAGGGAAATGGGGTGTCTCGTACGTAGTTTGATGACTTACAGGTGATCTGTTGTCAACTATATAAGTAGTATCTACACTTACAGGTGATCTGTTTTCAACTATATAAGTAGTATCTACACTTACAGGTGATCTGTTTTCAACTATATAAGTAGTATCTACACTTACAGGTGATCTGTTTTCAACTATATAAGTAGTATCTTCTACACTTAATGCGGTGTTGTGTGTACAGTCAGCATCAGATATATGTGAGCAGGTTAGCTACTCAAAAAGTTCTACACATCTTAACAAATCAGAAATATCGATACAGCTAAAGTGACTAAATTATGTCAACACCCTCAGAGTTAACTTGGATGTTGACATAATTATGTCAACACCCTCAGAGTTAACTTGGATGTTGACATAATTATGTCAACACCCTCAGAGTTAACTTGGATGTTGACATAATTATGTCAACACCCTCAGAGTTAACTTGGATGTTGACATAATTTTGTCAACACCCTCAGAGTTAACTTGGATGTTGACTTAATTTTGACACTTTGTCTGTATCGATATTTCTGATTTGTTAAGATGTGTGGAACTTTTTGAGTGGCTAACCTGCTCACATATATCTGATGCTGACTGTACCATCGTACACATTGTGTATGCTCTCGTTTCGCTAGCGATAAAAGTAGTTATTAATCTCTGCTAATTAGTTTTTTGTCTCAGTCGAGTGAGCTTAATGAAGAACTTGTTACTAACTAACTATAATCGACCGCCACTCTTTACGAATTCTTTAGGTGTACAATATAAAGTTATTTTCATACACTACATAATCAAAGTCAAATGACAAAGATAACCCGAATGGCCGAGTTGGCAGTGACCCTGCCTGCGAAGCCATGGATCCCGGGTTCGAGTTCTGGTGGAGGCAAATGTTTGTTTGATGAGAACGGATGTTTGTACCCTAGTCATGGTTGTTAATCTATCTAAGTATAATATTTATCTATATAAGTACGTGTATCGTTGTCTAGTACCCAAGATACAGGGAATCCTAGTTTGGGGCTAGATCAATGTGTCCAAGGTATAAAAAAAAAAAACTGTTGTTGCGGCCGAGGCTGTGCTTCCCAAGCTAGAGGGAGGAAGTAAAATAATCCCCAGGTCTTGGGATGTTTACATGTGTGTGACGTCGCTGTTTGTGGTTCCCACGACACAGGTTGTCCTAGTGTGGGGCCAGAAGCAATGTAGTCTTTGAATAACTAGCTGAAAGTGGGCACAATTGTGCCTCTGCCATCCCGTATGGGAAAACGAGTGACGCTTTGTTTATGATATGTATAGGTTACCTATACCTAATAATCCTTTAGAATTATGTGTTGTTGACTATACTGGCTCAGTGGTGCCCACTTATTCAGCGTGGTAGCCAGTTATTCAGTACGCAATTTTACGTGACAGGGGGCTAGCCCATCGCCACAGCTATGGAGTAATGAAGGATTCCTCAGAAAGTCCGCAAAATGTCCTTAAGATAAATAAATAATAATATACTTTACTTTACTTAAATATTAGAGGACAATCATATAAACAAATCGAACTTGGCCCATAGTAAGCTCAACAAGGCTTGTGTTATGGGTACTTACTAGACAATTGTATATATTTAATAGAGATAAATACTTATGTTAATACATAGAAAACATCCTAGAGAAGGAAACAAATATGTATGCTCATCACTCTTTATTAATCTGTGGCTCATCAGTCTCATCCATCACACAAATATTTTACCTTAACCCTAACTCTTTATTAATCTGTGCCTTAACCAGGATGCCATGACCGTCAGCTTCGTACTTATCTCATTGGCACATGGTCAGCACCGGGATTCCAACCTGCACTTCTGCGAGAGAAGCAAGCGAGACACCGTCTAGACCACGGAGCTCATAATGTTATTGACAATAAAATATGGCTTATGTTTAAACGATTACCAAAAACGCACCTATTTTACTACCAATAAATTCGAAATGACTGCCAGAATGCCAAATGACGACCCGAAGGGCCGAGTCGGCAGTGACCCTGCCCACGAAACCAAAGGTCCCGGGTTCGAGTCCCGGTGGGGGCAAATATTTGTTTGATGAGAATGGATGTTTGTACCCTAGTCATGGTTGTTTATCTATCTAAGTATAATATTTATCTATACAAGTATGTATATCGTTGTCTAGTACCCAAGATACAGGGAATCCTAGTTTGGGGCTAGTTCAATGAGTGTCAATAGTGTCCAAGGTATTATAAAAAATAAAAAAAATTGATAAATGTCCACCAAACATCGATATTCAAATCTGTGCCACCAAATTTCTTTTTATGTTTTGTGTACTTAAGTTTATGTTTTAAGTATTTTTTGTTGTTCTTAGATGTTCAACCTAACGCTACCGCAGTATTTTGCCCTGATATTTTTTGCAACTTTTGGTGTTCATTTATCCATTTTGGGTAGGAAAAAAATATTTTGGTGATCATTATATTTGTTGCCATAAAATATTGATATTTTGATTGATTCTTCTGTTTTTAAAAGCACCTTTGCCTTAGAATAGCATAGTGGGTAGACCTGTGCATTTACACCTACGACTATTTACCACTTAAAGCTCTTTCACACGAGCAGCATGCATAAATATACTAATGATATGAATGATACGAAAATATATATATAAAAGGAATAGGAATGTAAACGAAAATGACTAAAAAGTAACTCCATACCACATAAAATTTGTTTATAATAAACTACGCTATTTCATCAAAAATACTTTAATATCCACATTTTGAATGCAATTCCGCAATGAAATTACTTAGGATTTCAGAATTACAGGAAAAATAAAACAAATAAGAGGTATTTTCGTAATTAAATTCTATCAAGAAAATTTCATCCAATAGTGTTTTCCTTCAGTGATAATCTTTATCAAATACTCAATAAACGTTAACCCAAAAATCAAATCTGTAGATAACTTTATAGTGGAGTAATTGGATTCCAAAAAAAAATTTTTCTTTCGTATCGCCTTAAAACGTGGCGGTAGTCCACAGCGCTGCATGCTGCTCGTGTGAAATAGCTCTTATCTTACTTGTTACTAGAATGGAAGAATTGAAAGGATGATGCAATCGGATCTTGACAGTTTCGTCAATCAGTTATAGCTGAATACCGGCGGTGATGGTAACACAACAGCATAGTAAGAAAGAAGTCGATATCGGCATGGAAATAAATTTGCGGAAATCCCCAGGTGCATTATACCTCCCAGCCGCTATTTACTTCACATCAAAACCATGTATGGTTCATCGACATTTCTGTAAAAAGCCTTTGTTTAAGTCACAACTAACTTTTTCATTAATGAAATTTTACCTTGATGTAGTTTTAGCTTGTTTATATTAATATTCTTAAAAATATCGTATATTATTATTAATAATTAATTGAAAGGTTTCTATATATCATACATTACAACATAATTTAAATAGTTTATATTCTATATTATTAATAATACCTTAATAATAATACCTTGGACACTATTTACACATATTTATCCAGCCCCAAATTAGGATTCCCTGTATCTTGGGTACTAGACAACGATACACATACTTATATAGATAAATATTATACTTAGATAGATAAACCACCATGACTAGGGTACAAACATCCGTTCTCATCAAACAAATACTTGCCCCCACCGGGACTCGAACCCGGGACCCTTGGTTTCGTAGGCAGGGTCACTGCCGACTCGGCCATTCGGGTCGGGCCATTAATAATAATAATAATAATAATCTTTATTTCAGGTTAACAAAAACCCACATCTATAAAAACCTACATTAATGTAGACAGTTATTTATTTATGAGCACCCTGACCGGGTAAATGCCTTTCCACGTGTTGCCATTTGTCTCTATTATCTGCTCTGTCCATCCAGTCTCGGCCTGCCACCTCTATTCCACGTGTTGCCATTTGTCACTATTATCTGCTCTGTCCATCCAGTCTCGGCCTGCCACCTCTATTCCACGTGTTGCCATTTGTCTCTATTATCTGCTCTGTCCATCCAGTCTCGGCCTGCCACCTCTATTCCACGTGTTGCCATTTGTCTCTATTATCTGCTCTGTCCATCCAGTCTCGGCCTGCCACCTCTATTCCACGTGTTGCCATTTGTCTCTATTATCTGCTCTGTCCATCCAGTCTCGGCCTGCCACCTCTATTCCACGTGTTGCCATTTGTCTCTATTATCTGCTCTGTCCATCCAGTCTCGGCCTGCCACCTCTATTCCACGTGTTGCCATTTGTCTCTATTATCTGCTCTGTCCATCCAGTCTCGGCCTGCCACCTCTATTCCACGTGTTGCCATTTGTCTCTATTATCTGCTCTGTCCATCCAGTCTCGGCCTGCCACCTCTTTTCCACGTGTTGCCATTTGTCTCTGTCATCTGCTCTGTCCATCCAGTATCGGCCTGCCACCTCTATTCCACGTGTTGCCATTTGTCTCTATTATCTGCTCTGTCCATCCAGTCTCGGCCTGCCACCTCTATTCCACGTGTTGCCATTTGTCTCTATTATCTGCTCTGTCCATCCAGTCTCGGCCTGCCACCTCTATTCCACGTGTTGCCATTTGTCTCTATTATCTGCTCTGTCCATCCAGTCTCGGCCTGCCACCTCTATTCCACGTGTTGCCATTTGTCTCTATTATCTGCTCTGTCCATCCAGTCTCGGCCTGCCACCTCTATTCCACGTGTTGCCATTTGTCTCTATTATCTGCTCTGTCCATCCAGTCTCGGCCTGCCACCTCTATTCCACGTGTTGCCATTTGTCTCTATTATCTGCTCTGTCCATCCAGTCTCGGCCTGCCACCTCTATTCCACGTGTTGCCATTTGTCTCTATTATCTGCTCTGTCCATCCAGTCTCGGCCTGCCACCTCTATTCCACGTGTTGCCATTTGTCTCTATTATCTGCTCTGTCCATCCAGTCTCGGCCTGCCACCTCTATTCCATGTGTTGCCATTTGTCTCTATTATCTGCTCTGTCCATCCAGTCTCGGCCTGCCACCTCTATTCCACGTGTTGCCATTTGTCTCTATTATCTGCTCTGTCCATCCAGTCTCGGCCTGCCACCTCTATTCCACGTGTTGCCATTTGTCTCTGTCATCTGCTCTGTCCATCCAGTCTCGGCCTGCCACCTCTATTCCACGTATTGCCATTTGTCTCTATTATCTGCTCTGTCCATCCAGTCTCGGCCTGCCACCTCTATTCCACGTGTTGCCATTTGTCTCTATTATCTGCTCTGTCCATCCAGTCTCGGCCTGCCACCTCTATTCCACGTGTTGCCATTTGTCTCTGTCATCTGCTCTGTCCATCCAGTCTCGGCCTGCCACCTCTACAATGTCGTCTGACCATCTCTTGTGCAGGTATAGCACCCTAATATAGTTGCCACCTGGGTCTGGTCCTTCCTTCCATATTGTTTTTCATTTAATTAAAGTCAAACATAACCTTCTTAGGTTATGTTTGACTTTGAGGTCGATTTAAAGCGTCTAGTCTTGCGATGTGCCGTTTTCGGTAATTGCGGGAATATTGCACGGCAGCGGTAAGTTTGGGAATATTCCCGAGACCTAATCAGAATATTTAACCGTGTAGGTTACGTGCGGGGACATCAGCCAGCTGCTTGAACTTAACAACGATATTAGGGATGCCATCTGACCGCGAGTTCAACCCAAAATTAACATATCACAGAGCAACACAAATTGACTAGCTCTTTTATTTTCCAACCAACCCAACAAGTTTTTTCGAAACTTAGCTCTACCTATTATGGCCCGCTCTATTTTTTTTGCCGACGATCGCGATCGAAATCAACCTTGAATGTCGCGTTCGCTGTCCCTTTCCGAAACACGGCGGATCGAATGTTGCCGTACTGTTTTCGCCGCCTCGATTCACGGCTGTACACACTGCCGCGATTCCATTCAACTCAGCTCAGCTCAGCACATGCGCGGTATCGCTATCGGGCTGTAGTCGCGTTCGTTGTCAGTGACTACGTCACCGCCAGTCACCATCGCGGGTTCGCATTCCAGTTTCGCAGCAATAAAAATGTTTATAGAAAAGTGATTCAGTCGCTTAGGAGATACCGCCGCGGACTGGCGACGCGGAGTGTCGGTTACAGCGACCGTGACCGGTGAGACCGAGACGCGACATAACCGTAGATTTCCACGTGCGTTTACCGGTAAACATTGATTTTTCCTAGTTATGGGTGAAGAATCACCGTCGGATGACGGAAAAGTGGTGCTGAAACGTAAAATAACACTGTTCAATGGAGTCGGCATAATTATTGGGACCATAATCGGCTCCGGGATATTTATTTCACCGACTGGAGTTTTCATTTACACTGGGTGAGTTCGCTTGATTTTCCCGCCTTCTTAACTGTTGCGTTGCAATAGGATCCGGGCGACAGGTGTAGAGTCTGTAGAGATAACTTTTTGAAACTTTTAAATTACATTTCAGTTTTCAGCTATTTAGCTTGTGGTTAAAAAACGGAACATCAATAGAATTACTTCGGCATGACTTTTGTCTGTCGCAAGTCTGTCACATCGCAGTTAATTTATTTCGGAACTACACTGACGAGCAATGAAAAAGTTCCAGTGACATAGCACCAAATTACTCCTAAACGGGAAAGTCTAGCTTTAATGACGCCGTCTGCAATATTGAAGTGCATTTAACAGCGCATCAGAATATTACCAATTAAAAACCGGTTAAGTGCGAGTCTAAATCGCGCACGAAGGGTTCCGTACCACCGTTCAATGGAAGCGATGGTGTGGAGTGAATAGTTTGGATTTTACGCAGCAAAATATTGTTTACAAAGTTATTGGTGTGGTTACTTTCACACTCCATGTACGTAACCAGGTGCATCCATAAGTTTGTATGTGGTATTGAAAGAATTGTTGTATGGGAGCCCCCTTAAATATTTCTTTTATCCTGTTTTTTAGTATTTGTTGTTATAGCGGTAACATAAATACATAATCTGTGAAAATTTCAACTCTCTAGCTAGCTAGGTTCTTGAGATACAGCCTGGTGACAGACGGACGGACGGACGGACGGACGGACAGCGGAGTCTTAGTAATAGGGTCCCGTTTGGAACCCTTCGGGTACGGAACCCTAAAAACGTAATTTTTAATTTATGAAGCTAGGTTCTATGTCTTAGGAGATATTAAGGTGTTTGTCGGCATTTTGTGGGTGGAACTTTTTCATTGCTCGTCAGTGTATTTCTGGTAGGGTCAGCTTCATTGCTTGTTTCGTGGAGTTAATTCTGCAAAGTGCTTAATTATCTGCCTACTTTAGTATTTATATTATTGGATACCTTCTAATACGTATGCTAAATAACGATTCGAAAGTCTTGGACTTTGATTTGACCTCAATGGCAGGCAGTTAGAGAAGATTTTAGTATACCGAATTCCACAATATCTAAAATTATTATAGGTAGGTAGAACTTATACATCTATTTATAATACCTACATAATTATAATAAGCTGAGATTTCCAATATAAAATGCCACCTATGTATTTTATATCTATAGGTAATGGCTGTGCTTTTTTTACTCGAGTGAAATTAAAACTTCCTCCTTACACTTATTACCTACTTCACAATCACGAAGTAATCAAAGCACCTAACATTACCTACACTTGCCCGACGATGACCGTGAATTACGAGAACATTAAATAAAATTCCCTCCTCGCGTGAATTTCAATTATTTTCTGCTGTAGCGGCAACAGATATTCACATTATGTGAAAATTTCAACTCTGCCTATAACGGTACATGAGATACAGCCCGGTGTCGGCCAGCGGAGGCTTATATAGGCTTAATAGGCTCCGGTTGGCACCCTACGGGAACGGAAGCCTAAAAATCCGGAAAAGTCCAACTCCAATGCTGCATTATAATATAGTGTACCCACCAAATAAAGTCCGATTCCCATTTTTAGGGTTCCGTACCCGATGAGTGCCAATCGGGACCCTATTACTAAGCCTCCTCTATCCGTCCGTCCGTCTGCCGCCAGGCTGTATCTCATTAACCGTGAATGTTAGACAGATGAAATTTTCACAGATGATGTATTTCTGTTGCCGCTATAACAACAAAATCTAAAAAACAGAATAAAATTAATATTTAAGGGGTTTACACTACAACAATTCTTTCAATAATTTCATTACCACATATAAATTTATGAATGCACCTGGTTAAGTACATGGAGTGTGAAAGTACTCATACTCATACTCATACATTTATTGCGTCATTGTGGTATACTTTAACAAAATTATATCCAACAATGAACCCTGTAAGGGAACTACAATGTCTTAATAACTAACTTACGTCTAACATTTGTGTTTGATAAATATTATTTTCTTATTATATTATATTATTTACTATACTTATTACATTATTATATTATATTATATATATTCTTATACTATTATTCATTATATTATTATTATTTGATAAATATCTTAGTTAAAATAGAATTTTAATTTAATAACAATGGGATCATTATATGCATGTACTTATACCAATATTTTTTATTATTTATGTTATAACGAGGTACTTATTTATCAGGCATAACTTTAACTATCTTGGGTATGCGTGTGTGTGTGTGTGTGTGTGTGTGTGTGTGTGTGTGTGTGTGTGTGTGTGTGTGTGTGTGTGTGTGGGTGTGTGTGTGTGTGTGTATGTGTATGTCGGTGTTTGTAGGTTGTGTGCAGTAGTGTAGTAGCCGCACCAATAACTTTGTATACAACATTTTGCTTTGTAAAATCCAAGCTATTCACTCCACACCATCCCTACCATTGTACTGTACGGTGGTAAGGAACCCTTCGTGCGCGAGTTAGACTCGCACTTGAACGTTTTTTATATTTTTTTGTCGACTGGGGAACAGTTTCATCACGGACGAGATTCGAACTCGTTTCTTCTGAATCGTGATTTAGAATTTCAATTTCAAAAAAACTGAGGTCGTCTAACTCAAATATCTGGTTTTGAAGAAATTTGTTGAATTTTTGTGACGTTGATATTTATGGTTTTCGACACAGCCTGCGGCCAAAAACGATGTAGGTATCTGACTGCCTATAAAAACGCTTCTGATCAATAACACTGAAATCAAGGACAAGAGAACTCTAAAAACCAGTCAATTACGAGTCGCACTTGTACACGAAGAATTCTGTAAAATCATTTATTAATTATTTATTTAATTAGATTATTGTTTGTGCCATTACAGCTAATGCCAGATCGACACACATAAGAATAATAATAAGAATTAACGCAATAAAACAAACCGGTGGGCCCAACGAGCACCCCTATGAACGCCATGCGGCTCACCGGTGAGCTCAAAGGGCACCCCTTTGAACGCCACGCGGCTCACCGGTGGGCCTAACGAGCACCCCTTTGAACGCCAAGCGGCTCACTGGTGCGCCTAACGAGCACCGCTTTGAACGCCATGCGGCTCACCGGTGGGCCTAACGAGCACCCCTTTGAACACCACGCGGCTCACCGGTGGGCCTAACGAGCACCCCTATGAACACCACGCGGCTCAACGGTGAGCCTAACGAGCACCCTTATGAACGCCACGCGGCTCACCGGTGGGCCTAACGAGCACCCCTTTGAACACCACGCGGCTCACCGGTGGGCCTAACGAGCACCCCTATGAACGCCACGCGGCTCACCGGTGGGCCTAACGAGCACCCCTTTGAACATCACGCGGCTCACCGGTGGGCCTAACGAGCACCCCTATGAACGCCACGCGGCTCACCGGTGGGCCTAACGAGCACCCCTTTGAACACCACGCGGCTCACCGGTGGGCCTAACGAGCACCCCTATGAACACCACGCGGCTCACCGGTGGGCCTAACGAGCACCCCTTTGAACGCCATGCGGCTCACTGGTGGGCCCAACGAGCACCCCTTTGATCGCCATGTGGCTCACTAGTGGGCCTAACGAGCACCCCTTTGATCGCCGTGCGGCTCACCGGTGGGCGATATCGTATGGAGATTATCATCTCTCATTCACGCGGAGTTTATGGTTCCTGAGATACAGCTCGCTGACGTCTGTCCGTCGGACAAACGGACGGACAGTGGAGGCTTGGTAATAGGGTCCCGTTTCGATGTGAAGCCTTCGGGTACGTAATCCCTAAAAAATTAAAATGATTGATCATGTGACTTGAGCGAAACCTGCTTATAATAGTACATATGTACTTAGTTCTAGACGAACAAAGTAACCTGTTTGATTGAAGGTGGATTGAAGAGACTGGTAGACCATGGCCCTGAAACTTGTGTAGTGAGCCACAACCAATGTAACTACCTATACGATGTTTACATATAGTAGAGTTGTAGAGTAATTCTGTGCTAAAGGAACACATTTCAACTACAGAGAACTGTGTTAGCGCATTAGCATTTATATGAGTTACTGAAAAGAAACTGATGAGGGACTCGAATTACTAACCTATTTGGAGGAACTTCCGGTGTTATCAAAGCGGCCGTCGCACACGGTGCTATTGGTTGAAGACTCGTCCGTGATTCAGATAGTAGGTAGGTAATTTGTCAGCAAACGACGTAGTTCCTTTACAACATTTATTTATTTATTTAGGGGTTACAAACATCAAAGGTAACATAAAAAATACAAAGGATAAATACACAATTACTTAAAATCTAACAAATCCCTTAGGGTATCCCACTTGTTAGTTAAGTGGTGGAAGAAGTGAGCTCTTAGGGAATAGGAATCTGGATTAGACTTCGCCATACAATCACACCGCCATACCTTGGATACGCGGGGTCCATCAACGGACTGACATTTCAATAGACAGGTCTCCGTGGTGTCCGGTTCCACAATCGGCCTTACTGATTATCAGGACATGCTGTAATGCTAAGTAAGTTACTTGAGAGACTTATAAAAGGCAATGGACGATTTACGCAGTAATTGGATAGGCTGGCGGCTAGATTACGCCGCTGTGTAGCAACAAATAAGTAATTTATAGGACTGAATATCTGTGTTCTAATACCAATTAGGTGCCTATTGTGGTTTGAATGTGCTATAATTATATTAATTTAAATTTAATTAAAGCGTCCGTGATGTCCGTGTAAATGATGGTGCGGATAGCAACACTGGCCGAGACGAGCACTGGATAAGTGTCCGTTCTATGTGGCATTTGTTTCGGACGCTTCCGTATATCGGATGACACGTTAAGCTGTAGGTCCCGGCTACTATCGCTACTCGGTGGTAGTAGTCGTAAGGCTGTGTCAGAGGCCCTAATAGGGCAGCTAGATAACTTCTGAGAGTCGGGTTGTCCACAAGCCTGACACCCCTCCCCGCACTGAGCCAGTGTGGTGGAGTATGGCTCAATCTTACTCGTATCCGGGTAAAGGCCCATGCTCCTCAGTAGGGACATTAATTGGGTACATTTCTTTTTATTAATTAAAATATTGTTCGTCTTCTTCGGCCGGTTATAGATTCTCAAAGACACTCAATTATCAAAAATCTTTACAATAGGTCAAAACATGAGATAATTTATCAATCAAACATTTATAATTACTATAACGTGTAACCTGTAGCAACACCTTGGTCGTTGACGAGATACGGAACCCTATGTATATAGATAAACAAAGTGTGACTTGCACATGGTCCTTTCCCACATCCTTGCGTCTTTTTTCCCGAGAGAAGTAAGCAGATACTAAAATTCTTTAATTGTTCTCGATTAATTTAAAACTTGTTTGGCCATTCATTTCGGGTCTTAAGAAAGTTGGCCGAGACCGACCAAGAGATAGTAGATGAAACTTTCTATATCTGAGAGTATCTGCCTGCCAATATCCAATGGTGTTTGTTTACTTTCGCTTTCATCGAAAGTTATTTTTACAAATTAATTGTGATCTTTGTGCTTCAACCAGCCACCTTGGATTTTTATGTTGACATTGAATTTAGTACCACTACCACCTGATCTGTACTCTGATCTCTATTCTGACTGGTCCACTGCACCACTTTCTAGAACCATCTGCAATCTGGACCTGAATATATGTATCCTCTTACCAAAAGCTGGTGGTTTACTGCTGTCATCGATTCGATCTTCCGTCTTTCAAAATAACCCTGAGCGTTTGCAACATGTCAAAAATTGTCAACTGCAAAGGTTTTTGGATATTTACAATTAATTTCACTGATCAACGAAACTCTTTGCCTCTTTGGTTAAACTGGCTTTGTTTGATTCATTCATTCGTATTCTCAGATGAAAGAAACTCTTTGCTTATTTACGCTGTATTTGTTACAAACACTTAGCCCCCTCATACTAAAGATCGTATAAAAGGACATCATTTTATAACCTAAGATATTGAATATTATCGACGAAAGAGTTTTAGCTTCGATTAAAGAAGACTTTTAAAACGAAAGAGGTTTTATATTGACGATGAAGGAGTTTCTTAATTTCTTTATCTATAAAACTATATGTATAAAACCAAAACGTTCCTTTGTTCCAGATCAGTAGCCTCCTCACTATCAATATGGCTGGCCAGTGGGCTACTATCAACCCTCGGCGCTCTATGCTACGCAGAGCTCGGCACGTCGATCACCAGGTCCGGTGGGGACTACGCCTACATCTACGCAGCATTTGGACCGCTGCCTGCGTTCTTGCGCATGTGGATCGCTCTGCTGATCATCAGACCGACCACGCAGGCCATAGTGGCGTTGACGTTTGGTCACTACGTGGTGAAGCCGTTTTTCCCTGAGTGTGAACCTCCACAGAATGCTGTGAGGCTGCTCGCGGCTGTTTGTTTGTGTAAGTAAGATTTCTGCTCTGATCTGTTTATTGCTAAGAGACAGCCAGTGGCGTATATAGCTAGGCGCGGCCGAAGTGGGCCCTCGCCCACGGCCTCGCACTGTAGGTAATACGGCAAAATGTATATAAAAGGAATACTAGTGACAGCATTAATTACTTCCACATAAGATAGAAAAGAGAGCGCAAACAATGCGCCCGACTCAAACTAAAATAACGTAGCGCCAAACCACATAAAAAACTATGCAATTTTGTCAAAAAGATTGTCAAGGAGAGTTTACGGATACATAATGTCCATATTTTGAATGCAATCCCGCAATGAAGTTTGTTAGTTAGTTTGTTATGAAGTTAATTTCAGAATTACATGAAAATATAAAGCAATTTAGAGGTTTATTCGTAATAAAATTCTATCGAGAAAATTTCATCCAATCGCGTTTTCCTTCGGATAGAATCTTAATCAAATACTCAATAATACTCTATAAACTTTAACCCAAAAATCAAATCTGTATATGACTTCATAGAGGAATAAATGGATACCGAAAAAACTCGTATCATCTTAAAGGGGCCTCGGAAGGTCCCTTAGAATACGAAGCCAACAGGCTTAAAATCCCCTTTTATTATTAAATAAAAACCTAAAAAATATTGGCCACACACTTCACAGGCTGGAAACACAGCTGAGCTTTGCAAAATGTTTTTTTACACGCGTACTTTATACAAAACAGTGAAGGTGGAAATATTTAAGAAAAATGGGAGGATTTCAAAAATTCTTGAAGTAGGTAGTTCAGAATAAGATAGTTTATTCGTCTGTTTCAAATGGTATATCAATTAAACATGTAGTGTGTATTTTTTGGATTAAAGTTGTTGTAATTATCGTAACTATATCGTAGAATTGACTATATTATGAAATAGCCAACCATGGTTTAAATAGAACGATCATTGAACGAAGAAATATTTTAGGGCAAAACACGGTAGCTTAGGTGGGGGCGAGCGCTGTGAAGCCCCCGAATAGTCTTTGTGTTAGGTCGACATATATAACACAACATACCACTGAATACAAATGCTTTTAAAAGACATGTTTTCGTGAAATCAAACCCTTCATTTCATGAAATAATTGACTATATCATGAAATGGTTGGCTATTTCATGATATAGTCAATCCAAGGTTGGCTATTTCATGAAATAATCAAATTCTACGATATAGCTACGACATCATTATTATTTTACAAATAATGGCAAAACAAAAATTTAAATATACAGTTTTTTCTCAACCTGAAACAGATTATACAAAACATAACTCCCAGTTTTATACGCTTTATAAAGATACGGTAGCATTGCGCTTATTTAAACTCGGCTCGTGAGACTCGAGTGAGTCGCATAAAAAAGTTTGTCCAGCAAGAGATGGGAATTAGTAACCGATAAATTAAAGATAACCTCAAAAATGATTCTCTGATACAAGATGGGAAAGCCGAATTGCTTCAGTGAAAGCTATATTATTTCAGTTTGGTGACATTGTCGATTGTATAAATAATCTGCAAAATCAATCTGAAGATGCAGACACTCTCTGCGATTGCCAAGCAATTGTAACTGAATGCTAACTCTGGAATTTATTAGATCGATACACGTGTGGTACGAAATATTAAACCGCACCAATATCATATGTAAGATCTGGCAAAAAGTCGATATAAATTTAAAAGTCGCCATTGAAATTTGCGCAATTTTCTTGACTGGATCCACTAATTTCGGAAAAGAGGCTTTAATGAATGTACCTCTACTGCAAAAGCCTACGAATTCATAGAAAAAAGCTGTTGTGAGATTCCAATGACTTAAAGAGAAAAGAGCTCGCAATAAAAAGAAAATACTTATTAAGTTATTAAGCTGTAGATGAGCCTATTGGTTTCGATGAAAGTGATTCAGAATTGATTTTTTTTAATGCAGTGGTTGACGCCGTGATACAAGAACTTAATACAAGATTTACTACACTCACTGAATATTACAATAATATTGGATTTTTGTACGACATAATAGTAGTTTATGTGACTGCTACATAATGGAGGGCATTAATACTCGAGAGTGGTTTTATGAAACGAGCCGAAGGCGAGTTTCATAATAATATCACTCGAGAGTTTTAATGCCTAATTATGTACAGTTACATACACTCGTTTATCTACACACATATCATAAGCTCTCTTTGATGTGTTCAGGAACCGCATGTTTGACCGGCATTGTGGCTCTGCAGTTGTTTCGTCGGCGTTCGAAATTTGAATGTTAGTACCAACTTCACAGACAAACTGGGGGCGGGCTTCGGCGTTCGAAATTTGAATGTCATAATATGCAGAAAAATTACACATTATGGTCATAAATGTGTAATTTTTCAGATAAGAAATTAGTTTTTACCAAGTAGTTTAACATTATGCTGATCGTAACGTGCGGTTTTTGTACGCAGTACGAGGGTTTATGATATGTGTGTAGATAAATAATTTAAAATCTTTGCAAAATAACGAGCTTTTGAAGCACTGTAATGATTTAGGTATAGTACTACAAGATGGAGAAAGCCTTATGAGCTTTACGAAGAACTACAACTTTAGTGCCTTATCTACCGAACTCCATTAGAGACGCCAATCAGAATTATGATTCAATACATAGTTAAAAATGAATTGGAAGACATGTATCCTAATGTTTACATTGCTATTTGAATTATGTTGACTATACCTGTTAGTACAGCTTCCGCAAAAAGAAGTTTTTCTCTGTTAAAAATGATTAAAAACTACTTAAGAAACAGTATGAAGCAGGACCGACTGTCTGGTTTAGCAATACTCCCTATTGAAGCTGATTTAACAGCAAAAAATAATTACAAATCCTTGCTAGAAGACTTCAGTAAAGCAAAAATCCGAAGAAAGATACTTTTGTAAAAAATTTAAAACCCCTAAAATAAAACTAATAAAATTTGTTTGCCATTTAGTTTTTTATTCATTTACTCTAAGGTAATCCGTCGAGTGCGGGTCGGACTCGCACACGAAGGGTTCCGTACTATCGAACAAGAAAACATAACCACTAAAAATAATGAAACAAAAACAAAAAGAGAATAATATTATGTACCAATGTGGATTCGAACCCTAAACCCTGCGAAACCAATTACGCCACCACAACCGTGTTATAAGTAGCGAAATCTACGATCATATTCGAATCATAATATGGTTTGTTATTTCGTTGGGGTTAGAAAACTGATAACACACGTCCCTTGCATGGGGACCCCTTTTTAATAAATCTAGTGTAGAGCATTATTTGTTTCTGAAGCGGCAACAGAAATACACTCACACACTCTACATTCTTATTACAGTTCTTAAGATACAGCCCGCTGGGACGGACAGATCTGACAGACGGACAGCGGAGGATTAGTAATAGGGTCTCGTTTAGCACCCTTCGGGCATGGAACCATGAAAAATTAACCAATCTTGTCTTAAAACAAAAAAAGGAGAACACAGTAGGTTTCTTCAATTTTTTAATTTTCTCGATTTCCAGGACTGCGAATGCCTCCACAAGCTGTCAATATTACGATTATGCGGTTTGGCATGCTGTTAAGCAGGTTTTCTGATATGATGTTATTCTCCCATTCCTATGCAATTTTTAGCTTTCGATGACTAATCGGAGAGGGGTTCCGTCATCTCACACATCGTCTGAGTAGTTTCAGGCTTGCCATTTCATTCATAGTCATTTAATATCTGACCAGTATGAGGCCGGGCATTACCATGAATAGAACCACTATTATTAAATAAAATTATAATAAATGAACCAGTGAGTTCATTTATGATTTCTACTTCGTTTTGCTTGTTAAATAGCGGTTAAATAAGCACCAGCTCTGCGTGAGTCTCTGAAGAAAAATAAACCCGCACGAGTTTGGATCCACCACCATAAGGTACTATCTCTTCGATGCATGCTTGTTTGAACGTTCCTGTGGTCATCTAGGTATACACTTTCATTCTTCCGTCGTGTTTATAAAACATCAATGTTTATGCGTTGGAGATCATGCCTCTTGATTGACTAATCTTTAGCGGGTATTATCGAAGTGATTTTGTGCATTCCTTTGACATGAAATACAATGACCACGCTATTGTTAGGACTGTTAGCGGGTAAATGGTTTGAAAATAACTGCCGAATATCGTTTTCGTACAGTGTACAATGCACACACTTGGGTCGATATTACCGAGGCGAATAAACTGATGTGGAATTGCAGATCCCGTGAGGAAGCGATTTCGGAGCGATTTAGAACCAAACCTCGATCATCTTGTGCTGTTTTACACTTGGTCTGCGTAGGTTTGAGCCGGTGTCCTAGTTCAAGTTCAAGTTCAAGTTCAAAGTTCTTTATTACTGTAGATATTAACAATATTCTTAGTACACGTCATATTTGCCACTTCTTTACATTGGACCACTGTGAGGAAAGAAAGAAGGGCAAGAAACTGCTACGGATTGACTTACGAGATAACTTTAAAGGTATTTGTATAATCTTAACATTGAGTTCAGTGTTAACTCAATGTGTTTTTATCATTAACATAATGTTGGACATCATAGTATACCTTTTTACACAAAGATGATTTTATACGGTTTTTGAATAGCTCAAAATGCAAATTCAAAATCTCCAGAGGTATCTTGTTGTAGAAGATAATACATTGACCTTTAAAGGAATTGGTAACTTTCGCGAGTCTAAACCGGGGTGTAACAAGTCGGTGATTATTTCTTATTACAGCTATCGCTAATTTTGGGATATGTTCCAAGGTTCTTACGTACATACATTATATTTTCGAAAATATATTGACTTGCTCCAGTAAGTATGTCAATTTCTTTAAAAAGTTCTCTTAATGGAATCTCTTCGTTTTAAATTATAAATTGCTCGAATAGCTCTTTTTTGTAAAATAAAAATATTTTGAATATTCGCTGCCTTCCCCCCACAACAAGATACCATAGGACATAACACTATGAAAATAACTAAAATAGACTAACCTAGCTGTAGCCACATCCGTGTGCTGTCTAATGCTCCTAACAGCGTATGCCGCCGAACTTAATCTGCCCGCCAATTTTTCAATGTGGGGTCCCCACTGCAATTTGCAGTCAACGGTTACTCCAAGGAACTTCGTGTCATTGACATATTCCAAAGTCTTGCGGTCCAACACTAAACTCGTCTCAACCTGCCTAACGTTTGGAAGAGAGAACTTTATACACTTCGTTTTACTAGGGTTTAGTAATAAATTATTCACTGTAAACCAATTCAAGGTTAAAGACAATGCACTATTAACATAATCGAAGTTTTCTTTCTGTCTTTTAACCTTAAAAACCAGTGATGTATTATCAGCCCACAATACTGTATCATCAAATCTCTCCACCATAAAAGGCAGATCATTAATATAGACCAGGAAATGCTCCTAACAGCGTATGCCGCCGAACTTAATCTGCCCGCCAATTTTTCAATGTGGGGTCCCCACTGCAATTTGCAGTCAACGGTTACTCCAAGGAACTTCGTGTCATTGACATATTCCAAAGTCTTGCGGTCCAACACTAAACTCGTCTCAACCTGCCTAACGTTTGGAAGAGAGAACTTTATACACTTCGTTTTACTAGGGTTTAGTAATAAATTATTCACTGTAAACCAATTCAAGGTTAAAGACAATGCACTATTAACATAATCGAAGTTTTCTTTCTGTCTTTTAACCTTAAAAACCAGTGATGTATCATCAGCAAACAATACTGTATCATCAAATCTCTCCACCATAAAAGGCAGATCATTAATATAGACCAGGAACGAGAAAGAGCCTAAAATGGAACCTTGTGGAATGCCTATTTTCACTGCCGATCCATCAGATTTAGTGCCGTTGATTTCTGTCTTTTGAATTATATTGCTTAAATACGATCTTAGTAAATCTAACGCTCTATTTCGAACACCGTAATGATTCAGTTTAATTAGTAGCGTATCATGATCAACACAGTCAAACGCCTTCGACAAATCGCAAAAAATTCCGACAGCATCTTGTGACCCCTCCCATGCTGAGAAAATAGTCGAAATAAGGGTAACACCTGCATCCGTTGTCGATTTAACCCTAGTAAAACCGAATTGTTTAGCGTGAAGTTGTTTCGTATAGTTGAAATGAGACAGCATTTGATTAAGTATGATACCTTCAAATATTTTACTAAGTGCTGGAAGTACTGATATAGGTATGAAGTTTGAAGAAACACCCCTATCTCCTGACTTGATCAGAGGTATCAGTTTGCTATGCTTCATGAGGTCTGGGAATGCTCCATCGTCAACACACTTATTCAATATGTGAGCCAAGTGCCAACCAGAATTACTGAATCAATTACTTTTACAGACATACCTCACAGATCCTCAGTATTTTACAAGTTAAGCAACCTGAACGCATTGACAATGTCATTAGGATATACATGATTAAATTCAAAGTTTACAATACTGGCGACAGTGTTGCTTTTTAATAATATCTGGGCTTCATTTGGGGATGAGTTTAGATGCTCTGTTGTGAGTAAGGGTACATTTGTAAAGAATGTCTCAAATACTTGAGCTACCTTAGCGTTGTTATTAATAACATCATCACCTATCTTTAAGCACAAATCATTATTCCGAGGTATAACTTTGCCAGTTTCGCGGTTTATAATTTGCCAAATGGTTTTTGATTTATTATTAGATATTTTTATTTTATGATTAATGTATAAAGATTTTGCGGCCTTGCAGACTAACTTGAAAGTTTTAGAATATTTTTTAACGTACTCATGAAATTTTGTATCAAAGTTATAAGTTTTTTGATCATAAAGATCATGACTCTGCTTTTACGAATTCCAGTAGTTGCCTAGTCATTAAATTTAGACTTACCGTTATTGTCGAAGACCTTCTTTAGTTTAAAAACTTTATATAATTCTGTTTTAATAATATTGAAGAAGTCTGAGTATATCTTGTTCGGGTCCTGTTCATTAAAGTTTGGGACTGGCAAGCTATTATCTAAATAAAATTTAATGATTTAGTAACGTTGGAGACCTCGTTGTTCTGTTGACGGAGACACACCATCCGTACTTGCTGTTTCAGGCTCACTCCGGCCGTTTTCCAGCATTCTGCGAATTCTGGTGCATTATAGGTGTAAGCGACATCATAACAACGTCATTTCATCATTTATGAATAATAAACACTAGAAGCGTTGTTTGAGCACATTTTAAGTGACAGGATTTAAACATAAGCAAAAACAACGTCTTGTTTTGAATTTTGTTATTTTTAAAGCCATACATTTTCAACGACCAAGAATATGTGATTAATTAGCATTATTTTTATCTTTTATTTAATAGTATTAAATTGTCTATGAATTTCACAAAGCTAGCGTAAGCGTTTTGGGTTTCCCAGAAGTCCAGGGTTTTTAAAGATGACCTGTAATTATTGCTCTCGAGTGTATCTGTCACTAGAACGAGTAAAATATTAATCGATCAGAAAAAATCACTTGGTGGGCCAGGTTTCGAACATCATTCGATTCACAAATTTCACCACCTATCAAGAAGCAATCGCTACCGACAACCTTTGGGTCCACGTCCTTTACTTTGGAGAGATCAGCTCAATAGCATGATAACAAATCCTCCAATCACTTTCAAAACAACATATTAACCTAAAGCGTAATAATTGTAATCAAAGGGACAAGTATTTTTCCATGAACGCCGCTGGATATTCGCGATATTAACACTCGAATTGTTCTGAGTTGACTTCTGACCCCTGACTTGTGAGTCCTGCTGGCATACCACATTATATTGGACCAAGTATAAGCGATCTAATGAAGTTGTTTACAAGAAAGCTGCGAACTGCTTAGGTACACCTACTTACTTAAAATGTTGTTATTGTGATCAACGCCATGAATGGCCAAGTCGGATATTGAGTGCGAGTTTGCTTACTTTTGTTTGATTTGATGAATTCTGGGAAGACACAGAGGTTTCGCCGTTGTTGGTACCTCGTTTTACGTAGACAAGGTAGTTATTCGAGCCGAAACTAATATTCGCTAACTATTCGGTTTTCGGCCCATTCGGCCTTAATTTACTATTCGGACGAATACCGAATACGAGGGCACTATTTGGCCAAAAATCGAATAATGCAGATAGTTGAAATGTCTGTTTTATTCAAGCTATAAATAGCATTGAATCATGCATCGTAAGAAATAAAACAATAAACATAACATAATATTGATGCCTTCTCCTGTACGGAGTGGCAGTGGCACTATTGTGCCTTCGTTTAGCCAGTTATTCAGTACTCTATTTTGCGTGAAAAGAGACCAGCCCATCGCTGCAACTTTGGATATGGAAGCCTGAACTGATACATCAAATATAACTTTTAATTAATAAACAATTCAGAGAAAAATATTATACAGTATATTGGTGGTTTTAGCGACCAATATACTTCAAATTATATAATGAACAAAATATAATTGCTTTTTTCCTGCTTCTCCGACACGAGAAATATTTGTTTGGCACAACGAACATACAGCCACCTTTTTGTCGTCATCCTTAATTTCATAATATTTCCATATTTCGTAGCAATAACGTAGACTTTACTATATTATGATATAGTCAATCATGGTTGCATTAGAACTTTCATTTAACGAAGAAATATTTTAGGGCAAAACACTGCGGTAACTTACGTGAAGACTCAAGTATTTTTAGGTCGACACGTAGAACACAAAAAACACCACGTAGTACTGAATACAAATGCTTTTAAAAAAATGTTTTCGTGAAATATGGGTTAACCATTCTGACAACTTCTCTGCAGTGGGAGCCATTTTTTATTTTTTTACCCCCACTGTGCGACCGGATCCGGGACGATTCTTTGATAGGGTTTTTGGGAGTACCGATTGCCGATTTGTGAGCGGTGGGTGCACAATAACATCTAAATTATTCATTCATTAGCTAGCCTATTCCTTAATGTGCATTTTGACATATGATAGTAAGAGATCGAAACAATTATCGCCAAATAATGCGGTGTTTTTTCTTTATTCCGGCTCCGGGATGATTAATATGTCTAGTCAGTGGACTAGGGCCCAATTTTTTTTCATTTCCGGCTCCGGGATGATGACTACACTGACCAGGGGTGAAATAAGGCTATTTTATGATATAGTAAATCCATAGTTGGCTATTTCATGAAATAATCAATTTCTACGATATATCTTCGACAAAGATATCGTTATAACTTTTGACTCATTCAAATCGTAAATTTTTAACACACCCTAAAATAATATAAATAAACAATGTCACTCGCAACGACACAACATCACCAACAAAGTTTTCTAGCATAATCAAAACTAATAGACAGGTGCCTATAATGAGCGGCGTATAAGTTGGACCAAAATGGCGGCGTCTGCGCAGGTAAAAATTACTGTTTTAGATACATTTTACCCTGCGCAGACGCCGCCATTTTGGTACAACTACGCCGGGTACTGTATAGGTCTACCACCGACTCTTCCCCCCGCTTCCCGTTTGATTACCCCGCGAAAAAACAAACAAGTTAAGTCTTGAAAATATGACGAAATTGCACTAAGTCCTGGCGAGTATTCGGCCGCAGAATATTCGGCTATTCGGTTCGTGCGGCAGCCGAATATTCGGTTATTATGCCCGCGATCCACTACGAATGGAGTGGACTCACTACTACTACAACCTCCATCGCTTTTGTATGAAGCTACACTCAAATCAAACGGAGTACGTAAGGTTTGCTTTTCGCAGTGGAAAGCGGGCATTACTAATGCTTACTCTAGCGATATCCATAATTCATTTTGTTTCTGGAATTGTTATGTCATCATGACCTTTGAATACCAAGAAATTGGGACAGTAGGTACTTACAATAATGCCTATACGCTACGTACCACGAATTCGTACTACGCCGTTGGTTTTACAGTATATTGATTAATTAATTAATTAATTTAGATGCGAAATTAGATGTTCTAAGACTGATGCACAGCAACAATTGGATTGCATTTATTTAGTCAGCATTTAAATAGGAAGTTGTTGACGCTAAAATCTGACTTCAAGTGACCCAGATATAGATCTCAACAATATGAAAATGTTAGATAACCAATATTAGTGTTCTAAGAATGAAACTGATAGATAGATGCCACAAGACCTGATTGTGTCAAATCAAAAATGAGATAAGTATTTGTTAGGAAATGACAGGACTTGGCGTTTGTGTAGAGGACAGAAAAATTAAGTTCCTGTAACTTCCTTCGGTTTCATAATAAAAGTTTTTCAGAACAATGTGCCTAATGACCACACATTTTTGTTATACCGTTTATATGTGTAGGTCCGTACGTTACGATTTCCATGGTCGATGCACGAAATACTTTCTCACATTCTCAACAGATAAATAATATGAAGCGACAGCATTGGAAAGTTAAGTACAAGTACCTAAATACTTCAAGGGAAAGTCAATGGAAACAACATTAATTATCTGCAGTCGAGAGTGAAATCATAAATCGATCATCAAGAAATCGAGAATGGTAATTCTCTTGGGTTAGGAGAGTCTAGAGACGTACCTAGAGAGTGGATGTAAGGAATGCTTCACAAGAAGCTCTACGCTCCCCGGAAAGGTGACGTCTTTTGAGAACGTGTAAATAGGTGTTTTTACGAGGTTTCGTAGGCACTATAGTATAGTATAAAGAATTTATTTTATCTTTTATTTTTTGAGTTTATTTAGAAGATTTCGATAATATTCGTGGAAACACAACATGGACTTAATTGTTAAACTTCGTCAGTGCTCAAACCCATAATTGTAAATTTTTATCATAAATTGTACCAAACGATATGCTGGAGGTTGTTGTGGCCTAGAAATAGGCTCGCTTCGCTCGCCCTATAAACAAAGCATAACGCCTTATCCCACGCGGGAAGGAAGAGGGAAAGGTGCCACGTTTAGCCATTTATATAATGTTCATGCTTGCTTGAAATGGGGCTAACCCATTGCCGCAGCTATGGAAATAGAAAGGTTTATCAGAGCGTTGAAGACGTTACTACTAGCAATTATTTTTGAAAGTTGTTCAATACGATAAATAATCCCTTGTAATTGTCCTACACTATTCCGTTACCTCCTTTCAACATGTGTAGCCACCACTGATGAAGCCTATAGTAACCAATAGTCTACGCATAATAGATTGGCATCACATCGTTAACCGCATCGTTAGCATAGCACACAGATAAAGTTTACCTATATACTTAATATATGTACAAGCACATAACCGACATGGGTCGTTTGCTTTAAATAGTTTGTTATCAATTCATTTACTTAATACTGCACCTAAAATTAAATTATAGCACAATAATAAGTTTATCTGCTAGCCTTTGTAGATAATTCCCTTGAAATTGTAAACTTGAAGGAAGGTATCGATAGTAGCTCTTTTAGTGTCGTGCGGATTGTCTCTTGACGCCCGGCATCGGCCGCTAAGGCGCTACCTCGTCCGTGCAAAGGTCCCCGTTACTCAAGGCGGAAAGACACGCAGTGTCAGAGGGACGGAATCGAGAAAAAAATAAAAAAGTAGCGCTAAACCACATAAAACTTGTTTAAAAATAAACACGCCATTTTGTTAAAAAGTTTTTTAAGGAGATTTTGCGAATACATAATATCTACATTTTGAACGCAGTTCCAAATGAAATTAGTTAGGATTTCAGAATTACAGGAAAATATAAAACAATTTAGAGGTGTTTTGGTAATTAAATTCTATCGAGAAAATTTCATCCAATCGCGTTTCTCTTTAGTGAAAATCTTAATCAAATACTCAATAAACGTTAACCCAAAAACCAAATCTGTAGATGACTTCATGGTGGTGTAAATGGATTCGAAAAAACATTTTTATTTCGTATCACATTTATTGTAATGTAATGCGTACCATACGCAATCTGACCTCGACCGCGACAGCTTCCCGGGGGGGTCAAGGTCACAATGTGCGCACGTCACTAAAAGGTCCCGTAAACCATATTGAACACACTATGATCGTTGAGACTTTTAAAGCGACGTCCAATGCTGTCACTCTACACTGTAATTATCTATCACCTGGTGGCATGCAAAATATTGACTCGAACCTTGCTGTCCTGGGTTTAGGCAGAATACCAGCGTTACAGGGTTGCCTGTGGCAATATGCAGACTCCGGGCCCTTTTCCTCTCGAGGGATGCCCACACGGCAACAATGCCACACTTGACCTGCCTCCGTAGCATGCTCGCAGCCCAGGTGAAGGACAGAGCTTTCGTTCCCGCGCAAACACCCCCCGCGGGGTCGGCATGCTACGGGTGCTTACGCCCACTTTGATACTTATTACATGTAACACACAAAATTTAGATATAATGAAATTAGCAATTAACCAATTGAAATAAAATATAATTGGCCACAGCATCAAGTACATGATTGTTGGAGGGCTAGTGGGTTGGTTGGCCAGCATCCCGCGTCGGCGTTCATGGCTGAAGAGCCCTATTGCTGCCCGCCAATACTTGCCACATCGATCGCAAGTCCATCGTTGTTCCATCGGAGGAGTTGAGGCGAACGATGTTCCATCGGAGGAGTTGAGGCGAACGATGTTTTTCCGCTTAATATTCTCAAGCCAGTCTTCATCGTGTTCTGATACTCCGGTATTGATATCATGACGCCATTCAGGTCTCATTTCGGCGCGTTTCGGCGCACCAGAAATGCCCCAGAGCGGTAGTCAAAACCTCTATCCCGTAGGCGGCGCCCCAAATCCTTAACAAAGATTTCCCTACTGTGCCTTAAACCCCCGTAGTCTCGGCCCAAGTGGCACAAAGAGGTAGTTGTCTCTCTCTCTCTCACCCAAGGTACCAGGGTCAGGATATCCGGGCGCTTCCCATCCGACCGGCACAAACCTGGCGGCTCCAACACACTAGGCACGTTGGCTGACACCAACGCCCTGCGAGCAATGTCTTTTGTTTATATACTATATGTATATCTATTTCTATTTCTATTCTATTTCTTCAACACACTTGCTCGTAAAGGCAACACATGTAGGTTCATAATGGAGCATTACGCACTAGTGCGGTAATGTGCCACATTTTTTTTTCAACAGTTTTTTTGCCTACAAACAATAAACGTTTTAGTGAATAAATAAACTATTTCAGGTTACGCAGATACAGTGGGTCCCAAAAGTAATTTCGTATTTAAAAATTCAATAAAAAATTAAGACAGCCGTCATCAGGAAATATTTTTATTATTTATGTAAATACACTCTTTGGTTATTTATTTATTATAAATATCATCGTCCAAATGAAAACCCTTGTGGTCACGGCACTCACTTAACTGAAACCTAAAATTTCCCAAAATGGCTTGGCGGAAAGATTCTGCGATGCACTGGAAGATCGTCTCCTGGCGTTTTCCATAAATATTTGTTGACGTTTTCGCTGTGTGGTTAAGTATTAAGAAGTAGACGTAGTAAGAAGAAGACTCGTGCTTCTTCCGATCTTTTCGGAGATGCTATGGTTATTAGATAATAGTACATTATGGTACAAGTTGTAATGTTGGTGATTACCGCTGAGGCGCCATTGAGACCCGAGCCGTTAGGTAAAGGTCTGAAGAGAGCCGAGGACAGTAATCATCAATACACACGTGTATCATACGACGTTTTTCAACACACTTGTGAAGAAAATAACCCTAAAAAATATTTTTCTTCACTACTTGTACACATTTTAATAACTATAATTTCAACCGTGAAAACGACTTGTAATTTTTTTTTGCAATGGCGGGAAATCTTATCAATTGCGATCAGCCATAGACTCAATTAATGAGGTTTCTTCTTTTTTTTGGCTTTTCGCGGATAGCGTTTTAGCCACGTACAAAATGGGGAATTAAAATTTTTCTTTAATATTACAGAGAAAACAAAAGTTATACTTATTTGAGTGAAAGTTTTATTTATTAAAAACGTACAAGTTGAAATTATCTATTTAAATAAGCAAGCAATAGGTACATTAATTTATTTGTACTATTTAACACTATCTTTTTTGTATCGAAACTTTTTTAAGAACAAAGCAATTCAACCAATAAAATAAAAAAATAAAACCCTATAACTCACTTGTGAATAATAGCAATGAAAAAGTCACAGTTTGTTACAGGTGTAATTATGTGCCTAATTGCGGTAAAATTAGAGCCATTTTATTAGCAAGTGTGTTGAAAATATTATAAAATCTTTGAACGCAACACTTTGTGTTCGACTCAACGCGGGTGTATCCGCGGGCAACGGTTATTGCTACGCTTAGAAAACAGCACGTGTTACTTTTAATAAGTAAGTAAATTATTGTGTATCGACTAGCGTCATTGATATCGTAGGTTCGTAGAGAAAGGAAAGTTTCAATCAGCAACCAATAATGGCATATTTGTTTGTGTCTGAGGTAGGTATTGATTTGTGTAAGATCTCTGTTGACCGAGATAGATGTAGAGAACTATTAGAGGAGTTGAACGTAGTAGGGGTATCATCTGATATATCTGATACTCCCAGAAGAATTCTTAAAGGCATTGAGTAAGCCGATAGATGGGGCTTACAAATATGGCTAACGAAGAACAGAAAGCGAAACTAATATTTCTACAACTACGAGTAATATCTACGTATCACTTATTGACACTTCTTAATTCCATATTTTTGTACATACAAAAAAATACGATGGAATACATTGTGGGCGGCGGCTTTGGGACTGCCCCCTGACATAATTAATCGTTTAATACAGGCTTGCTTAACCCATATTAATATTAAAAATTTAAATAAATTACGCGGTTTACGCTGTTTTTTGGTGTTGCTAATAGTTATTTGTACAACAAGAGAGCAAAATTGATTTTTGCTGCGAGTGCTTGTTTGAGTCCCGAGTGAGCGAAGGATTCTACGTTAGAATCCTGAGTGAGCGAGGGACTCAAAGGCACGAGATGCAAATAATTTTGGTCTCATGTTGAACTTACAACTTTTCATCTCAGCAATGAGAACATACCGAATAAGAGAATGAAAAATACACCATTGAAAAATCAAATAACATTTATTGTAATTTTTCATGATAAACTTCGACTTATTTTACGGAATATTTCTCTGATTGTATAATTTTTCAATTAGAATGGCTAGGGGATATAATAAAATAAACTCGATGATATGGAATTTAATAGCACAGATACTGCAATCGAGTTAAAAATCCAAAGCCAAAGAACATCGAATTTTAACTCGGTGCCCGTTGCCTGTTTGCGATGTCCGCGGCATTCAAAAAATATTATCTACTTTGTCTCACTTAGTGAGCAAAATGCAACTTTGCACACTGTTTACTCGCAGCAAAAACCTCTTGTTCGAGCTGCTGTGGTGAAAAAATAATGTACAAAGGCGAGTTTATCTCCAAAAGAGTTTTCCATGATCTTTCAACGACACACGCGCCACGTCGCTCATTTCGTGGACGCAGCCGGAAGCTCCTACTTATCTTAATTTGCCGGTACATAGGAAGTCCCTCTACAAAGACCTATCGTATCGTATACCAATCAACATCTCAATCGATTCCACCGTCCATTAATTGGACTTGGAGCAGAAGAGAAGATTGTTTTACTTGCGTTTGTTTGAAATGATTGTCCTTATTTGGAGGTCGAACCTTCAAATGTGAACTTAAACGTTACAAACAACAACATGGACACAATTGTACCCTGCCACCCCGTATCGGAAAAGAAGTGACGCAATGTTGTTGTTGTGACGAGCAAGTTGGCACTGATGAATTCTTTCTTGATTCCTGCAAAATTGTCACGAACACATGAGTAAATGTGCGATGTGTTAGTCCATCGAACTCATGGGCTCTTCATCGACTCGACACAAGAGACTGGACACACATTATGTCCTCATCTGGACACGCCAGAATTTTTACGCGTGTCCACACAGTGAAACTTAAATAAAATCGGTTTTATGTTTTCGCCAACTGGACACATTCAACTTTTTTTCAAAAAAAGGGTACAGTCAGGTTAATTATAATACAACACCATACAAAATTATCCGTCCCAGCAGTGGGACGTTGAATACCCGATGATGATTGTAATATAAAACATAAATCTGCGTGACTGTACATTGTCATAAATTCGGGTAAAATTCGAACGTGTGTCCAGTTGACGAAAACATAAAAATGATTTAATTTAAGTTTCATTATGAGGACACGCGTAACAATCTTGGCGTGGCTAGATGACGACATAATAAGTGATACTAATTTTGAGTTTCACCAACTGGACATGTGTGTCCAGTGTCTTGTGTCGAGTTGGTGAAGAACCCGAAATCGGGTTATTAGGTCTGATAATCATTAAATTTCTCCAGTTATTCCCCTCTCACGGAAGCTTCAATACCTCAAAACTTAAATATACTCAATCCCACAAACAGTGAAATACAAATATTAATCGGTCAAGTGCGGGTCGGAAGAGTTCCGTACTATCGCACGAAACAACTTGAGGACAAAGAAAACGAAACTAGGTTTCGAACCTCGGCACCATCCCTACTGATAGCGGATCCGACGTCAAACCAACTGAGTCAATGAAACGATTTATAAATGACGCGAAATTATCGATTATATTTGAATGATGATGATTTGTTGATTCGTGAGGACAGTGATATTGTTAGAGATTTCCCCAGGGCAGCGGTTCTTACTGCAGGCCAAAAAGACAGCTGGAAATTGGCCCATCGCCGTGATGAAAGTCTAATGACGACGTTATCACCGCGCTAAACTTAGGAACCAAAATACCTGGCGACCCTTGCTGCTAATGCTTCACCTATATCTTCCTTCGAACTGCTCCTCGGTTCTGGGTGCACACCCAGATCTCGATCCTCGATGAAGATGCCGTATTCCAACATCAACCGTACGCCAAGCAAGCAATATCCTTTCTTATTCTAACAATACGTGGGCGTTACTCAGTGAAAAACATAATTCACACGACACACACTAATAGTATCGGGTGGGCCAGGGCGGGGTCTTCCATCCAAGCGAGACCGTCGGACGAACACACGCGACAACTCGAAACTGGCCAGAATATCAAACAGATTGCACTTACGACGACGCGGGGTCAAGACATTGACAAACAAACACGCGTTTTAGGAATGGATTCCTATAATATTATCTGATTTCTATCACGAATCTCCAAAAACCGTCGACATTTTTCGAGGGATAACCCACCAAGACGAAAAATTCAATATCAGTGACAACTACAAAGTCATAGACAAAAAAACAAAGGGTTGCATTCCGATTTCACTTCAACTATCATGACGAAAACGCGAGAAATTGTGACTTGTAACTTGTATGGGGACCTCCTTTAATTTATAAAATTCTTAAACTTCGTGTAAAATCTCGTGTAAAAATAACAGGGTTATAACCGTGTAAACCGTGTAAAATCTCGTGTAAAAATAACCCTGTTATTTTTACACGAGATTTTACTCGAAGTTGTTCATTATTTTTTGCTCTAGCGGCAACAGAAATACACGATCTCTGGAATTTTCAACCCCCAACTTATTTCGGTTCATCAGTGGTTGTATTAGACTGGCCCGCAAATAGTCCGGATATTAATCCAATTGAAAATTTATGGCACATTGTAAAGAACAAGGTGTCGGATACACGCTACAGCAATGAGGATGCACTTTATGACGGATTTGTAAAAGCTTGGAACTGCTTCCTCTGAGCAGCTGCGAAAATCTCATACCGTCAATGCCACGTCGCTGTAGAGCCATAAAAGACAACAGGGGTAACTCTACTAAATATTAACTTGATTAAGTTTATTGTAAATATTGCTGATCTAATGATCACCAATGTTTTTTTCCTGTTTCATTAAAAAATGTATTTTTACCAATGTCTTTTTATTTTTTTTCTAATTAGTTGTCTATATACATGCCTAGTCAAATTATACTGTATATAGTCAAGTTAAACTGGGTCTAAGATAATGTTAGATTTTTTTGTTGTTGTAAGTGTTTTGAAATATCCTGTACACTTATTTAGTACGGTAATAGTGTGACTACTTAAATACAACACCAACATTCTTTTAAGATCACTAAAAAGCCCAGAGCAGTTTAAACTCAATGCATTGGATTTAGGCGTTTTGTTGTTGGCCTAATTATCTGGCCAATACTATATAGCCAGGTGACGGACAGACAGACAGACAGACAAAAGGACAGCGGACATAGAAAATGTTTACAGAAGAAACTTTCTTCCTGCCAACCAGGGATGGACAGAACCTTGTGTCGTGACCATGATGATTAGCTGTCTTGTTCCCCGCAGGTATCCTGACAGCCGTCAACTGCATCAGTGTGCGTGCGACGATGCGGATACAAGACGTGTTCACCACATCCAAGCTGCTGGCGCTCATCATCATTATCATCTCGGGCCTCTACTACATTAGTATCGGTAAGGGTAAACATAAATACATATACCTAAACATGCACATTAACTGATTCTGGTTACTTCCCTACGAGGATGTAGGGAAGTAAACCGACTTCTGTCGTCTGTCACCCAGGTTTTACAGCCAAACGGTTAAAGCAGTCTTCAAATTTTCATAGTATAAACATGTTGTTGACCTTAAAAAATAAACATTGCCTGTTGACCTTAAGAAATAAACATAATTTGACCTACCATCGAGTGAGGGATCGTTGTTTAGAGCTCGTTGAGTAAATCAATATTGTATTTTTTGTTTTAAAAAATATTGGCAAACAAAGTAACGAGAAGCTAACAAATCCAGCTTTTTTTTATAAAATAACCGTTTTTTTTATAACTTTCTTCCTTTTAAAATTAGATGATAACGTTATTTTACCATATATTTCACTAAAAATACCAATATATTGATAAATCTCATTTTTACTTTGAATTTCCCTCATTTATAGGCTAATATTCTACATTACGCGTTGGCGGCAGCTGCCGTCCACTGCCGCCGACGCGGTTAATGACGCGTGACATGTATCTGACAAAGGCCACGATTGCACGGCGTACCTACCCAACCCTTCCATTCCAATTGGCCTATAGAACATGCCGCGCACGTGGGCATAACGCTTTGTTTTGTTATTGTCTATTGCCGTCTATGAATCTGCCGATTTAAAGCAACTGTCTAGCAACAATCATAATTGCTATCAGACCTCTTTGTGCGTTATCAGCCCATAAGGAAAGGTTATCTTCTCTCACTAAATAATTATTACTATTATCCGGAGACCCAAATAACCTCTCTTATTTCACATCAGATGAAGTGGTAGGGTGCGTCCATTAATGTAATGCTAAAAACAAAGCTGCCCTCTATAACGATCGTACCAGAAGCAACTGTTACAGACCATACCTGTAATTTTCTATCTTAGAGTAAAACAGCAACGAAATTTTGCAATATCTACTACAAAGAAAGTTGCGTCCATTAATAACCTCTCTCATTTCACATCAGATGAAGTGGTAGGGGGCGTCCATTAATAACCTCTCTCATTTCACATCAGATGAAGTGGTAGGGTGCGTCCATTAATAACCTCTCTCATTTCACATCAGATGAAGTGGTAGGGGGCGTCCATTAATAACCTGTCTCATTTCACATCAGATGAAGTGGTAGGGTGCGTCCATTAATAACCTCTCTCATTTCACATCAGATGAAGTGGTAGGGGGCGTCCATTAATAACCTATCTCATTTCACATCAGATGAAGTGGTAGGGGGCGTCCATTAATAACCTCTCTCATTTCACATCAGATGAAGTGGTAGGGGGCGTCCATTAATAACCTCTCTCATTTCACATCAGATGAAGTGGTAGGGTGCGTCCATTAATAACCTCTGTCATTTCACATCAGATGAAGTGGTAGGGGGCGTCCATTAATAACCTCTATCATTTCACATCAGATGAAGTGGTAGGGTGCGTCCATTAATAACCTCTCATTTCACATCAGATGAAGTGGTAGGGGGCGTCCATTAATAACCTCTCTCATTTCACATCAGATGAAGTGGTAGGGTGCGTCCATTAATAACCTCTCTCATTTCACATCAGATGAAGTGGTAGGGTGCGTCCATTAATGACCTCTCTCATTTCACATCAGATGAAGTGGTAGGGGGCGTCCATTAATAACCTCTCTCATTTCACATCAGATGAAGTGGTAGGGGGCGTCCATTAATAACCTCTCTCATTTCACATCAGATGAAGTGGTAGGGTGCGTCCATTAATAACCTCTCTCATTTCACATCAGGTGAAGTGGTAGGGTGCGTCCATTAATAACCTCTCTCATTTCACATCAGATGAAGTGGTAGGGTGCGTCCATTAATAACCTCTCTCATTTCACATCAGATGAAGTGGTAGGGGGCGTCCATTAATAACCTCTCTCATTTCACATCAGATGAAGTGGTAGGGGGCGTCCATTAATAACCTCTCTCATTTCACATCAGATGAAGTGGTAGGGTGCGTCCATTAATAACCTCTCTCATTTCACATCAGATGAAGTGGTAGGGGGCGTCCATTAATAACCTCTATCATTTCACATCAGATGAAGTAGTAGGGTGCGTCCATTAATAACCTCTCTCATTTCACATCAGATGAAGTGGTAGGGGGCGTCCATTAATAACCTCTCTCATTTCACATCAGATGAAGTGGTAGGGTGCGTCCATTAATAACCTCTCTCATTTCACATCAGATGAAGTGGTAGGGGGCGTCCATTAATAACCTATCTCATTTCACATCAGATGAAGTGGTAGGGGGCGTCCATTAATAACCTCTCTCATTTCACATCAGATGAAGTGATAGGGGGCGTCCATTAAGTTCTTGAGGTATTAAGGAGGGAGGGGGGGTCAAGCCAAATCTCCCCAAATTTCAAGTGAAGGATTGCCTCGGAAAATCTTACTTTTTTCCCTGTAAAACTGCGAGAAAATTAGGTTACTGGTTTCTTGACTAAAGTAGTTCCCATAGGTATTTATTGTTTATTTAATCGCACATCAAAAATACTGATTTGCACAGCAAAAAAGGATCAACAAAAACACTTTTTATGTTTTAAATATTTTATGTGTTCTTATGTTTATGTATTAAGTATTTTTTGTTGTTCTTACATGTTCAACCTAACACGAAGGATAAAGGGGGCTTCGCTTCGCTCACCCCCTTTACCCTTCACCTGAGCTACCGCAGCATTTTGCCCTGATATTTGCTGTGCAAATAATTATTTTGGATGTGCAGTTTAATATTTCCCTTTAAAAAAATCTCACGTTAGATTTAGTGGAGGGGTCGAACATATCTGACGAAATCTTACCAGAGGGGTCAAAAAATCGTCAAAACCACCTCACGTAAAAAATAGACGCTCCCATATATATATATGTGTGTGTGTGTGTATGTGAGAAACCTTAGAAAATAACTCCCTATAAAAAATATAAAATCAATGATTTGCTGCTACGTCAGTAGAAATCGAGTCTAAATACGGCTGAAATCGTTTGATGTATGGGCGATTGGGAAGCAGGGCCTCGAACCGCAACGCAGCTCAGTCGATTTTAATATTAAAATCGCAAACCATGACGTCGTTTTATTTTTTTAGAAAGTTAGTAGACCATTTAGGGTAGTATTAATCCAGAAACTTCGACAAACTTGTGCTCGCGCGCACCACGCGAAAAACTGCGAAAATTTTGAACTCTATCACTTTTTGCTCCAAAAGTCATAAGTTCATAACTGTGCGTTTTTCGACAAACAAACTTAGTACTCCAGAAGTTAATTAAATTGGCAAAAAATGAAGCCGCACTGCAGCTCTAACCATATAGAGACCAAGCTATTGCCCTTCAAAGATGGTCCATTTTACCCGACATTTGCCAAGTTTAAGTTTCGCTCCCGTGCTGATTAAAATATGGCTGGTATTTAATCGCACAACAAAAATACTGATTTTCGCAGCAAAAAAGGATCAGAAAAAACACTTTATGTTTTAAATATTTTTTGTTGTCCTTACATGTTGAACCTAACACGAAGGATAAAGGGGGTTTCGCTTCGCTCACCCCCTTTACCCTTCACCTAAGCTACCGAAACATTTTACCCTGATATTTGCTGTGCAAATCAGCATATTTGATATGCAGTTTAATATTTCCCTTAAAATATTAGCAAAATGGCTCGTCCTATGATAAACGTAGGTAACTAAAAATAGTTTTTGCTTGCAGTACATTTAATCAGCTACCATCAAAGCACAAAACGAAGTTTGTTAGACTATAGTTCTCTTACAATTCCAAAATAGCGAAAATCATCCATAAATTGATTTATCATTTGCACCCATGATGAAGTGCTCCGTGGTCTAATGGATTTCCCGTTTGCTTCTCACACAGGAGACGCAGGTTCGAATCCTGACCTATGAGATAATTAATTTCAAGTCAAGTCAAGTCAAAGATTTTTATTCATAATAGCACAAAAATGGAGACTAAATCAACGTCATAACATAATCAAGCATAATATAACATTAAGTAGGTGCCTAATTATTACATAGAACATAATATATAGGGTGCAATGAACTGGTTTAATGCCAGATGTCGGTGTCTTGTAAAAAGTAATTAATTTTGTAGTAGGCCTTAGTGCACAAAGTGTGCTTTATACATTTTTTGAATCGATCGTCAGTTAAGTTTTGTATTTCTTGCGGAATTTTATTGTAGAAGCGTATACAGTGTCCCATAAAAGAACTGCTAACTTTTGTGAGTCTGAACATTGGAAAAGAAAGTTTATGTTTATTTCTAGTTTGCACATTGTGGCGGCTATCAATGGTTTTAAAGCTACTGATATTTTTCCTCACATACATTATGTTTTCATAGATATATTGACTTGCAACTGTTAGGATGTTGGTTTCTTTGAAGAAATATCTCAAAGATTCTCTATTACATACATAGTTTATAAATAAATCGGATCGCTCTCTTCTGCAATATGAAGATGGTCTCAATGTCAGCAGCCCGCCCCCATAGTAGTATGCCGTAGGACATAATGCTATGAAAATAACTAAAATATACAAGCCTAGCAGTTGCAACGTCAGTCAATTCCCTAAGTCTATGTGCTAATTTTACAATATGGGGACCCCACTGTAGTTTGGAATCAATAGTGATGCCGAGAAATACAGTTTCATCTTCTAGTTTTAGTTTGTCTTTCCCCAATACAATGTTACTCTCAACTTGCCTTACATTAGGTAAAGTGAATTTTTTGCACTGTGTCATTTTTTAATTCAGAAGCAAGTTATTGGCAGTAAACCAGTCTAGTACTCGCAAGAGAGCATTATTTGTTTCCTGTAAGTAATTTTCCTGTCTCCTAATTTAAAAATTTTGTGACTTGTCATCTGCAAATAATACTATTTCTGACATGTTTTGTAACATGAATGGCAAATCATTTACATACACGAGGAAAAGGAATGGACCCAGAATAGATCCCTGTGGGACTTCCATCTTCACCTGAGAACCCGACGATTTTGTGCTATTAATTTCTCTTTGAACCCTCCCTTCTAAATACGATCTCATAAGCTTAGAGCTATTGCCTTTTATGCCGTAGTGTTTTAGCTTTAAGAGCAATGTTTCGCGGTCTACACAGTCAAATGCCTTGGACAGGTCACAAAAAACACCTATAGCGTCCCTACGATCTTCCCACGCATTAAAAATATGTTTTACTAACATGACTCCAGCGATCAACCATTTAACCATTTAGAGATCAGTCGAACCGAAGCGGGCCTGAAATTTTTAGCTTCATCCCTATCGCCGCTTTTAAATAAAGGTACTAGCCTGCTGTGTTTCATGAGATCAGGGAAAGTACTCTCATCTACACATTTATTGCTTTATCTTAAGTACAGTATCGGACGTTTAGTGTTTCGGATGACACGTTATGCTGTAGGTCCCGGCTACTATCGCTACGTGGCAGTGGTCGTAAAACCCCTCTATCAACCCGCACTGATCCAGCGTGGTGGAGTATGGCATAATATTACTTGGATCCGGATAAAGTCATGTGCCCCTCGGTGGGGACATTAATGGACTACATTTATTACTTATGATGAATTATTTATCTTATTGGTACCTGGTCACCAACGGATTTGAACCCGCATCCCCTGAGAGCCAGCGTGAAACCACTAGATCACAGAGCTCATTTTACGGAAAACGGAGCGACTTTTGTCTCAATTCTTCAAAATCATTTTTACCTTCTCGTTTTTTCGAGATTGCGAGCGAACTATAAGTCTGACAGACTTCATTCTGTGCTTTAATGAAAGCTAACCAAATTGACTACTCCTGCGTGGGAAGCAAACGTGAAACCTATACCCTTATTATTATAACGACGAAATAAAATTACAGTTCCGGTGTTGCCGCTTTTTGGTAGAAAAAAATAGTGATGGGATCAAGAATTATTAAATTCATTCTATTGTGTCAATGAATGATATTAATAAAAATATTAAGATAGCTTGTAGTACCTATTTACGTTACTAATACTATAACTATAAATCAATCTTGCTATGAAATACATCGTCTTTCATCATGTTTACTTAAAAAAGTATCTTAAAACCGTTGCAATTAAATTGAAATTAAAAATGATTTGTCGGAATCGATCTTCCTAATAATAAAATTCAAAAGTATGCTACCTACCGATTTAGAGTGGTTTGGCACTGTTGCTAACCAAAATGTGTTTCATAAGTTCAACGTAACTTTGCCGAAAGCAAATGCTAAATCTGATGCAATATAATTATAATGTCCGACAATCTATAACTGGATTTGCAAAAGGCAACCGTTTTGCTATTGTGAGAACATTAAATGCGTAAAAATATAGCCTTCCACCCTGTCTTCATTTATGTTTTAGAAATACATAATTTAATTGGATGCTCTGGGGACCACTGCAGCAACATGTTGAGGAACCTTCCTCAACAACTACGTGAAATGTCCCGAGACACAACACCCGAAGCTAGACACGCGCGCTCGCTCTTGGAACTTGGAGCGGGAGCAAGCACCAAGTCCCGCGTCTCGTAAAAGATCGCAGGACATCTTTGATAACTTAAAGGGACACTACCACTACCTACGACTCTAAAGGGAGATGTTTAAAAAAGATACACTAAGAAAATTAATCAATATATTGTAAACAGAGGTCGAGTCATTATAACACAGAATTCTCACTAGTTGATATCAAGCGTTGAATCGTAATATTAATTACAATCGCGGAAAGTATTCACGCGACCTCTGAACTAATAAAGTGGCTCCTTAATTAAATAAATTTGCAACATTGTGATTATTTTGGCTCTTGTATAGGTAATTATTATTTATCTCAAACATGCCAGCTAGTTCACTGCAGGTCAAGACCATAGTAAGAATATAATGTATTTGTTTTGATAACACATAATGATGTGATACTTGTACCTATGCCTTGAACATGTTTACATAATTACTTATCATTACAACAAAGATGAATCTTTGAACACGATGTGAAAATTGCAAACGCAACATTGTTTTCTAATCCAAATGCATTAGTTAGACATTTACATATACCCTGTGACGTATGACAATTATACATCCACAAATGTTGTTAGAACTTGCGAAGTGTACATATCGAACACCAATAAACACTCAGATTCTTAGCAAACCTCAAACTCTTTGCCTAAATAGATGGATGCTGTACCACGCTATAATGCTCTATCCATTTGTGTAGTACTCGCTATCTTATCCTAATTTTCTCTCGGTAATCATTGTTCTGTAATTTCATGCTAATTGCCAAATAAAATCAAATACAATCGTGAGGTCAAAAGAGAACCTGTGATGTGAATTATTTATTGGCAAATGCGAATCTCGCACGGGATTTGAAAATATTGTGCTTAGAAACCGGTATTTCCGACGTAAGCGCTTTTTACGTTTATTTATGCATACTCATGTGCCTATGGCACTGATTTAGGTAGCATAAGTTAGATTAGGACTTTACCTTTTGAATACCACCGGCTTTAGCAAACGCCACTTTTCCGTTATAGGTTTTAAATTTGATTACCATGGCATAAGGTTATAAATAGCGACATCTTCCCGACTACCCTCGGTTTTTGAGAGGTTAACTCAGTATTACAGGCCCAGAAACATAACGTATGCGTGTATTTTTGGCTAATAGTTTGTTTTTTTTTGTCAAAGATGGTTTGTAGGGATATGAAAAATTATACCGATACTCGAGAAGAAAATGTTAACATAATTTGATACAAATTATTTTCTTAATCTATTTTAGGATTCACTGTGATAAAATTTTGCAAGTTTCATGTTTGTTGTTGAATCGCGCACCAGATTGGATTGTGCTGTATACCAAGGAACACTATACTGATTATTTCAATATGCAGTTCAAACGACGATGATAACCACTAGATGCGCTCAGAAGACTCAGTTTGTTTGTTTTTTTTCTTCATATTTTTCTTTCGGAAAACATTGTTGTATAGTTTCATCAAATCAGCTCGAACGTTCGATGATATACCGCTACATAAGCTCTGAAGACCCAAAAAAATATATGAATAAAATCTTACATAAACATTTGAATATACTTAGTTTCGTTTTATTTCATCGATGACATATTGTACATGGCTACAACATTGGGCTTTGTAGTTCCGATCAACAGTACTAGGACTAAAAAATGGTGAAAAGGGTTCATTCATACAAACAGTGTGGAATTGTAGCCGACCCCTGAATTTCGTGTCGATAGACTCATATGAAAAGTCGCCAGAAAATTGCTAACTGATTAGCTGGGCAAAAGTGCTTTCGGATGTCATCCAGCTGTTCTCCTCTACAGGTCGCATATATCAACTTATTCTCGTGAAAATTTGTGGGCAGGTTCGATAATTATATGACATTTATTGTTGATAAAGTTATGGAAATGTTTCAAAATGGCGGAGATATGGTATACTTATACATATATGTTACAATATAAAGAAACATGTTTTGGCCCTTTCGAAAAATGTTGAAAAATGTAACAAAACGCAACGCAACTTTTTGTCCGAACAACTTTTTTATCTGATACACTTCAAGGGGTCGAGGGTGTGAAAAATAAACGCTCACACGGTGTCCTCTGGCACATCAAATCACAAAGGGAATTTTAACAGCTTTCGGAATACAACTATGATTTTTGGTTTTGGTGACCCATAGCTTTTGTTCGCCACATTACTTACATTTGTAATTAAATAGAAGCTTTTTGTTCTAAGGGCTTTGTTTTAAGGTGTGCGGTGAATTTATTTCAGTTTTAAGCTGTGCAACGACAGACTCGGTCTACAGCTCACAGAACCACAAGATATTATCGATTCAACTGAACATGGATTTTCTGCGATTTATCGATAAAAATATCGATATTTACCCTGTCACTATTTTTCTTTGTTGATTCCTATTCAACGAAAAAATGATGATAGTGACTCTATTATTGAATGAGTCTATTTGTCAAAAAGAGCCGTCGAATTATACATCAGATCATAGGTATATCGCAGAATAAATTATCCGTCTGTTTGAATAATAGCTCCAATAAAACCCTTTGCCAATCACGATAAGCCAGTCCAGTCGAAAAGGCAGCCCGTCATGCCCTGCTGGAGGTCTTATTTACAGGCTGGAGTTATTTATACACTGCTGATAACGAAATGTCCTCGATATATGCTCTAGAGACGGTGGATAATTGATTTTACTATATACGAGAATAAAACTCGTAGAATGATAGGTGTTGATAATAATAATAATTATAAATCTTTATTTCAGGTAACATAACCCATGTATAAACATACCTTAATGAATTTCAATACCACCGGCGTTAGATAACGCCACTTTTCCGTTATGGGTTTTAAATTTAATTACCATGGCGTAAGGTTCAAAATCGAGAGAGAAAAGAGTATGAAACTAGAGATACATAATTTACATATTATAAAAAGAATTATATTGATAGTATTTATTATAGTAGAAAGAATTATATATAGTAGATAAGCAATCACTCTTATAGTATGTCTTACTTACTTGCATTGCAGAATTTTATTTGTATTTGTTGTCGCAGTTCAAAAGCCTAAATAAGCTGTATGGATCTTTTCACTCCCTCTATGAGGAAGTTAACTGTCAAATTCGTTCCATGTGGAGTGTGCTTAAAGTTTCTAGTTAATGATTTGAGGTTACTTACAAATTAATCACAGAGTAGAAGTAAGTAAAGCAAATTTATACAAATATTTTCGTTATTCAGAGAAATTGACAATAACTCTGTGTTGCTGTTGACAATGTTAATCAAGTTACAAATCTCAGATGAATGCTTCTCTTTGCATTACAAAATAAAGTGCCCTCCTTCAAAATGTTTCGAGTAATATTCCCCAATGGCGAATAGAACGACATGTCATAAAATAAATGTTAAAATCCGTCATGCCACTAGGGCTGCAGCGCGCCGAGCGAAATGGTCATACATATGTCCGTCTGTCCAGCTTCTAAGACACCTTTTATCAGGAACGGGTAAAGATATCAAGTTGAAATTAATATCGATTACTCAAGTCTGTAGCCTGTTAAAGTTGTGAAAAAATAATACTTTTAGGTCAACGCAATCAAAAGATAACGCCATATTTGTCACAATTTTGATGAAAATCCTTAATTTTCACAAGGGAATCGAAACATATAGGGTATTTCTCGTTGACCTAGAATCATGAAATTTGGCACGAGGCAAGGTCTTATAGCACAAGTAAAGGAAACAATCTGAAAACAGAAAAAAATGTAGTTTCTTGACAAAAAAATGCGGTTGGGGCGGAACCCTCGGTGCGCGAGTCCAACTCGAACTTTGACGGTTTTTATTTTATTTAAATGGCCAATTTGGCATCCCACTTCTGGGCAAGTTAGGCCCGTTGTGTCCCCTGGTCTGAGCCACCTCCGGCCTCCCCGGAAAAAAACTTGTCGAGGTCGGTATCCCGAAATCAGAAATCACAAATTATTCAGTATTCAATCCCACCAAAATATTTTACCAAGGGAGTTTGGAATTGCTTATTACTGGGTCCAAATGTGTGCCTCTGTCACCCCGCCTGGGAAAAGGTGTGATGATAATGACGTAACAATATCGTAGGATTGGCTATATATCATCATGATATCGTCAACCATGGTTGAATTAGAATTTTCATTGAACGAAGAAATATTTTAGGGCAAAACACTGCGGCAGCTTAAACTAGGATTTTTAATTTGAGGCCAAATATGTTAACAAAGAAACGTCACTGTCAAAATGACATTCCAGTTGTTGAAAACTTTTTTTATGTCATTGTTATATTTCAGAAACAATGCAAACACAAGAGTGTGCTCATCAAACAAATGTTTACCCTGGGCAGGGTTCGAACCCGGCTACGGAGCCATCAATATCGTTATCGGCGTAATATAAGATAAGATCGGGCATCCCTAACCGAATGACAGCCATGTGACAGCATCCTAAGAACAATAATAGAGACCGCTCCACCAATCATGTCCTGCGACGGAAAGCGCAACTAATTATCTCACTGGCGTCAGCGAAAATGGTGCGTGACTTTTTTTGGCTTGGGCAAATTCGTTTTACATAAGTTCAAAAAATAATCAGAAGGTTACGAACCTTTTAGTGTTGCAAGCACCATATTTCCTTTCGCCGGAAAGAACTCATTGCCTTTACACAAAATGAATGTTACATCTATTTACAAATACGTCTGATTGAGTATGTTTAGTTGTTTCAGAAGTTTAAAAACAGAGATGAAAATAAATGTAGGTATTTTTTTTGTCAATAATAGTAACCATCGATCTAGCATACATTTTCTCTTAAAAATCCTAGTATCCTGGTGAAGACTAAGGGGCGAGCGCAACAAAGCCCCGATTAGTCTTCGTGTTAGATCGACCTGTAGAACATAAAAAACTCCACGTAATACTGAATACAAAAGCTTTTAAAAAGACATGTTTTCGTGAGATTCAACCCTTTTCTGATAATTTCATTAAATAATTGTCTATATCTTGATATGGTCAACTATTTCATGAAATGATCAATCCATGGTTGACAAGCCAACTCTACGATATAGCTACAACATCTATACAAAACATATATTTGTGTAGGTATGATAAATTACCTCTCCTACCTAGCATTACCTCTCTCTTTAGAATTACAGGTAGTATGTATGTAAGTATTTATTAGCACATTTATATATAATAGAGTATTATATTATAAGTATTTAGTCTACAATTATAGTCATTAAATGTTTTATTTTATTTATTAATATTTATGTAAATACTCGTTTATTTCGTCATATTGTTGTACACATAGGTCTACCCTTGCTCAGCAATCAACATCTCCAACTTTAACCTGGTTTGCTGGAAGAGATCTCTTATTAGAGATAAGCTCGCCTTTGTACACTATTTTTATGTAACTCTTTGTTTATATCATTTGTGTGCAATAAAGAAATTATGAAATTATAAATTAAGCTTAGTTCAAATTCGCTAAAAAAAGAATTGATATCTAAATGTGTGCCAAATTCTGTAGAGAATCAAAACTCTTATCTTACAAGCCCTATACATACATATGCTCACGCCTATTTCCCGGAAGAGGGGTAGGCAGAGACCAAAGACCTCCACCTGCTACGATCCCGGCATATGTCTCTCCCTTCCTCAATATACAAGCCCTATATCTTGGTCAAAAATTATGGCTTGGCCGTTTCATTGAACTGCCTATATTATTATTCCCCAGGTCACACCGAGAACTTCCGTGACCCATGGAGCGGGGAGTACAGTGCCGGGAACATTGCTCTGGCGTTCTACTCCGGTCTGTTCGCATTCGGCGGTTGGAACTACCTCAACTTCGTCACTGAGGAGCTGCAGGACCCTTATAAGTAAGTGTGCCCTTTATTCTCGGACTGTATGGTCATATATGGCTAGCACACTATCGAAGGGCTGTGAGACGTCAAATCGAGAAAAGGGGAGATAACATAAGAGTAATTAGCACGCGCTAATTAGATTGAAATATTACAAATACAAGTACCTTTAGGCTGCGGGCAGAGCAAAGATTTGGAAAGAGAAATATCTATAAATCCTGGATTGGCTTGCATTTATACTTTTGCCGACCGGTTTAGCCTAGCGGGTAGTGACCTTGCCTACGAACCTGACGGTCCTGGGTTCGAATCCCGGTAAGGGCAAATATTTGTGTGATGAGCATGAATATTTTTTTCTTAGTCTTGCATGTTTTCTATATATTTTTACTTATGTATTTATCTCTATTTTTATCGTCATCTAGTACCCATAAATAAGCCTTGTTGAGCTTAGTATAGGCCAGATCGATTTGTAAAAGATTGTCCTCTAATATTTATTTATGTCAGTTTTAATGCCACTGTTAACAGAGCAACTTGTAAGTAGAAACGTGATTCTCATTTGTTATGTTTACTTACTCGTAGTATATAAGCACATTCTTAAATAAGGGAAATGTCAAATCTCAGAACTACAGCAATGATGTGAGAAAATTACAGCCCATTTAACCCAGCTAAGGTCCGCTGATTACGAAACCGCATTTAATACAGCCCATTAAAGGGTACAGCTGCGGGTGGTTGGGTTAGGCGTGTAATGCGATAGGGTATTGGTGTCACATGAGATCTGAATGTTGGTCGTTCCATTTGTGGAGTGAATTTGACACCGCCACAGTAGTCTTCAAAGCCAGAGACGGATCGAAACCACCACTTGTTTCTGCTACACCCAGCAAATGCTGAGTCCGTCCAATTTTAGGCTTTCGAACTGTTTCGATCCGAACGACGTCAAACTTTCAAGATTTTCTAAAAATTTTGGTAAGAAGCTTCGGCGATAAGCTAGCCCCCTGACAAAAAGTGGAGTATTGCATGGATGTCTCTTCTGTGCCCCTGCCTAGTATTGGAAAAGGCATGTTATATTTTGTTAGACAAGACAAAAAAAAAAATCTATCTTTTTCCTTTAGTTTTCTACCCGTATAACAATCTTGGCGTCAACTGGCACCATTAGACCAGAAACACGTTCGTGTCGTACCAATAAATTCTCATGGATCTGTGATCGAGGTAGGAAACTGTAGTAGGTATATACAAGGCACATTAACATCATGGTAGATAGCACATTGTTTATACGCTATCAACCCAAGTCATTATAGCACATTGTTTATACGCTATCAACCCAAGTCATTATAGCACATTGTTTATACGCTGACAACCCAAATCACTAAAGCACATTGTTTATACGCTGACAACCCAAGTCATTATAGCACATTGTTTATACGCTGACAACCCAAGTCATTATAACACAATTGTTTATACGCTAACAATCCAAGTCATTACAGCGCATTGTTTATTTGCTAACAACCCAAGTCATTATAGCACAATTGTTTATACGCTAACAACCCAAGTCATTATAGCGCATTGTTTATTCGCTAACAACCCAAGTCATTATAGCACATTGTTTATACGCTGACAACCCAAGTCATTATAGCACAATTGTTTATACGCTAACAACCCAAGTCATTATAGCACATTGTTTATATGCTGACAACCCAAGTCATTATAGCACATTGTTTATACGCTGACAACCCAAGTCATTATAGCACATTGTTTATACGCTGACAAACTAATTCACTATTTTTACTCGTATACTTATACTACTGAAAGTTGTACAATTTACTTGTTACCATCAATCCAATGAAATTCGTGATTTCTATAATTCGTATAATTTACGAAGGTCAGCCTTCATTTAACAGAAAGGGACCATCGCCAAGACGTTTGTTTTGAGATACAACGATCTTTGTGTTTTTTATATTTTTATCCATACACGTATCATAAACCCTCTTTACTGCGTCCCAAAACCGCACGTTACGACCAGCATCATGTATCAATATCATCATGTATCAATATTTCGACATATTATGACATTCAAATTTAGACCGCCGATGCCCGCCTGCATGCTGCCCTAGTTTGTCTGTGAAGTTGGTACTACTGAACAAGCTAAACAAGTGCAGAGCAATGATCAATGCCACAATGCCGGTCGAACACGCGGTTCCTCAACACATCAAAGAGAGCTTATGATATGTGTGTAGATAAACTAGTGTATGTGTATGTATGTGTAGTGTATGTAATTAGGCATTAAAACTCTCGAGTGATATTATTATGAAACGAGCCGAAAGCCTTTCACTATGTATCAGTTACATAAACTATTAATATAACATTAAAGGGGGCGAAAATTATAGTAAATTATACACCAAAGGGATTAGCACTGTTTTATATCACGGGCACGTATATTGAATCCTGAACGGAATTAAGACTGAAGAATTAAGTCCTGAGTGCAGTGAGGGGTTCAAGCGAGCAGAAGACAAAAAAGGCTGTCTTCCCGAGTTAATACGTGGTTATTATATGGTAGTCCGAGTTTATTCATATTCGACTTTTCTCACCTTTTGCCAGACAATAAAACGCAAGGCTACTGAAAACTGCATATTATTAAGGGAAATTAAAAGTGAAAATTGATGTTTGATTTATTAGATGTGAAATAGAATTTTATCTTCTTTTTTATTGACCTTCGAAAAAAAGAGCGGTGTCACAAGCTTGAAGCGTGTGTCCGTGTGTGTATGGTCATTGGTCGTGTGTCTGTGGCACCCTAGCGTTCAAACGGGTGTATGGTTTTTAATGCGGTTTTCTGTAAATGTTAGTAGACTTCGCTGCAGTGGATCATAGTTTCATAACTATGTTTTATTAAAAATGTATGGTTTGCTACTTATCAGCCTAGTAAGGGAACGAGTCAGCCAAATGTTAGACTTAATTAAAGTTTAATTTATTTTGTCAGAGGTGTTTTATTTAATTTACTTAGAATAAAAATTCTAAGATACAGTTTTATTACTGCGTTTATAACAGCATCTTTCAACATTGGCGGCTTTTGTTTTATTTACAATATGTTCCATTCGGTTGCCGTGGCCAGCACAATGTCGGTGCCCCGCCCCTGCCCCGGGGGACAGGCTGAACGCCGCGCGTATTTCACGAAATTAAGACTTTAAGGACATAACATCAAGAACTACCAGAAGTGAAAATCACATTATGCACCAGCCAGGTTATAATTAAATTCAATACAACATTATGACCCGGCTAACTCTAAGGGCAATAATGACTTGCTTAACGCAAGGTTTGCCTGTTATATAATGTGGCATGATCGAACAGGTGGTGCGAAAAATATGTTTTAATTGTATGAAAAAGGTCAGTGCACTAGCTATAAACAGAAGCACTTTGATTTATTCTGTTCCACTCTAAAGCTTGAAAAAAAATACATCCGTAAAATATTATTATGTGTAATTAACTGTATTTATATCGTATATGTCTTGTTGCCTAGGAACGTTTAGACAACTCGTTTAAACGTTTCGTTCACTCACTTGTGTGACGGAACTGTAGCGACTTGGTTAAACGTCGGTCTTTAATTAACGGTCTAGGGTGTTAGTTAAGTGTCTGAATTAACCAGCCAACTGCGACATATATATCAATTGAAAATGAAAATGAAAACTGACGACCCGAATGGCCGAGTCGGCAGTGACCCTGCCTACGAAGCCAAGGGTCCAGGTTCGAGTCCCGGTGGGGGCAAATATTTGTTTGATGAGGACGGATGTTTGTACCCTAGTTATGGTTGTTTATCTATCTAAGTATAATATTTATCTATATAAGTATATGTATCGTTGTCTAGTACCCAAGATACAGGGAATCCTAGTTTGGGGCTAGATCAATGTTTGTAAATAGTGTCCAAGGTATTTTTATTGAAATAAAGCGACGGACGCGAAGTCGTTTTCTGCCAATTCAAAAAGTTACAAAATTGGCCAACGTTTTTCCCATACTATTGCACGGTAGTCGTCTTTTACAAATGAAAGAAGGGTCAAAACGTGATAGTATGCTTTTTAAAATTATATCATCAATTGACTATTCTACTTACAATCTACTACCACTCTGCACTCAAGGCCCATTTTCGCAGTAATCGTCAATGCTCGCTTTCTGTTAAGCGAGGGCCGTTTAGTAACACGATCTATCTAATGTAGTTAGTAACTACTCTTTAGATAAGTGATTCAACTTAAGTAGGTCAATCTATTTATCAAGTTAACCTACCAAGTAGCCTCGCTGAGTGCTCTGTAAATAAAGCCCGGGAGGAAAAGCTTTAAGCTCTAGTGAAGGCTCTTTCTTTATCAACCGCCTTCACGAGTAGCCCACGCGTTTGTTAGCACATATTTTGGCCATTATTTAGTAGATTAATTTAGATGTTGTGTCTTTTTTAACCGACTTCAAATATTCTCTCTCAATTCGTCTGTTGTTTTTGTGTGTGTTTGTTGCGCGATTACTCCGTCAATTATGAACCGATTTTGATGATTCTTGTTTTGATTGGTATGTCATACTTCAGAGGTGGTCCCATTAAAATTTTATCAAAATTGATTGAGAGCTCTTTGAAAAAATCTAAAAAAAAAAAAAAGGATGACGTTTTGGTTTGTGGTTCCCTGTAGTAAAAGTTTTGATGAGGACTTTTCATGTACACAGACTTCATTCGCATTCCGACCGGGGAGGAAGAAATAGGGCTTGCATTTGAAGTAGGTTTTTTTAAGATTTTAACTTAGTGAATTTAGTTCAGTTTTTATATTGGTCCACAACGATGTAATGGGTGAGATCAATAATGAAGCTTTTCTCATTTTCCCATACAAGGTGGCAGAGGCACAATTTTGCCCGCGTTTAGCCAGTGTGCTGTTGTTTTAGGGTTCCGTACATAAAAGGAGCCCATATAGTGAAGCGAAGAGGCTATATATATGAGGTCCGGTGGCTGAACCTATATAGTGAAGCAAAGAGGCTATATAGATGAGGTCCGGTGGCTGAACCCATATAGTGAAGCGAAGAGGCTATATAGATGAGGTCCGGTGGCTGAACCCATATAGTGAAGCGAAGAGGCTATATAGATGAGGTCCGGTGACTGAACCCATATAGTGAAGCGAAGAGGCTATATAGATGAGGTCCGGTGGCTGAACCCATATAGTGAAGCGAAGAGGCTATATAGATGAGGTCCGGTGGCTGCCTCCGCTGCGGATATTAGGTCCGTAAAAGAGAGATCTCCGCTCCAGGTTGCTACGCCTGGGGACCTCTGGTCCGTCAGCTCATGCTCGGACGTTCTTCAAATAGTTAGTAACCGAATAAATTTCTAATGCGCGATGCAGGATCGATTGTCAGTTGTTTCTGTGATCCCTGATGACATCTGTCAACTTCTGTCAACGTTTGTTTTTGCTAGACATCTTGTATGTTAGTATGTGGATCGCCTGATAGGTGACGCCACAATAGGATCACTTTGTTGTGCGTCTGTCTGTCAAGACCGTTATTCTCAGGAAAGCGTAGAGGTACCAAGTTGAAAATTTGGCACGAAGCTTGTCCTTTAAGCACAAGTAAATAAAAATACCGGAACACCGTTTTGTAGTACCTTTTCAAAAATATTGCTGTTTGCGCGGAACCCCGGTGTGCAAGTCCAACTTGCACGTGGCCGTTTTTTAGTGAACAAGTTTATTTGAATTGACTTTCCAAATTTTTATATGAATTGTGAATGTTGTAAATAGTTTCCATTACTTGTCTATGTTTAACTTATTGCTTATAGCTGAGGAGGAGTTCATGGAATCTTTCACTTTGTGCCTTTCATATGGTCTTAGGCATGGTCTTAAGGTTTTAGGAAACCACAGACGATCCAAAAGCAGATACTTCTCAGAGAAGAACGCACAAGAAACTCTGAGCCCTAGACTATGAGTGAGTACCTATTGCCATACTAAATTTCAAAGACGAATTTTAAATAATGTCTTCTCAGCTTTTACTACTATGCTATTGAATCCTAAATCCTAAAACTACATACTACTATTCTACATGTCAAAATCAAAATCTTTCACTATTTACTAAGTATCTAAAACACCAATCCAGTTGAGGTAATGAGGTACTGATATACCTAACTAACCTATCTGCCAATAACTACTGTCTACCTACCTATATAGCCGAGCTGCTGTTCTCAAGATAGCACTCGCCGTATTGCTTGAATTATTCATGACATGACCGTGTTCCTTCCTCCAACGATCTCGAAAAACGCCAGGAATTCTCTCATTCAGGCTCCTATTATACGATCATTTATATAATGGTCCTAACGTAGTTCTTTCTCTCTCACCCTTATTGAGCATGAGTGAAAGACAATGATATATAATTAATATGGTCTTAGATATCTACGGGTGCTCCGTGGACTAAGGGCTTCACGCTTGCTTCTCACACGAGATGCAAGTTCGATTCCTGACCAGTGTAGGAAGCAGGAATAATTACGCGTCGAAAAAGTATGCGAATCGAAATGTCAGTGACTCTTATGTACACTGACATAAGGTTCATGTTTTCTGAACTCGAACACTTTTTCGCTCTGGTTATTATTCCTGCTTGAGCCACTGTACTAATGAGATAATAAATTTATCTTAACTATACGGACGTTCTAACGGTGATGGTGAGGAAACCTTCATTACTTCATAGCTGCGGCGATAGGCTAGCCCCCTGGCTTAAAGTGGACACAATTGTGCCTCTGCCACCCCGTATGGGAAAAGGCGTGACGCTATGTTAAGTTATATCTACTTATATGTATATGGTAGCGTAATAAGGGCCTCAGCCTCGAAGAATCTGCTATCATCGGAGTTTATTGTGTGAGCCTATAAACTTCTCATTATTGCTGTTATTATAACGTTATTTGTGTCAATGACTATCTGCTTATAATTATAGTACCTACTCCTATAAGATCATCTGTGGGGTTGTAGTCACATGCCCGCCTGGCACACAGGAGATGCGGGTTCGGGGGAAAGAATACTACCTATCTCAATTATCGTAGGTTTTATTTATTACAGTTTTACTTAAAGTCGCCGTCAATAGGAATTGTGGAGTATGTAAACAAACCGCCATGTTGTCTTTATATGTGTCTATGAATAGGTGAACTATCTAGAGATGGGTATGTGATTAAAATATCGTACCCTGAGAATGAAAGTGACTCACAATGTTAGGAAATAGCAAAATGAACTGACAAAATGACGGAATAATAGCATCAAGAATAAAATAGGTTTATATTCAAATAGACTATAGTCATTCAAATATTTTTGCATGTTGAATATACGTATATAAGTTTTTCTTCTACTTTTTTTCTGTATCTTCTGTGGATATCTGTAACTGGCTTTATTCTTGTATTGTTTAATATTGTAACTTTTCTATATTATTTGCTGTTGATGTCCCAAATACAATAAAATAAAATTAAAATAAATAAATACTCGTAAATCACTAATTTTTAAAGACAATACAGACTTCGATGACAAAAAATATGACAGCAATCTCAACGCAGTACAGAATTGATTATTGATTCTATGATTTTCCGTAATTAACTGGTGAGTATTGAATATTTCATGATGAAATATAGTGAATAACAGGCAAGACTTGATGCTACATAAGTTGGAATAATGTTCAGTGAGACTCCGTGACAGAACCCCAAGGTTTTCTCAAGAAAACGGTTTGTTTACATAGTCCACAATTTCTATTGACGGCGACTTTTATATAAGTACAGTTTATGTAGTATAATTATCTACATAATTATATATATTTTATAAAGATGACCCGAATGGCCGAGTCAGCAGTGACCCTGCCTACGAAGCCAAGGGTCCCGGGTTCGAGTCCCGGTGGGGGCAAATATTTGTTTGATGAGAACGGATGTTTGTACCCTAGTCATGGTTGTTTATCTATCTAAGTCATCGATATATCTAAGTATAATATTTATCTATATAAGTATGTGTATCGTTGTCTAGTATCCAAGATACAGGAAATCCTAGTTTGGGGCTAGATGAATGTGTGTAAATAGTGTCCAAGGTATTATTTATTTATTAAAGTATTTTTGTAATATTTGTGTGCATGTATATGGTATTCTATTTTTAAATTTAGTTGCTGTTTTCTTGTTTGTATAAATATTTTGTTATTAGCTGAACCCGCACTGTTTCACTGCACATACTTACTGGGTTGACTGGAAGATATTTATTTTAGGAATAACCCCGCCTTTGTACATTTTGTTTTATGCAATAAAGGATATAATAATAATAATAATACATTTTACGGACGTTCTAACAATGATGGAAAATATCGTAAGTAAACCTTCACTATGAAGCTCCATCCAGCTCCAGCTGTGCCGATAGTTTAGACCACCGTCACGCAAAATGTAGTATTGTGTTAGTATTGTATTCACCAAGTTAAAAACTTAAAACTTACTTCAAGCCTTATTTCTAGTGGTTTATATACTCGAAAAATGAGGCTACGAAATCTGTCTTTTGTCTGGCAGTCCAGCCGCCCATATTACAAGACTTACTGTAACAAAACATATATACGATATTTATAGCTAGAGTTCATCTCATGACAAACACCACTGAAAAGTCACAGAAAGCATATTATTCTATTTCGCGTACATGGATGACATCATGATATCAGTTTTTTTATATAGAAGCAAACTAATGGAATGATTTCTATTTTTGACCGAGCGAGCGAAGGGCTCCATTTCGACAAGATAGGAGGCCGATTTTGCTTTCGTCTGTCTGTATGTCTGGTGTCTTTCAGTTCCGGTCTAGGGGCCACAGTTTTCAAGCGATCCTCACAAAACTTGGCACACGTGTTCCTTGAATTAAAAGTTTTTTTTTGTCGAGAGCTTTTCTCGATTTTCCCCTTGGGGGTGGGGGGGGAGTTATGTCGTCATTAATATTTTGTATGGGATTTTAATTTTTAATTTTTCTGAAACCTATCGTGTGGCTCATGAAGCCCTTTAATTTTGTACCAAATTAAAGGGCTTCATGAGCCGGTTCTAAAAGTATACTACACTATTAGCTTTCTGCCGCCTGTTTTCTAAAAATCCAAGAAATATTTTCAAACATCCCAAGTTTGGACTATTCGAGGTAGGCGACGGATTAGTAAAGAGGATCTATCTATACAGACCAAGAGAGAGAGTGAAATAGGCTAAAACTATTTTCGTGAAAAGTCAATTTTAAATCTCAAAATGTAGTTTACAAAGTTATTGGTGCGGCTACTTTACTACTTGATTTTGATTGAATCAAAAATACTTACCCATAAATTGGTTCACAGTCCTTCGTGTTAGCGAGGTCTACTGCCCACTGGGCCACTCGTTTTTAATTGGACCAAACTGTAATGTCGCCCTTTCAAATAAAATTATCTTTATTGAAATCGTTTCATAAATACCAGTTTCAATTTAACAAACATAAAATATAATAATAATAATAATAGGTATCTACCTTGGATACTACTTACACACATTGATCTAGCTCCAAACTAGGATTCTCTGTATCTTGGGTACTAGACAACGATACACATACTTATATAGATAAATATTATACTTAGATAGATAAACAACCATGAGTAGGGTACAAACATTCGTTCTCATCAAACAAATATTTGCCCCCACCGGGACTCGAACCCTTGGATTCGAAGGCAGGGTCACTGCCGACTCGGCCATTCGGGTCGTCAAGTAGTCGTCAATATAATACAACCGAATTGAGAACACTCTCCTTTTTAAGTGGGCATAACTTTATCTGTGACACTCCGTATGGGAAAAGATGTGACGCAATATTGGTTGAGTATCTGCTTCTTACTGCCACGAAGCAGAATAAGACTTTATTCGAGTGAACTTTGACAAATCCACATACCTACATGTGTATGGAGTCTCATTCCGCCTTCTAGCTGGCGGCCTCTTCACAAATACATAATAGCAGTCTGGAGCTCAGCAGAAGCAATTAATTGATTCAATTTGTTGTTTATTGTACCCCGCGTCGCGTCAGTTTAATTTGATCTTCAGTACAATTAAGTTTCGCGACTCTCTGATGTGGCAAGCAGTCACAATAGCTCAAGTTAGGCGGAGAAGTTTGATGCTGGAGCAAGCAGTTAGTGAGGTCTTGTTTACTCCGGGGATAATGAGGGCAACCTTTCACCAAGGGCGCCATTGTCGGGTAAGGTAAGTAACTGTGAAGTAGTTGTCAAGTGCGTGTCAGACTCACACACGAAGGGTTCCGTGCCATCTTACCAGAAAACTAAAGACTAAAACATAACAAAACACATAAAAAACAAATGTCCGAACTTGGTTTCGATACCATAGTTAAAGATTGCGGATCCGACGTCTAACCAACTGCGCCACCGACGCGACATGATAATGATTTGGTAATTCGCAAGGGCAGGAACACTAAAATATGTCTCTTTTATAATACCCCCTGTTTGGTCTAGCAAAGGTCTAGCAGTAAAAGATTTGCTCCAGCTTTTTCGTCACCCTTTTTATTTTCACGCCTTTTAGGTCTGTCCTGGCTTCCTTTCCTTTTCTTTTTCAGTCATAGACCTCTAGCCTCGCCGGCCAGCGAGCCAAGGAGGCTGCCGGCCTTACGCCACGACACCCCCTTTAATATATCGTGTAGTTCCTTATTTGTTGCTGTAGCAGCAACAGAAAATTCTTTGAAAATCTCAACTGACGGATGGAGAGACAGACAGTCGGACTGCGGAGGCTTATTAATAGGGTCCCGATTGGCATTCTTCCTTACGTTTTCGGTTCGAGATAACTCACGGGCAATACCTGCACCCGTAGAATGCCGAGAGCAGCGAGGGAGGGGGGGGGGGGGGAGGGGGTTGTCGCGAAAATAGAGGGACAGAGCTACATATAGCGCATAGCTCTGTCCTTCACTTTCCCGCGTCTACATCCCCGCGGGGTCGCCATGCCTGGACCTGCAGCCTTATGGCGTAAGTCGTCTGAGCTATGAACTTCATATAGACTTTTACGTTTGACACCTTGCACCAGCTTCATCTGTCAAATTGGCATCACGCAAGTAGCATCATAATGGAGGCCGAACCCAAGCTCATTGAATGAAGCCTAGAAGCCTTCGGTGATACCCCGCAATCGATGAAACTGTATGAGCATGAGATGAACCATAGACACACGCTATGAACTTCAGAGAGTTACGCCATCAGGCTGCTGGTTATGAGGCATCGCCATTTTGAACCTCATGACATGATAATACAATTCAAAACCTACAACGCTGACGAATACATAGTCAGGTCATAAGTTCTGTCACATGTGCAATATGAAATAATTTAGACATGTTTATTATTTATGTAAACATTTATATAGCAAAATGAACTTAAGATAACATAGATTCTTATGGTAATAAAGTTTATTCAAAATGACCCCCGCGATTTTGAATACAGGCCTTTATTCTGCGCGGCCAGTCGTCTATCGCAGCACGAACGAGGTCCAAGTCAGTATCGGCGGTTACCTTAATCAAGGATGCCTTGAGTGACTCCAAATCAGGATGACGCTTTGAGCAGGCCTTTTCCTCCAAGTGTTGCCATATCTTGTAATCTAACGGACGCAAATCTGGACTGGAGGAGGGCCAGTCTTCGTGCCGGATGAAGTCGATTTCACGCGCCGACAGCCAGTCTTATGTGCTTTTCGCTCTAAGAGCTGGCGCAGAATCTTGTTGGAATACCCAGTGCCTGTTATTAAACATGGTATGAGAAACAGGTTCCACAAGGTTCTTGAGGACTGTATTTTGATACACAACTGCATTCGTTTTTACGCCTTTCTCACAAAAATGTACCTCAGTTAAGCCCCAATAAGAGACTCCCAACCAAACCATGAGCGAGGATGGAAAATGACCTCGTTGGACACGCGGAATACGGTTGCTCGCTTCTTCACTGCTGTGTGCGTACACCTTATCATTTTGTTTGTTGTAGCTCTCTTCCACGGTGAAAATTTTTTCATCCGAAAAAATAATTTCCCGATGCTTTTTTTCCCGCGTACCGCTTCAACAAAGCGCGGCATCTCTTCAGTCTCAGGTCCATTAAACGAGCGTCCAAACGATGTCCTGTTTTTCTTCGATATGCCCTAAGCCCTAAGTCTTCATTTAACACCCTTTTCACCGTGGTCCTGCTTAACCCCATCTGAAGGGCCAACAGTTTCTGCTTACGTATGGGATTTCTTTGAATTCGCGCCTTCACAGCTTTTATCACTGCTGGAGTCCTAACAGAGCGAGGGCGACCACTTCTTGACCTGTCATCTACACTAGAGTCTTCATTGTATCGTTTTATGGTACGATAAATGAATCTTTTGGTTATATTCAAATTTTTCAGTAAGTCGAAAATCTGAATTGGCGCGTAACCGCAACGATGCAACGCAATAACTGCGACACGGTCTTCTTTAAGTGTCCACTCCATATTTAAAAATGAGGAAAATTCTAAAAAGTACATATTTTTATTTTCATGAAAAATTCGAAATTCGAATTCAATAAACTTTTTTTGTGGCCAGCGTTCTAAATTCAAAAGTTTTTATTGTGTGAGAACTTATGACCTGACTGTGTATAAACGTTTCCAGGTAGCGAGAGGATAACACGCAATAGCCCTCATTTATGAGGTTTTCAAGGACCAAAATGGATCAAAACTATTAACAGTCTGTAAATTTCACCTAATCCCAAAAGCTCATTGCAGATGGCGCGGGTGTAGTTGAAGGATGTCTGTCAAAGTTGTGAAATTCTATTTACATCTTCCTGAAATATATGGCGTGTCTCGTGCACGACACCTCATTCGAGATCAATTTTGCCAGTGTCAACTGTATTTGAAAGAATGAAACTCTAAGGGCATTATACCACAAAAAATAAACACTTGTTTCAAAACAAAAACGTATGGCATTTGAGGTTTGTTTTGAGGTTAAACGCTGTTTAATATTTGTTGTGGTAACACGTGGCTAACCACGCCAGCGCCACCTGCGGGAGCAAAAGCGTTTGGTCAAATACCCTCCACTGTTCGATGAACCAATAATATAACCAAAGACCTTTATTTTTCCAGGAACCTGCCTCGTGCGATATGGATAGCCATGCCCATGGTCACGATAATCTACGTGATGGCTAATCTGGCGTATTTCGCGGTCGTGTCGAATCTGGAGATGAGAGCGAATCCTGCCATTGCTGCTGTGAGTATGAGCTTCTGGGTTATAGTATTTAAAGTCCATAAGTACTTCGGCTACTGTCGTATAAAATCGAATATATTCGTGTGATAGATTTAGGGGCAACTGATAATTGTAAACCTAAGCTAAACTAACTTTTAAATATATAGAAAAAAAAACTAAAAAACACGCTTTTAAAGCACTTCGAACTAAAATGTTAAAAATAATTTTTAATATAACCTTAAAACAATAATGAATAAAAAATACTATTATTATTGTGTAACAAAAAGCGTCGGGCGCTTTGTTCCATATCTTTCGTACATCGAGCGCAATAGTATTTTTAACTTTTTAGTTCGAAGTGCTTTAAAAGCGTGTTTTTTAGTTTTTTAAACTATATATTTTTTAATTTTTTAGTTCGATTCACTTGCTCTCACACAGAGGTTGTGTGAGAAATTAATTAATCCTGGCGATCCTAATCAGGATAATGAGATAAACTTATGAAATTATTACATTGTCGCTGATTCTTGGTAAGTGTACAAAGTTTGAATTGAATCTGTCCGTTTAAAGTGGGTCAAAATCGAGTCTAAAGGAGTCGGTTACATACAAACAAACAAACAAACATACAGGTGAAGCTAATAAAAGCGTGATAAAAATAGGTTATGCAGAGGAGTAGGAATACACTTATCTGCCTCGAACAATATTTCATCAAGTAAAAACCATAAAACCGACCTCAAGTACAAGCCTTATTTCTTCCTGCCGGGTCTGGATGCGAACTAAGTCTATGGTCGTGAAAAGTCCTCATCAAAACTTTTGCTGCACGGAACCACAAACTAAAACGTCATCTGTGTATATATGTTTTGTATATGTTGTTTTTTTTTTAAAAGCGCTGAATCAATTGTAATAAAATTGACGAGGGACCACATCTGAAGTATGGCCTACCATCTTACATACAATCAAAACAAGAATCATAAAAATCAGCTCATAATTGACGGAGTAATCGCGTAACAAACACACAAAAAAACAGACGAATTGAGAACTCCCTCCTTTTTAAGTCGGTTCATAACCAAAGCCTACTATAGAGCCGAAGTCCGAAGCCTATTGTTATTCATTAATCTGATTTTTAACTTAATCTACTGAATCGACTTGGATGGTTAGATTATGTCCTGGAATAATATGTTGGGAATTTATTCTGAAAAGTCCAATCCTACTTTGGGTTAAATACTCTCCGACAAATCAAGTTTGCTTGTGTTCTTGTTGTATCAAGAATGGCCATAATGTTGATGACGAAAAGCGAATTTGTCACAATGCAAAATATCTTATGAATAAAACCACCGAGTCAAGCCACTGCAAAGCTTTACATATTACTAAAAGTGTGCTTTAAAAAGTATTTAACTACATAATAACTAAACTAATTAACTAAACAGTCACAATTTCTGATTATATATAATGCACTATACATGCGTTTATTACTTATAAAGTTACTATTAATTTTATAGTTGTGACCTGTTGTCTCTTGGTTAAGATGACAAGGAACATTGCTTTATTCATTTACAATAGTTTTGTTTACAATATTATCAATTTATGAGCCATTCCTGATAAGTAGAGCCTATTGCCCCAGTGCATGTGGGACCTCATTGAGCACTATAATAAGACTCGTGCATGCTATAAGTAGAGTATCATTAATTAGAAGGACCTGGATAGATTTATTAAACTTATCAGTGTTGTTTCTTGTCAAGTCAACTCCTGGCCCTCGATTCTAATGTTTCGTTTGACTCACTACCCTGTCTCTGCCGTCGCTGTTAACTTACTGCCCAAAACGTCCGTTTTGGTCCGCCAAAGATAAATAATAATGATAAGAGAGACCCTTCTCCCATAAAGGGCTGCAGAGGCATTGATGCGCCCACGTGTAGCCAGTAATTCCATAGCCATTAATTTTGCGTGACAGGGAGCTAACCCATTGCCGTAGCTAAAGATAAAGATTTTCTCACGATGTTTAAAATCACTGTTCTATGTACTAAAAATAAATTACTTATCTCATTGCACGGGGAGATATAAATAGATATATGAAGTCACTATTCACCTTAGGATCTGCAGCCTTATGGCGTAAGTCGTCTGAGCTATGAACTTCATATAGACTTTTACGTTTGACACCTTGCACCAGGTTCATCTGTCAAATTGGTATCACGCAAGTAGCATCATAATGGAGGCCAAACCCAAGCTCATTGAATGAAGCCTAGCCTAGCCTAGCCTTCGGTGATAACCCGCAATCGATGAAATTGTATGAGCATGAGATGAACCATAGACACACGCTATGAACTTCAGAGAGTTACGCCATAAGGCTGCTGATCAGCAGTCTTATACTGCCTTATACTCTTGCCTAGCACCATTTGTTTGCTGGGCGGGTATCGAAGCGTGACATATGATGACCGTGTAACCAAGGACGCTCTACCGACACTCAGGATATAATCGTTTATGTTGATATTCCCCAGATATTCGGCGATCGTCTCTTCGGCACTTGGAGCTGGGTGATTCCAGTCTTCGTAGCGCTCTCCACATTCGGCGGCGTCAACGGCGTACTCTTCACATCGGCGCGGCTGTTCGCGACCGGCGCGCAAGAGGGTCACATGCCTGCGTGCTTCTCGCTCTTTCACGTGGAGAAGCAGACGCCGATACCCTCGCTTATCTTTACTGTGAGTTGCTATGTATCACTATGAAATTGACTAAAATAGACCAGAGCGGTATCCGTGTTTTGTCCTTTTACGTATTTTTTGTATATGGAGTCCCCACTGTAATTTACTGTCTTATATGTCAAACGGTGAGTTTATTGTACCTTTCGCTGTACTATTGAGGTTTGTTGGGGCTTGTGGCTTGCGGGAGTTGGTAAACCTTGGCTATCAGGTGAATCAAGCAAAAGAAGTGCAAGTTTGTAAACATAAACGTAAAATTTTATAAATATAAACATTCAACATTTACATACAGGCACATACTTTGCTTCTGACCCCACACTAGGATACCCTGTGTCGTGGGAACGAGAAACAGTGACATCACACACATTGTTAAATCCACGCCTCAATCTCTGAAGGGTTGTTTTACAATGGAATGTCACAAAGTAGTACTGACCTTGACGCCGTCGACCGGCATTCGAAAGCTCAATTCGAGGCAGGAGTACGGGATGAGGAACACAAGGGTGTTGGGAGTCGAATCTTACTCGTGTCGTAGCCCGCTGCTGGTGCTGTCGTGATGCTGCCGACTACAAGGGTCGCTATCCGAACGCGACGAATTGGTGACCGAACCACTTCAACCTTTCACAGCACGAAGCACTCACTACGATGACGTGAAATCAACTTATTTCTTGACGATTATTACGAGATTACTATAAATAACATTCAACCAACAGCAACAATTTTACCACGTGCAAAGTTACATTTTTTTTCTATGCAAATGACAGCTAGCTAGTGATGTCCCGATCACTCGCGGTCGATCCGCGCAACAAAAACCGAGGTGCGTTCCGAAGCATAAATATTAAACAGTCACCCACCCGGACAGGCCCGTACCTGTCCCTAATCAATAGGAAGGCGAGAAAGTGTTGCGACCGCTCTCTTGAGGACCGAGTCCCCCACCTTGACTTCTGCTGATCGAGGCGTGCCATCCCGACCCATGTACAAATTGACGATCCGTCCTCGTCTCCATCTCAATGATGGCAGGTTCGCATCCTTAATCAGCACCAAATCACCGACTTGAGGGGGGCTCGTCCGGTCAGTCCACTTAAGGGGCTGCTGCAAGATGTGCAAGTACTCAAGGGACCACCGTTTCCAAAAATCTTGAGGCATCTGCTGCAACATCTGCCACCTAGTTAACCGACTTAACTTAACATCACCGAATGGGTATTCTGGCAGGGCGTTAAGGGGCTGACCTATCAAGAAGTGACCCGGCGTCAACGCTTCCAAATCATTTGGATCCGAACTGAGCGGGCACAACGGACGCGAGTTCAGTGTCATTTCAATTTTACAGAACAGCGTCGCAAGCTCTTCAAAGCGTAGAGAGGTCTCACCGATGATCCTCGTCAGGTGCGACTTAGCCGATTTAACCGCAGCCTCAAAAATTCCTCCCCAATGAGGACATCCCGGCGGACTGAAAACCCATTCAATCCCTCGTCGGGAGCAAGCCGTACCGATGGCGTCCTGGTTACCGTTCAGGAATTGAGTGACCTCCTGCAGATATCGCCTAGCTCCGACAAAATTTGTGCCGTTGTCCGAACGGATTAATGTCGGGAGGCCCCTTCGTGAGACGAACCGATCCAGACATGCGATAAATGCCTCCGTAGTGAGGTCACTGACCACCTCCAAGTGGACTGCCTTCGTGGCCAAGCACACGAAGACGCACAGGTATGCCTTCACTAATCTGGCGTTCCGTAGCTGTGAAGACTTGACCATGAATGGTCCCGCGAAATCCGTTCCGACACCCGCAAAGGGCCGGATTTCGTTAACCCTATCCGAGGGCAAATCGCCCATCTGGGGCTGCATCGTAGCCGCCTTGGCCCGATAACAAGGCAGGCACCGAAATACGACGCTACGTACTAAGCGTCTTCCCGATAGAATCCAGAACTCGCGCTGGAGAAACGCCATCAAGGCGTGGCATCCGACATGCCCATTCCGAATGTGTCGATCCTGTATCAATAGTTCGACCAACTTCCCTTTCCTAGGGAGTAACAACGGGTGGCGAGCCGCATAAGGCAGTTTGGCATTCCGCAGCCGACCTCCTACCCTCAGCAATCCTTGAGGGTCAATAAACGGGTTGAGCCGAGCCACAGCTCCCTTCAGTTGGACGCGTCCGCGACTCAGAATGTCCAGTTCGGACTTAAAGTGCACCGTCTGCACGTTCCGTACCAATGCGAACAACGCATGGTTCCGTTCCCGTGGTGTCAGGACCTGTGTCCGCACCCGTTGCGCCTCAGAATTGCGACAATTCCGCGCAAATCGGAAGATCCAGGCGGTCACATTGACCAGATTGTCGAGCGAGCTGTACCGTTCCAGCAGGCTGAACTCGTCTTCCGGCTCTGGTTGCGTCGTACAGACACCGACTGTCAAGGCGCCGTTCGCCGAGGTAACGCGTGGACTCATTGGCCAATCCGATTCCGCCGCCCACTTACAGGGTGGCTGCACCCTGTAAGTGGGCGGCGTGTCCCTAGCGGGAACCTCCGCGGGATCTGAACCCGCTGAGACCTCCGTCGGCCTCGGAGTAACTCGGCTGCTGATATGCAACCGGCATATCAGACCGTACATGCATCAAGGGGTCCCAACCCGTATAATAGGCCCCTCGCTGTCCCGGTATCCGACCATACCGGACGGTGTACGGTGTGCCCGGTGCGCACCGTGGATGAATGGGGGAGAGCGGATCTCGTCTCTTAGAAGGCCTCGCCTGTGGCTCTCTCCTCAACCTCACTTGTCCATCATTGCTTACTTTCCAGCGTCCGTAACTATTTACTATTCGAACAAGATTTTATTTTCCGTCTAATTGTACCAAAACTTAAAAATCCAGTCAAGACATATTAAAAAACCATGGTCAAAAATCGAAGTTTTTCCCAACTTTGTAAATAATTGGACTATAGTCGACCGCGAAGACCTCCATGGAGTTTCACGCTTGCTTCTCACGTAGGAGATGCAGTTGGGACTCCCGGTCCTGACCATGTACAAATGACAAGTACTTTATCTTAAGTACATTATATGGACTTTCTAAAGGTGATGGAGAACATCGTGAGAAAACCTTCATCACCCCATAGCTGCGGCGATGGGCTAGCCCCCTGTCTCGTAAAATGGTTTATTGAATCACTGGCTAAGCAGACAAGTTGTGGGTAAATTCAAACGCCAACTGCAGGAAATGGAGGGATTGCCAATTGAGAGGAGTGTATTTGACTGAATTCGACAACGTACGGGCACACAGTCATTGCACGCAGAATTTTATTTATCATCTTTAGGGTTCCGTACCCGAAGGGTTCCAAACGGGACCCTATTACTAAGACTCCGCTGTCCGTCCGTCCGTCCGTCCGCCCGTCTGTCACCAGGCTGTATCTCAAGAACCTAGCTAGCTAGAGAGTTGAAATTTTCACAAATTATGTATTTATGTTGCCGCTATAACAACAAATACTAAAAAACAGGATAAAAGAAATATTTAAGGGGGCTCCCATATAAAAATTCTTTCAATACCACATACAAACTTATGGATGCACCTGGTTACGTACATGGTGTGTGAAAGTAACCGCACCAATAACTTTGTAAACAATATTTTGCTGTGTAAAATCCAAACTATTCACTCCACACCATCGCTTCCATTGAACGGTGGTACGGAACCCTTCGTGCGCGATTTAGACTCGCACTTGACCGGTTTTTTCAGCTTATTTTTAACACCCTTTCATTCTAGTGCGCCAACCTGGGGCGCTCTAGGAATGGGGGCGACATCCGACTGTTCGCCTCCCAGAGCGACGGGCAGGGTGGCGCAGAAGGTGGTGGACTCCCATCCTTCACGCCCCTCATAGGTGCCATCTGACTCCCGCCCGTAACACACGGTGAGCCAGCGGCCCGAAGTCCTCCCTGACCGTGGACAGCGGCGACCGAACCCCGGCTATCCCGCATGTTACCCCCCGCGCTACCCCCTTCCCCTCGGGGGGGGGGGCCCCAGTCACCCCGTTGGTGACTCCCGTTGCCCGGAGGGGGACTGGGTCCAGCCCTGGTTGGGCCCTGTGGCCGACCAACCTGAGTCCGGCCCCGGTGACCATCCGAAGGGCCTGACCGATTCAGGCACAACACTATGTGGTGCTTGCCACCACAGCACTCACACGGGAACGCGCGCGAGCACTCGCTCAGCGTGTGCGGCCCCAAACAACGATATGTATTTATTGCAGATACACTGGCTTTATTTATTACGTAGGTATGATGCCTCGCTCACTCACGTTGAAACTAGGCTCGCTGTCTCGCTGGTGACATGTCATGTATCGCTCGGGCCCTATCTGTTTCCAAGCCAGAACATAAAAGCTGGGTCCAGATATTTTCTTCTGTCCGTAAGGTACCTCCGTTTCGTATCAGCGTCGAGATTCAAGAACGCTAGTTTGGATGCCCGTTCGGTACTGTACGGTGGTACGGTGCGGTCGAACCCGATCCATCTTGAGTCGATTTTTTCGTGGTTTTTTTGCTCCGTTCAAAGGCGATACGATACGATGCGCGCACGCCAGTCTGGCTGGACGTGATCGCGGCATATCGACGTGATCGATATGGACGTTATCGTTACAATATCATGAATAACAATGAAGCACGCGCAATAAATCGTTAAATTCTCATAAACTTCCGCTGTCGACGACATGGTCAGACGACACAGAAATGAACACGCGATAATCACAGCGAAGGGAGCGGCGCCGGGCTAGACCTTACGGAGATACGGGCTATTATACTTCGCGTCTAGAGTTTTTGGATCGCGAAGCTGTTACGCAATGGAGGTACACGTGAAGAATTAGACATCGTTATACCCTCGCTTAAGAAGCCGGCGCGTCAGCCGCTCAAATGCAATTCGAGACGTGCGCCAATGTTCGTTCGAAATATCGCTGTCTCTACTGTCACGCGTGAGGGCGGGAAGCTAACCATGCGCCGCGCCCCCCGCTCCCCGCGCGGTAGGGTTGGTGTGTATGCGTGCGTCAGCGTGACGTTCTTTGGAGCTGTAGTGTAACAAGGAGTGTAAAGATGAATTTTCCGTAATAATATTTTCCTTGCATTTTTTTTTTATTCGCGTTTTTCCCACGACTTATATTTTCTCAATTTTTTTACTAGTAATAATTTTAACGCTTTTATTTCTTTTGTATTTTTGTCCCAGTTACATATTTTCTCAATCCGTATTTTTCATTTACATATGTTTTACCGATATAATATTTTCCAGGCTATGGGCTAGCCCCTTGTCACGTAAAATGGAGTAGTGAAAACTGGCTAAACGGGGGCGCTCCTGTGACGGCCTTTGTGACGTTGCGGTTCGAGTCTTTGCCTCCCGAGCGAGAGGTCCCGGGTTCAAACCCCCGCTGGGGAGAAAGAAAAACATCCCCAGGTTTCTGGTTCCCACGACGATACAGGCATCCTAGTGTGGCCCCACCAGCAATGTTTTAAAAGTTCAGTAGTCTAGTCGCACTGAATAACCTTAAACTTCATGAAATCCATTTTTTTAACAAAACAATCTGAAAGAATCGAAATTGAAAAAAATAATGTCAAAATCTATCCAAATTTTCTAGATCCAATTCACAAATGCTTGAAGAATGCATCGATTCATTTGATTAATCGATGTTTGCGCCCCGCCGCCGCCGCCGTCCTCCCCTTACGAGCAGAGACAGCGATATAGCTATTCAAAATTAAATATAAATTCGCTTGGGTTTCGTGAATACCAAAAATTATGACTGAAACTTGATTCTATTTTAATTTTCTTTGTGATATAATGCAACTTGACAATATAAGCTGTGTTTCTCTTATAACTACATCATGAATGGTTTTGTTTTTAATACAAAACAAACGGGTGGAAAATTACGTCCTAAAATGTATGAAATTAAATCGCGAATGTTTTTAAGTCGATAAATATTTTTAGAAAAATGTTGGAACAGGAACCTAGCTTTATTTAGCTGTATTAATACGAATAATAACGTTGAAATATTGTTGAATCGAAAATTATCGTGGTACTAACTTTGTATGGCAAATTCCTTGTTCGCCAGTTTCTTAAGTTTACTTTACTGCAAGTGTTTACTTCTTACGAATGCGACTTCTTCGGACTGCGAAAAAGCGGTCTATTTACAATCTATAATTGTACGTCCCTTTTTAGAAGCCTGAACTTTGGACACAACTTGGCTAAATAAAAGCTAAATCAAATGATAAAAGTGAAATAATTTAGCCAAATGAACGATCGCTTTCATCACTCTAGCCTTAGGGAATCCGGAATGAATAGCCACTGCTTAGGATCGAATTGAGTAGGGTTTACTTGGAGAGGAAAGTACTCACTGGGTGACCTGACATGCTGATGAAATAGACATTCTGTCAGGTTTAACATGAGTTGATTCTGTCCAAGCTATCCCCAGTTAGCCTTTAAGCTTGAATAATAACATAACATTGACAGGTACATACTTTACTTCTGGACCCACACGAGGATACCCTGTGACGTGGGAACCGGAAACAGCGACATCACACGTGTATATACATAGTCAGGTCATAAGTTCTGTCACATGTGCAATATGAAATAATTTAGACATGTTTATTATTTATTGGGGCTAGATCAATGTGTGTAAATGGTGTCCAAGGTATTATTATTATTATTATTATTATGTAAACATTTATATAGCAAAATGAACTTAATAAAACATAGATTCTTATGGTCATAAAGTTTATTCAAAATGACCCCCGCGATTTTGAACAGGCCTTTATTCTGCGCGGCCAGCCGTCTATCGCAGCACGAACGAGGTCCATGTCAATATCTGCGGCTGCCTTAATCAAGGATGCCTTGAGTGAATCCAAATCAGGATGAGGCTTTGAGCAGGCCTTTTCCTCCAAGTGTTGCCATATCTTGTAATCTAACGGACTCAAATCTGGACTGGAGGAGGGCCAGTCTTCGTGCCGGATGAAGTCGATTTCACGCGCCGCCAGCCAGTCTTGTGTGCTTTTCGCTCTATGAGCTGGCGCAGAATCTTGTTGGAATACCCAGTGCCTGTTATTAAACATGGTATGAGAAACAGGTTCCACAAGGTTCTTGAGGACTGTATTTTGATACACAACTGCATTCGTTTTTACGCCTTTCTCACAAAAATGTACCTCAGTTAAGCCCCAATAAGAGACTCCCAACCAAACCATGAGCGAGGATGGAAAATGACCTCGTTGGACACGCGGAATACGGTTGCTCGCTTCTTCACTGCTATGTGCGTACACCTTATCATTTTGTTTGTTGTAGCTCTCTTCCACGGTGAAATTTTTGACGTGATAACGTCTTTAAAATCGTTTTAGTCGGGTGACATGTTCAGAAACTTGTGTCACACCAAAACCTCACGAGCGCGATCGCAGATATAACGAGAGAGAGACGGACCGATCTCCCGTCTCATCTCGAGCGCTGCCAGTCATTCCGTGAAACTTGTCACGCGGAATCCTCACGAGCGGAGGCTTATCACGTAAACATCTCGATCGTAAACCTACTTTACAAACAACCAATTTTTTCATCCGAAAAAAGAATATCCCGATGCTTTTTTCCCGCGTACCGCTTCAACAAAGCGCGGCATCTCTTCAGTCTCAGGTCCATTAAACGAGCGTCCAAACGATGTGCTGTTTTTCTTCGATATGCCCTAAGCCCTAAGTCTTCATTTAACACCCTTTTCACCGTGGTCCTGCTTAACTCCATCTGAAGGGCCAACAGTTTCTGCTTACGTATGGGATTTCTTTGAATTCGCGCCTTCACAGCTTTTATCACTGCTGGAGTCCTAACAGAGTGAGGGCGACCACTTCTTGACCTATCATCTACACTAGAGTCTTCATTCTATCGTTTGTATTGTATTGTATTAAATTTTTTCAGTAAGTCGAAAATCTGAATTGGCGCATAACCGCAACGATGCAACGCAATAACTGCGACACGGTCTTCTTTAGGTGTCCACTCCATATTTAAAAATGAGGAAAATTCTAAAAAGTACACATTTTTATTTTCATGAAAAATTCGAAATTCGAATTCAATAAACTTTTTTGTGGCTAGCGTTCTAAATTCAAAAGTTTTTATTGTGTGACAGAACTTATGACCTGACTGTGTATATGCAAGACCTAAGGATATTTGTTTTCATCCCCAGCTGCAGCGCTTCGTCCGAAAACCACTTCGGTCATAAATCAAAATACCTAAATCACTTGAATACCTACAGTTAACACATTTATCTCTTCTTTCCAGTGCTTCTTCTCCTTACTGATGCTCACCAGCAGCAACGTGTTCGCCCTCATCAACTACTTCTCACAGACCCTATGGCTCTCAGTAGGAGCCTCCGTAGTCGGCATGCTCTGGCTGAGACACACCAAACCAGACATACCCCGGCCGATCAAGGTCAATATCCTGGTCCCAGCAGTGTTCCTGCTGGCCATAGGCTGCCTGGTGATTATACCAGCTGTATCGCAGCCTATAGACACAATCGTTGGTCTAGCGATCTTACTCTCTGGAATTCCAGTTTATTACCTGTGTGTCAAGTGGAAGACAAAGCCAGAAGGGTATCACAAAATGTCTGGATACTTCCTGAGGTTCCTGCAAAAGCTTTGCTCGTGCATTTACGTAGATTCTATCGAGAAGATGGGCTGAGATTGAAAAGGGACAATGATTGAATGGACCAATATATCTAACTGTTAAGTTTTAACGCTTTGCATTTATGGCAATAATGGTGTTTTCTGGGCGTTAAAACGTTGTGTTACATAATAACGAACCGTCCCATTGCAGACAAATAAAAGGTTACGATCGATAGTGTCTTCGATGATTTGTGATGCAGAAAAACGTATCTACATTGTAAGTAGAACTCGTAACGCCCGGAAAAAACGATAAATATTTTATCGATAAACTTGTGATATTTTCGAAAACAGCCATTCAGTATTTTGATGCTTAATTAAAATAAAATATTATTCACAAAATTTACTGTCTATTTATCTATATGTACATAGCTGTAAGTGTCAATCTCTATCTACCAGTATAAATATATGTATACATATATATATATATAAGTTCACTTTTCGCCCAGTGCCGGATGTAATATCTGGGTGTCCTAATTCAAAGTTGTGGTGCCACTGACTGCGTACATCACCTAGTATCTATGTACACTTAATTATGATAATACAAATGCTAATCGAATGAATAAGATCTTGTGTACTACCCTAACTATGTATAAGTATTGTACAATTTTCAAAGTAATTCTCCAATCCTTGGAAAAAAACTTTATCGAGAAAAGAAAAGGCGGCCTAATAGGATTGGGAATCTTCTTCATATGTACATAACATATCTAATAGGCCAGTTAAACAGGTTGTGGGTATACAGTATACCCTACCTGACGGATAAATCGTGAATTCACTTAAAAGTAACGGTACAATCTATCACTCTATCCATAATCTGTGAAACTGGCCCGGCTATCGTGTTTTTTGGATTTCTGAGGTATATTTGTGTAGCTTGTTTTATTGCTTTTATACTTACCTTCATATTTATTACACACGGATTTTTGAGACAGTTTTTACACGTATATTTAAGTAATTTAGTTATTCTTACTGGACTGGAAACAAATAATTCAAGTAAGTAGGAACCGAACACTCTAGATATCGGCCATTACAGAAATAAAGCGACGAAATAATTCATGATATTTCAGATAATATATTATATCCTGCAAAACATATCCACTGTATCTCCTGTACACTGTATCTCCATTCTGCATTCTGTACGTCATTCTTGTATTTTTATTTATCTATCTATATTATATGCTTTAACTGACAATGTCTTCCCCTGGATATTAAATCGAAGTTAAAGTTGAACCAATTGGATTGCATGCCTGTAATAGTTGATATCAAAAGCTAGGAATTATTTATTTATTTTTCAGCACGTAATATACAAGCCACTTACGACATTCCACAAGCGTTGTGGTACAGCATAGGTACTATTTTTGTATTTACTTAAGCTCTATGTGCTGCGGTTGTGTGTTCTGAAATGCCTATATGATGTTTTATGTAGTGACCATGTACCGATGTATCTACCAATAAATCATGCTGTCATGACAATTATTTTATGTTATTTTATTAATCTATAAAGCTTTTCAGACCCAAGAATATATACATAGCAGGCAGGTGTCTTTTTGTTTCAAAAAAATAGGACGATATATTAGGTCCTTACATATGAAATTGGCGTTTTGCATGGGAGGAACGTAAATCGTTTTTTTTTTAATATAATATATTTATTTAATCAAAGTATGTACAATCGAACCAACTGAATCATGACCCACTTGCCTGATAATTCGTTTGAAACTTTCAAACTTGTAAGATCTATCGTAATGTCAGTGTCTAATCAAATGATAACAAGTTCGTTACCAAGGAAATAAACCTTCAAGCGAATTTCGACCTACTTGCATTTAAGGGGTTTAGCAAAATAAGCTTATGTGGGTCATGATTCAGATGGTTAGATAGTACCATTGCTATCTATACACTTTTGCCATCTAATAGGTAGTTCTTCGATCCCTTTACTAAAAAAAACATTCGGACGGGAGTCCCTAAAATCTTTGAAGGTGGTTTGGACTGCCCCATCGGAGTTGAATTTTTTCCCTTTCAAGAAGTTATCCAAATTTCGAAAAAAATGGTAATCTGTTTGAGCAAGGTCCGGAGATTACGGTGGATGTCTTAGACATTCCAATTGAAGCTCCTCTAAAATGTTAGCCGTCTGTTGTGCAGTGTGTGGCCTCGGTTGTTTAGCAGCTAGCTTTTCCATCATGATTTGCAGTTGCTGACAATAGACATCTGCCGTTATCGTCTGGCCAGATTTAAGAAAGCTGTAGTGAACGACACCAGCACTAGTCCACCAAACACTCACAAGTAACTTTTTTGGAGTCAATTTACGCTTGGGGCATGGTTTGGCTGGTTCGGCAGAGTTCAGCCATTGCGATGAGTGCTTCCGATTATCGTACAGGATCCACTTTTCATCACAGGTAATGATTCGATTTAAAATCCTTTCACAATTGTGCCGGCTGAGTAATGCAATGCAGCAGTGAACGCGCGTTTGTTGATTTGCTTTACTCAGTTCGTGAGGTACCCACCTTTCAAGCTTTTTCACCTTCCCAATTTGCTTCAAGTGGATTAAAACAGTTTTATCACTAACACCGCAGCCTGCAGCTAACTCGGACGTGATTTGCGATTGATCCGCTTCCACAATAGCCTTCAATTCTTCATTATAAACTTTGGTCTCCGGCCGTCCACGGGGCTTATTCTGCAGGTCGAAATTTCCAGAACGAAAACGTTGGAACCAAATACGCACTGTGTTTTCTATTGCGGCACCGTCGCCATACACATCATTAATCCTTCGAGCCGTTTCTGCTGCACTGGTGCCACGGTAGATCTCCAGTTTCAATTTCAAGTTTTCAATTTTGTAAGCTGAGTGGCGCAAGAAAAAAAACAATTGAGGAAAAAACAAATGAATTATAATTTTAGAAACACAAATACATGAGTAAATAGCTGTATATAAATTTGAATTTGGAATTCCTAACCATAGAGGAGATATTTGAGATCAAGGTGGCCAGTACGGCGAAACGCCAATTTCATATGTAAGGACCTAATATATAAGGTCATGTTGTTCAACTTTTAAATAAACAACAATATAGTCTATGATCACCTCTGACGTTTACAATCTGAAAACCACAGAGTACAAGTACAGAGTTGTAAGTACGTCATCGAGGGAGGGCTATTTTCAATGAACTAAAGTTAATATTAACTCCTTTTCATGAAAGAAGTCCCACGGACAATGTGGAACAAAATTTGACAGATGGGGAGATCGGCCATGTTGTCGTTTGTCGATGTTATCAAGGTGCGTTTGTTGTGATAGATATTTTGTGAGTTTATTATTGGATTAGTGCGATAGAAGGATTATTTACGATGTCAAAAGTTGTAAAAAGTGTAGGTCGAGAAATAATATTTAAAGTGAAGGACTTCTGTGAAGCGGAACACAAGAATCACGGTGTTTTAATACCAATAAACAATGTTTGCAAGAGAGTCGCCGCCATGACAGGAAAATTTGGGGCTTCCTTATATAGATTTTTTCCCGATTGATTTGTTACATATAGGAATGAAGTTTTTTTAATGCATGATTTTTATTAAGGAACATTTTAAAAGGAATTAACACAACACAAACAGAAATCGTAAAGTTATATTCAACAATAATGTAATTAAATACGAAAATAATCATTTAAACTTGTTCATTTTATTGCAGATGTGTCAGAGAAAACTATAACGAGTGTCACAAAAGAAGAAGCAATAGCGGCGTGTACTTCTAAAGTTATCGTCACCCCAGGGAAGAGTCGCCCGCATTCCAAAAAAGTTGGACTTGGATGGTTTTGATTTGTGCTCTATACGGCAAAAAATTCACAGTTTTTATGTTGTGAGGAAGGAATTACCAACATTGGCTAAATTACGTGCAGCTTTGAGAGAAGACATAAATTTTCTAGGAAGCATCTCAACATTGCACCGTATATTGCAAAGTGTCAAGTACCTATAAGCGATGCCAATCGAAACGTAAATGACTTATGGAACGTTATGATATTACCGCATGGTGTTCAAGATTTTTGGTGAGAATCCGAAGAAATCGCACTGTGGAGAAAAAACCTGTAGTATATTTAGACGAGACCTATATACACAACACTTATCATACCAAAAGTTGCTGGCAAAGTGAGGAGGAGCCTGGGATGTTCGTGTCAGAGTCATCAGGGAGTCGTTGGATAATTGCTCATGCGGGAACAGAAAATGGTTTCGTTAATGGTGCATTGTTAATGTTCAAATCCCAATCCAAATCCTCAGATTAGCACGATGACATGAACTCAATTTTTTTTTTGAAATGGATGAGTGAAAAACTGATTCCTAACCTACCTGAAAGGACACTTGTGGTAATGGACAACGCTCCGAGTCACTGCACTCAAATAAATAAAGCGCCTACAATGTCAAGTATTAAACGTGATATACAGGAATGGCTGCGAGAAAAGGGAGTATATTTTGAAGATACTTGGACAAAAGCTGTATTATTTGAATTTATTAAAGAAAACAAAGGTCCACCTACATATGCTGTGGATTCATTATTAAAATCTCACAATCATGAATAAAATTGCCGCCTGGCAAGCAATTTCATAACCGATCTTAATCCGATCGAAAAAATGTCGAGCCTTTGTAAAGAGAGGAGTAGCGGATAAAAACGTGGGTCAAGATCCAAAAGAAAGTGTACGCCAGACAGAAGAGGCTTTTGAGACTGTTACAGCGGAAGATTGGGCTGCTCAATGTAAACATGTACAGCATTTGGAGGAAGAATATTTAAAAAATTATGTTCTATGGATGAAGAAATGGATCGATTTATTATGTCCACGGCTAGTTATAGTGAAACAGAATCTTATTCTGTTTGTATTCACTCTTCTGACAGTGATCATAGTATTACCGATGATAATTATTCAATAAAACTTTGAATACAACTTTTAAATGTTATTTTATTTTTCTAATTGAAAGTTGGTCGAACATCACCATTTTATAATTTAGAAATTACAGGAAGATATTTTATTTTTCACTAATCTGACCTTAGCAGTATGGGCATCAAATACCTACTACATTAAATTAAAAACTAAATTTTTTCATATCTAAATATTCGAGTAGTTAATAAAATGAAAGTAAATGAACGATAAATTATTTCCCCTGATTTCCCCATATCTAACCCTGGCAACATTATGTCGCGCGAATACAGGGCTGCGTCTGCGGGACTTGTTTCGTGAAATGGACTTTACTGACACTCTCTACTCATACGACCGTACTTCTTTGTGTGACTGATATGCGCACATGAACTCTTTGCTTAAATAGATGTAACGTCAATTTTGGATTGCGTACCCTTTTGTCGATGGTTTGGTTTCTTTGGTTTATTTATTACTCTAAAGAATTAGGCTATAATCGTCATGTGTATAGTTTATTAGACACGAACTATTCAGTTGCACCGAACAGCATGTGTCATAGTCATTACATAAACAATCTATCAGTGCGAAAAAATATAAAACTTCATTAGTAAGTCATTCGTCATGTAGTGTGCTATCATACAGAGTAAAATTTACATGAGAAATCATAAAAACTTAGGGGAATTCATCAGCTACAACAGGTAAATAATAATTGATGTTATTTCGTAGATTTTCTTGTATTTTATACATTAGGGATAGCGGAAGATTTCCCAAATTATTTCGGCCCAGAAATATCAGAAATAGGTTTATAGTAGCGTATTTTCGATATTTTTTCTTTTACAAAATTGTCGAAGAAATGTCGATAGTGATGTAAAAAAAAAATGATAGTGCTTAATTGCAATTATTAGATCTACATTTATGATCCTTTTCCACAAAGTAACATTGGTATATGAAATTTGTTGTGTGTAGATTTCCTCTTGAAACACTATTGCTAAATGTGTGATTGCGGCCGTATTTAGCGGGTCCGACTGGACGACAAAAATTCTCAAGAAGATTTTACGGCAGAATAATTTTACCAGCAATGAAAAAAAATGCAGACTAATACAAACTACTTTACCAACACTAATATCCCGTTCACATCTGTAATTAGTCCAGTGTTTGAGTATTGGGCCGTCGAGCCGACCTGTAATGACAATAGGATACTGTTGCTGCTGCCACGCGTTCTGCTTCAATAGGAGGCCGTTTTCTTACCTATGGTGGCATGGAATCCATCAGTACGTGCCTCAACTAACATGCCCGATGCACTACAGTAGCGTGGCAGTGGCAGCCCCAGCAACAGTGTTATACAGGACAACGCCCTGCCATTTAATGATATGGCAGGGTGTTGAGAGTATTTAGGGTATTTTTGACCCATAGGCTGTACGTGTTGATTGATTGACAGTGTGCCTTGAAGAGTAAGATTTTTACTGGCTTTTTACAATGTGCAATCCTACAAACCAACATATTTGCCCAAACTGTCAAAGCACTGTGCTCTCATTCTATGACTAGGTCATCCCTCAGGTCCTCAGTCCCTATATGACCAAGGTATTTGAAATTGGTTATTGAGGGTATGTAAATAAATTATCACTTCCACTTTGTTTTTCGATAATATTTAAACAGTGATCACCTCTCAAAAACCGAGGGTAGTTGGCACGGGTCGCGATTTTCAACCTAAAGCCATGGTAAATACAAAGTAAATAAAAGTAAATACAAAGTAAAGTAAAACAATTTAAACCCTATGGGTCAACTATACCCAAAAGACTCTCAACGCGCTGTCCGTCCAGTATAACAATGCTTTTAGGGTGTACGTACTGATGGATTCCATGCCATTATATATAAGAGATCAGCCTCCTTACTGAAGCAGAACGCGTGGCAGCACCAACAGCATCCTAGAGGTCATTGCAGGTGGGCTCGACGGTGACGGCTCAAACACTGGGTGAATGTTGTAACTGTTAGTGACAGGGCGTGGAAAACTGAGTTGTGCAACAGGCAGGCCTATTTATATGAAATAGATGGAATTGAGTGTGATATGAAGAAACGAATAAAGATAAAGTAGTTTGTCTGTTGCAAAGAACAAATGGATCATTTTGTGGTCCGAAATAAAAATATTATTACTATAAAAAAATATAATCAATAAAAAGTAAATCGACAATTCAATAGCAATAGACAAAAGTCTTTACAAATTAAACACTCATTTACAATAACACATGATTAATTAATATAGATCGCTAATCACGATTCTATATTATATTACATACCCTTGACGTACCGTGACGAAGTATAATATCAGTAAAATATATTGAAAAATATCAGCAGCACCTACGTGTATAATGTCTATTGGGATATTTTGACAAATCTTGAATGTCGAATCCCGGGTAAATGAGCTCTTACCCTAATAATACTTGTAATACTACTGTTTAATTTCCCACGCCTACCGAACGGCGTGGAATCCTAAGGGGGTGTGCCTTTGCCCGCACGTGAGAGAAAAGAAATCATGAAATTTTTATTACCTTGTCACCGCAGACAGGATAGATTGAAGGCTCGATTCGAGACAGGGGAATGCGGGAGAGGAGACAGTTTTGGAATGGGGGATGGGATCGAACCCTTGCCGTCGCTGTCCGACGCCGTCGCCGGCGCGCTGCTGGCGGCACGTGGAGTCGCCGCCGATACGACTGTGTGCTTCACAACACAAATCACTCAACCGATGACGTGAATCTACTTATTTCCCGACGATGCAGATTTACACTCTGACCAGGCCCGATGCCTGTATGATGATTGGTACACCGAAATACCATCAATGCCACGGGGCCCGAGCCGCCATGTTATTCTCCCGATGAGACAAGACCAAGAGTAAAGATAACCTCCAATTTTACATCTCGTTCCGGTACGAGTGACAGCTGCTAGTTCCGTTTTCGCTAGTGATGTGCCGATTACTCGCGATCGATTCGCGCAACAAAAACCGGTGCGTTTCCGAAGCATAAATATTAAACAGTCACCCGCCCGGACAGGCCCGAACCTGTCCCTAATCAATAGGAAGGCGAGAAAGTGTTGCGACCGCTCTCTTGAGGACCGAGTCCCCCACCTTGACTTCTGCTGATCGAGGCGTGCCATCCCGACCCGTGTACAAATTGACGATCCGTCCTCGTCTCCATCTCAATGATGGCAGGTTCGCATCCTTAATCAGCACCAAATCACCGACTTGAGGGGGGCTCGTCCGGTCAGTCCACTTAAGGCGCTGCTGCAAGATGTGCAAGTACTCAAGGGACCACCGTTTCCAAAAATATTGAGCCATCTGCTGCAACATCTGCCACCTAGTTTACCGACTTAACTTAACATCACCGAATGGGTATTCTGGCAGGGCGTTAAGGGGCTGACCTATCAGGAAGTGACCCGGCGTCAACGCTTCCAAATCATTTGGATCCGAACTGAGCGGGCACAACGGACGCGAGTTCAGTGTCATTTCAATTTTACAGAACAGCGTCGCAAGCTCTTCAAAGCGTAGAGAGGTCTCACCGATGATCCTCGTCAGGTGCGACTTAGCCGATTTAACCGCAGCCTCAAAAATTCCTCCCCAATGAGGACATCCCGGCGGACTGAAAACCCATTCAATCCCTCGTCGGGAGCAAGCCGTACCGATGGCGTCCTGGTTACCGTTCAGGAATTGAGTGACCTCCTGCAGATATCGCCTGGCTCCGACAAAATTTGTGCCGTTGTCCGAACGGATTAATGTCGGGAGGCCCCTTCGTGAGACGAACCGATCTAGACAAGCGATAAATGCCTCTGTAGTGAGGTCACTGACCACCTCCAAGTGGACTGCCTTCGTGGCCAAGCACACGAATACGCACAGGCATGCCTTCACCAATCTGGCGTTCCGTAGCTGTGAAGACTTGACCATGAATGGTCCCGCGAAATCCGCCCCGACACCCGCAAAGGGCCGGATTTCGTTAACCCTATCCGAGGGCAAATCGCCCATCTGGGGCTGCATCGTAGCCGCCTTGGCCCGATAACAAGGCAGGCACCGAAATACGACGCTACGCACTAAGCGTCTTCCCGATAGAATCCAGAACTCGCGCTGGAGAAACGCCATCAAGGCGTGGCATCCGATATGCCCATTCCGAAATGGAAGACGTGTGAGAAATCGACCTGACCGAAGGCGACCAGTATTGTTCCGATAAAACTGTTCACACTCTTCTTCAACCGGGTCCAACCGGCGGACCGTAGGTGGTTCCTCCACCTCCCAAAACTTCTGTATCACCTCCGAGAGTACAGAACCGAATAAGGGACTACGAGTCGCTAGGCGTGGGGCAGCCGGCATGACCGGACCCATTACCGCATGGCCCAGTCTGGTGTTGACCGAAACCAGACCAGTCGCCTGCAATACGTGGACACCTGGCACTAACAGGTATCCCAAGGCATCGACACTCAATAAAATGTCTACTGGGCCCGGAATATCGAACTCCGGGTCAGCCAGTGACAACCCAGCGACCAACTGTCGCACCGAGGGCGACAACCGTACGTGAGGGTGTGAGCCCATCACATTAGGCATGACTAATGCCGTGACCGTCAGATTCACCGATGAATCCACCCGTGACGAGAGAGTAATCCGACATACTCCCTTAACGGAACCGACTTCCGTGTTCCCAATTCCCCGAATGGAATGTGGGTACTCCCTTACCGAAATGCCCAACCGTCTTACAAGGTTGCACGAGACTAAGCACCCCTGGGCCCCCGAGTCCAATAGTGCTCGTGCTTCACAAGATTTGCCGTCCGAGCTCCACGCTATCACCGAGGCGGTGGGGAGAATGACCGTCTGTGGAGTGGCGGCACCCTGTAAGTGGGCGGCGTGTCCCTAGCGGGAACCTCCGCGGGATCCGAACCCGCTGGGACCCCCGTCGGCCTGGTAACTCGGCTGCTGATATGCCACCGGTGGCATATCAGACCGCATGTACATCAGGGGGTCCCAACCCGCATAATAGGCCCCTCGCTGTCCCGGTACCCGACCATACCGGACTGTGAACGGTGTGCCCGGTGGCCACCGTGGATGGAGGGGGGAGAGCGGATCCAACCTGGGGCGCTCTAGGAATGGGGGCGACATCCGACTGTTCGCCTCCCTGTTCGCCTCCCAGAGCGACGGGCAGGGTGGCGCAGAAGGTGGTGGGCTCCCAGCCTTCGCGCCACTCATAGGTGCCATCTGACACCCGCCCGTAACACGCGGTGAGCCAGCGGTCCGAAGTCCTCGCTGACCCTGGACAGCGGCGACCGAACCCCGGCTGTCCCGCCTGTGTTCCCCCGCGCTGCCCCCTTCCCCTCGGGGGGGGGTCCCGTCCGCGGGTACCCCAGTCACCCCGTTGGTGACTCCCGTTGCCCGGAGGGGGACTGGGTCCGGCCCTGGTTGGGCCCTGTGACCGACCAACCTGAGTCCGGCCCTGGTGACCGTCCGATGGGCCTGACCGGTTCAGGCACAACACGACGTGGTGCCTGCCACCGCAGCCCTCACAGGGGGACGCCCGTGAGCACTCGCTCAGCTGCTGCGGCCCCAAACAACCGAAACACAATCGGTGGCGGAAGACCACCTTCCTGCGGGCAGCCACACCGAGCGCCTTAAAGTTGGCGCAATTGGTCACCTCATGACCGGCACTGTCGCAGTGCACACAGCCGTCACCCGACGGCGCGGCACTCAAAACGCCAAATTGTTTTGACCGACCACCCCCCAGTGGGGGTGGGGGGCGCGGCCCCTCCCGCATCCGCGCGGGTTGGCGCTGCACACTGGCCTCCGAATCCATGGTGTCGCATCGCCTGCATTCACCCTCCAAAAACTCCGTTAATTGGACGAGCGTGGGCAGTTCCGAGCTACTGCCCCCATGCAGCTGTTCAAACCGACTTTGAACAGCTGCAGGCAACCGTGACAAAACCATATATAACACAATATATGACCATTGGTCTACCGGCAGACCAAGTTTCTGAAGGGCCTTAGTGGCCACCAGCACAGGGTTGAGCACCTGTACCCGGATGTCAACATCCCGGGTTACTCTTGGGATGCTGAACAGCTTCCCCAGCTGCGCATCAACCAACCGCCTTTTGTGTTGGTAGCGGTCAAACAATATGACCCGGGCAATCTCATAATTGCCCGCCGTAACCGTTAGGTGACCGAGCAACTCCTTCGGTTCACCCCGCAGTGCCATCAATAGCTGGGCCAACTTGTAGGCGCTGTCCAGGTCGTCCCGATCGTGGACCAGGCTATCGAACAAATTGATGAATGCCGGCCACTCATCAATTGCCCCACCGAAGGCCGGAATCTCCAGGTGTGGAAGCCGTCCAACCACACCCTTAGGGGGGGGGGGGGTCTCCGCTACCCTCCCCGCGGTCATCCCGACGCGACCGCTTAATTTTTTCGGCGCGAAGCTCGATGTCGCCCAAGCACTCCATCGCTTGGTCAGCATCCGCGCAGAGCTGCCTCACTGCAGCCACCGAGGCCTCATCCGTAAGCCCGAGGACTTCAGCCTCGGCAGCCAGCCGACACACCTTCCCGACGCGTGTCATTGCGTCCTCCACACGCTTGAGCAGGACATCGTCCATGTCGGGTCGCTCCACATACTTGTGAGTATGGGCGAGCCATCTCATCTCCTCACGGACACCATATCGCAGTACCGTCAAGGGCGAAGGTGCCATGGTTACCGATTTAATTGTTCCTGGTCCTATGCTTCACTGCCGAACTAAGCACAGCCAGATACCAGCACTTGCCCGTCAGCGCTGGGCACAGAAATTAAAACTAAGTTGTAAAACCCAAGGCAACCACTAAACAATTAAATCATAAACAATATATAATATGGTCGCCCTGTGGACATACACCTTATAATATACACTCTAAATCAATTAGAGAATGCCACCATGTGGTACAATACAAATAACACACAAAGGTTATTATAAAAAAAAACTATTTCTCTAGCAGTTGCCCCTCCGATAGGAACCACACTTCCTTTGAGGTCAGCAAAATCAGCTTAATACCCCTTAAATAGCCCGACCCTGCTGTGTAAACCGAAATAACACTGTAGGACTATAGAACCCGACGTTCTATCGCAAGTAATACAATCTAGGCTTCGCAGAATGACTGTTCAATCTTTTATGCGCACAAACAGTAGTTTCCGACTACAAATTTATAACAACTGTTAACTAAATTGGCACTTATACTTTCACTTACCGAAAATGAACTTTAATCGTGGTATACCGACCACAGACTCATTGCCGACTTGAGCCAATCTGAGATATTCTTTTCTCCCAACTACAATGTGACAAAGGCAGCCCTACAACCGTGAATCGATGATTTCCCACTAGGAAACCGCGCTCCTGCTACCAAAATGTTTAATTTCCCACGCCTACCGAACGGCGTGGAATCCTAAGGGGGTGTGCCTTTGCCCGCACGTGAGAGAAAAGAAATCATGAAATTTTTATTACCTTGTCACCGCAGACAGGATAGATTGAAGGCTCGATTCGAGACAGGGGAATGCGGGAGAGGAGACTGTTTTGGAATGGGGGATGGGATCGAACCCTTGCCGTCGCTGTCCGACGCCGTCGCCGGCGCGCTGCTGGCGGCACGTGGAGTCGCCGCCGATACGACTGTGTGCTTCACAACACAAATCAATCAACCGATGACGTGAATCTACTTATTTCCCGACGATGCAGATTTACACTCTGACCAGGCCCGATGCCTGTATGATGATTAGTACACCGAAATACCATCAATGCCACGGGGCCCGAGCCGCCATGTTATTCTCCCGATGAGACAAGACCAAGAGTAAAGATAACCTCCAATTTTACATCTCGTTCCGGTACGAGTGATTCGCGCAACAAAAACCGGTGCGTTTCCGAAGCATAAATATTAAACAACTACTAATAACAAATGTGAACGGGAGGTTAATGTTGGTATAGTAGTTTGTACTAGCAAAATCGTTCATGGCTGCCGAATGATTTTACCAGCTATAAAAAAATCGCAGACTAATACAAACTACTATAAAATCTTCTTGAGAATTCGCGCGTGTTTTCGCCGTCCAGCCGGATCCGCGAGACACTTCCGTAAGCCACACATTTAGGAATAGTTTTTCACCAGGAAATCTAAAATTAAAAGGGTAGCATTTAATTCACATGAATTTTCCCACATCAATGTTACTTTGTGCAAATCATTGCAATTAATCACTATTATTTCTTACTATACAATTTATCGATAATATTTTTTTCACATCACTATCGATATTTCTTGGATAAATTTGTAATAGAAAAATTATTGTATATACAATAATTATTCGTATAAACGTATTACTGATACTTTTTGGGCCGGAATAATTTGGGAAATCCTCCACTATCATAATGTATCCAACAAAATGTATTCAATACAAGAAAATCTACGAAATAACATCAATTAATATTTACCTGTGGTAGCTGACGAGTTCGCCTAAGTTTTTATGATTTCTCATGTAAATTTTAAATGGAAAATGACTTTCTAATCCAATTTTATAATTTATCTGACTGATAGATCACTTTTATAATTAAAATAAATTTTAAATGGCAAATGACTTTCTGATCCAATTTTATAATTTATCTGACTGATAGATCACTTTTATAATTAAAATAACGTTTCCCAAAAGTTTCGATTTTAAATATTCAGCCTTTGTTTAGGTTATGACTATGACAGATGCTGTTCGATGCAATTGAAGAGTTAATTGTTATCTGACAAACTATATCCTGTAAAAAATACCAAGTCTCGCAGCTCTGTGATTCTACCGTAAAAAGTTGTGAGATCCATGTTATACCAAGTCGGTTAACTGATTTAGTCCCTACTTAAGGGGCCTTCTGTCTTAAGTTAATACGTAAGATATTTTCATATCTATATTCAAATCTTTTACTTTTTAAATAAAAATATCGACTTGGCCATCGCATGAAGGCACACTACTGTTGTATTCACAAATTGATGATTCCTGAGCTTTAAAACTTCCGAAATCGACATTAATTAGATGTAAACCGCCCAGACTTGTTACTCTCGAAAGTGCCACGTAAGCTTGACCGGATGTGAACACTGCAGAACCTATATCCATCAGCGCATTATTTAGACTTAGGCCCTGACTTTTGTGGATGGTTATAGCATAGGCTATACATATGGGAAATTGTTCGCGATGAACATATGCCCTATTAATAATTTCAAATTTAGTTTTGACCGGACTAAGCTCGTAAATTTCATGATCATTATTAAACTGAATGCATATTTTCTTAATTATTTTTGGATCATCTGGATCAATCTTAACTCTTCGCACTATACCGATAGAACCATTGACCAAACCGAGACTTACGTCAATATTTCGCCTTAACATGACTTTTGCTCCTATTTTTATAATTATGTTCTCTTCCAGGCCTGCAGTCATAGACGCATCGTCTTCATATTTCTTTATGCATTCACGAGCTCTTTTTGTTAGGTATCTGGGACAATCTATGCTATCTATAGCTGTAAGTATTATTTCAGGATATGGGAGAGACCTGAGCATTGCAGTATTTAATTGTAGACACATATTTTTTGTAGGTAATAAGCAAACAGTATCATCAGGAAGTTTCGAGAGGTGTTCAATTATTTCATTTAATCGGTTTTTATTGGAATCGGATTTAAGATGTAATAATCTAGTCGAGAGTAAGTCGCGGTCTTTTTGTGTAGTCACACCTAATCTGATTCTGTTTAACATTTCAACAAAGTCAGAATCATTAAGTTGTCGCATGTTAATTGTAAGTTCATCGTATATACATATATATAGCTTAATATGCTCTGATCAAGTTGGTCCCGTAGTAACCACATACATTCGGGAGTTAAACCCTTTTTGTTACACCCTGTATATAAAATTCTCGTGTCACAGTGTTTGTCTTCGTAGTCTGAGAATCGGCTAACATCTATTTTTCATACCCCTAAGTGTTATAATTATTTATATGGCAAAACAGCGTTTGCCGGGTCAGCTAGTAATATATAATTTAAGCATAATGGTAACCAAAGGAAACGAGGGATGTATGCCTGGACCGTGGTAAGTGGTGGTCCCTGGTGGATGTACGTATCCCTCTTCTAGGAAACAGGCGTGATATTATGTATGTATTACATAATATGTTTATAGAATCTTGTTTGTAAAGGCATATTTTCCTAGGGGCATTCAATGATTCATAAACTGCAAATGTAACTTTGTAATCCTATACATTTTATATAAGATTACAAAGTTATTGATGCAGATGGGTTTTCTGGAAAACTATACATAAGCTTGAAATGTTTAAGTTTTCCCTTGATAAGAATACTAATTACTATTTATATCCCAAATTTGAAGGTTCTATGTCTGCTAGAAGTGCCTGGGAGTTTTGATGATCGGTCAGTCAGTCAGTGACAAAATGAGGAAACTTTGACATGTTACAATTCTTAAACTACTGGTTCAAATTGAATAAAAAATGTAATATATCGTGTTGATATAAGGCCTAATTAGTAACAGAAAAATCAGGCTTCTTGTTTTATCCACAACGAAGTTTTAGGGGGGTCGAATATGGCCTGAATTGCTTCGAGAAAAGGATGGTACGGCTGTGCTTGCTCGACTTGGTGGTGCACTGCCGTGCACCCAGATATATGGCGAGTATTACCTAATTATGTAGAGTAAAAATAAACCAAATAAACCAAACCATCAACAAAAGGGTACGCAATCCAAAATTGACGTTACATCTTTAAGCGAAGAGTTTCGTTTATCTGAGTGAAATCCCATTGCAGATGGCGCTGGCGTCAGTGTAGTTGGAGGCTGTCTATCTTTCAAAGTAGTCAAATCTAGACTTAGAGCCGAATTCACCATACTCTCTTAGTTGAGTAACACATGTTAAATAACTTAATGGACTGTTAACCATAGTGAGTGTCTCACCATGCTCTAACGAATGTTAAATTTCCTTAATCAGTTGTTAACTTTAATCACTGCTCTAGAGGTTCGTTAAATTTTTAACTAGCGATTAGTTACTGTCACACAGGTATCAACAGTTAAGATGGACGTGGCGTGTGATTTTATTTTCGATAATAGTGATCCATTGGAAAATCTCGAAAATCTAGATGATTTGGACAATATCGTACGACGTCCCAGAGTTTTCAATGAACGGGCGTCATTATTTCGGAAAACGGAAAAATTCGGTCCGCGTGTTTTCTTCGACATATTTTGATAATACGAAACCGCAAAAATCACACAAGCTTTCAAGTCACAAACACAACTACACAGACAAAATCCGAATTGATAACCTCAAAATGTTTGGCTATTGAACTAGGAAAATGAAATGTAACCCGTTGAACTATGGAATTCCACAGACTGTAGGATATTTCAAATCAGTCGCATTACCAAACACCACAGACAAATTAGCTAAACAAGACAAACATAATACGGCTAGGGAAAAGTGTGTTCATGTCCGGTACAATGACATTACGAAACAATGACATTTTATTTTTGTTGGATTAGAATGTGAGTGAAGGATTTGCGAGTCATTCACGTAACGTTTGTTTTACTAATGGTCTGTTAAATTTTCGACATAGGATACAGACAAATAACAGGGTGTTAGTACGTCTGTTAATTTTAACGCTCCATAATCTAATGTCTGTTTTAGCAAATAAGTAACTAACAAAGTATGAAGAAACGGGCTCTAAGCGTTTCAAAGCCATTTCACAAGCTCAAAAGAAGAGAACTGGCGACCCAGCGGCCTTGTTGTGTTATATTACACGAACCAATTGGAGCCACTTTTGACACGCACTTAACTGAAAATCTATTAAACGTAAATATATAAAATTGGTTTATTTATTAAGACCCTTAAGGCTAACTAGAACCCAAAATTTCAAGAACATAGCTCAATGGGTTATTATGTTACAAATATCTAAGAATCAGGATTTTTCTCACAGACTGACTGACCTAACATCAAAAACCTAACCGACTTCATGACCTAGCAAGGTAAAATTTGGCATCCAGCTGGGTAATTGTATGTTTTTTACGATTTGTAATATTTTCCAAAAATAACAGTTTTTATTTACGCAGTGCCTTTCGAATTTGTAAAAGAAAAAATGAATTTCAGTTTAAAAATCGACTAGAGATAGACATAGCACAATATCATTTAACAGTCCAACAGTCCTAATGTTATTCGAACAGCATAGTATATTATAGTACAGTCATGTAGTTGTAGTAGCAGCCAAAGAGGCGAAATAGATCGTAACACATCCGATGATAATAAAGACGTGTTACTAATGTCAATTGTCAATTATAAGACGGGCTGGTTTCCGCAACTCGACGACGAAAGCGCCTATTTTGCGTGTGGGTGGGAATGCGATAGCCAGCCAGCCAGCAGGCCCTTTACGTTAACGGCTATCCCTGGAAGGTCCCTCGATTGACCGAGGTGTTTAGCCCTGTAGTCCGCTACTCCTGTGCCCTCCATGAGGACGTGAGCAGCCGTTTCTTCTGCTTCCAAGCAGGCTCTGCAAAGGGGGCTGTCGGTAACACCTAGGACATATAGATGTTTATTAAAGAAACCATGGCCAGTAAGTGCTGCAGTCACCAGTCGCAAGCGCGGCCTACTCAGTCGAAGCAAGGTCTTAGCAAGCCTAGCGCTAGGGGACGGCAAGGCTAGCTTAGCCTGTCTGCACTCCTCATGGTTTGTCCAAAGAGTGGCATGATCATTCCTGGTCGACTCTCTCAGAAATGTGCGTACCATCTTGAAGGGAAGAGGGATGATAGGTTCGGGACCATACGCTGCCAAGCTAGATCCTTTACGCGCCAACTCATCCGCTGCATCGTTACCTCTTGACCCGCTGTGTCCTTTTATCCATTGAAGGATTACGCGGTTATGTTGACATACCTCCATTAGTCGTTTGTGACACTCGTAGATTAGCCCTGAGTTAATAGTGTTGCTATTTAGGTCTTGTAAGCCGGCCATGCTATCCGAGAGGATTCGAATGGAGGAATCTCTTACCTTTCTCGATGCTATGGCATTACCGGCCGAGATGATGCCCATGCATTCAGCTTGAAAGACAGTATTATGGGCACCCAGTGGAATGGCTATCTTGATGTTTAGGTCCTCCGAGAAGGTGCCTGAACCAGTGCCTGCTTCAGTTTTTGAACCATCGGTGAAAATTCTGAGCTCTTTAACGTCGAGCCCCTCAACCCGATGGTCTTCATGTAACTGTATATTGTATTTTTTGTCGAAAACAAATTGTTTAGGGATTCTGTCACTGCAAGCCATAGAGATGGGAATTTTTTTGTAAACTTCCCCTAGGATGGCGGTATGTGAGGTCCTGTTTTTCCTCCAAAGTCCTAAGGTGTTGAGTCTCACCGCAGATGACGCGGCCTCCTGCTTAATGTACAGCTGGAGTGGCGGAAGACACAACATGGCCTCCATTGCTGCAGTTGGAGTAGTTCTCATACTACCTGTGATAGCCATGCAGGCCAGCCTTTGGAAGCTTTGGAGTTTGCTTACCATTGTGGTTAGTTTGGTCCTGGTCCACCACACCACAGCTCCATAGCAGACAAGAGGACGGATCACCGTCACGTACAGCCAAAGAATGATGTTGGGAGAAAGTCCCCACTTTTTCCCCACCATTCACCGACACTGCCAGAAAGCAATACTCGCCTTCTTTAGTTTGTTGTCAATGTGGCTACTCCAGTTGAGCTTGCTGTCCAAGGTTATGCCCAGGTACTTCACCTCAGTTGCTAGCTGGAGTTCCGTTCCAAAGAGCTTAGGTAGGGTATACATACCAAGAGCCCTATTGTTAGTGAACATGACCATTTCCGTTTTTGTTGGGTTAACCGCCAGGTCATATTCTAGACACCAGCGCTCCACGATGCGAAGAGCTGTTTGTTTAAGGTTGCACACTGTGCTCGCAAATTTAACTGTGATGAGGATTACCAAATCGTCGGCGTATCCTACGGTGTAGTATCCATTAGCGTTAAGCTTGGTAATTTGGTCGTTAATGACCAGATTCCACAGCAGCGGGGAGAGCACTCCTCCCTGCGGGCATCCCCGCACTACCTCCGCCGACAGGGACTCACCAGCTAGACGCACGATACGTTTATTAAGCAGGTTTGTGACCCAGTTGTTTACAGCTGTTGACACTCCATGCCTTGTTAGAGATGCACTAATACTGCTATGCTGCGTCTTGTCAAAGGCACCTTCTATATCAATAAAAGTTCCAAGACAGATGCATTTGTTTTGAATCGCCTCTTCAATTGTGGATACAACTGCATGGAGAGCCGATTCAGTAGACTTACCCAAACTATATGCTTGCTGATTCTTGTGTAAGGGTATATGTTTTAACGCTCCATCTCTCAGGTGCCTCTCCCACAAATGTTCGAGAGTCTTAAGCAAGAACGAGGTGAGGCTCCAAATTCCAAATTCCAAATGTCTTTATTACTGTAGATATTTACATATTTTATTTTATTTTATTAACATTGGAAAACCAACAGCTATCTTTAAATTAACAATAGGAATCTTATATAAAAACAAAAAAGTCAATTATAGGTTTTCGCCGACAAAAAGACACAATAAACAAATAGAACAGTTAAAGCACTCTTAAATAACAGAATTAGTTCGCATTATGCATAGCCCTATACGTTGTAACATGACATGCAGTAACAAGTCACGTTAGAAAAGAAAAAATAATAATAAATAACGGAAAGTCGAAATGCTTAGCTAATCTAGTCATAGAAAAAGTCTCGGTACAGTGATCTCTTCGCTGGATTAACACCAGTGCTAAACAGGTCAAGATCAATATCTCCACGCAGATTGTTGAATCTCTGACAAGCACGCCAGAGGAACGTATTTTGTCTGTAGTTAGTGTTTGACTTAGGGAGCGAGAATAGCGCATTATGACGCAATAGCCTACGGGGCGCAGTAAATGATAATTGAGCAAGTAAATCAGAGCAATCAATGACATTAGAGGTAATTTTGAGAAGGAATACCAAATTTGCAACCTCGCGTCTTAGTTGAAGAGGAGCCAGATGATGTTTTCTACAAATGTCGAGGTAAGAATCTGAATTGTATTTAAATTTAGTCCGATAACAGAGATAACGCATAAATTTACGCTGAATATTTTCAATCCGGTTAATATGAATATTGTAGCGAGGACTCCAAACCTGTGAAGCGTACTCAAGATTACTTCTAACGTACGTACAATAAAGAATTTTCAAAGTTTTAGCTTTTTTGAAGTCTCTTGAGGAACGCATCACAAAACCCAGAGCCCTCGAGGCTCTAGTTATAATACTATCAACATGGGCATTAAATGTCAGTTTAGCATCATGGATGACTCCCAAATCCTTAACGACTGCATCCCTTTTTAATATCTCACCCTTCACAATATAATTAAAGAAAAGTGGATTCTTTTTACGACAGAAGGAGACAATACTACATTCGGAAGGATTTAGGTCAAGCCGATTGACATCGCAGTAGTGCTCTAAACGGAATAGATCTGCTTGCATAGCTTCAGCATCGGCATTTGAGCTTATGTTGGCAGAAATCTTCATGTCGTCAGCGAAGGACAACAACCTAGCAAAGTTAAAGCACAAGTCAATGTCGTTAACAAATAACACAAAAAGTAACGGACCCAGCAAGGACCCCTGTTGGTCACCGCTAGGAACATTAACCCAACTAGACATATAATTATTAATAACAACAGCCTGTGAGCGATTGTCAATATAGGAAGCAAACCACCGCAGTAGGTCACCCCTAATACCAATTTTAGATAATTTACTTAACAGGAGGTCGTGCTGAATCCTATCGAATGCCTTACTGTAATCGGTGTAAACGACATCAACCTGCAATCCACCCCGTCCATAGCAACCGTCAAGGCATTGTTAAATAATACGAGGTTGGAAACTGTGGAGCGACCCTTGAGAAAACCGTGCTGCGTATCACTGAAAGACTGTTTCAATGCTCCATATAATTGATTATAAATGATCCTTTCAAACACTTTGGAAACGATGCAGAGTTTAGATATAGGGCGATAATTAGTGACATAAGTCTTCGGACCTTTCTTATGCACAGGGGTGATAAAAGCTTGTTTCCAGATATTAGGGACAGTACCAGAGGCAATAGATTTTCTAAATAATATTGATATTGGCACCGAAAGAGTATCTGCACAGTTTATCGAAAAGATGGCTGGCAAATGATCTGGTCCAGCAGATTTAGAGGGATCGAGTTTCTTCGACAAATTGATAACCTCTTTAATATCTATAAAGATAGACGAAATGTTAGACACCGTATCAGAGCAATCGTCACCGGACACGTCGTGCCTACTAGAAGATTGAGATTTATTTAAAAAGTTGTACTGGAAGTACGATGAAAAAGCATTACAGATAGAATCGCCTGAATTGAGTGTTTCATTACCATATTTGAGGCTGCTAGGCATCACGTTACTTTTAAATTTTGAGTTAACATAAGACCAGAAAAATTTAGGACATTTTAAGATTGAATTCTCAACCGAGTTTATATATTTATTATAACATGATTCTTCTAACGACCTCACCCTGTCCCTTAGCAAATTAAATGTATGTATGTCTGATAAATTTTCATATAATTTGGATTTAATAAAATATTTATGTTTTTCTTTAATAACCCTTATTAAGGCTTTGGAGTACCACTGAGGGTAGGTTTTAGTAGTAACAATTTTGTGTGGAATGTATTTATTCCTTAAATAATTGAAAAAATTATAAAAATAATTGGATGCCTCTTCTAGGTTAAGATTACTTAACTCCGTATCCCAGTCAATTTTAGCTACTTCACTATTAATAGAATCATAGTCACCCTTGAAAAACAAAAACTTATTAAGAGGTGGCCGATCTAGCACATCATGGTCACTCAGAGGCAGTATACAAAAAAGCGCCCCATGGTGGGGATCGACTGGAACAAGGGAATCATTACTACAATCGGATACCGAGACATAATCCGTCGAGAGAACTAGATCGAGAATTTTATCATACGCGTTTTTAATTCCGTTATACTGATTTAGATTCAGAAGGTTAACGGAATCCACTAAATGGGTTTCATCATGTGAGACATAGTTACTAGGGTCAAAAGCGCCATCAGTATTAATACTAGGAGTCCAACGTATATTGCTCAAGTTAAAATCACCTACAATCAAATATTTATGGTCTGGATATTCAATTAACATCGATTCCAAACTATTAAAAAAGTGCTGAGCTTGCTGAGAAAAATTGAATCCCAGTTTTTGGCCGCATAAATAAACAACACATATATGAATGCTAGTCGATGAATTGGGTTTATTACTAAGGGTCAAAGTTAGCCAAAGATCTTCGGCGCTAGAATGAAAGGTGGGCTGCGGCGTGATCGTAAGATCCCTCCGTGTGGCAATCAAAACACCACCTCCATACTTCTGATTAGTTACACTGTAGTCCCGGTCCCTGCGCCAAACCACATTCCTCCCATCAAACAACTCCGAATCCTTGATTCCCTCGACTAACCAAGTCTCGGTAATCATTATAATATCATAATGACTCATACAAATATTGCGGTAAAAAGTTGAAGATTTGGTACGTAAGCCCCTTGCGTTCTGATAATATATTTTTAAATTATGGTTATCATAAGTCATTTTCAGGCCGTTAGTAGTTAGATACAGATTTTCTTTCACCAACCCTAATGGGAGATATAAAATTGAGAATTCTTAAGTAAACATAAATGAGCGCACTGTGAGTGCGAGCGAGACAACAAAACTGCGCAGAGATAGTGAGCATGAAAGAGATGAAGAGCAACTGTAACCTAGTAGTGAATGGGGAACAAAAGCGCGTAGGTAGGTGCAAATGACTCCGGCGGCGCACCAGCACAGTCAATCGGTTACGAATGTCAGGGGAGTTGAACATTTTTTCACTGACAATTATTAGCGGGTTATGTTCAATGACAAGCCAACTTAGAAAAATAAATAGTAAATAAGTAGCAAATAGTGGTATGGTAACTAATATGAAACACTCTAAATAAGCTTGTTTAAACTAGCTTCGTTATTCACAATGAAGACGTTGGTTGAGTCATTTTTTCGCACATGGATTTTGCAATGCTTCACCCATACGTATTGGTAAGCCTTCTCTCTTGCAGCAGCTTTAGTTTTAGAAAGGAGCTGTTTGTTAAGCGGTGTTAGGTGATCGTTGAAATAGATGCGTTGATCACTGTCGTCGAGTTCGGGAATATCAGCCGCAGTCAGATGTTTTTTGGCACGAGCGGCAAACAAAAAATCTTCTTTTATATATCTATTATTGAAGGTAATGATAATAGATTTCTCCTTGGGATTTTGAGTTGGGACTCTGGCGATGTAATTAATCTGCCATTTGGGCACCTGATAATCGACTGCTTTGCACAATTCTTCAGCAATCTGGTAGAGGTTTTCTGACTTTTTCAGAGGAATACCTTTAACTTCGATATTATTCATCCTTGCTCTTTGATCCCTTTCCGCCAGTTCAGCTTTAAGAGAGGCAACCTCAGATCGAGTAGTCCCCAAGGCTTCATTAAGGACTTGAATTTCCGAGGAATTGCTTTCAAGTGCTATGATGCGGTCCCTATGTTCCTCGAGAGTAGCTGAATTAAAATCACACGACATTTTAAAATCTGAGATATCAGATTTGATCGACTTAATATCCTTGTAAACAGTTGGAAGACCAAATAGCTGTCTCTTAACATCCTTTGTCTCCTCTAGTATTGTTATCAGCGATACTGACTCCGCCGAGACGCCAGGTGTGATCGGTGTAAAACTCGCTGGGTTGTCCGGTGCGACTGGAGGTATTTCACTGATAGTAGCAGAAACAGGAGATGCTACAGCGATGCGTGGACTAACACTTCCACTCTTACACTGAGCGCATCTCCATGTGGCTTGGCGCTCAGAGCCAAGTTTACGGAAACCCTTCTCCGTGATACTGGCGCAGCAAAATCCAAAATTCTTCTTACAGTACGTGCAGAAAACACCATTATTAAAGATTTCGTCACACAACGCACAATTCATTACAACAGATTACGAGAAACTTAGTTGAGGTTAATCAATGTTGGGAACCCCTGAAAGTTTGCGAGAGGGTCAACGCGGGCTATTGGTACGAGTGCTTGGAGCTGACTGATATACTTAGCAATCGTCATTTTTTGCCACTTCTCTACATTGGACCACTGTGGCAGAAGAAGGGCGTAGAAACTCTCACAGATTGATTTTTAGATCTCTTTTAAAAATTGCTTATGCTTAACTAATACAAAATATAATATTTAGTCATTATCATAATTAATAAGCAGGAATAAGTAATTACAAAATTATTAACAGCAAGGTCTGTGTTGAGCCAGATTAACCCCATACAGACCCATCATTTAAGTAATCTTGAACATTGTAATATCCCTTTTTCGACAAAGTCGCTTTAACATGAATTTTAAATTGCTCAAATGGCAATTTCAAGATCTCCAGGGGTATCTTGTTGTAGTAGAATTGACCCTTGAAAGAATTGCTAACCTTCGCGAGTCTAAACCGGGGCGCAAGTAGTCTGTGATTATTTCTTAGGTTAACATTACAGCTATTGCTAAGTTTGGGAAATTTTGTAAGGTTCTTGCGTACGTACATTATATTTTCGAAAATAAATTGACTAGCTACAGTTAGTATATCAATTTCTTTAAAAAGCTGTCTTAAGGAGTCTGTGCGTTTTAAATTATGAATTGCTCGAATAGCTCTTTTCTGTAAAATAAAAATAGTTTGAATATCCGCTGCTTTCCCCCACAACAAGATACCATAGGACATGACACTATGAAAGTAAATAGAATATACTAGTCTAGATGTAGCCACATCCGTGTTTTGTGGTTCTGATGTTCCTAACAGCGTAAGCCGCAGAACTTAATTTACCAGCCAATTTGTCTATGTGGGGTCCCCACTGCAATTTGTTATCAATGGTTATTCCAAGAAACTTCGTGTCATTTACTAAATCTAACGTATTGCTGTCCAACACTAAACTGGTCCCAACTTGCCTGACATTTGGAAGTGAGAATTTGATACATTTGGTTTTACCAGCATTTAACAATAAATTGTTTACTGTGAACCAATTCAAGGTTAAAGATAATACTCTATTGACATCATCAAAATCTTCTTTTTGTCTTTCAATTTTGAAGACCAGTGAAGTATCATCAGCAAACAACACTATGTTAGTCAATTTCTCCACCATAAAAGGCAGATCGTTAATATATACCAGGAATAAGAAAGGGCCCAATATGGAACCTTGTGGAACGCCAATTTTTAACCCCGATCCATCAGATTTTACGCCGTTGACTTCTGCCTTTTGAATTCTATTGCTTAGGTATGATCTTAGTAGATCCAACGCTTTATTTCTAACTCCGTAATGATTTAATTTCATTATTAACGTGTCATGATCAACACCGATAGCATCCTGTGCGGCTTCCCATGCAGAATAAATATGAGATATAAGGGTAATACCTGCATCCGTAGTCGATTTACCCCTAGTGAAACCGTATTGCTTGGCGTGGAGTTGTTTTGTACGGTTGAAGTGTGAGAGCATTTGATTGAGTATAATCTTTTCAAAAATTTTACTTAGTGCTGGAAGAACCGATATTGGTCTGAAATTTGACGGATCACCCTTGTCTCCCGACTTGAACAGAGGTATAAGTTTACTGTGTTTCATGAGGTCTGGGAAAGCTCCATCATCAACACATTTATTAAATATATAAGCTAGGTGTGGGGCTATAACAAGTATAATTGAACCAATGACTTTGACTGACATACCCCACAGGTCTTCAGTATTTTTTAAGTTAAGTAATCTATACGTTTTGACAATATCCTGGGGACATATATGATAAAATTTAAAATCTACATTACTGATGCTAGTGCTGTTTTTTAACAACACCTCTGCTTCATATGGAGGATGAATTTAGACGCTCTGTTGTGAGTAAGGGTGCATTCTGTGCGGCTTCCCATGCAGAATAAATATGAGATATAAGAGTAATACCTGCATCCGTAGTCGATTTACCCCTAGTGAAACCAAATTGCTTGGCGTGGAGTTGTTTTGTACGGTTGAAGTGTGAGAGCATTTGATTGAGTATAATCTTTGCAAAAATTTTACTTAGTGCTGGAAGAACCGATATTGGTCTGAAATTTGACGGATCACCCTTTGTTGTGACGTCGTATGCTGTAATTAGCTTCGCATCTCGTCATCAGGCGCATCGTTGATTGGTCGCTGATCACGTCATCACGCAATGGACTAATAGCATCGGGTTTAGCTACGTAGCTCGATTATACGCATTCGAACCATACGAGGATACGCACCTTACCTTGTAAAGTTATAATTAAAAGTCAAATATTGAGAAAACCACGGCGTTCTCATTCCACATCATCACACTTGGGGTATCAGCAACAGGGACAGAGCCATCGAGGGAACATCTGGACCTTCTAAGCCGAATACCGCGAAGCTCCGACCTGTGGATGTGGCGCGTATGCAGTTTAACCCACAAAGGATCTACGCTAAGGAGTGCTGCATGAAAATGTAGGCACAGGTGAGTCACACATAGATGCCGCGGTCAGCGCTAATTATGCCGTAGACTCCGTAGTCGTAAACAACGCTCACACAAATAATAATACCATATCTTCACAGTCGATCCTGTTATCCACAGCGCTGGTCGAAATCGCTGATGTAAACAATACATTTCACTTAGCCCGCGCACTTCTCGATAGTGGAAGCCAACGCTGTTTTATAACACGATCTTTATGCGAATCATTGCAATTACCTTTAGTATAGTCCACACAAGAAATAAAGGGAGTTGGTGATAATGTCACACAGTCAGCGCTTAAATGTGACATCGTAATACGGTCACTTTACGATATATTTAGTCAGCGCCTTCAATGCATTGTTTTGCCCGTCATTACATCATCGCTACCAACTGTACCTATACAACGCGCGCAATTTGACATTCCCAAGGAATGCACATTAGCAGATCCTTCATTCTTTGAAACGAATCCCATAGATATTCTATTAGGCGCCGATTCGTTCTGGGATCTATTGAAGATAGGTAGGATTCGGTTGCATAACGGGCCCTACCTACAAGAAACCAGGTTAGTTTGGATAGTTTCGGGACCAATCTATCATAAAGCGTACAAAGATGGCATTATCCAGTGTAACTTTGTTCAAACTATAGACGCACAATTACGGCAGTTCTGGGAACTGGAGGAACTCCCTAAGCTTCATGATACGCGCAGTGAGGCCGAGAAGGAGTGCGAATCCCGCTTCGTCGAACAAACAAAGCGTAACGACGACGGCAGGTTCATCGTAACTATACCATTTAAATTACCTCCAGAAGCTTTAGGTGATACGCATGTCCAGGTCGAACGCCGATTCCTCGCTTTAGAAAAACAGGTCACATGTGCCGTATAGACTCGTACCTAACCCCACACTATTTCATGCCCCATCATGGGGTATTTAGAGAACAAAGCACGACCACCAAACTCCGTGTAGTATTCGACGCGAGTGCTGCTTCCACGTCTGGAAAGTCGTTGAACGATCTTCAGCTTGTGAATCCGCCAATACAGGGTGATCTGCTTTCAATTTTATTGCGATTTAGGTTATATAAATATATTGCTTGTGCCGACGTAGAAAAAATATACAGGCAGGTACTCGTAAACCATGACCAACGGCAGTTCCAGCTGATCCTGTGGCGCGAGGAGCATACGCAGCCGCTCGGCGTGTATCAGCTGAACACCGTCACGTACGGCACCGCATCAGCGCCATTCTTGAGCGTGCGCTGCATCAAGCAGCTCGTCGCCGACTGCGCAGACGTACAGGTGCGGCGGTCCATCGTGGAGGACATGTACGTCGACGATAACATTACTGGCCACGATGACAAGGATCAGCTGTTAGCATTATGTAAAAAAGTGTCATCGGTTTTAATGGACTGCTGTTTTCCTTTACGCAAATGGTTATTCAATTTTGATTGCGACATGGCTCAGGTACCGTTAGATTTTTCTAAATCGCTTGCGCTTTCAGAAAGCAGTCACAATAAAACGTTAGGTATCAATTGGTACAATTCGAGCGACAACCTTTATTGTGATACGGAATTAGCAAGCGGCGATAGTGATAAGATCACAAAGCGCTCGATTTTATCTTCCGTCTCACAGATTTTCGATCCACTAGGGTTGTTAAGTCCTACTATCATGATAGCAAAGGTTTTGCTACAAAAACTATGGCTCGCTAAAGTAGATTGGGATGATCAAGCTCCGCGAGACGTTGTCAAGATATGGGTTCGCTTTGTAGATAACCTTAAGCACCTTAATTCGCTGCGCGTGCCGAGACACGTGATTGGATGTGAGACAGGGCATCTTCAACTCCACATTTTTACAGACGCGTCTCAAACTGCTTACGGTGCATGTGCTTATATCAGATCTGTAGGTATTAATAATAACACAACGACAGTATCAGTCAGGTTGCTATGCGCTAAGGGCAAGGTCGCGCCTCTCAAATCTGTCAGTATACCACGCTTAGAACTATGCGGCGCTCTGTTAGGTGCTAAATTGTACAGTAAAATTAAGGAATCTATGCTTTGCGAGTTTCAGTCAGTAGCCTTCTGGTCCGACTCAATCATTGTGCTAGGGTGGCTGCGCATGGAACCTTACAGGCTGCAAACTTTTGTGCAAAATCGTGTGGTTGAAGTACAACAACTAACTGGGGGCCTACCATGGAATCACGTGAGGGGGAAAGACAACCCAGCCGATTTAGTTTCGCGTGGCGCTGGGCTAGATTCGCTTACTTCGTGCGAACTATGGTGGGAGGGACCAGAATACCTACGTGGCCCTAATTACAATGTCACCAATTCACAGTTGGAAATCGCGCACGATGATTTGCCTGAGATAAAACCTGCAAAGATTCATTCATTTGTTGTCAAGCAGAACGCGAAAGTTAATGTAAACTAAGAAAACTCGCTTTATCCTTTTCACAGATACTCTCAATACAATCGCATGATTCGCGCCTGTGTTCGATTTGTTTACAATACGCGCAATGAAATCGCTCGTCGTAGTGGCGCACTACATGTGAGTGAATTGTTGGAGTCAGAACTGGTTTTGGCTAGATTGAGTCAATAAGAGTCATTTCCTACAGAACACAAAATATTAAGCGCTAACGGTGTTCTAGGTAAAATTCATTCTTTATCTCAATTTAATTTATTTATTGCCGAAAATAATATTATCCGAATAGGCGGTCGCATATGTAATTCTAGTAGGTTTTCACACGATAAAAAACATCCTATTCTACTGAGTCACAAGGCTCATTTTACATTGTTGTTAGCGAGGTATGAACATACACAGCTGTAGCACGCGGGCCCTCAGGCCATGTTGTATAGTTTGCGTGAGCGTTGGTGGCCGATAAGAGGCAGGGAGCTGACGCGTAAGATAGTGCATGAATGTGTGAAATGCACACGGCTTCGAGGAAAATCAGTGTCTCCATTGATGGGTAATCTTCCTGAGGAGAGAGTCGCTGCTAACTTTCCTTTCTATCATTGTGGTGTAGACTACGCGGGCCCAGTGATAATACTGAATCGCAAGGGGAGGGGAGCAAAAACGATTAAGGCTTACATCTGTCTCTTCATATGTTTTAGTACTCGCGCGATACATTTGGAGCTCGTCACTGATCTATCTTCAGAAGCCTACCTTCTTGCACTCAAACGTTTTATCTCGCGGCGTGGGAAACCTTCGAAAATATTTTCGGATAATGGAAAAAACCTTGTAGGCGCCAGGAATGAATTTGAAAGGTTTTTAAGTAACTGTTCTTCAGACATCATAGATTACGCAACTGAGAATAGGATAGAATTCAGCTTTATTCCCCCCTATGCAGCACATTTCGGTGGTTTGTGGGAGGCTGGGGTTAAATCCTGCAAACATCATTTGCTTCGCATGATGGGCACTGCGAATTAGACATACGAAGAGTTTGGTAGCGTTCTTGCACAAATTGAGGCGATCTTAAATTCCCGCCCATTGTCTCCAATGTCCTCAGATTCAAACGATTTCCTACCACTAAGTCCTGGTCACTTCCTGGTTGGCCGTCCGTTGACTGCTCCAGTATACGCTGAATCCCAGATCGCCAATGCCAACACAAGCCAGCTCTCGCGGTACCAGCGTGTGGAACAGCTCCGTCATCACTTCTGGACACGCTGGAGCAGCGAGTACATCTCGGAGATGCAGCGCAGACCTAAGTGGAAGATCAACAGCCAGGATTTGCAGCCAGACACGCTGGTCATCATAAAAGAAGACAACACCCCCCCGCTACGATGGCATCTCGGACGAGTCGTCTCTGTGCTGCCAGGGAGAGACGGTATCGCCAGGTTGGCGGACATACGCATGAGCAAGGGGGTGATTCGACATGCCTTCTCCAGGATATGTCCTTTATTCCCGTTGGAAGCTGCTCCTTCCAAGGCCGGGGGCATGTTGTGACGTCGTATGCTGTAATTAGCTTCGCATCTCGTCATCAGGCGCATCGTTGATTGGTCGCTGATCACGTCATCACGCAATGGACTAATAGCATCGGGTTTAGCTACGTAGCTCGATTATACGCATTCGAAACATACGAGGATATGCACCTTACCTTGTAAAGTTATAATTAAAAGTCAAATATTGAGAAAACCACGGCGTTCTCATTCCACATCATCACACCGTATCAGCAACAGGGACAGAGCTATCGAGGGAACACCCTTGTCTCCCGACTTGAACAGAGGTATAAGTTTACTGTGTTTCATGAGGTCTGGGAAAGCTCCATCATCAACACATTTATTAAATATATAAGCTAGGTGTGGGGCTATAACAAGTATTATTGAACCAATGACTTTGACTGACATACACAGGTCTTCAGTATTTTTTAAGTTAAGTAATCTATACGTTTTGACAATATCCTGGGGACATACATGATAAAATTTAAAATCTACATTACTGATGCTAGTGCTGTTTTTTAACAACACCTCTGCTTCATATGGAGGATGAATTTAGACGCTCTGTTGTGAGTAAGGGTGCATTGGTGAAGAATGTTTCTCGAAAAGCTCGAGCTACCTCAGCGTTGGATTTAACAACATCATCACCTATCTTTAAGCAGAAATCATTATCCCTTGGTATAACTTTTCCAGTTTCACGGTTTATGATTTGCCGAACCGTTTTCATTCTATTACCTTGTATGATCTTTGATAAAAAAAATCATGACTATGTTAAAAAATATTCCAAAACTTTCAAGTTGGTTTGTAGAACTGCAAAAACTTTACACATTAATAGAAAAATTCAAAATTCAAATAATAGAATGAAAACAGTTTGGCAAATAATAAACCGCGAAACTGGCAAAGTTATACCAAGGGACAGTGATTTCTGCCTAAAGATAGGTGATGATGTTGTTAAATCTAACGCTGATGTTGCTCGAGCTTTTGAAACATTCTTCACCAATGTACCCGTACTCACAACGGACCGTCTAAATTCATCTCCATTTGTAGCAGAGACTTTATTAAAAAATAACACTAGCGTCAGTAATGTATATTTAAAATTTCATCATGTATATCCCCAGGACATTGTCAAAACGTTTAAATTACTTAACTTAAAAAATACGGAAGACCTGTGGGGTATATCAGTCAAAGTCATTGGTTCAGTAATTCTAGTTATAGCCCCACACTTAGCTTATATATTCAATAAATGTGTTGACGATGGGGCTTTTCCAGACCTCATGAAACACAGTAAACTTATACCGCTGTTCAAATCGAGAGATAAGGGCGATCCTTCAAATTTCAGACCAATATCTGTTCTTCCAACACTAAGTAAAATATTTGAAAAGATTATACTCAATCAAATGCTCTCACACTTCAACCGTACAAAACAACTCCACGCTAAACAATATGGTTTCACTAGGGGTAAATCGACTACGGATGCAGGTATTACCCTTGTATCTCATATTTATTCTGCATGGGAGGCCGCACAGGATGCTATCGGAGTTTTTTGCGACCTGTCGAAGGCGTTTGATTGTGTTGATCATAATACGCTATTAATTAAATTAAATCATTACGGAGTTAGAAATAAAGCGTTGGATCTACTAAGATCATACCTAAGCAATAGAATTCAAAAGGCAGAAGTTAACGGCGTAAAATCTGATGGATCGGGTGTTAAAATTGGCGTTCCACAAGGTTCCATATTAGGCCCTTTCTTATTCCTGGTATATATTAATGATCTGCCTTTCATGGTGGAGAAATTAACTGACATAGTGTTGTTTGCTGATGATACTTCACTGGTCTTCAAAATTGAAAGACAAAAAGGAGAATTTGATGATGTTAATGGTGTATTGTCTTTAACCTTGAATTGGTTCACAGTTAATAATTTATTGTTAAACGCTGGTAAAACCAAGTGTATCAAATTCTCACTTCCAAATGTCAGGCAAGCTGAGACCAGTTTAGTGCTAGACAACAGCACGTTAGAATTAGTAAATGATACGAAGTTTCTTGGAATAACCATTGATAGCAAATTGCAGTGGGGACCCCACATAGATAAATTGGCTGGTAAATTAAGTTCTGCGGCTTACGCTGTTAGGAACATCAGACAAAGCACGGATGTGGCTACATCTAGGCTTGTATATTTTAGTTACTTTCATAGTGTGATGTCCTATGGTATCTTGTTGTGGGGGAAAGCAGCGGATATTCAAACTATTTTTATTTTACAGAAAAGAGCTATTCGAGCAATTTATAATTTAAAACGAACAGACTCCTTAAGAGAGCTTTTTAAAGAAATTGACATACTAACAGTAGCTAGTCAATTTATTTTCGAAAATATTAATGTATGTACGCAAGAACCTTACAACATTTTCCAAACTTAGCGATAGCTGTAATGTTAACCTAAGAAATAATCACAGACTATGTGCGCCCCGTTTTAGACTCGCGAAGATTAGCAATTCTTTCAAGGGTCAGTGCATTCTCTACTACAATAAGATACCTCTGGAGATTTTGAAATTGCCACTTGAGCAATTTAAAAAGCATGTTAAAGCGACTTTGTCGAAAAAGGGATATTACAATGTTCAAGATTACTTAAATGACAGGACTGTATGGGGTTAATCTGGCTCAACACAGACCTTGCTGTTAATAATTTTGTAATTATTTATTCCTGCTTATTAATCATAACAATTAAATTTTTCATATTTGTATTAGTTAAGCACAACCTATTTTTAAAAGAGATCTAAAAATAAATCTGTGGGAGTTTCTACGCCCTTCTTCTCCCACAGTGGTCCAATGTAGAGAAGTGGCAAAAAATGACGTTTGCTAAGTATATGTAAATATCTACAGTAAAAAAAAAAAAAAAAAAAGGCGCGAATTCAAAGAAATCCCATACGTAAGCAGAAACTGTTGGCCCTTCAGATGGGGTTAAGCAGGACCACGGTGAAAAGGGTGTTAAATGAAGACTTAGGGCTTAGGGCATATCGAAGAAAGACAGGACATCGTTTTAGACGCTCTTTTAATGGACCTGAGACTGAAGAGATGCCGCGCTTTGTTGAAGCGGTACGCGGGAAAAAAGCATCGGGAAATTCTTTTTTCGGATGAAAAAAATTTCATCGTGGAAGAGAGCTACAACAAACAAAATGATAAGATGTACGCACACAGCAGTGAAGAAGCGAGCAACCGTATTCCGCGTGTTCAACGAGGTTATTTTCCATCCTCGCTCATGGTTTGGTTGGTAGTCTCTTATTGGAGCTTAACTAAGGTACATTTTTGTGAGAAAGGCGTAAAAACGAATGCAGTTGTGTATCAAAATACAGTCCTCAAGAACCTTGTGGAACCTGATTCTCATACCATGTTTAATAACAGGCACTGGGTATTCCAACAAGATTCTGCGCCAGCTCATAGAGCGAAAAGCACACAAGACTGGCTGGCGGCGCGTGAAATCGACTTTATCCGGCACGAAGACTGGCCCTCCTCCAGTCCAGATTTGAGTCTATTAGATTACAAGATATGGCAACACTTGGAGGAAAAGGCCTGCTCAAAGCCTCATCCTGATTTGGAGTCACTGAAGGCATCCTTGATTAAGGCAGCCGCCGATATTGACATGGACCTCGTTCGTGCTGCGATAGACGACTGGCCGCGCAGAATAAAGGCCTGTATTAAAAATCGCGGGGGTCATTTTGAATAAACTTTATTACCATAAGAATCTATGTTTTATTAAGTTCATTTTGCTATATAAATGTTGACATAAATAATAAACATGTCTAAATAATTTCATATTGCACATGTGACAGAACTTATGACCTGACTATGTAGTAATAAGGAATACTTAGATGACAAAACTGCATGGTCCATACCATCTCAGCGCACAGAAATTCGACGAGGGGCGATGGATCAAGTCTATCACTCGCCGGCGAATTTCCTTAGACCGAAACCAGTACCTGTTGTAAAGTCACTTTTAAAAAAAAAAGGTATGGGGGAGTTTCTTGCCGTTTCTTCTTAACCCCGAGGGACACCTTCCGAAACAGTGTAGTCTTTTTTTATATAAAAAAATTGACTTGTAGTTATAAGTAAGTATAATTTTAACGTTGAAGATAATTTATTTATTTATATTCAATAAAAAAATGACTCTGACTTTGACTCCGAATCTAAGACATGATTCGGACCATTATATTGATGACGGGTTCCCCACCCCACTGTAGAAGTGCTGGGAAGATTCCATCTGGTCCTGCTGATTAGGTTTAAAGCTATTAATGGCCCATCTCACCTTGTCAGCAGTGATAATATTATTAGTTATGTCTTAGTGGTCGACAGCTTCATGGTGAACCTCTTCCGGCCACACAATCTCTTGAATAATTCTACTTCCGGGGAAGTGAGTTTCCAACAAGAGACTGTGTGTTTCTGTGGTGGAAGAGGTATATGTTCCATCGGGTTTTTTAAGCGACCCTAGCCTGGAGGTGCTTTGTTGAGCTAGTATCTGCCTTACTCGATTTGCTTGATCAACGGTTTCAATGTCGCTGCAGAATTTCCTCCATGAGTTGCAGCTTTTGAACCGTAGTCGTTTCTTGTACTTGGATTTGGCATCTTTGTAGTTATCCCAATCCTCATCAGCACTGTTTAACAGTCTTCTGATCTTAGCACGCATCCTATCTAGATCAGGACCCAACCAAGGCTGCCCCTTGATGTTGGTAGGCGCTGGCGTGCTAAGCGGGCAAGTTGAATGGTAGCAGTCAATTGATGTATTAGTAAAATCTGTTACCTGTTGTTCGATTTGTTCGGGTCCCTCCGGATCTGGTAGAGTCTCAGCCCAAGCAAGTCTTTTACCTAGGATAGCTCTGTACCTGGTTCTGTCAGTCTTGCGTGGGTTTCTCTTAGGGACATTTGGGGAGAACGCTGCGTTGATCTCGAAGCGTATCCATCGATGATCAGAGCATGACGCCTCGTTGGACACATGCCAGCCCCCAACGTCGTCGGATATGTCCGCCGTTGCCAGGGTAATATCAACAATTGTTCTACTCCGCTTGGTAACAAAAGTTGGTTCAGAACCTATGTTAAGCACACTAAGGTTTGTAGTAAATAGGTATTCAACAAGTGTCTTACCTCTGCTGTTGATATCCGGCATGCCCCACAGTGTATGATGCGCTTTCGAGTCGGCCCCAACGATGAGCTGGAGGCCTGACTTCTCGCAGTTTTCCACCAGCCGGCACAGGTCGTGTGGAGGCGGGTTATCCTCCGCAGACATGTAGGCGGAGGCCACTACGAGTTCGCGGCACCTAGCTGTGTCGGGCAGTTGCAGCCTTATGGCACACAGGTCCCTGGAACAGAACTCTGTTAATGGCTGTGCTGGGATGTTGTTAGTAGTTATGATGCACGTTCTAGGGTTATCGTGATCAGTTGTAACGAAAAGCTTACCTCTCAAATTGGCGAGCCCTCGAATGCTACCGCGGTTGATCCACGGCTCCTGGATCAGAGCCACGGCAGTGCTGTTTGCCCCCAACCAGCGTCTTAACTGGGCCGTTGCAGTTTGGCTGTGTTGGAGGTTTGCTTGGAGGACTTTACAACCGCGGGAGAGGGACGCCATTTTTGGTCAACCCCTCCTCTACCTCCAAGACGAGCTCCTCCTCCAGCCGCATGGACAGCTCCTCGCCCTCAGAGGGCACCACTGCTGGTTCTAGCTCATCGCCTTCACCAAGCAGCATGGCCTCCCAGCGCGCGTGCCCCTCCTGCGGTTGAGCAGCAGAACTTTCCCCGACGACATCGGGAACTGTTGGCTGCCGCTCTGGAGTGGAACTCTGGGGCATAGATACCCCAGTGATGACCAGCTTAGAGCTGGTCTGCGTTACACCGGTGGTTCCTTGATAAATTTCCCACCGGGTCCCTGAAATTTAAGGTAGACCGAACCACTACCAAAAAGGAGCTGTCTGCCCCTTCCCAGCAGGGTCGGCACCACATCTTCAGGGACGTCTGCAATGAGAAACAGGTTGTCCTGCTGCTCATCCACTTTCTGGAGGAGCCATCGGTCAACCTGTGCCCAATTGTTCATAAAGTGGAGGACTACGCCGACGTCGGGCACAGACTTCCACTTGCCCCGTTCGTCGGGTATGAGCACCCCACATCGAACCCTGCGGACCATCTCCGATTGGCGTTTCACCACCAACTGTACGTTGGATGGTGTAGACACGCCGGAGACACACTCCCGCAGCCAGTTCAGGGAGTACTCGTCCTCCACGAACAGTTTAAGGTGGCCGTCCTCGTAACGAGGCTTGCCACCGAATTTGGGGTTCTCCTTGCTCGGATCCGCCAACGCTTCCCTCAAGATTTTGTCATCAATCTCGTTGAGGATGAGCGTTGACAGATCCTGTGAAATATGACCAGTAACGGCGATGTACTGGTCAGACTTCACCTTCTGAGCATAGGTGACCCCAGCTCTGCGCGCTTCCGTGCACTGCTTTTTAGGTTCCACTCGAGGAGAATTACTTTCCTCGAGTCGAGCCCTCTTAGCAGCCGCGCGCTCGTTTTTGCCGGGTCTCTTGGCAGATTTCAACTTCTTGTTAGAAGTCGGACTACCAGAGAACGCTACGGTAGGTTTAGCCCCGTTTGAGTCTAGGGTTGCCCCTTTGACACCACGGGAGCCGGTCACCTTACCCGCAGCTCCAGCTGTATTAACAGCGGGATCGCTAATGGTCGCCACCGTGGCAGATGGAACCCCATCTACGCCGGCAGCCGCCGATGCGGCAGCCAAACGCTGTTTCTTCTTCCACTGGCGATTCGCCTTACGCCCTGGTCCGGTTTGCACCGTATCTGGACGTTTAGTCGATGGGCCCTTCCCTTGTAAGGATTGCTTAGGTGGTTTACCCTTTCGACCAACCGTCGTCCAGGCGCTGGAAAAATGCTCGGCGATATTAGTCGAAAGGCTCCGCGCACCTGGTTGCCCCGTGGCCCTGCCTCTCGACTCGCTTTCGGGCTTTGTGCAGCTAACCTCCACAGTGGAAGCACTACCGGTTTGAACCGGTAGGTCACTGATGGTGGCAGTGCGCCCAGTTAAGGCTTGAGGATCTGCCGAGGCAGATTCTCGTACCTGTTTGGAGACGCTTGCGGTTTTCACCGCTGGAAGCATTCCAGAAGGGTTTTTCGACCTGACACGATCCATGGTCAAATGTATAAAGTTTCGTCTACTCGGTTTCCCACCCTCCACGGAGCCCGCACATTTGGCAGCGGCTACTCGCTTGGAACAGCTTTCAGTCGCTAGGAGTACCGAGTAGATATAGGAGCGTAGGGCTGGTACTTGGCACGAAATCGGGAGCTCGCTTCTGTGGACGATGAGAACCAAGGTGTCAGCGACATGGTCCCACCGCCGTAGTCACCGAAGCTTACCCCGTCAGCATGGCCCATCCCAACGCTTTGGCTGACGCCTTATCGGACCCTACACCCCTAGCCGTGGCCCTTTGACGGGACACTTGGCCGTTACCCCAACCCGCGGCTACGGGCGAGGCTACCGTTTTGCCTTAAATCCAGGCCAAAGAGGGCGTGTTGCATTACGAAGCTAAACCCACAGCAACGCTCGGCTCAACCCCCCAGGACCCCTTCATCCTGGCCTACGGTGATCAACTGCGCAGACCACAAGACGCAGGTGAGTGTAGATAGTCTGCCGGGTACACCCACCTTAACCGACAGAACCGGAGGGACTTTTAGCCATCAGCTAGTAAGAGGAGCGGGGACCAGTCACTGGCCGCTGTTACCAGGGAGCACCAGGAAGAAGCAGAAGTTATACAGTCGGACGTATCCTTCTGCATCACTTCAGCTCCCCCACACTAGGAGGTAGTTGCTCAGAGCACCCTAGACGTGTTACTATCTATTTGGCGTCCTTGACTGCTACTAATTATGTGATAACCGTCTTATTCATAACACGTGCAATTATCAATAAATATATAATGTTACCTATCTGATGACCCGAGTCACGAGGTTCGCGGTGCGGTGCTGGCAAAGGAAGCGCCGCGCCTGCGCCTGGGTAGCGGGGGGTACATCGCGTCGACGCGAACGCTCCGCAAAGAGCGGCATCCGCGGCCCGCGCTCATTAGCGCCACAGACATATAACAAGATAGATACTTTAGCGCGAGCATCCGCATGCTGTCCGGTTGTCTCCCGATTGCATTATATGCTGTTGTTACATGTCATTCGTTTTCGTATTCACTGGAATGCTAATGCAGTTTCCTTGCTAAATTTCGTGCTAGGTAATTTTAGAGTACGTTGTACGTTTTGAATTTTTATAACATAGATTGATAAAAAGTATATGAAAGATCTCAATATATATTTTTGAATATCCGATTTTTTTCTTTCGGAAATAAAAAGATTAACATTCGTAAATTTTTATGATTTAGGTATTTTTTTACGTAACACTGTGTGTCATACAGTAGAACTAAGCAGTACACTCGCGCCTAAAACGGTGAACCGGGTCCATATTAGCTCATCTAAAGTCTAAGTTCCGAAAATGGTCTTACTAAATCAAAATCAAAATCAAAAATCATTTATTTCCATAGGATGTTGTTACATCACTTAGATCCGTCATTACATTTTTTTGGGTGAGTTCACTAACCCAATGGCGGAATCTGTGGAGAAGAGCTCACCGAAGAAACTCCACAGTCGTCGCATCTTTTGCGTTTCCTTTTTTAAATAAAATATTGTCAAATTACAAAATGAATGCTAATTATATATCGAAACAGCCTGTTACTCAAACAATCTATTCCCATGGACATCTGTCCTCTAAGTAATCAGATATCCTGTAGTAACCTTTTTTATACAATTTCTGTTTTATTATTATTTTAAACTTGTCTAAAGGTAAGTTTTTAATATCAGTAGGGACCTTATTGTAATAGCGTATACAATTGCCTTTAAAAGAATTACTAATTTTATGTAGTCGGCTTACATAAGCAACCAACTTGTCTTTATTTCTAGTATTAAAATTGTGTATATCACTGTACTTCTGAAAATTAGTTATATTTCTTTTTACATACACAAGATTGTCATAGATATATTGAGACACAAATGTCAGAATATTGATTTCTTTAAACTTTTCCCTCAGTGACACTCTAGGCCCTAATCTATAAATTGCACGAACAGCCCGTTTCTGCAGAATAAATATACTATTAGCATTCGCAGCGTGACCCCACAATAAAATACCATAGGTCATTAGACTATGAAAGTAACTAAAGTAGACTAGTCTAGCGGTGTCTACGTCGGTAAGAGCTCTAATTTTTTTAACTGCGAACGCTGCCGAACTCAGTCTGTTCGACAATTTATTTATATGAGGATCCCATTGTAGTTTGGCGTCTAAAGTAATGCCCAAAAAGACAGTCGACTGCACTAACGATTTTACTCCGAATGATCACTCTTCCTTAAATGTTGGTGCCTATTTTCATACAATTTATAGTACTACCGACGAAACTCAAACTCAAACTCAAAAGTACTTTATTACTGTAGATATTTACATATACTTAGCAAACGTAATTTTTTGCCCCTTCTCTACATTGGACCACTGTGGGAGAAGCAGGGCGTAGAAACTCCCACAGATTGATTTTTAGATCTCTTTTAAAAATAGGTTGTGCTTAACTAATACAATTATGATTTATTTTTATTTAATAAGCTGGAATAAATAATTACAAAATTATTAACAGCAAGGTCTGTGTTAAGCCAGATTAACCCCATACAGTCCTGTCATTTAAGTAATCTTGAACATTCTAATATCCCTTTTTCGACAAAGTCGCTTTAACATGCTTTTTAAATTGCTCAAATGGCAATAATTTCAAAATCTCCAGAGGTATCTTATTGTAGTAGAGAATGCACTGACCTTTGAAAGAATGCACTGACCCTTGAAAGAAAAAGACGAAGATCATAACACTCTGGTTACCGAATTTTTTTTTACTAATATTACTACTGAAACTGATCTAAACTCCTAAGTGTTTTTTACTATAACGTTGTCATTCATAAACATGTTTTTCATAATATTGTTATAGCATAAGCAACACTGACCTAACAGTACCATTTGACTTTTGGTTGGTATGTTTAGTTTCAAAGTAGTGTTTTTTGTAGTTTTTACATGTTCTAACCTAACCTAACCTACCTACTGCCCAGATGTTGGTTTCGGTAGCAACACTGACCTAACAGTACCATAATTTGACTTTTGGTTAGTATGTTTATTCCAAAGTAGTATTTTTATAGTAGTTTTTTGTTGTTTTTACATGTTCTTACCTAACCTAACCTACCTACTACCTACTGCCCAGATGTCGGTTTCGATAGCGACACTGACCTAATAGTATCCTATTCTGACTTATAGGTAGGAAGGTTTCGCTCTGAAAACAGTGTTTTTTTGTTGTTTTTACATGTTCTAACCTAACCTACGACATTGACCTAATAAATTGCAATTATCTTTCATCTGCAAATTTACGAATAAAAACAATTCTATATAACAAATATATGATTTCGAATAATAGTGTAAAAAACAGTTATTTTGAGAAAATATAGGAAAACAAATAGTAGTACGATATATGTTTAACAGCACGTTAGAATTAGTAAATGATACGAAGTTTTTTGGAATTACCATTGACAGCAAATTTCAGTGGGGACCCCACATAGATAAATTGGCTTGTAAATTAAATTCTGCGGCTTACGCTGTTAGGAACATCAAACAAAGCACGGATGTGGCTACATCTAGGCTAGTATATTTTAGTTACTTTCATAGTGTGATGTCCTCCTATGGTATCTTGTTGTGGGGGAAAGCAGCGGATATTCAAACTATTTTTATTTTACAGAAAAGAGCTATTCGAGCAATTTATAATTTATAACGAACAGATACCTTAAGAGAGCTTTTTAAATAAATTGTCATATTAATGGAAGCTAGTCAATTTATTTTCGAAAATATAATGTATGTACGCAAGAACCTTACAACATTTTCCAAACTTAGCGATAGCTGTAATGTTAACCTAAGAAATAATCACAGACTGTGTGCGCCCCGATTTAGACTCGCGAAGGTTAGCAATTCTTTCAAGGGTCAGTGTATTCTCTACTATAATAAGAAACCTCTGGAGATTTTGAAATTGCCATTTGAGCAATTTAAAAAGCATGTAAAGCGACTTTGTCGAAAAAGGGTTATTAAAATGTTCGAGATTACTTAAATGACAGTGGGGTTAATCTAGCTCAACACAGACCTTGCTGTTAATAATTTTGTAATTATTTATTCCTGCTTATTAATCATAATAATTAACTTTTTCATATTTATAATAGTTAAGCACAACCTATTTTTAAAAGAGATCTAAAAATAAATCTGTGGGAGTTTCTACGCCCTTCTTCTCCCACAGTGGTCCAATGTAGATAAGGGGCAAAATTGACTTATAATAATTTACTTTGACTTTGACTTTGACTTTGACTTTATTGTTACCGACATTATGAAGTTGAATGATTCGGAATTAATAACATTAGGAACAGAGTAGTTATTAATAGTGATTGTTAGGATGAAAAATTGTAGTAACAAAATTTTCGGAGTTACAATAATCGAGGTAGAAATCTTAGGTCAATTTTGGCGCACCCCGGTGAACCACACGACTCAAAAGAAGAGTACCGCGCAATTATGCTTCATTCGACAAAATACGGAGCGGTTTCTGAATTAAAAGGTGCAGGAGACTTGTATTCCATTAAAATCTGATTTATTTTAATTAAAATGATGAACATTAACATGAACATAATTTATTAACAAAAAGTAATGATATCCCATAAATATAAAATTTGAAACAAAATACTTTCAAATGGAAAACTGCCTCGAAAATTCGGACATTCCAATATTGTCCTTCTGCATAAAAAAGGCGACAAAAGTGATATAGGAATCTACAGACCAATCAGCTTCATGAATCACATCTCCAAATTTTTATTAAAGTACCTAATAGAGAACCGAATTGCTGGGCAACTCGACTCCCATCAACCTCAAGAACAAGCTGGATTCCGTCTGATAAACGTAACGAACTTAATGAAACCCTTTAGCTGGCATTCGACTATTCCAAGGCGTTCGAGAGCATAATCCATTCATCAATTTTTTCCGCACTCCATAACCAAAATATTGACTCCACTTACTGGAAAGCATGTATACCTAAACAGAACAGCCGATATTAAATTACTTTCAGCAGGATTTTCATTCCCAATAGAAAGAGGCGTCAAACAGGGAGACCCGCTACCCCGCGAAACTTTTCACCTGCACCCTAGAAGAGGTGTTCAAGAAGCTGGCGGTCCCATGGGCGGACAGAGGCATTGACGTCGGTGGCAGAAGGCTAACAAATCTTCGCTTCGCCGATGACATTGTCCTGTTTCCCCCAACAGCACCTGAACGAGCACCCAACGATGTGAGCCTTGAGGTTGGACTTATGATGAATCGGTGAAAGATCATGGCCATGACCAACAGCGTCAAACGTAGGGTCGAGGTAGATGGGCGGGAGATATAGTTTGTCGATGAGTATATTTACCTGGGCCAGATAGCTTCCTTCGAAAACAGGCAGTACATAGAAATCAAAAGAATAAATGAATAAAATAATCTTTATTGCTGCAAAACTTAGCCTACATTAGGTTTAGGGTTATGTAACTACTACATAAAAAGCTATTAAGTTTAGTGAGTATTAGTTTATGATACCTACAGCACTAGTTTGCACTGTATCACTTCTCCACCGACAAGTCAAAAATATAGTCGCAGGGCACGATAATAAAGGTATAATACAGGTGTCAGGTGTATGTATTACAAAAACAATGAAAATAGTAAATTAAAGAGAAAAACGACTAGCCTTCAGAAAGAGCGCGGGCCGCGGTGTTTCTAACGGCTAGGTACCTAACGAAACATTTTTCACAAATTCTGTCGTCGCCATTTTGAATATTTGACAAGCTTGCTTGCCCTGCGTCGTGTTGGATTATTTTCTCACTTTGGAGTATTCTGTGTGTTGTGAATTCAGGATGTCTGATTTCAGCAGTGATTCGGTCAGAGGGCGGGAATAAGGGGGTGGAAGACGTGCGTGTCTTTGGACTCTTCGAAGCGGTCGGCTCCTTCGGCACATAGTGAGTGCGATGAAGTGATGTCGATTTTTTGACTCTTCGGAGCGGTCGGCTTCTTCGGGACATGGTGTGAGTGATGAGGTGTCGGTGTTGAATTCTATTGAGCCACCGGCGGCTCTTGCAGTGCCAAGCACCAGCAATGGCCTACGTAGTGCCGCTGTCGCTGTTTGCTGCTGGTTCTGGTTTTGCTGAATCCGAGCCGAAGAGGAGCCATCTGCTTGCAGAGGAGGTGCGGACGTTTCACAACTTTGAGAGACTGCGAGGTGGGCATATTGGGTCAAATAGGTTTAATTATAATCAAATTTTACAAAAAAAAAACATTAAAATTCATTGTTATTTCTTTTAGATGAATGCGGGACCAATGAAGCCTGTATTGCATTTGCAAGGCTAAAGAAATGTCCACAACATTGTGGAATTATGAAACTGGACCCTAAGGGCACAGTGGGAACATTCCGGTTCCACAAAGCCAGGTGTAGATACGGAAGAATAGTCAGATCCTCAAACACATGGTTTGAAAATTTCAAGATTTCCCTCCCTACAATGTTTCGGAAAGTGCTATGTTACACCCAGGATATATAATGGCAACCAATATAATGATCACCAAAATATTTTTTTCCTACCCAAAATGGATAAATGAACACCAAAAGTTGCAAAAAATATCAGGGCAAAATACTGCGGTAGCTTAGGTGAAGGGTAAAGGGGGTGAGCAAAGCGAAGCCCCCTTTATCCTTCGTGTTAGGTTGAACATGTAAGAACAACAAAAATACTTAAAACATAAACTTAAGTACACAAAACATAAAAAGAAGTTTGGTGATCATTTATCCAAACCCAATTTGGTGGACATTTATCCATTCGCCAGAATGGATAAATATCCTATGTGCTATGTGCACCTATTTTACTACCAATAAATTCGAAATGACTGACAAGTCATTTCGAATTTATTGGTAGTAAAATAGGTGCATTTTTGGTAATCGTTTAAACATAAAGAATACTACTGGGCAAGAGTTCAATGCAGCTCATACACAAATGAAATGATCCTATCCGAGGCCACAATTAGCGACTAGTACAACTACTGCCGGGAAACAATAGTGGCAAATGAAATAGACAACCAAGAAAATCACGAACAAAGTCAAAGTCAAAGTCAAAGTACTTTATTACTGTAGATATTTACATATAATTAGGAAACGTCATTTTTGCCTCTTCTCTACATTGGACCACTGTGTGAGAAGGGCGAAGAAATTCCCACAGATTGTTTATTTTATCTCTTTTAAAAATTGGTTGTGCTTTACTAATACAAATATGAAAAATTTAATTAAGTATTATGAGAAGGAATAAATACTTACAAAATTATTAACAGCAAGGTCTGTGTTGAGCTAGATTAACCCCATACAGTCCCGTCATTTAAGTAATCTTGAACATAGTAACATCCCTTTTTAGACAAAGTCGCTTTAAAATGCTTTTTAAATTGCTCAAATGGCAATTTCAAAATCTCCAGAGGTATCTTATTGTAGTAGAGAATAAACTGACCCTTAAAAGAATTGCTAACCTTCGCGAGTCTAAACCGGGGCGCACATAGTCTGTGATTATTTATTAGGTTAACATTACAGCTATCGCTAAGTTTGGAAAATGTTGTAAGGTGGAACAAATTGGTGGTCCCGGCAGAGTTGTCCAGATCGATGAAAGCAAGTTTGGAAGGAGGAAATATAACCGTGGCAGACAAGTGGAAGGCCACTGGGTGCTGGTAATGATCGATGAAACAACAAATGGACTCAGATTAGAAGTGTGTCCCGATATTAATGTGAGGTCGACAGAGGTATTAATACCTGTTATTAAAAAACATGTGAAACCAGGCACAACAATCCATACAGATCTGGATACTGGAGAGCCTATGATGCCCTGCCGACCCACCGCTACATACACAGGAAATTAAACCATTCTGAATAATTTGTGGCAGAAGACGCACACCCAGCACAACGAAAAAAAATGGCGCCAATTAAAGAAGCGTTTCAATAAAGTTAACTAAAAAGAAAACTTTGAGGATTGGCTAATAGACCATCAATGGCGGCCCCATTGCAGAAAAAAGTCACATTGATCCTTTTATAAATTTCATTAGGGCTATAAAGCAAGTGTATAATAAATAGACAATAGTATATTGTATTATTTCATGAATAAAAAATAATATTATTGTTTTAAATCTTAAAAGTTAGTGTGTGTCTGAAGCGAGCTAGGCGAGCCCTTGTATATAGTTTCACAGAACCAAGGTTGTTATAGATCACTTTCTGTTTGAATAATAAAGATAGTTTTGTTCGTCGCAACGTTTTTTATTTGGCCACAAAGTTGAGAACCATCGGGAGCCGAGCGAAGCGAAGCGGAGTGAGGCGACGTCATGTAGTTTCACAGAACCGAATTGGTGGCTATGTTTAAATAGGTTGAAATAGGTTTCTGTTTAAATAGGTTTGTTAGGTAACAACGTTGAGAACCACCGGGAGCCAAGCGAAGCGGAGCGGAGTGAGGCGACCCCATGTAGTTTCATACAACCAAATTGGATGAGTAGGTACCTTTCTGACTAAAAACTGAGAATTTTCTGCGAAAACTGCACAAGGTAAATTTGAAGTTCGATGACCTCGAGGTCAATGAACATCAAACTGCAAAAAGAGCAAAATTGACATTTTTTTTGCAAATTAATCTATAAAGGTCAAGGTCAATGAACTTATGTTTCAAGGTCGGTGACCTCGAGGTAATGAACGTTGACCAATGTCACTTGATTTTTCTGGGGAAAATGAGTGAAAAATCAAGTTCAAGCTCAATTACGATGACTTCGAGGTCAATAAACTTTGCACTACATCACGCCAAAAATTCGGACAAATCTGTCGTTTCCCTACCCTAATACTCCCCCACATCCCCACGTGTCCCGAATGCTTGAAATTGCGATTAAAAAAATATATAACTTGAAAACTAATAATTTCAGACGGTTCGCGTATTTTGCAGTCGTCTTAGAATACACTATTAATGCATATAAAAAATCAGCATAAGCATCTGAAACCGCGGTCTTTCTAAAGTCCTTCCCAGTATTGAATTAAGCCTATTATTAAACAGTGGACCAAGGAAAATGAGAAACTTTTGAGCAAAACGTGTACGGTAGTGGGGTTTTTTATAATCTTTATCTTGTCGTCTAAGCGTCTTCTTCTTCTTCCAGTGCCTCTCCACTACTGGAGGTTGGCAGTCAGCTCCCTTTTGGTCTTTAGCTAGGCGGAAAATTTCTTCGACGCCGGCTATGCTGGTCCAATTCCGGATGTTGGAGAGCCACGATGCTCTTCTTCTTCCGACGCTCCGTTTTCCTTCAATCTTTCCCATCATGACCACTTGAAGCAATTAGTATTGATCGTGGCGGAGCACATGTCCCAAATACGCAACTTTTCTTCTCTTGATGGTGGTCATGAGATCTTGGGATTTTCCGACTCGTCTCAGAACTTCCACATTGGTGACCCTCTGGATCCAGCTAATCCTTAACATCCGCCGGTAGCACCTCATTTCAAAGGCCTCTAGTCTTTTGCGGGTCTCTTCCTTTACGGTCCAAGCCTGGCATCCGTAGAAGACTATCGGCCAAATGTAGCAGTCGTATCCGAAGTTTTAGGTCTAGCTGCCTGGTACAGAGTATCTTTCTCATTTTATTGAAGGACGCACGGGCTATTTCAATACGGGTCTTTATTTCTTGGTCGGACTCCCAGTTTTCATTTACCCATGTGCCAAGGTACTTGTACTTCTGGACTCTCTCTATCTGGGTCCCGGCTACTGTGACTGTCGGGTTAAGTGTTCTGTCTCTAGACACTACCATGATCTTCGTTGTTTTGCCAGAGGCAATAATAAGGAGAGCGACATCTTCGAGAGTAAAGTAAAAGGCTTGAGATGCGCGCAAATACGAGACTAGACTAGACTAGACTAGACTACTTTGTTATAGGGAATCCTAGCTTATATACTAGGTTGGTAAATTGTTATTAATGACGTGCATAAGACATAGTGCGTGATGAATATAAATATACCTTATCTGTGACGGTCGTCAACTTATCTTAACATTACGTGAAAATATGACTAACATAGCCGACCGGCACAGATACTCCCCCCTTTAGGGAAAAAAATAAATGAATGTACTTATAACAATGGAAAAATAAATCTAAGTTAGATACCATAACAAACTTATCAACTGCAATAATAACTAGTAGTATTTTAATAAACATAAAACCAGATCTTAATTGTGCATACTTTAACTTAATCTAAAGTAAATTAAAAGGTAAATCTTACACGAATTAGAAAAATAAAGGAACTACGGTTATGTGAATTCTACGTTAGTTTGAAGAATTAGTTAATATTTACCTATAGGTGAGCCTTGTATCTGGCCGCACACTACATAAAATAAACTAAAAACTGGAAAACAGAAAAACACTAGGAAAATGGGGCTTCGCGGTTAGTAAACTAACATAACCTATAACCTGGAAGAGATCCGCAGGAGAGTCGTCTGATGCTGCAGCCGCCCATGTTTTTCAGGAATCGATGAGTCAATTTACATCGCACGTCGTTGAAGTTGTAATCACTGTTTGTTTATAATTGCGATCGTACCTACACAAGGATGATTGTGCTGAATCAGCGTCAGCATTAAATATGTAACCTTGGCTGTAGGCAGTCAATGATCTCGTACGTTATGTGTACGTGCGTGCTCTTCACTCTTGAGTGAATATTAAGTTGTCGATTGATGAAATTTGTGTGCCTAAAAACCTTGGGATTTGGAAACATAGGGCACATCTTGTTCACCAATCGTTTATATATAAATATATATATCTCTCTCTCTTCAGTGATTTGATTATTCTTCGTGCGATGTTCTTCCTGGATGATTTCAATATTCGTTGGATTAGGTATATCGATGATGTTTCAATACTCTTCTGGGGCTGGAACGGCTTCCTATGTCTTGAACTTGAAAATAGCTGCTTGCTGTGAATGAATTTCGCGTTCGTTTCTGCTGGTGCGACCTCCATTTTGATAAATCAGCAGTCGGCTGACTATCGGTTCATTATTCTTGTGGTATCTTGAGTTCGATGCGGGAAATCTTCAGTTGAAATCTTTTGGCTTCTGGTCTGTCATGGCTTGCTTGATGTCGTCTTGGTTTGGGTGGGGTCTTGATTATGGATTTCTGCAGCGTGGTTTGAAATATGTATGCAGAAGTCGGGGCTCGGCGATCTTGGACGAAGTGCTTCTTGCCTGCACTTCTAAGGTGGCAGCACACGGAGTTTTCTTCTCGGCTGGGTCCATGCTGCTATTACCGAAGGTTGCTGATGTTCAGAAGTCGGGTCACCACTTTGCCAGAGGCAATTATAAGGAGAGCGACATCTTCGAGAGTAAAGTAAAAGGCCTGAGATGCGCGCAAATACGAGACTAGACAAGACTAGACTAGACTACTTTATTATAGGGAATCCTAGCTTATATACTAGGTTAGTACATGAAAATACAAATGTTAGTACATGTTATTAATGACGTGCATAAGACATAGTGCGTGATGAATATAAATATACCTTATCTGTGACGGTCGTCAACTTATCATAACATTACGTGAAAATATGACTAACATAGTCGACCGGCACATTCGTCTTGGATAAATTCATCGAAAGTCCGGCTTTCTGACTGCACTCGTGGATGCTGTTCACTATCAACTGAATGTCTTCCGGCGTGGAGGCTATCAGGGTCGTGTCGTCAGCGTATCGGAGGTTATTAATAAACTGTCCGTTGATGTTGACGCCCCACTCTCTCTCCTCTAGCGCTTCAGTAATAATGGCCTCCGAGTACAAGTTAAAAAGAAGCGGAGACAGGATGCATCCTTGACGTACGCCCTTGCATATTGCGACTTCTTCGGTTTCCTCACATTCCACTCTGACGGTGCCTGTCTGGTGCCAGTTAAGGTTCTGGATGATCCGCATGTCCTTGCCATCCAATCCGATATTCTCCAGTCGACGCATCAATAGCTTATGTTGGACTCGATCGAAGGCTTTCTCGTAGTCCACAAAGCACATTATGACGTCTTTCCGCATATCTCTGCATTTCTGTACAAGAACATTGAGTGCGAATAGGGCCTCTCTGGTTCCCACTCCCGATCGAAAGCCAAATTGTGTATTACCAAGCTCATTGTCAATTTTAGCGCGAATTCACTCTTGGATTATAGAAAGAAGCAGCTTCAGTACATGACTCATCAGGCTTATAGTCCGGTACTCAGTGCATTTTTTCGCATTTTGCTTTTTTGGTAGCGTGATGAATGTGGATTTTAACTAATCCTTAGGTAAAATACCTGAGTTGTAAATATTATTGAAGAGTTTTTTCAGAGCGTCTATCAGTTGGTCTTCAATAAGCTTCAGTATCTCTATGTGTATGCGATCTGGTCCTGGCGACTTTCCTGTTTTCGCTCGCTGTAGCGCTTTCGTCACCTCTGATTTTAGTATGTCAGGTCCAGTACCGTCACAAGTCGTGTTCGCTGTGCCTCTACTTACATCAGAAAACATTTCCTCGCCGTAGAGTTTCCACGCTTTTTTTTTCCTTTCCGAGTCCGCTAGCAGCATGCCATTATTGTCAACTAGTACATTCCGGCTCGGTCCTTTGCACAATCCTGCCATATCTTTGATTTCTTTATGCAAGTTGCATAAAGAAATCTAAGCGTATATTCATAAAATGGTGTCTGTCTGTATTGACGAGTGACAGCATTTAATATGAATAATTGCCTACTGGATAATACTTCTGTCAGTTTATACAAATTGTCAGTAGGGAATCTAAAGTTTTAAAACATCATCATTTTTAGAATAGCTCGTTGAGCTCTTTCTAACGGAAGAAGTATCGTTTTCGGGCACCCACCCCAAGCCAAAATCAAAATCAAAATCAAAAATCATTTATTTCCATAGGATGTTGTTACATCACTTAGATCCGTCATTAAATTTTTTTGGGTGAGTTCACTAACACAATGGCGGAATCTGTGGAGAAGAGCTCACCGAAGAAACTCCACAGTCGTCGCATCTTTTGCGTTTCCTTTTTTAAATAAAATATTGTCAAATTACAAAATGAATGCTAATTATATATCGAAACAGCCTGTTACTCAAACAATCTATTCCCATGGACATCTGTCCTCTAAGTAATCAGATATCCTATAGTAACCTTTTTTATACAATTTCTGTTTTATTATTATTTTAAACTTGTCTAAAGGTAAGTTTTTAATATCAGTAGGGACCTTATTGTAATAGCGTATACAATTGCCTTTAAAAGAATTACTAATTTTATGTAGTCGGCTTACATAAGCAACCAACTTGTCTTTATTTCTAGTATTAAAATTGTGTATATCACTGTACTTCTGAAAATTAGTTATATTTCTTTTTACATACACAAGATTGTCATAGATATATTGAGACACAAATGTCAGAATATTGATTTCTTTAAACTTTTCCCTCAGTGACACTCAAGGCCCTAATCTATAAATTGCACGAACAGCCCGTTTCTGCAGAATAAATATACTATTAGCATTCGCAGCGTGACCCCACAATAAAATACCATAGGTCATTAGACTATGAAAGTAACTAAAGTAGACTAGTCTAGCGGTGTCTACGTCGGTAAGAGCTCTAATTTTTTTAACTGCGAACGCTGCTGAACTCAGTCTGTTCGACAATTTATTTATATGAGGATCCCATTGTAGTTTGGCGTCTAAAGTAATGCCCAAAAAGACAGTCGACTGCACAAGGTCCAATCTCTGTCCTTTTATAAATATGTCTGTAGTTACCGGGTTCACATTGGGTAACACGAATTTAATACATTTAGTTTTCTTTTCATTAAGTGATAAATTGTTAACAGTAAACCAGTTCACTATACTAGAGATGGCATTGTTTACCTCGTCATAATTTGATTGCTGTCTTTTAACTTTAAATATCAAAGAAGTATCATCGGTAAACAATACTAACCCATGTTTTGTTTTAACAAGGTAAGGTAAATCATTAATATATACTAAAAACAAGAAAGGACCAAGAATTGAACCTTGCGGTACGCCCATACTTATTGAAGACCCAGGTGATCTTTTCCCATTAACATCGACCATCTGAACCCTATCTGTTAGATATGACTCTAGAAGGCCAAGGGCCTGATCTTTTACACCATTGCATCCATTGCGTCTTCCCAGGCATCAAAAATATTGTCGATTAGTTCAACACCAGCATCGGCTGTTGAACGACTCTTTGTGAAACCAAACTGAGCAATATGAATTAAATTATTGAGATAAAAATGACTTTGCAATTGATTAAGTATGAGTTTTTCAAATATTTTGCTAAGCGTTGGTAGTATCGATATGGGTCTAAAATTGGTGGGGTCTGATGTACTACCAGGTTTGAATAAAGGTATAACTTTACTTAGTTTCATCAAGTCAGGAAACACACCATTATCTATACATTGATTAAATATACAACAAAGGTGAGGTGCAATACAATCTACAATGGAACTAATAATTTTTACTGATAGACCATGGGCGTCAGCTGCCTTTTTCATTTCCAGGGATTTAAACGCTTTTACAATGTCTTCATTATTTACGTGCCTAAATTTAAAATCTGTTTTACATTCCTCAAAGTTTTGTTTAAGTATAGATTCAGCAGCGGGAGATGAATTTAAAGACTTGGTTGTTGAAACTGGAATGTCCGTAAAGAAATTTTCGAAAGCTTTTGCTACTTCTAGGTCTGTACTTAGCAATTGATTATCTATCTTAAGCTTGAAGTTATTATGTGTAGCTTTGGCCTTTCCAGTCTCTCTGTTTATAATTTGCCAAGTCGTTTTCATTACATTGCTACCAGATTCAATTTTGTTTTTAATGAAATTAGATTTAGCTACGGCACAAACGCGTTTAAACATTTTTGAATAACTACGAACATAATCTAGAAAGGCCGTATTTTTGTTATATGATTTCTCTTCATAGAGTTCATATAATCTTCGTCTGCTCCTATGAATTCCAACTGTCGCCCAATCACTAAACAAAGCTTTGTTATTAACTTTTATAGTTTTTGATTTAAATACCGTATCATATTAATTTTTGACAAGGTTAAATACTGAGTTGTACAACAAATTTGGATCGTCACTGTATGGTATTTCCCATAGTTTATCTAAAATATTATTCCTGTAGTGTTCAAGCCGAGTGTCACTAACGGGCACACATGTAATATCCTCTTTTTGGTCCTTTTTTATTTTAATATTGAATATACCTATCTGGCCAGAGTGATCAGAGGTTAATTTATTGATGACCGATTTGAAAATGGGCGTAATGTTAGTAAATATATTGTCAATGCAGGTAGCAGATGTTGCAGTAATTCTAGTAGGCTCCAAAAACAGATAGTTCATGTTGTGACATAAAAATAAAGATTTTAATCTAGTACAAATATTATTATCCTCTAACAGATTAACATTAAAATCACCACAAATTATAAAAAAATTGTTTTTATCGCTGATTTTAATCAACACTTCATCCATTTTCTTTTCAAATAAATCAAAGGATGAATCTGGTGGTCTGTAAACGCTCATTACAATAAGTTGTTCAAGTTCAATACAGGCTATTTCCATGGTGCGCTCAACAGACAGGCTCACTATGTCAACTCGTTCCTTATATTTAAAACTATTATTTACAAGTATTAAGGAGCCACCGCGATCAGCTGTTTTTCTGTTGAACGAACTAGCAACGTGGTGGTTATTAAAGTTGAACATGAACTGATAACTCTTTAAAAAGTGTTCTGTTATACATAAAATATCAATATTATTACAGTTCATGAATAACTCAATTTCCAGTTCTTTACTTAACATGCCCTGTATATTTTGATGAACCACGTTTAAAATATTCTTACTTTTACATTTTTCATTACTAGTAACTTGATTTAATGGGCAAGATGAAGGTATATTTATACAAATATTAATATTACTGCCAGAGTTACTCTCTGTTGTCCTATGGGTTAATTTAAAGAGCTTGGAACAGATTCCAAGGAGTACATGTCATTATTATTACACTGCTCAATAGAAGCAGGCGTTTCATTAGTCAAAAACTTGACTGAGTTCAAAATAAAATAAGATAGTGACTGTGCTATCTGTTTTGTATAAAACCTAGATAGGTAATACCTATCCTTAGTCAAATAGAAATATTTTCCAATACAAATATTGGTGTCTATGAAATGAAATTTTTCAGTATGACGACATGTCAATGTGTGTATAAATGTATTATAATCATGTCTTATATGATTTTCATGTTGTGACAAAGATTGGCTGAAGGGAAACGCAAACAAGATTATTCTATCTACATTTTGTAAAGAATTTAATTTGGAAAAGTATTTAGTAATTAGTTTTTTAGATACATTTTCCCTTCTACCAATTAAAATAATTAGGGTGGTTGGTTCTAAAAACTGCGATGACAACACTTTGTTTAATATTTGTGAATATGTGGCGCCAGGCATACAGTTATTTAATATTGCCTGGCCCACGCGCTGACTAAGTTGTAAACCCATATTTTTTCCAAGTTCATCGCTGTACATTATATAATATACCTATCCTTTGTCCGAGAGAAGGAGGCGTTATTGATAACACTATTAGTACTCAAGTCGACTGACGGCGGCGCCTGGGTCAGTATCAGCTGTTCGGCCGGCTGCTCGGCGGGACACACGGTCGGCACGGAACAGTCCGCTGGAGCTTGTTTACAATCACAGATGTGATTGTCGGTCAAAGATATGAAAGTGTCATAATTATACTTACACGTCTCCAACAAACTATTCATAGCCGACACATGTTCCTTAATTTCGTATTGTGCTGACTCATATTTACGTGTAATACTTTGTACCTAATGATGAGTTTAAAATATGCATATCTGACTGGAGTCGCCGTGTGTCACATTCGTACTTTTCTGTAGTTGTTTCCAAACATAATCTACAATCATCGATTTCGTTAATTAATTCGACACGTTCCTTGCTACAATTTACATTTTTACAAAATATTTTATTTCTATTAGCTAGTTTTTGTGTTTTTTTTTTATATAATTATTCAGTTTAACATATTTCTTTAATTTATTTTTACTACAGCTCATAGTGGTTACTGATTGCGATCTATTAGGACTATCACACGTGAGATCAATTGTCACAGTTGAATTTTGATCTATGGGTGAGATGACAGAAGCTACAGGTGGAGTGATCAGCTCCTCAAAGAGTGACTGGGTCTGCCCCGACCTGAGGCTATCGTTTGCAGTTTGTAGTGCAGAAATTTCGTTACGTGCGTCGCGAAGCTCCTTCTCCAGGACAGCAATACGCCTCAGGGCATCTTTGAACGCACTGCCACTCCGGTCGAAGCCATCTACCAGGTGCTGAAGCCGATCCCTATCTCCCGTCACATCAAGGAACTTGTTGTGCAACTCTGCCATCTCACTTTTTAATTTTAAGTTCTTATTAACAATAAGCAACACCTCCTTCTCACTTTCATCCCTTTCAGTAAGCAACTGCTCATTGGTTACCTTACACTGTTTTAATTCATATAAAGCTAATTTTAAGTTATCTTCTAGTTGACGGGCTGCCTCAATTCTGGTTGTTGGCATTTTAAACAAAATAAAACAACAGTAAAAAGCAAGATTGAAGCACGGCTGTAGCACAGCTGATAAGCAGTCACTTAAATTGAGGTTATGATTAACGAAATGTGCAAAAAATAAGCTATTCAACAAAAAACAAAGTAATTCCAAATAAATTTACGTGCCTAAGTAATTAGTTATATTGAAAATATCGTTAATTATAGCCCAGTAGCAAATTATTTCATTTTTTTTTTTTATTGTTTATTTCAAAATTTTTAAATAACATTACATATCAAAGAAATATACTCTAAAAACCACTGAGGTTTATCTAGGTACATTTCATTCGTGGTTGTCATGCGGTAGTACAATATAGTCGGTAGGTACTGTTAAGTAATTATAGTTCACAATCGCAATGTATTTTTACACGCGTTTATAGCCTCAAAAACACATAAAAACGAGCTCACATCCATCGAGCCTAAGCATACCTACATGTATAGATACTATTCTATGCTGCATGCCCAAGAAAGCAACTCGATCGCTCGCTACTGTGTGTTGTGTCACAGATTAAATTATAGTTGTTGTGTAGTTGCCCTGAGTACCGGTTCTTTTGTTCTGAGCGGTGGGGATGTTATGGGTTCTTCTTGTGTGATGATAGTTAATTGGTTTTGCTTTTATTCTATTTATTAGTATAGTTGCAAATAGTGATTTTTTATTTTGTATTTAAGGTTTGATGTATTTAACGATTCCTTGAGACATGGGGGTAGTTCGTTTATTAATCGGGGTAATATGTATTTATCGGTTCTTCGTCCGTAAGTGTTTGTGAAGCTAGATGTTGCAATAACTTTGTTGATGACTTTTCTCGTGCCGATTTTATGATTTATTGGTTGGAAAATATCTTTTCTGTGGTATTGTTCCACTATCAACGCGAATTTTACCAAGTCGTATATTGGTAAGCCTTTACAATGCTTAAATAATTTTTCATAGTTGCCGTTACACGATAATTTGATATTTCTATGGACTATTGATTTAAGTATTCTAAGTTGTAGTGTATATATTTTATCTAGGTTAGTTTTGAATGTACGACCATAACTTGTTAACCCGTAGTTGATTGTGGATTCTGCAAGTGCCATATAAATATTACGTAATACGTCGTAGGGTATCCTGTATTTGATTACATTAAGCCTGGCAAGTAAGGCGCGAAGTTTGTTGCATATTTTATCGATATGCGGTCCCCAGTTGAGCCTGTCATCGATGGTAACTCCAATTTACGTAGCCTGTCTAACCTGGTCAATATTAATGCAGTCAACACAGTTCATACTCCTTGAGTGCAGACAGTCGTGACTGTGAGCGAGTAGCCTAGCCATCTCGTTACTGCGATTATGACTTGATCGTATATGCATCATCTGAGTTTTTTGTGCAATAAAATAATCAACCGTCAACGTTACGTTTTTTAAATACACAAAATAGGATAACTATTAGAATTTTATACACTTATGCACCAGTTAACACAAAATACACTTAATTAATACGTATAACAAATGCGATAAACTTGGAAAATTGTATTAAAGTATTTTTAAATCAATAAAATGTATCTAATCTTTTGTTTACCAAGATATCAAAATATGTATGTGTTTACAGATTGACAGACCGCGAAGTAAATACTTCTGAGCAGTTTATAGCCACAAACGTAGCGCCGTAGGTTCCTAAAGATATGGAAGAGTGTTCTAATTTATTTCTAGTTTCTTCGGTTGTCAAGTGTATATCCAAGTGTCAAGTTGTCAAGTGTGTGAACCCAATTGAAATCAGGTATTGTATTGAGGAGACTATCTCTAATTGATAGCGGTCGCAATCAGCAGGCATTGTACAAGTGTGTGCTTTTATGTTGAGCATGCCCTCTTCAGAGAATCCCTCTTCAGCTTGTCGACCAACGTCCTGCCAATTATTACCCGTGAACGTGATTACAGTATCATCCGCATATGTAATAATAAAAGCATTGTCAATGCTGATTTTGGAGATGTCATCAATATAAATTAGGAAAAGAGTAGGCCCGAGGATGCTTTCCTGTGGCACTCCGAAATCTATTTTCTCTTCGACACTAGAAAAACCATCGATTTTGACTATCTGAGATCTATTGGACAGATAACTCTTCAACAGTCCCAGAGGAACACCTCGAATGCCTTTTAGTTAAAATTTTTTTAGAAGTATAGGAACAGAAAGGGTAAAACGATATCAAAGGCTTTCGCCAAATCTAAAAATATGCTTAAGCATTTATTATTACTGTCAATGTTAGATACAATAAGTGAAATAAGTTATGTGACAGAGTCGTCTGTAGATTTCTTTTTGCTAAAACCAAATTGATATTTAGAGAGCAATTTGAACTCCTCCAGATATTAAGTTAATCTATTATTAATAATTTTCTCTAGTATTTTAGAGATTTCAATCTCAGTAGTGCTATCGGTGTATAATTGGACACATCACTTTTGTCCCTGATTTGAAGATCGGAACTTTCCGGGAAAATTTCATGAGAAAAATATGTATTACAAATGATACTTATGGTTTGGGCAGTATTTGGGCACATAGCTTTAAAAATGTTTATGTAATACCATCACATCCACTTGAAAAAGAGTTTTTAAGCGTTTCAATCATCAGTAATACATCTTTCTCATCGGTAGGTAGTAATAGGAAGGAATTTGATGGCGGCTGCGCAGAGAAAGAAATGCTATTAACCAAATCATCTTCAGTTATTTGCTTGGTTATATGTCCTGTGCTAAAGTTCAGCCTAAGCTTGCGAAATATTTGTTGACGTCAATCAAAGAAGGATTTCTAAAGCCTGGAAGAGCTACTGATCTATGAAGGAATGAGGATGAAGGGCAACCTTCCGCTTACACTCAAGTGCAAGCTCATCGACATGTGTTTCCTGCCCATCCTAACCTACGGCGCTCAGACCTGGTCATTGACTGAGCTTCAGAAGTCCAAACTCAAGGTTTTCCAGCGAGCGATGGAGCGCAGCCAGCATCCTTAGTGTTCGCAGGATAGAACGCGTAAGGATCACCACACTGCGCTCCTTAACTGGCATCACCAAGCTAAAATGGAACTGGGCCGGAAACGTCAACAGCCGTATGCACCCAGACCGGTGGGCGAAGTTCACCTGGACTGACTGGGTGCCACAAGACGGTTTTCGGCGTAGGGGCAGGCCAAGGTGGAGATGGCGGGACGACCCCGACAGTTTCTTGCTGGGGTGGCCGGAGGTGACACAAACCCGGGACGTGTGGTCTCAAAGGGGGGAGGCCTTTGCCCAGCAGTGGGACACTACCATCTCGGCTAAAAAAAAAAGACATCCCACCAAAAACTTGAATTTGAAAATGAGAGTCAAGTTCAATATTAACAATGTCGTGGCTGTCGACTTCACTGACAAAAGATTGGAGATCTAAATGAATGCCAAGTCCTGTACCTATGAAAACCCTGAATTAATAACGTTACACAAAGTAGATGACTTCACACAAATTAAAGTTTGCGTATAATATATAGCAAAGAGTTTCGGTTATCTGAGGGCATCCTTACCTCGTTTGAGGTAAATTTTGCCAGTGTCAAGTGTATTTAAAGATCATGTGACGTGTTTTAACCTAACCTCGGATGAATGAAACTCTTTGCCTTCAACTACGCCAGCTCCACCAAGCGGAATCAAAGACGGACTTAGGTGGCATACACAAAATATAAACATTTGTTCGAAATGCAGTTTACAAAAATAATATGTGTCTCGTTACCACAGCAAGTTCGGCATTTTAGAATAGCTGGGCCTCGGCTCGCCCACCGGTGGTTCCCAGACGCCGAATATATGAAGCAGTTCAACGGCACGGTCATGTATCCTACTCCAGAAACTGAGAAATATTTTAAGAAGATCCACGGCGGCGTAATCAGGCCTGTCTTCCGAAAACTAACGAATGTATTTTTAAACTTCGGCCCCCAGCATCCCGCTGCCCATGGTGTACTGAGACTCATTCTAGAGTTGGATGGAGAGACAGTGGTTAGAGCAGACCCGCATGTAGGCTTCCTTCATCGAGCCACAGAAAAACTCATGGAGCATAAACACTATAATCAAAACCTGCCCTATATGGACCGTCTCGACTACGTATCCACAATATCAAATGAGCAGGGATTCTCGTTGGCTGTAGAGAAACTGCTGAATATCGAAGCGCCACCCCGAGCTCAGGCCATCCGAGTCATGCTAGCGGAGCTGTGCAGATTGGCCAACCACGCGCTCAACGTATCCGGGACAGTCTTAGACGCTGGGGGCATCACGCCCTTCTTTTGGATGTGCGAAGAAAGGGAGAAGCTATATGAATTATTTGAACGTGTTTGTGGCGCCCGCGTCCACTGCAACTACGTGCGTCCCGGTGGGGTTAAAGAAGACATTCCAATTGGATATCTGGATGACGTCTACGAGTTCTGCTCCAAATTCGGCCAGCGTTTAGACGAGATGGAAGACATCGTGACGGGCAATAGACTTTTCTACCAAAGGACTGCCGGCATCGGAGCTGTAACTGCGCATGATGCGATCAGCCTCGGGTTCACCGGCCCCATGCTGCGAGCCACCGGGGTCATGTGGGACTTGAGGATCACCGAGCCATATGACGGCTACGACCTTTACGATTTTGACGTCCCACTCGGAACTTTCGGAGACAGCTACGATCGACATCTGCTTCGTTTGCAGGAGATGCGTCAATCGCTCCGGATCATTAACCAAGTCATAGACACCATGCCTCCAGGGGAAATAAAGGCCGATGATTGCAAAATCAGTATGCCTGCAAGGCAGGAGATGAAGACCTCTATGGAGTCGTTGATCCATCATTTCAAGCTGTGTTCGGAGGGATACCCGGTGCCCCCTGGAGCGACTTACTTAGCCACAGAGGCTCCTAAAGGAGAGCTAGGGTTGTATATGGTGGCAGATGGTACTACTAAACCGTACCGTGTCTTCATACGACCCAGTTCATACACGCACATGGCTGGGATTGCAGTCTTAGGCAGGCGAATGATGATCGCAGACATCTCCGTTATTATCGCTTCTTTGGATATTGTGTTTGGTGATATTGATCGCTGATAACATTACCTACCTGCTACTTGTAAATTAGAATACATTTTATTAGACGGATTAATAAGTATCATTTTCCTGTTATGACTGGCTAAAAGTGGGCACAATTGTGCCTCTGCCACCCGGAATGGACAAAGGAGTGACGATATCTTATGTTATGTTATTTTCCTGTTGTAGCTTGTGGCGAATCTACAATAGTTAGATATACTGAAGATGTATCTAGTAATCCAACTAAGATTAATTATTGCTAAGAACTATGGCTTGTGTTTAACAAGCCAATTTACCTACGCCAAGCCTATGTCCAATGGCTACCAGGTGGAATGGTGAAAGTATGTGGTTTGTGGAAGAGTACTCACCCATACTTACAAATCTTACGGTACATACTTTGGTTTGGTGTATTATATAAGTAGGTAGACTAGGTAGGTGCCACGGGTGCGTGCGTACCCTCAGGGTGAGTGAGGCCACAAGATGCGGGGCGGGATCGCTGGGGCGGGCGTGGGAATTGTATGGGTGTACCCCCTTCAAACAATTACCACGCCGGCGCCGCACCGCACCGCACATGATGATATATTTACTAATTTTAGTAATTCAAAATTTATACTTCTTATAGATCAAGTTCGTTCAAGTTACGGCCGATTTTCCAATCCTCAGACAGTCTTTATATTATATAATGGTGATGGAAAACACCGTACCTACCCCATAGCTGCGGCGATGGGCTAGCCTCCTGTCATACAAAATGGGGTAATGATAAACTGGCTAAAAGTGGACAGAATAGTGCCTCTGCTACCCCGTATGGGAAAAGGCGTGATGCTATGTTGTGTTATGTGAAAAGAAAATATCATGTCTGATCCAATATTGGATTCGAAACTAGATCGACGTTGTGATTGGCGGTGTTTGCGATGATAGCTGCCGCAATGGGCTAGTCCCAATTCACGCAAAATAGAGTAATGAATAACTTGCTAAAAGTGGGCACAATTTTGCCTCTGCCTCCCCATGTATGGGAAAAGGCGTGACGTTATGTTGTTAGGTAGGTAGTATTATATAGTATTTGATTATGGTGATTTGAAACACGTCACTTTGTATGGGTCCCCCCCTTAAATTTATAAAATTTACTTTACCTACCTACCTAGGTACCTATTTCATTATTTGGTGCTACCTATAGCGGTAACCAAAATAGGACATTCTGAGAAAATTGCAAATCTCTACCTAGGTATAGATAATTACGAAAATGAACCTTGTGTGATTGTTCGTCAGATACATTTTTACTGTCATTTACGTGCCAAGTTAACATAAGAAATAGGTACAGGAAATAGGTAGAACTATATAAACAAAAACAGGTGAAACATACAAATAATAGTTAAGTTATAGGTAGGTATAGGTACCTTGTCGATATGTGCGTGCATGTTGACTGACACACATATTCTTTTCTCTAAACGTATCGCATTGGGTTAGGATATTGTCTCTTCGTTATCCAGATGTATTGATAGATAATAATTTGATTAACTTATCACATTGTTCTTCGTAACATTCGCTTTCCAGTTTCCAACGAAACCCGCACGAGAAATGTTGTTCTCCACTATTGTCATTATCAAATCTAATCAATTAAAAATCCTCATCCGACAATAATAAGAGATTGTTTGTTATTTCGCACATCTTTATTACCATGCTGGCAATAACTGCATCAAAACAAAACGACCACAAATCACCGGTGAGAAGTTGTGACCTTGTAACGCACATGTTTGCCTAAACTACCTAATAATATTGGTACTTTTTGTTCTGCTCATCATCAATAAGGTAGGTACTCAATGCTCTCTTTCACGTCTAGCTCATGCGTCGCACCGCTGTTCACCGCACGCGCTTGGTGCGATAATTCACTTTCTCTGTCTCGCCTAGTCCTAGTGCATGCATGGATCGCAGATCGCACGCGTTGTACCCCACGGGCTATTCAGACGATGAATTGGGTTGGTTTTCCAACACTGACTCTTTGATACTTAGTAAAATTGGTTACTAGGGGGTAGATAGGGTTTACCTTGAACCTTTTATCCAGTTTTTAATACTAGGAGTTAAGTATTTAATTAATTATGAATTAATTAAACTTACGAATATTATCAGGAGAAACGGAACGTTTTTCGTAAAATTTGGGCTAAGATGAATGTCAGTTAGACTTAGAATGTGTGGAACGGAACGTAACGTCGATGTTTGAACGTAAAAAAAAACGTTGCTGGGTTAGTGTGGGTGTGTGTCAAGTCATTCCGTATTTCTTCGAGTTGCGTGAATGTTCTTTCTTGCTTGTTTTGTGCTATTGGGCAAAATACTGCGGTAGCTTAGGTGAAGGGTAAAGGGGGTGAGCGAAGCGAAGCCCCCTTTATCCTTCGTATTAGGTTGAACATGTAAGAACAACAAAAATACTTAAAACATAATAAGTGTTTGCTGATCCTTTTTTGCTGTGAAAATCAGTATTTTTGATGTGCAATTAATGTTGCGTGAATGTTCTCTCTTGCTTGTTTTGTGCTATTGGGCAAAATACTGCGGTAGCTTAGGTGAAGGGTAAAGGGGGTGAGCGAAGCGAAGCCCCCTTTATCCTTCGTATTAGGTTGAACATGTAAGAACAACAAAAATACTTAAAACATAATAAGTGTTTGCTGATGCTTTTTTGCTGTGAAAATCAGTATTTTTGATGTGCAATTAAATACTTGCCTTTTTATGAGCCCTAGTAGCCGGAGCTAAGGCGATTTCGAACATCAATACTACAAACAATGACTTTTTGTAAAAATCCTATAGTAAAAAATAACCTCAAAATGGATTTTTGAAAATTCATATAAAAAAACCCATACATTTCCTAGAGTGGATATTTTACAGGGGGGTTACTTCCTCCCCCCCTCAACCTCATAGGAAAGAGTCCGTGTTGGAAAAAATACCGTCAATGTGAGCGCTGAAAACCCCGATTGGTGCAACGCAGCGCCGCGCTGTAGCGCTCTGGCTTTTCAAGCGGTACAAAATTCTGAAAATCCCGTGGGGCACAACGCGGCCCAGCGTTATACCCCACGGGCTTTTCAGAAGAAGCCACCGGGACTACCCGTGAATGCGTGCGGTTCGATGAGAATGAGGTCTGAAACGTTTAATCTAACACTTAAAAACAAAGACCATGCTTCAAAACTATATACACTTGAGAGAACACCGAGAAGCTATCGGATCTCACTCAGCTCCGTGACATCGTTTTTAATGTCATTTCATTTTGTCACATTCTGATATTTTGTTCTCTCTCTCTCTTGTCGCGTTCCGAGTCACGTCAACAAAGACATCATTGCTCATGTGACGTCACGACCATCATGCTCGTTCCGAGTGGGAAATGACGAACATCATCGATATCCATTCGGAACGCTTTGAACGCGATGGTAGATGTTGACACTGACAGATGACACTAGTATAACCCAACGTTTGTTAGTTATTTACGTTATTGTCATTTCGAGTCGCATACAGTCGTAGTTATATTGGCTTTGTTTTGGGTGAATAAGTGAGGAAATAAACAATTAAGGAGCGCCAGGAGTCGCTGCTGGTTGCTGTTCTATGTTTGATTGTCAGCTGTCACTTTTGATGGCTCGCTCACAGTGCCGACGCTGAAGCATGGGCGATGATAGCACAAGATGGCGGCGTTAATGATGTCATTCATGACCTCATATCAACCATTTTGAGCTATCATTGTCACGCTAAAAAGTTCAAAAACTCACTCGGAACGACCTCGTAGACGCTATAATCGATTATGGTGCGATTCGGAACGCGCCTGTGTTATTGTTGTAATGTCATTGCTCTCCATTATAATTTCAAAGTAATATATTTTAGATCACTTCTCTTTGTGTTTTCAGTACATAGGTAGGTACTATAAAAAAGAGAGTGTTTTGTGTTGACTTTTGTGTGAATACACAGGATTAATCTCAGCGTTTGTAACGACGTAGTGAAAATGCTTAAAGTAAAAATCCTAGCTTCAAGGATTGTGGAAGGTTCAGATAATGAGAAGAAGTACGTAGCCTACACGGTTCAGGTCGGTCAGAATTCAGTATATCGGGTGTCGGATGAGGACCCTGATGCCGTCCATGTAGAACGTCGCTACACTCACTTTCTGGATCTATACAATGGACTAAAGAAGGAGTATCCAGCTGAATTGGCTGGCTTCTCCTTCCCAAGAAAGGTATGTAAATTAAAGTAACCATGAGTGGATACCTATGTTACTTTAGGTAACAACAACTGAGGCTAACCTGGTGAATGGCGCAGTTTTCCAAGATGACCATTTCTAATTTATTGGTTAGTCATTTGTTTATTGCAACATGAACAGACTAGATAGATAATGATATTTATATAGCATGTTTTTATTTGTATGCTTAGTTCTAACCCCGCTTGATCTACTTTGCCTGTCCAGCCATGGTTTACTGGAACAAAACTCTTGTTAGAGATAAGTCCTCCTTTGTACACTTTTATCTTATAAGTTTTCTGAATATGTTAATTGCAATACAATAAATAAATTATGAATTATGACTATATAGGTTAGTTCAGAATTTTATTATATACTTAGATCATGTGTTACTTATGCACTTATTAGGATGTAAGATGCTTACATAATGATGATGAATCATGTCTGTGACCTATGTTAGATCATATTACAGTCATTTCTAGGTTGGCTCTTGAATGTTTATAATTTTGTGATATTGCCGTTTATGGTTCTCACAACACAGTGTTTATGTGGGGCCAGTGTCATTGATTGTGAGTGACTCAATGTAACTGTTAATTGTTCAAGTTTATTGTTATTATTTCGCATCTTCTGACAGTAAATTAATTGAATCTCTTTGTCTTGACTGAAGTTTAGAGAGCCCAACCAGACCCAATAAGTCTCCTCACGGTTTCCTTCATATACATTTGCATTCGAAATTTTAAAACGGATATTGTCATATTTCCAGATAGTTGTGGGAAACTTTGAACCAAATCTAATCAAGGACAGATGTGAGGCATTTGAGCAACTGTTGTCACTCATCACAAATGTGTGGCGCTTACGAGAGTCAGCAGCTGCTGTCGCATTTTTCCACAATGTTGAACTAAATGAAGCAAGACATCTGCTCAAAGAGGGGGAATATGAAATGGCGTTTGTTATCTTGGAGATGAATTTCAAATTATTGAATAAGGTGAGTTTATATATATATTCTGTCTTATTTATAATGTATAAGTTCAAAATATTGTAAATTTAGGCATAAAAGATGCAGGATATTAGACTACTCTCTTTCTTTTTACTCCAAGAATAAATAGGTATACCTATTGTATTTATTCTAGGAGTAAAATGATATACATATCATGCTATGCTTGACACTTTATGGTTCTTCACCTTTTTTACTCCTGAACTGTATATTTTTCACAATATGTACATACATATGTATATACATATGCTCATGCCTATTTCCCGGAAGAGGGGTAGGCAGAGACCAAAGACCTCCACCTGCTACAATCCTGGCATACATCTCTCGTTTCCTCAACATTCATAAGACTCTTCATGCAAGCCCGAAGAATTTGCCCCTTCACTAACAAATCGCCGATTTGGTCTTTATAGGACCTTCTTGGGCGTCCCCGCCCGACGGCTCCTTTTACACCCGCTGTATAAATCTGTTTCGTCAATCTCCTTTCATTCATCCTTTCAACGTGACCAAACCATCTAAGCTTGCCTTTCTCTATCCTTTTCACTATATCCTCTTTCAATCCACAGCGTTCCCTTATAAATTCATTCTTCAATCTATATCTTTCAATGTTACTCAATAAATACTCCTCAAAGAACTCATTTCTACAACGTTTATTCGGCTTTCATGCTTCTTCTGCCATACCCAGCATTCACTCCCATACATCAATGTCAGACTCAACACTCCATTATGAATCGCCAAACGTGCCTTTTGGGACACCGTTAGGCTACTCATCAAGGAGTGCAGCGCCCCATTGATTTTGCCCGCACTCACTCTCCTTTCAATATCACCCTCACATTTCCCATCTCTTGTAAACATACTACCCAAGTATATAAACTCATCCGCTTGTTCCACTTGTTCATCATCAATCATATTCACGCATTCAGTTACTTCTTCATCCATTTCTAAACCTTTGTTTTACTGACATTCACTTTCATTCTCTTCTTCTTAAGTGATTTGTTCATGAGAGTTACCATCTCCTGGAGCTCACCCACCGACGAAGCAAGAATAACTTGATCATCGGCGTATAAGAGGCACTTGATAAGTAACTCTCCCATTTGCATCCCACAATCACGCTCTTTCGAATATGTATAGCATGATATTTTATAAGTATATATATTCAAACATTTGGATGTTGTGATGTGATTAGAACTGGTAGATCAGATAATTCTTAATTCAAAAACAACATTGAATAACATGTTGCCAAAAAATCTAACAAACATCCGACCCAATTTCAACTCACAATTCCCATTCCAATTGTACAATGAGTACATGGACTTTTCCCGCATGGTTCTGAACAAACGACTGAATCAATTTCAATGCTCCTTTTCCAGTTGTACATGGACCGTTCCCGCGTGGTCCTGACGGCTCTATGCCGCCTGGTGGGGTGTGCAGCGCGTGCGCCGCGGCTAGCTGAAGTGGCGGAGCGCTGGGCGCTGCTGGCGCTGCGTCGGTACGAGGGCGTCAGCGACGCTGACCTGTTGACGGCTTATATACCGCTGCTGCACGCTTGCGCAGCTATCTGGTATGTATTATAACAATTATAATAGCTATTAGATATTGTGCACTGCCTACCCTTTCATGGTAATTTTTCCTATCATGCCTTGGTTTGATGAAAGAAATCTCTTTTCAGAGATAAGCTCGCCTTTGTACATATGTTTTCCACAAATGTAACTTTTTATTTATCTTTGTGCAATAAAGAATTATCAATTATGAATTGGGTATTGGGCTGGGTAGTCAATACATGTCGCATGTATAAGTACTATACAGGTGACCCACGGCTGTGCCATATGGAGGGAAAGTAGGTACCTTAAATATAGTTAGATAGAGCATTTTACTGAAAAAATACTCTTTTTTTTTTCTTTTTTTTAATCGCCTTTATTAACCGAAACCACAGACCATTACTCTAGATCAGGGGTCTCCAAACTACGGCCCGCGAGCTAAATCCGGCCCGCCAGCGCCATGGCCCGCGACAGCTTAAGACTAGTGTCATCAATCTGGCCCACGATATCCAATGTTTTACTGTTGTTACCATTGCTGTGATAAGTTGAATGGAAGAGAATGAAAACACAGAATGATAATTACTCGGTTTTATTTACTTGCAAGGTAAAACTTTAAGACAGAAATGATGACGCAGAAAACTCAACTTAAGTATCTAAGCTTATGCATATTAACAACCAACAAATAATTAAATTGAAATCAATCCCACTAATAAAATAAAAAACACTAATGAGATTTATGTAATTGTGACTTTTCCACCGACAATTGTTTGTATTGTGGATTAAAAGCGAGATTTAAGATGCTCATTGGTTAATTTAGATCTGAAAACATTATTTGTGTACTTTATCTTGGAAAACGTTTGCTCCACAAGTACGTAGTACCAAAAACAAAAAACTACCCATGAGCAAATATATGCAAATTATCAATTTGTGCCAGTGGAAGACCTAAAAAATTCCAACAACGATGATTTTTGATATTTGTTCTAACATATGTAATCAATAATTTCACTGTAAATCAATAATTTCCATTTGGACTTCCGGAGCCAGGGTTTCAATCTCAGAATCAAAAGGATTTTGAAAAAGCTTAATTTCATTCGCAATGACATCAAAGTCTGAGAAACGGGTATCGAAATTTATCTTTAAAGCACTCAAAGTTTTGACTGCAAAATCGACGGAAAATTCAGTCTCTATAGTGTGGCTGATTATTTCACCTGTTAAAAAATGTGTGTTTTTTTTTACGTAATTGCGATTGAAATACGTAGATAGTATTATGTATTATTTTCTGCCTGAAGGATTTGATATCGGTGTATAAATCAGGGAGAAGCTGATTCTCTCCTTGCATCTCAAATTCAGTTCGTTCATATGATTTGTCAAATCGACATTTCACTATTTCCTAAATCGGCATATTCTTCTCATTAAAAAAAAAACGATCTCTGCTCGAAGTTCAAAAAAGCGCTTAAGGACTTTTCCGCAACTAAGCCAGCGTACGGCAGTATGATAAGGCAAGTAATTTTCTCCAATCTCTTCAATAAACTCGCGGAATTGTCGGTGATTCAGCCCTGTGGATCTGATGAAGTTAACAACTGATATGACTGCTTTTAGAACTTCAGACAAATCCAAACAGTTTCCGCACAAGGACTGTTGATGAATGATACAATGTTAGACTAATGGTTTTGAACCACCATCATTTTCATTTGACACAAGTGCCACCATATTCTTACCACACATATTTTTGCCTCCATCGGTGGTAATAGATTTCAAGCTTTTCCATCGAAGGTTCTTTTTATTAATGGCATTTTCAACTCCCTTAAAATATCTGCCCCAGTTGTCGTGCCGTAAATACTATCAATATCAAGAAGTTATTCATACACTTCATAGCTTTTATCTACTCCAAGAATAAAAGTCAACACCTGGGCAGTATCTGAAACATCCGTTGACTCATCCAAGGCTAGAGAAAACCACTCTAGATGTACATTTTTGTCAGACAGTTGAGATGATATATTTTCTGCGATATCTTGCACACTCCGAGCCACGGTGTTTGCTGACAAAATGACACCTTTCAATAAATTTACCTTTTCGGGGCATATTTCTTCAGCTACTGCAATGAAGCATTCTTTTATCATTTCTCCGTCAGGGAATGGTTTTCCACGTTTTGCGATTTCAAGAGCCCCACGAAAGTTGGCGCGAGTTGCAGACTCTTGCTCAGTATTTTCTTTGGTAAACAAAGATTGCTGCGATTTCAGTCCGCGCTTCAAAGCTTCAAATTTTTCCGCAAACTTCCTGTATTTCTTCCTGCGTTTATAGTAATTTTGAAGATGTTTCGATTCATAGAGACGTTTAATATTATATTCTTGAGAACAGCTATGGTTTCATTACAAATTATACATAACGCCTTATTACTGCCCTCAATCACAAAATACTGAAAGTTCCATTTATCTTGGAAAGTTTTGCATTCAATGTCTATTTTTCGCTTCTTTTCCATACTGATGAATCACACATACAAACAAGTCTAATCAAAGTACTCTTGTGCACGGGAGTCACTTTATTTCACAATAGGCCGTTTCGCTTCCTTCGCCTTTCCCACGCAAACTGACTCACAATCGCGCCGCTAGTCTTTCTATACTATGCTATTACTGCCATCTAAAAATGATCGGAAAAACTAGCCAGAACCAGAACTTTCTCGAACCAATGCGGAAATTCCAAAATATGCCACCTGTTAGTGGGTAGCTGAAATAGATAGTACATAGTACAGTACATAGTATCAGTACTCGCCACTAGATGTCGTTACGTGTCACAATACACAATCAATAGTAATTGAAATGCAATGTCAAAAGCCTATGTTTGCTTAGGTGGGCAGACAAATTAAAATTGTTTTGGCTATTGGAACATACCGAAAAAAATATGGGCTATAATTCTATAGTAATGGTCTGTGGTGGTGTGGTGGTAGCTACTGCGATCAGTTGGCCCCCAGTCACGCAAAATGTAGTATTGAGAGACTGAACATGAACTCCCCGTATGGGAAAAGGCTTGACGTTATCCTTTTTTAAGTATCTATTGTATAACCGTATCTTAATTCCAGGACAACCCTCGACCGAGACAAAGAAATGTTGCTGTCAGAATTGGAGAGTCTTCGCAAACGCGGCATGAAGACAGAGCAGGTACCGACACTGCTAGAGGCTGTAGATAACCTTGACAATACTGTATAGTGGGAAGCGTATAAGCCGGACCATGTCCGAAGAGTCTATGAAGCCAAGTAGCTATTTGTAAGAATGTAAACAAACGTGACAGTCAGAAGATTTCGTTGCTATAAAAGTAAGTTGGTTAAAAAAGGCTAGTATTTAATCGCACATCAAAAATACTGATTTGCACAGCAAAAAAGGATCAGCAAAAACACTTTTTATGTTTTAAATATTTCATGTGTACTCAAGTTTTTAAGTATTTTTTGTTGTACTTGCATGTTCAACCTTACACGAAGGATAAAGCGGGCTTCGCTTCGCTTCTCTTTGACCTTCACGTAAGCTACCGCAGCATTTTGCCCTGATATTTCCTGTGCAAATCAGTATCTTTGATGTGCAGTTTAATACTTCCCATTAAAAAAGCGTGTTTTGGAAATTAAATATATGGCTAAATGGTAAAAGAGATGCCTTGGAAATTTAGAAGAGTGTAACTCTATACATATGTTTGTCCAAATTATTTTAAATAGGTACCTACTTGGCTTTTCTGTACTTAGTGAGCCGACACTCCGCGCCGAAAATCGCCGAAAATCGACCAGCTTTAGTCACGCCTGTAAACACCCTATTAAACACACCATACGCGCGGAAATAACGTGACAGAAAAGACAGAATTGTATAGAGATGTGTTGCCGCCGTATTCGTCCGACCGAAGTTTGGTTTCCGACAAAACGCGACATAATTTCGGCAAGTGTGTTGTGTTGCTGAATGAATTGAAATACCTTGTTACGGGCTTCCAGGGTTTGTTTTGCCTCAACGCGGCGCCACTCACGCTGAGTTAAATCTCGCTGACCAATGCATATTATTTGGTGATACAGCAATGTAATTATAAGAGTTAAAATTTAATGGTTAAAAGGAGGGTGCAAAAATTATCAATAATATGAGCTGCGTCATTAATCAAATCTGAAATAATGCACTTGTAATATATAATATTATTATATATGTCACCGTAAGATAGTCAAAACCGTTAGTTGATAAACTAACGCGTTAGTTGTCAACTATCTACAGATAGTTAAACAGACCGACAGGGTTTATAATTTACGTTTCTTTTGTTCTTACATGTCAACCTAACACGAAGGCTATTCGGGGGCTTCGCTGCGCTCGCCCCCTCTAGTCTTCTCCTAAACTACTGCAGTGTTTGCCCTGGTATTTCGTTTGCAATTCAAGTTTAAACCACTTTACTATTTAACTGTTTTAACCGTTAGTTTATCAACTAACGCGCCATATAGTTAGCAATCCGTTACAGTCTGTCGGTAGTTGACCAACTAACGAGAAAAAACCGTTAGTTTATCAAGTAACGGTCTTCACAATCGTACGGTGACATCACATCTATAATACTAAGAAGAGATCTATTCAATCGAAGATTTTGAAGAAAGTTCATAAAATTTGACAACTACCTGTCTCGCCAGTGGCGCCACCTGCCATGGTAGGTAGACTAATGGGGTAGCTAAGATGGCGCTATGAGTTGGTAGTCTTAATTACTATGGGTTCTTGCGAAGCGGACCGGCGCGTGAAGGGTGACATACAGACGTCACGACATATAATTCACTGTATGGTCACGACCGCAGGAATCTAGTCAATGAAGCGCCATGCCTACAAACCTTGAGCACACACAGCTTGGAACACTTGCTATCATCTGTTATATTCGTCATAGCTTAAGGCCGCAGTCGTTTTCAAAAAGAAATGGTCCAAAATGAAGTTATAGCGACTGAGACTTGTCCTTTAGGGAGTTCATTAATCACGTGATGTTTTGCAGCAACTCCCCTATAATAAAAATCAGAATATTATCTTTAAACAGGTACAGGTGTAAACTAATTTATTTTTCGAGAATTTTCGTTCCAAAGTGCATTTGAAAAGTGATTGACTGAGAATTCCATACTCCACACTCCTGTCACAATTATTGGAGTTGGCGCTGCGTGCTTCGGGAGCGCGTGTTAGGATTCTATGAGACATTATTGTAAGGAATCGTCACTTTTTAGGTACACGACGTGTCAGTTCTAGGCTGTTCAAAATCGAATTAATTTTAAACGCTTTTTAACAGAGCAGATTATGATATAAAGTTTTAAATAATAACAAAATAGTCAGAGGAATAATATCAAAACATTAACATTTACATACAGGCACATACATTGGTTCTGGCCCCAATAAAAATGTTTTTCTTATTAATATTATTACTAGCCAATTCTTATTTATGTCTTCGTTTCTATATTTGTGGGTGTTCGTAACGAAAATTAAATACACGTGATACCTCAATTGCCCTTGCGATGTAACGTGATTTTATTCCGCTCCCCCCCCCCTCCCCCCCCTCCCCCCCACACGTGTTTAATGAACGGCCCCTGACCTGGGTTCAATTTACAAGATTCTTTTCAAAACAAGCTTTATACAAAAAATGCTATACTTAGTACAGTGTTTCATCATCTCACTAGATTCTAAGCAATAAATGATTTTGTTGTAACTTTTGTTACAATTTAGCTTTTATAAGTGTATTTTTTGTATGATTTTTGTATTTGGCCAATAGTCTATGAATTGATTTGTTAATTTTGGACTAAGATTTGTCATCAGATTCATTGATGAGTCATCTTCTAAATTTTCATGATCATCAGGCTGCATGTTCGCTAAAGGAAAGGTGATTAGTACGAAAGTGCCTACGACTAAACTGCACTAATTGTCAAATACAATTATTATTGTCAATTGTAACATGATTGACATAATTTTTCCTGTTCACTCAGTTATCATTATTTAAATCTTCTATAATGTCATAATCAGACCCCCCTTCTGAACTTTACACCTCTTTTTAATACACCCTGTACAAATGGTTTATGATACGTTTTGTAGCAACAATATTTTAATCATAATTTACGCAATCATAATATACAATTTAGTTTTTAAGTAACTCTTGTAACAATTCTGATATGCAGTGGAACACTAGTTCATTGTGTCAACTTCTACTGAAAACTCAACTTCGCCACTTGTCATTAATTATAAGAACACCCGCCCTAGTATAAGTTATTTAAGGAGTAGCCTGTTACTATTTCTTATGAAATAAATAAACTAAAAGCTATTATTTAGTTAAGTTATCTGTAGTGTGTAGTATATTTGTTTGTATAATTCGTCTATTTGGCGAATAGTCTTGTGAAATGATTTGTTCATATTTGGGATAAGATTTGTCATCATATTCATTCATCATCATCATCTTCTAAACTTTCATCATCACCAGGCAACCTGCACAGGCAAGAGGAGAGGATGATATTAGTACAAAAGTGCCTGCGACCAAAATACAAAGATGAATTCTCAAATGCAATTATCATTGTCAATTTTATTGAATGTCATATTTTTACCTGTATCGATAGAATGATATTTTATATGTATATTTGAGAGCAATAAAATCGACAACCCCCGTCCATGAGCTGGTGATGCGATGTCGGCCAGATCCTCTTCTTCGAACATAGCCACCAGTTTCTCCATCACCAGAATCCTCCTGCAGACACGTCGAACCGCAGAAAGGCTTAAGTAGAGCTGCCGAGCCACTTGACTCAGATTCAGCCCTGCTCGAATAACGGCAACAGCTTAAGCGGCTTGTTCTGGCGTTGTAGCCATTCTTCAACTTTTCGGGACCTGTATTGATCATGAGAGAGAGTGCAGGTTGAGAGCTACAACTGATTGATTAATGATGGCTAATTTGGGAAAACTGACCCTTTTGTACCTGTTCTGGGCTCCGGACCCGATGCCTCGCAAACGAATATGACTATGATTGACCTATCCTCTTCCAAGAAACTGTGTACATACATACCTTATACGCTTGTTCGATAGGTAAAAGAACAAGCTTTCCAGTTGTACCAAACAATAATACGAAAAATATTATGTCTGGTCCTTAAATGCGCTCTAAGCTCATCTGGACGGGGCCGTCGATTTTATTGCTCTCCAGTGTATTTGGCTACTCAGTCATTATTATAGTCATCTATAACGACATATCAGTATATTGCAGCTAGCTTGCTTAAACTATACCATGTCACAAATTCTCAATATTAGGTGTTTTATTATTTTTATTCGCCTGTCCAAAATTATATTAATTTTGAATTAAATATTTTTTACAGATTATTGTATAAATCAATCAGGCATCTTATCCTTCCTAGGCATATGAAGATCATTTTATACACTGTGTTATGGTCTACGGTTCTGGTGAAGTTTTACCCTCATCCGTTATCAAGCGAGAGAAACATTATAATATGTTAGCTTATATAAATAATGATATATTGCACCTTATAGATTTTCTATCATTCATCAAAAACCTTGGTATGTATAGTGTAGATGACAAAACATCCATATGGTACCACGACCTGGTTTGATGATAGATCTCGAAGGTGGGAGTTTCTTTACAATATGACCCGTACATTTCTCCTGATGATTTCATCATGAAAATTTAATTTGACTTTCACCATTATTTTGTCAATTTATAGCGCTTTCATACTTCATCATAACATCACCAGATTAAGTTTGGCAACCCAGGTGAAATATATGGGACAGACCGCTGTGGCGGAGCGGTTGTGGCACTGCCTACCATGCGAGAGGTCCAGGGTTCGATCCCCGGCTGGGGGTTAAAAAAAGAAAAACCCCAGGTCTTGGATGTTTATTTGTGTATTACGTCGCTGTTTCTGGTTCCCACGACGCAGGGTATCCTAGTGTGGGGCCAGAACCAATGTATGTGCCTGTATGTAAACGTTATGTTATATCAATATTTATATCAGCTTACATATGATCTCACTGCTGATCGAATAACGGATGAGGGTAAATGTATACCAGTACCGTATCAAAGACTAGGATTTCTTTAATCAGAAACCACGTCTGAATATTAGTATATTTATAGGAGATATAGTATCTTTCTGTAGGAAATCACCCTGTAGGAATGTTTTATGTTTTATAACAACAAACTGATAGGTTGGTACCTAAACTTAAGAAAGAGTAAGTTACTTAGTAAAATTTTATGTATTTTTTATTGTTTAACTTTCCTTTATAAATGTTATACTACTAAATAGCTTTGATTGAGGTCTAATGGAATAAGTATACAATATTTTACTCATAATTTACACTAACATAATATTTACCTGATTCTTTTCTAATTATGTTATTCCTAAAACGACTGATATTTTGTATATTTGTAGAATCGGGAAAGCAAAATATAATACACATATGTAACAAATTTACTGAAGCATTTTAATTTAAAGCCAATTCATCTGAAAATACATTTCATCTATTTTATCATGTAAGATAGAATAACAACAGAAACTATCGACCAAATATGCGAAGTCGAATATTACTGGCAGAAGCACAGCCTGGGTATGACCGTTATCAGGTTTAAAATGATAGTGCCTCTCTGGAGGCTCAAATGATAGCTTTCCTCTGATGAGTACTACCACGACACCCCACTCTTATCATCAGCACACCGCAAGTCCACGTAAAACGCCGATCAATTTACGAAATTGATCAGGGATACACCAAAACAATTTGCCCTTCATAAAGGTAAATGAATTCGGCTCAATTACCTTGTGTAATAGCCCTATTTGGCAGGCGATGTCTGTCTGGCCCTGTACTTTCCTACTGGGTAGATTGCCTTCCGATTTCGATTAACGCATCGCTTATATGGGTTATGCAAGTTTATACACATCTAATACGACGAGCAAGCTTACGAATGTATACGAAGTAATCACTTTGAATGTTGACTACCTAATACTAACATTACCTACTGCGATCCTATGTGCTCATAGAGTTGTCTAGAGAAGCATAGAACGGTCAACGATTACGGATCCAATCCATCACCATCATAGCATTGGCCATCGCAGCGAGCCACTTAGCCACGGAACATCAGCAGCCATGCGTAACACGCCAACCTACCCTCAAATCACCAAATTGATTCGCGTGCCATGTATCCTTCACTATGACTGCTATGATTCCTTCACCCGTATTACTTACCCTATAAAGGTCCTACGATATAACCTGGTAGGAGTTCTCCCTAGGGAACTGTTCGCAATCCTCGTCGATTGGAGCCTTGTTAATTCTACGATGAAATGTTTAAACGCACGCGAGGCCCTTAAAAGCTCTGCTAATTAAGTATATGAGTTGCTTGTGGAGGTTGGCTAAAGGACACAGTTAATACACTGGAGAAGGTTTTGTGAAAGGAATACAATTAGTTCATGCATTTTCAGCGAACGGTGGTTCAACTGGGTAATACCCAATTAAACATAGCGTCACATATTTTCGCATACGGGGTAGCAAAGGCACACTTGCGCCCATATTTAGCCGTTAGCCTGACTGCGTGACAGCGTGCTAGCCCATCGCGGCATCCCTGGAGATATGATTCCTTAGGATGTTACTAAACTTATAACCTGTGCCGCAAAAGATAGGTTCAAGTTAGGCTGCTTACACTTGAAAAGCCCATATTTAATTTGCTCATTCAAGGTACCGACAAAGTAACGGCGAAAGCTGCGACAACATAATATTTCCGCCAAAAAGCTAACTCGCTGTCGCAAGGAAGCCATCAAGAAGCAACTTTGTTTAAAGCGCGCCCTGTAACCGCCATAAATCGGCCACGCGGAATTTACGAGGGCCCCTCGCAAATCGGTTTATATTTTCGATAAATAAAATTGGCGGAGGTTCTGCGAGATAAGCAGAGCGCGTTAGGAGCGCTGTCGCCGCAGTCCACTCCGTGCCTGCGCCAGCTGCCGCACATAACCCCGGCTACCGACCCCCGCCTTTTCTTGCTGACAATTTTTTCCTGCCCACGGTCATTACGCAGCTGGGCCCCGAGACAAAACGGCGAATCGTTTAAGCCCTCTCCGGAGAACGTCCAATTTTATTGTGTGTACCGTGTACCTAGTCGAAATTGATATGCCGCGCGAGGCCGGGCGCCGAATCGACTCGATGGAAATGAACACCGCATGCCGCCCTGCTATAATTCACGTGTTCTATGTTTTACCTTTTTGATATAAGCTGACGACTGTGTTTCAGTTATTACGTATACTACCTAACATAACACGACTCTTCCTACGTTCCTACGGAGCTGAATTAGGAGAACCTGCTGGATCTGTCGCAGTTAGTTGGTTAAATCAGACACTTAACTAACTCTCTCGACCGTTATTTAAATGCCGACGTTTAACCAAGTCACTAAAATTCCGTCGATACGTTTAACGAGTTGTCTAAACGTTCCAAAGCAACAAGACATATAAATTATAAATATTTTTTTATGTGTGCTTAAGTTTATGTTTTATGTATTTTTTGTTGTTCTTACATGTTCAACCTAACACGAAGAAAGTATTTTTTGTTGTTCTTAAATGTTCAACCTAACACGAAGAATAAAGGGGGCTTCACTTCACTCACCCCCTTTACCCTTCGACTAAGCTACCGCAATGTTTTGCCCTGATCTATGCTGTGCAAATCAGCTGTTGTCGTGACGCCGTCTTGTTTTCCAACACGCCGGCTTTCGGTAAGACAGATTTTTCAACGTTTTCGACGATGCTCTACTTAAATCAACATGCTAGTGACGTGGTTAAACGTCGGTATTTAATTAACGGTCTAGTGAGTTAGTTAAGTGTCTGATTTCACCAACCAACTGCGACAGATCCATTGATCCGTTGCTGGATAGCTATTATCGGGAGACTCCGTCTCCTTACATCCGTTTCGCTTAATGTTAATCGAAGGCTGAGAAAGATTCCTACTGTTCATGTTGGGATGGCACAATTTTAGTGATGTAGTCGATGTTTTTTATTTATTTTTGTCGATGTCGATAGTTACCAAAAAGGTAAACGATAAAAGAAGGGTTGAATTGAACTAATATTTTATTTATCACAATCAATTGAACCTATGCTATCTGATTAATTCCACGCCTCAACCGAACGGCGTGGAATCTTGAGGGGCTGGGTTTTTGCCAGCACGGGAGAGAAAATCTTGATAAAGAAGGTAACAACCTTACCTTGTCGTCGCAGACCGGAGATCGAAAGCTCGATTCGAGGCAGGAATGCGGGATAGGAGCACAAGTTTGGGATAGGAGAGGAACCGAACCTTGCCGACACGAGCAGTCGCCGTCCGCATACGACGAGTTGGAGACCGTACAACTTCAACCTTCACCACGAATCACTCAACCGCTGACGCGAATCTACTTATTTCCCGACGATGTTTATGATGAGCACTCCGACCAGGCCCGACGCCTGTATTACAATTGTTACACCGAATTACAGTCACTGGCCCGACGCCTGAGCAGACATGTTTTTTCTCCCGACGAGAAGAGATGACCTCCAATTTTTTCTCTCGTTTCGATACGAGTGACAGCTGCGGTTCCGTTTCCGTTCCGAGTCGCGCAACAAGAGGAGGTGCGTTCCGAAGCATAAATATTAAACAGTCGCCAGAAACACATTGGTGTCTCCAACGTCTTTAATAAAATATTCCATCTCGTTTTCTTATCTTATATCCTTCAAAGTCAAGACAAAGACAAAATGTATTAATTTCTCATAGCACAATTTATCACATACAATGTAGGAAAACTAACAAACAATAACAGTTATCATCACTACAGTATTAAAGTACATTAGATTTTCAGTTTAGTTTAATAATATGCACTTACGATACAAATGTACTGGAGAATAGCGTTAATAAAAAAATAATGGTAAATAGCAGTCCCCACACTAAGTCGGACTTGTCCTGGGGCGAGACCAAGGTTACAAACATGATTTTATATAAACGGGAGTAGACAATTTGCTATGCATTTGCTCGTTATTTAAGTCAGTATATTAGCGGAAGTTAACAGAATAAATGAATACTTTAAAAACTATAAGATTGAAATGATTTTAAACACGTTTATTTAAAATATATTTAAATATAAATAAAAAGAAAATATATACATAATATATGAAGTAATAATAAAATTTAAATATAAGAAAAAATAAATCATAATAGTAATATATACCGTAATATCGTCATTTTATCATTGTTGTACCTTTAGCTTCCGTGGAGTCTTAGTTTAGGGTAAGTAGCCATTTGGTGATTTTGTTTTTTACCTCCCAACTTGTGCAGTTTCTAAGGTTACAGTTCTTACCGACTTGCGTGTAGATGTAAGGGAAAGCAAAATATTTAAATCTTTGCGCAAAAGCCGTTTTAACGTTTAGACGATGACGTCGCCTAGTCTGGTTCTGAGTAAACGATTCACCACCGCTTTGTGATGCAGGAGAGCTACTCGTAAAAAATACAATTGCCATAGAGATAAGGCTTTCTTGTAAGTTTCGTAAGTTGGATACCCGAATGGTTTCTTAAGCATGACCTTGAGAATTGACCTTTGAGCCCTTTACAGGTGGAAGTAGGGTGGTTTTCGCAGCGCTGCCCCATGCCGTAATTCAGTTTAGATTTGCATCTATCACAACACCGAGGTATTTCACAGATTGAACACGTTCTGTACTCGTTCATGAGCAGGTAATTCAGGAGTTTGTAGATAAGCCCAGGTCTTTTTATGTGAGAACCCTGATATTATGAGAGGAAAGGGGCTGAGAAGCAGCCGTTTTGTAAATGCAAACATATTTTCTTTTTTGAACGTTAAGACTGAGCAGATTTTTTTGAAGCCAGTGTGCTAAAGACAATAGTCCAATGTCTGTTTGAGAGATATGTTACGCAGACGGCACCGCCTTGCTGTCCTTTTGTTGATGTTGTGCTCAACCCTCTCACCAGCAAAGTACAATTGCGTTAAGCCGTTGATATACATTATGAACAGCATGGGTCCGAGGATGCTGCCCTGAGGCACTCCAAAAGTGACATTTTCAAGATCACTGGTGAGGTCTTCGAGCTTAATATAGTTTTCTATCTGTCAGATAACTCTGGAACCAATCGAGGGCAGCCCCACGGATCCCACACGGCTCAAGTTTGCTCAGAAGTATTTTAATGGAGACCGTGTCGAACGCTTTCGCCAGATCAAGGAAGACGCCCACACAAGCCTGACCTGAGTTGAGAGCAGCTGAAACTTCAGACAGTAGTAAGGTAACAGCGTCTTCAGTGGATTTGCCTCGTCGGAAGCCAAACTGATGTGAGGACAGTAGATTATGAGTTTCCAAGATATCCACTAGACGTTTATGAACTATTTTTTCCAATATTTTAGAGAATACTGCCAGTAAAGATACTGAACGATAATGAGATGAAATATCTTTAGCACCACTTTTATGTATTGAAACAACAATGGCTTCCTTCCAAACACTAGGGAAAGTTCCAGTATTAAGGCTCAGATTACATATGTGTGTGAGTGGTTTTAAAATTAAATTACAGATCTTTTCATTTAGTGGATTCTTATTCTTAGTCCATCTAGTCCTGGAGCACTCTTGATTTTTAGTTAACATATTAGTGAATGGACTTCAAATTCAACAGTTGAAGCAGCATGAAGAAGGAATTCTGGTTTTTATTAACCTTTTGACAAGAGTCACTGCTTTTTCAGATTTATTCATGCAGTTAAAAGGGTTTGTTTAGCTAAATTTTTACCGAACTCGGAGAAGTCTTTCTTGCAGGTACTTAAAGATTCGTGCGGTGTCTTTTCAATTTTCAGTAGTTTCGATGAAGCCGATTTCCCTCTTAAGTCACATATGGATTTAATGACATCCCATAAATTTTTAGTGTTGTTCGTTTTCTTCTAACTCTTTTTTTCATACTGGTTTTTGAGACGTTTAAGCAAATCGTTGCAAAAGTTTCGATATATTTTGTAAGATAGCTGCAAAATCATATTATTAGGTTGCTTACGAGCCTGATTGCGCAATCTATCGCGGTTTCGGGTACAGAATATAAGCCCCGGAGACATCCAAGGCTTAAGGTAAATTTTTAAACGGCTTATTGTGGTTAATCTTGTGTTGTTTTCAACAATTTTGTCCAAAATCCATAAAAGAATTAGCGGCTTCCGATGGATCAGTTTTATTTGTAATATTGGACCAGTCGTAATCAGTTAGATTAACCAGTATAACAATGCTTCTAGGATGTTTCTGGGGCTGCCATGCTACTGTAGTGCATCGGGCATATTTGTTGAGACACGTACTGATGGATTCCATGCCATCATACATAAGAGATCGGCCTCCTTACTGAAGTAGAACGCGTGGCAGCACCAACAGCATCCTAAAGGTCATTTCAGGTGGACTCGACGGCGATGACGGCTCAAACACACAACACAAAACACATGGGTGAGTGTTGTGACAGATAGTGACAGTACGTGGGAAACTGAGCTGTGCAACAGGCAGGCCTATTTATATGAAATAGATTGAATTGATCCCATATCACCCCATATTTGGATGCAGCAAAACTCCTAAATATGGAGGTCCCGTCGGCATTTAAACCTTGCCAAATTACTCTTTGGTATAATACGCACAGGAACCCCACCCTACCTGCACAAGAAGCTTTAATGGGCTATCCCAGGACGTGGCGTGCACAAAGAGAGAATATTGATACCAGCGCATCGAACGACGACTTTTCGCGGGAGTTTCCGTTTTGCGGCATCTAAGTGTTCGAATGATATTCCCCCTCCAGTCCGTGAAGCGACTAGTAGGTATGCCTTCGGGCGCAAACTCAAGGCATATTTTCTGGATCAGCAGAGACTAAACTCCTCCCTTCCGTTCCAACTTCTCGCCGCAATAAGACTTGAGCCTGTGGTTCCTCATTGACATTGCCAGTCGGACCGCCTGCCCAGCACAACCTAGATTAACTCTAAATAAAAAAGTTTTTAAAAGGGAAACTATGGCTACCGCACAAGAAATGTATTCATATTATCTCTGTTATTACATATTTTTATTTATTATATTTTTTACTTACTATTATGTTATATATTTATGTACATATGTTTTAATGGCTGTACCACTCTGCAGACTGGGGCCCTTCGGGGGTCAACACTTGGCGCTGAATGAAAATCCGCGCTGAAGGCATGGCCTTCAGCATACTGCTGAGTCAGATGCCATTTGTAATGACAGTGACACACCACGACCGTCGACATTAATGATTCAGAATGATTGATCGATTGTATGAATGAATGAATGAACGAATTATTTTGTTTTCTTCCGTCGTATGTATTCTAAATTCACAACATTTCAAATTATTAACCACCTAATAGCTTATTCGACAGTTGGTCGAGAACTTAAGGTATTTTAATTTTACCATTTTCCAAAATTTAGATTTTTCATATTGAAATAAATTTTTAAATCTTGAGTTTTTAGAAAAAAGTTGATGTAGGCATAATGGACCATGTTACCTTTGCCAGAACATAAAAAATGTCATTGTCTTAGCTTGTTCCAAGTCCATGCTTGTTCCAGAAAGTTAAAAAAAAACAAAGGCTGCGTTCGGTTTGAACGTCTCAGTTGACGCCCGCTATGAGCCCACCTTACTATACTATCTCTTTTGCAGGCGTAGAACTTGTATAGTGTTATTCTTCTGTTAGTTTTCTGCGGGTGTTTCTTTCTGAAAACACAAACAAACCGAATCGAAACGAGTGTCAGCTAGTATTTTTTAAATACTAGGCAAAGGTGTGGCTATGTAGTTCTTTTGCCTACATCCTTGATATCTGAATTATTTTCAAAGTATCTTTAAAACGAATGAATGGAAAATTATATTTAATTGTGTTTCGTATATCCAAATCCCATCCGTATTCAAATATATCCCAATGGACATTAAATCTTTTTACCTAAGCAAAAATGAAATGTTGTCAATTCTTCCATCTGTGTTTAATAAATATATTCCTTATTTTCATTTAAATTTCTTTAATCGTAATGTATTTGTGTGTGTGTGTTCACTGTTTTTATAATAAATGTTTCGTCTTCTTCTACTTCTTCAATTGAGTGTGATATGACATACCCTTGACGTACCGTGACGAAGTTAAATATCAGTACAATATATTGAAAAATATCAGCAGACATCTACGCTACGAGTATAATGTCTATTGGGATATTTTGACGAATCGTGAATGTCGAATCCCGTGTGAATGAGCTCTTACTCTTTTAACAGATGTGAAGAAGTAGGAAGTATTGTTTATTTGCATGAATATAGGTTTACATCAATTCTTACAGTTCAATTCTGCCAATTAGACGTACAAATTTTATATCACATAGGTAATTAAATAAATTAACAAAATTTACATATTATTCACAATTATTATTTTAGTACAGTATAGTTATACAATAAGAAATGAATTATTATAGTTAATATTAGTACATGTCGCAATCATTATTCAATGTGAATTTATTTTAATGCATTGTCAATTTATTATCTAAAAACTCCTGCACACTATATTAAGCTTTTTCGACCAGGAAATTTCTTAGTAAAACCTGGTATGAGTGCAGTTGGTAAGCGTCCCTAATTGATTTCGGTAACTTATTATAGAGTCTTGGCGCCATAACCTAAAATACTCTTATCATAAAACGCAGTGGTGGGTGGAGGAGCACTAAATTTGACATCTCTTTTACTATTCATTTTCTTAAATAAATGCCAGTTTGTCTTTAAAAATAGAGCAGTCTCATATATATATATAATGATGGCAACGTCAATAATTGTAATCTATAATTAATATATTAGTTTGTATTAGTCAGCGATGTTTTTTATAGCTGGTAAAATCATTCTGCAGTAAAATCTTCTTGAGAATTCGTGCGTGTTTTGTCGTCCAGCCGGATCCGCGAGATACTTCCGTAAGCCACACATTTAGCAATAGTTTTTCACCAGGAAATCTAAAATTAAAAGGGTAGCATTTAATTACACATGAATTTTCCCACATCAATGTTACTTTGTGGAAAAGGTTCATAAATAGAGATCAAATCATTGCAATTAAGCACTATTATTTCTTACTATATAATCTATCGATAATATTTTACTCAAATAACTATCGATATTTCTTGGACAAATTTGTAATAGATAAATTATTGTAAATACGCTACTATAAGCGTATTTCTGATATTTCTTGGCCGAAATAATTTGGGAAATTCTCCGCTATCCTAATGTATCCAACAAAATGTACAAAATACTAGAAAATCTACGAAATCATATCAATTAAAATTTACCTGTGGTAGCTGATGAATTCATCTAAGTTTTTTATGATTTCTCATCACAGACTTGAATAGTATTTCTCATGTAAATTTTACTCTGTATGATAACGCACTACATGGCGAATGACTTTTGTATCCAATATTATAATTTATAGATCCTCTTTGATAGATCACTTTTAAAATTAAAATAACGTTTCCCGAAAGGTTCGATTTCAAAAATATTGAGTCTTTGTTTCTGTTATGTCTAAGACAGATGCTGTTCGATGCAATTGAAGGGTTCGTTGTCTACTGACAAACTATATATATGGCGAGTATTACTTAATTCTGTAGAGTAAAAATTAACCAAAGAAAACAAACCATCAACAAAAGTGTAGGTACTCACTACAAATTTGACGATACATCTATTTAAACAAAGAGTTTCGTTAATCTGAGTGAACATCGCAAGCAGATTGCTCTACCATATCTCTGGAGATGTTAGGCATGACATGTTAGATCACTAATAAACATCAGTAATTTTATCTATTTCTAATAAAATGCTGCTGAACAAAAGGAGCCGCTGCCATGTCTGACGAGGACCCAGGGTGGGAATTGGAGGCGATTGTCGGGGCTATAGTAGTCTTCACACTGCCCCTGACGCTGCTGATTCCGAACTTTTCCATCTGGGATGTGGTGCCGAAGGTGCACGTCCACAGGTTCCACGTCATCAGCCAGCAGCTCACGTGGCACCAGCTCAATGGAGCGCTGTTTGGTACCATGTGTTTCCTTTGGTGCCTCTACATAGAGTTGCGAAAACGCCGGTTAGTTATAATTATAAGACAACGCGCATATTTCAGTACCTATAGTTCCTGTGGATTTGGTGCGATTGGGAAAGGGGTGTGTTTTGGTGACAAAAGGACCGCAGGAACCTAAATCAAGCACTATTGTTGTAGTTTGGTATTGTTAAAATTAACTTGCCTAACTTTACTCAAAATGTCCCTTCTTAGTTCAAAATCGACGGAGGGTACATTTGCCGGAACATAACTTGGCCAGATTTTGACAGATTTTGATTTTGAAAGTTGGCGCTTGTTAGTTAGCTTACACCAAAAAATGGTCACTGTTATCAAAGAATAAGATCTAAAAATTATTTAAAAAATATTTTCATCTTAACATACATATATATGTATTAGGTAGTATATTATGCGTAGGTGGTATACGTTTTGGGCCGAGCGGTCATCTGATTTGTATGGAGAAGTGAAAAATAAAGCTGCCCTCATCAAATCGGTATCATCGTAAAATGTGTTCAGAATGATGACCCTAACAACCCCTTAAAATATGACTACGCCGTTCTGTTACACCCTGTATAGGTATAGTATATTATGCGTGCACGTTTTGGACCGAGCGGTCTGCTGATGCTGATTTGTATGGAGAAGTGAAAAATAAAGTGGCTCTGATCAACTCTGTGTCATAGAGAAACTTGTTCAGAATAATCTCCCTAACAACATCCTAAAATATGACTAGAGAGTTCTGTTTCATCCTGAATTATAGTTATGTTAGGCTTGAAAAATGGGAAGTTAGTATTTTATGAGGATAAACTCACTCACTTATTCTCTCGCTTACTTTCACAGATTAGAGGAACTAGTCGAGAACGTAATGGTGATCCAAAAAGCCACTGACTCCACCATGGCATCAGAGTGCCAGCGTCACGCCGACGCCCTCAGGTCCTGTGCCGTGCTGCTCGACTCCTCGACAGAACACTATGAACACCTAGCCCTACTGGGCGACGCCCTACGCCACCGGAAGAAGAAAACCACTGAAGGCCCTCCGGTCATTGAACCGAGCAGTACAGGCTTTATGGAATGTAATTAGAGTCTGTGTGTCTTCGGAGTTCCAAATGAATATATATAAATTCCAAAAAAAAGATAAAAACGTTACGTCGTTGATTGAGGTTTATTCCTACTATTGGGGGTATATTTTATAGATAACTTTACACGGTAATTTGAATTGGATTCGAGAGAGACATTACTTGACATACTTACCAGCGCTTCGTACTGACAAAGCATCTTCATGAGCAGAGGCACATTGCACCCTCGTATAGCCAGTTATCCTTTGCGTGATGTCAGACAGACTTGACCGCCGTTAGCTCGACCCTCGCCATGTTTCGCGGGAGCCTTGTGCTGGTGCGTTGCTGAACAATTCGTAAAATTCCTAATTTGTACAACGGTACTGACTATCACTAATTCGTGTAGTTCCTAATTTGTACAACGATAGTAGGTATGTTTGTATTAAAACCTAAGGAGAAACATATTTACTCCTAGTACTTTTGGTAATAGTACATTACTGTCGTGGTCTGTAATGACTGCGTTGCTGGTCACACTGTTGGTGGCCGAAAGCGCAGCACAGCACAGCTCAAAGCCTACACAGCGCGATCAGCATTGCAGCCTTTGATGGACCAGCTGGAATAAAAGCCGAGACCTTTAAGGTCGAGGCTTTTATAGCGCGGACATCAAAGGCTGCATAGAGCGTAGCTAAGCTGAGCTCGAGGCCTTCATAGTGACGCCAGCAGTGCAGTCATTGCGGACCAAGGCTTCTATAGTACTTTACTCAAATAATGCGAGTAATTAAATAAAATCCAGCTTATTATACCTAGTAATCATTTATTTATTAAAAATGACAATTTGTTAAGTAACAGTTACTAAAATGTAAGACTACAATTGTTTTGGCACACAACAAAATATTGGAAAGAAAGATGAGAGTGGCAAGAAGATCTCGCGCTCTTTTTTTGTCACACAACCAAATGCTAAATAAAGCTTTTTTGCACTACCTTTTTACCATTTTCGAAACAAAGCTCGACAATCATGAATTTTCACATGAAATTGCCGGCACCTTTTCTGGCTCCTCCAAGTAGAGCAGCAATATCGACTGCTCAAAGAAGGTTGTCAAAATAATGAGCACATCATAGATAAAAATGTATATGGAGCACATTACTTGCTTTGTTTGAGTAAAAATATTTGATTGTGAATAGAGCCTGTCTCATTTACATTTACATGTTCTGTCTCAAGTTCAATTGCGTCATGCGTGCGTAACAGGCAACGGACAAATTGGACGACATCTGTGGCGCTCCGCTCTGCCTACCATGCGAGAGGTTCCCAGGTTCGGTCCCCGGCTGGGGATAAAGCAAAAAAAGCAGGTATTGGATATTTATGGGTGTGATGTCGCTGTTTCTAGGGCCAGAATGTTAGTGCCTGTTTGTAAGTGTTTATGTTAAAGCTTCGTGTTTTCATGAACAGAGGCAAATTGCACCCTCGTTTTGCCAGTTATCCTTTGCGTGACAAGGCTGACTTGGAGCTCTATTTTTGAATCACTTGCGTCGTGGCGAGCGCTCGCAAAGCGCAATGACGTAACTAATCTCCACCAACCGTGTCGCTTGGAGAGCGCTCGCTTCCGAGGCGAGCGATTCAAGAATAGAGCTCTGACCGCCGTAGAACTCTACCCTCGTGATGTTTCGCGGGGGCCTATATGCTGTGTGTGTTGCAAGATTATTTCCGCGTAACGCGAGGGTCGAGTTGACGGTGGTCAAGCTACAGCCCACAGCAGCTATAACTTCCAGATTCAGCATCGTTACTCTTTACTCTATCTCTACTCCACCGCTGAATTTACGAACCATTACGCTTCCCATCGCCGTTTTCTCGAGTTAATTACTTGCGCGCGATTATTTGATTTTTATTCAACGGTACAGCTAGCACCGAAGTGTTCATTAGAGCTGTGTCTGCCCCGCGGGACATTGTCACTGTAAAAAAACCAATCTGGGGTCGGCAATTATGGCTAATGATCTAATTAGACGGTTCTGCCGCGCGCGCGGCGTCGCAACTCTGCACATTTTTCTGCGGCTCTCTTGTTTGCGAGTATATTGTATTTGAAGATACTTGGCTTGGCTAACTTTACAATTCGATATAGAGATTGCTTCTTCACATTCTTTCGTGGTTTCATTCTGATTCTATTCAAGTCTGATGACAAAACAGAACATCTCTGGTAAATATGTTTGAACGAATAAGGATCATGATCCGAATGATGAGCGATGTGGTACGAGCTCCGATAGTAACATGTCACTAATAGTTCATTCTTATACACACGGCTCCTAATTTTTGCTTTACAGCTGTGGGTGCATCTGTTGAGTATGAACAGTAATAAACGGAATTAGCTGAGCCGAACAGTTTACTGATTTTGCAAGTACATAATAATAATAATAATAATACATTGGACACTATTTACACATATTGATCTAGCCCCAAACTAGGATTCCCTGTATCTTGGGTACTATACAACGATACAGTGACGCTGCCTACGAAGCCAAGTGTCCCGGTTTCGAGTCCCGGTGGGGGCAAATATTTGTTTGATGAGAACGGATAATAATAATAATAATAATAATTTATTTATTTATCATAACGAGGTATTACACTAGAATATGTTTGAGCTTAATTAATACATGTAAAGCATTATTTGAACTCTAGTAAAAACAGAAAACATCTGAACCTGAGCTAGGTGGTTAACCTGTATTTCAGGATTCAGCGCTCTTCCTAATAATTACGGTATAAGTGCTATACATTACGAAAAATTAGTACCTGTTATTCATTAGACCAAGTACAGCTAAATCAGGTAAAATAAACTACAAAAGGGAGCAAAATTTACATAGGCTTAAGGCCTTGGTGAGTATAAGAGAGACCTCTCTTTGAATATCGTGAGTGTGAATGAGTGTGTGTGAGAGGGTGTGTGGTGAGGAGTTTACAGGCACTTGATATGCTTTTTGGTACCATACTCTTTAATATATTTAATAATGTCAAGGAGTGCAAAACAAAGTAAGACAGATTCAATTACAAAAAGTACACATATTATTATTATCAGGAATTAATATAAGAGGTAAGATTGATGTTTAGCACCTAATCTATAGTCATTAGTAGTTGTTCTGTTTGGTCATAATTCAGAATTTGAAGAGTATTAAAAATGGTTTTCTTGAAATGATAGGTGGTAAGAGAGTAAATGTCTATTTTTCTATTGATTTTATTATACAGCAAAGGTCCAAGGAAAGGGAAGAATCTGTGAGCAAAGGAGGTCCGGAAAGTTTTAGGTTGTGGACACACCCTATCGTTACGGCGCTTGATCAATAATTTGGGATCAGATGTCATAAGTGAGTGCTGTTTCAAAATGGTAAAGTAAACAAAGAGTTGTGTAACTGTAAGAACATTACATGACCTGAAAAGAAGTTCAGTAGGGTAAAAGAATGGACGGAAAGTGCAGACCTTTAAGATTACCCTTTGTGCTCTCTCTAAATATAAAAGCGTGGTCTTGGGAGCTCCGCCCCACGACGTGATGCAGTATGCCAAAATAGATTGACAAAGTGGAAGGTAGACACTTTTCATCAATGTACCGTCAGCAACATGTCGTAGGGTTTTGAAGACATATATGAGTTTTCGAATCCTGCTACTAATCATATCAATATGGGGTCTAAATCCAAGATTTTGATCTATTATTACCCCAAGATACCTAATGCTGGCAGTTTTTACCAGAGCAGGACATGAGCATGAATTTAGAGATGGGTCAGGACAACAATGAGCCAAAAGTACTCCATTTGTATTATGGGTGTTTCGAATTGAGAAAGATAAAAACTTAGTTTTATCTGCGTTTAAGGTTAATAAGTTTTCCCTTAGCCAAGAAGTTGCTCTATTGAAACCAGCCTGTGCAACATTAAAAGTATCTTCCCACGTTTTTGATGAGAAGAGCAGAGCCGTGTCATCCGCATAAGTTATAACTTTTCCCTGAGCAGGATTCAGTTCGCATAGGTCGTTGATGTAAGCGAGAAATAGAGTCGGACCCAGAATGCTACCCTGTGGTACACCGTAGGAGATGGGTAAATCGCGCTTTGATAATTACTTATCCTCACAAACTGAGACCTAGCGGTGAGGTAGTCCTCCAGCAGTTTGAGTTGGACTCCGCGGATTCCCATTCGGTCCAATTTGTACCCTAGTCATGTTTGTTTATCTATCTAAGTATTATATTTATCTATATAAGTATGTGTGTCGTTGTCTAGTTCTCAAGATACAGGGAATCCTAGTTGGGGCTAGATCAATGTGTGTAAATGGTGTCCATAAACAACCATGACTAGGGTACAAACATTCGTTATCGTCAAACAAATATTTGTCCCCACCGGGACTCGAACCCGGGACCCTTGGCTTCGTAGGCAGGGTCACTGCCGACTCGGCCATTCGGGTCGATCGTAGGCTGGCTCAACTAATTAACTCCCGTGTCTGAATACGGCGAGTTCAAATCTCATGCTATGAATTAGACCTATGTTGAGTGTCGGGGTGCTTCTAATTTTGATTCAGCTATCTCTAAAATAGGTGAATTTGCAAAAGGGATCGTAAATTGTAGCGAGACTTTTAAAACTGGGAATGTAGTTTAAACAGCGAGTGAATCTTTTATGAGAGTTGATGCCGTTTATTTCTCTTTTATGAAGCGCATTGCTTTGCAAGTTTGTCGCAATTGAAAATCCTCGATAGCTGTAGAACAAATTATTTGGAGTGACACTAACATATTTGTTTTGTCTTGATACGCTTATTTGATACAAGGAAATAAACATCCCACAATTTCGCACTCGCGCGCTCCCGTAAATCACACACGATTGTATCGACTCGGGCAAGCATTTTGTCATTTACAATTCGAGAGAAGAAACACCGGAGGAAGGAAAGCAGGCGTTCTCTCGGGGCTGCGGCGGAATCGTTCACGTCTTCCTCTATTTTCATTAGGATCAGACGGGGGCGGATGAGCCGGTTGCAAAAATAAATAAAACTGTTATTGAGATAAGCATCTGCGCTGCGAGGCTTTCCGCTAAGTCCCACTGTGTCGCGCTGAGCAATGTACCGAGATATGTCCGGATTACGTTCCGCCGCAGCTTTCAGTTCAGACACGCCTTTTCTGCAGAGAATCTTAACTGAAATGTCGCTATAAATGAGAAAACGCCGGCAAGGGCTGAGGGAGACGCAATAAGTTGCTATTCGTCCAGATGATACCCTGAGCGTGGAACAAAAATTTAGATCCTATTATTATTGTAAGAGTTGGTACTTCCGTCTTATAAGTTATAACTGCGACTTGGACAAAGTAGATACTACGCGTATCAATATATGGCGTCTGTGTCCCCTATAGAGAATGTCTAACATCCAAAATCTTTCTATAGGCAATTCATCAATAAAATAGCATTTGCAGATTACAAGTCAACTTTGGGCACAACGTATGGGGTGTGGGAGGCACACACAGACATAATGTCGTATTACATACACAAGATTGTCATAGATATATCTGAAAAATGGAGGCGAATTTATTAATCATTGTTCAAAATATAGTTTACAATTCGATTAATCTACAGGAAACTTCGTCAATAACTTAAAACTAAACTTAAACACTTGCTAAACTACAAGATATGGCAGGGAAACAACTTAAGTGAAAGAATTGTTGTATGGGAGCCCCCTTAAATATTTATTTTATTCTTTTTTTTTTGTATTTATTGTTATAGCGGCAATAGAAATACATCATCTGTGAAAATTTAAACTGTCTAACTATCACGGTTCATGAGATACAGCCAGGTGACAGACGAACAGACAGACAGCGGAGACTTAATAATAGGGTCCCGTTTTTACCCTTTGGGTACAGAACCCTAAAAATAATATTATCTTTAGGCGATCCTAAATAAATAAATAAAAATCAAATCAAATGTCTTTATTACTATAGATATTTACATTGGACTACTGTGGGAGAAGATAATAAAATATGTGCAAATGCGTGACGCTATGTTCTTGTTGTTGTTGTACAAGTCCGAGGATAGTCCTCCCAGAATGTACCAGCGTTCCCAGCCTGATCAGCGTCACAGCTTAGCCAACGTAAGAGCAAGATGGGCGGATTAGGGGCAAGTCTCGCGGCAAATTGGCCCGGCCGCCGCACCTGTGCCACTGCCACCTGCCCGCCTTACCGTTTAATTTCTCATCACAAAAAGTGCCTCCAGAAAATAATGAGGAGGACATACTTTGAGAAAAATCCCACTAAGCCCGGCCAACGAGGCTTTGCAGTGGAGACGACGTCTTTTTAAAATTCCAAATACTTTTTTTCTCTAAATATCAAAGTTGGTTTTGGAACGTCATTTTTTCCTTTTTTTCTACATTGGACCACTGTGGGAAATTAACTGTGCTCTTACCCCTTCGCCGAAGTATCCGCACATTAGAAGTGATTTAACCGCATCTTTTGAGTGTGCTAACATTATGTTGCCCAGTCTTATAATAATGTTACACATGTGCGTTTGTGTCGAGGAGATTTAGTTGACATCGGTAGTATTGTAGATTTTTTAAACACTTACATACAGGCACGTACATTGCTTCTGGCCCCACACCAGGATACCCTGTGTCGTGGGAACCAGAAACAGCGACTTCGCACACATATAAACAACCAAGACAACCGGTTTAGGCTAGTGGGTAGTGACCATGCCTACGAAGCTGGCAAATATTTGTGTGATGAGAATGAATATTTGTTTCTTAGTCTTGGGTGTTTTCTATGCATTTACGTAAGTATTAAACTTTTTAATATATGGTCGTCTAGTACCCATAACACAAGCCTTATTGAACTTACTATGGGTCTAGTTCGATTTGTGATTTGTGTGCGCTTTAATATATATATATATATATATATATATAAAAAAGACCTGTTTTTTTTTTACCCCCAGCCGGGGATCGAACCCGAGACCTCTCGCATGGTAGGCGGAGCCACAACCGCTGCGCCCGTCCCTTCGTCTTTGTAGTTTGTAGGTGCATTATCTCGACCCCTGCAACAAACGACAGACTGAACAGGGTTTTATTCGAAAGGCACCTCCAGTCCTAATTGCTCTTAGCACCCAGTACGGAGGCTGATTAATAAACTCTCGGTATAGCTTCGACCTGCTTCGGTCGTTTTATGACGTCATTCGCCTGGATATTCCGTAATAAGAATTACTAAGATTTTACTGAGTCTTCCTAAATACCTTAGTCAAACTTCGGCAAAATGTACTGGTTTTTCGCAGTGCTGCAGTAAATAAGTAATTTATTTTTTGTACTACACAAAACAGGCATACCTCTACAGGTACGTACATTATACATCTACGGCGAGCATAGCTAATAATAGAGTTCTTCCAGCAAACCATGGATGGATAGGAAAGGTAGATAGTTTATAGTTACAGGATTTTTCAAGAATTAGATTGTGGGCTTGTCTATAGGTGTGTATAGGTAATATTTATTTATTTATTTTATTTTATTGCAACAGAAACAGAAAACAGAAAAATCATATTGCATGTCTTAGAATAATGGTTTTACATATTCAACTAGTGATTCAACCTTAAGATGTCCTGACAGCATGATTAATTAAAGGTTATCTGCTATATTACTTAATAATTTGACTTATCAAAAGTTTATTACATAAATACGTTAAGTGTAAGTTCTTAGTAAGAAGTTAAAAGTTTAATTTATGTCTGTTTTATGTTTGCGCAGGCACCTACTGTTAGCAGGCGGCACGCAACGTACGGTGGCGCGCCAGCAGTCTCCGCTGGTGAGGGCGCGGGACAGTCTCAACGCTCTGTTGGCTGCAGCACCATTGACTGATCTGTTTGGTGATGCATGGAGGCATATTGTGCGAGAATGTGGTAAGTTTTGCGAGATGAATGTGTGACTGTGTTTAATTTGTATTATTAATTTTTCTGTATGAAATGTTTTAGTTTAAATCGAATTTAGTTTAATCTTGACATTTATTAATTGTATTTGTCGGATAATTTGTAATTTAATTTATTTTTTATTGCTTTTTATCCTCCGTATTTTTCCCGTATGTGTACAATGACTTGGAGCAATTTCCGTAATGTTGTACATTTCAAATTTGATAATAATAAATAAATTGTAAAGAAATAAATAATAAAAATAAATAAATTATAAATAATAAATTAATAAATTGCTTCTTTTTATAAATGTTTTATATCATTGTATTATATATTATGTCATTGTAAAGACGGTACATATTAGCCACTCAGAGTCAGAGCCAATTAAATGACTTACGATCACGTCAATCGAGTATTCACTAAGAGAAGTTTCAATCGAGTATCTGCGAGTTTGAGTCGCATTCAAGTATAACGACTCGATTGAAGTTTATTCACCATGTCTTGCATATGTTTTTATGTTTAAGTTGGTAGCTCTGTAGCTACTGGATGAACAACCAGCCAAATCACAAAACACCGTCTTGGCCGTATTTACTGATAACAAAGGTGCCTATCCTATTTTGACGGGATAAGACGCGACATTAGCATTTGTTGGTCGTGTTTTAAACAAGTTTGGGTTTAATTTCCTAACTTCATTACAAGACATGCACATGAAGAAATCTAGAGCAAGACAGTAACTCAAAAGGGTCATTGCTACGCAACGCTCGGAAACGGAAGTCGGACCAAAAGGTTGACCGCCACATACCTCTCCGTCTCCAGCATCCTCCAAGCAACTCTCTTCGTGATGACTTGGTTTTCTTCTTCTCCACTCGAATTTTTTAGAATACTTTGTTCGTTCACAGACTGTCACAGTCAAAGTTACTCTCAACTAAAAATCCAATGCGGTAACTTTAATTTCCGTATATGAGCATTTTCACCATTCCACCTGTCAAAATGTTCAAGTATTGTACCTTGCGGGCGAGCGCTTTCTCAACACCGTAGAAAACTACTGAGTTCACGTAAACGCGTTTGATTAATTTGTATAAGTTACAAAACTCCCATTTCGCCCTCCACAGTGTTAACTGACTCGCGCCGTGAACTGTGTTCTTACTCAAACTTAAAATTTACTAAGTAAGTAAAAACAAGTGTATCAATTACAAATTCTTCAAACTCCAATGCCAATTACAATGTGAAAGGAAGAACACAAAGAATGAGCGCCTCGTTGATTGCAGCGCCTCCTGCAACATTGTTACCTTGCTATCACTGGCTCTTTATACAATCATACCTAAGGACTAAAATGTCACAACATTGGTGCAGCTTATCTTGAATGGGCTGGGTATCAGGCGTATTTAACAGAGTCCTCGACGCAGATGGCAATTTCACGAGCCACCGCGCGCCGGTCGACAATGTCCCTTGCCAGAAGAAATACTTCCTATAAATCGTATTGATATAAATAGGATAACAATGGGAGATGGTGAGGTCTTGTGGTATTCTAGGCGTGTGGTTTTGTTATTGGTAGATAGATAGATAGATAGATAATTCATTTATTCATTGATCGGTACAAACACAAAAACATGATTGGTTATTAACAAATTATAAACCACACAAAATGTATTATGACAAAAAACCTCAAAGACACTAAATAAAACAATGAAAATAATTATAATTAACACAGCAAAATTATGGAAAGTAAGGATCACTATGTGGCACTGTGACTGTACCGCGACAATGAAATGGCCCTGACTCAGCAATGTCACAGACGAATCTGTGACGCTGATATTCCGCCAGAGCCAAAGCGGACGAGACAGCAATAGGCTCAAGTACACAAAACACACAAATTATTACATCAATTAAATTAAATTAAAAAATAAAATAAAATATTAAAATCTACTAATATATGGAATTGAATTAATTATTTGAATTTAAATTGAATTAATAAAGTCTAGAATAGTACTGAAATTGTTGATTTAAATTAGATGAAATTTCAGAATTGTATAATATGAATAGAAAAAGGATAATATGATGTCAATGATTATGTCGTATGGTAAATAAAAAAGAATGAATTTTGTGAGGTAGGAGATTTCTTCAGGTTATAACCAAGGGCATTACAGTTATTTTAAAGTGCTGCCTCCTCAGCCTTCTGCTGCAGTATTAAAAACCTTCTAAAGGCACTTCTGAGACCAGCCATGTATGTGATTGGTTTTGATTGTAGACGGCAAATTACAGTTACACTAGTACATTATTTAGCATTTAATTTACGGTTGAGAATCGATTGACCAAACCTTCAGGACTTTTTTCTGATCAGTGATCAACTGACTGAAAAGTCTCAGTCACCTCAGCGACACAGAAGTAACTTGAGCGTTGCTACTAAATCTATGGTGCCACCTCTAGTTTGAACACGGCGTTAAAATGGTGAAATGAATATCAGAGATTTGTCTCAGCAATGTGGTAGGAGCGAAGCTATAACTCGACATAGGTATCCCGCTTTTCTCATTCCCCACCACTGGATCTTACAGCTGATACCATACCATTAAAAGTTATAAAAAAAATTTAGTTACCATAACGAAAACGTGCCAAATTGCCACAACTGCAACAAAGACGGCGTTAATTAAATTAAAAGTTGAGTATTCGTTCGTCATCACGTCGTTTAACGAAAGCTCGCAGCTTTCGGCCGTTACGCGAGCAATTTCGTTGGTACTTTATTACACGAATTTGATTTTAAAAGGCGACATTGTGACCACAATGTCACGATCGCGGCTGCCTTTTAGGGATGCCAGAGTAACGGTTTTTTACCCGAACGCGCCACAGGGAGGGTCATGTTTTTCGAGCTTAGAATTTATGACATACATGACGTAGGTCTTATAAGATCTTTTTTGATCCTGTAGTTCTAGGCATAAGTAGAAGTCCTGCTCTGTAGCCCTACCCCTATCAGAAATACATGCTCGCTAGGCATGTAAAACGTATATGCCTGGTGGGGATGTAAAATATGAAATTAACGTAAAACAATCCTCAAACTAACAGTCGGATGTGGGAACTTTCCTTACCCGCAATATGGCCGCAAGCATCTGTCGGTTTGTCGCTCTTTCGGTCAAATTACTATGGTTTGATGAAATTATTTGATTAACTCGTGTCGTACGTTGCGGTCGGGTTTGTTCACGCGAGCACTTTCGCTTCGCTGTACCCAACTTCTGTTTGGTGTTTTGGAGGTGTTTTAATTGGAGAGGATACAACATCACACCTTTTCCCACGCGGGGTGGCAGAGGCACAGCTGTGACCACGTTTAGCCAGTAATGGCAATACTCCATTTTGTGTAAAAGGGACTTAGCCCGTCGTCGAGATACGAAGGCTTCCTCGCGATTCTTTCCAATTAAAACTATGGATACTAAGTACCCTAAGCACATTTTCGGTCCACGCGGTAACGATTAAAACATTGCAAATAATGTAGATAGATAAATCAAGACAACTCGGAAATATTTATTTTAGTGCAAAATTCAAAATTGAAAATTCAAAAAGAGTTTATTTCCATAAGAAACACATAGGTTACATTTGGAGAATGTCAAATCTTAAACTAACACATACATAAGATATAGGGAAATAAGGAACTCAATTTCAGTTCCGTCACCTCAATGTTTTAGATGCTGGAGGCAAAGAGGCGACTAGAAACCTCCAGCTTTATACGTTATTTTTTTACAAAATTGAAGCAAACACCTTCCCAAGCTTTCTTGTCTTCTACATAATCTGATATTTTGTAGTAAGACTTTTTACATAAGTGTTTTTTAACAACATTTTTAAATTTATTTACAGACAATTCTTGTAATTCAGTTGGGAATTTGTTTAAAAGCGAATACATTGCCCTTTAAAAGATACATTAACCTTATGGAACCTAGTAGTAGGTAAAGCTAGTTTATTCCTATTTCTAGTGTTGACATTGTGCCTGTCGCTATTCTTAGGAAATTTAACAATATTTTTGTGGACATACATTAGCTTTTCATAAATATACTGACACGGCACTGTTATAATGTTAATTTCAATAAATTTACAACGCAGTGACTCTCTGGGACCCACATTGTAGATTGCACGAACAGCCCTCTTTTGCAGCACATAATTCATATAATAAGACAAGCATTAACTTATCCAACTTACGCATCACATACTTACTCTACATTCCTCCAATTTAGTATTGTGGCTACTTAGCCCTAAGACAGCGGGCGTACATAAATTCAAATTGTCCTTTAGCTGCAGCAACTTCAATCATTATTATTTATACCACTATTTATTGTATTAACATAAATTGGACATGAGTTATTTTATTGCCCTGAATGTCTCGAGAATTCGATGGACAAAGGTTGGAGTTGTAATTCAGATTTGTCATAGCTCGTAAATGGTAAGATGGGCAATGTTTGTTTATTGTATAACTTATTGTTATATTGCACGGATAGAAATAGATTTTAATATTGTATAGTACTATGACACTTCAATGATTGATCACCGATGTCACCAAGTCATAGAAAGATGTAATAAATTACAATATCACCCTTTATTACTTAGGTAGAGTTTGTATGACGTGATCCTTACTTATGTATTACATTTCTGAAGTAATCTATGCTAAGGCTCATGTTCCGGTAAAATTAGGTACGATTTGTGTTAGTTGAAATTTTGAACACAACTGTATTAAAATAAAGGTAGTATTGAATCGCACATCAAATATGTCCTATTTGCACCATAAATGTTCATTTAAAAAAAAATCACCAAAACACTTTTTATGTTTTAAATATTTTATGTGTACTCAAACTGTATGTTTCTTTTGCTCGTACATGTCAACCTAACACGAAGGATAACGGGGGTTGGGCTATTCGCTTCGCTCACCCCCTTTACCCTTCACCTACCCACCCACCACTTTGCCCTGATATTTGAATGCAAATCAGTATTTTGATTCGCAATTAAATATTTCCCTTAAAATAAAGTTAAAAACCAGCTCACACTGCAACATGGTTGTTGCGTCAGTCGCTGCGGCAGAACAGTCCGAAAATAGTGTGTTTTTAAAAAATCACTGAATATTTTTATTCTGTCAAACATTACGTTTCAAGATTTTTTGAATACCTATTTTTTGACGCGAGAGCCACATCAATATTCTATTTAGATACCAATACATTGTTATGTATTAGTATCTAAATAGGGGGATTCCCCCCCGTTTTAGGGGGAAAACGTCTTTTTTTGTCATATCCGAGTTATCTTGTTAGTTAGTTAGTTAGATAAGTATGTAGTCTATTTGGGTGGAAAAGCACCCAAATAGACTACATACTTACTGATCGAAAATTACTAAAATACTGCAAAGACTGCAAAGTTATCCCTGAAGAGGCGCTTACAACACAATACCGAATATAAGTATCAGTTTTCAATCAACCCAAATCCATTATCTCACTAGTGGATTGGACTCCAAGAATTAAATGGCGCCAATTATATAGTGAAAAGGGAGAAGAACTTTCACACCAGATAAAGGTCTACTTAGACAAAGATATGACTAACCAATGTAACTGCGATGCAAATAGAATATGGTTCAACTCCGAGAAAAAGTATACCCAAGAAGCAGCAAACATCCTAGGAATGGCAAAGGGTGGGCTTAGCCACAATAAAGACCCAACGTGGTGGACGGATGAAGTAAAACAACTTGTAAAAGAGAAGGGAACCCTTTTCAAAGTATGGCAGAAAAGGCAGCTCGATGAGAACCGCTTAGAATACAAACTTGCAAAGAAAAAACCCAAGAGTAAAGATGCACAGTCAGTGGCGGAATCCAAAGGAAACCTATATAACAGACTAGAATACGCACAAACTGATAGCGAAATCTTTAATATTGCCAAAGAGATCTAACGGTCTACGCTAGATAAAAACGTGAACAAATACAGACGGGATAAAGATGGAATACTCCAATATTACCAGGAACTGCTAAACGAAGAATTCCCAAGACAACTTTTACCACCTATTGCAGTTGCAGGGCCAGCGGAAGAAATCAGAGTGAGTGAAGTCAGGCTGGCTGTCAGTAACATGAAGAACCATAAAGCCACTGGCCCCGACGGAATACCCGCAGATTTGTGGAAAAGACTGGGACCCTTAGAAGCTGAATGGCTAACGCTACTATTCAACACCATCCTCAGTAGCAACAAGATCCCGGATGCCTGGCGCCACAGGTAACTCCTCACTGTCTACAAAAACATGGGAGATGTAAGCGACTGCGGAAACTGTAGAGGTATCAAGCATAAATATTTTTAAGGTATGCACCTTAAAAATATGGGAACGAATTCTCCACAACCGTTTTCAACACGTGGTCATATCAGAAAACCGATATGGATTCACAGCGTCAAGATCAACCACATATGCAATACAAACAGTGCGAATCCTCATGGAAAAAGGACGCAGCAACCTTAAAGCTCTGAGATCATAATGTTTACCTAAGTGCCACATTTCACTGGTACAACATATGTATGAGAACATAAGCACACGAGTGGAAAACCTAGCTGGTACGAGCAATCCCTTAGAGGTCAAAGTTGGCGTGCAGCAAGGATCTGCCCTCAGCCCACTGCTGTTTAATATTGTTATGGACTATCTCACCAAAGATATCCAGACCCCACTACCATGGTGGCTGCTTTATGCAGACGATGTTGTCCTCATTGACAAACGCACAGAAACTAACGGACTGAGGATTATTAGGAACAACACCAAATACCTGCCATACAACTATAGCGCCACAGAGATGATAGCACCCACAATCAACATCGATGGAGGCACAGTGCCGAAAGTAAGCCAGTTCAAATTCCTGGCCTCGATCCTGTCCGCGGACGCAAATGTGAACATGGACGTGAAACACAGAGTTAATATGGCTTGGCAGGGGTGTAGGGCGCTCACGGGTGTGCTCTGTAACCGCCTTATGCCAATAAAGACTAAAGGCAAGGCCTACAAAACACCCGTGAGACCTGCTATGGTATACGGTTCTGAATACTGGGCGATCAAATAAGCGCAATGAACAAAAACTCCATGTCAATGAGATCAAGATGCTAAGATGGGTGGCCGGTATGACGAGACTCGATAAAGTGCGTAATGAACACATCATTGGAAGCTACAAGGTCGTCCCCATCGCCGACAAACTCAAAGAATCCCGCCTGAGCTGTTATGGGCATGTCATGAGACGCGACGAAGATCATGTCGTGGAGAAAGCCCTAGCACTACCAAACAACAAGAGGAGCAGAGGTCGCCCGCTTGCTACTTAGTGGTAAACCATATCAAAGGAAATGAAACAAGCCCAGTTGAACGAAGAGACAACTCAGGATCGACCGACCTGGCGCATGAGAACGAGTAGGTCCGACCGCAAGAAGAAGAAAGTAGAAGATATACGAGTAGTTACCATTGATGTATTTAAACATCACGATGGAAAGGAATAAAGGGATGTTTACAGAAATATATATCTATAGACATTCATCCATGAGTTTTCAAAGAAATAATGCAAACAAACTTATAATGACCACAATGTTCTATCTATTTATCTATCTTTATTATTTATAGGCGAGATCGTATCTGTAGTAGAGAGACCAAACTGGACGGGGGTGGTACATTAATAGCAGTATCCAAAAGGATCCAATCAGCCCGTGTTACCGGCTGGGAAAGTAACGATACAGCTAAATACGAGGATCTTTGGGTGACAATAGAAATCAAAGTCGACAACCACTCAAAAAAGGTAGCTTTCTGTTCGGTCTATTTACCCTCTCCAATCAAGCTAGAATCACTGAACGCTTTCTTCGACAACGTTAATCTCGTGACAGATTTTGCAGATGATACTTTGATTTTGGGCGATTTTAATCTGAGTTTCATCGATTGGAACGTCACTGACGACCCCTCACATCCCGTACCCCTCAATTACAATAGAAACCTAGGATATAGCTTGGTTGACTTTATGGCTCTTAATAACCTTCGTCAGATCAACCATGTCAAAAATAGGGATGGGAGGATACTTGACTTAATTCTCACAAATATACTCAATGTTACCACCAGGATGCCTCCCGACCTACTGAGCAAGCTGGATTTCTATCACCCACAAATAGAGTTATGCATCGACTTCTCCTCCATTCGTTTCCTGAACCCAAAGGCCTGCACAGGTCATAACTTCTTTAAAGCTGATTACGACAAAATAAATTCCGAACTCAAATCAACGGATTGGCGGACAACGTTTGAAAAGTGCAAAACTGTCGACGACATGACAACCGAACTTTACATAGTCCTTAGAAACAGTATAGATAAGTTTGTTCCTAAGCGTAAGACAAAATCAAATAAGTATCCTAAATGGTTCAGCAAAGCGCTAATAAAAATGCTAACTGAGAAACACAAAACAAGACAAAAATATCGTAGATTCCATAACCCACGCGATAAGCTCCTATTTGAAACTCTCAGAGACAGATGTGACAAACTCTACAAAAAATGTCATAGAAACTACATGGAACAGATTGAATCAAACATCAGCAAGAATCCTAAAGCTTTTTGGAGCTTCATCAAAGACAGACGGAAGGGCCACCCCAATATCCCTGCAAAAATGCAAATGGACGGGCAAACTGGCACGGACGACGAGGCCGCTAATCTCTTTGCCAGTCAGTTCTCCTCGGTATACTCTAGCAGTACTGCCACGCCTTATGCAAGATCAACAAATGTTCACCACCACAATATATGTAACATCGCGATAACTGAGCGAGATGTTCTAAAACACATAAAACAACTAGATATATTCAAGGGAGCAGGGCCTGACAATATTCCACCTTTATTTGTTAAACGCTGCGGACCTGCAATTTCTTTTCCCCTTGCGATAATGTTCTCCACATCCATCAGAGACGGTAAATTTCCATCAGTTTTCAAAAAGGCCAGAATTGTACCAGTCCACAAAAAAGGTGATATGGACAACGTCAAGAATTATCGTCCTATCTCAATGCTGTCGTGTCTTTCCAAACTGTTTGAAAGCATTGTTTGTCCCATCCTCACCAATTACATCCAAACAAGAATATCGGATCACCAGCACGGATTCAGGAAAGGACGTTCTGTAGAAACTAATTTAGTATCCTATATATCGGACTTGTCATCAAAAGTTGATAAGGGACTACAAGTGGACGCCATCTACACAGATTTCAGCAGTGCATTTGACAAGGTGGATCACTCACTCCTACTCACCAAACTGGAGTCCCTCGGTGTACACGGATCACTTCTCGAATGGTTTTCATCCTACCTAGCAATGAGACCACAAGTGGTAGCCGTGAACGGCTACGAGTCGCATGTGTACTGTGCCACATCCGGCGTGCCTCAAGGATCGCACCTCGGCCCGGTTCTCTTCCTCATCTTCATCAATGATGTTACATCGCATATGGAAAATTGCAAGTGCTCTCTCTTTGCCGATGATCTCAAACTTTACAGAGTGGTAAACAACAGCAACGACACCGCCATGGTTCAACGTGACCTAGACCGACTGTTGCAATGGTGTACTGACAATGGAATGAGTCTCAATGCCAAAAAATGTTACCATATAAAATTCACTCGGAAAATTAAGCCTGTCGAGTCAGTTTACACAATCAACGGTGTTCGTCTGCAAGAGGTAAAGGAAATACGTGACTTGGGAGTCCTTATAGACAGCCAACTAACTTTTATCCCTCATGTCGATGCGATTTCTAAAAAAGCGGCTCAGATGCTTGGCTTTATGAGGCGAAACGCAGCTGGATTCAAAAGAGTCAGTACCAAAATTCTTTTGTACAACGCGCTGGTCAGAAGTCATTTGGAATTTGCAAGTTCAGCTTGGAACCCTACGTACTGTATACACTCACAACGCATCGAAAGTTTGCAGCGAACGTTCACCAGGGCCCTTGCTTACAAAGCCCGGGGGATTTCCCACAGATGCCCTTATGATCAGCGCTTAGCCTTCTTCGAGATGCAATCGCTGTACTGTCGCCGGAAAGCTCATGACCTGGTATTCTTGTACAAATTAGTTAATGGCCTAATAGACTGTAATGATTTGCTTGGTGTGGTGCAGCTTTCAGTCCCTTACAATGTACCACGGAACCCAATCACCAAAACGTTCACCTTACCGCGATGCAGGACCAACTTGGGCCAGCACTCGCCACTACCAAGAATGTTTCATTCATACAATATGTTGTGCGCTCAGAACGATATAGATATTTTCCACGACACCCAACCTAAATTTAAATCAAAAATAACCACATAGTTAATAAGCAATCTCAATTTCTATTGTATCAATCCCAATTCCCAATTCCTAATGTATTATATTGTATTGTATAAGCCTATTTTTTAAATTTAATATTAATTATCTTAACGTTGTTGCGTGATCAAACTGTAAATGTTGTGCATGTCTATAAAAGAAATATATATCAGAATTTGTCATTAACTTGTAAATCAATTAAGTGTAAAAATATGTATTTTGTTGATGTGTCTAATAATAAATAAATAAATAAATAAATCTTTCCAGCCTGCTGCGACCACTGCTGAGTCAAGGCTTCGGCTGAAAACCAAGAAGAGTTATCAACTCAATTTTTTTAGCTCATCTTCATGTTCAGCGTTAATCGACCCACTGCTGGGCACAGATATCTCCTCTATAGCGTCACTCCTCACGGTCGTGTGCCAGCCGCACCCAGCGAGATCCCGATATTTTAGATAGAGAATATATCGGACCCTAGCGGCAGGGGTCCGATTTGACGTTGACTGTTGTCGTTGTACTTTAATTTAATAATCCTATGTTGGACTGCGCTCGGACATGTAGACGCATTGAGTGATTATGCTGCTAGACCAGTCGGTAGAGTAATTCTATGTTACAAGAGGTGGTGCATTAGTTATTTTAAAAAATGCATACCCTGTAAACATAAAGGTGTGTCGTATTTTAGGGGGTTGTTAGGGACATCATTCTGAGCAACTTTCACTATGAAACTGCAAATCAGAGCAACTTTAATTTTCACTTCTCCTTACAGTTTGTGCCGGGCGATCAGCTGTTTTGTGTGGAGAAGTGAACATTAAAGTTGCTCAGATCAAACCGGTTTCATAGCAAAAGTTGTTCAAAATGATGAAACTTTTCTGTGGGTGAAACTGAGTAAATAAACAAAGTTAGGGATCGGCAGGAGAAAAATTGCTTGGAATAAAATTATAGAGCATACAATTTTACGGCTATAATAAGTATCAAAACATAATAATTCGGTCATGCGATATAGAAGAAGGCCTTGGTCAAAAAAGGAAGTTTTTTCCCAACATTGTAAATAACTGAAATATGATGGTTTGGTTATGCTTATATTTAGTACCTGTGATTGAATGATTTACTATCGTAAGGACCAAAGCGTTACGATGTGTTCATAGGGAAAAATTATATCTGTTTATAATATATATCTTTTTATAACCAATTGATGGATTGAGTAATTTTTTTACAAGGTAAGAAGCTTAAAAATTAAGTAACGTTTACTCAGTACCTATCCGGAATTGAGTCCTTGTAGAGACCATTCAACTTGTAGTTGTCCAGTAATGCCTTTCCTGTCGGTGACTTGAGGACCCGACGCAATGATATTAATGGTACAGCCGCATCCCATATCGGTTTCACATTTAAAAGCTTCTAAAAATATTATGTTTGCGTCATAGGGACTAAGGTCGTACGGCAAAAGTGTAACACACTTTAAAAAGTTCTACTAATGTTGATTGATTTTTTATAACTTGATATATTTTCATGTCCCCTGCCCACGCTATCTGTAGGCATCGATCATCAATCGAACTTAACTAACGAGAATATCCGCCGTATACAAATATGTTGTTTTGATGGCGTGTTTAATTATTTTATTCTAGGCCATAATTCTAACGTTAAATGCCCGGTTATCCGCACCTTTGAACCAGGCAATAAATTAATTTATAAATCAATTTCCCTCACAACTCAACTGACCACAAAGACCGTAAGTGGACGTTAATCACAAGCAAATGTCTCGATGCCCTCATTTCATGACATAACGGTATGGCACCAAACAACACTCAAGCCTTTTCATCTGCCAAGTCTTAACATCCATGGAATTGGCTTGTAATTTATGATTTTATCTCACACGGCGCCCCGCATAGGGGTAGTGGTCAGTGTGGTGAAAAAACCAGTGGTCAAATAGAGGGGTTTGTCTGGTAATGGCCAGCGACCGCCCGCCGTGCCGCCACACCCGCCCCCTTCTGACTTGCCAAAATAGAGTCGTAATAATGAGAGATGGACCCGCGTAAGTTCCACATAATTTAGGCAAATCTAACGAGCGCCCCGGGCTGTATGGCAGTTTGTTTAGTAGCCGCCTCCCTCGTTGTGTCAACCCGAGGGGTGATACAGTTTTACTTTTGTTGGTCACTTTGCGTCCGTTCGCATTCAGCCAACAATAACAGTCGATAAACATGCCACGACAATAAAGGCGAGTCGATTATTCCGTTAGCTTTGACAAATGGGAAGTTAGATGCGGAGCAGACTTTAACAGGCTACGATGCTAAGCGTCGGAGATTGATGCTGGAGCCGGGCGGTGGTGCCTGACAAATTGCTGGTCCAGCGAAGGCGTCGTAAGGTGTCTTACCATAAATAAGGATTAGCTCGCTGACCACACAGTCTTGGAGAGCGGAGGACAGCGCCCGTGACGGCTTGAAGCCGAATACATTTCATCAGACATCAAGCGATCCTTTCCCTCTGCCGTTCGCTGAAACGACGAGCTTAGATTCGTCTCGAGAATTTGTATTATTTCGGTGCGTAAGTCCTGAATTACAAGTTGCGAGACGGGTATCGAGGTTGGCGCGGGAAGCGCTAAGCCACCGCCGTTTTAGAGCTGCGAGGGGCGGCGATGTCTCAATCGTGAGTGAGTGCGCCTCGCGGCTTAGGAGATCAGCCGGCAGACTCGGCGGCTCCTCGACCCCTCCAAACCTACGCCAATCCCTCCATTCCGTTTATCCTTCACTCGGTGCTTAGAACTTCGCGCGATCGAATTGCATTCGCAATGGACTTTACAAAATGCTTCTCAGTTTTATGATATAAGACTCGGTGTCGTTGTCACGTCGAATATTTGCAGCTGAGCTGTAGGATGTAGGGGTCTATTGGGTGTATCTGTAAGTTGGATGTGCTGCAGGATGCAGATGTAGTATCTTTATCTGTATATAAGCAACGTAAAAACAAAAAACAAAAGCGAGCTGGCCTTAAAAATCCGATCCAGCCTGTAAAACTATCACAACCATGTAATGTTTGTGTATATTATACAGGGTGACGTTTAATAGCTGACCATATTTTGGGGAACGATAATACCCAGTTTTTCATATTGATGGGTACTATCATTCTCCAAACTAAAGTCGGCTAATTAAATTTCATTCTGTATATACGCCCCAGCACTTCCAATAACAATTCATTATATTATTTACAACATAGCAGAGTCGACCCAAGCAGACGTACATCCCAGTAGCCGTCTAGCCAGTATGACTATTATATTGTAGTACCGTAGCCAGTATAACTATTATATTGTAGTACCGGAACCAGTTGCAAAGCTACATCTATTTCATTAATTGGACTGTGAGGCGTTATCTCGAGATATCTCCAATTACAAGATATCGGCTAACAACCGGGCGCCGGGACTGTGATACGAGCAATAGCTGTGTAGCAGTCATGTCCGAAGATCAGCCGATAGACAGTCTTCTCACGTTGTGCCTGAGATGCGATTCAATTAGCCCGTGGCTGTAGGGCGACGCCTACAGTATAGCCGGGTAAGGGATAGTATAGGAATGTAATGAAAGGAAACGGAATGAAATGTAAGGGGCCTCTCTACCAAATAGACTTATCACAAACTCTGTACTCGGCACGAAATTAATGAAACTAATATGGATTATTATAGAACGCATAACTACCACTGATTCTGCTCTGCCTAGCACGCGAGAGGTCCCGGGTTCGATCCCCGGCTGGGGGTGAAAAAAAAAAAACTTGGATGTTTATGTTGTGATGCCGCTGTTTCTGGTTCCCACGACACAGGTTATCCTAGTGTGGGGCCAGAAGCAATGTATGTGCCTGTATGTAAAAAAGTGCTTATACTGAATGAAAGTCAGGCAGATTCCAGATGCGTCACAAATAAACTTATTAAACTTCTTGAAAAAACCAGTTCGAAAATAGAACCTATGGCAATGGGACAATGGCTGACAGATTTCAAGCTGACGTTAAGTCCATAGGTTTTAACGTTTCAACGCCTTCAGAATGCACTGACGAGTATTTCTCTCTCGCATGTTTTTCATAATGTCTTATAGAATTCTCACACTTTTACTAAGTACAATACGCCACACATTAACATTTAAACACAGCAAAGGGGACTGATGTTCATGTCCGCCTGTTGTTCACAGTAGCCTGTTTATTTTTATTTTTCAAAGGCAAGGGTTATGTAAATATCTACCCCACACCCACACCTTGTGAGTACATTGTGAATTCGTTACTTTTTAGAACGTTTTAATCAGGGATCTACATAATGATGTAAAGGGACTTTCCGTCCATCTGGCAACTTGATTGATGTGCCTTTCTAGATTTATTCGCTTAAAAAAGTAACACGCCACACGTCCGCAGAGCTTTGTGCCACAAAAATGGCCCCCGTAAATACCTTTTGTTTCATTTTTAAATACGGACCTTTCATAATTAGCGTAATAAATTATAAAATGATAATAATGCGAGGGCCATCTTGTGAAGCGTTTAATTCGTCGGGGGGTGTCGTGCCCGCAGCGGCCGCGTGTCAATCATTCTTTCGAATGTGGAACAATTCGTGTTTAGAAAAAGAATACCGAAATCCGTATCGCTCTGATTCCCTCTCACTCCTGGCTGTCGTCGGTTGTGCAAGCGGGACAGGGGATAATATCCGTGAAGCAACATCTGTACTTTTGATAGATGCTTACGTAGGATACTTTCCGTGGTTTGCCAGAGGCCCGGTGGGATCGCTTTAACATGATTGATCTGTTTATTTTACATTTTAAAGGAGCATTTTTACGGTTGCTTGTCAACTCAATAACAAACTGTTTTATATCGCAACATGTTAAGTTCGGTTTTATTGATGGATTTCTTTTGATTGTTCGGTTTGAGGATGCGGTAGGGATGTCGTTCGGTTTACGTAACAACCCTTGTATTTGATTGACAAGTTGTAGTCTTGTTCAGTTAAAAAAAAAACGTCAAATATTAAAATCCATAACACAAATATATAAACTGATTTGGATACGTTTTCGGAACGGCTATATAAATAGAAATATTCCTAAATCGCTAAGGGCGCCAGACATGAGAGCTTCTATGAACAATTAGACAAAGAAGCTTTGCGTATGAGATTACGGAGCTTTCAAGTTGCCGCCCCCGTGCCGCCGCCCGCCCTTCAGAACTTGCTTTATTCTTTAAATAGTTTTATCAAACACTGGAACCGATGCTGGCTGGAGGCGACACAGCTAAACGAACTAAACTAATACAAATAGTGTGCTTGGAAATGGAGTCCAGGCTACCGCACAAAAGCTGTCGGTTTAGTGCCTTATTTAGTTGGTTGTAACGTTTAGTGCCTTATTTAGTTGGTTGTAACGTTTAGTGCCTTATTTAGTTGGTTGTAATGTTTAGTGCCTTATTTAGTTGGTTGTAACGTTTAGTGCCTTATTTAGTTAGTTGTAACGTTTAGTGCCTTATTTAGTTGGTTGTAACGTTTAGTGCCTTATTTAGTTGGTTGTAACGTTTAGTGCCTTATTTAGTTGGTTGTAACGTTTAGTGCCTTATTTAGTTGGTTGTAACGTTTAGTGCCTTATTTAGTTGGTTGTAACGTTTAGTGCCTTATTTAGTTGGTTGTAACGTTTAGTGCCTTATTTAGTTGGTTGTAACACCTGAAAATTCGCATTAACTTTTTAACTAAGGCTAGTATTTAATTGCACATCAAAAATACTAATTTGCACAGCAAAAAAGGTTTATATGTTTCAAATATTTTATGTGTACTCAAGTTTATGTTTTAAGTATTTTTTTCTGTTCTTACATGTTCAACCTAACATGAAGGATAAAGGGGGCTTTGCTTCACTCACCCCCTTTATCTTTCACCTAAGCTACCACAGCATTTTGCCCTGTTATTTGCTGTGCAAATCAGTATTTTTGATGTGCAGTTTAATATTTCCCTTTAACTAAACCTGCTTTTTATTTCCAACATTATTATTCAGTTCGATAACCGAAAATGATAATAATTATACCTTGGACACTATTTACACACATTGATCTAGCCCCAAACTAGGATTCCCTGTATCTTGGGTACTAGACAACGATACACATACTTATATAGAAAAATATTATACTTAGATAGATAAACAACCATGACCAGGGTACAAACATCCGTTCTCATCAAACAAATATTTGCCCCTACCGGGACTCGAACCCGGGACCCTTGGCTTCTCGTAGGCAGGGTCACTGCAGACTCGGCCATTCGGGTCGTCAAAATGCATTTACTAATGACAATCACGAACCAACAGTTTCAGGACACCAATTTCCATCATAATCAACAAGATTGCCTCCAATAGTATCACTCGTAAAATCATCCTCTTTTTGTGACAACCATATTAACCGCTTCTTACGCTTCATGTTACTTACAATATTAATTGTATACAGGAGCTTGTTTGTATCAAGAGAGGGCTCGTTAAGCGCGTTTCATCTAAAAAGAGGAGCTCGCCAGAAGCCGCCTTATCGGAAGCAATTACCGCGTGTAGTCTTTATTAATTTTCGTAACTACCCACCCTCGAGAGTTCAAAGAGGCCGCGGTGCGCCTGCGCCGCCGGTCGCGGCTTCTGTGTTGAGCAACGAGCGAGATAACATGACAGACAATGCGTAGGAGCATACCTTACCTTTAGATGTAGTTTACGCAGAGGTAATAGACATTTATTAATAGTTATTAGTCTAATCGGCGAGAATTGTTAAAAAAAGCATGGTTACTGAACTATAGCTTGTCAAATTATTTTAGGACTAAGCTCATTGAGATCTAAACTCGATTCTTATTTACGTCGACCACTCACTTGATCTCATTGTTATTTAATTCTTTTTTTATAATTATTAAAATCTTATCCCACAATTGTTAATAAAACAGACTAAATTCTTAATTATTATTTCTAACGATGTAATGTTATACACCTATGCATGCTGTTTACCTATAAGTGGATGAACATCTACAAAGAGTGTTGGTTGAATTAATTAAGAAAACATGTAACATCTGTTGGGGAACCAAAATAAATAAATGAATAAGATTCGTACGTAGCACTCCCATGGTCCGCGGGCGACGGGGGACGAAAGATGCGGGGGTGGGAACGAACAGCGCGGGCGATTCCTTCTACGCGCCTCGCCGCCCGCGTTCTTCTTTCCCGCCCTCGCAGCACCCGCATCTATCGTCCCGTCGCCCGCAGACCATAGGAGTGCTACGCACGAATTTGACAAGCTATAGTTGCCTTTGTTGATAACACCTCTGATGATAAGCGTTAACAATACAACATATTGTCACGCCATTTGCCATACGGGGTGGCAGAGGCACAGTTTGTGCCGATGCGCCAACTTGTACCGTTAAGCAATACCCCATGATAAAGCGATAAATAATCGTTGTCGATCTCGGCAGATTATGATACAAGCGACAGTCCCTATTGCAAGACGTGATACTTATCAACACCCGCCGAAAAGACTGTAGAGGCTGAGAGTACCAGAGTAGACGCCCTTCGAGATTTTGGCGCCAAAACGAATGGCTGATATTTGACAGCAGTCCCGAGTGACAGCGGTGAAGTACAGCAGTCCCGAGTGACAGCGGTAAAGTAAAACCGCTTTAGCTTTTATCTTGAAACGATTTCGCCTCAGACACTTGTTTACTGATACGCGAGGGCGTAGTCTTTGAAGATGGCTGAAGAGACGGTGATAAACCAGATTGTGTCGGTTAGTTGGATTAAAACAAACTTAATCATAAACACTTCAATGTATGCCTGTATACATTGAACGTACATGGCTGCTGGCCCCACACTAGGAGACCCTGTACCGTGGAAATCAGAAAAAGCGAAGTAACAAACATCCAAGACCAATTATATTATATATATATATATATATATATATATATATATATATATATATATATATATATTATAGGGAATATTTTTATTCCTCCCCACTCTGGATTGGAACCCGGAACCTCTCGTTTGGCAGGTAGAACCTCGATCACTTTGCCACAGAGGCTTACTGCGAAAAATATTTTCACATGAATGAAAACACACTTTGTTTGATATATTAGAATGGCCGAGTCGGCAGTGCCCCTGCCTACGAAGCCAAGGGTCCCGGGTTCGAGTCCCGGTGGGAGCAAATATTTGTATGATGAGAACGGATGTTTGTACCCTAGTCATGGTTGTTTATCTATCTAAGTATAATATTTATCTATATAAGTATGTGTATCGTTGTCTAGTACCCAAGATACAGGGATTCCTAGTTTGAGGCAGATCAATGTGTGTAAATAGTGTCCAAGGTATTATTATTATTATTACAATCGCAATACCTTTCAAAGGTGTCGGGATAGATGTCAAAAGATACGGGCTACAGGGTGTTGTTATACATAAAGACCAAATCGTACGAAATCACTTCGTCGTGACAATTTTTTATTTATTTATCAAATCTCCTTGAACAGTCGTGGTACAATAAGTGAGAGCAAGTAATCACTTAGTTTTGGGCTAGATCAATGTGTGTAAATAGTGTCCAAGGTATTATTATATTATTATTATTATTTCAATTCAAAGTTATTTATTGCTATCGTCCTACATTTCCGTCATCTCGACGATCGTGCTTCCACAGAAGTCCAGTAAAACAAATCTCCCTGAAATCACTGTTCTCGGACACAATAAGTGAATCAATCGAAATCGCCTCCGATTACCCATATAGAGCAGGTATTAACAGATGCGACAGAAAAGAGGTAGTGAAATATTTTTAAAAATAGTACTGAAGTTAAAGCGATTATATACAAAAGGATTAGTCAATATCAGAATCGTATTAATCGGTTAATTTTTGTAAACATTATTGTTTGAAAAAGGCATCACTAGTAAGTATTTATATACAACTCACTGATATTAAACTTGGAGAGAAAATTAATATCAGTGATTGATGATATGAGTGACGCAATATTTGTGTTTGCATCACAAGGCAACATCAAAGGGTTGTCCTCTTCATCATCGACATTTACCAACGGCTTGTGTTTAAACGATTACCAAAAACGCACCTATTTTACTACCAATAAATTCGAAATGACTGCCAGAATGGATAAATGTCCACCAATTTGTGTTTGGATAAATGATCACCCAACTTCTTTTTATGTTTTGTGTACTTAGTTTATGTTTTAAGATTTTTTTTTGTTCTTACTTGTTCAACCTAACACGAAGGATAAAGGGGGCTTCGCTTCGCTCACCCCGTTTACCCTTCACCTAAGCTACCGCAGTATTTTGCCCTGATATTTTTTGCAACTTTTGGTGTTCATTTATCCATTTTGGGTAGGAAAAAAATATTTTGGTGATCATTATATTTGTTGCCTTTACCAACTGGCTTTTCTGATCCCCAAAAGCGAATCTTTGCCCGAATGTTCGGAACGCGGCTGGCACGTACAAAGACAATAGCAATGTTCGTACCCCGAGACAAAGAATGACTTCCTACGATTGTCGGAGGCCGATGATTGATCAATCAGTGCCATCAATGCATTAGAAAGGCAGGCTAATTACAGCGATTTCCATCATTTATTTGAGCTGCCGCCGCCGGGACTCCGGGGGTCTTCTGAAATTACGCGAACCACTATTGCATTGGGTACAATCACGTAGACGTCAGTATGTTTGGGTGCAATTATGTACCTACATACACTCAGCGGCATATTTTGCACACCCTGAGCGTTAATTAAGGGATGTTTTGATGAGGAAAGGATATAAAAATTCAAAAAAATTCAAAAAAATAAAAAAGAGTTTATTTCCATAAGAAACACATAGGTTACATTTGGAGAATGTCAAATCTTAAACTAACACATATAGGGTATAGGGAAATATATAACTCCATTTGCATTCCGTCACCTCAATGTTTTAGATGCTGGAGGCAAAGAGGCAACTAGAAACCTCCAGCTTTATACGTATTTTTTTACAGAATTGGAGCAACCACCTTCCCAAGCTTTCTTGTCATCTCTATAATCTGATATTTTGTAGTAAGCCTTTTTACATAAGTGATTTTTAACAACATTTTTAAATTTATTTACAGAAAATTCTTGTAACTCAGTTTGGATTTTGTTGTAAAAGCGAATACCCTTACCCTTTAAAAGATACATTAACCTTATGGAGCCTAGTAGTAGGTATAGCTAGTTTATTCCTATTTCTAGTGTTAACATTGTGGCTGTCGCTATTCTTAGGAAATTTATCAATATTTTTGTGGACGTACATTAGGTTTTCATAAATATACTGACACGGCACTTTCATAATGTTAATTTCCTTAACTTATATATAAGATTTAGATTTAGATATTATGTAAGAAAGGACTTAACAGTCTCTTAGAAGAAACCGGCCATTACAGCCCGAAATATACTCGTACCTAACTCTGCCGTTAATTAGTCGCCGCGTAAAGGTTCAAGGCCCTAGATACCTCACAACAGATCACAAAAATCTCAATGTTATACATGGTACTTTATGAAATGCAGCCTTATAACAAAGAGTTAGACTCTGACCAGTTAACACGATCGCCTGATCAAAAAAGTAGCCATAAGTGACTTCTTTTAACATTTTCTGAAATCGAAGTCCCGGCCTACGTGGCCCGCTACCTCAACAAGTTGCCGCCGGTGACATTCGACCAAGTCGTCGTCACGCGGTTGCTGAAGGACATTGTGTGGCTGCACGCCGACGCCACCGAAATCCGAAGAAAGTTGGAGACTTCGGAAGGCATCCGTGCTGACCTCAAACGTGGTCAGTATTGGTTGGGCTGATACCTCGCTGCCGACGCAAAAATGCCTAGCATGCTGACCTAGTTCCGCAGGTTCCGCCGCCCCTCTGATGCCTAGTTGCACTAAGTGTCTCGTCGGGCATTGGCTCGGGATGGGCTACGACCGCCGAACGTCGGGACGCTGGGGCAATTTCGTAACCTCTGTTCTCACATCTATCTCAAGCCAGGGTACAAGCCCTTGATGGCCAATTTCCAAGCCCTTGAAGCCAATTTCCAAGCCTTGCGGCTGAATGCCCAGCTCTCGGCTAACCTACGAACTACGAGGCCCTTGGACCAAGTCACCGGAGCCGAGACGGAGATGACGTATTGACTGTAGAGTGACCTGCCCCTCATAGACGACTGAAAGCTGAAATTCATTGGAGACGCCGAAGGTGACCTAAACCACTCGGCGAGTCACTTTTGGGTGTAATATGTTCAATCATCAATGCCAACTACTCACGACCCTGATCTATCCTTCTCCAAATAAAATTATCCGGTGATTTATCTGACTCTTTATTTAGACAGATCCTTAGTCAGATCCTATACCGTTACAACGCCGCCTCGTGGCATCGCGAAGCCGATTCGACCATCACCGAATGCGGTCCCTTCTGGTATTGTGGATCATGACACATATGCTCCTGTGTCCTGCCGTGCCCGCCGCCCAGCTGCTGAAACACAGAAGCTACGCAGCGCGCGAGGCAGGCCAGGCCCGCCCGTGGCCCGCCGAATGCGACCGTTGATAGAGATGGGTTTATCCTGGTCTTTGTTAACCTGACCTAAAGTATATTATTATGTATTATTATATATTAGCTACTTGTCAAATATATTTATGTAGTAGTCTTGTCTTGTTCTGTTGTTGATTACAAGCGTTTGTCCAGTTCGCACGTGTTTGCTTTCCCCGTATTCCTGTCTAGGTCTACCACTAGGTCATAGCATCCTTCAGTATGGGGAGAGAGGGAGGGGAAAGGCATTCCTCGAAGGGTGTCGAGTTAACATTTTGGTGTAGTAATGACTGATGTTAAATGTTAGAGTCAGAGGCTGGAGACAAAAGACAGTCAGTACAGGGCCGACGATGCCATGATGTAGAGCAAAGAGGTCAACAACGAAAAAGTTTCGTTTTGCTTAATCTATGGTATGGCAACATAACTACTGGTCGGTTAACGAAAGCTGGCACGTTCAACACATTTCCACGTTGCGATTGTGTTGTATCTTTGAATAATATTTGTAGATACATAGACAGAATAAGTCAACGGATATGCATATAACAACGCAAAAGGCTTTATCTCGTCGTAACGATTCCCACATAAATAAAGCTCATCGGATATGAAACTGTATTTACATAAGAAAAATATAAAGAGGCCTAAACGATACGTCCATAAGGGCGGTATCGGAGAAGGGGCGGTTGGTACTCCACTCACGTCCGTCGGATAACGTTGCGGCTTTAATAACAATACGAAATATCAGTTCGTTCCTCCGGTCGCAAATCTATGTCAATAACATATCGACATATCCAATAGTAGCGCTCAATTCATTCCGACATAATCTAATATGGCGGGGCACGCTCCCGGGCTAAATCTCCCGCCACATGTCGCCAAGATGGCCGCCGCCGAAGCCGAAGAAAAAGAAGATCACGAATCGGTAATATCTTTCGAGACCATAAACTTAAACGTTTATTTGCAGCGATATTTTGTCCTCTTTCGGATATTGGTTTACTACAAATAGGACATTGAGTTCTGGGGACGACAGTACCTATATGAATACTTATTTGCAGGTTTTTCTTGTCCCTTCAGCTTTAGTTGGGTATTAGCCTCAGCCTCAAAAGAATCAGCAAATTGGAGGGGTTCTTCAGTAATTGGTCAATTGGCTGTGATTGCTATATCCAATTCCTTTAAAAATGTATAGGCTTGGATGATGATGATGGATGTCGACTATGGTAGAGCCTTAAGGTGAATTTTGTGAATTCAGGATTGACTCTAATAACTTTTACTTCAATCCATCATAATAGTAGTTTATGTGACTGCTACATAATGGTGGGCATTAATACTCGAGAGTAGGCGAGTATCATAATAATATCACTCGAGAGTATTAATGCCTAATTAAGTAACTGACATACACTAGTTTATCTACACACATAAGCTCTCTTTGATGTGTTCAGGAACCGCATGTTTGACCGGCATTGTGGCATTGATGCTCTGCAGTTGTTTAGTTTGTTCTGTGGTACCAACTTCACAGACAAACTAGGGGCGCACGCAGGCGGGCGTCGGCGTTCGAAATTTGAATGACATAATTTAACAAATTTTTGTACATTATGGTCATGGAGTTTTTACCAAATAGTTTTACGTCTTAACGTGCGGTTTTTAGACGTAGTAAAGAGAATTTAGGATACGTTTGTAGATAAAATATCATAACAGTTGCATACCGATTGATTTTAGTTATAATTGAACTCATTACCATACTGGAGCGCACATAGGAATAATTAATTTATTAATTAGAATATAAATAAATTTGATTTGATTTGAACAATAACGAATATTAAATCATATGTTTCATTTTTTTTTAAATATTTGCCTCCCTAAACGCTCTGCTGAAATTCCGCACCTCCATTGTATGTGAAATTATTACTATTATTTTTTTGTTGGTAAGAATGTCTGAAAAGAGAGAGAGGAAAGGCTAAGCTAGCAATTCTAGTTTCAAGCTATAACTTACATAAGTTGAAATTTCACATGAGTTTTCATTCATATTGAGTCGACTATCTAACAACTAACAAGACTGTTCTGAGGGGCGGAGTAAGCCGACCCTGAAATTTCACATGAGTATTCATTATTGAGTCGAGTATCTAACAACCAAAAAGACCTGTTGTGAGGGGCGGAGTAAGCCGACCCTTAAATATCACATGCGTTTTCATATTGAGTCGAGTATTTAACAATAAACAAGACCTGTTGTGAGGGGCGTAGTAAGCTGACCCTGAAATATCACATGCGTTTTCATATTGATTCGAGTATTTAACAACCAACAAGACCTGTTGTGAGGGGCGGAGTAAGCCGACCCTGAAATATCACATCAGTTTTCATATTGTATCGAGTATTCAACAACCAAGAAGGCCTGTTTTGGGGGGCGAAGTAAGCCGACTCTGAAATTTCACATGAGCTTTCGTATTGAGTCGAGTATCAACGTAACAACCAACAAGCCCTGTTGTGAAGGGCGGAGTAAGCCAAAAAATCTGAAAAAGAATCATTTGAGTCAAGTTTCTAACAACCAACAAGACTTGTTGTGGGGGGCGGAGTAAGCCGACCCTGAAATTTCACATGAGTTTACATATTGAGTTGAGTATTTAACAACCAACAAGCCCTGTTGTGAAGGGCGGAGTAAGCCAAAAAATCTGAAAAAGAATCATTTGAGTCAAGTTTCTAACAACCAACAAGACTTGTTGTGAGGGGCGGAGTACGCCGACCCTGAAATTTCACTAGGCCATTAAAATTTAGTGATGTCCATACGAGAGGTACTCTTTACACTCTGTGGCTCAATCAGTCAATCAGCTTAAATTCATCCACTGCTCTGGGACAATCACGGTCCAAAATCTATAATAACATTAGTACCTAAGTTTGAAAATAATCTTAAAAGCAACTGAATCAAATGAAGTATAAAATCGGGTAGTCAGACTCGACTACCGAACCAATACAGCCAAGAATACAAAGCAACGTTGATGGAAAAACAATAGATAGAACCGTAGCCACTCAAGATTAAAGTCATCTTCATTTTCGTCGGCGAGATCTTAGGGTCTGTGGTCACGTCCATGGATATTGTTATTGATTTTCATTTAATCCCGGGCGTGCTTCCATGTTCGACCGCTCCGGACCACTCCGGACCACTCCGGACCACTTTGGACCTCTAGACTACCGTTGCTATTGTCGGAGTGTCCATCTCGAATGGCCGATTCTGGGTGTACAGTATTAGTTTGATTGAATGCCTCACGGAATCGCTCCGGGCTGTCATTTTGTGGGCGGAGCGGGTCGGGGACTGGTGAATTTGTTCCCAAGTTACTGTAATGAAATGTTCAGTGTTCCAGCTAGGAGGGAGGATATATCTTACTTTTAATTAGTCAAATTGGACGGATTAACTACTTTGTAAGTAATGTGGTGGACAAAATATGCTCCATTATTTTTTAAGCGACCGATCATTTGCGTCTTACCGAAACGTAAAGTTTATTTGATGAATTGCGTTTTTTCCCATTTCTGTGGGAAGTTCTAAACAAAATTGCCTTTTAAAGACGCAGTAAATTTCGAGAAGGCTTCAGCCCCCCAAAAATTAATTGATTGGTTCTCGTTTCCGGAGAAAACAGCGCGGAAGAGTTTTAATTAGTGAAAAAAAGGGAGAACTTCCGAACGTAAAAAACGGAGACGAGGGGCGTTGTGAGAAATAAAAATCCCGGCCTTAACGCGGGCAACATTTGTATGAGGAAGACGCCAGTAATGGAAGACAAATTTCAATATAATTTGCAATACATAAGCGTGTTACTTTAATAGCCCAGAACCACCCTTCAAATTAAACGGGGCTTAAGTTTTTATTTATTTTTTCCTTTGCCACCGTTCGAACGTGTTGCGGGCGCCTAAGCAAGACCTGGAGAGGGATTCTGTTACTACAGCGACTCGACAGCCACCATCTCTGTAGACAATCCATTGTCTCTCGGCAGAGGGTGTACCGGGTCTAGGATTATACAAACACATCCGTGGATGCCTAACTACAGTTTGAACTGCGATTGGTAGATATAGCGGACGGGGAGAGGGTTCTCCCTTCCCGGGGAGGCATCGAGGGCGCCGGGAAAAAAATATAATCCGGGCAAATTAATTGTTCCTACTGGCAATAGTGGCGAGGCCGAGATGCTGCCAAATCAAATTAAGAATGCGCTATAAAAACCAAATTAGTGCCTGCTTTAACCGTGAGAGGGTCTTTAGCTACAAGACATTTGAAATCCCGCCATTTTCATTAACAATAAATATCCCCGTGCACCCGAACGGAATCCTTATTGTGATACTTTTTACACCCTTGTGGTACATTGCGGGTAAGATGTCCCTCGTGCGACGTCTCGGACCGACTTTGGTTAATTTGTTCTTTTTGTTTACTTAGTAGAAGGCGCAATAAAAATTTGTGTTGCGCGAATTGTATGGACGTTAAATTTTATATAGCCGCCGGGGGCGAATTTTGCATTTAATTGAGAAAAAAATTGGGGTCGGCGAAGCGCTTCTGTACGGATTCTTAAACTGTAATTGGGCAGCCGTTACAACTTTTTCGTTTTAACCGTTTATGTAATGAAAAGAAATAAAATCACGACGCACTTTCGTTAGGTATCCATTCTCTTCTCTTATCTTGTCATGGAGATGTTGTCAGTGAAAAAGATTCCTTTAAAACTCCCAGCCAAACTAACTAAAATGTATATAAAATAATCAAATGATATACGAACTCAATTCAAATCGTCTTTATCCACGTCCATATTCATGATTTTCAGGCTACGTATGAAAATGTATGGAGAGTCTGGAAAACTTGAGAAAAATAATTCATATAATTAACAATAAGGTCTATGAAATATGCAATTTGACATCAAAATCTAAATACATTGCTTCTGGCCCTACACTAGTATACCCTCTATAGTGGGAACCAGAAACAGCGACGTCACACACGCATAGAAACATCCAACACCTGAGGGGGTTTTCGACTCATATAATTGTCTAGTGGAGATTTTCCCAAGACACTTCGTCATCTGTATACGGCAGGGTGGCTTCGCCCCCTACAAACGCAAACACCAAGGGGTGAGTTTGATTCGTTTTTTTCAGCACAGTCGAGCTTAATTACGAATGATATACTAAATTAGTAGGCGGCGGTGATCTAAAACAATAAGCTGACACCGTCATTAAGACGGCACCAGATCGACGGTTGCACCGACCTTTATAATGTGAACACATTTACTCTACTGTATTCATTAACCACAGATTAAAGGCAAAACTCCTTTATTGTACCTAATTATTAGGTATAGATTACTCTGTTGTAAAATATCATACGTGATGTGTTAGGGGTAAGGTAATCGTCGGTTGACTTCGTATTCTTAAAAGTTAATTTCGTGAGGATTAATGTTTCACATATTAAAATGTGATGTGTTTTTTGGCCGGGTCAGTTCTTTTGAAAATTGCTTTGCTTGAATGGGATCGTCTTTGAGTTGAGGAAGTGAATTAATTCATAAGGACGTAAAGTTATTTTTTAACCCAAGATATTACCATAACCTGCGAATTGTTTACTCTCTTGCTACAAGTAATTATATATATATATATATACCTTTGCAGACCTATATATATATACCTTTGTATACCTACATTATATGATTTTTATTGCTTTATTAGTATCTCATATAATAATTATAAGTATCTTATAATGTTTTTTGTTCAACATTATATTCGTAGGTATAGCACGCAAATGAGTGTGGAGATTAATAGCCTAAATTGGTTTTCCTCTCTAACTAGGTACGAGTTTATATTATGGTAATCTACGTATGTAAAGGTATAGTTCGTAGTTATTATGTAACTTTAAACGGTGGCACCACTGTACTCATAATCGTTGCCATTCTCATACAAACAATCCAGCCACTACATTTAATAGCTCATGTTTGCGTTACCGTCATTATGAAGTTGAAAAGCCGACAGCCGAATATCGTAATTATATTATTAAAATTACCACGATGATTACAGGAAACATGTTATTTAACATTACGCAGATAGTATCTTATCGCACTGGAGATCCTAATGTCCGACGTGTGGATATTTACATGATAGCCGCCAAAGTTGGATACGTGATGGATACGGATACCTGCATGTTCGATTCAACACATATCAACTTATTCGGATATCGATTTGGTGTAGCAGAATGGACTTTATATCTATATAATCTATGACTTATAAGCTGCCTTTGGAGCTAAGATGCATTTAGTATGAAAAATGAAATGATTTCTTCTTATTACATTTGAGCAAGGAACTCGTAAATGAAGGACAGCTTTCAGTAGGGCTTTGGGGTTCTAATTTATGATATTTAACTACGCTTATACAACGGATACTAAATAAGTCATATTGAAGTTTAAAGGGATGAATAATAGTTCCTTCACTTTGCTGAGTATGCTAATCAACTTAATGAAAGCTTTACTCGCGGGCAGCTTTTCAATAAATATGTTCCAATAAAAACTCTATCTACATGGTTTCAACATAAGTAATATTTCAATATAATGCCAATAGAAATGGGATTTTTGCGGCAATATATCATTATGACAGCCTGAGTACACAACTTGATCGTCAGAGCACACCCTTTGTAAGGCGTTGTTATTATCAAGACAAAGCGACCCGTTTGTCTATCACGATAATCTGTGGACTGCTCATTTCAATTCGAAGTTGTGTAAACGCCCTAATGGAACCCGGTAATGTGACACGCTTGACGATTTTACTCACAAATTGTTGTACGAAACTCTATTACAATCTAATGACTGGTGGTCTAATTGCAACGTTATTACGTTTTGTTGTGCACGCGGCCTAATGATAGGGACTCTGTAATTATTGGGGAGGTGAAACCCTGAAGATGTGTCGAATTGAAGAGTCGAAATTGTAATGAAGAAGCCGGATGTGCGAGGTGGGAATTACCTCGATTGATTTGAATAGGCCTTTCTTGCTGTAGAATTACTTGTGCGAGTTGCCATTAGTCTTTCCGTGTATCTGTACAACGAACGGTACCAAACGATGTACACTGCGGAGGAACTAAAAGATATTTTCTGTGTCGGGTCAAAAGATATATGGTGTCTGTAAATTGCGAATAATAAAAAAACTCTACACACATATGTAAACATATAAATGTTTATGTTACTCTGTCTTTGGAAGTAGTATCAAATAGTTATGGTAGCTGTTGTAGTAAAACAAGTGGACGTGTAGGAAACCATATGAAAGGCCTCGCTATACACTACAAATAAAATTTTATGTGTATAGCGAATATTAAAATAAATCTGCAATAAGACTTTTCGTAGCATGCGAAGATAATCTTTTGGCAAAATGGTGATACACAAGTCTGTTGAGAACTGCTTTGTCAAAATATTACGACAGCTTATGGCTCAAACATAAATGACGTAGACACATAAGAAACCATGGCCGTGGCCTAGCGTTATACGCGCATCGAACACGATCGTGCGGATAGCAACGTCTGGCCGAGATAGGTATTGGATGGGTGTCCGTTTCTATTTATCATTTGTTTCGGGCGCTTCCGCGTTTCAGATGACTCGTTAAGCTGCAGGTCTTGGCCCCTATCGCTACTGGGTGGTAGTAGTCGTAAATCTGTGTGGCCCTATAGAGCAGCTTGATAACTTCTGGCAGTCGGGTTGCCCAGTAGCCCGACACCCCCCCATCAACCCGCACTGAGCCAGCTTGGTGGAGAATGGCTCAATCTTACTCCTATTCGGGTAAAGGCCCGTGCCCCTCGATGGGGACATTAATGGGCTACATTTACATTTACATAGATAGTAATGAATATAAATATAATACATTACAAGTTGGCATCTACATTTCACAACAAAACAGGGGCGGTATCATTAACTACAGTAATTTGAACAAAAAGCCGATACGGCATTGTCACGAGTGTCATCAACCGAGTTTCACTCGCGTGAAATATGAAAACACACCGCCTATCGCTCGATCTAAACTGAACATAGATCTGGAGCGACGAAAACATTTCGTGAATAATTTCACGGGCTATGGATTTATTTCATTTTCGAGAAGAGAAAGTGGCCCGAGAGGTTTGTGCAAACAAATTGGAGAATGGCATAGCACCCAGGGTTTAGTGAATGGGCAAGAAAAGGAATCCGTAATACACTTCGTGCACTTTATGGCAAAAAAAACTTCTGCACATGACCCAATTTTCATTCAACATGTAAAATTATATTCAAAAATATTTAGGTCCATCTGCCATAATGCTAAGTGCGAACACATAAAAACGAAGATTCTTACATCGTCAAATAAAACTAACACAATTTGGAATATCATAAATAGAGAAGCAGGTAAAACAAAATCAGGAGACCGTAGCAGAAGACATCGCAGCCGCATTGGAACAGTTCTTTATAAATGTTCCAATTGTTACTACGGTTTCTTTAGACTCGTCCCTGGATCTTGCTACATCATTTTAAAAAGGCAACGTTCCAAAGTGCAATCAAAATTTCTTATTGGCATATATTGAGTCCTACGGCACAATTAAAGCATTTAAGTATGTTCGATTCCAAATCGATATTCGATCGATGGTTTCGGAACGGCCATTTTTGAATTTGACGTTGCTGCCAACCTTGCAGTTTTTTGACAACTGACAGACGAAAGCCCTCGCAATGTAACGCGTATTGGATAGGGTATTGAAATTAAATCGCTAGCCATCTGGAATGTATTCGGGTTTCCCTCAGGATTGTCTATATAGCTGAGTGTGTTGTGGTTCCCCGAACCAGATAAAGTTCGCATTTACGTGGCCGATTGGTTTTTCCCACGTAACATAACCTGTGTTGGAACACTGTGCTCATCGAAGCTGGCCTGCCAGTCATACCTGGTTGGCTGAAGAACCTGTCTACCAAGAAGAGCCTAGGGTGCACCCGGGCCTTGCAGAGAGACAGGAGGTTGACGGGACCGAAGCACAGACCAGGTTAGATCGACTCCATTTACCTTAGCTCGGTGAATCGCCGACGTTCACACTTCTTGGCAACTGATCGCTACGCTACCTCGTAGCTGATGGGCCCCTACGAGGTCATTAGGTGCTGAGAAGCCTGAACATTTTGGTAGCAGAGCGTGGTTTCCTGAGATTTGCAGCCGTCAAGGGCTCCAGGAACGCACGATTTGGGACTATCAATCTGTAGGTATAGGCGGTTATTAGGTAACTGTTGTTCCTATATCCACATAGATTGGTAGTATTGTAAGCTATAGGTCTATTGCTGGTAGTAGATAGACAGATATTGAATTGAAAATTGCATTGAAGTACCAGTTAGTCAATCTACTAGTGGTCTAGTAATGCTATTGAAGAATGTTTTGGTTAACATGGGTGGTTACATCTATTGATAGCGGGCTATTGCATTGTTTTCAGTTTATAGCAATTTATAACTTGAACTAATATTGACTATCTGTATGTGTTGTAGTGATAAAGGGAAACTAAATTGTATTTACAGAATTTATATAGATATAAAACTCGGTTCCTATTGTTTGGGGAAAACAGCATTGTTTAAGTTGTGGTTTAGGGTTCCCTCGTTTGGGTTGTGGACTGGAGGGTCCAATAAAATTGAGTTACTGCAAATTGTGAGTAAGTATCGTTCCGATCATGTCGTTATCTGAAATCCAGAAGGGTGTTTCTAAGGAACTCAGATGGTTTTCCTCCGCACACGGTCTGATAGACCGATTAGATAGGCATGATGTGGTATTGGAGCGGTCTATGGACGTTAAGGAACGTTACAATAGGGTGCTCGAATTGTCCGCGCAGGCGGAATCAGTTGATGGTTGTGCACCTGACAGGCTGTCACGGTTGATAGGGGATGTCGACCAATGTATGGAGATGGCAGCTGCTATCACGCAGAAGGCTGCGGACATACGTAGACAGCGCGAGTCCAGCCATGATGGTGACGCTGAAGCACCTCTGACGCATCAGGTATCGGGGTCCAGGTTACCCGTTATAACTATGCCTACCTTTGACGGCGTGTCCGGAGAATGGATGAGCTTCATCAATCTGTTCGACAGTTTGGTGCATTTGCGATCGGACATTACCAAGTCTGTCAAGATGGCTCAGCTGGTGGCAGCATTGAGGGGTGAGCCTAGGGAGCTGGTCGCTCATTTGACAGTTACGGAGGGTAACTATGAAACGGCCAGACAATTGTTGGTCAGACGTTACCATAACAAACGGAGGTTGGCCGATGCCCAACTGAACCGTTTGTTTAGTATCCCGGTTGTGAACAAAGTCGGGGCCATACAGACGGAGGTTTTGAACCCATTGTTGTCCGTCACCAAGGCTCTAGAGAATCTTGGACTTCCGGTTGGTGAATGGTCGTACCTACTGTTGTACATTGTACTTTCCCGCCTACCCGCTGACGTGCAGACTCGTTTCGAACAGTCTCACGGGAGGTCGGCCGAGGACCTGCCCGCCTTCTCCGACTTGGTCGGATTCTTGGAAGAGGAGGCTCGACGGGCAGAGAATTTGGGGTTGACGGTCACCCATCCTTCGGAGCCACAGAGAGCTGCCGGGAGCGCTGTGAGTAGGGGCCCTCCGACGAGGAAGGACCGCACCAACCGGCAGTCATATGGGACTGTGAGTGCATTGACCCCACATAGTGAGACCTGCCCATGTTGTAGGCAGATTGGCCATGCTGTGGCCAATTGCAATAAGTTCGGGGAACTTAGGGTTCAGGGACGGCGCCGGATGGCCAAGCAGCGGAGCTGGTGTTTCCTGTGCCTCGGGCCACACATGGCTAGGTACTGCACGCGCACAAAAATGTGCGGATATTGTGGTGGGGCCCACAACAATCTGTTGTGCATGAACCGGTCCGGCCAACAGCCACCACAGGGCCGTACCCAGGGTGACACGGCATGGGGCCCTGAGAATTCGTTTGCGACTCGGAGCGCAACTCAGGGGCCAACGTCCCCACGTGCACAGGGCAGTACTAGGGTGCAGGGCCGCACTCAGGGTCATCACATGGGGGGCCCTGAGTTTTCGGTTGCGACTCAGCATCCGACTCAGCGGGACATTGGGTGTGTTGAGCAGGCCGTAACGGGCGGGTGGCATGGGACACCTTCGAGCTATGCGGGTGCGGTTCGGACGCCGCCTCAGTTGTCGCCCCGCTCGTCGCCTCGTCCTCGTCGGTCACATGTGATGTCCCCCCCGCTCATGGAGCGGCCACGGTTGAATTCACGCCCACCCCCCTTTAAGGGGAATCGTAGGTTGGGAATGGAACCGGCGCGTGGGCCATTTGTACAGTGGGACCCGCTGGCGTATAGCTGCATACCTGATCGGTTACAGGCAGAGTGGGGCCCCGGGGGCCCTCGCTAGGAATTTGCGGCCCAACAATTTGTTGCCCCCCAACCGGAGACGGTGGTGTTACCGATCGCCTCTGTGCTTGTTTGGGATTTGGCGGGCAACCCAACATACGTTCGCGCCCTATTAGATTCTGGAGCTCAGGGCTGCATTGTATCGAATGATTTAGCAAAATGGTTGGGCCTCAATATAAATAATGTATCGCTGCCGAGGAAATTGCTCCCTGCTGGGGATTACAGGGCAACCCTTCACGGGTTTTGTGATGCCTCTGAACGAGGGTTTGCGGCAGCGGTTTATTTGCGAACCGTCACCTCCACCGGGGAGGTCGACGTGCGTTTGGTTTTGGCAAAAAGCAAGGTAGCGCCTATTCGGACAAGGATGACGATTCCAAAACTGGAACTGTCCGGGGCTGCTCTTTTGACCAAACTTTTGAATCACACTCTAACAGTGTTGCGTGGGTCAGTGGGTTTGGAGGATACGGTGTACGCGTGGACGTACAGCCAGATTGTTTTGTGCTGGATGAAGGCTTCGGTCCATAACTTAGAGGTTTTTGTTGCGAACCGTGTCTCCCAGATTGTGTCGTCTGAGGTCCCACTGACCTGGAGACATGTACCAGGAGAATTGAACCCGTCTGATTGTGCATCCAGGGGATGTCGGGCTCCTGAACTCGTTAGACACCATTTGTGGTGGGGACCACCCTGGCTTGCCAGGAGAGAATCGGACTGGCCCCACAGCCATGTAGTAGTATCTTCGGATCATGGCCCCAGAGCGGCCGTGCATGTTACCCAGAAGGCTGAGGACCCTGACGCCGGGTTTCTGCTGGACCGGTATAGCTCATGTGTGTTTGTTTGTTTATCCACCAAGGCGGTACATCTCGAGCTCGTTGCTGATCTCTCGACAGAGGCTTTCATTGCTTGTTTGGATAGGTTTGTTTCTCGAAGGGGACTTCCAACTTTGATCCGCTCTGATAACGGCACTAACTACGTCGGTGCCGAACGATACTTACGAGAGATAGACAACTTTTTGAATGTAAATAAAGTGGATATTGGAACGGCCCTCTCCCGTCGGGGTATACAGTGGACCTTCAGCCCACCGAGTTGCCCCCACTGGGGTGGGATTTTTGAGGCCGTAGTTAAGTCAGCTAAGACGCACTTGGGGCGTATAGTAGGTCAGACCGCGCTGACTTTTGAGGAGCTCGCGACATTGTTTTGTAAGATCGAGGCCGTTCTCAATTCGCGACCGTTGTGTCCGCTCAGCTCGGATCCAAATGACCTGGAGGCTCTGACCCCAGGCCATTTCTTGAAAGGACAGCCACTTAACGCGTTGCCCGAGCACCCCTTCGAGGGAGTGAAATTGTATCGGTTGTGAAGGTATCAGATGTTGCAGCAGTTTACTCAGAATTTCTGGAAGCGTTGGTCGCTCGAGTATCTGCATATCTTACAACAGCGCCTTAAGTGGACTGACAAAACCAGCCCCCCTAGTGTTGGTGACCTCGTTCTGGTTAAGGATGCTAACCTACCGCCACTACGTTGGCGCAGGGGGCGCATTGTTAACTTGTTCCCTGGCAAGGACGGGACCCCCCGGTCTGCGGAGGTTCTAGTAGGAGGCTCGGTTCTAAAACGAGCGGTAGCAACGTTGTCTCGGCTGCCCGTAGATTAGGGGACAGGTGGGTGCCTGTCCGGGCGGGTGATTGTTCGATTCCAAATCGATATTCGATCGATGGTTTCGGAACGGCCATTTTTGAATTTGACGTTGCTGCCAACCTTGCAGTTTTTTGACAACTGACAGACGAAAGCCCTCGCAATGTAACGCGTATTGGATAGGGTATTGAAATTAAATCACTAGCCATCTGGAATGTATTCGGGTTTCCCTCAGGATTGTCTATATAGCTGAGTGTGTTGTGGTTCCCCGAACCAGATAAAGTTCGCATTTACGTGGCCGATTGGTTTTTCCCACGTAACATAACCTGTGTTGGAACACTGTGCTCATCGAAGCTGGCCTGCCAGTCATACCTGGTTGGCTGAAGAACCTGTCTACCAAGAAGAGCCTAGGGTGCACCCGGGCCTTGCAGAGAGACAGGAGGTTGACGGGACCGAAGCACAGACCAGGTTAGATCGACTCCATTTACCTTAGCTCGGTGAATCGCCGACGTTCACACTTCTTGGCAACTGATCGCTACGCTACCTCGTAGCTGATGGGCCCCTACGAGGTCATTAGGTGCTGAGAAGCCTGAACAAAGTACCTTTATTTAAAAGCGGTGACCCCACAAATTTCCGACCAGTCTCGGTTTTACCCGTATTGAGTAAAATATTTGAGAAGATTATATTGGGTCAGTTGCTGGCGCACTTCAATGCGCATCAAGTTTTCCATAGTCAGCAGTTTGGATTTACAAAAGGGCGGTTGATAACAGATGCTGGAGTCATGTTAGTTAAACATATTTTTAATGCGTGGGAAGATCGTAGGGACGCTATAGGTGTTTTTTATGACCTGTCCAAGATATTTGACTGTGTAGACCACGAAACATTGCTCTTAAAGCTAAAACACTACGGCATAAAAGGCAATAGCTATAAGCTTATGAGATCGTTTTTAAAAGGGAGGGTTCATAAAGCTGACAATAATAGGACAAAATCGTCGGGTTCTCAGGTGAAGATGGGAGTCCCACAAGGATCTATTCTGGGGCCGTTCCTTTTTATTGTGTATGTAAATGATTTGCCATTCATGGTACAAAACATGTCAGAGATAGTATTATTTGCAAATGACACGTCACTAATTTTCAAAATTATGAGACAAGAAAATGACTTACAGGAAATAAATAATGCTCTCTCGCGAGTACTAGACTTGTTTACTGCCAATAACTTGCTTCTGAATTCAAAAAAAGACAAATTGCATAAAATTCACTTTACGTAATGTAAGGCAAGTTGAGAGTAATATTGTATTGGGGAAAGACAAACTAAAACTAGTAGATGAAACTGTATTTATCGGCATCACTATTGATGCCAAAATACAGTGGGGTCCTCATATTTTAAAATTAGCAGATAGCATTTGCAGTTGAAAGAGTCAGGGAATTGACCGACGTTGAAACTGCTAGGCTTGTATATTTTTGTTATTTCCATAGCATTATGTCCTACGGCATACTTCTATGCGGACGGGCTGCGGACATTGAAACCATCTTCATTTTGCAGAAGAGAGCAATCCGATTTATTTATAAGCTTGGTAATAGAGAGTCTCTGAGAGATTTCTTCAAAAAAACCAACACCCTAACAGTTGCAAGTCAATATATCTATGAAAACATAATGTATGTGAGGAAAAATATCAGTAGCTTTAAAACCATTGATAGCCGCCACAATGTGCAAACTAGAATTAAACATAAAACTTTCTTACCAATGTTCAGACTCACAAAAGTTAGTAGTTATTTTATGGGACACTGTATACGTTTCTACAATAAAATTCCGCAAGAAATACAACACATATCTGAAGCTCGTTTAAAAAATGTATAAAGCACACTTCGTGCACAAAGGCCAACTACAAAATTAATGTTTTTTTTACAAGACACCGACATCTGAAATTAAACGAGTTCATTGCACCCTATATATTACATAATCATTAGGCACCTACTTTATGTTTTATGATGCTTGATTGATTATGTTATGACGTTCATTGAGTCTAAATTTTTGTGCTATTATGAATAAAAATCTCTGAACTGAACTGAACTGAACTACCTGTTCAATAATGGGCACGATATTATTGCACTAAGAGAAAGAAATTGCTTAACAAGGTTCACGAAAGTCACCAAAAATATTGTCTACATGCAGTATGGAGCACAAAACGTCGCCACAAAACGCCGCCCCCCCTCCCTATTTCCTGTACTCTTCATATATTTTATATGAACTCGCCTCACACGGTACATTCCGGTGGCCTAAACACCATTGTGCTTTAGCTTCGCTGATAGCCTTTTGCGAAGGGAAGAATAAAACCATAATTATTTTGGCCCTTTCACAAATTTAAATCAATGAAAATACTCAGAGATTCGTATTGAGAGATCGCGGTCATAGCGGTGTCGTTAGTTATTTTCTGACGTATTTCCCTTCGTGTTCAGATCTGTAGTTGGGATGAAATAGGTACAACAGCCTCATCTGCTTCTCCGATTGAACTTAATCCTTGGATATAGGTTTTTTTAATACTTTCCAGTCCGTATTCTTGTACAAGCTCCATGTTTTTACTATGATGACTCTTCATATAAGTTCATATAAGTAACTTACAAGGTCTTCCACGTTGTCCAGTAGATGTACCAGGCTCAGGCTAATCATAAATATACTTGACTTTAAATTCTCCATCCAGCCAAGAAGAATTTAGGTGTTCAAACACCGCTTATTTTCTTTCTGCCCTTCCACAGCGACTTGTAGTTGGCTATAATTTTTTTAGAGACTAGAGATATAGATGCGAGTTCCGCATTGGAAAGTAAATAATTTCGTCGCAAGAAATTTCGAGTGTCCGTTGTATTAGTTCCGTGTTCAATGAAATACGTGCATAATTCACGTCGCACATTCATATTGAATTAATTTATTATTTTGTTAAGAAAACGAGACACATTCAAGGATAGACATAGACTTACTATGATTATCTGTTGCTCCGCGTTCATGTTTTCATATGTGTCTGGGTCTAGAACCTTGTGAAAAATCCTTTAGTCTTGCACTTATTACAATTTTATGCATTTCTAAATTAAATTGCATTTTAACCAAAATTATAGATAAAACGTGATACAATTATTGTCGTATCTGGGACGCAGAAAGAATGTTATCATTTTCTTGGTAGGTACTTAATATCAGAATATAGTTTTAACACGAAAAAAGATACTCATGTTACCAGTATGCAGTTACTTAAATATATGATCGGTATTATAAAAATACGGTAGGTGAAGGGAGCTGCTGAACACGCACTGGGATAAATGACTGTACTCAGTACTGCCATCTCCTGGTGACTGATCAGAAGCTTCAATTCCGAGTTGACACCTCCTCGTGGTCCCTACCGGTAACGATTGCACCTGACTCCTTATGGTCTTGGGTGCAATAGGCCGACGTGACCGGGAGACTCGCCAAGACGCACTGGCCCGTGAGGCGTTTTAAGGCCAAAATCCTTCTCAAACATGAATAGCGCAATTCAGCCCCGGCCCTCAGTCCCCGGCAGCCCCGCTACCCCTAGCTCCGGCAGCGGCTCAGGTTACGGTGGGGCAGAGGGTGCTAAGAATCCCCGGCAGAGATCCGGCTGCCAACATACAATGGCCCTGGCTACGTACAACACAAGGACTTTGAGTACAGACAATAAGCTTCTCGAATTGCTAGAATCAGTCGTACATATAAACAGGTACCGAATAGGACTTTCCGAGGTAAGGAGGCAGGGCAAAGACCTAACGCGCCTAGCTTCTGGTCATCTGCTTTACCACAGAGGCCCAGATGACTCTACATATGGTGGTGTCGGCTTTTTGATCCACAAAAGTCTCTACTCGGCAATCCAAAACATAACGAGTTTTTCTCCACAAGTATGATATGTTAATCTGACGCGGAATAAGAGATATGCGATCAAGGTCAAACAAGTATATGCCCCTACTTCGGACCTACTAGAGCCCTTCTACGAGGATATAGAGAGGGTGTGTCGAGAGAACCCATGCTACGGTATGCATACGGTAGTGATGGGCGATTTCAACGCCAAAATAGGTACCCCAAGCAGAATAGGAAACGTCGGTCGTACAGTATGGGCTAGGTAGTCGAAATCCTGGCAAACCCTGGTTAATTTTCTTGAGCCTCGACACCTTTATGAACACATTTTTCAAAAAGCGACCCTCAAGAAAATAGACCTGGGCCAGCCCGGATGGTAGGACGAAAAATTAAATTGACAACATACTTGGCTCACACATAGTCGAACATAACCGATGTTTCCGTTCTATCACACTTCATAACCAGTAGCGACCATCGGTTTGTGAGAGCCACATTCAGTTATAACCCCCAAAGAAAGAGTGAAACTGATTAACTCAACTGCTTCAAAATACGACCCAAACAGCTAAAAATTCCTACAAAAGGAGTTTTAACTGGAACTGAAGAACTTTTTCGATGGGCTAATGGAGAACAAGGATTTGGACTTGTATTAAAATCTACCACCGAGAAGCACAAAGGGGGGAGAAGACCATTCAAAGAGGCAAAATTGTCTCCCGACACGCTGTCTATATAATCTAAGAGAAGGAAAATGAAAAACAGCACCACATCAGACCTAAGATAACTTAACAACACCAATAAGGCTGTTAGAAAGGCGATCCGCAAAGATGTCATTGCTTTCAACACCCTTATTATTTGCTAAGACCATCGAGGAAAATAGTCTTTCAAAAGAAGTTGAACAGAAACAAGATGGAGATAAGTAGGCCGATACAGCCGGAAACATTGTGACGGAACGTGACGAAATTATAAAGATAGTCGAGGAGTTTTACGGGATCTTATAACTTATACGCATCCAAAGCGCCAGAACCAGAGTCTCCAGACCCAGCGGACCCTAGAGCAGCACCAGAGGAGCGTTGCGTAGATAGCGACCTACCTTCCATCACTTCGGATGTAGTAGAGTACTCTGTAGGCAAACTGAAGTGAGGTAAAACTTCTGGGGAGGATGGGGTGTATGTCGAGATGCTGCAGGCAGGTGGAAAGCCCGTCCTAGAGGTTCTCGTAAAACTCTTCAACAAAATTCTTACTGAGGAAGCTACGCCCAGTTCGTGGTAGAACGCGATCGTCACAATCTTTCACAAAAAGGGGGACATATCGAAGTTGTCCAATCACCGCCCTATTAGCCTGCTCTCTCAGGTCAGCAAACTATTCGTCAATATCCTGTGCCATCGTCTCACTACCACCCTTGAAAAATACACTGTTTCTGGTTCCCACGACGCAGGATATCCTAGCGTGGGGCCAGGAGCAATGTATGTGCCTGCATGTAAATGTTTATGTTTGTGTTATATTTTTCGCCGCCCGCCCACGCTCTTACAATTTGGCGTGTAACATAAAAAGTGCTAAGAAGTCCCCATTTTTTTTAAGTAAAAAATAATAACTAGACAACTTAATTTAGCTATAATCTTGACAGCGGCAAACAGCAATAACGACATAACCACTATCTGAAAGTTGAAGAGCAAACAAAATTTACTGCCTAGGAAAAAACCCAAAAAACTTTAATACACTGACGAGCAATGAAAGAGTTCCAGTGATATAGCACCAAATTACTCCTAAACGGGAAAGGCTAGCTTAATGACGCCGTCTGCAATATTGAAGTACATTTAACAGCGCATCAGAAATTCAGAATATTACCAATTAAAAACGTAAATATTGTCTTCAAATTTTAAATTAAATGTTTAAAAAAATTGGGGCCATTTGTTGTCGGAATTTTGTGGGTGGAATTTTTAGGGTTCCGTACCCGAAGGGTTCCAAACGGGACCCTATTACTAAGACTCCGCTGTCCGTCCGTCCGTCTGTCACCAGGCTGTATCTCACGAACCGTGATAGTTAGACAGTTGAAATTTGCACAGATGATGTATTTATGTTGCCGCTATAACAACAAATACTTAAAAACAGGATAAAAGAAATATTTAAGGGGGCTCCCATACAACAATTCTTTCAAAACCACATACAAACTTATGGATGCACCTGGTTACGTACATGGAGTGTGAAAGTAACCGCACCAATAACTGTGTAAACAATATTTTGCTGTGTAAAATCCAAACTATTCACTCCACACCATCGCTTCCATTGAACGGTGGTACGGAACCCTTCGTGCGCGATTTAGACTCGCACTTGACCGGTTTTTTTATTGCTCGACAGTGTATAATTGCATAATCTCTTCATTATACATATTTATTCTGTAACCTGAACAAAAATCATTCAAACTTTTGCAAAAAAAATGTGTTGATAGCGTAACGATACATTGTCACAATGTAACTTTAAACTTATAATTTAAATATGTTCCGGGCACCCAATAAAATAATAATTAAGTCCAGTTATGAATTCCTTCTCTAATCGACTACCAATAACTTTAAAGAGAATCGCAGTGGGACGACTTTAGACATACCATTTATGAGATGTTCTAGTACCGGGGATTCCCATAGTGCGTCGGCACAACTGTGCCTCGATCAACTCGTCTAGGATAAAGGTGTGCCGCTATGTATGTACCAAAACAGGCGTATAAAACAACATGTTTTGTTCTAACACATACAACAAACATTGAGCTTTCGTAGAGCCGCGTAGCATCTGCTACGGCGTAGCCCGCGGTGGTGACCTTTTATTTCTGGTCCGGGGCGGAGACGGCGGCCCTCGCGGATTGATTTACGGGACGAAGTGTGAGATGCCCGACCCAACCCGACCCTGCTTAAGCCCAGCTAAGCCTTATCCCGGCTTACGCAGAACACACTCCGCCCGCGAGCGCCGCAGCCCGTGACGCGACCGGAATCGCCAAACAGCTCATTGTAGCACAGACAAACGTGTGTCCGGCCTGAAAATAATTACTCACAGCTCAATTTAAGCAGCCACGATCGAAAGATTACCGTGTAAAACAACTTTCGTGACCATAATTCGTTATGCAGATAAGATCGAGGTTGTAAAATTTGAATCTTACTTTTTAAAGTTATTACACCTATTAAGGCAAGAAGTCAGAAGACACGGGCAGTCCGCGGGGTCGGGGGTCGGGGGGCTGAAGTGCGGGATATTATCGCGCCGCTTGTTGCCCGCGTAAAATAATAATGGCCGAACTTCCGGCGCCGGCGGCGCGGAAAACTTAAGCGAAAAAGGCGGGAAATGTTCTTCGCTCACCGCTTCTAACTTTGTTAACCGTGGGGTATGACATCACTAAATTTATTAATACATTCCCAACGCTAAAGCCCAGCGGCCTTCGCAGTATTTTACGACAGTTTTTCCAGTGTCCACCGACAAAAGTTCAGTTGTAAATTTCACTTTTTTGTAAGCGGCCCTGCCCTAACTACGGAGATACGAACTAAACACTGAAATTAGTATTGAACAGACAAAAGATGCAAGCATAGACATAAAAGTTACTTTCTTTAAAGTCGCAGCACAATCGAAGCCAGCCACCAACATGAAAACTGCTAGTGAGTGCAAACAAACGGGCCCCGGTCTTCAGAAAATCAATAACAACCGCGCCATGTGTCCCCGTCCAGATAAATACCGTTCGACTATCCAATAAAACACGTGAATCGTTTACAATTAAAGCCTTAAATCGGCAATAGGTGTTGCCATAAATCGAGACGGAAAACAATCAGCGGGGCGACTCGCTCGCAATTAGCGCTGCTGGCCCGATAAATTTACATTAATGCTCTCGAAAAATCCATAGGGCAATAATTTCCGGGCCGACCAATGTGTTGCGAAGCGCTCGCTAGGCCGCGTATGGCGGCGATACTATTTTTTCACGAGCGATTTGGTCTGATCGGGAGCTACAACTTTTTTTTGTGTCAGCCATGTTTTCCAAATCACTTCATAGGATTTAGTAAATTGAATTGTCCCGCTCGCTGTTTAATGTGCGCTGCAAATCTCTGCAACGGCTCCTATTTATGGGTTGATAAGAAGGCAGTATATCTAGCCGCGAGTTTTCAGGTTTCAGGGTTGGAGCAAGGCTTCAGCGCGTCGAGCTCTCGCTGATTGGCCGCTGCCCGGTTGATTTACGTAAAGTGCGCGTGGTTCAGTGATTTTACACTTTTACTGGTTCACTCGGCTCGTGGATGGGAATTAATTGTTATTCGCTGCGACACGTCCGACGATGCTCGCCATTTTAGCTGAATTTTGACCAATAAAATCGAGATATCTATATTTATTATTTATTAGAGGTAGAACTGTATACTAAAGATTCACTACAGACCAAAACATGGATGTTTTGGACGGTAGTGAATCTTTTGTTAACCTCATTGTCTTGACTTGCTTAGCTAACTAAGGCCTTAAGGCCAAAAGATAGAAGTCTTCACATTGATACATAATATTCTATGAAATGAGATTAGTGGCTAAACGTATTGCTTCTCTCGGGCTTCAAAAAACAACGGATCATCGCCCAATCGATTGTTTGTTACCACAATAAAACTACCAATAACCATATACATTGCACTTGAATTACTTATGAATAGTCATGCAAAGGTGGGTGTACTTTAAATAGAATCAAGTTAATTTAATACCGACATAAATTGTTTAGCAGGGTTACCCGTCACAGTGGGCCCCCTTGCCAATACTTCCACAGTTTAATGTCCACCGTTTCGTTACTAGTCGCACTATGTGTTATTCTAAAGGCTTAAAAACTAACTAACTTCCGAAATAAGCTTGCCACTTGAAATCCGAGAGCTCTAATTCGGTTGTCATATGTATTACTTTTCAATACGTTTTATAATTTGTTAGTTTATGCCGCCTCTGTAATCGGTTGCCATGTGTGGGTTGACATTAGTTTAGCAATGTAAAACAATCGACCAATCCAATAATTTAGCGCCCGTTTATAGCTACATTAAGTATAAACAGTTGTAAATGATGTTTTTAGACTATAAACAGCGAGTAAGTGATTTAATTTATGCAAATCATAAGTGCGCTGGCACGGGTTGTCAGGTGGAAATAAAGATCGACATTTATAAGTTTTGGGACTGGTTTGGCGTCAACGAATTCACACTTAAAATGTAATAATTCTCGAAGAAGACTCCATCGTGTCAACATATTTTTACTTCGTTTACATCTTGGGATAATGCAAACCAGTGATACCGTTGTGAATAATTTTTCACATCAGTCGTAGATTATAGAGAATGTAACAAAAAGGTGAAGTCTTATTTGAAGGAGGCTTTTTATTCTCCGTGAAAATCGGTGGACCTCTTTGTTCAAAACAACTCCACAAAATTTTACTTCACTTTTCTGTGACACATTGTATGAGCGATTGATATGAAGCAGTAAATGGCCGACTTGTAACATAGGTTATATACTCGTGCAGCTACGAATTAAAACCATTTATGCAATTTAATTTCTGATATTCAGAGCAGATTTTACAACATGGCCGCTATCCTCTTGATCTTATAAATACACAATAGCATTTACGACTTGAAGATGGTCGAACCAGAAAAATAGGTAAAGTGAAGTGTCACTTGAATTTAGTGAAGACGGTAATAGTAAACAGCGACTTAAAATGATATCTCCATACAATAACACTAAAATAAGTAGAGATATTGGGAATAGAGTGTGAGTTTACAAAGTAGAGTTATAGATAGAGACCTCGGCACCATTATGAACATAAGAAGGTTTGAGACAGCTAAGCGTTTTCCCAATAAACGGAGAATGGTACAGGTAGCCAACATAACTAATACAACTACGCAGTTTATAATTAAGAAACTGCTTTTAATACATTTAACGTGTATGACTAGGCTGGTGTTTTTCGGGAGAACGGCATATACTTTAGATACAGGTATTCTTTAGAATGGTTAACGAGTGCTTAGGGTACTGTAGTATGTGCGTTCCATCGGATGATAGTCGAACACAGAATGTGAGGAGCGGAGGAGCCGTGGCGCGCTGCGGGGAGTTCGCGCCGGTAAAATATGAAAATATTCAATTTTATAACATTCCGACGAGATACCATCTCCGTGTTGATTTGATATTTACGGTGGTAAGGTAATGCTATCCGCCGGTTTGTGAATGGAGGCTGGTGGCATGCTGAGCTGAAGCCCGAACGGACGTCGTAACTTAACACTTAATCATTTGTGGAGACACTTTTTACTGTCCCACGTGGCACGGGCAGTAAAGGTTTCCCGCATGCTTTGGTACGGGAAATTGATATTGGCCATTCCAATTTTATCGGGGATCTTGGTCAGCTAATGCGGATGTGGTAAAATCAAGACTTAAATATAGTGATCAAGATTAAATGCAGTCGAAAAGTAGTGTTGAATTACACTGGTTAAACATTGCGGCGTAGTGGGTGCAAATCTAAGCCCTTTGACACCATATTTATGAACAGGCATGATTGATGTATGAAGTGTCCCACGACCAGTCGTCTTGTCGTATCGACACCGTCCTCTTAGGTAGGATAGATATTGTTGAATACGTCACCGTAAGATTGTCAAAACCGTAAGTTAATAAACTAGCGTTATTTATTCGTCAGTTGGTCAACTATCGACAGATAGTAAACTGTAGCGTAGTGCTTACTATATGACGCGTTAGTTGATAAACTAACGGTTAAAAGCGTTAAATAGTAAACTGGTTTAAACTTGAATTGCAAACGAAATACCATGGCAAACACTGTGGTAGCTTAGGTGAAGAATAGAGGGGGCGAGCGCAGCGAAGCCCCCTGATAGTCTCCGTGTAAGGTTGACATGTAAGAACAAAGGAAACGTAAATTCTAAACCCTGTCGGTCTGTCTGGTTTACTATCTGTCGATAGTGACCAACTAACACGTTAGTTTATTAACTAACGGTTTTGACTATCTTACGGTGACAATTATATTGTTCATATTTGACTACTTATAAGGTGTCTCTGTCGACGGACACGTCGTCGTGGAGGACATGCATCATCATGTATTTGAAATCTTTTTGTAATTGTGATGTAAACCTGAATACTGAAATACTAATGTAATACTGAAAACGACAATCACCAGGCTAGCTAGCTCTTTTATTTGTATATTTATACCTATCTATATGGGATTTTCGATATGAAATTTTATCCTGGAATAAAATTAATTGAATTGAATTAATTAAAAATAATTAGTGGTTCTTAAATTAAAGATCATTAACTAAGAATGTTTTTATAAAGATTTGCACATAAAATGTGATTACACTATTATTTAGGATAAATATGATGACAAATATATTTCTTAAGAATATAGATATTGTAGTTAGCATTAGGATATTGATAAATCTAAATGTACGTATTATTTATACCAAAATAAAAAAATAAACTGGCTGCATCAGGTGATAATAGCAGCAATGACTAGTAATAAAAGGTTGCAAAGCTTGAATGTTATTCTCTGCGCCAAATAAAACAAACTTTTGAAGTAAATGAGTGTTCTGCAACAGAGTTATTAAGAGAACAGCCTCCATAAAGTGCGACCGAGTAGCGGATTGCCTCAGGGCCAATATCATGACGAAGCTGAGCCTCAGCTGAGATGCCAGAACAAGCGCAAATCCCTGGTGAGAGGAAGTTACGACCTCCGCCTGTCCCGCGACAAAACGCTTATTTGTTAACGCTGCGCTACTCAACCACTGGCTCTACCTACCACACACCACCATAACACAGTTCATTATTTATATTAACAGTTTAGCAGTCACAGCCCAGCCACAGATCCCGAGTTATGGCCGCGTGAATATGCGTGGGTATTATTGTACCCTTGTAAAGCGCTGAGGATATTATAAAAATGATTCCTTTATTCGCTGTGACACTCGCTGGAAATTGGTCGTTTAATTTATGGTTATCATAAAAAAGGTTTCGGTACAGGTATTCCATTCATGTGAGGCGGAGGTTTGGGTCTTTATGGATGGATGTTTTCATTAATTTAGCTCGGTTCTCGGGATACCACCGAGGTGTCGGGTGTCTCGAGATGTGTCGCGATAGCCTGCGCTGGCGCACGAGCGGACTACTGTTCACTCCTGTAAGGCATTTGTCACGCCGGATTACGTGACGTCATCGGGGTGAATGATCATCGAGAACATGACTTTGAGTCGAATGATTTAGAATGCAGGTAGTTGTTGGTTCTTTCAACTTTTACCAGGCTTTGACTTATTGATTGATTGAGTATTACGTGACTTAAAATATGACTGTGATCAGTAAAGTCATGTCAAGGGACAAAAGTCATTATCATTAGTCATAGAGTCGCAGCAGGTCAGGAGTCGGAGTGACCGCTCGGTCGGGTCGGATCAAGTCGTCAGATAAGCGACAATAACTCGATGCTCCAAATAAAATCTCCAAAAGTCATTAGTCAGCGAATGACCGACCACCACCCGTCGGCCGCCAGAAACAGTCTCCAATCCACTCAAGACATTCGGAGACAAATTCGTCGGAGCTGATCGATAGCGCGACTCGCCACAAAACGATAGATAAAACTCGATAAGTCACAAGAAATATGACGCGAACAAAATCGGGAGATGCCCGTAATAAGATAAAAGTCAAACAATGATTCGGCGGTGGATTCGCCGCGGCATAATTTATGTGACAACGCGTGATGGACGAGCGGCGACTTTTGGTAAACTATTTACATACGGCGGCGGCGGCCAAGCTGTCGGATTGGGTTCCGCTGTGACAGAGGGTGGGGCTTATACCGAAAACAAATGTCACTGTTATTTATTAGGTTGGGCTAAGCCAAGACGGGAATAATGCTTTCCGATTCACCCACTTCTTTATCTGGCCGCTGCAAACAGAAACTTCCGCATGAATCTAAAAACCTCTGCCGGTTAACGAAGCCCAGCAAAAATCAACACTAAAACGTTCCTAAGTTTCTGACCAATTAATGTTTAACACATCTGTCACTTTAAATATTGGGAAAAGGCGTAAGCTTCCTTTGTTTTTGTGTTAATGAATAAGGGTGCTGTTGAGCTAATGATATAATTAGTTCCATACTTAATATGTCCGGAATCACATCCGGAACATGCATGTCATGCTGTAACTATCTCCCACTCGGCAATAGACATCGCCTGTGCGACACTTAAGCGGTACTTTATTTAAGCAGAAGTCTGTGCATTCAGCCGACAGATTTTTCCAGCGAGAACCAGCTATTTCCAATAGGGTTGATATGTTGGTAAAGAGGTTGAAATCGCAATTCCGGTGATGGGCGGCGGGTGACGGACGGGGTGAGGGGACAGGCGGCACGAGGCGACGGGAGGTCCGCAGAGATAGCTCCGTCTAATTGAATCACGAGGTCTCACCAGTCCCGAGACTCCGCTGTCCCCTTTACACTGATGTGGTGGCTTAGGGCCGGATACACACACTGCTCCTTAATAAGGTGCCTGGCGCCGGCGTTTCTCAAGCGGGAGGCCCGCCATGACTTTGAGTATCCCTCAAAAATTGAGTTAACGGTTGTGCATCCGAGACTCGTATATGTTATACAGTCCGTCATGGTAAATGTTGGTGATTGGAAATTTGCAGTCCGAAGAAATTTCCGCGTTAACTCTACCATAATTGACGTATCCCACTTTTCAGGCACAGCTTTGAGTCGACATGCACTTTAATAATTCACCAAGTTGAAAACTTAAAAAAGCCGACTTCAAGTTCAAACCCTATTTCTTCCCCCCCGGTCGATATGCGAATGAAGTCTGTGTTCATGCAAAGTCCTCATCAACACTTTTGCTGCACGGAACCAGAAACCAAAACGTCATCTGTGTATATATTGTTTGTATTTGTTGATTTTTTCAAAGAGCGCTAAATTGATTTTGATAAAAAAATGGGACTACCTCTGAAGTATGATTGTGAGTCTGAGTACCTATCAATCAAAACTAGAACTATTTTGTGAAAAAATTATAAATGTCCATAAACAAGGGAAGGGGGATGGGGTTTGTATTCCAAATTAAATAAAGTAATTATTTAGTTTAAATAATAGCAAAAAAGTTAAATTTAAGAACCAAAACCAAGCTGCCAACAAACTGCCTACCAGTTTGGCAGATATAAAATTGCCTATTTAAGGTACTTGCATGAATAAGCATTATAATAATAATCATCAAAATCGGTTCATAGTTGAAGGAGTAATCGCGTAACAAACACACAAAAAAACATATGGATCAACTGACTCCTCCATTTTGAAGTCAGTTGAAAACGAATTATGATACTCATTGAGTTAATTGCAGCGTGTGACCAAGACTGAAGAGTGATCTGATTACTCTAGGTGAAAACATTAGCCGCTCGCGACAATCCCGCGAGATGCCCCCCACCACCCACCTCCCAGAAGCCGGGCTCCTTTTATCTGCGCGCGGGCCGCGCGCTCGCTCGACCGTGTAATTGGATGGGAACGGCGCGATCCCAATACGACGCCCTTATCTGTTCGCGGGAAATCCACCACCCACACACCCCCGCGCCAGCAATAAGTTTTTAGTGAGTAATTCAAGATAACCCCTTTATGTTGTTCATTTTCACACTTCCTTTCGCGAGAACAGCTCCTTATTGCGTAATATGTTACTGTCTTCGGTGCGGGTCTCAAGGGCGGAGGGGGTGGAACTTCGGCCCTTTTATGATGTTAATGCGATCATCACCGACCCTCCTATCAGTGTAATGGTAATGGCTTTTTCTGGAATTATTGTTTGATGTTGTCGGTTAACGTCTCTTTGGGACCTTTCGGGAAATGAAGATTACAGGCCGTGCGCGTTTGCTTAGATCTCCTTCAGACGAGCAGCTTGCGCGACACCACCAGTCGGCGTCATGCTGGCTACACGCGTGCTGCTGGTGTGTAAGAGGTCTACAACGTGGAAACCATTTTATATTTACAAATCTGCAATCGGACTTATTTAAAGTGTCTAGCTGCCTGGATAATAACTATAAATTAAAAATTAACAACACCCCCGACACATAGCACTGATCTTCTTACTGGCCGTTTAATCGCCTGGTTTTTTTTTCATATGATATAAAGTTCATAATTGCGAAATTTTTAAAGTTTTGGCTAATGAAGTTATACGGCTGTAATTTGGTTCACTTGTTAAATAACATCTATATGTTAATGCAAAAATAATGGCTAAGTACCTAGTTTCTGAGAAGTCCTCATGCGTGAACCATCCTGGCTGCTGCAGCGCCCCCTGGTGGTCTAGAATCATCAAATATATGTATAAGAACCTGCTTTGAAATGTCAACTGTTTAACTTCCCACTAACCCAACCCCATTTTGGAGCATCGCGATTTCGAAACTCACGCGATGGTAATAAAATTCAAAACCTATAACGGAAAAATGACCTTTATTGCAGTCATGGGTCGCTGAGGGGTTGATGCAAAAAACCGCATTGAAATCGACACACACACACACACAAACACACACAGCCCACTAATGTCTACAACGAGGGGCACAGGCCTTTACCTGGATACAAGTAAGATTGAGCCATACCTCACCACGCTGGCTCAGAGCGGGCTGCTGGAGGGGTGTCGGTTAACCCGATTGTCAGAAGAATTCAAGCTGCCCTATTAGGGCCTCTGACACAGCTTTAAGACTTTTACCTCTGAGCCGCGAGCATAATGTGTCATTCGAAACACAGAAGAACCCAAAACAAAATTCCACATACAAACGGACACACATCCTGTACCCGTCGCGGCCAGATTTTCCTACTATAATTTTTTATCTATGGGCCAGATCGTTTCCAATGTCACAATGACACTTCATAAAGTAAAGCATCGAGATTCGAAACTGTATCCAAGCGTGTATCACCTAGACCACGGACGCCAGATAAAAATATACACACTATACACATGATAAGCAAATAACACTGTGCATAGAAAATAAAATGCTATCTAGAGTTGAAGGCTCGGAAGCGGGAGACTGCGAATTGTCGTCGTATTAGCCGGTATCGGATGGGCAGTGCTGTCGTGCCGCGGGGCGGGGCGGCGGCGGCGGCCCGGAGCCCCGGGCGCTTCGCCCCCTGCAGCCGCCACCGCTAGCTATACACTGCTTGTGGAACTATTTAGGTAAACCGAATACTGACTATTCTACAACTGGGTATTCAAAATCAATGCACGTCACGGAAATGTTTCAGCAGTTACATTAAAAAACATGGCTAGTATTTAATCGCACATCAAAAATACTGATTTGTACAGCACAAAAAGATCAGAAAAAACACTTTTTATGTTTTAAATATGTTATGTGTACTAAAGTTTATGTTTTAAGTATTTTTGTTGTTCTTAGATGTTCAACCTAACACGTAGGTTTCGCTGCGCTTCGCTCACACTCTTTACCCTTCACCTAAGCTAACGCAGCATTTGGCCCTGATATTTGCTGTGCAAATCAGTATTTTTGATGTGCAGTTTAATATTTCCCAAATAAAATACATGTACAAAGGCGAGCTTATCTCTAAAAAGATATTTTTTCTTTTATTTGTTCGCCTACATTAATCAAAAATAATGTTCAGATTTCGATTCTTTTGTCTGAAATACATTGACTCCTTTCAGTAAAAAATGATAATTTAGGCAAAGTTCTCATTATTATATAACCTACCAATAAGCCTGATAAGAGTATGTTGAGTGCATGTTAATGTTGAGTGCATGTTAAATGTTGAGTGCATGTTAAAAAGTTAATAAATGAAGTAACGTCTACCAAAATTCTTTAGTACTTTACTATTTTATTACACCATACATTGAAACACAGGCAAATAAAAATGGCTTATGTTTAAACGATTACCAAAAACGCACCTATTTTACTACCAATAAATTCGAAATGACTGCCAGAATGGATGAATGTCCACCAAATTGTGTTTGGATAAATGATCACCAAACTTCTTTTTATGTTTTGTATACTTAAGTTTATGTTTTAAATATTTTTTGTTGTTTTTAAATGTTCAACTTAACACGAAGGATAAAGGGGGCTTCGCTTCGCTCACCCCTTTTACCCTTCACCTAAGCTGCCGCAGTATTTTGCCCTGATATTTTTTTCAACTTTTGGTGTTCATTTATCCATTTTGGGTAGGAAAAAAATATTTTGGTGATCATTATTGTTTAATATTTATGCTTCGGAAACGCACCGGTTTTTGTTGCGCGAATCGATCGCGAGTAATCGGCACATCACTAGCGAAAACGGAACTAGCAGCTGTCACTCGTACCGGAACGAGATGTAAAATTGGAGGTTAATCTTTACTCTTGGTCTTTCTCATCGGGAGAACAACATGTCTGCTCGGGCCTCGTGCAAATGATGGTATTTCGGTGTACCAATTACTAAATACAGGCGTCGGGCCTGGTCGGAGTGTTAATCATCTACATCGTCGGGAAATAAGTAGATTCGCGTCAGCGATCAAGTGATCCCTGTTGATTGAAAATCGTCGTATCGGACGGCGATTCCACGTGTCGGCCGGCGGCAGCGTCGGGCAGCGACAGCGAAACGACGGCAAGGATTCAATCCATATCCTATCCCAAACTGTGCCCTTTTCCCGAATTCCCGTCTCGAATCGAGCTTTCGATTTCCTGTCTACGGAGACAAAGGTCAGTAACAAATTTCATCACTTCTTTTCTCTCACGTGCTGGCAAGGGCACCCCCCTTCGGATTCCACGCCGTTCGGTAGGCGTGGAAAATTAAACATTTTGGTAGCAGAGCGTGGTTTCCTAGTGGGAAATTATCGATTCACGGTTGCCTTTGTCACATTGTAGTTGGGAGAAAAGAATATCTCAGATTGGCTCAAGTCGGCAATGAGTCTGTGGTCGGTATACCACGATTAAAGTTCATTTTCGGTAAGTGAAAGTATAAGTGCCAATTTAGTTAACAGTTGTTATAAATTTGTAGTCGGAAACTACTGTTGTTGCGCATAAAAGATTGAACAGTCATTCTGCGAAGCCTAGATTGTGTTACTTGCGGAAGAACGTCGGGTTCTATACACTGTAGGACTATAGATATATATATATTTCTATTTCGGTTTACACAGCAGGGTCGAGCTATTTAAGGGGTATTAAGCTGATTTGCTGACCTCAAAGGAAGTGTGGTTCATAAGAAGCCACTTATTATTTTGTATTGTTTTCATAATCAAGTTTTGTGGGTTATTTTTGTATTGTGTTTTATGGTGGCATTCTCTAATTGATTTAGAGTGTATATTATAAGGTGTATGTCTATATGTATAATTGTTTAGTGGTTGCCTTGGGTTTTACAACTTAGTTTTAATTTCTGTGCCCAGCGCTGACGGGAAAGTGCTGGTCTCTGGCTGTGCTTAGTTCGGTAGTGAAGCATAGGACCAGAAACAATTGAATTGGTAACCATGGCACCTTCACCCTTGACGGTACTGCGGTATGGCGTCCGTGAGGAGATGAGATGGCTCGCCCATACTCACAAGTATGTGGAGCGACCTGACATGGACGATGTCCTGCTCAAGCGTGTGGAGGACGCAATGACACGCGTCGGGAAGGTGTGTCGGCTGGCTGCGGAGGCTGAAGCCCTCGGACTTACGGATGAGGCCTCGGTGGCTGCAGTGAAGCAGCTCTGCGCGGATGCTGACCAAGCGATGGAGTGCTTGGGCGACATCGAGCGTCGCGCCGAAAAAATTAAGCGGTCGCGTCGGGATGACCGCGGGGAGGGTAGCGGAGACCCGCCCCCTAAGGGTGTTGTTGGACGGCTGCCACACCTGGAGATTCTGGCCTTCGGTGGGGCAATTGATGAGTGGCCGGCATTCATCAATTTATTCGATAGCCTGGTCCACGATCGGGACGACCTGGACAGCGCCTACAAGTTGGCCCAACTATTGATGGCACTGCGGGGTGAACCGAAGGAGTTGGTCGGTCACCTAACGGTTACGGCGGGCAATTATGAGATTGCCCGGGTCATATTGTTTGACCGCTACCAACACAAACGGCGGTTGGTTGATGCGCAGCTGGGGAAGCTGTTCAGCATCCCAAGAGTAACCCGGGATGTTGACATCCGGGTACAGGTGCGTCCCACTGTGAGGGCTGCGGTGGCAGGCACCACGTCGTGTTGTGCCTGAACCGGTCAGGCCCTTCGGACGGTCACCAGGGCCGGACTCAGGTTGGTCGGTCACAGGGCCCAACCAGGGCCGGACCCAGTCCCCCTCCGGGCAACGGGAGTCACCAACGGGGTGACTGGGGTACCCGCGGACGGGACCCCCCCCGAGGGGAAGGGGGCAGCGCGGGGGGGTAACAGGCGGGATAGCCGGGGTTCGGTCGCCGCTGTCCAGGGCCAGCGAGGACTTCGGGCCGCTGGCTCACCGCGTGTTACGGGCAGGTGTCAGATGGCACCTATGAGTGGCGCGAAGGCTGGGAGCCCACCACCTTCTGCGCCACCCTGCCCGTCGCTCTGGGACGCGAACAGGGAGGTGAACAGTCGGATGTCGCCCCCATTCCTAGAGCGCCCCAGGTTGGATCCGCTCTCCCCCCTCCATCCACGGTGGCCACCGGGCACACCGTTCACAGTCCGGTATGGTCGGGTACCGGGAGAGCGAGAAGCCTATTATGCGGGTTGGGACCCCCTGATGTACATGCGGTCTGATATGCCACCGGTGGCATATCAGCAGCCGAGTTACCAGGCCGACGGGGGTCCCAGCGGGTTCGGATCCCACGGAGGTTCCCGCTAGGGACACGCCGCCCACTTACAGGGTGCCGCCACTCGACAGACGGTCATGCTCCCCACCGCCTCGGTGATAGCGTGGAGTTCGGACGGCAAATCTTGTGTAGCACGAGCACTATTGGACTCGGGGGCCCAGGGGTGCTTACTCTCGTGCAACCTTGTAAGACGGTTGGGCATTTCGTTAAGGGAGTATCCACATTCCATTCGGGGAATTGGGAACACGGAAGTCGGTTCCGTTAAGGGAGTATGTCGGATTACTCTCTCGTCACGGGTGGATTCATCGGTGAATCTGACGGTCACGGCATTAGTCATGCCTAATGTGATGGGCTCACACCCTCACGTACGGTTGTCGCCCTCGGTGCGACAGTTGGTCGCTGGGTTGTCACTGGCTGACCCGGAGTTCGATATTCCGGGCCCAGTAGACATTTTATTGGGTGTCGATGCCTTGGGATACCTGTTAGTGCCAGGTGTCCACGTGTTGCAGGCGACTGGTCTGGTTTCGGTCAACACCAGACTGGGCCATGCGGTAATGGGTCCGGTCATGCCGGCTGCCCCACGCCTAGCGACTCGTAGTCCATTAGTCGGTTCTGTACTCTCGGAGGTGATACAGAAGTTTTGGGAGGTGGAGGAACCACCTACGGTCCGCCGGTTGGACCCGGTTGAAGAAGAGTGTGAACAGTTTTATCGGAACAATACTGGTCGCCTTCGGTCAGGTCAATTTCTCACACGTCTTCCATTTTGGAGTGATCGCCCGCCGCTGGGCAGTTCACACCATGCAGCCGAGACGCGGCTTCTGTCGATGGAACGACGCATGAAGCGTGACGGGATTTTCCGGCAGAAGTACGTCGATTTCATGCGGGAATACGAGTCGCTCGGCCACATGTCGGTTTCGGGTATCGACTGGAAGCGTGAAGACCACTGCTTCCTGCCCCATCACGCGGTCTTGAGGACCCCGGAGGGCAAAATACGGGTAGTGTTCGATGGATCGGCATCCACATCTAACGGCATGAACCTGAACCAGTGTTTGCATTCAGGACCGAAGTTGAATCATGACATCGTGGATCACACGGTTCCGTCGACACAATGTTGTGTTTGTAGCTGATACCCGGATGATGTTTAGACAAAATCAAAATCAAAATCAAAAATCATTTATTTCCATAGGATGTTGTTACATCACTTAGATCCGTCATTACATTTTTTTGGGTGAGTTCACTAACACAATGGCGGAATCTGTGGAGAAGAGCTCACCGAAGAAACTCCACAGTCGTCGCATCTTTTGCGTTTCCTTTTTTAAATAAAATATTGTCAAATTACAAAATGAATGCTAATTATATATCGAAACAGCCTGTTACTCAAACAATCTATTCCCATGGACATCTGTCCTCTAAATAATCAGATATCCTATAGTAACCTTTTTTATACAATTTATGTTTTATTATTATTTTAAACTTGTCTAAAGGTAAGTTTTTAATATCAGTAGGGACCTTATTGTAATAGCGTATACAATTGCCTTTAAAAGAATTACTAATTTTATGTAGTCGGCTTACATAAGCAACCAACTTGTCTTTATTTCTAGTATTAAAATTGTGTATATCACTGTACTTCTGAAAATTAGTTATATTTCTTTTTACATACACAAGATTGTCATAGATATATTGAGACACAAATGTCAGAATATTGATTTCTTTAAACTTTTCCCTCAGTGACACTCTAGGCCCTAATCTATAAATTGCACGAACAGCCCGTTTCTGCAGAATAAATATACTATTAGCATTCGCAGCGTGACCCCACAATAAAATACCATAGGTCATTAGACTATGAAAGTAACTAAAGTAGACTAGTCTAGCGGTGTCTACGTCGGTAAGAGCTCTAATTTTTTTAACTGCGAACGCTGCCGAACTCAGTCTGTTCGACAATTTATTTATATGAGGATCCCATTGTAGTTTGGCGTCTAAAGTAATGCCCAAAAAGACAGTCGACTGCACAAGGTCCAATCTCTGTCCTTTTATAAATATGTCTGTAGTTACCGGGTTCACATTGGGTAACACGAATTTAATACATTTAGTTTTCTTTTCATTAAGTAATAAATTGTTAACAGTAAACCAGTTCACTATACTAGAGATAGCATTGTTTACCTCGTCATAATTTGATTTCTGTCTTTTAACTTTAAATATCAAAGAAGTATCATCGGCAAACAATACTAACCCATGTTTTGCTTTAACAAGGTAAGGTAAATCATTAATATATACTAAAAACAAGAAAGGACCGAGAATTGAACCTTGCGGTACGCCCATACTTATTGAAGACCCAGGTGATCTTTTCCCATTAACATCGACCATCTGAACCCTATCTGTTAGATATGACTCCAGAAGGCCAAGTGCCTGATCTTTTACACCATAATGGCGTAATTTCCTGACAAGAGTGTCATGATGGACGCAATCAAAAGCCTTGGATAGATCGCAGAAGACACCTATTGCATCCATTGCGTCTTCCCAGGCATCAAAAATATTGTCGATTAGTTCAACACCAGCATCGGCTGTTGAACGACCCTTTGTGAAACCAAACTGAGCAATATGAATTAAATTATTGAGATAAAAATGACTTTGCAATTGATTAAGTATGAGTTTTTCAAATATTTTGCTAAGCGTTGGTAGTATCGATATGGGTCTAAAATTGGTGGGGTCTGATGTACTACCAGCTTTGAATAAAGGTATAACTTTACTTAGTTTCATCAAGTCAGGAAACACACCATTATCTATACATTGATTAAATATACAACAAAGGTGAGGTGCAATACAATACAATCTACAATGGAACTAATAATTTTTACTGATAGACCATGGGCGTCAGCTGCCTTTTTCATTTCCAGGGATTTAAACGCTTTTACAATGTCTTCATTATTTACGTGCCTAAATTTAAAATCTGTTTTACATTCCTCAAAGTTTTGTTTAAGTATAGATTCAGCAGCAGCGGGAGATGAATTTAAAGACTTGGTTGTTGAAACTGGAATGTCCGTAAAGAAATTTTCGAAAGCTTTTGCTACTTCTAGGTCTGTACTTAGCAATTGATTATCTATCTTAAGCTTGAAGTTATTATGTGTAGCTTTGGCCTTTCCAGTCTCTCTGTTTATAATTTGCCAAGTCGTTTTCATTACATTGCTACTAGATTCAATTTTGTTTTTAATGAAATTAGATTTAGCTACGGCTCAAACGCGTTTAAACATTTTTGAATAACTACGAACATAATCTAGAAAGGCCGTATTTTTGTTATATGATTTCTCTTCATAGAGTTCATATAATCTTCGTCTGCTCCTATGAATTCCAACTGTCGCCCAATCACTAAACAAAGCTTTGTTATTATCTTTTATAGTTTTTGATTTAAATACCGTATCATATTCATTTTTGACAAGGTTAAATACTGAGTTGTACAAGAAATTTGGATCGTCACTGTATGGTATTTCCCATAGTTTATCTAAAATATTATTCCTGTAGTGTTCAAGCCGAGTGTCACTAACGGGCACACATGTAATATCCTCTTTTTGGTCCTTTTTTATTTTAATATTGAATATACCTATCTGACCAGAGTGATCAGAGGTTAATTTATTGATGACCGATTTGAAAATGGGCGTAATGTTAGTAAATATATTGTCAATGCAGGTAGCAGATGTTGCAGTAATTCTAGTAGGCTCCAAAAACAGATAGTTCATGTTGTGACATAAAAATAAAGATTTTAATCTAGTACAAATATTATTATCCTCTAACATATTAACATTAAAATCACCACAAATTATAAAAAAAATGTTTTTATCGCTGATTTTAATCAACACTTCATCCATTTTCTGACAGTCAGAGAGAGAGAGACAGACGGTCATTCACCCTGACGATAGTCGGTATCAGCTGATACTGTGGCGAGAGAGCCCAGATCAGCCCATCAGGGTGTACGAGCTGAACACCAACACGTACGGGCTACGGTCTAGTCCTTATTTGGCGATTCGCACTCTTCGGGAGTTAGCGGATCGAGAACGGTTAAATTTCCCTAGAGGAGCAGCGATCCTGGAGCAGGATCTCTACGTGGACGATATCTGTACCGGTGCAGATTCCGTAGAGGAGGCGCTCGCTCGACGGGACGAGCTAGTTGAGCTCTTACGGGGTGGAGGTTACGAGCTCCGGAAATGGATGTCGAACTCTCCAGAGTTACTGACTGGTCTTCCGGATGACTACCAGCAGGATCCCCACATTTTTGAAAATTTGGAAAATCCAAATATGTTGTCGGTATTAGGCGTCCGGTACCAGCCGGTGTCAGACATGTTTTCGTATCGGGTCGAGTTGGACTCCCCGAAGGTCTGGACGAAACGGAACGTCCTTTCAACGGTGGCTAGGACATTTGATCCAAACGGGTGGATCACCCCGGTAACATTTCAGCTCAAGTGTTTTATGCAGCAATTGTGGTCTGCTGAGCTGAACTGGGACGACCCAATCGGCGGGTCATTGAGCTCGGAGTGGGACTCGTTCTTTTCGACCCTCCCTGGCATCAATCGGATTTCACTGCCACGGAGGTTGGTCCCCACCAAACGAAACACCGCCACCCTGCATGGGTTTTGCGATGCCTCGGAGAAGGGCTACGGTGCTGCGGTGTATCTGCGTACGGTCGACTCCTCGGGGGAGGTTGATGTGCGGTTGGTCATGGCCAAGAGCAAGGTTGCGCCGTTGCGCACTCGCCTGACCATTCCCAAGTTAGAGCTTTCGGGAGCGGCTCTCCTGACTCGTCTGCTCAACCACACGATGACGGTTCTTCGTGGGTCAATAGCGTTGGAAGATACAGTCTACGCTTGGACGGACAGCCAGATCGTGTTATGCTGGCTGAAGGCTTCAGTTCACAAGCTGGAGATTTTTGTGGCGAATCGGGTTTCGCAGATTTTGACTTCGGAGGTTCCCTTAATCTGGAGACATGTTCCAGGGGAAATGAACCCAGCAGACTGTGCGTCTCGTGGGTGTCACGCTCCGGAGTTGGTTGGACGTCCCTTGTGGTGGGGTCCAAAATGGTTGACTCAAGCCGAATCGGATTGGCCAATGAGTCCACGCGTTACCACGGCGAACGGCGCCTTGACAGTCGGTGTCTGTACGACGCAACCAGAGCCGGAAGAGGAGTTCAGCCTGCTGGAACGGTACAGCATGCTCGACAAGCTGGTCAATGTGACCGCCTGGATCTGCCGATTTGCGCGGAATTGTCGGAATTCTGAGGCGCAACGAGTGCGGACACAGGTCCTGACACCACGGGAACGGAACCATGCGTTGTTCGCATTAGTACGGAACGTGCAGACGGTGCACTTTAAGTCCGAATTGGACATTCTGAGACGCGGACGCGTCCAACTGAAGGGAGCTATGGCTCGGCTCAACCCGTTTATTGACCCTCAAGGATTGCTGAGGGTAGGAGGTCGGCTGCGGAATGCCAACCTGCCTTATGCGGCTCGCCACCCGTTGTTACTCCCTAGGAAAGGGAAGTTGGTCGAACTGTTGATACAGGATCGACACATTCGGAATGGGCATGTCGGATGCCACGCCTTGATGGCGTTTCTCCAGCGCGAGTTCTGGATTCTATCGGGAAGACGCTTAGTGCGTAGCGTCGTATTTCGGTCCCTGCCTTGTTATCGGGCCAAGGCGGCTACGATGCAGCCCCAGATGGGCGATTTGCCCTCGGATAGGGTTAACGAAATCCGGCCCTTTGCGGGTGTCGGAACGGATTTCGCGGGACCATTCATGGTCAAGTCTTCACAGCTACGGAACGCCAGATTAGTGAAGGCATACCTGTGCGTCTTCGTGTGCTTGGCCACGAAGGCAGTCCACTTGGAGGTGGTCAGTGCCCTCACTACGGAGGCATTTATCGCTTGTCTAGATCGGTTCGTCTCACGAAGGGGCCTCCCGACATTAATCCGTTCGGACAACGGCACAAACTTTGTCGGAGCCAGGCGATATCTGCAGGAGGTCACTCAATTCCTGAACGGTAACCAGGACGCCATCGGTACGGCTTGCTCCCGACGTGGGATTGAATGGGTTTTCAGTCCGCCGGGATGTCCTCATTGGGGAGGAATTTTTGAGGCTGCGGTTAAATCGGCTAAGTCGTACCTGACGAGGATCATCGGTGAGACCTCTCTACGCTTTGAAGAGCTTGCGACGCTGTTCTGTAAAATTGAAATGACACTGAACTCGCGTCCGTTGTGCCCGCTCAGTTCGGATCCAAATGATTTGGAAGCGTTGACGCCAGGTCACTTCCTTATCAGGAAGTGACCTGGCGTCAACGCCCGGTCAGCCCCTTAACGCCCTGCCAGAATACCCATTCGATGATGTTAAGTTAAGTCGGTTAACTAGGTGGCAGATGTTGCAGCAGATGGCTCAAGATTTTTGGAAACGGTGGTCCCTTGAGTACTTGCACATCTTGCAGCAGCGCCTTAAGTGGACTGACCGGACGAGCCCCCCTCAAGTCGGTGATTTGGTGCTGATTAAGGATGCGAACCTGCCATCATTGAGATGGAGACGAGGACGGATCATCAATTTGTACACGGGTCGGGATGGCACGCCTCGATCAGCAGAAGTCAAGGTGGGGGACTCGGTCCTCAAGAGAGCGGTCGCAACACTTTCTCGCCTTCCTATTGATTAGGGACAGGTTCGGGCCTGTCCGGGCGGGTGACTGTTTAATATTTATGCTTCGGAAACGCACCGGTTTTTGTTGCGCGAATCGATCGCGAGTAATCGGGACATCACTAGCGAAAACGGAACTAGCAGCTGTCACTCGTACCGGAACGAGATGTAAAATTGGAGGTTAATCTTTACTCTTGGTCTTTCTCATCGGGAGAACAACATGTCTGCTCGGGCCTCGTGCAAATGATGGTATTTCGGTGTACCAATTACTAAATACAGGCGTCGGGCCTGGTCGGAGTGTTAATCATCTACATCGTCGGGAAATAAGTAGATTCGCGTCAGCGATCAAGTGATCCCTGTTGATTGAAAATCGTCGTATCGGACGGCGATTCCACGTGTCGGCCGGCGGCAGCGTCGGGCAGCGACAGCGAAACGACGGCAAGGATTCAATCCATATCCTATTCCAAACTGTGCCCTTTTCCCGAATTCCCGTCTCGAATCGAGCTTTCGATTTCCTGTCTACGGAGACAAAGGTCAGTAACAAATTTCATCACTTCTTTTCTCTCACGTGCTGGCAAGGGCACCCCCCTTCGGATTCCACGCCTTTCGGTAGGCGTGGAAAATTAAACAATTATATTTGTTGCCGATAAAAATATTAAAGGTGAAAAATGCATGTACAAAGGCATCCGATTCGTCGCAAAGGATTCAAACCAGAGACTCCTTGCAGCAAACCTAGGATGTCTATCTATGTCCGTATACGACGCGTATACTGCGTTTGTTACCACTGTGGTGGACATTTTTTTTAATAAATTTAGAGAATGAATCATAGCATCTATTGAGTGTTTAGTGACGCTCAATAGATTCTGTATTAACACACATTAGTATTTGTTCTGAAAATTTAATGTTGTAGTAATTAGGATTTATATTAAGTACTAAAAGTATTTTTTTGATTCAAGTAGACGAAATAAATATCTAGTCGAATGAAAAAATATTATGAATTTATTAATTCACTGAAGAAGTAAAAACTGGAGATTTTATTTTGTTTTCTCATAGATTTTTTTAGTATGTTGTTCATATAAACCATTGCAATAAATTAAATTGTCAAACAATAAATTATATGGACACTACGATACAGGTTAGATATAGTGTGGTGTTCACAGATCACACATTTTGCAATAAGCTTTACTTCCTACCGATTTCAAGAGATATTGATGTAAGATAATTATATCTATATGAATCAAAAAATCTTGTGACCAAAACCAAAACTTCACCTATTAGGCCTTGTAATTTATGATTGAAGCAACCAAGCGAAAATATATCTATAGTAATACATATATGTACTGAGATATCTAAGCTATCTTATGGCAATGCAAATAATGGCTAGGATTTCGTACTAAGGAAATAACGACCCTAACATCATGCACCAGAAAATTTAGGTCCTTATGCCGCCGGACAAAAACTCATTAACGCTCTAAAATCATATCTACATACGGTTTCAGGACTCATTTTTTTTTTTGTACGATATCCTTAACTAACTCACTTATAGAGAAAAATATAAAAATTGACTTGAACATTAAAAGTTAAAAAAACATCTACTTGCACAGAACAAATCATTTTAGGTAGATCTTAGTGCATATAAAACAATTTGGTGTTTACAAGTAAGACAGTGTAGGATTGATAACGAACGCCGCATAATTTAAAGAGTACAGGATTTTAACCTAAAATGTCATAGCTCTTCCCACTTTTGAACTATACTGCTAGAATATTATCATGGCGGCGCTGCGAAAGCTTTGCTGTTGGCGTACATATTGCATGGAGCTTTTGAAAGTCCGTGTGGGAGCTTCCAAACTGTCGTCATATTCCAGAGCCATATCTGATGGGCCGCTCGGGACCTGCTATCTCGGCGTTATTTGTCCTTTGACTATGTAAAACCATAGACGTAAAACTACGTAATACCGTAATACATTGATGTAAAGATAGCGGATTTGAATCTTTGTTAATACTGTACCTAATTCTCTGTACGGTCACACCGCACAATATAGTATTGGCTAGTATTTAATCGCACAGCAAATATACTGATTTTCACAGCAAAAAAAGATCAGCAAAAACACTTTTTATGTTTTAAATATGTTCGTTGTTCTTACATGTTCAACCTAATACGAAGGAAAAAAGGGGCTTCGCTTCGCCCCCTTTTACTCTTCACCTAAGCAACCGCAGTATTTTGCCCTGATATTTGTTGCAAAAATCAGTATATTTGCTGTGCAAATCAGTATTATTGATGTGCAGTTTAATAATTCCCTATAGTATTTAGTCAGCAAGCTAGTTTTAAGTCACGTGGCATGTTAATTTACTTGCACGATGTTTATCTAGCTGAGTCTTTAACTATAAAACTAACAACATCAATAAACAGTCCATGCAGAAAAAAATTGGTTTAAATCAACTTCAACAACTTCTTCGAGTGTGTGGGTTAGACCATACATTCTCTAGGCGTAAAACCTAACCAACAAAATCCTGCTTAACTAACGCCCTAGCTGCCTCAAAAGTCAGAGGTTTGGAACTCAGCCGAGGAGAATAAAAGCCGTGAAAATGTGGGCCTAGTGTAGGCTCGGAAGACCTTTGCATAAACTGCTTGTGCGATACCCTTCCAACTAATTAAAAACCTGTTACACAAGAAAACTCTGGTTTATACTCATCAAATTCAGAAATGGGTAGCGAAATCCCTCACGTCCTTACCAGGCGGAGGGATCCGAAAACGTATTTTTTATTGTGTTCATTATTTGAGTAAAATTGCGAGAGCATTAACTTGAGTATAGGGTGTGTCCCGCCACGGACCTATTACAAGCCGGCTTGTAATCAGAGGCAGCCCACGCCGCGCCGCCGCACCATTCGAAACGCAGAAATTAATTTGTTGGCAAATTCGAGCCTTGTGCGAGTCACACGACTCTGGGAAAGTGTGCTGTTAATAACTTAATCCGTGTTTTTATAGAAATCAGCAAAAAAAAGCTACGAAAATTCAAAACAAGTGGTCATTTTCTTTTTTTATGAAACTCAAAGATGCTCCTAGCTCCAAATCTTTCAGTTTTATAGAAGGTGTGCAACCAACATTCTAAAACCGATTATGGCATGTTATTTAAGAAGAAGGTTTTTATGCAATCCTTTTTCATGAGATCTTTACTTCACTAGTTTCCACGTGGTACCCTTCATCGTAGAAAATCTGGCTAAGGACGACTAGCTTTAGAAGGCGGAATAAGACTCAACTCAGTAAACTTTGACAACTCCATACAAATTTATATAGAGTTGTCAAAGTTTACTCCAGTAAAGTCTTATTCCGTATTCTAGCTAGGAGCGCTAAGAGTGTCCCAAAAATCACATTAAATCACCTCAATCTTTCATATTACCGAAGCCCTTGGCCACGTGACCGCTGCCATATTCTCGAGATTGCTGCTTCGATTTCAATTTATTGGCAACCGTGATTACGTACAGTCGACGGCAAATCAAGCTTTCTTAACAAATCGCCGCAGCTCGGGGTTATCGCAGCTTGGAGCCCAAGAGTTGACGTTGACGTTGACGACCCGAATGGCCGAGTCGGCAGAGACCCTGCCTACGAAGCCAAGGGTACCGGGTTCGAGTCCCGGTGGGGGCAAATTTTTTTTTGATGAGAACGGATGTTTGTACCCTAGTCGTGGTTGTTTATCTATCTAAGTATAATATTTATCTATATAAGTATGTGTATCGTTGTCTAGTACCCAAGATACAGGAATCCTAGTTTAGGGCTAGATCAATGTGTGTAAATAGTGTTCAAGGTATTATTATTATAAGAGACACCGACGGATAAACTTACATACTATCAGGATATATCAGCAAATAAATAACTATCCTTCTAACGTACCTAAGGTCAATTACGTATAATCTTAGGTGCATGGTCTTGTTGCCGGGTTCGAACACGCATGACATACGCCCCCTTAGCATAACTTATATATTAACACGCATGACATACGCCCCCTTAGCATAACTTATATATTAACACGCATGACATACGCCCCCTTAGCATAACTTATATATTAACAGTAGACTAATAGATAGATAGTTTGGAATTAGAGTTAAGCTATGTTTGCTTGCTAATTTGTAGCTTGACCATTACTCGGAAATCTTCCTAATTCTTAATTCCTAATATATTTATTGTACTACACAAAACAAACATACAGATAACTTATAATAGTAAACATATAATCAAAGGTGAGCATTATCTCTAACAAGAGATTTTTTCCAGCAAACCGTGATCGGTAGGAAAGGGCGTTGAGCGGGGAAGAGTTGCGCGTACAATAAAACTCGATAAGTACGATTAGTATACATAGTCGGTCCATAAGTTCTGTCACAAATATTTTGCCGCATAGTAAATAATACCAAGTTTTATTTTATTTAATACTATATATGGTTTGATAGCTCATTAAATACTGATAAATTAGAACGATTATTGGATTTAAATGCTTAAAGCCATATTACACAAATGCTAGTTGCTTCAGAGATTTTGCACTTTTTTACCCAATCAAAAATACGGACGTGATTCACTTTATCTTTTTTCCATGACTCTTAAAACCTTTCAAACTTACGTGAGATTTTAGTCAGAACCCTCACTGAACCTGTTACCTTCATTTTGAAGCATAAGATAACTAAGTCTGGGTAAAACTAATTTTCATATTCACATTTTACGTAGTGTACTTGTTGCCCACAAGATCATTTTTATACGTTTTTCTGAAAACGTAAAAAGTACGTAAAGTTCTCGATGGGAGCAGTTGGAACTGAAAGCTAACAGAAAATCAAATGCTAGTTGTTAAGCATGGTCTAAAATCGAGGTTTCAGAATAAATAAAAAAACCTTGTTGGTTATCTGGAACACCGTTTTTTTATTAAATTTGTGGTAAGTGGTATTTTTGTCAGTTGCGGCGTGTTTTGGGTTCGCGATTGTCTCAAGTTATAAGGTTTTTTGTCATATTGCGATAATCGTACAAAATGTATTGTATTGCAATTTGATTCGTATAAAATAAGCTTTTTAATCATGTATAATACGAATAAGAAAAAGTTTATTGCTGAGTTTTATCTATCAAAAACCTTGTGACAGAACTTAAGGACCGACTAAGTATACTACTAACAATACATATCGAGAACCCTAATTGCATACACAATTAATTAAAAACCTCCTATCAATATATATGTCACCATAAGATAGTCAAAACCGTTAGTGAATCAACTAACGGTTTTTTCTCGTAAGTTGGTCAACTATCTGTAACGTACTGTAAACTGTAGCGTACTGCTTACTATATGATGCGTTAGTTGATCAACTAACGGTTATAAACGTTAAATAGTAAACTGGTTTAAACTTGAATTGCAAACGAAATACCAGGGCAAACACTGCGGTAGCTTAGGTGAAGGCTAGAGGGGGCGAGCGCAGCGAAGCCCCCGAATAGTCTTCATGTTAGGTTGACATGTAAGAGCAAAAGAAACGTAAATTCTAAACCCTGTCGGTCTGGTTTACTATCCGTCGATAGTTGATCAACTAATGGTTTTGACTATCTGTCGGTGACATATATAAACCATATAAAATAAATAAAAGATATATATATCCCTTCAAGGAGAGATAGTGCTGCTTTAGGGGGTTTCATGTGGTGTGTTCAACTGTAACATCCGTGGCCCTAGTGGCGATGGCGAGCACCTGGAGGCGTGCCGCAGACAGCGTGCCCGTTAGGCATCTCATAAACGTACGATCGGCAGCCCGGCCCTGTAATTTGCCCCTAATTTGCCCACTTTGATCCAAATTCGAATTTGCATAAAATTGTTAATGTCAGTCAACGCAATATTCGACGTGTCAAAATTAGCTTCTATTTTCGGTTTTGTGGGGTTCACATTGTCAGCCTGTTTTTTGTATTCGAGTAAAAAACTGATTTTATGTGGAAACTTATGCGGTGAGTAAAGAAAACTTCTCAATTTAGTATCTATACTTTGCGAGTTGCAATTTCTTAAAAGTATTGTCAGAAAACACCATACCATCCATACTCCGCTCCTCAGCCTCCACGCTTCCACTGCGTAAAGAACTTAACAAAATAAAATGAAATCCCAAAAAACTATGAATCTATCCCCTAATAACCACCTCGCCCAAAAACCTCACACTGCGCCGTGTTGGTGTTATGTTGCGAGAAGTAATTGCCACTATAACAGTTGTTATAGTCTAAATAACGATAATAACCGAGTGTGAGAGCTGGGCCAGTGGCGTGTCCCTGCTCTGTAATCTTATGCCGACCTTCAGTCAAGACCCTGATTCTACTAAGACAACAGCAGGGTTACCACAACGTCTTATGGCGATTTAGATTAGGAACCTAATTTAATCCGCAAAATTACCGTGACCGTCTTAAAACAAGTCTTGGTATTAGGTAAATAAAGCCCATTATGGCGAATTGGAAAGGAAATGGTTGCCATGGTGATGTCCTTGTTTTGTGTTCGAATACACGGAGGAGGAAAAGAACCTCCGTCGTATGTTTATCAAGAGTGTGACGTTGCTGTTTGAGCGGTAGGGTATCCTAGTGTGGGGACAGAAGTAATGTAAACATATCATTATACAGGCACATTTCTTCTGGCTCTAAACTAGAAGACCCTATATTGTTGAACCAGAAATATATGTGTATGGATACAAATGTTTATGTTTACAATGATGAGCCATTGACATCAATACTACGACATGTTTCTGTAAAATCTTGATGATGACATCATTCATTTTAAGTAATTAGAATGGTTACCTTAACCGATTGCTTCAAAGGGATATCTACACGCCAAATAAAAAAATACCTAAAGTGGACCATCATGGTCGCGTGATGTTGTTCTCGAGCCGCCATTTTGCTAGCGGAATCGGGCCACAGGCACTTCTCACCCGCTCGCGATGAAAAAATGATACCTCGCAGAGATATTTCGTCTATAATTTAGCTTGCCGCCGCGCGCGCGTGCATTGCAGTAGGTCCGCCATCGACACGAACTCCATTTTGTCTATTGATTGGACGGTTCGTGGGGAATTGCTTCTGAGTTGTAATAATGCTATTGAGAGAATATATCTGAATAGCTAGGTTTTAATATCAGGCGAAATCGGGAAGTTGCTTGCTGCAATCACACTACAAGGTGAGGCAAAATTTGTTGGCCTCTGAAAGCCGCTTGGAGGGCGGCGAGGATAGCGGCGTATGGGGTATGGGTGCAAGAGAGAGGTTCTTACATGGCCGAGAGAGAGAGGTGACTGTTCGCTCACACGCAAAGAAACCTTACGGCATCAATACCTACAGTATGCATAGTTTAGTGTAAAAGGTTTTTGTCGTAACCGATATAACGAAACGGTTTTCAATAACAAATAATATCACAACAAAATAGGTAAACAATACTAATTCACACTGCGTAAGGTATTGAGAATAACCTTTTGTATATGGTGGTTATGACAGCATCAATATACACGCGATGCTTGGAAATTCATTCGTAAAACTCATAAACTCTGGGTATTCTCTGTTACGTGTGAGTGACAGATGGTTATATGGCGTCACTGACGTATGACGTCTACAACAATACCTAACAGAAAGCGGTAAACGTGTTATATCTTTGTGTTTCTATGTCCATGTGCTTTGTATTGTGATAGATACTTACACAAAACATTCATACCAGAATGAAAAAGTTGCGACAAAAGGAAAGCTCAACGTACAGGCAAATTCAAGGCCAGCTCTGCCATTCTCACTCAATAAGTAGGTTATGCGATGAAAACACATATTACGCCTTTAATTATTATATTTTGGTACTAATAACTCTGTTTTCGTCTTCGACATTAAGAAAAAATTGCAGTTTTAAACATTCGTGAAACAGGTCTAAATGAGACTGACAGGCCACACAGCCTGCGTGCTGTCAAACATGAACGATTGGTTTTTCAACGCCGCTATTCAACTTCGTCTCACATCAAGTTACCAAGACTATCCCTGATTCAATATTGCATTTTTTACCGACTTAAAAAAAGGGGAGGTTCTCGATTCTATACGTAATATGCGATATTATCGGAGACGCAAAATTTAATTTTTGTTGCTATGTTATTTTTCGTGTTTTTCCATAACTATGGATCTATTCTACCAAGTAGGTAGGTAGACTACTTATTTAATCTTGTTAGATGAATGAAAAATAGTTGTTTTTCATCACAAAACGCTATAGAATTCAAAATTCAAAATTCAAAAAGAGTTTATTTCCATAAGAAACACATAGGTAAAATTTGGAGAATATCAAATATTAAACTGCCCAGAAGGCCCACACACAGCGGCGGGGATGAGTTTGATGGACAGACAAATATTCAGACAACGAGGACTACAGTCGACGAGGATTATTTTCCGACCTAAGGTTGAATATAGAAAACTGTAACCTTATGAGCCTTTGTTCCCATTCCCCCCCTCTGAGCTCGCCACCGAGGTGGTTGACACAAAGTAGTAGGATCTGCCACCCCTGAAGGGGGCCGATGGGAGTAAAAAATATAAGGTCATCTTTACTTTTTAGTGTTATATGCCCCCTCCATAAATGCTGGTCGATTCTCATACCCATTTTTCTTTTCATATTCTATGACATTGCAAAATTATTAATTACCTACTTACTTACCTATTTGATGAAAACTTAAAACAAATATCGTTTTCGGTTTTTCACACACGCTTAAAAAACAATACAAAAAATGCATAATGTTGTGAGTGTTATAGTAGTTTTATATATACCTATTCTAACTCTTTGACTGTTGAATTGGAAAAGAAATACTGTTCTTCTTGCCAGTCTTCTCTTCTGTCTGACACGATTGAAAATAAAACAACGTATATTTTTCACTTGCATAAATATTTTGTTTGTTCGAAACTTAGAAGCCACTTTTTGGAAATGGTGCTTACTTGCAATCGATTGCATCGACGCAAACGACGGATTATTCTTTAAAAAGGTACTTATTGTTTTGCATATCGGTGAGAATTTTGTTTATTATTACCTACATGTTTTGAAAAGCCATAAGGTACTAACTAATACTAGTCGATTATTAAACTTACTTTTATTGTTCAAGATATCCAGCGATGTTTTCTTTCAATTTCTAGTAGTTATTGACATATTCATGATCAACAATCGACCCCTTTAATAGAAATGAAGGGGGTAGATGAAACTAAATAAGTGTTATTCTCCACCGGGGTGGCAGACGCTGCTACTTAGTGTCATCCACCACCCCGGTGACGAGCTCTATAAGGGGGGAATGGGAACAAAGGGCATTATTTACAGGTTACTAGGCAACTGATTAGTTTTAATTTACGAAACTTTCTATTTATTTGTAAATTTTTGCAAAGAGATTTCGTCGCTATGAAAAGTATCGTATGCTTTGATCAAATAATTATTCAGTGCACAATAAGTTCTTTAAATTTTTAACAATTATAATAGAAATCTGTTGTCATTTCAGTTACTGGAATTTCCAAACTCACTGCATTTTGAGTGTTAGGAAATTTCAACGAAATTGGTTGGGAATGAATGATCGAGACTTCTCAGTCACAATGTATGTTAAAACAATTATTTATGAAATTAATACAGTAGGAAATTAGGAAACGTGTCCAAAAGGTATAATTTTACATAGCAACTACAGCTAGGCCCGACATTTGAAAAGCTATTTAACACTTATATCGGTTCAACTTTAACATTCCATACATTTTTATATGGAGTATCAAACTTGACTATTGTTACAAATATCGCAAGGTTTCTTGGTGCTTGAGTGAGGCCACCATCTCACTCTTTCATCCATTTTCTGCATTACACGCGCTAAGAAACTTGATCTGATCAAAAAAAAAACTACCAACTTACTTTTCTAAAGACCTTTATTTATTAATCTGTGCTTAAGTTTCGAGTTTGCATAAAAGTTGTAACATTTAAGTAGCCTTTGTGAATGTAAAGTTTGTTGAGCAGTTGTTAGCCATTTAAAATGCTGTCGAGGTCTGAATAGGGTGAGGATCTGAGCTGTGATTCATCATTGCGTTGTCGTGTTATGACATCCGAATAAAAGCGTTTAATAAAGATCAAAAGTGGATCGTTTGAGAATGACTGATCTACTTGCGGTTGCGTTTTGGCTAAAATGTATTGAAAAAATAAAAACACCATCTGTTTTAATAAATATGGTTCTAATTGATATGCTGTGATTGGTTTCATAAAAGGTTTAAAAAACCGATAGGTTGACAAATGACGAAGTCATCATGATCTAGATCACGAGTTTTTCTCGTTAATCTCTGTAATCATTAGATTATCTCAACCAATCTGAGGTCTATCTATAGGTCTCTAGGATCCCTAGATAACGCTGCAATTATGACGAATTAACGACCTTATAATCCTAGCACGATATTAAACATAAAATCATCAAACAAACAGAATAATCATAGCTACCTATACCTAGCAAGCCCCAACGAAGTGCGTGGTCAAGAATGCACCAACATGGTATGTATCCTCGTAAGTAGACATCAGTTTGAGTCATCTTGTCTCTCTGTCGGCCCCCAAGCGCGATGCTCCGGCTATTGTCCCATTGTGCCAAGGTACGGCCACAGAGAACGTACCGTCTACACCACAGAAGTATGTTGGGCTAGATTCCGTGAGTGCATCGGAAAAATAATTGTAATGATGTATATTTTTTGAGATTTAATATTAAAAATACCCATATTTTACATCTTTACATATTTATATCCTTAATTCATTCAGGGGCCAAAATAACCAGGAAGAAGAGAAGTTGACTAGTTTACACAATAACGGATGTATGGCATTGGATTACCAATTTTATAATTGAAATATTTCAATATCTAAAGTGCTATGTTTATATAGCATTCATTTTCATAGGTTAAATAAGAAGTAAGGTTATAAAACAAAAAAATATATTTTCTAATAGCCAAATTAATACTAGAAATTATGTACTAGAATTTACTACCACCTAAGTCAAATTAAAAACTAAGTATCGAATAACCCGCCCCGCGCCAATCCAGGTGCAAATGTGCCAATATATTTCAATTGTCTATATTAGGTAGTTGAGTAGGGAACCAAATATCTACGCCAAATCATCAACTCCTACTTGTTTCAGGCGCCAACCAACGGAGCACACAAAGCACATGTTATGTTACTTATCTATTGAAATATATGTTTGTGGTCGCTCCATATCATGACGGATTACCGCACTGTTTAGCGGCTTATTGATAAACGCATTAGGTAGGTACACCACACAATCCATGGCGATTTGTGACGAGGGACCAAAACGACAATGGGTGAAAAAAAAAATCACAACTTTTTTGATGGATCTTTTCGGTAAAGGTGATGTATAAAAGGAATGCTAATGTAAACGAAAGTGACAGCGTTCGACTTAAACTAAAATAACGTAGCGCCAACCAGATAAAAATTGTATAAAAATAAACTACACTATTTTGTCAAAAAGATGTTCAAGAAGAGGTTATGAATACATAATATCCACATTTTTAATGCAATTCCGTAATGAAATTAGTTAGGATTTCAGAATTACAAAAAAATATATCTTTTTGAGGTTTTTTCGTAATAAAATTCTATCAAGAAAATTTAATCTAATCACGTTTTTCTTCAGTGAGAATCCTAATCAAATACTCAATAAACATTAACTCAAAAATCAAATCTGCAGATGACTTTATAGTGGAGTAAATGGATTCGTAAAAACCCAATTTTTTTGTACCATCTTAATTCGGTTAATCGAATCTTTACCGCCATAAACGAGCATGCATATTGCACTGAATCATTCGCGCGCGATATCTTTAGAACAAACAAAGTTCTCGACAATACCACATGTGTATCTTTATGACAAATGAATCAATTCCCAAATTTATGTGTCGCCTTACTCGCCGTACTTAATGGATTCTTGAGCAAAAATTGAAGTTATTACGTCCAGTAAGTAAAAACTGGATAAGTTGTTCATCTTAACTGAGTTGCAATTTTTATAATGAACACCAAAACAAAGGCGTTTAGGGTTGAACCAAATATTTTGTTAAGTCAATCCGTTGACCCTCAGCGAGCGTCCTGTAAGTCGCCCCGAGATTAGGTCTCAATTGCGAGTGGAACGTAAGCCACCAGTAATTGCGGCTTCGACACCGCTCCGTGGTAATCCCCCGACCCCTGCTTAGTTCAGGGCGTTTGTTAGTGGAACACAAACACTGGACATTTAACTTCACTTCGATTCGGAGAAGGTGATCACATACCCGCACTACCGACAGAGCCTGCACGCTGAACAGTTATCGCACTTTGTTCTGTTAGCGCGTCGGATAGTGCTGGTAGGTGTGCGGGGTTTCATATAACTGCAACACACACATAAAAAGCTATGATTGTGATATACGCTAACCCCAAACATGAGTTGTCAAAATCACAGGTTGGTTCCCAGGTTATCTTGATATAACAGGAACAATCAGCATCACTTAGCCAACAAAACTGGCCATCGCGGTCAAGAGGCGAACAATACAAAGCTGATAAATTACATAACTAACTGCACACTAATGTTGTTCAAACGATCTTTCACCAGAGAGCTGCTGTCTAAGTGCGCAAGTCATCCCGGCATCCGAGCGGCATTCACAAATTACAAACAAAGAGCTAGGAGCGTTGTAATCTGACGTCGCATCGCGTCCGATCGTCGCTGATCATGATTTACGAACACGCTGCCCCCCGATGGTGATCGGTGACCATAGTGATCACTGATCACGCTCCATCGACGGGTCTCGATCCGTGGCGGCTGCGCGAAACACACCAATTTTGTAATAGGTCGCCCGGTTTACGAAGTAGCTGATACTAATGAATCATGATTTATGTTGGATTGATCGTATTGCTCAATGTAATGTCACATTTCTGTTGTTGTAACTGGGTCGACGTCATCTCCGAGCAATGATCTCTCTTATAAATTTTTGCATTGCGTAAAGGCTTGTTAACGACTCGACCACAATCTTCAAACGTGACGATGAATTTTATCCGTTAGACCGTGTAAACACTATTTGAAAACCAATCGATCATTCATTTGTAAATTGTCTGATAAAGTAGTGCTGTAGCGTTCGGGTCGAGGCATCCCAAGCGCGCGCGCATGACGTGATGCCTACCTGTCTCTGATTATAATCATCCGGATCACAGATCACCCCTGCTCTGTAGCTAGCCAGCAAGTCTACTCATAAAAACCAGGTTTCCACAAAACTTGAACATCTATCTCTTTCAGATCTAAGTAGTCTGAGCAGGAAGTGAAGAGTGCTGTCGAGAAATAAAATAAAGTGGGCCGCGTGGTCCACGGGAGTCCATCACATTCGCGTCTCAAATTGAAATCCCTTTCGTCACGCTCAGCCCTGTCAAGGAAACTAGCATGTGTTACAAAAAAAAAAAAAACTCCATGACTAATTTAATGGCCCATTCTAAAACAGTAACCATACCGGACTGTATAAAACAGAAAAGATTTGAAACTAATCAACGTGATATACCGCTATTTTGGGGGCACTTTAAAATATCGCTCCTTTATTACAATATCAATAGACGATGAGCAGCTTAATTGATTAGACGGGCTTTCATATCAATTTGGGCTCTTTGCTGTTCCTTGCATACATTAGTGGAAATTAAATACTACCGTGCCAGTAGCAGGAAGTCGTGAAGCTTGGCCCTAGAGACTCCATTACTGGTAATAAAATGGCTATTATTAACGACGTCCGAAAGTTGGGTGCACGCGATGCAATCTCTTGATTGGCGGTGTTCTGGCATTCTTGATTGATGGTGTACGTAATTAGAAAACACTTCAGCGTGTGTCTTCATCGGGTATCTTAATTGCCGGCAGCACTTGCCGAGCTGAGTCAAACCGTGTGCGCACGCGTCGGGTTGACTGCCGAATGTGGCACAGCTCAGAAACCCGCGCTAACTTCATCCGGTAACTCAGATTTACGGAAATTGTGAGTAGGCGATAATTCTTCAACTTGACGAAATAGGTTTTGCCGTGGAGGTTTTGCATTATATACACTATATTTTATGGTTCTCTTCCTATGTTTCTGTAGGACTCAATTTCCAATAGGGTTCTGGCAGAATATCAGAGTTGCAGATTTTCTGCAACACTTTGCTGAGTCAGAACCTTTTCTCTGTTTGCAATGCATGTTTTTGTTTACTGCTGCTGAATGAATTGTTTGTCTGTAATTATAAACGTGTGTTGTAACATTGAATAAAGTGATTATCTATCTATCTATCTATCTATCCAAATAAATCAATAAACAAGAATAAGGTTGGAAGATCGCTGCTTTGTCACTTTATAAATATTAGTAATAAATTGTTATGGCTGACATACAAGGACTACTATAGGGAATGTTGCAAAAAAACCGGTTCACATCGATTCTTGACCCCTCACAATACTCAAAACACTTCCTAAGCTGCTTCTCGGGCGATACAAACCATCGTGCGCAGGAGAGCCCGATATTGACTGACACCTCAGATTTATGGCCTCAAGCAGACATCACGGGTATTTCCAGCCGATAATAATGTTATTGATATTTTCGCCGCGAATCGCTTACGAGCTTGCAACCAGCTGAAGTTGTTCTGGGAAACATCTCATAAAGCAATTACGAATCAAGTTGCGAGTTTGTGTTTCTAAGTATCGACTTAATTATAACATCAACAATATAGTCTCACCCCTTTTCCATACTAGCTAGCAGAAGCACAATTGTGCCCACGTTGAGCCAGTTATTCAGTACTCCTTTTCACGCGACAGGGGACTATCCCATCGCAGCATCTATGGAGATATGAAGGTTTCCTCAGAGTTCATTGCATCCTCGTTAAAACACTATCTTCGTAAGGCTTCCCTAGGCAGTGCTGGCTGATAATTTGGCTCGCTCTCCTAGCTTAGCTTCTTCTCGGCCAACCACTGCCGACGTAGCCACAATAATCAAGCTATTAATAATGGGATGAGCACTAATACGGCGGGATAAATGGCGTCTTAAGACAGCCGCAGTTTTTGGGCACGCTCCAGTGGGATTAAGATTGCTTAGTTGAAACTTTAAATTCACCATAATTTTACTAGTATTACGCTATAGGG